>OX344722.1:6664898-11464898 GCA_947034835.1 Ballota nigra
TTCTCCTTCTTCTTCTCCTTCTTCTTCTCCTTCTTCTTCTCCTTCTCCTCCTCCTTCTCCTCCTCCTTCTCCTCCTCCTCCTTCTCCTCCTCCTTCTTCTCCTCCTCCTCCTCTTCTTCCTCCTCCTCCCCACCGCGCTCTTGTCCATCACCTTCATGATCACTTTCAATTATTACCATTTCTGGATTTGCAGCAAGTAAGTCAACAAAAATATTCACACCTGCTTGATCAACCTCTGTTTGAGCCTCTTGTATCTCTGTTTGAAATGGATCTGTTGGTTCTACACTGTCTTTGTTTGACAGATTATAAATTTTAACCAATGATCTTGACTTTACTTTGCAAACTGTCCTCAAGTTGGGCCTACTTGATCCGGGGTATTTGCAATAATATACCTAAGATGCTTGCGTTGCAAAAACATAGGGATCGTATGCCGCCAAAAACTTCTTTCCGGTGTTGATATCAACAATCTTGTATTTTTTGTCGACTCTTGTTCCTTGGTTCCCTGGATCATACCATTCACACAAGAACAACACTATCGTCCTCTTCGGCCAACCCGGATATTCTATTTCAACTACTTCTTGCAGCACTCCATAGTAATCGATGGGTTCTTCATTGTAGTTTGCACCGTGATTAGGCGTGAAATTGTCATGATTCGTCGCTCGAAATGCCCTTGTTTTGATGGATTCATATAAGTATTTAGAGTCAATTGAGTATCATTTCTTTAAACTGATTAATTTGTCTCTTTGGTTTTCATAGATGGATAGAGGGCAAAAAGAGGAGTTCGTAGGACTTCGAATCGACTCAAACGGATACCCGGATGAGAAGATATGGAAGAAATACGAAAAGTATTAGTTCGAGCGAGCAAAAGTGTCATTGCAGTACTCAAGATGAAGGTGCTCGAGTAAACAGTACTCAAGAACTCGAGTAGTGCACTCGAGCAGAAGCCGGTCGAGTAGCCATTACTCGGGCACTTGAGTAGTGCACTCGAGCAGAATCCGGTCGAGTAGCCATTACTCGGGCACTCGAGTAGACTACTCGAGCAGAAGCCGGTCGAGTAGAACTACTCGAGCTGCCTAGGTCGAGTACTTTTGACATTCTGTATAATTTTTAACACTCGAGCTTGCATTGCTCGAGCACGTTTACTCGAGCTCTACTCGAGCGCGACGGGAATTTTGGCCCATGAGATCCCGTTTCGACCCGTTGCCTATATATACCTCTTCCAAACACGTTTTGAAAAAAGCCCCGAACTTAGAAATCACTTTTAGACTTAGTTTTTGGAGAGGAAGGAGAGAAGCAAGTTTACTTACGTTTTGTTGAGGTTTTACATACGAATTCTTAAAGTACTTTTCGTTTATTAGTTTCTTTTCGTTAGTTTGATTTCTTTAAACACTTTGAAACTTCGTTTTAGTTAATTAACTTTCAGTTCTTAGTATTTATTTATTTAAACCCTAGTTTGTGTTTCTTATTTTCTTCGTTCAATTCATTATGTTTATGTTCGTTGTTTCTTCTATTGCTTTTATGTTTGTCAAAGCCATGTCTGGCTAAAACCCTTGTATGCTTAGGGTAGGATGAACTCGTAGAAATAGGTTGTGGGTACGTAATTAGGGTAATTCGTGACGTTAGTTTTAATTCTCTTAGTTAATGAATTCTTATAATTAATCTTGACTCTACCTTTGAATTTCGTACGAAAGTGTTAGAGAGAGGACGACCGCATCACTCAATAACAATTAGTAGTCTTAACGAGAGGGTTTAGGAGAGGTTAATTCATCTACCGGTTTAGCGAAGGAGGACGACCGCATCACCTTAGTTAAATTAGGGTCTCATTAATTAAGCACAATCTATTAACTTGTTAGTGGATTAGTGAAGTCGAGTGTTAGGGTAAAGTATTAGGGTTTAGAATCTTGAGCTTTCACCTTGCATTCTTTTACTTAGGTTAATTCTTGTGTGTCACAATTATTTTGATTATGTACCTGCTCCGTTAGTATACGTAGGGATTCCTATCCTGAGCATCACCATCTCATATTTGAAAACACTCCTTAGTTAAATTGTTTAGTTCGCTCTTTAGTTTAATTAGTTTATTTTAGTTCATAATTAATTCTTCAGAAAATCCAAAAACATTACACTCATATTAACCACGACGCGTAGATCTTCAGGGATCTGTTCGCATACACACTTTCCCTTGGGTTCGATAATACTTGGTCCCTATACTTGCCCATACTACAGTGAACCCGTACTCTTGCGGTGAAGCTACTAGTAGAAGCTAGTGTAGTTCGCATCAAGTCAATGGCGCCGTTGCCGGGGATGGTGTTGTATGCTTTGTGAATAGGACTTGTAGATAGCTTAGTAGTTAGTAGTGAGTGCTTTCTTTTCTGTTTTATTTTTATTTTTATTTATTCAGCAGTTGCGTTTTGATCCTTCTGCTAGTGTGTCAGGTATATGAAAACACGCTCACAAGGCAATACTAGCGAAGAGAGAATTCAGTCAGACCCTGAGACAATAGCCAGAAGGAACCGAGCCTTCTTGAGAAGAATGATTACTGCCGCGGGAAACAAAGACAAGATTTCTGATGAACTTGGGGAGTTAGACAAAATAGCTGCAGAGTATACTGCTCTTGTGAAACGGGCAGAGGGTGCCAATGGAAACAGCAGTAATCAGCAGATACCCATAGGGGGAACTGAGAGCCCACACCCGAACCCACAAGACCCAATCAACTCTGCACAAACACAACCCCAAAACTAGAACCAAAACCATGCTTACCCACAAAACCCAAATAACCCTTTCAACAACCCAGTATACCAACATTACCCATACCCACCATACCCTTATCCACATTACCCGTACCCTCCACCTCCAGTTTACAATCAGCACCCTATTTACCAACCACCACCCCAATAAGTACCTGTACCTGCTGCTAATCTTCAACACGTTCCTCATAACGTAGATCAACATATGGCCATTCGAGGGAGGTTTGCAGCGCAGCCACAGCGGTACTATGATGGAGTGGCATTGCCTCCTGTTGAGGCAAATAATTTCTCTATTTCCCCAGGAATTCTAAAGCTGCTGACAGAGAATCAGTTCAAGGGGGTGATCGGGAAGGAGAATCCTCATACTCATCTGAGGAGTTTTCTAATGGTAGCCTCCACTTTCAATTACAATGGCATGTCTGAAGATGCCAAGAGGCTTAGGCTGTTCCCATTCTCATTGATGGGAATAGCTAAAGAGTGGTACGATAATACGCTCCCGCAGGGAGGTGTTACCACTTAGGCCGAGCTCGAGCGTCTGTTCCTCGAGCGATTCTACCCTCCATCAAGAACTATAAAAGCGAGGATTGAGATCTCTTCCTTCCGCCAGAAGCAAGGAGAGGACCTACGTCAAGCGTGGGAGAGATACTCAAACATGTTGATAGAGTGCCCGCAGCACGGGTACAATGAGGGGGATATTATGGCATTCTTCTACAGTGGTGCCAACAAGGCGGGGCAAGACCATTTAGACGCCTGTGCGAGTGGAGCTTTTCTGAATCAAGGCATAGAGAGGTGTAGAGAGATCGTGGACAACATTGTCACGAATGCCGGGGCTTGGAATGGAGATCCAGATTTTTAGAGAATTCATCAGGTTGAAGAAGGTGAAGGAACGAGAAGGCTGTTGATGGCCATGATGGAGAAGATCAACAACCTCGAGTTGGGGAAGAATTTGGTTGGAGAACATGCAGTAGAGAATGAGAGAGTAGACCAGCCAAGTGGACAGCAAGAGGTATCCAATTACATGGGAGATCCATATTACAATCAGAATAGCTACCAAGGTGGAAATCAGTTTGGAAGACCTTCTTATGGTCAGCCATTTTTACCTCCAGGCCCTCAACCACCTCAAAATCAATGGAGGAACACACAAGGAGTTCAAGGAGGCCAGCAGCCACCTCAAAACACATGGAGGAAGAATGAGAACTTTTCTTATGCTAACCCAAAAGCTGGTATTACTGTTCCTGCAGGTGTTGATCCGGGGTCTAAACCTCCTGGTGGAGAAGGCGGTGCATCAACCGAGGAGATGTTGAGAGCTATTCTGCAGAAAGTGGAGGAAGGAAGTAAGAGGTTGTCATCCTTGGAGTACGATGTGAAGGAGTTACATAAAAAGGGTGATCAACGTGATCAAGAACTCCAGAAGATGAACGTTGAGTGGACTAGGACTCAACAAGAGAACAATAGACGGTTTACTTCTATAGAGTTCCAGATGAGCCAGATTGCAAAGATGGTGAATAGAGAGCCGGGAAAATATCCTTCCATGCCGGAGGAAAACCCGAAAGAGCATTGCAAGACAATCCAGCTTAGAAGTGGAACCAACTATGAAGGTCCTCAGATGCCTGCTGATTCTGAGACGCCCCAAGTTGAGAAGGGGATTGAAAGTGAAGGAATTGAGAAGAAGGTTGAGGATGAGAGCACTCAAGCAAGCAAGGAGCTTGAAGAAGAAGGCTTTGAGAAGGGTGAGAGAGTTCCTAAGTGGAAGAAGGCAAAAGAAGCAAGGGAGAAAGTGAAAGAAACAGAAAGAGATGAATGGGGGGTACCCAAATCTGTGATACCCGTCCCATATCCACAACGCTTCATGAGAAAGAAGCTTGATGAAAAATTTGCAAAATATCTTGATGTTTTTAAACAGTTGCATATTAACATTCCTTTTTATGATGCTTTGGAACAGATGCCGCATTATGCAAAGTTTCTGAAGGACTTGATCACGAAAAGACGGCGAGTGGATGAGCCGAAGTTGGTGCAGCTGAACCACGAGGTGAGTGCATTAGTGCACAAGGCGCTTCCACTGAAGCTGAACACTATGCCAGAAAAGGGCTACGACAACGGGGATTCCCCGTTGTCTTAGGTATTTTTCCACCGTTGTTGATGGGCTCGTTGTCGTAGCTCCAGACTTTTGACAACGGTTTATCCACCGTTGTTGTAGGCATTTATGACAACGGAAAATCCCCGTTGTCGTAGGTGTTTTTCCACCGTGGTCTTAAAGCTTTACGACAACGGGTTTTAACCGTTGTCAAAGGTCAGGAACTACGACAACGAGCCGATCAACAACGGTGGAAAAACACCTAAGACAACGGGGAATCCCCGTTGTCGTATATCTCTACGACAACGGTGGAAACACGTTGTCATTTTCAATTTAACCGTTGACGTAGTTTTTATAAATTAAATCATTGTTGTAATAACCCTACGACAACGGGTATTACCCGTTGTTGTAGGTGTTTTTTTTTTTTTTTTTTGCAAAATCAAATTTACATAATCTTAATTACTAACAAAATAATAAATAATATATTATAAAATTCTAATTAAAATAATAACCAATACATTATTAAACTCATAATACATCAAGAACAAATTTCCTCATAATATAACAATTTATAATTTGACAATGTAACTTATGAACATGTTATAAAAACACAAGAACTTAGATACTACTTCTAACATCATCTCCTTTCCCATATTTGGTCTTCTATTTCGAGGCACGTCATTCCTGCAAAAAAAAAAAAAATTAACAATGAGCTATATTAAAATATTAATGCCTCGCTGAATGTACATTTCTTGTCCTAATATACTTGTCTACTTCTAAGACAATGAATCATGCTAGTCAGAGAAACTAATCTAAAATATTGTTCTATTCCTAAATGCGCGCGCGCACACACAGAGAAAGAGAGAGCAAGATTCTAGACACTGTCACAGGCACAAGCAGCAGAAAAATCAACTCCGACACACTTCTTAACATCATTCTACTACTGCAAACCACCAAAATAGTATTTGGGCCTCCATGGCATGTTTCCTCTTATTTTTAATTCAACTCCGACACACTTTGATTTGATTTGTTATCAAAATCTTGTAAAGAATGGTGGAAATGGGGATCGAGAGTAAGAAATAAGAGTAAGGGAAAGAGAAATGGATGTGTTTCTTAAAGAAGTTAACTCCTTAATATACGCATGATTAGTTAGCTATAATAATGGGGGAGTTGGATAAATTTTACAAGACCAACTCGGATAATGTCGAGTTAGAAGATGAAACTATTTTTAAGTACTCGGTCCATGTTAATTATCCACCATGCATTTACGAAATAAATGTTTCTTTGGATCTTTAATTATACTAAGGGTGTGATAAAGTGGATGATCCCATATTTCTGGCATCAATTCTTGACTTATTCCACTTCTTATCCAACTTTTTTTTTTATTCTCAAGTTGTTTTTGTCTTTTTAATTTAAACTAGACTCCTTAAATATCACACGCTCTTATATGCAGATGCACAATGCACTTACTCAATAGTTGAGGTTGTTCACATTAAAAAGTATAGACTGATACATTGAAAAGTATGGTTAAATTACACCGAAAAACTTACGTTGAATTTTTGGTGTAAATTTTTCAATATAATATAACCACACTTTTCAGTGAAGTCAAATCATAAGTCTATAAGTCAAATCAGTGAAGTTAATTTAAAAATATGAAATGATGTAAATAATATGTAAACTGTAAACTATACCTCCATGGCATGTTTCCTCTGCAGGATGAGTCAAAGAGGAAAGTATTGGGCCTAGTACCATTTCAAATCTGAGTCAACAAGACAAAAAGATAAGTTCATTGCATCCCCTTTTGAGGTTGGTCTCATTTGATTTAGTTATGCGTCTGAGAAGGCTACAAGATGTAAGATGTCAAACCTATCACTAAGTAAGTTTGATATAATCCAACAAATAATCCAGTATAATAAACTATTAATTACTCGTAGGGCTATTGTTTATTCATTTCAAGCAAAGATGGGGTATATTCATTAATTGTATACATCAACCTTCCAAGTAATCAATATATCTACTCATATATTTTTGTAACAGTTTAAACGATATCACATTAACATCATTGTCAAAGACATAATTCTGAGGTTTTAAGTTAATAAATAAGTTAGACATGACAGGAGATGCTGGTAAAAGTATTAACAAAAACTAATCCTAAAAGCTTGCATGGCTAAGAGTAGTATTAGTATAATCAAAACTGCAACCTTTCTTTGAACAAATTATTACAGTTATGCAGAGCAAACTTATCCAGGATTCATGAATAACAGAATTAGAATCATAAATAAATGTCACACACACCAGGATGAGGCATTGGCCTTAAGAATGCAGGTTATCAATGACATAAATTTTAGATTCATAACCTTGTCACTCAGCATCCTTGAGAGCAAAGCTAAACTGAACATACAACATAGATTGTGTAGGAAAAATACAAGTGAAACATTCTTCACAAGGATGGAAAACATTGATATTCCTCTTTGATACACAAGTATCATCTTTTTCACACGATATGAAATTTTGTTTCATTAATGCTTTTTCAGATAGGAGGGCATATACAGATGGATAAAAATCATGAAATCCAACTGTCCTTTTCCACAACTATATTACAAGTCCAATATACTTTTTATAACTAGTTTTGCTTAAACCCCCAGTAGAAAAAGCTAAAATTATGTATGTCACGAAGTCCATATATCTCCTACCAAACCATACCATCAATTATAATACATACTCTCCTTAATTTATGCAAAATCCCACCTTATAAATTAACTCTTAAATCCTTCTTCACAAATCACAACATCATTAATTCTGTCCTAATTTATATCACTCATCATAACATAGTCCATCATGTCCAGACACTATCCAAAGAAACTGAAAAACTTTTCCAGCCAAAATGAGAAGCAAAACACTAACTTATTTCCCAAAAATATAAAGAAATTTATCTAAAATGAGAAGCAAGACACTATGTTGCAATTCCTAATGTTTACAGTAGATGACACCCAAAGGAATCTTGGATCATTGGATCAAATTGTAAGACTAAATCCTCTGAAGGTCAGCATTGCAGCATTATGAGATAACAGAAAACTAAATGGAGATCTAGTATGGCATTTATTAATTAAGATATTCCAGCGGAGAACATGTCTTGAAATAACGTTAAGTACCTTGTCTCGGGGTTGAGTCTTCAGCCAACTTGCAATGTAGTAAATAACACCGATTCTCTAACTCGCCGGACAGGCGGAGATGTGAACTCCTAACTCAACCAAATTTTGAACCAGTCGGACGATAAAAATATCATGACTGCATATATTTCAATAAGAATACCACCTGCCAACAAAAACTAAGTGATGATCACCTCTGTTTTAAAGTAAGCATTTTTTTCTATGATAAAAAAGACGACAAGTCCAGCGACAATAATGAAAGACTGAGAAAGCGAAAAAAGAACCCATGTCTAGAATAGTGTAGAAAAGCTTTGGTGTAAAACAAATCGTAGACCAACCCAAGCTCAATCTCTACAATGCCGAAAGCATGATCCCAAGTGAGAGCCCTGAAAAAGGAGATGTTGTTTTCCTTATCCTGGAAGCTCAGAATCAAATCAGCAAACAACTGTTTGAATGTCAGGAAGAAGGGGTATGCTTCCAACACACCACTAACAGTTACTTGGTCCGCATGGATATAAGCTACTATATTTACAGGAAAATTTCATATATAAGCTACTATGAATGCATGGATATGCATATAGTGTGGTGCCTAATTACTTTAACAGGCTGAATTCAAAATTTGTTGCATATGCTCAAATAGTTAACATCAATTTCATTTATAATATTTGAGATTTTGATACTTTTTAATTAAGTGTGTATATAATTAATCCTTTAAAGGAGAACTCTCTAAATTCGATGCAGAAATAGATTAAAAACAGACAAAATTCACTTTACTTCACTTTATAATTATCATTTTGACATAGATAAATTAAGATGATATCACTCAAAGTATGCCCAATATATAACTCACTCAAAGTATGCCCAATATACGAACCTACACTCCTAATCTAATTAAAATTACTGAAGCTATCAATTAATCAATAATTACATTTTTAAATTGATACTATCCAACATTTTTTCAACCTAGCTACTATTTATTTATGAAATCACATTGTGCTGCTGTTTTCAGGGAGTAAAGCAACTCGGATATCAGTATGGAGAGCAATCAGTTCATCTTTCATTATTGAAACGAAGAAATAAAGCTGCAGAAAGCTAAACCGTCTAGCTCCAGCCGACTTCAATAATATCATTACATTTATAAATTAATACATAACATTTATATACACAGCTCGGCATGTCAAATAAGTAGTCAGAGTTTTGTTCTGTGTTTCACATTAGGCACTTTCATGCATTATGTTACCTTATAAATAGGACCAAGCTAACCTTCTCCAGCCATTTTTTTTCATGAAGAAGTTTTTTGGGGCAGCCACACTTGTTGCAAACGTTAGGCCGAAAAACAGTTACAAGGAAAAACAGTATAAAATATCTCAACACCAAGTTTCACAGATTGCAAGTCTTAATGTTTGCTTAGTCAAAGTCTTTTTCGTGTGTCCACACGCAACGATCAAAGAATTTGCGTCTGGCGACTCTGCTTCTTAATAATCTATAGTTAACACTTGAATCTGATACCTTATACATTTCTCTTTAATAATCTGATTTGAATAGGACAGATTCTTTCCACTACGGTTTTATGCACACTGCTTCTTTTCATTAATTTTCTGAGATTATCTTTTGGAATAGATACACTCTTTCCAAACCAAACAATTTCTATTGGCCAAACCTTGGTTTCTCCTAACCATGATTTTGAGATGGGTTTTTCTCCCCTGGAAGATTCCCCCAATACATATTTGGGGATATGGTACAAGAACACCCCAGATGTTGTAGTTTGGGTTGCAAATCGAAACAACCCCATCTCAGACTCACATTGTGTTACTTTTTCTATTTCTGGAAATCGAAACAACCCCATCTCAAACTCACATTGTGTTACATAACACATGGGTATTTTTTTTTCCAGAATTTTGTGTTTAAAGTGTAAATAAATACACGAGATATATTTTGTAATAAAACGGAAAGCATTGTGGCTCACCAGAAACTGCAAACACAGTTGCTCCACTAATTTCCACAGGCTTCACAGAAAAAAAAAATTCCATGTGATACTATGACTAACAGCAGACTTTTCACTGAAAAAAGCAAAATATTCTAAGTAGAAATAACCAGAGCACTCATTTGATGAACATTTTCCTACTCAATTCGTTCCCAAGTTCATCATTTATGAGATTGAGAGCCACCGAAGTAGCACTTAATTAATTTCATAATACGATTATGGTAACAAAATTGAAATTCTCACAATCGAAACAACAGACCTTTCATAACAATACCTGAATTTTAGTAACCTAAATTTCTCACAATCGAAAAATTCAAATCATCACAATCGAAAAGGTCAAATCATCAATTGAAGTTCAAAACTCGTAAAAAATGAAAAAATTATGCTGTTCATTCGATGGAGTAAGATCGAGCACAATTCTCCCAAATTGCTTTCCCATACACTAATCCTTTCCGAAGAAGCAACATTCACATATAAAATTAGGGCACGCACATACAGTGAGGGAGAGAGAGAGAGAGATTCAGGGCGGCAAAATTAGGGCAAACATTAGGGCTTAATTACCTGGGAAAAATTTGACATAGGCGATTCAAAGCGAAAGACGAGCAATCGGTTCACGGCGGTGGACAAAGTCGGTTCACGGTGGTGGACGAAGCCGACAGTTCACGTGGGAGCAATTCATAGCAGGGGAGAAAGTAAACGATAGTGGTGGAGGCGGTGCTGAGTGACGGTCGTGGAGGTGGTGCTGAGCGACGGACGGCGGCAGCGGTGGTGTGGTGGTGGTGGTGTGGTGGCGGTGCTGAGCGAGAGAGCAACGAGATGGAGCGAACGCGTTGGGTGAGAGGAGGAAGTGAGAGATGAATTTTTTTTCCAAGTGTGCGTTTTATATCTTTGATAATTAAATAAATAAAAATATTACAAAATTAATAAAAATATAAGACCACGGGAAAAGACAACGGGGATTAACCTCTGTTGTCTTATTTTGCGAAACCTGAGTTAACACCACGGGAAAAGATAACGGGGGCTTATCCCCGTGGTCTTTTGTTACGAACCCTGAATTTAAGACCACGGGGATAGCTAAGACAACGGGCATAACACTTAAGACAACGGTCAGAACCGATACCCGTTGTCGATTCCCCGTTGTCGAAAGTCATTTTTGGCATAGTGGAAGGATCCCGGGAGCTTCACGATCCTGTGTGACATTGGGAACGGGATCAAGAAGAGAGCGTTGTGCTACCTCGGAGCGAGCATTAATTTGATACCCTTGTCGCTTTTCAAGAAGTTGGAGGGTGGTGAACTTCAACCCACAATGATGACGCTTCAACTAGCCGACCGGTCTATCACTCGACCTCAAGGTGTGGTTGAAGACGTCCTCGTGAGAGTTGGAGATCACATTTTTCCAGCCGATTTTGTGGTCCTAGAGATGGAGGAAGATGAGCACGTGCCCCTGATCTTGGGAAGACCGTTCTTAGCTACGGCGGGGATGGTGCTAGACGTGGCAAATGGGAAGATTACGTTGAAAGTTGATGATCAAGAGATAAAGATTTCCCATATATGAAGCCATGAAGCACCCGAAGGAGGATGAGAGCTTGTATTGCATGGATGCAATTGATCCTAGTGTTGAAGACACACCTTATATCCCTAATCCTTCTCATATTCATGAATTTTATAATTCTTCCCTTGATAACTTAACCCATGAGCGTTTTGATCTTGATTCTTTTGATAGGGATAAAGTGAAAAAGTTGAAGGATGAAGAGGTGAAAAGAGTGGACGTGGTCCAGTTGGAGGGAAAATGAGGAGTTAAGAAGAAAAAGTCCAAGCGCAAGAAATTGTTTAGCAAGACTCCTCCAGATAAATGTGAGAAGGAGTTGAGACCTATACCACTTGAGGTGGAGAAGGAAGCAAAGGAATTCATGATGGAGGGACAACAAGGAAAGAAATGCAACCACCACTCTTATGAGAGTAAGGGAGGTAAATTTGAGTATGATGTCCCATAAGCTCCTTTGAGCTTGGTCCGGCATGAGGACCTTAAAAATAGCGCTGAATGGGAGGCAACCCATTTTTATTTGCTTTTGAGTGTTTTTAGTTATTTTCCTTTTATGTTACTAGGATGTTGTTGAGTCGTATGTTTAACCTTGTACTTGAGAGTTTTATTTTGTAGGCTTGTCTCGATGGAGTGCCAAAGAAGTGGAGATTGAAGGAACCAACTTGAGACAAGGGAGTGTGCAAAGCTATTGAGAGAAATTGAATTATTTGGTTGAGGTAATCCACAACCCCAAACTTAGACCTCTAGCAAGGTCGAAGTTTGGGGGGTGGAGTTTTTTATTTGTTTTATGATTACATTGCACATGCATGTACCTCTTATCTTTTGAGTTGAGTTTGATTGATTATTGGTTTGTTGAGATACTCCTTGGGGTGATTTTGATTTGACTCGCTATTGCATATTTCATGCCTATCAATCATCTTATGCTTGTTGATTGCTATCTTTGAGTATGATTTGATGAGTAGAGTGAGTTGTAAGTGTGAGTTAGAAATTCTTTTGTGTGAGTGTTTGAGTTTGAGCTGATTTGAGAAAGAACTTGTATGCTTGTGAATTTTTCTTTTGAGTACTTGTGTGATGAGAGTGATAATGCACTAGGACTAGCATGGATGTGAAAGTCGTGAGCTTTTGAGCCTTATGAGATTTTGATGCATTAATTAATCTCTTCGTTTGTGAGTGGATCGTCACCTTAGAGGATGCTAGAACTTGTGTGTGCTCTTGCTTCTTGATTGTGTCTAGTTTGATATGCCGAATGTGATCTTAGGCCATCTTTGATTTAATTGAGTCACTTAGCCAAAATTTTCCTTACCAATGACATTGATCCCTTGTTAGCCCCTTTGAGCCTAAAGCCTATTTTATTTGCTAGCACATATGAACACTATTCCAATTCCTAAGCCTTTTTGTCCCAATTTGAGTGAAGAATAGGAAAGTGTGAATGTGAAGGGAGTGAATTGAGTTGAAAAAGGAAAAGGTTGTTTGTTGAGTGAATATAAAATAAGGGTGTGAATGAGATTTGAGTTGTGGGAAAGAACAAAAAAAAAGTTGAGAATGAGCAAAAGAAAAAAAAAGAGCTCATGTGTTTGTGCGAAAAAAAAAATGAAGTGATTGAAAAAAAGTGAAGAGAGTTAAAAAAAAAATTGAGATGTTGAGAGTATGGAATTGGAAGGGTGTTGATTGAAAATGTTTGAAGTATTCTGTTCCTAATCTCGAAGTGCCAAAGTTTGATTTTCTATTCTCCATTCACTTTAGTCACTTTAACCCTATATTGTTATCCCACCTGTCCAAAGAGCCTACATTACAACCTTGAAAAAAGTCCTTTTTGATTCGATATTGATTTCTAGAGTATGGTCGGAGTTAAGAGCACTTACAAGCCTATGGCTGCCAATGTGTGTGATTGATTGATTGAGTGAGTCCTTTGACCATTGTTATACACTTGAGAGGGAGTGAAACACATCGTTGAGTGCACATCCATGTTGGATTTTGGTGTTTCTTGCTGTTGTTGCATGAGTATGATGAAGGAAGGTGAGTGAGTATACGTGTGATTGATCTTTGAAGCTCGAGTTCATTTACTTGCACGATGTGATTCCTTGACTCATTCCCAACAATTTCACTTGACTTATTATTTCGTTGCTTGAGGACAAGCAACATGGTAAGTTTGGGGGGGTTGATTAGGCGTGAAATTGTCATGATTCGTCGCTCAAAATGCCCTTGTTTTGATGGATTCATATAAGTATTTAGAGTCAATTGAGTATCATTTCTTTAAACTGATTAATTTGTCTCTTTGATTTTCATAGATGGATAGAGGGCAAAAAGAGGAGTTCGTAGGACTTCGAATCGACTCAAACGGATACCCGGATGAGAAGATATGGAAGAAATACGAGAAGTATTAGTTCGAGCGAGCAAAAGTGTCATTGAAGTACTCAAGATGAAGGTGCTCGAGTAAACACTACTCAAGCACTCGAGTAGTGCACTCGAGCAGAAGCCGGTCGAGTAGCCATTACTCGGGCACTCGAGTAGTGCACTCGAGCAGAATCCGGTTGAGTAGCCATTACTCGGGCACTCGAGTAGACTACTCGAGCAGAAGCCGGTCGAGTAGAACTACTCGAGCTGCCTAGGTCGAGTACTTTTGACGTTCTGTATAATTTTAACACTCGAGCTTGCATTGCTCGAGCACGTTTACTCGAGCTCTACTCGAGCGCGATGGGAATTTTGGCCCATGAGATCCCGTTTCGACCTGTTGCCTATATATACCTCTTCCAAACACGTTTTGAAAAAAGCCCCGAACTTAGAAATCACTTTTAGACTTAGTTTTTGGAGAGGAAGGAGAGAAGCAAGTTTACTTACGTTTTGTTGAGGTTTTTCATACGAATTCTTAAAGTACTTTTCGTTTATTAGTTTCTTTTCGTTAGTTTGATTTCTTTAAACACTTTGAAACTTCGTTTTAGTTAATTAACTTTCAGTTCTTAGTATTTATTTCTTTAAACCCTAGTTTGTGTTTCTTATTTTCTTCGTTCAATTCATTATGTTTATGTTCGTTGTTTCTTCTATTGCTTTTATGTTTGTCAAAGCCATGTCTGGCTAAAACCCTTGTATGCTTAGGGTAGGATGAACTCGTATAAATAGGTTGTGGGTACGTAATTAGGGTAATCCGTGATGTTAGTTTTAATTCTCTTAGTTAATGAATTCTTATAATTAATCTTAACTCTACCTTTGAATTTCGTACGAAAGTGTTAGAGAGAGGACGACCGCATCACTCAATAACAATTAGTAGTCTTAACGAGAGGGTTTAGGAGAGGTTAATTCATCTACCGGTTTAGCGAAGGAGGACGACCGCATCACCTTAGTTAAATTAGGGTCTCATTAATTAAGCACAATCTATTAACTTGTTAGTGGATTAGTGAAATCGAGTGTTAGGGTAAAGTATTAGGGTTTAGAATCTTGAGCTTTCACCTTGCATTCTTTTACTTAGGTTAATTCTTGTGTGTCACAGTTATTTTGATTATGTACCTGCTCCGTTAGTATACGTAGGGATTCCTATCCTGAGCATCACCATCTCATATTTGAAAACACTCCTTAGTTAAATTGTTTAGTTCGCTCTTTAGTTTAATTAGTTTATTTTAGTTCATAATTAATTCTTCAGAAAATCCAAAAACATTACACTCATATTAACTACGACGCGTAGATCTTCAGGGATATGTTCGCATACACACTTTCCCTTGGGTTCGATAATACTTGGTCCCTATACTTGCCCATACTACAGTGAACCCGTACTCTTGCGGGGAAGCTACTAGTAGAAGTTAGTGTAGTTCGCTTCAAGTCACACCGGTAACGCAAACACCACTGTTTGTAGTCGTTTTCGTTGAAGCATACGCTTCCGTATGAAATTTGTATCCATTTGCGTAATATCCGTGGTATGATACCACACTACGTAGTGGTCTTTTGCTCAGAGCTTCAAGATGTGGGTTGTTATTAAGTAGGCCACTTTGTCCCTGTAAATATTAAATTATCATGTATAAAAATAAGGGTTAATTTCATATAAATTCACGACCTTTATACTTAGTATCAATTTAATCACGAACTTTTAGATTTTTGTAAAAAAACCCAACCTTTGATATTTGTTGCAATTTGATACACTTTTTTTTCTTCCGGCCGGCAACTGATGATGTGGCTCGCCGGAGCGTGTGTTATCTTGCCACGTTGGATTACACATGTTTATTTATTTTTATTTTTTAAATCCTCATCATAAATAACACTTACCATTTAAATAACATATTTCTACTTATAATTAAAATAGCAACTAAATAAATTAAACAACAACCAAATGAATCTCAAAACTAAGAACGTAAAGAGAAATATTATATATAATTTATGTTGTTTGTTTAATTTATTTGGTTGCTATTTAAATTTTAAGTAGAAAGGTGTTATTTAAATTGTAAGTGTTACTTGTGATGTGAATTTAAAAAATAAATAAAATAAACATGTATAATCCTACGTGGCAAGATGACACACGCTCCGGCGAGCCACGTCATCAGTTGCCGGCCGAAAGAAAAAAAAACGTGTATCAAATTGCAACAAATATCAAAGGTTGGGTTTTTTTTTACAAAAATCTAAATGTTCGTGATTAAATTGATACTAAGTATAAAGGTCGTAAATTTATATAAAATTAACCCTAAAAATAATAACATATTTGTTATAGGGTAAAAATTATATAATTATGTGATACTCACGTAACGTTGGAACCAAAACATAAAATCATTGCGGATGGATTAAAAAACTGTTGCATCTGTGATGTCTGGTTCTACTTGACGCTTATACTCACAGAACATCCTTATATATCAGAAAAAAGAAATTAATTACTTTTCAGATATCAACAATATACATATTGTAAAAAACTCAACTATAAAATTAAATTACTTACTCTATATACGGTTGGACTTCAGGACAATTCATCAAAATATATGAATGTATTGTTTCCTCTTCAATACTGCCCCTGAACGGTCGTTTGGTGCCCTTACCCATTGGTCGACCCGGATGCAAAAATACAGATAACATACCTTCAACATCACGAAGGGGATGGTCTACTCCACGACCATCGTAGTTGCGAGGCACATTTCTGATTCTGGTTTGAACTTGATCGACGAAGTAGTAAGAACAAAATGCTCCAACCTCTTCAGTAAGGTATGCATTAACAATTGATGCTTCGATGTGGGGCCGCATTTCCAATATTGAGCTTTAAATTGTGCAAATACCTAAAACAAGAAGTGTTAGAAAATCTATTCAGTATTGATCTTAAAAGTCGATCGAAAAAATGGTATAGAATTACCTCTCAAAAGGGTACATCCATCGATACTGTACGGGACCAGCAATTGAGGCTTCATACGCTAAGTGTACGGGTAAGTGCTCCATCGAGTCGAAGAAGCTGGGTGGAAAAATCCGCTCAAGTTTGCATAGAATAACAGGGATCTCCTCATCCAAACGCCACATGTCCTCAACTGTAATCGTTGATGCCATTAAGTGTCTGAAAAAGAGACTTAATTCTGTGATGACACTCCATACATTCTTGGGAAGTGAGTACCGAAATGCAATAGGTAAGAGTCGTTGCATGAACACGTGACAATCATGACTCTTCATTCCAGACACCTTTCTGGTTTCCGTGTCAACTCTGTCTCCCAAATTCGACACATAATTGTCAGGGAAGCTCAACTCTTTCACCCACTTACACAAATTCTTCCTTTCTGCTTTACTAATTATGTAAGAGGCTTGGGGATATGTTCTTGACTGCTCATCCTTGTGTAGGGAAGCACGAGAACAGAAGAGCCTCAACTCATCTCTGGATTTTGAAGTGTCTTTGGTCTTCCCTTCAGTACCCAGGACCATATGAAACAAGTTATCGAAAACATTCTTCTCTATATGCATCACATCCAAATTATGTCGAATCAACAACTTGCTCCAATAAGGTAAGTCCCAAAAGATACTTCTCTTCTTCCAACCACCCTGGATGCGTTTATTGTGCTCCATTGCACCCGCCTCTGTTGTCTTCATCAAATCAGTGACTGTAACCTCATACAACAACGAATCACCTGAAATAATTAATTTATATATGCTTAACTTATTTATATGAGACACATAGACATAAGTAGTGATTCAGTACCCAGACACATACCTGATCGAATCCGTGGTCTTGGGCGACCTACTGCATTTTTACCCTTTAGAAAGTCTATTTTGTTCCTCCGAAAGGGATGATCAGGAGGAAGAAACTTGCGATGGTTGTCAAACCATGACACTTTTCTACTCAATGGAAGATAGAATGCATCAGAACCGTCCATGCAATGCGGGCATGCTAGTTTTCCTGCTGTTGACCACCTAGACAACATAGAAAATGCTGGAAAGTCACTAATGGTCCACAAAAGTGCAGCTCGCATCGTGAAGTTCTGCTTCCTATGAACGTCGTAGGCCTCCACCCCCGTAGACCACAAAGATTTCAACTCTTTAATCAATGGCTGGAGATATACATCCAATTTATGCTTGGGGTTGTGTGGTCCAGGCACCAAGATACTAAGAAATATATGTTGAGGCTTCATGCACAACCAAGGAGGTAGATTGTACGGGGTCAACAACACAGGCCATAATGAATACTTTTTTCCGTGCATTCCAAATGGAGCAAAACCATCCGTGCACAAGCCTAACCTCACATTTCTCGTCTCCCTTGCAAAATCTGGAAACTCCCTATCAAGATGTTTCCATGCCTCCGAGTCTGCAGGATGTCGCATCTCTCCAGAATTCTCACCAGAACACTCCTCAGCATGCCATGTCATGTCTTTAGCCGTGGCACTAGACTGATACAACCTCTCTAGACGAGGAGTGATGGGAAGGTAATACATTGCCTTATAAGCCTTCAACTGCACTTTCTTCTTACTTTTTGTACGACCAGATGGTTTGTACCGTGGGTGACCACACATCTTGCAATAATCCTCATCCTCATCCTCATCCCAAAACAACATGCAACCGTTTGTACAACAATCAATCTTCTCAAAGGGTAGACCCATATCCTTCAAGAGCCTCTTGCTCTGATAGAAATTATCAGGCGTCGTGTTGTCTTCAGGTAGAGCTTGTTTGAACAATTTAGCAAATTGATTGAATACTTTTTGACTGACCTTGCCTTCAGTTTTGATGTTCAACATTTGAGCATTGAATGACAATTGCGTCTCAGTCTCACAACCAGGAAACAACTTTTGATCAACGGTTCTAAGCATATAAAAAAACTTCTTTGACCGATGATTTGGTTCATCTTCCATAGGTGTTTCATTGAATTGTGGTTGACCACCCAAAACAGATTCTGCAATCATCATCCGATATCTATCAGGTTCAGCCTCTATTTGTGGTTCAAATTGAGTATACGGAACATAACTTGAACCACCAACATCAGAACTTCCACCACCGCTCCACCCAGTATACCAGTATTCAACGGTTTTGATGTCAACATTCCACCGTTGTTCACCGTGACTGGTCCAGTTGTAATAACGGGGAACAAAACCGGAAATCACAAGATGAGTTATAACCTCATCAACACTCAAGAATCTTATATTTCTGCATCTTCTGTCTTTACACGGACACTTAATATTACCCATACAATCCATACTGCATGGATGTTGTAGTGCAAACTCAATAAACTCATCAATTTTATTGCAAAAGGCAGAGTTAATGCCTCCTCCTATCATTTTAGGTATTGAGTACATCCAACCACGATCTGGAAATTGCATCTGTTACAGATTAAAAGTAAATATCACGTGAGTTGTAAAAAATTGGACAGAGTTTCGACAAAAACCATACAAAAATTTCCTTCACAAAAATCAATCCAACACAACCATATATATCAATCATATTAAACCAATCAAATAAACAAATATCACACAATTTATCTAATAGTGTACATAAAAATTGAGCAGAGTTTCGACTAAAAATAGGTATAAATATCACACAAACTAAAATTAACGTACCCATCAAATAAACATATATCATCAATCATACTAAAACCCATCAAATAAACATATATCATGCTCATTACCTAATAGTGTACTAAAAAATTGAAACAATAAAAATATGACATTTAAACGGTTAAAAATGTGAAAACGTACGGTGAAGTTGAAGGCAATGATAAATACACCAATTATACGTGAAGAACATATGAAAACCGCATCATTTTTTATTTTTTTCGTGAGTGAAAGTGAAAGGGAAAGAAGAGTGAAAGTGAAAGGGAAGGAAAAGGAAGGGGACTGTTATAAATCTGCACAAATTTGCGACGGACTGATTTTCCGTCGCAAATTCAAAATTTTGCGACGACAATTCCGTCGCAAATACGCTTTGCGACGACCCAGGTCAATTATTGGTCACCAACCCCTTTGACGAGCTTCAACTACTCAATTTTGCGACGGAAAAGTGGTCGTCGCAAAGTCAAAATTGAAATTTGCGATGGCTGTGACGGCTGTTCCGTCGCAAACCAGGCAAATGGGTCATTTTTCGGGTGGCTACTTTTAAACGGGCCATTTTGCGATGGACAATACCGTCGCAAATTTCTATTTTGACTTTGCGACGAAGTATCCTTCGCAAATGTAGTAGGAGTACAACGAAGGTGGTGGGCCCTAGGATTTGCGATGGACATTTCCGTCGCAAAACACTAACTGTTGAGATGGAATTTCATATCCGTCGCAAACCGACATTTTTTACGACGGCCTGCCCAAATCCGTCGCAAATGCACGAAATTTGCGACGGATAATTGGCCATCGCAAATTTTCCGTCGTTAAACCGCGTCTTTTTTGTAGTGTGGTACGGTACTGAAAAATTTCGGTACGATAATGGTATGAATATTCCAAATTTTTGGTATTTTGGTATATACCGAAATACTGAAATATTATTGATATATGTCGGTATGGAACGATATACCTTTATATTTTTTGGAATGGAACGGTATACCTTTATATTTTTCGGTATGGAACGGTATACCTTTACATTTTCTAATTTCGGTTTGCCAAAAATATCAGTATATGTCGGTATTTTCGGTATGAAACGGTATACCGATGATTCGGTACGGTACGGTATAAAATTTTAGGTATACCGAAATTTCGGTATACTGAAAACTTCGGTACGGGATCGGTATGTAATTTTACCATACCGAACTTTTCGGTACAATATACGGTATGCGATTTTCGGTACTGTATACCGTACCAACCCAACCCTAGGCGTGAGGCATGAGCCTGTGATTCTAATACTATGAAAAAATTTCATTTAATTTAAATATTTGAACATATAGAAAAATGGGTAATTAATTAATTTGTGCTCCCTCCAGTTTATTTTAGATAATCCATTTCTACATAATGGAAGATTTTTTTTTCTACCTTTTTCCAAAATAGCAAAAAAGGAAACCATATTCTTTTAAATTTACCTTTTAAAAAGTTAAATATTTTTTTTTACCTTTATTAAGAAACAATTTTATACCCACATATATTAATACATAATTCTTTATTAAAATTTGTATTCTTTTGTTTGGGACAATTTAAGATGAATAGGAAAAGTATTAATTTCCTAACAGGTACGTGCATAATGCAAACGGGTCCGTAAACCACCAACTTCTAATAAAATTAGGTTAAGGTGTCTTTATGTCACTATCAAAGACCCCCACTCCACACGGTAAATCCCAACCCTAGCTTTTGTACATTGTACAACATGTATAATTAAATATGTGTGGGACTAAGAGTTAAGTAGTCATTATGATTCACTATTCACATATCATAACATAAGAAAATCTAATCGATGGTCTTTATTCACCAAAATATACTAAAAGGTATTTATATTATATAATATATATTACTACTTTCGTTTTCAAAATTGAGTGGGGACAAAGGATGAGTGATAGTTCCAAAATTTAAGGAACCCAACCACCCATTGAGTTTAGGGTTCTTACACTTTTTGAGGAATCTCTTAAGGGTCAAAGGCAAATGGAGGGTTGAGGAATCATACTTTAAAGATAATCATTTGATTAGTTTGACTTGTTTGAACAATTAGAAACTAAAACAGTAATAAGTTAAATCTTTTTAAGAAAATGGGTATGGCCCGCACAAGATTTGGTGTGACCAATTTCCTCCAGTGATATGACCAATTCCGCGTGGTAATAACAGATGGAATAATTTTGAGTGAACCAATTAATTAATAGATAGTATTCACCATTTCGACATATATCAATAATTTATTAAAGTAAAACATTAAATGAAAATTTGAGAAATAGAACAGAGGAATCAAACATCAAACGAGATATATCGTGTCCAAGCAGTACTTAGACATAATATTTTTATAAGACAAAGTATTATATGAAAATAGTTCATGATAAGTTTATCATGAAACAATTTTAAAGTATCGTTAATCTCATCGGAAGTATCATTAATCTCATCAGGGGTATCATTAGTCTGAGTTCAAGAAAATTGTTTTAAATTTTCTTGAACTCAGAGTAATTTATACCCCTGACAGGTTTAATGATACTCCTGATGAGATTAATGATACTCTAAAATTATTTCATGTTAAGCTTATTATGAAGCGTTTTCATATAAAACCTACTCTTTTTATAAAGAGTAACTCTCTTTTGCACTTGGTGTATGATACACTTACTTAATAATTTACATTGTTTATACTGAAAAGTTTGTTTTAATTACACTGAAAAGTATGATTAAATTACACTGAAAAGTTTACACTGAAAACTGAAATCAATGTAAACTTTTCAGTGTAATCTAACCACACTTTTCAGTGTAATTGAAACAAACTTTTCGGTGTAAACAATGTCAAATGTTGAGTGAGTGTACCGTGCACTGGTGCATTTGAGAGTTTCTCTTTTATAAAATCTTTAAATTATTTTCTAATAATAATCGATTTTTATCAATATTAAAAAAATTTACTCCGTTCCGAGGTATATTTTACATTTTGTTATTTTAGGCGTACGTCGTAAGGTAAGCTTTATATATATATATATATATATATATATATATATATTTTTTTTTTACACTCACCTTAATACTAAGAGATATAAATTTCATTTAATTCTTAAGTTTTTTCTCTACATTTTTACCTCTAATTCTATATTAAATATTATTTTTATTAAAATGTGTGTAAAAAAACAAACGTAAAGCTTATCTTGAGACGTGAAGAATAAAATATCACATTTTGTACAGATTCTTGTAATTTTTGTATTCTTCGACAAATAATTGTTATATTTGGCTCAACTATTCCTTGTTATGTCTGTCGATCTAAACCATTAAAAGAAAATTAGGTCATTCATTCCTTAAGTCGTAATTGTTCTTGTGCCACTAATGTCTTTATAGGATGGGCCCGGTGTAATTTAATATAATTTAATATTCTTTGTTAAATTTTATTTTTTGTAAAACAAAATGGTTAATAAAAAGTGTCATATGGTGTCTTCATATTGATATTCACTTTTATACTGTGTATTACTAGTAATAATATTAGTTCTAACTAATAATAATATTAACCTTACAAACAATAGTTTTTTTTATCGGAATATTTTCTTTTATACTCCCTCCGTCCACGAGTAAGTTTCCCACTTCTTTTTGTTGAATGGTTTAAGAAAGTGTATTTGTTTATTAATATATGGTGGGCCACATGTTGACTTTTGGGATAAAGTAATGAATAGTGTTGAAAAGTAAAGTGAATGGGTGGCATTTTTGTAATATTGTGTGAATTTGAAGGTTAAAGTTTATATATAATAGAGTGTTGTTATTTCCATTTATGGAATGTGAAACTTACTCGTGGACGGCCCGAAAAGGAAAGTGGGAAGTTTACTCATGGACGGAGGGAGTATATAATTGGAGTACAGGGGGATTTAAACCAAATCCGTCCTCTATCTTTTCACTTTTATCAAAATGGTCCTCTATTTATTTGCTTTATCAATTTAGTCCTGTATCTATTCAAGTTTCGCCAAAATGATCCTAATTGGCCTAAAAATGTACAAAACCTCACCGTTTTAGTCCTATATTTATTTCCTTTACCAATTTACTCCTGTATCAATTCACATTCTCCAATTAGGTCCTAATTGAACGCATAAAACATAAAATGCCACATTTTTAGTCATGCGCAGTAGTTTTTTTGGGGGAAGCCTATGATGTGATTTTTTTTTTTCAATGTGGCACTAGCGGTGGCCAGCTTTAACATTACTTGAGCCGAGAAGAGAACTGTGGTGGTTGAAATGGAAAATTGGACATCTATGGGCAACCGTCACCAAGTTCATCCAAGAGTAAATATTGGACCACACTTGATAACTAAAACTACAGTCAAAGAAGAGATGTCACAAATCCTTCTCACCATCACCACACAGTGAACACAAGATATCTCCATCATTTGAGATAATTTCTTTTTCTTGCTCTTTGTTGGTATTCTTTGTTTAAGCACTTTCCATACGATCGTTTGAACCATTCTTGGAGCATAGCTGTTCCACAAATTCGTGTACGCTTCTACGTTATGTTGTTTTGAACCAACAGCAGGATTGACCTCGGACAGCCTGGTATACGAATTCTTGGTGCAATATATCCCATTGTTCGAGTGTACCCAACTCCATAAGACCTCTCTTTCCTGATGTAGATTGTACATGTTAATAGAGGAAAGCAACTCATCAGCTAACGACATTTCTCTCCCCCTCAAATCCCGACACCATTTGATATCCCACACCCATCCATTTGGACCGCATGACCCTATTTCATTCACCCTCGCCCCCTTCTGTTCACTAAACCTGAAAAGACGATTAAATCTAGACTTAAAAAATATTCCTCTACCCAAACATCAGGCCAAATATAAGTGACAATCTAATTACCCACTATTCTCATCAAATCATTTTTCATATTTACCCCTTCGCTTCCTTCGTAAAGTTTGCAAATAATAGTATTAATTTTTACAAGTAATAATACAAATAGTGTACGAGGAAAAAATCGTATAATACTATGAGAAAAAGTGATAATAATTAGCCTAGACTTAATCAGCTTAATTAATTAGTTTTAATAGGATTTTAACTAGTCAAAATATATACATATAGTAAAATATCATCGAACTCACGGACAAAGAACACAATGGAGGTTGCTACACTATATTGACAAAATAAAGTGACACTCAAATAATTTATGAAACAAAACTAATTAAATTGAAAAAGTAATTAAGACAAAAATAATAATAATAAAAACAAAAAAAGCTGAAACTTATAATATAAATTAGAGTTGATGTCACATGGAACCTTTGTTAGCTAGGCACAAGATTTTATGCAAATGTAACCAATATATTTGTATTTAAATAACAAGTGCGATTAATTTTTATGCATATATATTAATTAGTTATATAAAGTTAAAGAAGTATCCCAAAAATAATTCTGCAAATGGGGGGTGGGGGAAGGGGTGTTAGGGTATTATTCTTGTGATATACACTAAAACCAAATAAAAGGATTATGGTGAAGTCATAAAGGGAGTGTCGGTTTGAGGGGCCATGACCCCCCACCCCACCCCACCCAATTGCATGCCTCCCCAACTGCGTTTGCGTGTTTGAAACTGTAAAGAATTTTAATTGGATCAAACGTTTATGCTTATTATTATTACAGCACTAATATATACGTCTTCTCTATCGGGATTTCTTTCACGATTATTGTTTCTTGTATTTTAACAGGCAATTTTTTTATTTGTATTTAAAATAATAAAATAATTTTTAAGTCACTTTATAATAGAGGAGATGTACATCTATCATAATATTTCTTAAAAATTATTTTATCATTTTAAATATTAATAAACAATTCGCTTGTTAAAATATGAGAAAATATAAAAGTAATCACGAGACGAAGGGAGTGAATAGTAGGGAAAGGTCCATACGATGTATATGAATATGAGAGACCATAAATTTAATTCAAAGACCAAATTAAATTAACAACCAACACACAAGTCGCATTCAGTATATATGGGAGAATGACATTTGGCCATTTTTGACGGTTATCACTTATCAACCAAGTCTAATATTTGGTAATATCACACTTCTACATTGCATGCATGTTTACACTAAAGAAAAAATCTACTTTGGAAAATATTGAATCTTTATTAGTTAGAAGTTAATTAAATTCCTTTTAGGTTTATTTGGGCGATCCCAATAGAAAAATCCGACATTGTGAAAATATTAATGAATGAGATATTTTTTACGTGAGACTGTCTCATGATGTAAGACAACACAAATTAACATCTAAATTATTAATCCGTCATGTTCAATTTATCCCCATTCCACTATCTCATGATATGAATTGGTTTCACACCAGATCTACCCGAACGAATGAAAGAAAGATAGATGGTTAAACTTATTGAAATGGCTCAATATTTACCTTTTATATTGCACATGCCTTCATTGTGCATGTAACTATATGTGAACATGCTCCCACGTTCTAATTTATCAAATCTAAGCATACATAGGATATGACATGAACATTTATATATTGAGCAAAACTCTTTTCTATCTATTTTCATCCAACACCTCTCACCAAATAAAATAAAATAATTTTTTTTACCCTTAATAATTAACCACCTTCTCGTCATAAAAACTTCTATAAACCTAAATTCACGTGAACTCTATTCTTTAAAATATGAAATATCATGTTAAATATATTTAGCATATGAAATATCACTGTTTAGCGATTTTAAGAAAAATAACAAATATATATAAATTTTAAACGGTAAACCAAGCATAATCTTAATTAAAATGGTAGAAGAGAATTATTATGGTTTGATGGGTAAAAAAAGAGTTTATAGTCCGTGGGAGTATTATGACTTACTATAATTGGAACATTATAAATGGAGTAAGTCTCTTGTGCATTTGGTGTATGATGCACTCACTCAACAGTTGATAACGTATACACTGAAATGTTAGTCTCAACCACACTGAAAAGTTAGTCTCAATTACACTGAAAAGTTTACATTATTTAGTGTAATTGAGACTAACTTTTCAGTGTAATTGAGACTAACTTTTCAGTGTATTATACCGTACCGTACCGGCCATACCGTACCGTACCGCATACCGTACCGAAAATTTCGGTATGCAAAAATCCATACCGATACCGTACCGAAAATTTCGGTATACCGAAATTTCGGTATACCAGAAATGCATACCGCATACCGTACCGAACATTCGGTATGCCGTACCTTACCGATATTTCGGTATATACCGGTCCATACCGAAATACCAATGCATACCGAAATACCGATTCATACCGGTCATACCGGTCCATACCGAAATATTTAACTAATTATTTAATATGAAAATAATTTAAATATTAAATTTTAATAATAAATTAAAGGTACGGTATATACCGGTATACCGAAATATTGTCGGTATACCGAAATATTATCGGTATACCGAAAATATTCCGGTATACCGGTATATACCGAAAATATTTCGGTATGATACCGTATACCGAAATTTTCTAAATATTCATACCGATACCGTACCGAAAATTTCGGTATGGTATCATACCGTACCGAAAATTACGGTATATCGAAATTTTCGATAAATTCGGTATTTTTCGGTATGGTAAGTGCGGTATACCGATATTTTCGGTATTTGATCCACCCCTATTGTTGAGTGAGTGCACCGTGCACTTGGTGCATATTAGACTTTGCCTTACAAATGTCATCACCTATAATCCCATGCATATTTGTACAAAGAACTACACGAGTAGAGAAGTTCGACTTTGATATACTTAGGAATTCATGCATGTTAGCAGTAACGGATACATAATTTTGATTTTAGAGATACATGAATTAATTGCAACTATTTGTAGAGATATATAAATCTGTATTAAAGTGGCTCTACCAAAGACGGATGCACGCTTACAGGTGTGGGGGCACGTGCCCACACAACTTTTGTTTTAATTACTATAATAATCAACCAACCATTCTAATTGGTACAAAATTAAATTTAACCTCCTAATTAATCTCACTCCCCAATTTTCCATAAGCGGTACACGAGTCACAATGCACGAACTTGTCTTTATTTTGCTCCAGTTGATTTTTACGAATTTGATTGATGAAAATTTTCAAGTATTTTTTTCATTTATTATCGTTTTATATGGCTTTAGACAAAAGTTAGTTTAAAAATTTAAAAATTAGTAGTAATACTATACAAGTATTTATTGTATTTAATAATATGCAAATATTTCAGTAAATTTATAGGTTTTAATTGTAATAGATTTGAAGTGTAATTTGTTGGGTAGGGATCTTTAATATATTTTATATTCATAAATTGTTGTGTAGGGATCTTTAATATATTTAATATTCGTAACTTTTTTGTGTCCCGCCATAAAAAAAATTTTGAATCCGTCACTGGGCTCTGCCACTGCATGTTAGAGATTTTAGGTCCAAATTAAACAACAGTAAAAAAAATTAAATACTTTCTTTGTTACCAAATTGAACAACAGTAAAAAAAAATTAAATACTTTATTATGTTAAAAAAAAAGTCAATTTTGTTGGGTGAAATGACGTAATATTATATCACTTACCCGACAAAGCGGTTATACTTATTCTTTTTAATTAGTTAATTATTTTTTACTTGTAGCAAAAGACAAAGTCCTTGCCCCCTGGACCCCCCACCTCTTGGCCCGACAGGAATGATGGAGGTAGTAAGTTATGGTGACTCAGTGACCCATTAATTAATTTTTACTGTCTAACATCACATGTGATGATCGCACACGAAAATATTCTTAATTTTTTTTTTTGGTAAAACAATATACGAAAATATTCTTAAATATATATATATATATATTTAATTTATTTGTAGAGTATTATTGATTAATTAATTAGATAGATCCTCTTAAGTACCCTCAAGAGACTTGCTCCATCTTTAATCATGGGAAATCGTTACATTATTGAACAATTTTTGGAATTTTAAACCTTTCAAGGTGGGTTAGCTATATAGGTATATATAATTATATATAGTTCCTATGAAAAAAAAAAAAGTAATAAAAAATAAAAATCAAATCAAATCAAAAGCTCAAGCATGCTATGAATGAAATCAAATTAAACTATACTACAAAATCATAGAAATCGTGTTTCACTTAAATTTGTCCAGAAAAAGAAATCGACGTGAACCATCCACATAAAGAAGTAGACATGGCTGAGTGGGTCGTACAGAGAATAATATCCTTGCCTTTTTTCAGCCGCCTTTCCTCTTTGCTTATAGTATTTTAATTTAAATTAATTCCAGTTATTATTATACTAATTTAATATTATATATTTTCTCAAACTGATTTTCCAGAAAATCATTCAAAATTACTAGCCGTAAACAAAAGCAGCATTTGGCCACGATGAAAGGTCATCAGACATCAATGGACCTTAACCTTCAAACTTCAATCCCTATAAGATCCTATGATTATATATACACTACCAATTTTGATGTTTTCAATCCTATAATTCCACTAGTTTTCAAACAGGTGTGTGTATACGGTTGTGTTTAACATGTTCTTTTAATTTAGAGTAAATGCGGAGAAAATTTTACTTTTGGTTTCATATGACATGATTCACTTTTAAAATGGTCCCTACAATTTAAATGTAGTCTAAAACAGACGCAAAAATTGTCACAATGTTTACCTATCGCTAGTATTCTGTCAATGTTTTAAGAAGTTATGGTCACACAGGAAAATTTAAATATTTTATCGGATTGTCCCACATTAATGCATGAACAATCCTAAAAATATTATTATAATTAAATACTCACTCCGTCCCGCTATAACTTTCTTGTTTCTTTTTGTTGATTTGTTTAAGAAAGTGTATTGTTTATTATTATATGGTGGACCATATGTTAACTTTTGTGCAAAGTAGTGGAGAGTTGTGAAAAAGTAAGGAGGGGTTGTTTAAGAAAGTATTTGTTTATTAATATATGAAGTGTTGATTTTTGCTTTTTATGGAATAGGAAACTTATAGTGGGACATAAAAAAAAAGTAAGAAACTTATAGCGGGACGAAGGGAATAGAAAAATACTAATAACTATAAAAATCACTGATAATACTATGATTAAATAATAATTTCAACAACAATGAAAAAATATATTATTATAACAAAATCCAATAATATTATTATTTTAGAATTATAATGATTAAAAATATGTTATTGTTAAAAATATGTAGTACTTCCAAAAATCAATCAAAATATTATTATTAAATTATTATTTCAACAATCAATAGTAATAATTTAAAATAAATTCACACAATACTTACATTTCTTTCATTCCATTCCTTTCCAATTCCATTCATCATAATTTCCTGCAGTCATACCAATTATGCCCAATAGTACTCCCTTCGGCTCATCTTATTTGTCGTTTAAGGATATTACGCATGAACTAAGAAATTCATTAAATATCAACAAGTACGTGTAATGTAATATTTTTACTCTTTTATGGTCATTTATACTATCTCTACAAGTTTGAACTTTTAGATGGAGACAATTCTGTCATGGTATCACAGTCAAAAGATTCACACTCACATATCCTGGACGATTCCTACAGAAAGTAACTCCACTCATATTAAATTGTCCACTCATTAAACCTTCTTTTTAAAGGAGAAAAGTTGAGATTTCAGTTCATGAGTAGAGGTGTCAAATGGGCGGAGCCGCACCAGCCCGACACCGGCCCACCGGGCCGCAGACTTTTTCATGTCAGACCGGCCCGACTCGATTAACTTTGGGCCACATATTTTGGAGCTCGTCCTGGTTCTAGGAGGGCTACCTGGCCATCAGGCCAAATCGGCCTAATCGATTTTTTTAAATATATTATTATTACTACACTTGATCTCATTAATTGAAAATTTAGTATATAAATACTACTCATATAGACCTTAAATTTTATTTTATTTGTCAATAATAATTTAATAATCCTTAATACCCTCAAATTCACAAAAATAAATTTAGGGGTGAGACTTGAGAGTGAGATTTGAATTTTAAGCGTTTGCGTACCTGAGTGATATTTTAGGTTAGTTTTAAATTTTAACCTTTTAGACTCTACTTGGTAGACAATATAAATTCTTATGTTTATCTTCTCTAACTATTGTTTGGTAAGCCGTACTAAATTAATGTGGATTTTTTTTTTATATGACGGGTTATGCTGGCTCGGTACAATATCAAGATTTTATGTGTTCAAATCAATAATAAATTACACCACCTAAACCCCCTTACAAATTTATTAAAGGCTAACAAGTTATATTATACCCTACCAAGCAACTTTAGAAATTTACTAATTTAATATAAGTTTAATTTATTCAACCTAACAAGCAAATTAATTTCTATTTTCAATAATAAAATTTATATTCCCCACAAAAATAATAAAAACAACCAAGTGAAGAGGTAATTTTATATGTATAAAAAAAGAATTGACCGGGCCAGTCTGGGCTTTCGGGCCAAGCTCGTCCCGAGCCCGAGTGGCTCGATGGGCCAACTGGGCCGGGCTAAAAAAGTTTGGTTCTTTTCGGGCCTGTAATCTTGAGGGCCGAACCATCCTTAAAACTGGACTTTTCGGATTGGCTCAACGGGTCGGGTCCATTTTGACAACCATCCATGAGTGTTAAGGACAGGGAGAGAGTGTTAGAGGGTTAAATAAATGAATTGATTTCACACCTCTCTACAAGTTCAGACTTTTAAATAAGGTGAAATTCTTTCATGTACATTTACCCATTTTTAGCATGCACTTGAATTTTAAGCTCAATTTTAATTTTTCAAAACACACACAAATACAATGAACTGTTTGTTTTTTCAGTTGAAGTATTAATGATTACTTCTTGAGGTATCACAGATTACTTCTTGGGGTATTATTGATTTCTGTTTGAGGCATTTTTTTTCAAAATTCAAGTGCATATCATGCACTTAAGTGCACACTAGTTTTACTCATATATTTATTATTGTATATTATATTACTATCACAAAATATATGTAGTAGAGTAAATTTAAAAAAATATAAAATTTAATTCTCCTAAATTAGTGCAAAAATATAAAAAAATATGGGTAAAATATTAATTTTGGTCCCAAATTATACTGAAATTTAATACTCCCTCGGTCCCAGAGGAATTTGCACATTTTTTTATTTGGATGTCCCTCACCAATTTGCACATTACCTAAAAAAGAAACATTGATTTGTGTGCACACTCATACAAATAAAACATATTTACCCATATGTTACTACTTTATCCCTTTCTTAAACGACGTGCAATTCCAAGAATGCAAATTTCCTTGGAACGGAGGGAGTAATTATTTTTCTAATAGTTATTAATAATATTTTAATAAATATCTAAAAATATTATAGTAAATTTATTTTTAAATGTTTAATCATATAACAATAATTTTTAATTAACAAAAACTTAATAATTTTTTTTGAATTAAATTATTATTGTATTGACTAAATATTATTGCAATTAAATTTATTATTTTTTGAATAATATATAAAAAGTAAGAATCTATTTAAATAATACATATTTAAATATTTTAGAAGGTGCAATAATTGTAATATAAATAAGTAAATAAATTATGAATTACATAAATATATTTAGACATATTTCAATATTGAGGTACTATTGAAAAATCTCAAGTGAGGTAACATTGAGAAATATAAAATATATGTTAATTTATAACAATTAATTATATAGATATTTAAATTGATTAATCAAGATGACCATATAAGCTATAACTAAAAAGATAAAATTATAATTTAACACATATTTTATTATTAAATTTTAATTTATTAAGTGTTAATAATTTTTTATTAATATTTAAATACAAAATTGTTAGAAAAAGGGGTGTGTATTTTGTACACTGCAAGAAGAAAGGAAAGGAAAGACTACGAAATGAATTCGTGAAATAAACCGAGTCTAGGAATGACCTAAACCCGAAAAGTTTTCAGGTAATGGCTTTAAGAGGTGGCAAAAGAAGATGCACTTCTATTTGACCACCATCTACTTGGTGAAATACATCAAGGAAGATAGTCCAAGTGCTCCTGCTGAAGATGCTGATCGGCAGACCAGGATCGCTTATGACACTTGGATCCACGATGACTATCTCTGCAGGAATTACATCCTGAATGGGCTGTCTGATGCCCCCTGTGATGTGTATGATGAATACCCGACTTCCAAAGCTCCGTGGGAGTCCTTGGAGAAGAAGTACAAGACCGAAGACGCGGAAACTAGCAAGTTCGTCGTCTCCACCTTGTACGACTTCAAAATGGAGGACAACAAGTCTGTTGTCGAGCAGGTGCAAAAACTGCAAGTGATCTTCCACAATATTGCAGTGCAAGGGATGGAGCTGCCTGAAGCCTTTCAGGTAGCTACTGTGATTGATAGACCCCCTCTGTCTTGAAAGGAGTTCAAGTCCTACCTCAAGCACAAGCGAAAGTAGGTGACAATGGAGGACCTTGTTACCCGACTCCGAATCGAGGAGGATAACAAGAAAAGGAAAAAGAGGAGATTGACTGCTTCCATCGAGGCCAAGGCTAACCTGATGGAGAAAGGTGAACCATCAAAGAAGAGGAAGTGTTAAGACGACAAAGGAAAAGACAAGGCTGTTGCTGTTGGTCCTGCCCCGAAGAAGTTCAGTGGGAAGTGCTACAACTGTGGCAAACCCAACCATCGGGCAGCTGATTGTCGTCAGCCCAAGAAAGAAGACAAAGGGAAGAAGAACTCCGTGAACGTTGCTGAACGTGAGCTTACGAAGATGTATATGTCCGCTGTAGTGACCGAGGCCAACATGGTGGACAATAAGAAAGGTTGGTTCGTGGACACTGGTGCTACCTGCCACGTTTGCTCGGAGAAGTCTGCCTTCTTCACTTATTCTCCTGCTGAGGGGAGAAAGCTCTACATGGGGAACCAAGCCTCGTCTGAAGTGGTTGGTGTAGGAATGGTGGTAATCAAACTGACTTCGGGAAATGAGCTCAAACTGAAGGACGTGCTGCATGTCCCGGACATCCGAAAGAATCTGATTTCGGGGTTACTTTTAGTTAGTAGTCAGTTTAAGCTAGTGTTTGAGTCAAATGGCGTTGTACTTAGCAAGTTTGGCATCTTCCTAGGAAAGGGTTACCTCGAGAAGGGTATTTTTAAGATGTCTGTCATGACTGTAAGCCGTGATGGCAAAAACACTATTATCAATGAGAATGCTTCTACTTCTGCTTATATCGTTGAGTGTTCCTCTTTATGGCATTTTAGATTAGGACATGTTAATCTAAAATCTATAAAACGTTTAGTAAATTTAGATTTACTTAAAATTGAAAATGTTGATACATCCAAAAGATGTGAAATATGTGTAGAAGCAAAGATGGCTAAATTACCATTTAAGTCAATTGAAAGGAACACTACTCCTCTAGAATTAATTCACACTGATGTATGTGATTTAAAGTTTGTGCAAACTAGAGGTGGAAAAAAGTATTTTATTACTTTTATTGATGATTGCACAAGATTCTGCTACATTTACTTACTATGAAGTAAAGATGAAGCTATTGAAGCTTTTAAAAATTATAAAAGTGAAGTAGAGAATCAAATGAACACTACAATTAAAGCAATTCGTAGTGATAGAGGTGGAGAGTATGTGGCTCTGTTTGAACAATTATGTGTCGAATCAGGCATCATACATTAAACGACAACTCCCTACTCACCTCAATCGAATGTTATTGCGGAGAGGAAAAATCGAACTTTGAAAGAGATGATGAACGCAATATTAATCAGCTCGGGTTTACCTCAGAACATGTGGGGGGAAATCTATTATGTCAGCTAACCACATTCTGAACAAAATTCCACTAAAGACTCAAGATAAGACATCTTATGAGTTGTGGAAAAATCACAAACCATCTTACAAATACCTCAAAGTGTGGGGGTGTTTGGCTAAGGTTGAAGTGCCACTTCCTAAAAAAGTGAAAATCGGACCTAAGACGGTCGATGGGATCTTTATAGGATACGCCTTCAATAGTAGTGTTTATCGGTTCTTGATTCACAAATCAGAAATACCCGATATGACAGTAGGCACTACAATTGAATCAAGGAATGCTATTTTCTTTGAAAATGTGTTCCCGTGTAGGGACAAAGAAGAAGTGAGTTTAAATAAACGAACTCATGAGGAATCAAGTGAAGCTGCAGGTCCTTCCACTCAGCAGCGTGAAGAACCCAAACGCAGTAAACGAGCTAGAATTGATAAGACATATGGTCCAAACTTCATCACCTATGTGCTAGAAGAAGAACATAGGACTATCAAAGAAGTTCTTTCCAGACTAGATGCACCTCTCTGGAAAGAAGCAATAAACAGTGAATATGATTCAATTCTGCAAAATCATACATGGGAGTTGGTTGACCTCCCTAAAGGTTGTAAGACCTTAGGATGCAAATGAATCCTTAAAAGAAAATACAAAACAGATGAATCAATTGACAAGTATAAAGCCCGTTTGGTTGCAAAGGGTTTTAAACAAAGAGAAGGGTATGACTTCTTTGACACCTATTCTCCGGTCACAAGGATTACATCCATTCGTGTACTTATCACGATTGCTGCTTTGCATAATCTCGAAATACACCAGATGGATGTAAAGACTGTTTTCCTTAACGGAGAAATAGATGCTGAAATATACATGGATCAACCAGAGGGTTATGTTGTACCCGGGAACGAGAAGAAAGTTTGTAAACTCGTTTGGTCGTTGTATGGACTTAAACAAGCTCCTATACAATGGCATTTGAAATTTGCAATATTATGTTGTCAAATGGATTCGAATTAACGAATGTGACAAGTGTGTGTATGTGAAAGATACACCAAATGGATTTGTTATCGTATGCTTATATGTTGATGACATGTTAATCATAGGTAACAATTCAAATGTGATCGTTAATACGAAAAACATGTTAGAGAAAATTTTTGACATGAAATATATGGGTTTAGCAGACGTGATTCTAGGAATCAAAATAGAAAGAACTTCAAATGGAATTTCTTTAACACAATCTCATTATGTTGAGAAAGTCTTGAAGAAATTCAAAGCATTTGATGATCCACCTGCTAAAACTCCACTAGAACAGAATGTTCATCTGAAGAAAAATAGAGGTGAACCTGTGAATCAGTTGGAATATGTGATTAGGCGTGAAATTGTCATGATTCGTAGCTTGAAATACCCCAATCTTGGTCGAGTTTATAGAGTATTTAGAGTCAATTGAGCATTATTTCTACACGTTGATGAATTTGTCTCTTTGATGCTCATAGGTGAATAGAGGACGAAAAAACGGAGTTCGTAGGACTTTGAATCGACTCAAACGGATGCCCGGATGAGAAGATATTGAAGAAATACGATTAGTATTAGTGTGGACGAGGAAAAGTATCAGTTGGGAGGAGTTGTAAGTCACTCGAGTGACTAGGTCGAGCGCCCCCGCTCGAGCGCATTGCTCGAGCGCCTAAACGTACATAACTTTTCTTGCGCTCGAGCAGCTCGAGCGCCACCGCTCGAGCGAATTGCTCGAGCGCCCAAAACATACAGTGTGATTTCAGCGCTCGACCGGCTCGAGCGGAACCGCTCGAGCGATTGTGTCATTCGAGCTACACTGCTCGAGCGGGACCGCTCGAGCGTTTTGCTCGAGCAACCTTGGATTTTTGCCTCCGGATGCGTATTTTCGGCCCATTAACTCCCGTTTTGACCCGTGCCTATATATACCTCTTCCAAACACGTTTTGAAGAATCCCCGAACTTTAGAAATAATTTTAGACTTAGTTTTTGGAGAGGAAGAAGAGGAACAAGCTTTATTTACGTTTTGTTGAGGTTTTTCATACGAATTCTAGTTTCTTTTCAATTCTTAGTTTCTTTTAATTAGCTCGATTACTTTTAACGCTTTAAACTTCGTTTTTATCAATTCAAATTTCAGTTCTTCGTATTTATTTTCTTTTAAAACCCTAGTTCATGTTTCTTATTTTCTTCGTTCAATTCATTATGTTTATGTTCGTTATTTCTTCTATTGCTTTTATTTTTGTTAAAACCATGTCCGGCTAAAACCCTTGCATGCTTAGGGTAGGATGAACTCGTAGAAGTAGGATGTGGGTACGTAATTAGGGTAATTCGTGACGTTAGTTTTAATTCTCTTAATTAATGAATTCATATAATTAATCTTAACTCTACCTTTGAATTTCGTACGAAAGTGTTAGAGAGAGGACGACCGCATCACTCAATAACAATTAGTAGTCTTAACGAGAAGGTTTAGGAAAGGTTAATTCATCTACCGGTTTAGCGAAGGAGGACGACCGCATCACCTTAGTTAAATTAGTGTCTCATTAATTAAGCACAATCTAGTAACTTGTTAGTAGATTCGTGAAGTCGAGTGTTAGGGTAAAGTATTAGGGTTTAGAATCTTGAGCTTTCACCTTGCATTCTTAGACTTAGGTTAATTCTTGTGTGTCACGGTTATTCTGATTATGTACCTGCTCCGTTAGTATACGTAGGGATTCCTATCTTAAGCATCACCATCTCTTATTTGAATCCAACCCTTAGTTAATTCGTCTGCTTTAGTATTTTAGTTTAATTAGTTTATTTTAGTTTTAATTAATCTTTCCAAAAAAACCCAAAAACAACACACTCATATTAACTACGACGCGTAGATCTTCAGGGATCTATTCGCATATACACCATCCCTTGGGTTCGATACTACTTGGTCATTATACTTACTCTTACTACAGTGAACCCGTCCGCTTGCGGGTGAGCGACTAGTAGAAGTTAGTAAAATTCGCTTCAAGTCAATATGCAAGGATCATTGGAAGCGTGATGTACATTACAAATTGCACACGTCCTGATCTTGCGTGTTCTGTGAACAAACTAAGCAGGTACACGAGCAATCCAGGTCACGAACATTTGGAAGGCTCTGAAAAGGGTCTTGAGATACTTGAAGTATACTATTGACTTTGGGCTACACTACACGCAACATCCAGCTGTCCTTGAAGGGTACAATGATGCTAATTGGATATCCGATAGTAAAGACTCGTTCTCAACTAGTGGATATGTATTCACTATTGGAGGAGCAACAGTATCGTGGAAATCCACAAAGCAGACGTGTATTGCCCGTTCCACAATGGAATCTGAATTCATCGCTTTGGATCAAGCTGGTGAAGAAGCTGAATGGCTTCATAACTTCTTAGAAGACATTCCTTGTTGGAACAAACCGGTACCATCCGTAATGGTACATTGTGACTGTCAAGCTGCTATTGGTAGAGCTTTGAGCAGTATGTACAACGGAAAGTCGAGACATATTCGTCGTCGACATAATTCCGTTAGACATTTGATCTCAACTGGTATTATAACAATTGATTATGTAAGATCAATTGATAACATAGCGGATCCGCTCACGAAGAGCTTGAACCGAGATCAAATGAATAAGCTGATAGAGGGAATGGGTCTGAAATCCACAAATAAAACTGAAACAGTGGTAACCCAACCATGATGACTGGAGATCCCAAGAACTTGGTTCAAAAGGGAAAATTAAGCTGTGAATGTTAGTTGTACAACACTTGAAAATCATGACCGTTCCTGACAGCACTGTGTCAAGTGTTAATAAACCCGTGAGTTGTGGTAAAGGACAAGTCATTGACTTTTAATGATTCCTATAAGTCCATGTGGGACAGAGTATGACGGGATACTCGAAAGGAGACCACCTATATAAATGAGAAGTGAGGGCCGCTTCGACCAAACATTTATGAATACAAAGGGCGTCCAGGGCCCAAATGGACAAAAACGTGAGAACAAATCAGAATCGAGACTGACTTGTGTCTGCACTGTCTGTAAGGTATACACTAAGGAGGATTAGTTCAAGGCATCGTGTCCACTAAGCCGCCGGTATATCCGATGGTGCCGGGCTATGGAAAGTTCAAAATCATTGGGTACTTATCCGGAAGCAATGAGGTCTCAAATGAGCTAAACGAAGAAGCTTGACTCTGTATAGGTTCAATTCTCACTCATGTGGGGGATTGTTGGAAATTGGTTTTAATGAAGGTGTTATACCCTGACTTTGACTAATTTTTTGAGGAGTAAAAACGTTAATTTTTGGGAAAATAAAATTAACGATGTTGTTCTACTCGCGGAGTAGATGAGCGTGGTATATTTAATATCTCAAAACCGATTTCAGGTGAGTGAGAAATTAATTTGGGAAGTTGTAGTATTAATCATTTGTATTGAATAATTACATGGGAAATGGAAAATGAAGTTTCATCCCACATTGGAAAATTACAAGAAGATTCTCTTGTATATAAGTAGGAAAGTATTCATGTTCTTTAAATTGGGACATGGAGACCCTAACCATGGACCGCACACACGCGCGCGCTCCCGGGCACGGGTTCGTGGTTCTTGGCAATTGGGCTTTGGGGCCTACCTATATTTTTAGAGTACCAAAAATATAAAATGACCCAATACCTTTTTGGATCCAATCGGTTCGGGTGGCCCGTTTGGAATTGGGTCGGCCCACAAACATGTTTAATACACCTACGAATATGATTAATACACTCCAGAGTATCTGGAATATTCCGTTCTTGCTTCCCAAGAATGAGAAACTGCGTTTCTCTCCACTACAGAACGTGGGTGACCCATGATCACCATGTACTCCACTCCAGCAACCTTCAGATGGGTCGGATTTCCTCCTATATATACCCCCTTTCGTCCAACTTTCAGAATCACTTTTACGAACCAAAAAATTCCGAAAGCCTTTCGTTGCAGAATACCCGTTAAGTTCATAATTCCAATTTCGTTCGCCGAAAATTCATACACGGTGGTGCTACCGGTGTGAATTGTTTAAACCGTTTTACCTTTGGAGACTCGTACGCATTATACCGTAAGCACTATACAAGCGTATTTAGTCTTGCGGGAATAGGTTATTCCTAGACTCGGTTTATTTCACGAATTCGTTTCGTGTTTCCTTTCCTTTCTTCTTGCAGTGTACGAAATACACACCTCTTTTTCTAACAAAAATTGATTACAATAACATAAAATTTTACGAAAATAATATCAACAAATACGATGTAGGACCACTTTTACAAATACTTTACTTCTTTGGGGCCATTGCAATTGATCATTTGAAGTAACGCCAACATCATGAATCCTGTTAGTTTTCAGATTGTGTGTGCCTATGTGGAACTGATGCTGCAATTTTGAAAATTTAAAGGACCATTCTTATGTTAACTTTTTTTTTTGGACTACATTTACAATGGTAGGGACGATTTTAAAAGTGAATAGTGTTCTATGGGAAAAGTGCAATAATCTCATTTTTTTTTAGTTCGGTTAATTTTCCTATTTTTTATTTCGGTTAATTTTCCTATTTTTTATTTCAAAAAATTCCATTTTACGTTACCGAGTTGAATTATGTCCGGTTCAAATTTTAATTTCTTTTTAGGTTTTTTAACCTGCTACAACAAGTTAGTAACTTGGTTTTGAAAGTTAACATATAGAATGAAATTTAAAAAAAAAATTGTAATAAAGTGCAACATCAACTTAAAACAGGCTGCTCACCTGCTACTTCTGTAGTAGTTCCAAATACTAACTATTGAATTTTAAAAGTTAGCGTGATGAAATTTAATTTGAAAAAATGGAGTGTTTTGAAACGAAAAATAAAAAATGACTAAACTTATGAGATTAAGAAAAAAAAAATCTACTTTAATCAAGCCGAACACGAGTCGAGCTCGAGTAGTTTGACATTTTTACACACGTTTGATCTTTTTTAAGTTATCGAGCTTGAGTTCGAACCGAACTTTAGACTATTTCGAACATAAATTTATTTTCAAACTTGTTTGATTTCTATTTTGAACCGAACTCAAACGAGCTTTTACTGAACGATCTCGAATCGAACAACTTGGTTTATTTCAGCCCTAGTAACTACAAAAAAATTGCGTTTTAGCGACCGCCATAAAATTGATTCTTATTAGTCCACATCAGCTTGTTAGGTATGATCCTCGTTAAAACTATTCACTTGAATTGAGTTCCAGCATTGACTTTACAAGCCGATCCTCCGTTTTGTCTTCTACCAATTTGTCCCGACTCTCTTGAATCTTCATCATAGAGTCAAAATGTTAATGCATCATGTCTAATTTATATATATCTCATTTCACTGTCTAATAACGTGAGACTGTATCACACAAGACTACATTTTTTTTTTTAAGAAATAAGAGCTAAATGAATAAAATTAACTAAAAATTATAAAACCGAAAAATGATTCCATCGGATCATTTGAATCTTGATGTCACTTTTTTGATATTTTAGTGATAGAATCCAACTTGGAAAAGCAAAGATTCTGAACCATCCACACAAGCATTACCACTAATTAGACCCTTACTTAATTAAGCATGTTTCCAAACATTATAAATACCACAAAATTGGCCAGGGTTGGAAACACACTTCTTCTTCTTCCAACTAAAACATCATCTCCTCTTTTTTCTCTATTTTTCTTTCAATGGCTAACCTTAACATCCATATTTTTCTTTTTCTCATTGTAATTGCAATTACCGCATGTCTGAAAACTGCAGAGGCAAGGCAACTAAAAGAGGATGATCAAATCCATGCCGTCCAAAATGCTGGGAATCCTCCACCGTTTGATCATAGACAATCCGGCGGTCCAGATGAACATAGCCCTGGAATCGGGCATGGGAAAGAAGACCGGATGCAAGATTCTGCGTCTGTAGCTGATCAAAAAGATGACTTTAAAGGACCGGGTCACAGTCCGGGTATTGGTCATCATTCTGCCGGACCCGAACCTTAAATTATATGCTTAATATAAGATTTATAATGTAATTATTGGAGATTAAATTGTACTTGTTCAACCTTGCTAGCTATATATGAAGAAGGTTGTTTATTGCCGTAGGATTCAACATATATATATATATATATATATATATATATATATATATATATATATATATATATATATGTCGTGTTTAATTCCTTAAACAAATTAATATTGTAAATTTTGTAGTAACAACTTTGTAAGATAATTAAATAAATGAATTAATTTCACATCTTTTTTACAAATTTAAGTTCTTGGATGAGATGAATTTTTTTATCGTATTAGAATCAAAAGACTCATGTCCACACACCCCGAGTTCGATTCCTGTTGAAAGTAAGTCCACTCATATTAAATGTTTGCAAAGTATAAAGTGCAAATGATTCATACATGAACAATTTTATATAGTAGGTATTGATTTCACGCATTAGTTTTGGAGGGAATAATTCTACCCTACCCTGATGTGCATTGCACAGATGTGCCGTGCACATCAGGGTAGGGCGTATATAACCTTTTGGAGGGTACAAGTTATTTTAACTAAAAAGTATGAATATTTTATTAAAGGATACAAGTTGTTTATAATTAAGAGTACAATGATTCTATTAAAAATGCTTGTGTTTTATGCATCCGTCTTTCTATAAAATTCCTTCAAGGGTTTTTTTTACACTTCTTGTGCATGGCATGTTGGCAAGGTACCGGTATTGTTGTGCTTGAGATATGGAAATGAGAATCTTTACCCAATTCTTACGCCTAGTAGGAATAGTTATAAGCGTTATAACTATGCTGCCATGCGATGATGTGATATGATTAGTTATAAAAAATAGAAATCGTGTTTCACTTAAATTTGTCCAGAAAAAGAAATCGACGTGAACCATCCACATAAACAAGTAGACATGGCTGAGTGGGTCGTACTAATTGCACTTTTGGTCCCAAGAGAATGTGTCCATTTCAAAATGGTCCCTTTTTCAGCACTTTTAGTCTCGTAGTTTTTTTAAACACTTTTGGTCCCAAGAGAATATGATATATTGCAATTTTGGTCCCAAGAGAATGTATAAATTGCATTTTTGGTCCCAAGAGAATATGATAAATTTGCAATTTTGATCCTAAAAATTCACGAATGGGACCGCAATTGCAAAAAAAGAAAAGAAATATTTTCGCATATAGGTACTAAAAGTGTTTTACACTCATTCTCTTGGGACTAAAAGTGCAATTTCCCCGAGAATAATATCCTTGCCTTTTTTCAGCCGCCTTTCCTCTTTGCTTATAGTATTTTAATTTAAATTAATTCCCGTTATTATTATACTAATTTAATATTATATATTTTCTCAAACTGATTTTCCAGAAAATCATTCAAAATTACTAGCCGTAAACAAAAGCAGCATTTGGCCACGATGAAAGGTCATCAGACATCAATGGACCTTAACCTTCAAACCTTAATCCCTATAAGATCCTATGATTATATATATACACTACCAATTTTGATGTTTTAATTCAATCCTATAATTCCACTAGTTTTCAAACAGGTGTGTGTATACGGTTGTGTTTAACATGTTCTTTTAATTTAGCGTAAATGCGGAGAAAATTGCACTTTTGGTTTCACATGACATGATTCACTTTTAAATGTAGTCTAAAACAGACGCAAAAACCGTCACAACGTTTGCCTAGTATTTTTTCAATGTTTTAAGAAATTATGGTCACACAGGAAAAATCCAATATTTTATCGGACTGTCCTAAAAATACTACTATATAAATACTCCCTATGTCCCGCTATAACTTTCTTGTTTCTTTTTGTTGATTTGTTTATAAAAATGTATTGTTTATTATTATATGGTGGACCATATGTTATAACTTTTTTATAAAGTATTGGAGAGTTGTGAAAAAGTAAGGAGGGGATGTTTAAGAAAGTATTTGTTTATTAATATATATAGTTTGTTTATTAATATATGGAGTGTTGCTTTTTGTTTTTTATGGAATAAGAAACTTATAGTTAGTGAGACATCCAAAAAATGAAAGTAGGAAACTTATAGTGAGACGAGGGGAGTAAAAGAAATACTAATAACTATAAAAATCACTGATAATATTATGATTAAATAATAATTTCAACAATAATAAAAAAATATATTATTATAACAAAATCCAATAATAATATTATTTTATAATTATAATAATTAATAAATGTTATTGTTAAAAATATGTAGTACTTCCAAAAATCAATCAAAATATTATTATTAAATTATTATTTCAACAATCAATAGTAATAATTTAAAATAAATTCACACAATACTTACATTTCATTCATTTCCAATTCCATTCATCATAATTTCCTGTAGTCATACCAATTATGCCCAATAGTACTCCTTTCGACTCATCTTGTTTGCAGTTTAAGAATATTTCGTATGAACTAAGAAATTCATTAAATATCAACAAGTATGTGTAATGTAATATTTTTACTATCTCTATAAGTTTGAACTTTTAGTTGGAGATAATTCTTTCATGGTATCAGAGTCAAAAGATTCACACTCACATATCCTAAACGATTTCTACAGAAAGTAACTTCACACATATTAAATTGTCCACTCATTGGACCTTCTTTTTAAAGGAGAAATGTTTAGAATTCAGTCCAAGAGTAGAGGTGTCAAATGGGCCGAGCCGGACCAGCCCGACACCGGCCCACTGGGTCGCAGACTTTTTCATGCCAGACTAGCCAGACCCAGTTAACTTTGGGACACATATTTTGGAGCTCATCCTGGTCCTAGGAGGGCTACCTGGCCATCAGGCCTAATCGATTTTTTAAAATATATTATTATTACTACACTTGATTTCTATATTGATCTCATTAATTGAAAATTTAGTATATAAATACTACTCATATAGACATAAAATTTTGTTTTATTTGTCAACAACAATTAAATAGAAAAACTCAAATTTCTAAATAAGATTCAAACAACAATAATTTAATAATCCTTAATACCCACATAATCACAAAAATAAAATTAGGGGTGAGATTTGAATTTTAAATCCGCGTTTTTGTACTTGAGTGATATTTTAGGTTAGTTTTAAATTTTAACCTTTTAGACTCCACTTGGTAGACAATATAAACTCTTATTATGATGTTTATCTTCTCTAACTATTGCTTGGTAAGCCGTACTAAATTAATGTGGATCTATTTTTTATATGACGGGTTATGCTGACTCGGTACAATATCAAAACTTTATGTGCTCAAATCAATAATAAATTACACCACCTAAACCCCTTTAAAAATTTATTAAAGGCTAACAAGGTATATTACACCCTACCAAGCAACTTTGAGAATTTACTAATTTAATATAAGTTTAATTTATTCAACCTAACAAGCAAATTAATTTGTATTTTCAATAATAAAATTTTTATTCCCCACAAAAATAATAAAAAAAACTAAGTGGAGAGGTAATTTTATATATATAAAAAAAGAATTGACCGGGCCAACCTGGGCTTTCGGGCCAAGCTCGACCCGAGCCCAAGTGGCTCGATGGGCCAACCGGGCCGGGATAAAAAAAGTTTGGTTCTTTTCGGGCCTATAAATTTGTGGCCCGGACTGTCCTTAAAACTGGACTTTTCGGATTGGTACAATGGGCCGGGTCCATTTTGACAACCATCCATGAGTGTGAAGGAGAGAGGGAGAGTGTTACAGAGTTAAATAAATAAATTGATTTCTCACCTCTTGATTAGGCGTGAAATTGTTATGTTTTGGTGCCCGATTTGCCCATGTTTTGAGTGTTTTCGATGAGTGCTTGGAGTCAAATGAGTATCATTTTTATAAAATTATTAATTTGTCTCTTTGGTTTTTATAGATGGATAGAGGGCGAAAAGAGGAGTTCGTAGGACTTTGAATCGGCCAAAACGGACTCCCGGTTGAGGAGATATGAAGATTTTACGAACGAGTGCACAGCAGCCAGCGCTCGAGCGATTTGCTCGAGCGCCGGCGCTCGAGCGAATCACTCGAGCGGCCAAAAACTTACAGAACAGTTTTGGCGCTCGAGCGAATCACTCGAGCGCCACCGCTCGAGCGTTTTGCTCGAGCACGCACGTATTTTCGCCTCCGGATGCGTATTTTCGGCCCATTAACTCCCGTTTCGACCCGGTGCCTATATATACCTCTTCCAAACACGTTTTGAAGGAATCCCCAACTTTAGAAATCACTTTTAGACTTAGTTTTTAGAGAGAGGAAGAGGAGAAGAACGAGCAAGCTTTACTTTTACGTTGTTGAGGTTTTTCATACGAATTCTTAATTTCTTTTCGTTTCTTAGTTTCTTTTCATTAGCTTGATTACTCTAAACGTTCTAAACTTTGTTTTTATTAATTAAATTTCAGTTCTTAGAATTATTTTCTTTTAAAACCCTAGTTCATGTTTCTTATTTTCCTCGTTCAATTCATTATGTTTATGTTCGTTGTTTCTTCTATTGCTTTTATTTTTGTTATAACCATGTCCGGCTAAAACCCTTGCATGCTTGGGTTAGGATGAACTCGTAGAAGTAGGATGTGGGTACGTAATTAAGGTAATTGGTGACGTTAGTTTTAATTCTCTTAATTAATGAATTCATATAATTAATCTTAACTCTACCTTTGAATTTCGTACGAAAGTGTTAGAGAGAGGACGACCGCATCACTCGATAACAATTAGTAGTCTTAACGAGAGGGTTTAGGAAAGGTTAATTCATCTACCGGTTTAGCGAAGGAGGACGACCGCATCACCTTAGTTAAATTAGGGTCTCATTAATTAAGCACAATTCATTAACTTGTTAGTAGATTAGTGAAGTCGATTGGTAGGATAAAGTATTAGGGTAAGAAATCTTGAGCTTTCATTCTATGATCTTTTACTTAGGTTAATTCTTGTTTGTCACGATTACTTTGATTATGTACCTGCTCCGTTAGTATACGTAGGGATTCCTATCCTGAGCATCACCATCTCATACTTGCATATACACCTTAGATACTTAGTTTAATTTTCCTTTTGCATTCGTAGGATAATTTAGTTAGCTTAATTAATCTTTCCAAAAATCCAAAAACAACACACTCATATTAACTACGACGCGTAGATCTTCAGGGATCTATTCGCATATACACCATCCCGTGGGTTCGATAATACTTGGTCCCTATACTTGCCCATACTACAGTGAACCCGTTCTCTTGCGGGGTAGCTACTAGTAGAAGCTAGTAAAGTCGCTTCAAGTCAATGGCGCCGTTGCCGGGGATGGCGTTGTATGCTTTTGAATAGGACTTGTAGATAGCTTAGTAGTTAGTAGTGGGTGATTTAATTTCTGTTTTTATTTTTATTTTTACTCAATTGGGCAGTTGCGTTTTGATCCTTCTGCTAGTGTTTCAGGTTTATGAAAACACGCTCACAAGGCAATACGAGCGAAGAGAGAATACCGTTGGACCCTGAGACAATAGCCAGAAGGAACCGAGCCTTCTTGAGAACTCAATTGGGCAGTTGCGTTCACGCTGCCGACTTAGGAAAGGAACCAATGGACATCAATAATGAGTTGGACGATGCCGCCAATGAGTTCAATCAGGCAGTAGACCGAGTTGAAGGCACTGGAGTTAGTGGTAGCCAGAATCAAATTCCATTAGGGGATAGCCAGAGCCTAAACCCGGGTACACAAAACGTAGGGAACCCAGCTCAGAACCTTGTCCATAATCCTCATAACCAAAACCCTGCTTACCCACAAAACCCAAATAACCCTTTCAACAACCCAGTATACCAACATTACCCATATCCACCTTATCCTTACCCACCATACCCATACTATCCACCACCAGTCTACAACCAACCACCTGTTTACCAACCACCACCCCAACAAGTATCAGTACCTGCTGCTAATCCTCAACACGTTCCTCAGAACGCAGATCAGATGGCTATTCGAGGGAGGTTTGCAGTGCAGCCACAGCGGTACTATGATGGAGTGGCTTTGCCTCCTGTTGAGGCAAACAACTTCTCTATTTCCCCAGGAATTTTAAAGCTGCTGACAGAGAATCAGTTCAAAGGAGTGATCGGGAAGGAGAATCCTCATACACACTTGAGGAGCTTTCTCATGATAGCCTCAACATTTAATTATAATGGCATGTCTGAAGATGCCAAGAGGCTTAGGCTGTTCCCATTCTCATTGACGGGAATAGCCAAGGAGTGGTACGATAATACGCTTCCGCGGGGAGGTATTACCACTTGGGCAGAGCTCGAGCGTCTGTTCCTCGAGCGATTCTACCCTCCATCTAGGACGATCAAGGCTAGGATTGAGATCTCTTCCTTCCGCCAGAAGCAAGGAGAGGACCTACGCCAAGCGTGGGAGAGATACTCAAACATGCTGATTGAGTGCCCGCAGCACGGGTACAACGAGGGAGACATTATGGCATTCTTCTATAGTAGTGCCAGCAAGGATGGTCAAGCCCATTTAGATGCATGTGCGGGCGGAGCATTCCTCAATCAAGGCATAGAGAGATGTAGGGAGATCGTGGACAACATTGTCACGAATGCCGGTGCTTGGAGTGGAGATGCAGATTTTCAGAGAGTTAATCAGGTTGAAGAGGGAGAAGGAACGAGAAGGCTGCTGATGGCCATGATGGAAAAGATCAACAACCTCGAGTTGGGGAAGAGTTTGGGTGGAGAGCATGCAGTGGAGAATGAGAGAGTAGACCAGCCCAGTGGACAGCAAGAGGTAGCCAATTACATGGGAGGTCCGTATTACAATCAGAATGGCTACCAAGGTGGAAATCAGTATGGAAGGCCTTCTTATGGCCAACCATTTGTGCCTTCAGGCCCTCAGCCGCCTCAAAATCAATGGAGGAACACACAAGGGTATCAAGGAGGCCAGCAGCCTCTTCAAAACACTTGGAGGAAAAGTGAGAATTTTTCTTATGCTAACCCAAAAGCTGGTGTTACTGTTCCTGCAGGTGTTGATCCGGGGTCTAAACCTCCTGGTGGAGAAGGCGGTGCATCAACCAAGGAGATGTTGAGAGCGATCCTTCAGAAGGTGGAGGAAGGGAGCAAGCGGTTGTCATCCTTGGAGTACGATGTGAAGGAGTTGCACAAGAAGGGTGATCAACGTGATCAAGAGCTCCAAAAGATGAACGTTGAGTGGACTAGAACTCAACAAGAGAACAATCGAAGGTTCACCTCTTTAGAGCTCCAGATGAGCCAGATTGCAAAGTCAGTGAATAGAATGCCAGAAGGGAACCAGAAAGAGCAGTGCAAGACGATCCAGCTTAGAAGTGGAACCAATTATGAAGGTCCTCAGATGCCTGCTGATTCTGAGACACCCCAAGAAGAGATTGAACCTAAAGGAGATGAAGTTGAGACTGAGGAGAGCAAAGCTGAGAAGGGGGTTGAAAGTGAAGGGATTGAGAAGCATAAAGATATGGATGAGTCCCAGAAGGGCAAAGGCATTGAGGAGGTTGAGAGAGTTCCTAAGTGGAAGAAAGCAAAGGAAGCAAGGGAGAAAGTGAAAGTGACCGAGCGAGATGAATGGGGGGTACCCAAATCTGTGATACCCATCCCGTATCCACAACGCTTTATGAAGAAAACGCTTGATGAGAAATTCGCTAAGTTCCTTGATGTTTTTAAACAATTGCATATTAATATTCCTTTTTATGATGCTTTGGAACAGATGCCAAATTATGCCAAGTTCCTGAAGGACTTGATAGCGAAGAGACGAAGAGTGGATGAGCCGAAGTTGGTGCAGCTGAACCACGAGGTGAGTGCATTAGTGCACAAGGCGCTTCCACCGAAGCTGAAGGATCCCGGGAGCTTCACGATCCTATGTGATATTGGGAACGGGATCAAGAAGGGAGCGTTGTGCGACCTTGGGGCGAGCATTAATTTGATGCCACTGTCGCTTTTCAAGAAGTTGGAAGGTGGTGAACTTCAACCCACAATGATGACGCTTCAACTAGCCGACCGGTCTATTACTCGACCTCAAGGTGTTGTTGAAGACGTCCTTGTGAGAGTTGGAGATCGCATCTTTCCAGCCGACTTTGTAGTGCTAGAGATGGAGGAAGATGAGCACGTACCCCTGATCTTGGGAAGACCGTTCTTAGCTACGGCGGGGATGGTGCTAGACGTGGCAAACGGGAAGATTACGCTGAAGGTTGATGATCAAGAAGTGAAGATCTCCCTATATGAAGCCATGAAACACCCGAAGGAGGATGAGAGCTTGTATTGCATGGATGCAATTGATCCTCGTGTTGAAGACACGCCTTCGATCCCTAATCCATCTCATATTCATTATTTTGCTAGTCCTTCAATTGATAATTTAACCCATGAGCGTTATGATCTTGATTATTTTGATAGGGATGAAGTGAAGAAGTTGAAGGATGAAGAGGTGAAGAAAGTGAACGTGGTCCAGTTAGAAGGGAAGGGGGGAGTTAAGAAGAAGAAGTCAAAACTCAAGAAATTGTTTAGTAAGACTCCTCCAGATAAAGGAGAGAAGGAGTTGAGACCCATAACACTTGGGGATGAGAAGAGAGCAAAAGAGCTCATGATGGAGGGGCATCAAGGAAAAGAATGCAAACACCACTCTTATGAGAGTGATGGAGGTAAATTTGAGTATGATGTCCCATAAGCTCCTTTGAGCTTGGTCCGGCATGAGGACCTTAAAAATAGCGCTGAATGGGAGGCAACCCATTTTTATTTGCTTTTGAGTGTTTTTAGTTATTTTCCTTTTATGTTACTAGGATGTTGTTGAGTCGTATGTTTAACCTCGTACTTGAGAGTTTTATTTTGTAGGCTTGTCTCTAAAGGAGTAAAGGTATCATGGAGTTATTTAGATTGAAGGAACCAACTTGAGACAAGGGAGTGTGCAAAGCTATTGAGAGAAACTGAATTGTTCGGTTGAGGTAACCCACAACCCCAAACTTAGACCTCTAGCAAGGTCGAAGTTTGGGGGGGTGGAGTTTTTTATTTGTTTTATTATTACATTGCACCGGAGCACCCCTTATCTTTGAGTTGAGTTAGTTATTTGGTGCCTTGAGATGCTCCTTGGGCTATTATTAATTTGTTTTGTTACTCAATATTTTATGCCTATCAATCACCTTATGCTTGTTGATTGCTATCTTTGAGTATGATTTGATGAGTAGGGTGAATTGTGAGGCTGAGTTAGAAATTCTTTTGTGTGAGTGTTTGAGTTTGAGCTGAGTTGAGAAAGAACTTGTATGCTTGTAAATTTTTCTTTTGAGTACTTGTGTGATGAGAGTGAGAATTCACTAGGACTAGCATGGATGTGAAAGCTGTGAGATTTGAGCCTAATGAGATTTAAATGCATGAATTAATCTCTTCGTTTGTGAGTGAATCATCACCTTAGAGGATGCTAGAACTTGCATGTGCTCTTGCTTCTAGATTGTGTCTAGTTTGATATGCCGAAAAGGATCTTAGGCCATCTTTGATTTTATGGAGTCACTTAGCCAAAATTTTCCTTACCATTGATATTTGTCCCTTGTTAGCCCCTTTGAGCCGAAAGCCTATTTTATTTGCTAGCACATATGAACACTATTCCAATTCCTAAGCCTTTTTGTCCAAATTTGAGTGGAGAATAGGAAAGTGTGAATGTGAAGGGATTGATTTGAGTTGAAAAAGGAGAGTTATTGATGGTTGAGTGGTGATAAAATAAGGGTGTGAATGAGATTTGAGTTGTGGGAAAGAAAGAGAAAGAAAATTGAGAATGAAAAAAAAAAGAAAAAATGAGCTCATGTGTTTGTGCGAAAAAAAAAAAGAAAAAAAAAAGTGATTGAAAAAAAAAAGTGAAAGAGTGAGAAAGAAAAAATTTGAAGTGTTGAGAGTAGTGGAATTAAAGTGTATTGATTGCAAATGTTGAAGTGATTCTGTTCCTAATCTCAAAGTGCCAAAGTTGATTTTTCTATTCTCCATTCACTTGAGTCACTTACCCCATATTGTTATCCCACCTGTCCAAAGAGCCTACATTACAACCTTGAGAAAAGTCCTTTTTGATTCGGCTTTGATTTCTAGAGTATGGTCGGAGTTGAGAGTGCTTACAAGCCTATGGCTGCCAATATGTGTGATTGATTGATTGAGTGAGTCTCTTAAACATTGTTATACACTTGTGAGGGAGTGAAACACATCGTTGAGTGCACATCAATGTTTGATCTTGGTGGTTCTTGTTGTTGTTGCATGAGTATGATGAAGGAAAGTGAGTGAGTATACTTGTGATTGATCTTTGAAGCTCGAGTTCATTTGCTTGCACTAATTGATTCTTTGATTCATTCCTAACAATTTCACTTGACTTATTATTTTGTTGCTTGAGGACAAGCAACATGGTAAGTTTGGGGGGGTTGATTAGGCGTGAAATTGTTATGTTTTGGTGCCCGATTTGCCCATGTTTTGAGTGTTTTCGATGAGTGCTTGGAGTCAAATGAGTATCATTTTTATAAAATTATTAATTTGTCTCTTTGGTTTTTATAGATGGATATAGGGCGAAAAGAGGAGTTCGTAGGACTTTGAATCGGCCAAAACGGACTCCCGGTTGAGGAGATATGAAGATTTTACGAACGAGTGCACAGCAGCCAGCGCTCGAGCGATTTGCTCGAGCGCCGGCGCTCGAGCGAATTACAGAACAGTTTTGGCGCTCGAGCGAATCACTCGAGCGCCACCGCTCGAGCGCGCACGTATTTTCGCCTCCGGATGCGTATTTTCGGCCCATTAACTCCCGTTTCGACCCGGTGCCTATATATACCTCTTTCAAACACGTTTTGAAGGAATCCCCAACTTTAGAAATCACTTTTAGACTTAGTTTTTAGAGAGAGGAAGAGGAGAAGAACGAGCAAGCTTTACTTTTACGTTGTTGAGGTTTTTCATACGAATTCTTAATTTCTTTTCGTTTCTTAGTTTCTTTTCATTAGCTTGATTACTCTAAACGTTCTAAACTTTGTTTTTATTAATTAAATTTCAGTTCTTAGAATTATTTTCTTTTAAAACCCTAGTTCATGTTTCTTATTTTCCTCGTTCAATTCATTATGTTTATGTTCGTTGTTTCTTCTATTGCTTTTATTTTTGTTATAACCATGTCCGGCTAAAACCCTTGCATGCTTGGGTTAGGATGAACTCGTAGAAGTAGGATGTGGGTACGTAATTAAGGTAATTGGTGACGTTAGTTTTAATTCTCTTAATTAATGAATTCATATAATTAATCTTAACTCTACCTTTGAATTTCGTACGAAAGTGTTAGAGAGAGGACGACCGCATCACTCGATAACAATTAGTAGTCTTAACGAGAGGGTTTAGGAAAGGTTAATTCATCTACCGGTTTAGCGAAGGAGGACGACCGCATCACCTTAGTTAAATTAGGGTCTCATTAATTAAGCACAATTCATTAACTTGTTAGTAGATTAGTGAAGTCGATTGGTAGGATAAAGTATTAGGGTAAGAAATCTTGAGCTTTCATTCTATGATCTTTTACTTAGGTTAATTCTTGTTTGTCACGATTACTTTGATTATGTACCTGCTTCGTTAGTATACGTAGGGATTCCTATCCTGAGCATCACCATCTCATACTTGCATATACACCCTAGATACTTAGTTTAATTTTCCTTTTGCATTCGTAGGATAATTTAGTTAGCTTAATTAATCTTTCCAAAAATCCAAAAACAACACACTCATATTAACTACGACGCGTAGATCTTCAGGGATCTATTCGCATATACACCATCCCGTGGGTTCGATAATACTTGGTCCCTATACTTGCCCATACTACAGTGAACCCGTTCTCTTGCGGGGTAGCTACTAGTAGAAGCTAGTGTAGTTCGCATCAAGTCACCTCTCTACAAGTTCAAACTTTTAAATAAGGTGAAATTCTTTCATATACATTTACACATTTTTAGCATGCACTTGGATTTTAAGCCCAATTTTGATTTTTTAAAACACACACAAATACAATGAACTGTTTGTTTTTTCAGTTGGAGTATTAATGAGTATTTCTTGAGGTATCACATATTACTTCTTGGGGTATTATTGATTTTTGTTTGAGGTATTTTTTTTTTCAAAAGTCAAGTGCATATTATTGTATATTATATTACTAGAACTACTCATACATTTATTATTGTATATTATATTACTATCACAAAATATATGTAGTAGAGTAAATTTAAAAAAATTAAAATTTAATTCTCCTAAATTAGTGCAAAAATATAAAAAAAATATGGGTAAAATATTACTTTTGGTCCCAAATTATACTGAAATTTAATACTCCCTCGGTCCCAGAGGTATTTGCACACTTTTTTATTTGGACGTCCCACACCAATTTGCACATTACCTAAAAAATAAACTTTGATTTGTGTGTACACTCATAGAAATAAAACATATCTACCCATATGTCACTACTTTATCATTTTCTTAATCCACGTGTAATTCCAAGAATGCAAATTTCTCTGGGACGGAGGAAGTAATTATTTTTCTAATAGTTATTAATAATATTTTAATAAATGTCTAAAAATATTATAATAAATTTATTTTTAAATGTTTAATCATATAACAATATTTTTTAATTAACAAAACTTAATAAATTATTTTGAATTAAATTATTATTGTATTGACTAAATATTATTGCAATTAAATTTATTATTTTTTAATAATATATAAAAAATAAGAATCTATTTAAATAATACAAATTTAAATATTTTAGAAGATCCAATTATTGTAATATAAATAAGTAAATAAATTATGAATTACATAAATATATCTAGACATATTTCAATACCGAGGTACTATTGAAAAATCTCAAATGAGGTAACATTGAGAAATATAAAATATATGTTAATTTTTAACAATTAATTATATAGATATTTAAATTAATTAATCAAGATGACCATATAAGCTATAACTAAGAAAATAAAATTATAATTTAACACATATTTTATTATTAAATTTTGGTTTATTAAGTGTTAATAATTTTTTTTTATTAAACATTTAAATACAAAATTGACTACAATAACATAAAATTTTACAAAAATAATATCAATAAATACAATGTAGGACCACTATTACAAATACTTTACTTCTTTGGGGCCATTGCAATTGATCATTTGAAGTAACGACAACATCATGAATCCTGTTAGTTTTCAGATTGTGTGAGGCTATGTGGTACTGATGTTGCAATTTTGAAAATTTAAAGGATCATTTTATGTAAAAAAAAAAAATTTGGGACATTTTAAATGCTAGGGACGATTTTGAAAGTGAATCGTGTTCTATGGGATTAAAAGTGCAATAATCTCAATTTTTTTAGTCCGGTTAATTTTCCTATTTTTTATTTCGGTTAATTTTCCTATTTTTTATTTCAAAAAATTCTGTTTTACGGAGTTGAATTATGTCCGGTTCAAATTTTAATTTTTTTCTTTTAGGTTTTTTAACCTGCTACAATAAGTTAGTAATTAGGTTTTGAAAGTTAATATATAGAATGAAATTCAAAAACAAAAAATTGTAATAAAGTGCCACGTCAACGTAAAACCGGCTGCTCACCTACTACCTTCTGTAGTAGTTTCAAATACTAACAATTGAATTTTAAAAGTTAGCGTGATGAAATTTAATTCGAAAAAATGGAGTGTTTTGAAACAAAAATAAAAAATTACTAAACTTATGAGATTAAAAAAAAAACTACTTTAATCAAGCTCGAACGAGGTTTAATCAAGCCGAACACGAGTCAAGCTCGAGTAGTTTGACATTTTTACACATGTTTGATCTTTTGTAAGTTATCGAGCTTGAGTTCGAGCTGAACTTTAGACTATTTCGAACATAAATTTATGTTCAAGCTTGTTTGATTTCTATTTCGAAGTGAGCTCAAACGAGCTTTTACTGAACGATCTCGAATCAAATAACTTGGTTTATTTCAGCCCTAGTCACTACAAAAAAATCGAATATTAGCGACCGCCATAAAATCGGTTGCTAAATAGTGTGATTAGCGACCGATTTACAACTGTCAGTCTGGAATGTCAAAAGATTTCTGATTAGCGACCGCCAGACATATCGGTCGCTAATCAGAGACCGAAATTAGCGATCGTCTTGACTGTTGAGGCCAGACGACGTCGCAATATTCCGATTAGCGACCAATATCGGTCGTAAATATGGTGGCATGTTTATAGTCAAAACTCTGCCCAAATTTTTGAATTAATTAATATGATGTATTTGATTAGTTTATTATGTTTGATGGATATGTCTGTTTACAGTCGAAACTCTGCCCATTTTTTTAATTAACTTGTTATTCACTATTAATTTGAAACAGATGGAATTTCCAGATCGTGGTTGGATGTACTCAATGCCTTGTATGATAGGTGGGGGCATCAACGATCAATTTTACCATAAAATTGAAGAATTTATTGAGTTTGCATATTGTCATCCACACTGTCTTGATCATTTCAATCAGCTTAGATATCAGTGTAAAGGAAGAAAATGCAGGAATATGAGATACTTGAGCATTGATGAGGTTAAAACTCATGAAGCCTTTAGGTACCACAAGATGGTTAATGAATCTGTATTGGGTGGTCACACAGCTATGAAGGAGGAATCAAATCCTCGGTCAAAGAAGTTTTTTGAGATGCTAAAAACCGTTGATCAAAAGTTGTTGTCATTCAATGCGCAAATGTTGTCCATCAAAGCCGAAGGCAAAGTTAGTCAAAAAGTCTTCAATCAATTTGCAAAAATTGTTCAAAAAGGCCCTACCTAAAGAGAACACAGCGCCTGCAAATTTCTATCAAAGCAAAAGGTTGTTGAAGGACATGGATCTACAGTTTGAGAAGATTGATTGTTGTACAAACGGTTGCATGATGTTTTGGGACCAGGATGAGAGTATTGATCAGTGCAGGATGTGCGGCCACCCCCAGTACAAACCATCTAGTCGTAAGAAGGACAAGAAGAAACAAAAGCAGAAGTCATTTAAGTCAATATATTATCTTCCTATCACTCATCGTTTGGAGAGATTGTATCAGTCTAATGTCACTGCTAAATACATGACATGGCACGCTGAGGAATGTTCTGATCCGAAATCTGGAGAGATGCGGCATCCGGCAGACTCGGAGGCATGGAGACATTTTGACAGAGAGTTTCCAGATTTTGCAAGTGAGAAGAGAAATGTGAGGCTGTGTTTGTGCACGGACGGTTTTGCTCTATTCGGAATGCACATAAAGAAGTATTTATTGTGGTATGTGCTATTGATTCCGTCATGGTTGTGCATGAAGCCACAACATATCTTTCTGACTATCTTGGTGCCTGGTCCACACAACCCTAAGATGTGGAGACGTATGATGTGTATAGAAAGCAGAACTTCAGGTTGCGTGCTGCTGTTTTGTGGACCATTAGCAACTTTCCAACATTTTTTATGTTGTCTGGTTGGTCAACTGCTAGAAACAAGCATATGCGTACTGTATGGATGGATCTGATGCGTTCTATCTTCCATTAAGTAGGAAAATGTCATGGTTCGACAATCATCAGAAGTTTTTACCTGCTGATCATCCCTTCCGAAAGGACAAAGTATATTTCCTTAAGGGTAAACATGCAGCAGGTCGCCTCCAAGACCACAAATTCGACAAGGTATGCATCTGAATCACTATTTATGTTATCTATGTGTCTCATATAAATAACTTTTTCATATATAAATTATTTCAGGTGACTCGTTGTTGTATGAAGTTACATTCACTGATTTGATGAAGACAACTGAGGAGGGTGCAATGGAGCACAATAAACGTATCCACGGTGGATGGAAAAAACAAGTATCTTTTGGGACTTGCTTTACTGGAGCAAATTGTTTATTCGACACAACTTGGACGTGATGCATATAGAGAAGAATGTGTTTGATAACTTGTTCCACACGATCTTGAATACAGAAGGCAAGACCAAAGACACTTCAAAATCCAGAGAAGAGTTGTGACTGTTATGTTCTCATGCTGGCCTATCTAAGGATCCAGGGAACAAAAAATATCCATAAGCCAGTTACACAATCACCAAAGCAGAGAAGAAGACATTATTTAATTGGGGGACGAAGTTGAGCTTTCCAGACAATTCCGTGTCAAATTTGGATCGGTTGTTTAAGCCAGAAATAGGAAAGGTCAATGCGATGAAGAGTTATGACTGTCATGTGATCATGCATCGGTTGTTACCGATTGCCTTTCAGTTCGAAGGCTGTATGGAGTGCCATCACTAAGTTTAAGTCTTTTTTTTCAAAGATTTAACCGCTTCAATGATTGCAGTCGAAGACATGCAGCATTTGGATAGAGACATCTCTGTTATACTGTGCAAACTAGAGCAAATTTTTCCACCCAGCTTCTTTGACTCGATGAAGCACTTACCCGTTCACTTAGCGTATGAAGCCTTAGATGGTGGACCAGTGCAGTACAAATGGATGTATCCCTTTGAGAGGTAAACATATTTTAGGTTTAGATATCTAATATTTTTCTGTTTATCTTGAAACCGTATATTTAATTTTGAATGCTTTTCTATTTAGGTATCTACACAATTTAAAACAGAATATTGGAAATACGGCCCACATTGAAGCATCCATTGTGAATGCATATCTTACCGAAGAGGTTGGAACATTCTGTTCTTATTACTTCGGTGACCAAGTTCAAACCAAGATCAGAAATGAGCCTCGCAACTACGATGGTCACGGAGTAGAACATCCCCTTCATGAGTTTGAAGGTACGTTATCCGTATTCTTGCACGCAGGTCGACCACTGGGTAAGGGAGTCAAACAGTGGTTTAAGAACAACTTGGAAGAGGAGATAATACAATCATACGTTTTGATGAATACACCTGAAGTTCAACCTTACATCCAGTAAGTAATTTATTTTTAGATATGTTTTGTTATACTCAATGCTTTGTATAATTTTTTATTTTTTTTTACATGTAAGGATGTTTTGTGACCACACTCGACAAGAAGTATTTGGCATCACGGATGAAGAAGTCTATCAATTGGTTTCCAAACAATTCATATATTGATTCCAATCTTACGTGAGTAACACTTAATTGTATGACTATTATTTTAATTCAACTCATTATATAAAAATAATTTTATATTTATAGGGTCTAAATAACCAACTTCACAACCCACATCTGGAAGCTCTGAGCAAAAAGCCACTACGACAGTTGATATCATACAAAGGGTATTACCTAAATGGATACATATTCCATACATATGTATAAGCTTCAACGAAAAGAACTACAAACAGCGGTATTTGTGTTTCTAGTGGAAACTACAATGAAGCGCCGATTGATTACTATGGAGTGTTACAGGAAGTGGTTGAAACAGAATATCAGGGGTGACCATCGAGGAAAATAGTTTTGTTCTTGTGTGAGTGGTTTAATCCAGGGCCTGTAGGAAAAATAGTCGACCCAAACTACAAGATTGTTGATATTCATGTCAACAGGAAGTACGGTGCCGCATACGAACCCTACGTCTTTGCAACTCAAGCATCTCAGGTATATTATTGCAAATACCCGAAGTCAGCTAGACCACACTTAAGAACAGTTTGCAAAGTCAAGGCAATATCTTTGGTGGAACTTTCTAATTCATCTAAGGAAGATCCTACACAACCTGAAAATGCATTTCAAACTGAGGTCCAAGAAGCTCAAACAGTGGTCCTTAAAGAAGGTGTCAATTTTATTGTGGACTTGGTGACAGCAAATCCAGAAATGATAATGGTTGAGAGGGATGAGGAGGACAACAAAGATCGGCTAGAGGAGGAGGAGGAGGAGGAAGAGGAGGAGGAGGAGTAGAAGAAGAAGAGGAGGAGGAGGAGGAGGAGGAGGAGGAGGAGGAGGAGGAGGAGGAGGAGGAAGAAGAAGAAGAAGAGAAAGAGGAAGAGGAAGAGGAAGAGGAAGGGGAAGAGGAGGAGGAAGAAGAAGAAGAAGAAGAAGAAGAAGAAGAAGAAGAGGAAGAGGAAGAGGAAGAGGAAGAGGAGATGAAGGAGAAGTAGGAGAAGGAGCAGGAGAAGGAGCAGGAGGAGGAGCAGGAGGAGGGGGAGCAGGAGGAGGGGGAGAAGGAAGGGGAGGAGGAGGAGGAGGGGGAGGAGGAGGAGGAGGAGGAGGAGGAGGAGGAGGAGGAGGAGGAGGAGGAGGAGAAGAAGGAGAAGAAGAAGGAGAAGAAGGAGGAGAAGAAGGAGAATAAGGAGAAGAAGGAGAAGAAGGAGGAGGAGAAGGAGGAGGAGAAGGAGGAGGAGAAGGAGAAGGAGAAGGAGAAGGAGGAGAAGGAGGAGAAGAAGGAGAAGAAGGAGGAGGAGGAGGAGGAGGAGGAGGAGGAGGAGGAGGAGGAGGAGGGAGAGGGAGAGGGAGAGGAAGAGGAAGAGGAAGAAGAAGAAGAAGAAGAAGAAGAAGAAGAAGAAGAAGAAGAAGAAGAAGAAGAAGACTAGCCTGACTATTACAACATTTAGACAAATTCATCTTTTCAGGGTATTTGGGATCAACTCAAAACTGACATTGTTCCAACAATTCCCTCTTTTTGATGACACTTAGCCACAAAGTGTAAGTTGATGCGCGTCGGCCGACAACTTAGATCCAATTATGATGAGAAAACGAATATTCTCTCAAAATCCACATTGAGGAATGAATCTTATTCTTGGCTCAACTACTACACACATATACTTCGTGATGAACCCAATCCATGTCATATCTACCTTTGAAGGGTGCAAGCGTCGGTCATGGTCAAAGTCCATCACTCCGCACATATCGTGCGTATTGACCTCAAGTCAGATGAGTATCACATTGCTCCCACTAACCGAGACAGAACAAGCAATGACATTTCACCGATTATAGTTGGTTAATTAAGTATTATATTAGATATAATATTTAATTTATGGAGAATATAATAATAATTATATTTGGAATTAATTATTATTATTATTTAATTAAATTGGATTTAATTAAATATGAAATTCCAATAATAATATTATTTGGAATATTATTATACAAGAATAATAGATATGATAAAGATATTATTAATAGGGAAATATAATCCGTAGAGATTATATTTACAGGCTAGGCCCTATATCTTGCTTAGGAATTAAGCTAAGATAATCCCTATAAATATGTGTCCTATGGGAATTCCGAAAACATAGAAGAAATATAATTTCTTCATAAAATCTCTAGCTCGAATTTTCCTAGCAAGTTCATCTCGAGATTTAACGTTGGCAAGTCGGTGCGGGTTGGTGAATAGTTGTTGCATGGATACCATAGTTGAGGATTCCACGTACAAACAATTGTAAGGATTTATATGTTGTTATTTATTCTTTATGTTTTATGTTATACAACCATGTTTCACATTCATTGTTAGTGAATCGTTTTCTTCCGTTGCGCCGAACATAGTGTTCGTGCCTCTAAAATCCAACATCCGACTCATTGGCCGACTAATCCGGGGGTCCACTAGCGGGGGGGCTCCATTTCAAGCCAGAGCTTAACTCTTTATGGACTGGCCCATCTCAGGAATTGTTTGCACCTGGTGAGTTTCGAACCTGAGACCTATGGAACATCACACTCCTAAATCTCAAACCCTCACCACTAGGCCAACCCCTGGGGGTTACCATTTTGAAATTAGTAGATGCCATGTGGGACCAAAAGTTAAATTCTCTCAAACATGATACTTCAAAAAATTGAATAATGCAGTGTTAGAAACTTCACGGATACTTGGGTACTCGGATACGAATGATATATGCACCCGATATGCCAAGTGGTGTGTCCCAATCAGTGTTCTAGAAAACGGTCTAGTCGGCCGACTAGTTGCTAATTGGCCCCAGGCCGTTCCGATTTTAGTTAAAATGATGAAAAATGGTCCTATAATTAGTCGGCGATTAATCGGATTAGTCGTTGTCTAATCCGTTTAATCCATTTTTTATTTAAATAAGTAACAAATTAAATATGTAATTCACTTTGCATTTTTTAACCTAACTATCAAATCTCTCCACCATGCACGTCGAACGTTGCGCCTCCACCACCGAAAGTCGTACCACAATCCTCCTCCATCGAATGTTGTGCCACGACCCTCCACCATCGAAAGACCCCAGCCCTACACGCTGCTCACCCAGCCTTTCCACAGAAATTGGATGACATCTTTTGATTTATATTGATATGTATCATTGCTACTTTATTGAGTTTTATGGTATTGCTTAGGGTAATGATGTATCACTTATAATTTTAATATTGAAGGGTGGTATTATTATTATATATATATATATACATTTAATGTATTAATTTAATATAAATTTAATTATTTTATTCATTTTGGTGGTTTCGACTAGTTTCCGTCTAGTCGCTCTAGTCGCTAGACTCCAGTAGCGACAAGTGACTTTTAGAACACTGTTTTAATCCATTCATTTTTACACAATTAATTGTATATATATCCAAATTGACTTTTTTTTATAATTCATCAAATTAATTCTTTTTGTATTTCTAACTTGTTTATATAAATGTTGTTCCCAATTTTTTTTTTATTTTGTAAAATTATTTATTTCGACAATGCGTAAATTTATAATTCGTTTATTTTCACGCATTTAATTGTATATGTGTCCAAATTGAGTCATTTTTTTTATAATTCATCAAATTAATTCCTTTTCGTTTCTAACTTGTTTATATAAATATTGTGCCCAACTTTTATTTTTATTTTATAAAATTATTCTTTTTTGACTACATATAAATTATCTAATAAAATATTACTCCCTCCGTCCCCGAACACATTGCGGAGTATTTTTGGACACACGGTTTAAGAAAAGTTGTTTTTTTACTTTATGAATCATCTTATTAGAGAATTAACACCATTTTTTTCTTTTTTTTAATTATTGATTAGCTGAAATGAATACAAACTAGATTTCCCTCCTACTAGCTGACGAAGTGGAGCCAAAATTAAACACCAAAATATTTGAAATTTTTACACAAAAAATTTAGAATTTCAGTTCCCTCCAAAATTAAAAATAACTTAATATTACTGCTAAATAGATAAAAACTTTCAAAAGTTTACAATTCCCTCCTATTTTTACAACCATTAAATACCTTCATCTACCACAAAATAGGATCATAAATTCTGAGTTACAAACATTAATTTCAAAAGGTAGATCAACTACAAAAGCATTCAATGAGCTGCACCAAATACAGATCTATTGAACTAACTCCATCAGAGAAGAACTTATTTTCCCAATTCTTCCTTTCTAGCAGCAAGAATGGTGTCGTTGGAAGGGGCAAACAAGACGAAGCAGCTGCATCATTTGGAGTTTCTTTGAGGACAGTTCAATATATGTGGGCAGTTGCAAAGAAACACATCCATGAAGGAGACCCTGTTATTTTTACATCAAATTAAGAAGAAGGGCATAGTTCATAACATAAGGGTAATAGTTCAGCTGGACCAAGAAAGAATGAGTGCCATACTATTTGACAAGAGATCAACAATAAGAACGTTAGCAAATAAATTGAACATTAGTAAACACACAGTTGGTAGATGGGTGAAAAAGAGGAAAATTCTACCACAAACAAATGCCATCAACCCTAATATTACCACATCAAATAAGATGCAAAGGCTAATGTACAACCGGAGTTCACTGGAAATTGATAGCCTCAACAACAAAATAAAGTTTGCAAAAATTCATAATGTCATTCACATCAATGAGAAGTGGTTCTTCATGACTAAAGCAAGTCAAAGAGGTTACAAGCTGTCAGGTGAAGTTGCCCCTTATAGGTCATGCAAAAGAAAGAGGTTCATTATCAAAATCATGTTTATGTGTGTTGTTGCAACATGCATAGTTGATGGCAAAATAGGCATGTTTCCATTTGTAATGGAGGAACCAACCAAAAGAGGAAGCAACATAGAGAAAGGGGCACAATGGAGACAAAAGCAATTGACTCAATCACAAAAAATGTGATTGAGACTGTCTAACTATACAAGTAAGCATCAAACTATCAGAACACTGTCATCATTTAGTTTTATTCACAAGTAAGTCTCCAAAATTGAAAATTTAAACAATTTTCAGTTGGTGACATTAATATTTTCATGTTTCATTTAGTTTTATTCACAAGTAAGTCTCCAAAACTGAAAAATAAAATAATTTTCAGTTTGTAACATTACTATTTTCATGTTAATTTCAGATTATTCCAGCAATTAAGACAAAATGACTCACAAGTTCAAGCAAAGACATATTCATTCAGCAAGATAATGCAAGACCTCACATAACTAACTTTGATCCTGAATTTAGTGCAGCTGCAAGTTCAGATGGATTCAACATCCAACTAATATTCCAGCCACCCAATTCCACTGACACCAATATTAATGACTTGGGGTGGTTTCGGGCTATACAAAGTGTGCAAGTTGACACACCATCATACAAAGTGATTGAATTGGTTTAGAACGTGATGAACTCATTTAAAAAACTCACAGATGTCACACTTAACAATGTGTTCCTAAGTTTGCAGGGTTGCTTGATTGAAGTTATGAAAAATCAAAGGACACAACAACTATACGGTGCCACATATGAACAACGAAGCCTTGATTAGAGAAGGAAGACTGCCATTAACGTTAGAAGTGGATGAGACCCTTGTAAGAGAGTGCATAGAGTATTTGGGGCATCATGGAGAAATTGAAGGGACCAGATATGATTTGGAAGCACTAATGTTAAGTTTAGGGTATGTTTAGTAAGGGAACTAGCTTTTTGTCATCATTTTGAACCAATCTTTTGCAAGATGGTTATGTTTACAGCATAAACATATCCCAAGAAGTCATATATGACTTAATTAGACTATAAACATTAACTATTGTAATCTTTTGCAAGTTTTAACTTTGATTTTTACAAGTTTTTAAGTACCCTTAGAATAATTTCATCACATGGATCACACATAAAAAAATTAAGCCTCCTAACCTAGGTTAAAAAACTAGGTGGTGGCATTAATTGACCCCCATTTCACCTCAGACAACAAATCCTGAGCACATATAACACAATATAATAATTTTGGACCCTCAGACTCACCAAATATACACCAGAATTCATCATAGGGTCACTCAACAGGTTTAAGCCTCCATAAACAAAGACTAAAAGGCCAAAGTGGTGGCTGTAAACACCATAAACATGCTCAGACTAAACATGCAATCATAGTTTCACCCAGACAACAAATCCAGAGCACATATAGCACAATATCATGATATAGCACAGAGAGGGGTTTCGATTTGTGGAGAATTGGACAAGGGTGGTCTGATTTGTGGAGAATTGGACAAGGAGGTTCCGATTTGTAGATAATCGGACAATGGGTTCTAATTTATGGAGAATTGGACAAGGGGGTTCCGATTTGCAGATAATCGGAGAAAGAGGTTCCGATTTGTGGAGAATCGGAGAAGTGGGTTCCAATTTGCAAGGAATCTAGGTTCCGATTTATGGAGAATCGGAGAAGAGGACTAGGGTACCGATTTGTGGAGAATCAGATGTTGGAGTTATGCGTCACCCCAATTTTCCCAACATCGGAGAAAGGGACTATGGTTCCGAATTGTGGAGAATTGGAAAATCTCCGTCGTCAACCATGTTCGCCATAGAGAGAGTGAGAGAGTTTGAGCATCGGCTAGGGTTTGAGAGTGTGGAAGAATCGAGGGAGTTTAAGAGAATTTGAGAGGCTGATTGCTAAAATAGGGCTGGGTAGGTATGTTTACGGGTGGGTAGGTTAGTTTTGGGCTGGGTAGGTATGTTTAATTGGGTTGGGTTAAGTTTAATTAGATGGGTTAGGTTTAATTAGATGTGGGCCATATATAATTAGTTGATTAGGGAATGTCCATTTTAAGGTCCGTAAACTTATCGTCGGACAAACGAAAATGGAAACTCCGCAATGTGTTCCGGGACGGAGGGAGTATAAAAAAACATAAAATTATCGAGTATTAAAATTTAAAATAACATAAAATTAAAATATAATAAAACTTACGAGGAACCCTCGGGCTGAACTGTAAGCCGACTGTCAACAACCGGATGTTGGCGGGAGGAGGATGAGCCCTCAGGAGCCTGTTGTGAGGAGGAGGAGGAGGAGCCCTTGAGAGGCTGTGAAGAGGTCTCTTATAGAGACTTCAGCCGGACAATCGGCCCAACCTCCGGTCTAAGTGGAGCCCATTGTCTCCTCTCTCGTCGACCCGCCTCCTAATCCCTCGATTGCTTACTGCCTTGTCCACTCATCTATAACAAAATTCAATTATACTAAAATCAAACTACTACACTAAAATCAATCAAACTTATAATAAGCTAAAATCGATCAACTTATCTAACCTAATCAACATACTACTCTCCTAACATAATCATCATACATAAACGGTACTAAAATTCAATCCTACTCAATCATATATAGTGAAAATTATACAATACTTTCAACATAATAATCATACTAAAAAGTACTAAAATTCAATCCTACTCAATTATATATACCAATATCATACAATCCTCCTAACATACAAGTCCAAAATCATACAAGTCTCCTAACATATATAAAAAGTCTCCCAAGATAAACGATATATATAACAAGCCTCCTAAATGATCCTTAATATTATAACAATTCTCCTAAATATAAACGAACAATTAAAATACTCAACATATAAACAACAATCAACATATATAAACAAAAATATAACAATTCTTCCAACAACAATTCTTCTAAATATTACAATTAAATATAAACAACAATCAACATATATACTTAATCATACATACACAATCATACAAAAAGTACCGAAACATATAAACGATTCAATAATAAAAATGGTAACATACTCGACATATAAATGATTCAATTATCATATATATGATAAACATGCTTTCAAATCAAATTTTAAACAGTACAAATGAAAAGAACGTACGATTAATGTGTAGAGGATGACGAACGGCGACGATACAATCTTTCTCCAGCGTTCTTCCTCTCTTTTTTCTCTTCTTCTTCCTCTCTTCTCTCTTTCTCTTCTTCTTCGCCAACATGGTTATTAAGACAAAAAAAAAAAAAAAATAGCAACGCTAATGTTGCCGCCTTCAGACCCAAAACAACGTCATTTTGAGGGATTAGCGATAGAAAAACTGTCACTAAATACCCTTTAAAACTTAATGATGGACAAACTGTTGCTAATTGATCGGCCACAATTAATGTGCACCGCTTTCCGAAAGATCGCAGTTAAACTGGTCGTTTTAGCGATGGTTAAGTCCGGTGCTAATTGCAACTTTGAAATTAGCGACGGCCGTCCGATTCCTAATTTTGGCGGTACGGACGAATGCGACAAGAGGTCCTTTCATTAACGACGACCATATTCATCGCTAATGTGAAGGATTAGCTACGACTGTCCCTACCCGTGGCTAATTCTTCGCATTAGCGGCAAGAGGTACATAAAATATAGCTATATGAAAATCATTTAGGATCGTGCACCAACTTTGGTCGGCGCATTATATTTGCATGCCAAGTAAAGATGGTCTTTTTAATATATAAATAACTCCATAAGCTACGGAGACCACTAGTGTGTGTATATATAATTAACACTGATCAAATCTTTGTTATTGATTGCCAAATATATTCGTTCTTCAGCACGCAATCTGAAAGATCATGACCCCAGAATGTGCAGTGGAAAATTCTGCAAAGAAATTAATCGATCAAATAATGCACAAATTAAGATTCATGCTTAGAGTTGGAAAGATTCAACTTAATTATAGTCGAGAGTACATGTATATATTAGTTTGTAATATAAATAAGGTTACGATAATTACACAAATTTTAGCATGCACTTTAATTTTAAGCTCAAATAAAACTTTACTTTTTTTTTTCAAAACATACACTATTTTTTTTTTCTTTTTTTGCAATTGGAGCTTCTTGTGATGTTACTGATTATTTCTTGAAGTATTTATTGGGAAAATAGGGGTGCCCGGAATCTATTCGGGATGAAATTTAAATACGAATTTAAATACAATTATTACTAGCATGAATTAATCCTAATTAATTCAAATAATAATTCCAACAACTAATTATCATCATGCATGTTAAATTAATTTCACATATTAACTAGACGGAATAAACAAGTAAATATGCGATTAACGTACCTCTTTTAGTATTGGTCTTTGGATATACGGGACAATTGTAATCTCGCTCTATCAACCCAAAGCCTTCTCAAGTATTTCCCTTTTCACCTCACTTGATCGCCGGTGGGAGACACTTTCAAGTAATTTAATAAACTAAGGAAAAAGAAAAATATCTATGCTTCTTGATTTTTCCAACACATGGAATTATGTACTTGGAGATGAAATAATCATCCCCTATTTATAATAGGTAGTGGCCGAAATTTAGTGATTTATTGGGCTTGGAGAAAATCTTTTCTTAGGTTATAAGAAATCTTGAATATATCTCATATATTATTTTCTCCACAATAAAATATCCCACAAAAATTTCACTCTCCTATTATGGCTTAATATTTTCGAAAATTATGAGGATGAAATCCAAGATTTGGATCTTCTTGAATATATGAGATATTCTTGTATTTCTAGAATACATATCTTCCATAATATCTTTTCAAGAAAATCAACAAAATCTAATCTCTCCTACATATGCTTTTTTCGAAAATTTCAAAGAAAAATCAGCAATATAATTTTCTTTTTATTTTAATCACCTTATCATTATTGGGCTACTTAATGGGCTACTTGAGGGGCCTTAAGGAGAATTAAGATTGGACCTCTTAATGGACTTCTGAATTTAAATATTGAGCCCCAATATAATTCAGCCCATTAATATTAATTATTACCACTAATAAATTAATATTGCACTATCCATCTTAATCCATATTACGATAATATGGGCTCCCGGTTATTATTTCCCGCGTTAAGATTATCAAGTCCATTAATTAATTAAGCTTCTGAATAGCTCTAAATTAATTAATATATTTCACCTTGGAGTAAAGACAGCTCAACATTATTATTCGTACCGAAGAAACTAATTCTTCACTTGCAAGATTTGGTACAATAAAACTTCTGAGCCCACCAAGGGGACTAATCACACGAGCCGTACCTGCACGCGTTTCTCTGTATTAAATCTTAGCAACCATCGTATGATTAATATTACTGCCCAAGACACAAAGTTCGAAGTCGCAATTATTCTCACCCAACATGAATCAAAGCAGTAACCATTAAGCACACACGGTCCTATTTAAGTGACGGAGATTAAGAAATCAACAACCACTGAGGTCTAATTCTTCACCTTTCAGAACAGAAGAATTTATCCTCGCTGTAGGACCTCTTCAACACATACTAAATGTGCTAGTGCAATCTCTTAGTCAAGACAGACCAATCTGAGCCTTACACATCGACCTTTCACGGCGGATTGTTCAATTCCACCTAGGTCGTGAAAATGTACGTTTAGTTACAAGTAAACTGTTAATGTTGTCTTCCGTGATCGGGTATCACCACATTAACTACAATGTAACATGTACTACATATTGAACGGTTTGCAATAGAAATTCAACATTCAATCATAACTAAAGCAAATGTGATAAAAGATTTATTCTCATAAAACGAGTGTTTGATACACGAGTTATACAAAGTAAAAGCATACTTTCACGTATAACTCCAACAATCTCCCACTTATACTTAAAGTCTGCTTTTAGTATACATCACGCATGTCTTAGTGTAGTAGCTCTCCGTGACATCTCATGTCAACCTACACTAACCTAATAATTCCTCCCACTTATACTTAAAGCAGATTGGCAATAGTCTTGACTCCCATTCCATCCACATGTCTCTCGAATGTACTCAGAGGCAGACCCTTTGTGAATGGATATACTAGGTTGTCCTCCGACATTTACCTTTGCCACCTCTTTATCTCCTCTCTTAACGATTTCTCGTATAAGATGGTGTTTTCTTTCAATGTGTTTGCTGGCCTTGTGGGCTCTCGGTTCCCTTGAATTTGCAACTGCTCCGGCATTGTCACAAAAGACAGTTATCTTGTCGGGCAAATTCGGAACAACGTCCAAGTCCAATAAGAAGTACTTGAGCCAAACCGCTTCTTTCGCTACTTCACAAGCAACTACTTATTCGGCTTCCATGGTCGAATCTGCGATGCATTTCTGCAAATCGCTTCTCCATGTCATGGCTCCTTCTCCCATGCAAAACACACTACCCGAGGTAGGTATTTTGGAGTCCGTGTATCCCATGGGAATTAGATTGTCTGATTGTTAAATCAGCATTCCATACCAAGTTCTTTTCAGAAACTAAAGAACGCATTTAATTGCAATCTAATGTGCTTTCCCGGGGTTACTTTGATATCTTGCTACCATGCCCACGGCAAAGCAGATATCCGGTCTCGTACACAACATTGCATACATAAGACTTCCTACGTCCAAAACGTACGGAACGTCTTTCATGTCATCTATCTCCACTTGCGTCTTAGGGCATATTTCTTTAGATAGATGGATTCCGTGCCTAAAAGGTACAAAACCTTTCTTGGAATCTTGCATGCTGAAATGCTTCAAAACAGTGGCTTTGTATGAAACTTGCGATAAACCCAACATCCTCCTCTTGCGATCTCGAGTGAACTTGATCCCAAGGATGTGACCGGCTTTCCCTAAGTCCTTCATATCAAACTGATTTGACATCCATACCCTTACGTCTGACAATACCTTTACATTGTTTCCAATGAGCAGAATATCGTCTACGTATAATACTAAGAATACCACCGCAGTTCCGTCACATCTTTTATACACACAACTTTCGAACTTGTTTTGATCACAAATCCATAAGACTTAATTAATTGATCAAAACACTGGTTCCAAGTACGCGATGCTTGCTTAAGTCCATAAATGGATCTCTTAAGCTTGCATACGAGGTGCTCTTGGCCTTTTTCAATGAAACCTTTGGGCTGTTGCATATAGATATCTATCCCGTCAAGACTTCCATTAAGGAAAGCCGTCTTGACATCCATTTGCCAGATCTCGTAATCTAGGTGCGCAGCGATCGACAAGAGAATACGGATGGACTTAAGCATAGCTACAGGCGAAAAGGTTTCCTCATAATCGATCCCTTCTTTCTGAGTATACCCTTTGGCCACAAGCCTTGCTTTGAAGGTTTCAATCCTTCCGTCCGGTCCTCTTTTCCTCTTATACACCCACTTGCATCCAATGGGTTCTACCCCACTGGGTGGCTCGACCAACTCCCACACTTGATTATGATCCATCGAACCCATCTCGGTTTCCATTGCGGTTTGCCACGCCTCCGCGTCTTTGTCTTGGATAACCTCGTCGTACGTTCATGGGTCTGATTTATCACCGGGAATCAAATCCGAAGATTCTCCAATTCCCATGAATCTCTCGGGTTGCCTTGCAATCCTCCCACTACGACGGGGTTCCGGTTGTGAAGGTATGACATGTGGTATATCATCTTGTATACTTGGTATTGGAGTTCGCCCTCTTAACTCGTCTAAGGTAATCTCACTTCTGGGCTTTCTTTTGTTCATATAGTCTTCCTCCAAGAATTTAAAGTGCGAACTAATCACGGTCTTTTAATCCTTGAGACTATAGAACATACACCCTTTCGTTCCCATGGGATATCCTATAAACAACCTTAATTCCGAACGTCGTCTAGCACGTATGCCGGACAATCCCAAATCCGCAAGTGTCTTAGACTGGGCTTGCGCCCGGTCCACAATTCCATTGGGGTTTTAGGAACCGATTTGGATGGCACCAAGTTTAGAATGTAAGTCGTTGTTTCCAAGGCGTTACCCCAAAACGACTTGGGTAAATCCGAATAACTCATCATGGATCTGACTATTTCTAAAAGAGTCTGGCTCCTTCGTTCCACCACACTGTTCTATTGAGGGGTTCCCGGTGCGGTCAATAGGGATACAATCCCTTCATCTGATAGCTAGTTCAAGAATTCATCGCTAAGGTATTCGCCTCTACGATCAAATCGTAGAAACTTGATACTTCTTTCCCTATGCATCATAAGGTAGATGTATCCATATCTCGAGTAATCATTGAAAAAGACAATTTACTCATACCCCTTCTTGCTATGATCGTCATTGAACTACACATATCGGTATGAACGAGTTCTAACACTTCCGTGGTTCTATTCCCCTTGGCTCCAAATGCCTTCTTGGTCATTTTACCCTCTAAACAGGATTCACAAGTTGGAAACGGTTTGACTTGGAATGATTCCAAGGATCCGTCTTTCACCAATCTCTCTATCCGCTTTAGATTAATATGACCTAGTCTAAGATGACATAGAAGTGTTTCGTTCATCTCCGAAGAACGCTTTCTTTTATTACTCGAAATAATCGATGTGTTATTAGATTCAATTTTGTGAGTGGTGTGCCCAAATAATGGTATAAAGATCATCCATTGAAGTTCCGGAACAGATAAACTCATCGTTTCAAGCAATAATAACATCCTTATTAAAAGAAACTGAGTATCTATTCAAACAGTTTAGAAACTGAAGGTTGAGTTCTTTCTAAACTAGGAACATATGGAACGTCTCTCAAGACCATAACTCTATCTTCACAAGATAGGCGCACTTCTCCCACTGCTTCAGCTGCCACTCTCGTAGCAGTGCCCGATGTGATGGGGATCTCACTTCCGTTAAGTCGTCGGGTTAGCTTAAACCCATGAAACAAATGTGATCAGTAGCTCTCGTATCCACTATCTACGAATAGACAGCATACGCCACTTCACAAGTTTCGACGACTAAGGTGTGTGAATTACCTAACTTTCCTAGCCTCTTAGGCTTGGAACAGGCATACCTCCATTGTCCTCTCTCACCGCAACTAAAACACTTCCCCTTCGATGCTAGCCTTTGCATTTGCTTTTCGCAACAATTAGATTTGCTTGGATCCGGCCTTTGGTTCTCTTCCTCTTTTTCCCTCCCTTGGGACCAAAAGAGGTAGACGGACCATTAGCCACCATAGCACTAGACTGGTGCTCCATTTTCACCTCCACCGAAACTAAAGCTTGCAAGAGCTCGGGCAAACGATTTGTCCGTTCATTCATCTGACAGTTCAGACGAAACTGCTCAAAGCTTCTCGGTAGAGAATGGTATATGAAATCAATCAAAATCCACACCAAGTACTTCCAACTTGTTAAGGTATGCCATCATCTAGAAAACGTGCTCCCTCACAGGCATTCCCTCCACCATTTTCAACTTGATCGAGTCATGTCTGGTGAACTGATTAGTCATGGGTTTGATGTGAAGACATCTCTTCAAGGTGTTCTATGATTTCAACAACGGATACAATGTCTCCATGAACGCGCCTCAAATCCTCAGACATAGATGTCAAGATGATGCACTTCATGTGTTCATTGTCACGCTTCCTATCATAAAATACCTCTTCCCATTGCTTGACTTATCATTAGGCTTGCCGGGTATATTAACATAAATAACCCAATTGTGTTTTCGTGCAGTAAGGACAAATTTTTAAAAAATATTTCCAATCGATATAAATCACTCCAAAAAGTTTATTAACTTTAAGTATATTAAACAGTGGATTAAAAGTTTGCGACATGATGAAATGAGAATAAAACATACATTCATATCAATATCTAGAAAAATATGAAATTATCACATAATTCGATCACATCAATTATATTGAAACCTTAAAACAATATAATCATGCATCAGCCAACATCTCGAAACAATTTAAATGCGCCACGAGGGGTGGTCTATACATTTAAACACATTCAAGCGGATTACAAACTTAAAAGTTACAAATCCTTAATTCAAAATTAATAGTTGGCTCCCACTTTGACCACATAGAAACTGACAGGGACTCCGAGGGGAGTAAGTTAATATCAATTTCCTATGCCTAAGTAATAACCATAATTAAATACATGATTATTATTTCGCTTTGAGCAAGCCACTCGTGGTGAGGGTCAATACCGCCACTAGTAATAATCCACAATCATCCTTTCGGAATTTATTCATGTGAAATTCGTTCTTTTGGCCGATCCGAGGGGGAAATGTATTCCAAAAGAACTTCACAAATAAATAAATTATGGAGGTCAAAATAATCCAATTTTAATATCCGGAATAAAATTGCGATTATAAAAACATACTTAGTAATTTTCGAAAGTAAGGTTTTTCTTGGACAATTAAATTCATGCAAACACATATTAACAAATAATAATACGTGCACGAAATAAAACATCCTTCAAAACAAAATTAAACACATTGGAGCACTCGAATCCAATTGTCACGGTTTAATTTCTTCACGTCTTGATGCGAAAATCGTCCTTGTTGCTTTCCGACGTTCGTCTCGACGTGCTCCCACTCGAACAGCAACACTTCATCAAAAACAACATCGTTTGGGGTTCGAGACGACGTTTAAAATCACACGAAAAAAAAAAACCACGAACCGAAAAAATTCCACGGCCCGAGATACAGCGCGCGTCGGCCCACGAAGTGGGCCCGCGCGCTTCCCGGCCCAAAAGGCGCCGAAACGCTGCCCGAAGCGCAGCCCCGAGGCGCAGCCGAGGCGCTGCACGGAGGCGCGCCGAGGCGCCGCCCGGAGCGCCCCGAGGCGCTGCAGCCTCGCGCCCGAGGCGCGCGCGTGGTGCGTGCGGCGCCGGCCACCCGTCGCGCACGGCGTGCGCCGTGCACCCCCGTGTACCGTTTTTTCGCCGTTCGTCCTCGTTTTCTTCACCCCTTGCATGATTTTACCTCCATACACGCGCCACACTTGTATGCGTCGTCCGGGTACGCCGTTTTTAATTCTTCGTTCTTCGTCACGATCCGGTTACAATTTATTTTTACAAAAAAAATAAATACTAGATCTAGACTAGTCTATTACAATGATCGAATCAAAATAAAAACAACTAATCTACTCGTGGATTTTCTCACGAGAAAAACGAATTCGAACGAATCGAATTAAAAAACAATTAATTCACACGCATGAAATTAACAACATTAAAACCATGACAATTGGATACCTGCAAAAAAGATCTAACAATTCTACTATCCAATTTCAATTTAATGTTTAACAATTTAAATTCCAATTTAAAATTCAGAGCCCGAAACCGTGGCTCTGATACCAGTTATTGGGAAAATAGGGGTGCCCGGAATCTATTCGGGATGAAATTTAAATACGAATTTAAATACAATTATTACTAGCGTGAATTAATCCTAATTAATTCAAATAATAATTCCAACAACTAATTATCATCATGCATGTTAAATTAATTTCACATATTAACTAGGCGGAATAAACAAGTAAATATGCGATTAACGTACCTCTTGTAGTATTGGCCTTTGGATATACGGGAAAATTGTAATCTCGCTCTATCAACCCAAAGCCTTCTCAAGTATTTCCCTTTTCACCTCACTTGATCGCCGGTGGGAGACGCTTTCAAGTAATTTAATAAACTAAGGAAAAAGAAAAATATTTATGCTTCTTGATTTTTCCAACACATGGAATTATGTACTTGGAGATGAAATAATCATCCCCTATTTATAATAGGTAGTGGCCGAAATTTAGTGATTTATTGGGCTTGGAGAAAATCTTTTCTTAGGTTCTAAGAAATCTTGAATATATCTCATATATTCTTTTCTCCACAATAAAATATCCCACAAAAATTTCACTCTCCTATTATGGCTTAATATTTTCGAAAATTATGAGGATGAAATCCAAGATTTGGATCTTCTTGAATATATGAGATATTCTTGTATTTCTAGAATACATATCTTCCATAATATCTTTTCAAGAAAATCAACAAAATCTAATCTCTCCTACATATGTTTTTTTCGAAAATTTCAAAGAAAAATCAGCAATATAATTTTCTTTTTATTTTAATCACCTTATCATTATTGGGCTACTTAATGGGCTACTTGAGGGGCCTTAAGGAGAATTAAGATTGTACCTCCTAATGGACTTCTGAATTTCGATATTGAGCCCCAATATAATTCAGCCCATTAATATTAATTATTACCACTAATAAATTAATATTGCACTATCCATCTTAATCCATATTACGATAATATGGGCTCCCGGTTATTATTTCCCGCGTTTAAGATTATCAAGTCCATTAATTAATTAAGCTTCTGAATAGCTGTAAATTAATTAATATATTTCACCTTGGAGTAAAGACAGCTCAACATTATTATTCGTACCGAAGAAACTAATTCTTCACTTGCAAGATTTGGTACAATAAAACTTCTGAGCCCACCAAGGGGACTAATCACACAAGCCGTACTTGCACGCGTTTCTCTGTATTAAATCTTAGCAACCGTCGTATGATTAATATTACTGCCCAAGACACAAAGTTCGAAGTCGCAATGATTCTCACCCAACATGAATCAAAGCAGTAACCATTAAGCACACACGGTCCTATTTAAGTGACGGAGATTAAGAAATCAACAACCACTGAGGTCTAATTCTTCACCTTTTAGAACAGAAAAATTTATCCTCGCTGTAGGACCTCTTCAACACATACTAAATGTGCTAGTGCAATCTCTTAGTCAAGACAGACCAATCTGAGCCTTACACATCGACCTTTCACGGCGGATTGTTCAATTCCACCTAGGTCGTGAAAATGTACGTTTAGTTACAAGTAAACTATTAATGTTGTCTTCCGTGATCGGGTATCACCACATTAACTACATTGTAACATGTACTACATATTGAACGGTTTGCAATAGAAATTCAACATTCAATCATAACTAAAGCAAATGTGATAAAAGATTTATTCTCATAAAACGAGTGTTTGATACACGAGTTATACAAAGTAAAATCATACTTTCACGTATAACTCCAACAATATTACTGATTTTAACATAGGATATTTTTTTTATTTTAAATTTCAAGTACATATCATGCACTAAAGTGCACACTAGAACTAGTCTTATAACAAGTATAAACATAAATATTCTCATTTTGAATGAATCCGCGCACATACTAAGAAAACAAAATGTTTCTTATTCTACCCTTAGTTAATGTTCGTCGAAAGAATATATTTATCTACACATTTTAATGATTTTAATTGTGAATTTAGAAAAAAAAATACAATTAATTTATGTAGTATTAAAAAGTGTAAAATATTACTCTCTCTGTCCCGCTATTATGTTCCCCTTTTGTCATTTTAGTCTGTCCCACTATAAACTTCTCATACCTTATTTGAAAATCAAATAATAATATTATATTCATCTACTTTATTCACATCCACTCATTTAACCACATTCCACTTTATTCTCTTCTCTCTCCATCACATCACTTGTACTATATCTATATTTTAACATCCATCTTAAATGTTATGCCCAAAAGTGAGGGGAACGTAATAGCGGGACGGAGAGAATATTTAATATGAAAATAAAATAAAAAGTTCTAAATATTATTTATTTTGAACGGAAGTGAATAATATAATATGAACAAAGTATAAAGTGATCAAGTTTTACCGGTGAGTAAATTTTCCCGTTAAAAGGTACTACCTCCGTCCCAATTTTGTTTACCTATTTGACTTTTGTTGACTTTAATGTGAAACTTAATTTGTAGTATTTAAATGGATAAAATTATTTTTTCATAATTGCATATTATTCAATTTAAGTACATAAAACAAAATAAAGATGTTTTTCTACGTAATTATTAGTGAAATGGGGTGTAATTTAGATGTGTTTGAAAGGGATAAACAATGAAATGAGTAAACAAAATTGAGACGGATGAAGTATTAATTAGTTTTACTAAAGAGTATTACCTGTTTCATTAAAAGATATTTGCTGAAGAATATTAGTTTTTTCAGTATATTATATTAATGAAAGGTATTAATTATTCACATTAAACGTATTACTTATATTCGGTAAAGGGTGTTGATAGTACGTATACATACTCTATAATATGAAAGTGGCCGGCCGTCATTTGAGATTCAATCAAGTCAAATATTTATAATCATTATAACTTACTCTTCCTATCAATGATTATAATTAATTAATTAATTAATTGATCACCACTTTCCGACATAGATTCTACCTATAGGAGTATGAGTTTGAAAACATAATTAAACTAGCTACTTCTTTTTCTTCCTTTAATTTCCCTTGTTAATGTTAATGATATGCTTTTTAATGGGAAATGATAAAGAAAATAGCACACAAGAGTAGGTCAAGACCAATCATGAAATCATTTTGGACCGACCAACCCTATACTTTTTTCTTCCCTTTTTTAATGCCTAGATAATCAGATCTTGCATCGTTGATCATTTTTGCCTGATTTCTTGTCCCTGTTATCTAATTAATCCAAAAAAACCGTATTGTGGACATTTGATAATCCAGGCACGTATATTTTCTTTATACAGTTGGGCGGCTGGAAAATTTATAATTTTATACAATAAAAGGAGAATATATCACTCTCCTAATTCTGCAATGCGTCACAATTTTCAGAATATTAAGTGTTTAATTCATTTTTGATAGCTATATAATATGAATTTAAAAAAAAAAATTGAAATTAAGGATGTAATTACATTGGTATTAAAATTTTTGGAAAGATAAAGTATAAAGTGAAACTGGTTTATACATAAATCGCTGAAGGGTATTAGTTGTTTTCATTGAAGAGTATTAGATATATTTACTGAAGAGTATTAATGATTTACACTAAAGAGTCTTAGTTGTTCAATGAAAATGAACTAAGACTCTTCAGTGTATACCAGTAATACTTTTCAGTAAAAACAACTAATACTCTTCAGTGAAAACAACTAATACCCTTCAGTGATTCATATATAAACCAATTTCACTCCATACATACTCTTTTGGAAAAAACTTTTATGAGACCGTCTCATGAGACAATACAAAATAACACTTACCCCTACCAAAGTATTAATGAGCCAATGTTCTAGTTATACCCATTTCAATTTTTTCATGCCATGAGACGGTCTCAAATAAGACCTATTCTAGAATTTTAACTACATAGAACTCAAAAAGTCAATTTGTGTGTGTGTGTGTCTGGTGGTGTAATTAGAGTATATATAGAGTTAATTTATATATGAATTATTGAAGGGTATTAGTTGTACTTATTAGAGGGGGTGAGTTGTTTATATTGAAGAGTACAAGTTTTTTTTACTAAACAACTAATACTCTTTAATTAATATAACTAATACCTTTCAATGTTTAATGTATGAATTATTTTCACTTAATACTTTGTCTTGTAATTATCGTTGAGGGCATATAAAGTAGTCATAAATTGTTACTCTCATAATGTAAATTTATGTAATTGATTTTGTATTATAATCGAGACTCCAAGAATTGACCAATCATTCATATAACTTCATCAAATTTCGGTTGAAATCGTTACAAATTAATATTTAATTTAAGGCAAAGACATCAATAAAACAGTGATTGTGAATACTTCGTTTTATGGCTAACTTATTTTTGGAAAAATGAGTAATACCACATGTCACAATTTTGAGGAGTACTAATATGCTTCCAAGTGTGCAGTATAAGATTGAATGGTTCATACTTGAACTATTGGAGATTAGTAATTTTTTTCACTAATTATTTTTACGGAAAATAAATTAATTGTTTTTACTGAAAAATCTTAGCTTATTTTCCGTAAACAACTAATAATTTTTAGTGAAAATAAATAATATCCTTCAATAAAAATAAGTAATACCTTTTTTTTTAGTAAATGCAATTAATACTCTTCGAGAATTCATGTATGAACTATTTTCACTCATTAGCTTATCTCGCATGTTTTATTAATTTACTCATTCATAATAATGTTTATTAATTGTAGTAATTCACTGTGCCATAATAAACTTTAATAAGATTAGGTTATATGTTCTTCTAATTAAACGGCCACTCTCTTAATTCAGAAGCGGCTAGATTTAAGTAATGGTAGTTTTAGTTCCTTAAATGTATATATCATAAGAGATTATTTAATCGATTCTTCTTATTAGATTTAGTTGGATTAATGCTTTATTTGAATTACTTATTTTATAAGATCAGTATATATATGTGGGTTAGCATCTTATATTATATATAAATGGAGAATGTCAATCTCTTACTTTACCACATGCCACAATTTTCAGGATGTCAAGTGTCCAATTTATTTTGATAGTTTTAAGTATATGGATGGTGATTAAGTATGTAATTTTGGTGCTATTAGGATTTTAATTATAAAGAATTTGGAAAGTCAACTTACATATTATCTACAAAAAAATTCATCATGACTACAAAATTTCCAACAAAAAATTATGTAGTAAAAATTGTCTACGAATTGACTATAAAAATTTCTAATTATACAAGTATCTTTCTTCTATCTTTCTTCTTCACCTACAAATAGTTTAACTGCGAAAATTCTGTAGACAAATTGTGTTGTAGGTAAATATTTGTATGCAAATGACTTGCAGGTAATAATTCATAGGAATTTTATTTCGTAGGCAAATTGTTTCTAGATTGAGAAATGAAGTTGCTTATATATTATTAGAAAATTTTGTAGACAAGTTATAAGCAATTCTTATTACAAAATTCTTTGTTGAAAAATTTCGTAGGCAATTTTATATTTTATTGTAGTGTTGTAATTAAATATATTTGATGTTTTAATCTATAATATATAATATGTTGGTCCAGGGCAAGTCTAAGATACGTGTATGGGGGGGGGGGGGGGGCCCGGATACAAATCTTTTTCAAACTGAGTCCCTCTACTCAGAGTTTAAGTGCTAGGCACTGAATAGATAATACACCTACTAACAACTCTGAAGCAAGTCAGTTGGCTAACTATCTATTTATGCTTAAGTGCGGAATGTGTGAGCCCTGAAAGATTTAGACTTGTTTAGTTGTTTCTGAAAACTGAGTTTTTCTTTTTTAGAAGCCGTGGTTAAAAGGGTGGTGCACTAGGTTTCAAGGTCAGGCTGATTGATTCAACAATGACAAAGTATGCAATGAATGAATGATAAAGAGTTATAGTCCTCCTTCCTTAACCACTAACTACCTCAACCAACAAACCTAACACTGACTCAGCTTAGGGTTTTGGTTTTGGTTTTGGTTTTGGTTTTGGCTTGGATTCCAACTAAGTTGTGATAATCCTTACGATGCAAAGCTATGCTAAGAATTGAATTATCACTCTAGGCTTAGATATGTATATGTATATGTAAGCTCTTTGGAATACAGATGACTCTAGACTATAAAAAACACTTGAGAAATTTATGAGGGTTTCGAGTGCTTCTTTGAATGCTTGAGAGTCTTGAGTAATTTCTTGGCTTCAAAATTTTCCGTTACCTTGTTTGGACCAAGGTCTTATGTATTTATAGATGATCTAAAAAAAATCCGTTAGAGAGATAACCTTCTAATCACCTTTCTTGTAGAAGTACTTCAAACGGACATAAGTCTTCATGCAGCCGCCTACTTGTATGGATTTGGTAAATGCATGCCCGTTGAACTCTGCAGGGATGTCAGGCTTAAGTCAAGGTCCGTACATGACTTGTCCTCCTCTGATTGGTCCACATCATCAAGTAGGTGAGAATGTCAGAACTCATTCTTCAGTTCAGTGTTGTCTTTTCTGAGTTCAGGTTTGTCCTCATCTACGAAGTACATGGTCCAGTGCTGACATTCCTTTTGCTTGCTTGACTCCTACTCCAAGTCTTTCCCAAATACCCAATGCAGCCTGACTCCTTCAGAACTGATGAGTTGACAATGATCTCAGGATCATGCTCTTCATCCTGACACCCAGTTAGCCAGCTTAGAAGGACTAACTTAAGTTCAGTGATGGCTCTTTGTGTCTTCAGGTTTCAGTCTTGAATGTCTTCAGTGAGTTCTCCTCTCACTGAGTACTTGTGAATAAAAAACATTCTAAGTCCTATTCAAACCTATCAAGACTAATCCTGACTATTACATACTTAGTCAAATTCATCTTTTTAGGGTATTTGGGATCAACTCAAAACTGACATTGTCAAAAAATTTCCCCCTTTTTGATGATGCCAAAACACTGAAAAGATTCACAAAACACTTAGTGGAAATAAACTTATCTACAAGATAAAAGATCAATGTTAGAGCAGTTCTTGATAAAGTACAAAAATTAAATAAACAGCCAAGAAGATAATGAGTTGTTGCCTAAGGGCAAAAGGTAATAGATTTCATTGATAGATTTTTCAGTGTTACAATGAACCTACCTATTACAATTTTTCTACACCAATCAGATCCTACGCATCTCAGGCTTGATGTCGTAGCTTGAATAAACTCTCTCTTTAAGCTCTTCCACTCTCTTGAGCTGATTGGAGTACCCCTCTGCATTGGCTATCCTGGGCACTTCCTTCATGATTGCCCTGGAGTCATATATCTTTGAGTTTGGCACAAAAAGAGGGATGCAAATGATCTTCTCAGGGGTCTTAATCTAGACTTTGGCTTTCTCAGCTTCATCCACGATCAACTTGAACAATTCAGGATGGTTGTCAACCATGAAGTCAGTGAAGTGCGCATCAATACCGTCAGTGTCACCCCACTTCTTGACCACATACCATAACCTGATGAACTCATTCCTAGCATCCTCCCAAAATTCTTTCAGTGACTCAGGAATAAAAGAATCAATGAGTACTATCTTCATTGTAGACTCCTTTGGACTAGGACTTTCTTGGCTCGGGTTGCTGCAGGCTTCCTGTACTTCCTCGGTTCAGGCTTCTCCTTCTTTCTCCTCAGCAGACTGAACACATTATGATTCAACTCTTGTTGCTGCAACTCAGTGATCTACGTCAGCTTTTCAATCTTCCTTTCCTAAATGCGTTGTTTCTCCTTCTGAGCAATTTCTGCACAACGCTGAGGTTCAGTTCTTTCAGGAGCCACTCCCCATGCCTCAGAGCATAATTCTGCAACCTGATCACCACCATAAGGAATGGGATTCTTCCTCGTGTCGATTGGGGAGTGCTCTAAAGCTTCAGGAATATGTGGAAGTCTTGGCTGTTGAGAAGGATCATTAGCCTGAGCCGCTAACCTGGCTGACTTCCTAGGAGTGGATTGTGCAACGGTGTTGGATACCTCAGATGCCTTAGGGATGGATCTTTTTCTCTTCACACTTTCCCCCATTTTGGCATCATACTTGACCTTAGATTTGGGTGCCGCATCCCTCAACAGGCCATCTTGGTTGGAAACCACGAAGGCAGTCAGGAATTGGACTTCGTTCAACTGCTTCTTCATGAGTTCCACACCAATTTGAATTCTAGCTCCTGAGTATTTCAACTGAGCCAACTCTGATCCTAGCTTCTTCTGAAATTCCTCCTCTGATGCTCTCAGGGTGCTCTCAGTTTCAGTCAGCTTTTCACGATCCCCTCTGACTCTGACAACAACTTCATTGACTGCTCGGAGATAGCCTTAGTGAATAGCTCAAAAGACTTTTCAGTCAGTTGTTTTACCGCCTTAGTGAGGAAAGATTGAGTGTTTAGATTTGATTACTTCAGGGCCCGCTTTACTGTATTCTTCGTCAGTTTCAGCGTGGCCTTCCTTTCCTTATCCATCGTCTCTAAAGTAGCCTTTAGAGTCTGCTCCATCCTCATGATTTTGGTGTTGTTGATCCCAACAAGTTTGGCCTGATAATTATTCCAGACGAGATCAACGCCAAGGGCCTTCTTCATCCATCTGTATTGCTTCCTGAGGGTCTTGGATCTTCTTGCCTTGCTCATCTTCAAATACCTCCAGTTTATTAGCAAGATTGGCAAGTTGCCCATCAGTATTCTCATGTTTCACTGTGACGATGTCAGTGAAGTTCTCCTTGGCCACACCAGTGATTTGGAAATCTTCGTCTCCATCGTCATCCACACCTTCAGTCATTTGTTGTTTTCCCTTGACAGCCCCTGCCTTCTCAGTCTCCTCTGCAGGATGCACTAAGGGCTGTTGTGGAGTGGTCTCAGTCGCCTACCTTTCAGGCTCAACTGAGCCAGCTCGAATCTCATGGCGATCCTCCTTAGAGGATAACCCATCGAAACTAGGTGTCTCCTTGGACGCCTTAGCAACTTTCACCTGTGCCTTAGGGCAGGGAATCCCTTCATCGGCAGTTGCCTCATCGGCGGATGATCCAACCTTATTGGACTCATCAACTGATCTACCCTTGGATCCTGTTTCCTTTCCACTCTCTCCACCCTGAGCTCCGACCTCCTTGCCATCCTCGTTCCTTCCTTCGAGTTCAGCAGTGAACTCCTCTACCACTTTCTCATTGACTTCCCCCTTGCCGTCAGCTCCATCTTCATCATCATCCTCATCATCATCTCCACCCTCCTTCTCAAGGGTATCACCAAACTTACCCTTCTCCTTCCTCATCGCCTTCATTTTGGTAACAAGTTCCCTCATCGCATCCATATCAAGGACCTCGAGGTAGTTTGTAATCCCAAAATAAGTGCACAGGCGAGCTTCTTCTTTACACCAGAAGTTCCATCCTCTAGATTCCACCATCATGTGCTGCTCTGGCATATTCGTTTGCTTATACTCTAGCCAAGCCTTTAAGTCTGCGACATGACTTCTTAGAGAAGGATAATTATCCAGACCCGGAAAACATCTCACCACCCACTCTTCAGCCTTGCTCCTGATCAAATTCTTAAATAGATCCATGGAGGTGTCATCTTCTTCCTCCTCCTGGTGAGTTGAGGTTTTGAGGTTGGGTGTGGGTTCTTTGGGATTTGAGGATGTGGGAAGTTTGGGGTTTTTGTCAGTGACTAGGAAGTCTGCGGGTGTAGAGATGGACGTTTGAGATTCAGTGGGATTGGGGTTAGGTTTTGTGGAAGTGGGTGTTGGTTCTGGATTGTTTGGGTTGGGGTCAGTTTGCAACAAGGGTGCAGAATTTATGACCTCTCTAACTCGGTGTAAGTCAGAGTCTTCATTCCCCCTTCCTTCAGTCTCCTTCTCCTTCACCGGGCTCAGAGTTCCCATCGTACTGACTAACGAACTCTAATACTTCTTCCTCAGCCTCAGATGGGTCCTAGGTTTGCGAACTAGAACATCATCAATCATTGTCTCATCGTCAGAGACCTCAGGCTCAGTGGCAGCCTTCTTGGTCTCCTTCTCAACAATAGGCTCCCTGATCATAACTCTCTTTAGCCTAATGGTCTTTGGCTTCTCCTTTGCCACTTCATTTCCTTTCCCCTTCTCCTTCTCCTTCTCAGCCTCAGCTGCTTTCTCATCCTCCTTCGCAGTTTCCTTCAGCTTCACAGACTCCTTCGCGGCAGCCTTAGCTCCCTATTACGCCTTCGCCAAGAGGTCATCCACCGCCTTAATTAGGCTCCGCTAGGTGGGCTTCTTTGACTTGGGCTCAATTATCCTCTTCTGGCCCCTAGGTGTTGCATTTGGGTCAACCAGCCCCAAGATTGAATAAGTGTCCTTCTCCCTAGAGAACATAATCTTCTTGACAAGGAGATCCATCTGAAAAGTGTGGTTGGATTATAAAAGATTGTATTGATTACAAAAGAATCTTCTTGATAGGTGTTCCCCCCTATTAAACTCTCGATCCTGCTTGCCATGTACTTTGTGATCTTGAGCTCGTGGAATTGGCGAGCAGGTCGAGTGTATCGCTCGGCGAGCAACGACAGTGGGAATTTAGCGCTCTATTGGATTTGGCATTGGAAAATTGATGCTTTTCAAGTGTTCCCACGACAGTTCGTCCTCAAGATCTGGCTTAGATTCAATCTCATGGCTCAGATCTAAGGTGGTCTCTTCGCCAGGTTAACGGACAAGAGAATTCTTGGCCACTTATTCCCCAGATGGGCGAGCAGCCGAATCAACGGGGCGAGAAAATGAAGCCACATCGGGATTTGAGTCAGCCCCCGAAATTGTGGAGGTTTCTCTGATCGGTCATTTTTTGGGGTTACGAGGAGGGCTGGTCGGCTCGCTATGAGAAGAGGACATGGATTTTTTAATATAGCGAATTTAAAAGGTGGAGATGGCGGTTTCAGGTAAGAAATTAAAGCAGCGGCGGTGGTTTTTAAGTAAACTGACAGCAGCGATGGCGATTTAGGAGCAATGAAAAAGAAAAATCAAGAAAGAATTGTCAAGATAAAAAATAAAGAAATCTAATATCTACCTTAAAGTCGACAACAACGGAGATTGTGACCGGAATCGTGAAAATTGCCGGAAAAATTGAAAATATACGAAGAAATTTAAGAGCTTAAGGTTTTGAAAAAATGGTAATATAAATGAAAATCTCCTTTTATAGGGGAAAGAGAGGCGGGTCGAAATCACAAAGAAAAAAGTAACCTCGAGGACCTTCATGCAAATAGGGGTGCGTGCAGGCCCCTCTCCGTAAATTTGAGAGGTGCGTCATCTCAAAATCGTGCACGCGTGGGCGGCGGCAATCATGGCGCCCATGTCAGGCCTTGAACCTGCAACCCGCCTTGAAAACTCAAATATCTCAACTGGGGTAGCTCGCCAAAGCCTATTAGCTTATCATTCGAGCATCAAAATATATTCAGCCCTTAGTTGCTCATCATTAACCTTTCAACATAAGGGTAAGGTAGGGGACAAATGTTTATAGGCGAGCAACATTACAATAACGGCCAACAACTTTCAAGTCCTTAATACAAGAATTATGAATTAAACCGATTTGAGACCAAGAAACGACGAACAACCTTATTAAGACAAGAAGCTCCAGTAAAACAGGTGCACAGGGGATGGCCCAAGACCATTGGACGAACAACTCCAATGGATGAACAACCCGTGAAAAGTTAGGCAAATTTTACCCGAATACCCATAAAGCTGAGCGAACAGGTTGGACAAAAACTCCAAGAGAATCAAGCAGCTAAAAGGGAAGCAAAACTAAAACTCTACAATGGGGAGCCAAACATTATGAACAACATGTAATTACGAGCTAAACATAGAATTAGACTTAGATAAGGTCAAGAAAGTTAACAAAGCATGTGTCAAGCATGCACACATGGTAGTTGAAAGACTTAGTCACCTCCTACTTTGTGGTATGTAAAAAAACTTTAAATTTAATGAAATAAACTAAGTCCAAATTCATAAATACATCACATATACACCTCGATCACATACATATACTATTAGGATATTTTTATCCTAAGAATATCTTTATTTTGATTTTAATGATGAAAAATCTATGTTCTTATTGTATTTTGTGAAAACTAACATTTCATGAATCAAAGAGAAGAAAAACATAGAATTTTTCTAAGTATACAACTGAAGAGTTCAAGGACGAAGCCTACAGCTGAATAGTTAGTGCCAACTGCAAAATTAGAGTCTACAACTGAAGACTTGTGTTCCTAATACAGTTAATCAAATTTATTTGAGCGTAGTACTATATGTACACTCAATGACAAAGATTGAATAACATCAGAACATTAAGGAGGTTAATTATGGCCAGTAGACACAAGTTCAATAGTGATTAGTTGACCTTTTTGTCAGCTAACATTACAAGACAACGTGTACTACAACAAGGACTATACAACAAGATAAGAAGCTTTAATTAGCTTAAGTTAAAGCTGGAGGTGAACCCAAATTCAAATTCAAATCCCTCCAACGGGTCAAAGACCCCCAAGACTCCTATAAATAGGAGAGACACTTCAGAAGAAACAATAATAACAACACACAAGCTCTCAAGCATTCTATACAAGCAAACATAAAGCTACCAAGAGTCTCATGTTCTCAGTGTTAGAAGTATATGACTAGGTTGCTAGGTTATTTGTTTAGATCATGTAGTTGTTGTTCCTCACATAAAACCCATTGTATATTTACCTTGTGTAGATATATTTTCTTTGTGAGTGATTAAGGGTATCTTAGTGAGTGATGTTTTGAGTGATTTTTGTAATTCCACTTAAGTTTAGATAGGTCTGACTGAGTAGTCTAGTTCTTGGAGGGGGGGGGGGGGAACACAGTTGATCTATGTGATTGCAAGATTTACCTTGCTCTAAGTGATTCGGCACCTAAGGGTGTAGGTGTAACAGTGGATGTAGGAGGATTACATCACCTCTGAACCACTAAATATCTGACCTTATTTACTTTTTTCACTTTCATTATTGTTGCTTTATCTATCTCAATTACATTCATCATTGTCTTGAGAAAATTGCATAACAAAATTGTATAAGTCAAAACAGAAAAGTTACAGCTATAGATTGTCATAATCATTCAACTGAATACCTCAGTTTATAGCTGGTTTTTCGTTAACACATACACACACTTTTCAATTCCGTTGCATTTAGGTCTTTCAATACACTTCTTAAAGTGTGAGAAACCTACTCTAAAAATTTGTTTTGTGTTTAGATATGATTTGTCAGACTTAACAAGAATTTGAAAACAAGTCCGCAGCTGCATATTTACTTTATAACTCTACAGATGCAGAGTTAAGTTATGTGTTTGAAATTTTTTTAGTTTTAAAACTGAAGGTCTATTCACCCCCCCTCTAGACCTTCACCACTTTGGGATCAATACGAAATAAATACATAATCAATACACATATTCACTCATTTCTATCTCAATTCTTCGTATTTACCATTTACGGTGGTAATCAATCACAAATAATTGTTTGATAATTCTTTAAATTAATTAAGAACAGACACTAATCTATGTGATTAGAATCGATCATCAACAAACAACACACCCATGTAAAGACCGATAGTCAGTCATAGGGTCAATCATATATTTTACTGGCTAACGAGGTTATCTGCTTGCCACTTCATAAAACATATCCACTTGTTCTCACCCATCTAGTGAGCAGGTCCAACATAAAGTGTCAATAAGACGGTCAAGCTTGCTTGACACATAGCTAGATCAATAAATTAATATGTAATGAGTCACCAAACTAATAAAAGCAAAGTTACACTTCACCGGACTCTTGGCATCAGTTTATGCCACTTTTAATGTAAAAACTTACCCTATAAATAGGTCATTTGACTAAAGAGTAAAGGAATGCACTTCATTTTACAAAAGAAGTCTCTCAAGCTTTCTAAAATTTTGGTCCCCCCTACCTACAATTCTCTCCTCCCTCTCTAGAAATATACATATAGATTTCATATGTATTTGTTTGTTAGTTTTAGAATCACGCATATCCTTTAGAATAAATTTTTGAATAACAATAGTATGCATGCATGTGCAATTTTTACAAAACTCAAATCCAATCCGTTCAATATAATTCATCTTTAGAAAAATAGAATTGAATTCATGAAATCTTTTTTTCTTTTTAAAGTATCATATTTTTTTTTTCATACAAAGTGTTATTGTTTAAAAATCAAGTACTTTAAAACATTGTATGAACAACAATTATACTTCATTAACACAATAGTGACAATTGAAAAAGAGCATTCACGTGAACTCAAATTCACAATAGACATACTTACTTTTTATATTTTATATAATTAGTTGGGAAAATCCCATAAATAACCTTGAGGAGTCAATAAAAATCTAATTTAATAATGTGCACATATCGAATAAAAAGTAACATTTGGGTGCTCCAATTACATAGTGCAACTGATACGCAATAATTTTTTTTTAATAGAAAATGAGAATATTATGAAGAGTACCAGTGGTACTCAAAGAAGCAAATTATATATAATGTCTTGACAAGCTAAATGGTTAAAATTAGCTCCTATCGCATGAAAGTTGGTTTGAAAACTAGTTAGAGAGATTGAGGAATTACCAATGACACACTTCCTCTTCTTCCCAAGCAAAAAGATTTCTAAACCTCTCTAACTTTCAAATCCAATTCCACTACCCAAACTATCTATTTCACAAACCTCACTTTATTTGTTTAAACTTAAAGAAAAATATCTTGAAAATAAAAGTGTAAAACTCAACTCTCCTACTCAAGTATCTCTCTAGAGAATAAATATCCGCTCCATTTCTTAGGACTTTACCCATGTTCAACCTAAACTGTTGGGAAATTATATAGATTTATGTTTTTATTAAGATACCAAAAGGTTCCTCCTAAGTCATTTGTAAGTAAAGTATTCAGTAGAGTTAGAATAGAGTTAACCAGTTCAAATGTTAAGGAACTGAAGTGCATCTACTGATTCAAGGATTGTATCTAAGAGAAGAAGAAGTCTGCTGAAGAAGAAGTCCACTGAAGGAAGAAGTGAAGTGAAGAAATCTAAGTCATGAATGTTTTCTAAGTACATTCTTACTAAGACTATACCATCAGCAGAGGATCAAGGTCCACTGATGAGGACTAACAACACACATTCAATGCTAAACACATTAAAAGCTGTTAGTTAATCTGGTTGGAACAAGGCAAATTGAATATCAGTAAAGCTTGTAATAAATGAAGGAATAAGAAGGTTTTCTCAGTTGAGTTTCACCTTAAAACCAGACAAGACTCTGAGCAAGTAGACTAAGCAGCCCAATGAGAAGATGACACGTAAGTGTACTCTACTGACAGCCGACCTGTCACAGACTGACAAATACCAAAAGTCTTACTTTAGCTTTCTCTAGAGAGCTGGTAGGCAAGTATGGTCTTTCAGCCATTAAATACAGTCGTTTGAACCAATCAGATACAAGAGACTTACTTGAGAAGGTTCAACTCCAACGGGAAGATTTTCAAGAAGGTCTATAAATACAAAAGGTCGTGCCCATTTCTACGCACGGGAAACTTAACAAGAACAAGCATTCTCTACACTCATAACATACTACGAAGCACTCAAAATCACCTTTGTTTCCCAAGTGTTTCATATTTGTAGAGAGCATTTCAAACCCTCTGTAACCAAGATTATAGCTATATCCAAACCTTAGAAAGAGATAATCCATCCTTAAAGAATTAAGCTAAATTGTAAGGATTATCTCACAAACAGTTGGAACCAAACCCTACTCAAAACCCTACCTCAGAGTTAGGTTGAGAGTTAGAGTTAAGAGGTGTTAGTAAGCTGATTGTTGTTATCAGTCTGAAAGCTGGTTGTTTTGGGAACTAGGACCTGGATTTATCCTAGTGATCAAATATCCTTAGAGAGGATTAGTTTGATCAGTGCACCTTGGCACTATAACCCAAGGAATTCCGAGTGAAAGGAATTCTCCTGTTTAATCAGGACAGTGGACGTAGGAGATTCATCTCTGAACCACTTTACATCTTGTGTATTTACTTTATTCTATTTCTTTAAGTGTGTGTTACTCAAACAAGTTTTTATCAAGAAAAACAAGGTTTTCATAAGGGCTCACTAATCCGCATTTGAAAGCTAATTAGATAGTAGTTCAACTAAAAGTCTTGAGCTTTCAGTGGAGCTGATATCTCAGTAAGCTTTCATAAGTAGATCTCAACAGACTTCAAAGTCCACTGACGATCTACTGTTCTTGAGTTAATCTGGTAAGTTTTTAAGAAGAAGTTTCTATTTGTAATATCAGGTGTATTCCCCCCCCCTCCATGCACCTGTATAGCTCATTTCGGGACCAACAAGTGGTATCAGAGCAGTGGTTCAAAAGGCTATTGTTCTAAGTATACCTTGTGCTCAAAAGGTAAAGTGTATCTAGTCAACTGAATTGATCTATTGATAATCTTGTTTAAATATTATGGCTGACAATGCAGCTAGAGTAGCACCACCAGCAGAGAACAACATGGGAGTCAATCCCTTGAACCATATGTCCCATCACAAGCTTCCACAATTCTTAGTGGAAAATTATGACTTCTGAAAGATCAGGATGAGAGCTCATCTTGTCTGTGTGCATGATGAAATACTGAGAGTCATAACAAAAGGTCCATTTATCTTTATGACTCCTAACCCAAGAACTACAGCTGAAACTATTGCAGATCCTAGAGAGGAATGGCCAAAAGATGAAGATAACTTCACTGTAGATGAAAGGAGGAGACACAACCTCAACTTTATAGCCATGAACATTCTCTACACCACCATTCCAGATTCAGTTATGGGAAGAGTGATTCATTGCCAGACTGCAAAGGAGCTATGGGATACTCTTTCTTTCATGTGTGAAGGAACTGACAAAATTAAGGAGAACAAGCTCTCAGTAGTTGTTAAAAAATATGAGCAGTTCACCATGGAGCCCACTGAGACCATTGATCAACTTGATGGGAGGTTCACTGATATAATGAATGAGATTAACTCTCTTGGTAAAGTTTACACTAAGAGAGAAGTTGCTTTGAAGACCCTGAGAGGTTTGACCTCAAGATGGGATGTGTACTCAGTAATGATGCAAAATACCAAAGATTTGTCCAGCATGTCTATGCAACAGGTATTCTCTGAACTAAAGGCATATGAATTTGATCTTAATAGAAAAAGGGCTCCTGATGAGACCTCAGCTGAGAAGGGAGTTGCCTTCAAAGCTAAGGAGACTGAGCCCAAATCTCCAAAGCCACAGAAGAGTACGAAAGCAAGCAAATATCAAAGCAGAGCTGAGATGCAAGAGAAACTCAGCCTAATGGCTAGAAGGTTTGAAAAACATAATAGTCGTTTTGATAAATATAAAAAGTTTTACAGGGATAACAGGGAAAGAATAAGCTATCCACAAAAGGACACTAGAGAAGGAGAGAAAAGCTCCACTGAGATAGAGAAGAAGAAAGAATACAAGAACTATTCCAAAGCTGAAGGATCATCATCAAAGATTAGAGAGTCTACTGAGGAAAAGGATGATGATGCCAACAAATGCTATCAATGTAAGAAGGTTGGGAACTTTCAGTATGATTGTCCTCAACTGAGCACAAAGGAAAGGAAAGAAAGGCAAGCCAAGAGAGATAGAAGATATGGAGAAAGAAAAGCCATGGTGGCTGAGGATGTTGATGACATGTGTCTCATGGCAACAGAAGAACCTGAGGTACAATCTAAACTATCCATTTCTTTTAGACACTCGCCTGAGCTCAGCTCAGAGTCAACAGAGGAACTCAATCTTCAGTCCACTTTGGAACAATTGATGATTGATTTCTCAAGGTTGTAAGAAGCAAGTTTCTGTCTCCAAGATGAAAACAAAAATCTCTTGAGTGAAAACTCCAAGTTAATTGAATCTGGGAATCAGGCAGATCTTAACTCAGCTAAATCTACCATTGAGTTGACAAAAGAGGTGGAAACCCTCAAGAGTCAAGGAAATGGTAAAGATCAACTGATAAATGATCTCACTGAAACTAAGATAAGGTTAACTGAAGAGAATTTAAAATTGGTAAGCCAAATAAAGGATTCTCTCCTGAAAATTGATGTCTTACAAAAATATGAAGAGATCTTGTTAAAAAGGATTGATGCTCTTAACAAACCCTCTTTTGCCATAGAGGAGATCCAAAATTTTCAAATCAATCCTAACAACAAGTGTGGAATAGGCTATGTTCCAAAACCTTTAGAAGGTCCTCTGAGTGTTGCTTCTTCAAGTGGCACAAAAAGAGGAGTATTTGTTAAATCTTTAACTTTCCAACCATAGATTTTAGATAAAGGAAAAAGACCAGCTGAGGTTCAACAAAAGAAAGGACCAACTCAGCCAAAACAAATTGGAAAAGCACAGTTGACTAATCAATCTAGAACTCAGCAGAGGTACTATCGGTCGAGGTCTTCTCAAAAGAAGCAATCTCAACTGAAAGCACCCAGGCATTAGATATCCTCAAGGAATGACTCATATAGAAAACCTATTCCTTTTGTGCCTAAAAGAAAAGGTTCTCAATACCTTTATCAATAAAGACTGAGACCAGGATCACCCAAGTCTATGAAGAAGAATATTAAGAAGGTTCCTGTTCCTTCAAAGGCTGACACCCGTAGACAATTTACTCCTAAGGCACCTAGGGAGGTAACTATCTATGTAGATGTTTATGGAAGACAAATTAGTCATTCTAAAGTAATTAGAACTGTGAGGAAAATTTGGATTCCAAAAGGTACAGCTAACCTGGTAGGACACAACACAAAATTGGTACCTAAAGCTTAATTTTTGACTGCAGGGCTCAGTGGATCTCAACAAAGGAGAAACTCTTAAATCTTCAGTCTGGTACTTGGACAGTGGATGTTCCAGGCATATGACTGGCAATAAAAGTCTCCTGAGAGAATTTGTTGAGAAAGAAGGTCCACAGGTCACTTTTGGTGACAATTCACAAGGAGCCACCAAAGGTTATGGTACTCTAATTATTGGCTCAGTAAGAGTTAACAAAGTATCCTATGTCAGTGGACTTAAGCATAACTTATTGTCCATAAGTCAGTTTTGTGATAAAGGATACAGTGTTGAATTTTCATGTAACCTGTGTTTTGTCAAGAATATATCTTCACAACAGGTACTACTAACTGGGTCAAGGAAGGGAAATGTTTATCTTGCAGATTGGAAGTCTTGCACACCAAATGCATGCCTTATTGCAAAAAGCTCAACTGACACAAATTTGCTATGACATAAGAGACTAAGTTATCTGAACTTCAAGATGATGAACAGGATAGCAAGACATGCACTGGTAGAAGGAATGCCTAATGAAGTATACAACAAAGATCATATTTGCAAGGCCTGTCAAGAGGGAAAACAAGTGAAAGCATCTTTCAAAAGAAAAGTAGTTACCTCTACTGACAGAGTACTTCAACTGTTGCACATGGATCTTTTTGGTCCAGTAACCCCTGTAAGTATCAATGGGAGAAAATATACACTTGTTGTCGTTGATGACTTCTTTAGGTACACATGGGTGGTATTCCGTGCAAGCAAGAAGGAAACTCAAGTCAGGCTACCAGAACTACTGAAGAAAGTTAGCAATGAAAAGAGCCTGGACATTGTAAAGATAAGGTCAGATAAGGGCACTGAATTCATTAACTCTATAATATCAAAATTTTGCAAAGAGTTAGGTATTGCCCATGAGACCTCAGCTGCAAGAACTCCTCAACAAACTGGAGTAGCTAAAAGAAGAAATAGGACTCTCAAGGAGGCAGCAAGGACGATGCTTGCAGAAGCTCAAGTTCCTAAAAGGTTTTGGGCTGAAGCTATTAATACTGCCTGCCACACTCAGTATAGATCCATGGTAACCAAACATCAAGGAAAAACTCCATATAAGTTATGGAATGATAGAAAGCCACATGTATCTTACTTTCACATATTTGGTTGCAAGTGTTTCATTCACAACAATGAGAAAACTCAACTGAAGGCTTTTGTTAGCAAAGCTGATGAAGGAATCTTCTTAGGATATTCCCAAATCAGTAGAGCTTTCAGAGTTTACAATTGTAGAACTCTTGTTGTGGAAGAAACACCTCATGTGGTCTTTGATGAATCTACTTTTGAGTTCACGAGAAAGGAGACTGAGGAAGTGATAAGCAAAAGACTAACTAGACTGAGTATCAAGTCAAAAGGCTATCCTGAGAATAGTGTTGATGCATACATCCCAACCTGGGATAACATCAATGACCAACAGTTCAATCAGGACACTCAGACCAAGATCACTCCTGACCAGTCAACTGAAAGGTCTCCTGACCAGTCAACTGAACTGATGAATACCATCCCAGTTTAATAGGTAAGTAATGTCGATAAAGATATGGTCACAGCTGAGACATCTAATGAGCCCATCATTCAAGGGGGAACCAATGACACTATCATTGAGAATGAAAATACCTTGAATGATGACTCAGGACTACAACCCTCTATTTTATTTCCTGAATTTGAATTCATTCCTGTATCTAGTGACTCAACTTCAGAAGAGTTAACCTCTACTGAAGGGCATCAGTCTAGGAGGACATGGCTCTTAGATCATCCTGTTGAGCAAATCCTAGGTGATCCTACCTCGGGAGTCAAAACTAGAAGTTTTCATGGAGAAAATGCTTTGTTTTGTTGTTTCTTATCTAACCAGGAACCAGGTTCCATTGAAGAAGCACTTCAAGATTCAAACTGGAACATTGCTATGTAAGAAGAGCTCAACCAATTCACAAGGAATCAAGTGTACGAATTGGTGGACAGACCATATCATTGCAATGTGATTGGAACCAAATTGGTGTTCAAGAATAAGAAGGATGAAAATGATGTCATAGTCAGAAACAAAGCCAGGCTAGTGGCAAAGGGCTATTCTCAAGTTGAAGGTTTTGACTATGATGAAACATTTGCCCCAGTGGCCAGATTGGAGGCAATAAGGTTATTTCTTGCATATATTGCTCATAAGAAATTCAAGGTGTATCAAATGGATGTCAAGAGTGCTTTCTTGAATGGAGTACTAAATGAGGAAGTATTTGTGGAGCAGCCCCCAGGTTTTGAAGAAAGTCACAAAGTATATAGACTGAGAAAGGCTCTATATGGACTGAAACAGGCTCCAAGAGCTTGGTATGATACTTTATCTCAGTTCTTACTTGATCATGATTTTATTAAAGGAAGAGTGGATAGAACTCTCTTCAGGATCACAAAAGGAGAGGACACTCTATTAGTGCAAATCTATGTGGATGATATCATTTTTGGTTCTCCAAACCAAGTTCTCTGTGAAAAGTTCTCTCAACTGATGAAAGGAAAGTTTGAGATGTCAATGATGGGAGAAATGAATTTCTTCCTTGGACTTCAAGTCAAATAGTCCACTGAAGGAATCTTTATCAATCAAGCCAAATATACAAGGGAGCTGATCAACAAATTTGGATGTCTAAACAATAAGGTTGCAAGAGTTCCATTCAACACTAACACAAAGATGGAACCTGATGAAGATGGTGAATCAGTAGACCAAACTCACTACAGAGCTATCATTGGGTCTCTACTGTATCTCACTGCAAGCAGGACTGATATCACATTTGTGTTGCAATATGTGCAAGATATCAAGCAAATCCAAAGAAAAGTCATCTGGAAGCTGCTAAAAGAATTCTCAAATATCTTAAGGGTACTGTGAATATGGGATTGTGGTATCCCTTAGATGACAATTTGGAACTTACAGGATACTCAGATGCAGACTATGGAGGTTGCAGAATTGACAGAAAATCAACCTCAGGCACTTGTCAATTCTTGGGAAGTAAGCTAATCTCTTGGTTTTCCAAGAAACAAAACTCAGTAGCCACAAGCACTACTGAAGTTGAATATATGGCAACTGGAAGTTGTTGTGCTCAAATCCTATGGCTAAGATAACAACTGAGAGATTACAACATCTTTGCTAATGAAGTTCCAATTTTTTGTGACAACAATAGTGCCATTGCTATTTCAGAAAATCAAGTTCTCCACACAAGATGCAAACATGTGGATATAAGACATCATTTCATTAGAGATCATGTGGAGAAGAAGGATATCAAAATGCTCAAGATCCATACTGACAAACAAAAGGTAGACATTTTCACTAAACCTCTGGCAGAAGCAAGGTTTCAAGAATTGTCAGTAGAGCTTGGACTTCTGGATCCAGGAGAGTAAGAAAGAAGTCCTATCAAAATCTCAGAAGAGATGTTTTCAAATCAGTGGAGGAGTGACTTCAGTAGAGTTAAAGATATCAGAAGAGCTACAATTCTCAGAGGAAGTTCAACCTCAGTCGAGGTCGATCATATTCTAACTTATGATATTTCAAAACTAAATGATTCTTAGTTTTAAATAATAAATTCTTTTCCAAAAATGTTAATTAGTAACTTTCTGCAAAATTAAATCTTTTTTACACTGTTTTGAAAAGATTTTGACAAATGGAGCATTAATGCGCGCTGTACAAGTCAGTGAAACTTTTTCAGTTTCCTATTTTACGCGCCTTAAAAGCCGGATGATGTGACCTTCCGGCTACCAACCCTTTTAATCTCCGCCTTCCATTTTAGGCGGTTCTTTTCTAATCGTCTAGATTTCTAAATAACTCCCCACAACCCTTTCAACTATCCACGATGTCATCTGATTCAACCCCAGCCGTTGATCAATCTTTTAATCTCACCGTTCATTCCAGATATAAAAGGTCCTCATATCAGTCTCTGAAACCTTTTCAAAATCTCACAAGCCCAAATTTCACTATCTTTCTCTAAGAACTCTTTGTGAAATTTAGCAAATTTCTTCAAATTTCAAATGGCAAAAATCAACTTTCAACACCTCACCAACAAAGATAATTTCTGGTACGAACCCAATGTTCTATTTGATAACCCAGAAATACAATCTAGCCCTGAGTTCAGGCACATCAAAGAAGCCCTGGACATGGTTAAAGCGGTCGGGCTAGAAAAGTTCTTAACAGTTCATCCAGAGAACTGTTTTGATCGACAAGTTTTGGAATTCTTTTTCAGTGTCAACAACACCGATTCCAAAATTAAATCGTGTTTATTCCTGAAAAGGAAGAAGAATTCCAAAAAGTAAGGAAAGAAATCGAGTTAGAAGGGGATGACTTGAAGGAGTTGTTTGTTCTCCCGTCAAAAGGCCCTAATCCGGATACGTGTATCGCGGATAAGGAGGAGCATTGGGTATACACAATAATGGAGAAGAAGGTTAAGTATAGCCCAACGATGAACAAAAATGTACTCCTCCCAGTATATAATCACTACTACAAATTCGAACTTAGATAGCTATACTTGGATAGATATTATAAAAACCACTCTCCAAGAACCCACTTGGAGAGCGGTTATGTAAAGTAATATATTAAAAAAAATTGTAAGACAGCGGTTCAAAACCGCTTTCCAAGTTTCAACCTTAGAAAGCGGTTAATAACCGCTATGTAAGTTCTCAATTGCAAGATAGCAGTTCAAAACCGCTATCCAAGTTCTAACTTGTATAGCGGTTCAGAACCACTATCCAAGTGACACTAGGATAGCGGTTAAGAACTGCTCTCTAAGTTACGGACTTGCATAGCGGTTCTAAACCGCTCTCTAAGTGTTTGACCCAATTTAAAATCTTCAAATCTCTAATTTAGTCAGCCAATGCACAGTACTTTCCTCCTCCTCTCCCACCCGCGACGCGCGCCACCAGTCCGCCGTAACTCCAGCCTCGCTCCGCCCTCGTAGCGCAGCCCTCCCCTACGGTGCACCCTGCCCGCTGCGCCTCGCGACGCCGTCCCAGGCCGCGCCTCTCCCGACGACGCCCCAGGCCGCACCTCCTGATTGACGTTGCCCCAGATGCCGCCTCTCCGCCGCCTCCATAGCCCGCTGCCGCCGTAGCCCGCCGCCTCTCCTCCGCCGCCAGGTAATTACTCCAATTTCTCTGTATATATATATGCCTAATTTATTTATATACTAGTTAATTAGTGTTAATTTGATGAATATATAATATAATTAGGTATATATAAATTGTTAATTTCATGAATATATATATATATATATATATATATATATATATATATATATATTAATTAGGTATAGAAACAAATATTTTAGGACGTGTTATAGCTGTGAGTATTCTTGTTTTTTGAAATTTTGCTCGATTGATTCTAAGTCTTAATTTCGGTAATTAATTTATATATGCATCTCATGTTGTATGATTGTGAATGAAATTAATACAGTGATATTTCATAATTTTTCTATGAGGATGATAATGGAAATAAATAATAATTATTAGTGATATAATTTACCTTCTATTAATTGTGGTGGTGAAATTAATTAAAATGGTTTTTGGGCCCAAATTTATTGAAATTGTGTGATTGCGTAATTTGATTCACTCTAGTTATGCATGACTAAACGGTAGAAAAGAGATACTAACCACAATATGATTTCAATTGATACCTTAAATTTCCTTGTGATAATTACATTAAAACTAACTTACTATTAGCATTCAACTCATAATAAGATTGTTATCATGTCCTTGTTAGGGTTAGAATTCTTAATTGAAGGCTTTAGGATTAATTTTAGGTGGAATTGTTAGAATGCATGTTAGAATTTTAGAATGTCTTGGGACTTAGTTAGGCTTTGATCTATAGCATGCCCAGCTAGAGGATATAATTTTTTACAAAATAGTAGTAGTTGTAAATAGAGTTGGATTGCTAATTATATATAGACTCAACTCGTGTGCTTTTCGATTAATGTATATAAGCATCTCTAGTTTTATATGGATCGAAAGTGGGTTCGAGCAGATAGATTATCAGAGGAGTATAGGAATGGGGTGGAAGAGTTTTGTAATCATGCAATTAGACACTGCACCGACCATCGATACATTTTATGTCCGTGTTGGAAATGTATGAATGGAAAAACTGTTAGTGGTCGAGAAAGTTTGTTAGACCACTTGATGTGTCACGGTATTGATAAAACATACACCGTTTGGACATTTCATGGTGAGAGAAGAGATGGATGTAGCTCAAGCAATATAAGAACTGACTTTAGGTTTGAAGATACAGTGGTTGAGGATAGTATTGGAGATGTATCGAATTTTGATACATCAAGTGGGGATGACATAAATCTGCGAGATCACCCTTATATGTCAGAGAAATTAAGGGATGACGCTGGATTACCCCTTTGGCCCGGGTGTAAGAAGGCAATAAAAGTGTCAGCTGTGTTGATATTGTTCAACCTAAAAGCAGCACACCAGTTGACCGATGCGTGCTTCTCAAGCATGCTGGAAGCAGTTAGTGGTCTATTGCCCGATGGAAATGTACTGCCTACGAAAGCATATGAGGCTAAGCAAATGCTTAAGTCCATTAGGTTAACACATCAGAAAATTCATGCTTGCCCGAGTGATTGTATCTTGTTTCGGAAGGAGTATGAAGACCTCGATGAATGTCCCAAGTGTGGAATGAAGAGATATCTGAAAAATAAATCTCCAGTGAAGGTGATGTGGTACTTCCCGATAATACCAAGATTTAGAAGAATGTATAGTAGCGATGTGGATGCCAGAAATTTGACTTGGCATCATGATGATAGGATCAAGGATGGAATGCTAAGACACCCTGCTGATTCACCCCAGTGGAAGACATTCGGTGCCAGACATCCAGAATTTGGGAACGAACCACGACATTTGCGTCTTGTACTCTCAACTGATAGAATGAATCCGTTTGGTATGCAAAGTACCAACCACAGTACTTGGCTAGTGATTATGATGGTTTATAATCTTTCACAGGACTTGTGCATGAAGCGCACTTACATGATGTTGTCTATATTGATATCAGGACCCAAACAACCTGGTAACGACATAGATGTATATCTGGCTCCTTTGATAGAGGACTTGAAGCTCCTGTGGGATGAGAGTGTCGATGTGTATGATGCTTATCGAAAGGAGAATTTCAAGTTGAAGGCCATGTTGTTTGGAACTATCAATGACTTCCCCGCTTATGGGAATGTATCTGGATATAGTGTGAAAGGAGCCGAGGCATGTCCTTGGTGTACCACGAACACAGATCACATTCGTTTATGTCATTGTAGGAAGACTGTTTATATGGGGCATAGAAGGTGGTTGGAGCCAACACATGAGTATAGAAGAATGGCTGATGCATTCGATGGCACAATCGAGGAACGTGGACCTCCATGTTTATTGTCAGGTACAGATGTATTGAACGAGATGAAGAATGCCAACACACAATACGGAAAATACTTTGCAAAGAGTCTCCCAACTAGAGGCTGGAAGAAGGAATCAATTTTCTTTCAATTGCCCTATTGGAAAGAGTTGTATGTTAGACACTTCATTGATCTAATGCACGTTGAGAAGAATGTTTGTGCTAGTTTGCTCAATACTCTGCTAGCTGATAACAAGTCCAAGGATGGTTACTGTTGGGACATTGTCAGTTTTGATTAAGATCCGAAAGCCCCTGAAAAGATGATTTGCCTTTTGTTTGTCTTTGTCAGGCTAGTCTTGGTTAGGTTTTGTACTTAGTCATTTTACACTTCACAGGTACTCAGTAAGAGGAGCACTTACTGATGACAATCAAGACTTAGAGCCTGAAGACAAAGTTTAACATCCTGAACTTATGGCAGTCTTCTAAGCTGGCTGAGTAAGTCTCAGCGATGAAGAGTATGACCCTGAGGTCATTTACTACTCAGTCCTGAAGGGAATATGAGGCTACTGAGTTTATGGGAAGACTTGGAGTAGAGCCAAGCAATGCAAAAGGAATGTCAGCGTCAGGACAAGACTGGTGAGCTCAAGATAAAAAGAACTTAATAAGACAAGCCTGAAGCCCAGGAATAAGTTCTGGCATTCTCACCAACCTGACGACGTGGACCAATCCAGGAAGGACACGCACGTACGGAACCTGGCAGAAGACTGAATTCAGACTGCACTTTCAACAGGCAAGTATTTAATGTGCATTTAATACATATACCTAATTCCATGCAAGGACGGCTGCTGCATGAAGATATGTCCATTTGAAGCCACTCTACATAGATGACAAGAAAGGATATCTCTCCAACGGATAGTTTTTCAAATCACCTATAAATACAGAAGGCCTTGAACCCATTCAAGGTTACGGGAAATTTCCAAGCCAGAAATTACTCAAACTCTCAAGCATTCAAAAGCTTTCAGCATTAGAAGAAGCACTCGAAACCATCTAAATTTCCCAAGTGTTTCTTAGCTACTGAGAGTTATTCTGTATTCCAAAGAGCGAACTAGCATTATCTTAAGCTTAGAGAGATTATCCAGTCCTTAGCATAGCTTTGCCTTGTAAGGATAATCTCAACTTAGTTGGAATCCAAACTGAAACCAAAACCCTAAGTTAGGTTTGTTGGGAGTAAGTCAGTTAGTGAGTTAGTAAGAGGAGTTGTATAGATCAGTGAGGTTAGCTGGTCTTGGTGCACCTTGGCACGTTAAAAACAAGAATCCCTTGAGTAGATTTCCTGTTAAATCAGGCTGTGGACGTAGGAGCTTGAGTCTCTGAACCACGTTAAACTCCTTGTGTTCTTATTGCTTTGATATTGCGCATACCTGTCATATTACTTGTTCATTCATAAGCATTTGGTTTATCAGGCCTGAATCAATCAGCCTGATCGTTAAAAAGAGCACTGCCCTACTAATCACTATTCAGAATTGAGTAAACAAGTTTTTCAGAAAGCAAACTAAACAAGACTTTAAACTATCAGGGCTTACACATTTCCGCACTGAACTTGAATTGATAGTTAGCCAACTGACCCGCACCAAGTGTAGTCAGTAGGTGTGTTATCAGCTCCTAGTTCTTTACCACTCTGAGTAAAGGGGACTCAGTTAGGTTTTAAGTTTGAAAATTGGTATACGTGTATCCCCCCCCCATACATGTATTCCTCAGTCTTGTACCGGGACCAACAGTTACAATGCAAGAATGGATATGGTTGCTATGGGTATAAGAGCAGAATTGGCACCTGTGTGTGAAGAAGGTAAACCACCGAAATTACCTCCTGCTGCACACACCTTGTCCAAGAGTGAGAGAAAAGTGTTTCTTCAAACACTAAAGGATGTGAAAGTACCAGAGGGTTATTCGTCCAACATACAGAGACTTGTTTTAGATGATGGCGTGAAATTGACGAATTTGAAATCGCATGACTATCATGTCATTATGGAGAATTTCTTGCCCATTGCAATACATTCTATCTTGCCTGAAAATGTGTGCATAATCATAACAAAGCTTTGTTGGTTCTTCAAGGCAATGAGTAGCAAGGTCATTGATCCTAAAAAATTGCTTGGTTTTCAGAGACAGATTGTGGGGACGTTATGTGAGCTTGAAATGTATTTCCCTCCATTATTTTTTGATATAATGGTTCACCTAACCGTTCATTTGGTACACGAGACAAGAATGTGTGGTCCTGCTCGTATGTGATGGATGTATGGTGTAGAGAGATATATGAAAGTGCTGAAAGGGTATGTGATGAATATGTTCAGGCCGGAGGGATGCATTGCAGAACGCTATTTAGTAGAAGAAGCAGTTGAGTACTGGTCTGAATTTATTCCAAATGTTGAAGCAATTGGACTTCCAAGTACCCGATACACTAATAGGATGGATGGTGAAGGCATTACCGGTGGTCAACCTGTATGTGTTAGTATGGAGGAGCTAACACGGATGCACTTGTGCGTACTTCACAACACGGTCGTTGTGCTTCCTTTTATTGACCTGCACATGCAAGCACTGTCTGAGTCCTTTCCCACCAGAGATAGATCATGGATTGAAGATAAGAATAATCACACGTTTGTTGACTGGTTCAATGGTTATATTGCAAATATGTTGTCACAGAATAAAGAATCAGTGAAAGAAAGAGTTAAGTGGCTATCCAGATTGCCTGATAGGCATGCGTATTCATACAAGTGTTATCTTATCAACGGATACACTTTTTATACCAGGGATCATGATGCCGAAAGTACAATGCAGAATAGTGGGGTGTCTATTACTGCAACTGCATGGAATGGGTCGATTACCATATACTTTGGACAGATTATCAATATTTGGGAACTCGACTATGTTGGTCACCGTGAACCAATCTTCAATTGTAGTTGGGTGAGGATCCCAAATGGGGTCCAAGTTGAATGTTCTGGGTTTGTACGCGTTGATTTGAAGAATGGGGGATACAGAGATGACTCTTACATAATGGCCAGTCAAGCTCAACAAATTTTCTATGTCCCCGACCCAGTGAAACAAATTTAACCATAGTTACCAGATCAACGACCAAGTCGATGAAGATGTTGACATGATTGATGATCCTTTTCAGAACTTCACACATTATGTACCCTCTTTCGATGATCTTGCAAATCCACGCCCATACCAGAGAAATCTTAGAAACGAGGATGAATATAACAATCCGGATCTTGTTAAACCAGTGCTAAAAAGAAATGTATGACTTTATTAAATGTTGTTTTTTCTGCTTTATTAAATGTTGTAGTTGTTTATTTATTTAATATTTTTTATTCTGTTTCACATGATCATGGATCAACCGGCCTATGATGGAGATTATGGGGGTGATGGAGATTATGAGGGTTATTTTCCCTATGATAGAGATGATAGGGATGATGGACATGATAGAGATGAGGGAGATCATGATGACTTGGGACAGGATAACACTGATGCTCACACCTCTAGTAGCTCTGGAGAGAAGCGCAAAAGGGGTATAGTCACGATGACTTCATTGAAGAAAGACCGTAGCAAGGGAAAATTACTGAAGGTAATTAATTTTATTACATCTGAACAGTTTAATTTTTATTATATTAATTAATTATTTGTTGACCTAACGATATCATTGAATTGCAGTTATCATTCAATGAGTATGGGCAGCCGATTGGACCTGAGAGTGCGAAGTTGGCGCACTACATTGGGTCTGCAGTCAGGAGAGTGGTCCCTATCGTGCTGCCATGCAATGACTGGCGTAAACCTGAAATGATTCCTTACAAGGAAGCGTTATGGGATGAGCTCGTGGTATGTAAATTAATTATATGCATATTTTCATTGTTGCATGACTTATTTTTATGTATAACCTTGTGAAATTACTAAATATAAATTGTTATATTTTATATGTGTATGCAGCAAACATTCATCGGCCTTGATCATACAAGGAAGCATCAAATACTTATGTACGCTGGGAATGCGACCAAGAATTTTCGGTCTTTTCTGAGGAGAAGTTCACGAGACCCGAAGACTGGTCTGTACTCGTCTAGGCCGCCTAAGGACTATGAGGAATCCCCTATGGTGGCCCCATATTGGCATAAATTCGTGCGTAGATCTATGCTTGATGATTTCAAGGTAAGCTTGATCAATGCCTTTCCATCTATTCCTATTAATGCACAATTTTTAAGTGTTTATTATATTTATATTACATTGTAGGAAAAAAGTAACAGAAATAGCGTACAAGCTAAGAATATGGAGGCGCGATATCGTGGATCTTCCAAAGGTTATGCACGTACTAGGGAAGATTTGGTGAGATAAAAATACTAACTTTTAATTTTTTTTATGATCATTCACTTTTAATATATATTCACTTTTAATAATTTGGGGACATGTTTATCATGGATCGTAGAAAGAAGAAAAAAAGAAAGCTGGAGAGAGTGCGCCTGTTGTTACCCGTTACGAGTTATTTCAGACTACAAGAAAGACTCGATATGGGAATTTTCCCGATAACAGATCTCAGCGTATCTTTGAAGAAGCGGTAATTCATCCATTATTTTATCTTTTAAATTAAAAACAATTACTTCATTTGAAATGATTTAATAATATTTTTTTGTTATTCAGGAGCGCATATCTCAGAGCATGACGCCCGACGGCATCCGCACTGTGGGTCCTGATGATCTGTTTGCACGGGCAATAGATTGTTAGGAGCATCCCGGATGCTTACGGGCTTTTGGATATGGCGTCACGAAGAAAACATTAGAGATGGCACCCGATATTGCGGCTATGAATATGGTGGAAAAGCTTTCTATGCAGGTTGCAGAAATAGCTAAACAGATGGAGATCATGAATCAAAGACAATTGAGACAAGGGATGTCGTCGAGTGGTGCTAGTTGTGAAAACAGTGTCCCGTCTATGTTTTCCGCTGATGCTAGAAACGAATTCGACGATCCACTTCAAAACATCTCCTAGGTATCAGATGTATCTCGTATTTGTTTTAATTAAAGACTAGTATAATTTTCTAAACTTAATATCTTCTTCGAACAACCAGTGGAATGTTACCTTTATGTGGAGCATCCTCTTCGGTTGGTGGCAACTGGAATGTTGCACGACAGCTCTAGTGGAATCATTCACGGTCGTCCCCACGCTTCTGGTTTTGTGAGATTCACACTTAATGTACCTGAAATCGGAGAAGAGAATTCACCAGTGCCAAGACCAGAAGATGGTGCCACCACAGTCGGAACAGCGGTCGAACACTTTCTCTAATGGCCGAGGAACTTGGTCTCTCCACCAAGAAGGTAAAATTCATGGTATTAAAGTTTAATATTTTATTTATTCTAAATTATATTAAAAATTGATTGTAGATACTGCCGACTCCACAAAAGGCTCCACAAAAATCAAGTGATATTGAGAGACCGAGGGAACCCACTGTTGGTGTTCGCAGACGACGATTAGGTTATCCAGTGCACGGTGACTTACCCCATGACATCACTACAATGTCAACGGTGCACTTGATGGTTTCGTCCCCCACCTACGATCCAGTTGTGGTTTCCATTACTTCTTACTTTCACCAGGTTGGTTATGAAGAGTTCATCCTACCGGATTATGTGAATGAAGTAATGAACGACAAGTGGTTGAGTGCAACTACCATGACTCTTTACCTCAGGTATGTGTTAACTAATTCTCAATATTTACTTCATATATATTTTAATTTTCTTATTAAATATTAATTAGCATATGTTTGTTTAAGATATTTGGGTGATGTATATTTCACCCTAGATATTGGGGCAAGTGCAAAGTATTCATTCGTCTCCCCACAAGTGTGTTGCATGTTTGGTAAGAGGACACCGTTAATGAGGGATATTGTTAACCATATGTGGAAATATACTGGGAAAAATCATCTCATTTTCTGGCCGACAAATGTGGGGTGAGTACAATTAATATTTCATTAAAATTTTTTTTTATATAAACAAGTGGTTATCTTTTAATATTCTTAATATAATATTGTAGTAAACATTGGGTGCTGGTGGCCATAGACATGAATGAACTTTATGTGTATTATATGGATCCAGCTCAGGGTGGAGTGTATACAAATCATCATAATCTTATGACATTTATGCACGGGTAAGTTAGTTTTTAATATTCTCATATTATTATTTGTTTTACTTTTAAAAAGTATGCATATCTGGGCTTTATTTTTTAAATATTTTTTATAGTGTAATGAGAATGTTTCGGAGTAGTCTTCCAGGTCAAAGCTCAAAAACCATTAGTAAAGTGTTGTGGAAAAATATTTCGGTAAACTTATTTTATAAATTTTTCAATTCAATTAAAAATAATCATAGGTATAGTACGTGATTATAATTGCTAATCAATAGGTTCCGAGGCAGCAAGATGGCGATCACTGTGGACATTTTGTGTGTTGCTACATTGAAGATATAATCTTGACTTCTCAGACGACTATTCCTGATGAAGTAAGTCGATTTATCGATTTATTTAAATTATTATTGATTGATATAATATATTCGTATTAATTAATTAAATTTTAAATGTAATTTGCAATTTGTGCATAATCCTCGGATCCCTTTTTACAACAAAGCTAGAATGGACAAATGGAAAATGGATTGGATGGGGTATTTATACAATAGGTTCTTAATGTAATTTTCTTTTTGTAAGACACTACTATATAACTTTTGGCATGTAACTTATATATTAATTTGTGATGATATGATATTATTATATATGAATTTTTTGGTATAATTAATTATATTTATTTGATATTATGGATTAATATTTGATGGTATGGATAAATATATTTATTTGTATATAAACAGATTTATTAAAATAAAATAGAAAATACAAAAATAAAATATAAATCAAAGAAAGCGGTTAAAAACCGCTTTCCTAGTGAATTAAATAAAAAAAACGTATTGGGCCTTGGATAGCGGTTAAGAATCGCTTTCTAAGTTAGGATCTAGGATAGTGGTTCGAAACCGTTTTCTAAGTAAGGAACTGGGATAGCGGTTCAAAACCACTGTCTAAGAAGTGCACTTGGATAGCGGTTCGAAATCGCTTTTCTAGAAGACAGCGGTTTATAATCGCTGTCTAAGAGCTTATTTTGCACAGCGGTTTCCGAACCGCTTTCTTAGCTTAGATAGCTAATTCTTAGAAAGCATTTCTAACCACTTTCTAAGCTCAGAAATAACCGCTTTCTAAGTCCTTTTTTGTACTAGTGAATGTATTGTGCGAGATTGTTGGGAAGTGCATACTAGCCAACCAAGGAAGCTCCGAGCAAGTCAATAAGCCAAAGCTGAGGCTGATAAAGGCTATTGTGGAAAGCAAGGAAAAGGAATACAACTGGCAACAGTTCTTCCTTCATGCCTTGAACAAAGAACGCACAGAATTCCAACCAAAGAAGACTCCACAACTGGCGAGCAAGCTCAACTATGCCTCCAAAATCTCATATCTAATTGAGAACGTAGATGTTGGAGTGGATTGGAAGGAGTACAGGAAATGGAGCAACTTGAAGTCTCTCTTCAGGTCTGGGAAAGCCTTAGAAGGGAGGAGGTTGAGTGTAAGCGAGGAGAGTCCAGAGGAGGAAGAGGATGTGGAGGAAACAAACCCCTCTGAAGGGAAGAAAACAAAGCTGAGGAGGAGGTTAGTAAAGCTGAGTGATAAAATGGCCAAACACAAAGAGGAGGTGGCGGAAAAAGCCTCAAGAAAGAAGGAGAAGAGGGCTGCTGAGACAGAGAAGGAAGCAGCCAGACCTAAGAAAGCAAAGGTTTCAACCTCTACTAATGATTAATCATCTGGTAACCTTCAATTCTTTCCAACACATAATCTCTACTGATACTGACTCAGATGCCCCAACCCCTACCCCCATTAAAACCAAAACCAAACCTCGTACTCCTGTAAAAACCAAACGCATATCCATCATTTCTAAAACCCCCATTGAAGGCTCTCAACAGCCTGAAAGTGGTTCCCCAAAAGATACCCCCTCTGAGTCTTCTGCTGAGGCAACCTCAAACCCACCTGAACCAACCCCCGCAGACCAAATCCCCACTGAAAAAAACTCATCTGAACCCAACCCCTCTGAGCATCAAACTTCACACCTTGAAACCATTCCAGAAGAGCCCTCTGACCCCAGATCCCCCACCCCTTCCCTTCCATCTGATGGTGAAGAGGAGTATTCATTCTTGGATACTCTTAGGGATGAAGTGGCCTACTCCCTTGAATCAAAATATCCAGAGTTGGATGGGTATCCTACCCTGAAAGCTATGTTCCTAAGGGTTAGGTTACTTGCCCAACTCAAAGACAGGAGGCTGGCAGAGATCCTCTTAGCTGTAAGAGGAGGGAAGGCTGAGGAGTGGAAGAAAGAGGAACAAGAGGTGCTGGACTTCACTGGCCTAACCAAAACCAGGCTTCTCTGTGATGAGAAGATCTTTCAGAGCCTGGTGATGGAGAAGATGAATGAGGCGAAGTCCACATCCACCTTGAAGGAAGCTGAGAAAGGGGAGAAGGAGGAGGAGAGGCCAGTTATGGAGTCAGGTACTTCACCAATATCAGGTGATGGTGAAGTAGCCAAGGATGTATCCGGGGCAAGGGATACTGAGGCCCAGAATTTGCCAAAGAGTGGTTCAGTGGAGGAGTCCACTGAAATCACTCCACAACAACCCTCAGTGGTGACTATAGAGTCAGCTGAGGTGACTGGAGTTGAAGGAGTTGAAAATAAGAGTGAGAAAGAAAAGGAGGTCGGGATCACAACTGTTGTGAGTTGAGAGATAAAAGCAATCGTCCCTGTAAAGGGCGAATTGGCTGAGAAAAATGAAGTTGAAAATGAGAGAGAGAGAGAGTGAGAGTGAGAAGAGGGTGGATGAGGGAGCTCAAATGGAGATAGATGTACAAGCTGGGCTAGGTAGTGAGTTTGAGGAGGAACGTGCTAATCCTTTGTCTTCTACCAGAAATCCATCCCTGGAGGTACCCCAAATTAATCTCAACCTAGGTCCCCTGAAGCATGCCATCAACAATGTTGAAGAAGTAAGACTTCCATCCCTTGAAGCTCAACTGAGAGACGTGCAGGAGATTGTTCAAGAAGAAGTTGATGAGATGGTCATTCTCTCAGACCTCATTGATGAGCTTATGGAGTCAACTACCTCATCTCTCCAGAATTTAACTCTCAAGGTGGAAGACTCTCAATAAATGGTGATTGATGTAGTTGAAGGGCAAAGTGTACTGGTGATTGAAGCCCTCAAGAAGATGGAGAAGAAAGAGGAAGAAGCTAGAGCCAAATTCCTGGCGGACTCAGTGGATAATGTTTCCACCAACCTAAAGACCTCTGTAGAGGCTTTCTCAACTGACCTGATGGAGAAGGTTGAAGGGTTGTGGAATAGAAACACTACAAGAAATTTGAGAAATCGCGACGACAAAATTCGTCATAAAAACATCATTTTTCGTCACAAAAGGTATTTGGTGACGAATTTTTTCGTCAGAAAGAACGTCACTTTAAGTGCGTCGTATTAGGTATATGTGACGTTATTTGAATTCGTCATCTAATTTCATCTTTTGATGACGTTAAAGGCCATCGTCACTATATCATCTCATCTATAGTGACAAATAAATCGTCATATTTGAGGTCAATTTTCGTCATTAGTTATGGTATTTCGTCGCTAAAAGATCAACTTTACATGACGATCTTTATTTATTGTCACTAAAATATTAATTTTTAGTGACGGTTATCAATTTACTACCAACTTTGTCGGATATTAGTGACAAAATTTTCGTCATGATTTGATTAACTAATTCGTCATGTCTTATATAATTCGTCACCAAATAATTAAATTTTAGTGACACAATTTGTTCGTTGTTATATGCATTCATATAATGACGACACAATACGTCACAAAAATATAAGATTCAGTGACTAATAATTTTGTGGTCACTAAATAGTGTGAAAATGCGATGAATAAATTTTGTCATTATAAATATCATCTACTGACGAATATGAAAATAGTCGCTAAATATTTAGATGCAATGACATCATATATTTCGTCACAAAAGATTACACTATTGTGACCAAATTATTATATACATATAATGACAACAAAATTCATCACAAAAAATTAAGAATTTAATGACAAAAACTTTATTGTCACTAAATGATATAAAAATAGTGATGAAATATATTTGTCATAAATAAATACTATTAAGTGACGAAGTTGGTAAACGTCACACATAATTTAGAGATAGTGACAAAATATATTGTTGTTACTAATTAGCATAGGGTGACAATAATTTTTGTCATTAACTAGATTTTTTTAATGACACATAACTCGTCATTAAATAGTTATTTTTATTGTGAATTTTGTTATATTATATGAATATATAATATATTAATAGATTTATAATTGACAAAAATAATTATCATGATAAAATAATTAATTTAAAATTGCAATAAATAAATTTTAGATGACCATTAAATTAAAAACTCAATTTAAAATGAAAAATACGATAAGAAATGCAATGAAGTAAATTGTATCAAAAGTCAAAAGCAACAAACAAGTTTGAGTTAAAAATAAAATGAACATAAAAAAAATACTCTCCTAAATCTTAAAGATTCATCCCTTTATCAGATAGCAAATTCATAAGCTTGTTCAATTTGTCTTTCAGCACCGTTACTTCTGCACCTTGCTCTAGAAGCTTATCACCTTGCACAGACAACTGATTTTTAAAATCAATCACTTCTGTTTTAAGTTCATCTACCTGACTTTCAGAGGTCTCCAACTTTTCTTGTGTCTCAAGTAGTTTCTTTTGCAGTTCATTAGATGTATCATATGGACCATTGCGCCTGCTTGGAGGCTTGGGACCATACCCATAACCTTTTATATAACCAGTACCATGTCCTAAGACCTCAAGAACAATTTCCGCTGAACTTTTATCAATACCTTGCTCAGCATATTCATCTCGTTTCATTATCATTTTCTCCTATTTGATCATTTATTATAAAAAAAATTAATTAGAATTAATTTTGAAATAAAATAAAATATCATAAATAAATTCATGTATACATCACTTACCCAATTTTCTTTAGCCTCATTTGATTTCCAACCGTCTTTCTCTGAAGAATGTGTACGGACATACAGTTCAATTCTATCGCAATCTTTTCCATTTAACTCTTGTTCAGACTGCAAAAAAAAATCGACATATTTTTAGTTAATAAATTACACTTATTAAAAATTATCAATAAATATTTGTAAGTACAATATTGTAATACTCACAATTTCATGGCTCCTTACTGTAAAAGCTTTTCTGCCAGAAATATGCTTGGATCGCAACTTAGTCCTATTTTTTTTATTCACTTCACTTACATGCTGCAAGAATAATACAATTTTAATATACAAAATTCTACACATAATATTATCATATGATTTAAACATAAAATATATTTTTATGTATCATTACCTTGAATTTGTCCGATGCAAAATGTTCACAAAGCTCTTCCCATTGTTCTTGGTTAAGGCTTATACGTGGTTTGTTGTTCTTTGCCTCTTCCAAAGTTGCATACTTTTGAAAATGCTTGTTCAACCTATGACGTTGATTTCGAGTGCTAGTTTTCAGTCTATCGATTAAGCATTCTTTCACTCCGGGAGTATCAACGTTAATATCCATGTACATCTACATTTCATATGAATACATCAGATTACAAAGGATGAAATTAATGAGATCAATTTTGTATCATACCTTTAGATGAGAAAACCCAGGCTCCAATTCATTTTCTTCCACATCTTTCCACTTTTTTGGAACTGGAAGCACATCTCGAGTCACTACGCCAATTTGGCTTGCAAGCTTCGCAGCCTCGTCTCCATTTTTGGGTCTTCCGACTGATGGTGCTACAGTTATCTTTATTTTCCTCTTATTAGTGTCATAGTACTTCAGTATTCCCACGCCTTTTGTTATGCCTCTACTTCTTTTCTTAGATCCTGCAACTATATGTGATATACAAAAATTGTTATAATAAGGTACCCAAATAATCATAACAATGCCTAAAACAATAAATTTTACCCGTTGCATCAGTCACATCTTCAGTTGGTGGAATTTCAAATGTTTCACAATTGGATAATCCAGGACTTTGAGTTGATGAATCTGGTGCAACGAGATCACTCTTACGAGTATGATGTGTTAAAGTACTTGGACTTCCATTTGAATTCAGATTTATATTGGTTTGAGTTATCATAGTCCTTTTTTCTTGTGTATTATTCTTCAAAGCACACGACAATCCGTTATCCTTGTTTAGATGTTCTCTAATATCGGTCCGTGCAATGAAATTACGTTTTTGTCGCGAGCCTCCTCCGGGAGCCATTGCCTAAAATATTGAAGACAATATTCACATTAAAATATCATGCATATCAATTGGTTCACTAACAAAAATTTAAAGTAGTGTTGTGTGAAACCAGGTAAAAACAATTTCTATATATGCCTTAAAAAATAATTATGAAGTCTATATCATCGCCTATTTTTATGGTAGAAACATACAACCAAAGCGAACTGAAAGTAACCACCATCTTCGCTGTTAAAGCCACCGAAACTAGAAATTCCCAATATCAAAATGTTTCACGTTGTAAACCAACTAAAATAAGCATCAGATAAACCTAATATCAAATTAGTAAATTAAAATCAATATGTATATATGCATATTATATATATATATATATATATATATATATATGGTTTTGATAAGGAGCCCACTAGAGGGTTTCTTATGGAGCCAAATTGATGATTTGACAATCCACATTATATATATATATATATATATATAATTAATTAAAATAACTAATATTTTAATTAAACTAAATCAAATAATTAATGATTCAACAAAACTTTTGTAATATTTTCCACTTCCATCTATCTTTAAAAAATTGAATCTGACTATGGAAACAATGCCAAATTTTTTAGTTCGGCAAAACTTTGCACCGTGAAAGAAAATGGAAAACTGCAGTCTTCTTAAAATTTAGAAACACAATCTTGAAACTGGAAAACAAAAAGAGGTCGTAACCATTTGACCATTAACTGATACTTAGATCCCATCCCCAATTATTTAAAATTTGGAACCAAGTATTTTATTCTTATACCTTTACAATGTTTTAGAAATTGTATTCATTAATTAAATCAAAGCTTGTACTTTAATTAATTATTTATGTGAATTTTTCATAAAATGGCACAAAAGTAAAACAAATGAGAAGAACTAGGTATAATCTTAATAGTTTATCCAGGTTTTAGGATTTAGATAATTTATATAAGCTATACATGTAACAGAGGATGATCCCATAGAGAAAAGAGGCCAGAGCAAAGAAGTACCTTTTCTATTCGGTGAAATGGTATCAGAAGTAAACGTATGCCTGAAATTAAAGTATTGGTACAGATCCAATGAGAATGAGAAGAGGGGGTTATGTTTCTGCGTAGTATTGGCGTGGGTATATATATAAGTTTAAGGGAATAGAAGTTAATCTTAAAAAAATGATAACTATATCAAATGAAGCCTATTTTTAAGGGCTTTTCTTTGAAAATATATACTTGAAAGAACCGCTAAATTTTTTTGGCTCTCAATTTATTTTGGAATAGCGCTTAAATTAAATTTGGATTAGCGCTTAAAATTTGGCAAGAGTTAATATGATTTTCTTTAGGTAGAATAGCTCTACACCAATCGGAATTCATTTCACATAATATAAAGTGATGTCATATAAAAAACTAGTGATCCAACTCCACTATTGTATAAACAAACAGAGATTGATAATTGAAAACCTAATAAACACTTTTCAATTTAATTTGACGGAAAAGGACTCGATAGTCCATTTTATAATAGAACTATTAATTTTAACCGTGGAATGCTCGTCGGCTATTAGTGTTACTATAAATACAAGTTTGTGTTACTATAAGAGAAAATAATATTACTAGTCTTTATTTATATAAAAAGAAATGTGTCCTTATAATAACTACAAGGACAAATTTGTATTACTCTCTCTAATTCGATTTTGATTGTCTACTTTACCATAAAAGGAAGGTTTTTTTCCCTTACCCAAAATAGCAAAAAATAAACACTACATCTTTTAACTTACCTCTTAAAAACATTATTTATTTACACTCATGTCACGACTTTATCAAATTTATACTCACAAATACTAATAAACAACTCTTATCCCCCTTTTAAAAGTCTACTTTATACCCACAAATACTAATAAACAACTCTTCTATTAAAACTCATGTCATTTTCTTATGGACAATCAAAATTGAATCGGAGGGAGTAATAAGAAGGAAAAAATATATATATTTCTTAATTTGTTTAGAGTATTGTTGACGATTGCTTAAGGTGTTACTGACTATTGTTTGTGTATTACTAACTTTTGTTTGAGTTATTATTGACCATTGCTTGATGTATTACTGACTATATTGTTTAGAGTATTACTAACTGTTGTTTGAGTTATTGTTGACTATTGCGTAAGGTATGGTTGATTATTTGGGTATTGCTAACTATTGTTTGGGTATGACTAGTCACTACAAAAAAATATAAATTTGCCTACGGAAATTATTAGTATTTCTACAAAATTTCCAATAATTTATTATTATTATTTTTTTGTAGTGGGGATTGCCTACGGATTTGCCTACAAAAATTACTAATTACATAGGCATTTTCATTATCCACCTACAAAGAAATTTGCCTACGGAAATTTTGTAGGCAAATTATTTTTGGGTAAATTTTTGTAGACTAATCATCTGTAGGGATTTAATGCCTATGAATTTTATTTTGTAGGCAAATCGGTTTTTGTAGGGAAATTGCTTGTAAGTTGAGAAATAAAGTGATTACATGATTAGAAAATTTTGTAGACAAGTAGGGAATTCCATTATGAAATTTTTTGGTAGGAAAATTCCGAAGTCAATTTTTTTTTTTTTTTTTTTTTTTGTAGTGAGTTAAAGTTTGGGGTATTGTTGACTATGCTTAATGCGTGGTTGATTATTGTTTGAAGTATTATTAATTATTAATTAAATTATTTTCGATTATCATTATTAATTGTTATCTGGGGTATTATTAATTATTATATATATAAACTAGATAAGGCTTCAATGGGAATATATATATATATATATATATATATAGCAAACAAAATAAATATATTAGAATAGAACTTCTAAAAAAAACTGAACTATATTCCGAAAGAGTAGTCAATATCGGGCTAAGTGCTTAACTCCCTCATTCTTTAATTTTTTTTAAATTTTAAATAAATTAAATCAAATAATGAAAAAAATGTGAATATAGAATTTATATAGAAAAAAATTGAATCGTGTTTTGAGATGAAAGAAAATAATTGATAAATTATAAGGAAAATAAATATTGGACAAAGTATTGAGTGAAAATGATTTATACATGAACTATTGAACAATATTAGTTGTTTTCACTAAAAAAATATTATTCCCTCCCTCCCAAACTCGTTTGCTACATTGTCAAAAGGTCCGTCTCATAGTAGTTTGCTACATCCACTTTTGGGAAAAAAGTAACAATACACTTTAATATTATATTCTTCATACACTAATAACTAAAATCATCTACTTTATCACTTTAAATACTATAAACAACTCTTTTCTTAATAACCGTGCAAATAGTAAATGAGAAGTTAGAGTTTGGGACGGAGGGAGTAGTTGTTTTCCCTGAAAGATATTAGATTCACTGAAATTTTTTAATTGTTTATTGAAAACAAACAAAGACACTTCACTGAAATCCAGTGAAACCCTTCCGCGATACTATTAATACTCTTTAGTAAAAATAACCAATATATTTCAATGAGTTATACATAATTTTACCCTATACAAACTCTAAATATTGAAGCAGTAGTGTAACCTTCGCATATTAATAATTTTGAATGTTTGGTAAATAAATAAATAATGTGACAAATTTCTTTTTTTGCTAAATCCAATTAAAAAGTGTATTAAAAATCTCAAAATGAGTGCTTCAAGGAGTTGAAGCCACGCTCAAAGGTGCAACAGCAACACACACAAAATGGTAAATATGTAATATTAGTAATAAAATAAAAACAAAAATTAAATTACACAGTGGAACAATCATATTGACAAAGTATAAAGTGATAATGGGTTAAACATGAACCATTGAAGGATATTAATTGTTTTTATTAAAGAATACTAGTTATTTTTATTAAAGGGTATTAGTTGTTTTAACTGAAGAATATTAATTGTCTATTGAAAACAAACTAAGTCTCTTCAGTAAAAAGAACTAATACTCTTTAGTAAAAACAACTAATATCATTCAATGGTTCGTGTATAAACCAATTTCACTCTCTATACTCTATTATATTTATACAATAGAAGACCTGATAGTTATATTAACAACTTCATTGTAATTTTATTCTCAACTTACTATATAATTACATTTATAAATACTAATAAAATAAGGAATATGTATAGAGTGAAATTGACATTAATCAATTCGCAATACTTTTTAATATAACAATTAATACATGTTGATAGACGAACAACTAAATACACAGGCGAGCATCATTTATATCCTTAATACATGTTTAGTAGTCAAAACTGATCAATAATCAAAGAGACAAGCTGCCCCTTTTCACGAGCACCTCTATAGATGAACAACCCCACCTGAGCAGCTCCAGTAGACGAGCAACAATAAAGTATTTACCAGACCAAATATAAATGCCTATAAAGTTGGGCAAGCAGAGTGGATAATGACTCCAAAATTATCGAGCAGCCTAAGGAGAAAGTATAATCGAATTATCAACAATACCCTTTAATGTAACTAACTAATATAATTTAGTTAAAAATTTAATAGTCTTCGTACCCTTTAACTAATACCCTTGAATTAAAAAAAAAAACTAATACCCAACAATAAAAACAACTACTCCTTCCGTAAAAAAATGGTCTTGAATATTGAAGGATATTAGTTGTTTTCGCTAAAAAGTATTAGTAATTGTCTTAGTTTATTTTCAGTAGAACTAATACTCTTCGGTTAAAACAACTAATACCCTTTTCAGTGAAAATAATTAATACTCTTTAGTAAAAAAACTAATATCCATCAATAATTCATGTATGAACCATTTTCACTTTATACTTTATCATAATAAATATGTTCAAGACGTTTTAGCAAACTTGAATTCATAAAAAAAAATCTAATTTGGTTGAGTAGTACTCAGTGCAAATTAATGTGGTTGTACTGAAATTATTATTTTTTGAAGATGTATTATATTGATTCAAAATATAAATTTATATCCTATATTCACACATATATATATATATATATATATATATATATATATATATTCATAAGTAAATAAAATTTAAGTTTACGTTGTTGAATATATTAAGTAAATCAAAAGAAAAATTATCAATATATAAATTTTGATATGGTTAAGGATGAAAAATATATATTGGATAAGTATAAAAAGTAATGATTCTTGGAAAAAATATTTGAAAATTTAGCTTAATCTAGATTCATCCATATCAATAGCAATCTAAATTATATATTAGGTCATGAACGTGAGAGATATCCCCATTCCCTGCAATTGGAATTCGCGCGCAGCTTCTGTAAAAAAAAAAAAAATTCGCGCGCAGCCTCCCTCCAATTCACTACTTTCTTCTTTTCTCAAACTTCCACGCCCCTCACCCCTCGTCCTGTCACGATCTATCCACGCGAATAGTGACAGACCCAATTCTCTTTTGAGTCTCAGTCTTTCAGGTATTTATGCTCGTTCCATTTTGTGCTATATTTTATTTCTTTAATGGATTGAAAACTTGAAAAATTGCCTATTATATATATTATACGGTTGAAAAGAAGTTGTATTTTTTTCTGAAATTTTCGAGGATTAATTCGAATAGGATTACAGATTTACTGAATCAATTTTTATTTAGGTAGTTGTGCAGTAAAGAACATATTAAAATTTTCACATCCTATCCTTTGCCCCCCTAATTTTGCAATCTCCTTTAATTTGTTGATATTGAATTGATCTGAACCAATAATAATTTTAGAGAATTTTAAATCTTAAATTATGAAAAAAGTTAATATCCAACTCTGGACCGATGCTCGGTGAGACAAAAGAAACTGTGAAAATTTATCAATTAAGTGCATGATCAAATCTTTTACTGAGCAAAGCATTTAGCCACATAGCCAATGCATTCTCATCATTATTTTTTTTGCCTCATCGGCATCACCTTCTTCAATATTATTTACCATTTAAATCCTTCTAATTTCTCATTAAAAACCTATTTCTGTTGCTCTTATATCAAGATATAGGGTTAAAAAGAATTGTTTTATTTTAATGAGATTGAACATTTTTTTTTGGTGAAGAAGATGAGGGGAGGAGCAAGTGAAAGAGGTCTAATTTATTTCTATAAAAGTGTATATATATTAAGGGTAGTTTAGTCCTACGATATAAGGATATTTTAGACTAGAATGTGTTGGGGTGTGTATAAGACATTCGGGGGTTTGTTTAGTCGGGCCCTTTTTATTTGGATTGAGTGTTCTTTAGTTGCCATTACTCCGGCGACTTTGGTTTTCGGTGAAAGTTGAGTATTTATAAGAACAGAAAAATAGGGGACTAACTTGAAAAGATCCAAATAGACCTATTTCTTGGTAGATCTCCATAAATAATGCTTCGACACGAATGTGGCTAAAAATATAGAAGAATGCAACGATCAAGAAGCAAATAGGAAAGATCTTAAGCAGCTACTCTAAAAACACAGATGCTAAGACTTTATTTACTGATAAAAAAATTGTTCAATAACTTTATCCGCATAAGAAGTACTTTTCATCTCATATTACCAGAAATAGAAAGAGATAAGAGGTAAGGTATATCTGCAAAGGAGCTTCACCAAAGATACATAAAAAGTAAATTATGAAAATAAGAAAAAGGAACTTCTTGTTTGCAAAAGATTCCACTTTCAGTATGAACAATAAAGTTTCATGAGTGGCTCCCTTATTATTTATTTCCAACTATCAACATATAGACTCAATATCTCAAGATACTAATCCAACTTATCCCCTTCTCACTAAAAACTTGGTAATCAATTTAAATTTTGTGTAAATCTTGTCAGTCTCTTGTAACTCAACATGTTTTTCGTTAGAATTTGGAAGTAGTTATGTTTCTTGATTGTCTAAATATTTACACGATAGGTGCCCTGCAAATATGGACAAGACTTGGATGACTGCTACCAAGTGGTCTAAGAGTTATGTAGATGGAGTAAACGATTTTATGCAATTTATTAGAACTCATATGGGTAGTGAGTGTGATGTTCGTTGCCCGTGTAGAAGTTGTTTGAACTTAAAGATAATAGATCAAAATACAGTTAAAGTTCATATACTGGAGAAAGGAATAGATCCAAGGTACATTACATGGTTTTGTCATGGTGAGCATAACTCGAATGACGAGGGTATGAGAGCTGATAATATTTTGGTAGAAGAAAACAACAATGAAGAAGATAGTGGTGAGGAAGATAATGATATTAATGAAATGTTGTTTGACATCGGTGAACAATACTCTCAGGAAAATAATTATAATTTCCAAACCAGTGATAGCAATACACATGGTCTCCCTGCATATCTTGAGGCACTAATGGTGGATACTCAAACTGAACTATATCCTGGTTGTAAGAAGATTTCTAAGACATCGTTTATTATCAAATTGCTCCATTTAAAAGTGTATAACAAGTTGAGTAATAGAGCTGTAGATATGATATTGAGTTTGATGAAGTCAGCATTCCCTGATGGTGAGACACTTCCATGCTCTTGCTATGAAGCTAAACGATATTTACGCAACTTGGGATTAGGATATGAGTGTATACATGCATGTAAGTATGATTGTGCCTTATTTTGGAATGAGAATAAAGATTTAGAGGCTTGCCCTTCTTGTGGAACTTCTCGTTGGAAAACCAATGATGGTAAAGGGAAAAAAATACCTCATAAAATCTTAAGGTATTTTCCAGTGACACCTAGATTACAACGCCTTTTCATATCTTCAAAAACCTCCAAAAACATGGTTTGACATAAAGAAAAACGTATTGATGATGAGTATATGAGACATCCAGCCGATTCCATAGCATGGAAAGACTTTGATAGTGAATTTGATTGGTTTGCTAATGATCCAAGAAACGTTAGACTAGCCTTAGCTACTGATGGCTTTAATCCATTTGGAAACTTGAGCACCAGTTATAGCATGTGGCCAGTTATTCTAGCGCCGTTGAATCTCCCTCCTTGGGATTGTATGAAACAACCATTCCTTATGTTGTCTTTGCTTATCCCAGGGAAAAAGTCACCAGGGAAAGACATCGATGTGTACCTACAACCATTAGTTAAGGAGCTGACTGAACTGTGGGTTGAAGGTGCAGAAACCTTTGATGTCTCATGTAAACAAAAATTTCAGATGCATGTTGCTGTCTTGTGGACAATAAATGACTTCCCAGCGTATGGTGATATATCTGGATGGGTGACTAAAGGATACATGTCTTGTCCAGTTTGTAATAAAGAAACATACTCTCAAAGACTACGTAATAAGTTGTGTTTCATGGGACACCGTCGTTGTTTACCAAAAGATCATCCTTGGAGGAGAAGTAGAAATTTCAATGGTGAAATAGAAAATGGCGAACCACCTAAAGAATTAAGCGGAGAGGATGTGTTGATACAATTGGAGAGACTTCAAGAGCAAACACCAGGAAAGCACTGCACCAAGAAGAGAAAACGCATGCCCGAGGAATTGAATTGGTCTAAACGTAGTATATTTTTCAATTTGCCTTACTGGAGCAAGTTGAAGTTAAGGCATAATCTAGATGTGATGCATATTGAAAAAAATATTTGTGAGAGCATATTAGGAACCTTAATGAGTATAGAAGGGAAAACAAAGGATACAATTAAGGCTAGACAAGATTTAGAGGACATGAAAATTCGTAAAGAGTTGCATTTAATTAAGAGAAGTGATGGAAAATATTTTGCGCCAGCTGCAAGTTATGTTATGAATAAAAAAGAAAGGCACGAATTTTGTGAGTTCCTAAAGTCCATAAAATTTCCAGATGGATATGCCTCTAATATCTCACGTTGTGTTGGTACAAGTGATCATAAGATATCTGGATTGAAAAGTCATGATTGTCATATACTATTACAACGTATAATTCCAGTTGGTATACGTGGATCCTTAAACAAGAACGTGTGTGACGTACTAGCTGAATTGGGTCATTTTTTTCAACGTTTGTGTTGTAAGAAGTTGAAAAAATTGGAATTGCATAAAATGCAAGATGATATCATCTTGATTTTGTGTAAGCTTGAACAGATATATCCTCCTGCATTTTTTGACGTCATGGTTCATTTATGTATTCATTTACCAAGAGAGGCTTTGCTTGGTGGACCAGTCCAATTTAGATGGATGTATCCAATTGAAAGGTAGTTCTTGAATTTTTTATGTAATTTCTTGCATTTAAATCTAATAATAAATAATCTATTAATCTACTTTTTAATTTATGCAGGTCATTATGTGACTTGAAACAGAGTGTGCGTAATAAAGCTCATCCCGAAGGGTCAGTTGCTGAAGCTTACATAGCGAAGGAGTGCTTAACTTTCTGCTCAATGTATTTGCGGGGTATTGAGACCAGATTTAATAGAGAAGAACGAAACAATGATACAGGAACTGATGATAGTCTTTGGATCTTTAGTCAAAAATGTCGTCCTTTTGGAGCAGCACAATATGTTCAGTTATCAGAGGATGAGTTCACTGCGTTACAGTGGTATGTTTACCAGAATTGCGAGGATATCGAACCATATCTTGAGTAAGTTTATTTTGTGTGTACCTTAAGCTATTGATTATTTTCTAAGTATTTAATAAATTTCACATATGCATTAACATTTTTTTATTGTAGGAAGCACAAGCAAGAGCTTCTCTTGAAGGGATGTGCAAATATAGATCAAGAACAAAAACAACAATTTCCTAAATGGTTCAAAAATCTTGTAAGATAACTAGACTTTTCAGATATTTGTATGCAGTTTTTGAATATCTCACTATCATTTAACTGATTTTCTTTTCTCATTTTTTTCCTAGATGACTCAATTATATCATGCAGATCGATCAAAATCGAATGAGTCTCTTTATTCTCTTGCTTGTGCACCTTCTAGGTGTGTAAGAAAGTACACTGGGTGCATTGTGAATGGTGTTCGATTTCTCACTATAGAACGTGATATCCGTCGTAAGAGTCAAAATAGTGGGATTGTAGTAGAAGGGAATCATGGTGAAGATAATATAGATTTTTATGGTATTCTGACAGATATAATTCACCTAGACTATGTTAATGATAGACATGTTACTATATTCAAATGTGAATGGTTTGATCTTGGGACTAAAAAAAAGAAATTGGGGATACAAAAAGAAGGAAATATAACTAGTATTAGAATAACAGGAAAATGGTACGAGAATGATCCTTTCATATTGGCTAATCAAGCCAGACAAGTCTTCTACATTAATGATCCCAAATTAGGAGTTGATTGGCGAGTAGTGCAAGCATTCCAACACAGACATCTATATGATGTTGTTGAGATGCAAGATGAATCTATTGATCTTGATAATGAACTGGGAGATGACGAAGTATATCAAGAGAACCATATTGACAATGAATTTGAAGTCAATCTTAGTGAAATACACTCACTACATAGAGAGGATGTAGAGGTTGAAGACATTGAGAGCTTGATCATTTCAAGTACACCAAATGGATGTGAGGAAGTGAACTTAGATAATTCTGATGAGGATGAGTTAGATGACACGATAGTCGATTATTGCAGCAGCGAAGAGGATTCCCAGGAAAATAGTATTTCCGACGAAGAGAGTGATGATGACAATTCAATAATTTGATGGTAACATATTCATGTCTTTGTGTGTAGTCTCATTATATTTAATTATATTGTTTATACAAAAATTGACAATAAAAAATAAATTTCAATGTCGATGTGTATTTTGTTTGTCCACACTTTTATTAAACTTCTTGTTGTATGGCAGAAAAGTGTGTGGGATTAAAGGACAATGAAGCAAGTTGCATGCTAGGAGGAATCTCACGTGGAAGTTGTTACTCAGGTAATTGGATTTCAAACTAAGCTTGAAAATAAAAACTAGAAGAAATGAGAAAGAAAGTTATTATTCTAACTCTCACTATTTAGTAGTTTAGTTGGATAAGAATGAACTCAACATATTACCCTTTTTTTATTAGATGTTGTAGCAATTATATTTCTTTTACCTGTAATTAAAGTGATGTCTTTGTTGTGGTAGCCTTATTTGCTGAGGAAACCTGCATAGGGGTATGTGGTTGATACCATAAATTAGTGCAAGATGAAATGCTTCTTATTTTGTTGGTTTCTTAATTCATTGAGTTCCTTTATTAATAAGTTCTAGCGTTGCCTTCTAATTTCAGGTTGGTTACTACGAGAGTTTGAATACCTTTTCATGCTTTACCCTTTAAAAATAGAGGATTTTTCGAATTCTGATGACAACCTTGGATCCTAAAGACCTCTATTTTTCACGATAATTTCTTACTTTGTTTTAAGACCTTTAGTATTTGTTTCAGTTTTGATCAGACTTATAAGACATACTTTTCTATTTTCCTATTTCTTCTATTAGACTTGGATTTCATTTCTTTAAAAACTTATTGAGCCAATTTCTTTTAAGGATCTTATTTTGTTTATATTTTGTTTTAATCCTTGAGACACTCCCTATATTTTTTCTATCATAATATACCACCAATTGTTCCTAGTTTGTTTCTTACGCTATTGTTTATTTAAATTTAGATAAATCATTTTCAATCACAACTGTTAACACTATGCATGTTCTTGCAACAAGCTCATTATATTAGGTTTCATAATTTACGTTTCTTTGCAATCAAAGATTGATGTGATGATTTTAGTTAAACTACTTCAAAATACCATGATTGAACATCTTTATGACATTAACTATAGTTATCAATTATTATTAAACTCATCATCTACTTGTATTGTGGATAAACTCGAATAGCTCAAATGGTCAGAGCTCTACTAGTTATGACTAGGGCATCACGAGTTTGAGTCACTCTTTTACCGATAATAAAATAGATCTATCAGTATTGTGAAGTAAGAATATTTGCCACTAATTAGTTCAAAAATTAAATAATGAAAAACAATGTTGCCATGAAAATATATTATTTATGACGTCAAATATATTCAATAATTATTATTGTGATAAAAATTGTAACTAATTACTTAAAATAATTGATTAAGACCAATAACAATAGTATTTTTATGACAAAAAAATATCATTGCCATAAAAATTATATTTTTTACGATGTTGAGTATTGTGACAAATTATAAAATCATCACCAATAATAAATTCGGCAAAATAATTTTGTCAGTAATTATTTCAAATTATTAATAATGAAAATAACATAATCATGAAAATAAAAAATTTACTTCGCCAAATATAGTCAACATTTATTTATTAAAATCATAACAATTATTATTGTGACGAAATATTGTGTCATTGTTTATTTTAAAATTTTAATGACGAAAAAGAAGCATTGTCATGAAAAAATATATTTTACAACGTTGAATTTCGTCACCATTCATTTATTAAAATTGTCACCAATTATTATTGCGACAAAAGAATTTTGTCACTAATTGTTTTAAATAAATAATAACAAAAAATATATTCGTCATGAAAACATATAATTTTATGACGGGAATTTTGTCATAAATTATTATTAAAATCGTCACCTATTACTATTGTGACGAAATAGGTTATTTCGTCATGAAATTTACGAATTAGTGACGAAATGAATTATCAATTGTGACAAAATTATATTTTGTCACAGTTTATAGTGTTTTAATGACGAAAATAAAATTTGTCACCTATAGATAACAAATTGTGACGATTTTTATGACGTCGCAAAGAAATTCGTCATGAAATGTGTGATTTCTTGTAGTGAAAGGTAACTGAGTTCGAGGCCAAGCATGAGGAGATGAAGGCCAGCCTGAAGGACGTTCTGAAGCAAGCGGCAGAAGATTTCCCCACTCAAGAGACGACAGATGTTATCATAAGTGCAAAACTTGATCAATTTGTCAAGTTTGGCCAAACCGCTGGAGCAACTCTTGAGAGACTGGAAGAAGAGGTGGACCACTGCTCAACCCAACTGAGGGCACTTGAACATGACCAAATGAAGCTGAACATCACTGTTGCAGAATGCATGATTAATGCCGAAAAGGGGGAAGAGTTAGTGTCTTGTAAAAGGTCAGCAGATCAAGAATACCATGAAAAGGTGAATAAGGAGGCTCATAAGTTAGCTGATGAAAGGAGCAAATGAGTGAAAGGGAAGGAAGTCCAGGAGGAGAGGGACTTAACAAAATTCAGAGAAGCTGCTGAGAAAGAGAAGAGAGAAAGAACTGCTCTGAAGGGGGAATCAACCAAGAGGAAGGCTGCTGATGTACTCTCAGCTGAGGTGACGAAGAAGACAAGATCCTCAGGAAGGTTGGCTGCAAAGTCAACTGGAGACTCAGTTGAGATTCTTCCAGTTCTAAACCCAAGCCTATCTCCTCTGAGACCCCCAAGTCTGCTCCAATCAGGGTCACTGAGCTTACAGAACTTATCAAAGAAGCAAGAGGCATGAATGAAAGAGCTCAGAGGCTTTCAGCTCAACAGCAGGAGAGAAGGGATGAGGCAGTTGGGAGGATAGAGTCCATAGCTGAACTGGTTGAAAGAAAGAAAAAGGAGAGGTTGGCAACTTTTGGCAAGACCACCTCGAAGAAGTTTAGAAACGGCTATCAGAAGTGGATTGCCAAGTTGAAGAAAGATAAAGTGGTATTTCAAAGGCCCAGTTCTCTCACCATGATACTTGGGTTCCCAAGAAGCTCAATGATGCTTGGGAAACGGCCAAGAGGGAATTTGTCTACTCCTATTATGTCAGTGGAGAGCTTGGGAAAGAAAACACACAAGACTTGTTCAATGACTGGCTCTTTGAGTTTTACCAAAGCTCTACCCTGATATCAACGAGGCCTGGAATGACAAGTTTCCAAACCATGCCTTGAAAACTCCTAAACCCATAATCTATTGGCCCCCAACTGATGCAACTAGCAAAGTTGATAGAGAAAGAATTACTGAAGAATGAGTGTCTCTATGTGAGCATTTGGTACTCAGGGGACATTCTAAGGATGTTATGGAGAGAAAGAACGAGCTGAAGATCAGAGTTTTTAAGCAGTATGGACTGGAGCCATTATTTGAGTCCATTTGATTTTGGTTGGTGTTTTCTGGGCATTTGTTTATAAGTCCCAGTTGTTCTGTTGTTTTGAAATTATCTCAGTAGACTTCACTGTAATTGTACTTGCACTTGATCCATTGAAATAAAACTCTACTGATTTTTCAGCCCAAGATAATATCTCATTATCATTTAGGCTTTTTGTACTTGAATGCTTTTACTTACAAAATTCCTTGAAATTATATGCCAACTGAATGAACTCATCTGAAAGAAAAGATGTAATAAGATAAGTTTCGGCATAATTAAAAAGGGGGAAATTGTTGGGAAATTGTATAGACTTATGTTTTGATTAAGATACCAAAAGGTTCCTCCTACGTCATTTGTAAGTAAAGTATTCAGTAGAGTTAGAATAGAGTTAACCAGTTCAAATGTTAAGGAACTGAAGTGCATCTACTGATTCAAGGAGTGTATCTAAGAGATGAAGAAGTCCGCTGAAGGAAGAAGTGAAGTGAAGAAGTCTAAGTTATGAATGTTTTCTAAGTACATTCTTACTAAGACTATACCATCAGCAGAGGATCAAGGTCCACTGATGAGGACTAACAACACACATTCAATGCTAAACACATTAAAAGCTGTTAGTTAATCTGGTTGGAACAAGGCAAATTGAATATCAGTAAAGCTTGCAATAAATGAAGGAATAAAAAGGTTTTCTCAATTGAGTTTCACCTTAAAACCAGACAAGACTCTGAGCAAGTAGACTGAGCGGCCCAATGAGAAGATGACACGTAGATGTACTCTACTGACAGCCGACCTGTCACCGACTGATAAATACCAAAAGTCTTACTTTAGCTTTCTTTAGAGAGCTGGTAGGCAAGCTTGGTCTTTCAGCCGTTTCTTGATAAGACTTAAAGCTTAAATAGAGTCTTTTGAACCAATCAGATACAAGAGACTTACTTGAGAAGATTCAACTCCAACGGGAAGATTTTCAAGAAGGTCTATAAATACAGAAGGTCGTGCCCATTTCTACACACGGGAAACTTAACAAGAACAAGCATTCTCTACACTCATAACATACTACGAAGCACTCGAAATCACCTTTGTTCCTTAAGTGTTTCATATTTGTAGAGAACATTTCAAACCCTCTGTAACCAAGCTTATAGCTATATCCAAACCTTAGAAAGAGATAATCCATCCTTAAAGCATTAAGCTAAATTGTAAGGATTATCTCACAAACAGTTGGAACCAAACCCTACTCACAAACAGTTAGAGTTAAGAGGTGTTAGTAAGCTGATTGTTGTTATCAGTCTGAAAGCTGGTCGTTTTGGGAACTAGGACCTGGATTTATCCTAGTGATCAAATATCCTTAGAGAGGATTAGTTTGATCAGTGCACCTTGGCACTATAACCCAAGGAATTCCGAGTGAAAGGAATTCTCCTGTTTAATCAGGACAGTGGACGTAGGAGATTCATCTCTGAACCACTTTACATCTTGTGTATTTCTTTTATGCTATTTCTTTAAGTGTGTGTTACTCAAACAAGTTTTTATCAAGAAAAACGAGGTTTTCATAAGGGCTCACTAATCCGCATTTGAAAGCTAATTAGATAGTAGTTCAACTGAAAGTCTTGAGCTTTCAGTGGAGCTGATATCTCAGTAACCTTTCATAAGTAGATCTCAGCAGACTTCAAAGTCCACTGACGATCTACTGTCTTGAGTTAATCTGGTAAGTTTTTAAGAAGAAGTTTGTATTTGTAATATCAGGTGTATTCCCACCCCCCATACACCTGTATAACTCGTTTCGGGACCAAAATAAACCACCATCCCTATTACAAAGAAAAAGATCACGCATATTTCATCACCGAGTCGAAAAACCTCTTCTACTGCGTTTCCTCCTGATGCTTCCAAAATCACATCACTCCACTACAACATAATTGACTTTGTTTAACACCTAAAAAATAGTACTTAATATGTATAAAATGCTACCTATTGTAAATAGGTAATACTTTTAAGGGTGTTGCAGTTGTCGTGTAGCCTAAAGTCTAAGGTAACACATTTTATAATTTATGTATCACTTAAAAAAAAGAGTTACATTATGAAACACTTTATGGTAACACTTATATATGAACTTTAGATAAAACTTATATACTCCCTCCATTTTAAAATAAATGTCGTTTTAGAGGTTAAATTTTATTTTAAAATAAGTGTCGTTTTAGCTATTTTTTTACATTTTTCCAAATTTACCCCAAATATTAATTTAAATTATTAGAGATATTTTAGGGATTATTAAAATATAATAGATCTTTTAGGGATTATTAAAATGTTATTAAATCTTTAGTGATATATATGAGGGTCACTATAAAAAACTCGCGTTTTTGCGATCGATATTTACGACCGCCTCCAAATCGGTCGCTAAATTGAGTGATTAACGACTGATTTACGATCGGCGGACCGGAATGATCAAAAGCATTGCGATTAGCGACCGCCATGGACATCGGTCGCTAATTTGAGACCGATATTAACGACTTCCTTGATCGTTGTGGTTCGACGATGTCACATTATGATGATTTGTGACCGATATCGGTCGCCATTTTGGAACCAAATTAAGCGACCATCTAGGCGGTCGCTAATCACGAATCCCGAAGTGGGCAGGTGGACAATAATGACCCGGTTGCGGTCCGTTGTTTAGCGACCGCCGAAGGCGATCGCTAATCCCTTATAGGTGGTCGCTAAATATTTATTACAGAACAGATTCTGCTCATGTTCATTCATAATTTTCTACGATAAAAAATCTTTTAAACTTGTTTTTCGTCCGTTTAATCTACGACGAAGGTCTTTTTGAAGTGGTGGTAGTAATCGACTGGTTCTATATCACATTATGGTTGTTGCTTCATCTTCACCGTATTTTTTCACACTTTTACCGTTTACTTCTTTTGTTGTATATATTTTCATTTTTGGTAAGTTTTTAGTATGCATGCTTAAATGTATAGTACGTAGTGATTTAGAGTATTGATCAGTGCAGGATGTGCGGCCACCCTAGGTACAAACCATCTGGTCGTAAGAAGGACAAGAAGAAACAAAAGCTGGAGGCATTTAAGTTGATGTATTACCTTCCTATTACTCCTCGTTTGGAGAGATTGTATCAGTCTACTGTCACTGCTAAAGACATAACATGACACGCTGATGAGTGTTCTGATCCAGAATCTGGAGAGATGCGGCATCCGATAGACTCGGAGGCATGGAGACATTTTAACAGAGAGTTTCCAGATTTTGCGAGAGAGAAGAGAAATGTGAGGCTGGGTTTGTGCACGGACGGTTTTACTCCATTCGGAATGCACATAAAGAAGTATTCATTGTGGACTGTGCTGTTGACTCCGTATAATCTACCGTCTTGGTTGTGTTGGAGTTATACATGAAAGTATGCTTTTACTTTGTATAACTCATGTATCAAACACTTGTTTATGAGAATAATTCTTTTATCACATTTGTTTTAGATATGATTGAATGTTGAATTTCTATTGCAAACCGTTCAATATATAGTACTAGTTACATTGTAGTTAATGTGGTGATACCCGATCACGGAAGACAACATTAATTGTTTCCTTGTAACTAAATGTACATTTTCACGACCTAGGTGGAATTGAACAATCCGCCGTGAAAGGTCGATGTGTAAGGCTCAGATTGGTCTGTCTTGACTAAGAGATTGCACTAGCACATTTAGTATGTGTTGAAGAGGACCTACAGTGAGGATAAATTCTTCTGTTCTGAAATGTGAAGAATTAGACCTCAGTGGTTGTTGATTTCTTAATCTCCGTCACTTAAATAGGACCGTGTGTGCTTAATGGTTACTGCTTTGATTCATGTTGGATGAGAATCATTGTGACTTCGAACTTTGTGTCTTGGGCAGTAATATTAATCATACGACGGTTGCTAAGATTTAATACGGAGAAATGCGTGCGAGTACGGCTCGTGTGATTAGTCCCCTTGGTGGGCTCAGAAGTTTTATCGTACCAAATCTTGCAAGTGAAGAATTAGTTTCTTCGGTACGGATAATAATGTTGAGCTGTCTTTACTCCAAGGTGAAATATATTAATTAATTTAGAGCTATTCAGAAGCTTAATTAATTAATGGACTTGATAATCTTAAACGCGGGAAACAATAACCGGGAGTCCATATTATCGTAATATGGATTAAGATGGATAGTGCAATGTTAATTTATTAGTGGTAATAATTAATATTAATGGATTGAATTATATTGGGGCTCAATATTGAAATTCAGAAGTCCATTAGGAGGTCCAATCTTAATTCTCCTTAAAGGCCCCTCAAGTAGCCCATTAAGTAGCCCAATAATGATAAGGTGATTAAAATAAAAAGAAAATATATTGCTGATTTTTCTCTTAATTTTCGAAAATTGTATATTTAGGAGAGAAAAGATTTTGTTGATTTTCTTGGAAAGATATTATGGAGGATAAGTATTCTTGGAATACAAGATTATCTCATATATTCAAGAAGATCCAAATCTTGGATTCTTCTCTTAATTATTTTCGAAAATTACCCTATTATAAGGAGTGTGAGATTTTTGTGGAATATTTTATTTTGGAGAAAAGAATATATGAGATATATTCAAGATTTCTTAGAGTCTAAGAAAAGATTTTTTTCAAAGCCCATATACCTAAAAATTTCGGCCACTATACTTATAAATAGGGGATGATTATTTCATCCCCAAGTACATAATTCCATGTGTTGGAAAAATCAAGAGCATAGATATTTTTCTTTTTCCTTAGTTATTTAAATTAATCGAAAGCATCTCCCACCGGTGATCGAATAAGGTGAAAGGGAATACTTGAGAAGGCTTTTGGGTTGATAAAGCGCGTACGTGTTAGTCCCGTTTTATTCAAAGGTCAAGTTCTACGAGAGGTACGTTAATCACATATTATCTTGTTTATTCCGCCATAGATTATATGTGAATTAATTCAACATGCATGATGTTAAATTGGTTGTTGGAATTATTATTTGAATTAATTATGATTAATTCATGCTAGTAATAATTGTATTTAAATTCGTATTTAATTTTCATCCCGAATAGATTTCGGGCACCCCTTATTTTCCCAACAACTGGTATCAGAGCCACGGTTTCGGGCTTTGATCTTTAAATTGGAATTTAAATTGTTTAACATTAAATTGAAATTGGAGAGTAGAATTGCTAGATCTTTTTTGCAGGTATCCAATTGTCATGGTTTTAATGTTGTTATTTTTTTCATGCGTGTGAATTAATTGTTTTAATTCGATTCATTCGAATTCGTTTTTCTCGTGAGAAAATCCACGAGTAGATTAGTTGTTTTTATTTTGATTCGGTCATTGTAATAGCCTAGTCTAGATCTAGTATTTTTTTTTAAAAATAAATTGTAACCGGATCGTGATGAAGAATGAAGAATTAAAGACGGCATACCCGGACGATGCATGCATGGACGTAAAATCGTGCATGGGGTGAAGAAAACGAGAACGAACGTCAAAACCCGGCGCACGGGGTGCGCAAGGCGCACGACCCGCGCGCGACGGGTTGCCGACGCTGCACAAGGGCGATCGCGCCTCAGCGCTTGGCGTACGGCGCCTCGGCGCTCGGCCTGCAGCGCCTCGGCTGCTTGGCCTAGAGGCGCGCGGGCCCACTTCGTGGGCCGACGCGCGCCGTATCTCGGGCAGTGGAATTTTTTTTTCGGTTCTATTTTTTCGTGTGATTTTAAACGTCGTCCCGAACCCCAAACGATGCTATTTTTGATGAAAGTGTTGCTGTTCGAGTGGGAGCGTGTCGAGACGAACAACAGAAAGCAACAAGGACGATTTTTCGCATCAAGACGTGAAGAAATTAAACCATGACAATTGGATTTGAGTGCTCCAATGTGTATAATTTTGTTTTGATGGATGTTTTATTTCGTGCAACTATTATTAATTGTTAATATGTGTTTGCATGAATTTAATTGTCCAAGAAAAACCTTACTTTCGAAAATTACTAAGTATGTTTATTTAATCGCAATTTTATTCCGGATATTAAAATTGGATTAATTTGGCCTCATAATTTATTTATTTGTGAAGTTCTTTTGGAATACATTTCCCCCTCGGATCGGCCAAAAGAACGGATTTCACATAAATATATTCCGAAAGGATGATTGTGGATTATTACTAGTGGCGGTATTGACCCTCACCACGAGTGGCTTGCTGTTAGGATAAAAGTTGTATAGTTTTGATGAGTTAAAACAAGCCAGAAGATGTAATAGGACCATATGGACCTGTTAACCAGATGATGATCTAGATTAGGACTTAGTCTAGGGGGAACTGCCAGACCAGAAGACTTCACCAGAAGAGTCACCAGAAGACCCCACCAGAGGACTTCACTAGAGGACTCCACCAGAAGACTTCACCAGATGAGATCAGACCAGAGGCAGGGGACCTTCCCCAGACCAGACGAGTCTGGTAGAACAAAAGATGCTCAGTTTGATCCCCTGTTAGTATTCTGGTTGTTCACCAGATTAGGACCAGAAGACACCGAGGTTGCCTGGTGTCTGGTCTTGCCTTCTCTGGAGAGAATCAGAGTTTGGCAGAGGAAGCATTTGACCGTTGGTGATTCAAATCAAGTCAACAAGATCAGGATTGGAAAGTATTTGAAGATAATCAATCCAAGGATCCCACCAACCCAATCAATCAATTAGGGAATTGATTGATTGAGGCTTCCTTAAATAGAGGATCTGATTGGATTAGCTCTCCAACGGCTAGCCCTAATCCCCTCTATAAATACAAGAGTGTAGTTCAAGAAAAAGCTCTAGAGACACCTTACGTGCATAAGTCCATCCAAGCTTTTGATAATCACTCTTAGCACTCTTATTGTTCTTTCATTCATATTCACTCTCAAGGAGTTATTAGACCTTGACCTGTTCATCTCTAAGATAAGGTTGAAGGTAGCCTACTTTAGATTGTGATTAGATCTAAAGGAATTGTAAGAAGGAACTGGTACTTCCCAATTGAGTTGGTTGGTTGATTGTGAGACCCTTTGGATAAAAGGGAGAGTGGACGTAGGATATTCAAATCCAAACCACTATATATCTTGTGTTCTTTATTGCTTTCATTTACTTATTCTCTTATTGGTTTATGTGCTCTTGTAAAAAGAATTTGAAAGACATTTAACTTAAGCTTCCGCAATTAATCTAACTAGTGGGACCAACCAGAATACTCAGTAGAAACATGGGATCAAACTGATCATCTTTTGTTCTACCAGACTCGTCTGGTCTGGGGAAGGTCCCCTGCCTCTGGTCTGATCTCATCTGGTGAAGTCTTCTGGTGGAGTCCTCTGGTGAAGTCCTCTGGTGGGGTCTTCTGGTGACTCTTCTGGTGAAGTCTTCTGGTCTGGCAGTTCCCCCTAGACTAAGTCCTAATCTAGATCATCATCTGGCTAACAGGTCCAGATGGTCCTATTACATCTTCTGGTTTGTTTTAACTCATCAAAACTATACAACTTTTATCCTAACAATTTCTCCCTTTTTGATAAAGTTAAAACACTACCAGAACTGATCAAAACAAGAGACTTAAGCAAGAAAACAATAAAGGATAAGACCTTAGAATAAATCTTATCAGGCAAACAATTAAGACAACAAGAGGTTGTCATTTGAACAGAGAAGATATGATATTTTCATTGATAATAAGGACAAAGGATTACAAAATACATTGAATTCAGAGTCCTATTCTATGCATATTTTCATTCACTACTTCTGCCATCCCTCAAACACCTTCTCCCCCACCTTCCCAAATACCTTTAAACACATATCCCTCTCCCCCAGCTTCTGTACCAGAGGTGCCATCAACCTCTTCTAGTGCAGATATTTCCCTCCCAAACACTTCCACATCACAAATTCCCATCCTACCTTCTGTACCAGAGATCCCATCTTCTTCTGGTGCAGAGCAACCCATTCCTTCCACTTCCACCTCTCAAAATCCTACCCCTTCCCAAACCCATACAGACCAGGACCCAACCATTTCTATGGCTCTGGGATTCGTTGCCCCTCCCCCTTCTCCCACCTGTTTAACAAGCGATGATAGTGAAGATGAGGAAGCTTCACTTGAGCCTGCTAACTTAGCACCTTCCTCCTCTGCCTCTGGGCCCAAACCCTTCACTTTCTCTTCTGCAGAAATGGGTCCCATAAGGCAGAGTATGAGTGTAAGTGCTCAGCTCTGGCTAAGAGAGCACTTCCCAGTTCTTCTGGAGCACTTACCACTTCTGGCAGAGCTTACTGATGCCAAGGTCTGGAGCAAGGCCAGACTTGAAGATGTGGAGGACCTGATGCTTTTGCTTGAGGAAATGGGTCCCTCCAACTTCACTGCTTGGGAAATTGAGCTGAAGCAGAGGATGAACATTCAGAACCCAGCAGAGCTGGAGACCCCTGGTGCAGCTAAAGTCTTGATTCGCACCCTGCTCATCCAGAGAGGGGTAATGCTCACTCCTGAGGGCCCCACTTACAAGTTTGGGCCTCACTTTATCTTCCCTCCAGAGCTGTACTCAGATGAGGAAGACTTTGAGATGTCTCCTGCCGTTCTCCAGAAGATGAAAGCCTTCTTCAACGAGCAAATTATGCAGATTGGGCGCTTCTCCAAAGCAATCCAACACATGGCCCCTGCTATGATAGAGCATCAGATCAGGCAGGAGAGGAGGACTTTCCTGAGGCAGATCAAATCTACTCTGGCAGAAGTCAAAGCTTCTTTCAAGGCCAATGGCCTCTTTGTCAAACTGGATGTTATGCACAGCCAGAAGCAGCTCCAGAAGCACGTGCTGGAGCAGATGAGGCCAGTCTCTGTGCTGAAAGTTGAGATGGCCAGCTAGATGATCCAGACTGCCAAGCTGAAGGACTCCCTCCAGGAGATATTGGAGAAGCAGGAAAGGCTTGTTGCATAATCGAAAGCCTACCTGGAGGAGGCAAAGCAGCTGCGTGATCTTCACTCTTCCTCCAACACTGCCTTGCCTGATCTTATAAGGCAGGTAGTGGAGCCCCTCCTTGATGAAGTTAAAAAGGGGGAAGAGAAGGCCAGAACTAATCTGGCGAAGACCACAAATGAAACTCTTTTTAGCCATGGAGCTCGTCTGGACCTGCTAGAGAACACATTGGCCCAGGCAGAGTTGCAGAAGAAGAAGAAAGAGGAGTTCAAATCACTTTCCATAGCTAAGCAGCTTGCTGCAGAAGAGGAGTCTGAAGCAGAGCAGGATCCCATTTCAATCTCTGGACCTGCAAAGAGGAAGATCAGGAGAGTCAAGAAAAGCTTCCTTGAGACTGTTGTTGAAGAAGCTCAGAAGAGATACAAGGAAGAGACTCCAGAGGAGAAACATGCAAGGATCAGGAAGAACATAGATGAAGAGCAGAGGCTCAGATATGTTAGGAGGCAAAACAAGAAGAGCAGAGAAGCTGGTGCTCCTTCTGGTGCAGGTGGATCTAGCCAGAGGAGGAAAGCTCCTATTGAGGTGATGAACATTCTGCCTCTCAGGACAGAAGGGTCTTTTGATTCTACTGTGCCTGTTCCCTTGATTAAGAAATGGAAGGAGGCAAAGACTCTCTGGTTCATCCAACATTACATCCAGAGGCCAGCACCAGAGGATGATGAGCTGATCAACAGAACCTTCCACACCTGGATGCAAGCTTATGATGCAGAGTTGTACAAGCAATTGATGGACTCTACCATTGAGTTCAACCTGGAGGTGACTGCCTCTGAGTTCACTTATCTTAACACTCCCATGGTAGGAGACCAGGTTGATTGGGCTGAGCTAAAGAGACTGTACAAGACCAAGGTGTTGGTGAACTTCACTCCAACATCCTCTGCAGAGTTGAAGGCCGTCCAGGATAGGTTCCTTGACTGGTTTCTAGTGCCCAAGGAAAACAGGAGATATGCATAGAATAGGACTCTGAACTTCAATGTATTTTGTAATCCTTTGTCCTTATTATCAATGAAAATATCATATCTTCTCTGTTCAAAAGACAACCTCTTGTTGTCTTAATTGTTTGCCTGGTAAGATCTATTCTAAGGTCTTATCCTTTATTGTTTTCTTGCTTAAGTCTCTTGTTTTGATCAGTTCTGGTAGTGTTTTAACTTTATCAAAAAGGGGGAAATTGTTAGGATAAAAGTTGTATAGTTTTGATGAGTTAAAACAAACCAGAAGATGTAATAGGACCATCTGGACCTGTTAGCCAGATGATGATCTAGATTAGGACTTAGTCTAGGGGAACTGCCAGACCAGAAGACTTCACCAGAAGAGTCACCAGAAGACCCCACCAGAGGACTTCACCAGAGGACTCCACCAGAAGACTTCACCAGATGAGATCAGACCAGAGGCAGAGGACCTTCCCCAGACCAGACGAGTCCGGACCAGACGAGTCTGGTAGAACAAAAGATGCTCAGTTTGATCCCCTGTTTCTACTGAGTATTCTGGTTGTTCACCAGATTAGGACCAGAAGACACCGAGGTTGCCTGGTGTCTGGTCTTGCCTTCTCTGGAGAGAATCAGAGTTTGGCAGAGAAAGCATTTGACCGTTGGTGATTCAAATCAAGTCAACAAGATCAGGATTGGAAAGTATTTGAAGATAATCAATCCAAGGATCCCACCAACCCAATCAATCAATTAGGGAATTGATTGATTGAGGCTTCCTTAAATAGAGGATCTGATTGGATTAGCTCTCCAACGGCTAGCCCTAATCCCCTCTATAAATACAAGAGTGCAGTTCAAGAAAAAACTCTAGAGACACCTTACGCGCATAAGTCCATCCAAGCTTTTGATAATCACTCTTAGCACTCTTATTGTTCTTTCATTCATATTCACTCTCAAGGAGTTATTAGACCTTAACCTGTTCATCTCTAAGATAAGGTTGAAGGTAGCCTACTTTAGATTGTGATTAGATCTAAAGGAATTGTAAGAAGGAACTGGTACTTCCCAATTCCAGTGAGTAAGTGAGTTGGTTGGTTGATTGTGAGACCCCTTGGATAAAAGGGAGAGTGGATGTAGGATATTCAAATCCGAACCACTATATATCTTGTGTTCTTTATTGCTTTCATTTACTTATTCTCTTATTGGTTTATGTGCTCTTGTAAAAAGAATTTGAAAGACATTTAACTTAAGCTTCCGCAATTAATCTAACTAGTGGGACCAACACTTGCTCAAAGCAAAATAATAATCCTGTATTTAATTATGGTTATTACTTAGGCATAGGAAATTGATATTAACTTACTCCCCTCGGAGTTTCTGTCAATTTCTATGTGGTCAAAGTAGGAGCCAACTATTAATTTTGGATTAAGGATTTATAACTTTTAAGTTTGTAGTCCACTTGAATGTATTTAAATGTATAGACCACCTCTCGTGGCGCATTTAAATTGTTTCGAGATGTTGGCTGATGCATGATTATATTATTTTAAGGTTTCAATATAATTGATGTGATCGAATTATGTGATAATTTAGTATTTTTCTAGATATTGATATGAATGTATGTTTTGTTCTCAGTTCATCATGTCGCAACCTTTTAATCCATTGTTTAGTATACTTAAAGATAACAAACTTGTTGGTGAGAACTATGTTGATTGGAAACGTAACTTGATATTGTCCTAACCGCTCAACACCACAAATGGGTACTTACTACTCCTAAGCCCCAAGAGCCTACCGAAGATGCGAGCAAGGCGGTCAAGAAAGAGCATAAGTGTTGGTTTGACTACAAGTTGGAAGTACTTGGTGCGGAATTTGATCTCCCTACAAAGGTCGATTTTGTACTCCATTCTCTGCCGAAGAGCTTTGAGCAGTTTCAGTTGAACTATCAAATGAATGATCGGGCAAATAGTTTGTCCAAGCTCTTGCAAGCTCTGGTATCGGTGGAGACGTTAATGGATCATCAAACTGTTGCTATGGTGGCAAACGGTCCGTCTACCTCTTCGGGTCCCAAGGGAGGGAAGAAGAGAAAGAGGACGAAAGGCCAGATCCAAGCAAATCCAACCGTTGCGAAACCCAAGGCAAAGGGAGAAGGAGGTGGAAAGAAAGCTGTTAAGGGTAAGTGCTTCAATTGTGGAGAAAAGAGACATTGGGGGGCGACCTGTTCTAAGCCTAAGAAGGCGGGAAAGAAAGGTAAGTCTCATGCTTTAGTCGTTGAAACATATGTTGCGGCGTATGCTGCCCACGTTTGGGTAGTGGATACCGGGGCAACTGATCATATTTGTTTCACTCTTCAGGGGTTCCAGCTAACCTGACGACTTAACAAGAATGAGATCACCATCACCTTGGCAATGCTACGAGGGTGGCAGCCGAAGCAGTGGGAGTCGTGCACCTATATTTTGAAGATATATTTTAATTTTAAGAGATGTTTTATACGTTCCGAACTTTAGGAAGAATTTAATTTCAGTTTCTAAGTTGTTTTTTGATGGATATTCAGTTACTTTTAATAAAGTTGTTACTGTTTCTTTTAAGAATGATGTTATCTGTCATGGAACGTTGGTAAACAATCTCTATACGATTAAGTGTGCACACCACTCAAATAATGAATCTAATAACACGTCGATCATTTCGAGTAATAAAAGAAAGCTTTCTTCGGAGATGAACGAAACACTTCTATGGCATCTTAGACTAGGTCATATTAATCTAAAGCGGATAGAGAGATTGGTGAAAGACGGATCCTTGGAATCATTCCAAGCCGAACCGTTTCCAACTTGTGAATCCTGTTTAGAGGGTAAGATGACCAAGAGGGCATTTGGAGCCAAGGGGAATAGAGCCACGGAAGTGTTAGAACTCGTTCATACTGATGTGTGTGGTCCATTGGCGATCAAAGCGAGAATGGGGTATGAGTATTTCGTCACCTTCATTGACGATTACTCAAGATATGGGTACATTTACCTTATGAGGTATAAGTCTGAAACTTTTAATAAGTTCAAGGAGTTTAAGGCCAAAGCCGAGAAACATAAGGAAAAGAGTATCAAGTTTCTACGATCAGATCGTGGAGGCAAATACCTCAGCGATGAATTCTTGAACTACTTATCGGACGAAGGGATCGTATCCCAGTTAACCGCACCGGGAACCCCTCAACAGAACGGTGTGGCGGAACGAAGAAACCGGACTCTTTTAGAGATGGTCAGATCCATGATGAGTTATTCGGATTTACCCAAGTCGTTTTGGGGTAATGCCTTGGAAACGGCGGCTTACATTCTAAATTTGGTGCCATCCAAATCGGTTCCTAAAACCCCAATGGAATTGTGGACCAGGCGCAAGCCCAGTCTAAGACATTTGTGGATTTGGGGTTGTCCGGCATACGTGCTAGACAAGGAAGGCCGTAAGTTGGATCCACGTTCGGAATTAAGGCTGTTTATAGGATACCCTGCGGGAACGAAAGGGTGTATGTTCTATAGTCCCAAGGATCAAAAGACCGTGATTAGTACACACTTTAAATTCTTGGAGGAAGACTATATGAACAATCAGAATCCTAAAAGTGAAATTACCTTAGAAGAATTGAGAGGTCAAACCTCGATACCAAGTATACAAGATGATCTACCACACGTCACATCTTCACAACCGGAACGCCGTCGTAGTGGGAGGATTTCTAGGTAACCCGAGAGATTCATGGGGATAGGAGAATCTTCGGATTTAGTTCCCGGTGATGAATCGGACCCATGGACGTACGACGAGGCAATCCAAGATAAAGACGCGGAGTCGTGGCAAATGGCAATGGAAGCCGAGATGGGTTCGATGGATCATAATCAAGTATGGGAGTTGGTCGAGCCACCCAATAGGGTAGAACCCATTGGATGCAAGTGGGTGTACAAGAGGAAAAGAGGACCGGACGGAAGGGTAGAGACCTTCAAAGCGAGGCTTGTGGGCAAAGGGTATACTCAGAAAGAAGGGATCGATTATGAGGAGACCTTTTCGCCTGTAGCTATGCTTAACTCCATCCGTATTCTCTTGCCGATCGCTGCGCACCTAGATTACGAGATCTGGCAAATGGATGTCAAGACGGCTTTCCTTAACGGAAGTCTTGACGGGATAGATATCTATATGCAACAGCCCAAAGGTTTCATTGAAAAAGGCCAAGAGAATCTCGTATGCAAGCTTAAGAGATCCATTTATGGACTTAAGCAAGCATCGCGTACTTGGAACCAGTGTTTTGATCAAGTGATTAAGTCTTATGGGTTTGATCAAAACGAGTTCGAAAGTTGTGTGTATAAGAAGCGTGATGGAACTGCGGTGGTATTCTTAGTATTATACGTAGACGATATTCTGCTCATTGGAAATAATGTAAAGGTATTGTCAGACGTAAAGGTATGGCTGTCAAAACAATTTGATATGAAGGACTTAGGGGAAGCCGGCCACATCCTTGGGATCAAGATCACTCGCGATCGCAAGAAGAGGATGTTGGGCTTATCGCAAGCTTCATACATTGACACTGTTTTGAAGCGTTTCAGCATGCAAGATTCCAAGAAAGGTTTTGTACCTTTTAGACACGGAATCCATCTATCGAAAGAAATGAGCCCTAAGACGCAAGCGGAGATAGATGACATGAAAGGTGTTCCGTACGCTTCAACCGTAGGAAGCCTTATGTATGCAATGCTGTGTACGAGACCGGATATCTTCTTTGCCATGGGCATGGTGGCAAGATATCAAAGTAGTCCCGGGAAAGACCATTGGACTGCTGTAAAGTGCATCTTGAGGTATCTGAAAAGAACTCATGAGCGGATGCTAATTTACCAGTCAGATAGTCTTGTTCCCGTAGGATACACGGACTGAGATTTCCAATCAGACATAGACTCAAGAAAGTCAACCTCGGGTAGTGTGTTTTGCATGGGAGGAGGAGCCATTTCATGGAGAAGCGTTAAGCAGAAATGCATCGCCAATTCGACCATGGAAGCCGAGTATGTAGCTGCTTGTGAAGCAGCGAAAGAGGCAGTTTGGCTCAAGAACTTCTTAGTGGACTTGGACGTTGTTCCGAAATTTGCCCGACAAGATAACTGTCTTTTGTGACAATGCCGGAGCAGTTGCAAATTCAAAGGAACCGAGAGCCCACAAGGCCAGCAAACACATAGAAAGGAAATACCATCTTATACGAGAAATCGTTAAGAGAGGAGATATAGAGGTGGCAAAGATAGCGTCGGGTGACAACCTAGCTGATCCATTCACAAAGGGTCTGCCTCAGAGTACATTCGAGAGACATGTGGATGGAATGGGAGTCAAGACTATTGTCAATCTGCTTTAAGTATAAGTGGGAGGAATTATTAGGTTAGTGTAGGTTGACATGAGATGTCACGTAGAGCTACTACACTAAGACATGCGTGATGTATACTAAAAGCAGACTTTAAGTATAAGTGGGAGATTGTTGGAGTTATACGTGAAAGTATGCTTTTACTTTGTATAACTCATGTATCAAACACTTGTTTATGAGAATAATTCTTTTATCACATTTGCTTTAGATATGATTGAATGTTGAATTTCTATTGCATACCGTTCAATATATGGTACTAGTTACATTGTAGTTAATGTGGTGATACCCGATCACGGAAGACAACATTAACTGTTTCCTTGTAACTAAACGTACATTTTTCATGACCTAGGTGGAATTGAACAATCCGCCGTGAAAGGTAGATGTGTAAGGCTCAGATTGGTCTGTTTTGACTAAGAGATTGCACTAGCACATTTAGTATGTGTTGAAGAGGACCTACAGCGAGGATAAATTCTTCTGTTCTGAAATGTGAAGAATTAGACCTCAGTGGTTGTTGATTTCTTAATCTCCGTCACTTAAATAGGACCGTGTGTGCTTAATGGTTACTGCTTTGATTCATGTTGGATGAGAATCATTGTGACTTCGAACTTTGTGTCTTGGGCAGTAATATTAATCATACGATGGTTGCTAAGATTTAATACGGAGAAACTCGTGCGAGTACGGCTCGTGTGATTAGTCCTCTTGGTGGGCTCAGAAGTTTTATCGTACCAAATCTTGCAAGTGAAGAATTAGTTTCTTCGGTACGGATAATAATGTTGAGCTGTCTTTACTCCAAGGTGAAATATATTAATTAATTTAGAGCTATTCAGAAGCTTAATTAATTAATGGACTTGATAATTCTAAATGCGGGAAATAATAACCGGGAGCCCATATTATCGTAATATGGATTAAGATGGATAGTGCAATATTAATTTATTAGTGGTAATAATTAATATTAATGGATTGAATTATATTGGGGCTCAATATTGAAATTCAGAAGTCCATTAGGAGGTCCAATCTTAATTCTCCTTAAAGGCCCCTCAAGTAGCCCATTAAGTAGCCCAATAATGATAAGGTGATTAAAATAAAAAGAAAATATATTGCTGATTTTTCTCTTAATTTTCGAATATTGTATATTTAGGAGAGAAAAGATTTTGTTGATTTTCTTGGAAAGATATTATGGAGGATAAGTATTCTTGGAATACAAGATTATCTCATATATTCAAGAAGATCCAAATCTTGGATTCTTCTCTTAATTATTTTCGAAAATTACCCTATTATAAGGAGTGTGGGATTTTTGTGGAATATTTTATTTTGGAGAAAAGAATATATGAGATATATTCAAGATTTCTTAGAGTCTAAGAAAAGATTTTTTCCAAAGCCCATATACCTAAAAATTTCAGCCACTATACTTATAAATAGGGGATGATTATTTCATCCCCAAGTACATAATTCCATGTGTTGGAAAAATCAAGAGCATATATAATTTTTCTTTTTCCTTAGTTATTTAAATTATTCGAAAATATCTCCCACCGGTGATCGAATAAGGTGAAAGGGAATATTTGAGAAGGCTTTTGGGTTGATAAAGCGCGTACGTGTTAGTCCCGTTTTATTCAAAGGCCAAGTTCTACGAGAGGTACGTTAATCACATATTATCCTGTTTATTCCGCCATAGATTATATGTGAATTAATTCAACATGCATGATGTTAAATTGGTTGTTGGAATTATTATTTGAATTAATTAGGATTAATTCATGCTAGTAATAATTGTATTTAAATTCATATTTAAATTTCATCCCGAATAGATTCCGGGCACCCCTTATTTTCCCAACAGGTTGTGCATGAAGCCACAACATATCTTTCTTACTATCTTGGTACCTGGTCCACAGAAACCTAAGAATAAGTTAGATATCTATCTTCAACCACTCATTAAAGAGTTGTTATCTCTGTGGCATATTGGAGTGGAGATGTACGATGTGCATCGGAAGCAGAACTTCACGATGTGTGCTGCTGTTTTGTGGACCATTAGCAACTTTCAGCATTTTCTATGTTATCTGGTTGGTCAACTGCTGGAAAACAAGCATGCCCGAACTGTGTGGATGGATCTGATGTGTTCTATCTTCCGTTAAGTAAAAATGTGTCATGGTTCGACAACCATTGAAAGTTTCTACCTGCTGATCATCCCTTCCGAAAGGACAAAGTACACTTCCTTAAGGATAAACATGCAGTAGGTCGACCAAGACCACGGATTTGAAAAGGTATGCGTCTGAAACAGTTCTTATGTTATCTATCTGTCTCATATAAATATGACTAACCATATATAAATTATTTTAGGTGAGTCATTGTTGTATGAGGTTACAGTCAGTGATTTGATAAAGACCACTGAGGAGGGTGCAATGGAGCACAACAAACGTATCAAGGGTGGATGGAAAAAAGAAGTACCTTTTGGGACTTGCCTTACTGGAGCAAATTGTTGATTCGACACAACTTGGATGTGATGCATATAGAGAAGAATGTGTTTGATAACTTGTTCTACACGATCTTGAATACAGAAGGCAAGACCAAAGACACTTCAAAATCCAGAGTAGATTTGTGCCTGTTCTGTTCTCGTTCTGGCCTGTCTAAGGATCCACGGATAAATAAGTATCCACAAGCCAGTTACACAATCACCAAAGCAGAGAAAAATATATTATTTAAGTGGGCGACGGAGTTGAGTTTTCCAGACAATTACGTTTCAAATTTGGGTCGGTTGTTTGAGCCAGATACAGGAAAGGTGAATCTGATGAAGAGTCATGACTGTCATGTGATCATGCAGCGGTTGTTACCGATTGCCTTTCGATATTCACTTCCGAAGGTTGTATGGAGTGCTATCACAGAGTTAAGTCTATTTTTTAGAGATTTAACCGCTTCAATAATTTCTGTCGAAGACATGCAGCATTTGGATAGAGACATCTTTGTTATACTGTGCAAACTAGAGCAGATTTTTCCACCCAGCTTCTTTGACTCGATGGAGCTCTTACCCGTTCACTTAGTGTATGAAGCCTTAATTGGTGGTCCAGTGCAGTACAAATAGATGTATCCCTTTGAGAGGTAAACATATTTTATATTTAGATATCTAATATTTTTCTGTTTATCTTGAAACCGTATATTTAACTTTAATTGAATGCTTTTATATTTAGGTATCTACATAATTTGAAACAGAATATTGGAAATACAGCCCACATTGAAGCATCCATTGTGAATGCATATCTTACCCAAGAGATTGGAACATTTTGTTCTTATTACTTCGGTGACCAAGTTCAAACCAAGATTAGAAATGAGCCTCGCAACTAAGATGGTCGCGGAGTATAACATCCCCTTCGTGAGTTTGAAGGTATGTTATCCGTATTCTTGCATGCAGGTCGACCACTAGGTTAGGGAGTCAAACGGTGGTTTAAGAGAAATTTCGAAGAGGAGACGATACAATCATACATTTTGATGAATACTCCTGAAGTTCAACCTTACATCCAGTAAGTACTTTATTTTTAGATATGTGTTGTTATACTCAATACTTTGTATAATTGTGATTTTTTTCATGTAAGGATGTTTTGTGACCACACTCGACAAGAAGTACCAGGCATCACGGATGAAGCAGTCTACGAGTTGGTTTCCAAACAATTCCTATATTGGTTCCAATCCTACGTGAGTTAAAATTAATTATATATATGACTATTATTTAAATACAATTGATCATTATATAAAATGCATTATATATTTACAAGGTCTAAATAACCAACTTCACAACCCACATCTGGATGCTCTCAGCAAAAAGCCACTACGACAATTGACATCATACAAATGGTATTACGTAAATGGATACAAATTCCATACAGATGCATATGCTTCAATGAAAAGAACTACAAACAGTAGTATTTGTGTTTCAAGTGGGAGTAACAACGAAGCACCGATTGATTACTACGGAGTGTTGCAGGAAGTGGTTGAAATAGAATATCTGGGGTGGCCATCGAGGAAAATAGCTTGTTCTTGTGTGAGTGGTTTAATCCAGGACCTACAGGAAAAAGAGTCGACCAAACTACAAGATTGTTGATATTCATATCAACAGGAAGTACGTTGTCGCATACGTACCCTACGATCTAAAGCTTCTCAATACGTCAACCTTATCTTTAGAGATGAACGGGTTTAGTATCTAAATTCCAACTACAAGAACTCCTTATTGAGTAAATAGGTATTAAGAGCCTAAAGTGCTTAATTGCTTGAGTGTGATGTAAAGCTTGAGAGTTTTTCTTCGTGCGCGTAACTAGAGCTTTTCTTCATATCAGCACTCTTGTATATATAGAGGTGATTAGGGTTTAGCTGTTGGAGAGATAATCTAATCAGATCTCTACAAATGGAAGTCTTCAATCAATCAATTCCCTAATTGATTGATTGGGGTTGGTGAGATCCTTTGGATTGATTCTTCTTTGACTTTCCAATCCGATCTTCAATCAACAATAAATGTACCAACGGTATAGAACTTCCTTGGTCCAACTCTGATTCTTCCAGAGTAGACATACCAGGGACCAGATGACCCAGAGGTCCCCTGGTCCAGAGTCGGCTGTGAAACATTTGTTCCCTTAGATTCAGGAGATGATTCTAAGGTGCTTTTATTTCAGCCAGACTCATCCGATCTTCTAGTCTCGTCTGGTTCTGGAGAAAGTCTTCTGCCTCTGATCTGATCTTCTCTGATGAAGTCTTCTGGTGGAGTGTGATTAGGCGTGAAATTGTCATGATTTGTAGCTAGAAACGCCCTAGTTTTGGTCGAATTTATTGAGTTTTTAGAGCCAAAGGAGTACTATTTCTATACATTGATGAATTTGTCTCTTTGATACTCATAGGTGAATCGAGGACGAAAAATGGAGTTCATAGGACTTTGAATTGACTCAAACGGATGCCCGGATGAGAAGATATCGAAGAAATACGATTGATATTAGTACGTGAGAAGAAAAGTGTTAGTTGCAAAGGAAGGGAGGCTCATTCGAGCATCATCACTCGAGCGCCCCGCTCGAGTGGCGTAGATCGAGCGCCTAAAACATACAAAATGTTTGGGCCGCTCGAGGGAGGTAGCTCGAGCGCCCCGCTCGAGCCCCAGAACCGCTCGACCAAGAGAGCTCGAGCGCCCCGCTCGAGCACTTGATCCACTCGACCACACCCGCTCGAGCGCTTCCAAGGCATTTCCTCCAACTTACGTTTTTCGGCCCACGAGTTCACAAATCGGCCTGTTGCCTATATATATCTCTTCCAAACACGTTTTGAAGGATCCCAGAACTTTAGAAATAACTTTTAGATTTAGTTTTTAGAGAGAGGAAGAAAAGAAGAACGAGCAAGCTTTATTTACGTTTTGTTGAGGTTTTTCATACGAATTCTTAGTTTATTTTCGTTTATTAGTTTCTTTTCGTTAGTTTGATTTCTTTAAACACTTTGAAACTTCGTTTTAGTTAATTAAATTTCAGTTCTCAGATTTATTTTCTTTTAAAAAACCCTAGTTCATGTTTCTTATTTTCTTCGTTCAATTCATTATGTTTATGTTCGTTGTTTCTTCTATTGCTTTTATGTTTGTTAACACCATGTTAGGCTAGAACCCTTGCATGCTTGGGGTAGGATGAACTCGTAGAAGTAGGTTGTGGGTACGTAATTAGAGTAACTTGTGACGTTAGGTTTTAATACTCTTGGTTAATGAATTCTTAAAATTAATCTGAACTTTATCTTTGAATTTCGTTCGAAAGGTGTTAGAGAGAGGACGACCGCATCACTCTTTAACAACGAGTAGACTTAACGAGAGGGTTTAGGAAGGGTTAATTCATCTACCAGTTTAGCGAAGGAGGACGACCGCATCACCTTAGTTAAATTAGGGTCTCATTAATTAAGCACAATCTATTAACTTGTTAGTAGATTAGTGAAGTCGAGTGTTAGGGTAAAGTATTAGGGTTTAGAATCTTGAGCTTTCACCTTGCATTCTTAGACTTAGGTTATTTCGTGTGTGTCACAGTTATTCTGATTATGTACCTGCTCCGTTAGTATACGTAGGGATTCCAATCCTAAGCATCACCATCTCTCATTAGAACACAACCCTTAGTTAATTTGATTTCTTTAGTATTTTAGTTTACTTAGTTTAAGACAGTCTTTTAATTAATCTTTCAAAAATCCAAAAACAATACACTCATATTAACTACGACGCGTAGATCTTCAGGGATCTATTCGCATATACATTGTCCCTTGGGTACGATATACTTGGTCCCTATACTTGCCCATACTACTGTGAACCCATTCTCTTGCGGGGTAACTACTAGTAGAAAGCTAGTGTAGTTCGCTTCAAGTCAATGGCGTCGTTGCCGGGGATGGCGTTATATGCTTTTTGAATAGGACTTGTAGATAGCTTAGTAGTTAGTAGTGGGTGATTTATTTTCTGTTTTTAATTTTATTTCCATTCATTAGGCAGTTGCGTTTTGATCCTTCTGCTAGTGTTTCAGGTTTATGAAAACACTCTCACAAGGGAATACGAGCGAAGAGAGGTTACCTGCAGATCCTGAGACAATAGCTAGAAGGAACCGAGCCTTCTTGAGAAGAATGACTACTGCCGCGGGAAACAAAGACAAGATTTCTGATGAACTTGGGGAGTTAGACAAAATAGCTGCAGAGTATACTGCTCTTGTGGAACGGGCAGAGGGTGCCAATGGAAACAGCAGTATTCAGCAGATACCCATAGGGCGAACTGAGAGCCCACACCCGAACCCACAAGACACAATCAACTCTGCACAAACACAACCCCAAAACCAGAACCAAAACCCTGCTTACCCACAAAACCCAAATAACCCTTTCAACAACCCAGTATACCAACATTACCCATACCTAGCACAAAAGAGTATTAGTGTTAACAATCAGATTAATTATTATACCCAAATAAAGCTATCAGATTTCATCTAAAAAAATATTTCATATTCTAATAACACAATTCAAGATATGTTACTGTTGTCACCATTTTTGCTCGTTATCACTTCCATTTCAAAATTTAATTTCATCTTCAAGCTATCTTCTTCCCAACTTCGTTTTAAAAAAAGAGTACCGATAATGTTAACATTAACGACGGAAATTCAATGTCCAATATTTTTATCAACTTTTGGAAGTGATGATGATGATGATGAAAATGAAAACACTCAAGAAGGGTCTAATAGGGAAGAAGATGTGGGGATAGATGGGTCATCTGAAGGCATGCTTTACGATAGCTATGAGAGCTTCTTCGAAGCATACCAAGAACATGCACGAAAATGTGGTTTTAGTGTGTCGAAGAGAGTATTGAGCAAAAATAAATATGCTTTTATAGCGTGTGATAAATCAAGAGTACCTTCAAATCAAAAGATCTAAAAAAAAGAGTTGTATGTCTTGCAAGACTCAATGCAATAAAGCAAGATGATGGTCAGTGGGTGGTTTCAAAAATAGTTACAACCCATAATCCTGATCTTGATCCTAATACATCGATCTTAATGCCGGCTCATCAAAAAATTGGTGTACACATGTGGAAATAGTTGGAGGCCAATGATATAACCAGTATTAGGCCTTGCAAGATCATTTGATTGTGTGAAGTTCAAGCTGGAGGTTCTGGAAATATTGGATGTCTTCCGAAAGACTGTCGGAACTTCATACATGCCAGACGAAGATTGAGGTTAGGTGAAGGTGATGCAGAGACTATTCGTAAGCTTTTCTCCCGATTACAACTTCTAGATAATTTTTTTAATTTGATGGATATTGATGACGAGGGTAGATTACGAAATGTTTTGTGGATTCATCCTAGGAGCCAAGCGGCTTATGAAGATTTTCATGATGTTGTTAACTTTGATACTACTTATCTAGTGAATAGGTATGAAATGTCATTTGGAGCCTTTGTAAGAGTTAATCATCATGGACACTCTATATTGCTAGGTTGCGCTTTAGTAACTCGAGAAGATTTTGAATCATTTAAGTGGTTTTTTTCTAACTGGATTGAGGTTATAATTGGGTTTATTCGACGATAATAATCACTGTTCAGTGCGAGAGCATTAAAATTGATGTAAGGGAGATCTTACCAAACACCGTCCATCGATATTGTTTGTGGCATATCTTGTTGAAGTTGCCTATGAAATTCAAGGGTATTCCCCAGTATAACAATGCAACAGTTGAATTCAAAAGGATTATATACGATAGTACTACCATTCAAAATTTTGAGACTAGTTGGGCTGAATTTGCGGCGAAGTATGGTCTTGAAAACAAATAATGGCTTCAAAAATTGTATGCTGAAAAAGATAGATGGTTTCCTGTATACTTGAACCACATGTTTTGAGCTGGTATGATTTCCACATAGAGAAGTGAAGGTATGCATGCATATTTAAACGATTTCATTCAATCAAGATGCACTTTGAAAGAATTCATGGAACAATATGAAGGGGCAATTGGCAAGAAAATTCATAAGGACTTTATGGCTAATTTTAATTCAAAAAATAAGGTGAAAAAATGCATAACATTTTATCGTTGAGAGGCTCAAGTTTGAAATGTCTACATAAATATCATCTTCGAGGAATTTCAAAAGGAACCCGAGCGAATAATGTATTGTAATATAATTACACCACTTGAAGATGATGTGGTTGAGGTTGGTGTTGAATTTTTTTATATGATTGAGAAATACATTCGAAATTTCATTAGGAAGGATTTCACGTATAAAGTTGAATATCGTGAAGTTGGACAATACCTAAATTGCCAATGCAAGAGGTTTGAGTTTAAGGGACTCATTTATAGTCATATAATAAAGGTGATGACGCTTAAGGATATCCATCTTATTCATGACAGGTACACCTGAAATTAGCTCTAATTTTATTTTTGTAGTATACCATGTATTAACTCTAATATTTCGAAAAATAAAATGGTAGGTACATTTTGCAAAGATGGAGGAAGGATTCTCCTAGAATACATTCTACGATTTTCTTTGAAGGAGGGTACCCACACATGATAAATGAGTACAAGAGATTTCAAAAAGTTGAGAAGCATTTTCAAGAATGTGCCGATGCAGCTATGGGAAGCTTAAAGATGGATTTTCTTAAAGAAAAGCTCTTGGAATTGAAGGATGAAGTTATAAATTGGAACCCTACTTCAAAACCAGCAAATGAAAGTTACTACGACTGGAGGTACCCCAATTCGAAACCCTCAAGTCACTCGTAGAAGAGGGAGACCTCGAGGGAATCGCATGATGACTGCTTTGGAACTTGCACAAAGAGGACGAAGAATTGGACGTGGACGAGGCTAGGACGAGGTGAACCAGTGGAAGGGCCGAGCCTATATCATCATTTAATTTGAATAAAACTTATCCAATGTTTGATGATAGTGTGGATTTTTTTTTGGGAACTCAGTGATTGGTTTTAATTAAAATTTTCAAGTGTCTTAAGATTTTTAAGTGTTAAATCTTGTGTAATGTTTGAAACTTAGTGAACGGTTTTAATCTTAATTTTCAAGTGTCTCAAGTCATAAATCTTAGATCATAAATCTTAAATTAGCACGACCTTGAATAGGGTATTACAGTTAGATTAATTAAATTAAGTAAATGATGTCTTGGGAACTACATGTGCATGTCATGGTTATACCAATTCTCCACTAAATACCACTTTTTTCCACTACAACTCATGAATACGAAATTTCTAGTGTTTAAACTAACCACTAATTGTATAATTTAATTATTAAAATATTTAAAATATTTTAGTATTATTTAACTAGTTTTAATTATTAACAACCCACCAAATGTCACGCATCTACCACTTTTCCACTACAACTCGTGAATATTAGAAAAATAATCGCTAGTCAATGAAAGAAATATTAGTAACACTAGAAAAAAGTACTAGTAATACTAAAAAAACTATTAGTAATACTTATAAACATTATTAGTATTACTTATAAACACTATAGTAATATTACCCTAAACACTAAAACCATAAAACCCTAAATTGGAACCGTTTAAAATCAAGTGAAGAAATTTTAGTAACCTCCGTCAGACTATCAAAGGGATCCTACATTGAACAAAAATAATCGTTTAAAATCAAGTGATGAAGTATTAGTAACAATAGAAAAAAGTATTAGTAATACTTATAAACACTATTAGTAACACTACCAGATACTATTAGTAATACTACCCTAAACCCTAAACCCCAAACACTATTAGTAATACTGCCTTAAACCCTAAAAACCAAAAACCTTATTAGTAATACTAAAATATTATAAACACTAATAGTAACACTAGCAATCACTATTAGTAACACTGTCAAACACTATTGGTATTTAGTAATACTTAAATATTTTAATTAATAAAATAATACTTAAATATTAGCACAACCAAACACTATTAGTAATACTTATAAACACTATTACCAACACTACCAAACATTATTAGTACTACTACCCTAAACCCTAAAACCTTATTAGTAATACTAGAAAAAACTATAAGCAATACTTATAAACACTATTAGTAATATTAATAAAAACTATTAGTAATACTTATAAAAACTTTTGTGTAATACTTATAATCAATTGAAGAAATATTAGTAACACTACAAAAAAGTATTAGTAATAATAGAAATAAACGATCTATTTAATCAATTTCAACATAAACCGATCCATTTAATGTTAGTGTTAGTGTTCTAGAGACAATCCACTGTGAGGACATAATACTAAAATAATATTCAGTTTTGGTTTAATATTATTGTTGATTTAATATTAAATGTATGGCATTTCACTTGTTTGAATATTATGTTTGATTGTATGCATTTATTCTTATATGTGTTCCCACGAATCTTTACTGTCATTGAGTGAGTGAGAACTCAGATGACTTCAGTATTATTCTCAAATAGCTCCGATCAAGGATCATCAAGAATGAGATATTGATGATGCAATTGAGATTGGTGTGCGATCTGCATCATACTCTTAGAGAGTGTAGTAAGATCTCACTTACTGCGAGATACTGGGTATCTCATGATGGATGCACAGATACCTTAAAGGGTATTTGTATACCCATCCAAGAAATCATTTGATGTAATTCCACAATATGTGTCTACGGGTATCTCGGGTAGTGGGAGTGATGTGACACTCTTTTGGCTTGAGTTCAATACGCACGATATATGTGGAGTGATGAACTTTGACCATGACTGACGCTTGCACCCTTCCATGGGTAGATATGGCATGGATTGAGTTCATTACGAAATGCATGTGCGTGGTAGTTGAGCCAAGAATAGGATTCATTCCTCAAATGTGGATTTAGAGAATACTCGTTTTCTCATCATAATTGGATCTAAGTCGTCGGTCGACCCACATCAACTTAGACTTTGTGGCTAAGTGTGATATACTTGTTCAATTAGTGATTAGAGATAATACGATTAAGTTATTTAAATAGACACTTCATCATGTTCAAGACTTAATCGGGTATTCGTGAATGAAATGAAGATATTACAATAGCCTACAGTATTACAGGTAGTTGCAGAATACCTCGCAACGTACCTCGTATATTGAGAATGTCTGATTTATTATCTAGAGTTCAATTAAGACCGTTAGTTTGACTAACCGCTCGATATACGAGGGCCTATGGGCCACACAACAAGTAATAGTTATTTATCAATCATAGTTGGTTGATTAAATATTATATTAGATATGATATTTAATTTATGGAGAATATAATAATAATTATATTTGAAATTAATTATTATTAATATTTAATTAAATTTGATTTAATTAAATAGGAATTCCCAATAATAATATTTTGAATATTATTATTTGTAGGAAATTATTTACAAGGAAATAAATTTGTAGTGATTTTATTTAATGGGCTAGAGCTTCTTTTCTTGCTTGAAAATTAAGCCAGTTCATCCTTATAAATACAAGTCATGTGGGAAATCCAAAATACACACAAGAAACATAATTTCTCCATAAAATCTCCAGTCAAATTTTTTCTAGCATACCCGTCTCGGGATTCAACGCTGGCAAATCGGTGCGGGTTGGTAGAAAGTTGTTACGTGGATACCATAGTTGAGGAATATGCGTACGAATCGCTGTAGGGATTCTATTTATGTTTTCTCGTATTTAATTATGTAATTAATTGTTCGTTGTTGGTGAACTGTTTAATTCCGCTGCGTATGTATTACGTGTTTACGTACCTTTAAATTCCAACATTTAATCCCAATAAAAGTCTATCAATAATTAATTCTAATTTTTTTTTTGGAAAGAAAATTAATTATAATCATTATGCTGTCAATTAGCACCGCATGTACACACAAAGGGGAAGGTGATAGATTTTAATCGGTCGAGTTTGGTAGCCCAAGAGTCTATATCTTTGTCAAAATAAGAAAAAAAAAAGATTCATTATATATTCCATTCTCTCACTCTAAAATTCAGAATTTTTTTTTTTAGATCATGGTAAATAAATTTTCCAGATCTTCATTAATCTCTTTTATATTTCCATCGATTCTTGCTTAGATCGATTTTTTGTTCTAACTAAATTACTTGCTTATATGTAGGATCCTTTTGATAGTCTGATGGAGGTTATGGATACGAAGTTCAAAAATATTAAACAGACAGCAGCCGCATTCGAGGTTTGTTATTTGTTGTGATATAATTTTCTTAATGTATTTTGAAATCGAAAAATCATTATATTCATTATTTTATAATTTTGAATCAGAGGAAAAGAGTTTTGATCGAATTGGCCATTGAAAGGCTGGAGCTATTCGAACAGAATATCTTCACACTGAAAGTCACCATCATGGTCCTCGAGATCGATCTAAAAAAGGCTTCTACTGTTGATGAGCGAGTCAGGGCCAAAGTTCTCATTGAGCGAGTTGTGGATGATCTCAATGAGGCTGAAATTGGTGCATGCAAGCAACAAACACTACTGTTCCCTTTACCATGATCTTTTTTTTTATAATTAATATATGATTTTTTTAGTAATGTTTAATTTGTAGTCTGTTAAATTAGTAATGTTTAATGTTTAATGTAGAAGATGTTTTGCTGGGAATGTATTTCGCATATGTAAAATATTAATATATATATATATATATATACACGGAAATGATCACATGCCCACCGGTGGGTATAATATTATATACCCACCGTGAATGTGTTAATAACATACAAACATATATAAATATTTAATTAAAATGTTTTTAAAGAATTCAAATGTATAATACATGATCATCTTTTTTATTGTAAAATAAATAAAATTAATTAGCCAGTACACTAAATAATTTTTTCTCAATGAAATCGAAAATTAAATAATTATATAAAAATAAACCACATTTAGGGTTTAGTGGAGTTTTTTTCTTGTAGTAGTGGTGATGGCATTATGTGTCCATGTATATGTATATCTTATATATTTTTATTGCAAAAATTAAAAATAAAAATTAATTATCCACTACATTGAATAGTTTTTTCTCAATGAAATCGAAACAAAAATAAATATAAAAAAAGACAACATTTATGGTTTATTGGGGTTTTTTGCTTGTAGTACTGGTGATGGCATTACTTGTCCATGTATATGTATATCTTTTATATGCATTGCTTGTAGTGGGAGTTTTTTTGCTTGTAGTAGTGGTGATGACATTCTATTTTTTACATGTCCATGTATATGTATGCGATTTGATGTATAGTAGAATTTTTATTGTGTAGGACTTAGGGCATGTTTGAAGGTGATTATGAATTTATAGAATTGATGTAGGACTTAGGGTATGTTTGAAGGTGATTATGAATTTATAGAATTGATTTTAATTGATTATTCAAGTAAAATTAAAAGTGTGTAGTATTTGCAAAACTATTACTTCTAATCAATTTTGAAAAATGTACAATAACTGTAAAAAAATTGTAGTATTAAAAACCAGAATCAATTCTATGTTAGTGATTTATAGAATTGATTTTTCAAGTAACATTAAAAGTGTTTGGAAAATAAAATCTTAGAGTTGGAAATCAATTCGAATCATTTACATTTATAAAAGGATTTGCAGATGCATAATTTTTATTATTCACATTCTGATATACACAAACACAGATTTAGAAAAGAATTTGTAGGTGCTAATATGAGAGAATTTGAATTATGGAGGCTTCAAATCATTTTCATTTTTTTTATCGGTAAATGTTAATAGTTAGTAGTTAGTAGTTAGAAGTTAGTTCACCAAGCCCTCAAGTACTCCAAGAATTCTCCAAGCCACCTTATAACTCCCTTAATTTGTTCCCAAAGGGAATCAGACCTGGGTCACTCACTAAAGTGAGGAACCCAGTGGGCTAAGCCTTAAAGTGAGGAACTCAGTTGCATCTCTACTAATAGATATATTTAGGGCTGGGTCGGTAAGGTATACCGTATACCGTACCGAAAAGTTCGATATGGTAAAATTCCATACCGATCCCGTACTGAAGTTTTCGGTATACCAAAATTTCGGTATGCCTAAAAATTTATACCGTACCGAATCATCAATATACCGTTTCATACCGGAAATACCGACATATACCGATATTTTTGGTATACCGAAATTAGAAAATGTAAAGGTATACCATTCCATACTGAAAAATATAAAGTTATACCATTCCATACCGAAAAATATAAATGTATACCGTTCCATACCGACATACACCGATAATATTTCGGTATATACCGAAAATTTGGAATATTCATACCGTTACCATACCGAAATTTTTTGGTATGGTATGATATCATACCAAAATTTCCGGTATACCGAAATTCTGGTATTTTCGGTATTTTTCGGTACGATATGCACGGTATTTCAGTATTTTTTCCCACCCATAGATATATTAATTCCGAAAAAAAGGAAATTAATGGTGATACCCAGATCCACAAAATCTTAATTAAAAAATCCAAACACATGGAAATATAATATTTTGTACTGGAAGGAGGTAGCGCTCGAGGGAAGAGGTCGAGCACATGTTTTGTGCTGGAAGGAGGTAGTGCTCGAGGGAAGAGCGCTCGAGCGCTAGGCGCTCGAGCAAGTATAGTGGTAGAGCGGTTTTGACCTTTTAAGCCCATATTCGGCCCAATGCCTATATATACCCCATCCAAATTTATTTTTAAACACCATCACATATTTAGAGATAGTTTTTGAAGGAGAAGAGCTTGGAAGTGAGTTTGGAGAGTGTTAGCAAGGTTTTTTATCGTGTAATTGAGGTTTTTAGGATACGAATTCTTAGTTTAATTATTTCTTCGAACAAATTTCAGTTTATTCTTATTTTATTGATACTTGAGATGATTAAACCTAGGTTTTCCAGATTTACAAAGATTTTTTTTTAGACTTGAATTTATTGAGTTCATCTTTCGTTTATGTTCTTTATTTCTTTTGTTAATTCAATTATGCATATGTTTATCGTTCTTTTTATTGCTTTTGTTCTTCAAACCACCATGTTAGGCTAGAACCCTTGCAAGCTTAGGATAGGATGAACTCGTAGAAGTAGGACGTTGGTACGTAATTAGGATACTTCGTGATGTATAGTTTTGATTCTCTTAATTATTGAATATTTCTAATAAACTCTAGAATAATCTTGGAGTTAAGTACGAAAATTGTTAGAGAGAAGACGACTGCATCACTCTTTAATAACGAATAGGCTTAAGGAGAGGGTTTTAGAAGGAGTTTATCATGTACCAGTTTATCTAGGGAGGACGGCCGCATCATCTTAGTTAAATTAGGGTCTCAATAATTAAGCACAATCCATATAATTTGATTAGTGGGTTAGTGAAGTAGGTTGATAGGACGAAGTATTAGGGTTAATTCTTGAGCTTTTAGTCTTTCAATCTTGTGCTAGATTAGGGAAGTTGATTGCCCAGTTTTAGTACATTTAGGATTTTAACTTGCACGTCACGATTATTTTAGTTACCGTACCAACTCCATTAGTATACGTAGGAATTCCTATCCCGAGTATCACCATCTCATATTTGCACTTCAACTAAACTCAGTACAGTTTTAATTTTAATCTTAGCATATAATTAGTAGAAAACAATTAGGAGCATTTGCATAAACCAAACATTGCATTCATATTAGCTACGAGACGTACATTTCCAGGAATTTATTCGCATACACACTTTTTCTTGGGTTCGATAATACTTGGTACCTACACTCGCTCATACTATAGTGATCCCATACTCTTGTGGGGTAACTACTAGTCAAGCTAGTATTTTGCGTTCAAGTCAAGTATATTCTTATATTCTTGAAATAAAAGATTTTTCTATGAAATAAATCAAATTATCTATTGTTCAATCTATAAAAATAAATCCATTAAAAAATTTATGAATTAATAAAATAAATTGAGTTTTATATAATTAAAAGATAATTGACATAACAAATTATGTGAAAAATACCCCTGCATATATCAATGTTCATATAAACTCAGACAATTTTTTACTAAAAAAATCGTCTAAATATATTTTTACTGCATAATAATTTTCAGAATTATTTTAATTTCGAGGTGACTAACAACAACATTTTCATTCAAGTTAATTTTTTTTCTAAACAACATTTCTACACAACAAACCTTTCATTCAATCATAGAATACAATTGCAAGCTAAGCCCATATATAACCAAACAACAAATGCATTGATTAATGAAATAAATTACATAACTTATAAGTAGGGGTGGAGCAAATACCCAAAAAACTAGTATACTGCACTTACCATACAGAAAAATACCATAATTTTTTTGTATGGTATGATATCGTACCCAAATTTTTTATTTGGGTACAGTATCGGTATGGACATTTAGAAAATTCCGGTATACCGGTATCATACCGAAATACCGAAATATTTTTGGTATAAATCGGTATACCGAAATATTTTCGATATTTCGGTATACCAACGTATATAGAAAATATTTTGATATTCCGGTTTATACCGTGTCAATAATTTATTATTAAAATTTAATATTTAATTTATTTTCATATTATTAAATTTAATACTTACCAAAAAAATTATTTTCATATTAAATAATTAATTAAATATTTCGGTATGGACCGGCATGGTCGATATACCGATATGACCAGTATTCGGTATGGATCGGTACGATACGGCTTACCGAATATTCGGTACGGTATGCGGTATGCTCTTTTTCGGTATACCGAAAAATTTGGTACGGTATCGGTATGCATTTTTGCATACCAAAATTTTTGATACAGTATGGTATGTCCGGTATGTTACGGTATGTCAGCCCTACTTATAAGAACCCTATAAAAACACAAAAACATTCACTTACATAAATTCATTCACTCCCTACCTGGAATAAAATACTTAACTGAAAACACATCCAAACACAAAACCCACAACAAAAAAATAAGCTCTGCAAAAAAATACCACTTTTAGTCCGACTCGGTTGTGTTGGTAGCATCCCCTCCAGTCACAACCTCTTCCTCTTCATCCTTTTCTTCGACTATCTTCCTCTTCTTTTTAAATAAATTATTCTTTGAAGTCTCTTCAAATTCCTCCATCGCATCTTTTTCTTCTACTACATTTTTCTTAAAATACTTTTTGTATGCATGTATTGCTTCACTTTCAGTTTTAAATGAACGAAACAAGTTGTCTTTGAAACCTAACACTTGAGGTACATTCCTCCAAACTCGTATAGATCCCAACACGAGCACCCTTTAATATATACCACATAAAAATTCATGCGTCCACGTGTTGCATAATACATGATAAGGATGAGGATTCAGAAAATTTCGAAAGAAATTAAAATCGAAAAGAAAGAAATAAATGAAATAATTTGATAAAGTGGAGAGAGATTATCTTGGAAAATTAAAATTGTAAATAAGTGGAGAAATAATAGAGGAGAAATAAATTAGAGTTTCAAATTTAAATTTAAAAACTTAAATTTGTCTGCCACTTTGAAATTTCGAAATATTAAGGTTAGGATTGAAAACTTTCATTAATATTTAAGGATAAATAAGTCATTTAGTCACATTAATTAAATGCATAATTACCACTAGGGTCTTTTCTGCATGGCATAATCTGCCCAAATTGTTGATAGGCGAACATAAATTAATGAATGGCGAACAACAAGAATTAAAGCCTTAATAAGGATTACGAGGAATCAACCCCAAATCAAAGATGATCAACAAAGGAAATCAAGTCGGAGTGCATAAATCAATCCAGGGAGTGCATAAACTGACGAACAACTACAACGACGAACAGCTTATCGGCGAACAGGTTTGAAGGCCCAAGACCAGAGATGAACATTCTGCTAAGTCACTGATGACGAGCAACATTGATAAAAGGTGGTGAATCTACCAACCTAAGAGGTGCATGTCGACGAACAAAGGATCAAGATCCCAACACCAATCTGTGTAACACACAAAGGCGAACAACTTCTGAGCCATGCACTCAAAAGACGAACAACTACGAAAGCATGATCCCAAGAGGCGAACAACTTTCAGTTGAAGAACAATCAAGATTAGTCAAACCGACTTAGGCGAACAACAATGAGTCCGAGATAAGACCAAAAGAAGACTTTGTAACTAAGATTCAGCTTAGATAAGGTCAAACTAAGGTCAAAGGACACATGTCAAGCATGCAAGCTAGGGAGACCAAGAGTCATAGACACCTCATGCTTGCTAGTCTCTATAAATAGTTATTCTCCAGCTTAAGAAATACAAGTTCAAATTCACAAATGCTCCAAAAACACACACTTAAACACCTAAACGTGCACACATACGAAATTATTATGATTTCGACTTTCAAAATTACTAGTTCATAACCCGAACCCTCGATTTACCATTTACGATGGTAACCAATCACACGTAATTGAATGATGATCTTTAAACCGAACCTAAACAGTCACTAATCCACCCGATAAAAATTGATCACCAACAATTTTGGCGCTAGAAGGAGGGTTCGAACCTTCGATTTAGTGTGATTACTCAAGAACTTCAAGTTGAAAACTTGAAGATTCAAAGAAAACCTCAAGAAATTTTTGAAGATTCAAGCAAAGGTGTTCTTGGTGTTCTTCAATATAAATATTAAAGAACAAACTAATTGAAATGCCTCAATCAAAGGAAACCCAAGCGTCACGCTTGTCAAGGAGAGAATCTTCCACCCGAGCCTCGTCGGCCGACCACCAGGATCGTGATCCTAGACATGTGAATAGATCACAGCACACGGCCATAACCCATAACCTCCCATCTGAAATGGAAGCCCTGGCGAACAACCCCAACGAACTAGCCAAAACCATTGCTGCTCTCCAGGCGCTACAGAGACATCAAGATCAAAATAGGCCTTCACAAGTGAGGCCTAAAGATAGAGCCGTAGAAGTTGTTAGGGCTAGGTCAACCAGGGGCGAACAACACGAGGTAAACAGTGCCCAGGTCAGGCGGGATAAAGGCAAAGCTAAGATGGTCAAACCTAGAGAGGGCCAGGCTGAGTCTGCTCGCGGGCGAACAACAATGTCGAGCCACGGAACAACCCACTCCAGTGCCCAGGACAAACTTGGCCAACTCCAGCAACAGGAGAAAGTTGCTCGCCAGGAAGCTGAGCACGGGCGAGCAACATTTGAGCAACCACGCCCATCAATTCATGAGAGACTCTCTCAATCTGCCTTTAGGCGTCTAGGGCCAAATGCGGCGAGCAACCCTAGAAAACAGCTCCAGGAGTTGCCCACTCCAAGTGAGGGACTGCGACGAGCAGAAAGATTAGTACCTTTGCTCACCGAACAGCCTCCAAGTCAGGAGGCATCTTTGGATGAGCTATCAAGTTTAAGAAGGGCAGTGGAGAACATGCAGGGACAGTTGGACCAATAGAGAGGTGTGGGGACAACCAGTTTGCCATCCTCACCACGATCACCTGTCATTCTAAAAGCCCCGATTCAGAAGAAGGTCCAGTTCCCGACAAGCATACAGTATGACGGTGTAGCTGATCCCAGAGTTCATCTTACAAAGTATTCGGATTATATGGCCTCGGTGGGAGCCAGCGACGTCACTCAATGCCGAAATTTCCCCTTAACTTTGGGGGATCGGGTGCACAAGTGGTTTTCGGCAATGCCACCAGCATCTATCCACTCTTTCACTCAATTAAGTCGAGAATTCCTATCCCATTTCTCAACGGTGGGGTCATACTTATCCCAGAAACATCGATTGTCGGACCTAAAACAAAATGACGATGAGTCAGATCGGGCATTCATGGAAAGGTTCGACAAGGTGTTATTAGAAGGAGAACCCGTCAGTGAGGATACGAAAATCGTTGCCGTTATGGCCGGGTTGAAAAAAGGATCAAAGCTATGGAAAGAGGTACGTCTGAAGTGCCCAAGAAGTTATGCCGAATTCAGGAATCAAGCCGGCATATTCGTTTCCATGCATGAGGCTTTGCAATCAAACTTGGGGGAGAACAAAACTGATCCCAAGGAGAACAACAAGAAACCTGGTGCAACAAGCTATCGAGTCCCTAAAAACATGAAGGCGTTCACTGAAGGGACAAAACTCAAAGAAAAGTTGAACCAAGTGCTAACAGTGTCAGTCGATACTGTTTACGAAAATGTGAAGGATAAGGAGTTGCTCTCCCCTCCTCGGAAAATTCGCCAAGACACTGGCAAACTCAACCCTAACAAGTATTGTGCCTACCATCAAAGCGTGGGGCACTTTACGAGTAAATGTAGAGATTTGCTCAAGCAACTCTGGCGTTTCTACGAGGACGGAAAGCTCTCTAACTTTGTCAAAAGACAACCCGGGAAGAGAGTCCGGGAGAACAACTCTGAGGACGAAGATGATCAACCTCAGAAAAATAACAAACCGGCGCGACCAGTTCCTGCCATTCCTACTCGTCCATTGGAAGATTTGTATATGATGGAACCTGCAGGTCCCGCAGGAGGATGTTCTGATGGACGACCATCAATCTCCAACCGAAAAAGAAAGGCTGAATTACGAGCGATCGATCAAGTCCAAGAAATGGGGGTCAAACCATCTATCATGCAGACAACAGAACTGACCTTTACTGAAAATGACTTGGAAGGAATATTGACTCCACATAACGATTCGCTCGTAATTTGCACAAAAATTATGGGAACACGAGTCCACAGATTGTTGGTGGACACCGGAGCCTACACCAATATCCTATTCAAAAAGATGCTCGATCATCTTGGAGATTACTCGGGCTATATCCGAGATACGACTCACAGAATAATAGGCTTCGAAAATGCTGTAACGGACCCATTGGGAATAGTTACTTTAGCAGTACAACTTGTAACGGCCAACGAACCCGAGAAAAATATTACAAGAATGGTTGACTTCTTGGTTGTAGACCAGGATTCAACTTACAACGGGTTTCTTTGTAACGCCCCGAATCCAGAATATATTAATTATATCGGATTCGAAGTATTATTGTGATCAAAAGTCCGAACTATAAAATTTTTGATATAAAAAGGAGATAATACAATGAGAGATGATGAGTTTTATGCAGCGGAAGATATGAATAGAATAATTTTAGTAAGTATCTCACACACATATATGTGTACATAAAGCATAGTATTAACAGTAATATTTTATTTAAGCGGGGAATTCCGTGTCGTCTCTATTACTGTCCTTGCTCCACGAAATCATTATCTGCAAGGGTTGTAAAAAAGGGGCGTGAGATTTGAATTCTCACGTATGGGTGATTCGCAACGTCATGGGATTGATAAATCCAAAATATATTAAGTTATACTCATTAATAAAGTATATAATTTATTTAAGCAGTTGACATATAAATATGAATAACATATATCACAGAAGTAACAAGTTCACGTAATAATTAATTGGGCATGACAGGTTTCACATTCACATAATTGATATATCACAAGTTGGTTCACGTTAAGGGGCAAAGCCCACAATCATTTTCACATATAGTAAATCTCTTCCAAAACAATATAAACAATTCCCCCGTGACCATGCACCTGATCTATTATCAAACATGGCCACATCCACCACAAACAAATCTCGTGACCATGCACCTGATCTATTATCAAACATGGCCACATCCACTGCGAACAAATCCCGTGACCATGCACCTGATCTATTATCAAACATGGCCACATCCACTGTAAACAAATCCTGTGACCATGCACCTGATTTATTATCAAACATGGCCACATCCACTTTCCTCTTCCTTACTAAAACTGACAATTCGAATAGCACACATAATTCATACTTAGATAGATTCATGCTCACAAAATGCCCTTATATCATGCAGTCATAAACGATTTATATAAAATTAATAGACATTACGTATCATATATAATTATATCATATAATTCAAACAGTTATATAGTAGGTGTACGTTTATGTTGGATAAGTTGTTTTAGATTGATTTAGTCGAGTTCAGAGTATACCAGCACAACGTATTATAAGCAGATCAATCAACCGATCATCACCCACATGTTTGCTCCGGGTCCCGAGAATGATGTATAAACAGATGGTTGAATCCCTCGTGCGTATTCCAACTAGCACAGAATCCTAATACGAAACCATTTGATTAAAAGTTGGCCCTTGAATTATTGAAAAGGCCTAGAAGTTCGTGTTACGAAAATGAGGAAGTTGTTGTATTATAAACCTATTGAATATACTTAATTAAAGGTTGCATCCTATATTGGTAAATACACCACTTCTTAAAGGTTGGTGTATTGGGTGGGTGCACTTACTAAATTCCTTGTTGTATGACTATTTCGACTTTCATAAAACAATCTTTTAATAATTTTTAACTTTTATAACTAAAAGCTTTTAAAAATTTAAAAGTATAACTATATAATATTTTTCTTGAAAATAATTAAAAGAATAAGAAATTTATTTAAATAATATTAATATAATTAAAAATAGGTTTTTCTTTTTAACAATTCTACTTCTTATTTTAAAAGAACTTTGAATATAAATTATACTTTCTAAATAAAACTCCCTTTATTAATCTTATTTTGTGTAAAGAAATTTATATATATAATAATATAATATATACTTTTCTTTATTGTTAGTAATACTTGATTTAAAGAAGTTTTCATAACAAATAATAGAATAAATATTTTCCTATATTACTAGTATTACTAACAATGTTTACTTGTGTCATTTTCAAAACAAAAGAGTAGTATTATTTTCTAAAAGTCCTTTCCCATTTGTTTCAAACGTTTGAACAGTAGAAGACGAGTTTCACTTTGTCATTAAGAACTTAAACTAACACTAAAACAAACTAATTTCATCACCATATCAGCTAATTCAATAATACTAAACAGCTTAAACAACAATACTAATTCATCAATTCAATAATCCTAAACAACTAACTTAACAATACTAAACAATAAATCCAATGATACTAATAGTTCGTCCAATAACAACAGTAGGAAATTAACATCAATATCAAAACTTCATCCACCAATTTCACAGTTCCTAAACAGAACACCTCCAGAGTTTACAAAACTCATAACCGTAGGGGATCTGAATAAAAAACAGCCTATTCGGCTACGAAAGACAGGAGTAGGAAGCTAGCAATTCTTACGGATTCCGGTTCGTGGTGGTAAACGGGCGACCTAACGGCGTCGTATCGATTTCTCCAAAATCAAACGGGCAGAGTTCGTTACGCCAACATCTCAATTAAAACGAAACAATGAAACGTGACCCTTTTCTCGAAGGGAATTAATTGGGGAAACTGTAAAATTGGAAGAATTCGGGAACGGATAGAAAGAAGGGACTCACTTAAAGCGGCGTTGGACTCCGAGCGATGGAGAAGAGGCGGCGGCATCACGGCTTTGGGCGAAGAGGACAGAGGGAGCGGTGGCTTTGGGCGAAGAGGACAGAGGGAGCGGCGGCTTTGGGCGAAGAGGATAGAGGGAGCGGCAGTGCGGTGGCTTTGGCGGAGAGAGAGTCGAGACCAGGCGGCGGCGCTGGCTCGTGACTGGTGGCGCGGCGGTGGTTGCCGTGAAGGAGAGAGTGAGGGCTGGTACGGCGGCGTTAGTTGCTGGAAAAAGAAGAGGGGGGATGCAGCGTTTCCGATCGGAGAGGGGTGAGACACGGTGTCGTGGCGGTAACCGGAAGGAGACGGCGTCGCAATCAGAGCGGCGCGGCAGTCGACGGAGGAAGAGGCCGATGGCGGCGGTTTAGACGAGAGAGAAAGAGATAAGTGAATTGGGGAAACTGACTTTAGGACTTTTGGGAATTGATATGTGAGAAAGAGAAAGAGACGTGGTCTTTTTATAGGAAAAATATCTCCATTTAACTAATTAATTTTAATTTAAAAGTAGGGACAATTTATGTGGATGGGGTTAATTAATTTGAATCCTTATATTTCCGATCCCACTTGATACGATTTAGGGATCGTTTGGTTCACGAGATTAATCCCAAATTGAAAATTAATACAGTTTTAAAACTCAATTAATATTTTATTGTATTTTAATTACTCTCAATAATTTATTCGGATCGAAATCCTAATTTTTAATCTTTTAATATTTAATTTCTCGTAATCCCTTATCCGTTTGAAATATTCGATTTCTTTCTTCGAATTCGGGAATTTGAAAATAGAGTATATATTTAAATTACACAGTAGCACACAAAATTAATAAAATTAAAAGAAACAAGGATAATAATAATAAAATTATATAATTAAGGTCTCTATGAAATTAAAAGGTACAAAACGGGACGGGGTATTACATTCTTGGTCGACCCTTTTTAAATGAATTCAAAGCTGCATGTTCCACTTATCATTATTGTTTGAAATTCCCAACAGCAAGTGGAGCCAAACATGTATCAGTATCCATGATGGAGACCACAACTAGCTATCCTGCTGATGAACCATCAATACTGGAGAACATGATGGACATAGAGGAAGACCACATGGATACTGATGAACAACATCATGACGAGCAGGTGTTGGACGAACAACTCCTCACCACTCATGAGGAACATCATCCTGACGAACAACAAAGGGGTGGTGACGAGCAACATTCATATGATGGCCTGGAGGGCCAGGTGTTGACTAACAACAACGAATCAGGGCCAACAGATGATCTAGATCCCCGCCTGGGGGCAGAGCCGATGAACATCGAAAATGATTTTAACCCTGAGGGACCAATACTTGATCCTCGGTGGAAAGGACAAAAACGACGAGCAACTCCAGTTGAAGAGCTGGAGGCATTCAAAGTTAATCCTGAAAACCCGGATCTCGAATTATACATAGGATCTGAGCTCCCTGAGCCTTACAGATCTCGAATGAAAGAGTTCCTCAGCAAAAATCTAGGTGTTTTTGCTTGGTCTCATGCAGACATGGTGGGGATAAATCCAAAACATGCTTGTCACAAGCTCAATATCAATCAAGCAAAAAGGCCAATCCATCAAAAACGAAGAAAATATGGCCCAGACAAGTATCAAGCTTTGAACGAAGAAGTAAAGAAGTTGTTAGACAACGACCTAATCCGACAAGCACTCTGTCCGCAATGGGTAGCAAACCAAGTCCTTGTGAGGAAACCAAGCGGGACCTGGAGGCTATGCATAGACTTTACAGATCTGAATGCAGCATGCCCGAAGGACAACTTTCCACTCCCTCACATTGACCAGTTGGTGGACAGTACTGCAGGTCATGAAATGCTAACATTCATGGATGCCTTTGCCGGGTACCATCAAATTCCAATGCATCCAGACGATCAAGAGAACACAGCATTTTATACAAACAAAAACTTGTTGTGTTGGAAAAGAATGCCCTTCGGCCTCATCAACACCGGAGCAACATACCAGAGGTTGGTGAACAAGATGTTCGACGAACAAATCGGTAATACAGTAGAAGTCTATGTGGACGATATCGTAGTCAAAAGCCCCCGAAGGGAAGACCATCTTCAACATTTGACCCAGGTGTTCGAAATCCTTCGACACTACAACATGAAGCTGAATCCAAAGAAGAGCAGTTTCGGAGTTCATTCAGGAAAATTCCTGGGCCATCTTGTTAGTCAACGAGGGATTGAAGCCAATCCAACAAAAGTTAAAGCAATTGTGGATATGCAACCTCCGCGTTCAATAAAAGAAGTGCAAAGGCTTACGGGATGCCTAGCAGCATTGAATCGGTTCATATCCAGATCGGGGGACAAATGCCGTCTATTCTTTGAAGCTATCAAGAAAGGACAGTTCACCTGGACTAACAACTGTCAAAAGACGTTTGACCAACTCAAAGATTACCTGGGAGATGTAAAAATCTTATCAAAACCTATCCCAGGAGAGAAGCTATATTTATACCTAGCAGCGTCAGAAGTGGCCATCAGCTCTGTTTTGGTGCGAGAGGACGAGCAATACTCGAAGAAATACATGCCGGAGTATGCGGAAATCATACTGGGGGGCAAGCCTTGGCATACAAAACCATCAGACAAGGCTATTATTGGCCAACTTTACGTCAAGATGCAATCAAGAAAGCAAAGACTTGCCATCAATGTCAAATTTTTGCCCCAAACATTCATACCCCGGCCCAACAGCTCGTATCAGTTTATAGCCCGTGGCCATTTGCTAGATGGGGGATGGAAATTATTGGTCCTTTTCCAGCGGGAGTTGGAGGAGTTCGATTTGCCGTTGTGGCAGTCGACTACTATACAAAATGGGCAGAAGCAGAAGCCATGGTAAAAATCACCCAGCAGAAAATGATCAACTTCATTGGGAAGAATATCGTCTGTCGTTTTGGAGTTCCACAAACCATCGTGACAGACAATGGTCCGCAGTTTGATGGAAAAGAGTTGAGGGATTTTTGTACAAAGTGGGGGATAAAAAAACATTACTCTAAGCCCTACCATCCCCAATCGAATGGACAAGTTGAGGCTGTAAACAAGATTATCAAGCATACATTGAAAGTACGGTTGGCAGAGAGCAAAGACAGTTGGTCTGAAGAACTCTCGAAAGTCTTGTGGGCATATAGAGTTTCTCCCAGGTCAAGCACCGGAGAAACACCTTTTGTAATGGCTTTCGGAACAGAGGCTGTGATACCAATCGAGTTAAAGACCAACACATACCGGACGACCAACTTTGATGAGCAGGCGAACAACTCTGCTCTAGCTACTGAAATGGATTTGCTCGAAGAAAAAAGACTGAATGCCGAGCTAAAAAATGCTACCTATAAGCAGCGAGCAGAACGCTATTATAATTCCCATGTTAAAATCAGGGAATTCAGAGTTGGAGATATGGTTCTAAGAAAGTTGCTCGCCCAACCTCCAGGTGTATTGGGACCAACTTGGGAGGGCCCGTATCGTATAACGGAAAAATTCGTTAATGGTGTATACGATATCGAAGATATGGAAGGCAAGCCGACCCAATACTCCTGGAATGCTATACATCTGAAGAAGTACTATCAATGAGACAAACAAGTTCTTAATTGGGCGAACAAATGTCTTGGGGGGCCAGTGAATCAAGTAAGGCAAACCAAAAACTTGCCTAATTTTTTGAAAATTTTTCTAAGTATAGAATTTAAAGTTGTTCGGCACATTGTATAGTTTAGTGTTGTTTCATCTTTTATTTATAGACGGAGTTGCTCGGCAAAAATATTATAAGCGAGCATTTTTTAGTTAATGTTCAAAGTTGTTCGTCAGATTATATTTGTTAGTGACGAGCAGTCTTATAACATTTGTAAATTTTTCATTATGTAAATATAGTAGTTGTTCGTCAAGAGAAAAAGTCCAAAAGCTCGAGGTACAAGTCCATTTTGAGGACCAAAGCCACTTAAAGGTTGTTCATTTTTTAAAATGAACAGAACCTAAGGCTGAACCCTGATTCCACTAAAGGCAAAGTTCAATTCGAACAAAAGCCCAACGCTATATGTTATAATTGCAAAGGCATTGATAAAAATGTAAAGGCAATTAACATATAAAGAAAATGAGCGAACAAAGAAAGACATTCCATTAATTAAAAGGCATTAAGCCTAAAAAATAGTACAATGATCCTAAAAGTCAAGTACTACAAAAGGAGCGAACAACTATTACAAAGAAGGTGAAGAAAAAAGCTAAGTCCTATATCTACTGTTGCTCGGCAGGAGGAGGATCTTGAGTTTGATCAACGGGAGGTTCAACGATCATATCTCGAGCCAAGTCTTCGGCAGCCTTATCCTCAGCCTCTTTAGCATTTTGCTCATCAGCCACGGCCGCCTCTTCCTCTTGATCGCCTTCATCAACTGGAGGCGGAGGATGAGTAATGACAATACTGGGGTCAAGTTTGTCAAGTTTAACCCCTAGTACAGCCAAATCCGCCAGCTGAATTTCAATATTGCTCGGCGGTGGATAGTTCTCCATGAATTCATTCAAGTCCTTGCTCATTTCTTCCACCATATCCTTGTAATCGTAAGCATCGGCCGTGCGGATGCTGTCCGCGTAGGTGCAAATGTACCCAAGGTTTGAAATGGGGGCAGTTCGAGCTTGAACTTCGGCTTCGAGTTGCTCGCTTGTGAAGAGTTTGGCTTCCGCCTCTCGAAGATGAGCATTTTCAGCTTTGAGCTCAGCAATCTCTTGTTCGGCCGCGGACAACTTCTTCTCCCCCTCGCCGAGTAGGGCATCTTTACCTCTCAACTCACCAGACAAGCCTTGGATTTCTCAAAGATATTTCTTTTCATTATCAATGTAAACATTGATCTGGTTATTGAGGCGGGCAAGTTTGGCCTCATATTGGCTGATGAGGCCGTCCTTCTCCTCTGTGAGTTGCCGAGCAGTGCTGGCATAGCGACGAGCAGATTCTTCTTGCTCGGCAATTTGGGCCATTGCCCTTTGGGCCGTGACGAGGCCATTAGCGTGGAGCATCATAGAGAGATGGATGTTGTCCGCCAGCCCTTGTTGGAAGATGACTTTGTCCAAGGGACGTGTCCAGGCTCGGGCGATCAACTCCGTCGCCCTGCGAACATGATCGCCAGGAATCTCCTTTATGTTGACGGAAGTTTTCGAGCAAGCATACTGATGTACAACACTTGCTCGACCGGGATGATCGTCAGCACGATATCTGCGAACAAGAAAGTAAAGGATACTTAGAAAAATAAAAGAAAAAGTGAATCTTGCTCGGCAAAGGCAGGGGTAGACTTACTCTTTGAATTTCCGATCGTCCCAACCCAGATGGGTAAGGTCTTCAGGGCCACGGACAGGGGTGGAATCCGTGCCCGCTTTGCCGGATTTCTCTGTGGGCTCGATGGAGGAGTGCCGAACAGTTTCCCCCTCAGGGCGAGCATGACTGTGGCCCACCTTCTCCTTCCCCTTGCCACCACCGGGGATATCTTGGGCCAACGGAGTCCTATCGGCTTTTTTCAAACGTTTCCCCCCGCGAGGAGGAGAAATCGGAGAAGATGGCTGGGCAGGACCAGGGGGAGCAGCTGGTCGCGGAACTTTGGCTCTTTCAGCCTTGTTCGTCATCCACAAAACCTTGGTAGGCGGGTCACCTCTACTCTTTCGTCCTTTCGGAGGCGCCATTTCGAAAACTCTTTGTTCGAGGAGAGCAAAACAGGGGGGAACTGCAACAGTGACTTGCTCGGCTAAAAAAAAAAAAAGAAGTTAAAAGAGTTAGACGAGCAAGTTGTGGAAGTCAAATGACGAGCAAAGTTGGTGTTAGGAGTTAGAAATTTGCGTACCTGGGGGCACCTCAGCTTGAGCTTCCAAGTGGTGGGGATACGTAAGCAGACGAGCAGCTCTCGGGCACTTTCCCTCGCGCAAATACTCAGTGGTCCTTTCCGCTCTATTACGAAGGCTGACCAAGCAAGAGGTGAATAGAAACTCCGAGCCGATCTCTTCTTCCTCTGAGTTCCACTTGGGTAAACGAGGGCCTGCGAACAAATAAGAAAAGTTAAATTAGAACAGAACAGTTCGAGGACGAACAAGAAAATAATCTTACGTTTAAATTTCCCATAAGAGGCTGGGGAATTTATTCGTCCATCACCACCATGTGGACCAGAAGATGCTCGCCAATCACCCCCGATGAAGAAAAAGTGTTGTTTCCAATCACGGATTTTGTTCGGCACTCCATCTACCATCTTCAATCCTGTCCTGGCCTTGAGATAGTAGTAACCTTCCTCTCCAGGGGGACATCTTGTGATCGTCATAAGGTAGTTGATCTCTTCTGCAGTTATACGATCAATATACCCTTCCAGTGCGAACAGACACATTGTCCCCAACAGGTTCATCCACCCAATCGGAGTAATTTGGGTGATTTCAATCCAGCGATCAGAGTATGAATGTTGATCGCCGTGCATCCTGGAGGTGGGCGATCAGCTCTCTCTTTTCTCTTGGGGGCCCACATATGAATATCATAGGGAATCTTGTAGGTCTCCCGGATCGAGTCCAACTCATATTCGCGAACAACACTTTTAATCTTGCTCGCCTGGAATTCGGACTTCACCAAATCCAACACTTCTCTCTGTGGGCGAGCAAAGTTGTTCGCGTGTTCCTCAGTATATGCTCGCCATTCAAAAGGCCGAGCAACTCCAGTTGGGATCTCATTTTCCATCATCTTTGGAGATGGGAACCCTATCCCTTCCAAGAATTCACGAGTCAACTCGTCAAATTGGGGATCTTCCGATTCAGCGCTGGTCGAGGAGCCTTCGTCGGAATCCCTGTTCGCAGCGACCACCACTCCCCTCCCTGATGGACGAGCACCCGTATCTTCTACCGATCGAACAATAGAGTCCACGTGGGGATCCGAAGTCGAAGAGACTTCGAAAGGGGGTCGATTCTCGTGTGCCACAATAGGGAAGAGGGGTTCAAGAGTTTCCTCAGATTTGTTGCTCGAATGCGAAGACATAGAAGGAGAAGAAGAACCAGACGGCGGCGATTCGTCGGAGAAGACAGCGGAGCAAAGCCCCACACGGCGGCAATGGAGATTTTTGAAGAAAAACAAAAGAAATGAGGTAGAGAAAGGAAGTGACTACCTGGGAATGGAATTTGGAGCCAAATACTGGAAGAACGGACGCCGGAAAAGCTTGGAATCGCCGGAGAAGGAAGAATCGCCGGAGCACTGTAGCAAAGATGGAAAAAGTGGGAAAAATTTCAGTTTCTCCCATATTTATACCCCAAGCAAAAACGGGGTAAAATCCGTAATTACCCCAAAAAATGGGGACCAAGTTGCCAAAAAACGGGGTAAAATTCGAGTAAGTGTGAAAATTGAAGGACCTACATGCAAACATAGGGGCGCATGGCCTCGGGATTGCTCGCGCGTGGGCGGCGCACAATCATGCCGCCCACGTCATCTTCGTACAACCCCCAGACCTTGAGGAGACGGAACGACGTACCATTTGTTGCTCGCCAGGACCAATGATGTTCGTCCAAATCCACACCACAAATAGCTTTACCGTATTGAAAAATGTAGTGTAATGAGATATAAATAAGTGATATTTGGAAGTGATTAATTTTAGAGAATAAAATTATTTTTTTCGTAATTTGGGATAGTTTAAAATGTAATAGAGGGAGTGAATTTTATTAAATTATATGTCCAACAATAAAGGGGTAACAAATTTATTGAGTGAGGGAGTAGAACTAAGGCAAGGAGTATGAACCCAAATAACATGATCCTTATTCACATAATAATGTAGTATTGTGAATTTGAAAGTCTTGCTTTCTTTTTCATTCATAGAAATTAAACAAATCCAGAAAAGGACCACCATCCACATAGCACAAAATTAATGGTCAAGTATCACTCCCCATGATTATAAATACCAGAGATTTGGCCTCACTAAAAATCACACCTTTTCACTACAAAGCTTCATCATCATCTTAATTCAATCTCTCTCTCTTCCTCCCTCCCTCATCAATGGCCAAGTTCCAACTTAATCTCCGTACGATTGGTTTGGTAATAATAGTTGCACTTATTGCCTCCCCAAACACTACAGAGGGAAGGCAGCTAAATACAATTAAGACAGAAGGTCGAATTCTTGCAAGAAAAATGGTCCAACAAATTCATCAAGCAAACCACTTTGTTGGAGACCAAAAAGATGTGGATGCTAAGAGGCCAGATGGGCACAGCCCTGGTATTGGCCATTCTATCGGAAACGCCAATTAGCCCCCAACTACTTAATTAATTTTCCACCTCCTGATTGTATATACATATTAATATATGTATTTTTCGTGATTTAATCACGCCTTTAAAGAATCAATTAGTATCTAAAATGGTTCTTTTTTTTTTTGTGTGTGTGTATTGAACGCACTATATATATATGCATCACGATTTATTCTTATCGCTGTAAAATATGTTTGCTTAATCTCTCCCTCTATCCTCATGCATGCACATGTTAATTTAATCAGAGAGAAAAGCAAAATTGCCCTTAAATGTATGGGCAAAATGTTTTTTACCCAACTTTTTAAAAAGTGTAGGTCATGTATGAGACCATCTAATGACATGAGACAATGAAAAATGATATAATTAGGGCATTGACTCATTCACACTTTGGTAGGAGTGGTGTTAATTTGTGTTGTCTCATGCCATGAGACGGCCTTATACAAATTTTTTTCTTTTAAAAAATATGTGAATTGCTCTAAAAAAAGGTTGGCAAATGGTTGACACACAGGTTGGCACAAATTGTTTTTTGCCCAACTTTTTAAAAAGGATGTAAATTGCTCTAAAAAAACGTTGGCAAATGGTTAGCACACAGGTTGGCATGGTGTCAACCGTTTGCCAACCTTTTTAGGGCAAAATACATCTTATTTACAAAAGGGGGTAAATAATAAGTGCCCCTTAATTTTTGGGCAATTTTGTGTATTTTCTTATTTAATTAACATGTTTTCATATTTTAGTTACGTGACTGCCAATTTAATAGTATCTACAGTTAATTTCAGTTGATACATGTATATATATTCATAATAATTGAATATCTGCAGAAAGTGATCAACCACATGTGAGAACAGGGTCTAGTGTTTGTGTAATGCTTAATTAATTAAGGTTCTAATCTTTATATTACCAACCGAAAGCATGCATAAAGAACAATTAGATCAATATGTGCCACAAGCGTAGGCCCATAGTTTTGATCCTATAACTTTCCATTTTTTTAGGACATTTTTAGTAGGACAATTGTTTTTAATGCTTCAAATGAGTACAGGGATACTCACACCCTCAATTTAAAAAAAAAAAAAAAAAACACAGAGAATAACAAATGAGAGCAATATTAAATTAAGGTTCCTAGACCCATAATTTTGGTGCTATAACTTTCACTTTTTGGCTCGTAATTTTTTACATTGATAATTAAATTTACGTCCATTTCTTGTCAGAGGTCAGCGTTTTTGGCATTTGCATCTTTGGAACGATTTGCTAAAAGGTGAAAGCTACGGGACCAAAAATAAGAAAAGGGTGTTGTTCTACAAAACTTGGACGTAAAATAAGTCATGTGCAAAATTACGAACAAGATTGTTACCCATTTTGGAAGGATTGCGCAAAAATGAAAATTACTTACGGGACAAAAAATGTGTTAGAATCAGTAAATCAACTTTGGATTAAAAAAAATGTAATAAATATATACACACTAAGCATCGAGAATTGAAATATAACCCTACATATAAATATAATTACGTTGTAAAAAAAGTAATCTAAAGTTAATAATTAATTAGTTCAACAGTTTGAGAACATGATGACTAACTTAACCTTTTTCGTTTATAGTTATACAAATAAAAGTGACTTGATCATAGGAATTACTGTCACATCTCAAAGATCCTACCTTTATAAAAGTTATTATAGTGACTAACTTAATAAATAATAGAGAAAATTCCACTACATATCTGCAAGTCCCGCCGATTCTATTCCTTTCAAAGTTAGGAAAGTAGGTAAATTAATACATACGTATGATCAAAGCCAAGTTGTTGTATGCACCAATTAAGTATAATGTGCATTTTTTTAATAATTATGATTATTTTCACTAAATAATTAAGATTATTTATATTGAACAGTTATCGTTGTCCAACTTTAATTATTTAGTGTACACAAATTTTACTGTTTTGTAAATATAATCTAACTATTTAAAAATGTATTTGAATTACACGATACACCACACGTATAATAGACTTACTCATGATCAAATTATGGAATTGAAGTTTAAAAAAAACTAATTTAGCCGTTTTTAATGCATGGACTTGGAATGAGGATTTTATGGTCAGAAGTCTTTTTTATTTAATTTTTTAGGGTTAATTGCAAATAAAATCACGATTTTTTCGCTAATTGCAATTTAATCTAAACTTTTGAATTGCTACAAATAAAACTTCAACTTTAAATTTGTTAGCAATTTGAAGCAAATGACAAATTTCAATCTGCCCGAAAATGATGATTAATTATGTTTTGTCATCCAAACCAATCTAAATATATTAATACAATTAATTATTCATTGTCGAGTAAGTGAAAAACATCATTTTCGAACAATAAAAAATTTATATGTTGCTTCAAATTGTAACCAAATTTTAAGTTGGAGTTTTGTTTGCAAAGATTTAAAAGTTTAGATTAGATTGCAATTTGCAAAAATGTTGTGATTTTATTTGCAATTAACCCAATTTTTTAATATGTTATTCGTAGCATTAAAATAAACTCGACTGCACAATTTACAGACATCATTAACTACTATAATAACAATTAAAAAAATAAACAAATGATAAAATATATTAAGTATAAGTTAATTGACGGATAGGTCTATTGTGTAAATCATTTCACATAAACCGAGCAAACAAATTATATTTTGATTTTTTTAACTTCAAAATTGTAATAAATAATTTAAAAGGGAATGAAATATAATACTTTCAAGTTAAGGGTGTCTTTTTACTCATATATAAAAATTATTATCCCATCCTCCATCAAGTTTTTGTGTTAATTAATTTATCAACTAATCATATTAAATGATGAAATGTATAAAGCATTGACCAAAATAAGTTGAATATAAAATTAAGTTATTAAATATACGCATTTTCTATTAAATAAACCAAAGAATGAAAAGAAGTAAAACAAGAATCCCTAGCCCTAGAATTTGGTAGTGGCGATTAGGCCCCACTCACCACTTTCTACAATTGTACATTTTGAAACGAACGTGCAACCCATAAATCAGAATCTGGATCTTCGTCTCTTCGATACTTGACTTCGTTTCGATCTTAATTATTTGTATATTTTATTCTCTTTTTCTTTAAAAAAAAAATAAAGGTTCTACTATTAAATTCTAATAAGGGTGTCCACCTAAAAATTGGTAAATAAATACATCTCTTTGAATGAATTATATTTCATCTAAAAATCTGAATTTGTAAGGTGTGAAATTAATTTATTTAATTATATTTTTTACAATACTGTCAAAAATTTTATTTTCCTTACACCCCCCTCACTCATGGTCGGACTCAACTTTTCCTCCTTGTGATACCATAAGAGAATTTCGTCTCATTTCAAAGTTCGAAGTTGTAGAGAGGTGTAAAATTTATTCATTTAATTATTTCCTTAACACTCTGCATTAAATTTGGTCAAACAAAAAAAATAATATCTCCAAATGGCTTTAAATCTTAAAATTGCCTTTAGGCTTTTCAAAATTTATCTCTCTTATTTTGGGCACTTTTTTTATTCAATTTACTATTTTGTAATGTAATAAATAAATCTAGATTTTTATAAATCGAGGGATACTTTCTTTTGATTCTTGGTATTCAGTTTAAGAATCGACTATTTAGAGAACCAGTAACCTAGAGAAATTGAGGAGTTTTTTGGTTTTTACCAAGGGTGTAGAAGTCGGAAATCGCTAGTCGGTCAAATTTGGAATGCCTAGCGCCTAGGCGTGGATTAGTCGTTGGGAGTTTTTTTTGTTTTATTCAATTTTTTACTGTCTATATCTCAGTAATATAGTAAAATATTATTTGATAGTATTTTAATATGACTATTTTTATTGTAGTAACAAGTTAACAACATAATATCAACTTTCATATGCAAATAATTCAACTAGACAATCACACACATTTATCAATTTAATTGAAATTCTCCAAACGACGTCGTTTCAAGGCGGAAAAAATAAAATAATGAATATTTTGTCTGTCTAGGCGGATTACACTACAAATCGGGCGGCTGATGACCGCCTAGCACCTAGGCGCCGCCTAGGCGGGGGCCTAGAGGAATTTCTGCATCACTGGTTTTTACTATATCACACAGCCTCGCAAGCCAATCAGTGCCACAACTGATAGACGGCAGACAAAAGCATCATATTAATTTATGACATACATCCTTACAGAAAAATTAATATTCCAAAATAAACATAAATATATTTTGATCTCCAACGGAAAAATATACTCCCTCCATCCTTAAAAAATAGTCTTATTCTTTTGCACCTGGTTCAATGCGTATGTCGGAGAGTAATATGGAGTTTTCCGAGGTTCATTTTTTTAATAAAATGATCGTTAATGGAAAGTTCGTTTCACATACTTTGCATAAATGATCATTTTATTAAAAAACGGACCTAAAAAAACTCTGTAATACCCTCCGACATATCGCATTAAATCACGTGCAAAAAACATGACTATTTTTCAAGAACAGAGATAGTATCAATCATGCCCATAAATTCAGAAGACTTTTGCAACCATTCAAAAGTTACGGAAAATTTTAGTGTAGTAAATTCTCAAGCACACAAGCATTCATAAAAGCGCATGAAATCCAGAAGATTTCCGAAGCTTTTCTATAACAATTGTGTTCTTAGTTTTGTACTTACCTAAGCTTATTCATACACATTCTAAGTATAGAAAAGTATCTAATCATTTGTCTTGAACATAACTGTAAAAGAAAATCTATATAGTACTGAAAGAAAATTAAACATTAACCGTACACTACAAGAAAACATAAAATTACCTAACAAAATTGTCAACATGACTATAAAATTTCCAACAAAAAGTTTTTGTAGTGGAGATTGTGTACGAAATTACCTACAAAAATTTCCAACTATATAGACATTTTCATTCTCAATGCCTACGGAATTTTCGTAGGAAGATTGTTTGTGGGTAAATTTTTATAGGCAAATTGCTTTTGTAGATTGTAGAATGAGAGTACCTACATGCATGATTAGAAAATTTTGTTGGCAAATCGATAGCAATTCCACTATAGAAATTTTTTGTAGGAAAATTTCGTAGACAATTCTAATTTTATAGGCAACTTTTAGTTTTTTTTTTTTTTAGTGATAGTTGATTAGTATATAGTTGTAAAGTGTCAGTAAATTGAGCAAATTTCAATGAGAAAAAAAATATACTGAGTGAGAGAGGACTAATGGTTATTACAAACACCCAAATTAGGTTAATAGAATATTTGGTAGTGAGATTAAAAGAGTACTGGTACATTAGTGATAGCGAATAAGTTGATATATGAGAAGTTGAAAGTAGTGGTTAGCAAGGTTAATCTACATAGTTATAATAAAGACACAATCCGTTTGACCTTGAGCTATATGTTTGCAAGTTTTTTTGGCACCTAATCAAAATGCATATATTGCTACACACCTAACTGTTTAGTTTGAAAAAATAGAGAAAATGTGTGAATATAATTGGTGTGCTTATATTGTGGAAATGTTAAAGCACCAGATAATGTCCACAAAGACTTTGTCTGCAGGAGGTTGTGCAATGTTGATTCCTGTAAGTTATGTTTAACACAATCTTTTTGTATATATTGTATATATATATTTTCCTATTATGTATATTTTATATTCATTTGATGTAGACACTAGCACTTTGTTTGACTACAGTTTTGGTTGTGCGAGCACATGGCTTTGATCAATCCAATTGAAAGAGATGCATGTCCAGATTCTTGAAATGAGATTTGAATGACCTTAACAAGAGGGTTTCAAAGATTAATGTTGCAGAACTTGAAGTTTGAACATCAATCTATGTCATTAACAATCTGTATTTAATGTTTTGATTAGGTACATACTGAAATATTGGAAACAACTAAAAATGAGAAAAGAGTTTTCCAGAAACTTTTGAGGAGTTGGGAAAGCCAAAATACATATGATTCTGTGGAAGATTTGGGGAGTGGAACTAATAGAGAGAGTGAGGAGACTGAGGAGAACAAGTCTGAGAGTAAGAAGACTGAGAAAAATATATCTGAGAGTGAGGACAATAAATCTGAGAGTGGGGGGGGGGGGGGGGGAACTTTTGCAACATAATTCGATTGGCCACACTTGTTGGTAGAATGGAGGAAGTTGTTGGTCCAGCAATTGAAGGGACTTCGAAATCAGGAAATGATTCATTAATACATGAAGGTTTTGGTAGCCAATCGTGGATATTATGTGATACTCAGTTAAACTTGGCAACAATACAGAAAGTATCAGCGGCGAAAGATTTTGAAAATCTTGAAAATTTTGTGGAATGTGTTGTTAGATATGCATTAGGGAAAAAAGAGGCGACAGATCGGAATGCTTGAGATATGGATGAAATTTTGAAACAGTTAGAAGAAATAAGGGAAAAATTTGTTGAGAATGACTTAGAGATGGAAGAGTTGAAAAAGTTATTGGAGACGAAAGATAAAGAGTTCAATGCTTTGATAATGGAAATGTTGTCAAAAAAGGATTTGCAACAAACAAAATTGAGGGAGATGCAGTGATGGTCCCGTTTTTTAAGGGCAAAATGAGAATTCAGGATCAAATTTTTTTTAAACCTTTCCCTCAGGGAGTTCAGTAAGAGTGGAAAGTTCTCAAGTCACTGCATTGCTAAGAGGCTGAGCTACCAAGTCATTTGAATCCATACAATTAATAGTTTCAACCACTTTTCTTGAAATGCGGCCTGGTCAGTGTCAGAGTTGCTGCCTCGTGCTGATTGGTCCACGTGGGCTGGATCCAACGGATCTTTGACTCAGTGGATTGACCAAGACCCACTGACTTTAGGTAGCTTCCTCCTTCACTGACTGATGATCTTCAGTGGACTGAACGTCTTCAGTGTAGTTGTCCTTCAGAGACTGTTTGAAGATCATTCCAAGAAGTTTGTCATAAGGCTGAATGACAAACTTCCCTGACCACAGTAGCCTGACTCCTTCAGGGCCTACTTGGTGCAGCACTGATCCTCTTGATCATGCTATTCACTGAGTGGTCCACCTGACTTAGCTTAGAACATCCAAGTTTACACTCAGTGGGACATTCTTCAGGCTTCTCTTCAGGTTCAGGTCACAAGCATGGCTTCAGTCAGTTCTTCTGGGTGTCATCTTGATATCTTCAGGCTGTGTTGCTGAGTTCCCCCTCGCTGAGTTCCCCCTCAACTGAGTATTCCTTCAACTGGGTTCTTCTCAACTGACAACCTATTCTACTGAGAAATAACCTAGCCTGACCTGAAACAAAAGATACAATCCTGACTGCTTTCAAACCTATTACAAGTGGTTTTGGAAAATCATCAAACCTAAACATATCCCAACATGCAGTTTGAGATTGAGAAGATCTGTTCAGAGAATGAGGATATGAGGTTAACCATAAACTCATTAAAGGTCTTTAATGAAACACAAATTTGGAAGAACCCGAATAACTTAGTACATGTGGATATTGTGGAGGAACTTTATAGGAAAAGGGAAAAAAACAAGGAACTCAGTGACAAGAATAAAAAGTTGAAAGATTTAATTAAGATTTACGATGTGATTGATCATCATGTAGATGGGGTTGAAGATTTGAAGATGCCAGTAATAAAAAAAAACGTTCAAAATGTTTGCAAGATCCAAGCACGATGATTAAATAGGTGAAGGAGAGCATGGAGTTTGTTGATAGAAAGGGAATTGATAGAAATTCATGATGTTGATGAAGTTTTTGAATCAAAAGTTTCGAGGGGTAAGTTGAATTCAAGAATAAATATGCTGCAGTTAAGAAAATTGATGATGCAGTTAAGGAGAAGATTTCACATTTTTTAGACCAAGGTGGGGAAAGGTACGTGTTTGTTTATATTTTGAACTTGTATTCATATTTTAATTTCACATCCTAGAACTGATTATTAAATCTGGTTGGTTACAATTCTGTTGTTTGGAAGGGGACCGGATATATGTTCGAAATTAGAGTAGCTGAAATTCTGAAGATCCTGCACAATGATAGGATATCAACTCCAGTATTGTTAATATGTCTAATTTAATTGTAAATGCTTTGAACTTCCTGTATACCACATATGGTTTCTTGAAATACATTGCTCACATGGTGTTCACATATTTTTTTGAAGATGATTGACAGTTGGATGGAATTAATGAAAAAAAATATAGTAGTTCAACAGCAGCTGGACGCATGCTAGTATTTACATCAGCTATCACTACAAGAAATTCGCATTTTAGCAATGAATTTTACCAACGGATTCATATCAGTTGGCAAATACCAACGGATTTGCAACAGATCCTTCTGCAACATATTGTCAACACTTTACTAACGGATTACCTATGTATTTTTCCAACCAACACTATTTCGTTGGTAATCCGTTAGATATTTTCCCAACGAAAATTAATCCGTTAGTAATCAACTGATATTTGGGTCGATAACAGATTAGTAACATAATTATATAGCAACAAAAAATTTATGTTGGTAATCAAATTATTTTATTATTTATTTTTAGCAACAAATTAGTAACAAAAATTTTTAGCAACAAAAAATTTCTGTTGGTAATCAAATTAATTTTTTCTCTTCAAAATTAAGATTCATCATTGATTTTAGCAACAGATTAGTAACAGAATTTCATAACAAGTGGTAATTTCCATTGGTAACAAATTACTACTTTTTACCCACAACTTTATAGTGTAATTAACTTTCACTCATTCCGTCGGAAATGCCTTCTCAAAGAAAGCCCTGAATCGTCCTCTCCGTCGTCTTCTTCGGCGATAACTGGCGTGAATAACAACTCATCGTCTCTAACGCTTACTCACAAATCACCCTATCTCGTGTTGATTTAGCCCAAAATGATTCTCAGGAAAAAGCCCTAGCTCGCCTTCTCTAGATTGCTAACTAGCTAATAGCAGTCATCTCTGGCGCGAATTAAAAAATTATCTACCTCCTGCAGCATCGAGCATATCTGTGGTGATATATTATAGTCCACTACTTCTTCTCTATAATTGTAAGTTTCTGTGTTTATATTATCGCAGTCAATTTAATTAGTATTTTTCTAAGATATATTATGTGTGAAGTTGGGTCCGAAGTTTGATTATTATTGTTTTGTTAAAAATTATTTTGTGCCATTGATGTGTTTCTAAGTGATTGGATTGGAAGACTGAAACAAATTTATATGTTGCCCTCTTTGTTCCTTGCTCAACATTCACATATGAGCATATGGTACACCAACTAATTTTGATTCTCTTTCCTCAAATTGTTATGGTGTCAAAACTGATTTAATCAGACTGAAATTCGTCGATTGGATGTTGAGTTTGTTTCTATAGATGCACATGTAATTTAGTACTGGATTTGTTATGAGTTTTTTTAAAGATATGTGTTATATTGGATTTTATTTAAATAGTGCAATCATTGTTGTATCGTTACACTTTTTAAATACATTTTAAGATTAATTGTGTATTTTGATTTGTAGCTTGGCAGCTGTGAGGGGCTGAACATTGAATGAGTTGAAGTCAATTTTGTATTTCCTTTCTAGTAATTGGTGAGAAATTCATCACACACCCTATTTATTGTATATTAATTTAATTTTTTATATAGCATGTAATTACTGAGTGTTGGTATGATCAAAAGTGTTTGTTTTTAATTTTGTTTTTGCAATTTTCTGTTGCTGAGAGGGCTTGAGGATAATTTGTTAAATTTTTTTTTTTTTTTTTTGTCTCACTAATAAACTGAGGCTTAATATTAGTATGAATGGAGAAATGCCACATAGTGCTTAAAGGAAAGTAACATATAGTGGTCTTACTTTGATGTTTGTCCTCATCATTTCAACAGCTTACATCCAAACCTTGGATCCTTTTGCAGCTAAGAATAAGTGAGCATCGGAAATTTACATTGTTAGTTGTGTTGAATTTTATTCAGTAGGTTTGCTGCACATTTTTGGGGATTTTGTTTCTTTGCTAGTTTGAATTTTGTTTTGATTAATGGCTTGCTATTTGCAGCAAGAAATATTTTGTGCCCTAATTTTGGATTTGCACCGCTGTGTTGTAGATATTAGTTATTTGGTTGTTTTACATAGCTGATAATTATAATAGACTAATTCTTGGACAAGTTGGAATTTGCTTATCATATTTTTCTTTCTTTCAAAATTAAAATATGTACTTTTGTATTGAATTAGGTGAAACTTGAGTCTTCTCTTATTTGGAAGTTTTAATGCCATCCTTGCTTTGGGCCTGAACCAAAATGGTCTTCCAGGGAGGCTATTGAAGGAGCTAGAATTATGGTAATATCTTATCCTCACAAAGTATCTTCTCTAATTTGATTTCAGAAGGAATGAAAAACATAAACTTTTTGTGAATGTGCAATGTCTAGCATGATAAAACAGGCTGTTATTGAATTTTAAATGGTTCATAGTAGCAGTATTTTCTTTATTCCTAGAATGTGAATTGACTTTGGAAATGAAACTAAACATAGTGATTAGTGACGGCATCCCTGCAGAACCATCATCGCCGTCTTCGATCGAAGCCAAGATTCAGCAGCTCACTCAGGTATTAAAAATCACAATTACATGGAATTTGGAAACAGGATTAAAGTATCGCACACTTGCAGTAATATTTGCTGGGGAAAGGAGGTTTATGCCTTATAGATTTATTTGTGCCACTTTCATTGTTAATAGTTTGTCAATGGACCCCCAACCTGATTGTTCTACTGTTCTTGTTGTGTATCTGATTTGGAAAATTGCAATACCTACAAAGGGTTGATTTTCGTGGCTGTTGATTTAGCGTATATTTGTATTTCACCTAGTTGTTTGCTATATACGAAAATTGCTCCAGGGATCAAGATCACTTCTTCCAGCTCTGCCATTTTCTTATCGAATATTTGGTAGAATTTTAAAGGAAGATCTCATGGAAGGTTGCCGATTAGAACGGAATAAGAGAATTTTGAATTAGAGTAGTTTTGTGGATTTTCTTGTTTTTAGAAATTGGAATTTCCTAGTTCTGTTTAGATCATCTTAACTTTTACAGCTATAGCCATCCAGTTTTCTACAGTATGCCGTAATCTTGATTCACAACAACAGTAAATAGAAAATAAAGTATTTTTTTAGGTCCGTGTTTCAAACAATGTTCTCTTTCTCTTTTGGGAATCTCTTATGATATTTGCAGATATCTCCTACATTAATGTTGTGGTTTATCATTTATTGTCGATTCTCAATTTCTTTTATTACAAATATGTACTAGTCTGCTTGGATAATTAGTTATTCAATATTAAATCAATGTGAAGTTATTCTGGATATTGCTCAACTTGATTTTGCTGCTGATTGCACTAAATTATGTTCGATTATGCTCCCTTCTTCCAGTCTTACTTATTACTTGTCTTCTTTTTGTGAAAGACATTGAAATTAAAGAACCATGCTATTTAATCCTACTGTGATAGTGTCTTTTTCCGGAGTATTTGGTTGGTGACGTTTAGACTCCACTGTTTATAATTGATTCGGTTTTTTATAGGTATCAGGTAATATTACTCATTCATGTTATATATAGATATATATAAAAGAATAGAATGTCAACAAATGATGATTTAAAACTAATTTTTTTTTAAAATATATACTGTAAAACCTAATTTGGAGCCATAGTTTAGAATCTATTCGAGGTTAATTAATTTAATTTATTATTCTGTGTTGCGTGTATACATTTAGTTTTTATTGCAAGCTGAATTGTTTAGTTTGTCACAGATTAAAACCAACTTATTCCCTGATGTTGGTAATGCGAAAAATTGCGCCAACAACGTAGTGATGTGTAACGCGGCCCAATTAAGTATCTTGAGAGGTACTTGAATATATTATATATTTTTATATTATAAAGATAAAGATTAAACAAATTTTGATCTAGGATTAGACCATGTCCGTAAATCCGTATGTAATTTGATCTAGTTAGACCATGATCAACAAATGAAAACCACCATAGACCACACTACATATAATTAATAAAACCAACCATAAAAGACGACCAAAAAAAATATTGATAGATCGATGAATCTGAGAAACAATATACTTGATTATTAATGTAAGTATTTTCAACTTTAAATTAATTGACAAACAAAAAGTATTAAGCTAAAATTTTCCAATCATTATAAATTACACGCATGATTTCAGATTTTCGAGATCCTTTTATCGAGACTTTGATGAACCTCAATAAATAAAAATATTGGATTAGGTACATACTGAAATATTGAAAACAACTAAAAATGAGAAAAGAGTTTTCCAGAAACTTTTAAGGAGTTGGGAAAGCAAAAATACATATGATTCTGTGGAAGATTTGGAGAGTGGAACTAATAGAGAGAGTGAGGAGACTGAGGAGAACAAGTCAGAGAGTAAGAAGACTGAGGAAAATATATCTGAGAGTGAGGATAATAAATCTGAGAGTGGGGGGGACTTTTGCAACATAATTCAATTGGCCACACTTGTTGGTAGAATGGAGGAAGTTGTTGGTCCAGCAATTGAAGGGACTTCGAAATCAGGAAATGATTCATTAATACATGAAGGTTTTGGTAGCCAATCGTGGACATTATGTGATACTCAGTTAAACTTGGCAACAATACAGAAGGCATCAGCGGCGAAAGATTTTGAAAATCTTGAAAATTTTGTGGAATGTGTTGTTAGATATGCATTAGGGAAAAAGAGGCGACAAATCGGAATGCTTGAGATATGGATGAAATATTGAAACAGTTAGAAGAAATAAGGGAAAAATTTGTTGAGAAGGACTTAGAGATGGAAGAGTTGAAAAAGTTATTGGAGACGAAAGATAAATAGTTCAATGCTTTGATAATGGAAATGTTGTCAAAAAAGGATTTGCAACAAACAAAATTGAGGGAGATGCAGTTTGAGATTGAGAAGATCTGTTCAGAGAATGAGGATATGAGGTTAACCATAAACTCATTAAATGTCTTTAATGAAACACAAATTTGGAAGAACCCGAATAACTTAGTACATGTGGATATTGTGGAGGAACTTTATAGGAAAAGGGAAAAAAACAAGGAACTCAGTGACAAGAATAAAAAGTTGAAAGATTTAATTAAGATTTACGATGTGATTGATCATCATGTAGATGGGGTTGAAGATTTGAAGATGTCAGTAATAAAAAAAAAACGTTCAAAATTTTTGCATGATCCAAGCACGATGATTAAATGGGTGAAAGAGAGCATGGAGTTTTTTGTTAGAAAGGGAATTGATGGAAATTCATGATGTTGATGAAGTTTTTGTATCAAAAGTTTCGAGGGATAAGTTGAATTCAAGAATAAATATGCTGCAGTTAAGAAAATTGATGATGCAATTAAGTAGAAGATTTCACATTTTTTAGACCAAGGTGGGGAAAGGTACGTGTTTGTTTATATTTTGAACTTGTATTCATATTTTAATTTCACATCCTAGAACTGATTATTAAATCTGATTGGTTACAGTTCTGTTGTTTGGAAGGGGACCGGATATATGTTCGAAATTAGAGTAGCTGAAATCCTGAAGATCCTGCACAATGATAGTATATCAACTCCAGTAATGTTAATATGTCTGATTTAATTGCGAATGCTTTTAACTTCATGTATACCACATATGGTTGCTAGAAATACATTGCTCACATGGTGTTCACATGTTTTTTGAAGATGATTGACAGCTGGATGGAATTAATGAAATAAAAATATAGTAGATCGACAGCAGCTGGATGCACACTAGTATTTACGTTAGCTATCACTACAAGAAATTCGCGTTTTGGCAACGGATTTTACCAACGGATTCATATCAATTGGTAAATACCAACGGATTTGGAACGGATCCTTCTGCAACATATTGCTAAAACTTTACTAATGGGTTACCTATGCATTTTTCCAACCAACACTATTTCGTTGGTAATCCGTTAGATATTTTCCCAACGAAAATTATTCTGTTAGTAATCAACTGATATTTGGGTCGATAACATTTATTATTTATTTTTAGCAACAAATTAGTAACAGAATTTTATAGCAACAAAAAAAATTTGTTGGTAATCAAATTATTTTATTATTTATTTTTCGCAACAAATTAGTAACATAATTTTTTAGTAACAAAAAATTTATGTTGGTAACCAAATTAATTTTTTCTCCTCCAAATTAAAATTCATCATTTATTTTAGCAACAGATTAGTAACAGAATTTCATAACAAGCGATAATTTCTATTGGTAACAAATTACTACTTTTTACCCACAACTTTATAGTGTAATTAACTTTCACTCATTCCGCCGGAAATGCCTTCTCAAAGAAAGCCCTGACTCGTCCTCTCCACCGTCTTCTCCGGCGATAACTGGCGTGAATAACAACTCATCATCTCTAACGCTAACTCACAAATTGCCCTATCTTGTATTGATTTAGCCAACAATGATTCTCAGGAAAAAGCCCTAGCTCGCCTTCTCTAGAGTGCTAACTAGCTAATAGCAGTCATCTCTGGCGTGAATTAAAAAATCGTCTACCTCCTGTAGCATAGCGCATATCTGTGGTGATATATTATAGTCCACTGCTTCTTCTCTATAATTATAAGTTTCTGTGTTTATATTATCGCAGTCAATTTAATTAGTGTTTTTCTAAGATATATTATATGTGAAGTTGGGTCCGAAGTTTGATTTTTATTTTTTTGTTAAAAAATATTTTGTGCCATTGATGTGTTTCTATGTGATTGGATTGGAAGACTGAAACAAATTTATATGTTACCCTATTTGTTCTTTGCTCAACATTCACATATGAGCATATGGTACACCAACTGATTTTGATTCTCTTTTCTCAAATTGTTATGGTGTCAAAACTGATTTAATCGGACTGAAATTCGTCAATTGGATGGTGAGTTTATTTCTATTTATGCACATGTAATTTAGTACTAAATTTGTTATGAGTTTCTTTTAAGATATGTGTTTATATTGGATTTTATTTAAAGAGTGCAATCATTGTTGTTCGTTACACTTTTTAAATACATTTTAAGATTAATTGTGTATTTTGATTTGTAGCTTGGCAGCTGTGAGGAGCTGAACACTGGATGAGTTGAAGCCGATTTTGTATCTGCTTTTTAGTAATTGGTGAGAAATTCATCACACGCCATATTTATTGTATGTTCATTTAATTTTTATATAGCATGCAATTGCTGAGTGTTGGTATGATAAAAAATGTTTGTTTTTAGTTATGCTTTTGCAATTGTCTGTTGCTGAGAGGGTTTGAGGATATTTCGTTAATTCTCTTTTTTGTCTCACTGATAAACTGGGGCTAAATATTAGTATGAATGGATAAATGCCACATAGTGCTTAAAGGAAAGTAACAAATAATGGTCTTACTTTGATGTTTGTCCTCATCATTTCAACAGCTGACATCCAAACCTTGGATCCTTTTGAAGCTAAGAATAAGTGAGCATCGGAAATTTACATTATTAGTTGTGTTCAATTTTATTCAGTAGGTTTGCTTCACATTTTTTGGGGATTTTGTTTCTTTGCTGGTTTGAATTTTGTTTTGATTAATGGCTTGCTATTTGTAGCAAGAAATATTTTGTGCCTTAATCTGGGATTTGCACCGCTGTGTTGTAGATATTAGTTATCTGGTTGTTTTACGTAGCTAATAATTGTAATAGACTAATTCTTGGACAAGTTGGAAATTCCTCATCGTATTTTTCTTTCTTTCAAAATTAAAATATGTACTTTTGTATTGAATAAGGTGAGACTTGAGTCTTTTCTTATTTAGAAGTTTTGATGCCATCCTTGCTTTGGGCCTGAACCAAAATGGTCTTCCAGGGAGGCTATTGAAAGAGTTAGAATGATGGTAATATCTTATCCTCACAAAGTATCTACTCCAGTTTGATTTCAGAAGGAATGAAAAATATAAACTTTTTGTGAATATGCAATGTCTAGCATGATAAAACAGGCTGTTATTGAATTTTAAATGGTTCATAGTAGCAGTATTTTCTTTATTCCTAGAATGTGAATTGACTTTGGAAATGAAACTAAACATAATGATTAGTGACGACATCCCTGCAGAACCATCACTGCCATCTCCGATCGAAACCAAGATTCAGCAGCTCACTCAGGTATTAAAAATCACAATTACCTGGAATTTGGAAACAGGATTAAAGTATCGCAGACTTGCAGTAATATTTGCTGGGGTAAGGAGGTTTCTGCCTTATAGATTTATTTGTGCCACTTTCTTTGTTAATAGTTTACCAGTGGACCCCCAACCTGATTGTTCTACTATTCTTGTTTTGTATTTGATTTGGAAAATTGCAATACCTACAAAGGGTTGATTTTCGTGGCTATTGATTTAGCGTATATTTGTATTTCACCTAGTTGTTTGCTATATACGAAAGTTGCTCCAGGGATCAAGATCACATCTTCCTGCTCTGCCATTTTCTTATCGAATATTTGGTAGAATTTTAAAGAAAGATCTCATGGAAGGTTGCCGGTTAGAACGGAATAAGAGAATTTTGAATTAGAGTAGTTTTGTGGATTTTCTTGTTATTAGAAACTGGAATTTCCTACTTCTGTTTAGATCCTCTTAACTTTTATAGCTATAGCCATCCAGTTTTCTACAGTATGCCGTAATCTTGATTCACAACAACAGTAAATAGAAAATAAAGTATTTTTTTAGGTCCGTGTTTCAAACAATGTTCTCTTTCTCTTTTGGGAATCTCTTATGATATTTGCATATATCTCCTACATTAATGTGGTGGTTATCATTTATGGTATGTTCTCAATTTCTTTTATTGCAAATCTGTACTAGTCTGCTTGGATAATTAGTTATTCAATATTAAATCAATGTGAAGTTATTCTGGATATTGCGCAATTTAATTTAGCTGCTGATTGCAATCACTTATGTTCGATTATGCCCCCTCCTTCCAGTCTTACTTATTACTTGTCTTCTTCTTGTGAAGGGCGTTGAAGTTAAAGAACCAGGCTATTTTATCCTACTGTGATAGTGTCTTTTTCCGGAGTATTTGGTTGGTGACGTTCAGACTCCACTATTTATAATTGATTCAGTTTTTTATAGGTATCAGGTAATATTACTCATTCATGTTACATATATATATATATATATATATATATATATATATAAAAGAATAGAATATCAACAAATGACTATTTAAAACTAATTTTTTTTTTAAAATTATATACTGTAAAACATAATTTGGAGCCATAGTTTAGAATCTATTCGAGGTTAATTAATTTATTATTCTGTGTTGCGTGTATACATTTACTTTTTATTGCAAGCTGAATTGTTTAGTTTGTCACAGATTGAAACCAACTTATTCCCTGATGTTGGTAATGCGAAAAATTGCGCCAACAACATAGCGATGTGTAACGCGGCCCAATTAAGTATCTTGAGAGGTACTTGAATATATTATATGTTTTTATATTATAAAGATTAAACAAAATTTGACCTAGGATTAGACCATGTCCGTAAATCAGTATGTAATTTGATCTAGTTAGACCATGATCAACAAATGAAAACCACCATAGACCACACTACACATAATTAATAAAACCAACCATAAAAGACGACAAAAGAAAATGTTGATAGATCGATGAATGTGAGAAACAATATACTTGATTATTAATTTAAGTATTTTCAACTTCAAATTAATTGACAAACAAAAAATATTAAGATAAAATTTTCCAATCATTATAAATTACATGCATGATTTCAAATATTCGAGATGCTTTTATCGAGACTTTGATGAACCTCAATAACTAAAAATATTAGATTAGGTACATACTGAAATATTGGAAACAACTAAAAATGAGAAAAGAGTTTTCCAGAAACTTTTGAGTAGATGGGAAAGCCAAAATACAGATTTTATGGAAGATTTGGAGAGTGGAACTAATAGAGAGAGTGAGCAGACTGAGGAGAACAAGTCTGAGAGTAAGAAGATTGGGGAAAATATATCTGAGAGTGAGGGGAACTTTTGCAACATAATTCGATTGGCCACACTTGTTGGTAGAATGGAGGAAGTTGTTGGTCCAGCAATTGAAGGGACTTCGAAATCAGGAAATGATTCATTAATACATGAAGGTTTTGGTAGCTAATCGTGGACATTATGGGATATTCAGTAAAACTTGGCAACAATACAGAAGGCATCAGCGGCAAAAGATTTTGAAAATCTTGAAAATTTTGTGGAATATGTTGTTAGATATGCATTAGGGAAAGAAGAGGTGACAGATCGAAATGCTCGATATATGGATGAAATTTTGAAACAGTTAGAAGAAGTAAGGGAAAATTTTGTTGAGAAGGACTTAGAGATGGAAGAGTGGAAAAACTTATTGGAGACAAAAGATAAAGAGTTCAATGCTTTGATAATGGAAATGCTGTCAAAAAGGATTTGCAACAAACAAAATTGAGGGAGATGCAGTTTGAGATTGAGAAGATCTGTTCAGAGAATGAGGATATAAGGTTAATCATAAACTCATTAAAGGTCTTTAATGAAACCCAAATTTGGATGAACCCAGATAACTTAGTACATGTGGATATTGTGGAGGAACATTATAAGAAAAGGAAAAAAAAAACAAGGAACTCAGTGACAAGAATAAAAGGTTGAAAGATTTAATTAAGATTTACGATTTGATTGATCATCATGTAGATGGGGTTGAAGATTTGAAGATCCCAGTGACAAAAAAAAGCATTCAAAATGTTTGCAAGATCCAAGCACGATGATTAAATGGGTGAAAGAGAGCATGGAGTTTGTTGATAGAAAGGGAATTGATGGAAATTCATGATGTTGATGAAGTTTTTGTATCAAAAGTTTCGAGGGTAAGTTGAATTCAAGAATACATATGCTGCAGTTAAGAAAATTGATGATGCAATTAAGGAGAAGATTTCACATTTTTTAGACCAAGGTGGGGAAAGGTACGTGTTTGTTTATATTTTGAACTTGTATTCATATTTTAATTTCACATCCTAGAACTGATTATTAAATCTGATTGGTTAAAGTTCTGTTGTTTGGAAGGGGACCAGATATATGTCCGAAATTAGAGTAGTTGAGATTCTGAAGATCCTGCACAATGATAGGATATCAACTCCAGTAATGTTAATATGTCTAATTTAATTGTGAATGCTTTGAACTTCATGTATACCACATATGGTTGGTTGAAATACATTGCTCATATGTTTTTTTTGAAGATGATTGACAGCTGGATGAAATCAATGAAACAAAAATATAGTAGTCCAACAGCAGCTGGACGCACACTAGTATTTACGTCAACTATCACTACAAAAAATTTGCATTTGGCAACGGATTTTACCAACGGATTTATATCAGTTGGTAAATACCAACAGATTTGCAACGGATCCTTCTGCAGCATATTGCCAACACTTTACTAACGGATTACCTATGCATTTTTTTAACCAACACTATTTCGGTGGTAATCCGTTAGATATTTTCCCAACGAAAATTATTCCGTTAGTAATCAACTGATATTTGGGTCGATAACATATATTATTTATTTTTAGCAATAAATTAGTAACATAATTAAATAGCAACAAAAAAATTATGTTGGTAATCAAATTATTTTATTATATATTTTTAGAAACAAATTAGTAACATAATTTTTTAGCAACAAATTTTTTTTGTTGGTAATCAAATTAATTTTTTCTCCTCCAAATTAAAATTCATCATTTATTTTAGCAGCAGATTAGTAACAGAATTTCATAACATGTGATAATTTTTGTTGGTAACAAATTACTACTTTTTACCCACAACTTTATAGTGTAATTAACTTTCACTCATTCCGCCAGAAATGCTTTCTCAAAGAAAGCCCTGAATTGTCCTCTCTGTCGTCTTCTTCGGCAATAACTGGCATGAATAACAACTCATCGTCTCTAACGCTAACTCACAAATCGCCCTATCGTGTGTTGATTTAGCCAACAATGATTCTCGGGAAAAAGCCCTAGCTCGCCTTCTCTAGAGTGCTAACTAGTTAATAGCAGTCATCTCTGGCGCGAATTAAAAAACCGTCTAGCTCCTGCAGTATAGCGCATATCTGTGGTGATATATTATAGTCCACTACTTCTTCTCTATAATTGTAAGTTTCTGTGTTTATATTATCGCAGTCAATTTAATTAGTGTTTTTCTAAGATATTCACAAGAGGGGTTAAGAAGTGTTGCATCTACGGACTTGGTAATTTGGGCTCGTTGCAGACTTCCATAGGGATGACATGTGTGGAATTTATGGCATATTCGAAATTATATTTTGACATATTACCTTCCAAAATTATGACTTTGAATTTAAATTCTTATGTTATTATGAGTAACATAAGAGAATTATCAGTGAGACAAAAAAAAATTATAATAGGGACAAAAATGTAACAATATTACTCTTATGTTATAATGAGTATTTGGATTATATTGATCTTCAACAAATTTTATTTTATTATGTTTATTGAATAACAATATAGGAAAATTATAATAGGGACAAAAATATTAAAAAAATGAAAAAAAAAATCAACGGATTACCAACGGAAATAATAGTTATTACCATTGTCCAACTCTAATAATAAATTAGCAACAGAATAGTAACAAATTTTACCAACGGATTACCAACAGATTTAATTATCAACGAATTACCAATGAAATTTAGCAATGGATTACCAATGGATTTTTGACGGTTTACAACACTAATTTAACAACGGATTTTTTTTATCAACCGTTTTACCAACGGATTACCAACAGATTAATGACATAAACTAATATTTCATTTTTCGTTGGTAATCCGGTGATAATCTGTCGGTATTTTTTACTAATGGAATACTATTCCGTTGGCATATTTAGCAACGAGCAGAATAACAACAGAAAATATTCGTTGTAAATCAGTTGCTAATCCATTATTAAATGCAAATTCACTGATTAGCAACGGAAATTTTCCGTTGCTAAAATGCGAAAATCTTGTAGTGTATATGGGTAACGTGAATTGACACATATTCTCATATATATAAATTGTTTATCTAGATAATTTTGTGTTTATTGAGTATGTTGGTTGTCTTAGGGTCTTTTATTTCCAAAACATGAAGATAGAAAAACTATAATTATAAAAAAAGAAGTGGATGATGTTTGGAGAAATCTGGTTCAAGAGATGTTTTGTTATTCCCACTTTTATTAGAGTCCAAAGCTGGTACTGGTAGGACTCAAGGCTTAGGAGACCATTGGACCCTTTTAAGGTTGAATCTTAATACATGCGAGTGGAAATTTTATAATTCTTTGTGTCCACGAATAGGATTGTCTAACCCTCATTTGTTGGGCTCAAAAGTGGTGGTACGTAATGTAAACTTTCTGATAATTTAGCTATTGTTGAAATTGTACCTCGAAAATATCTTTTTTTTTCTTATACGGGTTGATTATGTTGAGTCAAAGCTAAAGGATATATTTAGTAGAAAGTTCCCTACGCATTTACTTATAAGGGTTCCCTCTATAAAAGCAAAAAGTGAAGTTTGTTTACAACAGGTGGTGGGTACTTTAGATTGTTGGGTGGTTGTGTGTCATCATATTGAGGACGTAATCTGTGGGAAGGAGTTGGGGAATGGTACTTTCAGTTTTAAAAATGCTAGTGATTACAGATGTAAAATGGTGTCATGCTTTGTAGATCCAGATCATGCTTTGTAGTGTAAACAATTGAGTTTGAGGTAGTATAACTTAGATAAGTATGACATTTTCACATATGATGTACCAAAGACCATTTAGTGTACGGTTGAAGCTATATAATCTTTATGATCAATTCTGTTTATCTGAGTTATATATTATTTTGTAATTTTAACTTTTCTATACTTGGTCTGGTTTGTATATATTAGTAGTATATATCAAAAAGTAATTTTAACTTTTCTACCAGTTCTGATTTTGTATATATATAACATTCAAATTTGTGTAGATAATATAAAATTGTATAAATCTTGTAGAATTGTATATATATCAGATTGTATAGAATGTTAAAAAGTGTATGTATAAGATAAAATTGTACACTGGTATTTTTGTTGTATAATTAATTTACTTTTGTATATTGACTAAATTAATATACATAAATTGAATTATTATACAAAGAGTGATTATTTTATGTAATCTATGTATGTTATAGTAAATAATAACATTAAAGGGTAAATAATTATTTAATAAGATATATTTGAAGGAAAAAACAGGAAATTATAGTGGAACTTATATAAATAGAAGTTGTAGGGGAAAATAAATGTTATATATGATAGATAAAAGAAAGTAATTTAATATAGTGTTACTTGTACATATTATTATATAATAATATATAAATGGAACTTATATATATAATTATATATACATGTATACAATTTTGAAAATGTAATTGTATATATTTTAATGCGTTAGTAATATTATGTTTATTGTGTATATATTTTAATTGTATAGTTATTTGTTGTATGTTAGATGGGGAATTTTATAATATAAAATAGGAAATATATATATTTCGAGAAAATATATTAGTAGGTACATATAGTTAATAAATGGTTTAGGCTTATTTCGACTTGGACCTAGTTTGTTTATAAAATAAGTTTTGTTTATAATTAACATACAACAATAAAAATATAGTTTAACCTAATAAATTCTAGTTGGACCCAATTCAAAATACAATTATCTTATTAACCCAATAAACCCAAAAAAAAAAATGCAATACATATTAAATATTTTGTAACCCAAAATTAGAATTAACCAATCCTCCCTATTAATAATTATTTCGTAACCCAATTATTTCTTAGGATGCCCTTTACTCAATATTGGATTATAGGAAAGTTGTTTGTTTAAAATGTATCTTATACTTCTTATATATTATATTCAAAAGATCTTTTATGGAAAATTAATCCAGGATTTGAAATACATATTGGGAAGAAAGCTGTTGCATTCAATCCAATTGATTGAGACAAGCTACAACGTTTGTGGGAAGCCACAGTGTCAGAAAACTTGGATTATTCATCATCTAAAAATGATAAATGAAGAGGATGAAGTTGAACAACTACCAGAGGAGATAAAAATTGAGATAGTATCCTGGGTCCCTGTAGCCTATTTGCTGACATTTAAGATGTGGTATTCACATATTAACAGTCGTTTTTTTTATGAAAAAACATATTGAGAGAATGATTCTTCAAAATCAGAAGATTTTCTTCTTTGAAAGGAGCATAGGGAGTTTTGATCTAGCATATGAGGAATCTCCACTGGACATGCCGAACAAATGAATTATCTATGATGAAGACAGGGTTGAAGAATTTGTAGTCACATGCAATGGCTTGGTTTGCATGTGTAATCTAGAGGACAAGTACAAACTGTACAATCCACTTACTATAAAAAGGATTGTGATTCCTAGTCACAAAATTAACTTTCCTCCGGGAGGCATCTGGGCTATTACCTTCTTTGGTATGGGAACAATGAAGCTGAAGATGATTAAAAATTGGTGCAGGTCTCTATGTTTAACAATAATGAATTGGTAACAGAGGTGAGTGTTTTTTCTCGTAATATAAATTATTGGAGCCAAATTGGATGCTTTCCATACGATTATCCTATTGGGGAATTTGAGATATTCGTTAACGGAAAACTCCATTGGCAAATCACAAGAAAGGGGGATTTGTTCTCTGAATCTTGGTGATTGGAGTTATGGAAGAATTGAGTTACTTTTGTTTAACCATGTAGGATTCTTTGGGTTCACAATGGTGGGGTTGGACAATGAAACCCATTGCATTCTAGATCAATCAACCCTGTTTAGAATCAAAACCTTTGAATTTTAAAACAGAGTGCTAATGAGAGTGATACATGGACTCATTTCAAAATCATGGTGTGGAATGTAAGCCCAATAATCGTAGGTTTGTTGATGTGCAGCCTTTGTTCTTAATTAAGCCACATAATGTGAGTCATGTGTCGAATTAATCCAATTAGTCACTTTGGAGTTTTTTATTTAAGGGATGAAACATTTGAAATTGTCCCATCAGGGGGGATAGAAGAGGGATACTGTAAAGTGTTTGGTTTTACTAAAAGCTTGGAAACTCCATTTCCGGTTCGCCGAATCTAGCAAATCTTTTAAGGAAGCCCATTTGGTTAGCATTTTGTTTAGTATATATAGATGCTTATTGAATGAACTTGTGTTTGATATGGGAGAACTGAATGTTCGCAAAATCAACACGAGTTGGTTATGTTAAGCATGATATGATGCATTTAAAATAGTCTTTTGATGCTTAGATAAGAAACTTGTGTGGTCTATCTGAGACAATGTATGCAAGTTTCTAGAGATAAGCATGTTAATGAAGCTTATTACATTTCACCATATTTTGTATGTAAAATGAAGTTTCTTTATTATGTACAAGGAAGAACTTTATTCCTTATGTTTTGTATCTAAAGTTAGTATTATGGATCTACTTAAACAAGCACTTGATTCATTAGTATTATGTTTTGTCAGTTTTTATTGGTTTGTTAGTTTGTTGATTTGTTGATTGTGTTGATATTATGTATTATGTATAATGTTGATTTGTTGATTGTGTTGACTAAATATCCCTTGTTATTGACACTAATTTATGCTCAAATTAATCATATTCTTCTTTTAATAATTCGTGATGTCATGTTATTAAAAATAATATATTTAAAGCTGTGTATGTTAAGTTTACATTTAATTGTATGTAATTGTACATAATACATATAATTGTATATATTTCTATAAGATTGTATATAATTTATCCAGATTTTGAAGGCCCAATTATATTTTATGTAAATTCCACACTTTGCAGGCCCATCTTTGTTATTAATTAGTGTGTAGTAAATGAATTCTTTATTATTTTTGAAATTCCACTCGACATAATAGTGTGAATAGTGAAAAGTAAATTTGTCCAAAGTATATTTATCTTCAAATTAGTTATGTATATATGCTACCATCTTTAATTAATTCCCAAAACAACTTAACTTTTAATTGTATATTTTTGGGTTAATTGCAAATAAAATCACGACCTATTCGCTAATTGCAATTTAATCTAAAATTTTTGAATCATTGCAAATAAAACTTCAACATTAAATTTGTTAGCAATTCTAACCAAATGACAGATTTCAATCTGCCCGAAAATAATGATTAATTCTAAAGTTGTATATAGTGCGTATACTTCATATTAGTCTATTAAGGTTGCGTTTACTATCATGGTTAGGATTGTAATGATAAAATTAAATAGTAGGGGTTAGTTAAGTTAAGTCAAGTTATCTACTCCCTCCATTTCAAAATAAATATCTTTTTAGGATTTTTCACACATATTAAGACACCTAATATTTATCATAGTTACCCCTATACAAATATTACTTTTTAAAAAAAGAATTGATTTTATTGGTTCAAAACAACCTATAGGCTACTTTATATGTCTTGGAAAGTGTTTCAAAGGCTAAAAAGATATTTATTTTGCAAAAGATGAAAAATGCTAAAAAGACATTTATTTTAAAAAGGAGGGAGTATTGTTTACTTTGTAAGACATGCATTTAGTTTAAAATAGTATAGACTTGTTTACTTTCCAACATTAGGTATAGATTAAGTTTTATTTTTACTGAAATATCCATCTTTTCATTCCTACTCAACAAACCCTACCAATATTGAAAAACTTCGCGATCGTCCACCGGTTCCATCCACCAACCACGATTCACGACCGGCCACTGATTCCATCCACCAACCACGATTTGTGAGCGGCCACCGATACCGTCCACCATCCAACCACGATTCGTGACCTCCCACCGAAATCTAAAAGTCATCCATCGATACCGTCCACCCACGAAGACTCACCGACCGAAATCAGTGTAAAGTTATTGCTTCGAATGTGTAAAGTTATTACTTGAAGTGTTTGTTAATTGGTCTTTTTTTTTTGCATGAATTGTCGACCCAAAGAATGAAGTTGAAGGCTGAGATATTCTGAATTAATAGTAGGATGCATATCATTGATTGTCTTTTTTTTTTTTAATTTCTGGTGTTCGGATTAATAAGAATGAAGTTGAATAAGTCTGATTTTTATCATCTCAGTTTGATCATTATCGAAGCATGAGAATGTGTTGATCAATGTATGTTTTTTATTCATTGATTCGGTTTTTTTATTAATGGCCAGTTGTGATTAGATTGAAGTTGTGATTATTGGCAGTTTCTAGTTTCTTTTTATTGGGCTTTATTAGATAGGATGAAGATAATGAGTAATCTGACTGGGGTTTGTGCATTCTTGATTATTGTTGCAATTGCCCCCATTGTTGAAAGAAATGTGTTTTTTCCAGCAAAAAAAAAAAAAAAAAAGAGAAATCCTTAATTTTTGTAGGGTTTTAGAAGAAACTACTACTCTGTTCTTCCACCATACTAGATAGTAAATCTCTGCAATAATAACCATTAGAATGCACCCATCATTTGAAATTCAAATCAATGCCTAATGTGTTGAATGAACCCATGTCTGTTATTCGAAAAGTTTATTATTTATTTTTGAAATGTTTTAATCCTGAAGAACAGTCTATAGAAGTGGTTTTTTTTTTTTGTGTGTGTTTTGTTTCTGCATATTGATTAACAAACCTTGATTGAAAAAGCATGGAAGAGAAAATTTGTTGTGAAAATGTAGTAAGTTTTATAAAGTTGTCCGGTTACATATACGGCTTCGTAAATTTTTTATAATTTTGAATTAGTGAGCTCCTCAAACCTTGAATCAAGTGGCACTTCATCAACTAATTCATGTCGGGCTTGTTATTGTGGTGAAACTGTTGTACAATATATCGAGGGAATTGCACTTTTGGTCCCACGGGACACTAGTCTCAATTAAATTTTTTCTTGCAAAAGTGCTCCCACCGTCACTCATCCGTTTTCGATCCGTCAAATTTGTTGGCACTTTTGGTACCATAGAATATTTTTTTACACAATTGATCCCAAAATTTTGGCGGGACTAGTAAAAAATAGAGGGAAATCCATATTATTTGGAAGGAACCGACACAAAATGGAGGAAAACATGTATCCAAATTTGGAGGGAAATCTGGAAGGCAAGATCATTATATAAACCAAATTTCAACCTATTTTTATTCATTCTCACAACAAAAAAGTATCAGCAAATCACACATAAAAAAATGTCTTCATCAAACTCACAAAGCTCACAACGATCTCGACGATATGTTGTTTGCTATTGTGGAAAGGCTGCTCGTGCCTATGTTTCACAACAATAAAAAAGCGAGGGAAGACTATTTTACAATTGTCCAGAGTCGCGAGGGTGGTGGCTATGATTTTTTTGTTTGGGCCGATGAAATTGGAACAACTGAAGATGAACAAGATGACATAAGAAGTGAAGAACATGGCTAAAGAAGTAAAGACTATGGCTGAAGAGCTGAAGTCATTCACTGAAAAAATGCTTAATCTGTTTTCAATTATACTAGTATTTGCTCTTCTACTCATCATCAATTGGGTAAACTAACTCTAGTTTGCTTATTATGTAATAGTATTAATTATCCCTATTTTGTCAATGAATGAAAATATTTCTAGGGCTTCAATGAACAACAACCCTATTTTGTAAACTACTTTTTCAGTGTGTACTAACAGCCCCATTGAAAAAAAAAAACCTGTTGGTCCCACTAGTCAAATCTATATGATGCGGAAGCTTAAACAAATTCACCTTAGAGAAAACCTTTTATGCCTTCTATTGGGATATGTTTAGTTTTGATGATTTTCCAAAACCACATGTAATAGGTTTGAAGCAGTCAGGATTGTATCTTTAGTTTCAGGTCAGGCTAGGTTATTGTTCAATTAAACAGGTTGACAGTTGAGAAGAACTCAGTTGAGGGGGAACTCAGCGAGGGGGAACTCACTGACACAGGCTGAGGAAATCAAGATGACATCAAGAAGAACTGACTGAAGCCATGGTAAAAGACCTAAACCTGAAGAGATGCCTGAAGGATGTCCTACTGAGTATAAACCGGACTGATCTAAGATAAGTCAGTGGACCACTCAGTGAAGAGCATGACCAGGAGGATCAGTGATGTACCAAGTAGGCCCTGAAGGAGTCAGGCTACTGTGGTCAGGGAAGTTTGTCACTCAGCCTTATGACAAACTTCTTGGAGAGATCTTCAAAGAGTCCCTAAAGGACAACTACACTGAAGACAGCTGTGTCTACTGAAGATCATCGAGTCAGTGGAGGATAAGCCATCTGAAGTCAGTGCGCCCTGATCAAGCTCACTGAACCAAAGATCTGTTGGATTTAGTCTACGTGGACCAATCAAGTCAAGACAGCATATCTGACACTGACAAGGCCACATTCCAAGAAAAGTAGGTAAAACCTATTAATTGTAAGGATTCAAATGTAATTTCCTCCAACGGTTATATTTGAATCCACACTATAAATACCAGCTCATAGCTGCGGTTTGAATGGTGTGTGAAGTGAGAAAAATCAACACCTACGAGCTGTGAAGGTGTGAATGTAAAGTGCGTTTTCATGGGAGATATAAGGACGCACGTTTCACACCTTGTACACTGACCATTAGGGTCTTCACAGATATAAGGTGAGTGTTCAGCTTGTAACTAATAGTTTAGATAGGTTTTTCCAATCTTGGCGTTAGACTAACACATTGTAAGGGAAAACCTCACCTAGTTGGAGAAAACCCAACGGAAACCAAAATCCTACTTGTCAAGTTTGTTGGTGGAAGTTGTTTGTGGAGTTAGGAAGGAAGTTAGCAAGACCTAAGTTGTATAGATCTTGGTGCACCTTGGAACGTTAAAAGCAAGAATCCCAAGTTAGTAGATTTCCTGTTAAATCGGGCACGTGGATGTAAGAGCTTGAGTCTCTGAACCACGTTAAACTGAGTGTTATTTATTGTTTAAGTACTTGCTAAGTGATGTGAAAAGTCTGCTCACTGAGAGCATTGTTAAAGAAACTTAGTTAAGTAAGTTAGTCAGGGAGAACCAATCTCAGTGACATGCTTAAGCAAGCACTCGAGAGTTCAGTCTCTCGAGTCACTGCCTTGTTAAGAGCCTGAGCTCACAAAGTCAATTGTCACTGACTTGAGAGTTCTGACTCTTAGTAATGCAGTGATTTGAGTGTTTCCTCACTGAACTCATTCAGGGTGCAATGCAGAGTTTTAAAAAAAAATTGCTATCTCCTAAATTCCCATATTTTCAGTGTTTGCGAAAGCTTTTTCAGGGAGCATCAATTGGTATCAGAGCGGGTTGTTCCCATGACCACTGATCCAATTTTGTTAAGAAAAATGGTCAACCGAACAGAGCTTAAATGTTTTAAAATTATGGGAATTTCTGTATTTTCAAACTATTACTTATGTTCTGACATTATTCTTGTAATAGAAAATCTTTAGTGTTAGTAGTTTTGGAATCATCAAAAAGGGGGAAATTGTTGGGATATGTTTAGTTTTGATGATTTTCCAAAACCACATGTAATAGGTTTGAAGCAATCAGGATTGTATCTTTAGTTTCAGGTCAAGCTAGGTTATTGTTCAATTAAACAAGTTAACAGTTGAGAAGAACTCAGTTGAGGAAGCACTCAGTTGAGGGGGAACTTACAAAAATAGCCTGAGGAAATCAAGATGACATCAAGAAGAACTGACTGAAGCCATGTTAGAAGACCTGAACCTGAAGAGAAGCCTGAAGGATGTCTCACTGAGTATAAACCTGACTGATCTAAGCTAAGTCAGTGGACCACTCAATGAAGAGCATGATCAGGAGGATCAGTGCTGTACCAAGTAGGCCGTGAAGGAGTCAGGCTACTGTGGTCAGGGAAGTTTGTCACTCAGCCTTATGACAAACTTCTTGGAGAGATCTTCATAGAGTCCCTAAATGACAACTACACTGAAGACAGCTGTGTCTACTGAAGATCATTGATTCAGTGGAGGATAAGCCATCTGAAGTCAGTGCGCCCTGATCAAGCTCACTAAACCAAAGATCCGTTTGATTCAGTCTATGTGGACCAATCAAGTCAAGACAACATATCTGACACTGACAAGGCCACATTCCAAGAAAAGTAGGTAAAACCTATTAATTGTATGGATTCAAATGTAATTTCCTCCAACGGTTACATTTGAATCCACACTATAAATACAAGCTCATAGCTGCGGTTTGAAGGGTGTGTGAAGTGAGAAAAATCAACACCTACGAGCTGTGAAGGTGTGATTGTAAAGTGCATTTTCATGGGAGATATAAGGACGTGCATTTCATACCTTGTACACTGACCATTAGGGTCTTCACAGATATAAAGTGAGTGTTCAGCTTGTAACTCATAGCTTAGAGAGGTTTTCCCAATCTTAGCATTAGGCTAACACATTTTAAGGGAAAACCTCACCTAGTTGGAGAAAACCCAACGGAAACCAAAATCCTACTTGTCAGGTTTGTTGGTGGAAGTTGTTTGTGGAGTTAGGAAAGGAGTTAGCAAGATCTGAGTTGTATAGATCTGGGTGCACCTTGGCACGTTAAAAACAAGAATCCCAAGTTAGTGGATTTCCTGTTGAATCAGGCCCGTGGATGTAAGAGTTTGAGTCTCTGAACCATGTTAAACGGAGTGTTATTTATTGATTAAGTACTTGCTAAGTGATGTGAAAAGTCTGCTCACTAAGAGCATTGTTAAAGAAACTTTGTTATGTAAGTTAGTCAGGGAGAACCAATCTCACTGACATGCTTAAGCAAGCACTAGAGAGTTCAGTCTCTCGAGTCACTGCCTTGTTAAGAGCCTGAGCTCATAAGTCAATTTTCACTGACTTGAGAGCTCTAACTCTTAGAAATGCAGTGACTTGAGTGTTTCCTCACTGAACTCATTCAGGGTGCAATGCAGAGTTTAAAAAAAAAGTTTTGCTATCTCCTAAATTCCCATATTTTCAGTGTTTGTGAAAACTTTTTCTGGGACCATCACCTTCAAATAATATGAACAAGAAATATAAATAAAGCAGTAAATAACACCGGATGTATAGTGGTTCGGATGTTAAAATCCTACATCCACTCTCCCTTCAACAAGGGGCCTTACTAACAACCAACTTTCTCACTTTCCACTGGAATTTCACAAGTACCAGCTCCTTGTTACAACTTTAGATCTAACTTCAATATAATTCTCTCAATACCACAACCTTGTCTAAAGTAGATGAACAGGTTGAGTATATAATCCAACCATAAACTCCTTAAGAGTAGATGTGTATAAGAGCGTGAAAGAGTACTGGAATACTATGAAATAAGAATGATTGATTGTGTTCTTCGCGCGTATGTAGCTTCTTTCCAGCTGCTCTCATATTTATAGGGAGGATTAGGGTTTTAGCCGTTGGAGAGCTAATCCAATCAGATCCCTATAAATGGAAGTTTCAATCAATCGATTTCCCTAATTGATTGATTGGGTTGATGAGATCCTATGGATTGAACCTTCATTGACAATCCAATCCTGAATAGTTGACTGCATTAAATACACCAATGGTAGGAAACTTCCTTGGTCAGACTCTGGTATGTCCAGGGTAGAAAGACTAGGTACCAGATGACCCAGAGGTCTTTTGGTCCAGAATCGAGTGATGAAACAATTAGTTCCTTAGGTTCAGGAGATGATTCTAAGGCTTTATTATTTTACTAGACTCGTCTGGTCTTCTGGACTCGTCTGGTTCTGGGGAAGGTCTTCTACCTCTGATCTGATCTTCTCTGGTGGAGTCTTCTGGTTATGTCTTCTGGTGACTCTTCTGGTCAGGCAGTTCCCCCTAGGCTAAGTCCTAATCTAAGTCCTCATCTGGCTAATAGATCCAGATGGTCCTATTACATCTTCTGGTTTGTTTTATCTCTTCAAAATTAATAATTTGTATCCTAATAATTTCCCCCTTTTTGATGGAGTTAAAACACAACCAGAACTGAATTCAAAACAGATAAGCGTGAACAACAATAAGGATGAGACCTTAGAATAACTCTCACCAGGCAAACAATAGATAACAAGAATTTGTCTTTCAACAGAACAGAGATAGGAACATTTCATTAAAAAGATCAGAGAAGTTACAGATTACAATGAGATTTCCTATCATCTATTAGCAGTAATTCTGCCTTCCTTAGGAATAAGAAACCAATCCAGGAAGCGATCTTGGATAACTCTGAGCTCTGCTTGGCTGGGAGGGTCGAAGTTGTGCGTCACCTTGGTCTAGAAAAGCTTCTTCAACTCTGTCCAGTTGATCTGATCACCATCCATATGAGTGTTGAGATAATGAAACTCTGGAGCAGTCACCTCAAGATTGAACTGGATTGTAGACTGCATCAACTGCTCGTATAAGTCCCTATCATATGCCTTCATCCAGGCATGGAAGGTTCTGTTGATAAGCTCTTCATCATCTGGAGGTGGCTTCTGGATGTAGTTTTTGATGAACCAGAGTGTCTTGGCTTCCTTCCTTATCACTATCAATGGAACATGCACAGTTGAGTATATAATCCAACCATAAACTCCTTAAGAGTAGATGTGTATAAGAGCGTGAAAGAGTACTGGAATACTATGAAATAAGAATGATTGATTGTGTTCTTCGCACGTATGTAGCTTCTTTCCAGCAACTCTCATATTTATAGGGAGGATTAGGGTTTTAGCCGTTGGAGAGCTAATCCAATCAGATCCCTATAAATGGAAGTTTCAATCAATCAATTTCCCTAATTGATTGATTGGGTTGGTGAGATCCTTTGGATTGAACATTCATTGACTTTCCAATCCTGAATAGTTGACTGCATTAAATACACCAACGGTAGGAAACTTCCTTGATCAAACTCTGGTCTGTCCAGGGTAGAAAGACCAGGTACCAGATGACCCAGAGGTCTTCTGGTCCAGAATCGAGTGATGAAACTATTAGTTCCTTAGGTTCAGGAGATGATTCTAAGGCTTTACTATTTCACCAGACTTGTCTGGTCTTCTGGACTCGTCTGGTTCTGGGGAAGGTCTTTTATCTCTGATTTGATCTTCTCTGGTGGAGTCTTCTAGTCAGGTCTTCTGGTGACTCTTCTGGTCAGGCAGTTCCCCCTTGACTAAGTCCTAATCTAAGTCCTCATCTGGATAACAGATCCAGATGGTCCTATTACATCTTCTGGTTTGTTTTAACTCTTCAAAACTAACAATTTTTATCCTAACAATACCCCCCAACAAACCAACAAGCACTAATGTGAACAAATATCTTTCAAGAAACCAAGAAAATAAACCAACCATAATTTCCATTAGCAAAAAGTCCAAAAAGGCATAAGTTCCATAATTACCATAACAAATTCCGTATACAACCATTAAGCAAAAAAATAGCCCCTAATCATTTATAAGCAGAAAATAAATGGTCCATAAATACCAGACATCCATCATAAGCCAAAAAGCAAAAGACATAACATATAAGACATAAGCAACCCCTACTTCTTCTTTGATTTTTTATGAGCACCCTCAATCAGGCTAGACAAACTCACAAACTTTTTACCTCCTTTTGTGGTTACCCTCATGCCATATGTGGTAGTGGTTGTGCTTGTGCTGTTATCTTGATTGATGGTGCCCTTAATGAACGAATATAGGTTGAAAGTTATTGGAGCAGGTGCCCTAATAGTAACTCTCTGTGGCCTGATGCATGGTTGACCTCCAATGAAATTTTGTGGGTTGAATGGCATAGGTGCAGAAGGCCTTATAACTTCAGGAGCAACCTGATTAATGGAATAAATTAGCACTGATGTACACAACATAATAAAAAAAGACACAACAAATTGACTTAAACCGAAAATACTAGCTTTTACTAGTAGCTTCCCCGCAAGAGTACGGGTTCACTGTAGTATTGGCAAGTATAGCGACCAAGTATTATCGAACCCAAGGGAAGGTATGTATGCGAATAGATCCCTGAAGATCTACGCGTCGTAGTTAATATGAGTGAAATGTTTTTGGTTTTTAAAAAGAGAAAATAATCTAAACTAAATTACTCTACGAATGCAAAAGGAAAATTAAACTAAGCATCTAAGGTTTGTATGCAAGTATGTGATGGAGATGCTTAGGATAGGACTCCCTACGTATACTAACGGAGCATGTACATAATCAAAATAATGGTGACGCGCAAGAGATAACCTAAGTAAAAGAATGCAAGATGAAAGCTCAAGATTTTAAACCCTAATACTTTATCCTAACATTCGACTTCACTAATGCACTAACAAGTTAATAGATCGTGCTTAATTAAAGAGGCCCTAATTTAACTAATGGTGATGCGGCCGTCCTCCATAGCTAAACCGGCAAATTAATCAACCCCTTCTAAACCCTCTAGTTAAGTCTACTAGTTGTTAAAGAGTGATGCGGTCGTCCTCTCCCTAACACGTTCGTACGAAATTCAAAGGTAAAGTTAAGATTGATTTTAAGAATTCATTAATTAAGAGAATTAAAACTAAACGTCATGAACTACCTTAATTACGTACCCACATCCTACTTCTACAAGTTCATCCTACCCCAAGCATACAAGGGTTTTAGCCGGACATGGTTATAATGATAACAAAAGCAATTGACGAAGTAACGAACATAAACATGATGAATTGAAGTGAAAGACTAAAAACCATGAACTAGGGTTTTGAAAGAAAATAATTCTAAGAACTGAAATTAGATTAATAAAACGAAGTCTAAAGTGTTTAATGTAATCAAACTAATGAAAAGAAACTAAGAAACGAAAATAAACTAAGAATTCGTACTAAAACCTCGATTAAACGTAAAGTAAAGCTTGCTCGTCTCTTCTCCTCTTTCTCTATCTAAAAACTAAGTCTAAAAGTGATTTGGAATGTGATCTCCATTCAAAACGTGTTCGGGAGGTATATATAAGCGTCGGGCTGAAAACGGGAACTCGTGGGCCGGAAAAACGAATCTTGAAAGTTTGCTCTCAAAGGCGTTCGAGCTGTCCCGCTCGAGCGGACGCGCTCGAGCTTGATGGTCGAATAGGGCAGGCGGTCGAGCAGAGGCGCTCGAGTAGTTTTGCTCGAGTGACAAAAAGTTTATGTAAGTTTGGGGCGCTCGAGCTGTCGAGCTCGAGCGAAGGCGCTCGAGTGCATTGGTCGAGCGGATCATGAGGTCGAGCGGAAGTGCTCGAGTGCTCTCATCGAGCACTTTTCAACAGCAGTACACTTGTTCGTAAAATCTTCATATCTCCTCAACCGGAAGTCCGTTTTGGCCGATTCAAAGTCCTACGAACTCCTCTTTTCGCCATCTATCCACCTATAAGCATCAAAGAGACAAATTCATTAGTTTATGAAAATGATACTCAAATAACTCTAAATACTCAACAAAATCAACCAAAACTAGGGCATTTCGAGTGACGAATCATGACAATTTCACGCCTAATCAACCCCCCCAAACTTACCATATTGCTTGTCCTCAAGCAATGAAATAATAAGTCAAGTAAAATTGTTAGGAATGAGTCAAATAATCAAATCATACAAGCAAATGAACTCGAGCTTCAAAGATCAATCACAAATATACTCACTCACCTTCCTTCATCATACTCATGCAACAACAACAAGAAACACCAAGATCAAACATGGATGTGCACTCAACGATGTGTTTCACTCCCTCACAAGTGTATAACAATGATAAAGAGACTCACTCAAGCAATCAATCACACATATCGGCAGCCATAGGCTTGTAAGCACTCTCAACTCCGACCATACTCTAGAAATCAATGTCGAATCAAAAAGGACTTTTCTCAAGGTTGTAATATAGGCTCTTTGGACATGTGGGATAAAAATATGGATAAGTGACTCAAGTGAATGGAGAATAGAAAAATCAAACTTCGGTACTTCGAGATTAGGAACAAACTACTTCAAACATATTCAATAAACACACTTTCAATTCCAACACTCTCAACACTTCAATTTTTTTCTTTCTCATTTTTTTTCACTTTTCTCAATCACTTCACTTTTTTTTCACAAACACATGAGCTCATTATTTCCTTTTTGCTCATTCTCAATTTTTTTTCTTTCCCACAGCTCAAAACTTCATCACACCCTTATTTTATTACCACTCAACCATCATAATTCCTTTTCTCAACTCAAATTTTCACACTTTCCTATTCTCCACTCAGATTGGGACAAAAAGGCTCAGAAATTGAAATAGTGTTTAAATGTGCTAGCAAAGAAAATAGGCTCAAGGCTCAAAGGGGCTAACAAGTGATTCAATGTCATTGGTAGGGAAAATTTGGCTAAGTGACTCAATCAAATCAAAGATGGCCTAAGATCACATTCGACATATCAAACTAGACACAATCAAGAAGCAAGAGCACACACAAGTTCTGGCATCCTCTAAGGTGACGATCCACTCACAAACGAAGAGATTAATTTATGCATCAAAATCTCATAAGGCTCAAATCTCACAACTTTCACATCCATGCTAGTCCTAGTGCATTCTCACTCTCATCACACAAGTACTCAGAAGGAAAATTTGCAAACATACTAGTTCTCTCTCAAATCAACTCTAACTCAAACACTCACACAAGAGAATTCCTAACTCAACTTCACAACTCATCGACTCATCAAATCATACTCAAAGATAACAATCAACAAGCATAAGCTGATTGATAGGCATGAAAGATGCAACAGCGAAACAGATCAAAATCACCCCAAGGAGCATCTCAAGGCACCAAATAACCAAACACACTCAAAGATAAGGGGTGCTCCGGTGCAATGTAATAAGAAACATAAAAAAAACTCCACCCCCCAAACTTCGACCTTGCGAAGAGGTCTAAGTTTGGGATTGTGGGTTACCTCAACCAAACAATTTAGTTTCTCTAAACAACGCAGCACACTCCTTGGTTGAGTTCCTCCCTTTTGGATAACTCCATGATTCCTCTACTCTCTCGAGACAAGCCTACAAAATAAAACTCTCAAGTACGAGGTTAAAACTTACAATTAAAAAAAAAACACCCTAATAACATAAAACTCAAATAACTAAAAACACTCAAAAGCAAATAAAAATGGGTTGCCTCCCATTCAGCGCTATTTTTAAGGTCCTAATGCCGGACCAAGCTCAAAGGAGCTTATGGGACATGATACTAAAAAATACCTCTCTTACTCTCATAAGAGAAGTTGTCTAAGTTCTTTGCTCTATTCCCATCTTTCTTTTTCACCTCCGACGGTGGGCATCTCAATTCCTTCTCACTCTTTTCGGGAGGAGTCTTACCAAATAGGTTCTTGAATTTGGACTTTTTCTTCTTAACTCCTTCTTTTTCTCTCGAGCTGGACCACGTCCACCTTTTTCACTTCTTCATCCTTCAGTTGCTTCTCTTTATCCCTATCAAAATAAGTCAGATCATAATGCTCTTGGGTTAAATCAACAGGTGAAGGATTATCAAACTCATAAATAAAAGAAGGATTAGGGATAGGAGGTGTGTCTTCAACACTAGGATCAATGGCATCCATGCAATACAAACTCTCATCCTCCTTCGGGTACTTCATGGCCTCATATAGGGAAATATTCACTTCTTGATCATCAACTTTCAACGTAATCTTCCCATTTGCCACGTCTAGCACCATCCCGGCCGTAGCTAAGAAGGGTCTTCCCAAGATCAAAGGCACGTGTTCATCTTCCTCCATCTCTAGGACCACGAAATCTGCTGGAAAAATATGATCTCCAAATTTCACGAGGATGTCTTCAACCACACCTTGAGGTCGAGTAATAGACCGGTCGGCTAGATGAAGCGTCATCATTGTCGGCTGAAGTTCACCACCTTCCAACTTCTTGAAAAGCGATAAGGGCATAAGGTTTATGCTCGCCCCTAAATCACATAGCGCTCCTTTCTTGATCCCGTTCCCAATGTCACATAAGATGGTAAAGCTCCCAGGATCCTTCAGCTTTGGAGGAAGCGCCTTGTGCACTAATGCACTCACCTCATGGTTCAACTGCACCAACTTCGGCTCATCCACTCGCCGTCTTTTCGCGATCAAGTCCTTCAGAAACTTTGCATAGTTGGGCATCTATTCCAAAGCATCATAAAAAGGAATGTTAATATGCATCTTTATAAAAACATCAAGGAATTTAGCAAATTTCTCATCAAGCTTTTTCTTCATGAAGCGTTGTGGATATGGGACGGGTATCACCGATTTGGGTACCCCCCATTCATCACGCTCGGTCTCTTTCACTTTCTCCCTTGCTTTCTTTGCCTTCTTCCACTTAGGAACTCTCTCAACCTTCTCAATGCCTTCCTCTTCAAGCTCTTTGCTCGCTTGAGTGCTTTCACCCTCAACCTTCTTACCCTCAGGCATTGAAGGATATTTGTCAGGCTCTCCATTCAATGACTTTGCAATTTGGCTCATCTGGAACTCTATAGAAGTGAACCTTCGGTTGTTCTCTTGCTGAATTCGATTCAGCTCTACATCTCTCTTATGGAGGTCTTGATCACGCTGATCGACTTTCTTATGCAGATCTTTCACATCGTACTCCAAAGATGATAACCATTTGCTTCTTTCCTCCACCTTCTGAAGGATAGCTCTCAACATCTCCTCAGTTGAGGCACCGCCTTCTCCACTCAGAGGTTTAGAACCCGGATCAACACCTGGAGGAACTGTAATACCCACCTTCGGGTTCGCATATGAAAAATTCTCGTTCTTCCTCCATTGGTTCTGAGGAAGCTGCTGGCTTCCTTGGTACCCTTGTGTGTTCCTCCATTGATTTTGAGGCGGCTGTGGACCTGGAGGTACAAATGGTTGGCCATAAGAAGGCCTTCCTTAAAAATTTCCACCTTGTGGATACCCATTCTGATTGTAATAAGGACCTCCCATGTAATTTACTACTTCTTGCTGAATTGTAGGCTTATCCTCTTGCTCATTCTCCGCTGCATTCCCTCCAACCATATTCTTCCCCAACTCAAGGTTGTTAATCTTTTCCATCATGGCCATCAACAGCCTTCTCGTTCCTTCACCTTCCTCAACCTGATGAACTCCCTGGAAATCTGCGTTCACATTCCAAGCCCCGGCATTCGTGACAATGTTGTCCATGATCTCTCTACACCTCACTATTCCTTGATTCAGGAATGATCCACTAGCACAGGCGTCTAGATGGTCTTGCCCAGCCTTGTTGGCACCACTATAGAAAAATGTCATGACATCTCCCTCATTGTACCCGTGCTGCGGGCACTCTATCAACATGTTTGAGTATCTCTCCCACGCTTGACGTAGGTTCTCTCCTTGCTTCTGGCGGAAGGAAGAGATCTCAATCCTTGCTTTGATCGTTCTGGATGGAGGGTAGAATCGCTCGAGGAACAGACGCTCGAGCTCGGCCCAAGTGGTAATACCTCCCCGTGGAAGCGTATTATCGTACCACTCTTTAGCTATTTCCGTCAATGAGAATGGGAACAACCTAAGCCTCTTGGCATCTTCAGACATGCCATTGTAATTGAAATTGGAGGCTATCATTAGAAAACTCCTCAGATGAGTATGAGGATTCTCCTTCCCGATCACCCCCTTGAACTGGTTCTCTGTAAGCAGCTTTAGAATTCCCGGGGAAATCGAGAAGTTATTTGCCTCTACTGGAGGTAATGCCACTCCATCATAGTACCGTTGTGGCTGCGCCGCAAACCTTCCTCTAATGGCCATATTCTGATCTGTGTTCTGAGGAATTGGCTGAGGATTAGCAGCTGGTACAGGTACTTGTTGGGGTGGTGGTGGTTGATAAGCTGGTGGTTGGTTGTAAACAGGAGGTGGAGGATACGGGTATGGTGGATACGGATAAGGTGGGTATGGGTAAGGTGGGTAAGGTAAGTTGTTTTGTGGTAAGTTAGGATGTGGGTAAGAAGGGTTGTTCTGAGGATTTTGGACAATGTTATGAGCTGGACTATTTTGATTCTGAGTACCCAGGTTTTGGCTTTAGCTTTCCCCTGACGGATCTTGGTTCTGACTACCACTTCCTCCAATGCTGTCAACCTGGTCTACTGTCTGATTAAACTCATTAGCTGCATCATCCAACTCATTACTGAGGTCCATTGGTTCTTTCCCTCCTCCGGCAGTGTTCATTCTCCTCAAGAAAGCTCGGTTCCTTATAGCTATCGTCTCATGGTCCAACGGTATTCTCTCTTTGCTCGTATTGCCTTGTGAGCGCGTTTTCATATACCTGACACACTAGCAGAAGGATCAAAACGCAATTGCCGAAAGAATAAAAATAAAAATAAAACAGAAAATAAAGCACTCACTACTAACTACTAAGCTATCTACAAGTCCTATTCAAAAGACATACAACGCCATCCCCGACAACGGCGCCATTGACTTGAACCGAAAATACTAGCTTTTACTAGTAGCTTCCCCGCAAAAGTACGGGTTCACTGTAGTATTGGCAAGTATAGCGACCAAGTATTATCGAACCCAAGGGAAGGTATGTATGCGAATAGATCCCTGAAGATCTACGCGTCGTAGTTAATATGAGTGAAATATTTTTGGTTTTTAAAAAGAAAGAATAATCTAAACTAAATTACTCTACGAATGCAAAAGGAAAATTAAACTAAGTATCTAAGGTTTGTATGCAAGTATGTGATGGAGATGCTTAGGATAGGAATCCCTACGTATACTAACGGAGCAGGTACATAATCAAAATAATGGTGATGCGCAAGAGATAACCTAAGTAAAAGAATGCAAGATGAAAGCTCAAGATTTTAAACCCTAATACTTTATCCTAACATTCGACTTCACTAATCCACTAACAAGTTAATAGATCGTGCTTAATTAAAGAGGCCCTAATTTAACTAATGGTGATGCGGCTGTCCTCCATAGCTAAACCGGCAAATTAATCAACCCTATCTAAACCTTCTAGTTAAGTCTACTAGTTGTTAAAGAGTGATGCGGTCGTCCTCTCCCTAACACGTTCGTACGAAATTCAAAGGTAAAGTTAAGATTAATTTTAAGAATTCATTAATTAAGAGAATTAAAACTAAACGTCACGAACTACCTTAATTACGTACCCACATCCTACTTCTACAAGTTCATCCTACCCCAAGCATACAAGTTTTTTAGCCGGACATGGTTATAACGATAACAAAAGCAATTGACGAAGTAACGAACATAAACATGATGAATTGAAGTGAAAAACTAAAAAGCATGAACTAGGGTTTTAAAAGAAAATAATTCTAAGAACTGAAATTAGATTAATAAAACGAAGTCTAAAGTGTTTAATGTAATCAAACTAATGAAAAGAAACTAAGAAACGAAAATAAACTAAGAATTCGTACTAAAACCTCGATTAAATGTAAAGTAAAGCTTGCTCGTCTCTTCTCCTCTTTCTCTATCTAAAAACTAAGTCTAAAAGTAATTTGGAATGTGATCTCCGTTCAAAACGTGTTCGGGAGGTATATATAAGCGTCAGGCTGAAACGGGAACTCGTGGGCCGGAAAAACGAATCTTGAAAGTTTGCTCTCGGAGGCGCTCGAGCTGTCCCGCTCGAGCGGACGCGCTCGAGCTTGATGGTCTAATGGGGCAGGCGGTCGAGCAGAGGCGCACGAGTAGTTTTGCTCGTGTGACAAAAAGTTTCTGTAAGTTTGGGGCGCTCGAGCTGTCGAGCTCGAGCGGACGCGCTCGAGTGCATTGGTCGAGCGGATCATGAGGTCGAGCGGAAGCGATCGAGTGCACTCGCTCGAGCACTTTTCAGCAGCAGTACACTTGTTCGTAAAATCTTCATATCTCCTCAACCGGAAGTCTGTTTTGGCCGATTCAAAGTCCTACGAACTCCTCTTTTCGCCATCTATCCACCTATAAGCATCAAAGAGAGAAATTTATTAGTTTATGAAAATGATACTCAAATGACTCTAAATACTCAACAAAATCAACCAAACTAGGGCATTTCGAGTGACGAATCATGACAATTTCACGCCTAATCACAAATAAACTTACATTGTTTTCATCTACTTTCTTTCTTTTCTGTGATTGCACAACCATGTTCCTTATTCCTCCTCTAGTGGTTGGCTTGACACTGACTCTCCTTTCATTGGCATTAGTAGCATTTTATTCTTCTTGAAATGTGGAGAGATTCACATTGGCACAAGTCGCTGGAATCTGTTCAAAGTTTAAAGTAGTTAATAAATTACAAAATACAAGTAGTTAATAAGTAATATTTACATGTATATGCCAAAACTTACAGCCATATCATCATCTTGTGTCATAAGGGGGTTCTCATTCACAACTTGTGTCATTTCATCAGGTAGTCCTCCAGCAGCTATTTCTTCATGCTCCATTTCTTGAACAAACTCCTCTGCAAGTTTTCTCCACTTGCAGCCCTTAGAATTATGACCAGTTTCATTACAGAACTTGCAAGTTACTTTGTAGGATTGTCTAGGCATTACTTGAACAACCCTCTTCTTCTTACCATCACCCTTCTCATTCTCACCAGTTCCTGGTCTTCTTCTTTCTCTAGGCCTACCCCTCTTTCTGTGGCCAAAATTAGGAGGTAGAGGGGGTATATAATCGGTCTTGGCCTACAACTCTGCACCATTCATAGGAACAATGTTGTGACTATAAATCATTTGATATGTATCAACTGAGTAGCAAGTATGCACAAAATCCTCAATCTGTAAACCTTGAGCACAAATTGCACTCACTGCATGTCTACAAGGAATTCCAAATAACTCCCATTCCCTACAGGCACATGTATGCTCTTTCAAATCAACATCAAACTTATCACCATCAAAGAAATTAATCTCATACCTATCATTATCAGATTTCAATGGCATGTAATCAAATGAGGCCTCCATATTTTTGTTGAGTAACTTCATTATTTTGCCACAAACTCTCCTCCCTTCCCAAAGTCTTTCACATTTATCTCTTTTTTTCTGCAGCCTTGTCATGATAAATTCTCTTATCCTAACATTGTCAAGATTGGCTTGGATCTTGCATCAAGTATGCAAGAGTTGAACTGTTCACACATGTTATTCTCAAGCGTATCACATTTGGCAAAAGTGTTAAAATGTGATCTTGACCACTGTGAAGGGTGTTTGCCATCCAACCACTCTGGACACATAGGATCTTGATCACCAATTCTTCTCATTGCTCTCATGAATGCTGGCACAGTACTAGCTCTTGCTGCAGCCCAAAGCAACTTTTTAAAGGCATCACCTTTAAACCCAGTCCTTTTAAGATTACCATGAAGATGCCTAACACAGAACCTATTCTGCACAGTAGGCAATACCTTCTCAAATGCTGGTATCAAACCTTTCTGTTTGTCTGACATAAATATGTAAGTGTAATCCCTTCCTTCCATCAAGTCATCCTTGATCAACTACAAAAACCATTCACAAGCATCTTTTGTCTCACTTCCCACCAATGCATAAACAAAGAGATATGGATCATTATTGGGATTCATACCTACAGTAGTTAGTAGTACCCCACCTGCAGGACCCTTTAGGTGACATCCATCCACACCTATCCAAGGTCTGCAACCTGCCTTGAATCCTTGCTTCAATGCATTCAAACAAATATAAAGCCTCTGAAATCTGGTGTTTCCATCACTTGTGTTATCCACATTGAGAATAATGGTGGATCCAGAGTTCTTTTGCAACATAGTATGCACATAATCTCAGAGTTTACCATAATGATCAGTGGCATCACCCCCAATCTTTTTCAAAGCTTTCTATTTAGCTTTGTACTTGAAATGGAGACACATAACAACCCAATTTTGTCATAGCAGTATTCTTAAATGCCCTGGTGGCTTTAAATGGATAAGTCCTAAGATCCTTTTCAAACTTCCACTATAAAAAAATTACTTTTTTATGGCGAAAATATTTTTCACAAGAACGTAAATTTTCGTCACTAAAGACTTGTGGTGACATTTTTTTTGTCACAGGTGTTGTCACTAAAAGTCCATCACGAAAGATATTTAGTGACGATAAAAGGATGTTGTCACAACAGCTAGTAACATATCATATTTGTCGCCAAAGAATTTTGTGACGAATATATCATCACTACAACACCATATTTTCGTCACTTGAAGTTTTTTTGTCACAATATCCTTAAAAAAATTCATGTGACAAAACCTATTTGTCGCCAAAGATAATGTTGTCATGATAAATTTATCATCACTATAACCCTTTTTTCGTCACCTAAATTATTTTTCATCACAAAATTAATTTTTGTGGCGAAATGTTTAGTCACAAGAACATAAATTTTCATCACTACTTGTGGTGACAAACTTTTTGTCCCAAGCATCGCCACCAAAAGTTCGTCACAAAAGACATGTGATGATGAAGGGATGTTGTCACAATAACTAGCGACGAAATAAATTTATCGCCAAAGATAATATTGTCGTGACGAATATATCATCACTACAATTCCATATTTTCGTCATTCAAATTTTTTTTTTATCATAATATTCTTATATTTTTATTGTTTCACGTGACAAAACCTAATTTACCGCCAAAGATGATGTTGTCGTGACGAATATATCATCACAACAACTCTATATTTTCGTTAACCAAAATTTTATTTTGTCACAATATTTTTGTTGTTTCACGTGACAAAATCTATTTGTCGCCAAAGATAATACTGTCGTGACAAATTTGTCATCACTATAACCCTCTTTTTTCATCCCAACAATCTTACATTTTTATTGTTTCATGTGATAATATATATTTGTCACTATAAATAATGTTGCCGTGATATAATTATTGTCACTATAACCGAATATTTTTATCCGCCAAATTAGTTAATCGTCACGACACCCTTACATTTTCTTTTCTTCTCGTGACAAAACATATGTGTCATTGCAGATACTATTTTCGTAACAAGATTATCATCAAAATTATTTTTCGTCACAATTTTTTTCTCGTGACAAAATATATTCATCATTTAAAAAAGAGCAGTTGTGATAAAGATATTGTCACAACAATAGAGCATTATCGTCACAAGAATTCTTTATTTGGGTTGTCCATAGTGACAATTATGTTCGTCAGCAAGAAACATTTACAACGAAATTATCATCATAACGGTAACATATATTTGTCTTCGATAGTACCCTTCTTGCAGTGATAACTTTATCATCTTAAGCTACGATATTAACCAACTAACAAAATTTAATTTGACAACAAGAAATTCATCATAAATGAAATTCAACAATATAGTTTAAAAATTTCATCATGCGTCCCGAATAGATAAAAACTACTAAAGTATTAAACTTCGTCAAAATGTCAAAGTACTAAAAACTTGACAGCCAAAATATATTGAAATTATAAAAGCACTAAGATAATAATTCGAATACTTCCTATGTCCAAAGCGTCATGCCAAGTTCAGAAGTCATCTTCATTTCATATGAATCTTCTACAAAAGCAAATGTCCAATCTGCACAACGAATAACATTTGTAAATTATTTAATTTTAACATACAAATCATATAACTTATTGAAAAGAAAAAAAAATAGAAATATGAGACTGCTTTTAATTAAAGTTGATTTAGATTTAATAAAAAAAGTAAAGTATTGGTACAAAAGTTTAGTGTTCATACCAAGAAAGATTGGATGTAGGGCCCTGCCTCTTCAACATAAATTGTTGCATTTCTTGAAACTGTGACTGTAGGTCAGCAAGCTTGTCCTCATAACTCTTGTTCTTCTCCTTCTGATCTTCCAATTGATGTGAGAGGGTGCTAATTTCGCCTTGTGCACTCTCAAGTACAGTTTGAGTTTCATTAAGCTTTAGTTGGGTGTCATCAAGTGTAGCTTGTGTTTCGTTCAATCTTTCACCTGATTCAGAACTATTTTTGATATTCGATAAGGAGTTAGATCCCTGAGGTACTGCCCTATATCCAATACCTTTTTTATACCCAGTTCCATGTCCAAGAGTTGTTTCAAGTATTTGATCCTCTGACATAGAAGTTCCTCCTTCTTCCAATGCTGCTTCTTCTAATTCCGTCATTTTATTCTGTAATTTAATGTTTAATAATTAATAATATAGAGAACATTACATTACATTAACTAGTAATTTTCTAGTAATCATCTTACATAAGCCTCAGCAGCACTTGAGTTCACGAAGTCGCCAACCTTGTTAATGTGAGTATTTCTAAAAAGTGCAATCTTGCTCTTACCAGTCTGAATAAAATAAACATATGCATTAAACAATATTTTTATTACAAAACCTGGAAAAATATTAATTAAAAGACTCACCATTTTCTTGTACCTACTAACAAAACTTGTCTTTCCAAAGGTATGATTGAATGAAATTTTTTCTCTGTTTATCTTATTAGTTTCTGACCCCCGCTGCATGAAGATAAAATATAAAAACTTGATAACTATTATATTAATTAAATTTTAAAATTTTAAAAGTTAAAAGAACCTTAAAAGCATCGCTCTCGAGCCAATCACAGACAGACAACTATTTATCTGGAGTAACCTCTGTTCGGAGACTATTTTCCCTTGGATCAAGGTTTTTCTTCACAAGCGAATCATAACAATCTTTCAAAGTGTTTCGCCAGTTTCTGTAACTAATTCGAAGCTTGGCATCTATGATGCATGTCACATGATCGCTAGTAAAATCTTCAATCTCAAACCATTTCTAAAAATCAATCAATAGTTGTATCATGTGCAATAAGAATTTTTGTTAATTAAAATGAAATAAATAAAATTATATGGTTACATCAAAATGAATTACCAATAAAGATTTACGACAAAGATCTTTGTTCTCCTCTGGAACTTGCTTCCATTCAGATACACCTTCAAGTTCAGCCAAGGTCCGAATAGTATATCCAATTGCTTCAGAAAACTCTTTTGCGTTCGTATCTGGCTCTCTGTCCTTAGGTTGGAATGAGATTTTAATCTTCCCATGCTGTAAAGAAAATACTTAAATTAGTCTAATATAGTAATAATAAAAAAATCAACAAGTTATTAAACTTACGTCCTCCACATGATTGTTTAATTTTAAACATCTGCTTACACCTCGTCTAGTTTTTGCAACATTGTCATTTTGATTCACATCATCTAATCAAATAAAGAATATTTGATTAAACCAAATGTTATGAGGAAAACACATGTAAATTTGAAAATTATATCATGTACAAAGAAAATCATTACCATAATCATTGGCAACCTCTTCTGAATTTTCTATTAATGCACTTGTATGTTGTGCGGTAGGATTAATAGCGTTCTCAACTTGAAACATATTGTGATTTTGATCTGAATTAAACAATCCAGACACATTTCTAGAGACTGCTCCTGATGATTGAAGTTGACTTGGTGATCTAGATGTATTTCTACTTGTTGATCCTGTAATGCCATCTAGTGTCCTTTTTGCAGCTGGTTGTGAATATGTTGGTTGTTTGCCTTGTGATTTGCGAAGCCTCTTCAGTGTTGGTCCTGGAGCCATCTAAAATTTGCACAAAAATAATAAAACTCAACATGCTATAAAAAAACACGATCAACCAAATATCATCTAACTTGTTGCATATTAAATTGATATATTATAAACACCAAAAGAAAAAATGAACAACAATAAAAATGTGATGACAAATTTTTTTTTTTAAAAGTCATGGCATATTCTAGAGTACTTCCTTTCTCACTTATCCAAAAAAAAAAAAAAAACTCATCACTTGGTCATCTTAATATTCCATCACAATTTGCAAGTACTACCAGTGGCATAAAAATAATAATTTACCCTACAAATTATTAATTAAAAATACTTTTTAATATGATATAAGTACTATATGATTAAGCAAGTGTGTATTGTAACGGAAAGAGTCTTATGATGTCAATAATTGTTATTTCAAACTTAGTTCAATAACATGTGACTTGGAGTAGTAAGGAAGATCATATATTCTTCTAAAACGATTTAAATAGTTGAATTAAAGGTGAGAATCTAATCCTTTCATTCTCAATACTAATATATAGGCTCGACTTTAAATATAGTTTTTGTTACCAGTTCAATAAATGATATGACTAAAGATTTATGTACTCCCAATGAAGTTAGAATAAAGTAAGAAATTATTAGTTGATTGTTAAATTGCATTTAATAATAACATAAGTGATAATAATTACAACAAAATTAGAAAAAGTATGAGTATTTAAGGATTTCACAACCTACGTCAAATTAGCTATTGTACTGGAAGGAATTCTTGATCTATACATTTATTTATGAGATTAGTAATTAAGACTCAGATTATGGTTTTACAATATATTAATGAAAGGGGCAATAGTCATGGCTAATTGGTGGCCTAAATTCTCATTACTTTAGCAAACAATGAACTCACGTAATGTGTCTTCATAGAGTTTATTTGAAATAATTAATTAATTCACACAAGTTTTATGTCTATCTAAAAATAGAGGCATCAAATGAAAATCAAGTACAACCCCTCAAACTTAATTACCCTGCCAAACAACATCCCACATCCCTCGTTCATTCCATTGAGTACCGAAAAAATATAAAAGCATCAAGATAAAGACAGTAGACAGAATTTTATTGGTTAATTATGTGTACTTTGATCTACAGTAAATTACACGAATGTAAAGAACAACACTGGTTCTTGATTCCATATATTAATTCAATAAATTATGAATTTAAAAGGATCAGAACGATATATAAGAGATTGCATATCTAAAACCTATGAACTAATGGTTATACTTAACATTCCTAATTTCGTCCATTCTTTAATTTCACTTCCTAGTTTTATATTTATTAATGGTAAAGACTTGAAAGGATTAGGTTTATAAATTAAACATAGGTTTAGATATTAGATAAAAACAGAGTAACGAAAACATTTATAGGCAGAGAGAATATTTCTGGATTTCTGGTTGCTGTGAAGCTTGAAGACGGAAACCCTTGAAGTCGAAAACCCTTGAAGACCAAAACCCTCCTTGGATACAATTGAACATGAATGAAAAGAATGGGAGGCAGATCGTGGATTATGTAGGCATGTGCGAAAATATTAGCGCTAAAATATTAATTAGGGTTATCAAGGAATTTAATTTAATTAGTAGCGCCAAAAATGAAATAAATTTTTTTAAGTGTGAACAAAAAATGTTTATTTTTTATCTTGGGTTAATATCAATTTTAGTCATCAAACTTTACCTCAATTTTAGTTTTGGTCACTGGATTTCACTCGTCATCAAAATTGGTCACTAAAGTATTCTTTTTTATTCACTTTTAGTTTGGACGTCAGTTGACCGTTAGTCAACTAACGGAATAAGTTAGGGTTAATCAATTTTGGTCATCAAACTTTACCTCAATTTCGATTTTGGTCATTAAGTTTTACTTAGACTTCAAAATTGGTCACTAAACTAATTATATTTTATTAGGAGATCAGTTGACCTCGTCAACTAACATAATAAGTCATTTAGGGTGCACAATTTAAATTTTTGAAATTTTTTATTTAATAAAACATAGATTTTAAAAATAGTTTAAACAATAAATGGAAGTTTTTTATTTAACAAATTAAATTATTTTAGAAGTTTCTTATTTTGATAAAAATTATATACTAAATAATTATATATTTTGATAAAAATTAATTACTAAATAATTAAGTTATCTACAAATATTAAAAATAATTTCAAAAAATATTTAAAATTATAATTGAAACATAAATATTAATTTAACAAACAAATTATGGTACGAAAGGAGTATTTGAAGTAATTTTTATTTTTTTACAGTGTGAGTATTTGGTGTATTTCTTTTATAATAATTTTTTAAATTTAAATTTAGGATTCATTTATAATATTAAATTTTTTATTTTAGAGAATATTTATTTAATAATTTAATTTATTAAAATTAGAAACTTTCAAAATAATTTAATTTATTAACATAAAAAAAAATCTTAAAGCTGGTATATTTATTGTTTAAACTATTTTTAAAATTTAGATTTTATTTATTTGTTGGGTGCAAACAATATCCATCATCGGATTTACAAGGGAGGAGCATGAGGTTAAAAAAGATGGACAAATATCTTTATTGATATGAGACCTTTTGAAGAAGTCCAACAATAAATTTTTGCGAGTTTAACTCAAAGCGAACAATATCATACCAATAGGAGATCGTGGTCCATCCGTGAGGTCCCAACATTATTAAATTCAAAAAAATTAAATTTTGCACTTTAAATAACTTATTTTGTTAGTTATCTAACGGTCAACTGACGTCTTGACAAAAAATAATTAAAAAAGTATAGTTTAGCGATCAATTTTGATGACTAGTAAAACATAGTGATCAAAATTGAAGTTGAGGTATAGTTTGGTGACCAAAATTGATATTAACCCTAACTTATTTCGTTAGTTGACTAACGGTCAACTGAGACACTAACCAAAGGTCATTAAAAATTATAGTTTAGTGACCAATTTTGATGACAAGTGAAATTCAGTGACCAAAACTGAAATTGAGGTAAAATTTGGTGATCAAAACTAATATTAACCCTTTTATCTTCAATATATATATATATATATATATATATATATATATATATATATATATATATATTATGTTTATGAATATTTTTTAGACAAAGTATAGAGTGAAAATGGTTCATATATGAATCATTGAAGGGTATTAGTTGTTTACACTGAAGGATATTAGTTGTTTTCACTGAAGGGTATTAGTTGTTTTCACTAAAGAGTATTAGTTGTTCAGTGAAAATAAACTAAGATTCTTCGGTGAAAACAACTAATACGCTTCAATGAAAGTAACTAATACCCTTCAGTGAAAACAACTAATATCCTTAAATAATTCATGTATGAACCAATTTCACTCTATACTCATTCTATTTTTTAATTTTCGGTGTGATTCACATAAGAACTTTTACCTTTAGTGGAACCTTGTGGGTAATTTTTTTAGAGTATATATAAAGTGAAATTGGTTAATACATGAATCATTGAAGAGTAATAGTCGTTTTCACTAAAGAGTATTAATTATTTTAATACTCTTCAATGATTCATGTATAATTTTTTTAGAGTATATATAAAGTGAAATTGGTTAATACATGAATCATTGAAGAGTATTAGTCGTTTTCACTAAAGAGTATTAGTTATTTTAACTGAAGAGAATTTGTTAATTACACTGAAAATTATTTGTTTGTTTTTAATAAACATATAATACTCTTCAGTGAAAGTGGTTAATACCCTTCAGTGATAATAACCTGGAATTGTGCACAAGAGTCAATTTGATTCTTATTTGATACTCCCTACATCCACGAATTTTTTTACCCATTTACTGTTGTGCACTAGATTTAATGAAAATTAGTATTTATTAAAAAATAGATAAAGTAAGATTGTAGTGGGTATTGTGGGATCCAACTATTTGTTTATGAGTGGCGTTTATTTAAAAAAAAGGGGGGGAATGGGTAAAAGATTGTCGGACAACCCAAAAAAGGAAATTTTTAAATATTAAAACATTGTCTCTAAATTTTATCATATAATTAATTATAGGCCGCGGATAAACAAACCCCCAAGTTTACTATACGAACCCCACTTTTTTTTTTAACAAAAATATCCTTATATTAAAGAGTATGCATAGGGTGAAATTGGTTTATATATGAATCATTGAAGGCTATTAGTCATTTTTACTAAAGAGTGTTAATTATTTTCATTGAAGAATATTAGTTGTCTTCACTGAAGAGTCTTAGTTTATTTTCAGTAAACAACTAAGACTTTTCAGTGAAAACACTAATACACTTCATTGAAAACAACTAGTACTCTTTAGTGAAAACAATTAATACCCTTCAATAGTTTATGTATAAATTATTTTCACACTATACTTCGTCTATATTAAATATTTACATTACCCATATATTACAATTAAAAATATTATTTACTTTCTTCATCGTTATCCTCCTCGCAAAAACCTTAAAAACTAGACTATTACCAATAAAATCAACACAAAAGGTAATTCATAAATTTATAGATTTATATTTTGGCCTAACATATCTAACCCTCTCTGATAAATTAATTAAAATAATTTTTTCTGAAAGATTATTTTTCAAAAACAAAAATCATCATTTTTATATTTGGCTCCACTGTTTTGCTGCTTATCCTCAAAGCACAATGTCATCTTATTTATTTTTATGATCAATTTCAGCTGCTAATTTCCCCCATGACAATCTAATTAGTTCGTGTATTTTTTTTTTAAACTATGACGTGAATTTTTAGTGAAATCTTCCTAAAAATACTTCATCCCCTTGTTCTTCCTTTTTCTTTTGATGAAGGTATTGGAATTCTTTCTAGATTAGTTTTGATTATTTCACTATTGCAGAATACTTTTGGTGTCTTCTTTAGTTTTGCTAATTTTGCATTTTGTTCATACACTACTAGAAAAAAGGTTTTTAGTATCGGAAATTTTCTGATATTAAAAGTAAATTATCTAATAATAAAGGTCTTTAATATAGGAAAATATCACCGATACCCTTCTGATACTCATGCCGTCGCTATAAAGGCAATATCGGAAAAAATATTCTGACACTAAAAGGTAAGTATTTAGTATCAGAAATATATATAGTATCAGTAATTAGTGTCAGAAGTTTTTAACACTATATGTTGATATTTAGTATCAGATACCTTTTTTCGATACTATATAGTTATAGTATCAAAAATACTTTCCGATACAAAAAAAATATATCTTTAGTGTCTGATGTTTCCGATAATAAAAAACCTTTGGTATCATATATCCGATACAATATAGTTATCGTATTAAAAATAAATTTCAATGCTAATTTTTTTGGTTTCGACAACTAGTTGATAATTGAAAATATCTTGCATATATACAACATGCATAGGGATGGCAATGGGGCGAGGCAGGGCGGGTACCTAAGTATCCAGACCCGCCCCGCGCCTATCCCCCATTGACCCGCCCCGCCTCGCGCCCCGCTGCGGGGCGACATTTTGTGCCCCATGCCCGCCCTGCATGGGGCAGGTCCGCCCCTCCCCGCCCCATTCTTATCTAAAAAATATATATATTTTAAAATATAAGCACATGTATATTATAAAATTAAATTAAACAATAACATAACCATAACCATGAAACCACAAATTTATCACAATCTCAAGTAAAAAATGACAATATAAGTCTAATAAACAAATTCAAGATAATTACGAGTCCAAAATTAACAAAATATATATGTGAATGACATAATTAATTGTAAGCTTAGGGTTTAATATATATTAATAAGAAAATATTAATTTATGGATGTGATTATGTTAATTTGAATGATAGAATTGAATCAATTGAGTCAATAATTAATATGCACGTTTGTTGATATATTTATGGGAGACCTTTATATATATAATATTTAATAGAAATATATTTATATTTATATGTATATATTAAATAGATTGCGGGGCAGAGCGGGGCAGGGCAATATACATATCCATACCCGATCTGCCCCACGTGCGGGGCTGGGCGGACCTGCCCCATTTTCAGGACGGTGCGGGGCAGAGCGGGGTAGCCCCGTTTTGTCATTCCTAAACATGCATCAATAGATTTTATTATGCTCATCAATACAACGGACAAAGAATAGGTTTAATGCTTAAAAAAAACTGACAAAAGAAACTCTTAAAGCATTAACTAAGAATAATCCCCATACAAAAGTATTGTTACAGAAGGTTGAAAGCGTAGATGTCAGAAAATATCAAGTTCCACACACTATCATTGTATAGTAACATCCTGGTTAAAAGAAATAAAATTTCCATAAAAAACAAAGTTCACAAGACACAATATATTTATTATGGAGTAGCAACAAAATAGGTGGTAAGCTAATATCATAAATTTGCATATTACACTTAAGTGTTACTGGCCTTGAAGAGCCTCTTTATAGAAAAAGAGTGATTCTTTAATTTTCCCTCGTCTTAAATAACCTTCACATATTGCAGGGGGTAACAAATTACATAAGATATCATTTAATTGGTGATGTTCATTAGCACTCTTTTGCTTGCAAAAGCATTTCTTTTTGTATGCAACAGAAAAGATCAAAGGCTCAAGATTAATCTGCATTTAAATCATAAAATCATATACAACTGTATAATTAGTATTCATAACTATAGTTGAAACATCAGATTCTAGAGGAGGACTAAAGATACCTTCAGTTGTTAAAGATACCTTCAGATTTTATAATTAGCCGATGATACATCTCTAAGTCAACTTTTACAGCTACGTGAGAAACAGTTTTATCTCGTAACAGAACGACTATAATCATAGCTTCGGATTCACAATAATATACATATATAACTTAAGTATATATACTCTTCTATAAAATCCAACAATAAAACTACTAACAGATATAAAATAAAGGACCATCAAACAATCAAATAGCTAAAAGAACATTTCACACTGAAATAAGCAGAAGTGTGTTAAGGAAATCACCAGACATTCCAGCCATGCGACAAAGGTATTTATGAGAGTAAATCTTTTATCGCATCTGCTTTAGATATGATTGAATGTTTAATATTTATTGCAACCAGTTCATTATAAGTAGTACGTGTTAAATTGTAGTTAATATGGTGATACCCGATCACGGAATATCACATTAACAGTTTTCTTGTAATTAAACGTACAAATTCACGACCCAGGTGGAATTGAACAATCCGCCGCGAAAGGTCGATGTGTATATCTCAGATTGATCTGTCTTGACTAAGAGATTTCACTAGCACATTTAGTATGTGTTGAAGAGGACCTACAGCGAAGATAAATTCTCCTGTACTGAAATGTGAAGAATTAGACCTCAGTGGTTATTGATTTCTTAATCTTCATCACTTAAATAGGACCGTGTGTGCTTAATGGTTACTGCTTTGATTCATATTGGGTGAGAATCATCGTGACTTCGAACTTTGTATTTTGGGCAGTAATATTAATCATACGACGGTTTCTAAGATTTAATATGGAGAAACGCGTGCGAGTACGGCTCGTGTAATTTTTCCCCTTGGTGGGCTCAGAACTTTTATCGTATCAAATCTTGCAAGTGAAGAATTAGTTTCTTCGGTACGGATAATAATGTTGAGCTGTCTTTACTCCAAGGTGAAAGATATTAATTAATTTAGAGCTATTCAGAAGCTTAATTAATTAATGGACTAGAAAATCTTAAACGCGGGAAATAATAACCGGGAGCCCATATTATCGTAATATGGATTTAGATGGATACTGCAATATTAATTTATTAGTGGTACTAATTAATATTAATGAGCTGAATTATAATGGGGCCCAATATTGAAATTCAGAAGTCCATTGGAGGTCCAATCTTAATTCTCCTAAAGACCCCTCAAGTAGCTCATTAAGTAGCTCAATAGTAATAAGGTGATTAAAATAATAGAAAATATAATTGCTGATTTTTTCATGATATTTTCGAAAATTAGTATACTAGATTGAGAAAAGATTTTGTTGATTTTCTTGGAAAGATATTATGGAAGATAAGTATTCTTGGAATACAAGATTATCTCATAAATTCAAGAAGATCCAAATCTTGGATATTCTCTCTATTATTTTCGAAAATAAGGCCTTGAATATAAGAGTGAGATTTTTGTGGAATATTTTATTATGGAGAAAAGAATATATGAGATTTATTCAAGATTTCTTAGAGGCTAAGAAAAGATTTTTTTCACCCTATTCCAAGCCCAAAAATTTGGCCACCCCATTTTATAAATAGGGGATGATTATTTCATCCCCAAGTACATGATTCCATGTGTTGGAAAAATCAAGAGCAAAAATATTTTTCTTTTTCCTTGGTTATTTTAATTGCTTGAAAGCATTTCCCACCGATGATCAAGCAAAGCGAAAGGTACATACTTGAGAAGATCTTTTGTTGGTAGCACGTTCGTGATAGTCCCGTGATTATCAAAGGTCATATCTACAAGAGGCACGTAATCACATAAATTCCTAGTTATTCCGTCATAGGTTTTATGTTAATTAATTCTACATGCATGATGATAAAATTGTTGTTGGAATTATTATTTGAATTAATTAGGATTAATTCATGCTAGTAATAATTGTATTTAAATTCGTATTTAAATTTAATCCAGAATAGTTTCCGGGCACCCCTATTTTCCCAACATTTGGTTCCTCAATGTCTGCATCCACATCATTCTCAGGTTCTACCTCGGGAGATCCCATAGATGTCTATGTTGTAGTCGTTGCACAATCTGCCAATTCTTCCCTAGGTTTGTATCATTTATATAGAAACTATTGTGCTTGATTTGGTAATACGAATGACTCATTCGTATACCATCTTGAATTTACGTCAATGCTAGTAATGTTTATCAACATTCTTACTTTTCTTGCTTCCCATATCAAACCATTCACATTGGAATATAACCATTTTGTAACCACCAACATAGCTTAGCTTTACAACCCTTCGTAAGAAACCAAAAAACTCAATAGTTTCATTTTTTTTATGATATGCTTTAACAACCAATCCACTATTTTGGGTCTTTTGTAACCTATTACGCTCTCTTGTATGAAAACGAACCTGGTTCACAATGCATCCATTGTAAAAACATGTGTTCAATCTCAGTGGGCCATTTGCAAGGGCGAACATACCATCGGCAGCCTTTTCAGACTTTTGAAGGTGCAATTGGTTCATCTGTGCAGAGAAGAACCGTAATTAGGATAAAAACTAATGAATTTTACTAAAAAAAATCTGAATAACATAATAATCATAGTTATTTGTTGAGGTTAATTACTGAAGCAAGAAAATATATGGACAACATGAGCATTAATTTGGTAAATTTATTATGTCAATCTTGATAAACAAACACAACAAATATAATTTATTAAAAAAAACCACTCTAAAATAACCTCGGGGGATACTTACGTGTTCCTTAAACCATTTAGGGAATTTATCCTTTTTCCAAGGATCATATGGTTCATCGTCATCAATTTGATCCAAATTAATACCTTTCGTTGTAGCTTTGTGGAGCCTACAAGAAAAATAACACAGGAAAGTAAAATACAAATAAATAAATCATATAAATAAATAAATAACTTCAAATTTTTTCTCACTTTATATAAGGCCGAACTTCATCACAATTACTCAAAATATACACTTGTGTCTTGTTAATTTCTTCTTCAGAAATAAAAGATGTGGACTTAACTGTCCCAAATTGGTTGAGTTCTCATTGAAAATACAGATATTCCTTCAGTTTGGTCATCATGCTCACCGTCATAATTTTGGGTTTGACGATTGAATCTTATTTCCATGTCTGGAAGATACATAGAAAGAAATGTTAAGCTCCCACTCACAATGTATCCTTCTGCAATTGAACCTTCTGGACGAGCTTTATTGCGAATAAAACCTTTAAGGGTTTCTAAAAATCTGAATCACATGAAGTAAATAAGTTAATTACTTTAGATTGCTATAAAGACATATTACATAACAAAAGATAGTGTGCCTTTCAATTGGGTACATCCAGCGAAATTGCACGGGGTCAGCAATCTTGGCCTCTTCAGCCAAATGGACAAACAAATGCACCATAATAGTAAAAAAATATGGTGGAAATATCTTTTCCAATTTACACAAAATTATAGGTAAGTTATTATCTAACCTTTCTACATTAGCATCCTTTAAGGTCTTGCAACATAGCTCTTTGAAATAATCTTCTAGCTCGTATAAAACTTCAATTACTTCCTTGGGCAAAAAACCACGAATTCCATCAGGGATTAATCTTTGAAGCAAAATATGACAATCGAGTGACTTTAATCCAGAAATTTTGTTATCTTTCACACGTTTAGAGATATTTGCAGCAAAGTCATCTGGATACTTGATTGATTTCAAAAACTGACAAAATTCCTTCCTTTCGCTTGCTGATAGTGTAAAACATGTAGCTGGCTTTATACGTTTATCTCTTCTTTCTTGCAAATGTAGCTCTTCTCTAATTCCCCAATCACGCAGATCCTCACGTGCAATTGGAGGATCTTTTGTTTTGCCTTGAATATCTATCAACGTACCAAGAACATTCTCACAAATGTTCTTCTCGATGTGCATTACATCTAGATTGTGTCTAATTAACAATTTATGTCAATATGATAACTCAAAGAAGATAGACTTCTTTACCCAATTTGCTTGCTCAGAAACACATTTTCTTTTCTTATTCAAGGTCGGGTGCTTACCAAATTCACCAAAAAATGGACGCAATTCATCAAGCCAATGTAATACATCCTCACCAGATAAATGACTAGGCTTCTCACAATGTTCTTCTTTAGCATTAAAGTCAACTTTATTTTTACGAAATGGGTATCTTTTAGGTAGAAAACGACGATTCCCCATGAAACAAGTCTTGGTCCTCAATTGATCAGAGTCGGTTTGACTTAAACAACATGGACATGCATAATGACCTGATGTCGACCAACCAGATAAAAGACCATACCCAGGAAAGTCGCTTATAATCCATAAAAACTACAGCGCGCAGTTGAAATTTTTCTTTACTGTGTATGTCATAAGTTTCAACTTCTCATAGCTCTTTCAACTCCTTTATCAAGGGTTGCAAGAATACATCGATATCTTTCCCAGGATAGTCTGGACCAGGAATGAGTTAAGACATCATGATAAATGGAGAGCGCATACAATCATATGGAGGTAAATTGTAAATTGTTAGTATGACAAGCCACATGCTATGTGAAAGTCCCAAATTTGATCAAGGAGTAAATCCATCACTTGTCAATCCTAATCTCACATTACGTGGATCTTTGGCAAAGTTAGGAAATTGATTGTCAAAATGCTTCCAGGCTAATGGATCAGTTGGATGCCTTGAGATACCCCCGTCATTTATGCATTTTTCTTTATGCCATCGCATCTTTGAAGTTGTTATTTTACACATAAAAACCTTTGCAGCCTAGACTTTAACGGAAAGTATCTTTTTATGAGGAACTCGTTTAATACCATTACTACTCTTCCACCTTGATTCTTTACATATTGGACATGTATCCTTCTTTTCATTTACTCCCAAGAATAAAACACAATCATTTTTGCATGCATCGATCTCTTCATACCGTAACCCGACTTCCGCTAGTGTTTTTCTAGCTCCATATAGTGATGATGGGAGCACATCACCCTCTGGTAATACATCCTTCATAAACTCCAGTAACATAGTGAATGATTTGTTACTTCATTTTTCCATAACCTTCAGATGTAACAGTTTAACAACCGTAGATAATAATGATATCTTGCTACCGGGATATAAATCGCATTGTGCATCTTTTAATAACTTGTCAAATGCTTTAGTTTCTTCCCCACTACCATTATTCGATTGTTATGCTTCCATCATATCAGCTACAAAATCTTTCAAGTCATCACCCATGTCAAAACTATCAGACTCCATATTGTTAATTGGATCACCTATTTCATTCTCATTTTCCTCCATGATTGTTAATGTATCACCATGATATATCCAATATACGTAACTCTTGCTAAATCCATTTATTTGCAAGTCACATTCTACTTCGTCTGTGTTTTTACAGTATGCATTATTGCAAATAACATAAGGACAATGAATCAAGATGTGAGACCGCTTTACGTTTTGCTTAGCAAAGTTAATGAATGACTTGACACCATTGACATATGATGCAGAAAATCTATTTTTATCCTCAATCCAACTCTTATCCATAGCTACGTACCTAGGAATAAAAAAATCACATTGCCTAATTATAACATTAAATAGTAGTAGACATTTCAATTTAGATTACATATCATAATCATAGTATTAGGCATATCTACGGGAGTAAACATACGAAATGCCTAACTTTAAACACTATTAAACAATATATCTTATTAATATACACCATCATCACATAAAAACGAATTAATTTTTTAATTATAGTTTACATAACAAACATTGTATGACTATCACAAATACCTTTCACATTTCTGAGTAATGTAAAACTAATGTAGGTTCATTCAAGTCTTATCAATAGAGGCATTTTCTGGAAAGCATGTAAAATAATTGCTCACATATGGTCCCACATTCTCTTTTGACTTTCCACTAACATATAAATAATTTAGAAAGCACCATTTTCAATTAAATGATCTCCTAACTTCCTCTTATGGAATTCAACTATTCAATTTCATTTCACTTAAGAATTTTTGGAGTAAAGTTAACTATTACCAGCTCGCTTCAGGTAAACTACTGTTATCTCCCCTCAACTAATCTATTTCTTGGAATATGAATGAATTATTGTATTTTTATGTATTATGCTGCCTCTAACAAGATGCTCAAGAATAACACAATTTGTGTTAAGTGTTCTGGCATCAGACTATTAAGTAGGGACAATTTAAAGACTAGAGATATAATTAAGATTTTCAAACCATAGATTATCGAATGGGTGATTCAACAATAAGAACAAACTGGTTTCGTAATAAATGTGGTAGTTCAAATTTGCACATATTTGGCCGTAGAACAAAACCAGACATATATCGGTTGGTGTTGGTTCCTTTCATGAGATTTTCTACGAAATTAAAGTTGACATCTTAAATGGAAATTGAAATTTCATAATTCTAAAAAAATACCGAATTACTTATTTAAGATTCATATTAATTCAATTTTGACATTATTTACAAAGAAATTGGGAAGATTTACCAGACTGGGTTTAGAAATTAAACCTGATCAAAACTAAGTCAATCAAGGGAGAGGATGAGACAGAGGGGATTGATCGAAGTTGGAGCCGTGGTTAATCCACAAAACTGAAAAATCATCTCAAAGCAACCCAACAGACGAAGACTTGAAATTGCCAGCAGAACACCAAACTAGATTCTTGGGAGGCTGAGCGTAGGATAATTCACAAGAACACAAGGAAATTGCAATAAAATAATTCGTGCGAAGAAATAATTGGTGCCCCAAATTAACTAATTAGGGTTAGATATAATGAAAATCGAAGCCAAAAAATATATGGATCGAGAGCAGCGCACAATAATTATTGTTCTAGTTCGCGGTTAATTGGTTCAGGGTATGAGGTGTTGTTGATATTATTTTGGATTCAGTCTTATAATTTAGTGGTGGATTTTCTGGGATAAAAATATTTTTAGTCCCATAACTTTTTACCTTATTTGAAATGGTCCCACAAAAGATAAATGTACAAATTTAGTCCCAATTTTTTCTGTTTTATACAATTTACATCCCAAAATTTGCCGAATTGATAAAATACAATCGTTTTTTTACATGAGTCCGGCTCATGCATGTTCAATTTAAAGATTTCGGTGAATATTCATTTTAAGAATGTAAATCAAACTTGAATAACCCTAGAAATCCTCCCCCAATTTTTTTTTTTGCCATAACATCAAAATCTTTCCCAATCCAAAGCATAAAAACTATTTATTAATAATCTAACCAACATGTTTGTCTAAGTTGAACGCTCACGTGCACGGCACATATAAAAAAACGATGATTTTTTGTCGCTTCTGGCGCATTTGGGATGTAAATTGTACAATTTGCAAAAATTTGGGACTAAACTTGTATATTTATCTTTTTTGGGACCATTTTAAAAAAGTTAAAAAATTATGCGACTAAAAATGTTTCTATCCCTGGATTTTCTTCCACCTTAATAGCATGGTCAAGTGGTGTGAAGTACCTTTCTCAAGGTGGGAGCTCACGGTGCGAAGTCTTTTTTTTAGAGTTTCTTCTTTAGCTTATGTTTTAAAAGTCTAGTATGTTTTAAATGTCTAGCAGTTTATTGGGCCAATTTAATTACTTGAATTTGGGCTGCTACTTTTATTTTGCGATTTATAATAACTACATTATTGGGCTGATTTCCTTGAACTTGGGCTGCTCACAGAGTTTTTTTTACTATTAATATATACTATTTTACTTCAAGTATTACGCTAATACATGTTTGTAATTTAAAGTGATGTCCTTTGGTATTACCACTAATACATTTTTAGTAATTTAAATAAAACCATTTAGCATTACGGCTAATACCATGAGTAGCCAACCAATTTCATGTTCACGACGTGAAACTAATTCATACAATAATTTGCCTAACTCAATAGTAATTCTCTCATGAACCAAGAACAATGTACAACTCAAAAAATTATTAATTTTTTCATTAAAATGTGTTATTATCAAACTAATGCATTTGAATAGAACTACTAACATTGTACACACAAAGTGCAAATAAGTTTCACAAGATACTTTACCATAATTCAAATAATATTTTGCATTATTGGAGTGGGGCTCTGGGCGCCAACACCGCTCTGGTTTCTATTTTTCGACAAACCTATCTCAAAGTCAAAATTTTACTCTATGGTGAAAAACTTGACACATTGCCACAATAAAGTTTATTTTTGTGTGATAACATTTTGCATCGTCACTTTAATATATAATTGAAGTGGCAAATATGAATGTTGTCACTAAAAAAATGATTAATTAGGATAATGTTATTATCATCACAGTATATATAGTAACAACCCATTGGCATACATCAGAAGTTGTAACAACTTACAAATTCGTCATAATAGATCTCATTTTTACATGACGAAGATGGAAGTTGACATGATAAAAAAGAGAGGTTTTTGCAGCCACTTGCAAATCATCACAAAATATCTCCCTTTTTATACAAAGTTTGTAATCGTCACACTAACATGTCTTTCAAGTGACGAAAATGAAAGTTGTCACCACAAACTGAAAGATCTTGTGACTCATGTAAATCGTCACAATAGGTCCATTTTTTTCATTATAAAGATGAAAATCATCACTACAAATAGAGGCTTCTTATAACAACTTTTAGATAGTCACAATAAATATAAATTTTACATGGCGAAGATGAAAGTCGTCTCCACTGATTGAGGCATTTAGTGACAACTTGCAAATATTTACAATAGATATCAATTTTATGCGAAAAAGATATATGTCATCACAAAAAATAGAGACTTTTTATTACGACTTGTGAATCATCACAATATATATCACTTTTACGCGATGAAGAAATAAGTCATCACAACAACAAAAAACTCCTTGTGACGACCTGTAGATTTGTCATAATGGATATTCACTTTAAGCGGCGATGGTGAAAATCGTCACCACAAAACAAAGGCTTCTTGTGATGACTTATGGATTTTCACAATATGTCTCATTTTTTGTGACGAAAATGGAGGTTATCATCAGAAACCAATACTTCTTGTGATGACGTAAGAATCGTTACAATAGATCTCTTGTTTACGTGATGAAAATGAAACTCATCACAAAAAATAAAGTTTTATTGTGACAATTTCAGAATTGTCACAATATATCTCCTTTTACATGACAAAAATAGATGTAGTCACTAAAAGTCGATACTTCTTGTGACGACTTGTGGTTCGTCACAAACGATTTGTCACAATACAAAGACTTTTGCAACATCGCACAACTACTTTTGATGACTCGACAAATCGTCACAATAGATCGCCCTTTTACGTGACAATATAAGTGATTGTCACGAAAATATATTTTAAGTGACAAACCAAAATATTTTCACAAAAACATAGTCTTTCGTGACAACCTTTATAGTCGTCACAACATTTTTGTCACCAGAAAATCTTTTTTTTTTTGTAGTGTTCTTTGCTATCCAAGCTGAATTAGCATTTGACACATTATACAACCTAGCTCAACTATGGGATGAGTTGTACTCTCTAATTTACCAGGCTTCTTGGTCCTTCTGCTTCACAACATTTATATGGCAATCACACCTATCACTTTTACACCTTGCATATATTCTTCTACTATCATTTTTTTGAAAGGCAAGACTTCTTCCAGTCTTCACACCTTGGGTGTTCACTGCTTCTTTAAACAACAACTTACTGACAAATATCTGCTCTAAAAAGAAAATTGGATCCTTCAACTGTGATGGCCTGAATGTTAATTGTTTCTTGTCATCATGATCTTCAGCTTTTGATGAGGCAACAATATCAGTATCAGTCTCATGAATTTCTTCATCACTTTCACCACCTAATTATCCACTTTCTTCTGAATCATCTCTTCTTGGAATGGAACTCATGCATGTATATTTTACTTCTTGATCAACATTCTCTTCAAATATGAATACATCAAGTATGATAGTCATATCATCTTCATCAACCAACACTGATTCCCCCTTCCTCATCTTCCTTGTAGTTGTTTCTTGAACTATTTTTTGGACCTCAGTTTCTACCAAATCATCTTCATCAACTAGCAGTGATTTCCCCTTCTTCTTTGTCAATCTAGTTGTTTGTTGAACTGTTTCATGGACCTCCTCAACTTCTACCAAATCATCTTCATCAACCTCCCATTTATTACTTTAAAAAAACATCTTCTTCATCATGCACATCTTCTCTAACTTGCACATTTTTCTCATCTTGCACATCTTCCTCAATTTTGGTCAGTTTTCTTATCACCAACCAACCACATTGTTATTTCATGCTCCTTATGACCTTTGAAAACTATTTTTATATCAAATTTTCCTTCAACAGTCTGAATTGACCCATTTCTCCACATACAAAAATATTTTATTTCCCCCTTAAAACCCAATTGTGAAGTTAATTCATAAAGGTACTCCATTTTTGTCCTCTTCATTGGCACAAAACCAAACACTAAAATTGTACCTCCAACGTACTCAAACTCATGTTTAATTCCCCTAAGAATCATATTTCCACCATGATGCAATTTCAAGCTACAAAACTACTTGCATCATCTGTTTTAACACAACAGAAAACTAACATAAGAAATTAAGAAACCTAAGCAGAAACCTAAGCATTGATGCTCCAAACCAAAACAAAACATTGACCAAAAAAAATTTAAAACAGAAACCTAAGCAGAAAAATACAACATAACGCAATCGATCATTTGAATCCACCCATAAATACCTAAATAAAATGCAACCCCTAACATATGGTTGAATAAAAAATGCAACATATCTCGAGCATTCGAATCTACCCATAAAAAATACGAAAATAAAATAGAAACGAAACAATCGAGCAACAAGTGGCGAAGAACACGAATGTACCATATTCAGGGGGAAATTTCCACGAATGCACTTTCCACGCAACATTACCAGGGAATCGCCTTAATTTGTTGTTGGATTTTGGATTTCGTTGATTGGATTTTGGGATTGTTAGTGTATCAAACTAGGGTTCTTCATCGAATTGTGTCGCTTTATCTCCCCCTCTTTCAAATTTTGCCTGTTTTGAATTTTCTTAATCTATTTTTTATTAATTCACTCTGGAAAATAGCCCACGTCTTGACACGTAATTGTTTAGGTAATTTTTAACGACGTGGGGTTAGTCGGGGCTAACTTTGCAACTTCCAATACTTACGAGACCATTTTGCAAGAAAAAATCTAATTGGAACTAAAAGTGAAATAGTTGGGACCATTTCGCAAGATGCCCGTGTCCTGTGGGACCAAAAGTGCAATTCGCTCACAATATATCTCTAGCCAAGTTCATAGTCGTGGACGTAGGTTTAAACGATGTCGGTTCCAACGTGTAAGTTCACTAGTAGCCCTACAATAATTCATACATCAACTTGCCCTTATGTAAATTATGATCTAACGAGTTGTATTTATTTTCGTTGTAGCCACATGGTTGTGAGTTTTTTGTATGGGTTGATGGAGAAAGTTGTCCTCAATGCATCAACATTGCTCCTTCTATGATTAGAACCATTGAAGAGCAACGAGAAAATATGGTCGAACTAGAGAATAATAAGGGCAAGTTGATCGCTATAATCGAGGATATAAAGATTGAGCATGGACACCTTAATGCTTCTCTTGCGGATACATGAGATTGAAGTAATTTCTCACGTTAATAATTTGAGAAGTTCGAAGTTTTTATACTTTTATGTGCATTGATCGTGCTTGTTCTAATTACACGACTTGGTGGCGACCAAAAAACATATCCTCAATTACCCCCATAGTTATAAGATTCCATTTTAGTAGTAGTTTTGTTTAGTATTCATATTATTAGTTCACTTGTAAAGAATGGAGGAACATGTGGGGTACTTTATTTTTGTCCATATGCACTTCATATGGTTGTGATTTGGAATATTTACTATGCAGACTTGCTATATTTCGTGATGGGAAAATACATATGTATCAAACTATCATAACTTGACAAAATTACCTAATGTCATCAAGCTTTTTTTCCACAGTAAATTATTTGTCTATGCTTGGGTATTATTGTAGTTGTTGGGTCCAATGTTCATGGCCAATAATCGTAATCCATTACATTCTTGCCTATAAAAATAGGTGAGTTGCTTTCATACAAAATCATCCTCTCCTTCAGATTTCAAAGAAAAAACATTGCAAACATCTTTCTCCTTCCTAATATTTTCTTACCTTAAAATGGTTCCACAAGGTGTTCATAAGAAAGCTTTAAATCAAGATAATGTATTTTTTACTCCGCAGTGGACACACACAACAGATTTAGGTAATTTATCTCCCTATTGAATGAGCATCTCAAGTCAAATGCTTGGATTGTAGGTGATAAAAATGAGTGTGCAATCAGATTCTCGTCCCATGACATGAATTGCTTCCGTGAAATTTGTGTTAACTATGAGTTGTGCAAGATGTAAGTAAAAAAATTATACAAACGTTACAAAGTTTGGAAATAGCTTATAAATCTCTCATATGTCAACTACGACCCAACAACTAATCGTGTCCGTGCCGATGACATTACTTGGAAAAATATTATATCTGTTAGTGCATGCAATGAAATTTGATAATGTTTCTTTTCGTATTGCTAAATCTTAATCCATTCTTTGCTTTTATTTTAATGTAATTTTGTGTATAATTTTCTTGGTTGTAGCAACAATAGTTGGCCGACGCTTATTATCGCGAAGGAGAGCAATCATTTCATGAATTAATGAGACTATTTGATGAGGAAAACATACCTCCTCCCAGTACATATTCTCATTCAGTAATTGAGATTTCTAGTGACACTGAAGTATCTCATCCTGTTGAGGTAATTAATAATCCGAATCAACACCAGCAATTCTCGTACTCGTCAAACTGGTCTTACGAAACTGAGGAATCATCTAGATGACGCATTTTGGAATGAGTATGCATAGTTGTCCAATAATACTCATATGTCACACGGCTCGGGTGCAATAGCGGGTGTGGGTGACAATCGTTCGTCCCAATCGACCAACTCACCAACCCAACCCCCACATTCGCATCAAAGTGGAAATCATTGCAAGCATCATGGTGCAGGATCTAGCTCAGTTGCATCATGGTCATCATTTAAGTAATTTTGTGGAAGTGTTGTTTGGTGTTGTGTGAGATTAATTAATGTATTTCTTAGTTATTTACTATTTGTCGTGCCCTGTTTGTTATTTTAAATGTCACAATGGTGTATCTTTAGGACATCCTTTCCTAATGAAGTATCTCTAGGATGTGTTCACTTTAAATATTTCTCGGGTTTGAAGTATTTATATATATGTTTGCGGGTGATGATTAAATAATGTCTAATTCTCCTTTTATATTTAGTTGCAACTCTCATTTTGAAATTCATCCCAAATAATAATTTTACCAATAAGTTAAAAATGATACAAAAAAGTATATATACGTCCAAACTGTCCAAAACGATTCAAAAGAATGTCACAAACCTTGCATTCCAAAATTATATATAGTCGGATTGCTTAATTATTTAATATAATTTGGATTGCTTAATTATTGTGTATGTATCATGCACCATATATATATCTTTTAAAGTGGCTGCCATCAAATTAATCATATATGATAGTCATAGTATTTTCCTTATATTAATGAGGTAAAGGGTGGCTGCCATAAATTAAAAGACGCATACATTGGTTAGCAAGTCATATGTCAAATTTAAATAACCTGCTAATGGTCATAATTTTTATTCGTCTCAATTTTTTTTACTCATTTCTTTTTTTACTCCCTTCAAACAAGTTAAATTACACCTCATTCTTCCCAATAATTACGTAAAAAGACATCTTCATTTTGTCTAAGGCGCTTAAATTGAATAAATTACAATTTTAAAAGAAATTATTTTATAAATATTACAAATCAAGGCTTACATTAAAATCAATAAAAGTTAAATGGGTCAAATTGAGACGAAGGTATTATTACTTAAAATTAGTTAAATATAGCAAATGGGTTTTGTTTGGGACTTTAATTGGACCAACTTAATTTTGACTTGGTCATATATTAAAATAACTTCTTTTTTTGTGTACCTAATTAGAGATATTTTACAACTGCAGCAAAAAATGAAGTTAAACCAACAAATCGTACATTCAAATTATGATATATTTTTAAACAAGAAAGACATTTTTAAACGTGCACGTACACATATTAGATTGATCATGCCGGTCTGGATTTTAGTCTAATAAAAAAATTACAGCCACATTTTAGGATACATTACGAAGACATAATAAAAAAGACATAATAAAGATACATTACGTAGACAAAATGAAGTTGTGCAACCCTTCAAATTAATCATTATTCGGAGGCCATACTATGTTGTGGCGTGTTCTTATTGCACCGAACATTTCAATGCAAAAATAATAGTGTGGAATGTCACGATCAATGATCGTAACAAAGCTCCGATTCTCCTATAAAATATATAGATGTTATTTCATTCTATACCAATCTGTACATAAATAAATAAATAAATTCATCTCAATCATGATTAATTATATATTAACCTGATATATTATTTGGAGTTCAACATCTTCAGCAAGTATGGTGCCCCTGTCATCATCCCACCCAACACCAGAACGACACTTAAGTACCTCCTAGACTACCCACGCACGCTGGAGATAATAAAACCTGTTCATTAGGTCAACCCTTTTATATGGGCAATTCCCATCAAACTGATCCTTAAACTTATTGAAAATGTGACTCTAAGTATCAATACTAAATGTAGTTGCTCCCAGTTGGCAAGACAAAAAATCCCCGTAGCTCAAACAAATTAGTAGGGAATCTTCCCACCTTGTCCAACAATGCGTACTCATCTTCCGGTGGACGGTCTCTCTATTATATCATGTCGGTTTATTTGCAATTTTGATGTTAATATATTTTAGTAGTATCATATTTGTAACATTTCTTGGTATAAATTTTTATCTTGTATACTTTGGCATCTAGTGGTAATTGATTTCCATAAAGTGAATCATGAGGCTCTACATACAGATATCCTACCCGTAGTTGCTAGGATGAATTGAAGCCACATTAATTAAACTTTTTAACTAAAATTTCATTAATAAGATGCAACAAAAAATAACAAATGTAAGCACAATAAAAATACAAATACCAAATCAACATGCGATTAAATCCCAAACATCAGTAGAACGCACCAAAATACACAATCCAAGGTTTTCAAAATAACATTGTTCAACTAGAACATAATAACCACACTACATACTAAGAACTTTGATTAAAAGATTTGGCGAAAGGCCAACCACTTTAATGTTCTTGACCTTATATCAGTTGCCAAAAACCACCAAAATAGTGAAGTAACCATCTACAAATGTCAAATTAATAATACTCATTACCAAAACTTCAAACAAATGAGAGAAGGAAAGTACTACAAGCTTTGGTGTAGCATTACCATACCTTAGTATTTAAAGATGTCCTCTCGTCACCATGTCCACCATCAAAGGTTTCTCATCGGGAGGGAGACTAAAAAATAACTCAAGATCCTTATCATTACTAACAAGGATCTTGACGACTGCAATTCGGTTCTCAGGATCTAACCCTGGCACCTTGCCCAACTCTTCACAGATCATTTTTCTTTTCTTGCTCATTTTGATCTCGTACCCAATGTTCTTAGCTACGACATCCAATCTCTCACTAGCGGTATCGCAAAACTTCCCCATGAGATTCACAATTTGCTCAGTATTAGCCTCAAAAGCTTTGCGCTTTCCCCATTTTCCTTTGCCCGAACTTGATGCATTTGACTGAGCTTGTACTGGTTCATCAATATTGACAGTAGGACCCTGGGATTCATTGTTAACTGGAACATGATCACTTGTTTCTTTCTCAAGTTGGGTACGATCAGCTGTATTACAGCCTTCGGCCTTGTCCCCTCTAGCTCTATCCATCCCGAAGAATTCGCACCACTGGTTGTACAAAGGGTACCTTTTGAACCGCATCTTTCTTCCCCAATCATCTTTCCACACGTTGTTGGTCCCAAAACGAGTTAAACAGGAGTATAGGGGGGGAATACACCTGAGGTTATAAATTTAAATTTTTCTTTAAAACTTATCAGGTTACTTAAGACAGTAGATCTTCAGTGGACTGTGAAGTCTGCTGAGATTTACTTATGAAAGCTTACTGAGATATCAGCTCCACTGAAAGCTCAAGACTTTCAGTTGAGCTACTATCTAATTAGCTTTCAGTTGTGGATTAGTGAGCCCTTAAGAAAAACTCGTTTTACTTGATAAAAGTTTGTTTGAACAACTCACACTTAAGGAAATAGCAGAATGTAAGTGCACAAGATATAAAGTGGTTAAGAAAAGAATCTCCTACGTCCACTGTCCTGATTAAACAGGAGAATTCCTTTCACTTGGAAATCCTTGTGTTATAGTGCCAAGGTGCACTGATCAAATTAATCCTCTCTAAGGATATTTGATCACTAGGATAATTCCAGGTCCTAGTTACCAAAACTAACCAGCTTTCAGACTGATAACAACAATCAACTTACTAACACCTCTTAACTCTAATTCTCAACCTAACTCTAGGGTAGGGTTTTGAGTAGGGTTTGGTTCCAACTATTTGTGAGATAATCCTTACAAGTTTAGCTCAAGGCTTTAAGGATGGATTATCTCTTTCTAAGGTTTGGATATAGCTATAAGCTCGGTTACAGAGGGTTTGAAATGCTCTCTACAAATATGAAACACTTTGGAAACAAAGGTGATTTCGAGTGCTTCGTAGTATGTTATGAGTTTAGAGAATGCTTGTTCTTGTTAAGTTTCTCGTGCGTAGAAATGGGCACGACCTTCTGTATTTATAGACCTTCTTGAAAATCTTCCCGTTGGAGTTTAATCTTCTCAAGTAAGTCTTCTTGCATCTGATTGGTTCAAACGACTCTATTTTAAGCTTTAAGTCTTGTTAAGAAACGGCTGAAAGACCTTGCCTGTTCACCAACTTTCTGGAGAAAGCTAGAGAAAGACTTTTGGTACTTGTCAGTCTGTGACAGGTCAGCTGTCAGTAGAGTACATCTACGTGTCATCTTCTCATTGGTCCATTTAGTTCACTTACTCAGAATCCTATCTTGCTTTAAGGTGGAACTCCTCTGAGAGAACCTTCTTATTCCTTCATTAATTGCAAGCTTTACCGAAATTCATTTTGCCTTGTTCCAACCAGATTAACTAACAGTTTTAATGTGTTTAGCATTGAATGTGCTTTGTTAGTCCACATCAGTGGACCTTGATCCTCATCTGATGGTATTTGGTCTCAGTGTGAATGTACTTAGAAAACATTCATGACTTAGACTTCTTCTTCAGATCACTTCATCTTCAGCGGACTTTCTTTATCAGTGGACTTCTTCAACTATTAGATACACTCCTTGAATTAGTAAATGTACTTCAGTTCCTTAACATTTGAACTGATTAACTCTATTCTAACTCTACTGAATACTTTACTTACAAATGACTTAGGAGGAACCTTTTGGCATCTTAATCAAAACATAAGTCTATACAATTTCCCAACAATTTTCCCCTTTTTTATTATGCCGAAACCTATCTTATTACATCTTCTCTTTCAGATGAGTTCATTCAGTTGGCATATTATTTCAAGGAATTTTGTAAGTAAAAGCATTCAAGTACAAAAAGCCTAAATGATAATGAGATATTATCTTGGGCTGAAAAATCAGTAGAGTTTCATTTCAAAAGGATCAAGTACAAGTACAATTATAGTGAAGTCTACTGAGATAAGTTCAAAACAACAAAATAACTGGGACTTATAAAAAATGCCCAGAAAACACTTAACCAAAACAAAATGGTCTCAAATAATGGCTCTAGTCCATACTGCTTAAAAACTCTGATCTTCAGCTCGTTCTTTCTCTCAATTACTTCCTTAGTATGTCCCCTGAGTCCTAAAATACTCACATAGAGACACCCATTCATCAGTAATTCTTTCTCTATCAACTTTGCCAGTTGCATCAGTTGGGGGCCAATAGATTATGGGTTTAGGAGCTTTCAAGGCGTGGTCTGGAAATTTGTCATTCAAGGCCTCGTTGATCTCAGGGTAGAGCTTTGGGTGAGACTCAAAGAGCCAATCATTGAACAAATCTTGTGTGTTTTCTTTCCCAAGCTCTCCACTGACGTAATATGAGTAGAAAAAATCCCTCTTGGCCGTTTCCCAAGCATCATTGAGCTTCTTGGGATCCCAAGTATCATGGTGAGGGAACTGGGCCTTCGAAAGTGCCACCTTATCTTTCTTCAACTTGGCAGTCCACTTCTGATAGCTGTTTCTGAACTTCTTCGAGGTGGTCTTGTCCAAAGTTGTCACCCTCTCCTTCTTCTTTCTTTCAGCCAGTTCAACTATGGACTCTATCTTCCCAACTGCCTTATCCCTTCTCTCCTGCTGTTGAGCTGAAAGCCTCTGAGCTCTTTCATTCATGCCTCCAGCTTCTTTGATGAGTTCTATAAGCCCAGTGACCCTGATTGGAGCTGACTTGGGGTTCTCAGAGGAGATAGGCTCTGGGTTCAGCACTGGGACAATCTCAACTGAGTCTTCAGTTGACTTTGCAGCCAACCTTAGAGAAAACCTTGTCTTCTTTGCCACTTCAGCTGCGAGTGCATCAACAACCTTCCTCTTGGTTGATTCCCCCTTCAGAGCTGCTCTTTCTCTCTTCTCTTTCTCAGCAGCTTCTTTGAATCTTGTCAAGTCCCTTTCTTCTTGAACTTCCTTGCCTTTCACTCATTTACTCCTCTCATCAGCTGACTTCTAAGCTTCCTTGTTCACCTTTTTCATAGTATTCTTGATCTGCTGACTCTTTGCAAAGTCATCAGTCTCAAGAATTAACTCCATCTGATTATACGGATCCAACTTCATCTGCTTCCTTGACACTAACTCTTCCCCCTTTTTGGCATTAATCATACACTCTGCAACAGTGATGTTTAGCCTCATTTGATCATGTTCGAGTGCCCTTAGTTGGGTTGAGCAGTGGTCCACTTAATCTTCCAATCTCTCAAGAGTTGCTCCAGCAGTTTGATCAAACTTGATAAATTATTCAAGCTTTGCATTGATGAGCACATTTGTCTTCTCCTGGGTTGGAAAGTCTTCTACGGCCTTCTTCAGTACGTCCTTCAGGCTTGCCTCTAGCTCCTCATGTTTAGCTTCAAACTCAGATAACTTTTTTTTCCACAACCCTTCAACCTTTCCTAGCAGGTCCGTTGAGAAAGCCTCTACTGAGGACTTTAGGTTGGTGGAAACATTCTCCACTGAGTCTTCTAAGAATTTGGCTCTAGCTTCCTCTTCTTTCTTCTCCATCTTCTTGAGAGCTTCAATTACCAGGACACTTTGGCCTTCAACTATGTCGATGACCATTTGCTGAGAGTCTTCCACCTTGAGAGTTAGATTCTGGAGAGATGAGGTGGTTGACTCCATAAGCTCATCGATGTGGTCTGAGAGAATAACCATTTTGTCAACTTCTTCTTGAACAATCTCTTGCACTTCTCTCAGTTGAGCTTCAAGGGATGGAAGTCTTATTTCTTCAACATTGTGGATGGCATGCTTCAGGGGACTTAGATTGAAATTGATTTGGGGTACCTCCTGGGAAGGATTTCCTGCATAAGACAAAAGATTAGCACGTTCACCCTAAATATCACTACCTAGCCCAGCTTGCACATCTCCCTCCATTTGAGCTCCCTCATCCTCTCTCTTCTCACTCTCACTTTCTCTCTCATTTTCAACTAAGTTCTTTTCAGCCAATTTGCCCTTTACAGGGACAATTGCTTTTATCTCTCCATTCACAACAGTTGTAATCTCAACCTCTTTTTCTTTTTCTTCTCTTTCCTTTTCAACTCCTTCAGTACCAGTCACCTCAGTTGACTCTAAAGTCACAACCGAGGGTTGTTGTGGAGTGATTTCAGTGGACTCCTCCACTGAACCACTCTTTGGCAAATTCTGAGCTTCAGTATCCCTTGCCTCGGATACATCCTTGGCTACTTCACCACCACCTTGCATTGGTGAAGTGCCTTTTTCTAACTCTGCCTCTTCCTCTTCCTTCTCTTTTTCTTTTTCTGCCTCCTCCACCTTCTCATCCTCCTCCTTTTTTGATGTAGACTGAGCCTCATTGATCTTGTCCATTACTAGGCTTTGAAAGATCTTCTCATCACAAAGAAGCCTGGTTTTGGTTAGGCCTGTGAAGTCCATCACCTCTTGCTCCTCTTTCTTCCACTCCTCAGCTTTCCCTCCTCCTACAGCTAAGAGGATCTCTACCAGCCTCCTGTCTTTGAGTTGGGCAAGCAACCTAACCCTTAAGAACATGGCCTTCAGGGTAGGATACCTATCCATCTCTGGATATTTAGATTCAAGGGAATGTTGGAGTTATACGTGAAAGTATGCTTTTACTTTGTATAACTCATGTATTAAACACTTGTTTATGAGAATAATTCTTTTATCACATTTGCTTTAGATATGATTGAATGTTGAATATTTATTGCAACCGGTTCATTATAAGCGGTACTTGTTGCATTGTAGTTAATGTGGTGATACCCGATCACGGAAGATCACATTAATGGTTTCCTTGTAACTAAACGTACAAATTCACGATCCGGTGGAATTGAACAATCCGTCGTGAAAGGTCAATGTGTATATCTCAGATTGGCTTGTCTTGACCAAGAGATTGCACTAGCATATTTAGTATGTGTTGAAGAGGACCTACAACGAGGATAAACTCTTCTGTTCTGAAATGTGAAGAATTAGACCTCAGTGGTTATTGATTTCTTAATCTCCGTCACTTAAATATGATTGTGTGTGCTTAATAGTTACTGCTTTGATTCATGTTGGGTGAGAATCATCGTGACTTCGAACTTTGTGTTTTAGGCAGTAATATTAATCATAAGACGGTTGCTAAGATTTAATACGGAGAAACGCGTGCGAGTACGGCTCGTGTGATTAGTCCCCTTGGTGGGCTCAGAAGTTTTATCGTACCAAATCTTGCAAGTGAAGAATAAGTTTCTTCGGGACGTATAATAATGTTGAGCTGTCTTTACTCCAAGGTGAAATATGTTAATTAATTTAGAGCTATTCAGAAGCTTAATTAATTAATGGACTTGATAATCTTAAATGCGGGAAATAATAACCGGGAGCCCATATTATCGTAATATGGATTAAGATGGATAGTGCAATATTAATTTATTAGTGGTAATAATTAATATTAATGGGCTGAACTATATTGGGGCTCAATATTAAAATTCAGAAGTCCATTAGGAGGTCCAATCTTAAATCTCCTTAAGGCCCCTCAAGTAGTCCATTAAGTAGCCCAATAATGATAAGGTGATTAAAAAAAAAAAAAGTATATTGCTGATATTTCTTTGTTATTTTCGAAAATAGCTTATTTAGGAGAGAAAATATTTTGTTGATTTTCTTGGAAAGATATTATGGAAGATAAGTATTCTTGGAATACAAGATTATCTCATATATTGAAGAAGATCCAAATCTTGGATTCTTTTCTTGTAAATTTCGAAAATTACATGATTAAATAGGAGGGTGAGATTTTTGTAGAATATTTTATTATGGAGAAAAGAATATATGATATATATTCAAGATTTCTTAGAGACTAAAAAAATATTTTCTCCAGGCCCATAAAATACATAAAAATTCGGCCACTACTCTTATAAATAGGGGATGATTATTTCATCCCCAAGTACATAATTTCATGTGTTGGAAAAATCAAGAGCATATATATTTTTCTTTTTCCTTAGTTATTTAAATTGCTTGAAAGCAATTCCCACCGGTGATCAAGCAGGGCGAAAGGGAAATACTTGAGAGGTCTTTGGGTTGGAAGTGCGTTCGTAATTGTCTCGTGATAATCAAAGGCCATATCTACGAGAGGTACGTAATCACATAATCTCTTAGTTTTTCCGCCATAGATTTTATGTGAATTAATTCAACTTGCATGATGATAAAATTGTTGTTGGAATTATTATTTGAATTAATTAGGATTAATTCATGCTAGTAATAATTGAATTTAAATTCATATTTAATTATCATCCCGAATATATTCCGGGCACCAATATTTTTCCCAACAGGGAGTAGGCTACTTCATCCCTAAGAGTATCTAGGAAGGAATACTCCTCTTCATCATCAGATGGAAGGGAAGGGGTGGGGGATCTGGGGTCAGAGGGCTCCTCTGGAATGGTTTCGAGGTGTGAGGTTTGGTGCTCAGGAGGGTTGGGTTCAGAAGGGTTTGTTTCAGTGGGGGTTTGGTCAGCGGAGGTTTGGTCAGTAGGGGTTGCGGCGGTTGGCTCAGGTGGGTTTGAGGTTGCCTCAGCAGATGCCTCAGATGGGGTATCTTTTGCGGAACCACTTTCAGGCTGTTGAGAGCCTTCAGTTGCGTTTGGTTTTTACTGGGGTGCGAGGTTTGGTTTTGATTTTGATGGGGGTAGGGGCAGGGGCATCTGAATCGGATTCAGTAGGTACAATATTTGAAGAAGAATCAGGGTTACCTGATGATGAATCATCAGTGGAGTTTGAAACTCTTGCTTTCTTGGGTTTGGTTGCTTCCTTCTTCGTCTCAGCAGCCCTCTTCTCCTTCTTTCTTGAGGTTTTTTCTGCCACCTCTTCCTTGTGCATAACCATCTTGTCACTTAATTTCACCAACCTCCTCCCCAGCTTCGTTTTCTTCCCTTCAGTGGGGTTTGCTTCCTCCATACCCTCTTCTTCTTCAGGACTTTCCTCACTTATACTCAGCTTCCTTCCTTCAAGAGCTTTCCAAGACTTGAAGAGTGACTTCAAGTTGCTCAATTTTCTATCCTCCTTCCAGTCAACTCCAACATCAACATTCTCCACAAGATATGATATTTTGGAGGCATAGTTTAGCTTACTTGCCAGTTGAGGAGACTTCTCTGGCTGGAACTTTGAGTCTTCCCTATTCAAGGCTCGTAGGAAGAACTGTTGCCAGTTGTATTCCTTCTCCTTGCTTTCTGTTATCGCCTTCATCAGCCTCAGCTTGGGCTTGCTCATTTGCTCTGAGCTCCCTTGATTTGCTCTGAGCTCCCAACAATCTCACATAAGACGTTGTATACAGGGAGAAGCACATTCCTGTTCATCGTTGGGCTATACTTGACCTTCTTCTCCATGATAGTGTACACCCACTCTTCCTCTTTATCTGCGATATAAGTATCCGGATTAGGGCCTTTAGAAGGAAGACCAAATAGCTCCTATAAATTTTCTCCTTCCAGATTTATCTCCTTCCTGACTTTCTGGAGCTCCAGAAATTCTTCTCCATTCTTAACCACCTTCTTCTTTCTCTTTAAGAATAAGCAAGATCTAATTTTGGAGTCAGTGTTATCAACACTGAAAAAGAATTCTAGTACTTGCCTATTGAAATAATTTTCTGGATGAACAGATAGGAATTTTTCTAACCCAACATTCTTTACCATCTCCAGGGCTTTCTTGATATGCCTGAACTCCGGTCTTGATTGTACTTCAGGGTTATCAAAGATAACGTTGGGTTCATACCAGAAATTATCCATGTTGGTAAGGAATTTGAGATTAACTTTGGTCATTTGAGATTTTTGAAGATTTGAGAATTTTGTAGAGAGTGTTTGAGAGAGATAGAAAGTTTTAGGCTTGAGAGTGTTCGAAAAGGTTTCAGAGACTGATTTGGGGGTCTTTTATATGTGGAATGAACAGTGAGATTAAAAGATTGATCAACGGCTAGGGATGAATCAGATCAGATCGTGGATAGTTGAAAGGTTTGTGGGGAGTTATTGAGAAATCTAGACGGTTAGAAAAGAACCGCCTAAAATGGAAGGCGAGGATTAAAATGGTTGGTAGCCGGAAGGTCACATCATCCGGTTTTTAAGGCGCGTGAGATAGGAAACTGGAAAAGGTAAAACTGACTTGTACAGCGCGCATTAAATGCTCCCTTTATCAAAATCTTTTCAAAACAGTGTAAAAAGATTTAATTTCCTAGAAAGTACTCATTAACAATTTTTGAAAAGAGGTTTATATTTTAAAAACTAAGAGGCATTCAGTTTTAAAAAAAAAACATAAGTTAGAAACATCGACCTCCACTGAGGTTGAACCTCTTCTGAGAGTTGTAGCTCTTCTGGGATGATTGACTCTACTGAGATCGATCCTCCACTAATTTGAGATCATCTCTTTTGAGATTTTGATAAGACTTCTTCTTTACTCTCCGGGGTCCAGAAATCCAAGCTCCACTGACAGTTCTTGAAACCTTGCTTCTGCCAAAGGTTTAGTAAATATATTTACCTTTTGTTTATCAGTATGGATCTTGAGCATTTTGATATCCTTCTTCTCCACATGATCTCTAATGAAGTGATGCCTTATATCCACATGTTTGCATCTTGTGTGGAGTACTGGATTTTCTGAAATAGCAATGACACTATTGTTGTCACAGAAAATAGGAACTTCATTAGCAAAGATGTTGTAATCTCTCAGTTGTTGTCTTGGCCATAGGATTTGAGCACAACAACTTCCAGCTGCCATATATTCAGCTTCAGTAGTGCTTGTGGCTACTGAGTTTTGTTTCTTGGAAAACCAAGAGATTAGCTTACTTCCCAAGAATTGACAAGTGTCTGAGGTTGATTTCCTGTCAATTCTGCATCTTCCATAGTCTGCATCTGAGTATCCTGTGAGTTCCAAGTTATCATCTGAGGGATACCATAATCCCATATTCACAGTACCCTTAAGATATTTGAGAATTCTTTTAGCAGCTTCCAGATGACTTTTCTTTGGATTTGCTTGATATCTTGCACATATTCCAACAGCACATGTGATATCAGGCCTACTTGCAGTGAGATACAGTAGAGACCCAATGATAGCTCTGTAGTGAGTTTGGTCTACTGATTCACTATCTTCATCAGGTTCCATCTTTGTGTTGGTGTTGAGTGGAACTCTTGCAACCTTACTGTTTTGACATCCAAATTTGTTGATCAGCTCCCTTGCATATTTGGCTTGATTGATGAAGATTTCTTCAGTGGAATGTTTGATTTGAAGTCCAAGGAACAAATTCATTTCTCCCATCATAGACATCTCAAACTTTCCTTTCATCAGTTGAGAGAACTTTTCACAGAGGACTTGGTTTGGAGACCCAAAAATGATATCATCCACGTAGATTTGCACCAATAGAGTGCCCTCTCCTTTTGTTATCCTGAAGAGAGTTCTATCTACTCTTCCTTTGATAAAACAATGATCAAGTAAGAACTGAGATAAAGTATCATACCAAGCTCTTGGAGCCTGTTTCAGTCCATAAAGAGCTTTTCTCAGTCTATATACTTTGTGGCTTTCTTCAAAACCTAGGGGCTGCTCCACATACACTTCTTCATTGAGTACTCCATTCAAGAAGGCACTCTTGACATCCATTTGATACACCTTGAATTTCTTGTGAGCATCATATGCAAGAAATAATCTTATTGCTTCCAATCTTGCCACCGGCGCAAAGGTTTCATCATAGTCAAAGCCTTCAACTTGAGAATAGCCCTTTGCTACTAGTCTGGCCTTGTTTCTGACTATGACATAATTTTCATCCTTCTTATTGTTGAATACCTATTTGGTTCCAATCACATTGCAATGATATGGTCTGTCCACCAATTCCCACACTTGATTCCTTGTGAATGGTTGAGCTCTTCTTGCATAGCAATGATCCAGTTTGAATCTTGAAGTGCTTCTTCAATGGGACCTGGTTCCTGGTTAGATAAGAAACAACAAAACAAAGCAATTTCTCTATGAAAACTTCTAGTTTTGACCCCCGAGGTAGGATCACCTAGGATTTGCTCAATAGGATGATCTGAGAGTCATGTCCTCCTAGACTGATGCCCTTCAGTAGAGGTTAACTCTTCTGAAGTTGAGTCACTAGATATAGGAATGAATTCAAATTCAGGAAATAAGACAGAGGGTTGTAGTCCTGAGTCATCATTCAAGGTATTCTCATTCTCAATGATAGTGTCATTGGTTCCCCCTTGAATGATGGGCTCATTAGATGTCTCAGCTGTGACCACATCTTCATCGACATTACTTACCTCTTGAACTGGGATAGTGTTCATCAGTTCAGTTGACTGTTCAGGAGAGTTCTCAGTTGAGTCGTCAGAAGTGTTCTTGTTCTGAGTGTCCTCTTTGAATTGTTGATCAAATTGAGATTATCCCAGGTTGGGATGTATGCATCAACACAATTCTCAGGATAGCCTTTTGATTTGATACTCAGTCTAGTTAGTCTTTTGCTTATCACTTCCTCATTCTCCTTACTCCTGGACTCAAAAGTAGATTCATCAAAGACCACATGAGGTATTTCTTCCACAACAAGAGTTCTACAATTGTAAACTCTAAAAACTCTACTGATTTGGGAATATCCTAAGAAGATTCCTTCATCAGCTTTGCTATCAAAAGCTTTCAGTTGAGTTTTCCTATTGTTGTGAATGAAACACTTGCAACCAAAGATATGAAAGTAGGATACATGTGGCTTTCTGCCATTCCATAACTCATATGGAGTTTTTCCTTAATGTTTGGTTATCATGGATCTATTCTGAGTGTGGCAGACAGTATTAATAGATTCAGCCCAAAACCTTTTAGGAACTTGAGCTTCTGCAAGCATTGTCCTTGCTGCCTCCTTGAGAGTCATATTTCTTCTTTCAGCTACTCCATTTTGTTGAGGAGTTCTTGCAGCTGAGGTCTCATGGGCAATACCTAACTCTTTGCAAAATTCAGATATTATAGAGTTAATGAATTCGGTACCCTTATCTGACCTTATCTTTACAATGTTCATGCTCTTTTCATTGCTAACTTTCTTCAGTAGTTCTGGTAGCCTGACTTGCGTTTCCTTCTGGCTTGCAAGGAATACCACCCATGTGTACCTGGAGAAGTCATCAACAACAACAAGTGTATATTTTCTCCCATTGATACTTACAGGGGTTACTGGACCAAAGAGATCCATATGCAACAGCTGAAGTACTCTGTCAGTTGAGGTAGCCACTTTGCTTTTGAAGGATACTTTCACTTGCTTTTTCTCTTGACAGGCTTTGCAAATATGATCTTTGTTGTATACTTCATTAGGCATTCCTTCCACCAGTGCATGTCTTGCTATTATGTTCATCATTTTGAATTTCAGATGACTTAGTCTCTTATGCCATAGCCAATTTGTGTAGTTGAGCTCTTTGCAATAACGCATGCATTTGGTGTGCAAGACTTCCAATCCGCAAGATAAACATTTCCCTTCCTTGACCCAGTTAGTAGTACCTGTTGTGAAGATATATTCTTGACAAAACACAGGTTGCATGAAAATTCAACACGGTTTCCTTTATCACAAAACTGACTTATGGACAATAAGTTATGCTTAAGTCCACTGACATAGGATACATTGTTAACTCTTACTGAGCCAATAATTAGAGTACCATAACCTTTGGTGGCTCCTTGTGAATTGTCACCAAAAGTAACCTGTGGACCTTTTTTCTCAACAAATTCTCTCATGAGACTTTTATTGCCAGTCATATGCCTGGAACATCCACTATCCAAGTACCAGACTGAAGTTTTAAGAGCTTCTCCTTTGTTGAGGTCCACTGAGCCCTGCAGTCAAGATCAAGCTTTAGGTACCCATTTTGTGTTGCGTCCTACTAGGTTAGTTGTACCTTTTGGAATCCAAATTTGCCTCACAGTTCTAAATACTTTAGAATGACTAATTTGTCTTCCATAAACATCTACATAGATAGTTATCTCCCTAGGTGCCTTAGGAGTAAACTGTCTACGGGTGTCAGCCTTTGAAGGAACAAGATCCTTCTTAATATTTTTCTTCTTAGGCTTGGGTGCACCTGGTCTCAGTCTTTGTTGATAAAGGTATTGAGAACCTTTTCCTTTAGGCACAAAAGGGATAGGTTTTCTATATGAGTCATTCCTTGAGGATTGCTCATACCTGGGTGCTTTCAGTTGAGATTGCTTCATTTGAGAAGACCTCGATTGATAGTACCTCTGCTGAGTTCTAGATTGATTAGTCAACTGAGCATTTCCAATTGGTTTTGGCTGAGTTAGACCTTTCTTTTGTTGAACCTCGGCTGGTCTTTTCCCTTTATCTAAAATCTGTGGTTGGAAAGTTACAGATTTAATAAATACTCTCTTTGTGCCACTTGAAGAAGCAACACTCAGAGGACCTTCTGAAGGTTTTGGAACATAGCCTATTTCACACTTTTTATTAGGATTGATTTGAAAATCTTGGATCTCCTCTATGGCAAGAGAGGGTTTGTTAAGAGCATCAATCCTTTTTAACAAGGTCTCTTCAGATTTTTGTAAGACATCAATTTTCAGGAGAGAATCATTTATTTGGCTTACCAATTTTAAATTCTCTTCAGTTAACTTTGTCTTAGATTCAGTGAGATCCTTTATCAGTTTATCTTTGCCATTTCCTTGACTCTTTAGGGTTTCCACCTCTTTTGTCAATTCAATGGTAGATCTAGCTGAGTTAAGATCTGCCTGATTCCCAGATTCAATTAACTTGGAGTTTTCACTCAAGAGATTTTTGTTTTCATCTTGGAGACATAAATTTGCTTCTTGCAACCTTGAGAAATCAATCATCAATTGTTCCAAAGCGGACTGAAGATTGAGTTCCTCTGTTGACTCTGAGCTGAGCTCAGGTGAGTGTCCTAAAGAAATGGATGGTTTAGATTGTACCTCAGGTTCTTCTCTTGCCATGAGGCACATGTCATCATCGCTGCTGTCAGAGAACAGTCCATCAGATGACTCTAGATCTTCATCAACATCCTCAACCATCATGGCTTTTCTTTCTCCATATCTTATGTCTCTATTTGCTTCTCTTTCTTTCCTTTCCTTTGTGCTCTGTTGAGGACAATCATACTGAAAGTATCCAACCTTCTTGCATTGATAGCATTTGTTGGCATCATCATCCTTTTCCTCAGTGGACTCTCTAGTCTTTGATGATGATCCTTCAGCTTTGGAATAGTTCTTGTATTCTTTCTTTTTCTCCATCTCAGTGGAGCTTTTCTCTCCTTCTCTGGTGTCCTTTTGTGGATAACTTCTTCTTTCCCTGTTATCCCTGTAAAATCTCTTATACTTGCCAAAACGACTATTAAGTTTTTCAAACCTTCTAGCCATTAGGCTGAGTTCCTCTTACATCTCAGCTCTGCTTTGAGATTTGCTTGTTTTTGTACTCTTCTGTGGCTTTGGGGACTTGGGCTCAGTTTCCTTAGCTTTGAAGGCTACTCCCTTCTCAGTTGAGGTCTCATCAGGAGCCCTTTTCCTGTTAAGATCAAATTCATAAGCCTTTAGTTCAGAGAATACCTGTTGCATAGACATGTTGGATAAATCCTTGGTATTCTGCATCATTACTGAGTACACATCCCATCTTGAGGTTAAACCTCTCAGGATCATCAAAGCAACCTCTCTCTTGGTGTACACTTTACCCAGAGAGTTTATCTCATTCATGATATCAGTGAACCTCCCATCAAGCTGATCAATGGTCTCAGTAGGCTCCATGGTGAACTGGTCATACTTTTGAACATCTACTGAAAGCTTGTTCTCTTTGATTTTGTCAGTTCCTTCTCACATGAGAGCAAGTGTGTCCCAGAGCTCCTTTGCAGTCTGACAATGGATCACTCTTCCCATAACTGAGTCTGGAATGGTGGTGTAGAGAATATTCATGGCTATGAAGTTGAGGTTGTGTCTTCTCCTTTCATCTGCAGTGAAGTTATCTTCATTTTTGGGCCATTCTTCTCTAGGATCTCCAATAGTGTCAGCTGTGGTTCTAGGATTAGGAGTCATAAAGATAAATGGGCCTTTTGTTATGACTCTCAACATTTCATCATGCACACAGGCAAGATGTGCTCTCATTCTGATCTTCCAGAAATCATAGTTTTCAACTGAGAATTGTGGAAGTTTGTGATGGGACATATGGTTCAAGGGATTGACTCTCATGTTGTTCTCCGCTGGTGGTGCTACCCTAGCTTCATTGTCAGCCATAATATCTAAACAAGATTATCAAAAGATCAATTCAGTTGACCAAATATAAAATACCTTTTTAGCACAAGGTATACTTAAAACAATGGTCTTTTAAACCACTGCTCTGATACCACTTGTTGATCCCGAAACGAGTTAAACAAGTGTATGGGGGGGGGGAATACACCTGAGGTTACAAATTCAAACTTTTCTTTAAAACTTATCAGGTTACTTAAGACAGTAGATCTTCAGTGGACTATGAAGTCTGCTGAGATGTACTTATGAAAGCTTACTGAGATATCAGCTCCACTGAAAGCTCAAGACTTTCAGGTGAGCTACTATCTAATTAGCTTTCAGTTGCGGATTAGTGAGCCCTTAAGAAAAACTCGATGTACTTGATAAAAGCTTGTTTGAACAACTCACACTTAAGGAAATAGCAGAATGTAAGTGCACAAGATATAAAGTGGTTCAGAGAAGAATCTTCTACGTCCACTGTCCTGATTAAACAGGAGAATTCCTTTCACTTGGAATTCCTTGTGTTATAATGCCAAGGTGCACTAATCAAATTAATCCTCTCTAAGGATATTTGATCACTAGGATAATTCCAGGTCCTAGTTCCCAAAACAAACTAGCTTTCAGACTGATAACAACAATCAGCTTACTAACACCTCTTAACTCTAACTCCCAACCTAACTCTGGGGTAGGGTTTTGAGTAGGGTTTGGTTCCAACTGTTTGTGAGATAATCCTTACAAGTTTAGATCAAGGCTTTAAGGATGGATTATCTCTTTCTAAGGTTTGGATATAGCTATAAGCTCGGTTACATAGGGTTTGAAAAGCTCTTTACAAATATGAAACACTTGGGAAACAAAGGTGATTTCGAGTGTTTCGTAGTATGTTATGAGTGTAGAGAATGCTTGTTCTTGTTAAGTTTCCCGTGCGTAGAAATGGGCACGACCTTCTGTATTTATAGACCTTCTTGAAAATCTTCCCGTTGGAGTTGAATCTTCTCAAGTAAGTCTTCTTGCATCTGATTGGTTCAAACGACTCTATTTTAAGTTTTAAGTCTTGTCAAGAAACTGCTGAAAGACCTTGCCTGTTCACCAACTTTCTGGAGAAAGCTAGAGAAAGACTTTTGGTACTTGTCAGTCTGTGACAGGTCGGCTGTCAGTAGAGTACACATACGTGTCATCTTCTCATTGGTCCATTCAGTTCACTTGCTCAGAATCTTGTCTTGCTTTAAGGTGGAACTCCTCTGAGAGAACCTTCTTATTCCTTCATTAATTTCAAGCTTTACTGAAATTCGTTTTGCCTTGTTCCAACCAGATTAACTAACAGCTTTTAATGTGTTTAGCATTGAATGTGCTTTGTTAATCCACATCAGTGGACCTTGATCCTCATCTGATTGTATTTGGTCTCAGTGTGAATGTACTTAGAAAACATTCATAACTTAGACTTCTTCTTCAGATCACTTCATCTTCAGCGGACTTCTTCAACTATTAGATACACTCCTTGAATTAGTAAATGTACTTCAGTTCCTTAACATTTGAACTGGTTAACTCTATTCTAACTCTACTGAATACTTTACTTACAAATGACTTAGGAGTAACCTTTTGACATCTTAATCAAAACATAAGTCTATACAATTTCCCAACACACGCACAAACTAAATGATTACACTAAAATAGTTTGTAACATCAAATCAACACATTAACAAAGCGCAAATTGTTGTATGAAATATTCTACGGATCCTAGATCCGTAGAATAACCATATTAAAAAAAATGGATCCTCACCCTTTCCCCTTCATCTTCACCGAGACCACCGCCCTTTCGCCTATCCCAGCGCGCCAACAGCCCTGCCCCCTCCCCCTCTCCCTTCCCTAGCGCCCAACAGAGCCTCCCACCCTTCGCAAACAATTGCATCTCCATAAGTAGATTTCAGCGCCCAACATCCCCCGGAATGGGCGTTCAACAGCCTGCGACTTGCAAGACGTACAATAAGGGATTTTAATGAACAACCTTCTGGATGTCGCCCTACCCCCAACCTTCCCCACCCCCAATTCTCCTCTCTCCCCTTCGGCCGTCCCATCCCTACCCCCATCCCAAAATTCATTTTTTTCTTTCCCTTCTCACCTCGACCTTCTCTGCAAATCAATTCTCACTATGTTAATAGGGATGCAAAAGTCTCATAACAAACTTTGCATGTCACCTATTCAATTTAATATCTCGAAAAAGTTCCTAAAGATTTATGTTACTATTGGAGCAAATGTGTGTTACTATTGGAGAAAATGTGTATTACTGCAAATGTGTGTTACTGTCAGAATAAATGTGTGTTACAATTGGAGCAAATGTGTGTTACTATTGGAGAAAATGTGTATTACTGCAAATGTGTGTTACTGTCAGAATAAATGTGTGTTACAATTGGAGCAAATGTATGTTACTATTAGAGTAAATATATGTTACTATTGAAGCAAAGTGTGTTAATGTTAGGGTAAATGTGTGTTACTGCAAATTAGTGTTAAAGTTAGAGTAAATGTGTGTTACTAAATATATGTATTACTATTGAAGCAAATGTGTGTTACTGTTAGAGGAAATATGTGTTACTATTGAAGTAAAGTGTGTTACTATTAGAGTAAATATATGTTACTGCAATTGTGTGTTAATGTTAGAGTAAATGTATGTTACTAAAAATATGTGTTACTATTGAAGCAAATGTGTGTTACTGTTAGAGGAAATATGTGTTACTATTAAAGAAAAATGTGTTAATGTTATAACAAATGTGTGTTACTGCAGATAGGTGTTAAAGTTAGAGTAAATGTGTGTTACTAAAAATATGTGTTACTATTGAAGCAAATGTGTGTTACTACTATAGGAAATATGTGCTACTATTGAAGCTAAGTGTGTTACTATAAGAGTAAATATGTGTTAATGCAAATGTGTGTTAATGTTAGAGTAAATGTATGTTACTAAAAATATGTATTACTATTGGAGCCATTGTGTGTTACTGTTAGAGGAAATATGTGTTAATGTTATAGAAAATGTGTATTATTGCAAATGTGTGTTAATGTTGGAGCAAAAAAATATATTTGATGTTAGAGCAAATGTATGTTATTGTTGGAGCAAATATGTTTTAATATATAAAACAATAAATTTAAATTTAAAGGGATGAAAAATAAATTAAAAACACATATTTGATCTTGTAAAAATATATATTTGTCATTATTATTATTTTAAAGTAGAAAAAACCTTATTTTTAATGACTTGTAACACACATTTAGGGGTGTGCAACGGTCGGTTTGGTCACCAAACCGAACCGTATTAGCCAAACCGAACACCAAACCAAAAAAAATTTACAAACCAAAAATCGAACCATATTTTAAAAAACCGTTCGGTCTCAAACCGAAATATTTCGGTTTGGTTCGGTTCCAAACCGTACAAACCGAAATCTTTTTACACTTTTCTTTTTTAAAATCAGTTTAATTTTTTTAACATCAATACACATATCTCATTCAATTATTTGCAACATGCCAACATCTAAATACTAATTTAAGGAAAGATGCATCAATAAATCTACTACATAATCCAATAAAAATCATCAACATAATAGTTTTCAAAATCTAAGCAACAATTTGAAAAATATAATCAACACAAATCACCACTCCTCAAGTATTTTATGCAAAACACAAATCAACTCAAGTCTTTTATGCATGAATCTAAATTATCTAATATTAATATTATTATATTAGAATATAAGCTACTAAATATTAATATAGTGAATATTATTATTTATATAATATATTATTATTATTACAAAAAAAAATCGGTTTGGTTCGGTTTATATGGTTTTTAATTCGTAAAATCCGTAAACTGAACCGAAATAAAAAAAATTCAAATTTCAAAACCGTAAACCGAACCATAAACCAAAAACCGAACCAAAATTTATATTTCGGTTTGGTTTGATCGGTTTTTTCGGTTCAAACCGTATTTTGCACACCCCTACACACATTTGCTCATATAGTAACATACATTTTGCCTATCCTGTAACACAAACTGAGAGCGAAAATCCTGGAACATGACCTGCGCGAAATTTTGGAAAAAAACCCACCAAATCCAACCCGACCCGACCAAGATCCGTGAATTTTTACCTCGAGCGACCCGCTTTTAATATTTGTCTATTTTAGGTATATTTCACATGTGAAATATTTCACAAGAGAGCTCCTCTTAACAAAGACATAACCAAAACGACTACTAATATCATGTGAAGTTATGGAAAAAAAAAAACAGCAACTATAATTACACTAAGCACAACAAATATTCTAACACGTATATATTTCAATTACATTATAGCAAGTTCTTCTGAATAAAGTAATATGATTCTAATTGCAACTAATATGAATAAGATGCAACAAAAAAACAGCAACCCAATCTTAATTTTCCATTAGTATTAAATTCTCACACCATACCAACAAAGACATGGTTGTAAAACAACTACTAATGTCATGTGAAGTTATGGGAAAAAAAAACTAGCAACTATTATTACACTAAGGACAACAAATATTCAAAGAGCTTAACTTCAAATGAATGATAATTTATACCTTAGCAAATTCATCCCAAACCTTTTCGTCTTCCACGATGATTTGGTGTGTGGTATTGTCCCACGAAAACCCAGAAGTGTTCATCATGGTCTGCAGAGAGGCTTGATTTTTCTTCCAATTTGTAACTTTGTACTGGATATGAGGCTCGGCCCGTAAATCGTAATCAGGAAGAATTTTACGCATCTCTTTCTCAAGCGCAATAAGATAGTCAGCCTTGAATCTGTTGGGCACTTTGAACCCATCTTTAATAATATGATAGAATGCCTTCAGCAATACTGCTTCCTCTATTGTTGTCCACACATGCCGACGATGGGTTGGGACTGATGTTCCACCTCTCTCAGATGCTATGTTGCAGCTATCTGCCTCCATTATTACTGCAAACAAAAGAATCAGAAAAAAATCAGCAATTATTATAATCTTTATAATACTTCTTATAAAGGTAAAGGTACAACATAACATTCATCTCATAATCAGAACAATCAGGTAGTAAATTCTACTAATATTCATCTCATTAACATAACATTCATCTCATAATATGTCCAACAAAATACTACTAATATTCCACAAAGCTCAAAAGAGAAAATCATAAGAATTCACTACAATCAGATTACATGACATTAAGGTCTGAAATATTACTAACATTGAAACTTAAACAAGTCAAATTACAAAATTAGTATAATAACAAAGCAACTAGTTCTTGATTCTTTGCTTAAACTATCCAATCCACTCATTGTACATAGAAGTTGCTAGCTCATCTCTCCAATTACTCCACCGTTGAGTACTATTGACTTGTGGTATGTCGTCATCAGCATCAGGGTTAGGATTAGGTGCATTCATTGGGACTTCGTCATCCATAGGGTCAAAGGTCATATTAGTCCGAATGAAATTATAAAGTAAACAACATGCTAGGATGATACGATTTTGGACTCTTATCGGGTAAAAAGATGGATGCGAAGGATGACACATCTTTTCTTCAACATACCAAAAGCTCTTTCGATCATGTTGTGGGCCCTAGACTGTTTCATGTTGAAGTACTCTTCTTTATTTCTTGGAACAACATTACCCGTATCCCATTCCTGTAAATGGTAACGGACACCACGGTAGGGAGCAAGAAACCCTTCACCATTTGTGTATCCACCATCTCACAAGTAGTAATTTCCTATATGATGTAGGCAACTGGCGAGGATTGATATATTACTGATGTGGTTCAAGTAGGGCTAATAAAATTAACATAATGTTGAAGGGGAAAGCATTAATGATTACCATGCGGGACACGTAATCCAGGGTCTCATGTGAGTGCATCTCGCAACACCCGAGAATCATTAGAACTCCATTCCCAACCAGTGAGGACATAAATAAAGTTGATATTAATGTCACACACAGCTAAAATATTAACTGAGACATGACCTTTTCTAGTCCGGTATCATGCCTGATCTGTTCTAGGTACAGTGACTTGGATGTATGATTCATCCAATGCACTCAAACACCCCTATAATATTACAATCACCAAAGAGGCAATTTCTTAAATAAATGTTACAAGTAAGCATAGTTATTATACACCATAAATGAAATACTTATTTACAATCTCAATACCTTAAAAGAGATTCATCTACTATTTGTGTATCCATCATCAATGGGCTCCGGCCTGACTAACAACAATGAAGGTAATAGGCACGGACCATTATCATGAAACCAACACACGCACTAAATATTTCATTTAATACAATGAAAACTCATTTATCAAATAACATTTCAGCACGTTGGTTGACATCCATACTGCTACAAAAAATTGATTATTTGATTATTCACACTGAGTATTATGTAAAACTGATTATTTAATTATTCACACAGAATATATAGTAAATGTATACAACTGAGAATAAATATGTATTGTTGGGAAAATGTATAAGACTTATGTTTTGATTAGATGCCAAAATGTTCCTCCTAAGTTGTTTTGTAAGTAAATTATTCAGTAGAGTTAGTGCTTAGTTAAACAGTTCAACTGTTAAGGAACTGAAGTGCAATTAGTAATTGTTAGAGTGTATTTAAGAATGAAGTCTGCTGAAGGTGAAGTCCACTGAAGTGAAGTCCGCTGAAGACAAGTGATCTGAGAAGAAGTCTAAGTCTTGAATGTTTTCTAAGTACATTCTCACTAAGACTAAAACTATCAGGAGAGGACCAAGGTCCACTAATGGTAACTAACAATGCACATTCAATGCTAAACATATTAAAAGCTGTTAGTTAATCTGGTTGGAACAAGGCAAAACGAATTTCAATGAAGCTTACAATAAATGAAGGAATAAGAAGGTTCTCTCAGAGGAGTTCCACCTTAAAGCAAAACAAGAATCTGGGCATGCAGACTAAAGGTCCAATGAGAAGATGACACGTTAGTGTACTTTACTGACGGCCGACCTGCCCCAGCCTAACAAGTACCAAAAGTCTTTCCCTAGCAATCTACAGAAAGTTGGTGAACAGGCATGGTCTTTCAGCCGTTTCTTGACAAGACTTAAAGCTTCAAATAGAGTCGTTTGAACCAATTAGATACATGAAGACTTACTTGAGAAGATTCAAATCCAACGGGAAGATTTTCAAGGAAGCTTATAAATACAGAAGGACGTGCTCATTTCTATGCACGGGAAACTCACAAGATCAAAGCTATCTCTACATTCATAACAACTAGAAGCACTCGAAATTACTTTTGTTTCCCAAGTGTTTAACAATTGTAGAGAGCCTAACAAACCTTCTGTAACCAAGCTTAAAGCTATATCCAAATCTTAGAAAGAGATAATCCAATCCTAAGCCTTGAGCTAAACTTGTAAGGATTATCTCAAAATAGTTGGAACTAAAACCCTACTCAAAACCCTACTCAGTATTTAGGTTGAGAGCTAGTGTTAAGTGGTGTTAGTAAGCTGATTGTTGTATCAGTCTGAAAGCTGGTTTGTTTTGGGAACTAGGACCTGGAATTTCCTAGTAATCAATCATCCTAAGAGAGGATTAGTTGATCAGTGCACCTTGGCACTATAACACAAGGAATTCCAAGTGAAAGGAATTCTCATGTTTGATCAGGACAGTGGACGTAGGAGATTCATCTCTGAACCACTTTATACCTTGTGTTCTTAGTATCTGCTTTCCTAAGTGTGTGTTAATCTCAAAGTTTATCAACGTAAAACGAGTTTTCTAAGGGCTCACTAATCCGCATCTGAAAGCTAATTAGATAGTAGTTCAACTGAAAGTCTTGAGCTTTCAGTGGAGGTATTATCTCAGTAAGTTTTCACAAAGTAACTCTCAGCAGACCTCAAGTCCACTGACGAGCTACTATCTTAAGTAACCTGATAAGTTTTAGAAGAAGTTTTAATTTGTAACCACAGGTGTATTCCCCCCCCCCCCATACACCTGTTTACTCGTTTCGGGACCAACAATTGGTATCAGAGCAGTGGTTCAAAAGACCATTGTTCTAAGTATACCTTGTGCTTAAAGGTATTTTTTCAAGGTCACCTGAATTGATCTTTTGATAAACTTGTTTATATACTATGGCTGACAATGCAGCTAGGGTAGCACCACCAGCAGATAACAACATGAGAGTTAATCCCTTGAACCATATGTCTCATCACAAGCTTCCACAATTCTCAGTGGAAAACTATGACTTCTGGAAGATCAGAATGAGAGCTCATCTTGCCTGTGTGCATGATGAAATGTTGAGGGTTATTACTAAAGGTCCATTTGTTTTTATGACACCTAACCCCAGAACTACAGCTGAAACTATTGCAGATCCTAGAGAAGAATGGCCAAAGGATGAAGATAACTTCACTGCAGATGAGAGGAGGAGAAACAACCTCAACTTCATAGCCATGAACATTCTCTACACCACCATTCCAGATTCTGTAATGGGAAGAGTGATCCACTGCAAAACTGCAAAGGAACTATGGGACACTCTTGCTCTCATGTGTGAAGGAACTGACAAGATAAAGGAGAACAAGCTTTCAGTAGTTGTTCAAAAGTATGAGCAGTTCACCATGGAGCCCACTGAGACCATTGACCAGCTTGATGTGAGGTTCACAGACATCATGAATGAGATAAATTCTCTGGGAAAAGTCTATACCAAAAGGGAGGTTGCCTTAAAGATCATGAGAGGTCTAACCTCAAGATGGGATGTGTACTCTGTGATGATGCAGAATACCAAGGATTTATCCAGCATGTCTATGCAACATGTATTCTCTGAACTCAAAGCTTATGAGTTTGATCTTAACAGGAAAAGGGCTCCTGATGAGACCTCAGCTGAGAAGGGAGTTGTCTTCAAAGCTAAGGAGACTGAGCCAAAATCCCCAAAGCCACAGAAGAGTACAAAAGCAAGCAAATCTCAAAGCAAGGCTGAGATGCAGGAGGAACTCAGCCTGATGGCTAGAAGGTTTGAACAACTTAACAGCCGGTTTGGCAAGTATAAAAGATTTTACAGGGATAACAGGGAAGGTAGAAGTTATCCACAAAAGACCACCAGAGAAGGAGAGAAAAGCTCATCTGAGCTGGATAAGAAGAAGGAATACAAGAATTACACCAAGGCTGAAGGATCATCATCAAAGATCAGAATGTCCACTGAGGAAAAGAATGATGATGCCAACAGGTGTTTTCAGTGCAAGAAGATTGGGCACTTTCAATATGATTGTCCTCAACTGAGCACAAAATAAAGAAAGGAAAGGCAAGCCAAAAGAGACAGAAGATATGGAGAAAGGAAAGTCATGGTGGCTGAGGATGTGGATGAAAATCTGGAGTCATCTGATGGACTGTTCTCTGACAGAAGTGATGATGACATGTGCCTCATGGCAAGAGAAGAACCAGAGGTACAATCTAAACCATCCATTTCTCTAGAACACACACCTGAGCTTTGCTCAGAGTCAACTGAGGAACTCAATCTTCAGTCCGCTTTGGAACAATTGATGATTGATTTCTCAAGGTTGCAAGAAGCAAGTTTCTGTCTTCAAGATGAAAACAAACAACTCTTGAGTGAAAACTCCAAGTTAATTGAATCTGGGAATCAAGCGGATCTAAACTCAGCCAAATCTACCATTAAACTGACAAAAGAGGTGGAAACCCTCAGGAGTCAAGGAAATGATAGAGATCAACTGATAAAAGATCTCAATGAATCTAAGACAAAGTTAACTGAAGAGAATTTAAAATTGGTAAGCCAAATAAAGGATTCTCTCCTGAAAATTGATGTCTTACAAAAATCTGAAGAGACCTTGTTAAAAAGGATTGATGCTCTAAACAAACCCTCTCTTGCCATAGTGGAGATTCAAAATTTTCAAATCAATCCTAACAACAAGTGTGGGATAGGCTTTATCCCAAAACCTTCAGAAGGTCCTCTGAGTGTTGCTTCTTCAAGTGGCACAAAGAGAGTTTTTGTCAAGTCTGTGACATTTCAACCACAGACTGTGGATAAAGGAAAAAGACCAGCTGAGATCACTCAAAAGAAAAGTCAATCTAAGCCAAAACCAAATGGAAAGGCTCAGGTGACTTATCAAACTAGATCTCAGCAGAGGTACTATCAGCCGAGGTCTTCACAGATGAAGCAATTGTTGGAGTTATACGTGAAAGTATGCTTTTACTTTGTATAACTCGTGTATCAAACACTTGTTTATGAGAATAATTCTTTTATCGCATATGCTTTAGATATGATTGAATGTTGAATATTTATTGCAAACAGTTCATAATAGTACTAGTTACATTGTAGTTAATGTGGTGATACCCGATCACGGAAGACAACATTAACAGTTTCCTTGTAACTAAACGTACATTTTTACGACCTAGGTGGAATTGAACAATCCGTCGTGAAAGGTTGATGTGTAAGTCTCAGATTGGTCTGTCTTGACTAAGAGATTGCCCTGGCACATTTAGTATGTGTTGAAGAGGACCTACAGCGAGGATAAATTCTTCTGTTCTGAAATGTGAAGAATTAGACCTCAGTGGTTGTTGATTTCTTAATCTCCGTCACTTAAATAGGACCGTGTGTGCTTAATGGTTACTACTTTGATTCATGTTGGGTGAGAATCATTGTGACTTCGAACTTTGTGTCTTGGGCAGTAATATTAATCATACGACGGTTGCTAAGATTTAATACGGAGAAACGCGTGCGAGTACGGCTCGTGTGATTAGTCCCCTTGGTGGGCTCAGAAGTTTTATCGTACCAAATCTTGCAAGTGAAGAATCAGTTTCTTCGGTACGGATAATAATGTTGAGCTGTCTTTACTCCAAGGTGAAATATATTAATTAATTTAGAGCTATTCAGAAGCTTAATTAATTAATTGACTTGATAATCTTAAACGCGGGAAATAATAACCGAGAGCCCATATTATCGTAATATGGATTAAGATGGATAGTGCAATATTAATTTATTAGTGGTAATAATTAATATTAATGGATTGAATTATATTGGGGCTCAATATTGAAATTCAGAAGTCCATTAGGAGGTCCAATCTTAATTCTCCTTAAAGGCCCCTCAAGTAGCCCAATAATGATAAGGTGATTAAAATAAAAAGAAAATTATAATGCTGATTTTTCAAAGTATTTTCGAAAAGGTCTTATTTGGAGAAAGAAAAGATCTTGTTGATTTTCTTGGAAAGATATTATGGAAGATAAGTATTCTTAGAATACAAGATTATCTCATATATTCAAGAAGATCCAAATCTTGGATTCTTACTCAATAAATTTCGAAAATTGCAAGTATAATTGGGAGGGTGAGATTTTTGTGGAATATTTTATTATGGAGAAAAGAATATATGAGATATATTCAAGATTTCTTAGAGACTAAGAAAAGATTTTCTCCAGGCCCATAAACCATGATATTCTCGTCCACCTCCTATTATAAATAGGGGATGATTATTTCATCCCCAAGTACATAATTCCATATGTTGGAAAAATCAAGAGCATATATATTTTTCTTTTTCCTTAGTTATTTAAATTGTTCGAAAGCATCTCCCACCGGTGATCGAATAAGGCGAAAGGGAAATACTTGAGAAGGCTTTTGGGTTGATAAAGCGCGTACGTGTTTGTCCCGTTTTATTCAAAGGCCAAGTTCTACGAGAGGTACGTAAGTCACATATTTTCTTGTTTATTCCGTCATAGATTATATGTGAATTAATTCGACATGCATGATGATAAATTAGTTGTTGGAATTATTATTTGAATTAATTAGGATTAATTCATGCTAGTAATAATTGAATTTAAATTCGTATTTAAATTTCATCCCGAATAGATTCCGGGCACCCCTATTTTCCCAACAACTGGTATCAGAGCCACGGTTTTGGGCTCTGATCTTTAAATTGGAATTTAAATTGTTGAACATTAAATTGAAATTGGATAGTAGAATTGCTAGATCTTTTTTCCAGGTATCCAATTGTCATGGTTTTTAATGTTGTTAATTTTTCATGCGTATGAATTAATTGTTTTTAATTCAATTCGTTCGAATTCATTTTTCTCGTGAGAAAATCCACGAGTAGATTAGTTGGTTTTATTTTGATTCGATCATTGTAATAGACTAGTCTAGATCTAGTATTTATTTTTTTGTAAAATAAATTGTAACCGGATCGTGACGAAGAACGAAGAATTAAAGATGGCATACCCGGACGATGCATGCATGCGTGGCGCATGCATGGACGTAAAATCATGCATGGGGTGAAGAAAACTAGGACGAACGGTGAAACCCGGCGCACGGGGTGCGTGAGGCGCACGACCCGCGCACGACGGGTGCCCGACGCCACACGAGCGCGCGCGAGAGGCTCGGCCTCTGCGCTCGGCAGCCAGCGCTTCGGCATTTCGGCTGCTAGGCCGAGAGGTGCGTGGGCCCACTCCGTGGGCCGACGCGCGCCGTATCTCGGGCCGTGGATTTTTTTTGGTTCTGTTTATTTTTCGTGTGATTTTAAACGTCGTCCCGAACCCCAAACGATGCTGTTTTTGATGAAGTGTTGTTGTCCGAGTGGGAACGTGTCGAGACGAACGACGGAAAGCAACAAGGACGATTTTCGCATCAAGACATGAAGAAATTAAACCGTGACAATTGGATTTGAGTGCTCCAATGTATTTAATTTTGTTTTGATGGATGTTTTATTTCGTGCACTTATTATTATTTGTTAATATATGTTTGCATGAATTTTATTGTCCAAGAAAAACCTTACTTTCAAAAATTACTAAGTATGTTTATTTAATCGCAATTTTATTCCGGATATTAAAATTGGATTAATTTGGCCTCAATAATTTATTTATTTGTGAAGTTCTTTTGGAATACATTTCCCCCTCGGATCGGCCAAAAGGACGGATTTCACATGAATAAATTCCGAAAGGATGATTGTGGATTATTACTAGTGGCGGTATTGACCCTCACCACGAGTGGCTTGCTCAAAGCGAAATAATAATCCTGTATTTAATTATGGTTATTACTTAGGCATAGGAAATTGATATTAACTTACTCCCCTCGGAGTCCCTGTCGATTTCTATGTGGTCAAAGTGGGAGCCAACTATTAATTTTGAATTAAGGATTTGTAACTTTTAAGTTTGTGATCCGCTTGAATGTATTTAAATGTATAGACCACCCCTCGTGGCGCATTTAAATTGTTTCGAGATGTTGGCTGATGCATGATTACATTGTTTTAAGGTTTCAATATAATTGATGTGATCGAATTATGTGATAATTTTATTTTTTTCTAGATATTGATATGAATGTATGTTTTATTCTCATTTCATCATGTCACAACCTTTTAATCCACTGTTTAATATACTTAAAGTTAATAAACTTTTTGGAGAGAATTATATCGATTGGAAATGTAATTTTAAATTTGTCCTTACTGCACGAAAACACAATTGGGTTATTCACGTTAATAAACCCGGCAAGCCTAATGATAAGTCAAGCAATGGGAAAGGCAGTTGATGATTGACAGCGTGACAATGAACACATGAAGTGCATCATCTTGACATCTCTGTCTGAGGATTTGAGGCGCGTTCATGAAGATATTGTATCCGCTGTTGAAATCATGGAAAGCCTTGAAGAGATGTTTTCACATCAGAATCCCATGACTAATCAGTTCACCAAACATGACTCGGTCAAGTTGGAAATGGTAGAAGGAACGCCCGTGAGGGAGCACGTTCTCGAGATAATGGCATACCTTAACAAGTTTGAAGTACTTGGTGCGGATTTTGATGTACCTTCTCAGGTTGATTTCATATACCATTCTCTACCGAGAAGCTTTGAGCAGTTTCATCTGAACTGTCAGATGAATGAACGGACAAGTCGTTTGCCCGAGCTCTTGCAAGCTTTAGTTTCGGTGGAGGTGATAATGGAGCACCAGTCTAGTGCTATGGTGGTTAATGGTTCGTCTACCTCTTTTGGTCCCAAGGGAGGGAAAAAGAGGAAGAGAACCAAAGGCCGGATCCAAGCAAATCCAATTGTTGCGAAAGGCAAATGCAAAGGCTAGCATCAAAGGGGAAGTGTTTTAGTTGCGGTGAGAGAGGACAATGGAGGTCTGCCTGTTCCAAGCCTAAGAGGCTAGGAAAGTTAGGTAATTCACACACCCTAGTCGTCGAAACTTGTGAAGTGGCGTATGTTGTCTATTGGTGGATAGTGGATACGAAAGCTACTGATCACATTTGTTTCATGGGTTCAAGCTAACCTAACGACTTAACGGAAGTGAGATCCCCATCACATCGGGCAATGCTACGAGAGTGGCAGCTGAAGCAGTGGGAGAAGTGCGCCTATCTTTTAAAGATAGAGTTATGGTCTTGAGAGACGTTCTTCATGTTCCTAGTTTAGAAAGAACTCAACCTTCAGTTTCTAAACTGTTTTGAATAGATACTCAGTTTCTTTTAATAAGGATGTTATTATTTCTTGAAACGATGAGTTTATCTGTTCCGGAACTTCAATGGATGATCTTTATACCATTATTTGGGCACACCACTCACAAAATTGAATCTAATAACACATCGATTATTTCGAGTAATAAAAGGAAGCATTCTTCGGACATGAACGAAACACTTTTATGGCATCTTAGATTAGGTCATATTAATCTAATGCGGATACAAAGGTTGGTGAAAAATGAATCCTTGGAGTCACTTCAAGTTGAGTCATTTCCAACTTGTGAATCCTGTTTAGAGGGTAAAATGACCTAGAGGGCATTTGGAGCCAAGGGGAATAGAGCCACCAAAGTGTTATAACTCGTTCATACCGATATGTGTGGTTCAATGACGATCATAGCAAGAAGGGGTATGAGTAATTTGATGATTACTCGAGAAATGGATACATCTACCTTATGATTTATAGGGAAAGAAGTATCGAGTTTCTACGATTTGATCGTGGAGGCGAATACCTTAGCGATGAATTATTGAACTACCTATCGGACGAAGGGATTGTATCCCTGTTGACCGCACCGGGAACCCCTCAATAGAACGGTATGGCGGAACGAAGGAAGCAGACTCTTTTAGAAATAGTCAGATCCATGATGAGTTATTGGGATTTACCCAAATCGTTTTAGGTAACGCCTTGGAAATGGTGGCTTACATTCTAAACTTGGTGCCATCCAAATCGGTTCCTAAAACCCTAATGGAATTGTGGACCGGGCGCGAGCCCAGTCTAAGACACTTGCGGATTTTGGGTTGTCCGGCATACGTGCTAGACAAGGAAGCCGGTAAGTTGGATCCACGTTCGGAATTAAGGCTATTTATAGGATACCCTGCGGGAACGAAATGGTGTATGTTCTATAGTCCCAAGGATCAAATGACCGTGATTAGTTCACACTTTAAATTCTTGGAGGAAGACTATATGAATAAAAAAAGCCCAGAAGTGAGATTACCTTAGACGAGTTAAGAGGGCAAACCCCTATACCAAGTATACAAGATGATGTACCACACGTCACACCTTCACAACCGGAACCCCGTCATAGTGGGAGGATTGCTAGGCAACCCGAGAGATTCATGGGGATAGGAGAATCTTCGGATTTGGTTCCCGGTGATGAATCAGACCCATGGACATACGACGAGGCAATCCAAGACAAAGATGCGGAGTCGTGGCAAATGGCAATGGAAACCGAGATGGGTTCGATGGATCATAATCAAGTGTGGGAGTTGGTCGAACAACCCAATGTGGTTGAACCCTTTGGATGCAAGTGGTGTACAAGAGGAAAAGAGGACCGGACGGAAAGGTTGAGGCCTTCAAAGCAAGGCTAGTGGCCAAAGGGTATACTCAATAAGAAGGATCGTTTATGAGAGAACCATTTCGACTGTAGCTATGCTTAAGTCCATCCGTATTCTCTTGTCGATCGTTGCACACCTAGATTACGAGATCTGGCAAATGGATGTCAAGACGGCTTTCCTTAACGGAAGTTTTGACGGGATAAATATCTATATGTAACAGCCCAAAGGTTTCATTGAAAAAGGCCAAGAGAACCTCGTATGCAAGCTTAAGAGATCCATTTATGGACTTAAGCAAGCATCGCGTACTTGGAACCAGTGTTTTGATCAAGTTATTAAGTCTTATGGGTTTGTGATCAAAACAAGTTCGAAAGTTGTGTGTATAAAAGGTGTGACGGAACTGCGGTGGTATTCTTAGTATTATACGTAGACGATATTCTGCTCATTGGAAATAATGTAAAAGTATTGTCAGACGTAAGGGTATGGCTGTCAAATCAGTTTGATATGAAGGACTTAGGGAAAGCTGATCACGTCCTTGGGATCAAGATCACTCGAGATCGCAAGAGGAGGACGTTGGGCTTATCGCAAGTTTCATACAAAGCAACTGTTTTGAAGCATTTCAGCGTGCAAGATTCCAAGAAAGGTTTTGTACCTTTTAGGCACGGAATCCATCTATCTAAAGAAATATGCCCTAAGACGCAAGTGGAGATAGATGACATGAAAGACGTTCTGTACGTTTCGGACGTAGGAAGTCTTATGTATGCAACGTTGTGTACGAGACCGAATATCTGATTTGTCGTGAGCATGTTGGCAAGATATCAAAGTAATCCCGGGAAAGCACATTAGATTGCAATTAAATGTGTTCTTTAGTTTCTGAAAAGAACTTGGTATGGAATGTAGATTTAACAGTCAGACAGTCTAATTCCCATGGGATACACGGACTCAAATTTCCAATCAGATATAGAATCCAGAATATCTACCTCGGGTAGTGTGTTTTGCATGGGAGAAGGAGCCATGACATGGAGAAGCGATTTGCAGAAATGCATCGCCGATTTGACCATGAAAGCCGAATAAGTAACTGCTTGTGAAGCAGCGAAATAAGCGGTTTGGCTCAAGTACTTCTTAGTGGACTTGGACGTTGTTCCGAATTTGCCCATCATAATCACTGTCCATTGTGATAATGTCGGAGCAGTTGCAAATTCAAGGGAACCGAGAGCCCACAAGGCCAGCAAACACATTGAAAGAAAACACCATCTTATACGAGAAATCGTTAAGAGATGAGATAAAGAGGTGGCAAAGATAAATGTCGGAGGACAACCTAGTACATCCATTCACAAAGGGTCTGCCTCAGAGTACATTCGAGAGACATGTGGATGGAATGGGAGTCAAAACTATTGCCAATCTGCTTTAAGTATAAGTGGGAGGAATTATTAGGTTAGTGTAGGTTGACATGAGATGTCACGTAGAGCTACTACACTAAGACATGCGTGATGTATACTAAAAGCAGACTTTAAGTATAAGTGGGAGATTTTTGGAGTTATACGTGAAAGTATGCTATTACTTTGTATAACTCGTGTATCAAACACTTGTTTATGAGAATAATTCTTTTATCGCATATGCTTTAGATATGATTGAATGTTGAATATTTATTGCAAACAGTTCATAATAGTACTAGTTACATTGTAGTTAATGTGGTGATACCCGATCACGGAAGACAACATTAACAGTTTCCTTGTAATTAAACGTACATTTTTACGACCTAGGTGGAATTGAACAATCCGCCGTGAAAGGTCGATGTGTAAGTCTCAGATTGGTCTGTCTTGACTATGAGATTGCCCTGGCACATTTAGTATGTGTTGAAGAGGACCTACAGCGAGGATAAATTCTTCTATTCTGAAATATGAAGAATTAGACCTCAGTGGTTGTTGATTTCTTAATCTCCATCACTTAAATAGGACCGTGTGTGCTTAATGGTTACTGCTTTGATTCATGTTGGGTGAGAATCATTGTGACTTCGAACTTTGTGTCTTGGGCAGTAATATTAATCATACGACGGTTGCTAAGATTTAATACGGAGAAACGCGTGCGAGTACGGCTCGTGTGATTAGTCCCCTTGGTGGGCTCAGAAGTTTTATCGTACCAAATCTTGCAAGTGAAGAATCAGTTTCTTCGGTACGGATAATAATGTTGAGCTGTCTTTACTCCAAGGTGAAATATATTAATTAATTTAGAGCTATTCAGAAGATTAATTAATTAATGGACTTGATAATCTTAAACGCGGGAAATAATAACCGGGAGCCCATATTATCGTAATATGGATTAAGATGGATAGTGCAATATTAATTTATTAGTGGTAATAATTAATATTAATGGATTGAATTATATTGGGGCCCAATATTGAAATTCAGAAGTCCATTAGGAGGTCCAATCTTAATTCTCCTTAAAGGCCTCTCAAGTAGCCCATTAAGTAGCCCAATAATGATAAGGTGATTAAAATAAAAAGAAAATTATAATGCTGATTTTTCATAGTATTTTCGAAAAGGTCTTATTTGGAGAAAGAAAAGATCTTGTTGATTTTCTTGGAAAGATATTATGGAAGATAAGTATTCTTAGAATACAAGATTATCTCATATATTCAAGAAGATCCAAATCTTGGATTCTTACTCAATAAATTTCGAAAATTACAAGTATAATTGGGAGGGTGAGATTTTTGTGGAATATTTTATTATGGAGAAAAGAATATATGAGATATATTCAAGATTTCTTAGAGACTAAGAAAAGATTTTCTCCAGGCCCATAAACCATGATATTTTCGTCCACCTCCTATTATAAATAGGGGATGATTATTTCATCCCCAAGTACATAATTCCATGTGTTGGAAAAATCAAGAGCATAGATATTTTTCTTTTTCCTTAGTTATTTAAATTGTTCGAAAGCATCTCCCACCGGTGATCGAATAAGGCGAAAGGGAAATACTTGAGAAGGCTTTTGGGTTGATAAAGCGTGTATATGTTTGTCCCGTTTTATTCAAAGGCCAAGTTCTACGAGAGGTACGTAAGTCACATATTTTCTTGTTTATTCCGCCATTGATTATATGTGAATTAATTCGACATGCATGATGATAAATTAGTTGTTGGAATTATTATTTGAATTAATTAGGATTAATTCATGCTAGTAATAATTGAATTTAAATTCGTATTTAAATTTCATCCCGAATAGATTCCGGGCACCCCTATTTTCCCAACAACAACCTCAGCTGAAAGCACCCAGGCATGAGCAGTCCTCAAGAAATGACTCATATGGAAGACCTATTCCTTTTGTTCCTAAAGGAAAAGGTCCTCCATACCTTTATCAACAAAAACCAAGACCAGGTGCACCCAAGCCAAAGAGAAAGAATGTGAAGAAGGTTCCTGTTCCTTCAAAGGCTGACACCCATAGAAAGTTTACTCCCAAGGCACCTAGGGAGATAACAATCTACGTAGATGTTTATGGAAGACAAATTAGCCAATCTAAAGCTTAATTTGTGATTGCAGGGCTCAGTGGACCTCAACAAAGGAGAAGCTCTTAAATCTTCAGTCTGGTACTTAGACAGTGGATGTTCTAGGCACATGACTGGCAACAAAGATCTCCTGACAGAATTTGTTGAGAATGAAGGTCCACAAGTCACCTTTGGTGACAACTCACAAGGAGCCACTAAAGGTTATGGTACTTTAGTAATTGGCTCAGTAAGAGAGCAATGTATCCTTTGTCAGTGGAATTAAGCATAATCTTCTGTCCATAAGTCAATTCTGTGATAAAGGATACAGTGTTGAATTTTCATGTAACCTGTGTTTTGTTAAGAATATATCTTCACAACAGGTACTACTAACTGGGTCAAGAAAGGGAAATATCTATCTTGCAGATTGGAAGTCTTGCACACCAAATGCATGTCTTATTGCTAAGAGCTCAACTGACACTAATAGGTTATGGCACAAAAGGCTAAGTCATCTGAACTTCAAGATGATGAACAGGATAGCAAGACATGGACTGGTAGAAGGAATGCCAAATGAAGTATACAACAAAGAACATATCTGCAAAGCCTGTCAGGAGGGAAAGCAAGTAAAAGCATCTTTCAAGAGCAAAGTAGCAACCTCTACTGACAGAGTACTTCAACTGTTACATATGGATCTCTTTGGTCCAGTAACCCCTGTAAGTATCAATTGGATAAAATATACACTTGTTGTTGTTGATGATTTCTCCAGGTACACATGGGTGATATTCCTAGCAAGCAAAGAAGAGACTCAACTAAGGCTGCCAGAGCTCCTGAAGAAAGTTAGCAATGAGAAAAGCCTAAACATTGTAAAGATAAGATCAGATAAGGGCACTGAATTCATTAATTATATTATATCTGATTATTGCAAAGAATTAGGTATTTCACATGAGACATCAGCTGCAAGAACTCCACAACAAAATGGAGTAGCTGAAAGAAGAAATAGAACTCTCAAGGAGGCAGCAAGGACAATGCTTGCAGAAGCTCAAGTTCCTAAAAGATTTTGGGCTGAAGCTATCAACACTGCCTGCCACACTCAAAATAGATCCATGGTAACCAAACATCAAGGAAAAACTCCATATGAATTATGGAATGGCAGAAAGCCACAGGTATCCTATTTTCATATTTTTGGTTGCAAGTGTTTCATTCACAACAATGGGAAAACTCAACTGAAAGCTTTTGATAGCAAAGCTGATGAAGGAATTTTCTTAGGATATTCCCAAATCAGTAGAGCTTTCAGAGTTTACAACTGTAGAACTCTTGTTGTGGAAGAAACACCTCATGTGGTCTTTGATGAATCTACTTTTGAGTCTAGGAGTAGGGAGAATGAGGAGGTAATTAGCAAAAGACTAACCAGACCGAGTATTAAGTCTAAAGGCTATCCTGAGAATTGTGTTGATACATACATCCCAACATGGGACAATTTAGAAGATCAACAATTCAAGGAGGTCACCCAAAGTCAAACCACCTCTCAAAGCTCACCTGAGAGCTCTCCTGAACAAGCAACTGAACTGATGAACACTATCCCAGTTCAAGAGGTAAGCAATGTCAATGAAGATGTGGTCACAGCTGAGACATCTACTGAAACCATCATTCAAGGGGGAACCAATGAGATTACCCTTGAGAATGAGAATACCTTGAATGATGACTCAGGACTTCAACCCTCTGCTTTATTTCCTGAATTCGATTTCATTCCTATATCTAGTGACTCAACTTCAGAAGAGTTAAACTCTACTAAAGGGCATCAGCCTAGGAGAACTTGGCTCTCAGATCACCCTATTGAGCAAATTCTAGGTGATCCTTCCTCAGGAGTCAAAACTAGAAGTTTTCATGGAGAAAGTGCTTTGTTTTGTTGTTTCTTATCAAACCAGGAACCAAGTTCCATAGCAGAAGCACTTCAAGATTCCAACTGGATCATTGCCATGCAAGAAGAGCTCAACCAGTTCACAAGGAATCAAGTTTGGGAGTTGGTGGACAGACCATATCACTGCAATGTGATAGGAACCAAGTGGGTATTCAAGAACAAGAAGGATGAGAATGATATCATAGTCAGAAACAAAGCCAGGCTTGTAGCAAAGGGCTATTCTCAAGTTGAAGGATTTGACTATGATGAAACATTTGCCCCAGTAGCCAGATTGGAGGCAATAAGGTTATTTCTTGCATATGTTGCTCACAAGAAATTCAAGGTGTACCAGATGGATGTTAAAAGTGCCTTCTTGAATGGAGTACTCAATGAAGAAGTCTATGTGGAGCAACCCCCAGGTTTTGAAGAAAGTCACAAAGTATATAGACTGAGAAAAGCTCTATATGGACTGAAACAGGCTCCAAGAGCTTGGTATGATACTTTGTCACAATTCCTTTTGGATCATGGTTTCATCAAAGGGAAAGTTGATAGAACTCTATTCAGGATCACAAAAGGAGAGGACACTTTGCTTGTACAAATCTATGTGGATGATATCATTTTTGGTTGTCCCAACCAAGTCCTCTGTGAAAAGTTTTCTCAACTGATGAAGGGAAAATTTGAGATGTCTATGATGGGAGAAATGAATTTCTTCCTAGGACTTCAAGTTAAGCAGTCCCCTGAAGGAATCTTCATCAATCAAGCCAAATACACAAGGGAGCTGATCAACAAGTTTGGATGCCAGACCAGCAAAGTAGCAAGAGTTCCACTCAGCACCAACACCAAGATGGAACCAGATGAAGATGGTGAATCAGTAGACCAGACTCATTACAGAGCTATCATTGGATCTCTACTGTATCTCACAGCAAGCAGGCCTGATATCACATTTGCAGTTGGGATTTGTGCAAGATATCAAGCCAACCCCAAGAAAAGTCATCTGGAAGCTGCTAAGAGGATTCTCAAATATCTTAAGGGTACTGTGAATATGGGATTGTGGTATCCCTCAGATGACAATCTGGAACTCACAGGATACTCAGATGCTGACTATGGAGGATGTAGAATTGACAGGAAATCAACCTCAGGCACTTGTCAATTCTTGGGAAGTAAGCTGATTTCTTGGTTCTCCAAGAAACAAAATTCAGTAGCCACAAGCACTACTGAAGCTGAGTATATGGCAGCTGGAAGTTGTTGTGCTCAAATTCTTTGGTTAAGACAACAACTAAGAGATTACAATATCTTTGCCAATGAAGTCCCTATTTTCTGTGACAACAATAGTGCAATTGCTATTTCAGAAAATCCAGTTCTCCACACAAGATGCAAACATGTGGATATAAGGCATCATTTCATCAGAGATCATGTGGAGAAGAAGGACATCAAAATGCTCAAAATCCACACTGACAAGCAGAAGGCAGATATCTTCACAAAACCCTTGGCTGAAGCAAGGTTTCAAAAGTTGTCAGTGGAGCTTGGACTCCTAGATCCAGGAAAGTAAAGAAAGGATTTAATATCAGAAGAGTTACCTTCAACTCAATGGAGGTTCATATTCAGAAGAGGATCTTTCTCAGAAGAAGCTCCTCATCTCAGAAGAGGCATGAATATCAGACGAGGTCGAACCTCAGTGGAGGTCAAAAAGTTTATACTTAGTGTTTTTCAAATCTAAAGCCTCTTAGTTTTTAAAATATATATTTTGACTCAATAGAATTTCTAATGAGTGCTTTCTGAAAATTAAATCTTTCTTACACTTTTTCGAAGAGATTTTGGTATGGCAAGCATTTAATGCGCGTTGTACAAGTCAGGTTTACTTTTACAGTTACCTATCTCACGCGCCTTAAAACCCGGACGATGTGACCTTCCGGCTACCAACCCTTCCAATCCATACCATTCATTTTAGGCGGTTCTTTTCTAACCGTCAAGATATCTTAAAACCTCCCCACTAAGCTCTTGGACTATCCACGATCTCAAACCAGATCAATCTCAGACGTTGATTTTTTTCAGACCAATCTAACCACTCATTTCTCATATAAAAGCCCCAAATTTCAGCCTAAGAACCTTTTCGAACTCACTTCCAAGCAAACAATTTCTATCTATCCTATACACTCTAACAAACTTTCTCTCAAACCCCTTTGTTCAAATGGCAAAACTAAATCTTAGTTTCCTTACCAATAAGGAAAACTTCTGGTATAAACCCATTGTAGTTTTTGATAATCCTGAGATAGAATCCAAACTAGAATTTGCCCATATCAAAGAAGCCCTAGAGTTGCTTAAATCGGCTGGGTTAGAGAAGTTTATGTCTGTTCATCCTAAGAACTGCTTTGACAGGCAGGTTCTTGAGTTTTTCAATAATATATCCAATTCTGATTCGAGGATCAGATCTCATCTAATACTCCAGAGAAAGAAAAAGGTGATGAGGGACGATATGGAAATAGTTAAACACCAGAAGATAAAGAAGGAGATCTGTGTCAGTGGTGATGATCTAAAGGAGTTGTTTGATCTCCCTTCTGAAGGTCCGAATCCAGATACCTGCATCGTGGATGAAGAGGAAGAATGGGTCAATACCATTATGCAGAGGAAGGTGAAATACAGTCCAACAATGAACATAAATGTACTTTTACCAGTATATAATGTTCTCTGTGAAGTTGTTGGAAAATGTATACTGGGAAACCAAGGAAGCACAGAACAAGTGAGCAAGCCCAAGCTCAGGCTGATGAAGGCGATTGTGGAAAGAAAGGAGAAGCCATACAACTGGCAACAGTTCTTTTTTAGGGCATTGAACAAGGAGCACTCAAAACTCCAACCTGACAAAACTCCCCAACTATCTAGTAAGCTCAATTTTGCAACAAAAATCTCCTATCTGATTGAGAACGTAGATCTGGGAGTGGACTGGATTCCAGACAGGAAATGGAGTAATCTCAAAGCCTTGTTCAAATCTGGAAAGGCTCTGGAGACTAGAATGATCAAGCCTGCTGAGGAGAGCCCAGAGGCAGTTGAGGAAGAGGAAGCTAACCCTACTGAAGGGAAGAAAACCAAGCTGAAGAGGAGGCTGGTTAAGTTGAGTGACAAAATGGCGCAGCACAAAGAAGCAGAGGCAGAGAAAGCTTCTAAAAAGGAGAAGAAGAGGTCTACTGAGGCGGAGAAGGACAGTGCCTCCAAGAAAGTCAGAGTCACCAACTCTACTGATGAATCTTCATCAGGTAACCCAGACTCTTCCTCTAACATTATCTCAACTGAGTCTGACTCTGATGTCCCTGCACCCACCCCCATCAAATCCAAAACAACTAAACCACGCACTCCTGCCAAAACCAAACGCATCTCCACAATAACCAAAACCCCCACTGATGGCTCTCAACAACCAGAAAGTGGATCCCAAACAACCCCCACTGAACCCATCTCAACCCCTACTGAAACCATTCCATCAAACCCTACTGAACCCATCCCTTCAACCCCTTCTGAACCTACATCATCAACCCCCACTGATGAAAACCCAACATCCACTGATACTCAAAACCAAACCTTCACTGAACCAAACATTCCTGATTCACACTCAACTCAACTGGAGTCTATCCCAGAGGAGCCAACTGAAAGCAGATCCCCTACCCCTTCCCTTCCTTCAGACGATGAAGAAGAGTACTCATTCCTAGATACTCTCAAGGATGAGGTAGCTTACTCTTTGGAGTCTAAATACCCTAAACTTGAAAACTTTCCAACACTCAAAGCCATGTTCTTGAGACTGAGACTCATTGTCCAGCTCAAAGATAGAGACTTGGTGAAATCCTTCTGGCTGTAAGAGGCTGCAATGCAGAGGAATGGAAAAAGGAGGAAGTGGAAGTATTGTAGTTTGCTGGGATGCACAAGACCAGACTTCTCTATGATGAGAAGATCTTTGTAAGTCTAGTTTTGGAGAAGATTGCTGAGGCAATGAAAGAAGTAGAGGTGGAAAAGGCTGCTGAAGGAGAGAAAGAGAAGCCAGCTGAGCCCATAGCTGAAGGAGGAGCTAATATTGAGCAAAATATTGAGGCAGCTGAGAAGGAGAAGGTGGAGGAGAAGGGGAAGAGTGAGGAGGAGAAGGAAGAAGTAGTTGTACAAGGAGGAGGCTGTAAAGGGTGGAGAGATAAGAGCAATCATCTCTGTAAAGGGTGAATTGGCTGAGAAAAATGCAGTTGAAAAAGAGAGTGAGGAAGAGAAAAGAAAGAAGAGTGAGGAGGAGGGAGTCCCTATGGAGATAGAGGCATCAGGAGACCTAGGTGGTGAGGCTGCGGGAGTTAGAACTAACAATATTTGCCATGCAGGTACTCAAACTCTTGAAATTCCCCCAGCTGTGGTCAACCTAACTCTTCTGAGTGATGTTGTTCACTCACTCAAAGAAGAAAGCCTTCCATCTCTTCAAGCACAGCTAAGGGATGTTCAGGAGATTGTACAAGAGGAAGTGGGTGAGATGGTTATCCTCTCAGACCACATTGATGAACTCATGGAATCCACAACAACATCACTTCAAAATCTCACTCTAAAAGTTGAAGACTCTCAGCAGATGGTGATTGATGTAGTTGAAGGACAAAGTGTGCTGGTCATAGATGCCCTGAAAAAGTTGGAGAAGACTGAAGAAAAGGCCAGAACCAAGTTTCTCAAAGACTCAGTGGAGAACGTATCCATCAACCTGAAGTCCTCGGTAGAGGCTTTCTCAGTGGACCTACTTGGGAAGGTTGAAGGGTTATGGAACTCTAAGATGACTGAATTCGAAGCCAAACATGCTGAGTTAGGAGCTAAACTGGGAGAAGTACTGAAGAAGGCAGCTGAAGACTTCCCAACTCAAGAGAAAAGGGCAAGGAAACCTCCTCAGCTGACCTATCAAAGTTCAAAGAGGAGCATCTGAAGGAGAAGGAGGAAAGAGCTGCAAAGAAGGGGGAAACCACAAAGAGAAAGGCATCTGATGCCCTCTCAGCAGAGGTTGCCAAAAAGACAAGAACCTCAGGGAGGTTGGCAGCTAAGTCCACAACCTCTACTGATGAAGTTCAGGTACTCCCTATTCTCAATCCTGAACCTTTGTCTTCTGAACCTCCTAAGTCTGCACCCACAAGAGTCACAGAGCTCACTGAGCTAATCAAAAAGGTTGGAGGAATGAATGAAAGAGCAAGGAAGCTAACAGCTCAGCAGCAGGAGAGGAGAGATAAGGTGGTTGGGAAAATGGAGACAATTGCTGAGTTAGCTGAGAGGAAAAGGAAGGAGAGGCTGGCCACATTTGATAAAACTACTTCAAAGAAGTTCAGAAGTGGTTATCAAAGGTGGGCTGCTAAGCTGAAGAAAGACAAAATCACTCCATCTCAGAACAGATTCCCTCATCATGATGCCTGGGTTCCTAAGAAGCTCAATGATGCTTGAGAGACTGCTAAAAGGGAATTTGTGTATTCCTTTTATGTCAGTGGAGAGTTAGGAAGAGACAATGCTCAAGAAGTTTTCAACTCATGGTTGTTTGATGCCTATCCTAAACTCTATCCCGAGATCAGTGATGCTTGGAATGATGCTTTCCCTGATCAAGCCCTGAAGGCCCCTGAGCAAATCACCTACTGGCCTCCTCAAGATGCAACTGGTGCTGTTGATAGATAAAGGATCACTGAAGAGTGGAAATCCTTGTGTGAGCATCTTGGACTCAGAGGACATTCAAAGGAGATGATGGATAGGAAGAACGAGCTGAAGATTAGAGTTTTCAAGCAGTATGGACTTGAACCCATTTTCGAATCCATCTGAGGTGTTAGTATCTTTTGCTGGGCATTTGTTTATAAGTCCCAGGTGTCTTTAAGTTTGAAACTTTTGATACTAGACTTCATGTAATATGTACTTCATCATTTATCAATGAAATGAACTCTACTGATGTTTTGCCCAAGATAATATCTCATTATCATTTAGGCTTATGTACTTGAATGTTTTTACTTACAAAATCTGTGAACTTTGTATGTCATCTGAAGAACTTCTCTGAAAGAAGATATGTAATAAGATAGGTTCCGGCATAATCAAAAAGGGGGAAATTGTTGGAAAAATGTATAAGACTTATGTTTTGATTAGATGACAAAATGTTCCTCCTAAGTTGTTTTGTAAGTAAATTATTCAGTAGAGTTAGTGCTTAGTTAAACAGTTCAACTGTTAAGGAACTGAAGTGCAATTAGTAATTGTTAGACAGTTCAACTGTTAAGGAACTGAAGTGCAATTAGTAATTGTTAGACTGTATTTAAGAATGAAGTCTGCTGAAGATGAAGTCCACTGAAGTGAAGTCCGCTGAAGACAAGTGATCTGAGAAGAAGTCTAAGTCTTGAATGTTTTCTAAGTACATTCTCACTAAGACTAAAACTATCAGGAGAGGACCAAGGTCCACTGATGGTAACTAACAATGCACATTCAATGCTAAACATATTAAAAGTTGTTAGTTAATCTGGTTGGAACAAGGCAAAACGAATTTCAGTGAATCTTACAATAAATGAAGGAATAAGAAGGTTCTCTCAGAGGAGTTCCACCTTAAAGCAAGACAAGAATCTGGGCATGCAGACTAAAGGTCCAATGAGAAGATGACACGTCAGTGTACTTTACTGACAGCCGACCTGCCCCAGCCTGACAAGTACCAAAAGTCTTTCCCTAGCAATCTATAGAAAGTTGGTGAACAGGCATGGTCTTTCAGCCGTTTCTTGACAAGACTTAAAGCTTCAAATAGAGTCGTTTGAACCAAACTAATACAAGAAGACTTACTTGAGAAGATTCAAATCCAACGGGAAGATTTTCAAGGAAGCCTATAAATACAGAAGGACGTGCTCATTTCTATGCACGGGAAACTCACAAGATCAAAGCTATCTCTACATTCATAACAACTAGAAGCACTCGAAATTACTTTTGTTTCCCAAGTGTTTCACAATTGTAGAGAGCCTAACAAACCTTCTGTAACCAAGCTTAAAGCTATATCCAAATCTTAGAAAGAGATAATCCAATCCTAAGCCTTGAGCTAAACTTGTAAGGATTATCTCAAAATAGTTGGAACCAAAACCCTACTCAAAACCTACTCAGTGTTTAGGTTGAGAGCTAGTGTTAAGTGGTGTTAGTAAGTTGATTGTTGTATCAGTCTGAAAGCTGGTTTGTTTTGGGAACTAGGACCTGGAATTTCCTAGTGATCAATCATCCTAAGAGAGGATTAGTTGATCAGTGCACCTTGGCACTATAACACAAGGAATTCCAAGTGAAAGGAATTCTCCTGTTTGATCAGGACAGTGCACGTAGGAGATTCATCTCTGAACCACTTTATACCTTGTGTTCTTAGTATCTGCTTTCCTAAGTGTGTGTTAATCTCAAAGTTTATCAAAGTAAAACGAGTTTTCTAAGGGCTCACTAATCCGCATCTGAAAGCTAATTAGATAGTAGTTCAACTGAAAGTCTTGAGCTTTCAGTGGAGGTATTATCTCAGTAAGCTTTCACAAAGTAACTCTCAGCAGACCTCAAGTCCACTGACGAGCTACTGTCTTAAGTAACCTGATAAGTTTTAGAAGAAGTTTTAATTTGTAACCACAGGTGTATTCCCCCCCCCCATACACCTGTTTACTCGTTTCGGGACCAACATGTATCCTCTTTTCGTCCTCCTTCACCGGCGCGAAGATGAAGATTTATGTTCGCCCTTTTCCTCCTTTTTCCAGCGGCGCAAATGCAGAGGTAGGGTTTGTGTAATTTCGAAAGGGTATACCCCTAGATAAGGACATATAGGTAATTTAGCTGACCCGTAATCTCGAGATAATTTTTTATCCGCCCAATTCATCCGGTTTCAAAAAGTGAAAATAGTGGAGGTTTCACCTGGGTCGGACGGATAACCTAGGTGAATAAACTTGGAAACTAAACAGTTAACAAAGACTGACTAACACACTTATTGGGCTTTAACAGCCCAAGTAAACACAGGTTAAAAGGACAAAAATAGACCCTTTGTTTATTAAAAAAATTAACTTTTGGTAAATCACTCTAAAAATTGTATATTATAAGAAAGATTTATACATTGTATATTTATTATTAACCAAAAAATTGTATAATATTCCCAAAAGGAAAAAAAAAAAGATAACCTTATAAGAGTTGTACATTAAAATTTATTACCAAATTCTAGATACTGGAAATTTCACAATCATGGCCGTTGGAAAATTATGAATTTCATTACTTGAAAAATATGAATTACATGAAATTATCCTTTCAGAGCCGTTGGAAATTATAGTCGTTGGGCACCTTTTGGCTTTCCTATATATGATTCATCCCAAGTTAAGTGAAAATGCCACAATCATCTAACACTACACCAAAAAAAAAATTTAGCTCAAGCAATTTCTGGGCAAGAATTATCTAATGCACAAGAAATCATGTTGTAGCAAATGTGGTCGGCATACAACGATTAAGATTTCCAAAACAGAGCAGAAAATCTGGGAATGTTGTTCTACAACTGTGAAGAACATGGTTGGAGTAATTGGTGTACACCAATAGAAGGGGAGTTGATTGGTAATAACAATGGGAAATACAAAGTCCACCACCAGAGTATCAAATGGAGGTAGCATACCAAATCACTCTTCCAACTTTGATAATTGCAAATTTGGCAATGATTTGTATTATAATAGTGATAAGTTGTTTGATTTTAATTGTAATTAGGTAAAGGGCATAATGTACTATGTTATTACTTCATAGAATGTAATGCAATTTAAAAAAATATATCAATATATATAACTACTTGAAGTACATGCCATTCAAATCTTGTTACGTACATAATCTACATAATCCTCATAATGACCACAAAATGTATATGCTAAAAGATGTTATGGGCGATTATTCAACGAATAGGTAAGGTTGTCATGGAGTGACATCCACAATATGTCTTTTTGCTTTTGATTGGCTCACCCGCACTTCGTCGTTTTCATTTCTTCGATCTACCAGCAGAACGTTTCAAATAGAGAGGAAGCATAACTTCTGCTTGGCTTGAGGGAGCAACCTCTAACATTTATGTTTATGGGACAGGAGATATATTTAGACTGTAGCATTGAACATATTTCTCCACAAAAAAAAAAAAAAACTCTTTGTCAATGCGAGTGAAAATTGATAATCTTCGTTTACGAATTACTGCGACTGGATGCGAGTAACCAATTACTTCCCACTGATAGCACGTGCAAATAGAGAGCGATAAATGAACAATAATAGACGGGCTAGACTCTACTATATATTGATCATGTCTTGAACACTCCCTCATCTCCCATGTTATGCTCATTTGACTGTATCCAATCCAAGTATACTGCTTAACAGGACATAACTACAGACTCAGCCATTCTTTACTCTGTGATCTCCTTCTACAAACAAACGATCAATATTGGATATAATGATATCTATCATACACATAACAGAAAGATCCCGGGATTGCTGAATTCAAGAATTAAAAGATTCGGCTGCATTTTGAAGTCATTTCACCATACCTGGTGGAGTGTGGTGAATGGGAAACAACCCATCTTTCATAAGGCAATTCTGAAAGCCAATCGTTAGCAATGTCTCCACCAATTTCTAAGAATTCTACAACTTTGTCATTAAATAAGCGAATATTCGTAGCATAAGCACACTCTCTAAAAGTTTTTACCAACTTTGATCTTTGTTTCGGAGTAAAACTCCTTGAAAACTGCCCCTTAAGATTAAGAATAAGGTGGTACAAACAAAATAAATGGACATGTTTGTCGAATATTGTCGAAAAGGCAGACAAAAGACCGAGATTCCTATCGGATAAGTAGAACACTTCTTTATCATGTATGATAATGTCACGGAGTTTTCAAGAAACCATACCTAATTTTCAGTATTTTCTGCAAAAACGAGGGCAAAAGCATTAGGAAACAATCCTGAAAAAAAAACAGATTATGATGATAGAGAAAGTGAGGGATTAAAATGATATTTTCACAAGGGATAAAGTATATGGTTTCATGTAGGCTTCCCATTGTTTTCATCCTTCACAATAGCTGCTAACAAGGTGCATTTTGCTTGTCCTTTCATGAAAGTTCCACAATGAATAACATTGGACCACAACTTCTAAAACCGTGAATACAAACATTAAGTGAAATAAATATGCGTTCAAAATAATTAGTGTTACCATTCTTTTCAAAATGTACAACACTTCCAGGATTACATTCTAAAATTGCTTGTGAATATCGTCCTAAATGAGAGTACGGGTCATTAAAATCACCATAATTTGGCCTCTCGTAAAAACAAGGCTACGCTAAACCTTCCAGTACAGAATATCTACACCATAAAATTGTTTAACAGTTTTTAGAAGATCAATTCTAGATATATTGGGATTAGCCTTAATCGTATCTCCAACAAATGAAAGTAATAACTGCAGGGGTAAGCCTCTTGTTTTCATTAGATAACATGTTTGAATGGCAATTATGAACGAGATTGCACTTCCAAACAATAAACGATAAAAAAAAGGATCAAGCTTTTCTTTTATAAACCAAGAAAAACATGCAGTTTCAGCCTCTTTGCAATAATTTCGTTTATTTCTAAGAAAACGAAACTCAAATCATTTAGAAGTAGAGTACAAAATAAGTTTTTGTTTAAATATATCACCCCCACCCTTAAAATGAGTATCAACTCCTTCATCAAGTATATGACCCCAATATGAGATAATGAAGAGAACTTCTCTACAAATAGACATATATCATATGTTGGAATGGCATCATCGAAATATTCGGATTGATCACAAGCAATAGGTAAACTTTCTTGAGATAACCCTTTTGAACCAACATATGATATATTAAAAAACTGATTGGAAGATGAAGTATCCAAAATTAAAACAATCTGTACGGTTTTATTTGCTTTAATTTCACAAAGGCTAATTAAATTTCTAAGATTAGTGTCCAAAGCAAGAAAACAATTACTAAGCCCACCAACTGAATAATGAAACTTCAAATTGCTATAATGAAGATTAGGCCAGGTACACATAACCTGCTCTGCAAAATCGTCAAAGGTTGAGGTGTCATTAACAACGATCAATTTGGACTCGAGCTCGTAAGACACACTGAGAAAAATAGATGAATGCATAGCTTCCATCATTTTGAGATAATGATCAAAGGATTGCAAATTTATGGGAGTAGAAAAGAAAGGAAAAGAAATTTGATCGTGTTTTTGAAGAGGTGCGAAGAGAAGCAGATCATGGCTTTGATCGTGTTTTTGAAATTTTAATGGAAGATTTGTACATATTGATGTGACGTTAGAAAGAAAGAATGAGTTGTGGGAATATAAAGAGAATATGGGTACATTACCCATATTACAATTAAGTCAATGTAGTGGAGAATAATACTTTTTGGCTCATGTAGTGTAGAAGAATACTTTTGCATTTTATGTATTACACGTTAATTGATTGTATAATAAATTATTAGTTTGTATATCAAATTTCAAATTTTAGGCATACTTTATAAATAATAAACACTATCTAACGTAGTGAATTCTTATATAATTAACATATTAAAAACTGTCATTTCAAAAGCTTTGAAAAGCATGCAACTACTTTGATCGACTGATACCAGCTCAGCTGACTACTTTAATAAGGATGGTGGTGGATGTGATGGGGATGGAGATGGAAAAAAATGGATGGGGGTAATCCTGTGAATAGTAAATCTGTGTTTGGTTAAGGATGGAGAAGTAGAGTTGGATGAAACTTTATGTCAAATCAATCGTGATGTTGTATTATTTTATTATTGTTAGTTAGTGGTAATGATTGTGATGATGAGTGATAGTATTATTTCATTCTTAATAGTTATTGGAGTTATGAGAGAGAATAAGTGGGTGAAAGAAAAGTAGGAGAGAGAATTAGTGGATGGATGAAAAAGTGATTAAAAAATGTAGGAGAGAGAATGAGTGGATGAATGAAAAAGTGATGATGTGATTGTATGGAATTTTGTGAGATGAGGAATGTGATGTGCTCATCCAAAATTGAATTGGATGGGGGATGGTCCATCCCCATCCGGATGGGCTCATCCTTAACCAAACACCACCTAAAGAATAATTTACTAAGCTACGTTCCACCAAGGATGAAAATATCGGTATCGGTGGAAATATCGGTACTTTAAATTTACGGATATATCGATGAAAATATCGATATCGAATATCGATATCGGTAAAAAATAGAAAATTGACGAAAATTTTATTAAAATGATGGAAATTTAACATGAAAGTTTAGGGTATATTGTAACTAACTTTAATATATATAAATTTAACTTAAATTCAAATAAAATGAATTATTTATGGCAAATATACCAATAACAAAATATTTAAGCAGTCTAAAATGATATAATAATTGTTCATAATAATTTAATACAATACAAATAATACAACTAAGCATAAAGAAACATTTTTCTCGAAAGATTTTTGAATAAATGGTGGTTTAGTAACTAAATCTTCTCAAAATCTAAAATAATATTCATGAACAATAAACGAAGAAGTGATTAATTTTTTTTTATTTTTACCGATATATTTCCGATTTTTACCGATATTTCCTCGAAATTTCCGGATATTTGGTAAATTTTGAACTACAACTCATCGATATCAATATTTCCCGATATTTACCGATATTTTTCAATATTTTACCGATATTTTGGAAAAAATCTCATTTCGGTGGATATCCATATCGAGATTTCCAAAAAATCGAAATTTCACCAATTTCGTGAAATTTTCGTCCTTGCGTTCAACATACTCATAATAGCTGTTATCTAGAGTAAACTTTGTGTCAGCTTATATCAATTTGCGACGCCGACCAGATGACCTACTAAATTTTTTTTAAAAAAAAAAATCTCTTTAGAAATTCGCATTTGTAATATGCTGGGAAAGTAATTCATTTATATTAATTATTTTCTAATAAAAGAGCATCTTTTATACTTGTATAATTAGTGGAGAAAATTCAATAATTATCATTGGATGATCGGCCATTTATAATATACTCTCTTCGTTCCTTTTTTATTTATCAATTTCACTGTTTATCCCTTCAAACACGTTTAAATTACACATTTTTCCACTAATAATTACGTAAAAAAATATTTTTATCGCATGCACTTAAATTGACTAATTAATAGACAATCATAAAAGAACTATTTTATTCATTTAAATATATACTACAAATCAAGTCTTGTATTAAAGTCAGGGCTAAATGCATTTTTAGTCACAAAGGAATTACTCCCTCCCTCCAATATTAGTAGTCCTATTTTTTGGTCTGTTATTTTTTGTCATAAGTTGGAGGGTATTATGAGGTATTGTGAGGTTCATTTATCAATAAAGTTATTCTTTATGGAAAATATAAGTATCATATTTTCCATAAACAATAATTTTATTGATAAATGAACATCACAATACCTCATAATACCCTCCAACTTATGAAAAAAAAAATAACAGCCCAAAAAGTAGGATTACTAATATTGGACGGAGGGAATAATTCATTTCAAAATGGTCATTTTTTTCGGCACTTATAGCCCCGTAGTTTTTTTTTTACACTTTTGGTCCCATGAGAATGTGATAAATTTAAATTTTGATCTCAAAAGAATGGATAAATTGTGGTTTTAATACCAAGAGAATATGATAAATTGACAGTTTTGGTCCTAAAAATTAACAAATGGGAGCAAAACTGCAATAAAAAAAAAAAAAAAAAGAACTACTTTAGCATATAGGTACCAAAACTGTTTTGCACCCATTCTTTTGGGACTAAAAGAGCAATTTTCCCTTAAAGTAAAGAAAAGTCAAATGGTAAACAAAAAAAGGGAGAGAGAGGGTATATATATGTCCTAGAAAAATTTGCACATTTTCTTTATTTGAACGTCTCGCACCAATTGCACACTACCTAAAAAGAAAAAATTGGTTTGTGTGCACACTCACACAAATATACACATACGTACCCACATGTCACTACTTTACCCATTTTTTTAATGGGTTAATTGCACTTTTGGTCCTAAGAGAATGTGTTCATTTCAAAATGGTCATTTTTTCAGCACTTTTAGCCCCGTAGTTTTTTTTAAAACATTTGGTCCCAAAAGAATAGGATATATTGCAATTTTGGTCCCAAGAGAATATATGAATTGCATTTTTGTTCCCAAGAGAACATGACAAATTTGCAGTTTTGGTCCTGAAAATTCATGAAAGGAACCGAAACTGCAAAAAAAAAAAAGGATTATTTTCACACATAAGTACCAAAAGTGTTTTACACTCATTCTCTTGAGACTAAAAGTGCAATTTTCTCTTTTTTAATTTACGTGCAATCACAATGGTGCAAATTCCCCCTACTGCTATTATTTCAGTAGTGTCAAATATCACAGGTCAAAAGAATATGAACCTAATAAATCGCATCGAAAGACACTTTGGTCTTTCTGTCATAGAAAACTAAACAAATAGTACTTCTAAAGAAAAGCGCACGACCATCCAGACAAACCACAGCATAATCAATTATTGTATTATTACAAAACTAATGGTCAAGTATCACTCCCCATCATTATAAATACCACAGATTTGGCCTCACTCAAAACCACACGCTTTCACACAAAGCTTCTTCTTCTTCTTCATCATTCTTCACACACCCCCCCCCCCCCCCCCCCCAATAATGGCCAACTTCCAAATGACAATAGGTTTACTAATTATTTTCACACTTATTGTCTTCCCCAAAACTCAGTTTACAGAGGGAAGGCAGCTAAAAGCAAGAGAGGGGCTCGAAACTCGAATTCATCAAAGAAAAACGACCCAAGAAAAAACTCAAAGTCATCAAGAAATTCATGCAAACCAATTTGTTGGAGACCAAAACGACGTCGATGCTAAAAGGCCAGATGGTCACAGCCCCGGTATTGGTCATGCTATCGGAAACGCCAACTAGCCACCCCAATATTTATTTTTATTAATTTCCCACCTATATAATTGTATATATATTTCAATCCGGCCATGCTTTTCGAACCATGCAATTATTATCTATCATGGTTCCTTTTTAATTTAATTTGTGTGTTTTCTGATAGTGTTATATATTGCAAACACTATGTATCGCTGAAACATCTATTATATATATATGTAAAATTTGTTGCTTACTTTCAGATGTTAATTACGTGACTCTCAATTTTCTATGTGCAGTTAAGTTCAGTTGATACATAAATATATTATGTTCTACTTAATTAATTACGACTACATCATTATGTGCCACAAACTAAGACCTGCAACATTCAAAAAAAAAAAAATACCACTTATATATGTTATGTACCTACCAACTTGGTATAATTTTACATTCTGATCAATTTATAAAATTAATATTCGTCTTACGTGACACTATCTGATCATAAGAGAGCCTCAGATAAATTTATTGTAATTTATACCTAGTTAAGTCAAAAACAAAATTAATGAATTATGACACGTGTACGTTATAATTTTTCATATATAAGTTATTAGAATAAAGTCTCTTATAAATCAGTCTACCTACAATAGTGTATTAATGTTCCATTAAAATGTATTAAACTATCAAACTAATACTATATTTAGTGAAAAAAATTATATTTTACAAAAAGTACACAAAATGCATACAAGTTTCAAAGTGAAACTGATTAATACACAATATATATACTTTGCCTTTATGAACATATAATTACGTCCTAAATATTTTTGATATTTTTTTGTTGAAATTTTGGTATACAATTTGATACCCTCCTAGGTAATTTTTTTTATTTCAACATGATACTAAATACCGAAATACTAATTTACGTCTATATTAGAAGATATTTTTCTTTATTACTATTTTACGAAAGGACCATATATAATCAGCGGTTGATGACTAATTAAACAGCCTAAGCAGCAGAATTTATAGCTGGACAGCTACAATCAACTTTCGATTAAACAATTAATGTAATAAATCATATACACTTTAGAAGGCTAAGCATCAAGAAAATTATAGTTTGAAGCCTGCATATATAAATATAATTACATTGTGAAAAAGTAATCTAAAGTTAATAAGCAGTTTGAGAACATGATGACTAACTTGACCTTTTTCGTTTATAGTTATATAAATAAAAGTGAGTTGATCATAGGAATTAATCTTGGAATTACTGTCACATCTCAAAGATCCTACCTTTATAAAAGTTATTAGTGTGACTGACTAAATAAATTATAGAGTGAGTCTTTGTCTCTCAAGTCGAGCTAGACTATTCCTATCAAATTCTATGTCGTATCATTCACAATATTATGAAAGTATATTATCGAATTAATTAACATACTGTATGAAGGTCTAACTCTACACTTAAAACCCAGGTTGTAAGTGAGAGGATTGCTCAGGCATATAAGCCCACCCAAGACCATCTCTCTATTCGATGTGGGATAGCTTAATACCCTCCCTCACGTGAGACGGGGACCAGGTCGACACGTGTTTCCACAGGTGGATCCACACATCGAAGTAGAGAGTTGGCTCTGATACCATGTATGAAGGCCTAACTCTACACTTAAAACCCAGGTTGTAAGTGAGAGGATTGCCCAGGCATATAAGCCCACCCAAGACCATCTCTCTATTCGATGTGGGATAGCTTAATACATACGTGTACGTTAATACATATAATCAATATGCATGAGAATGAGTTAAAAATAATAGTTCACCCGTTATTAATTCATGGATCGGACTTGGAGTTGGAATTTTATGGGCAAATAGTATTTTAATTTTTTAATTTTTTTATATATAATATTACTATCAAGTTAATATTTATTGGTAAAATAATGAGTAGAAATTAAAAATACAAAACAAAATGCAAACCCGTTTTACGATAAAGTGGGTTCACGGTATATACTTTATTGAAACTAAATTAAGTATTAAATAACTAATGGGTAAGTCTATTGTCTTACCTAGGCAAAAACAATATTTTTTTTTGTGTATAAATAAAATTGGTTCATATATGAATCATTAAAGAACGTTAATTGTTTCCACTGAAGTGTTTTAGTTTGTTTTCAATAAACAACTAATATTTTTCAGTGAAAACAATTAATGATTTTTAGTGAAAACAACCCTTTGATATTTCATGTATAAACTATTTTCAATCTATACTTTTATTTTGAAACTTCAAAGTTGTAATTAATACATATGAAAAATACATTCTTTTGTCTTTTAAATTTGGTTGACTTTGGTTTTTGCCTCGTTTACATTGAAATTTTGAATTTCATCCTATAACTTACAAAAAATTGTGTTTTTATAAAAGAAAATTAATCTCATCTAAAAGTCCGAACTTGTATAGAGATGTGCCGGATTCAACTTTTCCTCTTTGGGGCGACCCAATGAATGGACATTTAATATGAGTGGAGTTGCTCTCAACGGGAATCGAACTCAAGATCTTTGTTTGAGCGTAAGCCTTTTTGGCTTTGATACCATGAAATAATTTTATTTCGTCTAAAAGTTTGAACTTATTGAGAGGTGTGAAATTAATACATTTAATTATTTTTCCTTACATTTTGTCCTATTACCTGCTACGACAGGTAACTCTTCCAATAAATCTAGTGACACATAAAATTTATAAGTTATAGGACGATATTCAAAATGTCTTGCAGATTTACAGGAAGAGTACGTGATATAGTAGGTAATAGGACAAAAAACACAAATATTATAAGTTAAGGGCGAAATTCAAAAGTCAAAAGTTAATAGGATGAAAATCAAAGTCAACTAAAGTTAAAAAACAAAAAAAAAAGTGTATTTTCTCTAATAAATAATTTAAAAGAAAAAAATAGATATTACTTTCAAGTAAGATGGGTCTTTCTTTTTCCTTGCAACATCAAGTACTTTTTGCATTAATTAATTTATCAACTAGTCATATTTAAATGGCGAAATGTAACGCATTGACCAGATTTACAACTCATATTATTGACAAAAGGATGCTTAACAAGATGAAAAAGAAAATTTATTTAATTTTCACCTTTTCAATTATAAATGAAAGGATGCCTCGAAAAAGAACTAATTAAAATAAGAATTTCTAACCCTTGGATTTGGTAGTGGTAATTAGGCCCTACTCACATAATAATAGTAAATGGAAACGCCCACTTTCTACAATTGTACATTTTCAAACGAACGTGCGACCTATTTCTTACTATTTCCGTACTTCTTCTCTTTTCCTTTAATAATAAAGGTTCTACTAAATTTAATGTAAAAAATGATGTTATTTGCACTCACAAATTGCTAAATACATATGTTGAAAATTGGTTTGGAATTTAAATGTTGATCTAAGTTTGATCAATTTTATTATAATGGTATATTTGTGAAAAATGAAAATAAATTGCAAATTCATAATTTACAAATCGGGTAATGAATTTGGTGTATTATTGTGCTTGAAACCAATTTCGGGGGTAAATGAGATATTAATACGTGAAGTTAACAACTTATAATTGGATTTAATGTTGAAGAGGGAAAATTGTGGGGGAAGAAGGAATGAGGGGTCCTTGTCCACATAGAAAAATTGGAAGAAAAGTTGCTTCCATATAAGTATAATTGTAGAAAATATAATCCTGACAAAGGTTTATGTGATGGTGCTAAGTGGGGCTAACCCAAAGAACATTGAATAACACCCGCACATCGCACATAGTATACCTATTTGTGTTCACTAATGGTCTTCCGCAGTTTGAAAGTCATCTACACACATCGCGCGCATTCACCAACATCTATCTCTTGATTAAATTTGGCCAAAAGTATTTAAAAAGTTAAGAGACACTCACCAAATGATTTTAAGATTAAGCATTTGCAGTCCATAAGACTTTTACCGGATGAAAATTGTCTTTTTTTTAATAGTTTTGGTCTCATAAGAATTTTCCCTTCAAAGGTCGTCAGGCTGTCGATGCATAAGATATACACGTCATTAGAAATTTTGCAAAATCGGTTCTTGCTTTTTATTAATTTTGGTCCCATAGAATTCAAGGTCAACTAACGGATTTTGCCAAAGAGTAACAATTGTGACCAAAATTGTGAAAAGAAATATATATTCAAATATAGGTAATAAAATTAAAAAAAAAAAAAAAACGTTATGAGTAGGAGGGTGTCGGGTAGAAATCGTAGATGTTTGTAAATACCACGAGGGTAGCTGAGGGTGTGAATATAAAAAAAAAAAAAAAAACAATATTATTGGAGTAGTGGGTAATGGAGTTAATACTTTGTTTTGGTCCGATGTGTGGGTGGGGGTTGAGTGTCTCAAGAATAAATGTAATCGTCATTTTAGGGTCAGTGGTAATCACTACAAAAAAGATGGAGATTAGCGACGGGAATTTTGCGACAGCAAGAATATCCGTCGCAAATTCCTGAATTTGCGACGGATTTTTGTAAGCCGTCGCAAAAAATGACAATTTGCGACGGCTTAGGAAGTCCGTCGCAAAATATAGTAATTTGCGACGGATAAGCCGTCGCAAAATCTAGGGCCCACCGACTTCGTCTTGAACCGGCTACATTTGCGACGGAAAGGTCGTCGCAAATTTCAATTTTGAGTTTGCGACGGTCAATTCCGTCGCAAAACATACCCGTTTAAAGGTGACCGTTCGGGAAGCGACCCGTTTGACTGATTTGCGACGGAAGAGGCCGTCGCAATTTAAACTTTGTAATTGCGACGGACTAAAGCCGTCGCAAATGTGAGCGGTTGAAATCCCGTGTCGTCGCAAAAGAGCTCTGCGACGGAATAGCCGTCGCAAATAATGCAATTTGCGACGGAAATTTAGGTCGTCGCAAATTTACGCAGTTTTATACCAGTCCCCTTCCTTTTCCTTCCCTTTCACTTTCACTCACGAAAAAAAATAAGAAATGATACGGTTTTAATATGTTCTTCACGTATAATTGGTGTATTTGTCATTGCCTTCAACCTCAGCGTACGTATTTGTCATTGCCTTCAACTTCACCGTACGTTTTCACATTTTTAACCGTTTAATTGTCATATTTTTATTGTTTCAATTTTTTAGTACACTATTAGGTAATGAGCATGATATATGTTTATTTGATGGGTTTTAGTATGATTGATGATATATGTTTATTTGATGGGTTTAGGTTAATTTTAGTTTGTGTGATATTTTATACCTATTTTTAGTCGAAACTCTGCTCAATTTTTCTGTACACAATTAGATAAATTGTGTGATGTTTGTTTATTTGATTGGTTTACTATGATTGATATATATGGTTGCGTTGGATTGATTTTTGTGAAGAAAAATTGTGTATATCCTTATTTTTAGGCAAACTCTGCCCAATTTTTTACAACTCATGTGATATTTACTTTTAATTTGTAACAGATGCAATTTCCAGATCGTGGTTGGATGTACTCAATACCTAGAATGATAGGATGAGGCATTAACTCTGTCTTTTGCAATAAAATTGATGAGTTTATTGAGTTTGCACTACAACATGCATGCAATATGGATTGTATGGGTAATATTAGGTGTCCGTGTAAAGACAGAAGATGCAGAAATATGAGATTCTTGAGTGTTGATGAGGTTAGAACTCATCTTGTGATTTCCGGTTTTGTTCCCCGTTATTACAACTGGACCAGTCACGGTGAACAACGGTGGAATGTTGACATCGAAACCGTAGAATACTGGTATACTGGGTGGAGCGGTGGTGGAAGTTCTGATGTTGGTGGTTCAAGTTATGTTCCGTATACTCAATTTGAACCACAAATAGAGGATGAACCTGATAGATATCGGATGATGATTGCAGAATCTGTTTTGGGTGGTCAACCACAATTCAATGAAACACCTATGGAGGAGGAACCAAATCATCGGTCAAAGAAGTTTTTTGATATGCTTAAAACCGTTGATCAAAAGTTGTTTCCTGGTTGTGAGACTGAGACGCAATTGTCATTCAATGCTCAAATGTTGAACATCAAAACTGAAGGCAAGGTCAGTCAAAAAGTGTTCAATCAATTTGCTAAATTGTTCAAACGAGCTCTACCTGAAGACAACACGGCGCCTGATAATTTCTATCAGAGCAAGAGGCTCTTGAAACATATGGGTCTACCCTTTGAGAAGATTGATTATTGTACAAACGGTTGCATTTTGTTTTGGGATGAGGATGAGGATCAGGATCATTGCAAGATGTGTGGTCACCCACGGTACAAACCATCTGGTCGTACAAAAAGTAAGAAGAAAGTGCAGTTGAAGGCTTATAAGGCAATGTATTACCTTCCCATCACTCCTCGTCTAGAGAGGTTGTATCAGTCCAGTGCCATGGCCTGTGCTGTTGACCCCGTACAATCTACCTCCTTGGTTGTGCATGAAGCCTCAACATATATTGCTTAGTATCTTGGTGCCTGGACCACACAACCCCAAGCATAAATTGGATGTATATCTCCAGCCATTGATTAAAGAGTTGAAATCTTTGTGGTCTACGGGGGTGGAGGCCTACGACGTTCATAGGAAGCAGAACTTCACGATGCGAGCTGCACTTTTGTGGACCATTAGTGACTTTCCAGCATTTTCTATGTTGTCTGGGTGGTCAACAGCAGGAAAACTAGCATGCCCGTATTGCATGGACGGTTCTGATGCATTCTATCTTCCGTTGAGTAGAAAAGTGTCATGGTTCGACAACCATCGCAAGTTTCTTCCTCCTGATCATCCCTTTCGGAGGAACAAAACAGACTTTCTAAAGGGTAAAAATGCAGTAGGCCGCCCAAGACCACGGATTCGATCAGGTATGTGTCTGGGTACTGAATCACTACTGATGTCTATGTGTCTCATATATATAAGTTAACCATATATAAATTAATTATTTCAGGTGATTCGTTGTTGTATGAGGTTACAGTCACTGATTTGATGAAGACAACTGAGGCGGGTGCAATGGAGCACAATAAACGTATCCAGAGTGGTTGGAAGAAGAGAAGTATCTTTTGGGACTTACCTTATTGGAGCAAGTTGTTGATTCGACACAATTTGGATGTGATGCATATAGAGAAGAATGTTTTCGACAACTTGTTTCATACGGTCGTGGGTACTGAAGGGAAGACCAAAGACACTTCAAAATCCAGAGATGAGTTGAGGCTCTTCTGTTCTCGTGCTTCCCTACACAAGGATGAGCAGACAAGAACATATCCCCAGGCCTCTTACACAATTAGTAAAGCAGAAAGGAAGAATTTGTGTAAGTGGGTGAAAGAGTTGAGCTTCCCTGACAATTATGTGTCAAATTTGGGAGACAGAGTTGACACGGAAACCGGAAAGGTGTCTGGAATGAAGAGTCATGATTGTCACGTGTTCATGCAACGACTCTTACCTATTGCATTTCGGTACTCACTTCCCAAGAATGTATGGAGTGTCATCACGGAATTAAGTCTCTTTTTCAGACACTTAACGGCATCAACGATTACAGTTGAGGACATGAGGCGTTTGGATGAGGAGATCCCTGTTATTCTATGCAAACTTGAGCGGATTTTTCCACCCAGCTTCTTCGACTCGATGGAGCACTTACCCGTACACTTAGCGTATGAAGCCTCAATTGCTGGTCCCGTACAGTATCGATGGATGTACCCTTTTGAGAGGTAATTCTATACCATTTTTTAAATCGACTTTTAAGATCAATACTGAATAAATTTTCTAACACAAGAATGTTTTAGGTATTTGCACAATTTAAAGCTCAATATTGGAAATGCGGCCCACATCGAAGCATCAATTGTTAATGCATACCTTACTGAAGAGGTTGGAGCATTTTGTTCTTACTACTTCGGCGATCAAGTTCAAACCAGAATCAGAAATGTGCCTCGCAACTACGATGGTCGTGGAGTAGACCATCCCCTTCGTGATGTTGAAGGTATGTTATCTGTATTTTTGCATCCGGGTCGACCAATGGGTAAGGGCACCAAACGACCGTTCAGGGGCAGTATTGAAGAGGAAACAATACATTCATATGTTTTGATGAATTGTCCTGAAGTCCAACCGTATATAGAGTAAGTAATTTAATTTTATAGTTGAGTTTTTTACAATATGTATACTGTTGATATCTGAAAAGTAATTAATTTCTTTTTTCTGATATATAAGCATGTTCTGTGAGTATAAGCGTCAAGTAGAACCAGACATCACAGATGCAACCGTTTTTCAATCCATCCGCAATGATTTTATGTTTTGGTTCCAACGTTACGTGAGTACCACATAATTATATGATTTTTACCTTATAACAAATATGTTATTATTTTTATACATGATAATTTAATATTTACAGGGACAAAATGGCCTACTTAATAACAACCCACATCTTGAAGCTCTGAGCAAAAGACCACTACGTAGTGTGGTATCATACCACGGATATTACGCAAATGGATACAAATTTCATACTAAAGCGTATGCTTCAACGAAATCGACTACAAACAGTGGTGTTTGCGTTATCGGTGCAAACTACAACGAAGAACCCATCGATTACTATGGAGTGCTGCAAGAACTAGTTGAAATAGAATATCCGGGTTGGCCGAGCAGGACGATAGTGTTGTTCTTGTGTGAATGGTATGATCCAGGGAACCAAGGAATAAGAGTCGACAAAAACTACAAGATTGTTGATATCAACACCGGAAAGAAGTTTTCGGCGGCATACGATCCTTATATTTTTGCAACGCAAGCATCTCAGGTATATTATTGCAAATACCCCGGATCAAGTAGGCCCAACTTGAGGACAGTTTGCAAAGTAAAGGCAAGATCATTGGTTGAAGTTTCTAATCCGTCAAACAAAGACGGTGTAGAACCAACAGATCCATTTCAAACAGAGATACAAGAGGCTCAAACAGAGGTTGATCAAGCAGGTGTGAATATTTTTGTCGACTTACTTGCTGCAAATCCAGAAATGATAATGATTGAAAGTGATCATGAGGGTGATGGACAAGAGCGCGGTGGGGAGGAAGAAGAAGAGGAATAGGAAGAGGAAGAGGAAGAGGAAGAGGAAAAGGATGAAGATGAGGAAGAGGATGAAGATGATGATGAGGATGACGAGGAAGAAGACGACGATTAGAATTACTAAATTATTGTATATATAACAAGTAAAAAACGAAAATGAATTAATTTGGTGAATTATGAAAAAAAAACGAGTCAATTTGGATACATACACAATTAATTGCGTACAAATGAACGAATTATAAATTTAAGCGGGAGTCGAAATAAATAAATTTACAGAAATAATAAAAATTAAATGGCCCCAATATTTATAAAAACAAGTTAGAAACGAAAATGAATTAATTTGGTGAATTGTAGAAAAAAAAATGAGTCAATTTAGATACATACACAATTAATTGCGTACAAATGAACGAATTATAAATTTAAGCGGGAGTCGAAATAAATAAATTTACAGAAATAATAAAAATTAAATGGCCCCAATATTTATAAAAACAAGTTAGAAACGAAAATGAATTAATTTGGTGAATTGTAGAAAAAAAAATGAGTCAATTTAGATACATACACAATTAATTGCGTACAAATGAACGAATTATAAATTTAAGCGGGAGTCGAAATAAATAAATTTACAGAAATAATAAAAATTAAATGGCCCCAATATTTATAAAAACAAGTTAGAAACGAAAATGAATTAATTTGGTGAATTGTAGAAAAAAAAAATGAGTCAATTTAGATACATACACAATTAATTGCGTACAAATGAACGAATTATAAATTTAAGCGGGAGTCGAAATAAATAAATTTACAGAAATAATAAAAATTAAATGGCCCCAATATTTATAAAAACAAGTTAGAAACGAAAATGAATTAATTTGGTGAATTGTAGAAAAAAAAATGAGTCAATTTAGATACATACACAATTAATTGCGTACAAATGAACGAATTATAAATTTAAGCGGGAGTCGAAATAAATAGTTTTACAGAAATAATAAAAATTAAATGGCCCCAATATTTATAAAAACAAGTTAGAAACGAAAATGAATTAATTTGGTGAATTGTAGAAAAAAAAATGAGTCAATTTGGATACATATACAATTAATTGCGTACAAATGAACGAATTATAAATTTAAGCGGGAGTCGAAATAAATAATTTTACAAAATAAAAAAAATAGTTGGGCAGAATATTTTAATAAACAACTTAGATACGAAAAGAAATTAATTTGGTGAATTATAAAAAAAATGACTTAATTTGAATACATATACAATTAATTGCAAAAAAATAAACGAAAGTAGCTTGTGCCCTAGTGGCGCGCGTCCTCTCCTCTTGCACAAAAGGTCCCGTGTTCGATTCCCCTTGGACGCAAAAAATGGATTAATTGTTCCAGACCTAATAAGACTAATATAGAAGGTGGGCTGCATATAATAAGGAATGGGCCGATTGGCCCAGTGGTCCGCGCCCGCCCCGGCCGCCTCGGGTGCCCGGGCTCGAACCACGCGAGCCACTTTTTTTTTTTGTATAGGCTCGGTAATTTGCGACGGCCATATTCCGTCGCAAATATTGAATTTTGCGACGGAAAACAGCCCGTCGCAAATTATAACACAAAAAAGTATAAAAAATATATAAAAACATTTGCGACGGAATTTAGCCGTCGCAAATGTTGTTGACCCGATCAGGTCTGACCCGAAAAGTTTGCGACGGACTACTGTCCGTCGCAAATTCTGTGTGACCCGGCCGGATCTGACCCGCCGATTTTGCGACGGATTTTTCCGTCGTTAATTTGCGACGGATGGCCGAATCCGTCGCAAAAATTTGCTACGGCTATTTTAGGTACGGATACGTGTCCGTCGCAGATCCCGTCGCAAAACACTGTTTGCGACGGTAATTCCGTCGCAAAACATTGTTTTTTTTGTAGTGAATTAAGAGGGGGGTGAAGGTGAGTCTAATGGGGTATTGGGGGCCAAATTAATGGGTGTGAGGTTTGAAGTGGAGTCGGAAGTTGAGTGAGAGAGAGGTGAACTTTCTTCTTGTTTACCAAATGTATAAAATCCATGAATTTATGCTTCTAATGGGTTGTTCACCACCAAAGCAGTATATGTGAGGCTCTTCAATGGAGTCTTAGTTTCTGCCCGAGTACATCAACAATAGAATACTGTGTTCAAATATCTATGGAAAAGTTTGGCCTCAAGAATAGTGCAATTGATCGATCATGTTGAAAGAAAGATTGTCTGCGAAAGACAAGCTTAAAGAAAAAGGCGATGGCATCTCTTATGTAATTTTTGGAGAGGAGGCGGAGGAGCTAAAACATTTGTTCTTCGATTGTAGATTTAGGGCTCGAATCTGGTCCTATATCTATAATTGGTTGAAAATGACGATGGTGGAACATAGAAATCCAACTCTTCATTTTGTTCAACATTGCATCATACTTGGTCAGATAAATAAAAAATAATTGCTCCAACTTTTTGGGTTGGTGTTGTTTGGCCCATTTGGAAATGTCGAAATAAATTTGTTTTGAAAGAAAAGTACCAATAGCAGAAAATGTATTTGATGAAATAAAAGCGAGTTTATGAGAGGTAGATTGTGTTCTTTTTCGAAATGAAAGTTTTAGTATAGAGAGAATGTTGTGGTTCATTTAGTTCTTGACATTAATTGCTACCTGGTTTCTTTACGTTTGGCCGTGATTTATTTGAAAAAAGAATAATTGAGGTATATGAGTTGAAGTACCTCTTGTACTTCATTTAAGAGTAAAATTATCTTTTTTTTTATAAAAAAAAAAAAAGTACCAAAAATGTTTCCAATTAAAAAATCATATGGGACTAGTATCGCAATTTACCGAATTACTTTATATCATAAAAATGTCTATTATTTTTTTCAAAGTTTATACTTTGGTTCTGTTAAGTTTAATATTTTGTCAAAGTGGGCCTCCTAAGTTAAGTTTAACATTTTCATTATTGAAAAATATTTTTAATAAAATATTATATTTATTACACATTCTCTCTACCCTTTTACACACACTCTCCTCTCTCTCTCTCTCTCTATTTTTTTATTTTTTTTTACACTTTTCATCAATATATAATTTTACAATAAAATATTATATTCCTTAAAATCTGTGTCAACTTCCCAAATATTAAACTTACTTTGAGATGAAGGTAGTATCTCTTATTTTAAGCCGATTGTAATCTAATTTTTTATTTTGTAGATGGAATGAACTTTAATGATTAAAGGAAAAATAGAAAGAAAGGGGTTAAAGAGGATATTAAAATTTTGAATTAGAATATAAAAATAATTTGATCCTTGACTTTTTTTTCGCAAGTTTATGGTTAAAACTAGGTGTATTTAGCAGTTTTAAGGGTCCAGATCTCCACCTAAATTTTTTTTAGGACATATTACAAAAGGTCCCTTGAAATCTATAATATATAATACACCCTACCTTTTCTTTTTTTATTTTTGGCGGGAAAGTTTGTGAGCCGTTGATCACATTTTTCCTATTTGATCATCACCGTCCATTCTTTTGTTTGACATAATTGGCATTTAAGGTTAATTTCATTTATTTGTCCACAATTTGCATAATAACTTCAGTAGCCGTTTTATTTTTCAACCTATTTATACCCTATAAGTGCATCCATATTTTCATCAATTAGAAGGCAGCAGAGAAAAGTAAAGTAACAATTAGAAGGCCACAATTAGGAGGCAACAAAGAAAAGTATGGTGATTTCTTTATCGTTTTTTCTTTCATTTTTTTATTTATTTTTATTTCAACAACCGATGGAGATCTTAAAAACAGATGGCACCTTAGATCACCGATTGTGAATCTGCCTCAAGCCGCCGCAGACGCCGATTGATACATGATCAGTGGCAACACCGCGGTCGGATTGCATACACGGGCCATCCACACGTTATTGGAAGTATATGTATATTGAATATCATTACTAAAGATTTTTTATGTATGTAAAAGTACGAAGAAATTCATCAAAGTTTTGTAGTTTAATCAAGTATTCATTAGAAGTTTGATCATTTCGTTAGACATCCGTAATCCTTTGTATATTGGAATTCTCTTTAAGATTTGATATAGATGTATAAAAATGTGATTTAGGCCTTTTAAAATCTGAATTTCTATTATATATTTTTTATTTTTCTCTATTTCGTTCATTTTTTTTAAGAATACAATGTTACATAGCGTATTTCAGCATCTTAGATTTATATTCAATGTATAATTATTTAGATTTGCAATACGTTTATTTAAAATTTCTAATTGCTTTCATTTTTTCATATAAAAGTTTCTTAGAGTTTAGAAGATATTCATTAAATATTTGAAGAAACTTATTGAAAATATAAGAACGTTTATTATAGATTTGAAAACATACATTAGAGCTTGAAGATTATTAATGAAGATTTGTGTGAATATCCATTAAGCTTTTGTATATTGATCAAAGTATTCATTAGATGCTGGAAGCTTTTATTAGACACAATTTATTGATACAATTTTTTTGTTTCACTGCTTCATCCTATTTCTTTAGCGTAATTCGTTTTTTCCTAAAATGTTTATTAAATAAATAATTTTCATCCTATTGAGCGAAAATGACAATTAAATATTTATTTATTTTTTTGGTGATTTTTATTTTTAACTTTACACAAATCATGTGATGATTGATGTAGAAAATGACAAAATATGGGCGTAATTGATATATTATACTAGGTAAAGTTTTTACGTTATTCATAATTTTATACCTATATTATATGAGTATATGTCATTGTAATAATTCTGAATTTATTTAATTATTTAAGATAACAAATACTTCAATTTTTTTAATCTTTCTTAAATTTGATTGTATTTTTCATTAAAAAAATACTATTCATTTTAGTATACATAATACCGAAGGAAATTATTTTTCTTTCATGTAATCTTCAATTAAATTAATTTCTCTGAAAGAAATTATATAAATTCTATACCATATTTAATTATATTCATAGATATATTTGTTTGACTTATTCTACCGAAATAATAGGCAATTATCATGGAAACGAATAAGTTTATATCTTTACATAACTATAGTTATCCTTTTAGCTGGATATAATCATAATTCTATTAGGTAATTATTTATGCACGTTTTAAAAATATTATTATGAAAACTTTTTTTTTTTTTTTGGATATATTATGACTATAGATTTAGTTCCTGATTTATTATGAATATAGAGTTGTTGGTGATAAGATCATCACATGATTTGTCACATTAAACTTTGGTATATATTTGTTAGAAATGTTGAATTGTGTAAAGAGAATAAAATATTTTTAAGAAGCATAGTAGTATTAATGGTGGAGCAAGAACGTCTTTTTTTTATTTGTGTACCAAAGTTGAGTACTTTGTATTTAACTTTTTAACTATGTTCCTTTGTTGATCCTTTTATTTGTTTTGCTAAATTTCAACGACAATATAGCATTATGTTGTTGTATCAAAAATTATATATTTTATGTGGATGTCAAGGTTTAGAAACAATTTACTATTGAGTTCCAGAGATTTTAGTTTGGTAATTTTTATTATGACTTACTTTCATTATATTTATCTTAAATTATTTGTTAATTAATTTTGTTTGTGTATTTATTACTACTACTAATGTAAAGTTGATTTTACGGGAAGTTCAAAAATAACTTTGACTTTATATTATGTTATTGTTTTAAAAAAAACAAACTTATTTGTTTTTTTTTATTTAATATGGAAACTATTGATTTTTAATCAAATTAAATATGAAATATTTTGTAGATAAATATATTATATGGTGTAGTTATCTACACTCACTATTTTACTAAGTTCACCAGTTCCGTTTTATGATAAGATTGCTTTTGGAGTACGAATAAATTATGTTGTTTGTGTACAACGATTGAGTACTTCATATTGATTTTTATAGTTAAGTCTTTTTTTTTAAGTTGTAGATTTAGTTTAATTTTGATTTTGATTTTTTTTAGTTAAGTTCCTATGTTTGTTCTTTTATTTATTTTGCTCAATTTCGACGACGATATAATATTTTGTAATTATAAAATAAATTATTACTTTGTAGGTATTAAGGTTTAAAAGAAATTCAATGTATCCTTATAAAGATTTTGAGTTTGGTGGTTTTTGTTATGACATGCATTAATTTTTTTTAAGGGCGGTAACTTTGGGGGTAGATTTTTCGAACTGTCAAAATGAGGTCGATTTCTTTTCAAGCTGGTAATTTAAATATTATTATTTTAGAAGTCATGAATTCAGGCCAAATCAGCCAACTTTCAGGCCAAATCGGGTCAAACAATCCCAAATTTCAGCTTGAATCAGCCTAGCTCTAGTTATTTGTCCCAATTTTAGTTAATTTCACTGGTTTGACCTCAATTTGTAATTTTTAAAAGTTATTGTCATTTCTTTGCTACCCTGAAAAGTTATGTTCCGTATTTTGCAATACCCCCTAAATTATTATCTTTAAAAATTATTTTTCCCTATGGCCTGAGTTTAAAAATGAAATTTCGAGTAGCAATGACCATCAACGTGACCAAAATAAAAAAATTAGGCAATTTTTCGGTTATATTTTGAATTTTTCGACGAAAAAGACCAAAATTGAAAGTTTTTCTTTTTTTTTTCTTTTTCTTTTTTTGGTCTTGCAGGAGCATTATTGGTAATGGTCTATTTTAAAAGTTTTGACAAGGGAAATGATGATATGGATAGTGCGGATTATCAAGTTTTCGATGCTTAAGGAGTTTATGTTTAATTTGTAGACGATAAAATAGATGGGATTTCTTTGTTAGAGTTTTGGTTGGATTAAGTGTTGTATCCATTTTTTCGTGTTACATGTTTGTGATTGATGGTTTGAGGGAATTTTTCCTTTTTTTTTTTTGGTCTTGCAGGAGCATTATTGGTAATGGTGTATTTTGAAAGTTTTGGCAAAGGAAATGATGATATGGACCGTGCAGAATATAAAGTTTTCGATACTTAAGGACTTTATGTACAATTTATAGATGATAAAACATACTCCCTCCTATTCAAAATATATTTTACTTTGGGTGAATACATACATATTAAGAAAAAATGATTTCTTATTTTATCCTTAATAAATGTTTATCTTTTTCTCAATAAAACACATTCATCTAAATATTATAATTATTTAATGGGGGCAAATCTGAAAAGAAAAAAAAAGCATTAAATTTACATTTAAAAGTGCAAAACGTCCTATAATTCGCAAAGAAAATGAAAAGTCAAAACGTTATTTATTTTGAATAGGAGGGAGTATGATTTTTTTTGTTAGAGTTTTTATTGGATTAAGTGTTGTATCCATTTTTTTATGGTGTATATTTGTTATTGATGATCTGAGGAAATTTTTAATGAGTTTGAATTGCATTCCGGGAATAGTAGTTTGGTAATTGTTGTTTGATTGATTGTCGTACTTGCTTTTGTCTGTCATTTTTATTATGTAGAATCTTGAACATTAGAAGATGAATTCGTACATCACACCAACTTAAGTATTAATATTATAGTCAATAATTATCTATATGTGTAAATTGTATTTCGTGAATTGTTAATAAAATAATTATTTCATGAATTGGGCATGGACATATGATCAAGTGTCTATGAATGTATCATTTTTTTTATTCTACATATATATATTTCTGCAAAAGTCATATTTATCAGTATAAAAAATTTCATGAATTAAATTTTTAATTGAAATCATGTGTGCTTTTTGTGTAAAAGAATTGTATTATGAGTACATTATCAAATTAAATTATTTTCATCATACTTGATTAGGTTCATCATGTTTGTCATATACGATAATAGGAATAAATTCAAAAACAATATTATAGAATCAAATTTGTATTACATAGCTAATTTTGTTTGGTTGGCTCAATTTAAGACCTAAATTTTTTTTTAGCTTAATTGCAAATAAAATCACTACTTTTTCACAGATTGCAATATAAGCTAAACTTTTGAATTTTGACAAAAAAAATCATCACTTTCATATTTGTTTGCAATTTAAATTTCGGGTAGTTTGTCTCTTACCCAAAAGTTGATGTGTATAAAAAAATACACAATCATCTTAGTAAGCATTCACATCATTAATTTAAAAAATAAAAAAAAATAAAAATTATACTATAAATAAGTTTAAATATAAAATAATTAATTATATTTATTATAATTAAAATACTTATTTGTGCTTACATTTATATTATAAATACTTCTTTTGAAGATTAATTAATATTTTTTAAAATGAATGATTCGAATACGCTTGAAATAATTTTAAAAATCAAATTCCAATTAAAAAAAATCAGAATTTCCAAACTCCAGTCCACTATTCATGTTCAAAATATTCCAACTCTAATTAGAATATCCTATAATTAATTGAAGAAAATAAATTAAATTAACCCCCAATCTTTTTTAGTTCTTCATCCCCAAGCATACAGTATATTTGACAACTCTGTGGATAGTCTTCCTCATTTCGATCTCCATTCTTCATCCTCTTCCTTGCAAATCTCGAGTTCAAGATACTCGATCGAGGTAAATGTCAGAGATATGCAATATTGAAGGTAACAATCTTAAAAATAATGTAGGAAAGAATTTGTTCGATTTATGGATAGATTTAAATTGTAATTATTCAAGAGAAAATAATTTAATCCATGTTTGATGATGTTGTGTGTCAGCATCGAAAAGGTGGAGCGGCGCGGTCGGATGGTGAAGATAAGAAAGGAGGATGAACAATGGTTTTAGGGTTGAATTTGATAATTGCTTAATATTTTTTGGAGATTTTGGATTTGATAATCGAATAAGAGAGTTATTTTTTTGTTTAATTAAGAAAGTGTTTAGTTTTTTTTTTATTTAGCAATATTTTAAATTGGTTAGTTTTTAAGATTTTATTTATTTTAAATGTATTATACACTCTTGAATTATATATATATATACACACACAATTAAATATTTAAATTTTTAAAAAATATGACTAACCATTTTTATATTTATATGTATTTTAAATTTATATATAGTTTTATAATATTAATTTGTATTTTAATTTATATATTATTTTTACACGTCGGCTTTCAGTAAGGGACAAGCTGCTTGAAATTTAAATTGCAAACAAGTATGAAAGTGATGATTTTTTTTTGTTGTTGCCAAAATAAAAAAAATTTAGCTTATATTGCACTTCGCGAAAAAGTGGTGATTTTATTTGCAATTAAGCCAAAATATTTCAAATACTAAAGTTCATTATCCCATACCTAATTTTTTAGCTGTATTTTACGTACATTCATATTGTTGCATGATTCGTCTCACTAAAACTTGGTTTAAATTTGTAATAAGTGTTGAACTGCGTAAAAATAATTAAAATTTTAAGAAGTGCAGTGGTATTTATGTCAGAGCAAGAATAATTTTTTGATTTTTGTGTAAAGGATTGAGTACTTGATAAAGTGTAATTTTTAAGAATTGTAACTTATGGTGATAGGAAAATTAAGACTTTGAATCTCCGAACGGATAATATAAGGACAATAACTTTTAAAAGTCACGAACTGGTGCCAATCAACCTGAATCTAACCAAACCGGGCTAATTGACCCAATTGGCCTAAAATTTGGACTTATGATTTAACCTAAATTTGCGTTCAATTTGGATCAAGTTTGGGTTTATTTGAGCTGATATGACTTAGATTTGCTACTTTCTAAAATTATTGTCCTTAAAATTTCAGCTCGGAGAGTTACATCCTCATTTTGTCAGCCCGAAGAGTTGCAGTCATTATTTTGCCCCGTCAAAGTTACAATGCATAAAAAACTTATTCCCGTACTTGATATTGAATCTTTTATCTGTATTGTTCAATTTGAATGACGGAATAATATTTTATTAATTGTATCTAAAATTTACTATTATTTTATCTGGATGTTAAATGTTAATGTTTAGAAACAGTTCGTTGTTCGGTTACAAAAGTTTGAGCTTGATAATTTTTATGATGACCTAAGTTACTTAATTTTTGATATATTTGCCCTTAAATTATTTGTTATTGGAATGTGGTCAAACAAAACAAGTTTCTCATCCTCTCGGTGAGGATCAAATTGACCCTTCAACTTTTTTTTTTTTTTTTTTGCCCATATATGATCCATTTTATAGTTGAGATCAATAGACCCCTAATCTTAATAAAATTAAAAAGCCAATCTGTAAATTTTATCCTGGATGATTAATCATTTGGTATCCTACAACTATCACTCCTCCCTTGGACTAATAAAAGCTAAACATGTAGAGAAGTCCATCTTATTCTCATTTAACCTAACATCCGTGCACAAAGTAAGACCTTCAAAAAGTTCATTAGTATGCTTTAATTCTTGGGAGTTCTTTGGGGAAGATGTGCACCCACAAAATGAAATTTGAGCTCGCTGAAAACTTTGTGGATAGTTAAAAGCCCATTCAACTTTGTAATTACCACAATATACTGACCCCGACAATCTATTTTTTCCCATGTTGCATATCACTCCGTTTTTTCCAGATTCCCCAGGCTGCCTCACAATTTTCTCAAGGATTGTGCTCTTGCTATTATCATATCTTTTGTGAGAAATTTCATAGTTGCTAGACATATATCATCCTTAATTTCTAGCCACAAATTAAGCTTTTTCCAAATATGTGCAACCGACAAGTAGAAGAAAAGAGCATGAATGGTGTGTAAATTAGGAGTTATAGGAACATGGTGATTTGACAAAGTACCTTTTGAGATAATTAAATCATTAGTCATTTTCCATTAAAGAAAAATTACAGACTTTAGGAGGAATATTGAGAGGCCAGTTTTTTTGCCACCACATTGTTTCAAACTCTTTGTTAAAAGTATTTTCTTGTGTTGGTTGACTTTTCTCCTCCAACAAATAATATATCTAGATTTTATAGAAAAAATCTCTTTAGTATCCGACCTCCAAAAATGTAAATCACCATGTCAGTTCCACAAATGAAATAATAAATAGCTTCTATTTCAAAAAGAAGAAAATATCTCTTTTTTAAAAGATCTTAATTTCAAATGTGTGATGTGAGTACAAATGATCAACTAATGAATCACTTGCCGCCCTTGATTTGAGTCGACCATCATCTTGGTATATATTGTTTGTGTGTTTCTTTTTTATTAATATAAAATAATTTTTTAAATAAATAATTTTAAGGATCGTAACTTCGTGGGTGAAAAAGAGAGGACCATAATTTTTTGAACGGACAAAATGAGGACCGTTATTTTTCGTGCTGACAATTTAAGGACTGTAATTTTTAAGAGTCGGAAATTTAGGCACAATCGGCCATAATAAACCAAAATAAGACGAACAACATGAGAACTGTAATTATATTTGAAAAATACTCTCTTCGTCTCACCGTTTCTTTCACATTTGAAAGTGTTACGTCGTTTAAGCAAAATTGTGTTATGTGAGTGTATAGTTTAATAAAATAATGATAATTTTATACTTAACTTATTTTTTGTGATGCAGAATTATTTCTTTTTATGTGGCATGGAAATATTTGTGTAATGTCTTGATTAGGCAAATATCAAAGTAATCACGAGACGGAAAAAATAATATCTTTCAAACACCATTTATTTATATTTTATTGCACGGTATTTTTCAATAAACTCTTTATCAATTAAGTTAAATTTATTTAATAAAAAAATAATCTAATAAATCCTCAAATTTTTACTTTTTAACGGTAAAGAATAAATTTTGCATTAAATTTGCCTTATTTGGCATATATAATTTAAATCTTATCAAAAAGACTACTTTTTAATGAAAAATTAACAAATTCCATTTTTTTTATCTTATTGTGTTAAAAAAATTAAAGCAAATCTGTAAATGTATTAGTAATGTTATTTATAATAATAATAATTAAATGAATGATAATATTTCATTTATTTTTGTTAATATAAATGGTTTTTCTGCAACTATTATTTTTACTTATTTTTGTTTAAAGAAAAGAAAAGGTCTATTCCAAAATCATTAAAAAAAAAATGTAATAGAGAATAAAAATTTTAAAATATGACTTCCGTGCGAAGCACAGGTTAGTCTTTTACTAGTTTCTTCAAAGCACTAAAAGAACTCTGCTTTGACTAAATTATCAAATACTCCCTAAAATAACTATAAAGTTTGACATATATAAGTAATGCAAAATTATGAAACAATATTTAACCAATCAATATGTGAGAAAGTTGAATGTTTTTTATATTTCTTGATTAATCAAACATTTTTTTTATATGTTTTACTCTGTGAGTAAATTCATTGTTTTTTCTTTTACTTTTTACTTTTTTTTTTTTTTTACGTTGGCATACATCACTTTTTTAATTGTTCTTGCAATTCGATATATAAGATTTTATATTTTTCGAGGACTTATTCATGGCACGACAGCTAGATCTTCTTGTTGCGTCAGCGAAAAAAGTGCACGTGTACTTCCTTCATTTTAATATGTTTGTTGTTTTTACATTGTGATTTTTTTTTTTTTTACATTGTGAATTGAATTAAGGAATTTTTATATATTTTTATAATTTTATCCTTCTTAATTGGCAAAGTATATACAACTAAACATAGAAAAGAGAAAAGAAACGGGTGCAAAATATATTGTTCAAGTAAAAGGTGTTACTTTAGCCGGTGCATGCAAAATATATTTCTAATTAAAAGGTGAAATTTTGAAGGGGTAAACTTGGGGAATAAACGGTGAATATATGTAAAATAGATAATATTTTGAAACAAGATTTACGACCAAAAGAAATAAATATTGAAAGGAAGGGAATATTAAATTGGAAAAAAGCAAAGGTGTACATGACATTTAAAAGTAAAAAATATCAACTTGTGAACATATTCACAATTTACCTTATTCTAACTCTCTACCCTCAAATTAGCATAGCTAAAAAGTGGAGTCCAGTTATTAAACTTATTTCCAGACATATTGTACGGACCACCCATATGAGAATTTTCCTAGGTGTTGGGGGCTGGCCTCACAATCACATCATCTTTTTAACTCTATAAATACCATACTCCAACAACAACAATTCCCACAACTTTTCTTCTCTTTCAATTTATAATACTCCCTTATGGCCAAATCTATTGCTTGTCTTATAATATTCATGTTTCTAATTCTATCGAATCGCGTTTTTCAGACCGAAGCACGACGAAATTTATTTGCAAGACGGGGTTTGCACGATTCGAAAGATGTTGGGAGTCATAGATATAGACTCGATGAAGGATATGTGGATACTTTTCGACCTACTACGCCAGGTCATAGTCCCGGTATAGGACATTCTAAGCATGACTAAATTCTTTGTATATTTAAGAATTATTTGTTGGGTCGTTTTCTTGCATTTTGTAATATGTAAAATTGTGTAAACTTCAATGTAATCGCTTATCGCTTTAATTGTGAATGTGTATTTTGGATTTAATTACGTTGTTATTTTAATGGGATTTAATTTTTATTATTATTTGGTGCCAATATGTATTCCAATAATTATTTTGGAAGTGCCCCAAGCCATCAAATTATAACAGCTATATCATTGTATGTAACTAATAAATTCTAACCTACTTTACACTATGATTAAATATTTTTTATTTCATTTTATCAATGCATGTCATGTAGGAAGTAATACAACCACAACAAAAATAATATAGCTATATATGATGTAATGGAATTGTATCTGCAATTTTTACACTCAATTTAACAATACTTAATTAAATATTTTCATGTGGATTTAATATGTGTACGTAATACAGTCAATGTTCTTTATTTTCCAGCCATGCATACTTACCAATGTTCTAGTTTTAGCAAACTTCATTCCATTTTAAGACATTATTGAAGAGTCAACTGCATGCTAGCAATATTGAAGAGTCAACTGCATGCTAGCAATATGAATTTTTCCCAATATGATGGAACACATATATGGGTGTTAGTGTGTGAGAATTTGAAGGGGAAATCTGCAATATTAACATCTTTTGTCCAAAGTTTTAGATATATACATGCCCCCTCCTTTCACTTTTATAGATTTTTCTGACCCCATTTTATAAAAATCTAGAAATTACTCTTCAAATGATCCTAGTACTCGCGATTTAAAATCTTTTGTTATGCTATAAATTTAACAAGGCAAAAACTTGTATGAGACCGTCTCACGACATGAGACTACAGAAATTAACATTTGCCCCTACCAAAGTGTTAATGTGCGCTAGTTACACCTATTCTTATTGTCTCATGCTATGAAACGGTCTCATACAAGACCTTCTCATCTAACAAATACCCGACCAACATTATACATGGATGGTTAGTTTTTGTATTAGGGCAACGTCTTGCGTAAACCAGTTTTACCGTGCAACTAGTTTGCTTTTTGGGTGTATTTTTAAACAATATTAGTAGTTATGTTATTAAAAAAGTACCAGTTTGATAGAATTAATTGTTTTATTAAAAGTGTAACTTTTTTTATAAGACAAATTCTAGCATGCACTAGTTCCATCATGCGACTGATGTGTATCTTTTAACAGTATATCAGTTGTTTTCACTAAACATTGTTAGATATTTGCACTAAACAATACTAGTTGTTTTCAATGAACGACACTAATTTTTTCTATAGAATAATTTTAATTGTGCAGTGGTTGCAATGGGTGACTATTAGTATTATTTTTTATAAATGGATAGTTCTGAACTAATTGTGTGATATAATTATTTTACATAAAGACCCCTTTTTGTATATAGAATATGGCACAATTCTAAAAAAAGAAAGAGAGTTACATAAATTTTAAACTTTGGTCAAATGTTGCTTTTTTTTTTTTTTTTTCAAATTGAAGCATAGCCCATGCATGCAAGGGTGCATATGCTCTCTAGTTGACACTAAAAGACTCTTCAGATTATTTCAATAATCATTTTTATGCATCCAAGCATGCTGAGGCAATATTCCTCCTTTTCAAATACTTTATATTTCTTATTTCAATATTATTGTGCGCACCAATTGCATGGTGCACATGGTAAAAAAAAAAAACAGTTAATATTATTCAAAAAAAAAAATTAATATCAATCATAATAAAAATATTAATTAATATTGTTCGACGAAAAAAGTTAATATGTAATATTATTCAATAATAATAAGTGAAAATGACTATCATTCAGAAAATACACACTAGTCACGGTAAATTAGGTGTATACAAGACCACAAATTCTAATATGCACTCAAGTTCATGGCATACACTTTGATTTTAAGCTCAATTTTGACTTCAATTTTGATTTTTTTCAAAACACACACTAACACGCGAATTGTGTGGTTTAATGCAATTGAGGTATAACTGATTACTTCTTGAGGTATTACTATAACTGGTTACTTCTTGAGGTATTACTAATTACTTTTTAACATATTACTTATTGTTTTTGGCGTATTACTAACTTTTTTTGGGAAATTATTTTTAAAATCATGCACTCAAATGCACACTATAACTACTACTCATACAATAATTTTGCCGATTAATAAACACTTAATGCGGTCTAAATTAAAGTAACACGAAAAAGTTGAAGATCTTACGAAATCTCTCAACTACCCTATAAATTAAAATGAACTAGGATCCACCATTTTTTGTTTGATTAAATTAAATTTGCAAATTGCAAGAAAAGTAATAGCCTTTAATATTTGGCTCCATAAGCCAAGGAGACAAGCTTTATAAGACTGAAAATTAACTGCAAAAAGAAATGTCGTTTAGCGTACACAACCTAAAAGGTGGAGGCTGTAAAGTAGGGGTTGTCCTAACACCGCAAAAAAAAGCCCTCAGATTTAAAGGGTGGTTACAAATAAAACGGTATCGGTATCATATAATATGATGAGTGGGAGGCCGCATGCATCACAACTTGTGAGCTACTATATACCAAAAGTGCTGCCTGTTAGCATGTTGTAAGGATTCATTATTACCAAATTTTTAAGAGGCTCTTCAGCTACTGAAAGGCAATTCAATTTTATCTCATTTATTTAAAATATCATCATACATTTTTATATATATATATATATATATATATATATATATATATATATATATATATATATATATTTTTGTTATTATTAAATAGTGAACCCCATCACCGAGAGCTTACACCGGTATAAACGGGTCCAATTAAGAGCATGAGGGTAAAGTTTTATACTCGATTGAAAAAAAAAATGTGAATTTGGTGTATATTGACACTACAAAAATAAGAAGATTTAAAGAGGGTTTTGGAGAGGGTTTTGGAGAGGGAATTGAAGATAGAGAGGGTATTGAAGAGGGATTTATTCCCTCTCCAAAATGCTCGTCGCCAATCTGTACACGAGGGAAAAACGAATCCCTCGAAAAATGGAGAGGGTTTTAACGAGGGAATTCGCGTGGGAAGAGACGAGGGGAAAAAATCCCTCGACAAAATTTCCCTCGGCTAAGCCCTCGTGAAGGGCGAGGGAATTAATCCCTCGGGAATGGGGCACGAGGGAATTTTCCCTCTTTAAAGCCCTCGGGAAACGTGGGCGAGGGAATTAAAACCCTCTTTAACTCTGACGTGACATGCGGCGGTTGGCGAGAGAATTTTCCCTCGGCTGACGTGGCGAGGGAAATTCCCTCGTGTACTTCCCTCGTCTAGTTCCTCCGAAAAAAAAATACAATTTCGTGGGTTTCGAACCCACGACCTCTAACACAAACCCTCCCCCGCGGATCCGCTAGGCTACCACCCTCCAACCTCACTCTCAACTTTAATTGGGCGAAATTCGCCTCCCTCAAGTTTCGAACACGCGACCTCTAAGTATGGAGAGATCTTGCTTGTTTTGACGTGCCGCTTGGACAAGACAATTTAGTTGTTATATTTTAGGGTGTAATATATATATTTCATATATTTTTGTGTTATATATTTTAAATATCATACTAATTAATATTAATTGTTTGTTATACTTTATATGTAAATTATTATTACATATAAAATTAAACTATCACTTATATATATTATTTTTATTATTTATAATATTAAAATAATTTTAATGAATACATCAATAAATTCTTTTTCACTACTTATATATTTGTGTACATTTATATTTAGCTTTTTAAATTATTTTTCACTAATTACTAATATGTGTATATATATATATATATATATATATATATATATATATTGATTGTTTTTTTTTAAATCAATAAAATTATAAAATACATACTTTTTAAATTATTTTTCACTACTTACTAATATGTGTCCATATATACACATATATTGATCGTTTTTTTTAAATCAATAAAATTTAAAATACATACTTTTTAAATTCTCTTCACTAATTACTAATATGTGTACACATATACACATATACACTTATATTGATGAATATATTTTTTAAAAATTAATAAAATTTTAATATTCAACAATATTCATAACTAATAATCAATAATAATGATAATAACAAACTCACATGCTCAAATATCCAGACATATAAATCCAAATAAACAGTAAAATATCAAACTAACAAATATAGTTCCAAAACATGTTCAAATATTTATGACATCCTAACTCTCATCATCATCATCATCATCACCTCTTTCATTTCCGGAATAATTACCCCTCGGGGGGTAACTAGAATATGTACCTCTTTCAAGTAGGTCTATAAACCCAGTTGGAGAGATGGAATTGCGACGAGACGATGAAGGACCGGAAGCGGGAGGACGAGCAGGAGAGGCCTGAGGATTAGGTGCGGTGGGAAAACCAGTAGGAGGAACAGGAGGAATACCAGTAGAAGGACCGGCCGAGGGATAAGGGGCAGGGGGAGGATAAGGGGCGTAACCAGATGCGGAAGGGGCGGGAGGATATGAAGGATAAGCTGGGTAAGGAGGATATGCACTAGCTGGTTGGGAAAACCCACTAGGTAGGTTTCCCTGTTGGCCTTGAAACCATGCCATCATCTGATTGTGTACTTCCTGGCGCACAAATTCGTTTTGCTGTCTTTGTTGCTCGGCCAGCAATCTTTCGTATCTCGCGCGCTCCTCAGCCAGCAAACGATCAACATCTCTTTGATCATAACCGCCAATGTGTGTGCCAGCTGATGTCCCGCCTGGGCCAGATTGTATACGCATCGTCTTCATTTGACCGAGGCCCCTAACTTTTCCGTGGCCTGGCCTCACTGTCTCAGCATACACTTGACTCAGTCGGTTCAAGCGCTCAGTATCGTCTACTGGAGGCGGTAATTGCGAGACTCGTTCCTCCACAGAGTCCTAGACATACAAATTTTTTGACATCATCTCAAGTATACAAACGTGTTACCTTACTATTCAATTTATAATGTTAATGTAAAATACTTACAATTATGTCAGCAATTCCTCCATACGTGTACTCCCCTTCCCCACAGTTGTGGAAATGTTGCACAATTTCCCATTCAGTTGGGAGACGGTTATATTTCTTCTCCTGTATTCCAAAAAATAAAGATATGTGTAATCAAGTAATTAAAATCTCCCTATGTTGTAGTGTAGGAATTACTTACGTATTCCTGAGTCCATTGTGCGGCTCCCTTTGCCCCTCCTTTGTGTTTTGAGGGGCCTCTTCCTCCGGCCGCAGACAAGCGGTTTGCTCTGCACTGGTTGCTTTTTTTAATGACCTCGGGCAATTGCCAGTACTGAAGTAATACAGTCCAGAATCTCATGTTCCACGGAGGTATTTTCCCTTCCCTTCTATTGATCCTCTTCCAAAGACTGAGCAGATCAGAAAATCGTTCTCTAGACCTCCGGATAAACAACTCTTTGATGAACACAGTATTTTCCGTCCGAGGATCCCAGTACGTCTCCCTCTGAAGAAAATATATACAATCATATTGATTTTAATTAAGTAAAAATATATACATACATATAATTCTACACAATATTAACAAAATGAATGTATACCTGGAATGTTTCCCACCATTCATTTTTCCTTTCTTTTGACACCAACTTATATGTGAACCCGCCCATCTCCATTCGACGGGACATTATATTTCGAATCAACCTCGAAACAGCATTCGAGGGCATCAATCTGTATATTTTTCAAGCGTATATGTAAAAAAATCAAATAAAAAAGACTAAGTGATATTTAACATACACATTGTGATACGTGTAGATGCGTAGCACATTAGGACGAGGTGCATGGTTGGTGAGTTCTTCTGCAGTTTCTGGAATCTCAGGGTCGTCCTCAACCGTTTCTGGAGATGTTCCACCGTGTTGAGTTAGATCATCTTCCTGATTCTGCAAATCAGGAACCGGTACTGTTCCGGTTTGAGAGGACGATCTCCAATCCCTACGTCGACCCGTATTTTCTTCAGACGTTTCCATCTGTATTTAATAATTACAGTTATAACATGTGTATAAGATATTATATATAACAACTAAAAAGAGTTGTACCGGTTCACGGTCTGACTCTGGTGTACGGGAGGACGATCGCCGGCCACCGAAAAGGTTACGAATACTTCTACCTCCAGCCATCTGTATACATAGCATTTAATAAACACATTAATAATTAATATAAAATTATAACATGTATACATAACAAATAATGAACACATCAATAGTTAATATAAAATTGTAACATGTATACATAACAAATATCTCTCACATCAATAATTAATATAAAATTGTAACATGTATACATAACAAATAATGGTCCAATCAATTAACAATATCAATCATCGTCATCATAATCATCATGTTCATCTTCTTGATCATCATCATCATCCTCATCATCATTGTCGTCTTCTTGATCTTCTTCCTCTTCTTCATTTTGTACCTCAATTAGTGCAGCGTTCAAATCAGCCAAAACGACAGGATCATCATCCATTCGCACATTCATCTGGGACATTATATCGTCCTCTTGAAATGGAGGAAGCTCTGGTTCACTCTTTCTATCCATTTCCACTAAGGATCGTGCCTTGGTTGTGCAAACTGCCCACCACTCTCGACCCGGTTGGACAGATGCACCGGGGTACTTGCAATAGTAAACTTGTGTAGCTTGACTTGCTAGTACGAATGGATCATAACGACCGTATCGACCTCTTGGATTAATATCCACGAGTTTATAATCAGGATGTATTCTTGTTCCACCCGGTACAATAGGATCAAACCACTGACATTTGAACAGGACAACTTCTTTTTCAGTAAGTCCAGGGTATTCCAAAACCACTACTTCCTCGAGTATCCCATAGAAATTATTTTCATTGGAATCATAGTTTGTTCCTCTAATGCAAACTCCACTATTCATGGTTGCTTTAGAGGCACCATAATCTCGTGTGTGAAATTTGAAACCATTAACGTAATACCCAGGGTATGTGGTGGCACTACTGCTAGGACCGCCAGCGAGAGCACGTAAAAACTGATCCTGAATACGATTTCTCCTCACCTATAGTACATTTGAGAGGACGATATATTCCATTAAGTTTATAGCGTATATATAAACATTAGTAATAAAAAGTTACTTATACATATCACTTACAAGTTGTTCAAACCACGATGCAAATTCCATTTGAAGCACATTGTCTTTCTCAGCACCTGATAGATTCGGTTGAACAAGCAGTAGTTGCTCGAAAAATACACTACGTACAATTGGCACAAATTAGAAAATCGCAAAAATGTTAAGTTTCCACTAAGAGGTAGGTTAACTTACTCAATATACGGTTGGACCTCATTGCAATTTAGTAACACGTACGTGTGAGCAACTTGCTTCTCCAAGTCTACAATCCATCTTTTACCCTTTTTTCCAAGATGTGTACCAGGAGGCACAAATATCGAAAGATTACCTTCCACTGCTTCGGGTACTCCACGACCAGTAAAATTGCGAGGTACATTGTGTCGCCTCGTCAGTACATGATCCTCAAAATAATGGGAACAAAACATTGATGCTTCTTTTGTTAAATAAGCATTTGCAATTGAAGCTTCCACATGTGCCTTGTTACCCACACTTAACTTTAAATTGTGAAGATACCTAATTCAAGGTCCACGGATGAGCTACTATAATTCCCAAACGAGATTATATATTAAAAATAAACAGGTAAATTAATAGATTACCTCTCAAATGGGTACATCCATCTGTATTGTACTGGACCAGCGATCTTTGCCTCATATGCAAGATGGACAGGTAGATGCTCCATTGAATTAAAGAAGCTGGGTGGAAATATTCGTTCCAACTTGCACAAGATGTTTGGGATATCATGGTCCAAGCGAGTCATATTTTCCACTGTAATAGTCCTAGATATTAACTCCTTGAAAAACAAACTAATTTCAGTGATAGTTTTCCAAATGTTGGCCGGCAGTAATTCACGGAAAGCAATTGGAAGCAGTCTCTGCATAAACACGTGACAATCATGACTCTTCATCCCAAACATCTTCAATTTGCTCCAGTCTACACAACGAGACATGTTGGACACATAATCATCAGGGAATTTCAACTCATCTACCCACTTGCAAACAATATCTCTCTGTCTCTTATCAAGTGAATAAGCAGCTTCGGGGTACTTTCCCGTATGTGGACATTTCTGTAACGAGGGTCGACGACAGTATTCATTGAGCTCATCCCTAGATTTATTTGTGTTCTTCGTTTTCCCTTCCACATTCATCACCGTGTAGAAGAGATTGTCAAACACATTTTTTTCGATGTGCATCACATCCAAATTGTGTCGGATCAACAGGGTACTCCAGTACGGTAAATCCCAGAAAATGCTCTTCTTCTTCCAACCCCCATCTAGAACTTTGTTGTGAGCATCAGCACCCTCTTCCGTAACTTTCATAAATCCAATCCAATTAATTTCCTCAAGGATCGAAACACCTGTACGGATGGGCGGTGGATCATCATCAACTGTTTTGTTCTTTCTTAATGCAGTCTTGTTCCTTCGATACGGATGATATCTGGGTAAGAACTTACGATGGTTGTCAAACCACGACTGCTTTCGACTGAGCTTCAAAGTGAAAGCATCCATGTTTTCTGCACAATATGGACAAGCAAGCCTTCCAGATGTGCTCCATCCAGATAACATCGAGTAGGCTGGAAAGTCACTTATTGTCCAGATTAGTACAGCCCGCATCAAAAAATTTTGTTTTGTAGCAATATCGTACGTTACCACTCCATATTCCCATAAAATCATCAAATCACGGATCAATGGTTGTAAAAATACATCCAATTTATCCTTTGGATTTTTTGGACCAGGCACCAGAACCGTAAGAAACATGAATTGATCCTTCATGCACATCCATGGTGGTAGATTGTACGGCGTTAGTATCACCGGCCATGAGGAGTATTGTTTCCCCGACTGCCCAAACGGCTGAAAACCGTCGGTGCTCAAGCCCAACCTCACGTTCCGAATTTCTGATGCAAATTCAGGATACGACTGGTCCAAGTGTTTCCAAGCCTGCAAGTCTGCAGGGTGACGCATAACACCGGACTGATCATTATTAGAGCAACTTGCATGCCATGTCATATCCTTCGCAGTTGCATTGGACTGATACAATCTTTGCAGTCTAGGGATGATGGGAAAGTAGGACATCTCCTTGAAAGGGCTCTTCTTTTTCAGTCGACCATTCACATCGCGTCTAGCGGGTTTGAACCGTGGCCGACCGCAAAACTTACAATATTCAAGATCGCTGTCTGCACCCCAATATAACATACAATTCCCCGCACAACAATCGATCCTCTCCACAGGAAGCCCCATCTCACCCATCAACTGTTTGCTATCGGAAAACTTTCTGGGCACCAAATTATCCGGAGGACATATCTCACGAACCAAGTCAACAATTTGATTATAACCCCTTTCAGATAGTCTGTTTTCAATTTTAATGTTCAGCATACGGGCATTGAATGACAGTTGCGAGTGTGATTCGCACCCAGGATACAAATCCCGATCCGCTGCACGAAGCATATCATAAAACTGTGCAGCATACTGATTAGGGGGTTCCTCAACAGTCGACTCGTTATCCACATTTCCAAAGTGGGGCCCGGAAGTTAAGTCCGTGATCATATCGTGGTACGAGCTAGATCCTGCGGTCTCATCAACCGGTCCGTAAGAAGACAACGCCTGATTATTGTATTGATGCGGAATTTGACCCCAATTTTCCTCACCATGAAAAACCCAATTGTAATAATTTGGCATAAAACCATTTCTATACAAATGAGCTTTCACATCATCGGGGTACTGAAACGTTTTGTTCCTGTATCTAAATTTATTACAAGGACACCTAATCTTTCCTCGATTCATCCAATTTGGGTTACTAGTGGCGAAGTCTATGAATGAATCGAGTCCACTAATAAATTCAGGAGCTAACATGCCATTAATCGATCTTAGACCATACATCCAATTTAAACGGCTTGAGTAGTTCATATCAATCTGTTTCATATTAATGAATTAAACCCTACAATTAATCATTTGTATTCTCCTATTAAGTTATTATTACATTATAATTAATTAATTAATTAATTAATATTTTCTAAAAATTTCGGCAGAGTTTCGTTTTGTTTTTTCATATTCCCAGTTAATCAAAATTCCTACGTGCATCCATTTCCGACTTAATTATAATTAATCAAGTCGGAACGCACATATTCTACAACAAACAATATCAATAAGTACCCCTCCTTCAACTTCAACATGTATATCTATATATATAATATAATTAGCTAATTAAATATATATATATATGCACATATCTTAAGAAATTAATTAACAACTATATATATATATATATATATATATAAAATTAAATTCTAATAATTACTTATTTATAATAGTTGCATAAATAATTAGTTACTACTCATCAACAAATTAAATATATACTTTATGCATGCATATATAATTAGCAACTAATACTAATAAATTAACACAATTAATTAATTAATTATATATATAACTAAACCCCTACATGCTGCATGCATATTATATAATCTATATTATACATATTTGAGTACAAACATACTATATATACATATATATCATGAAAATATACATATATGAGAGATTAATATGCAATAACTGTTAATTTAACCGATTAAAATGAAAAAACTTACCGTATAAACGTTTTTGTGAATGTGTGTAGTAAAGTTCAACAAGTATTTCACGTCGTAAGCAAATTAAGCATGCAAATATTGAATTAATTAATTAATTAGCTATATACTACAAATTAAACAACTAATTGCATAAAACATGTATACATACATGTACACAATTAATAACATATATATATTCAAGTCGAAAATGCAAAATTAATTAGTTAATAAATAATTATTTAACCGATTAAAATGAAAAAACTTACCGTTTAAATGTTCCCGTCAATGTGTAGAGCAAAATACGACTCGTGGTGGACTAATTTTCACGTCCGGCGGTGTGGTAGACTCTTCCCCCGCTCTTTCCCTCCTCCTCCCCAGCTCTTTTCCTCCTCCTCCTTCTGGTCTTCTCGGTTGATAAACTGTAAAAGAGAGTTGGTGGTAAGACATAAATTCAATTGGGCGAGGGTTTTTAAGAGGGAAAACCCCTCTTCATGCCCAAATATTCCCACCCACGCAGTCAACAAAGCTGCAAAACTGCATGCATGCCAGAATGCCAGAATCAGCCGAGGGAACCAAACCCTCGTGACACGGTATCCTATGCTAGGCGAGGGAATGCGTCCCTCGAGAAATGTCAGACGCACCAGCCGAGGGATTTTTCCCTCATGTAGTTGCAGCGGAGACTTGACGAGGGTTTTAAACCCTCGAGAAATTTGTCAGACCAAATCCCTCGTCAATACCCTCGTGCATTTGTCGGGGGACAGGAAATTGGTCGGGAAAACCTCGTTCTAGGTGAGAAAATATTTTTCCCCGTCTGAACCCTCTTTTTTATTTAACCCTCGTTTATTCCCTCGCACATAATGAGGGCGGGATTTCCCTCTTTAAAATCCCTCGTCTTATGAGGTTTTTTTTGTGGTGTGAATTTGATATTTAATTTTTTTTTTTAAAGGTAATCAATTACAATAGTTCCTAATATAATCAATTACAATAGTTCCTTCGACCACAGGGTACATGTCAACATCTTTTCATCTCGCTGTAGACCGGAACCGCAATCACCACAAGAGGGGGACCACCCGAACCCGCAACTCCAAACTATAACCGCACTGCAGCCGGAACCGCAATCACCACTTGATATTGAATTTGTTTTATGTTTCCTATATTATAATCTCGCCCTCAAGTTCGAATCCTAGATCTGCCACTATTAATAATAATTGTATATGGCAAAATCATATGTAAAATAGTTTTACCGTGTAATTAATTTGTGTTGGGGTGTATTTTTCAGCAAAATTAACTATTAAATAAAATTGTATATGGTTGGCTGTAATAGTTATTTAATTAAAATGTGATAATTATTTTACTGTAAATATTGTTTTATTGATTTTTTGAACAAATAAATAAGGAGTATTTTAAAATAAAATATATATGAGAGTGTTTTATTTTATATTTTGAGTGTCAAAATTATTGTGGAATATTCTACAAAAGAAAGTGTGAGAACTATATTTGTGAGAGGAGGAGGGAGTATTGATTATAAAACAAACATACCATAAAATTGATTTACATAATACCAATTCTTACATCTGTACAAGTTGCTTTTAGAGGTCCAATGAGCTGGGGAAAGATCTTTATGGTCTTTTTGGCTTTTGCTATCAGTTATGTGTGTGCTATTTTTATATATGTAGACGGCGGTTTAATAAAGTTAAATGTAGGTAAAGGATGGTTAGTTAGACAGGCTGTTGCTGATTAATTATGTATGAGGAAAGTTGACAACTCCATCCATTCCTAAAAATTGTCCTTTTTTTTTACACGTAATTTAATACAATATGTCATAAGATATTACAAAATTTTATAATGTTTATTTTTTAATAAAATGATCGTTTATGGAAAGTATGTGAAACGAACTTTCAATTAATGATCATTTTATTAAAAAATGGACCTCAGAAAACCCCGTAAGACCCTTCGACATGTCGCATTAAACCACGTGCAAAAAATTAGGATCAATTTTCAGGAACGGATGTAGTATTTCTCTTCTAATACAATTTTATTTTTAACTCAAAATGATATTGATTATTTTATTAAAAAATATTATTAATAAATTAATATTTTTAGTGAAATAACCAATATACTATTGAGAAATATACATAAAATACAAATCAATTTTCTAATAAAACTTGTTCACAATATACTTCGCCTCAAATAAAAAAAACTACGTAAGAACCTCTACATAAAGACGCGCTCTCATATGCAACTGGTGCACGGTGCACTAACTCAACAATTGAGGTTGTTTATATTGAAAAGTGTAGGTTGATTACACTAAAAAGTGTGGTTAGACTACACTGAAAATCAATTTTCAGTTTAATCTAACCACATTTTTCAGTGTAATCTAATTATACTTCTCAATGTAAACAGTCTCAATTGTTGAATAAGTGTACCAAACACCAAATACACAAGAGAGTTACTCCTACATAAATACTATAGCACCAAAATTTGCAAAGAATAATAGGAACTTGTTTTTTGAGAAGATATATGTGAATGGAGTATGTATAGAGTGAAATTGGTTTCATACATGATTTATTGAAGGGTATTAGTTATTTTCACTAAAGAGTATTTTTTTTTTTTATTGACGGATATGAGTTGTTTATACCGAAGAGTATTAGTTTGTTTTCACTAAACAACTAAAACTCTTTAGTGAAAATAACTAATAATTTTCAGTGAAAACAACTAGTACTTTTTAGTGAAAACAATTTATATTTTTCAATAATTCATATATGAATCATTTTCACTCTATACTTTATCATGTAAATGATATTTACAGTGAAATTTATCTGAAGGATATTGTTTAAAATATTAGTTTTTTCAATATAAAATAGTAGTAAATTGTAGCGCATGACACAATTCTGTAAAACAGATCTAGGTCAAACATAATTTACTTTCTTATTGATTTACGTACTAATTCCTAACTGAATTTTATTTTGATTACTAAATAAATATTAACAATTTCATGAAATGGTCTCATCGGTATACAAAAGTTGGTCATACAGGATTAGAATTCACTAAGGTTGCGTTCAAATGCAGAGATTTTGAACTATGGATTTTAAATCCATTCACTTGTTTTGGTATAATATTCAAATGAATGGATTTCAAATTCCTAGCTATAATTTTAATTTAAATTGGAGGAATTTCAAATACATAGCAAAAATATGTCATTTGAAATCCATAAATTTGAGAATCCATTATTTTTTTAATCTCTTACATTTCGAATAACTTCATCCAAATGTAACTTAAAATAATTGGAAAAAAAAAACCATTACAATTCACTAAAAACTGGCACTTTACATTTAAGATTTTCTTTTTAAATGTATACTCGAGCTAAATGAGATAATGTTAACAAAATGAAAACAGAAAAAATGTGGCCATCAGCAATGAGCCTCGTTAAAATTTTCTTACGAAAATCCAATGAAGTGGGCAACAAAATTTTTACACGATTTTAAGTAATATTAATTTATTATGCATAAAATAGATATATTGGAGGATATTGTGGAGTAATGAGGTCCATTTATAAATAAAATTATTGTTTATTCATATTAATGACATTTTGATTAATTAAAAAAATATTTGGAAGGTGAAGATAATGTAAAACTTTTCTTTTTTGTCTTTGACTACTTATATTGGACAAAAAAAAAAAATCTACCTACTTATGTTGGATGGATAAAAATATATATATATACATATATGGACTAATTATATTGGAAGAAGTGAGTACTTCTCAACAAAAAGCAACATAATAAAACAAAATGGGCACATATAACAACCCCACCCTAATTTATTAGTTCACCCCCTAATTCTTGTTAAGATTTTTTTTTTTTTTTGAACAATTGTTGTTCATAATTTTTTTTTTTTAATATTGTTCAATTTTAGGTATTTTTGGAGGGGGTGAACTAAATATTTGAGTGGCGAATTGAACCGTGTGGTGAACAATCTAATTTTGAAAATAATAAGATTCGGCCCAACCAAGAATTGCCAAACAAGAAAAGAGCACAAAAGGTCAAGGTTATATACAGTCCTATCTTTTATTAATACAACTCCACCAAAAAGTGTTCGGAAAAAAAATCCGAAAATTTTGATAATTTTTGGAAAATAATTCCGAAAATATAAAAAAAAAACACTAAACATATAAAATTTCGGAATTATTTTCGGAAAAAATTTCCGAACACTTTTTTGGGTGGGGTGTATTCATAAATCATGGGACTGTATTTAACCTTGACCGCACAAAAACTTCGAAAGCCCATAATCACCGAGCAAGCCCAATCCCAAGCACAAACCTGACCATATATTGCACCGACCCACAACTTCCTACCATTAATAGTACACTATTAGTTGGTCAAGGTTAAATACATTCCCATGATTTATGAATACACCCCATCAAAAAAATGTTTGGAAATTTTTTCCGAAAAATATAGCAATTTTCTGAAAAAATATTCGAAAATTCATATGTTCAGTATTTTTATTTTTTTTACATTTTCGGAAATTTTTTCCAAAAATTATCAAAAATTTTGTTTTTTTTTTTTTCCGAACACTTTTTGATGGGATTATATTAATAAAAGATAGGACTTTATATAACCTTGGCCCTATTAATTTAAATCTATGCCGAATATACCGAATTATCGATTTTTCTTTTTTAATATGGGTTTTGTTTTGGAATGACAAGGAGATGAACTAATGGTCAGAAGTCAGAACTAGCCTTTCCTGGCTTAACTTTAAATTAAGTTAAGATTCAAAATATTTAATTTTAATATTATATAATTCAACTTAACATAACTATTTAAAATAACATTTTATATTCATCTAATAATTAAATTAACCCATTAAATCTATGTATACATAATTATAGATTTCTAGGGGTGAAAAATATAATAATTACTACCCGTCATGAACCCACTTGGTCGGGTCCAAATATATTCCTAGATGCAGCGGGTAAGGGTTCTATGTAGGTTCGGATTTTACAAAAATAAAATTTGATAATTTTTCCTTAAACACTATACTTACTGAATTTTTTTATTTTTTCCATCTAAATTAGTACTCCCTCCGTCCCGCTAGAACTTTCTTGTTTCTTTTTGTTAATTTGTTTAAGAAAGTGTATTGTTTATTAATATATAGTGGGTCATACGTCAACTTTTGTGTAAAGTAATGGAGAGTTGTGAAAAAGTAAAGAGGAGTTGTTTAAGAAAGTATTTGTTTATTAATATATGGAGTGTTGTTTTTTGCTTTTTATGGAATAGAAAACTTATGGTAGGACTTCCAAAAAAGGAAAGTAGGAAACTTATAGTGGGACGGAGAGAGTATATTATAATATTATATTCAATCAGGTAAATGATGACTCGACTTCATAATATAAGTGGTGGAGCTCTAACCACTTAAATTATAGCATTTCATCACATTAGTAGTATATTATAAGGTGGTAATTAATCCATAAAATGCTGCACGACCCTTCTCGAAAAAGAAGTTGTGAATTTGCATGGTAGATTTCTCTTCAATATTCTTGGAATAAATTGAAATGCACAAGAACTTTTGTGGAATACTTTCGGATAAAATAGAAGCTCGATTTTACTAAATACATTATTAATAAATTCTAACATGATACAATATAGTTTGGACGAATTAAGAGATATTTTACCAAATTAAATTAGACATGACACATACTTTTTTTTAAGATTTATTATTGTATATACATACTATTACTATTTTCGTATAATTTTAAATAATAACAATATATATATACATGATACCGATGACACTCCAAAAAAAAAAAAATATTAAGGTGAATCATGTTCACAAAAAATCTACTTAAGAGAGAGAGAGAGTCCAGGCACGCTAGTTAACATTTTCAAAAATAAAAAATAAAAAAGAGCTCTTCCAACGGAAAATAATGACTATTAGAATGGCCTTAAATATCGAGACCATATTCCCTTTGTCTGGAATTTAAGCATAAAACCAAATCAGACCGAAATGATGGGTTTTATTTTCTGTGTTTCAATATTAATTCTTTACCTGTCGACCAAACAATTAATTATGAATAGATTCTCAGTAGAAATCCCAAAATGTTAAATGAAGTTTGACTAAATATTATCTAGGACAAAGTATAGGGTAAAAATGGTTTATACATAAATCAATAAAGGGTATTAGTTGTTTTCACTAAAGAGTATTAGTTGTTTCCACTAAAGAATATTAATTGTTATCACTGAAGAGTCTTAGTTGTTCAGTCAAAATAAACTAAGACTCTTCAGTGGAAACAACTAATATGCTTTAATAAAAGCAAATGATACATTTTAATAATTCATGTATGAACCAATTTCACCCTATACATACTCATTATCTAGAGATGGGGTACGTACATGCATTAAAATTAGGTCCATTGAAAATAAAAACATGGGCAAACAAGCCAATGCCATGGGCAACTTGTCCCATCTTAATGTGTAAGGAATGATTCCCCTAATGAAAAAGAAAAATTCTGGAATATAAAGGCTTGTTTAGTGTTGTTTTCGGTTAGGATTTAAAAATCACAAACATTTTTATAAACTTTTTGCATGTGAGATGTCCTCTAAATATAAAATAAAATTTTCAATAAGTACAAAAAGTTTTGCTGGTCAGTTTGGGTCTAGTTAGAGCACGGAGATAGTATTACGTGTTTATCTTAACAATATAATTAGGCTGTTCATATAGAATTATATTATCCAATATGTAACACATTTTATTCAATATTATATTGTTGTTTATGTAGTATTACGTAATTATTAAGATAAACAAATAATATTATATGTACAATTTATTTTTCATTCGCAATATTTTTCCTCCTATTTTTAGAATATTGTGTGGTACAATATTATACAAGAGAACTAAGGGTTTGCTCCTATTTTGAAAGTAAATTGTTTTTCTTTTTATTTTAGCTTGAGAATGTGCATTGAAAAATTATTTGTCTAGTTGTAATAACCTACAAATTGCTAGTGAAAAATAAGCTACATAGGTAAATGACGATTTTTTTTTCGATGTTACCCTACTAGATAGTGTCCAGGAGGGTTTTAGAGTGTTGTATCATATATTAAATAAATTATATTATATAACACATCAATAAAATTGATACAACACCTTAAATCCCTATTAGACACTACCCAACAGAATAACATATTAGCAGTTCAATTGCAATTGAGACATCCTGACATCTGCCGCAGGGTAAACCACCGTCTTTCATGCTCCCGACTGATTCTACCATGCATAGAGGGCAACGATAGATAATAACTCCCTCCGAACACAGCTTACAACTTTCATTGTACTGTGCTCTCCAAAGAGCACTCTTCTCCGGACTCTGCAATTTTAATTTGTTGTCGGTCTGATTCTGTTCAGTACCTTGCGATTCCAAGTGCAAGTCATACATTTTCGTCTCTACGAGTCCGTCATTTGATATCTTCAATTGTCAATTATGTATCATAATCAATTTTCAATTGAAATCCTGCACATATCAATAAATAAATAGTAGACACAAAATCATAAATTGTGGATAGGTGTTCATACCCATAATATAGACAAGTAGCAAAAACTAATTAAGGTACACAATAACACAAGTGCATGTTACCTTTCTCTATGATGGGTACAGCTAGACATGCTCAAAAATAAACGGAACCGGCGGTTCGAACCGAAACCGGCGGTTCTGGAACCGCCGGTTCCACGGTTCCGCGGTTCCGGTTCCGGAACCGAACCGAAACCGTAAATTACACGGTTCGGTTCCGGTTCCCCTAATTTTTGGAACCGTAACCGCCGGTTCGAACCGGAACCGCCGGTTCGAACCGGAACCGCCGGTTCCTGGGCGGTTTTAACCGGAACCGGCGGTTCCGGTTCGAACCGGCGGTTTTCATCGTTCAAAATTCAAAAAAAGTAGCCGTTTTGTAGCCGTTGGAACCGGCGGTTCGAACCGGAACCGCCGGTTCCGGTTAAAACCGCCGGTTTTCGGCAGATTTTTTTTTTTTTTTTTTTATCTTTCCTCTCCTATAAATACTACCTCATTCTACTCCAAAATTCACCCCAAAGCAAACATTACTTTCTCTTCTCATCTCTTTCAACTCTCACACTCAATTCTCAAAGTTTTCATATTAGTAGTTCTCTAATATATCTAATTAGTTACTATACTACTATATTACATTACATATTATCCTTCATATATTGATATACTTACATAGTTACATTACATTACATATACATTTATATTATTAATATTATGGCAAGCCGTCAAAGTAAGGGAAAGGGTAAAGCTTCTTCCACCACCTCTTCCGTTCGTCGTCCAAATTCAATGCCACCACCATCGACACCGGTCGAGTGGAGTTTAGAAGAAATCGAGCACGAACTTGGTCCCGGTTATGAGGATCCTCTTGAAAACGAGGAGCTACCACGACGTCCCACTCAAGAAAGTGAAAACCACCCAACCAACGAGACCGGGTCTACTCCAACTCCAACTCCAAGTCGAGGAAAACCACTTAAATCGTCTATTTTTGCACGTCACTTTAGAAAAGTGAACGACGAGGTAAACAATAAACTTACCGCTCATTGCAACTATTGTAACGTTGTCTATTCTTTTGTGAAAGGAGGAGGATATGGAACATTACGGAAGCATATAAAATTATGTCACCCGGATAAAGATGACTATGAATCAAGTCAAACACAACTTGGTGGTCATGGATTTACGGCGTCAACCGGAGGTAGTGGAGGAGTTGAAGGCGAGGTAACTAATCCCCTTTCTCTATTTGCATTTGATCAAATGAAATATAGAAAATTATTAGCTAAATTTGTGTGCACACAACACCTTCCTTTTCAATTTGCCGATAACTCATTTTATAATGATTTTGTCCAACTTGGCCTTCAACCCGCATGCAAAAAAGTTTCACGTCATACTACTACTCGTGATGTTGCTAAAGTTGTTAATGAGTATAAATATGTTTTGATTAATTTATTTGCCGATTTAAATGTTAAAGTTTGTATATGTGCGGATATTTGGAGTGATAATTTTCAAAAACATAGTTATATTGGAGTTACATGCACTTGGATTGATGAATCATGGACTCTTAACAAAAGATTGATTGCTTATAGAGATTTTGATACGGAACACAATGCCGTAAATATTAGAGATAAATTGCATGATATTTTAAATGAGTATGCTCTTACTAGAAAAGTTTTTTCTATTGGATTTGATAATGCTAGTGCAAATACGGCTAGTATAGAAGATCTTACAAATATTTGTCAACCATATCTTGGTGGAAAATTTTTTCATGTTAGATGTATGTGTCATATTTTAAATCTATGTGTTCAAGATGGTTTAGAAGCTTTGAAAGAACAAGTTGGTCCTATTAGATCCGCTATTTATTATTTGTCGAGACGTTCGACTTTGATGAAAAAATGGAAAAACTTTTGCAAAACATACCATATGCGTCCCAAAAAATTTTCTCTTGATGTGTCAACTCGTTGGAATTCTACGTATAAATTGTTAAAGGAGTCTATGGAGTATAAAGAAGCTTTATGTACATTTTTTTTCTCAAGAAAATTGTGGTTTTCGTTTATATCCTCAATATTGGGATTCATGCACTTCTTTGTGTCAAATTTTGGGAATTTTTAATGAGTCCACAAAAGTATTATCCGGTGTTTATTATCCTACTAGTAATTTGGCGCTTGATTATTGTATTAAAGTTGCTCATATTTTAAATGATAGTATGACAAATCCTTTATTACATGGTGCTACTTTCTCTATGATGCAAAAATGGAAAAAATATTTTACGCATATTCCCGATTTATTTTTGGTTGCTAAAGTACTTGATCCTAGAGTAAGATTAGAAGGATTACTATTATTGTTGAATTTGTATTATAGTTCTTTATTTCCTAATAGACTTGTGGTCACGAATGATGATGATGATGTTGATGCATATCCTAAGCCGGAAGAGATTGTTAGTAAGATTAAAGCTATTTTAATGGATTTATTTAGAGAATATAGTGGTCCCAATTTTGAGTCTAATGTTGGTGGTAGCGGTGCCGGTGGATCTTCATCGGGTGAATATGCAAATGAAATTGACAAAATATTATCGAGTTTTTATAATGAGCGTATGCAAAAACGGCCAAGGTCTACTACCAACCCTTATCACGAACTTGATCATTATCTAACCTCTAGATTTGAGTTTGATGAGGATGAGGATGGTGGTCAATTTAGCATACTAAAGTGGTGGTCGAAGAAGAAAAATGTCTATCCGACGGTAGCAAGTTTAGCAAGGGAAGTTTTTGCATCTCCCGCCTCAACCGTAGCCGTGGAACAAGCTTTTAGTTTGGGAGGTTACACTTTGGATGCAACGAGATCAAATATGACCGTTGAAAATGTGGAAAATCAATGCTTGCTTGATGATTGGGTAAGAGCCGAAAAGAGAGCTCAAGAATTCATTGAAAATGATGATGAAGACTCCGAAGAAACTACCACCGGGAGTGATGCATGAACCCGGAACCGAATCGATCCGGAACCAAAAAGGTAAGTGAGGTAAGAGAACTACGTGGACTTTGATTCCAATTTTATTTGGATACGTAGGCAACTTAATTTTAAGTTTCAAACTTAGAATTTCTAAGTTTATTTCTTAAAATTAAGCTCAAGTCCAATTTCTTTAACTCCTCCCCCTCCCTCAAATTTATTTTGTAAAATTTAAAATTTTAAGTTGTAATTTATTCTACTACTTTGGAATAGTTCAATATTTTCATTTGTAAATTTATATATTTCAATTAGTTTGTATCATTAGTCAATACTCAATAGATAGAATAGATATTAGAATAGATACTTATTTTAATATTAGAATTATTAATTTGTATTTTGTTGTAATAGTTCAATTCTTTTGTAATAATTCAATTAAATAATGAAATTATTTTCTATTTATTAAATTTTTCATCTGCAATTCTGCATTTACATTAAAAAAACCAAATAATACAAGTAAAAAAACAAAAAAAAAAACTTAAAAAAAAAAAAAAAAAAAAACGGAAAACCGGCCGAACCGGCGGTTCGGAACCGGAACCGCCGGTTCGGGAACCGAACCGAAACCGGTTTTCCGCCGGTTCGGTTCCGGTTCTTGCATTCGACATTTTGGAACCGCCGGTTCGGAACCGGAACCGGCGGTTCCGGAACCGTGAGCATCTCTAGGTACAGCTTCAGCAGCCAAAACAGGCCATCCATCCTCCATGCTTTTCGTTCTTTAATTTCCTACACAATTAATGTCAGAATCTTCCCACCACTTTGGACCTTCATCACATGCACCCCACCCCAAGTTTATATCAAGAATCCTACACTAGTTTTGTATTTTGTTATTTTTTCAACTTTTATTCTTAATTTTGGTCTTTTGGGAAAAAAAATTGGAAAAAAGTTAGGAATTATTAAGATAAATATACTATTAAATTTGGACACTTTGGAGCATCCCATTAGTAAGCTAATTCGAACTGATTTATTAGATTTTAATATTTTTGACCGATTTGGGCGTACATGCACAAATATTTCTTGTTATAAAAAAAAAAAAAAAAAAAAAGAGTTTGTATCGAATAAAGCATATACTTCAACTTTCTTGCTCTAGAAATTTGGCCAAATTTGAAAACAAAATGACCAAAATTGAGAAAAGTAAGAACATGCACGACCAATATTGAAACCAAAACAACCATAAATACCAAAATTAAATATAGTAAAAAAATGCAGGACTAAAATTGAACACAACCTAAATTGGTCAAGTAGCAATCATCATTTGGCTCTGCATAGTGTGGATACTTTGAAAAGACAGAAATTCGGTGATCTTCAGTAATTATACTTTTTCAAAAGAAAAGGTAGTTGAGGAGGTTAAAGCAAGACTTTGGAGTTGGTTCTATGTTAAAGGGTTGAGATGTTCTAATTTTTCGTATTCTGACTGGTTAGCAAATCCTAAAATGATTTTAGATTTTTAATATTGTAAATATTGAACTGTGTAGGTATCTCTTGTACCTAATTTTTTTTAGTTAGTAAAATTTTCTTGTCTGATAAAAAAAAGGACGATTCTTGATATTTATCCCATCACCCCTACCTACCACTATATATACAATATACTCTACAGTTTTAAAAGCATTTAAAACACTATTTCTTCGAACCGACTCTATTTTCCTAAATCCCATATCTTTATCCAACATTCTTGATCACATATGGCTATAAGCTCTTCTAAGAGTTTGTCCATTTTTGCTACTATTCTTCTTCTGATAATTGTTTGTCAAGAAATCGGTATTTGTGTGGAGGCAAGACATTTAAGGCCCAACAAGTTATCCAAGAGACATCATTTAGCCTCTAATTTGAAGGCCAAAACTAGCACGAAAATTGGTAGCGCAGCCCAAATGCAGTCGAGTAATGGGGAGTATGGCATCGATGATTTTCGACCCACAACGCCGGGGCACAGTCCCGGCATCGGGCATTCTATTCATGACTGAATGTTCTCATCATTTATTATAAGGTTAATTGCAAAAAAAATCACGAACTTTGTAGTCTTTATCAATCATAACATGCACTTTTAAAGTTTGCAATTTGATGCACAAACTCATTTATTACTGCAATTCGGTACATGATGTAAATTTATGGAGATATGTACTTTCACGTGGCAGCTGGAGCTGACACCAAAAACGCGTCACACACCACGTCAGATGCCAAATTTACAAAATTTTATTTTTTTTAATATTTCAAAAAGTTTTTTTATAAAAAAAAATTGCTCAAACGCATTTAATAATTGATTAAAAATTTGGTGTTGTCTACTTTATGTAGGAAAAAATGTCTCACATCATACAAACTTATACAGATACTATAAATTTTTTATTTTTTTTACTATATTCACTCTTATTAAACCGTGTTGAACAATGTTTTATTAAAATAAATGTTTTGATTTTTTTTAAATATTCTAGATTTGACATTTGATATAGCGTGTGACGTATTTTTGGTGTCGGCTTAGGCTACCACATAGCGTTAGTATTGCCAAAAAATTACATTATGTGTAGAGTATCCTCGAAAATTTACATCATGTATCAAATTGTAATAATAAATTAGTTCGTGTATTGAATAGCAAACTTTAAAAGTTCATGTTGTAATTGATAAAGACTATAAAGTTCGTGATTTTTTTTTTTCAATTAACCCTTTATTTTACCTTAATATTTTTTTCAAGTTTAATTGTTGCAAGTATTTTCTAATTCAAGACATGTGCAAAATTAAATATCATTAATAAGTCGCATCAATGAGTAAATGAGAAAATATATAACTTTAATAAATTCAAGTCGCATCAATGAGCAAAGGAGAACACATGCATTTAATTTTATGGGAAACCAATTTTTAAGTAATAACTTGCTCAAGTTTGATTTTGATTCTGTCAATTTCTCATAATTTTAAGGGAAACCAATTTTGAGGCAAGTAGAGCTATATTAACATTTCGGGATTTAAACCAAATCCGTCCTCTATCTTTTCACCTTTATCAAAATGGTCCTCTATTTATTTGCTTTATCAATTTAGTTCTGTATCTATTCAAGTTTCGCCAAAATGATCCTAATTGGCCTAAAAATGTACAAAACCTCACCGTTTTGGTCCTATATTTATTTTCTTTACCAATTTAGTCCTGTATCAATTCACATTTCTCCAATTAGGTCCTAATTGAACGCATAAAACATAAAATGCCACATTTTTAGTCATGCGCACTAGTTTTTTTGGGGGAAGCCTATGATGTGGTTTTTTTTTCAATGTGGCACTAGCGGTGGCCAGCTTTGCATATAGACCCAGTCGTTTAACTAGGTTCACTTTTTTTTTCCGTTTGACACCGGAAAACTCCTCCACACCGATTTACCTGGGAACATGGTTCTGATAACATAATTAGGGCCCCCAATGGACCTCCACCTCTGCATTGGTATGATATTGTCCGCTTTGGAACGAGCTAGCCTGCACAAATTTATTTTTGGGTCTTCCTAAAAATATATCATACCAATGGAGAACTTGTTCATCCTTATAAACCCCAAGAAACTCCCATATTATTTTGATGGGATTTAAACCAAAATCATCGTCTATTTTTTCACCTTTATCTAAATAGTCATTTATTTATTGTTTTATCAATTTAGTCCTGTATTTCTTCAAGTTTCGCCAAATTGGTCCTAATTTGGTGAAAATTGGTTTTATGCTTTATGCGTTCAATTAGGACCTATTTGGAGAAATGTGAATTGATACAGGACTAAATTGGTAAAGAAAATAAATATAGGACCAAAACGGTGAGGTTTTGTACAATTTTAGGCCAATTAGGATCATTTTGGCGAAACTTGAATAGATACAGGACTAAATTGATAAAGCAAATAAATAGAGGACCATTTTGATAAAGGTGAAAAGATAGAGGACGGATTTGGTTTAAATCCCTTAACATTTCTCATAATATGTCCGAGCTTCTCATCATTTTGAGAGCTTTTCTTGATGGATCGACCCCCAAATTTTGTGCTATTTGGGCTTCCTTTTTTTTTTTTTTTGATCAAAAAAGGGCTATTTGGGCTTCCTGATACGCCTTATTTTTGCAATAATGAAAATTGACGTTACTAGTGTTTAAAAAAAAAAAAAAAAATCCAGTTATATATTGAAGATAAATTATCTGGTCTAATCCGATTTGACTTGTTTTTTCCATTTTCTATTATGTAACTAATTACTTATGACAGTTAGTCGGAGTCTAACAAAAATATTAATATAAAATTCACTAATAATCAAATGTCATTTAAATAAATATTAAATTAAACCTAAATTTTAAAATAAAAATCTAATAAAAACATCTGATTTTTTTATAAATTAATTGTAAAAATCATAAATAACCTGAAAATAAAAAAAGTAATTTCGAAATAACATGAAATTATGAATATTATATTTAAAAAAATCATGAAATACATTTGTAAATAATTTTCCCCTCTAATAACCAGGGGCGGGGCGGGGAATTTTTTTATATATATGTCTTGAATTCAAGAAATTTTGTCATTTCGCTCCTCTTGGATTAAATTTTTGAGAAATATACAAGATACTACATTTCTAGAGTCTTAAATGCACCTTAAAACATGAGTTTCCCCATGACACATTTTCATACAATTGACTAGTATTATGTAATTTTAAAGATAGGACCCACCACTCTTTCTCTCTCTCTCACACGACCATGTGCATTTAATTCCATCAGGAAACCAAAATGAATTCAAACCATCAGATTTCTCTCCCTCTTTCTCTCTCTCTCCCCTCTCAAATTCACCTTTCTCTCTCTCTCTAGTGGCGAGAAGAGCAACAACGCTAGGAAAGACGAAGCGCGACAGCACTAGGGAAAGACGAAGCGGCGACGACGCTAGGGGAAGACGAAATGGCGGCGGCGCTAGGGGAAGACGAAGCGGCGGCGGCGGTATCGCGGTGGGGGTAGATCGAGGGTTTTAAAGGCGGTGTTGCGACGCCGCGAGCAACTCCATGGCCGCAGCGAACGATTCATGTGCCACCGCCGCGTTCTTCTCTGTTCTTGGTCCGATCGGTGGTTGAATTTAGGGAAATATCAACAGATCTATACGGATTTATCCTCTTCAAGCGCAACCTCGGTCTAGATCTTTAGTTTCGAGACAAAGCGGATGAAGGTAGTATTTATCATGATTATTTACTGTATTTTTTGAATAAATGGTGGTGGTGGTTTTGTTGCTGAATGTTAGAATCTGTGGACGAAAATTGTAGAGTGTGCGCGCGTGAGTGATGGGGAGAATGTGAATGTGTGTACATGAGTTGGGGGAAGGGGGGTGGGGTTTTGGCTGTGCGTGCGTGTGAATGGTGTGTGCAAGAGGGTTGGGGGGAGGGGGTTGTGGCTGTGCGTGTGAATTTTGTGTGTAGGTGGGTTTGGGGGTGGGGGGCAGGTTTCTGGGTAGAATGTGTATGTTGGGAGGTGGGGGCCTCGGCGTGTGTGTATGTTAAATAGGTTTTGCAGTGTGGCGAAAGTGTAGGTGTGGGGAAGATGATTGAAAAGATTGAGATGATCTATTTTTTGGTTAATTGATGATTTTTTTTAATTATACAGATTATAGAATCACTAAAAAATACATCATGTTCATAATTTTTGTTATTTTGATTTTCAGGCATTCAAATACAAGTAGAATTGAAGATTGTTGGAGTCTCAAACGCGAAAAAGACTCTATGTTCATGATATTTTAGTTATTGTTCATTTTTCTTTATCGATTGTTCATAATTTTTGTGCGTCTGTGCACATTTTTTTTATCAGCTGTTCATAATTTTTTGGGCATTATGTGCCCAATTCTGCGTATGTAATATTTTGGAATTTTTTTTAGATGTAATTCTCAAATTAATTATAAAGGAGGTGCTTTGTAATTTAAATTTACCTGAATTCACAAATATTTATATTTTATGTTTAAGATATTTTATATGTGTGTTCATAAAATTTATGTTTATGTTCAAAATTATTAAAATCTTAAAATAGCAGATATTATTGGTCAAAAATATGCCTCGGGAAATGTGCAAAAATGTATCAATCAGTGTCAGTTTCATACTACACACGGCCCCACCCAATTGTATCATTTTGAGATTTTTGTTAAAAGATGGGGGCCACTAAATGTAGCAAAATGTGCCATGGGATTTCTTGTCCCCCATTTTGCATTTTAGGCTTTAGGATTGTAGTAAATATTAATTGCCCCTAAATTTTTTTATTCTTTATATATTTCGTCCCCTTGAACCGAAATCCTGAATCCGTCCCTGCTAATAACTAATAAGTTTAAAATTATATTCTTTTATTTAAAAAAAGCGCGTGAACTTGCTAAAAAGCTTTCCGTGAGTAAATTCTAACCCTTCACGAAATTAATTAATAAATGGAACTTAAGTTTTACTATCTCCGTTCCATAATAAACTTCATAATTTAATTTTTGTTCGTCCCACAATAATCATCACAATATCATTTTATATTTAAATAAAATTCTTACAAAATCAATTTTCAGTAACTTTCCATAAAAGTGTTCTCAACCACATGTAAAAAAGGAAAGGTGGGAGTGTATAAATTTGAGAACCGAATTCGAGTTTAAAGGTGAGATCAAGCATCAAAATATAGTAATCACAGATTCTACTACAACATGGTGGATCTTGTTTGCAAACGGTCTCAGAATCAAATGTATGTTAAGGATTTCAAATGGGCTTTTCGCCCATCCAAAATGTGGAGTATTTGGGGCTAAGAAAAAAACAACAACAAATCAAGCGTTTTGTTTTTTGAGATATGTGAGAAATAATGGTTGGCGCCCCTTTAGTATATATGTATTATAAATACTTAAATAAATTTGTTCATCATAAAATAATATGTATTATAAATACTTAAATAAATTTGTTCATCATAAAATAATATAATTATATTATATAATAAACATCTTCAAACAATATGTATGTATAAAATTATAGGATAACTTATGGGGTAGTTAACTTTTGATACAATCCTAAAGCCTAAATTACAAAATGGGGGGCAAGAAATCTCAAAACCCATTTTACTACATTTTGGTGGGGACATGTTCAGTATCTTATTTTCATAAAACTGACACTGGCTGCTACTTTTTGCACATTTCCCGAGGCACTTTTTCGACCAAAACATTTATTATTTCCAGATTTTTATAATTTTGAACATAGCCCTAATTTTTATGAACACACGTATAAAATATAAATATTCGAGATTTCAAGCATATTCAAATTCAAAAACATCTCCTTTATTATTAATTTGAGATTTACACCTAAAAAAATTCAGAGTATTACATATCCAAAATTGGGCACATAATGCCCAAAATTTTATGAACATACCATAAAAAAAATGTGCACAGACGCACAAAAATTATGAATAATCGCTAATTTTTTTTTTGAACAATCACTAAAAAATATTGAACAATCACTAAATATTATGAACAGAGAGTCTTTTTTGTGTTTGAGACTCCAAAAATCTTCAATTCTACTTGAATTTGGATGCCTGCAAATCAACATAACAAAAATTATGATCTCACTATATGTACAACACTCATTTACATGTGAAACAAATTTTAATAAATACTCAAAAAATCACAATAAAAACATAATAATCATTTTTAAGTAATTCTACAATCTACACAATTAAAAACAAATCATCAAATTTCCTTCATCTTCCCCAAATCATCAATTTATTTTCCATCATCTTCCCCATAAAAACACTCACAGACCCCCCTCCCCCAAGTCCCCAAGTCACTGCACACACACTCACACCCTCAACCCACACTGCACACACTCACAACCCTTCTCCACCCACCCACCCCATCCCCTACCCTCCACCCACCCACCCCATCCCCTACCCCCCACGCACACACCCCTCTCCCCTCACACACACACAGCCCTCCCCTCCCTTCCCCTCCCCTCCCCTCCCCTCACGCACACACAACCTTCTCCCCCTCCCCTCCCTCTGCACACACTCCCCTCCCCTCACGGACACACAACCTTCTCCCCCTCCCCTCCATCTGTACACTCACACATACACAACACACGCACAACCACCCCCTCCCCCTCTTGCACACACAAGCACGCACAATCACCACTTATTCAGAAAAATTACAGTAAATAATCAAAGTCTTAACAAAAAAAATCTGAACAATTGTCACCATATTTATACCCCTCTTCCCCCCTATTACACGCGCAGCACCCCTCCCTCCCCCTTCTGCACACACTCTACAAGCATAAACCATCTCCCCCAACTGAAGACCCACCATTAATGGAGTTTCAGTGCCAGAAAAGGATATAAAATTACAGAGGATGTATATCACAGATTGTAGATATAAAAGAGAGTATATTACCTGAAGCCAAATTTGAACATATCTACCATAGATCTATTTGCCTATTTTTTTAGATCTATGAAATCTGGACATATTGCTGCCGTTTCGGTTTCACATCGCCGCCGCCGCCTCGGTTTTGCATCGCTGTCGCTCGGTCCTCATCGCCTCCGCCTCGATTTCGCATCGCCGCCGCCGCCTCGGTTTCTCATCGTCGTCGTCCCTGCTTCATCCTTCCATCGCCGCCGCTTCATACGGTGGTCTCCGTCGGTTGAAAGATTTCTTCCATCGAATTTTCTCTTAGATATAGAGAGAGAGAGACACGAGAGATTTCTCTCAAATAGAGAGAGAGAGAGAGACACGAGAGTGAAAGAGTGAAATGAGGGCAATTAATTTTTGAAATGGAAATTAATTATTAAAAGGTGTGGGGTGGGGGGGAGATAATGTGGGTCCTACACTTTAAAATACAATTTGATAGTCAATTGTATGAATTTGGGTTTTGAAGAATCTCATGTTTTTTTTTTTTGCATTTAAAGCCCATGAATTGTAGTAGGGTGCACTTATTCCATAACTTATTATATTACAGGACAATACTAAAGGTCCAGAATTTGGACATCCAAAAAGGGTATTTTCATCATTTTACGCCCTAAAAAGCCCTAATCTACCCCTACTACAATTTGTGTCGCCCAAATGAAAATTTTCAGATTTTTAATGAAATTCAATTTGAAAATTTGAAAAGATTTTGTCAATTAAAAAAAAAGATTTTCTTATATTTTCAAGGCAACCATTACTTTCATTTTTCAATACACTTGTCTTTATTCTCTCTATACATACAAACCCTAATATTATACATAACATTAACTTTCTTCTCCATTCTTCCTCAAAAAAAATCGGTGGTAGCTTCATTTCATGTTAGAAAAATGTCGAAATTTTTTTATGTTGTGTTCAGGGGTTCGAGTTGGCATATACGATAGTTGGCACGAATGTGCTCAACATGTTATAGGTTTCAAATGTAGTTTGTATCGATCTTTCAAGACGGAAGAAGAAGCCATCAATGCATATAATGCATATTTCCGACGAAATATCGCCGGAAATGGAGATGAAGACGATGAGAAAAACAATTCTTATTCGGAGGGGATTTCGAAAAGGGAAGAGGCCTCAAGTAATGTTCAAGGTGTTGAAGGAAATCCGATTCAAGGTGGTGTTGGGAAAATAGGGGTGCCCGGAATCTATTCGGGATGAAATTTAAATACGAATTTAAATTCAATTATTACTAGCATGAATTAATCCTAATTAATTCAAATAATAATTCCAACAACTAATTTATCATCATGCATGTTGAATTAATTTACATATAATCTAGGCGGAATAAACAAGATAATATGTGATATACGTACCTCTTGTAGACTTGGCCTTTGAATAAACGGGACGATTACGATCTCACTTTATCAACCCAAAAACCTTCTCAAGTATTTTCCATTCGCCTTGTTCGATCACCGGTGGGAGATGCTATCGAACAATTTAAATAACTAAGGAAAAATAAAAATATATATGCTCTTGATTTTTCCAACACATGGAATTATGTACTTGTGGATGAAATAATCACCCCCTATTTATAATTAGAGGTGGCCGAAAATTAGGATTATTTGGGCCTTGGAGAAAATCTTTTCTTAGGCTCTAAGAAATCTTGAATATATCTCATATATTCTTTTCTCCAAAATAAAATATTCCACAAAAATCTCACCCTCCTAATTATCCTTGTATTTTTCGAAAACTATAAGAAAGGAATCCAAGATTTGGATCTTCTTGAATATATGAGATAATCTTGTATTCCAAGAATACTTATCTTCCATAATATCTTTTCAAGAAAATCAACAAAATCTTTTCTTTTCTTATTTACCAATTTTCGAAAATTACATCAAAAAAATCAGCATAATATATTCTTTTTATTTTAATCACCTTATCATTATTGGGCTACTTAATGGGCTACTTGAGGGGCATTTAAGGAGAATTAAGATTGGACCTCCTAATGGACTTCTGAATTTCAATATTGAGCCCCAATATAATTCAATCCATTAATATTAATTATTACCACTAATAAATTAATATTGCACTATCCATCTTAATCCATATTTCGATAATATGGGCTCCCGGTTATTATTTCCCGCGTTTAAGATTATCAAGTCCATTAATTAATTAAGCTTCTAAATTGCTCTAAATTAATTAATATATTTCACCTTGGAGTAAAGACAGCTCAACATTATTATTCGTACAGAAGAAACTAATTCTTCACTTGCAAGATTTGGTACAATAAAACTTCTGAGCCCACCAAGGGGACTAATCACACGAGCCGTACTCGCACGCATTTCTCCGTATTAAATCTTAGCAACCGTCGTATGATTAATATTACTGCCCAAGACACAAAGTTCGAAGTCACAATGATTCTCACCCAACATGAATCAAAGCAGTAACCATTAAGCACACACGGTCCTATTTAAGTGACGGAGATTAAGAAATCAACAACCACTAAGGTCTAATTCTTCACATTTCAGAACAGAAGAATTTATCCTCGATGTAGGTCCTCTTCAACACATACTAAATGTGCTAGTGCAATCTCTTAGTCAAGACAGACCAATCTGAGCCTTACACATCGACCTTTCACGGCGGATTGTTCAATTCCACCTAGGTCGTGAACATGTACGTTTAGTTACAAGTAAACTGTTAATGTTGTCTTCCGTGATCGGGTATCACCACATTAACTACAATGTAACATGTACCATATATTGAACGGTTTGCAATAAATATTCAACATTCAATCATATCTAAAGAAAATGTAATAAAAGAATTATTCTCATAAACAAGTGTTTGATACACGAGTTATACAAAGTAAAAGCATACTTTCACGTATAACTCCAACAATCTCCCACTTATACTTAAAGTCTGCTTTTTAGTATACATCACGCATGTCTTAGTGTAGTAGCTCTACGTGACATCTCATGTCAACCTACACTAACCTAATAATTCCTCCCACTTATACTTAAAGCAGATTGGCAATAGTCTTGACTCTCATTCCATCCACATGTCTCTCGAATGTATTCAGAGGCAGACCCTTTGTGAATGGATGTACTAGGTTGTCCTCCGACATTTATCTTTGCCACCTCTTTATCTCCTCTCTTAACGATTTCTCGTATAAGATGGTGTTTTCTTTCAATGTGTTTGCTGGCCTTGTGGGCTCTCGGTTCCCTTGAATTTGCAACTGCTCCGACATTGTCACAAAAGACAGTTTATCTTGTCGGGCAAATTCGGAACAACGTCCAAGTCCACTAAGAAGTACTTGAGCCAAACCGCTTCTTTCGCTGCTTCATAAGCAGTTACTTATTCGGTTTTCATGGTCGAATCGGCGACTAATCGCTTCTCCATGTCATGACTCCTTCTCCCATGCAAAACACACTACTCGAGGGAGTTATTCTGGAGTCTATGTCTGATTGGAAATTTGAGTCCGTGTATCCCATGGGAATTAGACCGTCTGACTGTTAAATCAGCATTCCATACCAAGTTCTTTTCAGAAACTAAAGAACGCATTTAATTGCAATCTAATGTGCTTTCCCGGGGTTACTTTGATATCTTGCCATCATGTCCACGACAAAGCAGATATCTGGTCTCGTACACAACGTTGCATACATAAGACTTCCTACGTCCGAAACGTACGGAACGTCTTTCATGTCATCTATCTCCACGTGCGTCTTAGGGCATATTTCTTTGGATAGATGGATTCCGTGCCTAAAAGGTACAAAACCTTTCTTGGAATCTTGCATGTTGTATCGCTTCAAAACAGTGTCTTTGTATGAAACTTGCGATAAGCCCAACACCCTCTTCTTGCGATCGCGAGTGATCTTGATCCCAAGGATGTGACCGGCTTCCCCTAAGTCCTTCATATCAAATTGTTTTGACAGCCATACCCTTACGTCTGACAATACCTTTACATTGTTTCCAATGAGCAGAATATCGTCTACGTATAATACTAAGAATACCACCGCAGTTCCGTCACACCTTTTATACACACAACTTTCGAACTTGTTTTGATCACAAACCCATAAGACTTAATAATTTGATCAAAACACTGGTTCCAAATACGCGATGCTTGCTTAAGTCCATAAATGGATCTCTTAAGCTTGCATACGAGGTGCTCTTGGCCTTTTTCAATGAAACCTTTGGGTTGTTGCATATAGATCCCGTCAAGACTTCCGTTAAGGAAAGCTGTCTTGACATCCATTTGCCAGATCTCGTAAACTAAGTGCACAGCGATCGACAAGAGAATACGGATGGACTTAAGCATAGCTACAGGCCACAGGCCACAAGCCTTGATTTGAAGGTCTCTACCCTTCCGTCCGGTCCTCTTTTCCTCTTGTACACCCATTTACATCCAATGGGTTCTACCCCATTGGGTGGATCGACCAACTCCCACACTTGATTATGATCCATCGAACCCATCTCGGTTTTCATTGCGGTTTGCCACGCCTCCGCGTCTTTGTCTTGGATTGCCTCATCGTACGTCCATGGGTCTGATTCATCGTCGGGAATCAAATCCGAAGATTCTCCAATTCCCATGAATCTCTCGGGTTGCCTTGCAATCCTCCCACTACGATGGGGTTCCGGTTGTGAAGGTGTGACGTGTGGTACATCATCTTGTATACTTGGTATAGGAGTTTGCCCTCTTAACTCGTCTAAGGTAATCTCACTTCTGGGCTTTCTTTTGTTCATATAGTCTTCCTCCAAGAATTTAAAGTGTGAACTAATCACGGTCTTTTGATCCCTGGGACTATAGAACATACACCCTTCCGTTCCCGCAGGGTATCCTAAAAACAGCCTTAATTCCGAACGTGGATCCAACTTACCGGCTTCCTTGTCTAGCACGTATGCCGGACAACCCCAAATCCGCAAGTGTCTTAGACTGGGCTCGCGCCCGGTCCACAATTCCATTAGGGTTTTAGGAACCAATTTGGATGACACCAAGTTTAGAATGTAAGCCGTCGTTTCCAAGGCGTTACCCAAAATGATTTGGGTAAATCCGAATAACTCATCATGGATCTGACTATTTCTAAAAGAGTCTGCTTCCTTCGTTCCGCCATATCGTTCTATTGAGGGGTTCCCGGTGCGGTCAACAGGGATACAATCCCTTCGTCCGATAGGTAGTTCAAGAATTCATTGATAAGGTATTCGCCTCCACGATCAAATCGTAGAAACTTGATACTTCTTTCCCTATGCATCATAAGGTAGATGTATCCATATCTCGAGTAATGACAAATTACTCATACCCCTTCTTGCTATGATCATCATTGAACCACACATATCGGTATGAACGAGTTCTAACACTTTGGTGGCTCTATTCCCCTTGGCTCCAAATGCCCTCTAGGTCATTTTACCCTATAAACAGGATTCACAAGTTGGAAATGACTCAACTTGAAGTGACTCCAATGATTCATTTTTTCACCAACCTTTGTATCCGCATTAGATTAATATGACCTAATCTAAGATGCCATAGAAGTGTTTCGTTCATGTCTGAAGAATGCTTTCTTTTGTCACTCGAAATAATCGATGTGTTATTAGATTCAATTTTATGAGTGGCGTGCCCAAATAATGGTATAAAGATCATCCATTGAAGTTCCGGAACAGATAAACTCATCATTTCAAGAAATAATAACATCCTTATTAAAAGAAACTGAGTATCTATTCAAAAATAGTTTAGAAACTGAAGGTTGAGTTCTTTCTAAACTAAGAACATGAAGAACGTCTCTCAAGACCATAACTCTATCTTCAAAAGATAGGCGCACTTCTCCCACTGCTTCAGCTGCCACTCTCGTAGCATTGTCCGATGTGATGGGGATCTCACTTCCGTTAAGTCGTCGGGTTAGCTTGAACCCATGAAACAAATGTGATCAGTAGCTTTCGTATCCACTATCCACGAATAGACAGCATACGCCACTTCACAAGTTTCGACGACTAGGGTGTGTGAAGTACCTAACTTTCCTAGCCTCTTAGGCTTGGAACAGGCAGACCTCCATTGTCCTCTCTCACCGCAACTAAAACACTTCCCCTTCGATGCTAGCCTTTGCATTTGCCTTTCGCAACAATTAGATTTGCTTGGATCCGGCCTTTAGTTCTCTTCCTCTTTTTCCCTCCCTTGGGACCAAAAGAGGTAGACGGACCATTAGCCACCATAGCACTAGACTGGTGCTCCATTATCACCTCCACTGAAACTAAAGCTTGCAAGGGCTCGGGCAAACGATTTGTTCGTTCATTCATCTGACAGTTTAGATGAAACTGCTCAAAGCTTCTCGGTAGAGAATGGTATATGAAATCAATCAATATACGCACCAAGTACTTCCAACTTGTTAAGGTATGCCATTATCTCGAGAACGTGCTCCCTCATGGGCGTTCCTTCCACTATTTCTAACTTGACCGAGTCATGTTTGGTGAACTGATTAGTCATGAGATTCTGATGTGAAAACATCTCTTCAAGGCTTTCCAGGATTTCAACAGTGGATACAATGTCTTCATGAATGCGCCTCACATCCTCAGACAGAGATGTCAAGATGATGCACTTCATGTGTTCATTGTCACGCTGTCAATTATAAACTGTCTTTTCCCATTGCTTGACTTATCATTAGGCTTACCGGGTTTATTAACGTGAATAACCCAATTGTGTTTTCGTGTAGTAAGGACAAATTTAAAATACATTTCCAATCGATATAATTCTCTCCAAAAAAATTATTATCTTTAAGTATACTAAACAGTGGATTAAAAGGTTACGACATGATGAACTGAGAATAAAACATACATTCATATCAATATCTAGAAAAATACGAAATTATCACATAATTCGATCACATCAATTATATTGAAACCTTAAAACAATATAATCATGCATCAGCAAACATCTCGAAACAATTTAAATGCGCCACGAGGGGTGATCTATACATTTAAATACATTCAAGCGGATTACAAACTTAAAAGTTACAAATCCTTAATTCAAAATTAATAGTTGGCTCCCACTTTGACCACATAGAAATTGACAGGGACTCCGAGGGGAGTAAGTTAATATCAATTTCCTATGCCTAAGTAATAACCATAATTAAATACAGGATTATTATTTCGCTTTGAGCAAGTCACTCGTGGTGAGGGTCAATACCGCCACTAGTAATAATCCACAATCATCATTTCGGAATTTATTCATGTGAAATCCGTTCTTTTGGCCGATCCGAGGGGGAAATGTATTCCAAAAGAACTTCACAAATAAATAAATTATGGAGGCCAAATTAATCCAATTTTAATATCCGGAATAAAATTGCGATTAAATAAACATACTTAGTAATTTTCGAAAGTAAGGTTTTTCTTGGACAATTAAATTCATGCAAACACATATTAACAAATAATAATAAGTGCACGAAATAAAACATTCATCAAAACAAAATTAAACACATTGGAGCACTCAAATCCAATTGTCACGGTTTAATTTCTTCACGTCTTGATGCGAAAAATTGTCCTTGTTGCTTTCCGTCGTTCGTCTCGAAACCCGCTCCCACTCGAACAACAACACTTCATCAAAAACAGCATCATTTGGGGTTCGGGACGACGTTTAAAATCACACGAAAGAAAACAGAATAAAAAAGATTCCACGGCCCGAGATACGGCGTGCGTCGGCCCACGGAGTGGGCCCGCGCGCCTCTCGGCCCAGCAGCCGAGGCGCTGCGTACCGAGGCGCTGCGTGCCGAGGCGCGCCGAGGCGCTGCAGGCCTCGCGCCGAGGCGCTGCAGGCCGCGCCCGAGGCGCGCGCGCGCGCTTGCGCGCCGCCGGCCACCCGTCGCGCGCGGGTCGTGCGCTGTGCACCCCGTGCGCCGGGTTTTGACGTCCATTCTCGTTTTCTTCACCCCATACACGATTTTACGTCCATGCATGCGCCGCACACGCATGCATCGTCCGGGTACGCCGTCTTTAATTCTTCGTTCATCGTCACGATCCGGTTACAATTTATTTTTAAAAAAAATAAATACTAGGTCTAGACTAGTCTATTACAATGATCGAATCAAAATAAAAACAACTAATCTACTCGTGGATTTTCTCACGAGAAAAACGAATTCGAACGAATCGAATTAAAAACAATTAATTCACACGCATGAAAAATTAACAACATTAAAACCATGACAATTGGATACCTGCAAAAAAGATCTAGCAATTCTACTATCCAATTTCAAATTAATGTTTAACAATTTAAATTCCAATTTAAAGATCAGAGCCCGAAACCGTGGCTCTGATACCAGTTGTTGGGAAAATAGGGGTGCCCGGAATCTATTCGGGATGAAATTTAAATACGAATTTAAATTCAATTATTACTAGCATGAATTAATCCTAATTAATTCAAATAATAATTCCAACAACTAATTTATCATCATACATGTTGAATTAATTCACATATAATCTAGGCGGAATAAACAAGATAATATGTGATATACGTACCTCTTGTAGACTTGGCCTTTGAATAAATGGGACGATTACGATCTCGCTTTATCAACCCAAAAATCTTCTCAAGTATTTCCCTTTCGCCTTGTTCGATCACCGGTGGGAGATGCTATCGAACAATTTAAATAACTAAGGAAAAAGAAAAATATCTATGCTCTTGATTTTTCCAACACATGGAATTATGTACTTGGGGATGAAATAATCACCCCTATTTATAATTAGAGGTGGCCGAAAATTAGGATTATTTGGGCCTTGGAGAAATTTTTTTCTTAGGCTCTAAGAAATTTTGAATATATCTCATATATTCTTTTCTCCAAAATAAAATATTCCACAAAAATCTCACCCTCCTAATTATCCTTGTATTTTTCGAAAACTATAAGAAAGGAATCCAAGATTTGGATCTTCTTGAATATATGAGATAATCTTGTATTCCAAGAATACTTATCTTCCATAATATCTTTTCAAGAAAATCAACAAAATCTTTTCTTTTCTTATTTACCAATTTTTGAAAATTACATAAAAAAAATCAGCATAATATATTCTTTTTATTTTAATCACCTTATCATTATTGGGCTACTTAATGGGCTACTTGAGGGGCCTTTAAGGAGAATTAAGATTGGACCTCCTAATGGACTTCTGAATTTCAATATTGAGCCCCAATATAATTCAATCCATTAATATTAATTATTACCACTAATAAATTAATATTGCACTATCCATCTTAATCCATATTACGATAATATGGGCTCCCGGTTATTATTTCCCGCGTTTAAGATTATCAAGTCCATTAATTAATTAAGCTTCTGAATAGCTCTAAATTAATTAATATACTTCATCTTGGAGTAAAGACAGCTCAACATTATTATTCGTACCGAAGAAACTAATTCTTCACTTGCAAGATTTGGTACAATAAAACTTCTGAGCCCACCAAGGAGACTAATCACACGAGCCGTACTCGCACGCGTTTCTCCGTATTAAATCTTAGCAACCGTCGTATGATTAATATTACTGCCCAAGACACAAAGTTCGAAGTCACAATGATTCTCACCCAATATGAATAAAAACAGTAACCATTAAGCACACACGGTCCTATTTAAGTGACGGAGATTAAGAAATCAACAACCACTGAGGTCTAATTCTTCACATTTCAGAACATAAGAATTTATCCTCGCTGTAGGTCCTCTTCAACACATACTAAATGTGCTAGTGCAATCTCTTAGTCAAGACAGACCAATCTGAGCCTTACACATCGACTTTTCACGGCGGATTGTTCAATTCCACCTAGGTCGTGAACATGTACGTTTAGTTACAAGTAAACTGTTAATGTTGTCTTCCGTGATCGGGTATCACCACATTAACTACAATGTAACATGTACCATATATTGAACGGTTTGCAATAAATATTCAACATTCAATCATATCTAAAGCAAATGTGATAAAAGAATTATTCTCATAAACAAGTGTTTGATACACGAGTTATACAAAGTAAAAGCATACTTTCACGTATAACTCCAACAGGTGGATCATCCTTTGCCAAAATGCTATTTTTTGGAGTTGCTTCGGGTTTCTTTGGTGGGGTTGCAAGTTTGATGTTTAGGTATTTTGTTTTTTCAATTGTAATGAGTAATGTTAGGATTTTAAGTTCATTTTGTAATGCTTGATTTTAAGTTAATTAAATTTGTTTGTTTTTTATGTGTTCTTGTTCAATTTTTTTTTTTTTCGAAATGTGGAAATCTGGAAATATTTTTTAATTTTCGTAATATAGTTAGTCTATTCAACAATCAATTATGAAAATTATTGTGTACAATAATTTTTTACACTTCAAAAATTACAACATATTTTTCCAATTTAGGGAAAATATTTTTCAATTCGAAAAAAGAAATTAGTGGATAAAATTTTCAGTTCGATAAATGACAACTTATTTTTCCAATTTAAATCTTTGAAAATCACAGTCGAATTATAATTTATTTTTCCAAATATATTTTTTCAGTTTAAAATTTCGAATTACAATCAAAGAAGTGTTCGAAAATTACAATTTTTTCCAATTAATTTTTTTGAATTACAAATGAAGAAGTGTTCGAAAATTACAATATGTTTTTCCAGTTCAATTTTTTATTTTTTCAGTTCGCTTTTTTTTCCAGATCGAAATGCAATCGAATTTTAGAATTAATTTCAGTTTTTTTCTAGTTTAGTGTTTAATGTTAAACTTGATTTCTATAACTTAGTTAATATACTTATAGCAATACACACACAAGAAAAAAAAAATACAAACAAATTTAAAATATGAAATACATCAATTAATCATAGAGGAATAATTAGTGTTAGTTTCATAATTACTATACCTAAGTTTAACAAGAGTATTATTATTAGTGTTGAATATATTATAAAAATTTGAGATTAAAAAAATGGATTCCATACAATTAGGGTTCCGAAAAATAAGATTAACAAGAGTATTATTATTAGTGTTGAATATATTAGCTTAATGGTACTCGAATTAAAAAAAAATTGAGGTTTAAACATAACACTCCCTTGTTTATTACGATTTTTTTACGATTCCAGACATAAGAGTATTACTTTTTATGTTTAGTAATATGTATATTAATTCTAGTAACGGTTAGGACCAATATTTAGTACCATTATTTAATAAATATTAAGTAAAAACATTTAGTATCATTATTTAATATATTAAGTAACAATATTTAGTATTATTATTTAATATATTAAGTAACATTGTGTTTATTAATTGTTAGTAACATTATTTGTATACAACTGAGCAACATTATGTTTAGTTAACAATATTTAGTATGATTTTTTCAATTAACATTATGTTTAGTAACGAAAAAAGTGGTGGATGACAAAAAAAACATACTAATTCATTTCATTAAAATAGTAGATGGTACAAACAAAATGTAAGGATAGATGACAACAAAACTAAAGAAAACCCTAAAGAGCTTTTTTTCCAAACAATTTCTCAAAGTGCCCATAGAAAGCAATGTCATGCTCTCTCTCCTTCTCTTTGGCTTCGATAAAAAGTTTTTCAACCTTAGCATTTTCTGATTCGTCCACCACCACGAGCTCCACCTCCAATTCTTGCACCTTCCTCATGAGAGTGTACTTTTGATCAAGCATGGAGTACAACTTAGATGTCTCAATTCTAAGCACACTTTTATCCTCCTAAGTAAAAAAACGTCAAAAAAATAAAAAAATTAGATATACAATATAAACGAAAATTAAAGAAGTGAAAGATTTGACACAAGGACGCAACAAGTTTGTACCTCATGTTTTGCCATCATTGAGGCAAGCTTCTTGTTGAATTCGGTAAGTATTTTGAGGTAAGACATGAACTTGTCCATGTTTAGATGAATAGAAGGGTGGATGTGGAGGAGAGAGAGTTTTGTGACAAGAAGCTCTAATACACTACACTATTTATAGTGGTTTAAGCCTTGTTAGGTGATAGGTGTAGAATTTTCTAGAAGATATAATTTATGTGAGAATGCTTTTACTAGCAAAGACATAATTTATGTGAGTGTTTTTACTAATATTTTTATTCATAAAAATTAAATTCGGTGATAACAATTTAATTTTGTAGCAAAATACTAATACTAACACACATTATTAGTAATACTAGCAAGGGTAAGGGTTTAGGATTGTGGGTTTAGTGTTGAGGGTAATATTAGTATTACCAATATGCATTGATAGTGTTACCAATAGTGATGGTAAGTAATACAATTAATATTTTTTAACATTACGAGTCCGCTCTCAATTAATTCTCAACAATTACCATTTAAATCATTCAAATTGAGGTTTATGGTGAGGGTTTGCCGTGACTGGTAAGGGTTTAGGGTGATATTACCAAGTCTCTGGTAGTATTACCAATACGCATTGATAGTGTTACAAATAGTGATGGTAAGTAATACAATTATTATTTTCTAACACTACGAGTCCGGTCTCAATTAATTCTCAACAATTACCATTTTAATCATTCGAATTAGGGTTTACGGTGAGGGCTTGCCGTGAGTGCTTAGGGTTTATGGTGATATTACCGAGTCTCTAGTAGTATTACCAATACGCATTGATAGTGTTACAAATAGTGATGGTGGGTAATACAATTATTATTTTTTACTTGACAATTACCATTTTAATCATTCGAATTAGGGTTTACGGTGAGTGCTTGCCGTGAGTGCTTAGGGTTTAGGGTGATATTACCGACTCTCTAGTAGTATTACCAATACGCATTGATAGTGTTACAAATATTGATGGTAAGTAATACAATTATTATTTTCTAACATTACGAGTCCGCTCTCAATTAATTCTAAACAATTACCATTTTAATTATTCGAATTAGGGTTTACGAAGAGGGCTTGCCGTGAGTGCTTATGGTTTAGGGTGATATTACCGAGTCTCTAGTAGTATTACCAATACGCATTGATAGTGTTACAAATAGTGATGGTAAGTAATACAATTATTATTTTCTAACATTACGAGTCCGCTCTCAATTAATTCTCGACAATTACCATTTTAATCATTAGAATTAGGGTTTACGGTGAGGGCTTGCCGTGAGTGCTTAGGGTTTAGGGTGATATTACTGAGTCTCTAGTAGTATTACCAATACGCATTGATATATAGTGTTACAAATAGTGATGGTAAGTAATACAATTATTATTTTCTAACATTACGAGTCCACTCTCAATTAATTCTCAACAATTACCATTTTAATCATTCGAATTAGGGTTTACGGTGAGGGTTTGTCGTGAGTGATTAGGTTTTAGGGTGTTATTACTTAGTCTCAATTAGTATTACAAATACGCATTGATAGTGTTACCAATAGGGGTTGATACTAATATAAATACCAATTTTCTTATTTTTGATAGGGTTAAAAATTTCGAAATAGTTGTTAAATTTTTTGAAATAGTTGTTAAAAATTTCGAAATAATTGTTAAAAATTAGAACATATTTCGAAATAATTGTTAAAAATTAGAAGATAATTCGAAATAATTATTACAAATTAGAAGATATTTCTAAATTAGTCAAACTTTTTTTTTCTGGAAATAATCTTAATCAATTTTTTTTAATTAGAAGATATTTCAAAAACTTAATTAGGTGAGATATTTTAGGCAATGTAATCAAATAATCGATTTTCACCCTAATATAAATATCAATTGTTGATTTTTTTTAATTTAAATATCAATTTAATTTCGGATCATCCAACCGTTACAAATTTTTTTTTTAAATCTAACCGTTATAATTTAATTTTCACCATAGTAATATAAATATCAATTTTTTTTATTTTTTTTTTTGGAAATCCAACCGCTACACGCGGGTTTACCCTAATTACACCTCACGCGGTTTTACACTAATTTAACACGGTTTTGGCTCCTAATCACACGCTAACAATAACTTTTCTCATTAATTCTGCCTAATCACACGCTAACAATAAGTTTTCTCATTAATCTTACTTGATACTCGAGCGATATCCAAGAGATGATACGCAGTCTTGGATTTTTTTTTCGACAAATGGAGTTATAAGATCTTCCATGGATGTATAAGCAAGCAAATTCATTGGACGAAAGTGTGGTTATGGCCGCCCAAGTAAGTGCAATCATTTGCTTTTGCTCGGAAATGGTTATGGCTGTGTAATCAACCAATAAGGTAAGTCTATAATCCTACTTTTTAATGATTAAAAAAGATTTTGATGATTAGGCTGCCCAAATCCTAACTTTTTCTCTGATATTTTTTCTTGTAATTGTGAAACGCTGCCACATGCAACGACTATTTTTATTTGAATCCAATGTGCTCATTAGGGGTAGGGTTTTTCTCGAATCCATTATGCTCATTAGGGCTATGGTTTGTTTTGTTTCGGAACGACATTAGGGTTTCTTCCAAAGGAGGGGTAGAAATGGTGTAGGATTAGGGTTTCGAATTTTATTTTTTTTAGTAAATTTTTTTTTTTTAGAAATGGTCAAGTCTAGTAGTATACTAAAATATTTTTCTGAATCGGATCATATACCATATTAATGATTCGGATCCTATATATATTTTTTAGAAATTGTGTAGGATTAGATTAGTATAGTACAATATTTTTCTTATTATACGTTAAGTATATGTTATATGTAAGTATGTTTCGAAATTATACGTTAAGTATATATTATACGTTATTCGTTAAATACTAGAGTTTCAATTTTTTTGTTTGTTTGTATTAATGGTAAGTATGTTATATGTATTAATTTAGTAAAATATTTTTTAATTTGAATTAGGCCTATGGTTTCGAATATATTGTATAATATTTTTTAATTTGTTTTTTTTTTTTTTTTGTATTAATGGTTAGTATACATTATAATTTAGTAAAATATATTTATGGTTTTGAAAGGGCACTTTTCGAATATGTATGTATATGGACCGATTCGGATCCTATATATATATATATATATATATATACATTTTTTTTTGGAATTAATTGTTACTTAATGTTATAATTAATTTATAAACCTTATACCTTATTTTTATTTTTATACCTTACAACCATATCATTTACCTCTCTCCCATCATCCACCTCCTCTTTCTCTCTCCCATCACCAACCTCCTATTTCTCTCACCATCATCCACAATATGGTGAGAACAAGGTCCGAAGTAAGGAAACTAACCTTGATACTCGTTCGAAAGCCCTATCCAAGAGCCAATATCCTTATTCCACCCCACGACTTCTCCACGATGTGCAGGACCACTGAGTTCCATGCTTGTTTGGTAAGATTCGATTTTTTTTTTCTTTTTTATGCCTTTTTTCTATCTGTTAGTTAAAATATTTACTTTGTTGTGTAATGCTTGATATTTTAGAACCTTCCATTCGAGTTCATTGACATAATGGGCAAGGAGTCAAAGATCATCAACATGTGTTCGTTTAAAATGGAAAAAAAGATTGAGGGTTCTTACCGATACACATCAGATCGACCATTCTAGGAAGAGATTTGGACGGCTAATGCATGACTGGGCGGAGTTTGTGGAGGAGATGGATACCCATCAGGGGGATGTCCTCTACTTCAAGTACGTCGGTGATCCTACGCAGTTGAATGTTTACGTTCCCCGATCGGATAACCTTTTGAAGATGGAGGAGAAGGAGTAGACAAATTACTTGTTTTAAATAATTTGAATGGGTTTTCGTACTTTTTATTTCTATTTTAAGTATTATGGACAATTGTTTTTTTAATTTTGATGCAATATCTATGACAAATTATTATTACGTGAGTTTTATTTAATTTCTAGTACTCGTTTAATTAGTATTACGTGAGTTTTCAATATCCAATATGCATGACAAATTATTATTGAATTAGGGTTATGGTTTTGGCTAGCACTCCCTTGCAAAATTACTCATCCGAATTAGGTTTGTTTTTCTAATTAAAATTTGAATTAAAACGACAATTAATATATGAATTAAGAAAATCTTAATTAACCGTGTAATGTAATCTTCAGAAACTAATATATCACTCCTTGCTAAAAATTAAGATATTTAATTTAAAATAGTAATGTAAATAAAATTTAAAAACAGTTGAAACCAAACTTGAGAAATATAATTATCCAATAAGTTATCATAAAGTTTGATAAATGTAATTAGAGGATTTCTTAGGTCAGGCATCCTGTCGAGTTGCCTGATATCAGGTATGCTCTATAAACCATCAGATTTAAAATCTAATAAAATCTAATGGTTTATATTTGATGACTTGCTACCTATTGAATTAATGATCTAATTTTCTATCGAGTAGTATCGACTTTGTCGTCTTTTTTAAAAATTATATTAAATTTAATAATTTATAAATCTGAAATTATTAATTTACAAATTTATCCTTATTTAATTTATAAAAAATATTCTAATTTATTTTTAATAATACAATTAACAAATATTCTAATAAAAAATATTATAATTAAATCTGAGATCAAATTTTTTATCCTAGGTTTATTAGAACATTCATCCTGTCGACAATCTCCAGCGCCGCAGCCACATCCCACCGCCGCCCGCCACATCTCAGCCCAAGCCGAACACAGTCTTTTCTTTCGCTCGCAAGAATTCCTCATGCTCTACAATTAACCGTTCCGTCTAATACAGCCCAACGTCGCCCACATTAGCCCCAACGTCAACCAAAGTCCAGCGCCAACCACGGCGTGGAGTCGGCCTCAACAGCTTGTGCCGACCATAGTCCATCACCGGCAACAACGTCAAGAGGGTCCCGATTGATTTTGAGGTGAGAGTTCACAATGATTTTTCTTTTCAAATATATATATAGAGTACGCTGAGCATGAATATTTTGTTAAACTAGATTATATATCTATAGCGATTCAAAGGGATTACATGCGGTAAAAATGGAGTTTTTCTTACTCTTTGCGCTGAAACATTCAAGGAATCTTTCAATATAGTTTACCAAGACTTAATCAAGCTAGCTAGTCTATAAATACAAATTATGGAATGAGCTTCTAATGACTATTTGCATGGTTCAAAACTACTATATATATATGTCTAACTTTAAACCTAATCTCTCAACCAGAATCATGAAGAAATATAAAAATGATGGGGTTTCTTGGACTAAAAATCCAGTTTAGAAACCTTTCAATTCTTATGACCATACTTGCCTAATCACCAAATTTTTCATTAGCAAAGCCCAACTGTCCTAATCATTGTGGTAATCTAAAAATTGCATTTCGTTTTGGTACATCCCTGGATTGATGTATGTATATTTTTATTTTGGCTTGATGTATGTATATTTTGGACTAGAATAGTCAAATCTATTGAAACTAGAATAGTCATTGTAATTTTTATATTGTACATTTAGCTCTAGAATCCTTTTAATTTGTTAAGATAAAATTGATTAGATTTGACTAGTATTCATATGAATGTACCGATGTTTATTTTGGAAATACGAGAGGAGAAGATAGTGCTGAAGCAGGATGAGGAGAAGAAGCACATTTCTGTCAGTGACATCCTGCCCTTTGGAACAAGGATGTCCATCCTGATTGCTCATGCCTGCCATGAGTACACCTTTGACTTGTAGCGACTACACTAGCTTCTACTAGTAGCTACCCCGCAAGAGTACGGGTTCACTGTAGTATGGGCAAGTATAGGGACCAAGTATTATCGAACCCAAGGGATGGTGTATATGCGAATAGATCCCTGAAGCTCTACGCGTCGTAGTTAATATGAGTGTGTTGTTTTTGGATTTTTGGAAAGATTAATTAAGCTAACTAAATTATCCTACGAATGCAAAAGGAAAATTAAACTAAGTATCTAAGGTGTATATGCAAGTATGAGATGGTGATGCTTAGGATAGGAATCCCTACGTATACTAACGGAGCAGGTACATAATCAAAGTAATCGTGACAAACAAGAATTAACCTAAGTAAAAGACCGTAGAATGAAAGCTCAAGATTTTTTACCCTAATACTTTATCCTAGCAATCGACTTCACTAATCCACTAACAAGTTAATGAATTGTGCTTAATTAATGAGACCCTAATTTAACTAAGGTGATGCGGTCGTCCTCCTTCGCTAAACCGGTAGATGAATTAACCTTTCCTAAACCCTCTCGTTAAGACTACTAATTGTTATTGAGTGATGCGGTCGTCCTCTCTCTAACACTTTCGTACTAAATTTAAAGGTAAAGTTCAGATTAATTATAAGAATTCATTAACTAAGAGAATTAAAACTAACGTCACAAGTTACTCTAATTACGTACCCACATCCTACTTCTACGAGTTCATCCTAACCTAAGCATGCAAGGGTTTTAGCCGGACATGGTTATAACAAAAATAAAAGCAATAGAAGAAACAACGAACAAAAACATAATGAATTGAACGAAGAAAATAAGAAACATGAACTAGGGTTTTAAAATAAAATAATTCTAAGAACTGAAATTTAAATTAACTAAAACGAAGTTTCAAAGTGTTTAAAGAAATCAAACTAATGAAAAGAAACTAAGAAACAAAAATAAACTAAGAATTCGTATGAAAAACCTCAACAACGTAAAAGTAAAACTTGCTCGTCTCCTTCCTCTCCAAAAACTAAGTCTAAAGTGATTTCTAAAGTTGGGGATCCTTCAAAACGTGTTTGGACGAGGTATATATAGGCACGGGTCGAAACGGGAGTTAATGGGCCGAAAATACGCATCCGGAGGCAAAAGTATATGGGCGCTCGAGCAAAACGCTCGAGCGGTCCCGCTCGAGCTGTGTAGCTCGAATGATGCATTCGCTCGAGCGGTCGCGCTCGAGCTGCTCGAGCGCTGAATCTTCTCTGTATGTTTTGGGCGCTCGAGCAATTCGCTCGAGCGGTGGCGCTCGAGCTGCTCGAGCGCAAGAATTGTTCTGTACGTTTGCGCGCTCGAGTAAGGCGCTCGAGCGGTGGCGCTCGAGCAATGCGCTCGAGTGATCTCTAATCCTTCCAAATGATACTTTTCCTCGTCCGCACTAATACCAATCGTATTTCTTCAATATCTTCTCATCCGGGCATCCGTTTGAGTCGATTCAAAGTCCTACGAACTCCGTTTTTCGTCCTCTATTCACCTATGAGCATCAAAGAGACAAATTTATCAATGTATAGAAATAATGCTCATTTGACTCTAAATACTCTATAAACTCGACCAAAACTAGGGCGTTTCTAGCTACGAATCATGACAATTTCACGCCTAATCAACCCCCCCAAACTTACCATATTGCTTGTCCCCAAGCAATGAAATAATAAGTCAAGTGAAATTGTTAGGAATGAGTAGGAAAACTCAATCATGCAAGCTAATGAACTCAAGCTTCAAAAGTCAATCACCCGTATACTCACTCACTTTCCTTCATCATACTCATGCAACAATAACAAGAAACACCAAGATCAAGCATGGATGTGCACTCAACGATGTGTTTAACTCCCTCACAAGTGTATAACAATGATAAAGGGACTCACTCAATCAATCAATCACACAAATTGGCAGCCATAGGCTTGTAAATGCTCTCAACTTCGACCATACTCTAGAAATCAATGCCGAATCAAAAAGGACTTTCAAAAGGTTGTAATGTAGGCTCTTTGGACAGGTGGGATAACAATATGGTAAAGTGACTCAAGTGAATGGAGAATAGAAATTCAAAACTTCGGTACTTCGAGATTAAGAACGAACTACTTCAAACGTATTCAATCACTACACTTTCGCTTTCAATTCTCTCAACACTTCAATTTTTTATCTTTCTCACTCCTTCACTTTTTCAATCACTTCATCATTTTTTTTCTTTTTCGCACAAACACATGAGCTCATTTTTTTTTCTTTTGCTCATTCTCAAATTTTTTTGTTCTTTTTCCCACATCTCAAAACTTCATCACACCTTCTTCTCATATTTACTCAACAAACAACCTTTTCCTTTTTTCAACTCAATTCACTTCCTTCATATTCACACTTTCCTATTCTCCACTCAAATTTGGACAAAAAGGCTTAGGAATTGGAATAGTGTTCATATGTGCTAGCAAATAAAATAGGCTTTAGGCTCAAAGGGGCTAACAAGGGATCAATGTCATTGGTAAGGAAAATTTTGGCTAAGTGACTTATTCAATTCAAAAATGGCCTAAGATCCTATTCGGCATATCAAACTAGACACAGTCTAGAAGCAAGAGCACATGCAAGTTCTAGCATCCTCTAAGGTGACGATCCACTCACAAACGAAGAGATTAAATCATGCATTTAAATCTCGTAAGGCACAACTCTCACGGCTTTCACATCCATGCTAGTCCTAGTGAATTCTCACTCTCATCACACAAGTACTCAAAAGAAAAATTCACAAGCATACAAGTTCTTTCTCAAATCAGCTCAAACTCAAACACTCACACAAAAGAATTTCTAACTCACTCTTACTACTCACTCTACTCATCAAATCATACTCAAAGATAGCAATCAACAAGCATAAGGTGATTGATAGACATAAAATATTGAGTAACAAAACAAATTAATAATAGCCCAAGGAGCATCTCAAGGCACCAAATAACTAACTCAACTCAAAGATAAGGGTGTGCATGCATGTGCAATGTAACAAGAAACATAAAAAACTCCACCCCCCAAACTTCGACCTTGCTAGAGGTCTAAGTTTGGGGTTGTGGGTTACCTCAACCAAATAATTCTGTTTCTCTCACTAGCTTTGCACACTCCCTTGTCTCAAGTGGGTTCCTTCAATCTGAATAACTCTATGATACCTTTACTTCTTTAGAGACAAGCCTACAAACAACTTACTCAAATACGAGGTTAAACATACGACTCAACAACATCCTAGTAACATAAAAGGAAAATAACTAAAAACACTCAAAAGCAAATAAAAATGGGTTGCCTCCCATTCAGCGCTATTTTTAAGGTCCTCATGCCGGACCAAGCTCAAAGGAGCTTATGGGACATCATACTCAAATTTACCTCCCTCACTCTCATAAGAGTGGTGTCTGAACTTCTTTCCTTGATGCCCCTCCATCATGAGTTCCTTTGCTTTCTTCTCATTCCCAAGTGTTATGGGTCTCAACTCCTTCTCACCTTTATCTGGAGGAGTCTTACCAAACAATTTCTTGAGTTTGGACTTTTTCTTCTTAACTCTTCCTTTCCCTTCTAACTGGACCACGTCCACTTTCTTCACCTCTTCATCCTTCAACTTCTTCACTTTATCCCTATCAACATAATCAAGAACATAATGCTCATGGGTTAAATAATCAAGTGAAGGACTAACAAAATCATGAATATCAGAAGGATTAGGGATAGGAGGCGTGTCTTCAACACGAGGATTAATTGCATCCATGCAATACAAGCTCTCATCCTCCTTCGGGTGTTTCATGGCTTCATATAGGGAGATCTTCACTTCTTGATCATCAACCTTCAACGTGATCTTCCCATTCGCCACGTCTAACACCATCCCCGCCGTAGCTAAGAACGGTCTTCCCAAGATCAGGGGTACGTGCTCATCTTCCTCCATCTCTAGCACTACAAAGTCGGCTGGAAAGATGTGATCTCCAACTCTCACTAGAACGTCTTCAACAACACCTTGAGGTCTAGTAATAGACCGGTCGGCTAGTTGAAGCGTCATCATTGTGGGTTGAAGTTCACCACCTTCCAACTTCTTGAAAAGCGACAACGGCATGAGATTTATGCTCGCCCCGAGGTCGCACAACGCTCCCTTCTTGATCCCGTTCCCAATGTCACAAAGAATGGTGAAGCTCCCGGGATCCTTCAGCTTCGGTGGAAGCGCCTTGTGCACTAATGCCCTCACCTCGTGGTTCAGCTGCACCAACTTCGGCTTATCCACTCGCCGTCTTTTCGCAATCAAGTCCTTCAAAAACTTCGCATAGTGCGGCATCTGTTCCAAAGCATCATAAAAAGGAATGTTAATGTGAAGTTGTTTAAAAACATCAAGAAATTTTGCAAATTTTTCATCAAGCTTCTTTTTCATGAAGCGCTGTGGATATGGGACGGGTATCACAGATTTGGGTACCCCCCATTCATCTCTTTCTGTTTCTTTCACTTTCTCTCTTGCTTCCTTTGCCTTTTTCCACTTAGGAACTCTATCAACTTCCTCACTTTCCTTGTCCTTCTGGGACTCATCCATATCTCTATGCTTCTCAATCCCTTCACTTTCAATCCCCTTCTCAACTTCATCTCATTTAGGCTCAATCTCTTCTTGGGGCATCTCAGAATCAGCAGGCATCTGAGGACCTTCGTAGTTAGTTCCACTTCTTAGCTGGATCGCCTTGCACTGCTCTTTTGAGTTCCCCTCCGGCATTCTATTCACTGACTTTGCAATTTGGCTCATCTGGAGCTCTAAAGAAGTGAACCTTCGATTGTTCTCTTGTTGAGTTCTAGTCCACTCAACGTTCATCTTCTGGAGCTCTTGATCACGTTGATCACCCTTCTTATGCAACTCCTTCACATCGTACTCCAAGGATGACAACCGCTTGCTCCCTTCCTCCACCTTCTGAAGGATCGCTCTCAACATCTCCTCGGTTGATGCACCGCCTTCTCCACCAGGAGGTTTAGACCCCGGATCAACACCTGCAGGAACAGTAACACCAGCTTTTGGGTTAGCATAAGAAAAATTATCATTCTTCCTCCATGTGTTTTGAGGAAGCTGCTGGCCTCCTTGATACCCCTGTGTGTTCCTCCATTGATTTTGAAGTGGATGTGGGCCTGGAGGTACAAATGGTTGGCCATAAGAAGGCCTTCCATACTGGTTTCCACCTTGGTAGCCATTCTGATTGTAATATGGACCTCCCATGTAATTGGCTACCTCTTGTTGTCCACTGGGTTGGTCTACTCTCTCATTCTCTACTGCATGCTCTCCACCCAAACTCTTCCCCAACTCGAGATTGTTTATCTTTTCCATCATGGCCATCAATAGCCTTCTCGTTCCTTCTCCCTCTTCAACCTGATGCACTCTCTGAAAATCTGCATCTCCACTCCAAGCACCGGCATTCGTGACAATGTTGTCAACGATCTCTCTACATCTCTCTATGCCTTGGTTCAGGAATGCTCCGCCCGCACATGCGTCTAAATGGTCTTGCCCCGTCTTGTTGGCACCACTATAGAAGAACGCCATAATGTCTCCCTCATTGTACCCGTGCTGCGGGCACTCAATCAGCATGTTTGAGTATCTCTCCCACGCTTGGCGTAAATCCTCTCCAGACTTCTGGCGAAAGGACGAGATCTCAATTCTAGCCTTGATCGTCCTAGATGGAGGGTAGGATCGCTCGAGGAACAGACGCTCGAGCTCGGCCCAAGTGGTAATACCTCCCCGCGGGAGCGTATTATCGTACCACTCCTTAGTTATTCCCATCAATGAGAATGGGAACAGCCTAAGCCTCTTGGCATCTTCAGACATGCCATTATAATTAAATGTGGAAGCTATCATGAGAAAACTCCTCAGATGTGTATGAGGATTCTCCTTCCCGATCACCCCTTTGAACTGATTCTCGGTCAGCAGCTTTAAAATCCCTGGTGATATCGAGAAGTTGTTCGCCTCAACAGGAGGCAAAGCCACTCCATCATAGTACCGCTGTGGCTGCGCTGCAAACCTCCCTCGAATAGCAATATTGTGATCTACGTTCTGAGGAACGTGTTGAGGATTAGCAGCTGGTACGGGTACTTGTTGGGGTGGTGGTTGGTAAACAGGTGGTTGGTTGTAAACTGGTGGTGGATGATAGACTGGGGGTGGAGGATACGGGTAAGGTGGGTAAGGATAAGGTGGGTATGGGTAATGTTGGTATACTGGGTTGTTGAAAGGGTTATTTGGGTTTTGTGGGTAAGCAGGGTTTTGGTTCTGGCTTTGGGGTTGTGTTTGTGCAGAGTTGATTGAGTTTTGCGGGTTTGGGAGTTGGTTCTGCGGTTCTCCTATGGGTATTTGCTGGTTACTGCTCTCAACTCCAACCGCCTGCTCCACTAAAACAGTATACTCTGCAGCTATTTTGTCTAAGTCCCCATCTCCATCCAGATTCATGTTGTCTTTGTCTCCAACAGTAGTCATTCTTCTCAAGAAAGCTCGGTTCCTTCTGGCTATCGTCTCAGGGTCTGACAGGATTCTTTCTTCGCCCGTATTGCCTTGTGAGCGTGTTTTCATAAACCTGAAACACTAGCAGAAGGATCAAAACGCAACTGCCTAATGAATGGAAATAAAAATCAAAACAGAAAATAAATCACCCACTACTAACTACTAAGCTATCTACAAGTCCTATTCAAAAAGCATATAACGCCATCCCCGGCAACGGCGCCATTGACTTGTAGCGACTACACTAGCTTCTACTAGTAGCTACCCCGCAAGAGTACGGGTTCACTGTAGTATGGGCAAGTATAGGGACCAAGTATTATCGAACCCAAGGGATGGTGTATATGCGAATAGATCCCTGAAGATCTACGCGTCATAGTTAATATGAGTGTGTTGTTTTTTGGATTTTTGGAAAGATTAATTAAGCTAACTAAATTATCCTACGAATGCAAAAGGAAAATTAAACTAAGTATCTAAGGTGTATATGCAAGTATTAGATGGTGATGCTTAGGATAGGAATCCCTACGTATACTAACGGAGCAGGTACATAATCAAAGTAATCGTGACAAACAAGAATTAACCTAAGTAAAAGATCGTAGAATGAAAGCTCAAGATTTTTTACCCTAATACTTTATCCTAGCAATCGACTTCACTAATCCACTAACAAGTTAATGAATTGTGCTTAATTAATGAGACCCTAATTTAACTAAGGTGATGCGGTCGTCCTCCTTCGCTAAACCGGTAGATGAATTAACCTTTCCTAAACCCTCTCGTTAAGACTACTAATTGTTATTGAGTGATGCGGTCGTCCTCTCTCTAACACTTTCGTACTAAATTTAAAGGTAAAGTTCAGATTAATTATAAGAATTCATTAACTAAGAGAATTAAAACTAACGTCACAAGTTACTCTAATTACGTACCCACATCCTACTTCTACGAGTTCATCCTAACCTAAGCATGCAAGGGTTTTAGCCGGACATGGTTATAACAAAAATAAAAGCAATAGAAGAAACAACGAACAAAAACATAATGAATTGAACGAAGAAAATAAGAAACATGAACTAGGGTTTTAAAATAAAATAATTCTAAGAACTGAAATTTAAATTAACTAAAACGAAGTTTCAAAGTGTTTAAAGAAATCAAACTAATGAAAAGAAACTAAGAAACGAAAATAAACTAAGAATTCGTATGAAAAACCTCAACAACGTAAAAGTAAAACTTGCTCGTCTCCTTCCTCTCCAAAAACTAAGTCTAAAGTGATTTCTAAAGTTGGGGATCCTTCAAAACGTGTTTGGACGAGGTATATATAGGCACGGGTCGAAACGGGAGTTAATGGGCCGAAAATACGCATCCGGAGGCAAAAGTATATGGGCGCTCGAGCAAAACGCTCGAGCAGTCCCGCTCGAGCTGTGTAGCTCGAATGATGCATTCGCTCGAGCGGTCGCGCTCGAGCTGCTCGAGCGCTGAATCTTCTCTGTATGTTTTGGGCGCTCGAGCAATTCGCTCGAGCGGTGGCGCTCGAGCTGCTCGAGCGCAAGAATTGTTCTGTACGTTTGCGCGCTCGAGTAAGGCGCTCGAGCGGTGGCACTCGAGCAATGCGCTCGAGTGATCTCTAATCCTTCCAAATGATACTTTTCCTCGTCCGCACTAATATCAATCGTATTTCTTCAATATCTTCTCATTCGGGCATCCGTTTGAGTCGATTCAAAGTCCTACGAACTCCGTTTTTCGTCCTCTATTCACCTATGAGCATCAAAGAGACAAATTTATCAATGTATAGAAATAATGCTCATTTGACTCTAAATACTCTATAAACTCGACCAAAACTAGGGCGTTTCTAGCTACGAATCATGACAATTTCACGCCTAATCAACCTTCGACTTCGAAGACAATCTTTCCTCCAAGAAGGTGATGTTTACTTCAGCAAGTGACGCTTACTCGATGCTAGGGCTGACTGATCCCAATGCTAAGGCAAAGGTTCAGGCTAAAAAGCCAGCTGGAAAGGCTAAGAAAGTGGCAACCAGTCTCATTGAGAGGGTGGATGACCTCTTTGAAAGGAGTAGGGAGGCTGAGGAGTCTGCCGCTGAGGGAGAGGAGGCTCAGCCTGCAGAGGATGAAGTGGAGAAGAAGAAGAAGAAGAAGGTGAAGATAGTGCTGTCAAGGAAGAGCACTAAATCTGGGACTGAGTCTGATCCCAAGAGAGCCGAATCTGAGGCTGAGAGAACTGACGATGACGTCAGGAAGGAGAGTGATCAGGGGGAGAGGCCTTTGAAGAGACTTAGGAAGGGAGTCAGAAAGTCCCCTGCTAAGAGACTGCCTATAGTGAGTGAGAGGGAGAAGTCAAGCTCTCCTAGAGCCTCTGACTTGGAGGAGGTGAGAAAATCTATCGAGACGGCTGAGTTGTTGCAGCCTGAGATAGTACCCACTCATTCACCCACTCACCCTGAATCCCAAACACCAACCAACCCTGACCCCACACCTCAACCAACCAACTCACCCCAAACAGCCGAGCCCAATAACCCAGAGTCAGTGCCATCACCTCAGAGGCCTGACCAACCATCAGATCCCACCATCCCCAACCCTGAAGATTTCTCCACTTACCCTAACCCAAAAGATTTCCCTAAAACCACTTCAATTGAAGAGGATGACTTCCTGGAAGTGGAGGAGGAGGAATTGGATGAGCATATGGTAGGAGGCATTCTGGAGAATACCCTAAGGGGGAACGCTACTGAATAGGCCTCCAAGTGCTGGCCAAGGCTAACGAAGTATGGAGAGCTTGCTGCCAACGTCATTGAGCTCAAAGTCTGGTTGGAGTTTAAGCAATCCAACATGCAGGAACAACACATGCTAGTCGATGCTCGTGGATGGGAGCACTGGGAAAATGAGGAGGCAAGATTATGCTCTTATTTTGGACTGACTAGCTAGCTTCAACTGCTGAATTTTGAAAACCTGAGGAAGCTAGTCGATGACTTAATGTCCAAGAGTAAGGCTGATCTTCTTTCAGATGGTGAGGAAGATAAGGGTGGAGAGGATGACGAAGATGCTCAAGGTGGAGCTTCGGAGAAAGCTGTGGAGGAAACAGCTGAGGAGGTTGATGTAATGGTCCCTGAGTCTCAGACTCAGGAGGAAGGTGTGAAAGACACTGGTGCCAAGGGTGGACCAGTGGCTGAGGATGTTTTGAACATCTCAGCCGCCGATGAAACATCTGTCAATGAAGGGATTCCCTGCCCTGAGACGAGGAAGAAAGATGTTGAGGCGTCCAAGGAGACTCCCAGTTCCGAAGGACAAGTTCCTAAGGTTCGAGATGGCGAGGCTGAGCCTGAGCAGGCGGCCACGACCACTCAACAACTGCCTTCAGTGCACCCTGAAGAGGGGACTGAGGATGCAGGGGCTGACAAGGGAAAACAACCTGCCACTAATGAGGCCGAATATGGTGATGAGGATGTGATCATAACTGGGGCCGGCCGAGCTGAATTCACAAGCATTGTGGAGGTCAAAACGGAGAAAACCACTGAAAATCTAGCTGAGCTTCAGGAGGAAGTGATGAGGCTACGCGCTGAGAAAGAAGAGGACTCCAAGTCCCTAGCAAAACACATCCGATGGACTAAATCAGCTTACAACACCCTTACCAATAGGGAGTTGATTTTGCTCAAGAGAACGATGACTGACACGGCCAAGTCAGTGAGGGCTGAAAGGAAGCGCACCAAGAAGATGCTGAGGCAAACCTTCAAGCAGTTGGCTGAGAAGGATGAGCAAAGGAAGGAAGATCTCAATCAGGCCGTGGAGAAGCTTGCAGCTCAGGCTGGAGCCCTATTCACTCAGGACTCAGCGTCCAAGTTGGAGCTGGAGTCAGGACGAATTGCTCAGACTTCAAAAGATATTGCTGAGAGGCTGACTCAAACAGGTGATCGATCCGCCAAGGTGGAGGAGAGGATCGAGAAAGCTGAACAAAGACTCCAACTCTTCATGGAGGTCTTTGAGAAGAAGGTGAATGCTGCAATCAGTTCTGTTTCTTTTGCAGGAACCGGTATCTCGATGGGAGTTAACTTACTAAAGGATGGAATCAATGATGTTCATTCCCTAGCCTCCTTCGTAATTAACAGCGGATCTGACGCATTCCCATCCGAGGCCAATGATGATGCCAAAAAGGGGGAAAAGAAGAAGAAAAGATCCCGCCCTGAGGCATCTGAGGCAGTCAACCAAGGTGAAACATTTCAAGCTGATCCTGATGCCAATCCTGAAGGGAATGTGCTGAGGGTAAGGAAGTCAGCAAGGTTGGCAGCAGTAGAGAAGGAAGGTGGGGAGATTGTTGCCAAGCTGAAGGCGGAGGCAGCAAAGAAGGCGAAGGTTGATGAACCTTCTAAAGAGATCCAAATCTCCAAGCAACTTGAGTCAGTTCAGAAGTCTCCCCCTATGAACACAAGGAAGAACCCCATCACTTTCTCTGGGGAGATGGTGGCGGAGTTATGCACTGAGGCGTGGGGGACACCTTCTGAAAAGACTGAGGCTGAGCGCAGGGCTGAGATTGCACAAAAAGAAAAGATGCGTATCTTGGAGAAGAAAGTGGAGAAGCTGACTGATCTCACTGAGCTTCAACAAAGGGAACTCGATGATGCTATGATCAGTCTGCTAAGGAGAAAGAAGGTGAAGCCTGAGCCTAGGAAGTACAGAAAGAGGCCAACAACAAGAAAATCAACAATTCTTCAAGTCAGAATGCCGGAGTCAGGATTAAGGGAAGCCTATGTCGACGAGTTCATCTCCGAGGCACTGAAGGAGTTCTGGGCTGACGCGAAGGATGAGTTTGTGAAGTTGTGGTATGTTGTGAAGAAATGGGGCGACACTGATGATATCAATGCCCACTTCACTGACTACATGATGGAAAATCATCCTGAGTTGATCCAAAAGATACTGGAGGAGGCTGAAGCAACTCAAGTCCAGGTGAAGGCTCCTGAGTTCACAATTCGAGCTCCTCCCTTGGTTCCTGGAACACAGAAGCACAATACAAAGGCCATTATGATGGAAGTTTTGAAGATTGCCAAGGCTGAAGGGTACGTGAATCAACCTAGAAGACTTGACGAGCTGAAGGCAAGAGTCTATGCAGGCTATGGACTTAAACCTGAGATGAGATTAGTCTAGGTGTTCACTGCTTCCTTGTAATAGATCAGATTCATTGTAACCACTTTCAAATCTTTCAATGAAATCTATTACTTTTGCCCACAGACAAAAACTCATTGTGTTTTTGGCTGTTATTTAAATTCTGTACTTTATCAAGAATTGCTCTAACACTGTCTTATCTTATAGATAGGATCTTATATTTCCTCTAAGTGTTTTGAGGATCTTTTCAGTGTTTTGGCATCATCAAAAAGGGGGAAATTGTTGGGACAATGTCAGTTTTGATTAGATCCCAAAGCCCCTGAAAAGATGTTTGCATTTGTTTGTCAGGCTAGTCTTGGTTAGGACTTGAACTTAGTCATTTTACACTTCACAGGTACTCAGTAAGAGGAGCACTTACTGATGACAATCAAGACTTAGAGCCTGAAGACGGTTTACCATCCTGAACTTATGGCAGTTCTCTAAGCTGGCTGAGTAAGTCTCAGTGATGAAGAGTATGACCCTGAGGTCATTACTACTCAGTCCTGAAGGGAACAGGATGATACTGAGTTTATGGGAAGACTTGGAGTAGAGCCAAGCAATGCAAAAGGAATGTCAGCGTCAGGACAAGACCAGTGAGCTCAAGACAAAAGGAACTTAATAAGACAAGCCTGAAGCCCAGGAATAAGTTCTGACATTCTCACCAACCTGATGACGTGGACCAATCCTGGAAGGACACGCACGTACGGAACCTGACAGAAGACTGACTTCAAACTGCAGAATTCAACGGGCAAGCATTTAATGTGCATTTAATGCATATACCTAATTCCATGCAAGGACGGCTGCTGCATGAAGATATGTCCGTTTGAAGCCACTCTACATGGATGACAAGAAAGGCTATCTCTCCAACGGATAGTTTTTCAAATCACCTATAAATACAGAAGGCCTTGAACCCATTCAAGGCCACGGGAAATTTCCAAGCCAGAAATTACTCAAACTCTCAAGCATTCAAAAGCATTCAGCCTTAGAAGAAGCACTCGAAACCATCTAAATTTCTCAAGTGTTTCTTAGCTACTGAGAGTTATTCTGTATTCCAAAGAGCAAACTAGCATTATTTTAAGTTTAGAGAGATTGTCCAATCCTTAGCATAGCTTTGCCTTGTAAGGATAATCTCAACTTAGTTGGAATCCAAACTAAAACCAAAACCCTAAGTTAGGTTTGTTGGGAGTAAGTCAGTTAGTGAGTTAGTAAGAGGAGTTGTATAGATCAGTGAGGATAGCTGGTCTTGGTGCACCTTGGCACGTTAAAAACAAGAATCCCTTGAGTGGATTTCCTGTTAAATCAGGTCGTGGACGTAGGAGCTTGAGTCTCTGAACCACGTTAAACTCCTTGTGTTCTTATTGCTTTGATATTGCGCATACCTGCCATATTACTTGTTCTTTCATAAGCATTTGGTTTATCAGGCCTGAATCAATCAGCCTGATCGATAAAAAGAGCACTGCCCCACTAATCATTATTCAGAATTGAGTAAACAAGTTTTTCAGAAAGCAAACTAAACAAGACTTTAAACTTTCAGGGCTCACGCATTTCCGCACTGAACTTGAACTGATAGTTAGCCAACTGACCCGCACCAAGTGTAGTCAGTAGGTGTATTATCAGTCCCTAGTTCTTTATCACTCTGAGTAAAGGGGACTTAGTAAGGTTTTAAGTTTGGAAAATTGGTATACGTGTATTCTCCCCCCCCCCATACACGCATTCCTCAGTCTTGTACCGGGACCAACATATATATATATAACTCAAGTAATATTAATATGTGAATATGCCTATCTATTTCACTAAGTTTATTAGTCTATCATCTGTATTTTATTAACCATTTACCAGTTCAATTATTACAGTCTTACATCACAGTCCAATAAACTCTCTCTATTCTATGAGTTTTTTTATAATTATACCTTTGTATTTATTTTGTTAACTAAAAAAAATAACTCGAGTATGGAAAAAAGCTAACATCCTTCCATTTTAAAACATGATCTTCAGGCTCGTGCAAGATTGATTTATAAATTTAGAGGTAGCGGGGTTTTGTTCAAACTAACACGTATAGTAATGAGTAGTGGTGCAACTACAGTTCAGGAGACGTTGGTTTTCTTCTTGATGGATCCTGGTGATGCATTCTTATTCCATCAAATAAAAGGTTAGAAGTGTTTCTTGAAATATAAGAGGGTTTTTTTATTGAAAGATCCACCACTGTTTACTTATGTTCTGGTGGCCATATCATGATTCCTAGACAACCTCAAATGCTCCTTACAAACTTTTTTACACATTTTGTCATCTCATATCTAATATTTAATTATGACACAATCCAACTTTTCTTTTTTCAAACTTTGGTTATTGGCTTTTATTATTCTTGATCCAAATTTTCATTTCATGTAAAGGCTTGGTCTTTAAGGTTCCTTTAGAAGTAAATTTTAGCTTCAATTCACACACACATTGCCTTTTGAATTTTTCTGTGTATAAGATATTTGTAATAGAATTGATAATTATGGGTCTTAGTAAATAAGTTATTATATGTCAATGTCCCTTCTCTCTCTCTGTAGTTCACTGGAGCTTTTGGGAACTGGAATACAACCAAATTTGAGTTTCGGGTATTTGTTTCAGTGTCCGTGTAGGTTAGAAAAAAAAAGAGAAATAGCTAAAAATATTATGAATAAACAGAATAAATGTAAAAAATAAAATAAGTTTTGACTGCGGAAATAATAATTCAAAAATAAATGAAAAATTACAACTCGAATAACTGATATAAAGAGAGAATAAACAACAAAAAAAGCAGTAGCAGTGACGAGTCGAGGAAGTCCTCTTCCCGCAAGACAAAATTTCCCCGGTAGTGCTCTTCGATCTTGAAAATTTGCCCCCAAAGGTAAAACGTCACTATCGTCTCCAAGAGTGTAGCACCACAGGTCTTGGAGCTCCGGCGAACACAACGAGCGTTCCGAACTGGACTGACACTTAAAGACTCTATATGCAGAGAGACTGAGAGAGAGGAGAAGTATTTCTTAATGTTTGGCCAGGCGAATGCATGAGGACGCTATTTATAGGCGAACCTCCACTCAATGTAGAAGGAAAAACCGCGTGGGCATTAAATGCGGACGCGTTTTCGTTGGTGGCAAGTTGACCCAGAACGCGTTTCCTTAAATCACGCTGGTAACGTCCCACGAATTTAGCACACGTGCCTGAACCGAATCAACTCAAAATATGTGGACCCGATATCCTAATTTTTGTTCTCCAAAAAATTAGATACCCACTGGGCCCAAGACCCAAAGTCCACCCAAAGTCCAATTGCCAAGAACCAAGTCCAAGTCCAAGTCCACGGCCACGGGCACGGGCGCGGGCGGCAACTTTGATTGACTAGCAATCAACTATAATTTATTATACTTCATTATTCTCATACTAATATCATGTGTATTAGTATTCTAAAATTCCAATATGGGATGAATTAAATGACTCATTTAATTCCCAAAATTAGGCGTTGTACCTTTCGACTTCCGATTCAATTTCTCACTCACCGAAAATCGGTTTTGCGAGTATGAATACACCATTCTCATCTACTCCGAGAGTAGAACACTCATGTAACAATTAATTTCTGAGAAATTAATTTCAACACCCAAAATTAATTGATCAACTATTAAAGTCTCAAATAAACTTTAATACCAATTAATTATAAAATAATACCACCAACCAATTTTCTCTAACAATAAACAGGCATGCTTAATTTACAATGAATACAAGATTCATACAGGATATGGATATTGATGATAAGTGATAACTTTTTTATTCCAAGTCTAAGATGACTAAAACAATTGCTAGAGAGCATTTCAATTTGTTTACACTTTTACTTACGTTCAGGCTTTAAGTGATTATGTATAAGCAGTCTGTTGAATTTTTTCTTAGTTTATGCATTTTTTTTTTCATATTTTATTTATTTTCTCTAGGAATATCTTTTAATCTATTTATTCCCCAAAGCTGTCAAAGGTAAGGAGCTTGATATTGGGAAACAAACTGTGAGGACTGTAGTGCTAGCCAAAGATAATGTGGAAATAAATAATGAACATTATAAACATAAGCCAAAATAATGAATGTGACGTTCTTATAATTTTTTTTGTTTATAACACTTAACTCTCATACCCAATTCAAATACTATTATAGCTATATGAGTTGCGTTTTCTCCTTAAAGAATCATGTAGTATCTGATTTCTCTTTAAGAAGCATATTTATAGTATCTGATTCACTTTTTTAATTTTTTACAGGATATCCTTTAATTTTCACAGAACTTTATAGTGTAATTTTTTTTTTCCATTTTCTACGTAAATATGTGAATGGGGTATTTTTCACATAATTTCTTTTTCAATATTGCCTATCATATGAAAGCAGATTACAAATGATGTTCACCCCTCCTATTCTATTTTTCTGTTGAAAAGCACGATTTAGGATGAAATTTTGAAGATGAATGTATTTTCTTTAATCTCCATACAAATATGAGTTTAGATTTTTAATAACTAGTCTCTTCATCTCAGAGGAATTTGCACACTATCTAAAAAGAAAACATTGATTTACGCGCACACTTACACAAATATACACATTTTTATCTATGTGTCACTATTTTATCTCTTTTCATAATTTACATGCAATTGTAAGAGTGCAAATTCCATTGGAACAGAGGTAGTACAATTTATTCAAAAAATATTGTATTATAATTAATTTATGTATTCATCTATAATATTTGACATTTGGGGGTAGAACTGTATTATGTAAAATGCAATAAATTATAGTTTTTGGGAGGTATTGGGTTGTGAATTTTTTAGTATGGAATATGAAAATCAAAACCATAATTTGTGTTTATACTTTTAATTTCCCGAAAATAAGAAATCTTCCTTAACTCACTCATTTAGATGTATGTGAATCGTTTATTTTCATTATCTTTCTATTTCTATACCTTGCAATTTTACCAAACACCCTCGACATCCTTGCAAATAATATGTTTTAGTGCAAGATGATGTGTTTATTTGCATATGGAAAACTAATGGAAATGAAAATACTATGATATTTTTTTTACTTTTTACTGAATATTAAAAACTTAATAAAATTAATTCTTAATCTTAATATTTTATAAAGTCAAACTCTTTTAAGTTGATGTGATGAAACTACATTCTTCTGTTTCTGCCTTATGCCCTGATTAACGTTTGGAAATCCTTGCATTCTCATGAAAAACTAATTAAGTACATGAGCTCAATAATATTTATCTCAAATTAGTTATATATCATTACTTAAATAATTAATTTTAATCTATTTCAAAAAAAATTATTATATAAAAATGTATTAAACATTGATTTGTAATTGCACCAATATTTCTCACATTTTCTTATATATGAGGAAATTCTATTTTAAGGAATTCTAATTTGTGAAAAATCTCGACAATGAGAATAAAGTATATTAGTTTTTTTTTAATATTTTCTACTAATGATCAAATTAATATTATGAAGTCGATTCCTTTAACTTTTAGGGAAATACATTTAAAAAAAGTACAAGTTCTATTAAAATGTTGAGCTTTAGATTGGTGATGATAAGGGATCAATTGAATTGAAGAATGTTCGACATATTAATTTAAACCATTTTAGAAGATTTTCAGAGCACACGTTATTATTTTATTAATAAAACCATGCAATTATAAAATAAATATAGTTTACAAAGAACTTTATCAAACTTTGCAATTTTAAGTATAATTTTTTTGACGTGAAAATTAAATTGGTTTATTCATTAATGTTTTAAGCAGAGTAATGGATATTTAATACTATTACTTTTTTATATACGAATTGAATCACATATTATAAATGTTTTTGTTTCTGATTTAAAAAATTACATCTAAATTATTTATTTGTATAAAGGTGTTTTTTTTTTTTTTCAGTCTGCGGATTTCGCAGGATGGCACTAATAAAAGAATAAACCCATATATACTAGGATTCGTCAACTTAACTATTTTTGCTATTGGTAAATGTTATCATTTCATATATAAAGAAGAGGGGTATAATGTGAAATTGGTTCATACATGAATTATTAAAGCGCATTAGTTCTGTTCACTAAAAAGTATTAGTTATTTTACTTAAGAATATTAGTTGTTTTCATTGAAGTGTTTTAGTTTGTTTTCACTAAACAACTAATACTCTTCAGTGAAAACAACTAATATCTTTCAGTGAAAACAACTAATACACTTTAGTATAACAACTAATATCTTTCAACAATTCATCTATGAACCATTTTCACTCTATACTTTTTAAAAAAAAAACCCCATATATACTAGATTGTCCTCGAAGTATAACTAAGGGCATACTTTTCAAAAAAAAAAAAAAAACCCATATATCCCCTGCCCAAGTTAAGAAAGTATTTTCCAAAATTATTCAACCACTAGTGTGTACCCACGCGAATTTCGCGTACTGAAAAAAATATTATTTTTATTTTCTGTAGACATTTAATATAAGAGTATTTTTATCAAAAAAAATTTGGGGTATATACAATAAATTATGGGGCTTGTTTAGCTGTGGCCCGTGCCCTTCACTAAACCTTATAGGTATATCCTACAAACTAAATAATTAAAAAGAAAATTAAAATTCACATAAATTAATAATAATTATGGAATAACATTACTTAGACTAATAATTTAATAATAATTAATTTCCATTTCAATATTGAATAATTTATAAATTAATCAACATTATTAGTTATTGGGAGTATACAGTAAGAAATTAATTTATATAAGAAACAATATAAAATTTAAAATAAACTTTAATGTTACAATATCTGTTCATCGATCAAAATGAGTTCCAAGTAGAACTTGTCTCTATTAAAATCATTAAAAAATATTGTCCAACTTTTTCAATCCTAACTTTAACGGCCAATTTTTGGCTCTCACTCTTGATATTAGAAATTAGAGAAAATTGAGGTGTCATACTTTTGAAATCTAAAATGAGATTTAAATTACAACAATGAAACCATCATAATTATTCGGATAAAAATATATGGTATAGTTAAATATATTATTTTTGCACATGAAGAATATTTAAACTGGACGATGTAGAGCATAAATCAACAATCATTATTACATTCATATTGATATTGATATTTAAATCTAATCAAATTGTGAGCACTTAAAATGACGAATTTAATAAATATACTAACCAACAATTGATGAGAGAAATCTCAGCAAAAAAGTGGAACAAATGAAACTTTGATGTGAAAAAATGAAATACAATATGCTCTTATATATTTATAATAAAAAAAATGCATGCAGTATTATATGTTGTCCATAATAAGAATATATCACATAAAAATATTCTTTGGAATATATAACTATATACCTTTTATTTTAGGAAAAAATAATCGAACATTATATTATATTATATTATATATACTAACTCAAACTTAGAAATGATAAATTTAGATTCATTCAATTACATTAAGGTTTGGAAAAAATATGATTTATAATAAATTCCAAAAATAACTAAATAAGAAAATGAAAAAAATATCTATTTGCATTAATTATGCAGATATAAATTAATGGTTTAGATTTAATGATATAGAACGGAGGGTTGAGATTAAAACTTTAACCAACTTTTAATGAGAGTGCAGTATTTCAAAATTGAGAGATTTGAGATATGCCACATCAGCCTAAGAATAAGGTGGCGTTGACACATCATCTTGGAGAGGTTTGAAAATATATTATTATAAAATTCGAAGTGCAATTTAAGGGGTTTTTTTTTTGGGTGGCATCTAAATAAAGTTTGAAACCGAACATGTCGTTATCCTTTATTCTTTTAGATAGGAACTAGGAACTTAAGGACTCCACACGTTGTCAATTTATTGACCATTAAATAATTGGAAGAATATACTTATTAAAAAGGAAAGGAAAAAAAAACCCCTAGAATATTGAATTCTATACATGCCAACTTAAGTTAGCTAGACCACCATGCAATATATCTAAACACCTTCAAAATTTTGTATGCATTATTCTAATTTCTAAGTCTTGTGATAGTGAGATCGTGTCATGTTTCGTGCAATATAGAGATCAATTAGTACTTGTGTGCCGCCTTTTTTAAATAGAAAATGTTTCTTTGAAAGTAATATTCATGTACTACTTTTTAAAATAGTATAAAAATTATTTTTTATGAAAAAAACAGAAGCATTATTTTTACCTTTAAAATATTATTTTATTGCCAACAAATTGTATGAAATATATTTCATTTACTATTAATATAACTCATTAATTTATGAACTCCAACCCAATTATATTTTATGACAAAATATAGAGTGAAATTGATTCATACACTATAAAAAAATATAAAGTTGTCTACGAAAATTGTTAATATGGGTACAAAAAAAATTCGTAGTGGAGATTGCCTACAAAATTTTCTAATTATATAGTCATTTTCATTCTATACCTACAAAAAAAAAAAAAAAAATTGTCTACGGAATTTTTGTAGTTAAATTGTTTGTAGGTAATTAATGCCTAGAAATTAATTTCATTTTGTAGGCAAATTGCTTGTGGTTTGAGAAATAAAGATGTCTATATAATTCAAATTTTGTAGGCAAGTCATAGACAATATCACTACGGAAATTTTTTATTGAAAAATTTTGTAGACAATTCTAATTTCGTGAACAATTTTTTTTCATTGTAATGATATATGAATCACTTTAGTGGGTATGCGTTGTTTCACTATGATATTATTTGTTTTTTTACTAAAGGGTATTAGTTATGGAGAGTACAAATTGTTTTCACTAAGAAGAGTATGATATGAAGGGTATGAATTAAATGAGTTGTTTTATTAAAAATATTAGTTATTTTCATCAAAATAGTATAAATTGTTTTACTAAAAAGTACTGCAAAGTAATTTATTTATAAATGAATCTCACACTGTACATATTTATATTTATAAAAAAAAAAAAAACATGATTTAAATATCACGATAAAGGTTTGTGTTGTACATGGATTGTCTCACACATAACACCCTCAACTATATTTACCATCATACATGTAATATTTCATAAGTTATATATTTAACATCACACATGTCATATTTCATGAGATAACACATACAAATAAGTTCATGCCACAGTTTAGGGGTGAACACTAATCGGTTAAAATTGAATTAACCGACTGAACCGAACCGAAATTTACAATTCAGTTCGGTTATTCAGTTCGATTACGGTTTTTGAAATTTAAAATTTCAGTATTTCAATTCAGTTTCGGCTTTTGTATGAAAGTAACCGAAATAATCGAAAAAATAATTTAATTAATAATTATTATAATAATATATTTAATAATTGAAATAAATATTATCAAGTCAATCTATCAATCTATTTTGGAGTATGGACATTGAACTATTATGTTATTTTAGTATTTGCCAATTCTTGGATGTTACTTTTAATTTTATGGACTTTTAGTTTATTAGGATGTTAATATACTTTTGTAAATGATTTATGAATAGTTATTATTTTTTTATGGACTTTTATCATATTTTTTTTTTATTATTTGGGCCTAAAATGTCTAAAAAAAATCCAAAAAAGTAGCAAATAGTATATTTTGATTATTTTGGGCCTAAAATATTTCGATTCGGTTGAAATTCGATTTTACTGTTATTCGGTTCGATTATGGTTACCGGCTAAGGGATTTTTGATTAATTTAGTTTTTACTATTTGGTTCGGTTCGATGACCGAATAACCGAATGCTCACCCATACCACAGCTTACATTAGACCAAAAAGATTTATATAATAATTCTATTAACATTATTCCAAGATATAATTAAACATAGTACAACTATGTTCTAAATTAGACTGGAGTATAATTAATCTCATATGATGTATAAATATTCACACGACTACACTTACACAAACAAGTATAATACTAATTTAAATAAAATACAAATATGTAAACTTATTTATTTTTCCAACAATATAACATTATCATAAACCCACAACCTGTTCACATTACCAAAAGAGGTTTCAAACCAATCCAGTAACCACAAAACTCCAAACCAGCACACCAGTACATACTAGTTTATAATACAATATATTAATGTCTGTTGGGATATTTTAGTTTTGATGATTTTCCAAAACAACATGTAATAGGTTTGAAAGCAGTCAGGATAGTATCTTTTAGTTTCAGGTCAGGCTAGGTTGTTTCTCAGGAGAACAGGTTATCAGTGGAGGAAGAACTCAGCTGAGGGGGAACCCTACTGAGAGGAACTCAGCTGAGGGGGAACTCTACTGAGAGGAACTCAGTGAGGGGGAACTCACTGACACAGCCTGAGGAAGTCAAAATAATATCAAAAAGAGAACAGACTGAAGCCATGTCAGAAGACCTGAACCTGAAGAGAAGCCTGAAGGAAGTCCCACTGAGTATAAACCTGACTTTCTAAGCTGGTCAGTGGACTACTCAGTGAAGAGCATGATTGAGAGGATCAGTGCTGTGCCTAGTAGGACCTGAAGGAGTCAGGCTACTGAGGCTGGGAAGCTTGACAAATAGCCTTATGTCAACTCCCCTGAGTGGACTTCAAGTCTACTGAAGGAAGTCTACTGAGAAGACTTAAAGTCCAATGATGGTTCCTAAGAAGACTTCAAGTCTACTGAAGAAAGGTATCCTGAGAGGATTACAAGTCAGCTGAAGACAAGTCGCCTGAAGTCAGGACTACCCTGATCAAGTACCCTGAAGAAAAGAGCCGTTGGACTCAGTCCACGTGGACCAATCAAGTCAAGGCAGCGAATCTGACAAAAGCTGACAAGGCCATACTTCACTGAAAAGGAGAATTTCACTCCAGAGATAGTCTGGATTTGAATATTACTTTCTCCAACGGTAACATTCAAATCCAAACTATAAATACAAACTCAAGCTTCATTTGAAAGAGAGCTGGTGGTGCGAGAGTGGTGCAAGTCATGAGGGAGTCATAAGGGTGCACCATCTCCATCAAGAACACTGACATTGAATTCTTCATAGTCATATTTGAGTGTTCCAGTTTGTATACTCGAGCTCATCATATACATCCTAAGCTTAGAGAGATTTTCCCAACCTTAGCTTAAAGGCTAAAACCATGTAAGGGAAAATCTCACCTAGTTGGAGAGAACCAAACCAAACTAAACCCTTTCCAGGATAGTGTTAGGTGTTGCAGTGAGGTGAGGAGAGGCAGTCCCTGAGTGAAGAGGGATGTGAGGCCAGTTCGAGAGGCAGCTCCGCGGAGGGGTGTGAGTCCAGTTGTGAGTGCACCTTGGCACGTTAAAAACAAGAATCCCAGGTAGTGGATTTCCTGTTAAATCAGGCAGTGGATGTAGGAGCTTGAGCCTCCGAACCACTTTACATTGTTGTGTTCTTTATTGCTTTACTGACTTGCATAACATCAGTGTTAAAACAAAAATTTCTCCTAATTTCCCATGTTGTCTTTGTTTGTGAATGAAAAAACGGGACCAACAATGTCCAAACAAAACAAAATACACAATAGCAGGAGCAAAATAAAAGCACAGTCCTATCCGCAAGTTGTCATCTATGTACATCGCAACTCAAAAGTCTGCAAGAGCACCACAACTAGTATATTGTAAAAAGGTCGTCACACGTCATCAGAATTACCCACAATGCATAAACTATGTGAGATAAATCTCAATAAGCAGAAATTATGCGTAATGTGAAATTTATCCCATGTATTCATTATTCTATTTTGAAATTATATTTTTAACTTCAATCACCTATCTATTTTCTACTCACCCTAAACATTTTTTACTCGCCCTAAGCATTTCCTGTTGGAGTTATACGTGAAAGCATGATTTTACTTTGTATAACTCATGTATTAAATTCTTGTTTAAGAGAATAATTATTTTATCACAATTGCTTTGAATATGAATGAATGTTATATTTATTGCAACCCATTCTATTTATAGTATGTGTTACATTGTAGTTAATGTGGTGATACTAGATCACGGAAGATCACATTAACGAGTTCCTTGTAACTAAACGTACAAACTCATGACCCAGGTGGAATTGAACAATCCACCGTGAAAGGTCGATGTGTAGTTCTCAGATTGGTCTGTTTTGACCAAGAGATTGCACTAGCACATTTTGTATGTGTTAAAGAGGACCTACAGCGAGGATAAATTCTTATGTTCTGAAAGGTGAAGAATTAGACCTCAGTGGTTATTGATTTATTAATCTCCGTCACTTAAATAGGACCGTGTGTGGTTAATAGTTATTGCTTTGATTCATGTTGGGTGAGAATCATCGTGACTTCGAACCTTATGTTTTGGGCAGTAATATTAATCATACGACGGTTGTTAAGGTTTAATACGGAGAAACGTGTGCGAGTACAGCTCGTGTGATTTGTCCCCTGGGTGGCTTAAAAAGTTTTATCGTACCAAATCTTGCAAGTGGAGAATTAGTTTCTCCGGTACGGATAATAATGTTGAGTTGTCTTTACTCCGAGGCAAAAGATATTAATTAATTTAGAGCTATTCAGAAGCTCAATTAATTAATGGACTAGATAAATTTAAACATGGGAAATAATAACCGGGAGCCCATATTATCGTAATATGGATTAAGATGGATAGTGCAATATTAATTTGATAGTGGTATTAATTAATATTAATGGGCTGAATAATATTGGGGCTCAATATTAAAATTCAGAAGCCCATTGGAGGTCCAATCTTATTCTCCTAAAGGCCCCTCAAGTAGCCCAATAATTAGTCCAATAATTATAAGGTGATTAAAATAAAAGAAAAATATTGTTGCCTATTTTTTCCTTCAATTTTTGAAAAATACAAGATTTAGGGGAGAAAGATTTTCTTGGAATTTTTTATGGAATGAAGATAAGTATTCTTGGAATACAAGACTATCTCATTAATTCAAGAAATCTCCTACTTGATTTCTTGTATAGCTATTTTCGATTTTTTTATAATTAGGAGAGAGAAAAGATTTTGTTGATTTTCTTGAAAAGATATTATGGAAGATATTTATTTTTGGAATACAAGATTATCTCATAAATTCAAGAAGATCCAAATCTTGATTCTTATCTCTAGTTTTTTAAAATTACCATAAGATAAGGAGGTGAAATTTTTGTGAAATATTTAATTATAGAGAAAAAAATATATGAGATATATTCAAATCTTTTCATGGAGATCAAGAAAAGATTTTTCCATCTTATTTCAAGCCAAAAATTTCTAAATTCCCCATTATAAATAGGGGGTGATACTTTCATCCTCAATTTACAGTTCCATGTGTTGGAAAAAATCAGTAACAATAATTTTTTTTCCTTATTCCTTGTTTTATTAGATTGTTCGTTAAGCACTTCCCATCGGTGAACGAGCAAGCTAAAGGGGAATATTTTAGAAGGTCTTTTGGTTGATAGGATCAATTAGCTTGTCCCGTTCTTCTCAACAGTCATCGCTTCAAGAGGTACGTAATCGTGTAAACTCCTAGATTTTTCGCTATAGCTTTTTACGAGAGGTTATTCATATGCATGAATTATTTATTGTTGGATAATTTTTATTTGAATTAATTAGGATTAATTCATGCTAGTAATAATTGAATTTTAAATTCGTATTTAAATTTCATCCCGAATCCGGGCACCCCGATTTTCCCAACAACTGGTATCAGAGCCACGGTTTCGGGCTTTGATCTTTAAATTGGAATTTAAATCGTTGAACATTAAATTGATATTGGATAGTAGAATTGCTAGATCTTTTTTGCAGGTATCCAATTGTCATGGTATTAATGTTTTATTTTTATTCATGCGTATGAATATTCTGTTTTTTATTCGATTAGTTCAAATTCGTTTTTCTCGTGAAAAAATCCACAAGTAGATTACTTGTTTTTTTATTTGATTCGATCAATGTAATTGTTGGTCCCACTAGTTAGATTAATTGCAGAAGCTTAAGTTAAATGTCTTTCAAATTCTTTTTACAAGAATACAAAAGTAATAAGAGAATAAGTGAATGAAAGCAATAAAGAACACAAGATATATAGTGGTTCGGATTTGAATATCCTACGTCCACTCTCCCTTTATCCAAGGGGTCTCACTATCAACCAACTCACTTACTTACTCACTGGAATTGGGAAGTACCAGTTCCTTCTTACAACCTCTTTAGATTTAACTTCAATCTAAAGATCAACAACCTTCAACCTTATCTGGTAGATGAACAGGTTGAGGTTTCAACAACTCCTTAAGAGTAGATGTATATTATGAACAATAAGAGTGTCTAGAATGATTATCAAAAGATTGGATTGACTTATGCGCGTATGGTGTCTCTCTGGAGCTTTTTCTTGAACTGCACTCTTGTATTTATAGAGGGGATTAGGGCTAGCCGTTGGAGAGCTAATCCAATCAGATCCTCTATTTAAGAAAGCCTCAATCAATCAATTCCCTAATTGATTGATTGGGTTGGTGGGATCCTTGGATTGATTATCTTCAAAACTTTCCAATCCTGATCTTGTTGACTTGATTTGAATCACCAACGGTCAATAGCTTCCTCTGCCTAACTCTGATTCTCTCCAGAGAAGGCAAGACCAGACACCAGGAAACCTCGGTGTCTTCTGGTCCTAATCTGGTGAACAACCAGAATACTCAGTAGAAACAGGAGATCAAACTGAGCATCTTTTGTTCCACCAGACTCGTCTGGTCCGGACTCGTCTGGTCTGGGAAAGGTCCTCTGCCTCTGGTCAGATCTAATCTGGTGAAGTCTTCTGGTGGAGTCCTCTGGTGAAGTCCTCTAGTGGGGTCTTCTGGTGACTCTTCTGGTGAAGTCTTCTGGTCTGGCAGTTCCCCCTAGACTAAGTCCTAATCTAGATCATCATCTGGCTAACAGGTCCAGATGGTCCTATTACATCTTCTGGTTTGTTTTAACTCATCAAAACTAACAACTTTTATTCTAACAATTTCCCCCTTTTTGATGGAGTTAAAACACTACCAGAACTGATCACAAAGTAAGACTTAAGCAAGAAAACAGTAAAGGATAAGACCTTAGAATAGATCTTATCAGGCAAACAATTAAGACAACAAGAGGTTGTCTTTTGAACAGAGAAGATATGATATTTTCATTGATAATAAGGACAAGATGATTACAAATTACATTGAAGTTCAGAGTCCTATTCTATGCATATCTCCTGTTTTCCTTGGGCACAAGGAACCTATCTTGGACGGCCTTCAACTCTGCAGAAGACGTTGGAGTGAAGTTCACCAACACCTTTGTCTTGTACAGTCTCTTCAGCTCAGCCCAATCAACCTGGTCTCCTGCCATGGGAGTGTTAAGATAAGTGAACTCAGGGGCAGTCACCTCCAGGTTGATCTCAATGGTAGAGTCCATCAATTGTTTGTACAACTCTGCATCATAAGCTTGCATCCAGGTGTGAAAGGTTCTGTTGATCAGCTCATCATCCTCTGGTGCTGGCCTCTGGATATAATGTTGGATGAACCAGAGAGTCTTTGCCTCCTTCCATTTCTCAATCAAGGGCACAGGCACAGTAGAGTCAAAAGACCCTTCTGTCCTGAGAGGCAGAATGTTCATCACTTCAATGGGAGCTTTCCTCCTCTGGCTAGAACCACCTGCACCAGAAGAAGCACCAGCTTCTCTGCTCTTCTTGTTTTGCCTCCTAACATATCTGAGAGTCTGCTCTTCATCTATGTTCTTCCTGATCCTTGTCTGTTTCTCCTCTGGAGTCTCTTCTTTGTACCTCTTCTGAGCTTCTTCAACAACAGTCTCAAGGAAGCTTTTCTTGACTTTTCTGATCTTCCTCTTTGCAGGTCCAGAGATGGAGATTGGATCCTGCTCAGCTTCTGACTCCTCTTCTGCAGCAAGCTGCTTAGCCATGGAAAGAGATTTGAACTCCTCTTTCTTCTTCTTCTGCAACTCAGCCTGGGCCAAAGTGTTCTCCAGCAGGTCCAGACGAGCTCCATGGCTAAAAAGGGTTTCATTAGTGGTCTTCGCCAGATCAGTTCTGGCCTTCTCTTCCCCCCTTTTTACCACTTATTGGTCCCACTAGTTAGATTAATTGCGGAAGCTTAAGTTAAATGTCTTTCAAATTCTTTTTACAAGAATACAAAAGTAATAAGAGAATAAGTGAATGAAAGCAATAAAGAACACAAGATATATAGTGGTTCGGATTTGAATATCCTACGTCCACTCTCCCTTTATCCAAGGGGTCTCACTATCAACCAACTCACTTACTTACTCACTGGAATTGGGAAGTACCAGTTTCTTCTTACAACCTCTTTAGATTTAACTTCAATCTAAAGATCAACAACCTTCAACCTTATCTGGTAGATGAACAGGTTGAGGTTTCAACAACTCCTTAAGAGTAGATGTATATTATGAACAATAAGAGTGCCTAGAATGATTATCAAAAGCTTGGATGGACTTATGCGCGTATGGTGTCTCTCTGGAGCTTTTTCTTGAACTGCACTCTTGTATTTATAGAGGGGATTAGGGCTAGCCGTTGGAGAGCTAATCCAATCAGATCCTCTATTTAAGGAAGCCTCAATCAATCAATTCCCTAATTGATTGATTGGGTTGGTGGGATCCTTGGATTGATTATCTTCAAAACTTTCCAATCTTGATCTTGTTGACTTGATTTGAATCACCAACGGTCAATAGCTTCCTCTGCCTAACTCTGATTCTCTCCAGAGAAGGCAAGACCAGACACCAGGCAACCTCGGTGTCTTCTGGTCCTAATCTGGTGAACAACCAGAATACTCAGTAGAAACAGGAGATCAAACTGAGCATCTTTTGTTCCACCAGACTCGTCTGGTCCGGACTCGTCTGGTCTGGGGAAGGTCCTCTGTCTCTGGTCAGATCTAATCTGGTGAAGTCTTCTGGTGGAGTCCTCTGGTGGGGTCTTCTGGTGACTCTTCTGGTGAAGTCTTCTGGTCTGGCAGTTCCCCCTAGACTAAGTCCTAATCTAGATCATCATCTGGCTAACAGGTTCAGATGGTCCTATTACATCTTCTGGTCTGTTTTAACTCATTAAAACTAACAACTTTTATCCTAACAGTAATAGACTAGTCTAGATCTAGGTTTATTTATTTTTTTGTAAGTAAATTGGAACCGGATCGGAACGAAGACGAAGACGGTGAATTAAGAACGGCGTACTCGGATGATGCATGCATATATAGTGCATGCATGGACGTGGATTGTGCATGGGGGTGAAAATGGGCACAAACGAAATACTGGGGCGCACGGTGCGCACGGCATGCCCCGATGGGGACTGCACACCCGCGCCAGACGGCTTGGCCGCGCGTAGGGCCTTCAGCCCATGCGACTGTGTTTTCGTGCCTATTTTCTTGTATACGTTGCCGAACGTCGCCCCGACCCCAAAACGAATGATGTTTTTAACAAATTGTTGTTGTTCGAGTGGGAGCTTATCGAGACGAATGATGAAAGCAATAAGGATGATTTCTACATCAAAACGTGAAGAAAATTAAACTGTGATAATTGGATTTGAGTGCTCCAATGTGTTTTAATTTTTGTTTTGATGGATGTTTTATTTTCGTACATTTATTATTTGATAATATGTGTTTGCATGAATATTTAATTGTTCAAGAAAAATCTTACTTTCGAAAATTACTAAGTATATTTTTTTAATTAATCGCTATTTTATTTCGGATGATAAAATTAGATTAATTTTGATCTCCATAATTTATTTATTTGTGAAGTCTTTTTGGAATACATTTCCCCCTCGGATCGGCCAAATAGACGGATTTCACATGAATAAATTGTGAAAGGATGATTGTGGATTATTACTAGTGGCGGTATTGACCCTCACCATGAGTGTCTTACTCAAAGCGAAATAATAATTATGTATTGAGTTATGGTTATTAACTTAGGCATAAGAAATTGATATTAACTTACTCCCCTCGGAATCCCTATCAATTTTTATGTGGTCAAAGTGGGAGCCGACTATTAATATTTTGAATTAATGGTTTGTAACTATTCATGTTTATAACTTGCTTGAATGTGTTTAAATGCACAAACCACCCCTCATGGCACATTTAAACTATTTTGAGATGTCGGCTGATGCATGATTATATTATTTTAAGGTTTCAATATAATTGATGTGATCAAATTATGTGATAATTTCGTATTTTTCTAGATATTACTATGAATGTATGTTTTATTCTCGTTTCATCATATCGCAACCTTTTAATCCACTGTTTAGTATACTTTAAGTTAACAAACTTTCTAGAGAGAATTATGTTGATTGGAAATGTAATTTAAACTTTGTCCTTACTGCACAAAAACACAATTGGGTTATTTACATTAATAAACCCGGCAAGCCTAATGATTGTTGGGAAAAACTCCAACAATGATAAGTCAAGCAATGGGAAAAGGTAGTTTATGATGATTGGAAGCGTGACAATGAACACGTGAAGCGCATCATCTTGACATCTCTGTCTGAGGATTTGAGGCGCATTCATGAAGACATTGTATTCGCTGTTAAAATCATGGAAAGCCTTAAAGAGATGTCCTCACATCAGAACCCCATGACTAATCAGTTCACCAAACATAACTCGGTCAAGTTGAAAATAGTGGAGAGAACGCCCGTGAGGGATCACGTTCTCGAGATGATGGCTCACCTAAACAAATTGAAAGTACTCGGTGCCGATTTTGATGTCCCTTCTTAGGTCGATTTCTTACTCCATTCTCTTGAGCAGATTCAGTTGAACTGTCAGATGAATGAACGGATAAATCGTTTTCCCGAGCTCTTGCAAGCTTTAGTTTCGGTGGAGGTGATAATGGGGCACCAGTCCACTGCTATGGTGACTAATGGTCCGTCTACTTCTTCTGATCCCAAGGGAGGGAAGAAGAGGAAGAGAACTAAAGGTCGGACCAAAGCGAATTCAACTGTTGCGAAAGGCAAAGCCAAGGCTAGCATCGAAGGGGAAGTGTTTTAACGGCGGTAAGAGAGGACATTGGAGGTCTGCCTGTTCCACGCCTAAGAGGCTAGGAAAGTTAGGTAATTCACATGCCCTAGTCGTTGAAACTTGTGAAGTGGCGTATGTTGTCCATTCGTGGATAGTGGATACGAGAGCCACTTATCATATTTATTTCATTTTGCATGAGTTCAAGCTAACCCGGCGACTTAGCGGAAGTGAGATCCCCATCACACCAGGCAATGCTACGAGAGTTGCAGTTGAAGCAGTGAGAGAAGTGTGCCTATCTTTTGAACATAGAGTTATGGTCTTGAGAGACGTTCTTCATGTTCCTAGTTTTAGAAAGAACTCAACCTTCAGTTTCTAAATTGTTTTGAATAGATCCTCAGTTTCTTTACGAAATGATGGGTTTATCTGTTCCGGAACATTAGTGAATGATCTTTATACCATTAGTTGGGCACACCACTCACAAATTTAATCTAATAACACATCGATTATTTCAAGTTATAAAGGAAAGTGTTCTTCTGATATGAACGAAACATTTCTATGACATCTTAGATTAGGTCATATTAATCTAATGCGGAACGGTGTAGCAGAACGAAGGAACCGAACTCTTTTAGAAATGGTCAGATCCATGATGAGTTATTCAGATTTATCCAAGTCATTTTGGGTAATGCCTTAGAAATGACGGCTTACATTCTAAACTTGGTGTCATCTAAATCGGTACCTAAAACCCCGACATAATTGTGGACCGGGCGAAAGCCCAGTTTGAGATACATGAGAATCTGGGGGTGTCCGGCATACATGCTAGAGAAGAAAGCCGGTAAATTGGATCCACGTTAAGAATTAAAGTCATTTATAGGATGTATGCTCTATAGTCCCAAGTATCAAAAGACCGTGATTAGCACACATAGGGATGGCAACGGGGTGGGTTTGGGATGGGTTTGGCCAATCCCAAGACCCGTCCCGCCAGAATTTTAGAGGACCCGGACCCGGCCCGGGACCCGCTGGGTCCAACCCGCCCCGCCCCGTTTAATTTTTTATTTATTTTAAATTAATTTTTAAACATAAAATATATAATTTTTGTATTAAAAAATCAAATTTAAACATATATTTGCTTCAAATAATATTTAATATTCATCTAATACTTAAAAACAACATATATAATCAATATATTTATATATTTATATACATTAATTTGAAAATAAGTCCATATATATGCATATAAATATATAAAATAATATGAATATATTATGGGCGGGTCCGTGGGGTGGGTCCCACCAAAACCACGACCCGTCCCGAACCCGCTTGACCGGGTCTAAACTCGCCCTAAGCGGGGTGGGTTCAATGCGGGTCCGGGTTTGAACCCACCCCATTGTCATCCCTAAGCACACACTTTAAATTCTTGGAAGAAGACTATATGAACAATAGAAAGCCCAGAAGTGAGATTACCTTAGACGAATCAAGAGGACAAACTCCTATACCAAGTGTACAACATGATATATCAATCATCACACCTTCACAACCGGAACCCCGTTGTAGTGGTAGGGTTGTCAGATAACCCGAGAGATTCATGGGAATAGGAGAATCTTCGGATTTGATTCCCAGAGATGAATCGGACCTATGGACAACGAGGTAATCCAAGACAAAGATGCGACATCTTGGTGAACGACAATGGAAGCAGAAATGGGTTCAATAAATCATAATCAAGTGTGGTAGCTGATCGAACCATCCAGTGGGGTAGAACACATTGGATGCTAGTGGGTATACAAGAGGGAAAAGAGGACCGGATGGAATAGTTGAAACCTTCAAAGCTAGACTGGTGGCAAAAGGATATACTCAGAAAGAAGGGATCGATTATGAGGAAACATTTTCGCCTGTAGCTATGCTCAAGTCCACCCGTATTCTCTTATCGATTGCTACGTATTTAGATTTTGAGATCTGACATATGGATGTCAAGACAGCTTTCCTAAATGGAAGTCTTGAAGGGGATATGTATATGCGACAATCCGAAGGTTTTATTGCAAAAGGTCAATAGCATCTCATATGCAAGCTAAAGAAGTTAATATACAGACTTAAGCAAGCATCACGTGCTTGGAACCAGTATTTTGATAAGATTATAAAGTCTTATGGGTTCGATCAAAATGAGTTCGAAAGTTGTGTGTATAAAAGGTGTGATGGAACTGCAATGGTATTCTTAGTACTATACGTAGATGTCATTCTGCTTATCGGAGACGATGTAAAGGTGTTGTCAGATGTAAGGGTATGGTTGTCAAATCAGTTTGATATGAAGGATTTAGGGAAACCGGTCACATCCTTGGGATCAAGTTCACTCGAGATCACAAGAAAAGGATGTTGGGCTTATCGCAAGCTTCATACATAGACACTGTTTTGAAGCGTTTCAGCATGCAAGATTCCAAGAAAGGTTTTGTACCTTTCAGGCACGGAATTCGTCTATCCAAAAATATATGTCATAAGACGCAAGCGGAGATAGATGACATGAAAGACGTTCCGTACGCTTCGGGCGTAGGAAGTCTTATGTATGTTGTGTACGAGATCGGATATCTGCTTTGCCGTAGGCATGGTGGCAAGATATCAAAGTAACCCCAGGAAAGATCATTCGACTGCAGGTAAATGCATTCTGAGGTTTCTGAAAAGAACTCGCGATAGAATGGTAATTTACCAGTCAGACAGTCTAATTCCCATGGGATACACGGACTCGAATTTCCAATTAGACATAGACTGCAGAAAATTTACCTCGGGTAGTGTGTTTTGCACGGGAGAAGGAGCCATGACATGGAGAAGCAATATGCAGAAATGCATCGCAGTTTCGACCATGGAAGCCGAATAAGTATCTACTTATGAAGCAACGAAAAAAGCAGTTTGGCTCAAGAACTTCTTAGTAGACTTGGACGTTGTTCCGAATTTGCCCAGCACAATCCCTGTCTATTGTGATAATGCATGAGAAGTTACAAATTCAAAGGAACTGAGAGCCCACAAGACCAGCAAACACATTGAAAGAAAACACCATCTTATACGAGAAATCGTTAAGAGGGGAGATAAAGTGGTGGCAAAGATAAGCGTCGGAGGACAACCTAGTAGATCCATTCAAAAATGGTTTGCCTCAAAATACATTCAAGAGACATGTGAATGGAATAGGTGTCAAGACTACTGCAATTGTACTATAAGTATTAGAGGGAGAAATTATTAGGTTAGTGTAGGTTGACATAAGATGTCACGTAGAACTACACTAGACGTGCATGATGTATACTAAAAAGCAGACTTTAAGTATAAGTGGGAGATTGTTGGAGTTATACGTGAAAATATATTTTTACTTTGTATAACTCATGTATTAAACATTTGTTTATGAGAATAATTTTTTTTATCACAATTGCTTTGAATATGAATGAATGTTATATTTATTGCAACCCGTTCTATTTATAATATGTGTTACATTGTAATTAATGTGGTGATACCAGATCACGGAAAATCACATTAACAAGTTCCTTGTAACTAAACGTACAAATTCACGACCCAGGTGGAATAGAACAATCCATCGTGAAAGGTCGATGTGTAGTTCTCAGATTGGTCTGTCTTGACCAAGAGATTGCACTAGCACATTTTGTATGTGTTAAAGAGGACCTACAGCGAGGATAAATTCTTATGTTCTGAAAGGTGAAGAATTAGACCTCAGTAGTTATTGATTTATTAATCTCCGTCACTTAAATAGGACCGTGTGTGGTTAATAGTTATTGCTTTGATTCATGTTGGGTGAGAATCATCATGACTTCGAACCTTATGTTTTGGGCAGTAATATTAATCATACGACGGTTGCTAAGGTTTAATACGGAGAAACGTGTGCGAGTACGGCTCGTGTGATTTGTCCCTGGGTGGCTTAAAATTTTTTATCGTACCAAATCTTGCAAGTGGAGAATTAGTTTCTCCGGTACGGATAATAATGTTGAGCTGTCTTTACTCCGAGGCAAAAGATATTAATTAATTTAGAGATATTCAGAAGCTCAATTAATTAATGGACTAAATAAACTTAAACATGGGAAATAATAACCGGGAGCCCATATTATCATAATATGGATTAAGATGGATAGTGCAATATTAATTTGATAGTTGTATTAATTAATATTAATTGGCTGAATAATATTGGGGCTCAATATTGAAATTCAGAAGCCCATTGGAGGTCCAATCTTATTCTCCTAAAGTCCTCTCAAGTAGCCCAATAATTAGTCCAATAATTATAAGGTGATTAAAATAAAAGAAAAATATTGTTACCTATTTTTTCCTTAAATTTTCGAAAAATACAAGATTTAGGGGAGAAAAATTTTCTTTGATTTTTTTATGGAATGAAGATATGTATTCTTGGAATACAAGATTATCTCATTAATTCAAAAAATCTCCTACTTGGTTTCTTGTATAGATATTTCCGAATTTTTTATAATTAGGAGAGAAAATATTTTGTTGATTTTCTTGCAAAGATATTATGGTAGATATGTATTTTTGTAATACAAGATTATCTCATAAATTCAAGAAGATCCAAATCTTGATTCTTATATCTAATTTTCTAAAATTTCCATAAGATAAGGAGGTGAGATTTTTGTGGAATATTTAATTATGGAGAAAAAAATATATGAAATATATTCAAATTTTTCTTGGAGATCTAGAAAAGATTTTCCCATCTTATTCCAAGCCAAAAATTTCGAAATTCCCCATTATAAATAGGGAGTGATACATTCATCCTCAGTTTACAGTTCCATGTTTTGAAAAAAAACAGCAACAATATTTTTTTTCTTTATTCCTTGTTTCATTAAATTGTTCGTTAAACACTTCCCACCAACGGACGAGCAAGGCTAAATGGGAATACTTGAGAAGGTCTTTTGGTTGATATGATCAATTAGCTTGTCTCGTTCTTCTCAACGGTTGTCGCTTCAAGAGGTACGTATCGCGTTAACTCCTAGATTTTCCGCTCTAGGTTTTTACGTGAGGTTATTCATATGCATGAATTATTTGTTGTTGAATAATTATTATTTGAATTAATTAGGATTAATTCATACTAGTAATAATTAAATTTTAAATTCGTATTTAAATTTCACCCCGAATAGATCCGGACACCCCAGTTTTTCCAACATTTCCTACTCTCCCTAAACATTTTCTACCTAAATATTTTCTACTCGTCCTAAACATTTTTTTTTATTCGCCCTAAGCATTTTTTACTCGTCATAAACATTTTCTACCTAAATATTTTCTACTCACTGTAAGACTACCCACATCAATAACCCCCCCTTAATCCAACCCAACCCAACCTAAAATAAAATATTAATTTCACTCTCATCCACCTACACAACCCACCACTTAATTTAGGAATAATTTCAATCCAAGGCCTAAAAGATGGTAAAACTATCAATTTAAGACTTAAAATATTTTTCCTATCGATTCAGAACCTGAAAGATAGAAAACTATCAATTCAGGACTTGAAAGATAGAACCTATCAATTTAAGACTTAAAAATATTACAACTATGTTTGACATATAATAATATGTGTTCTTATTATTTATATACATTATTATTGTTTTTTCATTAATTCATTTGTTTCTTATTTTATCAATCACATGAAATTAATACTTCTTTTATATTTTTTAAAATATGATTTATAAAAAAAAATTCAGATAATAAAAAATTATAAATGATCAAACACGATCTTAAACTGATTAAGCGCTAAATTAATAGTTTTATCTTTCAAGTCCTGAATCGATAGTTTTCAATCTTTCAGTCCCTGAATCAATAGGAAAAATCTTTCAGGCCTTAAATTGATAACCTTACTATCTTTCAGGCCCTGAATTGATAAAACTCACTTAATTTAACTTTATCTTTTTTATACTCACATCTACAACCCAACCCAACCCAACCTAAAATTATTATTATTATTATTATTATTATTTTTATCGGTATTATTTTATTATTTATTAATTACATGTATTTTATAATCAGTTTTTATTATATTTAAAATGTATAAAAAAATACATATATTAATTTAATATTCTAAATTTATAATTATGTTAAGAAAAATAATTTAAAACATATTTAGAATAAGATACAATAACGAAATTACAATTACAATAGTTGAAATACGAAATTGAAAAGAAATAAATCAAACTACAAATAGATGAACGAAATAAAAAAAATACGAAAATAATAAGGATGTTTTGGATCCATGGTAAAGTTTAAGAGATAAAATAATGAAGAATAGAGGAGAAATAGAGGATATGAGGTTATATTTCAAAATATATCAATATTGGTGTCAATTTATAGAGAATTGAAAAATACGAATTTTGATATATTTTTAATTCTTTTAAATAACTTACTATCCACAATATTTACATAAAATCTAATCATCCAATAAAATTGTGTCACGTGTTTGGGCAACCCACCTTTTCAAGGGGGTTGAGATCGCGCCCCTGCTCTCAACAAGTTGCAATCTGCAATTTTGTTTTTCTTTTCCTTTTTCTGTTCATTTTGTCTTTTTCTTTGAGGGAGATCGCGACTTGCACCCGATGCAATTAGTCTAAGCAATTTCTACCCAAACATTGTCTACAAAGATCACTGAACTCGCTGATTCATTTTACAAAAAAATTAGTAAACTCTCTAATTTATTTCAAAACAAAATGTTGAACTCACAAATTCAATTACCCTACAAATACCTACAATATAGAATTCTTGAACTCACAATTTCATTTCGCATCAATTATTGAGCTCACAGACTAATCCCACAATAATCACCAAGTATAAATTAAATATTACAATCCACTTTATATATATATCTATGTATAGTCATTTAAACATAAATAATTCACAAAATACTATATTTATGCATTGTAGTTGCAAATGAATTTTTACTTACCTCGAATTCGCAAATCGTCAACTCATACCCTTAAACCGCCTTTTCACCCTAGTTTAATTAATGTCGGATTTTTGTCTAACCCTTTCTTTTACCACCTTCTCTTTTCTCTCCTCTCATTCCTTCTTCGACTAGGCTACTTTGGACAACCAGTTTCTAAGGCTACGTTTACTTTGGCTGAAAAACCCCATTTACAAGAATATATAGGTCTTTGTAAATTGTTTACTTTGAATAATAATTTTGTCGGGTAATCCGACCGATCCGTGTTAAAGGTCCCTTGGGGACCATATTTTAATCCGCTGAAGTTGGGCAGTTAAAAATAATCCATGGTATTGTTCAATGTCAAAATTATGAAACAGGGGTTTAAGAAATAGGCTAGCGGCAAATATTTGCGAAGAGGGGTAACAGAACACCGTTCTGCCATGTCGGCGAATAATTTTGAGATAAAAGTTGTGACAATTTCTCGATCGAATGGTCACATTTGGCCGGGAGATTCACTATTTACGAACCTGAAGTGACTTTCTGCATGTCAAAACCCCCAATCTTCACTACCCCGGTGTGAATGCCACTACAATCCAACTTAATCATGTATCCATCGGAAAAACCAAATTCTCCACAGCAAATTCGATTGCAAACGACGTCATTTACGAAAGATATTAAGTGCATAATTTAGAAGAGTGGAAGGGCAATTATTATGTAAATGAGGGGAACCATTGTTTGCAGTTAAGGAAAATTTATTATATTTTTAGCATAATGCTTGAGGAAAAAAGAGTAGATGATAATAATGGGTATAGAGCTGGAAGATAGTGATGAAGGTTGACTTGTGAAGGGCATATTAATGGAAGGGAAATTAAGGAGAATAATTGATGTTGGACGGTAAGAAATTTAATACTTCCTCCGTCCCAATTTTATTTTCATGTTTGTCTTTATACGGAGTTTAATGCGAGAGTTGAAATGTAGTATTTAAATGAATAAAGTAGTCTTGGGAATGGTGAATAAAGTAGTGTTGATGATCTTAATTCTAATGGATGATTAGTGGCTGTATTTATTCTTAAGAAGATCACCAAACAAGATCAAGGATATGCAATTTGTCTAAGAAGAAGTTGAGAGTAAAATTAACAAGAGTTTTGGTGCTTTTTTGAATTGTTGAACCCCCTTTTTCCTTCTTATGTGGGGGTATTTATAGAGTACAAGCAAGCATGAGGTGTCACCTCCTTAAGCTATCTTATCTTATACATTGACAAGTGTTTAGACACTTGTTTTATACTTAAGCTATCACATTTTGTACAATGACAAGTGCTAAGATGCTTGTTTGCTTCTAATGAAATGCTTAATTAGTGGAATCCTTATTTGTCTTTCGAGGTGTAACACTGCTCGCCTGTTCATCTTTAAGATGGGTACTTTAACCTCCCTTCTAAGTTTCTCGCCAAACTACTTTGACTTTTGTCCCCCTGGTCGACCAATGCACTTTGTGTTAGGATAAAAGTTGTATAGTTTTGACGAGTTAAAACAAACCAGAAGATGTAATAGGATCATCTGGACCCGTTAGCCAGATGAAAAACTAGTTTAGGACTTAGTCTAGGGGGAACTGCCAGACCAGAAGAGTCACCAGAAGACCCCACCAGAGGACCCCACCAGAAGACTTCACCAGATGAGATCTGACCAGAGGCAGAAGACCTTCCCCAGACCAGACGAGTCTGATGAACCAAAAGATGCTCAGAATCTTCTCTAGATTCTACTGAGTATTCTAGTTCTTAAACGACTCTGGACCAGAGGATATCGAGGTCATCTGGTGTCTGGTCCTGCCTTCTCTGGAAGAATCGGAGTTGAGCAATGGAAGCATTTGACCGTTGGTAATTCAAATCAAGTCATATAAGATCGGATTGGAAAGTATTTGAAGTCAATCAATCCAAGGATCTCACCAACCCAATCAATCAATTAGAAAATTGATTGATTGAAGCTTCCTTAATTAGAGATCTAATTAGATTAGCTCTCCAACGGCTAAATCCTAATCATCTCTATAAATACAAGAGTGCATCATTGAAGAAAGGCCCTAGAGATACGCGCGCACGAAGTTAATATCCAAGTCTTTTGATCATCACATTTTAGCACTCTTACTGTGTTCATATTCATATTCACTCTTAAAGGAGTTGTTGGATGCTCAACCTGTTCATCTTATTAAAGATAAGGTTGTAGTGAGTTAAGATTTAGATCGAAGTTAGATCTAAAGGCTGTTGTAAGAAGGATCTGGTACTTCTCAATTTCAGAACGATAGTTGTTGGTTGGTTGGTTAGTAATGCCCCTTTGATAAAAGGGAGAGTGGACGTAGGATCGTTATATCCAAATCACTATATATCTTGTTTTCTTTATCGCTTTCATTTATATTGTTTTATTATGTGCTCTTGAAAAAGGATTTTGAAAAGAACTTTAATTTAATTTTAAAGCTTCCGCAATTAATCTATCTAGTGGGACCAACAAGTGGTATCAGAGCATTTTGTCCAAGACCACTGCTTTGAAAAGCTTTTGATGGTCACCGGGCAGATCCATTGCTCTTTGTTATTCTTGCTAAATTCCTTTTAAAACTTTTTGAAAATTTCTTCAAAATCTTCTTACAAGAGCCGTAAGTTGCCTGAATTCTCCTTGAGGATTATAGCCACTGGAGCTTCATGATGAGTAATCATCTTGGAGTTATCCATCACCGCATGTTAGATGTGGTAGAGAGTGGTTCAATTCAATTTTACTGGACTCCCATTGATGATGGCAGGTCTTAGTCCAGAGGAGAAACCAACGAATCTGCTGAGGAAAGAACAGGAGAAAGAGTTGCAAGGCAAAAGATTCTCAAGAAAAAAGATGAGCTCAACAATGATGAGAGAAAGTTGTATAACCTGGACCAGGTGGTAAGGACAGAAATCATCAATACTCTCACCAAGGAAGTGATAGAAAAGGTCAGAACCTGTGCCACTGCTAAGGAGATGTGGGACAAGTTGGCCCTGCTCTGCGGGGGAACAGAGAAGATAAAAGATAACAAGCTCCAGGCGGTCCAATACTCATTTGATACATTTAAGATGAAACCTGATGAGACAATTGACCAGCTGGATATGCGTCTCACCAACCTCCTTAATAAGGCTAGTGCCTTAGGTAAGACCTACTCTAAAAAAGAAATAAACAGTAAAATTTTAAGATCACTAACCAGCAGGTGGAGGATAAAAGTCACTGTGATAAAAGACAACAAGGATCTCAACACTCTGGATCATCATCTTCTGCTGTCTGATCTAAAGGCATATGAGTATGATCTACAAGAGAAAGATCAAACAGAAGAGGTTTCCTCTTCTGGTCAAAAAGGAGTTATTTTCTCCTCAACTATCAAGATTGATGAAAAGCCAAAGGAGTCTACTGCAGATGACATGAGTCTCAAGGAGCAGGTAGCACTTCTAACCCGTAAACTTTATAAAATGAGTTCTAAGTATGGCAGGTACAAAAAGCACTGGAAGGAATCTACCAGAGACAGGAAGAGTTCCTTCAAGCCTGCAGATAAGGAAAAGACATCTGGAGACTCAAGAGAGACCAGATTCAGAACACCAGAGAGGAGGAGAGATGGCAGCTCTGGCAGATTAGATTACCAGAGGAGTGATAGCAGTTCTGGCAGACCTGACTACCAGAGGAGAGAGAGTAGTCCAGCCAGATCAGAATACAACCAGAGGAGGAGAGATCCAAGCCCCAATCCCAGAGGAGACAACACATGCTACACTTGCAACAAGCCAGGCCACTACAGCTATGATTGTCCTCAACTTACTCCTAGTGAAAGAGAAGAGAAAAGACTCAAGAGAGATAGGAGATATACAGACAAGAGAGCATTGCTGGCAGAAGCAGAGGAAGAGGATACTAGTTCCAGTTCTTCTTCTTCTGACTTTGGATCTGATGATGATGTATGTCTCATGGCAGACAGCACTGAGGTACAAGAAACTACCATTTTCTTATCTAATTCCAAATATACTGAATCCTCTCACTCATCTGGTACTTCCAGAGATTCTGATATACAGCAAATGCTATCAGATCTCCAGAACTGTGTACAACTTTGCCAGAAACTTGAGAAAGAGAATGGTAGGCTCAGAGCAGAAGTTCGATCTTTATCTCATGAGCAGAAATCCACCAGAGAACTCATGAAAGATCATTCCAAATAAGTCTCTGAACTTCAGGATAAGATCACAGAAAGAGGTACTCTGGTAGATCAACTCATAAGAGAAAGAGACTCTAAGGAAGATGAGTTTAATGAACTTAGAGCCAAATATCAATCTTTTATCAAAGGAAAGCAAGTTGTGGATATTATTGAAGAAGTACCTATGCCCAGAGAAGCTCCAAAGATACCATCTGTTGTATTTATTATATCAGAGTCTTCTCAGCACATCAATGATAAGAGTGGTTTAGGATATTCTGGAATTACTACAAGATCTCATAAATATTTCTTTAACAAAGACAATTCTGTAAGAGCTGGTGAATTGTTAGAAATCTGGGATGAAAATCCTAATGGTTATGGTTACAGAGTAGTTAACAATCCTAGACGGGACTACTCTGCTGGTCATGTAGAATATAGTCCAGAAGAGTTAACTATTTTGGAAGAGAAAATCTTAGAGACTAAACGTCAAAATGGGGAACCAATGACAATTGACGGTTCTGTTCACATTAAACCTCAAAGAGTAATACCTAATCAGATGAGAGGACCCCAGAGGAATTCTCAAATAGTTGAACCTAAGCAGATTAGGGGATCGCAGAGGAGACACTTAAGAAGGGGGAATTTCAATCAGAATAGGAATTCTCAAAGAAGGAATTATGGACAACAGAACTATCATCAGAATCAGGGACCCCAGAGACGGTTTTCTCAGAGGAATGAATTCCAGAACAGATATACTCAGAGGAACTATAATCACCAGAAAAGGTCTAATTTTCATCAGAACCAGAGACTCATCTATAGAAAACCAACTGATCTGGGTAGTTATGACACCAAAGATGGTTCTTCTAGGATGTATCCTTATAACCAGACCTTTAAGACCATGTCTTTGAGGCAGGTCATTCCAAGGGCCAGATTTGAGGTGAGATACACTAGACCAGTGTATAGAAAAGATGTTCTTATCAGACCAGTAGCTCAATATGTAATTGTCAGAGGACATGTACTGGTAGATAGATTTGGAAGGAAGATAAGATCTCCTCATCCAGCAAGGGATGATCTTTATCTTTGGATTCCTACAAAACCTGCAACTAACAAATCAGGACCCAGCTCTAGTAGGGGACCTAATTGATCTCTCTGCAGGAGGATAAAAGCCCATTGGAGAAAGGACTTTCAAGCAACCATGTCTGGTACATTGATAGTGGATGTTCCAAGCACATGACATTCCAAAAAGATCATCTCCAGGATTTCAAGCCACTGAATGGGCCAAGAGTGATGTTTGGTGACAACAATTATGGAGTCACCAGAGGCGTTGAAAAGTTGACCTTTAATGGTGTATCTGTAGATGAAGTCTACTACGTTGAAGGACTCAAGCATAATCTGCTTTCAGTATCCCAATTTTGTGACAAGGGATACTCAGTGAAGTTTTCTAGTGATTCATACACTGTCTTTTCTTCTGATTATAATGATATCTTGCTTATAGGCTTGAGGAAGGGTAACATTTATATTGCAGATTTTAGTAGTTGCCCATGAAACGCTTGCCTGGTTGCAAAGGGATTTGCAGAGAACAGTTGGATTTGGCACAAGAGATTGAGTCATCTTAACTTCAAAGCACTGAACAAGATTGCCAGAAAAGGTCTAGTTCGAGGTCTTCCTAATGAAGTGTTTAAGAAGGATCAGGTTTGTGGTTCATGCCAGAAGGGTAAACAACCCAAGACTTCCTTTAAGGATGTCCAGAGCACAACCACAACCAGAGTACTTCAACTACTTCACATGGACCTACTTGGACCTGTTTCTCCTCTTAGTTTCAGTGGAAGGAAGTACACCTTGGTGATAGTAGATAACTTTTCAAGATACACTTGGGTAGTGTTCTTGTTTAAGAAAAATGAAACTATCACTAAGCTGACAGAGTTCTTCAAGCAGATTCAGAATGAGCAGAACCAGGGCATAGTAAGGATCAAAAGTGACAAAGGGACAGAGTTTTTGAATTCACACATTGCAGAGTATTGCAAGGACCATGAGATTTTTCATGAGACATCTGCTGCCAGAACACCCCAACAGAATGGAGTAGTAGAAAGGAGGAACAGAACCCTCAAGGAAGCTGCAAGGACTCTTTTAGCAGAATACAACACACCACAGAGATTTTGGGCAGAAGCTATCAACACTGCTTGTTTCACCCAGAACAGGTGCCTCATTGCCCAGAGATACAGTAAGACACCATATTAGGTATGGAAAAGGTAAAACCCCATCTGTCTCATTCTTTCATGTTTTTGGATATAAGTGTTTCATACATGACAATGGGAAATCCAAATTAAAAACTTTTGATGCTAAAGTTGCAGATGGAATATTCTTGGGATATTCCAGCACCAGTAAAGTATTCAGAGTCTTTAATAGGAATTCACTTTGTGTGGAGGAAACACCTCATGTTGTTTTTTATGAATCTGCTTCTAAGTGCAAGGTGGACTTAAAGTCTCCAGAAGAGACACGGAATCAGACTATTCCCAGAGTAATCAAAGTCAATCCACCTATTCTTGACTCAGATTCAGATTCAGATGGTAACCCATCTTCTGGTTCTCTGAAGCAGAAGCCTTCACAAGGAGCATAACCAGAAGAGGTTGGAACTCCTGTAGGGGGAAGCTCTCCTGTAGTGGGTGATAATCACCAAGGTACTACAGTAGATAGTCAATCAGGTAAGGCCACGGGAAGGAAACCCCTGGTTGATCACCCCAATGAGTTGATAATAGGAGATCCAGCTAAGGGTGTCCAGACTAGGAGAACTCTCAACTTAGCTGTCTTATTCAGTTGCTATGTGTCCTTGATTGAGCCCAAGAACATCAAGGAAGCACTGAAAGATTCAAATTGGATTGTTGTTATGCAGGAGGAGCTGAATCAATTCACCAGACAGGATGTTTGGGAGCTGGTAGACAGACCAAGACATCAAAAGGTGATAGGCACTAAGTGGGTTTTCAAGAATAAGAAAGATGAGAATGATGTCATTACTTGGAACAAAGCAAGGCTAGTGGCTCAGGGATATTCTCAGTCTGAAGGAATAGACTATGATGAGACATTTGCTCTTGTTGCCAGACTAGAAGCCATCAGATTGTTTCTAGCATATACTGCTAACATGAAGTTCAAAGTATACCAGATGGATGTGAAATCTGCCTTTCTTAATGGGATTATCATTGAGGAAGTGTATGTGGAACAACCTCCTGGTTTTGAACAAGGTGACAAGGTGTATAAGCTTAAGAAGGCTCTTTATGGGCTTAAGCAAGCACCCAGAGCATGGTATGATACTCTTTTTCAGTTTCTTCTGGACAATGGTTTTACTAAGGGTAAGATTGATAGGACCTTGTTTAGGAAAGAAAAAGGAAAGGATATCCTTCTGGTCCAGATATATGTTGATGACATTATATTTGGATCCCCTAACAAGAAGCTGTGTGAGAAATTTGGAGATCTCATGCAGAGCCAGTTTGAAATGTCTATGATGGGTGAGATGAATTATTTTTTAGGTTTGCAGGTTAAGCAATCAGAGAAGGGAATTTTTATCAAGCAAAGTACATCAGAAACATGTTAGAGAAATTTGGAGTAGGATCTAGCAAGGCTGCCAAGATTCCTATGATGACAAATTTCAACATGGATCCAGATGAGTCTGGAGAGAGTGTGGACCAGCCTCAGTACAGGGCACTTATTGGTTCTCTTCTGTACCTGGCTGCAAGCAGACCATATATTACCTTTGTTGTTGGTGTGTGTGCCAGATTTCAAGCTAATCCTAAGAACAGTCACTTGGAAGCAGCTAGGAAGATATTGAAATATCTTAAGGGAACAATTAATTTGGGGTTATGGTATCCTGCAGATGACAACTTAGAGTTAAGTGGTTATTCGGATTCAGATTATGGTGGGTGCAGAATAGATAGGAAGTCTACAAGTGGAACATGCCAATTTTTAGGGAATAAATTGGTATCTTGGTTTTCTAAGAAACAGACTTCAGTTGCTACATCAACTACAGAAGCCGAGTACATGGCTGCAGGTAGTTGTTGTTCACAACTACTCTGGATTAGTCAGCAGCTTAGGGACTACCAGATTAGGGCTAAGGATATTCCAATATTTTTTTATAGCAACAGTGCAATAGCAATCACCCAGAATCCAGTTCTTCATACCAGATACAAGCATGTTGATATAAGACATCATTTTATAAGAGACCATGTTGAGAAGGGAGATATAATGATGGAAAAGATTGCAACAGATAAGCAGAGAGCAGATATTCTCACTAAGCCTTTGGCTGAGACCAGATTCAGAGAGTTAGCTTTTGAGTTAGGTTTGTTGGATCCAGAGACAGAATTGGTTTAGGGGGAAACATTAGAGAAGTATCCTTTATTTTAATTATACCTTATTTTTTTATCAGTTATACTAACATGCCTACAGGTTAGATATACCAGAGAAGTTACATCTTCAGATGAGGTATGTACCAGATGAGGTACAAAGTCAGATTCCAGAGAAATCCGGAGTAAAACTCTGACCAGAACCAGATGGGTTCCATGAGATGATATGTAACACCAGACTAACTAAGGTATCATCTGGTTACAATATCAGGTGACAGGTATGTATTTAATTCTCTGGCCTCTGATCATTGGGACACACGTTTCAAATTACTAAATACACCCAAAATATTTCATATTCAAAGTGTATTTAAGACTAGGGTAGAGGGCCTAGGCTATCATTTCGCTTTTTATCTTGACAACCACAAAACCCCCTCGAACCCAGTCCCAATGACCATGCTCACGCACACAATTAAATTTGTATCTAGCCTTTTCAATCCTGGCCGTCAGATTTAATTAACGTGCAAGATGTCAATCAATTGATAAATTGATTTTGTCCCCTAAATTTTAATTTTGATTTTACACGCGTTCACACATCATTTAATTTCAAAGTCACGCGTCTTTTCTTTTATAATCTCAAATTTTTCATCTGTCTCTTCACTTGTTCACATATTTTCAAACCCTAACCACTCTCAGCAAAAACAGTTCTCTCTCTCTTTCTTCTCTATCTTTTTAGACATGGTTCCAAAATGCAACTTCAACCCAGATTACGTCTGTAAGAAACTCAAGATGGAGATGGTGGTTAACTTTTATTCCACTCACAATCCAGCGGCGTTGGCCATTCTGGAGTTATTACAGAATTCTAGTGTAGAAAAGTTGATCTCAACCATTCCAAAGGATTTTCGCACACTAGATGGGTATGTTGCCCAGTTTTTGGTACGGATAAAGATCCACGATGACCATATCTCTTCCAAGATCGACCAGGAAGATTTGGTGTTCTCCAAGCATGATTTCTGCAGTTTATTCGAGAATATTTCTGCAGAAGGTCTAGATCCACTCAAGTACAAGGAAGATGAAGCCTTGGAGTCATTCAAGTTATTTGCGCTTTCATCTTTCTAGAATCTGACGAGGGGATTTCTGGACAAGCACTTGAGGCAAAAGTACAAGGTGTTCTTCGACATCGTTGTCAAGGTGTTGATGTGTGAAAACCATAGCACAGATGCAATTTTCATAGGTCGTTTTTGTTTTATGAGGGCCATTTATGATGGTGCCCAGTGCAATTAGGCAGAGTTCTTCTGAGATGTGTTGAGGAAGAACAAAGGTAAGGTTCAAAAGAAGGAATGCCCCACCATGCCAGGGGAATTGCAGTTCTACTTCAATGCCAATGTATATTTGGGCACGAAATTGACCTTGATTCTGGATTCCATCTTCCCAGACAAGGCGTGGAAGGGCTCCTGGTGCACGAGCTTCCTCAAGTCCAAGATTATTTTCTCCAAGGATGGTCCTCTTCATGGCCATGCTGATTCTGATGGAGAAGATGCCTGCCCCCCCCCCCCTATTCAAGCAGTGCCCTCACCTGCTAAAGGGTAGAAGAAGAAGAGCAGCTCAAAGAAGAAGGTTGGAGCTTCTGCTTCTTCCAATATGATGATATCTGGCTCATCAAAGGATGACCAGATCCCCCTCACTACTGCTTTGAAGAAGCAGGGGGGTGATGGTGAAGAAGCTGCAAAGAAGGTTGGTGCAGCTAAGAAGAGGCCGAGGCAAGAGGAAGGAGGTGCAAGCAAGGCCTCAGCCAAGAAGCCAAGGACTTCTAAGAAGGCTTCAAAGAAATCCCTTCTGGTGGATGAGCCATCAGAGGAGGAGGAGATCCCTCTGAAGAGTAGATCTAAAGCCAAGAGGGCTATTTTGCAAGACCCAGAGTCTGACTCAGATCTGGGAGATGCCCTGGAGCAGGCAATAGAGGAGGCCTCTCAGCTGATGGGAGATGCTACAGCTTCAGAGCATGTGTTACCAGCTGATGTTGACTCAGCTGAGGTAAACCCCTCTTCCCATAATGTTAATCTTATTTCTCCATCCACCTCTCCCCCAGAAACCCAAACCCAACCCCAACCCTCTGTCTCTGGTTCACAGTCTCTACCAGAGCAGACTATCCCAGACACTCCCCCATTTACACCCTCTATCCTACCCACTCAAACACCCTCTCCCCCTCCATCTCAAACACCTCTACCCACAGACCCTTCACCTCCACATATAGCCTCTGTACCAGAGGTGCCAGTGACCTCTTCTGGTACAGAACAGCCTTCCACCTCCCAACCTCAAATACATATCCCTTCACAATCACAACCTGGCCAGAATCCCCCCTCTTCAATGTCCTTGGGATTTCCTGGTCCTCCTACCTTCCCCGCAATCTCACTTAGCGATGATAGTGAAGATGAGGATGCTTCACTGGAGCCAAGAAACTTAGCCTCATCCTCCTCTGCCTCTGGGCCCAAACCCTTTACTTTCAACGATGCTGAAATGGATCCCATCAGGCAGAGTATGAGTGTAAGTGCTCAGCTCTGGCTGAGAGAGCATTTTTCAATCTTGTTGGGGCACTTACCACTGTTGGCAGATCTAACTGATGCCAAAGTCTGGAGCAAGGCCATACTAGAAGATGTAGAGGACTTGGTCTTATTGCTAGAAGAAATGACCACATATGGTTTCACATCCTGGGAGATTGACATTAAGAAGAAGCTCAATATTCAGCATCCTGCAGAGCTTGAATCTCCAGAGGCAGCCAAGGTCGTGGTGAGGACCCTGCTGATCCAGAGGAAAGTCATGTTTCCTCCAGAGGGCCCCTCTTACTCTTTTGGCCCTCACTTCTCCTTTCCTCAAGAGCTCTATTTTGATGAGGAGGACTTCGATGTTTCCTCTACTGTGCTTCAGAAGATGAAGCTATTCTTCAATGAGCAGATCCAGCAAATTGGCCATTTCTCTAAGGCCATGCAGCATCTGGCACCTGCTCTGGTTGAGCACCAGATCAAGAAAGAGAGGGAGAAATTTCTAAAGCAGATCAAGGCAGTCTTTGCCTCTGCTAAGGCATCCTTCAAGGCTAACTGCCTCTTCCTTAAGCTGGACGTGGTTGAGAGCCAGAGAAAGCTGCAGGAACATGTCCTGGATCAGATGCGGCATGTCTCTGTGCTCAAAGTGGAATTGGCTTCTCAAATGCTCGAGACTACCAAGATGAAGGACTCACTCCAGGAGATGCTAGCCAAATAGGAGAGTTTAGTTGCTGAAGCTCAGGCTTATCTTGATGAGGCCAAAAAGCTGTGTGATCTTCACTCTTTCTCCTCCACCGAGTTGCCTGATCTCATAAGGCAGGTGGTTCAGCCCCTTATTGATGAAGTTAAAAAGGGGAAAGAGAAGGCCAGAACTAATCTGGCGAAGAGCACAAATGAGACGTTGTTCCACCATAGAGCTCGCCTAGACTTGTTAGAGAATACTTTGGCTCAAGCTGAGCTGCAGAAGAAGAAGAAGAAGAAGAAGAAGAAGAAGAAGAAGAAGAAGAAGAAGAAGAAGAAGAAGAAGAAGAAGAAGAAGAAGAAGAAGAAGAAGAAGAAGAAGAAGAAGAAGAAGAAGAAGAAGAAGAAGAAGAAGAAGAAGAAGGAAAAGCTCAAATCTATAACCATGGCCAAGCAGCTTGCAGCAGAGGAGAAATCTATTGACTCTGAGTAAGATCCTGTCTCCATTCCTGGTCCTGCCAAAAGAAAGATCAGAAGGGTCAAGAAAAGCTTTCTGGAGCAGGTAGTTGAAGAGGCAGAGAAGCGATTCAAGGAGGAGACTGCAAAGGAGAGGTTGTCAAGAGTAAGGAAGAACATAGATGAAGAGCAAAGGCTCAGATATGTTAGGAGGCAAAACAAGAAAGCCAGAGAAGCTGGAATCACTCCTGGTGCCAGTGGATCAAGTCAAAGGAAAAAGGCACCTGTTGAGGTGATGGATATTCTGCCACTTAGGACAGAAGGGTCTTTTGACTCTACTGTGCATGTTCCCCTTATTGAAAGGTGGAAGGAAGCCAAGACTCTGTGGTTTATCCAGCACTACATCTAGATGCCACCTCCAAAGGACGATGCATTTATCAACATAACCTTTCACTCTTGGATGAAGGCATATGATGCAGAGCTGTACAAAAAACTCATGGATTCTACCATTGAGTTCAATCAGGAAGTCCTGCCCCTGAGTTTCACTATCTCAACACTCCAATGAATGGGGACCAGATTGATTGGGCTGAGCTGAAGAAATTGTACAAGACCAAGGTGTTGGTGAATTTCACCCCAACAAACTCTGCAGAGCTCAAGGTGGTTCAAGACAGATTCCTTGATTGGTTTCTGGTGCCAAAGGAGAACGGAAGATATGCATAGTATAAGACCTGATCTGAAATGTAATATGTAAACTCTTTGTCCTTATTATTAATTGAAAAGCCATATCTACTCTATCTTAAAGACAACTTCTTGTTGTCTCCTTGTTTGCCTTATAAGATCTATTCTAAGGTCTTATCTTTTTATTTGTTTTCTTGCTTAAGTTTTTTATCAGTTCTGGTGTGTTTTAACTCCATCAAAAAGGGGGAAATTGTTAGGATAAAAGTTGTATAGTTTTTATGAGTTAAAACAAACCAGAAGATGTAATAGGATCATCTGGACCTGTTAGCCAGATGAAAAACTAGTTTAGGACTTAGTGTAGGAGGAACTGCCAGACCAAAAGACTCCACCAGAAGAGTCACCAGAAGACCCACCAGAGGACCCCACCAGAAGACTTCACCAGATGAGATTTGACCAGAGGCAGAAGACCTTCCCCAGACCAGACGAGTCTGGTGAACCAAAAGATGCTCATAATCTTGTCTAGATTCTACTGAGTATTCTGGTTCTTAACCGACTCTGGACTAGAGGACATCGAGGTCATCTGGTGTCTGGTCCTGCCTTCTCTGGAATAATCAGAGTTGAGCAATGGAAGCATTTGACCGTTGGTAATTCAAATCAAGTCATATAAGATCGGATTGGAAAGTATTTGAAGTCAATCAATCCAAGGATATCACCAACCCAATCAATCAATTAGAGAATAGATTGATTGAAGCTTCCTTAATTAGAGATCTGATTAGATTAGCTCTCCAATGGCTAAATCCTAATCATCTCTATAAATACAAGAGTGCATCATTGAAGAAAGGTCCTAGAGATACGCGCACACGAAGTTAATATCCAAGCCTTTTGATCATCACGTTTTAGCACTCTTACTGTGTTCATATTCATATTCACTCTTAAAGGAGTTGTTGGATGCTCAACCTGTTCTTCTTATTAAAGATAAGGTTGTAGTGAGTTAAGCTTTAGATCGAAGTTAGATCTAAAGGCTGCTGTAAGAAGGATCTGGTACTTCTCAATTCCAGAACGATAGTTGTTGGTCCCAAAAAGGTTATCCAGCGGAAAGCGTTTTTAAGTTTATTTTAATGAAAACCCAATTTATAAATTAAGTACTAAAATTTAAAGTGCAGAAATCTAAATTGCAGAAAAGTAGAGAACACCGGATTTATAGTGGTTCGGACCAACTTGTCCTACGTCCACTCTCCCTTTCTTCAAAGGGGTCTTTCTCACTCTCCAACTTACGTACTCACTTACTGGAATTTCCGAAGTACCAGCTCCTTCTTACAACTTCTTTAGATCTAACTTCGATCTAAAGGCAAACTTACTCCAACCTTGTCTAACAAGATGAACAGGTTGAGTAATAATCCAACTAGACTCCTAATAGAGTGTATATAAACTTGTATAAACAAGGTGAGTGATTGGAAGAGTTCGTGTGTTCTGTTGTGTGCTCTCGCACGACTCTTGTATATTGAACTAATCCAAGCACTCCTATTTATAGTTGTAGGAATTAACTAGCCGTTGGGAACTAGCAATTCAAACAACCATAATTGGAGGTATATAATCAATCAAAGATTGATTATATGATTGATTAGTTGACTTTCAATCAAGCAATCAATCAATCAGATCCTCCATCAGTTGACTCTCTAGATTGCCTTCTTCTCCATCATGAATTTCCAAAGTCTTCTTGTCTCCAGATTACTAAGATGCTTCTGGTAGGTGAATTAATCCGTCTCTCTCATCTGGTCTGGTCTCGTCTGGTCAGGGGTCTTCTGGTCAGGTAACACTTCTGCTCTGGTCCTCATCTGGGAGAGGTCCTCTGGTGACTCCTCTGGCAGACTCCTCTGGTCAGACTCCTCTGGACCTCATCTGCTCTGGCGACTCTTCTGCTCTGGTGACTCTTCTGGTCAGGACATCTCATCTGGTCACCTCACTTGGTACCTTCTCTGGTCACCTTCTCTGGTACCTTCTCTGGTCACCTGCTCTGGTCACCTTCTCTGGTCACCTTCTCTGGTACCCTTCTCTGGTCACCTTCTCTGGTCTGCACAAATTTCTTCCCCCTTAACCAAAGACCTATTCTAGACCAAGACTAATCTGTAGCTGACTAACAGGTTCAGCTAGTCCTATTACAAGTTCTTGTTTTAACATCTTCAAAACATCTAATCTATATCCTAACAATTTCCCCCTTTTTGATGATGTTAAAACTGGAAGAACTTTAAATAAAACAAGACAAGAAAATATTGAAACATCTAAATAGAGATTCTAGCAGGCTGGGTCAACTGATCTTCCCCCTCAAAGTATGCTCAGCTGATATTGGGGCCAAACATCAGCTGGTCTTCTTGTGTATCTGCAGGCAATCAACTTTTTGGTACCCTACTGGATCCAGGGGGGTTAGCACAACATTTAGGAAGCCATAAGAATAGATCATCCCTTTTTTAATCAGGTGATCTTATCTTTCTTCCATACATATCAACAAAAACACACTGAACATAAGAAGCTTCGACATGGTTATTTCTTCTGGAGGCTCTTCTTCTCTTATGAGCTTGTCCAGTAGAAGGAATAACTTATCTTAGAGCAACAGACTTGAAATTCTTTTGATAAGGATAAGTTTTACTAAAACCATCAAAGGTTCCAGCTGGTCTGGCAGATAACTTGAAAGTCTTCTGCAGGTGAGTAGGAGTCATCTGGTTCTGCCTCTTTTGAGAAGATCCAGATTGTCTTCTACTCTGCTGGCCTGGCTGAGGTCTTTTATTCTGGGTATAACCCTTCTTAAAATTCCTCCTCTGTCTTTTGGGTTTTTGAGTTTTAGGACTCATCTGCCCATTAGGCTGAGTTGCCTGGTCAGCTGGCCTTTTACCCTTATCAATAAAATTACTAGTCTGTTCTTCTTTCTGAACAGGTGAGGATTTAGGTTTGGTATAACCAAGGCCTATTTTATCATGCTCTCTTTGAGATGAGGCAGCTATATGAGACATAGCATTGTTTGCTATAGTCAGCTGCTCCATTCTCAGCTTGAGCTTGTCCTCACTATCTTTTACAATTTTGTTTTGATGGAAGAGTTCATCGAACTTAGCTTCCAGCAGAGTATATTCATTATCTTTCTCAATGTTTTCAGCAAGCAACTTTTCTATTAGCTTAGTTTGTTCATCACATCTGGTTTTCAAGTCAGTGGACTCTTCTACCAGAGTTTGAACTTGTTCAGCTGGTAGATCAGTTGGGTTGCTAACACATTGTGAAAGCTTCTGATTTTCTGCTTTCAACTTTGTGTTCTCTTCTTCCAACTTTTGACAAAGTTGTATAGAAGTTTGGAGATCTAATAGCATCTTCTGCATATCAGACTCCTCTGATTGTTCAGAAAACGAAGAATAAGAAGAAGAAGAGGGAATTCGATTGCATACCTCGTCTGTCATAAGACAAACCTCTTCGTCTGGTCCAAAATTAGATGATGAACCAGAAGTGGATACCTCATCTTCCTCATCTGCTAAGCTTCTTTTGGAGTACCTCCTGGTGTCTCTTCTACTGCATCTCTTTGAGCCCATTTCTGCAAACTTTGTTAGCACAACAAATATTTGGGTTTTCAAAAAAAATGGATCTGCCCTGGTGACCACCGAGATAATTTCAAAACAGTGGTCTGTAGGACACACTGCTCTGATACCACTTGTTGGTCCCAAAAAGGTTATCCAGCGGAAAGCATTTTTAAGTTTATTTTAATGAAAACCCAATTTATAAATTAAGTACTAAAATTTAAAGTGCAGAAATCTAAATTGCAGAAAAGTAGAGAACACCGGATTTATAGTGGTTCGGACCAACTTGTCCTACGTCCACTCTCTCTTTCTTCAAAGGGGTCTTTCTCACTCTCCAACTTACGTACTCACTTACTGGAATTTCCGAAGTACTAGCTCCTTCTTACAACTTCTTTAGATCTAACTTCGATCTAAAGGCAAACTTACTCCAACCTTGTCTAACAAGATGAACAGGTTGAGTAATAATCCAACTAGACTCCTAATAGAGTGTATATAAACTTGTATAAACAAGGTGAGTGATTGGAAGAGTTCGTGTGTTCTGTTGTGTGCTCTCGCGCGACTCTTGTATATTGAACTAATCCAAGCACTCCTATTTATAGTTGTAGGAATTAACTAGCCGTTGGGAACTAGCAATTCAAACAACCATAATTGGAGGTATATAATCAATCAAAGATTGATTATATGATTGATTAGTTGACTTTCAATCAAGCAATCAATCAATCAGATCCTCCATCAGTTGACTCTCTAGATTACCTTCTTCTCCATCATGAATTTCCAAAGTCTTCTTGTCTCCAGATTACTAAGATGCTTCTGGTAGGTGAATTAATCCGTCTCTCTCATCTGGTCTGGTCTCGTCTGGTCAGGGGTCTTCTGGTCAGGTAACACTTCTGCTCTGGTCCTCATCTGGGAGAGGTCCTCTGGTGACTCCTCTGGCAGACTCCTCTGGTCAGACTCCTCTGGACCTCATCTGCTCTGGCGACTCTTCTGCTCTGGTGACTCTTCTGGTCAGGACATCTCATCTGGTCACCTCACTTGGTACCTTCTCTGGTCACCTTCTCTGGTACCTTCTCTGGTCACCTCCTCTGGTCACCTTCTCTGGTCACCTTCTCTGGTACCCTTCTCTGGTCACCTTCTCTGGTCTGCACAGATTTCTTCCCCCTTAACCAAAGACCTATTCTAGACCAAGACTAATCTGTAGCTGACTAACAGGTTCAGCTAGTCCTATTACAAGTTCTTGTTTTAACATCTTCAAAACATCTAATCTATATCCTAACAATTTCCCCCTTTTTGATGATGTTAAAACTGGAAGAACTTTAAATAAAACAAGACAAGAAAATATTGAAACATCTAAATAGAGATTCTAGCAGGCTGGGTCAACTGATCTTCCCCCTCAAAGTATGCTCAGCTGATATTGGGGCAAAACATCAGCTGGTCTTCTTGTGTATCTGCAGGCAATCAACTTTTTGGTACCCTACTGGATCCAGGGGGGTTAGCACAACATTTAGGAAGCCACAAGAATAGATCATCCCTTTTTTAATCAGGTGATCTTATCTTTCTTCCATACATATCAACAAAAACACACTGAACATAAGAAGCTTCGACATGGTTATTTCTTCTGGAGGCTCTTCTTCTCTTATGAGCTTGTCCAGTAGAAGGAATAACTTGTCTTAGAGCAACAGACTTGAAATTCTTTTGATAAGGATAAGTTTTACTAGAACCATCAAAGGTTCCAGCTGGTCTGGAAGATAACTTGAAAGTCTTCTGCAGGTGAGTAGGAGTCATCTGGTTCTGCCTCTTTTGAGAAGATCCAGATTGTCTTCTACTCTGCTGGCCTGGCTGAGGTCTTTTATTCTGGGTATAACCCTTCTTAAAATTCCTCCTCTGTCTTTTGGGTTTTTGAGTTTTAGGACTCATCTGCCCATTAGGCTGAGTTGCCTGGTCAGCTGGCCTTTTACCCTTATCAATAAAATTACTAGTGTGTTCTTCTTTCTGAACAGGTGAGGATTTAGGTTTGGTATAACCAAGGCCTGTTTTATCATGCTCTCTTTGAGATGAGGCAGCTATATGAGACACAGCATTGTTTGCTATAGTCAGCTGCTCCATTCTCAGCTTGAGCTTGTCCTCACTATCTTTTACAATTTTGTTTTGATGGAAGAGTTCATCGAACTTAGCTTCCAGCAGAGTATATTCATTATCTTTCTCAATGTTTTCAGCAAGCAACTTTTCTATTAGCTTAGTTTGTTCATCACATCTGGTTTTCAAGTCAGTGGACTCTTCTACCAGAGTTTGAACTTGTTCAGCTGGTAGATCAGTTGGGTTGCTAACACATTGTGAAAGCTTCTGATTTTCTGCTTTCAACTTTGTGTTCTCTTCTTCCAACTTTTGACAAAGTTGTATAGAAGTTTGGAGATCTAATAGCATCTTCTGCATATCAGACTCCTCTGATTGTTCAGAAAACGAAGAATAAGAAGAAGAAGAGGGAGTTCGATTGCATACCTCGTCTGTCATAAGACAAACCTCTTCGTCTGGTCCAAAATTAGATGATGAACCAGAAGTGGATACCTCATCTTCCTCATCTGCTAAGCTTCTTTTGGAGTACCTCCTGGTGTCTCTTCTACTGCATCTCTTTGAGCCCATTTCTGCAAACTTTGTTAGCACAACAAATATTTGGGTTTTCAAAAAAAATGGATCTGCCCTGGTGACCACCGAGATAATTTCAAAACAGTGGTCTGTAGGACACACTGCTCTGATACCACTTGTTGGTCCCAAAAAGGTTATCCAGCGGAAAGCGTTTTTAAGTTTATTTTAATGAAAACCCAATTTATAAATTAAGTACTAAAATTTAAAGTGCAGAAATCTAAATTGCAGAAAAGTAGAGAACACCGGATTTATAGTGGTTCGGACCAACTTGTCCTACGTCCACTCTCCCTTTCTTCAAAGGGGTCTTTCTCACTCTCCAACTTACGTACTCACTTACTGGAATTTCCGAAGTACCAGCTCCTTCTTACAACTTCTTTAGATCTAACTTCGATCTAAAGGCAAACTTACTCCAACCTTGTCTAACAAGATGAACAGGTTGAGTAATAATCCAACTAGACTCCTAATAGAGTGTATATAAACTTGTATAAACAAGGTGAGTGATTGGAAGAGTTCGTGTGTTCTGTTGTGTGCTCTCGCGCGACTCTTGTATATTGAACTAATCCAAGCACTCCTATTTATAGTTGTAGGAATTAACTAGCCGTTGGGAACTAGCAATTCAAACAACCATAATTGGAGGTATATAATCAATCAAAGATTGATTATATGATTGATTAGTTGACTTTCAATCAAGCAATCAATCAATCAGATCCTCCATCAGTTGACTCTCTAGATTGCCTTCTTCTCCATCATGAATTTCCAAAGTCTTCTTGTCTCCAGATTACTAAGATGCTTCTGGTAGGTGAATTAATCCGTCTCTCTCATCTGGTCTGGTCTCGTCTGGTCAGGGGTCTTCTGGTCAGGTAACACTTCTGCTCTGGTCCTCATCTGGGAGAGGTCCTCTGGTGACTCCTCTAGCAGACTCCTCTGGTCAGACTCCTCTAGACCTCATCTGCTCTGGCGACTCTTCTGCTCTGGTGACTCTTCTGGTCAGGACATCTCATCTGGTCACCTCACTTGGTACCTTCTCTGGTCACCTTCTCTGGTACCTTCTCTGGTCACCTCCTCTGGTCACCTTCTCTGGTCACCTTCTCTGGTACCCTTCTCTGGTCACCTTCTCTGGTCTGCACAGATTTCTTCCCCCTTAACCAAAGACCTATTCTAGACCAAGACTAATCTGTAGCTGACTAACAGGTTCAGCTAGTCCTATTACAAGTTCTTGTTTTAACATCTTCAAAACATCTAATCTATATCCTAACAATAGTTGTTGGTTGGTTGGTTAGTAAGGCCCCTTTGATAAAAGGAAGAGTGGACGTAGGAACGTAATATCCGAACCACTATATATCTTGTTTTCTGTATCGCTTTCATTTATATTGTTTTATTGTGTGCTCTTGAAAAAGGATTTTGAAAAGAACTGTAATTTAAGTTTAAAGCTTCTGCAATTAATCTATCTAGTGGGACCAACACTTTGACATTCTGACCAGTTGCTCGTCTCCTTGTGACCAACGTGATATATGCTTAGTTTTTCGCCTCTTATTACTTTTTCTTTTAACCATCATTATCATGATCATTATTGTATTTTTAATCTTTAACCATGTTGCTCGGCTGATCGCCTATCAACAATTGCCCCCTGACTTGTCCTTTGTTAGGATGATAATCTACTAACGGAGGACAAGTCATTACTTGGATGTTTCTTAAATCGGAGCGAGCAACAGTTTTTTAAAAAATTTGAGCGGGATAAATGGGCGATCAATTGGGTTTTGGGTGAGCAACATAGTTGCTTGCGTACGCCTCCAACAGTTGGGCTCCCGAGGTTTCTCAGAATTCGAAACAACGTGGGTGGTGATGACATCAGCCGCCGCCCATGCGTATACCTTATTTTGCATATAGGGGTTTTGAATTTTTCAATTAATTACATTTCGACCCCAGTTTTATCTCTATAAATACTTCATTCTTCATGTTTCTCATTTTTTCGAAAATCTTTCTCTTATCCGCCATTAAAGCCATCTTCAAGCTCGTTTTCTCCAGTTTTGTGTGTTTCTTCAGAAGTTGTAACAAATTTCCCGTGTAATCAAGGTAAATCATTAATTTCTAACTCTTATTTTGTCCAAGTTTCTTCAATTTCGTGTCACATTCATTTTCTTTTCAAATTTCGATGCCTCCGCCATTCGTACCGCCATTATTTTTTCACCATCACTGTCGTGATTTTATTATCAGCACCGCCCGCTCAGTGGAGGCCTATGCCGTTGGCAGCTCCGGCGAGCAAGAGGTAGAAAGCCCAGTTGCTCGTCATGGTTCCGGAGAAGACACATCTTCCAATCTTGGGGAAGATTCGGAGAAAGTGGCCGCCGAGATCGAGGCCGAGAGCGAGCAAGATGAAGAAAGGCAACCGTGATTGTCAGTAACATGGGATTTTATAAAGGAGATAAACTTCCCAATTTCTAGAGCCACTCCTAAGTCACAAATTCTCGAAGGGGTTGCACGAAGTACTGAATGGGAAGAGTATGCTGCTCGCTACTCAAAGGTCTTCCCTGTTCACTCTCGTGTCCTCATGTCCGCTCAACCGAACGACTTCACGGCGAGCAAGATTTCAAGTCTAGTTACGGAGGACGACTTGGAAAATATTCGATCTCATTACAAAATTCTATATGACATTTTCCAGTACGCCCCCAAGAAAGGAGAAACTGTTGACCGCCCCCCACCGAGTTGCACGGTGATCAACTTGGATGTGCTCAACACAGGATTTCCACTGCCTCTTCATCCCCTAGTTGGTCGCTTCCTGGAAGATACGAACCTAGCGATAGCGATCACTCAAATCACTCTGAATGGGTGGAGCAACATGTTGGCCTTCATCACCCTCTTTGGTCTTGAAGGTTACAAAAACAAAATCAGTACTGTAGAGGTTCATTACGCCATGGTCATATCCGCCTGTAAAGATGAGGGTGTGGGCTGGTATTACGTCAAGGCGAGAAGTGGAGTAAAGTTGATCGAGGGGGTCCCCAATAAAGTGAAGAGTTAGCATAACCAATTCTTTTTTATTGGGGGGAGGGACTGGCGAGCATCGGCGGACTTCTCTGGCGGGAAGTCGCGCATAAATTCGTCGGAACGTTTTGGCGTGATAAAACGTAGGCTCCACTTTTTCTTTTCATGGATTAAGTGGAACTAATATTAGTTTTCTTCTTTTTGCTATTTTGCAGGTCCAAGAATTCTAAAGTGGGGGCACTCGGACTTGAGTGAGGAGTTTTTGTATACACTGCCGCAAACTTGCTCAGTTATTCACAAGCCCTCATCACCTGGAAGCTCAGGCAGACATCCCTGAAGGTAATTTTCTAACTCTTAATTCCCTCTGTTGCTCGTCTGGTCGCCGCCTATCTCTAACTTTATTCTTATTTATCCTTGTTATTTGCTAGATCAATAAGTGACCGTTGACATCCCGGTGATTCCCGAATCTTACCATCTCCTCGCCGCATGCGTTAAGTAGATGGCCGCTGAGGAGCCTACCCGGAAAAAATTTGATCCCCCATGTCTTTGATGAAATTAAGAGCGGGAGAAGATCCAGTTCCTCCTCCTCGCCCATGGGGCACTTCTGCCCGCTCCCAAGGGGCCTCCAAACCATCATCTTCTCTCAAGAATGTGGGAAAAGAAAAGGAAAAAGAGAAGGAGAAGGAAAAGGAAAAGCGAAAGGCCCCCAGGGGTGATGGTGGCCGAGGTAGTGGTGTTGGTCGCGAGCGAGCATCAAAGTGCTCCAAGCAAGGTGTGGAGACGAGCAGCTGAGCTCCCCGTTCCCCAGCTTCAAAATCTACCTCACTGGAGGTAGTGAGCGAGCAACAGGCCGTTGCTAGCGTTTTAGCAAGTAAGAGGAGACATCCCTCCCCTGATCGCTCATATCTGGGCTATGACCCAGTGAAATTAAGGGAGTAAGTTTTCCATCTTTTACCTTGTTGGTCGCCTTTTGTTATACTTCGACTTGATTTTATTAACCTTATCTTTTTTTTATAGGTACAAGCCTGAGGAACACCCGGGGCGAGCAGATGTTCTTCACCAGCTGAGCTGTGTGAAGTCCCCTCCACCATACCAAGAGATTCCTGATTCGTACGTGAGGCGAGCAACAGAGCTGGTTCCCCGCTCGTGGACCAAAACCTGTGAAGAGATCATTCAAGAACAAGTTGCCAACGACAATGCTCGGCTCGTTGCCTATAACGCCAGCCATCAAGCCATCACAACCCAGAAGCTTCTTGATTAAATCATAAGTATAGAGCGAACAAATTGAGGGCTTGGCAGTAGGATGGAGCACTTCGAGGCTGAGAAGGTGGCCGCCTTGAAGAAAAAGGATGACGAATTGGCCAAAGAAAAAACCGAGCATGATAAGATTAAGGCAGATCAGAAGCTAAATGCCACTCTTGATAGCGAACAGTTTGCTCTCAACCAATCCGAGAGAATGATGCTTGAGTTGGGAGTTGCTGGCGAGCGAGTCAAAGCCTTGGAAGGGGAAAAGACAAGTTTGGTCACCCAAATCGAGCAGTTGAAAGCCGATGTTGCTCGCCTAGAGAAAGAGAAGACCTTCATGGTCGCCTTTGACATCTATGCTCAAGACGTGGCGGACAACATTAACCTTGGCTATGTATGTACCTTTGCCGAGAGCATAAGGTCTGTGAAATTCACACTTGATCACGGGAAAGATGTGTTGAGTTAAGTGAAGCAAGACTTCACTGAGTATGTTAAAGATAATCCTCTCAGTGTTGGATTCGTTATCCCCGTAGCCGACCTTGGAGAGATGGGGGTTTCACTTGATATTTTTGGAGACGATGTTCAAGTCGTTGCCCCCCTCCCCCCCCCCCCCCCCCCGAGTTGCCGGCGAGGAGCACAGCAAAGAGGCTGAAGTCTTCGACGGTCTTAGCTCACTCCCCCTTACTCCTATTGATGAGGCAGACACTTCTACCATGGCTGGCGACCAACAGGTTCAAACGACGACCAACATTGAGACCGTCCCCTCTGCTCCAGATGCCCCTCCTACTACTTGAAGATGAAGATTTCTTTTTGCTTTTCAGTTTGTAGTAGGCTCACTTTGTAATTTCCTTTCCAGTTGTACTACTTTATTTTATGAAATGAAATGACTTCTTCTTCTCCACTGCTTACTTGTATAATTTCCTTGAAATTCCTTTACTCTTCTGTTTATTCGTTGAATGCACAGTTGCTCGCCCAATTTACTTGCTTTGTTTTGAAACTTAAGTACTTCTATTTTAATCCTCAAGAGTAAAGTACCTATGTTTGTTGATCTTGTACATGATACTTGTATGGGTCTTTGTGGTTCTTAAAGAACTTGACCTTGATTGATTGGGCCTTGTAATTCTTAATGAAATCGGCCTTAATTTTTGTAATTGAGCATTATTGCTCGCCGCCTGTTGAGCTTGTACTTAGTGTACTTAGCTTCCGGCGAACAGCTTTTGTGTCTTTACACCATCTCTTTGAATGCAACACAATCTTAAGATTACACCGTATAACAACTTATTTATTTCTATCCTTTGTTTTGCTGAACTTGTATAAAATTCTTAAATTTTTTAAAATTTATATCAAATTTACAGCATATAATATAATCAACATTGTATATGGAATTTGTACATAACTTCTATATACATCCTACTGATAATATTTCTTTAATAAAGTCGCATTCCAGGAGTATTGGGCCGAGTTGTCTTTCATATCTTCAAGATCATATGTGCCTTTATGCCATTTGTGGGTTACCCTGAACGGACCCTTCCAAGTCGCTCTGAATATTCCTGGTGGTGGTGCTAACAATTTTCGAAGTACTAAATCTCCGACTTCGAACTCCCTGATCTTCACTTGTGAATTATAATATTTCGCGATTCTTTTCTTGTATATCGTGTTCTTCATCTCTGCTGAAATTCTTTTTTCATCAATCAGGTCCATTTCTGCAGCCAAGGTCGTGTTGTTCGACTGTTCGTCAAACAATATTGTTTGCTCGGTTGGAACTTTTAGCTCAACTGGTATAACTGCCTCGGTGCCAAATGCCATGGTGAACGGAGTTTCGTCGGTGCTTGTTCTATATGATACTCGATATACCCATAGTACCTCTAGTAGTTCCTCTGACCATTTTCCCTTTTTGTTAACCAAGCGAATCTTAAAAATATGTTTGATTATTTTGTTAACTGCTTCAACTTGACTATTGGACTTAGGATGATAAGGGGTTGAGAAATGTTTTTAAATCCCCCATTTTTCACAAAAATCTCTTAGCTTCTTGCCTTCGAACTGCCGTCCGTTATCTGCCAAGATTGCTTGTGGAACTCCAAATCGACATACAATGTTTTTCCATATAAAGCTGATCATCTTCTCTTGTGTGGTTGTTACGAGCGCCTCTGCTTCGGCCCACTTTATGTAATAGTCCACGACCACTACTGCAAATTTTACAATCCCCTTTTCAGTTGGGAAAGGTCCTATGATGTCTATCCCCCACTTTGCAAATGGTCATGGACTATTTACTGATATCAACTCAGTTAGTGGCTTGTGAATACTGGAGGCGAATATCTGGCATCTATGACATATCTTTGCAACTTTGATAGCATCTTGTAGCAGAGTTGGCCAATAATATGCTTGACTTACTGTTCTGTATGCCAACGCTCATCCCCCTACATGGTTTCCACATACGTCTTCATGAATTTCCTTTAATACTTCCTGTCCTTGCCCCCTTGCTAAGTATTTCAACAATGAAAGCGAAAATCCTCTCTTGAAGAGTTGTCCATCCATTATTGTAAACCTTGCTGCTGGCCTGGTCGTCTTGACTGCCTCTTGTGGATCTTCTGGGATTTCACCATCACGAAGGTATTTGATTATAGATGTTCTCCAATTATCTTCCTCAAGTTCTTCATTTATTTGATTGACTTTGTAGTCGTTTATTGATGGTTGAGATATTTTCGTGATGGTGATTTCTGATAATTCTGCTGGCCCTGTGCTGGTAGCCAGGCGAGCTAGTGCGTCTGCTTGAGCATTGTTATCTCTTGGCACTTGTTCAATGTAGATTTGTTCGAATAACAATGTCAGGTGAGCAACAATCTTTTGGTAAAAGGCCATGTTTTCATCTTTTGCTTCATACTCTCCCCGGACTTGATTGACTATCAATTGAGAGTCTCCGTATATTTCCAATCTTCTGACCCCCACAGCCACTACCAATCGAAGTCCAGCTATCAGTGCTTCATACTCGACTTCGTTGTTTGTTGCCATGAACTCAAATCGTACTACCGAGGTGAAGACTTGTCTGTCTGGGTTTATCAGCACTATTCCAGCTCCTGATGCTGTATTGGTTGATGATCCGTCAACGTACATATGCCATGGATGGTTATGACCTCTCGTCAGATCTTGAGGAAAGGTTAGCTCAACTATGAAATCGGCTAATGCTTGTCCTTTGATCGTTGTTCGAGGTGCATAAGATATCCCGAACTGACTTATTTCGAGGGACCATTTGAGGAGACGACCAACAGTGTCAGGCCTTTGCAAAATTTGTCTCAATGGAAATGTTGTCAAGACTTCTACTTGATGATCGAAGAAGTATGGTCGATGTTTTCTAACACTCATTACCAGTGTGTATGCTAGCTTTTCCATTGGTGAGTATTTGATTTATGCTTCATGAAGAGCCCGACTCACATAGTATATGGGTATATGAAATTTTCCTTCGGCACGAACTAGGACTGAGCTGATTGCCACCTCCGACCCTGCCAGGCACAAGTATAGTTTTTCTCCTGACTTGGGTTTTGATAGAATTTTGGTGTCACTGAGATATTCCTTTAGTTGTTCAAATGCTCGTTGGCAGCTGTCTGTCCACTGGAATCCTCCTTTCTTGATAGCATCAAAGAAAGGTCGACACGTATCTCCGGATTGTGAGATAAACCTGTTTAGGGCTGTTAAACATCCGGTGAGCCTTTGTACTTCCTTGATGGATCTTGGCGGTTGCATATCCATGATTGCTTTCATCTTTGATGGGTTTGCTTCGATACCTCGTTGGCTAACAAGATGCCCAAGAAACTTGCCTGAGTGAACTCCAAAACTGCTTTTCTTTGGGTTCAACTTCATGTTGTAGGCTCGAAGTATCTCAAATGCTTGGGCCAGGTGATCTTCTTTCTTTTGACTCTTTATGACTATATCATCCACGTATACTTCCATCGTCTTGCCAATGTGTTCATCGAACATTTTATTGACAAGTCTTTGGTACGTGGCTCCTGCGTTGATTAATCCGAATGGCATCCTCTTCCAGCATAACAGGTTTTTGTTAGTATAGAACGATGTGTGTTCTTGGTCATCCGGGTGCATCGGGATTTGGTAGTAGCCAGCGAATGCATCCATGAATGTTAAAAGCTTGTGTCCAGTTGTATTGTCTACCAGCTGGTTAATATGTGGGAGTGAAAAGTTGTCCTTTGGGCATGCCGCATTTAGATCAGTGAAGTCGATGCATAATCTCCATGTGCTGTTTGGTTTTCGAAATAGCACTGGATTTGCTACCCATTTGGGAAATAAGGCTTGTCTGATAAGATCATTGTCCAATATCTTCTTCACTTCCACATCCAATGCTTCAATTTGTTTGGCCCAAATTTTCTCCTCTTTTGCTTCACCGGTTTCTTTGTTGGATCAATATTTAGCTTATGGCAGGCATGCTCAGGGCTGATGCCTACCATGTCTGCATGCGATCATGCGAATACATCGAGATTGGACTTTAAGAATTCTTCCATTTTGGATCTGTATGGCTCAAGGAGCTCAGATCCAATGAAAAGTTCTAAGTCTTCTCGGTTCGGGTCAACTTTTATCGCATCCAGCTCCTCGACCGGTGTTGCTCTCCTCTTCTGGTTTTTCCATCGTGGATCAACGATGGGCCCTTCTAGGTTAAGTTCGTCTTCGACCATCATCGGCTCTGCTCCTAGCCGTGGCTCAACATCTTCAACTTCATTCGGAATAGGTACAACTTGTTTCCCCTGTTGTTCGTTTTGGATCTCCTGCTCATCTCCACCTAGTTGCTCGTCTACCTCCATTACCTCCATGTCAATGGATTCCATGATCTCGTCCAGGATGGTGGGTTCATTTTCAGCACAGCTACTCGGCTGATTGTCTATCATTGACACCTTATTATCTTTGGGTTGCAACTGTAGGAGGCATTCTCGAGCTCTTTTCTAATCATCTTTCACCGTACCTGGTCCTTTTGAAGTTGGAAATTTAAAACAATAGTAGTACATTGAAAGAGCTGATTTGAATTTATTTATAAAAGGTCGACCAAGAAACCCGTTGTATGAGGACTGCTGATCTACAACTAAGAATTCTACTATCCTAGTCAGCCTCCGATCCGGGTTCTCGGTTGATACAAGCTCAACTGACAACGTAACTACTCCTAAGGGAACAATTACAGCATCTCCGAATCTCACTATCTTATGATTACAGTCTTTCACATACTCGGCATAGTCTCCTAACTGATTTAATGTGTTTTTGAACAGGATGTTTGTGTAGGAGCCGGTATCAACAAGTAAACGATGTACTCGTGCCCCCATGATATTTGCACAGATGATCAGTGAGTCATTGTGAGGAGTAAGTATTCCATCCAAGTCCTTTTCTGAAAATGTCAGATCTCCCATCTGTTTGGTAGCCGGATTTACTCCTACTTCCTTAACTTGGGCTACAGCTCTCAACTCTATCTTTCTCTTTCTTTTTTATATCAGAGGTCTTCCGTCCGAACAACCTCCCACTGGTCCACCTGCTTCGATCATAAGAATTTCTCTAACAGGTTCTCCTGGGGCTATCAGGACCTTTTTTCCCTTCTTGTTCGTCCTGCTCGGCTGGTCGTCGCTTTCATCTTCTTCCGAGCTGGATTGTGCTGTCACTCTTGGTCTCTTTATTGGCTCCCTTTTCACAAATTCCGACAACTTTCCTTCTTCGTAGAACCTCCACAACTTCTTTAACAAATCTCGGCATTCACTTGTGAAGTGGCCGATGTTCTGATGATATGCGCAGTATTTGTTCGGGTTCAGCTTTCCCCGCTCTTGTCGGATCTTTCTCGATTCTGACAACATGTCTTTGTCTTTGACATTGTTGTACACGGCCTCTATTGATGTGGTGAATACTTGATTTAGTTTTTCCTTCAACTATGCCCCCTCATTGAAAGCTTTCATGTTCTTGGGGGCCTTATACTCGTTTCCACCAGACTTCTTTCCTGTTTTATTTGGATCGACTTTATCCCCTAATTCTTTCTGAAGGGCTTCTTGCATAGATATATGGATGTCTGCCCGATGTCTGAATTCAACATATGTTTTGAGACAAGCTAGATGTATTTCCTTCCATAAATCAGTTCCTTTCTTCATGCCGGCCATCACTGCCACCATCTTGGTGTCTTCACTCATCATCTCTCCTTCTAGCAACACCTTGTCAAACCTTTCCAGAATTTTCTGTCAGATTCCTCCTCTCCTTGCTTGATATCAGCCAAAATGGTGCCTTTGTGTTAAATATGATCCGACTGTGGAGAAATGAGATAAAAACTTATTGCTTAGTTGCATGAAAGAGCTGATGGATTCGGGGTGAGCGCTGAAAACCAACGATGGGGACCATCACCAAGGGTGAGCGGGAAACTGCGACATTGGTTGCATCTGATGCCCCCATTGATATCATGAAATTGGAGTACTTTGTCAGATGCACCCTTGCATCTGAATTTCCCTCGTACAAGTTGATGGCAGGGAATTGTATCTTCTTCTACACCGACGCATTCAGAATTGTCGGGATAACTGTGATGATGGTAATACTGTTGATCCAATGCCCTTTTGGGATTCTAATTGCTTTTGTATTTCTTCAACTGCCTTTTTTAGGGCTTGCAACTCATTTGGAGACGCTCCTCCATTGGTAGGCTATTTGTTGTGATCAAGTTCAATGACTTCATCCCGACGTAGTCCCTCACCAACGGGACGTTTCTCCTGAGTTGTTCGCCTAACGATGTTGCTAGCTCCATTGGGGCCTAGTCGACTAAATGCAGACCTTTGGATTCTGTCATGAACAGGGGGTGAGCAATAAGGCGTGTTCGCTCCTCGCTTCTTTGTGGCACCACTTCTCTGTTTTCCCTCTTGTTACCAAGCCTATCTCCCATGCTAGTACGTCCAGTGTCTCTTGTCGTACTCTTGCTTGACTCTTCCTTTCCTTCGGGCATGGATTCTCATCTACTCCCCAATCTTTCACTTATCGGGGTTTTGCCTTTGTTCCACCGAACTTGAGCATTGTCTGCTTCGTCACCTCGCATGTCATCTTGCCTTTTTGCTCGCTGCTTAGCTACTCGGTTGCTCATCTTCGGAGCTTTCAATGGTTTCGCTATTTCTTAACGCCTTTGTATTGATTGTAACATGATGATTGTTTTTGCTAGTTCCTCCGAATCTCGAGCTAGAGCTTCAACCTCCGAGGGAAGAGTATCTATAGTAACATGCACATTCCGACGAGATGTTGTCCATACCGTACGTGCATGTTTGCCCATTGACAAAACCCTAGTTCGTGATTTATTGGACGGATGCGCACTAGATGATTGTCGTTCTTGGGATCTTGCTATTGCCGGATGTTGAATGTTTTTTATGGAGATTTTGTGCTTGTGAATGTCATTTTAGGGATTACTAGCCTTGTATGTATGAATTTGGTTATTTACAAACCCTAATTCACATGTGCATGCATTCAATATACCTAAATATGAACAAACTTATCACAGATAACTCTTTTTGTACCCAAATACGCAGTTTCCAACGAGTTGCTACCGGATTCCGGCTACTCTTCCAGATTTCGGTCGTTTTTTGCCCAAATTCTTCGAATTCTTCAACCGACGGAGGTTCGGACCCTTTCTCTAGCGCCAATTGTTATGATCTTAATTCTAATGGATGATTAGTGGTTGTACTTATGCTTAAGAAGACCACCAAACAAGATCAAGGATATGCAATTTGTCTAAGAAAAAGTTTAGAGTAAAATTAACAAGAGTTTTGGTGCTCTTTTGAATTGTTGAGCCCCCTTTTTCCTTCTTATGTGGGGGTATTTATAGAGTACAAGCAGGCATGAGGTGTCACCTCCTTAAGCTATCTTATACATTGACAAGTGTTTAGACACTTGTTTTATGCTTAAGCTATCACATTTTGTACAATGACAAGTGTTAAGACACTTGTTTGCTTCTAATGAAATGCTTAATTAGTAGAATCCTTATCTGTCTTTCGAGGTGTAACACAGCTCGCCTATTCGTCTTCAAGATGGGTACTTTGACCTCCCTTCTAAGTTGCTCGCCCAACTAATTTGACTTTTGTCCCCCTGGTTGCCCAATGCACTTTGACATTCTGACCAGCTGCTCGTCTCCTTGTGATCAACGTGATATATGCTTAGTTTTTTGCCTCTTATTACTTTCTCTTTTAACCATCATTATCATGATCATTATTGTATTTTTTATCTTTAACCCTGTTGCTCGGCTGGTCGCCTATCAACAAGTAGTATTTTTAAATTAATAAAATAATTGAATTGTTGGGTGGAGTTTAAAAAGGTGAATCACTTTATTTCTATTTTAATAATGGAAAAATAAAATTGGGACGGACCTTTTTGCCAAATTGGAAAAACAAAACTGGGACGGAGGGAGTACTTATTATTTTTACTTGTCATCTTGAATTCTAGTGAAAATCTGAATTGGTTTCAATTTCAATTTCTCTTTCTTCTGCAAAAATTATTTGAGTTGATAAAACAATGGTGGCTCATGGCAGAATGAGAGGACAAAGTGTGGTTGTGGGTGGAATTTGGGGGAACATAGAAGATTGTTATAGTGTGGTATAATAGTAATATAATTTATTATCCATACTAAACTGACAAAGTAAACAAGTTACTAATTTAAATCCTTGTATATAATTCACACTAAGTAAAAACTGATTACTTGGGTCTTAGTCATGCCTACTAAGTTAGTTATATCTACATTATCCTCTCTTTTAAAGTAAACACAACCAAATTATATATTTTGGAATAATATCATAGAGGCACACTATTGAGCACCCTATATTCAATCACCATTAAAAAAAAAAATCCAACTTTCAGAACATCTTAATTATCTCAATTAACCCCAAAATGTGGACCCCACCCCACCATTTTTCCCAGCCCTCTCCCTATCCTCTCTCACGTACCTTCTCTCTCTCTCTCTCTCTCTCTCTCTCTCTCTCTCTCTCTCCCCTATATATAAATAACATTTGGCCCCAACACCTTATCCCCCCATCTTTCTCTCATTACTCTCTCCACACTGCCCTACTCCTCACCGTCCATCCACCACCATCACTCCACACACACAACCGACCACCACCATGCACCCCCATGCGATGCGATGAACCAGGATCAAGCAGTGCGACGGGCGGTGGTCGGGGAAAGTGGCGGCAGCGTCCGATTTAGGGTTTCTCGACTCTGCGGCGATGGTGAATAGAGGCGCACAACCAGGTATTTTGATGGCAGTGTGACATCGGCGACAACGTAAAGGAGGTTCACGAAGCCCCAATCTAAACCCCGAGTAAGCCTCGAGGAAGGGCGGCAGCGCATGACAGCGTGTAACAAAGCCCCGATCTAAACCCCGAGTAAGCCCCGAGGCAGGGCGGAGGCGGCGGCAGTGGCGGGGCAGTGTGTAACAAAGCCCCGATCTAAACCCAAGTAAGCCTCGATCTAAACCCGAGTTCTCTCTCTTTTTACTTTCATGTCGATTCCAATTTTTTCACTAGAATTAGTGTTTTGTTTCCAGATCTTAAGTTTTTGAATCTAATTGCTAAGTTTCTTGAACGTTGGAAAATTATGGACTTGGAATGAATTAATTGTTTACTGATTGCTAAGTTTATTTAAGTTTTTCCACTGATTTTTTGTTAGATTAATGCACTGATTGCAGTGTGGAATGGATTAATTGAGTTTGGGGGTAATAGATTAATTGAGTTGGGGGATTTATTTGTGTGGAGTTAATTCTAACCTCCTCCTGAATATCTTAGGATGATTATTAGTGTTTTAGCATGTCTTTATTGTTGATATTCTTGGGTTTTGGTGTATAACTACCTCTAATGTTGAATTGTTGTCTGTAGGTTGGGAGGTTAAAAAAATGGTGAAGCTGGTGGAGCGAAGACAAAGAGAGCATATTGGGAAAATTATTTTTGCATTTACGTAAATAATTTGTTGCATTATGCAAATAATTTTTTGCATTATTCAAAAAACATAATTTGCATTATGCAAAAAAAAAAACAAAATTTGCATTATGCAAATAAATTGTTGTGTTCTGCAAAAAAATTCTTCCAATATGCAAATTTGGATTCGGGACTGGAAGAATCTTAATTTTTGTTTCAAATCTATTTTTTTAAATGTAAATTTAGAATTTTTGTATGTAAATTTCAAATTGTTAATGAAAATAAGTAAATAAGTTGAAATTCGATCAAGAAATAATTTTTATTGTTTTTTCTATTTGTGCAAACTGTAAAATCATTTTTTTAAAAGGCTAAAATTAAAAAAATATCCAGGCAATGCAAAATAAGAAATTAATTAGGCAAAATCAAAATTTGAAAAATGTTAAAAGTCAAGCAAAATCAAAAGGTTAAAAAAATGTTCAAAATTAATCAGGCAAAATTAAAATTTAAAAAATTAAATTTTTTCATAAAGTTACACACACCAAACCTTGGAAATTATGTTGATGTAGATAGGGGGAAGGAGAGTAGGCTTGACTGATGGTTTGGACCTTGGGTCCCATCAATTGGAGCTTGTTGAAAGGTGAGGAAATTGATAGGGCTTCTTAAAGAAGTAGGGGTATTGGGACTATATGATACTTGCCCTATATTTTAATATATATATATATATATATATATATATATATATATATATATATATATATATATATCTAAGCTGAAAAGTTGAGAATATTCAAATATCTCTTGAACCGCCTAATCAATTAGGACTTGTTTGTTTTGCGATTTAGGTGTGCGTATGAAGGCATGATTTTACATTATCAAGATGTAAAGTCCTTCATGAATAGTAAAAGTACGTGTTTGTTTTGAGATTTTGGTTGGTTGGAATTTTACTTTATGTCAAATCATGTGTAAGAAAAAAGTAGGAAAGAGAGTGTAAGTGAGAGAAAAGTGATATGTGAATAATAATTGAGTAAGAGAAAAGTGATATGTAAGTAATGATTGAGTAAGAGAAAAAGTGATATATGAGTAATGATTGACTGAGAGAAATAATATTTTTAAATTGCATAAAGTGGATTGTTTTGGGATGAGTAATAATAGGTTTAGGTGGCGCTAATTGTCCAGATTCTGGACGTCCATAGAAGGGCAAATTAGTCTGTTTACTTAAAGTAATCTACCCCTAATCCAAAAATATTTGAGTTAATCAAAATTCAGAATTTGTTTTCATTTCAAATTCAAATTCAAAATACATTCCCTCTCTTCTCTCATCAATGATAGTTCCAAGAAAAAAATACAACTTTCAAAGATTCAATAATAATTTCATCCAAACCCTACATCTATCTCTCACCGTCTTCTATCTCTCTCTCCCATCGTCTTCTATCTCTCTCTCTATTCTATATTTCTTCCCATCTTACCAATTTTTTATAATAAAAAAACCCCGATTAACCCTAAGAAATGTCACATAAATATTATATTGTTTTCAAAGGTGTAAGGGTTGGTATCTATAGTAGCTGGTATGAATGTGCACCACATGTTCTTGGTTTCAAAGGAAGTGTGTACAGATCTTTCCGAACAGAGGATGAAGCCATTGCTGCTTATACATCTTATTTTCGAAGGAATGTAGATGAAATCAATGTCGAATACGCCATTTATTTTGGAGAGGAAGTGAAGGAAGAAAAAATATCAAGTGAATATGTCGGTTGTTTGGGAAAGCAATTGAAGAAAGAAGAAATAAATTTAAATGTGAATGAATGTATTCAGATGAAATTTTTCTATTTTGGTTGTATTTTTTTTTTTTTTTTTTGGATTTTTTTAGGCATCGTCGTCTCCATGTTCAAATAAAAATTAGGGTTAATTGTATTTCAATATTTTGCACTATATATGTACGTTTATGAGATTTTCGAATATTAATATTTGGTGTTGTGTTCATTGCAATATTTGGTGTATTTTTATTTTAGTACTTTTTTCTTATGATGTGTTTATTGCAAAATGCCTTTTTTTTTACTTATAAGAAAAAAAAAGAAGATTATGAAGAAATCGATAAGTTTATACTACAAGTTTATAGCAGAAATTTAGAGAGAGAGAACGGTTATGATTGATCCAAACTTGTTATTTTGTCATTTATGTCATTTATACATAAGAAATAAAAGGAAAAATAGAATTATGAAATTACAACTTCTTCAAGGTATCAAACTTAACTGATAGTAATTGACTTGGTCATATAATTTGTAATCTTGTTTCGGATCTTGTTAGTGATATGACCAAGTTAATCACGGCCCTACTTATTAGTTTGAAATTTTGATTATTTGATTATTGAAATAAATTTCTTAGTTATGTTATTCCAGATTTTGAAATAATTATCTTAATCAGTTTTCAATCTTGTTGATCTTGTTAGTTATTGAATTGGTCATATATGACCAATTTAACCAAGTTAATCACGACCCTAATTAGTTTGAAAACAACACTCACTACTCATCACCACTAAGTTAAGTAATTTTTTAAATAAATTTGTTAGTTATGTTTCTCCAAATTTGACATATATGTATTAGTTATTAAAGCAAAATGTATTATCATTATTTGTTAATTTCCATGTTATAATGCATATACGTATTATCAATCAATTTGTAAATTTCCATATATAATGCATATTATCAATCAATTAATTAACACAACATCCATTAATTAGGGTTCGGTCTAACAATACATTTTGCTTTTAAAAACTAATACTTAGTTAACCAAACACAATATTAAAATGAAAATCAAGAATAAGGTAACGTAATGGAAAATTCTTTTCATTGAAAGGATAATTGGAAGAACATTACATCCCCAACAAAATGCAAAACAAAATATAAACACAAACAAAAATCATCGATGCTACACACGATGAAACACTAACACATACAAACACACAACGAAAAGCCAAACACACAAATCATCTTGCTTGCTAGAGTCATCAAAATGGATATGAATTTCCCTCATTATGCTGGCTTGAGTCAGAGAGCACCACCACAGGAATTTGCCTCTCATTGACAGCATCAAGAAAGAAATCATAGGTTTTGTGCAAATGATCTTCCTGGAGAATCACATCATTCAAATTTTCCACTTTCCAGTGGACCAGCAAGCGTCTCATAAACTACTTCATTTCAGCTTTGAGCTCGTCGTGTTGGCTCTTCGCATAATCCTACATAGAAGCCAGGCTCCTAGGGGAGGGAGGAACCAACTCATTGACTTTCGATGTTCCAGCTTTCTTAGAAGGGGTGTTGAAAGGCACCATCTTGAAGAAAAGATTGAAAGATTAATGGGTGATGTGTTTGCAGGTTTGAATGAATCAAAACCCTAATGGTCTTTTTTTATATTGGAAATAAAAACCCTAATCACACAATTCTTGTTGCAACCGAGAAGAGAAAGAGAAAGAGAACCCTAATGGAGATAATTTGTGGCCATTAGCCACCCTAATCATGTGAATGTGCTCTCTTAGAAAGAGAGCCACAGCAAGAAGAGTAGTGGTGGCAGTTAGCCGCCCTAATTCTTGCATTAATCTAGATGAATAGTGGGTTATGTGTACATTAGCCGCCCTAATCACAACATTGGTTCTCGTAATCACTCCATTAATACGCCTAATCATTAAATTTTTGCCTCTTTAATGTGTATGTCTCTAGGGTTGGGAAGAAGTATTTTACCTCTTTAACCCTAATTTTGCACTAACTTAATTTCGTAAACTTTCATAGTATACATATGATATTTTAAGTTTAAAATGTACAATTTCATAATACTAGTGAAATTATATTAGTTACACAATTGCCTAAAATATCTAATTAATTGAATATAGAATATCGACTACTAATCATGATATTTTACTCAATTAAAAAACCAAATTATTTCCAAGTCTACTAATCACCAATTTCCAAGTCTAAATGTATTAGTTACTCTAGCAAAATGTATTAGTAGTATTAGTTATATAAGCAAAATGTATTAGTTGCACCATGCTAAATATGAATGGAATATATATATTAGAAATTCTTCCACTAACTTTGAAAATTTGTTAGGATATAATCTGTTGACGAATATCTAAGTAGTTTAGAAAATTTGGTTTTTAAATTGCCTAAAATATATAATTAATTGAATATAGAATACAGACTACTAATCGGTAATTAATTTAAAGGATTAAAAAGGTAATCAATGACTAAGGTGAATTATTTCCAAGTCTATATTCAATTAACAAGATATTTTTCTCAGTTTAAAAACCAAATTATTTCCAAGTCTACTAATCACTAAATTTCCAAGTCTAAATGTATTAGTTATTCTAGCAACATGTATTAGTAGTATTAGTTATAAAAGCAAAATGTATTAGTTACACCATGCTAAATATTAATGGAATATATATATTAGAAATTCTTCCACTAACTTCGAAAATTTGTTAGGATATAATCTGTTGACGAATATCTAATTAGTTTCGAAAATTTGGTTTTAAATTGCCTAAAATATATAATTAATTGAATATAGAATATAGACTACTAATCAGTAATTAATTTAAAGGATTAAAAAGGTAATCAATGACTAAGGTGAATTATTTCCAAGTCCATATTCAATTAACAAGATATTTTACTCGCTGTCAAAAAAAGAAGAAGATATTTTATTCAATTTAAAAACCAAATTATTTCCAAGTCTACTGATTACTAAGAATTCTTGCAGAAAATATATATAAGTTTCGTTTAAATATTTTATTCAATTTAAAAACCAAAATATTTTATTCAATTTAAAAACCAAAATATTTTATTAAATTTAAAAACCAAATTTGTTTCGTAATTTAGTATACATAGGTTTATCTAACTTGGAATATATATATATATATATATATATATATATATATATATATATATTAAGAATTCTTGCAGAAAACCCTAATTTGCCACTAACTTTGTTTCTTAAAGTTTCATAGTATACATAGGTTTATCTAAGTTTAAAATCTACAATTTCATAATACTAGCAGAATGTATTAGTTATTCTAGCAAAATGTATTAGTTATACAAGGAAAATTTATTTGAGGCCATTATAGGGTTAAAATTTCATAGCTTAAACGATGAAATATATAGGGTTAGGATTTTATAGCTAAAATGATGATTTTATATTTCCAAGAAACTTACACATTGTGCTTGTTTACACCTTCAAAAAGATTTGATGTATTCTTTAGAATTCCAATGAAAAATTTTTATACTGGTAAATGAATATTCTTGATTCTTCAAAATAGTAAATTGTTGATATAAATCGTTAAACATAAAATTTAAGTTCATTGATCATGAAAAACGTACAAAATAACAAAAGATCATCAAAAACTTTCATCCCATCCATCACAAAAGTTCATCAAAAACCAACAACAGAACAACAAAAAGTAAAATAAAAACATCTTCTTTTCTTAAGTTTCTCCGAAGAGAAACTTGAATTGCTTCTTGTAGGCAGAAACGGCAACATCCAGGTCCATCCTAGCTTTGATTAGTAGGTCTCCAATCCTGAGATAGTCATCTCCCTCTGCATGTTCGATCTCAATCTCCAACACGGTGACCTTAATTTCCAGCACATGGTCCCTCTCAAGCATCATCTCCGCCTTGTCGGTCTCCAACTTCAACATTAGTCTTTCCCACTGCCACACAATCACAAATTTTTTAAAGAATCGAATATCTTATTAGAATACATAGATACATATGAATCAATATAAAATAGTATTTACCAAGAGCTTTGCCTCCAATACCTTCATTGCTAAATCATTGGTTGCATGCAAAGCGGGTGAAGAAACCTGAAAAGAAAAATCGAAATTATTGTAATCTAAGAGATTCAAGAAAATTCGAAAAGAATGAGAATGTAAGAGATTCGAGAATAAATCGACAAGAATGAAAGTCAAAGAGATTCAAGAAAAAATCTTGGAGGAAATACTTATACCATGTTCCCCGATTCAAGAGATTGTAAGAGATTAAAGGCTTTGAAAATTAGAGAGAATGTGATGAATGAAAGAGGAGAAGACGTTTTATTTATGGGTGAAAGTGAATCCCAAAAGTCCTACTTAAATGTGTTAGTGGACCGAGCGGTTTACCATGTGGGTAAGTGAAACGAGTGGTTTTATTAGACTAATATGTAATTACTATTTAAATCGTACATTATATTTTAGGCAATTTATAAACTTAATTTTTGAAATTAATTAACCTTAGTCAACATATTATATTACCAAAATTAGGAAATTAATTAATTTAGAGATATTTTAAGCAAATTAACCAAATTTTAGAAATTAGATATTTTAAACCAAATTAGCGAAATTAACAGATTATGTTAAAAAATTGGAAATTAACTTAGGGTATGTAGGGTTTCATATTAATACTTTTTATCTTTGGTAGTATTACTAAGAGGATTTCATAGTATTACTTTACATATTTGGTAGTATTAGAGGATTAATTAGTAACCGAAATTACCAAAATATTACAAAAATTTATTAACCGAAATTAATAAACCTTAGCCAACGAAATATATATCCAAAGTTTGGAAATTAATTAATTTGGAGATATTTTAGGCAAATTAACCAAAAAATTTATATGACATATTTTTAAACCAAATTTTCGAAATTAACAGATTATATTAACAAAATTTGGAAATTAACTTAGTCAATTTTTTAAAGCACGCAATTTTGATATCCAGTCGTTTCATCTTTCCATTACCTCCATGACTCCATTACGCGTCTTAATTAAGGGTGGCGCTAATCCATGTACGTAAGTCAACAGTCTTTTGTTTGTTTTGGCAAAGAATTTAATTGGACAAATGGGAGATTATGGCACTCAATGCAATGATTAATTGAAGCCCACTTCAACCAATGCGGTAAACAAAATTTTAAAAAGATGATATGATTAGCAGATCAATTTTTTAAAAAGCAAAATTTTCAAAATTTTGTTTCCAATGAAACGACACTTTTTCTTATTTTTTTCTTTTTCTTCGGCTAGGGTTTATATCTTTCTCTCTCTCTCTACCATCACCCATCTTCTCTTTCTATCTCCCTAAACCCTAAACTATGGTTCAAACTAGATCTGAATCGAAGAAACTCATCTTGAAACTCCACCGAATCAACTATCCAAAGGCAAATATCTCCATTCCGCCCAATGATTTCTCTGTGGTGTGCAGGACCACAGAGTTCCACGCACGTTTGGTAAGTTTGTTAATCTATTAATTTTGTTTAATTTTTTTTTGTGTGTGTGTAAGATTCGAGTAGTTAGTTAATCTATTAAGATTCGAGTAGTTTTTTTGTGTGTAAGATTCGAGTAGTTCTATTAAGATTCGAGCAATTTTTTTGTGTGTAAGATTCTAGTAGTTTGTTAATCTATTAAGATTCGAGCAGTTTTTTTGTGTTTAAGATTCGAGTAGTTTGTTAATCTATTAAGATTCGATCATTTTTTGGTGTGTAAGATTCGAGTAGTTTGATAATTTATTAAGATTCGAGTAGTTTTTTGTGTGTGGAAGATTCGAGTAGTTTGTTAATCAATAGACATATTCTCTCTACTAATTAAGTTATATGTTGATTGAATAGAATTCGATCACTCGGAATGAGATACTGGAGATAATCTCATGCAAATCTTTGCTAAGATAAATTATCACTCATTAAAAGATTCTACATTCCAAATTAGTAAAAGATTTTATCAACAATTAATATTTAATTAGCTAATGGGATAGCCTTCAGTCGTCACCAAAACTAATAAATAAATAAATATAAGCTTAAATCGTGTTAAAAAGGTATGTGCGTTTGTTGCTTCCAATATTGAAAGAAAAAGTTGCAAATGTACTGTCACAACAAGCAATTTGCATGTGGCCACATATCCCTTTGATTATTGTTTGGCAATTTGCATGTATTGTCACAGCAAGCAATTTTTAGAATTGAAATATTAAACTTCTTTGGATTTTGTATTTATAGAACCTTCCATCCCAGTCCGTCGATGTAATGGGTACGGAGTCTAAGATGGTCAATCTTTGTTCTTACAAAATGGGAAAAAATATTTCGGGTTCTTGCTTGTACAAGTATCATCAGATCGACCACACAAGAAAAAGTTTTGGGCGGCTGATGAACGGTTGGGCAAACTTCGTGGAAGAGATGGACATCAATCAGGGTGACGTCCTCTACTTCAAGTGCGTCGGTGATCTGACGCATTCGAACGTTTAGGTTCGCCGATCCGACAATGTTTGCAAGATGGAGGAGAAGGCTCATCCCGATTTCCTTTTTTAGTTCATTTCTATTTTTAATTTAAGAATTATGGAATGACAATAGTGTTTTTAATTTCTCCTTTTTTTTGGTGGGATTATGAACAATGGTTTTTTGGGGCTAATGTTTTAACATTTCGGTGATAATATGCTTTGTTTCTTATGCATGCTATGAATTCGGGTTTTTTTATGCTATGAATTCAGTATAACTAAAATTAGGGTTTTTTATGCTATGAATACGGTTTTTTGGTAGTATACATTTTTATGATTACATTATTACTAATACCCCAATTTTAAAAAAAAAATTACTAATATATTATTATTAATACATTTTTTTTACATTATTACTAATACCCCACGTCAAAAAATAAATAGATTAGTACTAATACATTTTTGCCAAAGATATATAGGCCAAAGAGGTATTATTACTGCTTACATTTTTGTCAATCAAGCAGCATTATAGCATTTGAGATTCAAAATTGAAACTGTTATTCAACCCTACTAAGATTAAAAGATGAAACACTTAGAAGACTCTACTAAGATTAAAATATTAAACACTATTAAAACTTAGAAGACTCCACTAAGATTAAAAGATGAAACACTTTTAAAATTAATACACTTAGAAGACTCTACTAAGATTAAAAGATGAAACACTTTTAAAATTGTAACACTTATAAAATTGAAACACTTAGAAGACTCTACCCGCTTCAGATGGTTCTTCATTCAAGTCAATCGGGCCTAAACCTCTATCACCATGTGAGGGTGCTCTACCACCTCGTGAACCTCTACCTTGTGAACCTCCACTTTGTGAGCCTCCACCTTGTGAACCTCTTCCTTGTGAACCTCTACCACCTCTTCGACCTCTAACTCGTTCCAAAGCCGACAAAAAATGATTTTCTCTAGGTCTTCCTCTAGACCTTGCAACATTAGGATCTAACACCCTTGAACCTCTAACATTCTCTCCAACACTCTGAACATCTCCAATTACCTCTTCAACATTTTGATCATTAGGCATAGGGATCCAATTTGAGAGTTCATTCTTCATCTCAATAAATGCTTGTTTAATAAAGTCCATCTTCTCTACAGTGTCCATTGCCATATCAGTACACTCTTGGAAAAAAAATTCAACCTCTTGGAATTTTTTGTATTCCTCGATCATGTGATGATAACTTCATGCAAAGAAAATGCTGGAATGTCATCGATATACATCTTTTCTCCACCTACGTAACAAATACCTTTCATTCACGGTTTGTATGTTCTTTTGAGACAACACTTCCATGATATGACAACACAATATTCCCTTGAATTCAAATTTTCTACAGTTGCAGTTGATGTAAGCTCCATTCGACCTCCATGAAACCGTATAAGTGAATTCTTTGAAGAAGAAATTATTCACAATGCTTCTTTCCAAAACCCTAAATTTTTCAATACGAATATCTTCCGCCAAATCTTCAAGTGCCTCATCTTCGGTAGGTGGAACAATATGACAATACAACATGCGTTGGACTTCTTCCTGAACAAGCCTAAAAATTGAGTTAGTATATACCTTCTGGAATTGTTTTTCCCAAGGAAACTGAGTCGTGCATTTGATCTCTTTGTTCTTGCAATGCAAATTAGCCATGAATTCCTTCTGGATCTTATTACTAATAGTCATATCGTATTGTTCCATGAACTGTTTCAAAGTGCTCCTAGAGTGGATGAACTCATCAAAATATGTATGTATCCCTATTACAGCAGGAAATATCCTCGCCTGACAGGAGGTCAGATTCCCGAAGATACTCTGACACGACAGATCGAGGGTCTACATCATAAAAGAGCATTTAATGTATTATAGATCTACTGTTGATCGTTAGTTTAATAATTGTAATAAATCCCTAAAATAAAGGGTTAAGACGAGTTTATAACCACTTTTGGGCCTTTAAGGGTGAACCTCTATAAATAGAAGGTCACCCCCTCATTGTAAGGGTTCACATTTTCCCACCTTCAACATATATTCGAGGGAAGAACGAAAGTTCTTCCCCTACCGTTCGTGTTCGTTTTACATTGATTTTTTGTCGGGCATAATCCAAATAGCCAAATACATCTATCCATACGAAAATGCATGTCAACAATTTGGCGCTAGAAGGAGGGTGAATTCATGTTCATCTCGAGGGATGAACACGAAGTTCTTCTCCTCAAAATCAAATCAAAAGTCTTACAAGCATTTTCACAAATCTGTTCCAAACCGAATCATCAAAACAACAAAGAAAATAAAACCAAAACCCCATTTTTTTTACTACAACAAGACTCACGCACGCAACTAGCCAAGAAGAAAGAACAAAAATTCAAGAATCCTATTTTCATTACAAAGACAACAGAAGGTTTTGATCTATCAACTAATCTCATTTTACTTACAAAGGAAGAAAGCTCATGCAGCTAAGGAAAAGAAGAGGAAAAATGGTCGTTGTTGTTTCCGGCGGCGGAGCTCAGCCACCAGAATCGCTGAACTCGCCGTTGTATCCCACTCACCCACCAGAATCCACCAAGGCCGTTAATCTGCCGTCCCAATGGTCGTTCTCCCAGAAATTCCGTCTCAATGTTGTCTTTTTCGTCCACCCCCGTCGCCCGCCGGAGTACAGCCCGGGTGCTTGAGTGTTCAAGCAAAGACAAAGAAAGGGTTACTATTTTTCGTTTGAAAAACCCCCACTGCACACATCGATTGTTGCGCTGACCTTTCAACGCCAGTGCAACTTTTTCAATCTACTTTTGACACACCTCCCGATCATCTACCCCACAGACCTCAATCTGTGCACCGCGGTGGTCACCCCGATGCCAGTCGGCGACCTTAGCCTCCGGGCCTCCATCGGCGGCCTTAAGTCGTCGCCTGCACAGCCCACCTACCCACGCATTGATTTTGCGACCCGCACGTCGCCGCCCTCGTCCTGGGCCTCTCGCTGCTTGCCGCCACCCGCAGCAGCCCAACTGCTCGCTGCCCGCAGACACCCGCGGCCTCCCCACTGACCGCGCCTCCCAGTTAGCCGCCATCACGGCCTCCGAGTACAAGTAGCGACCAACGACTATCGGGTACCCAGCAGCCTCTTCTCACCTCGAGTGGCCGCCGAGCCTCCGTTTGCGACCAACCTCCTTGCACGGGTGTCCCGCGCCCCCCGCTCCTTGCCGCCCGAATAGCCGCCAAGCACAACGGCACTCGCCGCTCCCCGTCATACTCACGGCACGCCTCCCCTTAGCCCTCCCTACCCGTCCCTCGGCGACCAGCCTCGCCGCCCGCAACCTGAACCCGCTCCGCCATCCCGCCTTGTCTTTCCTCTCCGTTGTGCCTCCCTGCGCCTTCTCGGATCACCCCTCGCACAACCTACCCGCGCCGGCAATTGCGGCCTCCCCGCCACACCCGTCGCGCCTCCCCGGACCGCCCTCACGCGGCCTCTTTGCGCTGCCCCTCACGTAGCCCTAGCACCCTCAGCGCAGGATTGAGGTCCCATCATCGTTCGCCGCTCAGCGGCCTCCGGCAGTCGGGCACGAATAGTCGCCGTCTTCAATTCACCCACCATCGCCGAGACCGAGACAGGTCACCTCCTCCATTCAATTTGCGATCACGATCGAGCATCGGGAAGAGGATAATAGGTCCAGTAAGTAGTAATTGGCCAAAGAATTTGTTACTGGGCCCAAATTTAATTATGTTATTGGGCCTTTTATTTTAAGTTGTAGGGCCAAGTTTATTTAAATTATGGGCCATTTTTATTTAATTTGTGGGGCGAATTTCATTTAACTATTGGCCCTAATTTAATTTGTAAAACAAAAAAAAAAAGGGTGGGGTGGGCCTCTTCGACAACGAAAAATCTACGGGCAGCCCTTTGCCCAATCGCATCAGGTTTATTTCTATAATTTTCTTTCAACATATATTACAACTCGCAAATTTTCATATAAATTAAAAGCGGGGGCATATATACTCATATTTTGAAAAATCAAAATGGGGGCAATATTCGAATGCAATTTTCATTTGATAACTTTATTTTAATATATATCGCAACTCGTAAGTTTCTCATATACATTAAAAGTGGGGGCATGGATATACATATCCTAAGATCATTTTGTGATATCAAAAATATGATTATTTGACACTGAGTTTAATTAAATACAGTCAGTTATTCTAAACTTCAAATATGATTTAGTAAAATTATTGAGGTTGCTCACCGAGTACATAATTCAATATTTAAAAATGGTCACACCTTTCGACTACAAACATATATCCGCCTTCATAGGCGTTGACCGGCCCGCCTTTTAGGCGTTGACGTTCCGCCTGGAGTGGCAAATCAATCCGCCTTTTGGGCATTGATTAGTCCGTCTTTTTAGGCGTTGACATTTTGATTAGTTCGCCTTCACCGACGTCAACTAATCTACTTCTCGAATTAATCCGCCTTCCGGGTGTTGATTAGTCCATCTTTTTAGGCGTTGACTTTTTTATTAGTTCGCCTTCACCGGCGTCAACTAATCTACTTCTTGAGTTAATCCACCTTCTCGGCGTTGATTAATCCGCCTTTTAGGCGTCGATATTCCGCCTGGATTGGCGAAGTAATCCGCCTGCTCGATCGGTGTTGATTAATCCGCCTTTTAGGCGTCGACATTCCGCCTGGATTGGCGAAGTAATCCGTCTGCTCGATCGGCGTTGATTAAACCGCCTTTTAGGCGTCGACATTCTGCCTGGATTGGCGAAGTAATCCGCTTGCTCGATCGGCGTTGATTAATCCGCCTTTTAGGCGTCAATATTCCGTTTAGATTGGCGAAGTAACCCGTCTTCTCGACATCGATTAGTCTATCTTTTAGGCATCGATATTCCATCTAGATTGGAAAAGTAATCTGTCTTCTCGATGTCGATTAGTCTGCCTTTTAGGCGTCGACATTCCACCTGGATTGGCGAAGTAATCCGCCGGCTCGGCGTTGATTAATCTGCCCTCTAGGCATCGATATTCCGTCTAGATTGGCGAAGTAATCTGTCTTCTCGGTGTTGATTAATCCATCTTTTAGGCGTCGATATTCCTCCTAGGTTGGTGAAGTAATCCGCCTTCTTGACGTTGATTAACCTATCTTTCAGGCATCGACTAGTTTATTTCTCGGTGTTAATTAGTCTGTCTTTTAGGCGTCGATATTCTGCTTGGATTGGCAAAGTAATTCGCCTTCTCGGCGTTGATTAGTCCGTCTTTTTAGGCGTTGACGTATTGATTAGTTTGTCTTCACCGGTGCCAACTAATCCGTCTCTAGAGTTAATCCGCCTTCTCGGCGTTGATTAGTCCGTCTTTTAGGTGTTGACGTATCAATTGGTTTGCCTTCACCGGCGTTAACTAATCTATATCTTGAGTTAATCCGTCTTCTCGGTATTGATTGGTACGTCTTTTAGGCATTTACATATTGATTAGCTTGCCTTCACCGGCGTCAACTAATCTATTTCTCAAGACGATCCGCCGCTCAGCCTTGATTAGTTCGTCTTCACCGGCGTCAAGTAATTCGCATCTCGGCGTGGATCCAGTCCGCATTTTAAGTGTTGACTTTCCGCCTAAATGGGCGGGGTGTTGTTTAGTTCGCCTTCACCGGCGTCAACTAATTTGTTCTCTATTTTGGTTCATCCAGGTTTACGGTATCGACCAGTCCGCCTTCACCGGCATCGACTGACTCACATCGCTTTTGCCCACATGTGGCCATAATATATCGCGTCTTGGATGCTTTGTTTAATCAACAAATCGATTGTTAATTCAATCTTGTACTCGTGAAGTCGCTGCCCGTTAATCGGCTAAAACACTTCACTCATTAATCACTTGGTTAATCTTTTAATCGATTGTTAATTCAATCTTGTACTCGTGAAGTCGTTGCCCGTTAATCGGCTAAAGTACTTCACTCATTAATCACTTGGTTAATCTTTTAATCGATTGTTAATTCAATCTTGTACTCGTGAGGTCGCTGCTCGTTAATCGGCTAAAGCACTTCACTCATTAATCATTTGATTAATCTTTTAATCGATTGTTAATTCAATCTTGTATTCGTGAAGTCGCTGCCCATTAATCGGCTAAAGCACTTCACTCATTAATCATTTGGTTAATCTTTTAATTGATGGTTAATTCATCTCGTATTCGTGAAGTCGCTGCCCGTCATCGGCCAAAGTACTTCACTAGTTTTTTATTTTTTAAGTCACTTAAAATCGATTGTTGAATCAATCCCTTGTTCGTAAAGTCGCTACCCCAATGCGGCTATAGTACTTTAATAATTAATCATCTTGACTTTTATCGCTAAGTTATTTAAATCAATGCCGGCCAGCGGCAATAACTCTTTATTAATTGAACATCACAGTTCTTGACTCGGGGGCACGACGGAAGATCGTACCCCACCTAACCCGACCAGTTTCAGAAAAGTTTGATGATTTGAAGGTGACACGAAAGATTCGCCCATCAAGGACCCTGTCGTCGAAGATTCCTCCGGGGCATCAGAGCTATCCTGTTTTTAGGCTCAGTGACAAAACCTATTTGAAGCACAGATCAAGATCGAACTCTGGCCGCAATCAGAGCCCAATCTTGGGGGCAATTGTTACAGCAGGAAATATCCTCGCCTAACAGGAGGTCAGATTCCCGAAGATACTCTGACACGACAAGATCGAGGGTCTACATCATAAAAGAGCATTTAATGTATTATAGATCTACTGTTGATCGTTAATTTAATAATTGTAATAAATCCCTAAAATAAAGGTTTAAGACGAGTTTATGGCCACTTTTGGGCCTTTGAGGGTGAACCTCTATAAATAGAAGGTCACCCCCTCATTGTAAGGGTTCACATTTTCCCACCTTCAACATATATTCGAGGGAAGAACGAAAGTTCTTCCCCTAGCGTTCGTGTTCATTTTGTATTGATTGTTTGTCGAGCATAATCCACATACATCTATCCATACGAAAATGCATGTCAACAATCCCCTCACTTCTTTGTGTAGAAATCATTCCAGCCCAAAATGTGTGGTGCAAGTAAACTGGAACTCACCTTTCCCTTTGATTAAACAAGTATCTCAACCACTCATTATTTTCCAAATGATACTTTGTCAAAAACTCAGCCCACTTCGTCTCAAAGGTCTGGATGGTAAGGATGTCATAAACAATTCCTTTGAGCTCAACAGTGCATCTGTGATAATCATCCACTCCTTTGAATTTTTGTGGTAACTTAGACAAAATATGCCAGATGCAAAACCTATGGATAGTGTTGGGCATCAACCCTTTTATTGTTATCTTGATGCTTTCACATTGATCTATGATTATGGTAGTAGGATGAATGTCACCCATTGCATGCAACCAATTTCTAAAAAAACCATCTAAATGAATCTGCATCTTCATGCATCACCAAGGCACATCCTAATAATATTGAATGTCCATGGTGATTAGTGTCAACCACCGATGCAAAAGGCATTTTGTACCTAAGAAAATCGTATATTAAAATAGTTGGCAAAAGGCATCTTTTCTAACCCTTGACCGTACATAAAATTAAAAAAAAAAAATCAACTCGGCAATTTAAGCAACCTAGATCATACATAACATTTCGAAATTAACCAACTCGGCAATTTAAGCACCCTAGATAGTACAACTCGGCAAATTTAAGCACTATTTCTATCTATTTTTTGTTATGAACCCATTAATAACATTAATAAAGATAAAAATAATAAGCAACCCTAGACTGGAATTCTTCATAAGATAAAAATAATAAGATAAAAAAAATCGTCCTTATTGACAAGGTATGTTGTGTCAAAACTCACAACATCATGGAATTCTTCATATGCAGCTTTGCTTCTTGGATGAATCCACATAACATTGCATAACCGACCCTCTGAATCTAAATCCATCAAGTAGAAGAAGTTTCCATCTTTCACTTGAGCTTTAGCAAACATATTATGAATTGCTTCTGCACCAACTTCACCTAGCCTCAATATTCTTCTCTTCTCAATGAAATTTCTACAGTCCTTAGGAGTATACCCTAAATTTTAAGGTCCGCCACTTTGCACCTCACAAAGTCTCACATTTTTACATGGTCTTAATCCTGCAATGTCATTGGCTTCTAACTATTGTTTCATGTTCACGCTCAACTTTCTATAAGCGACCATTAGTGGAGAGTAAACCGAATCAATTTCATGATTGTGTTCATTCACCATCGATGTAACAATCCAACTTTCATCGACTAATCTTTTAGCATTTACCCGTGCTTTACAATCCATTCTTTTCGAACACTTTTGTGCCTTAGAACTTCCAGCTCTATCGCATACCATGCGGTCGTATCTATGATTGAAGGTCCTTTTAACAACACTAAAACCCTTAAGCCTTGCATGTTCTTGATAAGCATTAAACAATTCATCAATGCTACTAAACAAAATACCAGGTTCAAGCACCGATGGATTTTCTAGAATTTCATCTGCATCCCGTACGTTATTTTGTGTTGGATCATTAGCTAGAATTTCATCTGGATTCTCCATTCGGCCATTAGATGAATTAGGTGGAATTTCATCGTCGTCGGAATCATCTCCAAATAAATCTCGCATTAGAGAAGAAGATGCACCCCTAAGCATGGTTGAAGATGGTAATGAGTTTCTGGGATATATGACTGTGAATAATGGATGATGATGATAGTTTTTGTTTCTTTTTTAACGGTGAGAATGGATGAAGATGATAGTTTTTGTTTCTTTTTTAACGGTGAAAATGGATGAAGATGATAGTGTTCTTTCTTTTTAATTCTTTGGATGATGAAGATGATAATGGATGATAATGTTTTTTTTAACAAACTATTAATGACAGTGTTTGGGGAGAAGAAATGTGTCCGTTGGAGCCCTAATTGCAATCATTTAATTTCTGGGAATAGTAGAGGCGTGCGTTCTCGAATTACGAAAAAATAAAAGGTGGCCGCCGCCATTAGCCGAGGCGGGCACGCGGGAGAGGCGGGAAAGCTCGCGCCATTGCTGGAGAGGCGGGAGAGCTTTGAAGCCAAAACAAAAGCTTTAGAGCCAAAACAATTAAGGGTAATTAGGTAAAACTCTTATTAATTAGACATTAATTAATTGTGATTTAAGAATCTGGATGTCCAGATTCTGTACAACCATCTTTATCGAATAGGTTTTATAGTTATTTATAGGTATGGATGGAGAATGAGTTGTGAAAACTGGATGTTACATCTCTAATTAGAATGAGATGGGGGACGAAAAGTTGTAGTTATGTCCGGATGAATTCCAAAACAAACAAGCCCTTACTTCCATGTTAAGCTTTTCTCTTTTTTTTTTTTTAAATTTTTTTTTTTTTAACTTATTCCTACTAGTACTATATATTTAGCATTATAATATAATTATAATTATTACTCTTAAAGAGTGTAGCACACACGCCACTTGGATAGGATACACTTACACATATATATAATAAATAATTAACTAATTCTAATAGTATATTATTTACCTATTATCATAGTTTTAATTTCCAATACTACTAACATCACATACTAATGTCTAAATCAATTATGAATAGCATATAAAAATATTAAATTCTCCTAATGCATGAAATATATTAACCAACAAGTGATGAAAAATTCGGGTATCATAAATATTGAGTCGAGTTAAATATATAATTTGTTTTTAATTTTTTTAGAACTACGATTAAGCTTTTATAAATCTTAATTAAAAAAATGTAATCAAATTTGTTTGATTATTATCAATACGCCGGGATCGGATTAAATCAAGGAAAAGATTAAAAGTTTGTTTTATATAAAATAATTTTATTGTACAATTGGTTAACAACTATCATTATAGTATTAGAATTAATATACTTTTAAATTACATAAGTAATACTACATAACATTTGTAAAAATAAAAAGTAATGCATAACAAACTAATACGTTTTAATAAAATAATTAATATTGTACAATATACACATGAAGTCCAAATTAGTTGCACATGGAACCGATTTATATAAGACGTTACATATATAAATTGAACATATAATTTAACTCTTAAAAAAAAATTAATCAAAGACAAACTTAAGTGGTTTTAAAAAATTTGCTACACATAAAAATATGTCCATGATTAATTATAATTATTATAATAATAGTACTAATAATAAAAAATTCTAAACCTTTATGAGGTTTTACTATATAGATCATTTACATATTAGTTTTAAAAAATACAATAATTACAAAATTGATTTAAAAAATTTGCACAGACACATATTTACAAAATAAAAATGTGTAAATCTTTTGAACCAATTTGTAATTATGGTCCATTTTTTTTAACCATTTTGTAATTATTCCTTATTATATTGGGGAGCCTTTTAAAAATGCACAAATTTTATCATTCACTCAAGTACGTGACATGCATTTGAATTTTAAGCTCTATATTGACTTCAACTTTGATTTTTTTCAAAACACGTACTAACACGCTGAACTATGTATTTTTTTTTCAATTGAGGCATTACTGATTAGCTCTTGGGGTACTACTGATTATTGTTTGGGATATTTTTTTCAAAATTCAAGTATATACAACACGATCAAATACATACCAAAACCACTCTTAAAAATGATAAATTATCATAATATAGTTCAAATTTGTGAAATGATGTAAAATTAATTAGATTATGTGCAATTAACGACATAAAAGATACTACTCCCTCCGTCCATGAAAAATATGCTCATGTTTTTGCACGTGGTTTAATGCAATATGTCGGAGGGTTTTACATGGTATTGTGAAGTCCGTTTAAAACTAAAATGATTATTTATGGAAAATATGTGTGACATACTTTCCATAAACACTTACTTTATTTATAAACGGACCTCACAATACCCGGTAATATCATCCGACATATCGCATTAAACCACATGGAAAAACATAAGTGCAGTATATGAATTCGATATTAAACTTATTATAAATATTTTAAGATGAAATAATTGAAAAATGTACTCAGAAATGGTAGCGAAACGGGTTCTAGAAAAGTTTTGTCCCTGCAAAAAAAATCAAGGATCAGGGATCCCCAACACATCCCCGCCTATATTTCTATAACTTTCAATTGATTTTAATTTACACAAATATCTTCATTTTTTGCACTAAATAATTCAACTTAAAATATATAATTACTTAACATATCATTTAATGTTCATCTTATATTTAAAAATAACATATATAATATTTTTTCCACAACCTATATACATTAATATGAATATAAATTCTTATTTTTATTTACATACACATATATATACAAACAAAATATTAATACGAGTATATAGAGTGAAATTGGTTCATATATGAATTATTGAAGGATATTAATTATTTTCACTGAAGAGTATTAGTTGTTTTCACTGAAGAGTCTTAATTTGTTTTAAATGAAGACAACTAACATTCTTCACTAAAAATAATTAATATTCTTTAGTGAAAACAACCAATACACTTCAATAATTTATGTATAAACCATTTTTACTCTACACTTTGTCAACTAATATATACATGTGTGACAGATTTTGAATACTAATATCTAAACAAAATCACGATTGGATCCAAACTCGTCCCATCGGAATTGATCACATGCCCACCGGTGGATATAATATTATATACACACCGGGAATGTGTTAATAACACATAAGCAGGGACCCACTATTATTTTAATTAATTGCATATTTCTGTTTATGTGTTATTAACACATTTACAGTTGGTATATAATATTATGTTCACCAGCACTCCAGCAGGCATGTGATTATCTCCGCTAATCCCATACCAAGCAGAGCAAGTTTAATAAGGATCCGAACTTGAACCGATGTCATTGCTATCAAAACTAATAGCTTATTAGACTTTTTCTTTAAAGATTCATGGCCTTGACGTAGAGATCCTTCATATTCAAATATATAGTTTCACTTTATTTCACAATGTCATTATCAAGACCAAATTTGCTTAAAGAAAACCAAGGAGGCAAGTACTCTTCATGCTTTTCTTCACTCTTGAGTGCTTTGTCATGTCTTAAATATTAAAGTCTTAACTCACGTCTAATCTCTCCAATTAATTTCTAAATCATAATATATATAATAGACTAAATATTAAATATACGCGTACGTCATGATATTGCAAATGTCACAATTCAAGGTTTAATTTTTATATTTTTCCCAATTCAAGATTTGATTTGAATTGAATATATTTGTTTCAATTAAAAAAATATTTTTTAATTAAAGTCACACATGATAAAAATAAATATTAAGATACAAGCCATAAATAAAATTAATTTGGAAAAAATGTTTATTATTATTTTTTATTAATACTATGTCATCTTTCATTTTTATTTTTATCGTCTTGTATTACTTTAGTTTGGAAAATTTATTTATTACTCTCTCCATCCTATATTAGTTTCTTGTTTTTTGTTGTTGTTGTTGTTTTTCTTTTTTTTTTTTTTTAAGAGAGTTTTTTTTATTGTTTTGTTTAATAAAGTGTATTGTTGTTTATTAATATATAGTTGACCACATATTGACTTTTGTGTAAAATAATAAGAAGTTGTGAAAAAGTAAAAGATAGTAGTTGTTTAAAAAAAAAACGAGTTTATTAATATATGAGTTCCACTACTCTCACTCCAAAATCCTCTAAATATACCCTCTAATTTTAAAGACAAAAATATATATAAATAAAATAACTAAGTTATCCTTATATAAATATGGTATAAAATATCCTCCACATTCTTATTGACTTTAACTTTAGTCTTTTAAATTATTTAATTTCAAAATAATTATTTTAAAGTAAGTTTCTTATACATTAGGTGTATCGTGTAACTCACGTGCATTTTTAAACAGTTAGGGTCATTTTTATTAAGGAGTTGAGTTGATTGCACAACAGTTTTCACTAGACAACCTAACTATTAAGTGAAATTACCTAATTATTTAAAATACACTTAAATTGTACGGTACACTTAGTACACATAAGACTTTGGCAAATCGATATTACTTTACAATAAAAATATTATCACGTTTATGGTAAGCTATCTCACCTTTTTTTTTTTTTTAAATGCATGTAAAGTGTGTCATTTAAAGATAACAACTTAAAAATTATACATTTTACATTAAATAAAATTGTATCATTTTAAGGAAAATTAGAAAGGACACTTTACATAAAAAAATGATAGCATTTTTAGTAAAAACGACAAGGGATATAAAACAAAATACCCATTTTTATAAAGATTTTTTTTACCCACCTCTTTTAGATAAAATATTCTTTTTTTACCCATTTTCATATGAAAAGACACATATAAATTTATTAAATACATATTTAAAGCATATATAATAGATAATTATAATTATTTATATTTAATTAAGACTGAATTAATATTAATTTATTATTAAAATATTCATTATTTATTATTACTTAAATCCAAAAATTTAATATATCTAGTTATTTAATATATATTATATACTTGTTATAAAATTTCCAATAATTTTTATTATCTAATAAATAACTATAATCACTAATATTTAATTTTAATTGTATTTTTATTATCTAATAAATAACTATAATCACTAATATTTAATTTTAATTGTATTATTATTAATAACATTTAATTTAGTTATAATTGAATTTAGTGAAATTCTTGTATTTAATAATAATTTATTGAAAATAGAATTTTAATTAGTATTGAGTGTAATTTAGGGAAAAAAGTGATAAGTGGTATTTTGAATTTAGTGCAATTATAATAGTTAATATTGATTTACTGAAAAGTGGATTTTAATAGTGTGTTGAAGGTATTCTAGGAAAAAAAAAAAAGATAAGTTGTAAAAAGGTGTTTTTTTAAAGGGAGGTGTGTAAAAATCTTTTCTTTATATTAGGACGGGCCATTTTTCACAATGGTCTGGCAGTAAAGTTTTTGTCAATTTCAATTGATGTAATAAAACTAATATACGTTTTTGGTAAATAAAGCTATTATATTTTTATGCTGAAATTACTCGTAATTTTATTTTTTATTTATAAAAATAAATAAATGGTTTTTTTGGAAAAGAAAAAATAAATAAATAGTTAACTCTACTCAAGTCAGCCTACAACACTGGTAGACTGGGGAGGGTAGAAGCGTAATTTCACCTAGAGAGAGGGTCATTTTAATATCTCTCTTATTTATTTTTTTTTCCCGTTCGTCGTCCGAGGCCATTCGTTGTCAGTGCGTGTTGTGTGTGTTTTTCAATAGCTGCATTTGTTTTCGGGAAAAAAAGTCGTGCAAATTCAACAAATCCCAGAAAGAGAGAGAGAGAGGCGTTAAAGCAAATATTTTGCACATACGATGAGATATTTCTGCTCCTTTCTCAAACCCTAATGATCGAAGCTCACACAAACCAGCTCTTCTCCATGTTCTGCCTTCGGTAACTCCAATATTTTTCCTTTTTCCTATTTTTGAAAAACTCTATACTCTTATCTTTTTATTCGATTCTCAATTCTCTTGCCTTTTCCCTTGCTCAATTTTTTTTTCTGAATTTTTTCACTCAGTATGGCATTGGTATCGATTGGTTGTTCGATATTGAAGAAGAATCACTTCATCTGTTTTTTTTTTTTTTTTTCTGTTCGTTCAAGTTTAAATAGAAGCTTTTCCAATTTAAAATAGAGCTTTAGTTCTGAGGCGGAGTATTTGGTGCGGTAGACTGAAATAAACTGCGTCTGATAATATTTGTTTTTGCGTTCCGGAGATTTTGCTGATATATTATATGGCTTTCTTGTATTAGTATATTTCCGTTTAAATAGTAGATTGTTTTTGGTAAGTAGTTTGTGGTTTCTATTTATTGAAAAAACAGCTATTTTTTTTATCGTGTGTATGTATGCATAGTTGGTTCGTGAAAAGATCCCTCAGTTATCCAATTTTTCATTTCCAACTTTTTTTTTGGTGATATATGTTATTTTCTAGACATCATCAAATATGGGTTTTATGTAACCATTACTTCTTTTTTGCTTACTATTTTGTATTAATTGAGCTTCGTCTTGATATAGACTGTTCTGGTCATATTGTTACAGGAGTCTTTTTTGCTCTGCCAAGGATTTTTACTTTGTGGTGGTTCTTTTGTGTGCTATTTTCGTTCTCCTTTCATGCAAGGGATGTTCATCAAATGAAGCGGTCACTCAGCTAGAAAAAGATCCGTCAAACTCTTTGGGGGATTTTGATGGCCACATTAGTTCGTTTGTGTCAAGATATTCTGTTGAGAAACACAACCTTGGAAGTATATGTCCTGATTCGAAGTCATTCTGTTTCCCATCAACATTGGCTGACTTTTCATTTAATGAAGTTGGTAGCCAACTAGAGGCAACGGAAGCTTCTTGGTCTGAGTCGAAAGGTTTTTCGTCTGAATTGGATCAAGTTAGAAGTAACCTGAGCTGGCCAACTGACCATGTTATCTTCCGGTTTTTGGATGGCAGAGGTATTTTGTGTTCCTCTTATGAGCAAGATGATTTTCATGAATTCCCGTTTACCGATATCAACAATAAGCACGATCAACAACGGGATCTTTCATCTTGTTTCAGCCATGGAACTCAGGGTCCAAAATCAGGGGAGAACATGGAGACGATCAAACCAGGCTTTTTAGATGGCTTCATCAAACCACCTGTGGAAATAAAACCTTCTGTGCTGGATTGGGGGCAGAAGCATTTGTATTATCCTTCCTTAGCCTTTTTAACTGTGAAGAATCTGCACAGTGATTGTGATCTAAGTATCCATTATCCTTATAGTAGCAACTCACAGTTCTATCCGTGTAATTTTAGTGAAATTTTACTGGCTCCTGGAGAGGTGAAATCAATATGTTTTGTCTTTTCTCCCAGAAAGTTAGGTTTATCCTCAGCTCAGCTTGTTTTACAGACTAGTTTTGGTGGGTTCTTGATTCAGGCCAAAGGTTTTACTGTTGAGTCGCCTTATTTCATTAGGCCTTTAAGTGGCTTTAATATTTCTTCTAATGGAAGGTGGAGAAAGAACCTGTCTTTGTTTAATCCTTTCAACGACGCCCTCTACGTGGAGGAGATAACTGCTTGGATATTAACTTCCTCAGGAAACACTTCGCGCTTGTCAAAAGCTATTTGCAGCATTCATAGTATGGAAGATTCTGTTGAACTGAGCGGTAAAGAGTGGTTAGATGTTGAAAGCGCTGAAGGTTCTCTACCTGAAATTGCCATAAGGCCACTTAAAAACTGGGAGGTTGGTTCTCAAAAAACAGAGACCATTATGGAATTAGACATTTCAGATGATTTTGAGGGGAAGATTCATGGTGCTTTCTGTCTGCATTTGGTGAGATCTTCAGAGAATAAGATTGAAACTGTTATAGTACCTCTTGAAGCAGAGTTGAGTCCAAATCCAGCTCCAGATACAGGCTATGTTTCAGTATCTCTGAAGCCCTTAATTCCATGTAATTCGAGTGTATCTGTTGTTGCCCTCTTGGTGAGAAATGATGGCCCTGATGTGTTGAGTGTTATCGAGGTCAGAGAAGTTGGGGACAATACAAGAAATTTTCAAGTGAAGTCCATGAAAGGACTTGTACTTTTTCCTAGGTCTGCCACACATATAGCTGTTCTCAGCCATGCTAAAGGAACTCACGAGTTAGACATGAACTGTAAATTTCTCGTTCAGATAAATGGCACAAAAAGTTCTCTGATAGAAATTCCTTGCATAGATGTAATCGCTGTTTGTGGAGGACACAATATAAATTCTACTGTTGGACATGCACAGGGAATCAATAATGTGGATTATATAAGAGGCAGAGAACGATCTTACATGCAGCCACCTACTGAGAGCAAGGTATAGAAATTCTGCTTCTTTTATTTGTACAAATTAATTTGCTTATACTACTATATTGTTTTTGCTGCATGTTCTTTAATCATCAAGTAGTTGTTTTCCATCCTTTTATTGGGTTGGAATGCCTTCTTGTTGAACTCGTAGCTGGAAGTTGTGTTTCTCTTCTTCTTAAACTTACTTTATAGGTACTAAATGACTATAACCAAAAAAAAGTGTGACCTAAAAGTTGTTTGACTTAAAACTGCGAGAAGCTCAGTTGCAATAAGGATGGGAACTAGAAATTAGAACTCAGCCCATGGTAGGATTAACAACGTATAAATATGGTTTGCCTTTTGCTACTTGAATTGACAATAAACGGTTTTCAAGTACATCGTTGATAATTCACAATTTTAGTATATCCAGTTTTATGTTTGCCTAATGTATGGGCAGTGTTCTTAAGTTGGTACTGTAGCACTATAAAAAAACCGACATTCATGATTAATATTTGCAGCAAAGAAATTCAGTAAGTTGATGGCAGCTTTTTTAAGAAAGTATACGAAGGATATTATCACATAATCTGAATTTTTTGAGATGTCATGTGAGTCTCGTGATTATATTTTATCGTGTCTCAATCTTATCCAAAGGGCAGGAATGTTGGAAGGCAAGAGTTGAAGGCCTTTACATTTTCTAGTACATATAATGCTGTCTTAGACCCCAAATTTGGCGAAGTAGTGATTTGAACATAAGATTTGGCATTTGTGAACATTCTTTTCTATAGCTTTTCCTTCTGATATTTCGGGCAACAATTGTTGAAACAAAATATAACATAATTTTTTATCAATCTTTACAAGAACTTTATATGCCTTCTACTTTATTGGTTATTTCAACTATATATTTTTTTCAGTGCTTTTAAAATCTAATATCCTTGGACTATGAAACTTCGATAATAAATTTGTTCCAGGAACCCTTATTTGGCCACATTTTCACGATCTTTTAATGTAACTACGATGTAGTTTCAAATCCTAGTAATTAAAAAATTAGGTAATTTGGTAGGTATCATTTTCCGCTAGTATAGGTTTTAAAAATACTTTGCAATTTAATTCAAAGTTAATCATCTTCCAATAATTGACAGTATCCTAGTAATGCTATTTGCTTCTCTGTCGGTTTCAGTAAGATATCCTGAATCATACTTTGTTTCACTTTTTCAAATTATGTTTTAAGACTTCATTCTATGGCATGATAATTGCGTTAATTGTTATCTGAAGGCAGTAGAAACAAGAGAAGCAGATGAGTTGGTACTCCAAAACTGGAAATCTCAGTCCATAACGAATTTCATGTCTGTTCTTGATGAGAAAGAAGTACTATTCCCAATGGTCCAGGTTGGGAATCATTGTTCCCAGTGGATATCTGTCAAAAACCCAAGTAAAGAACCAATAGTGGTGCAATTGATTCTAAACTCTGGACAAGTCATAGATAACTGCAGGACAAGTGAGATGCATTCACAGCCATCTTCGTCCAGCATTTTGGCGGGAAACAAATCAGTTGCTCCAACAAGGTATGGCTTCTCGATAGCAAAAGATGCAGTAACTGAAGCTTTTATTCATCCTTACAGTAGTGCATTTTTTGGTCCCATCTTCTTTCAACCTTCCAATCGGTGTGAATGGAGAAGTTCAGCTTTCATTAGGAATAATCTCTCTGGTGTTGAGTGGCTGACTCTGAGAGGACTTGGAGGATCACTTTCCTTGGTATTGCTAGAGGGGCCTGATCCGGTGAGGAGTTTAGAATTTAAAATGCATTTGCCATCTCAACTAAATTTTTCTTCCCCAGAAATTTTATACTCCATGGGTGGAAAGAGGCCGTTATGTTCTCATTCGTTGATAAGAGAGATTTATGCCAAGAATATGGGAGATTTTCCATTGGAGGTAACACGCGTTAAAGTTTCTGGGTCAGAATGCAGTTTAGATGGGTTTCTAGTGCATAACTGTAAAGGTTTCACTTTACCACCTGGAGAATCTGTAATGCTTCGAATATCATACCGAAATGATTTCTCCACAGCCACCATACAGAGGGACCTTGAACTTGCTTTGCCAGCGGGCATTCTTGTGATACCAATGAAAGCAACTTGGCCAATACACTTGTTTAACTTCTGCAAAAAGTCAATGCTCTGGACGAGGCTCAAGAAAGTTATGATTGTGATCCTTTTTGCTGCTTTATTGTTGCTTTTTCTGGTTTCAATCTTGTTCCCCCGCGCAACAACCTTCACATTTTACGATTTCAAAAGTGGGAAAAGCTCCTCTGCTTTGACCAGTGCAGTCGGTTACTTGAGTATGCATTTGAAAGGGAAAAGAAGTAGTGCCATCCCCCCTAAAATGAATGGTTTTGTGGGGTCAATAGTAGGGGAGGAAGCATCACTCTTGGAATCTTATGGTGAACGTCTTGAAGGTCATGCCCCTGATCAGAAGCATAAGGACTCTTATATCCTTTCCAACTTTTCACCTGTTGAGAACTCTGATGCACATTCTGAATCAGATTCGTGGATCCTTAGGGTTAAAATTGGAAAAGAGAAAGTAAGAAGACGGAGGAAGAAAAAGAGTTCTGGTGTGAGGGTACCTGGACTTTTTGAAGTTTCAAGCAGTCAGAGTAGCAATTCTACCCCATCATCACCATTGTCCCCTGCTGCCACATCTCTAACACCCAAACGTCCATGGCTGATTCCTCTTGATGTTGAACACTCCACAGAAGCTGGAAACCTGTTTTCTCAGGGTCAAAGTGGTAAAAGAAAATGCTCCAAAGCTTCCTCTTCTGAACCTTCCTCTAAGGCCGATCCGTTGAAAAATGAGGTTACTTCCAAATTCTCTTCCGAGGAACAATCTAATTTAACCAGAAAAGTTGCTGGAAGAGCTGTTCTGTTACCTTCTGCAACCTTTCCTAGTGCTGGTATGGCCCCCCCATCTTGGGCATGCCATTCTCCCATTTTGGCTGCAATGTCTACAATGGCTCCACATGCACGGGCTCCTGGGACCAAACTCCATAACCAAAGCTCTGGTGAACTTGGGAAAAATATTGGTGTTGAGGAAACATTTACTTATGATATATGGGGAGATCATCTCTTCGGACTTCCTCTGGCTCAGCAGTCTAATCGAGCCTCAAGTATATCTCCCCATGCAACTGGAAACAATTCTGAGAGCTTCTTTGTGAGGGATCCACAGACCCTCATGGCGAACTCTCTACTGAAACCTGTAAGTTCGGATTTGGAGGGAAATAAATAAATAAGTTCCACATAAAACTTTTGTGCTGTTGAACCCTCTGCTTTGATTTTCATTTAATTATCTGACCGCTGCTTATTAAAAGATGAAAAGAAAAGAGAAAACACGCAACATCCCATTAACAATATATATAGTCCATTCCAAAAAAAAATTGTGTTTCTTATTTTTAATCAACTAAGTGAAGGTACAATTTTAATTAGTTGGTTTAACTTGTTCATGCCCCTCAATATATTAGTTGGTTTAACTTGTTCAATCACATTCAACTGTTGACCATTTGTGTCTTGATAGTTTTACAGTTTTTTTTTTTTTTTTCTAATTAGTAATTACTGACATTGACGTTTGAAAGATGATTTTTTTTTGAGACAAAAAGGTTTTAGAAATATGACTTCATTTTGGGATGGAAGACATGAATTGTTTTTGTTTCTTTACTATTGCAACTTTTCAGCAAAGTAATCTACAATCTTAAAAAACAATTTTAGAACTGCATCACTTGTTTTCCCAAAAGAATTTGGCTATAAATAGAATTAAACTTGATGTGCATTGGTGGGCTTTTTGCTTAGGTCATATATTGTAGCCTCTATTATAGAAAATAGAACTCTAGAATATATTTGTTTCCAAGCTGCAAATAACCTTAGATTTTTATCATCAAAATCTAACTAATTTTATAAGTCAATCCTGAAGCTGCTAAAGTGTTTTAAATTTTATTTTTTCGCTTAACATAGACAATTTCATATTTATGAACTAGTGATTAGAATGGAAGAGCAATATTCTTCATTTCTGCTGCTTTCTTTTCAGTTGCATGCCCCATCTCTCACCCCTAACAACGTTGCAAGTCCTCCCTAATTCAAACTACTTCTCAGTAGTTTGAATTATCTTGTTTGATCGGCTCTTGTTGGTATTTTCCTTTATAATTGTTTCTAAATCAGTTTGGGCACGCCAATTCTTTTATATTTTGTGTAGTGTGACTAGTGTCTCAACATTCTTTAACTTGAGCAACTTTTCTGCTATTTTTTTATTTCAACACAGTGTATTGTTCATTTGTATGATATAATAGCTCTCTTGAGCAAACCTCTTTTTCTTGGGCTTTGTGTTTGTGGGCTCGCACAATTTCTATCGAGACACCTGTTCTTGGGCCGTTGCTGTTGGCTTTGTTATCAGGCTTGGATATCAATCGTAAATATAATGATACGGATATGGTATGTCTGCTGATAAGATCAGACGTGCCTTTTAGTTCTTCTATTTTATGGAGAGATGCGTCTTTTGATGGGCCAATTGTGTTAATCAAGATGATTTATTCTTCTGTATTTATACTGTACTACAACTACTACTTTGTTTGGCTATAGGAAGTGAATTTTGCTTTCGGAACCAATGATGTTGTATGAGTTGCTGTACTTGAATGAAACTATATGTATTCGAAGTATATTGCTTTCAGAAACAATGATATTTTGTGCACATTAAATCAAGCTTCCATGTGATATGAATTTGTCATTTTTAACAATATGAGATGCCTCTTGGAAGAAACTGATGCTGCCTTTTTTTCTACCTTACCATTCAAATAATTTTGTGATCTTTGCTTACAAACGAATCTGTATTAATGTCATTTTACAGAAGTGAACATTCCAATTCCCAGGTGTAAAATTCAAGATACTTTTTATTCATTTACTGTTGTTAACACTCTTGTGTCTGTACTCTATAGCATCTGAAATTGTTAGGTTTCTGTAGCTATCATGTTATAATGGCAGGTTATTACAAGGCTGCTAAGTTTCAGTAAGTTATTGGTACTATTGGGACAACAAATGTAAAGAATGCTTCCTACTCTGAAGAATGACTCCAATAGGACATAAATACTGCTGGTCCCTAGGGCTCAGAAACTGCTGGCCATCCGGGGAGACGGTCATTTTCCATTCGAAAGTCTCATGGACAATCGTCTTTCAGACATTTCCACGAGAGCTAAAGACGACAATTTATCAATTTGAAAACAACACTTCCATGGCAAACTTCACTCCGTATCTAAGGTATCTTCCATATCCTAGTTGTGAATCTTGTGATTACTTGATCATTGTTGATTTTAGTTATATGTATATATAACGTGTGAACAGTATATGTATGCATGTCTAATGTATATATGTGTGTGTATATGTATGTATATATGATCGGGAGATGCCCCTCAATTGTCTCACCAGTTTGGGGGGAAAGGCAGTACCCTACAATCTACATGACTACATTTAGAATATGGAAATTGTATTGGGCACTTGCGATTTATTTGATGGTTGATTCCCAACATGGTGTTAGAAATGATAAATGGTTGAGTTGATTCGAGATGGTTGGTTTTGGAGACGCGACTAAGAATGTTAATTGTCGTTTATTGGGTTCGTATTGTGCAATGTGCCTCACTGATAGGAAATTGGATGAATGTTTGAGTGGTTTATAGATGAGTGCGTTGGACTTGTTCATTATCGATTTAGGTTGATTATTTTTAAGAAAGCTAGTGTAAATGAATAGTTTTTATGTTATGATTTGAGCTTGAAATCAATGCAATCAATCCCTCAAGAGTCAAGGCAATCCCAGGATCTAATTGATCAAGAATTGAAAACAGATCTGAAAACTAATGAATGGAATGAACACAAGATTTTACGTGGTTTGATTCTATCAATGGATCTACGTCTGTGGAGATGAATTGAGTTGTTTTATTGATTTTCTATAACCTGCCTTGGATAATCGTCTGAGAAAGGATCTTCTGATTGCCTTTTCACTTCGATTAATTGCATGGTTCTAAACAAGCGACTGGAAAAAACAGAGAAGAAAAAAAAAAGAGTTTTTTTTTCCTTGCTTTGGCTGTATTTATTTGATTTTGATCCGTCGAGACTGATGGGTAGGGTTGTTAACGAATCGAATCGAATACCACTTGTTTTGAATTTGTATTTGTGAAATTATTTCGAATATTTTTCAAATAATAAATGCGATTTATATTTGATTTGAAACTTGAAACTCATATCGAATTATTAGAAAATATACGAATACACGAAACAAATATTTGAATCGAATTTTTCTCAAACATGTTCAAAATAAATACTATAAACTTAAAAGTTTCATAACGTAACCAAGTGCCTAAATTTAAAAAAAAAAAACATTAAGTATTAAATTCATAAAAATAAAATTTTAATAAACAAATGATGAGCATCAAATATTTCATCAAGTTTACAACTTAAGTGTTTGCAAGACATGTATAGACTCCTATTGTTCCTAAATAAAAATAAATTATGGGCCGCCTAAAAGCCTATTTTTTTTTTTTTAATAAAGTCATAGGGGTTAATATCTTGATATACTTATAATGAGCTTAAATTTATAAATAAATATATATAGAGTAGGTCTTGTATGAGACCGTCTCATGGTATAAGACAATAGGAATGAGTGTAACTAGGGCATTGACTCATTAACACTTTGGTAGGGGTAGGTGTTAATTTGTATGGTCTCATACAAGTTTTTGCCATATATGTATCATTACTATTATTATATAATATATATTTAACCGAATATTTAATAGAACATCATAAGTTTTGAATTTGTATTTGATAACTAATTTAATCAAAAGAAAAACTTGTACTCGAATTCGAATTATAAAATTTCGAATATGAATACTGAATTTCAAATATAAATGCTAAATCGAACCAAAATAGTTTGATTCATTTACAACCCTACTGATGAGCCCTAACCCCACAGCTTCCGTCTTGACAGGGCAGTGCTCTAAGTGATTGAACTACAATCCCGGTAAAAGGAAATGGCGGATGTCCAGAATCTGGTGCTAAACTGAACATGTGATTTTTCTTCAATTTTGGTATGATATTGCAGGTAACTTGATAACTGGTTTTGCCATGTACCTGGCTTGATTTATAACCTGTACCATCTTCTATTAGACTTTGGAAAGTTCCAAAACAAAATTGTTCAACTGATAAATAATCAAAGACAAAAACTTGTATGAGACCGTCTCATAATATGAGACCGATCAAATTAAAAAAAGTGATAGGGTTATAATTAAATGTGATAGTATTTTTTAAGAAAAGTGACAAGTCACTTTTAACAAATATATTATCACTTTTTGTTTAAACTTTATCACTTTTTAAAAGTGACAACTTTTTAATTAATAAGTGACACATTTTAAATTAAAAGTGGATCAAATATTATTGGTCTCATACTATGAGACGGTCTCACACAAGACTTACTCATAATCAAATGTGTTGCACCAAAATGTGACCTCTAAAATTAGTTAAATAACTGACTCTTGCTGCCAAAATTGATATAACCACTCTCAATCATCAAAGCCAGAGTTATGAGCTACACATCACATTCAATTGTATGGTATTATTAAACATGTACGCTACACACTAGTATCTTTCATTTTATTAGAAATTTGAATAATTCAATTTACATTTCTAAAAATATCTATTGTCTTAATTATTTAAATTTATTATCCCTATGTATGGTCCTTAAATATTGTCAAAATTAAATTTGTGATTAGAATTTTAAAAATCAAATTAATTAAAAAAATTATAAAACACATTTAGAATGGAGGTGCAGGATAATTTTTTACGCAAATCAAATGAATAAATTATAAATTAAACATAGGTAATATAAAAATACAATCGTTTACTTAATTGTAATTTAATTTTAACTTACCTAAAATTAAATATTGACAAATAATTAATTACAATAAAAATAATTAAAAAATAAATTTGTAATTAAAAGAATACCATTTATAATTCAAACTCTTATTAATTCAAAATTTTGAAATATAGGATTTAGAGAAGTGGGGATGATTCACAAATAGATAATAAGATATTCAAAAATAAATTTAAGGTCAATAAATTATATAAAAATAGCTTCATTAATTGATTACAATAATGTGCAATAACATCTTTCAAACTAAAACTTCTTATCCACCACCAGTCCACCACCTCGTCTTTATGTCTTCCATTCTTTTTGCAATACTTTTCCATGGATGAAATATTAAAAGATGAATGCTGGAAAAAGTGTCAATTATGCTTTACGATGATATCTCAAAATATCATTAAATATAAGTTTATATTTAAATTTATTAATCCAATTAATTTATACAATTATATATCTAATGAGTAGGTTTTATATGAAAACGCTTCATAATAAGCTTAACATAAAATAGTTTTAGAGTATTATTAATCTCATCAGAAGTATCATTAAACCTGTCAGAGGTATTATTAGTCTGAGTTCAAGAAACAATTTTTTTGAAATCAGACTAATGATACCCCTAATGAGATTAATGATACTCTCAATTAGATTAATGATACTTTAAAATTGTTTCATGATAAGCTTATCATGAACTATTTTCATATAATACTATTAGTAAATTAAATTATTTAATTAAATACAAATATACATATTTTTTTTTTCCAGAATCATAAGATTTAATCAGTTTTTGTTTTTCAAAGATTGCTTTTATTAATGTGAAATTACGAAACGGCTAGCATATCATTTTGATAATTTGTGTTTAAATTTATTTTCCCAAGGAATTCGCCTATCATTTAAATTCAAGCTTTTGAATTCCCCACGTTTGCTTTTGGCGGGGATCAGAGGCGGGAACAGAACATATTTTTATATTTTAATTTGCCAGGAGTAATTCTAGGGTGCATCCAAGTGCATATTATGCACTTGGATTTCGCACCCTAATTTCAAATTGATTTTGACCAAATTATAGAATATCGCGGGTCGGCCGACCTGACTAAAACTCGTGGGTCAGCCGATCCGAATACTAAATTCGCGGGTCTCAGGTCCAAAACCTGGAGAAAAAAACTCAAACAAAAAACCCACAGCAAAACACGTACATAAAGATTCGAAATCAAACAAAGCAAAATCGAATTCAGAAAATAGCAGTAAAATCGTACTACTGTGAAGAAAGCGATCGTCGAAATCGAAAGCAAAAACACATTGCAAAACTCATTGCGAATTAGACGCGCACAAATATCAGATAAAACATGGAATATGCTGAAGAATACAATGAATCAGGTATTTGACCTAATTTGCGAATATTTTACTGTAATTTAACAGATTTATGAGGAGCATTTTATAACTATACAAAGGGAATGAAATAGGTGAAAATCTACACTCGATTCAAATACTACCGGTTGAAGGAAAAGAATTGGTATAACAAGAACAGACTGCAAGGCAAAAATGTTGGTCAAGAAGACTAAAGAGGGCAATTATTCAGTTGTGCAACATGAGACAGAGCACAATCATGAGCTAACTAGAACAGAATGGAACCATATGCACCGTTCGGAAAGACAAATCACTACGGACAAGAGTAGAGTGATAGAGGATATGGTGTCTTCAGGGATGAGAACAATAGACTCATATCGCTATATGACAAATGAAGTTGGAGGGGAGGAAAACTTAGGACACACAATAAAGGACCATTACAACTTGGTAAACAAGTTTAAAATGGAAGCAGTTAAAGGGGGTGATGCAAATAACCTGATCAACATGATGGAAGCAGAAAAAACAAGAGATAAAAATTTCTTTTACAAGATTAGGCTCAATGAAGATGGAAGATTATCAAGTATTTTTTGGAGGGATTCTTTGATGATGGAAGATTATGAAATCTACGGAGATGTAATGGTTTTTGATACACCATACAGAACAAACAAGTACAACTTGATCTGTGCACCTTTTGTTGGGATAAACAACCACTGGAAGAACGTAATGTTCGGCTGTGCATTCATATCTGATGAGAAAACAGAAACGATCGAATGACTTTTCCAGATGTTCAAAAACTCAATGGGGGAGAAAGTACTAAAGACAGTGTTCACAGACCAAGACTTAGCAATAGCAAATGCGATAAGGAAGGTAAATTTCTTTTAATATTGTATACATTATTTAATACTTGAGAAGGAGTTGTGTTTTATATTTGATTAAGTTCTGTTATTGATATTTATAGAATTGGGTATTGTTATATAATGCTTCGGGTATTGGTATTTTCTGCTTCGGGTATTGGTATTTAATGCTTCGGGTATCAGTATTTAGTACTTCGGGTATCAGTATTTAGTGCTTCGGGTATCAGTATTTAGTGCTTCGGGTATTGGTGAATTTTTTTTGGGATATTGCTTATTGAATGTTCTTTTACAGGAATTCCCTGAAGCAATACACAGATTGTGTCTATGACACCTACACCAAAATGCAATTACAAGATTTGGAGAATTAAAGAAAGACGGTCCTTTTAAAGATGCATTCAACAAATGTCTATCTGGATGCATGGATGAGAATGGCTTCGAAAGCAATTGGAAGAACATGATATCAACATATGGACTCGAAAAAAAATGCTTGGTTTATTAGACATATGTCAATTTAAAAGAAAAATGGTGTACATCGTTAAGCAAGGACATATTTTATGCTGGAATAAGATCATCCCAAAGAAGTGAAAGCACAAATCATGCAATAGGTTTCAGAGCAAACAAGCAGACAAATTTGACAGAATTTTATGAGATATTCAAGAACACGGTAAATAAATGGAGAAGCACTGAAAAAAAAAAGATGAATTCAATTGCTCAAGAATGATACCTGAATCGTACTTGGGAATTAAGGGAATGCTCAAACATGCTGCTGAGATATACACACTCACCATATTCAGACATTTTGAAGAGGAGTTCATAAAGTCCATATTCGCCTGTTCGACTGTTGTACAAGTCTATGATACCAGTTTGATCTATGAGGTCAAAAATGATAATGTTGAGCAAAACAACAGAGTGATATAGGACACTGCCATGAACCTAATAACCTGTGATTGTAAGATGTTCGAAGAATTAGGCATATTGTGTTATCATTCCTTGAGAATATTGAACGTACATTCAGTACAAAGGATACCCGATAACTATATATTGAAAAGATGGTGCAAACTTGCAAAAGCACACGTGTGGGACAAGAACCAAAATGATATCAATAACAAAGAAAGGTACAGTTTGTGTTTTTTAATTACTATTATTTTACTATTCTCATTAAAACTGATAAGAACTAACTAATGTTACTATTCAATTTTTTTAAAAACAGGAACAATGATAAAGTTGCAACCAATATCCCATGGAGACATGCTATCATAAGGAAGTATTATAACATAGTCTTGATGAGTGAAGAAAGTGAAGAAATGAGAGAACTTATTGAAGAAGGATGTGAAAGATATGAGAAAATACTTAACCAAAGATACTCTGCACAAAAAGAAGGAAGTGCAGCTCATTCTGAGACATCTAACAAAATTCTAGATCCAAAACGATCAGTCTCGAAGGGAAGAAGTCAAAGAATAAAGAGTGGTCTCCATCAAAACAACAAGAAGAAGAAATCAACATCACAATCATCACAAATGAGGAAATATGGTTCCACTACACCAAATCCACATATTATTTGAATGACCATTGCAATTCTTTTTTTCAGATTATTCATCATTTACTTGAGATATTGATGATCAAATATTGGAGTATTATTGCAAGTACTTTATGTTTTATACATTGATTAAGTTTTAGCAATACCCGAAGTTAAAGATTATAATACCCATAGTTATAGTTTGCAATACCCGTAGTTATAAACAACAATACCCGATGATATATTAGCCAATACCCGAAGATATATTTAACAATACCACATGAAATAATTAATACAACACAAAAAAATTAAAAAAACATATAAAATATAAAATAAACAAAACACTAAATACATATTAACCCGCATCATTTAAACACATGTTAACCCACATCAGTTAAACCATTACAGATTAAACCACTAATATACATATTAACCCACATCAGTTAAACCATTACAAATTTCAAAACAAAAATACATACAAAATAGTTTAAATGTTCAACTAAAAAATATCACTTAACATATCTCCTCTTTCCCCTTCCCAAATCATCGCCCATAGTTTTCAAAGCACCAGCAGCCCGTTTTTTTTTCTCTTCGGCAGCTTTTTCATCTTTTTCCTTCTTCTTCAAAGCAATATTCTTGATTAAACCGGTCTTTTGCTTATAAAAATTGTAAACCTTCTCAATAACATCAGACCTAGACGAGTTAAAGTTCGAGAGAACTAGGATTGCACAGATTTCTGCCCTGATTGCTATACAGATATCCTCCTATAAAAAAAAGTCAATAAAAAATAAAATAAGTAAATAAGCAAATAACAAAAAAAATATAAAAAATGAAATAAAACAATTACCCGAGTCAAGTCTGGATAAGAATAAGAAGTTCCATTGAATTGTTTGATGTGATGCATCATATACACACCACAATCCTTATCAGGCTTTCCAGTTTGCCATTTTAAAGACATGTTTTCAAATTGATATTCCAAAATATCATCAGCCTTAGAATGTTTCTTCAACTTAAGAAACCTACACATCAGTTTGACTTAAAAAAAGTAAAAAAAAAAAAAACATATAAATACAAAGCTGTAAATTAAAAATATAAAATAATTACAAACAAATATGTATAAAATAATTACCAATATATCAACAGACTTTGTGTAATCATTAACTTCCTCAACATGCTTCAAGTTATCCAGCAATTGCAACTTTTTATCAACAAAGTTAATTACAACAACATCATAATGATCATGAATACAAAAAGGAACGAAAATCTGGAAAAACAAAAGAAAAAATTATTAAAAACCAAAATAATTAAAAATACAAAAAATAATAACAATTCAACTAACCATTTCTGCAGACATGAAACAACCTTCATACACAGAAATCCATGTGTCCCACACACAGAAAAGTTTATCAACCATTTTTTCAACATCAACTCCCTTCATTACGACCTCACTCAAGAAAAACTACAAAAAAAAATCAATAATAAATAATAACATAAAATTTAAAAAGCAATACACAAGAATATACACAGCAATATCCCAAGAATAAATCAGTAATACCCTAAGATATACACAACAATACCCCAAGGTATACACAACAATACCCCAAGGTATACAAATCAATACCCCAAGTTATACACAACAATACCCCAAGGTATACAAAACAATACCCCAAGTTATACACAACAATACCCCAAGATATACAAAGCAATACCCCAAGGTATACACAGCAATACCCCAAAGGTATACAAAGCAATACCCCAAGGTATACACAGCAATACCCCAAGGTATACACATCAATACCCCAAGGTATACACAACAATACCCCAAGAGTCAAACAATAATACCCTAAGATATACACAGTAATACCCCAAGAGTAAAACAGTAATACCCTAAGAATTACAAAGCATTACCCAAAGATATAATTACCAATACCCAAACCATTAACACCAAAACACAAAAAATACCTATAAAACAAAACTTACACTGTGATTAAGATTGAAGGCAAATCTGCTCCGTCTACCATCCGTAAACACATCATCATTAACATCCAAGCACCAGGCAGAAACAACAACAATATCAATCTCTTGGTTAGGAAACAATGTGTTAATTTCAGCCTTGTACAGTCTAATATCATCGCCATGACTATAATAAGATTCCCTGATAACAAAAATGTATATATATAAGTATACACACATATAACTACCAAACTAAAGAAAAAAGTAATTAAATACTTACACTTCAACAGAACCATCACCATCATAAAAATAAAAGTCAACAACTTCCATATGAGGTTGTGGAATAGTACGATAACACTTCTTGTTTAACTTCACCAACTTGGAAACATACCCAACTTCATCATTAATCAACCAAAAAAGACTTGAACTATCCTTACCAGCTCTTTTCACCTTTGAACAAACAGATTTCACTGCATCATCAAGTTCATCACCTATAAAAGTATCTTCACGAGCCTTGCTACCTCCATCCACCCCAGTATTCTGACCACTACTTTTATCCATCCCACCTCCATCAGCCCCATTCTTTGCACCAGCATCCTCTTCAGCAGTTTTTTTCTTCAAACTTTCATCAACCACAAGATTCTCTTGATCAGGTTTATTCAAATTATCCATCCTACCTCCATCAGCCCCATTCTTTGCACCAACATCCTCTTCAGCAGTTTTTTTCTTAAAACTTTCATCAAAAATAGGATTCTCTTGACCAGGTTTATTTAAAGACGACTCATCAGCCCCAAGATCAACAGTAAAACCGTCCTTAAACCAATCTGCTTCATCCCCAGACAAATTGGTTTAAAAAATAGGTGGCTCAGGAGTCAGCAAATCAAACTTAGGAGCTTCACCAGCCAAATTCTTCATCATGGTAATATATTTTACCAATTTATCAACGTATCTGTGAAGCTTCGGGTTCATAAAGAACTTTTGCATATTCAAAAGATCGGATTCATGAGTGGATTGTGAGGAAGAAGATGACTGAATACCATCCACAAGCTTCTGAATCTTACGCATAAAAGATCCAGAAAAATCCCTAGCCTCTGACTGGATAGACACCAAAATATTTTTGATCTCCTGCAACAAAAACAGGATAATTTAAAAAACAAGAAGCAGTAATATGGAAAAATTAATAAAACAATGTATACCTGATACTCGGTATCCACACTTTCTTGACCAGAAATGGTAGACTTCAAAACACCATTAACAAATACTGGATAAACACCACAAACCAAATCACCAGAACCAAAAACACCAGCACTAAGCTCTTGATAACACCTCTTCTTCATCTTCTCATTATTCCAATGCTGAATCAGAGGAATAGAACACGACTCACAAACACCCCTCCACTTCAGCCTATGCAAGTACAATATTTGTAACACAATAACACAGCCACTAACATTCTTCACCCCATCATTCTGATACTCTAATACAGAATCTGACAACCTTTTCAAAACAAAACTACACCAATCCAACTTAGGTATATCTTCTACAACCTCCAGAGACTTAAAATAAATGGTACTAATAGAACGATTTGATGAAGGACAAAGAAAAGAACAGAGACAAAAAAAAAAAAAAAAACAAAAGCCCGTTTAAAATCATTACCCCCTTCAACTAACCTATCAACAATCAAATCAGCCAACTTTCGAATTGGAGTTTTAGCAGCAATACCATATTTCTTACTAAACGAATCAAACACGGACGTATCATCAGAACGAGAATAACAAACTACATTTTTGCCCTCATTCCTAGGTATCATAAAAACATCAAAAATATCATCAGCATTAACAGGTAATTGCCTAAATTTATCTACAGATAACATATGACTACTACCATTAAAGTGTTCCACCAACCACTTCAACATTTCCTGATCATAGCACTTACTCACATTCAACTTCAGAAGACCACCAAAACCAATGCTAATAACATCTTCTTTTTGCTTATCATTCAAAGAATTAACCAACTGAAACAAACCAAGAGGACGACACTACGTAAAAAATGTGCTGCATATAGAAAAAAACAGAAATAAGAACAAGAATAACAAACAAAAACTAAACAGAAACAATTAAAAAATAATACCCCAAAGATATAATAACCAATACCCGAAGGTATAGTCACCAATACCCGAAGCTATAATCAACAATACCCTAAGGTATAGTCACCAATACCCCAAGGTTAGTCACCAATACCCCAAGGTATTTTGACCAATACCCGAAGGTATGGTCACCAATACCCGAAGGTATGATCACCAATACCCGAAGGTATAATAACAAATACCCGAAGCTATAATAACCAATACACCAAAAAATTGAGAAAAAGAAGAAAGAATACTAGCTAGCAGTCTCCTTCTTTAGAAATTTTTTTTTCTTCTTAACACCAGAAGATTTCCCAACAAATCCTTTCTTCAAAGGTCTTTCTCCACCAGATTTAACATCACCATCCTCCTTTACTGCATCAACATCAACTTCTTCCCTTGCCTTACTTGAATCATCCATTTGGTGCACTTTTCTCTTTTTAACACCACTTGATTTCTTCTTAGAACCTTTAAGATCGGACCTCACAACATCATCCTTCACAACATCTTCAACACTAACTCCAGTTTTTTCCTTAATAACACACTTCTTTTTCACAGATCTTACACTTCTTGAAACATTACTCCCATCCTTCCTCTTCAAATTACAATATAAACCAATAGGGACAGAATCCTCAAAATCATCAGAATCATTGCTAGAAACATTAGAAGGAACATTCAAAGGAACATTATCTTGAGACCTTTTCAAAGCATTTTCTAATCTCCGATTAACATTAGATCTTGTTCAACTAGAAATAAGTTCTTTTCTCCTAGTAGGACCACTACCTTTAGGAACTCGGTATTTAGTTCTCACCATTTTTGAAGAAAACCGAAAGAAAACAACTAAAAATCATAAGAAAAATTGACATGCAGAAATGAAAAATCGAAGAAATAGAAGAGGATTTTGAAAAAATACTTACGCGTTCGAAGAAATACACTACTTCAACAACAAAAACTTCAAAATCGTACAACAACAACCTTCGATCGGCCTTCAGAGAACAAAATACTTCGAAAATGAAGATAATATCAAAGACACTTTGAATCGAGAGATATATGATGGTTACCAAATTCAAATACGAAAAACTGACTAAAAACTGAATAGAAACTAACGATTTCGAAGTACAAACCGTTTAAAGAAGTTTCGAAATCTAAAAAATGAAGAAAATTTGAACGAGTGAAGGGTATTGCTAAAGGGTATCACTGAGAGAAGAACTAGCGCGAAAAAAGAGAGAGAAAAGAAAAAGTGAATCAGATCCAGCTCTTAACCCAGCTTAACCCGCCCATAACCCAGATAGGGTCCGCGAAAAAAATAAAAAATCCAACCCAAAACCAACCCGACGACCTGCGAATTTTAGTCAAAATTGATTTTAAATCAATTTGAAATTACGGTGCAAAATCCAAGTGCATAGTATGCACTTGGATACACCCTAGAATTTGTGATTTGCCAGTGTTATATGTCAATTTTTTATATTCCAATAGAGAATGCGTGTTTGATCGTCTGAGACGATTTCAGGCTATTTTAGTAGGCAAAGTACGTTATAAAGGGGTAAAATATTTATTTTAATAATTTTTTTTACCCATCTCTATAGAAAAATGATTTATACCCACTAACCAATTTTTTATAATAACATCTTCAAAAGTAAAAATTTGTCTCATTATTGTACCACCACACCCCCTTAGGTTGGTGATGAAAATGTTTTTTTATTAAGTTTTATTGTAGTTAATGTATTATAATTATTTATTAAACGCACTTTAAAGTAATAGAAATATTTATAGTAATAGATCAAATAATAGTAAATAAAATAATTAATTGTTATAATTTTATTTATAAATAACTATAATCACTAGAATTTACTAATAAATCATTATTAATCCTAATCATAATTTCACTAGTAATTACTTGTAAAAATAAACAATTCTATGATAATTTTTAATAAGTAAATATGCTATATAATAAAGAGTAATTAAATTCAAAAATTTCATTAATACATTAAAAATAATTAGAAGTAATTTAAATAATGAATAAGCAATCGGTGGGTATAATTTATTTTTTTAATATTGACATATGTATACTTTTATATTAAAATGGGTATAGAATTTTTTATTTAAATGTTGTGGGTAATTTTTTTTTTTTTTTTTCAATAAAAATGGGTATTTTGCTTTTTATCCCGCAAAGTATTATATGAAAGTAGTTCATGATAAATTTATCATTAAAAAATATTAATGTATCAAATATTTGATCAAAAGTATTGATAATCTCACTAGAAGTATCATTAATCTGAGTCGGTGGTATTATATTGTGATTATTGTAAATTTTCTTAAATCCATATTAATGATACTCCTGGTGAAATTATCGATACTCATGGTCAAATATTCGATACATTAAAATAGTTTCATGATAAGTTTGATCATGAACTATTTTCATATAAAACTTACTATTTTATGTAATACCACCTCGGTTAAAAAATAAATATGTGACACTAATAATAAAAGTTAAAGAAAAACAATTAAATAACACAACAAGAATTCATATTATAATTACATACAACAAATTAATTTTAATTATATTAGCAAAATAATTGTAATTATATTCTCAATTTAATTATATAATTATATTTATAATAAAGTAGGATTGAAACGTACCTCAAATGAAGTAGGGTTGAAGATTCCCACAATTATTGTAAAATTTTATTTGTAGTTGTTACCCAAAATGTGTACTTAATATGGTTTTGATGTGGTTTTGGTTGCCAAACAACTAACAATTTATGAAGAGATCGAACATTAATTGCTATGAAGATTCAAGTAATAAATGAAGAACTTGAAACAATAAATGCGTAGAGATTTGTCAAATCCTTGTGTAGGCTTGAACTTTAAAGTTGGTGATCCTTTATTAAATGTCAATATGACTCTATTTATAGCCCAAAGGTACGCCCTTGGGCTGCCCTATATCTACCCAGGCTGCCCAAGCATTGAATACTAGGGCTGACTCTAATTTCAAGGTAGGTCGAGCTCCATTGAGTTGGTAGACTCGGCCTAATACAAGATTGAAAAGTGGAAAGTAAAGTGTATTTCTTTCCTAAATCGTGGGATTTTGTACCATAAGTATGACATGTTGACTGAGGTTGGTGCTGATTTACTGTTCCCTGTCCTTAAATGGAATAATTGTCTGACAAGGCGTCTGACACTAGCCTTATCGAATAAGATCGAATATATGGCCTCCTCATCGTCCTTTATGCCGAGATAAATGGTCGTAAGCCGTGTCCATCCCTTGAAGTTAGACTCTTTTATGGGATGTTGAGACTCATGTGCTCCGAAGGGACTCGGCTTAAACTGTCTTTATGACGAGGTAATCCTAATAAGCTGAGATCTGGATTAGATCTCGACCTTATTCTTGATCCTCGTCATGGCTTTGTACCTCGACATGGTCTGGGCTCCCCAGACGGAGAAAATTGGCAGCGACCAAGGCATGACGAAGTAGACCGTTGGGCCTTTGCCTCGTCACTGCGTCTTTTTTAGTCACCTCGTCTAGACAGGAATTATTTGCTATACAACACTGTTAAATTAGAATTGAATTGAAAATCCACTTTAAATGAAGTAGCTAGATTAAAAATGCCCTCAATAAATTCTATAAGTATATTTATAGTTAATTCGGATTGAACTGAAAAACCTACTTCAAATGAAGAAGGCTTGGAAAAACCTTTAATTAAGGGACTGACTATATACCCTCAATATTTATTAGATACACCCACTCAGTTTATATATTATTATAATATATTTATTAAATAATTTTAATGCCTTAATTATTCAATTTCTTTTTTTATATATTTGATACACACACCAAGAATTTCAAGAGTCACCACCATATATGATAAACTAGGGGAGAGTCGGAGCTGACGTTGCAACACGAGCATTAATTGAAAACCTTCTTGTGGCTGCACCACCATTTTATCCTTCGTATGGTGGTTGCTGCAACCTTATAAGCTTAATAATAAGTATGTTACTGTTATTCTCGCATTTTGAAAAAATAAATCCTGACACTGTATTTTCCCTGATTTTTCAAAAAACTGGTAAGGATTTCGACAAAAACTTATCAAAATGTGGCTAGGATTTCGGCTAAATCTTGTCGAAACATAGTGTTGGGGGTAAAACCACAAATAAATAAATACGCACACGTACAACGCAATTAAATGACTGAAACTAAATTGCACAGACGATTTTACCTAGTTCGATCTCAAAAGGTCTACATCCACGGGGAGGATCAAAACACTTTATTAATGCACTTGCAACTCCAACGATTATAGAATCACACTCAATTTAGAAGCTCTCTTCACCAAAAGATGAATTTCACTCAAGAACCATAATTCCCTAAATTGAACTGCTCTCGTCAAATTGATGGATGAAAATTGTATGTAAACTCTCACACAAGCCTTGTACATATATGCCCTATACATATCCGAGTTAGCCTTGAGTTGGTTGTGAATTCCCAGCGTTGAATTTGCCAACTCCCGTAAAAGATTAACGATTATTCTGTTATAACTGTCAATATTAGATACACTCATCAAGTTGATATCTGCATACATTTGATACTCTACAGCTATCAAACTCTGCATCTAATATCTGCAGACTCTGCATCTGTAGACTTTGCATTCTGCATCCGTTAAACTTTACATATGTTAACAAATCTTGCAGCTTCTTCAACTTCACCAATCTCTACAGTTCTCTTGAACTAAACTCTACAGTTTTGCTCTACAACCAACTCTACAGCTCAATGGACAAATGCAGTGATGCTTACTTCACAATCTTTCTCCTCAGTGCATATTGTCCATCACTTCCTCCCAGCCTCATGTCCCGATCAATGAACATCCCATGTCACTAAGTTCATTAAGCTCATACAATGAGTAAACCTTAAGCTAGGAAGAACTTTAGTGAACATGTCTGCTGCATTCTCTTCAGTTGTAACTTTCTTGACAATCACAACACCTTTGTCAACCATGTCTCTAACAAAGTGCAGCCTAACATCAATGTGTTTTGACCTCTCATGAAAAACTTGATGCTTAGCAAGATGAATGACACTTTGATTATCACAAAATACCTCAACACTGCCCTGAATGATGCCAAAATCTTTCAGTATGCCTCTCAGCCACATTGCTTCGTTGATTGCTTTAGTTAATGCAATATACTCTGCCTCAGTTGTAGATAAAGCTATTACTGACTGTTGTACAACTCTCCATACTACTGTTGTTCCATATAGTGTAAAAACATATCCAGAAATTGACCTTCCTGCGTCAATGTTCCCTGTAATGTCTGAATCAACATACCCTTCAAGTGGATTTCCTCCTATCTCTGATTTCCTGAACATCAATCCAGCATTGAGCGATCCTCTCAAGTATCTAAAAGCCCACTTCAATGCTTCCCAGTGGCTCTTACCAGGATCTGCCATAAATCTGCTCACCCAGATATTCCATGAGATAAATCAGGCCTACTACATATCATGGCATACATGATACTGCCAACACCACTAGTATATGGTATCTTAGCCATTTCCTTTCTGTCATCATTGGTCCTTGGTGATTGAGTCACTGAAAGTCTAAATTATTGTCCCAAAGGCACAGTCACAACTCTAGCCTCATGCATATTGAACTTCTTGAGAACTTTGGTTATATAATTCATCTGAGACAAGAACAAAGTTCCAGCTGCTCTATCTCTATAAATGTCCATTCCCAAAATCCTCTTTGCATCTCCCAGGTTCTTCATCTCAAAATTGGAACTCAATTTTCCTTTCAGTATATCAATCCTCTTCATGCTCTTACTAGCAATGAGCATGTCATCCACATAAATCAACAGATATGTAACCACATGACTCCCATGTTTCTCAAGATAAACACAATTATCATATCTGCACCTTTCAAGACCAATCTCATTCATGAAACTATTAAATTTCTTGTTCCACTGTCTTGAACTCTGTTTAAGTCCATATAAAGACTTTCTCAAGTAATACACTTTGTCTTCATTTCCTGGAAGTACAAAACTTTCAGGTTGTCTCATGTAGATATCTTCCACCAAATCTCCATTCAGGAATGCAGTCTTGACATCTAATTGCTCCAATTCCAGATCATCTTGGGCCACCTTTGCAACTAACAATCTAATGGAACAATGTTTAACAACTGGAGATAAAACTTCATTAAAATAAATACCTTCCTTCTGAGTGAAACCTCTTGCTACCAACCTTGCTTTGTATCTTATTTGCTCAGTTTTGGCACATTCAATCTTTTTCTTGAACACCCATTTACAGCTAATAACCTTCTTTCCTTTTGGTTTATCCATGAGTTTCCAGGTTCCATTCTTCTCAAGTGATTGTAGTTCCTCCATCATTGCCATCATCCATTGATCCTTCTCCTTGCTTGCAATATCTTCTTTAAAACTCCGTGGTTCATGGTACTCTATTTCTTCAGCAGCTACCAGTGCATATGAGACCATATCAACATGACCAATCCTGTTTGGTGGATGTATCTGCCTTCTGACTCTGTCTCTTGTGAGACTATAGTTCCTGAGATCATGATCTTCAGTAACATCTTCCTCTTGATCCTCTTCAGAATCTGAGACTTGCTCATTTTCCTCTTGATATTCTTCATGAGGTTGTGCTTGATCTGTATCAACCCCATCTAACTCAACTGATGTAGTGACTGCGGTTATGTCTCCATCCAAATCTTGAGCATCCCCTGTGTGCTCATAACCCATCACATCTTCATTGAAAATTACATCCCTGCTAACAAGACATCTCTTATGTCCTTGTTCTAAGCACCACAGCTTGTAACTTTTAACTCCCTTAGGATAACTAATGAAGATGCATCTCAATGCTCTTGGCTCCAGCTTATCCTGCTTGATATGCACAAAAACTTGACAACCAAACACCTTGAGATCAGAGTAGTTGAATGATTAGGCGTGAAATTGTCATGATTCGTAGCTAGAAACGCCCTAATTTTGGTCGAGTTTATAGAGTATTTAGAGTTAATTGAGCATTATTTCTATACATTGATAAATTTGTCTCTTTGATGCTCATAGGTGAATAGAGGATGAAAAACGGAGTTCGTAGGACTTTGAATCGACTCAAACGGATGCCCGGATGAGAAGATATTGAAGAAATACGATTGGTATTAGTGCGGACGAGGAAAAATATTACTTGGGAGGAGTTAGAAGTCACTCGAGTGACTAGGTCGAGCGCCCCCGCTCGAGCGCATTGCTCGAGCGCCTAAACGTACAAAAACTTTCTTGCGCTCGAGCAGCTCGAGCGCCACCGCTCGAGCGAATCGCTCGAGCGCCCAAAACATACAAAATGATTTCAACGCTCGACCAGCTCGAGCGGAACCGCTCGAGCGATTGTGTCATTCGAGCTACACTGCTCGAGCGGGACCGCTCGAGCGTTTTGCTCAAGCGCCCATGGATTTTTTCCTCCGGATGCGTATTTTCGGCCCATTAACTCCCGTTTCGACCCGTGCCTATATATACCTCTCCAAAACACGTTTTGAAGAATCCCCGACTTTTAGAAATCACTTTAGACTTAATTTTTAGAGAGAGGAAGAGGAGAAGAACGAGCAAGCTTTACTTTTACGTTGTTGAGGTTTTTCATACGAATTCTTAGTTTTCTTTTCGTTTCTTAGTTTCTTTTCATTAGCTTGATTACTTTAAACGTTTTAAACTTCGTTTTAGTTAATTAAATTTCAGTTCTTAGAATTATTTTATTTTAAAACCCTAGTTAATGTTTCTTATTTTCTTCGTTCAATTCATTATGTTTTTGTTCGTTGTTTCTTCTATTGCTTTTATTTTTGTTATAACCATGTCCGGCTAAAACCCTTGCATGCTTAGGGTAGGATGAACTCGTAGAAGTAGGTTGTGGGTATGTAATTAGAGTAACTTGTGACGTTAGGATTTAATTCTCTTGGTTAATGAATTCTTAAAATTAATCTAGATTTCACTCTTGAATTTCGTTCGAAAAGTGTTAGAGAGAGGACGACCGTATCACTCTTTAACAACGAGTAGACTTAACGAGAGAGTTTAGGAAAGGTTAATTCATCTACCGGTTTAGCGAAGGAGGACGACTGCATCACCTTAGTTAAATTAGGGTCTCATTAATTAAGCACAATCTAGTAACTCGTTAGTAGATTTGTGAAGTCGAGTGTTAGGGTAAAGTATTAGGGTTTAGAATCTTGAGCTTTCACCTTGCATTCTTAGACTTAGGTTAATTCTTGTTTGTCACGATTACTTTGATTATGTACCTGCTCCGTTAGTATACGTAGGGATTCCTATCCTAAGCATCACCATCTCTTATTTGAATCCAACCCTTAGTTAATTCGTCTGCTTTAGTATTTTTAGTTTACTTAGTTTATTTCAGTCTTTTAATTAATCTTTCAAAAAACCCAAAAACATACACTCATATTAACTACGACGCGTAGATCTTCAGGGATCTATTCACATATACACCATCCCTTGGGTTCGATAATACTTGGTCCCTATACTTGCCCATACTACAGTGAACCCGTACTCTTGCAGGGTAGCTACTAGTAGAAGCTAGTGTAGTTCGCTTCAAGTCAATGGCGCCGTTGCCGGGGATGGCGTTGTATGCTTTTGAATAGGACTTGTAGATAGCTTAGTAGTTAGTAGTGGGTGATTTATTTTCTGTTTTTATTTTTATTTGTATTCAATCGGCAGTTGCGTTTTGATCCTTCTGCTAGTGTGTCAGGTTTATGAAAACACGCTCACAAGGCAATACGAGCGAAGAGAGAATACCGTTGGACCCTGAGACAATAGCCAGAAGAAACCGAGCCTTCTTGAGAAGGATGAACGCTGCCGACTTAGGGAAGGAACCAATGGACATCAATAATGAGTTGGACGATGCTGCCAACGATTTCAATCAGGCAGTAGACCGGGTTGATGGCTCTGGAGGGAGTGGTGGTCAGAATCAAGACCAGTTCGTGGATAGTCAGAGCCAGAACCCGGGTGCACAAAATGTAAACAATCCAGCTCAGAATCTTGTCCAAAATCCTCTGAACAACCCTGCTTACCCACAAAACCCAAATAACCCTTTCCACAACCCAGTATACCAACATTACCCATACCCACCTTATCCTTACCCACCATATCCATATCATCCACCTCTTGTCTACAACCAACCACCTGTTTACCAACCACCACCCCAACAAGTACCAGTACCTGCTGCTAATCCTCAACACGTTCCTCAGAACGTAGATCATAATATGGCGATTCGAGGGAGGTTTGCAGCGCAGCCACAGCGGTACTATGATGGAGTGGCTTTGCCTCCTGTTGAGGCAAACAACTTCTCGATATCCCCGGGGATTTTAAAGCTGCTTACCGAGAATCAGTTCAAGGGGGTGATCGGGAAGGAGAATCCTCATACACACTTGAGGAGCTTTCTCATGATAGCCTCAACATTTAATTATAATGGCACGTCTGAAGATGCCAAGAGGCTTAGGCTGTTCCCATTCTCATTGACGGGAATAGCCAAGGAGTGGTACGATAATACGCTTCCGCGGGGAGGTATTACCACTTGGGCCGAGCTCGAGCGTCTGTTCCTCGAGCGATTCTACCCTCCATCTAGGACGATCAAGGCTAGGATTGAGATCTCTTCCTTTCGCCAGAAGCAAGGAGAGGATTTACGCCAAGCGTGGGAGAGATACTCAAACATGCTGATTGAGTGCCCGCAACACGGGTACAATGAGGGAGACATTATGGCGTTCTTCTATAGTGGTGCCAACAAGACGGGGCAAGACCATTTAGACGCTTGTGCGGGCGGAGCATTCTTGAACCAAGGCATAGAGAGGTGTAGGGAAATCGTGGACAACATTGTCACGAATGCCGGTGCTTGGAGTGGAGATGCAGATTTTCAGAGGGTGCATCAGGTTGAAGAGGGAGAAGGAACGAGAAGGCTATTGATGGCCATGATGGAGAAGATAAACAACCTCGAGTTGGGAAAGAGTTTGGGTGGAGAGCATGCAGTAGAGAATGAGAGAGTAGACCAACCAAGTGGACATCAAGAGGTAGTCAATTACATGGGAGGTCCGTATTACAATCAGAATGGCTACCAAGGTGGTAATCAGTATGGAAGGCCTTCTTATGGCCAACCATTTGTACTTCCAGGCCCACAGCCGCATCAAAATCAATGGAGGAACACACAAGGGTATCAAGGAGGCCAGCAGCCTCCTCAAAACACATGGAGGAAGAATGATAATTTTTCTTATGCTAACCCAAAAGCTGGTGTTACTGTTCCTGCAGGTGTTGATCCGGGATCTAAACCTCCTGGTGGAGAAGGCGGTGCATCAACCGAGGAGATGTTGAGAGCCATTCTTCAGAAGGTGGAGGAAGGGAGCAAGCGGTTGTCATCCTTGGAGTACGATGTGAAGGAGCTGCACAAGAAGGGCGATCATCGAGATCAAGAGCTCCAGAAGATGAACGTTGAGTGGACTAGAACACAACAAGAGAACAATCGAAGGTTCACTTCTTTAGAGCTCCAGATGAGCCAGATTGCAAAATCAGTGAATAGAATGCCGGAGGGGAACCCGAAAGAGCAGTGCAAGGCGATCCAGCTGAGAAGTGGAACTAACTATGAAGGTCCTCAGATGCCTGCTGATTCTGAGACGCCCCAAGCTGAGAATGGGATTGAAAGTGAAGGGATTGAGAAGCATAAAGATATGAATGAGTCCCAGAAGGGGAAAGACTTTGAGGAGATAGAGAGAGTTCGTAAGTGGAAAAAAGCAAAGGAAGCAAGGGAGAAAGTGAAAGAAACAGAAAGAGATGAATGGGGGGTACCCAAATCTGTGATACCCGTCCCATATCCACAGCGCTTCATGAAAAAGAAGCTTGATGAAAAATTTGCAAAATTTCTTGATGTTTTTAAACAATTGCATATTAATATTCCTTTTTATGATGCTTTGGAACAGATGCCACACTATGCGAAGTTTTTGAAGGACCTAATCGCGAAAAGACGGCGAGTGGATGAGCCGAAGTTGGTGCAGTTGAACCACGAGGTGAGTGCATTAGTGCACAAGGCGCTCCCACCGAAGCTAAAGGATCCCGGGAGCTTCACGATCCTATGTGATATTGGGAACGGGATCAAGAAGGGAGCGTTGTGCGACCTCGGGGCGAGCATAAATCTCATGCCGTTGTCGCTTTTCAAGAAGTTGGAAGGTGGTGAACTTCAACCCACAATGATGACGCTTCAACTAGCCGACCGGTCTATTACTCGACCTCAAGGTGTGGTTGAAGACGTCCTAGTGAGAGTTGGAGATCACATCTTTCCAGCCGACTTTGTAGTGCTAGAGATGGAGGAAGATGAGCACGTACCCCTGATCTTGGGAAGACCGTTCTTAGCTACGGCGGGGATGGTGCTAGACGTGGCGAATGGGAAGATCACGTTGAAGGTTGATGATCAAGAAGTGAAGATCTCCCTATATGAAGCCATGAAGCACCCGAAGGAGGATGAGAGCTTGTATTGCATGGATGCAATTGATCCTCGTGTTGAAGACACGCCTTCTATCCCTAATCCTTCTGATATTCATGATTTTGTTAGTCCTTCACTTGATTATTTAACCCATGGGCATTATGATCTTGACTCTTTTGATAGGGATAAAGTGAAGAAGTTGAAGGATGAAGAGGTGAAGAAAGTGGATGTGGTCCAGTTAGAAGAGAAAGGAGGAGTTAAGAAGAAGAAGTCAAAACTCAAGAAATTGTTTAGTAAGACTCCTCCAGATAGAGGCGAGAAGGAGTTGAGACCTATACCACTTGAGGTGGGGAAGGAAGCAAAAGGGCTCATGATGGTGGGGCATCAAGGAAAGGAGTTCAAACACCACTCTTATGAGAGTGGGGGAGGTAAATTTGAGTATGATGTCCCATAAGCTCCTTTGAGCTTGGTCCGGCATGAGGACCTTAAAAATAGCGCTGAATGGGAGGCAACCCATTTTTATTTGCTTTCATTTATTTTTAGTGTCTTTTTATATTATTAGGGAGTATTTTGAGTCGTATGTTTAACCTCGTATTTGAGTGAGTTGCTTGTAGGCTTGTCTCTAAAGGAGTAAATGTATCATGAAGTTACTCAGATTGAAGGAACCAACTTGAGACAAGGAAGTGTGCAAAGTTAGTGAGAGAAACGGGATTATTGGTTGAGGTAACCCACAACCCCAAACTTAGACCTCTAGCAAGGTCGAAGTTTGGGGGGGGTGGAGATTTTTATGTATCTTGTTACATTGCACATGCATGCACGCCCTTATCTTTGAGTTGAGTTTGATTGATTATTGATTGTTGAGATACTCCTTGGGGTGATTTTGAGTTGACTCGCTATTGCATATTTTATGCCTATCAATCATCTTATGCTTGTTGATTGCTATCTTTGAGTATGATTTGATGAGTAGAGTGAGTTGTAAGAGTGAGTTAGAAATTCTTTTGTGTGAGTGTTTGAGTTTGAGCTGATTAGGGAGAGAACCCGTATGCTTGTGAATTTTTCTTTTGAATACTTGTGTGATGAGAGTGAGAATGCACTAGGACTAGCATGGATGTGAAAGCCGTGAGCTTTTGAGCCTTATGAGATTTTAATGCATGATTTAATCTCTTCGTTGTGAGTGAATCATCACCTTAGAGGATGCTAGAACTTGCATGTGCTCTTGCTTCTAGATTGTGTCTAGTTTGATATGCCGAATGTGATCTTAGGCCATCTTTGATTTAATTGAGTCACTTAGCCAAAATTTTCCTTACCAATGACATTGATCCCTTGTTAGCTCCTTTGAGCCTAAAGCCTATTTTATTTGCTAGCACATATGAACACTATTCCAATTCCTAAGCCTTTTTGTCCCAACTTGAGTGGAGAATAGGAAAGTGTGAATGTGAAGGGAGTGAATTGAGTGAAAAAGGAAAAGGTTGTTTGTTGAGTGAATATGAGAAGAAGGTGTGATGAAGTTTTGAGATGTGGGAAAAAGAGAAAGAAAATTGAGAATGAGCAAAAAGAAAAAAATGAGCTCATGTGTTTGTGCGAAAAAGGAAAAAAGTGAAGTGATTGAAAAAAAAAAGTGAAAAGAGAAAGAAAAAAAAATTGAAGTGTTGAGAGAAGTGGAATTGAAAGAGTGTTGATTGAATATGTTTGAAGTAGTCTGTTCCTAATCTCGAAGTGCCAAAGTTTGATTTTCTATTCTCCATTCACTTGAGTCACTTTACCATATTGTTATCCCACCTGTCCAAAGAGCCTACATTACAACCTTGAGAAAAGTCCTTTTTGATTCGGCATTGAATTCTAGAGTATGGTCGGAGTTGAGAGTGCTTACAAGCCTATGGTTGCCGATATGAGTGATTGATTGTTTGAGTGAGTCCCTTAATCATTGATATACACTTGTGAGGGAGTGAAACACATCATTGAGTGCACATCCATGCTTGATCTTGGTGTTTCTTATTATTGTTGCATGAGTACGATAAAAGAAAGTGAGTGAGTATACGGGTGATTGACTTTTGAAGTTTGAGTTCATTAGCTTGCATGATTGATTCTTGACTCATTCCTAACAATTTCACTTGACTTATTATTTCATTGCTTGGGGACAAGCAATATGGTAAGTTTGGGGGGGTTGATTAGGCGTGAAATTGTCATGATTCGTAGCTAGAAACGCCCTAATTTTGGTCGAGTTTATAGAGTATTTAGAGTCAATTGAGCATTATTTCTATACATTGATAAATTTGTCTCTTTGATGCTCATAGGTGAATAGAGGATGAAAAACGGAGTTCGTAGGACTTTGAATCGACTCAAACGGATGCCCGGATGAGAAGATATTGAAGAAATACGATTGGTATTAGTGCGGACGAGGAAAAGTATTACTTGGGAGGAGTTAGAAGTCACTCGAGTGACTAGGTCGAGCGCCCCCGCTCGAGCGCATTGCTCGAGCGCCTAAATGTACAGAAACTTTCTTGCGCTCGAGCAGCTCGAGCGCCACCGCTCGAGCGATTCGCTCGAGCGCCCAAAACATACAGAATGATTTCAACGCTCGACCAGCTCGAGCGGAACCGCTCGAGCGATTGTGTCATTCGAGCTACACTGCTCGAGCGGAGCGCCCATGGATTTTTGCCTCCGGATGCGTATTTTCGGCCCATTAACTCCCGTTTCGACCCGTGCCTATATATACCTCTCCAAAACACGTTTTGAAGAATCCCCGACTTTTAGAAATCACTTTAGACTTAATTTTTAGAGAGAGGAAGAGGAGAAGAACGAGCAAGCTTTACTTTTACGTTGTTGAGGTTTTTCATAAGAATTCTTAGTTTTCTTTTCGTTTCTTAGTTTCTTTTCATTAGCTTGATTACTTTAAACGTTTTAAACTTCGTTTTAGTTAATTAAATTTCAGTTCTTAGAATTATTTTATTTTAAAACCCTAGTTAATGTTTCTTATTTTCTTCGTTCAATTCATTATGTTTTTGTTCGTTGTTTCTTCTATTGCTTTTATTTTTGTTATAACCATGTCCGGCTAAAACCCTTGCATGCTTAGGGTAGGATGAACTCGTAGAAGTAGGTTGTGGGTATGTAATTAGAGTAACTTGTGACGTTAAGATTTAATTCTCTTGGTTAATGAATTCTTAAAATTAATCTAGATTTCACTCTTGAATTTCGTTCGAAAAGTGTTAGAGAGAGGACGACCGTATCACTCTTTAACAACGAGTAGACTTAACGAGAGAGTTTAGGAAAGGTTAATTCATCTACCGGTTTAGCGAAGGAGGACGACTGCATCACCTTAGTTAAATTAGGGTCTCATTAATTAAGCACAATCTAGTAACTCGTTAGTAGATTTGTGAAGTCGAGTGTTAGGGTAAAGTATTAGGGTTTAGAATCTTGAGCTTTCATCTTGCATTCTTAGACTTAGGTTAATTCTTGTTTGTCACGATTACTTTGATTATGTACCTGCTCCGTTAGTATACGTAGGGATTCCTATCCTAAGCATCACCATCTCTTATTTGAATCCAACCCTTAGTTAATTCGTCTGCTTTAGTATTTTTAGTTTACTTAGTTTATTTCAGTCTTTTAATTAATCTTTCAAAAAACCCAAAAACATACACTCATATTAACTACGACGCGTAGATCTTCAGGGATCTATTCGCATATACACCATCCCTTGGGTTCGATAATACTTGGTCCCTATACTTGCCCATACTACAGTGAACCCGTACTCTTGCGGGGTAGCTACTAGTAGAAGCTAGTGTAGTTCGCTTCAAGTCATTGAACAACTTTCCATACCAGACTTCATCTGGAGTCTTGAAGTCTACAGCTGATGATGGTGTCTTGTTTATTAAGAAACAAGCTGTGCTTACTGCCTCTCCCCAGAATGCCTTTGGTAACTTTGCATCTGATAGCATGCATCTCACTCTTTCAAGTATGGTCCTGTTCATTCTTTCTGGAAGACCATTTTTCTGTGGATTTGACGGTGCTGTTTTGTGCCTTGTGATTCCTCTCTGTTTGCAGTAATCATTGAACTTCTCTGAAAGATACTCAAGTCCATTACCAGTTCTAAGATGTTTTATCTTCTTTCCCCTTTGATTTTCTTGTTTGACAACCCATTCTTTGAACTTCTGAAATAATTCACTCTTGTGTTTCATGATGTACACCCAGACTTTCCTACTGGAATCATCAATCAAGGTCATAAAATATCTGCCACCTCCATGGGTTTCAACTCTAGCTGGCTCCCCATAGATCAGAATGGATGTAATCCAAGACATCCTGAGTCTTGTGTATCCCTTTAGAATATGGGTGCTTCTTGGATTTCCCAAGTACACAGTGATCACAGAACTGCAGACTTACTCTAGTAGCAGTCCCAAATACCTTCCTCTTGGATAACTTGTTCATCCCTTTTTCAACTACATGGCCCAATCTCCTGTGCCATAGTAGTGCCTCTTTGGGATCCATGGAATAATTAGTGGATCCAGATATAGAATTTCCCATCAATATATACAATCCATTCACTTTCTTTCCTGTCATTACCACCTTTCCTTTCTTGGTAACCATCATAAAACCATTTTGAGTATTGAACTCACATCCAGCAGCATTCAAAGATCCTAGAGATATTAAATTCCTCTTGAGATCCGGTACATACCTGACTTTTGTGATTTGAATATCATTGTCATTTGCCATTCTGATCCTGATGGATCCTATCCCTTCCACCTTGCATGATTGATCATTCCCAAGCAATACATGCCCCCCATCTATCTCCTTCAAATCTTGAAACCAACTTTGATGTGGACACATGTGAAAGGAACATCCAGAATCCAATACCCATTCATTTTTCATCTTTGACTCTGAAATAGTCAAGACTTCAACACTTTCATAACCATCCTCAGCTACAGTCACATCAGCCTTTTGCTCATCCTTCTCCTTCTTATTTGTTGGACAATTCTTCTTTAGATGCCCAACTTTATGGCATAAGAAACATTTTCTCTTTTTGACAAAACTGGTGGATGCCTTTGAATCATCCTTTTGATTCTGGAATTTCTTAAATTTGTTACCGTTCTTCTTGTTCTTGAACTTGACATTTAGACTTTCTGCTTCATTCTAGAATTTCTTGTCATTTGCACCCCTGTCCCCATTCATTTGCAGAAACTTGATTTTGATTGCAGCTTGAATCTGATAAAATGATAATTGATCTTGTCTACCAAACAACAATGCATCCTTGAAATGATCTAGTGACTTTGGTAATGAGTTAAGCAACATCAGTGCCTTGTCATCTTCCTCCATAATCACACCCAGATCTTCAAGATCATCAATGCACTTGTTGAATTCACACAACTGCTCACCCAAATTCTTGTCATCCTTCATCTTGAAGGCAAGAAGTTTCTGCCTCATGAACAATTTATTCGAAACAAATTTGGTTTGATATAACTCTCTAGTTTGTTCATTACCTCGATGGCTAACTTTGCCTTGCAAACCTCTCTCAGGGGTTTATCACCAAGACACAGGATTATGGCACTATGAGCCCTCTCCAACACCTCAGCCTTTCGATTCAGGTTAGGTGCATTCGCCCATTGTTCATCCATAAGGAAAGCATTCCCTAAACCATGTTGCACCAATAGAGCCTTCACCTTGATCTTCCATAATCCAAAATCATTCTTCCCTGTGAACTTATCCACCTCTAACTTTAGCGTCTCATGCTTCACGTATTCCCACAGACGACGCCAATTTGTTGGGGGTAAAACCACAAATAAACAAATACGCACACGTACAATGCAATTAAAGGACTGAAACTAAATTGCATGGATGATTTTATGTGGTTCGATCTCAAAAGATCTACGTCCACGGGGAGGATCAAAACACTTTATTAATGCACTTGCAACTCCAACGATTACATAATTACACTCAATTTAGACAATCTCTTTACCAAAAGATGAAATTCACTCAAGAACCCTAGTTCCCTAAATTGAACTGCTCTCGTGAATTGATGGATAAAAACTGTATGTAAACTCTCACACAAGCCTTGTACATATATGCCCTATATATATCCGAGTTAGCCTTGAGTTGGTTGTGAATTCCCAGCGTTGAATTTGCCAACTCCCGTAACAGATTAACGATTATTCTGTTATAACTGTCAATATTAGATACACTCCTCAAGTTGATATCTGCATACATTTGATACTCTACAACTATCAAACTCTGCATCTAATATCTGTAGACTCTGCATCTGTAGACTTTGCATTCTGCATCCGTTAAACTCTACATCTGTTAACAAATCCTACAGCTTCTTCAACATCACCAATCTCTACAGTTCTCTTGAACCAAACTCTACAATTTTGCTCTACAGCCAACTCTACAGCTCAATGGACAAATGCAATGATGCTTACTTCACACATAACTTTTCGAAAATATTTTGTCGAATATTTTGTCATTTTTTGACAAGTTTTTTTCGAAAACTCAACTATTATTCGAAAAACCAGGTTCGCAAATATAGTGTCAGGATTTTTTTTTTTAAAATGCGGGAATAACATTAACACACCTATTATTGAGCTTATAAGGTTGCAACAACTACCATACAAATGATAAAATGGTGGTGCAGCCACAAGAAGGTTTTCAATTAATGCTCGTGTTGCAACGTCGGCTCCGACTCTCCCCTAGTTTCTCATGTATGGTGGTGACTTTTGAAATTCTTGGTGGGTGTATCAAATATGTAATTTTTTTTTTAAATAATTAAGGCATTAAAATTATTTAATAAATATATTATAATAATTTATAAATTGAGTGAGTGTATCTAATAAGTATGGAGGGGTATATAGTCAGTCCCTTTAATTAATTATGTATATAATGAATTAGGATTGGGCTGAAAACCCAATTTCATATTTCAAATAATACTTCCGGCGTTCCATTATTTATTTCTTATTTTGCCATTTTCGTCCATACCTTTATTTGCGTCTCATTTTCTTTTTTGAAAATAAAATGTAACATTCCTTTTGCGTTGTTCACCAATATTTTACCCATTTTTCTTTTTGGGTTGTCCACCAAATTTTTACTCATTTTCTTTTTGAAAATAAACATCACTCACAAACAAATAAATGAGTCCCACAATACTTTATACAATATCCTTACTTTATCTACTTTTTCAATAAAATACTAATTTTCATTAAATCATGTGCCCAAGAGTAATGTGGTATAAATTTTGTGGACGGATGGAGTATTTTTATTTCCACACTTTACTCCTTCTTACCCATTAATAAGATTTTATCTATATAATATCATATATATATATATATATATATATATATATATATCTTCTCTCTCCATCACATATAACTTGTATTATATCTATATTTTAATAGTTGCATTAATACTTGTGCCTAAAAAAATGAGAAGCAAGTAGGGTGACGGAGGGAGTATAAGATTGGAGATGCCTTTAATTAATTATATAATCATATTTAAAAGAAAATATATTATGTGAACGATACTCACGGTGAACCTTGTTTGAAGGGTATTAACAAATTACACTAAGGGGATTTTTGCTTTGCGGGATTAGGAGGGATTGATACTTTAATCACATTCAATCACATGTTTGGTTTATGTGACATCAACCCGGGATAAGTAGTCATGGAGATAATTAACACGTGGAGAGGGTTGGACTAATTGTCCCATTAACAAAGGATAATTATTTATCAATCCTATCTATCAAAGCAAACAAACCTCTAGGTATCGGTGAATTGCACAAAAGGTATCTGCTTCGAAGGGTATTAATTATTTTCACTAAAGGTATTAACTAAAGTGTTATTAGTTATTTTCACTAAAAATATTAGTTGTTTCAACATAAGATATTAATAAATTATTGTTCACGGTAATAGTTACTGTGAGTATTATTCATATAATATTCTGCCTTTCTAAATAAAAAGAAATGCTTAGCTTGGAGAAGTGGATACAATTATTGCAAGCCATCTCAATCATCAAATGTACGTTTCACATAATTAAGGAAAGAATCGATTAACCAATTGTTCCAAGTATAACTTTGCAAGTATTTGATTTCCCAATCTAGTGAACTCCTAAATTCTTTAATCCCAAAATCATCCCATAATTATAAAAGCATCAGGCCTTTCAATCATAGCAATTATTTAATTAGGATAAATCTAGCCTTTTTTTACTATAAAAAAAATCGTGGTGGACTTATGGCTCCTGATCCAAAAAAGGGAAGCCTGGTGACTGTTTTGAGCATTGACGGAGGTGGTATTAGGGGCATAATCCCTGCTACATTTCTTGAATTTCTTGAATCCAAGCTTCAGGTTATTTTTTCTCAATCTCCTCTTCCTTATTATGTGTCCGATTTTATCTATTAAAACAAATCTATTTTTATTCCATTATTTAGGGTATAAAACTCCTATTATGTTCTTATTTATTATTATTGATGGACGAATTAACAAGCCTAGAAGATGATTAGTGGAGTATTTAATAGGTGTATTGATAAAAAAAGGATAATTATATTAACAAAGTGATAATTAGAAACATCATATTAAAGTGATATTATATTTTAATTGTTGTTGATTTTTTTTCCTTAGATGTTATACTTTAAAATAATTTCATGATAAATGTATACAGACTATTTTTATATAAAACCCACTAAAAGAATTCCGCCTCATCTAAAAGTCCGAACTTGTAGAAGGGTTTGAAATTAATTCATTTAATTATTTCCCTTAACACTCCCCCTCACTCATGGGCCGGACTCAATTTTCCCTCTTTGGGGAGGCCCAATGAGTGGACAATTTAATATGGGTGGAGTTGCTTTCAACGGGAATCGAACCCAGGACCTTTGTCTGGGCGTGAGCCTTGTGGCTCTGATACCATAAAAGAATTCCGCCTCATCTAAAAGTCCGAACTTGTAGAAGGGTTTGAAATTAATTCATTTAATTATTTCCCTTAACACCCACTCTATTGAGATTAATATCCCATTGATTTGTAAATAAATTGAGTCTCATATTAATAAAGTATTGAGAAAAAGTATACTCGGAAAATATTGACAAATATCGAAGACTTAGGCCGTATTTAGCGACTATGTTTGAGGGGTCTCAACTCCAGTTTATGATCTTTTAACGTATGTTTGGTGGAGATATGAGTGGCCCGACTTTACCACAAGGCCCGTTGATAAGCACTGTTCCAAGGGGTATATAATTCAGACAAAATTGATATGTTGTATCAACACAAAACAATAGGCACATCAGATACAATTTACATAGCCACCAAACAAACAAGAACTTAAAACTGTATTTGTCTATTTGATATACCAGGCCTTATTTGTTGATGGGTCATGGGTTTCTATTAGACCTTTTTGGTCCTTTTCATTATAATTTTCAGGCCTAATGTGTTTTGGGCCTTTCCGATTTTCGTTTGGGAGCTTATTTTTATTTGGTCAACTCTTGGGTCGTTTTATTTCTCTACTCTCTTCTTTAATACAACATCCATTTAGGCCAAGGTTATATACAGTCATATCTTTTGTTAATACAATCCCATAAAAAAGTTTTCGGAAAAAAAAATCGAAAATTTTGATAATTTTTGGAAAAAAAATTCAAAAATGCAAAAAAAAAAAAAAAAACAATAAACATATGAATTTTCGATTTTTTTTCCAAAAATTGTTAATTTTTTCGAAAAAAATTTCGAAAACATTTTTTTGGGATTCATAAAACATGGGACTGTATTTAACCTGGACCTCCATTTACCTTAATTAATTTCTTTGTGAATTAACTTAAAATATTTGCAGGAATTAGATGGACCAGATTCAAGAATTGCAGATTATTTCGACATAGTTGCTGGAACAAGCACAGGAGGGTTGCTAGCCACAATGATCGCAGCACCCAACGAGGAAAATCGGCCCATGTACGCTGCAAAGGACATTGTCAACTTTTATTTGAAGGAATGCCCCTCCCTCTTTCCCGGTTGTCAGTAAGTCTTATATGAGATCATCTCATAAATTTCATTTGAGTTTGACTAAACTTATTTGAAACATCTTATAAGAGCTTATAAGTTGCTAAAGTGTTTGGCTGATAAGATTTTTAGGGAAAATTACTTTTTTTGTCATGTAACTTTACCACTTTTTTATTTTCGTCCTGCTAACTTTCAAATTTTGATTTTAGTCCTGTAACTTCACCAATTTTTTATTTTCGTCTTGTTGACTTTCATATTTTGATTTTCGTCCTGTAACTTTTTTTTTTTTGGTCCTACAACCTACTAACCCTTATAGGACTAAAATAAAAAAGCGATAAAGTTATAGGACTGAAATCAAAATTTGAAAGTTAGCAGAACGAAAAAAAAAGAAGGTAAAGTTATAGGACTAAAATCAAAATTTGAAAGTCAGCAGGACGAAAATCAAAATGAGGTAAAGTTACGGGACGAAAAAAATCATTTTCCCAGATTTTTATATCGGATTTGCATTTTTTCTCATGTAATCAAATTATGATTGTAGCCGGCATAACTTGTTGAAGACACTCAAAAATTTATTCGGACCCAAGTACAATGGGAAGTACTTGAGGTCGTTATTAAGGACACTACTACGCGATCTCACAATCAAGGACACCTTAACGCATTTGCTCATTCCGGCCTTTGATATCAAGCGCCTTCAACCCGTTATCTTCACAACTACTGATGTACATGCTTCCTTGCTTCTCACCACATATTTCAATTACAAAAACATAAAATTTTCTATAAAAATTGTCAATATAACTACAAAATTTCCAACAAAATTTTTTGTAGTGGGGTTGCCTACAAAATTTTCATATTTTACCGACAAAAATTTTGTCTATGAAATTTTCGTAAGCAAATTGTTTGTGGTAAATTTTTGTAGATAAAAATTGTTTGTATGTAATTAATATCTAGGAATTTCATTTTATAGGCAAATTGATTTCGTAGACAAATTGATTATAGGTTGAAGAATGAAGGTGTCTATGTGATTTGCAAATTTTGTAGGTAATTCGTAGACAATCCCCACTACAAAAAAAAAAAAAAAAAAAAAAAAATTGGAAAATTTCGCAGACAATTTTTTAGTTTCTTGTGTTGTATGAACCCGAGTTCACATGAATTCGATTTTTTCAAATATCACTGTTATGTATACACACTGTCGTTGATATGTATATCCACTATAACTGTCATGTATAAACACTATCACTGCCTAAAAAATCAAGCATTTTTCTAGAGAGTAGTAGTATGTATACATAACGGTGATACTTAAATATTTTTTTTTTATGTAAAGTTGAGTTCACATGACACCTACCCCACTACCGTATACATAGATAGTAAGTTAATGAAACATAATTTTGGTTTACTTTGATAGGCAAAGGAAAAGGCATACAAAAACGCAAAGTTATCAGATATCTGCATAGGCACTTCCGCAGCGCCCACATTTCTGCCGGCACATTATTTTGAAACGCAAGACGAACGAGGAAATGTAACCACTTATGATCTCATTGACGGAGGCGTCGCTGCCAACAACCCTGTAAGTTTTATTCAAAACTGCAGGTCATAATAAATGCATTTTTTGTGTGTGAAAATAATAGGTACAGTTGAATTGTACAATACACTTAGGGGCCGTTTGGTTTGAGGGATTACTTGGGATTATCTTTATAATCCCAGGTAATCTCGTGTTTGGTTTGAGGGATTGCACAGAACCATGACCCTTGATAGACTAGAACGGCTTGTGTACAATTCGATCCAGAAAATTTGGTTCTAGTCCAAATTTTCTGGTTCTAGTCTATACATTTTCCGATAGTCGTTCTAATCCAATCTTATCCCATAAACCAAACGGCCCCTTAGTACAAAAGCACTACAAAAAAAAATTACGAATTTTTTTAAGATATAGGCACCTTCCGTTTTCAACATACAAACAATTTACCTGCGAAATGAAAATTTCTAGGTATTAATAACTATAAGCAATTTGTCTGCAAAAAATTACTCACAAACAATTTGCCTATGAAATTTCCGTAGGCAAATTCTTTGTAGGTGAAGAATGAAAATACCTATATAACTATAAAATTTTGTAGGCAATTTCTTAGGCAAACCCTAGTATGAACCCTTTTAATTTGTTAAAAGTTTCATAGTTATATTGACAATTTCCGTAAGCAATTTTATGTTTTTTTAAGTGAAGAAACATACTCTTTCTTATACTCTCTCAATCTCACAAAGATAGACCTCCTTTCTATTTTCATTCGTGAAACAAAGATAAGCCAATGACTATGTTTATGATATTATTAATTTTCATTTTCATCTTTGTCCCTACTTAATGTATCCCGGAAAATGAATAGTTATAGAGGTAAAAAAAAAAAAAAAGACAAAGCAAAAAATTTATTGTTCAGGCTATTATAATTTTTATTTCTTAATCTACGAAAAGAAAACCATATATAGGCCTATCTTTGAATATATAGGATTTATACCACATGCAAAGAAGAAAAAATATTGTCTTTTAAAAAACTGATATTTTAGTTTATGTGTATGTATAGAGTAAAATTTGTTTATACATGAATTATTGAAGGACATTAGTTGTTTTCACTGAAAAATATTAGTCGTTTCCACTGAAGAGTCTTAGTTTGTTTTCAGTAAACAACTAATATTTTCCAGTGAAAATAACTTATACTATTCAGTGAAAATAACTAATACTCCCTCCGTCCCACTTTTGTTTTCCCATTTGTCAAAAAAGTCCGTCCCAATTTTATTTTCTCATCCCTAAAATGGAAACTATTTTATTCATTTAAATAATATTTTATTCATCATTCATCATTCTCAATACTACTTTATTCATTTAATACTACTTTATTCACCATTCATCATTCCCAATACTACTTTATTCATTTAAATATTAAAATTCAATTCTCGCATTAAACTCCGCGTACAGTCAAACGGAGAAAACAAAACTGGGACGGAGGGAGTATTATTTAGTGATAACAACTAATATCCTTCAATAATTCATGTATGAACTATTTTCACTCTAAACAAAGTTTATACATGAATTATTGAAGGGTATTAGTTGTTTTTACTACAGAATATTAATTGTTTTAACTGAAAGGTATTAATTGTTTTCACTAAAGAGTATTAGTTGTTTAATGAAAATAAAGTAAGACTCTTCAGTGGAAACAACTAATACTCTTCAATGATAACAACTAATACTCTTTAATGAAAGCAACTAATGCCCTTCACAATTTCACTCTATACATACTCTTGTTTTTGTATATATAGCTCATAATCCTATATTTGCTACCACACTACCATTAAAAATTAAAATGGAAGCTAAATGCTTTAATTCAACAGACTGGAATAGCAATATCCCACATATCAAGTGGAATATTAGCTGGGGATTCAGAATACGTGAAAATGGATCCACTGGATAGCAGCAAGATTTTGGTGTTGTCTTTGGGGACAGGCATACCCAAAGAAGCAGAGAAGTACAATGCAGAGGCAGCAGCAAGATGGGGGTTGCTGGGATGGGTGTACAAGAGAGGAAACACCCCTTTATTGGATGTTTTTGGCGATGCAAGCTCTGATATGGTGGATATACATGTCTCCACCCTCTTCCAATCCCTCCATACTCAAAGAAATTACCTTCGGATCCAGGTTACATACATTTTCATTCCATCATCTCCATTTTTATATAAAAAATTGTCTGAGTCGAGTATAAGTTCAGACTTTTAGATGACATGAAATTTTTACATGACATGCAATGATCTTGGGTTCAATTCTTGTTGATAGAAACTCTACCCATATTAAATTGTTCGGGTTTGGGGGGAGGGGGGTTGTAAGAGAAATAGTTAAATTAATTAATTTCACACCCTTCTACAAATTCCGACTTTCAGATGAGATGAAATTCTTTCAGAACTAATTGAACCTTGCTATTGAATTCCGAGTAATGTCATTAAAAAAATGAGTAATTTTTTTATATACTCGACTGTCCACTAGCGGAGAATTCCATTTCAAGCTAGAGTTTTGTTTTGTATGGATTAATTCATCTCAAGAATTGATCGCATCTTATAGGTTTCGAACTTGAGACCATTATACTTCAAAATCTTAAGCCCTCGCCACTAATCCAACCCATGAGGGTTCAGAAAAATGAGTAGTATTATTCAGTGAAACAAAGTAATACCATCCAACTAGTGTGCACAGTGCAATTGATATTTGAGTAATACTCCCTCTAACCCAAACTTAATTTACTTAGCGATCATTCCCCTTGCTCAACTGATATTTTTATAAATGACAATATAACAATATTATTTTTCGCAATTATATCTTCCCTACACTAGTATACTTACATCTCATGTTATAATTTTAGATATACTAAACACAAACAGTAAAATAGAAATTAAGTTTGGGACGGACGAAACACCATTTAGTGAAACAAGTAATACTATTACATGGCTGAGAGGTTGTCTTATGTTTATTATAGGATGACACATTGTGTGGGGACGAGTCGTCTCTAGATATTGCAACTCCGAAGAATTTGGAGGCGCTTGTGGTGGTTGCAAAAGAACGGCTAAAGAAGAAAATGTCGAGAGTAAATTTGGAGACAGGGTCGTTTGAGGAACTCAAAGAAGAAGGCACCAATGAAGAGGCTTTGATCAGCTTTGCTAAACAGCTTTCTCAAGAACGAAGGCTCAGAATTGCAAATGAAACACTTACAACACTTGTTATTCACTAACAATTCCATTCATCCAACCTTTTGTGCTTGCTTCTCTATCAAAAACAATTAATGGATACTTATACTTTAGGGTACTGATCGAATAATGAATATGTTTCAGAGGGGAATACGTGATACAAATAACAGTACTTCGCCAACTCTCTCCATTATATTTTGTTAAATTCGTAGTATTAACTTACTATGTTTTACAACTCCCAATTAAATAAAAACCCAAATACCTAAAGATTGGAAAATAATATACAATTGCCTGAGAGTTTTTTATGGTGGGCAATGGCGGTTTCCGGCGAGAAAGAAGAAAATGAAATACAATGGGAATTACTACCTTAAGACAGCGATGGAGAACGGCCGCTGGAGTCGGAAACTTCGCCGGAAATTTCAGAGAAAATAATTCAAATTCGAAACTTGTTTACAAAGGAAATAAGAAACTAGAAGCGAAAATGAAAAGAGGAAGAAGTGGCATTTATACGGGGTGAAGAAAAACGGGGTACAACCAAGATAAATCAAAAGTTTGGGGGCATATTTGCAAATATGGGGCGCATGCGAGGACCCCTTTTTGTAAAATCGAGGGCGCGTCGCCTTGGAATGATGTGTACGTGTGTGGCGGCAATTATTACTCTCACGTCACGCAGCGTGCCAAACAACTGTGCCTCGAGAAACACAGCGTCGCGATGATAGTTATTCACCCAAACTCAATTGTTTGTCATCCAAACACAAGAACATAGTCCGCCCTCAGTTGCTCGACGCCGATTGCTCGACCAAATAGCAACATGAAGACGGACTAAGGGGTAATTGTTGATAGGCGAACAACATGATGAATTGACGAGCAACCTTTAGTCCTTGATATAGGATTATTAGTTAAAACAGGCCGACGATGAAAAAAGACGAGTAGCTTTAAGGGCGAGCAGAGAGTAAGAAGTTAGCCCCATTCGTCGAGCAACTCCAGTGAGTGAGCAACCCTCGAGAATTTACTAAACAAAGACGAATACCCAGAAGGCTGGGTGAGCAGGATGGAGCCAGACTCCAAGAAAATCAGACGGCTTAAGGGGAGAACAGAGATGAGACCATTCATCAAGAGAGGCTCCAGAATGAGCAACCGAGCACCTCAGACTAAGAAGATTTTATAACTAAGGAAGGACTTGGATAAGGTCAAATAGTCAACATGATAAGTGTCATGCATTGCCAAAGTAGAAGTTGAAAGGGTTGTCACCACCTACTTGGTGGTATGTATAAAAACCTTGAATTTCATGGAATAAAACTAAGTCCAAATTTCTAAATACACATAAGAAATACACATTCAATACACATATATATACACGCACCTCGATACATATATACAAATACAAAATCAATACTCATATTCGTATGGTGATTTCCAAAATAAATTAGACAACCACTAATCCTCGCGATTAGATCGAATCATTAACAATACAATTAACTCAGTGAGTTTCTCCAAAAGAAAAAGGAAATATTTAAACAATGATGCTTTTCCTCAGAGGAAAAATGAATTTGAGCATTTCCCTAAATGAATTTGATATCTCCCTAAATAACAAATTAATTTTATAAACAAGTTAACATACTTGTAGAAGGTATTGAAATTTTTATGTGTCTAAATCTCATTCATACGAATATTTGATTTATCCATTTAAGGTGGATGTATGGTAGTTACAGAAGTTTCTTATATGAGCATCAATAGTGAGCTATATGGATGTTAGTTATATGTATGAATCTCATATTGTTATATTTTTGTTTGCACTAGTTCTACAATATCATGGAGGCCCATTAAATAATTTATGGTTACCACCTCCTCAAACTACTCAGAGATTATTACTTTATGTAAGGTTTCACAAGAATGTGTTTGGTTAAAATTATTGGTAAAACACATTCTGTGATTCATGTGGTATTACTAGAAGTAATGACAAAACATATATCCCTATTTTTTTTATTCACATTAACTCAATAAGAGTGGTGAAATAATTAAACAAAAGGTGTGTTAGTGATAATTTGACAGACCTGTCTACTAAATTCCTTTGTACATCTATTTTTGAAAAATATATTCATGAAATTGAAATATATATGTCGAGAAGACTGTTGTCTTTAGGGGTAGTGACAACTTCAAAATAATCCTGAAATTTGGATCTCAGATATCAATAAATGTACTATTTTCCCTTTTATCTAAATTTCTACCTCTTAATTATTTTATCGTGATTTTAATTAAGCATAAACATCACGTCGTAATGTCCAAGGGAGAGTGTTGTAAGTATATTATAATTATGGACGTTACTTGTAGAGTAAGATACTTAATAGATCAAGAAGCCTAATAGGTTTTTATGGTTACATCTCTATCATTAATATATATATTGAAGTGAGTGTGTGGGTGATTTTCCAGAATGTTGTCAAAAGTGTTGAAATATAAACGACAACATACACAACGGAAGACTTGAAAAATAGATTGCAAACGGATATCAAAACTTTTCATAGACTATAAATAGTCTATGATGTCTTATGGCGAAACTTCACTATAACAATTAGTAATACAAAGACAAAATAAGATCCTATTGTAAGATCTTACTACAAGGTGATATATCCTAAATATATAACCAAAAAGTCTCAAACCCTAATCGTGTAAACAACTTCTTGTAGGCCTAACAAAAACACTCTTTGAGTTACAAATGTTGAGTAGGATATAATGTATATCTACCAACATAAAGGAGATAATCGAAACTACTACACTTGCTCCAAGTAAATATGAGTCTCGATTTCTTCACTTGAATACGTCCCATGCGTGCTCTATTCATAGAATTCGAAACCAGCATGTGAACACTTGATAATCATGGTTTCCCATGATCTAAAACCATCTAGCACTAAACTCCATCACTTCGGTAACCACCCATGTTTATCTTTAACTTCTCACTCTAAAAACTGTAACCGCTTGACTTGATAACTTCCAAGTCGGCAACATGCATGTTTAGACATTAAAGACAATATTAAAACATTTGAAGTTAGTGTTAGGAGAAAGGGCAAATTCTAATGTTGCAAAATATGTTGTAATATTTTATACAACACTGAGCCAACATCAACAATCTTCCCCAATTTGGCATTTCTACTACAACATACATGATGTTGAAAACATGCAGTAATATTTGTTAAAATATAATCACAACTTAACATCAATTCAATGACATTTCATTGTTTGAACCAAATTAAAGTAATTAATAGAAATTAACATAAAACCTCTCAGCACAAAACGAGGTGATTAGGCCAATATGCATAAGACACCTAAATAAACTAATTGTTTCAGAGCTAAAATTAAAAAGGAATAGAAATAAACTACTAATTGCTCATAACTAGGAAATAGAAACAATACTCGAACTAAAATATAAACACTACAAAGCCTAATACACAGGGATAAAATATGTGAAACAAGGAGAGGATTGTGCTGATCTTCTTTAAGTCAGTTGCATCTTCACAGTCTGCATGAACTCCCCCTGTCACCAAGCTCTTCACTTTCTTCCTCTTAGATCTCCATAGAGAACATCTAGATCAGGATCTTTTTCTTCTGGATTGGGATTGACTGGATTCACTGGAGTAGCTTCTTTTGTGATCTCCTCAAGCACCACACCACTTGCACCAGCACTATCTCTATGAACTCCATCACCAACATCAGGCTCCACTCCCCCTGTTGGAGTAGAAAGCAGCAGTTCCCAAAATGCTTCTAGGTTCTTCATATCTTTAATCAAGGATTGCATGTTAGTGATAAACCTCTGCAAGTTATCAATCTGTTCAGTATTATAATTTGGAGTTAAAGAGACAGAAGTAAGTGTAGCGGTATAAGGAATGTTGGCAGAAGTATTGTCAACATTCTAAGCGGCACTGGAGTTAGGATCTGCTTGTTCCCTTTGCACAGCTGTTGGATCATGATATGGAAGATCAATAACTCTAGGGTCAGTGAGTAAGACGTTGGAAATTCTAAAGCTAGCAGTGTACCCACTAATAGTCTATTCCCTTGTATTTCTCTCAAACCCCTTGTTCTCCAACATCTTGTACATTAAACTAGGGTATGGCAGCAGTCTCTTTCCATGAATATCACCAGTGTATGACAAAACATTGTTGAAAATAGTTTCACCAAGATTAAACTTTTTCAAGTGACCAATTTTGAACATAAGAACAACTTGTTCTCTAGTCAATACAGTGGTGTTTGGAGAAGGCAACTAGTTATACACACATAGTTTGTGAAGCACGGAATACAGACTAGTCTATTTTGAACTACTTAGCCTAGTATCCCACACCCCAATCTATCCACCAGTCAAGACTCTAATTACTTCAATCATATCTTCCACAGTATCTTCAACCATAGTCTTAGTCTTCAAAAATATATTTATAGTTTTAGGAGTAAATCAAACCTTGACTCCCCTAAACCATACAATACCACAGTGCTTTGAATTTGTCTTTCCTAAGCTCTCTCTCAGATTAGCATAGAACTCATAAACCCATTCAACAAAAAGGGTAGCAAATTCAAGAGCGTGTACTAAAGACCTTTCCTAACAATCTTCTCACCAACTAGAACTCTAGTACATATTTTTCTGAATTTTTCACTTTTTGTATCATACACTCATCTTCACTAGAATAGTAATCAAATAATGCCTTTTCACTTGACTCAGATCCATCAGAAGAAGGATCACTTTCATCAAGGTCTGAGTTGTCTTTGTCCCCACTTTCTTCAGCCTTCTCTGACTCAGACTCCTCAATTTTTGCCAATGGTGAGAGAACATTTTCAGCAACACTCGGCAGTGGATCAATTTTCTTATTTCCTTTGCTCCTCCTTCTGACTTGAGGAGTAGGAATGTGCATTTCTGAGTCTGAGTCAGTGACATGCACTGGCTCAGATTGAACCTCCTCAGTTCCTTCTTTCTCAGGTTCAGATGCAGCTTCTTCCTTAGAGCTTTCATCAATCAGTATGGGCTTGGATGTATCAATTTTCTTCCCCTTCCTCTCTGTTTCAGCATAATCCACCTTTTTGCCCATTGTTCTGTAGGACCTCCTTTTATTTCCATCTTTCTTCGGTGGACTGTCCTTCCTCTTCCTCCAGGCATTTTTCATTCTTTCTCTAAGACCCTCAATATCAGAAGAGCCATCTTTCTTCTCACCCATTACAACTTCTGGGACTTTAGTTTGTTCTTGAGTATTTGAAGATGGATTACAGATCTTCCAAGGAGAATCTTGGGGTATTTGGTTTCAAGCCTTAAGTCTTGATAGGAAACAACAATCTCCTCAAATGGAGTGCCTAAATCGAAGCTTATGGTAATTGGAGTAGGATCAAGAAAAAGAATCATATCAGTAGTAGGATTGGCAGAGGATGAAGGAATTTCAGTAAAATCCTTCATTTGAGTGGGGTTTTCAATCGGATTTTCAGTAAGGGATGAAAGAACAGTACCTTGAGGTAGTTGCACCTCAATGGAACTGATGGTAATCGAAGGAGACGTTGGCGGAGAGGCGCCAACATTCGGGGAAACATTCTGGGAATTAGCATTTGCGGCCATGGTTGTGAGAATGTTGATAGGATTTTCGGAAGTTTGGGATGATGATGCAGTTGGATTTTTTGGGAGAATTTGCTTGTGGTGAAGATGGAAGGTCTCCTTGAGAAGTTGACAGGGACTGCATTAAATTTGAAGTCAGTTTCGAAAATAATAAAATATTCGAATAAAAAACAAGATGCATAATTGGCCGAAGATGATATACTGTATATAATACTAATGTGATATATTAATGATACTTGAAGAATCCGAAACAAACAGTAATCGAACTAAGCTTTATGAAGTATGAATGATGTGTACTAGATTAGAAGGATCTTATATAGAGATGAAATATGAAAGTTAGCACACAAACCCACTACATGTCGTGCATAATGTGGTGATTTTCAAGAACCTCCCACAAAAATAGGAAACGTATGTTTACGTGTGTGTGTTGTGAAATTTATGAGAAAAACAAAGAATAACTACCCATGATCTATGTTATTTAACTAAATTTAATTAATTATTGGAAATATACCTAATAAATTCTTATAATATTACCCTAATTCAAAATTTAAATAACTCATAAAGGCAACAATTAATTCGAACCTTATTTATATTGTTTTTATGGTTGTAACACATATCTCAATATTTTAATAATACAATCATCATTGGATTATTTTATCACTTTAAACAATTTTATCACAGTGTTTCATATTGATCCACCTTTTGAAAAGAGAACATCGTAGATGCGAACTCCGTGTACCATAGTAGTTACTCAGTGATTAAAGTATCTAATTGTGATATTTCAAATTTTAGCACACAATGATATGTGACCACAATAATAAACACATTTTCAGATTTAAACAAATATTACACAGAAGAGTTAATCATTGACCAACTAGAAATAATACTTAGAAAATTTTACAAAGTGTTTTTTGATGTTGTGTCAAATGTCGAGATATTTTCCACAACACAGTAATAAATTATTCAGCGTGAGCATAAACCAAGAGATTTCCTAAGTGATGAAAACCTCTCAAAGTCAAGGGCTTTTGTGAATATATCTGCAATTCATTTCTCAGTGGAAATATATTCTAACTTCACAACTTTCTTCTCAACAAGATCTCTAATAAAGTGATGTCTAATACTTACGTGCTCAGTTAAAGAATGTTGTACATGATTCTTTGACTTGAATCGAATATACTAGCTTTTACTAGTAGCTTCCCCGCAAGAGTACGGATTCACTGTATTATGAGTAAGTATAATGACCAAGTATATCGAACCCAAGGGAAAGTGTGTATGCAAATAGATCCCTGAAGATCTACGCGTCGTAGTCAATATGAGTGAAATATTTTTGGATTTTTGAGAAAAATTAATTAAAATAAACTAAACTATCCTACGAATACAAACAGAAAATTAAACTAAGAATTTAAGATGTGTTTTTCAAATAAGGGATGGTGATGCTCAAGATAGGAATCCCTACGTATACTAACGGAGCAGGTACATAATCAAAATAACCGTGACGCGCAAGAAATAACCTAAGTAAAATAATGCAAGATGAAAGCTCAAGATTTTAACCCTAATACTTTAGCCTAACAATCAACTTCACTAATCCACTAACAAGTTAATAGATTGTGCTTAATTAATGAGACCCTAATTTAACTAAGGTGATGCGGTCGTCCTCCTTCGCTAAACTGGTAGATGAATTAACCCTTTCTAAACCCTCTCGTTAAGTCTACTAGTTGTTAAAGAGTGATAAGGTCGTCCTCTCTCTAACACTTTTCGAACGAATCTCAAAGGCAAAGTTAAGATTGATTTTAAGAATTCATTAATTAAGAGAATTAAAACCTAACGTCACGAATTACCCTAGTTACGTACCCACAACCTACTTCTACGAGTTCATCCTATCCCAAGCATGCAAGGGTTTTAGCTAGACATGGGTTTTACGTAAACAAGAACGATTAAATAAATAACGACTATGAACATAATGAATAGAACGAAGAAAAGATCAAACATAAACTAGGGTTTCAAGAAATAAAGGAATAAACTGAAATTAAATCAATAAAACAAAGTCTCAACGTGTTCAAGAACAAAGGTCTAAAGAAACGAAACTAAAAAGCAAAACCGTGCTATGAATTCGTAAAGAAAACCTCGAAAACCTAAAAGTAAAGCTTGCTCCTCTCCTTCCTCTCCAAAAACGAACTCTAAAAGTCAAAATCTATCAAGTGGTAAGTAGTTGTTCTCCCAAAAACGTATTCGGAAAGGTATATATAAGGATCGGGCCGAATCGGGATCTCTTGGGCTGAAAATACGCATTCGGAGCCACAACTTGGAAACTTGCTCTCGGAGGCGCTCGAGCTGCCCCGCTCGAGCGGACGCGCTCGAGCGTAGTGGTCGAATGAAACGGTTGGTCGAGCAGAGGCGCTCGAGGGGTTTTACTCGAGTGTAGAAAACATTCTGTAAGTCAGAGGCGCTCGAGCTGATGAGCTCGAGCAGAGGCGCTCGAGTACATTGGTCGAACGGCACACGAGGTCGAGCGGAGGCGCTCGAGTGCTCTCGCTCGAGCACTTTTCAGCAACAGTACACTTGTTCGTAAAATCTTCATATCTCCTCAACCGGAAGTCCGTTTTGGCCGATTCAAAGTCCTACGAACTCCTCTTTTCGCCATCTATCCACCTATTAGCATCAAAGAGACAAATTCATCAATGTATAGAAATCATGCTCAATTGACTCTAAATACTCATCTAAATCAATCAAAACAAGGGCATTTCGAGTGACGAATCATGACAATTTTACGCCTAATCAACCCCCCCCCCCCCCAAACTTACCATATTGCTTGTCCTCAAGCAATGAAATAATAAGTCAAGTGAAATTGTTAGGAATGAGTCAAAGAATCAAATCATGTAAGCAAATGAATTTGAGCTTCAAAGATCAATCACAAGTATACTCACTCACCTTCCCTCATCATACTCATGCAACAACAGCAAGAATCACCAAAATCAAACATGGATGTTCACTCTTACGATGTGTTTCACTCCCTCAAAAGTGTATATCAATGATAAAGGGACTCACTCAAACAATCAATCACTCATATCGGAAGCCATAGGCTTGTAAGCACTCTCAACTCCGACCATACTCTAGAAATCAATGCCGAATCAAAAAGGACTTTTCTCAAGGTTGTAATGTAGGCTCTTTGGACAGGTGGGATAACAATATGGGTAAGTGACTCAAGTGAATGGAGAATAGAAAATCAAACTTTGGCACTTCGAGATTAGGAACAGAATACTTCAAACATTTTCAATCAACACACTTTCAATTCCAATTTTCTCAACACTTCAATTTTTTTTCTTTTTTTCTAACTCCTTTTACTTTTTTCAATCACTTCACTTTTTTCTTGTTTTTCGCACAAACACATGAGCTCATTTTTTTTTTTTTTTTTTGCTCATTCTCAATTTTTTCTTTCCCACAACTCAAATCTCATTCACACCCTTATTTTATCACTACTCACCCATCATAATTCCTTTTCTCAACTCAAATCAATCCCTTCACTTTCACACTTTCCTATTCTCCACTCAGATTAGGACAAAAAAGCTCAGAAATTGGAATAGTGTTTAAATGTGCTAGCAAAAAAAATAGGCTTAAGGCTCAAAGGGGCTAACAAGGGATAAATATCAATGGTAAGGAAAAATTTGGCTAAGTGACTCATTCAAATCAAAGATGGCCTAAGATCACATTCGGCATATCAAACTAGACACAATCAAGAAGCAAGAGCACAAACAAGTTCTAGCATCCTCTAAGGTGACGATCCACTCACAAACGAAGAGATCATTTCATGTATCTTAATCTCATAAGGCTCAAATCTCACGGCTTTCACATCCATGCTAGTCCTAGTGAATTCTCACTCTTATCACACAAGTACTCAAAAGGAAAATTTGCAAGCATACTAGTTCTTTCTCAAATCAACTCTAACTCAAACACTCACACAAGAGAATTCCTAACTCAACTTCACAACTCACCAACTCATCAAATCATACTCAAAGATAGAAATCAACAAGCATAAGCTGATTGATAGGCATGAAAGATGCAATAGCGAATCAGATCAAAATCACCCCAAGGAGCATCTCAAGGCACCAAATAACCAAACACACTCAAAGATAAGGGGTGCTCCGGTGCAATGTAACAAGAGACATAAAAAACTCCACCCCCCAAACTTCGACCTTGCGAAGAGGTCTAAGTTTGGGGTTGTGGGTTACCTCAACCAAACAATTTAGTTTCTCTCAACAACGTTGCACACCCCCTTGCTTGAGTTCCTTCAATCTCCACTTATTTGGCACTCCTTCGAGACAAGCCTACAAAATAAACTCTCAAGTACTAGGTTAAACGTACAACTCAACAACACCCTAATAACATAATAAAACACTAAAAACAAATAATAAAAGTGGGTTGTCTCCCACGCAACGCTATTTTTAAGGTCCTCATGTCGGACCAAGCTCAAAGGAGCTTATGGGACATGATACTAAAAAAATACCTCCCTTACTCTCATAAGAGAAGTTGTCTAAGTTCTTTGCTCTATTCCCATCTTTCTTTTTCACCTCAGACGATGGGCGTCTCAATTCCTTCTCACTCTTTTCGGGAGGAGTCTTACCAAACAGGTTCTTGAATTTGGTCTTTTTCTTCTTAACTCCTCCTTTTCTCTCGAGCTGGACCACGTCCACCTTTTTCACTTCTTCATCCTTCAATTTCTTCTCTTTATCCCTATCAAAATAAGTCAGATCATAATGTTCTTGGGTTAAATCAACAGGTGAAGGATTATCAAACTCATAAATAAAAGAAGGATTAGGGATAGGAGGTGTGTCTTCAACGCTAGGATCAATGGCATCCATGCAATACAAACTCTCATCCTCCTTCGGGGTACTTCATGGCCTCATATAGGGAAATCTTCACTTCTTGATCATCAACTTTCAACGTAATCTTCCCATTTGCCACGTCTAGCACCATCCCCGCCGTCGCTAAGAACAGTCTTCCCAAGATCAGGGGCACGCGCTCATCTTCCTTCAACTTTCACGAGGACGTCTTCAACCACACCTTGAGGTCGAGTAATAGACCGGTCGGCTAGTTGAAGCGTCATCATTGTCGGCTGAAGTTCACCACATTCCAACTTCTTGAAAAGCGACAAGGGCATAAGATTTATGCTCGCCCCTAAATCACATAGCGCTCCTTTCTTGATCCCGTTCCCAATGTCACATAAGATGGTAAAGCTCCCGGGATCCTTCAGCTTTGGAGGAAGCGCCTTGTGCACTAATGCACTCACCTCATGGTTCAACTGCACCAACTTCGGCTCATCCACTCGCCGTCTTTTCGCGATCAAATCCTTCAGAAACTTTGCATAGTTGGGCATCTGTTCCAAAGCATCATAAAAAGGAATGTTCATATGCATCTTTTTAAAAACATCAAGGAATTTAGCAAATTTCTCATCAAGCTTTTTCTTCATGAAGCGCTGTGGATATGGGACTGGTATCACCGATTTGTGTACCCCCCATTCATCACGCTCGGTCTCTTTCACTTTCTCCCTTGCTTCCTTTGCCTTCTTCCACTTAGGAACTCTCTCAACCTTCTCAATGCCTTCATTTTCAAGCTCTTTGCTCGCTTGAGTGCTTTCACCCTCATCCTTCTTCTCAACTCTTATCTCCTCAATTTCATCTCTATCCTTCTCAAGCTCTTTCTGAGGCGTCTCAGAATCAGCAGGCATCTGGGGACCTTCATAGTTGGTTCCACTTCTTAACTGGATAGCCTTGCAATGCTCTTTCGGGTTCCCCTCCGGCATGGAAGGATACTTACCCGGCTCCCTATTCAATGATTTTGTAATTTGGCTTATCTGGAACTCTATCGAAGTGAACCGCCTATTGTTCTCTTGCTGAATTCGATTCAGCTCTACATCTCTCTTCTGGAGTTCTTGATCACGTTGATCGCCTTTCTTATACAACTCCTTCACATCGTACTCCAAAGAGGACAATCTCTTGCTTCCTTCCTCCACCTTCTGTAGGATAACTCTCAACATCTCCTCAGTTGAGGAACCGTCTTCTCCACCCGGAGGTTTAGAACCTGGATCAACACCTGGAGGAACTGTAATACCGGCTTTCGGGTTAGCATATGAAAAATTCTCATTCTTCCTCCATTGGTTCTGAGGAAGCTGTTGGCCTCCTTGGTACCCTTGTGTGTTCCTCCATTGATTTTGAGGCGGCTGTGGACCTGGAGGTATAAATGGTTGGCCATAAGAAGGCCTTCCTTGAAAATTTCCACCTTGTGGATACCCATTCTAATTGTAATAAGGACCTCCCATATAATTTACTACTTCTTGTTGAATTGTGGGCTTGTCTTCTTGCTCATTCTCTGTTGCATTCCCTCCAACCATATTCTTCCCCAACTCAAGGTTTTTAATTTTTTCCATCATGGCCATCAACAGCCTTCTCGTTCCTTCACCTTCCTCAACCTGATGAACTCTCTGGAAATCTGCATCCACATTCCAAGCCCCGGCATTCGTGACAATGTTGTCCATGATCTCTCTACACCTCACTATTCCTTGATTCAGGAATGATCCACTAGCACAGGCGTCTAGATGGTCTTGCCCAGCCTTATTGGCACCACTATAGAAAAATGCCATGATATCTCCTTCACTGTACCCGTGCTGCGGGCACTCTATCAACATGTTTGAGTATCTCTCCCACGCTTGACATAGGTTCTCTCCTTGCTTCTGGCGGAAGGAAGAGATCTCAATCCTTGCTTTGATCGTTCTGGATGGAGGGTAGAATCGCTCGAGGAACAGACGCTCGAGCTCGGCCCAAGTGGTAATACCTCCCCGTGGAAGTGTATTATTGTACCACTCTTTAGCTATTCCCGTCAATGAGAATGGGAACAACCTAAGCCTCTTGGCATCTTCAGACATGCCATTGTAATTGAAAGTGGAGGCTATCATTAGAAAACTCCTCAGATGAGTATGAGGATTCTCCTTCCCGATCACCTCCTTGAACTGGTTCTCTGTAAGCAGCTTTAGAATTCCCGGGGAAATCGAGAAGTTATTTGCCTCTACTGGAGGTAATGCCACTCCATCATAGTACCGTTGCGGCTGCGCCGCAAACCTTCCTCGAATAGCCATATTCTGATCTGCGTTCTGAGGAACGTGCTGAGGATTAACAGTTGGTACAGGTACTTATTGGGGTGGTGGTGGTTGATAAGCTGGTGGTTGGTTGTAAACAGGAGGTGGAGGATACGGGTATGGTGGATACAGATAAGGTGGGTATGGGTAAGGTGGATAAGGTAAGTTGTTTTGTGGTAAGTTACGATATGGGTAAGCAGGGTTCTGAGGATTTTGGATAATGTTATGAGCTGGACTATTTTGATTCTGTGTACCCGGGTTTTGGCTCTGGCTTTCCCCTGACAGATCTTGATTCTTATTGGTATTGCCATCAGTGTCGTCAGCCCGGTTCAATGTCTGATTAAACTCATTCTCGACATCATCCAACTCATTAGTAATGTCCATTGGTTCTTTCCCTCCGGCAGCGTTCATCCTTCTTAAGAAGGCACGATTTCTTCTTGTTATTGTCTCAGGATCCAACGGTAATCTCTCTTCGCTCGTATTGCCTTGTGAGCGTGTTTTCATAAACCTGAAATACTAACAAAAGAATAAAAATGCAACTGCCGAAGATAGTACAAAATAAAAGAGAAAAGTAAAGCACTCACTACTAACTACTAAGCTATCGACAAGTCCTATTCAAAAGACATACAACGCCATCCCCGGCAATGGCGCCATTAACTTGAATCGAATATACTAGCTTTTACTAGTAGCTTTCCCGCAAGAGTACGGGTTCACTGTAGTATGAGTAAGTATAATGACCAAGTATATCGATGGTGATGCTCAGGATAGGAATGTTTAATATGAGTGAAATGTTTTTGGATTTTTGAGAAAAAATAATTAAAATAAACTAAACTATCCTACGAATGCAAACAAAAAATTAAACTAAGAATTTAAGATGTGTTTTTCAAATAAGGGATGGTGATGCTCAGGATAGGAATCCCTATGTATACTAACGGAGCAGGTACATAATCAAAATAACCATGACACGCAAGAAATAACCTAAGTAAAAGAATGCAAGATGAAAGCTCAAGATTTTAACCCTAATACTTTAGCCTAACAATCAACTTCACTAATCCACTAACAAGATAATAGATTGTGCTTAATTAATGAAACCCTAATTTAACTAAGGTGATGCGGTCGTCCTCCTTCGCTAAACTGGTAGATGAATTAACTCTTTCTAAACCCTCTCGTTAAGTCTACTAGTTGTTAAAGAGTGATAAGGTCGTCCTCTCTCTAACACTTTTCGAACGAACTTCAAAGGCAAAGTTAAGATTGATTTTAAGAATTCATTAATTAAGAGAATTAAAACCTAACGTCACGAATTACCCTAGTTACGTACCCACAACCTACTTCTACGAGTTCATCCTATCCCAAGCATGCAAGGGTTTTAGCTAGACATGGGTTTTACGTAAACAAGAACGATTGTATAAATAACGAACATGAACATAATGAATAGAACGAAGAAAAGATCAAACATAGACTAGGGTTTCAAGAAATAAAGGAATAAACTGAAATTAAATCAATAAAACAAAGTCTCAACGTGTTCAAGAACAAAGGTCTAAAGAAACGAAACTAAAAAGCAAAACCGTGCTATGAATTCGTAAAGAAAACCTCGAAAACCTAAAAGTAAAGCTTGCTCCTCTCTTTCCTCTCCAAAAACGAACTTTAAAAGTCAAAATCTATCAAGTGGTAAGTAGTTGTTCTCCCAAAAACGTATTCGGAAAGGTATATATAAGGATCGGGCCGAATCGGGATCTCATGGGCCGAAAATACGCATTCAGGGCCGCAACTTGGAAACTTGCTCTCGGAGGCGCTCGAGCGGACGCGCTCGAGCGTAGTGGTCGAGCGTAGTGGTCGAATGAAACGGTTGGTCGAGCAGAGGCGCTCGAGGGGTTTTGCTCGAGTGTAGAAAACATTCTGTAAGTCAGAGGCGCTCGAGCTGATGAGCTCGAGCGGAGGCGCTCGAGTACATTGGTTGAACGAAACACGAGGTCGAGCGGAGGCGCTCTAGTGCTCTCGCTCGAGCACTTTTCAGCAGCAGTACACTTGTTCGTAAAATCTTCATATCTCCTCAACCGGAAGTCCGTTTTGGCCGATTCAAAGTCCTACAAACTCCTCTTTTCGCCCTCTATCCACCTATTAGCATTAAAGAGACAAATTCATCAATTTATAGAAATCATGCTCAATTGACTCTAAATACTCATCTAAATCAATCAAAACAAGGGCATTTCGAGTGACGAATCACGACAATTTCATGCCTAATCATTCTTAGATATGTTTTTTTATCGATAAATGTTAGTTGGTAGTTGTTAGTGTTGGAGCTATACATGAAAGTATGCTTTTACTTTGTATAACTCATGTATTAAACACTTATTTATGAGAATAAATATTTTATCACATTTTCTTTAGATATGATTGAATTTTGAATATTTATTGCAACCAGTTCATTATAAGCAGTACGTGTTACATTGTAGTTAATGTGGTGATACCCAATCACGGAAGATCACATTAATGGTTTCCTTGTAACTAAACGTACAAATTCACGATCCAGGTGGAATTGAACAATCCGCCGCAAAAGGTCAGTGTGTATATCTTAGATTGGTCTGTCTTGACTAAGAGATTGCACTAGCACATTTAGTATGTGTTCAAGAGAACCTACAACGAGGATAAATTCTTCTGTTCTGAAATGTGAAGAATTAGGCCTCATTGATTATTGATTTCTTAATCTCCGTCACTTAAATAGGACGGTGTGTGCTTAATAGTTACTGCTTTGATTCATGTTGGGTGAGAATCATCGTGACTTTGAACTTTATGTTTTGGGCAGTAATATTAATCATACGACGGTTGCTAAGATTTAATACGGAGAAACGCGTGCGAGTACGGCTTGTGTGATTTGTCCCCTTGGTGGGCTCAAAAGTTTTATCGTACCAAATCTTGCAAGTAAAGAATTAGTTTTTTTGGTACAAATAATAATGTTGAGCTGTCTTTACTCCAAGGTGAAATATATTACTTAATTTAGAGCTATTCAGAAGCTTAATTAATTAATGGACTAGATAATCTTAAACGCGGGAAATAATAGCCGGGAGTCCATATTATCGTAATATGGATTAAGATGGATAGTGCAATATTAATTTATTAGTGGTACTAATTAATATTAATGAACTAAATTATATTGGGGCTCAATATTGAAATTCAGAAGTCCATTGGAGGTTCAATCTTAATTCTCCTAAAGGCCCCTCAAGTAGCCCAATAATAATAAGGTGATTAAAATAAAAGAAAATATATATACTTATTTTTCATGTAATTTTCGAAAAAATAATATATATGGAGAAAGAAAAAATTTTGTTGATTTTCTTGAAAAGATATTATGGAGGATATGTATTCTTGGAATATAAGATTATCTCATAAATTCAAGAAGATCCAAATCTTGGATTCTTATCTCTATATATTTCGAAAATTAAGCCTTAAAGATGAGTAATTGAGATTTTGTGGAATATTTTATTATGGAGAAAAGAATATATGAGATATATTCAAGATTTCTTAGAGACTAAGAAAAGATTTCTCCCAATCTCAATGGGCCTCATATTTTCGACCACTACCTCTATAAACAGGGGATGATTATTTCATCCCCAAGTACATGATTCTATGTGTTGGAAAAATTAAGAGCAAAAATATTTTTCTTTTTCCTTGGTTATTTTAATTGCTTGAAAGCACTTCCCACCGGTGATCAAGCAAGGCGAAAGGGACATACTTGAGAAGGTCTTTTGGTTGATAGCACGTTCGTGATAGTCCCGTGATTAATCAAAGACCATATCAACAAGAGGTACGTAATCACATAATTTCCTAATTATTCCGCCATAGATTTTATGTGAATTAATTATATATGCATGATGATAAAATTGTTGTTGGAATTATTATTTTAATTAATTAGGATGAATTAATGCTAGTAATAATTTTATTTAAATTCGTATTTAAATTTCATCCCGAATAGTTTCCGGGCACCCCGATTTTCCAACAACTGGTATCAGAGCCACGGTTTTCGGGCTCTGATCTTTAAATTGGAATTTAAATTGTTTAACATTAAAATTGAAATTGGATAGTAGAATTGCTTAATCCTTTTTGCAGGTATTCAATTGTCATGGTTTTTAATGTTTATTTTACTCATGCGTGTGAATTATTTGTTTTTAATTCGATTCGTTCAAATTCGTTTTTCTCGTGAGAAAATCCACGAGTAGATTAGTTGTTTTTAGTTTGATTTGATCAATGTAATAGACTAGTCTAGATCTAGGTTCATTTATTTTTTTTGTAAATAAATTGTAACCGGATCGAGACGAAGACAGAAACGAAGAGTTAAAGACGACGTACCCGGAAGATGCATGCATGCATGGCGCGAGCATGGGGGTGGATCGTGCATGGGGTGAAAAATGAGGACAAACGATGAAACTCAGAGCACGGCGTGCGCAAGGCGAATGCGTGAGGCACTGCCGCCCGGCGCTCAGCTGTCGTGGCGCCGAGAGGTGCGCGGCCCACCTCCGTGGGCCGACGGGCGCCGGATCTCGGGCCGTGAATTTTTCTTCCGTTCTTATTTTTTTTGTGATTCCAAACGTCGTTCCGAACCTTAAACGAAGTTTTTGACGAAGTGTTACTGTTCGAGTGGGAGCTTGTCGAGATGAACAATGAAAGCAACGAGGACGATTTCTCGCATCAAGACGTGAAGAAGATTAAACCGTGATAATTGGATTCGAGTGCTCCAATTCGTTTATTTTTTTATGGATGTTTTAATTTTTTGTGCATTTATTATTTGTTAATATGTGTTTGCATGATTATCTAATTGTCCAAGAAAACCTTACTTTCGAAAATTACTAAGTATGTTTCTTTAAATCGCAATTTTATTCCGGATAATAAAATTGGATTAATTTGACCTCCATAATTTATTTATTTGTGAAGTCTTTTTGGAATACATTTCCCCCTCGGATCGGCCAAAAAGACGGATTTCACATAAATAAATTCCGAAAGGATTATTGTGGATTATTACTAGTGGCGGTATTAACCCCCCACCACGAGTGGCTTGCTCAAAGTGAAATAATAATATTGTATTGAATTGTGGTTATTACTTAGGCATAAGAAATTGATATTAACTTACTCCCCGCGGAGTCCCCGTCAGTTTTTATGTGGTCAAAGTGGGAGCCAACTATTAATTTTGAATTAAGGATTTGTAACTTTAAGTTTGTGATCCACTTGAATGTGTTTAAATGTATAGACCATCTCTCGTGGTGCATTTAAATTGTTTCGAGATGTTGGCTGATGCATGATTATATTGTTTTAAGGTTTCAATATAATTGAAGTGATCGAACTATGTGATAATTTTGTATTTTTCTAAATATTAATATGAATGTATGTTTTATTCTCATTTCATCATGTCGCAACCTTTTAATCCACTGTTTAGTATACTTTAAGTTAACAAACTTTCTGGAGAGAATTATATCGATTGAAAATGTAATTTAAACTTTGTCCTTACTGCACAAAAATATAATTAGGTTATTCACGTTAATATACCCAACAAGCCTAATGATAAGTCAAGCAATGGGAAAAGGTAGTTTATGATTAGAAGTGTGACAATGAACATATGAAGAGCATCATCTTGACATCTCTGTCTGAGGATTTGAGGTGCATTCATGAAGACATTGTATCCGCTGTTGAAATCATGGAAATCCTTGAAGAGATGTTTTCACATCAACCCATGACTAATCAGTTCACCAAACATGTCTCGTTCAAGTTGGAAATGATGGAGGGAACACCCGTAAGGGAGTACGTTCTCAAGATTATGGCATACATTAACAAGTTGGAAGTACTTGGTGCAGATCTTGATGTCCCTTCTCGGGTCGATTTCACACTCCATTCTCTACCGAAAAACTTTGAGCAGTTTCATCTGAACTATCAGATGAATGAACGGACAAGTCATTTGCCCGAGCTCTTACAAGCTTTAGTTTTGGCGGAGGTGATAATGGGGCACCAGTCCACTGCTATGGTGGCTAATGGTCCGTCTACCTCTTCTAGTCACAAGGGAGGGAAGAAGAGGAAGAGAACCAAAGGTCGGACCCAAGCAAATCCAATTGTTGCGGGAGGCAAAGCCAAGGCTTGTATCGAAGGGGAAGTGTTTTAACTGCGGAAAGAGAGGACATTGGAGGTCTGCCTGTTCCAAGCCTAAGAGGCTAGGAAAGTTAGGTAATTCACACGCCCTAGTAGTCGAAACTTGTGAAGTGGCGTATGTTGTCCATTCGTTGATAGTGGATACGAGAGCCACTGATCACATTTGTTTCATTTTGTATGGGTTCAAGCTAACTTGACGACTTAGCGAAAGTGAGATTCCTATCATACCGAGCAATTGCTACGAGAGTGGCAGCTGAAGCAGTGGGAGAAGTGCGCCTATCTTTGAAGATAGAGTTATGGTCTTGAGAGACATTCTTCATGTTCCTAGTTTAGAAAGAACTCAACCTTCAGTTTCTAAACTGTTTTGAATAGATACTCAGTTTCTTTCATTAAGGATGTTATTATTTCTTAAAATGATGAGTTTATCTGTTCTGGAACATTATTGGATGATCTTTATACCATTAATTGGGCACACCACTCACAAATTGAATCTAATAACACATCGACTATTTCAAGTTATAAAAGGGAGTGTTCTTTCTAATATGAACGAAACACTTTTATGGCATTTTAGATTAGGTCATATTAATCTAATGTGGATACAAAAATTGGTGAAAGACGAATCTTTGGAGTCTCTTCAAGTTGAGCCGTTTTCAACTTGCGAATCCTGTTTAGAGGGTAGAATGACCAAGAGGGCATTTGGAGCCAAGGGGAATAGAGCCACAAAAGTGTTGGAACTCGTTCATACCGATATATGTGGTCCAATGACGATCATAGCAAGGAGGGGGTATGAGTATTTTGTCACTTTAGTTGACGATTACTCGGGATATAGATACATCTACCTTATCTTGCATAGGGAAAGAAGTATCAAGTTTCTACGATATGATCGTGGAGGCGAATACCTCAGCGATGAATTCTTGAACCACATATTGGACGAAGGAATGTATCCCAGTTGACCGCACCGGGAACCCCTCAACAGAACGGTATAGCGGTATGAAGGAACAAACTTTTTTAGAAATGGTCAGGTCCATGATGAGTTATTCAGATTTACCCAAGTCGTTTTGGGGTAATGTCTTGGAAATAGTGACTTACATTCTAAACTTAGTGCTATCTAAATCGATTCCTAAAACCCCACAAGAATTATGGACCGGGTGTAAGCCCGGTTTGAGATGCATGAGAATCTGGGGGTGTCTGGCATACGTGCTAGACAAATAAAGCGGTAAATTGGATCCATGTGTAGAATTAAGGTTGTTTAAAGGATATCACATGGGAACGAAAGGGTGTATGTTCTATAGTCCCAAGAATCAAAGGACCGTATTTTGCACACTCTTTAAATTCTTGGGGAAAGACTATATGAACAAAAGAAAGCCCAAAAGTGAGATTACCTTAGAAGAATTGAGAGGGCAAACCCCGATACCAAGTATACAAGATGATATACCACACGTCACACCTTCACAACCGGAACCCCATCGCAATGGGAGGTTTGTTAGACAACCCGAGAGATTCATGGGAATAGGTGAATCTTCGGATTTGATTACCAGTGATGAATCAGACCCATGGACATACGATGAGACAATCCAAGACAAAGATGCAGAGTCATGGCAAACGGCAATGGAAGCCGAGATGGGTTCGATGGATCACAATGCAAGTGGGTATACTAGAGGAAAGGAGGACCGGACGGAAGGGTTGAGACCTTCAAGGCAAGGCTAGTGGCAAAAGAGTATACTAAAAAAGAAGGGATCGATTATGAGAAAACCTTTTCGCCTGTAGCTATGCTTAAGTCCATCCGTATTCTCTTGTCGACTGTTTCACACCTAGATTACGAGATCTGATAAATGGATGTCAAGACAACTTTCTTTAATGGAAGTCTTGATGGGTTAGATATCTATATGCAACAACCCAAAGGTTTTATTGAAAAAGGCCAATAGAATCTCGTATCCAAGCTCAAGAGATCCATTTATGGACTTAAGCAAGCATCGCGTACTTGGAACCAGTGTTTTGATCAAGTGATTAAGTCTTATGGGTTTGATCAAAATGAGTTTGAGAGTTGTGTGTATAAAAAGTGTGATGGAACTGCGGTGGTATTCTTAGTATTATACATAGACGATATTCTGCTAATTGGAAACAATGTAAAGGTATTGTCAGACGTAAAGGTATGGTTGTCAAAACAATTTGATATGAAGGACTTATGGGAACCCGGTCACATCCTTGAGATCAAGATCACTCGCGATCGCAAGAAAATGATGTTGGGCTTATCGCAAACTTCATACAATGACACTGTTTTGAGGCGTTTCAACATGCAAGATTCCAAGAAGGGTTTTGTACCTTTAGGCACAGAATCCATCTATCAAAAGAAATAGGTCATAAGACGCATATGAAGATAGATGACATGAAAGGCGTTCCGTACGCTTCGGGCATAGGAAGCCTTATGTATGCAATGTTGTGTACGAGACCGGATATCTGCTTTTGCCTCGGGCATGATGGCAAGATATCAAAGTAACCCCGGGAAAACTTATTGGACTGCAATTAAATGCATTCTGTAGTTTCTGAAAAGAACTAGCGATGGAATGCTGATTTAACAGTCAGACAGTCTAATTCCCATGGGATGCACAGACTCAAATTTCCAATCAGATATAGAATCCAAAATATCTACCTCGAGTAGTGTGTTTTGCATGGGAGAAGAAGTCATGACATGGAGAAGCGATTAGCAGAAATGCATCGTCGATTCGACCATGAAAGCCGAATAAGTAACTGCTTGTGAAGTAGCGAAAGAAGCGGTTTGGCTCAAGTACTTCTTAGTGGACCTGGACGTTGTTCCGAATTTGTCCAACACAATCACTGTCCATTGTGATAATGTCGGAGCAGTTGCAAATTCAAAGGAACCGAGAGCCCACAAGGCCAGCAAACACATTGAAAGAAAACACCATCTTATACGAGAAATCATTAAGAGAGGAGATAAAGAGGTGGCAAAGATAAACGTCGGAGGACAACCTAGTATATCCATTCACAAAGGATCTACCTCAGAGTACATTCGAGAGACATGTGGATGGAATGAGTGTCAAGACTATTGCCAATCAGCTTTAAGTATAAGTGGGAGGAATTATTAGGTTAGTGTAGGTTGACATGTGATGTCACGTAGTACTACACTAGACATGCATAATATATACTAAAAATCAGACTTTAAGTATAAGTGGGAGATTGTTGGAGTTATACGTGAAAGTATGCTTTTAATTTGTATAACTCATGTATTAAACACTTATTTATGATAATAAATCTTTTATCGAATTTGCTTTAGATATGATTGAATGTTGAATATTTATTGCAACCAGTTCATTATAAGTAGTATATGTTACATTGTAGTTAATGTGGTGATACCCGATCACGGAAGATCACATTAACGGTTTCCTTGTAACTAAACGTACAAATTCACGACCCAGGTGGAATTGAACAGTCCGCCGAAAGGTCGATGTGTATATCTCAGATTGGTCTGTCTTGACTAAGAGATTGCACTAGCACATTTAGTATGTGTTGAAGAGGACCTAAAACGAGGATAAATTATTCTGTTCTGAAATGTGAAGAATTAGACCTCAGTGGTTATTGATTTCTCAATCCCCGTCACTTAAATAAGATTGTGTGTGCTTAATGGTTACTGCTTTGATTCATGTTGGGTGAGAATCATCGTGACTTCGAACTTTGTATTTTGGGCAGTACTATTAATCATACAACGGTTGCAAAGATTTAATACGGAGAAACACGTGCGAGTACGGCTCGTGTGATTTGTCCCATTGGTGGGCTCAGAAGTTTTATCGTACCAAATCTTGCAAGTGAAGAATAAGTTTCTTTGGTACGGATAATAATGTTGAGTTGTCGTTACTCCAAGGTGAAATATATTAATTAATTTAGAGCTATTCAGAAGCTTTATTAACTAATGGACTAGATAATCTTAAACGCAAAAATAATAACCGGGAGCCCATATTATCGTAATATGGATTAAGATGGATAATGCAATATTAATTAATTAGTGGTACTAATTAATATTAATGGACTGAATTATATTGGGGTTCAATATTGAAATTCAGAAGTCCATTGGAGGTCCAATCTTAATTCTCCTAAAGGCCCCTCAAGTAGCTCATTAAGTAGCCCAATAATAATAAGGTGATTAAAATAAAAGAAAATATATTTGCTGATTTTTTCATGTAATTTTCGAAAAAAGCATATATGGAGAAATAAAAGATTTTGTTGATTTTCTTGAAAAGATATTATGGAGGATATGTATTCTTGGAATACAAGATTATCTCATAAATCCAAGAAGATCCAAATTTTGGATTCTTATCTCAATATTTTTCGAAAATTAAGCCTTAAAGATGAGTAATTGAGATTTTGTGGAATATTTTATTATTGAGAAAAGAATATATGGGATATATTCAAGATTTCTTAGAGACTAAGAAAAGATTTCTCCCAATCTCAATGGGCCTCATATTTTCGGCCACTACCTCTATAAATAGGGGATGATTATTTCATCACCAAGTACATGATTCCATGTGTTGGAAAAATCAAGAGCAAAAATATTTTTGATTTTCCTTGGTTATTTTAATTGCTTGAAAGCACTTCCCACCGGTGATCAAGTAAGGAGAAAAGGGACATATTTGAGAAGATCTTTTGGTTGGTAGCACCTTTGTGATAGTCCCGTGATTAATCAAAAACCATATCTACAAGAGGTACGTAATCACATAATTTCCTAGTTATTCCGCCATAAATTTTATGTGAATTAATTCTATATGCATTATGATAAAATTGTTGTTGTAATTATTACTTGAATTAATTAGAATTAATTCATGCTAGTAATAATTGTATTTAAATTCGTATTTAAATTTCATCCCAAATAGTTTCCGGGCACCCCGAGTTTCCCAACAATTAGTAGTTAGAAATTAGTTCATCAAGTCCCCAAATACTCCAAGAATTCTCTAAGCCACCTTATAACTCCCTTAATTCATTCCCAGAGGGAATCGAACCTTGGTCACTCACTAAAGTGAGGAGCCCATTGGCCAGGTGGGCTAAGCCACCTGGTTAATTCTTAGATATGTTAATTGCAGCAGTATTGTCACATAATATGGTTAATATACTACTACCAAGACCATAGCCATCAAACATTTTCTTTAGCTATAACAATTGAGTACAACAACTCCCTGCTGCAATATATTCAAATTCAGCTGTGCATTGAGACACACAATTTTGTTTCCTACGTACTATGCCAGGAGATGAGATTGTTTCCCATGTAGAAATATCCTCCACTAGTACTCTTCATATCATCACTATCACCTGCCCAATCTGTATCACTATAGCCAATGAAAGTACAATTAGTGTCTTTGCCATACCAAATCCCAAGATCACATATACCTGCCACATATTTTACAATCCTTTTCACAACATTCATGTGAGATTCATTTGGATTTACTTGATATCTGGCACATAAACATACACTAATCATAATATTTGGTCTAATGGAAGTTAGATACAATAAACTGCCTATCATTGGTCTGTATAGTGTTGGATCAACATTTTGTCCAGCATCATCTTTACACAATTTTTGTGTTGAACCCATAGGTGTTCTCATTGTTTTAGCAGTTTCAAGACCAAATCTTTTAACAAAATTTTTAGCATATTTACTTAGTGAAAAAAATACTCCATCATTATTTTGCTTAATCTGAAGACCTAAAAAGTAATTCAAGTCTCCAACCATTGATATTTCAAATGTAGCAGTCATTTCTTTCACAAACATATCTATCATCTTACAACAAGTAGAACCAAATACAATATCATCAACATAGATTTGAGCAATCATGATATGCCTATCAGCTTGTTTGATGAATATTGTTCTATCAGCTTCACCTCTTATATATCCAAACTCAACAAAAAAATATGTTAATCTTCTATAATATGCTCTAGGAGCTTGTTTAAGACCATATAATGTTCTATCAGCTTATACACTTGATTTGGAAAATCTGGATTTTCAAATCCTTTTGGTTGTTCAACATAAGCTTCTTCTATTAAAATCCCATTTAGAAAAGCAACTTTAACATCCATCTGATGCAACTTTATTTCTAGAAAGCATGCAATTGCAAGTAATAATCTAATTAATTTAATTCTAGCTACTGGAACAAAAGTTTCATCATAATCTATTCCTTCTACCTGAGTGTATCCTTGAGTAACTAATCTAGCTTTATTTCTCACAATGTTACTAGATTCATCAGTTTTATTTTTGAAAATCCATTTTGTTCCTATAATATTAGTATGTTTAGGTCTAGGAACTAATATCTAAACATTGTTTCTCTCAAACTGATTTAATTCATCATGCATAACATTAATCCAGTTTGCATCTTTTAAAGCTTCAATTACATTCTTAGAATCAATCAAGAAATGACAACACTCATGGTTTACCTTGTTGCATATGGAAGACATACAAATTGTTCTTACCAGATTACTTACTATACCCATTCTTTTTCTTATTTGTACTTCAGAGTATTTTTCACCAATCATTTGATCTGCATGATGATTTTTTATGATCCTAGAAGATGAAACTTTATTATACCCAAATGAATTCCCATATGATTCTGATTTTTCAGGTAATGTTGTTCTAGATGTTGGAACATTTGGAACAACATCCTTATTCTGACCAGAATCTGTAGGAACTACAGGAATTTCAATTAGATCAGAAACATCATCTTCAATAGTAGGACCTGCAAGATTATCATCAAATACTACATTAACAGACTCTTGCACAGTGTCAGTTCTTAAATTATAGATTATATATGCTTTACAATTTCTTGAATAGCCCAAAAAGAATCCTTTGTCACTTTTTTAATCAAACTTGTGCAACTGATCTCTATCATTCAAAATATAACAAACACAACCAAACACATGAAAATATTTCAAATTTGGCTTTTTGTTATTTAAAATTTCATAAGAAGTCTTTGTAGTATCTGACCTTAAATAGACTCTATTTGAAATATGACATGCAGTATTTAAAACTTCAGTCTAAAATCTTTTTGAAAGATATGTTTACACAAGCATTACTCTAGCCATTTCTTGTAGAGTTCTATTTTTCCTTTCTACAATTCCATTTTGTTGTGATGTTTTTGGTAAGGAAAACTCTTACATGATACCTTTATCTTCATAAAATTTAGTAAACTCGTAGTTCTCAAATTCCCTACCATGATCAGATCTAATTTTACTGACCTTTGAATTGAAAGCATTCTTGAATTTTTTGTAAAGATTTTAAACACTCTAAAGGTTTCAGAATTTTCTTTAAGAAATTCAATCCAGTGTATCTAGATTAATCATCAACTAAAGTAAATGAATACCTTTTTCCACCAATACTCTCAGTTTCCATTGGACCCATAAGATCCATATGAAGAAGTTTAAACCAATATTTTGGGATACAATATGACAACATTTTGTGTGACACTCTAACCTGCTTACCTTTTTTAAAAGGTTCACATACCTTTGACTTGTTCAACCGTAGTTTAGGAAGACCGTTTATAGCTCATATTTAAATCAATTTTAAAATATTTTGGTAATGAGTATGACCAAGTTTTTTATGCCACAAGAAACTTTCATCAGTTTTCACATTGTTACAAGTTTTGAGGGTATCATTCACATAACAATTGTCTATTAACCTGTGACCTATCATAAGACATTCACCATTTTTATCTTTCACATAGCATGAATTTTTATCAAAGTCTACATGTAAACCATCATCACATAATTGACTTATATTGATCAAATTTGCAATCAATCCATCAACATGTAATACATTTGTCAATTTAGAAAAACCAGGAACATTTAAAGTGAATGCAATTACTTTACTTCTGGAACCACCTCCAAAAATCACATGACCATCATCATCTAATCTATAACCAGTCAAGTATTTAAGGTTTCCAGTCATATGTCTAGAACAACCACTATCAAAATACCATGAACCGGAAGCATGCGATTTTAATGAAGTATAAACAACATTACAAGCTGTATTAGACTGACTGACCCATGCAGTATTTGATAAATGTTCTTTTGAATGATGTGTCAAATTAGGCAACGTTGTATTTAAATGCATACCTCTTCTCAGTTTCCAGTAGTGTGGTCTTATGTGACCCTTTTTATGACAGTAATGACATGAATAATCCTTTTTATCTCTCAGAAAAACTTTATTTGTTGTGACAGAAATATCTTTATCAAGTTGAACTCCTGACTTAACAAATTTTATAGGTTCATTAACTGTTACAGGTTTAGAAGAATCATTATTAAAACTAAGACTTGCCCTACCAGAATTACCAATTACCAAGGCATTGTCCAGATTTTCAGTGCCTTTTGTAAACTTCTTGAAGTCCAGTGTTGAACTTTTCAGCTCTTCTTTCAACTTTTCAACCTCCATATCTTTCCTAGTAAGGATCACTTCAAGCTTTGTCAAAGAATCTCTTAATTCATAATTTTCTAAAGTCAAGGACTTAAGAATCTGAGTTTGAGACTCAATATCCTTGATGTGTTCCTAACACGAGACACAATCTGAATTTTCTAATGAGGAAGTATTTGTCTCCACAAATGAACTCGTAAAACAGTTCACTTATGGACTGATATCACCAGATGTTATGTCAGATGATGACACATTTGTATCAACATCTAAATAATAACCATCCAGATGATCATTAAGAGTATCATCATATTCAATTTTTGCAGAGAAATCACATTCTTCATTCTTTTTAGAATCATTTTCATCTTCTGATTCATCACTTAGAGTAGCATTAAAGTTCAGTTTCTTTCTTAAAATGGTGTTGACACATTCATTTGCATAATGACCAAAACCAGTACATGCATCACATCTTACTAACTTTCTATACTCAGGATCATACCTAGGTTTGCTATTGATACTACATGTTCTTCTAGTTTGATTAAACCTATTTCTTCTTTCAGGCATTTGTTGATTGTTATTGATTTCAACTTTATGTTAGATATTGCCTTTTAACCTATTAACTCTATTTTTCAGAAAAGACTTAAACTGTTTGGTAAAGAGAGCAATGTCATCAGAATTGTCATCACATAAATCAACAATATTAGAATCAGAATCAACTTCAGTTACAAATGAAGATTTCTCACAACTAGATGAGGTTTCACCTTTGAATATATAAATTTTCTTATCATTCGAATCATCTTTCTGATCAAGGTTCATTTCATAATTTTTCAAAATACTAATAAGCTCATTTTGACTCATAGTATCAGTGTTTTTTAGCCTCTTCCATAGCACATATTTAGCATCAAAATGTTTAGGAACAGTTCTTAAAATTTTATGAATTAACCTGGTATTAGATATAGGATCACCTAGAGAGGGAGATTCATTAGCAATCTCAGTAAGTCTCTCATTGTAGGCCGAAATAGATTTATCATCCTTCATCTTGAGGTTTTCGAATTTGGTGCCTCGCATTCGAAGTTTTGTCCTTCGAACACTCTCAGATTCCTTCACAGTGTTCTTGCAATCTATCCCAAGCGTTACAATTCGAAATCAACTTGAACATAGATACATCAACTGATGTAAATATAGCATTCAAGGCTTTCGAATTGTAACTAGCCAAGGTTACTTCATCATTCGTCCAATCAAGCTCTCGCTTGATTTGTGCTTCGTTATCTTCATCAACTGGAGTTCTATGTTGCATCCATCCAGAGAGTACACTTCTCCATGCTCGTTCATCAAGAGATTTGATATACATCCACATCTTTAGTTTTCAGTATGCATAATTCGCACCATCTAAAACCGGAGGTTTTAGTGCGAGGGTAAGTGGATATTTCATTGAAAACGAAAGTCACACACTCAATAACACATGATCTAACTAAGTATATCTAGTCATGACTCTGGTGCCATTTGAAGTGAGTGCGTGGGTATTTTTCAAGAATGTTATCAAAAGTGTTGAAACATAATCGACAACATACACATCGGAAGACTTGAAAAACAGATTGCAAACGGATATCAAAACTTTACTATAACAAGTAGTGATACAAAGACAAAATAAGATTCTGCTGTAAGATCTTACTACAAGGTGATATATCCTAAATATATAACCAAAAGGTCTCAAATCCTAATTGTGTAAACAACCCGTTGTAGGCCTAATAAAAACACTTTTAGAGTTACAAGTGTTGAGCAGGATATAATGTATATCTACCAACACAAAGGAGATAACTGAAACCACTACACTTGTTAAAGGTAAATAGGAGTCTCAATTTCTTCACTTGAATATGTCCCATGCATGCTTTTTTTTATATAATTTGAAATCAGCATGTGAATGACTTAAACCGAAAATACTAGCTTTCTACTAGTAGTTTCCCCACAAGAGTATGGGTTCACTGTAGTATGGGCAAGTATAGGGACCAAGTATTATCGAACCCAAGAAAAGTGATGTATGTGAATAGATCCCCGAAGATCTATGCTTCGTAATTAATATGAGTGTATGTTTTTGGGTTTTTGAAATGAAAATATAATCGAAACTAAATTACTCTATGAATGCAAAAAGTAAAATTAAACAAAGAACGTAAAAGTGGGTATTTTCGAATATGTGATGGTGATGCTCGGGATAAGAATTCCTAATATACTAACGGAGCAGGTACATAATCAAAGTAACCGTGACATGCAAGAAATAACCTAAGTAAAAGATTGCAAGATGAAAGCTCAAAAATTCAACCCAAATATTTTATCCTAACAATCGACTTCACTAAACCACTAACAAGTTAATAGTTAGTGCTTAATTAACGGGACCCTAATTTAACTAAGGTGATGCGGTCGTCCTCCCTAGATAAATTGGTAGATTAATTAACCCTTTTTAAACCCTCTCATTAAGTCTACTAGTTGTTGAAGAGTGATAAGGTCGTCCTCTCTCGAACACTTTTCAAACGAAATTCAAAGGTAAAGATAAGATCGATTTTAAGAATTCATTAATTAAGAGAATTAAAACTAAACGTCACGAATTACCCTAACTATGTACCCACATCCTACTTCTACGAGTTCATCCTACCCTAAGCATACAAGGGTTTAGCTGGACATGGTTTTAACGACAACCAAAGTAATTGAAGAAATAACGAACATAAACATAATGATTTGAACTAAGAAATTATTAAACATAAACTAGGGTTTCAAAGAAAATAAATGCTAAGAACTGAAATTTGATTAATAAAATTAAGTCTCGAGTATTCAATGTCAAAGAGCGAGTGAAAATAAATTAAAATCCAAACTAAAACAAGAATTCGTAAAGTAAAACCTCGATTATACGCAAAAATAAAGCTTGCTCATCTCTTCCCTCTTCTAACTCTAAAAAAAGAACTCTAAATGTCAAGTGGTGTGTAAAATCATGTTTGGAAGGGGTATATATAAGCAACGGGTCGAATCGGGAGTTAATGGGCCAAATCCATGCCTGCTAGAGCACTACTCGTGCACTAAGTGCACGAGCACAATCTATTCGAGCGCATAAAACTTTCAGGGAGCCAAAAAAGCTCGAGTCCTCGAGCTCATGCACTAGGTGCACGACTTGATGTTGCTCGAGCACTATGCACGAGCACTCGTGCACTAGGTGCACGACCTGGTGTTGCTCGAGCACTATGCTCGACCACTCGTGCACTAGGTGCATGAGTTCTTCTCGCTTGTGTACTCCAATGATACTTTTGCTCCCTCGAACTAATACTTTTCATATTTCTTCGATATCTTCTCATCCGGGCATCCGTTTGAGTCGATTTAAAGTTCTACGAACTCCTCTTTTCGCCCTCTATCCATCTATGAGCATCACAGAGACAAATTAATTAGTGTGTAGAAATAGTACTCAATTAACTCTAAATACTCAATAAAATTGACCAAAACTTGGGCATTTCCAGCTATGAATCATAACAATTTCATGCCTAATCAACCCCCCCAAACTTACCATATTGCTTGTCCTCAAGCAATGAAATAATAAGTCAAGTGAAATTGTTAGGAATGAGTCAAAGAATCAAATCATGCAAGTAAATGACTCGAGCTTCAAAGATCGATCACACGTATACTAACTCACCCCCTTTTTCATACCCATGCAACAATTACAACAAACACTAGGATCAAACATGGATGTGCACTCAATGATGTGTTTCATTCCCTCACAAGTGTATATCAATAATAAGGGACTCACTCAATCAATCACACATATCAGCAGCCATAGGCTTGTAAGCACTCTCAACTTCGACCATACTCTAAAAATCAATGTCAAATCAAAAAGGACTTTCTCAAGGTTGTAATGTAGGCTCTTTGGACAGGTAGGGTAACCATATGAGATAAGTGACTTAAGTGAATGGAGAATAGAAACTCAAACTTTAGTACTTCGAGATTAGGAACAAAATACTTCAAACATTTTCAATCAACACACTTTAAATTCCAATACTCTCAACACTTCAATTTTTTTTTCTAACTCATTTCACTTTTTTCAATCACTTCACTTTTTTTTCTCTTTTTCGCACAAATATATGAGCTCATTTTTTCTTTTGCTCATTCTCAAATTCTTTTGTTCTTTCCCACAACTCATATTCTTCATCACACCTTCTTCTCATAATCACTCAAGCAATAACAACTCTCCCTTTTCAACTCAAATCGATCCCTTCTCATTCACACTTTTCCTATTCTCCACTCAAATTGGGACAAGAGTTTAAGAATTTGATTAAGTTTAAATGGGTTAGCAAAGAAAATAGGCTCAGGCTCAAACTGGCTAACTAGGGATAAATATCAATGGTAAGGAAAAGTTTAGGCTAAGTGACTCAATCAAAACAAAATGGCCTAAGATCACATTCGGCATATCAAACTAAACACAATCAAGAAGTGAGAGCACACACAAGTTCTAGCATCCTCTAAAGTGATGATCCTCTCACAAACGAAGAGATCAATTAATGCAATTTAATCTCAAAAGGCTCAAAACTCACGGCTTTCACATCCATGCTAGTCCTAGTGAAATCTCACTTTCATCACACAAGTACTAAAAAAAGGGCATTAGTAAGTATACTAGTTCCCTCTCAAATCAACTCTAACTCCTACACTCACACAATAAAATTCCTAAGTCACCCTCACAACTTAACTCTACTCACCAAGTCATACTCAAGAATAACAATCAACATGTTGGACCCTTATTTTCCCAACACAACAAGCATAAGATGATTGATAGGCATGAAATATGTAATAGCAAATCAAATCAATATCAGCCCAAGGAGCATCTCAAGGCTCAATATATAACCCAACTCAACTCACAGAGAGGGTGTGCGCCCGTGCAATGTAACACTGATCATAAAAAAACTCCACCCCCCAAACTTCGACCTTGCGAAGAGGTCTAAGTTTGGGGTTGTGGGTTACCTCATCCACATAATTCAGTTTCTCTCAACAACTTGGCACACTCCCTTGTCTCGAGTTCCTTCAATTTCCACTTCTTTGCCACTCCTTCGAGATAAGCCTACAAAATAAAACTCTCAAGTATGAGGTTAGAACTTACGACTCAACAACACCCTAATAACATAAAATACTCAAAAGCAAATAAAAATGGGTTGCCTCCCATTCAGCGCTATTTTTAAGGTCCTAATGTCGGACCAAGCTCAAAGGAGTTTATGGGACATGATACTCAAATTTACCTCCCTTATTCTCATAAGAGTGGTGTTTAAATTCCTTTCTTTGATGTCCCTTCATCATGAGTTCCTTTGCTTCCTTCTCCACCTCAATTGGTGGGGGTCTCAACTTCTTCTCACCTTTATCTGGAGGAATCTTACTAATCAATTTTTTGAATTTTGACTTTTTCTTCTTAACTCCTCCTTTACTCTCCAACTGGACCACGTCCACATTTTTCACTTCTTCATCCTTCAACTTCTTCCCTTTATCACTATCAAAATAATCAAGATCGTAATGCTCATGGGTTAAATCATCAAGTGAAGGACTATCAAAATCATGCATATAAGAAATGTTAGAGATATAAGGTGTCTCTTCAACACGAGGATCAATGACATCCATGCAATAACAACTCTCATCCTCCTTTGGGTACTTCATGGCCTCATATAGGGAGATTTTTATCTCTTGATCGTCAACTTTCAATGTTATCTTCCTATTTGCCACATCTAGCACCATCCTCGTCATTGCCAAAAATGGTCTTCCCAAGATCAAAGACACTCGCTCATCTTCCTCCATATCGAGCACTACAAAGTCGGCTGGAAAAATGTGATCCCCAACTTTCACGAGGACGTCTTCAACTACACCTTGAGGTCGAGTAATAGACCGGTCGGCTAGTTGAAGCATCATCATTGTCGGCTGAAGTTCTCCACCTTCCAACTTCTTGAAAAGCGACAATGGAATCAGATTAATGCTCGTTCTGAGGTTGCACAACGCTCCCTTCTTGAATCCATTCCCGATATCACATAAGATAGTGAAACTCCCGGGATCCTTCAACTTCAGGGGAAGCGCTTTGTGCACTAATGCACTCACCTCATGGTTCAGCTGCACCAACTTGGGCTCATCTACTCGCCTCCTCTTCGCTATCAAATCCTTCAGAAACTTGGCATAATTCGGCATTTGTTCCAAAGCATCATAAAAAGGAATTTTAATATGCAATTTCTTAAAAACATCAAGGAATTTAGCGAATTTCTCATCAAGCTTCTTCTTCATGAAGCGCTGTGGATACGGGACGGGTATCACCGATTTGGGTACCCCCCATTCATCACGCTCAATCTCTTTCACTTTCTCCCTTGCTTTCTTTGCCTTCTTCCACTTAGGAACTCTCTCAATCTTCTCCATGTCTTCCTCTTCAGGCTCTTTGCTCTCTTGAGTCCCTTCACCCTCTATCTTTTTCTCAACTCGTACCTCCTCACTCTTTTCTCCTTCTAACTCAACCTCTCCTTGGGGCGTCTCAGAATCAGCAGGCATCTGGTGACCATCATAGTTAGTTCCACTTCTAAGCTGGACCGCCTTACATTGCTCTTTCGGGTTCCCCTCCGGCATAGAAGGATATTTACCCGGCTCTCTACCCAACGATTTTACAATCTGGCTTATCTGAAACTCTATAGAAGTGAACCGCCTATTGTTCTCTTGTTGAGTTCTATTCCAATCTATGTCTCTCTTTTGGAGTTCTTGATCACGGTGATCGCCTTTTTTATCCAACTTCTTCACGTCATACTCCAAAGAGGACAATCTTTTGCTTCCTTCCTCAACCTTCTGAAGGATAGCTCTCAATATCTCCGCAGTCGAGGAACCGCCTTCTCCACCTGGAGGCTTTAAACCTGGATCGACACCTAGAGGAACTGTAATTCTGGCTTTCGGATTGGTATACGAGAAGTTCTCATTCTTCCTCCATTGGTTTTATTGAGGCTGCTGGCCTCCTTGATAGGCTTGATTATTTCTCCACTGATTTTGAGGAGATTGTGGACCGGGTGGTACAAATGGTTGGCCATAGGAGGGCCTTCCAAATTGATTGCCACCTTGTGGATACCCGCCTTGATTGTAGTAAGGTCCTCCCATATAGTTGGCTACCTCTTGCTGAACTGGGGGCTGGTCCATTTTCTCACTCACTGCTACATTTCCTCCAACCAAATTCTGTCAAACCTCAATGTTACTTATCTTCTCCATCATAGCCATCAACATCTTCCTCGTCCCTTCACTCTCCTCAATCTGATATGCCCTCTGAAATTCTGGGTCCTCATTCCACTGCCCGACATTTGTGATAATATTGTCAACAATCTCTCTGCATCTAGCTGTACTATGGTTCAGAAACGCTCCATTAGCACACGCGTCAAGATGGGCTTGACCAGTCTTGCTGGCTCCACTATAGAAGAATGCCATGATATCTCCCTCATTGTACCCGTGCTGCAGGCACTATATTAACATGTTAGAGTATCTCTCCCATGCCTGACGTAAGTCCACTCCTGGCTTCTGTCGGAAAGAAGAGATCTCTATCCTTTCTCTAATGGTTCTAGATGGAGGGTAGAATTGCTCGAGGAACAGACGCTCGAGCTCGGCCCATGTGGTTACACCTCCCTGTAGGAGCGTGTTATCGTACCACTCCTTTGCTATTCTTGTTAAAGAGAATGGGAATAGCCTGAGCTTCTTGGCATCTTCTGACATGCCGTTATAATTGAACGTGGATGCGATCATCAGAAAACTCCTCAGATGAGTATGAGGATTCTCCTTCCCAACCTCCCCTTTAAATTGATTCCAGGGGAAATTGAGAAGTTGTTGGCCTCTACCGGAGGCAATGCCACTCCATCATAATACCGTTGCGGCTACGCCACAAACCTTCCATGGATAGCCATGTTCTGATCAGCGTTCTGAGGAACGGGCTGAGGATAAACAGGTGGTGGTTGAGGGACTGGTGGTTGGTTATAAGTAGGCGGTGAGGGATACGGTTAAGGTGGATATGGATATGGTGGGTATGGGTATGGGTAAGGTTAAGGTAAGTTGTTTTGTAGGAATGCAGGGTTGTTCTGAGGATGTTGGACAACAATGTAAGCTGGATTGTTTTGATTTTGTGTACCTGGGTTTTGGCTCTGGCTTTCCCCTAACGGAACTTGGTTCTGACTGGTATTCCCTCCAGTGCCGTCAACCCGGTCCACTGTCTGATTAAACTCATTTGCAGCATCATCCAACTCATTAATGATGTCCATGTTGTCGTTCCCTCCTCCGATAATGTTCATCCTTCTTAAAAATGCTTGGTTTCTTCTTGTTATTATCTCAGGATCAAGCTGTATTCTCTCTTCGCTCGTATCACCTTGCGAGCGTGTTTTCATAAACCTGAAACACTAACAGAAGAATCAAAACGTAATTGCCGAACGAGTAAGAATAAAATAAAAAAAGTAAAGCACTCACTACTAACTAATAAGCTATCTACAAGTCTGTTGGGATATGTTTAGTTTTGATGATTTTCCAAAACAACATGTAATAGGTTTGAAAGAAGTCAGGATAGTATCTTTTGTTTCAGGTCAGACTAGGTTAGCTTTCAGTAGAATAGGCTGTCAGTTGAGAAGAACTCAGTTGAGGGAACACTCAGTTGAGGGGGAAACTCAGTGAGGGGGAACTCAGCAACACAGCCTGAGGATATCAAGATAACACCAAGAAGAACTGACTGAAGCCATGCTTGTAACCTGAACCAGAAGAGAAGCCTGAAGGATGTCCCACTGAGTGTAAACCGGGCTGATCTAAGCTAAGTCAGGTGGACCACTCAGTGAAGAGCATGATCAGGAGGATCAGTGCTGCACCAAGTAGGTCCTGAAGGGGTCAGGCTACTGTGGTCAGGGAAGTTTGTCATTCAGCCTTATGACAAACTTCTTGGAGTGATCTTCAAACATTCTCTGAAGGACAACTACACTGAAGACGTTTAGTCCACTGAAGATCATCGAGTCAGTGAAGGAGGAAGCTACCTAAAGTCAGTGGGTCTTGGTCAACCCACTTAGTCAAAGATCCGTTGGATCCAGCCCACGTGGACCAATCAGCACGAGGCAACAACTCTGACACTGATAAGGCCGCATTCCAAAAAAATTGGTTGAAACCATTAATTATATGGATTCAAATGTAATTTCCTCCAACGGTTACATTTAAATTCACACTATAAATACAAGCTCATAGCTTTGTTTCAAGGTGTGTGAGAGGAGGAAAATCTACACCTACGAGCTGTGAGGGTGTGAGAGTTTTAGGGAGTCAAAAGGAAGCGTTTCTCACACCCACGACACTGACCATTAGGGTTTTCGCTTATATTCATTGAGTGTTGTTAGGATAAAAATTTGTTAGTTTTGATGAGTTAAAACAAACCAGAAGATGTAATAGGACCATCTGGACCTGTTAGCCAGATGATGATCTAGATTAGGACTTAGTCTAGGGGGAACTGCCAGACCAGAAGACCTCACTAGAAGACCCCACCAGAGGACTCCACCAGAGGACTTCTCCAGAGAAGATCAGACCAGAGGCAGAGGACCTTCCCCAGACCATACGAGTCCGAACCAGACGAGTCTGGTGGAACAAAAGATGCTCAGTTTGATCCCCTTATTCTACTGAGTATTCTGGTTGTTCACCAGATAAGGACCAGAAGACACCGAGGTTGCCTGGTGTCTGGTCCTGCCTTCTCTGGAGAGAATCAGAGTTAGGCAATTGGAAGCATTGACCGTTGGTGATTCAAATCAAGTCAAACAAGATTGGATTGAGAAGATATGAAGACAATCAATCAAGATCACACCAACCCAATCAATCAATTAGGGAATTGATTGATTGAAGCTTCCATATATAGAGGATCTGATTGGATTAGCCTCCCAACGGCTATGTCCCTAATCCCCTCTATATATACTTGAGTGCAGATCAAGAAAAAGCTCTAGAAGTATTCACGCGCATATAGCCATACAAAAGCTTGTGATCACTATGCATATTGCACTCACATTTTGTTCTTATTTACTCATCTACTCGTAAGGAGTTTATACACTCAACCTGTTCATCTTGTTAGACAAGGTTGGAGTGAGTCTATCTTTAGATCGAAGTTAGATCTAAAGAGTTTGTAAGAAGGTGCTGGTACTTCAGAAATTCCAGTGAGTAAGTTTGTGAGTTGGTTGTTAGTGAGACCCCTTGGTGATAAGGGAGAGTGGACGTAGGATATTTATCCGAACCACTATATATCTTGTGTCTTTTATCGCTTTATTTTAAATATTGTTTTATTGATCTCTTATAAAAGATTTTGGAAAGACATTATTACATAAGCTTCCGCAATTAATCTATCGAGTGGGACCAACAAGTGGTATCAGAGCAGTGTGTCCACGACCACTGCTTTGAAAAGCTTTTGGTGGTCACCGGGCAGATCCATTGCTCTTTAGTGATTTTATTCAAGTTCTTGTTATTTCCCTAAATTTCTTATCAATATGTCTTCGAAATCTTCTTATAAGAGTCGCAAACTGCCAGAATTCTCGTTCGAGGATTATAGCCACTGGAGCTTCATGATGAGTAATCATCTTGGAGCTATTCATCACCGCATGTTAGATGTGGTTGAAAGTGGCCCCATTAAATTTTATTGGACTCCTATTGATAGTGGCAGGTCTGAGTCCAGAGAAGAAACTAGCGACGCTGCAGAGGATAGAGTTCCCAGACAACGAATCCTCAAAAAGAAAGACGAACTTGACAACGATGAGAGAAAGCTACATAACCTGGACCAGGTGGCGAGGACTGAGATTATCAACACTCTTACTAAAGAAGTTATTGAAAAGGTCAGGACGTGCACCACTGCAAAAGAGATGTGGGACAAGTTAGCTCTGCTCTGTGAAGGAACAGAGAAGATTAAAGATAACAAGCTCCAAGCTGTTCAACACTCTTTTGACACATTCAAGATGAAACCAGACGAGACCATTGACCAGCTGGACATGCGTCTCACGAATCTCTTGAACAAGGCTAGTGCCTTAGGTAAGACCTATTCTGAAAAAGAGATTAATAGTAAAATATTACGTTCACTAACAAGCAGGTGGAGAATTAAAGTCACTGTGATCAAGGACAACAAGGATCTCAACACTCTGGATCACCATCTTCTGTTGTCTGATCTCAAAGCTTACGAATATGATCTTCAAGAGGAGGATCAAACAGAAGAGGTTTCCTCTTCTGGCCAGAAAGGAGTTGCATTCTCTTCAACTCTCAAATCTGATGCCATGCCAAAGGAGTCTACTGCAGATGACTTGAGCCTCAAGGAGCAGGTAGCACTTCTAACTCATAAATTAGACAAAATGAGTTCAAAATATGGCAGGTACAAAAGGCATTGGAAGGAGTCTACCAGAAACAGGAAGAGTTCTTTCAAGCCTGCAGAGAAGGAGAAGACATCTGGAGACTCAAGGGAGACCAGATTCAGAACTCCAGAGAGGAGTAGAGATGACAACCCTGGCAGCTCTGGGAGATCAGATCATCAGAGGAGAGAAAGTAGCCCTGCCAGATCAGACTACAACCAGAGGAGGAGAGAGCCAAGTCCTAGTCCCAGAGGAGACAATGCCTGCTACACATGCAACAAGACTGGTCACTACAGTTATGATTGTCCTCAGCTTACTCCTAGGGAAAGAGAAGAGAAAAGAATCAAGAGAGATATGAGATATGCAGATAAAAGAGCACTGCTGGCAGAAGCAGAGGAGGAGGATACTAGTTCCAGTTCTTCTTCTTCTGACTTTGGATCAGATGATGATGTGTGTCTCATGGCAGACATCACTGAGGTAAATGAAACTACTCTTGTTTTATCTAATTCCAAGTGTACTGAATCCTCTAATTCATCTGGTAACTCCAGAGAGTCTGATATGCAACAAATGCTATCAGATCTCCAAAATTGTGTCCAACTCTGCCAAAAACTTGAGAAAGAGAATGGTAGGCTCAGAGCAGAAGTTCAATCTCTCTCTCATGAGCACAAATCCACCAGAGAACTCATGAAAGATCATTCCAAAGAAGTCTCTGAACTTCAAGATAAGATCACAGAAAGAGATACTCTGGTAGATCAACTCATGAAAGAAAGGAATTCTCAAGAGGATGAGATCACTGAACTCAGAGCCAAATACCAAACTCTTATCAAGGGAAAACAAGTTGTCCACAACATAGAGGAGATACCTATGCCCAGAGAAGCTCCTAAGATACCATCTGTTGTATCTATCATATCAGAGTCTTCTCAGCGCATTTGTGATAAGAGTGGTTTAGGATATTCTGGAATTACCACTAAGACTCACAAGTACTTTTATAACAAAGACAAGTCTGTAAGAGCTGGTAAAGTGGTAGAAATCTGGAATGATAAAGACTTAACTGGTAATGGTTACAAGGTGGTTCACAATCCTGATTGGAAAAGGAATCACTCTGTTAATCACTTAACTAATGGTCCAGAAGAGTTGACTACTCTGGAAGAGAAGATGTTAGAGAATAAGTGTCAAAAAGGGGAATCATTAAAGATTAATGGTTCTGTGAACAATGAGTCCCAAGGAGTAGGAATTACTCAAATTGGAGGACCCCAGAGAAATCCTCAAAGGGAACCTAAACAGATTAGGGGACCTCAAAGGAAACACTCAAAAAGGGGGAATACCAATCAGAGTAATAACTACCAGAGAAGGAACAATGTTCAACAGAACCAGGTACCCCAGAGACAATTTTCTCAGAAAAATCAATTCCAGAATAGGTATACTCAAAGGAACTATAATCACCAGAACAGGTCTAATTATCAGAACCAGAGGAGGTCTTCCAGACCCATCTATAGAAAACCAACTGATCTGGGAAGTTATGATACCAGAGATGGTTCTTCTAGGATGTACCCTTATAACCAGACCTTTAAGACCATGTCTTTGAGGCAGGCCATTCCAAAGGCCAGATTTGAGAAAAGGTACACCATACCTGTTTATAGGAAAGGTGTCCTTATCAGACCAGTAGCTCAATATGTCATAGTAAGAGGACATGTACTGGTAGATAGATTTGGAAGGAAGATAAGATCTCCTCATCCATCAAGAGATGATCTTTATCTATGGATTCCTACAAAACCTGCAACTAACCAATCAGGACCCAGCACTAGTAGGGGACCTAATTAATCTCTCTGCAGGTAGATAAGAGTCCATTGGAGAAAGGATTTTCAAGCAACCATGTCTGGTACATTGATAGTGGATGTTCCAAGCACATGACATTCCAGAAGGATAATCTCCAAGATTTCAAGCCATTAAATGGACCAAGAGTGATGTTTGGTGACAACAACTATGGGGTCACCAGAGGAGTTGGAAAGTTGACCTTCAATGGTGTATCTGTAGATGAAGTCTACTACGTAGAAGGACTCAAGCATAATCTGCTTTCAGTATCCCAATTCTGTGACAAGGGATACTCAGTGAAGTTTTCTAGTGATTCATGCACTGTTTTCTCTTCTGATTATAATGATATCTTGCTAATAGGCTTGAGGAAGGGTAACATTTATCTTGCAGATTTTAGCAGTTGCCCAAGGAATGCTTGCCTGGTTGCTAAAGGATCTGCAGAGAACAGCTGGATTTGGCACAAGAGATTATGTCATCTTAACTTCAAAACATTGAACAAGATTGCCAGAAAAGGTCTCATTCGAGGTCTTCCTAATGAAGTGTTTAAGAAGGATCAGGTTTGTGGTTCATGCCAGAAGGGTAAACAACCCAAGACTTCCTTTAAGGATGTCCAGAGCACAACCACAACCAGAGTACTTCAACTACTTCACATGGACCTGTTTGGACCTGTTTCTCCTCTTAGTTTCAGTGGAAGGAAGTACACCTTAGTAATAGTAGATGACTTTTCAAGATACACTTGGGTAGTGTTCTTGTTCAAGAAAAATGAAACTATAACTAAGCTGCCAGAGTTCTTCAAGCAGATTCAGAATGAGCAGAACCAGAGCATTGTCAGAATCAGGAGTGACAAAGGAACAGAGTTTTTGAATTCACATATTGCAGATTATTGCAAGGATCATGGGATTTTTCATGAGACATCTGCTGCCAGAACACCTCAACAAAATGGAGTTGCAGAAAGGAGGAATAGGACTCTCAAAGAAGCTGCAAGAACACTTCTGGCAGAGTACAGCACTCCACAGAGATTTTGGGCAGAGGCCATCAATACAGCTTGTTACACTCAGAATAGGTGCCTGATTGCCCAGAGACACAATAAGACCCCATATGAGGTATGGAAAGGTAAAACCCCATCTGTTTCATATTTTCATGTTTTTGGATGTAAGTGTTTCATCCATGACAATGGGAAATCTAAATTAAGAACCTTTGATGCTAAAGTGGCTGATGGAATATTTTTGGGATATTCCAGCACCAGTAAAGCTTTTAGAGTTTTTAATAAGAATTCACTTTGTGTGGAGGAAACACCTCATGTTGTTTTTGATGAATCTTCTTTTGAGTACAAGGTGGATCCTAAGTCTTCAGATGAGACCCAGAATCAGACTAAACCCAGAGTTATCAAGGTCAATCCACCTATTCTTGATTCAGATTCAGATTCAGATGAGGACCCATCTCCTGGTTCTCTGAAGCAGCAGCCTTCACAAGGAGCAGAACCAGAAGAGGTTGGAACTCCTGTAGGGGGAAGCTCTTCTGCAGGTGGTGATAATCACCAAGGTACTGCAGAAGATGATCACCCAGGCAAGACCACGGGAAGGAGGACCCTGGTTGATCACCCCAATGACCTGATCTTAGGAGATCCAACTAAGGGTGTCCAGACTAGGAGAACTATTAACTTAGCTGCCTTATTCAGTTGCTATGTGACCTTGATTGAGCCCAAGAACATCAAGGAGGCACTGAAAGATTCAAATTGGATTGTGGCTATGCAGGAGGAATTGAATCAATTCACCAGACAGGATGTTTGGGAGCTGGTAGACAGACCAAGACATCAAAAGGTGATAGGCACTAAGTGGGTTTTCAAAAATAAGAAAGATGAGAATGATGTCATTACTAGGAACAAGGCAAGGCTAGTGGCCCAGGGCTATTCTCAGTCTGAAGGAATAGACTATGATGAGACTTTTGCTCCTGTTGCCAGACTAGAAGCCATCAGATTGTTCTTAGCATATGCTGCTCACATGAAGTTCAAAGTATACCAGATGGATGTGAAATCTGCCTTTCTTAATGGGATTCTCATTGAGGAAGTGTATGTTGAACAACCTCCTGGTTTTGAACAAGGTGACAAGGTGTTTAAGCTTAAGAAAGCTCTTTATGGGCTGAAGCAGGCACCCAGAGCATGGTATGACACTCTATCTCAATTTCTTCTGGACAATGGTTTTACTAAAGGTAAGATTGATAGGACCTTGTTTAGGAAAGAAGAAGGAAAGGACATCCTTCTGGTCCAAATATATGTTGATGACATCATATTTGGATCCCCTAACAAGAAGCTGTGTGAGAAGTTTGGTGAGCTCATGCAGGGACAGTTTGAGATGTCCATGATGGGTGAATTGAATTACTTTTTGGGTTTGCAGGTTAAGCAATCAGAGAAGGGAATTTTTATTAATCAAGCTAAGTACACCAGAAACATGTTAGAGAAATTTGGAATAGGATCTAGCAGAGCAGCCAAGATCCCTATGATGACAAATTTCAACATGGATCCAGATGAGTCTGGAGAGAGTGTGGACCAGACTCAGTACAGAGCACTTATTGGTTCTCTTTTGTATCTGACTGCAAGCAGACCTGATATTACTTTTGCTGTAGGAGTTTGTGCCAGATTTCAAGCTAACCCCAAGAAGAGTCACTTGGAAGCAGCTAAGAAAATATTGAAATACCTCAAGGGAACTGTGAGTTTAGGATTATGGTATCCTGCAGATGACAATTTAGAATTAAGTGGTTATTCAGATTCAGACTATGGTGGGTGCAGAATAGATAGGAAATCTACAAGTGGAACATGCCAATTCTTAGGGAACAAATTGGTATCCTGGTTTTCCAAGAAGCAGACTTCAGTTGCTACATCAACAACAGAAGCAGAGTACATGGCTGCAGGGAGTTGTTGTTCTCAACTTCTTTGGATTAGTCAACAGCTTAGGGATTACCAGATTAGAGCTAAGGATATTCCTATTTTCTGTGATAGTAATAGTGCCATTGCAATCACCCAGAATCCAGTTCTTCATACCAGATGCAAACATGTTGATATAAGGCATCATTTTATCAGAGATCATGTTGAGAAGGGAGATATAAGGATGGAAAAGATTGCAACAGAGAGGCAGAGAGCAGATATTTTAACCAAGCCTTTGGCTGAGACCAGATTCAGAGAGTTAGCTTTTGAGTTAGGATTGTTGGATCCAGAGACAGATTTGATTTAGGGGGAACATCAGAGAAGTATCCTTACTTTATTAATTATCTTCATAAATTTTCTTTATGCTAACATACCTGCAGATTAGATATATCAGAGAGGGTATACTTCCAGATGAGGTATACACCAGGTGATACTTATCCCAGATGAGGTGCTGAGTCAAAGTTATGTCCAAAGTCTTTATTGACCAGGACCAGATAAGTTCCATCAGAGGAGAAGTATCACCAGACTAGTTGTGGTATCATCTGGTTACAATATCAGGTGACAGGTATGTCTTTTCTACTCTGGCCTCTGATCATTGGGATACACTTTTCAAATTAATAAGTACACTCAAAACCTTTCACCTTCGGAGTGTATTTAAGACTAGGGTATAGGGCCTAGGCAATCATTTCGCCTTTTCTCTTGACTGCCACAAAACCCCTTTATACCCAGTCCCAATGACTATGCCAACGCACCAGATTAAATCTGTATTTCGCCTTTCATCATGGCCATCGGATTTAATCACCGTGCAAAATGTCAATCAATTCTAAAATTGATTTTGTTTCCTAAATTGAATTTGAAACAACACGCGTTCACACTTCATTTAATTTTCAAGCCACGCGTACTACTCTATTTAAATCAATTTTGTTTTCAATCTGTCCTTTCACGTTTCCATACTATTCGAACCCTAATCTCTCTCTACGAAGCATTTTCTCTCTCTCTCTCTCTCTCTCTCTCAGTTATGGCACCCAAGTGCAATTTTGATCCAGACTATGTCTGCAAGAAGCTCAAGTCAGAAATGGTGGTGGACTTCTATTCCACTAAGAATCCGGCCGCTTTGGAGATTTTGGAACTTCTCCGACGTTCTGGGCTGGAGGAGTTGATCTCAAAGGTTCCCAAGGATCTGCGTACCTTGGATGGTTATGCTGCACAGTTTCTTATCCGGATGAAGATCCACGAAGACTATATTTCTTCCAAGATTGATTCAGAGGATCTTGTTTTCTCTAAGGCAGACTTATGTGGTCTTTTTGGTAACCTTTCTGCGGAAGGTGTGGACCCACTGAAGTACAGAGAAGGAGAGGCGTTGGAATCCTTCAAGATGTTTGCCAGGAATTCATGCCAGAATATTACCAAGGGTTTCTTGGACAAGCATCTTAGGCAGAAGTATAAGGTGCTTTTTGACATTGTGGTGAAGATTCTCATGTGTGAGAGCCATAGCACAGATGCCATCTTCGTTGGCAGGCTCTGTGTTATGAGGGCCATTCTGGATGGTGTTCAATGTAACTGGGCTGAGTTCTTCTGGGGAGTGCTGAGGAAGAACAAGGTGAAAATACAGAAGGAAGAATGCCCCCAGTTGCCAGGAGAGCAACAATTTGTGTTCAATGCTAATGTTTCATTGGGCACAAAACTCACTCTAATTCTGGATTCGATTCTTCCAGAGAAGAAATGGAGACAATCCTGGTGTAAGGGCTTTCATAAGTCCAAGATTATGTTCTCCAAGGATGGTCCTCTCCTTGGCCATCCTGATTCTGATGGTGAGCAAGCCATCCCTGCTCCTCCCCTTCAAGCCATTCCCTCACCTGCTAAGGGGCAGAAGCAGCAGCAGCAGCAGAAGACTCAGAAGAAAGCTGCTGCAGCAACTGGTTCTTCAGCCGTTGCCTTTTCTGGTTCCTCAGAGGAGGACCAGATCCCTCTTCTTGATGTACTGAAGAAGAAGAGTGATGTTGCCAAGAAGGCAGGAGCTTCAAAAAGGAAGAGGCCAGAGGAGGCCAAGAAGAAATCTGCCAAGATGCCAAGGACTGGCAGAGGAGCTCCCAAGAAAACCCTTCTGGTGGATGAGCCATCAGAAGAGGAAGAGGAAGAAGATGAAGTGCCTCTTGTGAGGAAATCCAAGGCCAAGAGAGCCCTTCTGCAAGATTCAGACTCTGGATCTGATCTTGGAGAGGCCTTGGAGAAGGCCATTGAGGATGCCACCCAGATGATGGAGGATGCTCCAGAGCCTGTTTTGCCTGCTGGTGTTGACCCAGCAGAGGTAAACCCTTCCTTTCCCTCTTCCTCCCCCATAAATCTTGTTTCCCCTTCTACCTCTCCCCCAGATAACATTCCCCAAACCCCATCTGCCTCTGGTAACCCCATTCTTCCACCAGAGCAGACTATTCCAGATACACCCGTCATACTCCCTCTACCATTCCTACACAAACACCTTCTCCCCCAAATTTCCAAACACATATCCCCACTAACCCCTCTCCCCCACCTTCTGTATCAGAGGTACCCTCAACCTCCTCTGGTGCAGAAGTCCCCCCTTCAAACACTTCCACCTTCCAAATCCCCCATACACATTCTGTACCAGATATCCCTTCCTCTTCTGGTGCAGAGCAACCAATCCCTACCACCTCTACTTCACAAAATCCAAATCCTCCCCAAACCCATACAGACCAGGACCCAACCATTTCTATGGCTCTGGGATTCGTTGGCCCTCCCCCCTCCCCAACCTGTTTATCCAGCGATGATAGTGAAGATGAGGAAGCTTCACTTGAGCCTGTTGACTTAGCCCCTTCCTCCTCTGCCTCTGGGCCCAAACCCTTCACTTTCTCATCTGCAGAAATGGGTCCCATTAGGCAGAGTATGAGTGTAAGTGCTCAGCTCTGGCTAAGAGAGCATTTTCCAGTTCTTCTGGAGCACTTACCACTTCTGGCAGAGCTTACTGATGCCAAGGTCTGGAGCAAGGCCAGACTTGAAGATGTGGAGGACCTGGTGCTTTTGCTTGAGGAAATGGGTGCCTCCAACTTCACTGCTTGGGAGATTGAGCTGAAGCAGAAGATGAACATTCAGAACCCAGCAGAGCTGGAGACTCCTGGTGCAGCCAAAGTCTTGATTCGCACCTTGCTCATCCAAAGAGGAGTCATGCTCACTCCAGAGGGCCCCACTTACAAGTTTGGTCCTCACTTTGTCTTCCCTCCAGAGCTTTATTCAGACGAGGAGGACTTTGAGATGTCTCCTGCTGTGCTCCAGAAGATGAAGGCTTTCTTCAACGAGCAGATCATGCAGATAGGGCATTTTTCCAAAGCAATCCAACATATGGCCCCTGCTATGATCGAGCATCAGATTAAGCAAGAGAGGAAAATCTTCCTGAAACAGATCAAGTCATCTCTGGCAGAGGTTAAAGCTTCGTTCAAGGCTAATGGCTTGTTTGTCAAGCTAGATGTTATGCACAGCCAGAAGCAGCTCCAAGAGCATGTGATGGAGCAGATGAGGCCAGTTTCTGTACTCAAAGTGGAAATGGCCAGCCAGATGATTCAGACTGCTAGACTGAAGGACTCCCTCCAGGAGATGTTGGAGAAGCAAGAGAGACTTGTTGCAGAGTCTAAGGCTTACCTGGAGGAGGCCAAGCAGCTTCGTGATCTTCACTCTTCCTCCAACACTGCCTTGCCTGATCTCATAAGGCAGGTAGTGGAGCCCCTCCTTGATGAAGTTAAAAAGGGGGAAGAGAAGGCCAGAACTGATCTGGCGAAGACCACCAATGAGACTCTGTTTAGCCATGGAGCTCGTCTGGACCTGTTGGAGAACACTCTGGCCCAGGCTGAGTTGCAGAAGAAGAAGAAAGAAGAGTTGAAATCTCTATCTATGGCTAAACAACTTGCTGCAGAAGAAGAGTCATCTGAAGCTGAGCAGGATCCTTCTATCATTCCTGGTCCTGCTAAGAGAAAGATTAGAAAAGTAAAGAAGAGTTTCCTTGAATCTGTTGTCGAAGAAGCAGAGAAGAGATACAAGGAAGAGACTCCAGAAGAGAGGCAAGCCAGAATCAGGAAGAACATAGATGAAGAGCAGAGGCTCAGATATGTTAGGAGACAGAACAAGAAGGCCAGAGAAGCTAGTATTCCTTCTGGTGCAGGTGGCTCAGGTCAGAAGAGGAAAGCTCCTGTGGAGGTTATGAACATCTTGCCACTAAGGACAGAAGGGTCTTTTGACTCTACTGTGCCATATCCTCTGATTGAGAGATGGAGAGAAGCCAAGACCCTCTGGTTCATTCAGCATTATATCCAGAGGCCAGCACCAGAAGATGATGAGCTGATCAACAGAACCTTCCATTCTTGGATGCAAGCCTATGATGCAGACTTGTACAAGCAGCTGATGGATTCAACTATTGAGTTCAACCTGGAGGTGACTGCTCCTGAATTTACTTATCTTAACACTCCCATGATTGGGAACCAGGTGGATTGGGCAGAACTGAAGAAGCTTTACAAGACCAAGGTGTTGGTGAATTTCACCCCAACATCTTCTGCAGAGTTGAAGGCCGTCCAGGATAGGTTCCTTGACTGGTTTCTTGTCCCTAAAGAGAACAGAAGATATGCCTAGAATAGGACAATGAACTTCAATGTAATCTGTAATTATTTTTGTCCTCTGGTTATTAATGAAAAATACATATCTTCTCTGTTCTAAAGACAACTCCTTGTTGTCTTATTATTTGCCTGATGAGATCTATTCTAAGGTCTCATCCCTTTATTGTTTTCTTGCTTAGTCTTACTTTTGATCAGTTCTGGTAGTGTTTTAACTCCATCAAAAAGGGGGAAATTGTTAGGATAAAAATTTGTTAGTTTTGATGAGTTAAAACAAACCAGAAGATGTAATAGGACCATCTGGACCTGTTAGCCAGATGATGATCTAGATTAGGACTTAGTCTAGGGGGAACTGCCAGACCAGAAGACCTCACCAGAAGAGTCACCAGAAGACCCCACCAGAGGACTTCACCAGAGGACTCCACCAGAGGACTTCTCCAGAGAAGATCAGACCAGAGGCAGAGGACCTTCCCCAGACCAGACGAGTCCGGACCAGACGAGTCTGGTGGAACAAAAGATGCTCAGTTTGATCCCCTTATTCTACTGAGTATTCTGGTTGTTCACCAGATAAGGACCAGAAGACACCGAGGTTGCCTGGTGTCTGGTCCTGCCTTCTCTGGAGAGAATTAGAGTTAGGCAATTGGAAGCATTGACCGTTGGTGATTCAAATCAAGTCAAACAAGATTGGATTGAGAAGATATGAAGACAATCAATCAAGATCACACCAACCCAATCAATCAATTAGGGAATTGATTGATTGAAGCTTCCATATATAGAGGATCTGATTGGATTAGCCTCCCAACGGCTATGTCCCTAATCCCCTCTATATATACTTGAGTGCAGATCAAGAAAAAGCTCTAGAAGTATTCACGCGCATATAGCCATACAAAAGCTTGTGATCACTACGCATATTGCACTCACATTTTGTTCTTATTTACTCATCTACTCGTAAGGAGTTTATACACTCAACCTGTTCATCTTGTTAGACAAGGTTGGAGTGAGTCTATCTTTAGATCGAAGTTAGATCTAAAGAGTTTGTAAGAAGGTGCTGGTACTTCAGAAATTCCAGTGAGTAAGTTTGTGAGTTGGTTGTTAGTGAGACCCCTTGGTGATAAGGGAGAGTGGACGTAGGATATTTATCCGAACCACTATATATCTTGTGTCTTTTATCGCTTTATTTTAAATATTGTTTTATTGATCTCTTATAAAAGATTTTGGAAAGACATTATTACATAAGCTTCCGCAATTAATCTATCGAGTGGGACCAACAAGTGTCAAGCTTGTAACTCTTAGCTTAGAGAGGTTTTCCCAATCTTAGCTTGAGGCTAATACATTGTAAGGGAAAACCTCACATAGTTGGAGAAACCAAACTGAAACCAAAACCCTCTTGTTAGGTTTGTTGGTTGAAGTTAGTCAGTGAGGAGAGGCAGCCCAGGGAGTGGCGTGAGTCCAGTGTATCTGTGCATCTTGGCACGTTAAAAACAAGAATCCCAGTTAGTGGATTTCCTGTTAAATCAGGCTGCGGATGTAAGAGCTTGAGTCTCTGAACCACGTTAAACTAAGTGTTCTTATCTTTTAAAGTATTTACTGAAGTGTTGTGAAAATTTGCTCACTGAGAGCATTGTAAAGAAAACTTTGGTTAAGCATTCAGGTCAGGGAGAATCCTCTCACTGACCAGTTCAGGCAATGCGCTCGAGAGTTAAGTATCTCGAGTCACTGTGTTGCTAAGAGCATGAGCCTTCCAGTCTTCTCACTGACTTGGTAGCTCAGCCTCTTAACAATGCAGTGACTTGAGTATTCTTTCACTGAACTCTTTCAGAGCGCAACGCAAAGTTAAAAGAAAAATCTCCTAAATTCCCATTTTGGTATTCGAAGACGGGACCAACAAAGCCATATTCAAATGATATACATCGCCATCCCCGGCAACGGCGCCATTGACTTAAACCGAAAATACTAGCTTTCTACTAGTAGTTTCCCCACAAGAGTATGGGTTCACTGTAGTATGGGCAAGTATAGGGACCAAGTATTATCGAACCCAAGGGAAGTGATGTATGTGAATAGATCCCCGAAGATCTACGCGTCGTAATTAATATGAGTGTATGTTTTTGGGTTTTTGAAAAGAAAATATAATCGAAACTAAATTACTCTATGAATGCAAAAAGAAAAATTAAACTAAGAACGTAAAAGTTGGTGTTTTCGAATATGTGATGGTGATGCTCGGGATAAGAATTCCTAGTATACTAACGGAGCAGGTACATAATCAAAGTAATTGTGACATGCAAGAAATAACCTAAGTAAAGGATTGCAAGATGAAAGCTCAAGAATTCAACCCTAATACTTTATCCTAACAATCGACTTCACTAAACCACTAACAAGTTAATAGTTAGTGCTTAATTAACGAGACCCTAATTTAACTAAGGTAATGTGGTCGTCCTCACTAGATAAACCGGTAGATTAATTAACCCTTTCTAAACTCTCTCATTAAGTCTACTAGTTGTTAAAGAGTGATAAGGTCGTCCTCTCTCGAACACTTTTCGAACGAAATTCAAAGGTAAAGATAAGATCGATTTTAAGAATTCATTAATTAAGAGAATTAAAACTAAACGTCATGAATTACCCTAACTATGTACCCACATCCTACTTCTACGAGTTCATCCTACACCAAGCATACAAGGGTTTAGCTGGACATGGTTTTAACGACAACCAAAGCAATTGAAGAAATAACGAACATAAATATGATGATTTGAACTAAGAAATTATTAAACATAAACTAGGGTTTCAAAGAAAATAAATGCTAAGAACTGAAATTTGATTAATAAAACTAAGTCTCAAGTATTCAATGTCAAAGAGCGAAGGAAAATAAATTAAAATCCAAACTGAAACAAGAATTCGTAAAGTAAAACCTCGATTACACGCAAAAATAAAGCTTGCTCGTCTCTTCCCTCTTCTAACTCCCAAAAAAGAACTCTAAGTGTTAAGTGGTGTGTAAAATCATGTTCGGAAGGGTTATATATAAGCAACGGGTCGAATCGGGAGTTAATGGGCCAAATCCACGCCTGCTCGAGCACTACTCGTGCACTAAGTGCACGAGCACAATCCATTCGAGCGCATAAAACTTCCAGAGAGCCAAAAGTGCTCAAGTCCTCGAGCTCGTGCACTAGGTGCACGACTTGATGTTGCTTGAGCACTATGCATGAGCACTCGTGCACTAGGTGCACGACTTGGTGTTGCTCGAGCACTATGCTCGACCACTCGTGCACTAGGTGCACGGGTTCTTCTCGCTTGTGTACTCCAATGACACTTTTGCTCCCTCGAATTAATACTTTTTTGTATTTCTTCGATATCTTCTCATCCGAGCATCCGTTTGAGTCAATTCAAAGTCCTACGAACTCCTCTTTTCGCCCTCTATCCATCTATGAGCATTACATAGATAAATTTATTAGTGTGTAGAAATAGTACTCAATTGACTCTAAATACTCAATAAAATAGACCAAAACTTGGGCATTTCCAGCTACGAATCATGACAATTTCAAGCCTAATCAGTGAACACTTGACAATCATGGTTTCCCATGATCTAAAACCGTCTAGCACTAAGCTCCATCACTTTGGTAACCACCCATGTCTATCTGTAACTTCTCACTCTAAAAACTGCAACCACTTGAATTGATAACTTCCAAGTCGTCAACCTGCATGTTTAGACATTAAAGACAACATTGAAACATTCGGAGTTAGTGTTAGGAGAAAAGACAAATTTTGATGTTGCAAAATATGTTGTAACATTCTATACAACATTGAGCCAACATCAACAAATATATCATTGATTATTGTATTGTATATACAATAGAGAACACACGCAAAATATAGTAAAAACCTACTGGCTTGGTACGTCCCTAGACGTAGTTATTCATGATGAACTGGGCAAATAAATTATATGTATCTCCATATTCTTTATTTTACAGCATTTCAATTTCAATAAAATACACTTCCCACAATTCAATTCGACAATTTATGTATTCCATTTTAAATTTTCAATTAAAAAAAATGTTGTTCAAAACATACCTCGCCATATTATTTTATAGTCGTTCTTATAAATAAGTTATCAATATTCATTAAACCTCTCGCCGAAATAACGAAGAACGTTTAAATTGGACATTACGGGTATATCAAACTCTCAACATACAATTTTATAACTTCTGTCAATATCTATCTTACTAGATAAGCGCCCGCGTATTACGTGCAATTTTTATAAAAGTTAATTATATATGTATTATATTTATGTTCTCCGTTAATATAATTATATTATATAATAATTATATTCAAATAATATGTATTTATAAAATTATGGGATAACTTCTTATTAATTCACGACTTTTAGATCTAATCTCAATTTAATTACAATTTTCAATATTCTTGTAAAAAATTCATGTTGTTTTTTTGTTTAAATTTGTTATACACTTTTAAATTATGACATAATTTTCTCAACTATGCGTCAGATACTTCATTTTTTGCCTCCCTAAGACAATTTCCTCAATGTAGGGAGAATTTCAATACAATCACTAATACACTCTCATGCGTCTATTATTTTTTTTCTTCTAAAAGTGTTAGTCATATATCGAATAGAAACTACTAAAGATGTAGTGAATTTTCATAATATTATTGAAAGTTATACCTAAAATGAGATTAATTGAGCCTAAAGATCGTGAATTAATATATATATATATATATATATATATATATATATATATTTATATATTTAATCTTAAACTTATAAATATTTTTTTGTTATTATATTTTAATTTTTTTTAAATATATTAAATCTAAAAATTATTTATATAATATATTATACGATATAAATATGTAGTTCATTGCACATGTATAAAATATGAAATTTATATATATGTCATTTAAATTATATAATATAAAATAAACTATTAAGCATTTTAAAATAACATTAACAATATAAATCATTAGTGGTTTTAATACGACTTTTGATTTAAAAAAAAAATATAAAAATTATGTCAAAATTCATGTGATTGCATTTTTTTTTATAATTAGAGACAATATTATTACACAAACATAATGTCACATATTAAACACAATTAAAGGGCAACACTATTCACCTCTTAATAAAAAAATGATATATCAAGTTTGATTTAAGACTAAAAAAAGATCAAATTATTATAATTTTGGCTTACTGTGTTTTCTAGATAATTAGAATTTGTCAATTATATGTTAAAATTTAAAATAATTAGATTTTTTTAGAAAAACTTAATCGATAGAATAATCAAGACTATTTAATATACTTAAATCTTTTTTTTATTTTTTCACAAATTAAGATTTTCTAAATAGGAAATTCTCCAGTATAGTGAGCCAATAAAAATAACTCAATTAAACATTAAAATTTCATATCATTAGATTTTTTTTTAAATTTATTTAATATATTTAGTAATATTATATAGAACTAAATATACGTAACTTATTTAGTTGAATTACTAACAATTTTTCTTTAAATATGTGATATCCTCAAATATAGTTACATAAAATATAAATTGGTATAATCACGATGTAATTTATAATACACTTTAACACAAATTGTTATATGAAATATTAGATCCGTAAAATAAATAATATTTAATAAATTTGTGGATTTTGCCCGGGTCGGATAAAGCAATTTTTTTCCCAAATTTGTGGGTTTTCGCTCCCAAATTGTGTTATTATATGGACAAATGCATGTTACTGGAGGGAAAAATGTGTGTTACTATTAGACTAAATGTTATTTTTTTACCAATTTTTTGTGTGTTTTTACTGAAATAAATATTTTTTCATACAGTATAAAGCAATATGTGTGTAACTATCTATTCAAATATTGGTTTTCACAAATATTTATTTATTTCTACAAAAATAATTATTTTTCATACAATAACACATGTAAGGTAGTGAAAAGTGTATTACTATAATAACACAAATGTCTTACTCAATGAATAAAGATGTGTTTGCACAGATACATAAAAACACCCTCCCAGATTGTGTTACCATAAGGACAAACATATGTTACTCTAAAAGAAAATGAGTGTTATTGTGGGAGCAAATATTTGTTAATGTTAGAGCAAATGTGTTTTAATGGTGGAGGAGTGTTGGTGTTAGAGTAAATATGTGTTATTGCAAATGTGTGTTAATTTTAGAGTAAATGTGCAATACTACAAATATATGTTATTATTGGAGAAAATGTGTTAGAGTAAATATGTGTTATTGCAAATGTGTGTTAATTTTAGAGTAAATGTGCAATACTACAAATATATGTTATTATTGGAGAAAATGTGTGTTAATGTTAGAGTAAATATGTGTTATTGCAAATGTGTGTTAATGTTAGAGTAAATGTGTGTTACTACAAATATGTATTAACTACAAATGTGTGTTAATGCTAGAGTACATGTGTGTTACTACAAATATATATTACTATTGGAGCAAATGTGTGTTAATGTTAGAGAAAATGTGTGTTACTATTGGAGTAAAGTGTGTTAATGTTAGAGCAAATGTGTGTTAATGTTAGAGTAAATATGTGTTACTGCAAATGTGTGTTAATGTTGGATCAAAAGTGTGTTAATGTTAGAGAAAATGTATGTTATTGTTGGAGCAAATGTGTGTTAATGTATGAAACAATAAATCTAGATTTAAAGGGATGGGGAATAAATTAAAAATGACATATTTGTTCTTGTAAAAATACATATTTGTCCTTATTGTTGTTTTAAAGTAAAAAAATCTATTTTTTAAGGACTAGTAACACACATTTTGTCTTACAGTAATACACATTTGCTCATATAATAACATAACCTGAGAAAGAAAATCCTAAAATAAGCCTTGTGCGATTTTTTTATTTTTATTTTAAATATATTTTACATATGAAATATTTCACAAGAGAGTGCATCATACTTTAATAGACTCGAATTATATACAGTTGTATTCAAACTTTATAGATATTAATAATATAGCTTAATTGATAAATATCATGAGTATTACTTACGAGGAATAAGGTTTAAGTCCTTGTGAGTGCAAATTTTTTTTAGATTTTTTTTATACAATAAGACCACATAGATAACACATAAGATTCATAAATTGGGATGTGTGGCTTCTACAATCATACCACATAGACGGAATTAACCTCAAAACTACACATAAACAAAATGAATCTCACGACCACCAATAAACATAGAAAAAAAAACTACTACGACAAAGAAGCATAAAAAAAAACTCCAATTAATATGATAGGGGATTTACTATTCCTTCCCATTCAATAATGAATGTATAACAAATGTTGGAGTACATTAATAAGTTCAAATTTAACAGAGATTTTTTCTCTCTCCCTAATTGTGAAGGGTAAAAAGGTGAAAGAGAAGTGAAATTTATCTCATCAAATACTCCCTCCCTCCCATTTAATATGATTGTTGTCTTAGAACCTATTGACAAAACACTAAATGAATGCATAATAAATGTTGGAGTACATTAATAAGTTCAAATTTAAGAGAGATTTTTTTCTTTTCCCCCTAATTGTGAAGGGTAAAAAGGTGAAAGAAAAGTGGAAATTATCTCATCAAATGCTTTCTCCATTCCATAGCATTCTTCTTATTTAAATGCATAGTTTTAAGGAAAAAAATTGAATATGTAAGTATTGAATTGAATAAAATAATGATATTTTAATATTTTATTGACTTTTAAAAGTGAAGATTTTTCCATTTTAGAAGTGTTAAGGGCAAGGTTGAAAATATCGGTATCGGTGGATATATCGAAACTTTTTATTTATGGAAATTTCGATGGATATATCGATATCGATATTCGATATCGGTAAATTTAAAAAATTAAAAAAAATCAATAACAAGCTTTTAATACATAAAATTTACAATAGAATTTAACTAAATTTTATATTTGTGATATTTATCAAAATTATGGATATTTTCTCGATATATCTCGATATTTTTTTGATATTTACCGATTTTTTTCGATATTTTACCGATATTATGTTCGGTTTGCACACAAATATAGTCGAAATTAATCTTGGATACCTATATTTATCGATTTTTTTACGGATATTATGGAAATATCGTTACCCCCAATATCGATATCGGTGACCATGAAAAATAGATATAAATTTTCGGATATTTTCATCTTGGTTAAGGGTGCTTTGGGATGGATGGAAAAAAAATGTAAAAAATTCTATAGGAGAGTGATCAATCAGAAACAAGAACACTAATAACATATTCTGAATCTCTCAATTGTTCTTACAAAATTTAGAAATCAGTTGCTCAAAATGCGAATATTGATTCTCTCTACTAAACACCAAATTGCCAAAATAGATGACAAAAATCAGGCACACTCTTTTCTCATTGAAAACAAAACTAGAAATCACATACAAATTGGGATCGAAAATTAACAAAGGTCGCAGAAGAGGAAGTCGAAGCAAGCGTCCGTACAGTCATAGAAGCAGGAACAACTGCACCATTCAAATCTCCAATTAGTTTGATTAATTTTTTCGAAATTGGAAAAATCGAAGAGATTTACCTACCATTCGTTAACAGCTTTGTCTTGATCATCTTCCATGGCGGGATTGTTGGCGTTCGAATGGTCGATGGATTGAACCTCCGGTGGATCCATTCTTCTCAATCCTTTCTACAGAGATTAGGAGTTTATGTGTGTGGAGATTTGAGTTTGAGTGGCTCGAGAAAAAACAACCTACTTTTTGGTTTTCCACTTTCTTTCTGCCATATCTTTCCATTTGTTTGGACCCTTTTGGGCAGCCGATAATTGGACCACACAAGCGCACCATTTCTTACGATTTCTTCGTTTCAACTTCTGTGAAATAGAGTTTCATAGACGAATCATTTGCAATTTTTTTTATTTTTTTAGTGTAATTAATTATTACTAGCTTTTAGTATAATTAATTAATATTCCCCCCGATTCATTTTAGATTGTCCGAATTATCATAAAAGAGAGTTTTTTTTTTTCATTTTCTCAATCTCTTTCCCAAAATGACAAAAAAATACACATATCATTTTAATTTTTCCACTTAAAAAGTTGAAAGGACCCGTTTACCCTTACTTTATATCCACAAAAATAACTGTATACCCACAAATACTAATAAACAATTATTTTATTAAAACTCGTGTCACTTTGAAAGTGAAAAAAAACAAAAATGAATCGGAGGGAGTATTTTTTAATTAAATAATTAATATTCTTCCTATCCTTCCATTAATATTCTTAAGTGATAACAACTCTTACCTTTCAAATGATTCATGTATAAATTATTTTTACTCTATACTTTGTCAAATTATAATTTGCATTATTAAGGCAAACTCTTTATTAATAAGTTTTACCGTGAAATTAATTTGAAGTGTATTAATTGTCACATATGTTGCACAAGTGCGGGTGCGGGAGTGCGGGAACAATACGATACGAGTTTGAGGATACAAAATTTTAAAAAATATTAGGATGTGATTCGGCAAGGATACATCTGTTTATTTATATTATATTATATATAATATCTAAAATATATATATAAATCTAAAACGAGTGTCACATTGTCAATTTAAATTATATTATATAATAGATTTCAATTGAAATAACATATTTTATATTTAATAAGTAGGATTCGAAATAGGGTTCGAGTATTCATTAGATGGATTCACCACGTGGCAGTCGTGATACGCACATATTCAAGAATCGTACTTTTTTTTAGGAGACGGGTATGAAGCTGATACTACCTTGTGTTATTTTTAAAAGAATTCATGATAGGTTATCACTTATTTTAGATAAATACAAATGTTTTTTAACAAAAAAATAAAATATGTCCCTCCATATCTTGATAAGCTTTTCATTTTGTCGGAATCGTTGTCCTAACCAAATTTTTTTTTTTACCTTTAGTCTATGCTTTTTTTTTTTTTTTTTTATTCTGAGAATTTTAGAACCTATAACTCACTTTAGTTTGAATTTTAAAATTAAAATTTTTGAAATTCTAATTCTAAAACCCTATGAATAATTTATACAACACTCATTTACTTTTATATAATAAAGATAAAATTTACTATACTCAAAATGAATATAGATTTTAAAAATCCTATAGATTACAAAAATTATTGGTTTTCAGAAACGATTTTTTTAAAAACCACTTAAAACTAAAAAAAACATAACCTTAATTATAGGTAAATATTTTGGTAGTCCTAAGCAAAACTTTTCACTTTTTTAATGGGTTTATTCTACGCTACCATATTGGATAGTATCAAATAGAGCTTTAATAAATTGTACAATACATAAAGAAAACAAAACAAACAAACAAAAAAAAAAAACTTTGCTTTATAACACAAGGTAACATGGTCAAAATCATTTAATGATAGGTGAATTTCACATTTCTCTGTCTTTTTCTACATTTATCTCTTCCTTTTTCCCCTTTTATTTTCCTTATCACACCCTAACAAGTGTATTGCTTTAAAATTTCACAGGATTAAAGACTTTTTTTGGTAAAAAAGTTCGTTGGTATTCAATCAGAATTTTATGTCACTTAAAAACAATAAATTGATATTCAATATGGATTTTCAATTTTTTTTAAAGAGATCATTCAAATCCATTGGTATTCATTCTAGACTTTTTACTATTTAAAAATAATCCATTGGTTTTAAAAAATATAAGAGTTTTAAAGGATTGTTGTATTAGATAGATTTTGAAGGACTTTTTAGTGGTATCTATAAATATCAACAATCTCATCCAAACCCATCAGATTTTAGAAGACTTTTGAAATGACTGTTGAAGTGCTTACTCTGGTAATGTCTCTTCACTTTTGAATATGATTTCTTTGACAAATTGTCGGTGAGGGTGGACAACCCCCCCCCCCGACTTGAATCGAAAATATTAACTTTCTGCTAGTAATTTCCCCGCAAGAGTACGGGTTCACTGTAGTATGAGCAAGTATAGGGACCAAGAATTATCGAACCCAAGGGAAGGTATGTATGTGAACAGATCCCTGAAGATCTACGCGTCGTAATTAATATGAGTGTATATTTTGGGGTTTTTAAAAAGAAAATATAATCTAAACTAAATTACTCTACGAATGCAGAAAGGAAAATTAAACAAAGAACGTAAAAGTGTGTGTTTTCGAATATGAGATGGTGATGCTCAGGATAAGAATTCCTACGTATACTAACGGAGCAGGTACATAATCAAAATAACCGTGACGTGCAAGAAATAACCTAAGTAAAAGATTGTAAGATGAAAGCTCAAGAATTCAAACCCTAATACTTTATCCTAACAATCGATTTCACTAATCCACTAACAAGTTAATAGATAGTGCTTAATTAACAAGACCCTAATTTAACTAAGGTGATGCGGTCGTCCTCCCTAGATAAATCGGTAGATTAATTAACCCTTTATAAACCCTCTCGTTAAGTCTACTAGTTGTTAAAGAGTGATAAGGTCGTCCTCTCTCTAACACTTTTCGAACGAAATTCAAAGGTAAAGTTAAGATTGATTTTAAGAATTCATTAATTAAGAAAATTAAAATTAAACGTCACGAATTACCCTAATTACGTACCCACATCCTACTTCTACGAGTTCATCTTACCTCAAGCATGCAAGGGTTTTAGCTAGACATGGTTTTAACGGTGACAAAAACAATTGAAAAAATAACGAACATAAACATGATTATACGAACTAAATGACTATCAAACATAAACTAGGGTTTTAAGAAAATAAATGCTAAGAACTGAAATTTAATTAATAAAACTAAGTCTCAAGTGTTCAATGTCAAAGAGTAAACGGAAATAAATTAAAATCCAAATCGAAACAAGAATTCGTAAAGTAAAACCTCGAATACGTAAAAATAAAGATTGCTCGAACTCACGGTGCTCTTCTCTCTCCAAAAACTAACTCTAAAAATCAAGTGGTATGAAGTGTTATGTGATAATCCCCAAAAACGTGTTCGGAACAAGTATATATAAGCATCAGGCCGAATCGGGAACTTATGGGCCGAAAAACGAATCTGAAGGAAAAAAGGGGAATAGCGCTCGAGCGGGGGCGCTCGAGCTTAACAGCTCGAATGACTCTGGGGGTCGAGCGCTGGTGCTCGAGTAGTGTAGCTCGAACGGTGCAATGGCTCGAGCAGTGGCGCTCGAGTAGCTCGAATGCTCGAAATCCTCTGTAAGTTTTGGGCGCTCGAGCAACACCCTTGCTCGAGCGGTGGCGCTCGAGTGACACAGCTCGAGTGACCCTCCTTCTTCTTCAAATGATATGTTTCTTCTCGCGCACTAATACCATTCGTATTTCTTCGATATCTTCTCATCCGGGCATCCGTTTGAGTCGATTCAAAATCCTACGAACTCCATTTTTCTCCCTCAATTCACCTATGAGCATCAAAGAGACAAATTCATCACTATGTAGAAATAGTACTCAATTGACTCTAAATACTCAATAAAATCGATCAAAACTTGGGCATTTCTTGCTACGAATCATGCAAATTTCACGCCTAATCACCCCAACCCCACCCCCCCTCCCCTCCCCCCAAATTTTTTTGCTCCAAGTATATATGTATGTATATATAGTCGATGAAATGAATATATATCAAATGCAGGTGTGAACTTAGGAGAAGTTCGAGATGGTGGAGTGTGGCGTGGGCTAAAGGTGTTTATGTCCTTCATTAAATTAGTCCATAATAATTAACTATTAACATATATAGGGAAAGATAACTTTGAGTTGGTGGACGAACCTTCATCTTCAACATTACCGATTAATTAAGACCATAACTTTGAGTTTATTATTCAAATCCAAGAGCAAGAGCAACAAGAAGATAATGCTTGAAGGACTCTGTATAGCAATGGATATGTGGATGAATGTTATTTAGGAGGACATGATATTACGGAGATTTTTTTTGTCTTTGACTCTTTTTATAAATTCGAATGTATGAAAAAAAAATCTTAAACTCTTTGTATGTCATAAATCCATGAAATTCTACTAAGAGGGCGTTTGGCTGAGCTTATAAACTCCTTAAAACATCTTATAAGTTGTTTAAGAGCTTATAAGTACCAACAATGTGTTTGGTAAAATAAGATGTTTAACAGCTTATAAGATCATAAAATAAGCTCCTACCATCTTATAAGCTGTAAAAAAATAAGTTGAAATTTTCCAACTTATTTTCCTAACCACCCCCACCCCAGCCACCCAACTCACCTTAGAACCACCCCACCCTCATCCACCCTCCCCCCATTCCAGCCACCCTCATCCCTGCCCCCAACCCCCACCCCATCCACACCCACCCGCCCCCCGCGCCCCCCCCTCCCCACCCCACCCCTACCTCAAAATAAAAAATATAAAAAAATTATTTTTTGTAAATTTAAAAAATACCCACCCCACCTCTCACCCCAACCCCAACCCCAACCCCACCCATATCTCAAGATAAAAAATAGAAAATTTTATTTTTTATAAATTTATAAAATATTTGTTATAAATTATCAATGATCTTATAAGTTGTATTAGTCAAACACTTTAGCAACTTATAAGCTACTTAAAAATTACATCTTATAAGTTCTTAAAACAACTTATAAGATGTTAGAACTTATAAGATGTTTCAATTAAGCTTAGCCAAACACCCTCTAAGTCTACAAAATCCATTAAAATTCTGATTTAAAAAGTTTTACAGAATCCTAAAAAATCATTTAAATTCGCATGACTTTTTTCAGCTAAAAAGTCATTTAAAATTCTAATCTAATACACCCCTAAGTAAAAGAAAAAACAAAAACAAAAACAAATGATAACCTTAACAAGAATGTTGCCAAAAAAAAAAAAAAAAAAAAACCCTTAAGGACGGTAGGAGTATCGATTATGAAACAAATCAAAACATTGAAGTATACCCGCAACTAATTTTCTTGATTCTGGAAAAATGAGCTCATTATAGAGCTTACCTTCTAAAGTGAATTAACGAAGATAGGTTAAAGTAGGGAAATTTGACCCCTTTGGAGAAAGATACATTTTAATAAGTATTATTGAAAAATATTCAAGGTACCCAATTTAAGTGGAGAATGTAATGCATATTTATAAAATATATATTATATATTATTACATCAATTATTTTATTTAATAATTATCGGATTTGATATAATGCATCAAATCCGTAATAATTATTGCATTAGAGCGACAACGGCGAGAGGCTCGCTTTGAAGCCATGTCTATTAAGGATGAACAATTCAGTTGTGATTTCATTGAGTTAAAATTTATCTCAATGCAATCACAACCAAATCGTTCACCAGACATCTATCAAAGATATTGTGAGACAGACAAAAAAAGAATTGTGAGACAGACGAAAAAAGAATTGTGTTGCTCCGATCGGAGCACCACCAAGCAAAGATTTAGCATCCAAAACTGTTAACTAGGGCGATGCACATGATCTTTTCCGGAAAAATATCAAGAAAGTTTGCAATGTGTCTGTCTTTGACAATGAAACCTTCTCTCCAATTCTCTGTGACAAAATGTGTACATAGGCATGACTCTGCATCATCAATAGCAGCTGCTAGTTCCCTTGTTAACAAAAATAAAAATAGGGAGGGCCCAATCGGCTACTTGACATCTCATAGGGAATGCCACGCTGCAAAAATAAATATGTGGCGATTTCGAGCCTCCTAGTTTTCATATATCAGCAGCACCCAGTTCGAACGTAGTATTGGGACGACATCCCAAGCTCGGTGGGGTCACAAAGCCTCGACTGTTGAACGACAAATTGCAGAATGTTTTGTGGCAACTTGGTTGGCTTGAAGCTGAAGTCCCCCATTCATTCAACTTTAGATAATGTCCATTTTTGTCCATCTCTTCGTCTAAGGTACGGAGGCACGCTGTCTTCAGGAATACACATATAGTGTCTTCTGAGGAAACATGACTAGTTTTATCAGCGTTCCAAATTACTTTATTATTGAAAAGGAGGGAAGGTGAATGAGGGTGAGGTAGCTTACTTTGGCGTCAGTCAATCTATTAATCTCTTTGGGTGGATGGTAGCATCATATTTGGACGAGCAATTCACAAATGGATGGTCTAGTAACTCACTGGCTGTCGGCCTCTCTGCTGGATTTCTCCTAAAGCAACGTTGCAAGAAATCCTTGCCTTCTGCTGACAGTGTTTCCGGAATTGGTGGACTCTCCTTTAGAACCTTGAACAGTGCTGCTGCCTGCATCAATATACACACGCCTATTTCATTCACAATCTTTACCAAAAAGATGCCCACAATTACTAAATTCAGTCGATGCAGCAGAATTGAAACGAAATGTTGACATAGGATAAATTTACAAAAAAATTACTCCCTCCGTTCCTAATTATATGTCTGATTTTATCTATTCACACAAACCAATTTTTCATTTATTACAATATAAAAGGATGTATACCCTAATTTTTTACCACATAATAATTCTAATAAGTTTATAATTACAAGAAGATGGTTGGTATTTATTAATGGTATTGGTGTAAAAAAGGGTAAATACTTATTGATATTTGCAAAGTGACAAACAATTAGGAACACCATTTTAAGTAGAATCAGAGAGATAATTAGGAAAGGAGAGAGTAGTACATTAAGTCAAAAGCAGAATAAACTAGCTATGGTTATCATCCTTATTCTGCAGCTTTCTCTGCCTATATAGACATGACTCACGATATTCTATCAGGTCCAACTAACTCAAGCATGATATTAACACAATATTCACCTGGTATTTAGGATTGTAGTATGTAGGAATCCCGGCCCAAAAAGAGGAAGATGTTTGTAATTGAAGACAACATAAGGACTCAAATGTATGGATGTGGAAAATAAAGAAATTTTGAAGGGAGGGAAAATGATACTCAATTTGAACTGAGTTAACAGAATTCTTGTACTTATAGCATTCTGAGAAAATTCAGCCAACTCTCGTACATATGATTATTAATCAAATGTTAAGGGAAGTTACTGTTAATAGATGCTATGTGGATCTAGAAATCCTCAGAAACTGATCTACTTTGCCAAGTAAAGAACCAGGCGCTAAAGCTATATTTGTCTTGGGTTTTGTAAACAAGGTTTTGGGTTTTAAAATCTTAAATCAGTTCTACTTCAGCATTTTAAAATCCGTTTTAAGAAACCGCCCCTACAATTAACCTGTTAAACCTACCAATCCAACTATCCTTATACTTTCACCCAATCCATATTACTCACAACAATAATATAATAATCTAAAATCATTCACTCTTGCACATTAATATAATAAAGTTAAACTCACCCTACTAAAAACCCAAAATAAACACACAGTTTTTTAAAAGTCACTTAAAATTCAAAACAAGCATCACCTAGGAGATTTATTCAAACAGTCCGTGAAAAAAGAATTGTATGGGTACTACAGTAATCACTTCCGACAAAACATTAGCAATGAACTATCTTACAGCTGATCTGATAAAGCGTCCTGTAATTTCATACAAGGATTTGAGCTAAACTTATTAAGAGAATGTTTTATAAGACTAGTGTTTGCCCATATTGATAACTTGAACACAGAGTTCATTATAATATCAACCCAATCCTGGACAATAATCTGTGTGAAGCATGATAATCCTATTTCAGGGTACAGAAACTTTAGGTTGCAACATATATGAAAACTAAAAAGGAATTACCCAGAAAAAATACCAAAATTTCAAATACTATAATACATCTTTAATCAAATGAGTAAATTTCCCAGTATGCTTACCCCTTCATACTCGCTCCAGGGAGGCTTCCCATTCATCATTTCAATAATAGTACAGCCCAAACTCCATATATCAACTGCTAAACCAATATCAGCATTAGCATCCTTTGTCGGCACAGGCTGCAGCAGCTGCAAGAGATAATATGGTGTTAGTACAATTAGGCAGGGTGAAGAAACTTGAGGTTGCAATATAGCTGTATACCTCTGGAGCAATCCAATATGGACTACCCTTTAATGATAGATTTGCCGCTTGCCCATTAAGCTGCAAATTACAAAGAGAACACAAACTCAAATAAGTATTAATAATTTAAACAAAAATGGAAAAAAGAGCAGCCCTAGGTGTACTATCTCATATGTCAAGTTTGATCTATGTGTTTGGCATGTATCATAATTTTGCTCTTAAGCTCCATTCTGAAGTTCGAGGTGTAACCTTGAAAGTTCTGAAAGAGTTGAATATATATTTTTTATCAACTATTACATTTTTAATTCTTTAATCAATCCCCATATCTAAGATTTTGTGACTATTAGGATGTTGTGCATGTAAAAAACATTAGGATGCACTAAAAAAACTGCCAACAACAGAATGAGCGTTAAACAATATATTCACTATCAGGATTTAAATTTCTTAATTGCTGCATTCTTGGTATGCATCTTTTACAAACAGTAAGATAATAACTGATGCGATAAGAAGCCTCCTTTAACTATGTTGGTTCTATATTTTCATAAAACTGAAGCATATTGAGTCATTTCAGAAAACCAAAAACTCACATGTTTAGCCATCCCAAAGTCCGCAAGCTTGACAACTCCATACCCATCAACAAGTAAATTAGCACCTTTGATGTCCCTAGACAAATGGACCATCATCAAACCAGGTCAGAAGAATTTTACACGAATACTAGATATACATAAAACTTCATTCTGAGGAACCCCTAAATCTTTGAGTTTGAAAGATGTCATATTCTTAGACGCATGGACACTTTTCTCTGTGGGACGACTGGACATAGACTATGTCAAAAAGAAGGGTTTCTGGAGACACTTCAATCGAACCAGTATACATATTATTTTCTTAAATCTACACAGTTGGGGCATTATATTTATAGGTCATATCAATGGCTTCCTCTATCATTGTGTAACCACAACTGATGTGGTGTTTTGAAACCAAACAAAAAATTAAATGGGATAACTGAAACAGCAACGAATCTAATCTTGCTTGTCAGTGCGTTGAATTAGCATCCCAAAATAACTTTTATCTTAAATTTCCAACTTTTTTTTATGTTGTGAGATATAGAATGTAGTGCAAGGAAATACTATTCTTTTATCATATTCATCACAGTATTGTTGTGCTCAGTTGTATTGTAGCATTCTGTGCCTTCATATTTATGCCTCTATCATCCATGGATGTTGAAATTTTGACAATAATCTGGCAGAAGAATTATGTTATTAGATTATGAACAAAATAAAATACCAAAAATTTACCTGTGTATAGTTTTTGTGCTGTGCAAATAAGCCAAGCCGCACAGAATATGACGCGTAAAGTTGCGGACTACAGATTCTGTAATTGCTCCACAATGGTCATGGAAAAATTTATTGATCGACCCCGGATGAACATATTCCAGGTATATATAAAACTTGTCACCAACCTGCATAATCAAACAAAAAGTGACACCCTTAATTAGCATCCATGTAGAACGGCACCAAACCGATAGTAGAGCTCAGGAAGAAAAATACGTACAATTTTACTACCGTAATATTGCACAATGTTTGGATGCTTTAGGTTGCTAAGAACTTTGATTTCCTGAACAAATCCAAAAACATGAGTTCAACTGTTCAAGGTTCTGTTACTATAAATAGTCACAGAAAATAAGCAAACATGACAAAAGATATCAAGTGAAAATTTGCAGCTCAGGGGAAAAACAGGATAGGGAAACAGTAACATCCATTAAACATCAAACTATTGAAATACAGATATTAAATAGAAAATCATTACGACTCCTGATCAAAACTTATAAAGCACTTTTAACTGTTTTCCATGAATAACCTAGATGAGTTTGAAACACCTTTCCCAAAAGTTACTGAGAATCCCATATGCATCATTAGTTTTAATGTTTTCTATTCATCCAATTAACCAGACAGCAAATTGTAAAGATGATTATGATTTGAATTTCTTTCTTGATGAGGTTTATTTCCATTATTTACAACCTATCTATGCTGATAACATGAAAAGCTATTTAATATTTCATAGAAATTAAAGATTCAAACATTCCAGGCACCCTCAAATAATAGAAATCAAAGACAACCCAGTAACTTGTCTGAGATCATAGAAAATGTATATTGCATAGAGTGAACACGTTCAAATGAATTAATATATTCATATCCAGACACTCGTGGTCAAGCAGGATCATAGATAATCCAGAATTATTTCTCTAAGATCAAAGAACAGGCATGTTTGCATAGAACTTAAGAATGGTTAAGATTTCTGTCTTTACAAGAACTAGTCCATAAAATGGAATGGGGGTCATACTTAACATTTAATGCAGTTTATAAGGGTTCAATTAGAAGATAAGGCTGTGTACATTTCACTTCAATTTTACATGTTTATTCAGCTAAAAAAACATCAACATATATTATATTCAGTACATTTTCCTCCAAAACAATCTGCTCTCGCCCTAGAATATTTCAAGTTTTATTGAAAGTACTTCAAAATATTCGAATCATTACACTCCAGAAGACATTAAGTATAACCAAGCATTCATCACATTCCCTTATACATTTCCCAAAGATACCTTTTCTGAAAGAATACCCAAGAAAAACAAAATATTCCCAACTCTCTATCATATAGGTGTATCTTACATGGTATTCTTCCATGTACTAGTATGCGTTATTATTGTAATTATCATTTCTCGTATCAATTAGAGAATGACATAATCTGTTATGGCAAATAGTGATAAATGTTCACTAATACATTTATGTCATTTATCAATCATGTTTATCTATGTCAGATTACAATTTCCCCAAGTCCAGCTTTAATATAACAAACTTGGCAAAAAAATTATAGTATCACACTAAAAGGAAGATACTAATGCTTCATCAAAACCATTATATGCCAATAGAAAACAAGAATACATGAGACTAAATAACAAAACATGAGAAGGAGTTAAATCGGAACCCAACCTGCTGCAACTGTCTCATACTCTCTGCAGATTTTAGATCATCTGGTAAAATTTCTACCTCCTTCATTGCACATAAAGCTCCTGTCTCCCTATTGACAGGAAAGAGTAGTTAATAAAGTATGTTCAATGTTGAAAAGGGTAAAATATGTGTAACCATGCATACCTGTTGGAAGCCACATACACGCTTCCAAATGTCCCCCTCCCTATGAGCTTCCCCTTTTGCCATTGAGATTTAAGAGGTGTAGGTTCAGGTTTACCTGCAACCTGAGAAATAGGTGAGTTCTGTGCAGGGAAGTTGGCTCCAGGAAATTCAGGTTTAGCTGAAAGAGTGGAAATCGGAGTGGGTTGCAAAGGCATAGAAGCTCCTGAAAAATCAGATGTAGAAGCAATAGGGAAAGTTGAGCTGGGCTGTGAAGGCAAGCTAGCTCCTGGAGGAAGAGGTAAAGGATGTACTGTTGCCTGAGCATTACTTTCCCATCGTGCCACTGATGTCTCTGAGGACATTTTGGTAGATGGACCCACTAAAGGGATGTGAGAACTACCTCTTGGACTCTGAAGAGGAGAATTATCAACACTTGCTGCATTTTTTTCGTAGGGCATACGGTAATTAAAACTTAGTCCCATATTCACGTCAGAATAGGGAGCATCTGGAGCAGACCAAACTTGAAAAACACCGGGAGGAGTCAAATAATAATTTGCCATCATATCACTGCGTCGGGGGCTAAGCGCAGGGCTTGCATATGGACTAGTTGGAGCACTGCTAGGAACATTAATATTGCGACTGCTGTAGGATCTTTCTTTGATTTGTTGCTTAATTGAAGACCTCCTAGGTATCTGAATGTCAAACTGATCTCCACTTGTCTGTGCATGTTCGCCTCCTAATCTGGTGATTTGGGAATAAACGTATATACCATTAGAACTAATACTCACCCATGATAAAAGAAAAGTACCCATATGTCACATATAGTTAAATGGTGCTGACCACAAAAAGGCAAACGCATAACACAAAATTTCAACAGTTTAAAGTGCAGCAACAATGAAGGTTATTAAACAGGAAAGTCAAAGTCATAACAACTCAAACTTGATAGCAGGATTGAGGTGCAGATTTTAATGCAATTGATCTATGTTTTAAAAGCGGAAGCGGAGATTGAACCGGACAGCCTCAGCGCTTTTGGTCGGACCGGTCGGATCGGGGTCTGACCGTTAGTAAAGCGGTTGAGCCGGATGACGTCATAATTATATAATTTATAATTAAATATAAAATTTATAAATATATAAATATTTTTTCCTTGTAATAATAAATCATATGTACAAATTATGACGAAAATCAAATAATATACATCATATAAGAAAGTATATTAATTAAGATGGTAAAGATGGAGATGTCAAAAGTCTACTGAAAAAAAAAGGTTTTGCAATAATCTTTTACAACAATCAAGCTTACTAAATTTCAGTAGAGGAACATTACGACAATCAAGCTTACTGGATTTTATTTAGTCCATTACTTAATCAAGAATTTAATTTAAAAAAAAAACCTTTGGGATTAAATAGAGAAGCAGTCGCGCGCACCTCGCCGGAAGGAATGTGCTCGCCGAAAATGGAGAAACCGGCAGAACCGTAGAAGGAGAAGCAAAAACGGCAAGAAAATATGAGGGAGAAAAAAATTGATGCCAATAATTCAATTAAGGCTTCACTAAAAAAATTGCAAAAAATGCCCTATTTTTTTTTTTTTTTTTTTTTGAAAATCTAATGAACCGCCGGGTTGACCGGTCCGACCAGTGACCGGTCCAACCCGGTTTTGCCGCTTTTGGCCGGTTCGCAGCCGCTTTGGGAGGAGACCGGCCCAATGTCATTGAACCGTTCGTTAAGCTTGCCGAGTAGCGGTCCGACCGGCCGGTCCAACCCGCTTTTTAAAACAGAGCAATTGATGTTGGAAGAAGTTTTGTTTCCAACAGTAAAAACTGTCATTATAAATAACAAACTAGACTGGACAGGGCTGACATGATTTAGAAAATTAGTAATTTAAACTGATTATGGATGCCTCAAATTGCCCTAATTCAATAGAAAAAATGATCAATACTACAAGCCACACAATTACCGATATAAAAACAATCAGCTGCTATATTCTGGTTCCTCAAATGCCTAAGCCGACGCTCTGTCTAATCAAAAAGGCCAAGAAATAGGCATGATCCAAATGCTGAATGAAATCACAATGCATGCAACAAAGAGACATACAAATTTGATAGGAAAAATGTGTAAGGCGACGCTACATACGATTCACAAAACATGCAATGGGAATCAAAATAGAAATAGAAAATAAATAAAACAGAACAACTTGAATTCATCTCTAATTACATTTCCTTGAATACCTGTACAGCCCATTGAGTCCATAACCACCTCCGGCATTCAACCCCTCTGCCTTCCCCCTTTCTCTGTCTCCCTTCTGATTCCGATGCGCATCCGGCGAGGGCAACGGCACGTTGAAGGAGCTGGAGGTCGAGACTCTAGGGTCATTCCGCAGCAACGGATGCAATTCCGGCATGGGCAGGGGTTGAGGCAACGCCGACGCCGACTTGGACCGGGAATGCTCGGTGTTGCTATGCAACCGCCACGAATCGGCGTCGTTTTTCTTCAACTGCGACAATTTCCGGGCACGCGCGAGGTTCCGATGCCACCGCGAGGAGAAGAATCCGGTCTTCGCGGACTCCCTGCCGCCGACAATGATATCGTCCTCGGATTGCGACTTCGAGAGGGATGAAAATGGGGTTTGCCACCAATGCATGATTGATTGTTGAAATTCCTATCGATCGTGGTCACCTAATTTGCATCGATGAGAGATGGATAGGGATTGGGAATGGGAATTAGGGATTAGGGATTTCCTCCAGCAGAGAATTTGGGAATGTGGCAAATAGCATTGCGTATAAAGAAGAAAGAAAACACATCGGAGAAATGTCTGGAAATGTAAACGCTGGACGACGCTGTTTTACATGAATATTTATTATTTTTTTGAACAATTCAAACTTAACGTTTAAATATAATAATAAATCAAATTTTAGAACAAGTCCAACTGTTTTTTTTATTTTATTTTTCCTTTTTAATGCTAAGCACATAATATTTACTAGTAGATGCAGATTGTGTTGATTATTCTAATAATTCATATAATCATATTTCAGGTGTGTATCATTTTATTAATATTGCAGCATAAATTATTTAGTATTCACTAAGTGTGTTCATTCTGTTTTTTACAAAAAAAATTATTTTTCTCACCATGCAATTATCATTTAATTATTTTACGTATCATTGACTTTATATTTACAAACAACCACCAAACTTATAAATGAATCCCAAAATAAACTTGTATTTCTATTTTATATGCATTTTTTAAAACCTGTAAAAAACAAACGAGCACATTTTTCGTGAACAGTATTGAATTTTGAGTCTAATTTCAAATTAATTTTAACTTTTCAAAATCCATTCACTCAATGAGATTTAAAAAGTCAAAATTAATTTAAAATTTAACTCAAAATTTAAATACTCCGTCCAAGATCTTATTTCATATGTGAGTTTGCACAATATTTAAGAAAAATGGAATTGTGTGAGTATAAATTTAAATAATAAGATGTGTTTTATTGACTTTTGTGAGTATTGATTGTTTCCTTTTTAGGATATGAAAAAAGAATTGAGACATTCCAAAAAAAAAACCGTGAAAAAAAAATCCAGAACAAAGAGAGTATAAATTATATACTTGAGTGCGTACAAGACTGTGTGGTACCTTATTATTATACACAATCTATCTTTCATGAACATAATGTAACTTTAATATAAATAATTAGGGTATTTATTTTGTTGAATTGACCATGGAATATAACGTTTGCAGTCGTCTTCTTGACAGTGGTCCAATCATGAAGTATGAATAACATGGGTGCCATTAATAATAATTTGGTAATAAATTTTTTTCTCGAAATGAATTTGGTAATAAATTCTTAAAGAAAGTGAACCCCGCGTCCGTACGTACTTATTGACTTTCTTAATTCCTTTAAGATCCGATCAACTTGTGGTCCAAACTTATGGTTCTTTTTAGGGGAATTTTTTTTTTTATCAATTTAAGTATATATTTTTTCTCGATAAAATATTGCACTACAACTGAGATTTTTTTTAAAAATAATATTAATTATTTTATTAAAAAGTATTGATTGTTTAAATGTAATAATAATTTTTTTATATTGAAAAATATTTGTTGTGCATCAGTATGGGTATTCAAACGTTACTCTAATATGAATCAATAATAATAATGGCAAAAGTAGAATAAAATAATATATTAATTATTATTTTAAAACAAAAGGTACAATTCTATGTGACCTAATTAGTTCTTCGCCATTATTCAAAAAATTATTTCTTCGCCATCAACACATGCTCCATGTTTGCGCAACATTATCCAACAAATTCATTGTTCGAGGAATGTAGTACAATTGTCGTGTATCCTTCCCACCACCTCTGTCGACGTTACCGCAACGCCTGCTACTGCTTCACCACCTCCCTGGCGTCAGTTCTAAGTGAACTAATAACACGATGTTCCAACAATCCCCTGAGTCGACGTTGAATGTTATATTTACAGAAAAAATTTAAGTCGACTTTGATTTAGTTTTTCTGGTTCTTTTAAGTTTTTACAATTTGAAATTGTACCATATCATATTTTTTTCCGAACGTTTCTATACTGTCGTCATTTTTCTACCCTCCTTTGTCATTTTCATGTACGACAACTCAACGATTTTTTATTTTTTCAGCGAAATTATTGTTCATCTCAAGTACATATTTTTTTTATATATATATATATTCTTTTTTCAAGAAATGAATATTATTTTTCACTAAAAAAATATATCACTTTTTACATGAAAATAAGACTTTTTTTAAAAATTTATTAAATTTAACTAAAGAGTGATAATGTTGTTGGGGTTATACGTGAAAGTATGTTTTTACTTTGTATAACCTATGTATTAAACACTTATTTATGAGATTAAATCTTTTACCACTTTTGCTTTAAATATAAATGAATGTTATATGTGTGTGTGTATCACTACAACAAAAACCACCTTTAGTGAGGAAAAAATTAGTGAGAGTATGAAATAACCCTCACTAAAGGTAAAATTTGCAAAGGGTTTAATTAAAAGCGATTTTGTTCCAATTAAAAGAATCTATTGTCACTAAATGTGATATTTGCATAACATAATTTAAGAGAAAAATTGATCTTCTTTTCCCCAAAATTTATTCATCTCTCTCAAAAGGTACCCTTGCTCCTCGCGCCGTCTGCCGCCTCTGTCACCTTCGTCGCCTCCACTGTGTTACGCCGTCCACCGCCTCAACCGCATTGCGCCATCCGATTTCCTCGTAAAAGTCGCCTCCTCCTCCAGCGCAAAACATAAATTCTTCACTCGCTCCACCTTGCGACTGATTAGACGTAAAATTATGATGTTTTGATGCTCATTTAGTCCACATATTGAGTGTTTTTTGTGAGTTTTTAGAGTTATTCGTGTACTATTTTTATAAACTCATCAATTTGCCTTTTGGGTGTGTATATTAGGAAAGAGGATGAAAAACGGAGTTCATAGGACTTTAAATCGATTCAAACGGACTCCCGGATGAGAAGATATGAAGGATTTACGAAAAGTATTAGTGCGAGAGTTGAAAAGTATCACTTGGCTTCAGAATGGAAGAGGCGCTCGACCATGCCCTTCGGTCGAGCATGAGCTGCTCGACCAAGGCTGGTCGAGTGCTAGTTGATCGCTGGAAAGAAGGCACGCTCGAGCTGTGGTCGAGCGATACACGCTCGACCAAGAGGTGATCGCGCGCCATCCGTTCGCTGGAGGAATAGGCCGCTTGACCAAGGACAGATCGAGCGCCAGGCGCTCGACCACGATGCTTGGTCGAGCGGCTACGCAGGTTAATATTTGAAAACATATAAATAGATTCGTAAACCCTTATTTTTACACATCTAGACTCAATTTTCGAAGGAGAGAAGGCTGGGAACGTGATTTTGAGGCTTGAAAAGGTTTTTTAGAGGAGAAACGAGATTTATAACATACGAGATTCACAAATCGATCATTACTTTGAACGGTTTAGTTTTCATCTTTTGTTTTTGATACTTTTAGAGACTGGGGTTATTTTTTCAGATATTTATTGATACTTTAAGAGTGAATTTTCTAGATTTTGACTGCAATTGAATTCGTAGTTAGATATATGTTCTTGGATTTCTTGATTTATTCGATTATGTTTTTTATTATTATAGTTGTTGTTTGTGTTTTTGTCATCAATATGCTAGGATAAACTCTTGTATGCTTAGGATATGATGAACTCGTAGAAATTAGGATCTTGATAGACGAGTAGGATCATTCGTGGTGTGATGAGTTTTAGTTCTCTTAGTTATTGAATTTTTCTAATAAACCCTAGAATAATCATAGAATTAAGTACGAAAATTGTTAAGGTTAAGATGACCGCATCACTATTTATCAATGAATAGGCTTAAGGAGAGGGTTTTTAAAGGGGTTTATAATTAACCGGTTTACCTAAGGAAGACGGTCGAATCACCTTAGTTAAATTAAGACCTTAATAATTTAGCACAACTCATATAATTTAATTAGTGGGTTAGTGAAGTTCAGTTGTAAGAATCGAGTACTGGAGTAATTATCCAAGCTTTTACTTTTACAAATTTCAGTGCTAGATTAGGGAAGTTGATTGCCTAGTTTAGAGTACACTTAAGAATTTAACTTGGAACACCACAATTATCTTAGTTGCCGAACTAATTCCGTTAGTATACGTAGGGAGTCCTATCCAAAGCATCATTCCTATTAATTGCACTTCGTCTAAAGTTAGTATAGTTTGATCTTGCTTGCTAGATAGTAGTAGATTAGAGTTAAATTAAAATTATTCTTATTTCCCAAAAACAACATTCATATTAGCTATGACGCGTAGATTTTCAGGGATTTACTCGCATAATAATTCTCATATGGGTTCGATACTACTTGATTCCTATACTTGCCTATATTACAGTGATACATACTCTTATGGGGTAACTACTAGTAAAATTTAGTATTTTACGACCAATTCAGCGACAACCGCCGCCTCCACTAGTTCGCGCCGTCCTCTGCCTCAACCGCAAAAAAAAAAAAAAAAATCCTCGCTTTCCCTGGCATTGATTCAAAAGTATGATGTTCTCTGTATAAAAATAACTCTGTTGCTTTTGTTGCAGGATAATAATGGATTATTGCAAATAGTTGATGGTGTAAGTAATTCTAGTTTGATATGCACATTTATTGATATGTATAGATTTTCAATTATAATACTCTTTACTTTGCTTAAACGGGAACGTTGGATGATCCTGCCCTAGTTAGTGCCATAGTTGAGAAAATTGAATTTAATGTGTTGTTAGTATGTATGACAATTTCACCAACTGAGTGCTTAGTTGCTTACTTATTCTAATCCATTCATTTTCATATTTGCATAAGGAAGAGGCTGCTCTTTTGGATTCATTGATTGGAAAGAATTGTTTAGTTATCAATTGTTTAGTTAAAAGTCCATCAAAATCATCACAACTATAGGTAGATAGCTTATGAAACTCAACATTGTATATAATGCATTTTACTAATATTTACTAAACTATAGGTGCCAGCTTTTGTGGACAACTCTATTGGAACTTGGAGTTTAATTATGGCAACGCATGACCTTTGAGTCTTACAAGCTCCAAGAAAGTATACGTTTAGACACAAAATTTTATCATCTTGTTACGTGTTAGAATATCTATGTAAATAGGGCCTTCAATGGGCCTTTAGGTTTAGGGTTACATTTACCTTAATTAGCATAGCTCTTGTAAATAAATATTCACTCTTAGGAATCATTGAATATACAATTCTGATTTTCCCTTATGAACTCTTTCGTATCAAGTTAACATGGTATCTAGAGCAAGGTTCGATTTCTGATGTTAGTTTAAAAAAAAAATTAGGGTTAGTACACTGTAGCGCACAGTAGCAGCAGTCCTCTTTCCGGCCATCCCCGACCGACACCGCCTACCCAGGATTGACGGCCACCCTCCGGCGACCCTTCGCCCGAAGCGCCGCCACCGTCCGCCGCGCGTGTGCGTCACACGCGCCACCGGACTGTTTCGCCGGCGCTGCTCTCTCCGGCGCGTGAGGGCGCGTCCCTGGCCAGAATTTTTTCCGACGACGTTTGGTCGACTCGTCTCGACGTCCCCGATCTGTTCGTGTACCCATTTTGGTCAACATCTCATCGGTGTGCGATTTCGTGTTTGGGTACAGATTTTCTCTCCCGTTTATTTTGGAAATTTTGTTTTGTTTGATTTGAGGTTCATTATGGCTGATGATAAGAAACCTACTGCTGATGTTATGCCCGCAATGGTTAAAATTACGGAGCATAAGCTTAGTTCCACAAATTATTTAGATTGGCGTCAAACTATTGAGCTTTATCTGTTGAGTGTATCTAAGGATATTCATATGACCGATGATCCACCCACTGATAAAGCCAATAATTTGACTTGGTTACGAGAGGATGCTCGTTTGTTTCTACAGATACGTAATTGTATCAGTAGTGAGGTGATTGGGATGGTTACCCATTGTAGGACTGTTAAGACTCTTCTCTCCTATCTTAATTTTTTGTATTCGGGAAAAGGGAATGTTTCCCGAATATATGATGTGTGTCAAGCTTTTTATAGGCCAGAGAAAGGAGATAGACCATTAACAGAGTACTTCATGGACTTTAAGAAAACTTATGAAGAACTTAATGTTTTGCTTCCGTTTAGCCCTGATGTCAGTGTCCAACATTCTCAGCGAGATCAAATGGCTGTTATGAGTTTCTTAGCAGGGCTCCCGTCTGAATTTGAGACTGCAAAGTCACAAATTCTCTCTGATACTCGAATTTCTTCATTGGAAGAAGCCTTTAGCAGAATCCTTCGCACCGAACGCACAAGCTCTACTACATCTCCCCAACCTAATAGTGTTCTTGTGAGTCGAACTCCTACATCTGACTTTGGGAGGTCACAGTACAAGGCTAGTGGAGGAAAGGGGCAGTGGTCCTCAGATATGGAGTGTCGTTATTGTCATGGCATTGGACATATGAAGCGAGATTGTCCAAAGTTGCGTAATAGGAAGCCTCCCTCGTCCGCTCATGTGGCTGCTAGTGGCTACAATTCTGGCCACTCTAGTGAATCTGTCACTATCTCTGCCAGTGAGTATGCAAAGTTGATGCAGTCGCAAGCCAATTCAGTTACCACCATTGCTGAGTCAGGTAAACCTAATGCATGTCTTGTTTCCTCATCTTCCAAGTGGGTCATTGATTCTGGCGCCACAGATCATATGACAGGTAACTCGAAACTTTTCTCTACCTTTGACTCACATACTACTCACTTTCCTGTTACCCTAGCTGATGGTTCACAATCTCATGTCATGGGATCGGGAACTATTAACCCAACACCTTCTCTACCCTTATCATCTGTTCTTAACCTTCCCCACCTTTCCTTTAACTTGGTTTCTGTGAGCAAACTTACACGCAACCTCAATTGTAGTGTCTCATTTTTCCCTAATTATTGCTTGTTTCAGGATCTTTCGACGAAGAGGATCATTGGTAAGGGACATGAATCGGGTGGCCTCTACATCCTCGATACACACCTATCCGTAGTATGTACGGGAACCATCAACCCCATGGATGCACATTGTCAGTTGGGTCATCCTTCTCTCCCTTTGTTGAAGAAATTGTGTCCGCAATTTTCTAAGTTATCATCTTTAGATTGTGAATCTTGTCATTTTGCTAAACATCATCGTGTCAGTTTAAGTCCTCGAGTCAATAAACGAGCAAGTGCTCCTTTTGAGTTAGTACATTCTGATGTGTGGGGTCCATGTCCTGTTACATCGAAATCGGGATTTCGATACTTTGTTACTTTTGTTGATGATTATTCTCGTATGACTTGGTTATATTTGATGAAAAATCGTTCTGAGTTATTTACCCATTTTTCTGCCTTTTGTGCTGAGGTTAAAACCCAATTTGGTTTATCTGTAAAGATTTTGAGAAGTGATAATGCTAAGGAATATCTCTCTGAAACATTTCACAAATTTATGTTGCAAAATGGCATTCTTCATCAAACATCTTGTGTTGACACACCATCTCAAAATGGTGTGGCTGAAAGAAAGAATAGACATCTCCTTGAAACTGCTCGAGCATTGTTATTTGCTATGCATGTTTCTAAACCTTTTTGGGCTGATGATGTCTCCACTGCATGCTTTCTTATCAATCGCATGCCTTCTTCTGTTCTAGTTGGTGAGTCACCCTTTGATGTCTTATTCCCATCTCAGTCTCGATTTTCAGTTGCACCTAAGATCTTTGGTTGCACCTGCTATGTTAGGGATGTTCGACCTCACGTCACAAAACTCGATCCTAAATCTTTGAAGTGCATTTTCTTGGGCTACTCTCGGGTACAAAAAGGGTATCGATGTTTCTGTCCTAGTCTCAACAAATATCTCATCTCTGCTGATGTCGTCTTTTCTGAACATACACCTTTCTCACATTCATCTCCTCCTCCCACTGAGGGGGAGGATACAGACTTTCTGGTTTATACAGTTCTTCCACCAGTTGTTTCTCCACCTGAGTCCATTAGACCCCCTATCCTCCACACATACTCGCGTCGATTGCAACCGTCTGCCCCTACTACTACTGCTGATTTGGTTCCCGAACCGCCAGTTTCATGTCCTGAGGCACCAATGTCTTCGTCGGCAGATCCTCCCTCAAGTGATGATCTACCTATTGCCCTTCGAAAAGGTAAACGTTCTTGCACTTATCACATTTCCTCTTTTGTTTCCTATAATCACCTGTCACATTCTTCTCAAGCTTTGATTTCATCTCTTGAGACTGTTCCTAAAAATGTTCATGAAGCTTTGGCCCATTCTGGTTGGCGTAATGCCATGATTGAGGAAATGCATGCATTAGATTCTACTGGTACTTGGGAGTTGGTGGATCTTCCTGCTGGTAAACGACCTATTGGCTGCAAGTGGGTGTTTACTATCAAAGTCAATCCTGATGGATCTGTTGCTCGCTTGAAAGCTCGTCTTGTTGCTAAAGGATATGCTCAAATTTATGGTGTTGACTTTTCTGATACTTTTTCTCCTGTTGCCAAACTCACCTCGATTAGGCTTTTGATTTCGTTGGCAGCTACTCACCACTGGCCTTTACATCAGTTGGATATCAAGAATGCCTTCCTTCATGGTGATCTTATTGACACTATTTATATGGAGCAACCACCTGGATTTGTTGCTCAGGGGGAGAGTGATAAGGTATGTTATCTTCGGAAATCGTTGTATGGTTTGAAACAGAGTCCTCGTGCATGGTTTGGTACTTTTTCTCGTGCAGTTGAGAAGTTTGGTATGAAGCAAAGTAAATCTGATGATTCTGTTTTCTATATGAATTCTGAGAGTGGTATTGTGTTGATGGCTGTGTATGTGGATGATATTGTGATCACTGGAAGTGACTCTAAAGGGATTGCATCTTTGAAAGATTTTCTTCCTACACAGTTCACGACCAAAGACTTGGGGACTCTTAAATATTTTCTTGGTATTGAAGTGAGTAGATGTAAAAAGGGGATTTTCTTGTCTCAAAGAAAATATGTGCTTGATCTACTTTCTGAAACGGGAAAATTGGGAGCTAAGCCATGTAGCTCTCCAATGGTTCCTAATTTACAACTAACGAAAGAAGGTGCTTTATTTGATGATCCTGGAAGATACAGAAGATTGGTGGGAAAATTGAACTATCTCAGAATGACGCGTCCTGATATTGCTTATTCAGTAAGCATCGTGAGTCAGTATATGTCATCACCAACTGTAGATCATTGGAAGGCTGTTGAGCAGATCTTATGCTATTTGAAGGGAACTCCTGGACGTGGAATTGTGTATAATGATCATGGTCATGATCGGATTGAATGCTTTTCTGATGCAGATTGGGCAGGCTCGAAAGAAGATCGAAGATCTACTTCAGGCTACTGTGTTTTCTTTGCGGGAAACTTGATTTCTTGGAAAAGCAAGAAGCAGAAAGTAGTCTCACGATCTAGTGCAGAGTCTGAATATAGAGCTATGGCCAAAGCTGCGTGCGAGATCGTTTGGGTTCGTGGGTTTCTAAATGAAGTTGGTTTGAAGGTCTCAATACCTGCCAAATTATGGTGTGATAATCAAGCTGCTCTTCACATTGCCTCTAATCCAGTTTTTCACGAGTGAACTAAACACATTGAGATTGATTGTCACTTTGTCCGTGAGAAGATCCAACAAGGCTTGATCTCAACTGATTATATGAGAAGTGAAGATCAATTAGGAGATATCTTTACGAAGGCCCTTAATGGAGTTAGGGTTGACTATCTTTGTAACAAGCTAGGCATGATTAATATCTATGCCCCAGCTTGAGGGGGAGTGTTAGAATATCTATGTAAATAGGGCCTTCAATGGGCCTTTAGGTTTAGGGTTACATTTACCTTAATTAGCATAGCTCTTGTAAATAAATATTCACTCTTAGGAATCATTGAATATACAATTCTGATTTTCCCTTATGAACTCTTTCGTATCAAGTTAACATTACGTAAATTGACCCCCAAAATAGCATATATTTTTAAAAAGATATCTAATGATTAAGCAATGCTTCTTACTTTCCAAATTTTCATGTGAACAAATCATTTGTGCAATGAATGTTATCTAGGATCTGAGACTTGCTCAGAACATATGTAGGACAGTGAATTGTTTGTTCGTGGAACTAATTTTTTGTCTTTACAAAGAAAACACATTCTGATCGTTAATCTCATTTGATGCTCCTGGGCTATAAGTGTATATCATTTTTATCATGTGCATCCAACACTGCAGGATCAACTTAAAAAGTCTGTGTATTTTATGAACTCTTAAGTTGTGTATCCCTCTTAAGTGATTAGTTGTCAAAGTTGATGCACTAACAATTTAACTATTAATTATATTACTGATTACTGATGATTTAGGATCAAGATCATGCCAAGAAGTTCTAAATTATTTAGATCTCAATGTTTTTGGAGATTGTATTTTCTCCTGCATTAAACAGGGAGTTTAAACCATATAAATTCCCATGACATACCAGTTCAAACTGGGAAATGCAGCCTAATGAGGTTATGATGGTCGGAGATAGTCTTACGAACGATGTAAGTTCATTTTCTTCAAAATCACACTTTTTATTTTCTATGTTTCTTACTTGTTCAAATTATGTAACTGTAAAATAGTCTCTAGGGGAGGGTGACTGTAAATAGTCTCTACATGCTTGACCTCAAATATAGGGCAGAAACATGGATCGGATTTCCTTGTATTTTCATCGTAATTGGAAAATTGTATTGTTTGATCACCTGAACTCGTAGTCCCGTATGATTACATCATAGCAATATCATTCCAGACACTCACAAATGCCCTGTGCAATGAACTTGGCAAAGAAGAAATCAAACTTCGATCGAAGGTGCTGGAATTAACTTGCAGTACAAGTGAGAACTCTCCACAAGATAATTGGTCAGTTTCTTATGAATTGGATGACAAAAAGCTTTCCTATGAGAAGTCCTTTGATGCATTAGTAGTCACAGTAAGTGCATCTATTCAGAACTCCATTATGGTTACGGTGCCTTACAAGAATAAGTAAATTAGATTTATGAAGCAGTTCTCACCCATTTGTGTTCACTTCATATTTATAGGCAATGTTGGTCTACTTATAAAAAATTATTTAATATGCACAGTTCTAAGCCACGTAATTCCTTGCATGGACAAATTCTTGTGAATTTTGTTTCTTAGATTGTGCAAAGGATGGGGTTTTTATTGATTCCTGATGTCTTTCCGTAGGCCCCTCTTTCTGAGGTTAAGCAGATGAAGATGGTTAAACGAGGAAGCCTATTTCTCTTAGACTTTGTTCCTGAGGTATGCAGTTCTTGCTGCTCTTTATGAATATATTGACTGTTACTTCTTATCTGTAAGTTTTTCCTAGCCTAAAGTTATTTAGCCAGTCTTTTTATGAACTTGTCAAATCTAATTGTTATTTTGAAGAAAGATATGAATGATGGCATTAAACTTGGAGTTTTAAAGAGAAAGGACTCCAAAACAAATTTGTTTATTGCCCTACTCTGTTTCAACCACTTAGTTTATGTCATTTCAGAGTCTATATTTGACTATTTACATGAGTTCATATTCAGTATTGTAAGTTTTGGGATCATCTGATGACGTTGTCTTACATATATTGCCTTCAGCAAAATTATACTACTAATTGTGGGGTTTTCCGTAGATGGTGTTCATTCTGTCTACTGTCATGCTATGCAAGTTAGTTATTTGCCAATGTCAGTTATATTCACCACATTCAAGAGGGAGAATGTCAAGCGACCGCTTGAAGGTTTTGGAGTTTTCATACCTTCGAAAGAGCAAAAAAATGGTTTGAGAACATTGTTTGATGCTTAATTTTTTTTTAGAATTGTCTGATATTGTTATCCATGTATTTCTGCTTTAAATTTTCTTACTTGCAGGTACACTCTTCTCATCAATGATGTTTCCTGATCGTGCACCCTCGGATGTTTATCTCTACACTACATTTGTTGGCGGAAGTAGAAATCAAGAACTAGCTAAAGCTTCAAGGTGTCAATAGATTGTAATTTTTTCTCTTCCTTTTCTCACTATAATATCAGAACTTTATTTTCGAATAAGTAAATTTCTGAGCATCCTGATCGCCAATAATTATTGTTACTTTCTTCAACAGGGATGAACTGGAGCAGATAGTAACTTCTGATCTCAGCCAGTTATTAGGTGCAGAAGGGAAACCTGCCTTTCTGAAGTAAATCATAAATATATAATACACACTATTTTTCTTTTTATAGTTTTGGAGGGAAGCGATTTGGACCGTTGATCAACAACAGGGATGAACTGGAGCAGATAGTAACTTCTGATCTCAGCCAGTTATTAGGTGCAGAAGGGGAACCTGCCTTTCTGAAGTAAATCATAAATATATAATACACACTATTTTTCTTTTTATAGTTTTGGAGGGAAGCGATTTGGACCGTTGATCAACATGTCATGAGTGGATCATCACCGTCCATTTCTTGGTGTAATAATTAAGGTAAATTTGTCAATTAATCAGGATGTAATTTCTCCATTAATATTATCCTATATTGACCGTTAATTTTTTTTGATGAATTATGGACCATTGGATTGTTTGCTTTATTTTAGGAACAATTACATTTCCTATCCTATTTATACCCTCTGTCCATTCTTTCTCTTCAATGTGTTTTGAGCTTTGGATTTGTATTCATTGAGTTTTTTGTACATAGTGTATGTTTTAATTATTCTTATGTGATAGGAATATTGTTTAGTCTGTAATTTTTTTATAAGTCACCAGGGTCCTGGATTCATGAGTTGAGTAATTCTCAATCTTCACATTTGGCAACAAACGAGTCTTTCGTTCTATTAGATATATAATCCCCGGAATTTTGACGGTATTGAACGGTGCAATGGTTAGACTCCATTGTTATAATTTCAGATTTTGTTGTCAGAGTAGTTCCTGCAGTTCTCCGCATATATCCTGTTGTTCAGCGTGAAGATATCTTGATCTTTTATAGCATATATCTTCCCCAAATGGATGATATTTATGAAAAATTATTATATTCAGTCATCATCTATTGTTATATGCAAAATTATACCCGCATTCGTAAAAAAATCTGTCATGTTTGTTTATGGAAAGAAAAATCTTTGTTTACGTAACTGTAAACCAGACGGTGCCTCTTTATGGCCACAAAATTTGTTCATGCTCCCAATCAAAATCATAGTTGGAAAGGTGTCCCATGTCCAATCTCCATTATTGTTGGTAAAATAATGATCATTAAACTGATCAAACAAAATACATATATAATTTTTCCTTTATTCTAAAATTTCAATTAATATTAGTGTGAATATTTGAGGCCTAGAATTTAGGAGATTTTATTGTAAGCTATATATTCACGTGCAGAGATTCAAATGGATGGATTTTGACTTATAAGTTATGTTGGGTTTCTATTCAAAGTAATATTGGCCATATATAAATATAATATCATAAACTAAAAACTCTAATGTATTCGGATTTACATTTTCAAAACAATTTCCTATTTTTAATTCCTAATTATGAGTAAATCTAATATAATTATATACACCCTAAATAATATTGTTACATTGTATTACACCCTAAATATACATTGAGTATTGAACTATTTTTTTCATTTAAATACAACAAGTCAACTCTCATATTAAATCTCTAAAAAGTCAACTACGAACAATGTTTCAGGACGGAGATAGTACTATAATAGTCAAACATCTTTTATTAACAGTAAATTGTAATTTGCAATTTTAATCTAATGCACAGTTTACTCATAATCTATCTTATAATTTACTATATTATATTTAATATATATTGCCTTAAATTTCGTCCCAAATTTATTATGATTAATACCCTTTTTTAATTAAAGATAATATTATTATGTAAATCCTATAAAATATTATTTCTTTTATTATTTATGTACTTAATACATATAATAGTTAAATATTTCATCATTTTGATCCATAAAAACAAGAGGGAGTTTTGTGTGAGACGATGTTATGCATGAAATGAAACTCCACTTTAACATTTAAATTACATTTTGCTTTAAATTAAATTTTATATTTAATACTATTATGGAATGCATAAAAATCTCCTATAAATGGTACTGTAATTTATACTACATTATTGGATTCTTCAAGTATTGCAAAAGTTGCACATTGTTGATTAAATGTTAAACGCTCCCTGACAAATTATATAAATACTAATTATAAAGTTATTCTAGGTAAAATAATTTGTTTATTAGATCACTAATTATAATTTAGCTCTATGGATATTTATTATTATGCAAAATTAATTCAATAACCATTTGCATTTAAACCTTTATTGGTATATAATTTGATAAATAATAATATGATATGCTATGTTATTCATAAAAGAATGAAAACTGTAATTGCTTCCTTTAAGATGATGACAAGATGGATCAAGTGAAGTGCAGAAGATCCCGGCTAATGCGCTTACGACCCAATTAGATTGAATTTTATTTAGTTTCTAACTTGCATGTAGTCTTCCAAATACGCATGAATCATACCCCTAATAATAGGGATTTTACAAGATTAGTTTAAATTTTATATTTTTCACCTTATAAAATATTAATATATATATTTTTTTAAATAAAGGTCAAATATATTAGTGTGTATATATATTATATATCATATTCACCTGGATTTATCATTTTTTTTTTTTTTTTGATACGGGAGATTGGGTTCATTATTGAGACCAAATATTTTTAATCTCTTTATATAATTATATTAATTATGAAAAATATATACCAAATCTATAAGAAAAAAGTCATGCCGCATAAATCTCATATTTCTCTGTAAAAAATTCTTAACCAAAATATTTGATCAATTTTTTAAAACGTGATCACAACCATCTATTTCTATGTTTTACAAATATGGTAATTGTGACTAGCAAGTTAATTTCAACTAAGATTTAATTACCCAATATCTATTAATAGTGATTGACCATCAGTTATGAGTTTTCAATAAAAAATTAGTTGACTCAAATCTTATAATTAAGTAAAAGAGATATATTAACAAATATGATTTGGTCATTATATACAACTAATAATATAATTAAATCTTCTATTGTAGGGAAATATACGAATAAAAAATTTAAGAAAGATAGTTGACTTAGTACCTAAAATTAAAAGAGATAATTGAATATAGGAGTATTTACTGATAATGTTGGAATGTTGATTATAATATTTTTTTTCATAATGGAATATTTAAAATTGGTAATTGATAATTAATGCTTGATTTTTTTTTATACTATAGATTTTTAAAATTAATGCATTGATAATGTTGAGGTTTATTTAGTTGTGACCTTCAATTATGATTGGTTATTATGACTAACATAATTCTTTATGAAGTTTTATATTTCAAATCTCAGGTTTTTATATTTTTCATGTATGGACCAATTTCACTCTATACATACTCAAATATATGAGAGAAGTAAAAAGTGAAATGTATTGTTGGAAAGTGGGATCCATTTATAAGTATAGTCTTTGTTTATAAATAAAATTTATGACAATTAAATAATTATAAAGATGTTTGTAGGGTGGAGATAAAGTATTGTGGGGGTATTGATTTTTTATTTTTGGTACATACAATTAAAGTGTGGACAACCAAAAAAGACCCCCCCCCCCCCCCCCCCCCCCCCGCGCACATAAGAGTGACGGGTGTAAGTAGAATCGGGTTTTATTTAATTTAAGTATGCCATAATTGAATAATTATGAATCCATGTTTATTGTTGACATAGACTATCACATGCTTCATCGCACCAATCTTTGTTAAAAATTTATTAAACATGTTGAATTGTGTTAAAATGATTTATTATTTTTAAGAAGTATAATGATACTGAAGTTGGAGCAGAGGTGGCAATTAGGGTCGGACCTACGAAAATGGAGCCCATCACAGCCATATTAGGTTGGGGCTAATGGGCCAGCCCAACCCACGTCTGCAATTTTTATTAAAAGTAGCCCACCTGGTCACTGGGTTCCCCACTTTAGTCAGTGACCCGGGTTTGATTCCCTTTGAGAATGAATTAAGGGAGTTATAAGGTGACTTGGAGAATTCTTGGAGTATTTGGGGGCTTGGTGAACTAACTTCTAACTATTAACAACTAACATTTTACCAATAAAAAAAAAATTTAAACAACAAAAATAAATAATTATTATTGGCCACTTTGACCACCCTCACAAATATAATTTACTAATTACTTAGTTTACTTTACACTATTGGTCAGTGACTATATTAATACATTATAAATTTTCGAGTAAATGATCAAGGAGTAAAAGTTTAAAGATTTTCAGGATCATCAGACAAAATCTATACAAAAAAAAAGGACCGGACCAATCGAGTTGTCCATTAGCACGACTAATTTGGCCCGAGTCCATTAGGAAAACGGGTAAGATGGGTCGTGCCAAATAAAATTGAATTTTTTGGGCCAATATTTTTATAACCCAGTTCATACTTACCTTCGAGTTGGCTAGGATGGTCCATTGGGCTTGGCTCAAATTGTCGACTCCCGGAGAATGACTTTCGTTGTTTGCGTATCAAAGTTAAATACATGGTATTTTATCGAAAAAATTATTATTTTATATGGATGTTAAGGTTTAGAAATAGTTAGTTATCTGGTTAAAAAGATTTGATTTTAATGATTTTTATAATAAATTGAGGTAATTATTTTTGTTATGTTTGTCTTAAATAATTTGTTATTTAATTTTGCTTGCGTGTTTGTTACCATTAATAACATTAAATTGATATTTTGAAAAGTTTCAAAATAACATTGACTTTATTATGATGTAAATGTTTGATATTTTAATTATTATTTTTAGGTGATAGGTAACCGCGAGGAGTAAGGTATAAGGCTACTACACCCATTTCGTCCACAACGTGCTTTTTGATGTGAGATTTTATATTATATATTATTTGTCTCTATAGTGATTAGTAGAGCTAAGTTGTTATTGCTAAATGTTTTACGTGATATGTTGAATGTGTTTGCATGTGTTATGTTCAATGAAATTTTACATGTGGGAATACCAAAGTCATTAAAACGACTTTGAAAATGTAAAAAAAAAAAAAAAAAACTGCATGTGTGAATACCAGAATCACTAAAACAGCTTTGGAAAAGCCCACAACTCTATTTCAAAATTCAAGAGGCGAGTTTAAAGTATGGTTATGCAGTCATATTTGCACTGATGTGTTTGACTATTTATTTTATATTAAACTCTGGACAGGTAGACTCCACTGAGTGTATTTGAATATTCACCGCTTCATTATACATTTTCAAATTGAGGAGCTGATGTGGAGCGAGGCGGTGAATGTTTTCTATCATAATTGTTAGAAGTGTTGGATTGCGCTTATAAATGATAAATTTGATTTAAAAAAGAATATTGGTATTCATATCGGAGTATTACATGCTTTCATATTAATGTATTTTTTTGTTGAAAAAATCAAATGAAAAATGTCACGCAAGCATTACATGATGATATACATTTGTTAACAAGTCATCGAACCAAAATAAAATAAAAAATTTGTACTCAGGCTATTGCTAGCCTTGGAAACTAAAGTTGGGCAACATTAAAGGACTAAAAAAAATTATTATACCCTTATTATTTTTTAGAAATTATTTAATTTTAATTAATTTTGAAGAACATTATTTTAATTTTTTAATATACTTTTTTTTTATAAAAACATTGGTTAGAAGGTAAATTTCACATCAACATTACCTAATGAATTAGGTTTAATGCTCGGTCATAGACCAAAAAGAAAAAGTTAGAAGACTAATTTCAAAGCGCTAAAAGTTAGTGAATTGAAATTAAAATTGGGTCAAACTAAAAGACTGAAATATTTATTTATCCTTAAATAATATCATCTGTAAGAAGTCTATAAATATTATTTGTTGATGATTAGTTATTAAACAACATATATGCTTTTAAGGAATTTCCAAGGTTAACTTTGGACAGTGGATGATAATTATAAAAAAAAAAATATAATTATTTTTGTTTATACATTAAATTTTCATTTATTTATAGTACAGGTATTAAATGGATATTGGTGATGGTTTAAGCAAAGATTACTCTCACTCTTTTGGAGGATAACTATTTTTAGATTATTCGTAAGGAGGCGTTTGAGTTGTTGGGGAGAACTAATGAAGTAATTTATTTTAAATTTCATTTTGTTATTTGACAAATTAGTTTATGTTTGTAGGTTGTTAACTATATTTATATCATTTAATTATTTTTTAATATAATTGTAGGATGATATTCAGTTGTGATTATGTAGATCAAGTAGATATACCTCGTGTACTTATATAATTATAATTTAATTGATTTAGATTGAAACAAGGCAACATTCATTCTTACCGTTTAAATTTGTTCAGTCTTCCTTAGATCATGATGTAATGACAAAGTTTGGTGTGTCATTTTCATGACGATTTTTCATGGAGAGCTATCCTTTCTTCGAAAATGACCAAGTTATTTATTCTTAAAAAATAAAATCCAATATGATAATCAGGATAATAATTGTATATCGTATGATTACACTTACCGTATTTCCCTTGATTTAATGTATCTATACTCTGGTTCTCAGATCTTTGTCTTTTCAACGTGATTTATATTTAATAATTATCCTTAATTTTTTCATCGATCCTATTTAAAAATCAATCAATTGTTAATAGTGATTTATCTTGACGTTTTTAAAATAATTGTCGAATAAGTACTTAATTACAATAAAAAAATTAAATTCTTACCTTAGTCTTGTGTTTTAATGTTCCAGAAATGAAGAATCCAGGTAGTTTAATTGCTAGCAACAGAAAGAGATTTATAGGGTTGTTTTCCGGACCTGACAGATGACCCATAATCGGACATGCAACCGAACTGTGAGAGATAATTCGATTGCTTGGTGCGGATATCTGGTATTATGAAATCGATCTATTTGGCGGAGACAAATAATTTGTAAAGCAAAGAAGATTTTTTTAAATTCAGAACAAATGAACTATACCAACCCTTAGAATCGCAAAAGGATGTCTCTCTTGGTTTGGTTTGGTTTTGGGTAATTGCAGCAGATGTTCATTTTTGCTCTTGGTTCTTTAAAAATTCGAATGATAACAAGGTTCTCGAAGTGAAGATGGAGACCATTTCTTTAAATTAATTATTGAATTGTATATTGTATTTAGCCGACTTTATGTGTTGCTTTGTAGTTAACACACTTGTCTTCCCAATTATGTCTTCGAAATTGAATTTTTATTTTATTTTTTATTATCTAATGTAGTGTGGTCAATATACAATACTTAATTTATAATATCTCTGTTCATTATAATTTGTCCTATTTTATCCATTCACACATACCAAATTTACCATATATTGGGTATTAAATGACAATTACATTTTTTTATTAATTACTACTCTCTCCGTCCCAAATGAATTTACACACCTTTTTATTTGAACTTTATACACCAATTTGCACACTATCTAAAAATGAAATATTAATTTGCATGCACACTCACAAAAATATACATATATTTATGCATTTGTTAATACTTCGTCTCTTTTCTTAATCCACATGGAATCCCAAGGATGCAAATATCATTGAGACGGAAGTATTTTTATTTATTACTCCTTTCATCTCATGAAAATTTGCACATTTTCCTTATTTGGATATTATACACCAGTTTGCACACTACCTAAAAATGAAGCATTTATTTTTGTGCACATTCTAAAGAATATACACATATTTATTCATGTGCCATTAATTTTACCATTTTCTTAATCCCAGTAGTGCAAATATCCATGGGACAGCGAGTGTACATGATGTTGATTAGTTCTACTATTTTTTTTGTTGCATTGGTGGAAAAGTAAGATTGTAACAACTGTATTCATATTAGTAAAGTAACAATTAAAAAAGATATCATTTTTTGGATAAAGTATGACATTTTAAAAATGAACGAAGTAAGTAGTTTTGTTAATGGTTGTACTTCAACTGTCGTTTATTATCTATATTTCTTATATATTTATACAAATCAATTGTATTATTTATTATTTTATACAAAAACACATACATTCTTAACTTTTACAATAATTTTTTTGTCAGAGGATGATTAGTACAACTATTTAATAGGAATATATTTGGATTAATGCATATAATATGAATTGATATTATTACAGTAATAGTTAAAAAGTAACACTATTTTGGAGAAATTAATATAAATAAAAGGGTTAATTGAAAAAAAAAATTAAAATCATGAACTTTATGACTTTTATCAATTACAACATGAACTTTTTTCTTTGTAATTTAATATACCACCTTTATAAATTTTGCAATTTGAAATATTTGATAATTTTTTGTCAACATTAAAATTACATGGTTGTTGAATATGTCATATAGATCTCATATAGACGCCAACAAATAAAATTATGATTTTTTATAAGTAGAACAATATTCTTAAATAAGTTTTAACTTTAGAAATATAACTTAAAATTACATTTTGAAGACGTTATTTTTTTCAGTAAAAAGATAATAATTTTATTTGTTGGCGTCTATGTGGGTATTTATTTGATACTTTCGGCAGGATTGTCATTTGATTGTTGAAGGAAAATTATCAGATGTTTTAAATCAAAAAATTATAAATTTGGTGCATTAAATTGCAAAGAAAAAAAGTACTCCCTCCGTCCATGAATAAACTTCCCACTTTCCTTTTCGGGCCGTCCACGAGTAAGTTTCTCATTCCATAAATGGAAATAACAACACTCTATTATATATAAACTTTAACCTTTAAACTCACACAATATTACAAAAATGCCACTCATTCACTTTACTTTTCAACACTATTCATTACTTTATCCCAAAAGTCAATATGTGGCCCACCATATATTAATAAACAAATACACTTTCTTAAACCATTCAACAAAAAGAATTGAGAAACTTACTCGTGGACGGAGGGAGTACATGTTATAATTGATAAAAATCATAATGTTCATAATTTTTTTTTTCAATTAACCATAAATGAAAAGTTATGAAGGAAGTAGTTGATTTTATATATAGTGTTCAATATGTACATATTTTTTTATTCATGTCCTTACATATACAATATAATTTATGTGTTGGTTTGTTCATAAAATTTCAAAATTGTGTAATTGAAATATATAGTACTAACGCTTAATTGAATGAATACTTATCAGGATTAATTTTTAAAATTTTAATGTATTTCTAACTTTAAAAAGATTTAGAGTGCATCCAAGTGCTTATTATGAACTTAAATTTTAAAATACTTTATAAATTCAATTACTTTTTCAATTAGAAATATATTTTTAATAATATATTAAAGTTATTAAGTAGGATTTACCCGATTATAACTGATATATTGTTGATCGTCGCTTGGTTTATTATTGATTATTGTTTGAGATATTAGTGATTATTCATTGGATTATTATTGATTATTGTCTAAGTTATTGTTGGTTATTAATTGTCATTTACTAAATTATATAAGGATAAAGTTACTTTTTTTTGCCCTTCATCTTTTTGGCAATTCGATTTTTTAAATCAAAGTGTATGTACTTGTGTTCATAATAGAACTATATCTTTTAAAGCTACTACTAGATATACCCCCAAAATTAGTATATGAACCAAATTTACTATATGTACCCCATTAAAAATAACTAAATTATTAAGGATTTATTGAACAAACCCAACTTTTGATAATTATATCCTCTCTTTGTAAAATTAAATAAAAAAAGTATATTATTTCTATTCTAATTCACGTTTTCGAATAAAAAAATCTAGGACTCAAACTTTTTAATTAAACCAGGATAATTATATTCATTTTCCAATTAAAAGTTAAATGTGCAGGTAGCGTTTGGATAAGGGCTTTTGCAGCCAGAGAAAAGAAGAAAAATGAAGCAAGACATATTTGTTAACCAAACCAGAAATAACAACCATGCAAGCACAAATGTGCAATAGGTTATGGATCTACCTTAACCTTACTTTTAGGTATTTTTAGATTAAATGACACATTCAAATATGGTTTTTTTTAGCAAAAGAACATGAAGATTAAAGGTCAAATAATTGGGTATCAAGTGAGCATAAATCTGGTAAGATTTAGTTGAAAGGGGTTGATGAATACTATGTGCATTTTTAGTTTAAAGACAGTTCGGGGTATGTTAGGAATTTTGGGGTTTTGTATAGCCACGTCCTTTTTTAAATTCAAACTAATTTGTAGATGCTTTTAGTAACAAAAAATATTTGTAAAGAATGTATCACATATCTTTTCTATGTCATTGATGTACTATTAATTACTTTATTTTGTATCCCTTAAAAATTACATGTATGTTGAAAGTAATAATAATTTTAATGTAAAAAAAATGCAAATTATTCAAACATTTGTTTATTGTGTAAAAAAATTAAGAGAATTTATTTTGATGATACTTTTTCTTCATATATAAATATATATGTGAAAAAAATGATTTTGTTACATAAATGTTATCAGTTTAGTTATATGTTAATAAGAAGACAAATTGAAATATATTTAGCATTAAAATTTAATTTACTTAATTATTAGTGTAAACAAAATTGTAAAAAATACCTTCTGTGCGAAGCACGGGTAGGAGGATCACTAGTATGCTTAATTCAATCATCCAATGGGCTCTTCAACTATATAGTTCCCTTGGTGCCATGAATATGTTTCCTTACATGTTATTTCCTTGATTGCAGTCACTATTATTCGAGTAAAGCATTTCCTTTGTATGGGCATAACTATGATTTGGTCATTCAAGCTATTGACAGGATAGAAAAAGACCTTCCAGGATTTTTTTAGGATGGTAACCATCAGTTTATGTTTTCTCTGATTTATTTTTTGGCTTATATTTCTTTTATTTTGTTGTCCCTTTATCTCCACCACTTCTTCACATAGACAAAGTTCAGTTGACTGTCCATGGAATGCAGAAAATTGTTTATTAATTTAAAACTATTTTTTATTGCATTCACCGTGGTGTTAGGCTTACTATAAGGAATTATAGGTTTATATTCTGATGCAGAAATACGAAACAAATATAGTGGAAAACCATTGAGGGGATGTGATATACTGAGCTCGAAAAAAACATAAAAAAGTTATGTGAACACAACACATTTATGTTCCATAAATTGATTTCTATAATTTTTCTCTGCATTTTCTGCTTCTAGGTAACCACAAGGGAGGATTATCAGTTGGCAAGGCCATTTCAACTAGTTGCCAAGCAGCCGATAGTTCAGAGAATTTCTGATGCCTTCAGGAAAGCTAATTGTTTCTCGGTAATCACTTGACTGCCATTTTGCACTCTTTTCTCTTGAACTAGATATGATCACTATTTTTTAGTTTGAGCAATTATTCGCTTCTAAATTTCAGAGTTTACTTTTATTTTGAACTTTTGTACTGGAAAGAGGCTTTAAACCCAGTGGATTACTCCATTTTGACTTGATTTGGTAATTGTTTTCTGAACTGGATTTGTTATATCTTAATAAAGCATGTTGGTCGTGAGTGGGAAAAATTAGTTGCCAGCTGCGCAGAGTCAAGCTCGAAAAGTTAAAGGGGTGACCAAAAGTGAACATGAACACGGGAATGTAAAGACATTAATTGATTACGGCCTCTGTATAATGTTAACAATAATAATTAAATTACTGAATCTTTAACTTATACGTACATTAATTGGAAGTACACCTTTATGAGACTATATAAATAATATGCATACTTGTTAAGACTTTGCATATGAAAAGTGTTCGAGTACTTAAAAGCCATCGTAATGTAAGTCTTGTAGCTCACAGTTTATATGTAACTATGTGAGTAATTTATTTGTGCATATAAAAGAATGTAATTGTAATGTTAATTGTTGGAATGTGAGAGAAGCTTAGTGGCCATGTAATATGGAAATGGACCCTTTAAACATTGCAGTTCTTACCTTTTATTTGTTCTACAACTCGTCAGCTTTATCCTTTCACAGTTTTCTAAAAAGCTGACTACATTCTCATAGCAAATGGATTTGGATTCCCTTGTTACCGTTAAACTACTTCTTATTCCCTCCTTTTTCTTTTCATTGGCTTCAGAAAGTAAACACGTATTCTCAGATTTCATGTGCTCTGCTAACTAGTTGTTAAAGCACTGCAGGTCACTCTTCATTTTTTTAAGTAATCTTGTGTCAATGAGACGGAGTTTTATTTTGGTATTTGAGAATGATGATATGGTGGATGATCTAATGTGTTAGATTGCAAGAAGATAGCCCTGGTTGATGTACTTTCATATCATGTCACTTTGTTATATTTGTGCATGTGCCCTACGTTTACAGGAAGGATCATTCATGATATAGTTAATTTTGCACGTCATCATTCCTGTCAGAGTTTGTACATTCTAATACCTGAGTGTTTTGTTCATTTGGAGAGGTCTGCCCTGTAAAAGTTGTCCTAAAAGGCTGTTACTCGTTAAACAAAACTGCTGAACATGGTATTTAATAGCATAGTAATATTTATGTGTTGTAGCTCTTTTCTGTTATCAATTAATCATATCTCTAATTGGCCCAGAGCATTGTTTGCTTGCAGTGTCAGCAACTGAGTATGGATCCTCATGTGTTAGCTTGAAAAGACATTGCCTTAGAACTAGCGCTCCACAAGAATCTGAAAGTGGTGAGTGAAATGTTTACTCTTGTAATTAACACTCTTTAATTTTTTTACAGCTACTGATCTAGCTATACATTTCCCTGTTTCAAATCTATCCTCTGAAAGATTAGAAGATCAGAACTATTGTTTTGATTTGTTTTAAATTTTTGGTATATTTCAAATTGTTGTTTTGTTTTAAATTTTTGGTATATTTCAAATTGTAGATATCTGATTGAGTTGGAATGTTAACAGAAGGAATATTAAGCCAACAAAACTAAGAGGTAAGTAGGAAAAGAAGGTAAAAGAGGCAGATCAAGAACGCTTTTGAATTGTAATTTAGGTAGTTTTATAACATATTCTTGTCTTTACAATTAGATATTTATAGTTTATTAATTAATTTGTTTGTTTTATTTATGCTTGTAGATTGACAATTTTCATTTTATTTTAGCTTACTTGATTATAATGTTACAATAATTTCAAAATTTAATAATATAGTAATTTGTTTATACAATGAGAGGTAAATGGTTGTATTAGTGACATGATTTTTCCATCACAAAAGTTCTTTTAGTGAGGGTAAATTTTTGTATTAGTGACGGAATTTTCCATCACTAAAGTTCTTTTAGTGAGAGTAGATATTTGTATTAGTGACATGATTTTTCATCACTAAAGTACTTTTAGTGAGGGTAAATTTACACTTATTAGTGACAGGATTATATTCCATCACTATTGACATTTAACTAGAGAGGAAGTAACTAGAGGCCATGATAGGAAATTTCCTGTCACTAAAAGTCATTAGTGAGGGTATTTTGATTTTTAATCACAGTTTTTACCGTCACTAAAACCAGTTTTTCTTGTAGTGTATTTATTGCAAACCGTTTAATACATAGTATGTGTTACATTGTAGTTAATGTGGTGATACCAGATCACAAAAGATCGCATTAATAGTTCCTTGTATATAAAAGTACAACTTCACGACATAGGTGGAATTGAACAATCCATCGTGAAAGGTTCAGGTGTAGTTCTCAGATTGGCCTGTCTTGACCAAGAGATTGCACTAGCACGATTTGTATGTGTTGAAGAGGACCTTGATTAGGCGTAAAATTGTCATGATTCGTAACTCGAAATGCCCTAGTTTTGGTTGATTTTGTTGAGTATTTAGAGTCATTTGCGTATCATTTTCATAAACTAATGAATTTGTCTCTTTGATGCTCATAGATGAATAGAGGGCGAAAAGAGGAGTTCGTAGGACTTTGAATCGACTCAAACGGATGCCCGGATGAGAAGATATCGAAGAAATACGAAAAGTGCTAGTCGAGGGAGCAAAAGTATCATTGGAGCGCACAAGCTAAAAGAGCTCGAGCACAAGTGCTCGAGTTGGTCGTGCATAGCGCACGAGAGGACGCAAGTCGTGCACTAGTGCACGAGCAAACGCGGGTTGTGCACTAGTGCACGAGCAAAGGGAGGTCGTGCATTTTGAGTTCTGTATGTTTTGAAGTGCTCGAGTGGAATGAGCTCGTGCACTAGTGCACGAGCAGTGCACGAGCTTGCGTGATTTTTTGGCCCATACGTTCACGACTCGACCTATTGCCTATATATACCCCTTCCGAGCACGTTTTTACACACAACTTGAACCACCACACACCACTTGATAGATTTTGACTTTTAGAGTTCGTTTTTGGAGAGGAAGGAGAGGAGCAAGCTTTACTTTTATGTTTTCGAGGTTTTCTTTACGAATTCATAGCACGGTTTTGCTTTTTAGTTTCATTTTTTTAGACCTTTGTTCTTGAACACGTTGAGACTTCGTTTTATTGATTCAATTTCAGTTTATTCCTTTATTTCTTGAAATCCTAGTTTATGTTTGATCTTTTCTTCGTTCTATTCATTATGTTCATGTTCGTTATTTATTCAATTGTTCTTGTTTACGTAAAACCCATTACTAGCTAAAACCCTTGCATGCTTGGGGTAGGATGAACTCGTAGAAGTAGGATGTGGGTACGTAATTAGGGTAATTCGTGACGTTAGGTTTTAATTCTCTTAATTAATGAATTCTTAAAATCAATCTTAACTTTGCCTTTGAATTTCGCTCGAAAAGTGTTAGGGAGAGGACGACCGCATCACTCTTTAACAACTAGTAGACTTAACTAGAGGGTTTAGAAGGGGTTGATTAATTTGCCGGTTTAGCTATGGAGGACGGCCGCATCACCATTAGTTAAATTAGGGCCTCTTTAATTAAGCACGATCTATTAACTTGTTAGTGGATTAGTGAAGTCGAATGTTAGGATAAAGTATTAGGGTTTAAAATCTTGAGCTTTCATCTTGCATTCTTTTACTTAGGTTATCTCTTGCGCGTCACAATTATTTTGATTATGTACCTGCTCTGTTAGTATACGTAGGGATTCATATCCTGAGCATCACCATTTCTTATTTGAAAACACAGCTTAAATTTTTAGTTTAATTTTCCTTTTGCATTCGTAGAGTAATTTAGTTTAGATTATTTTCTCTCTTTAAAAAAATCCAAAAATATTTCACTCATATTAACTACGACGCGTAGATCTTCAGGGATCTATTTGCATACACACTTTCCCTTGGGTTCGATAATACTTGGTCCCTATACTTGCTCATACTACAGTGAACCCGCACTCTTGCGGGGAAGCTACTAGTAAAAGCTAGTATTTTCGATTCAAGTCAGACCTATAGAGAGGATAAATTCTTATGTGTTGAACGAAGAAGAATTAGACCTCAGTGGTTGTTAATTTCTTAATCTCTATCACTTAAATAGGACTGTATGTGATTAATACTATTACTTTGATTCATGTTGGGTGAGAATCATTGTGACTTCGATACCCTGTGTTTTGGGCAATAATATTAATTATACGATAGTTGCTAAGATTTAATACAGAGAAATATGTGCAAGTACGTCTTGTGTGATTTGTCCCCTTGTGGGCTCAGAAGCTTTATCATACCAAATCTTGCAAGTGAAAATTTATTTTCCGATATGGATAATAATGTTGAGTTGTCTTTATTCCAAGACGCAAGATATTAATTAATTTAGAGTTATTCAGAAGCTCAATTAATTAATGAACTAAATAATCTTAAACGCGGAAAATAATAATCAAGAGTTCATATTATCGTATTATGGATTAAGATGGATAGTGCAATATTAATTTAATAGTGGTATTAATTAATATTAGTGGGCTGAATTATATTGTGGCTCAATATTGAAATTCAGAAGCCCATTGAAGGTCCAATCTTAATTCTCCTAAAGCCCCCTCAAGTAGCCCAATAATAGTCTAATAATAATAATGTGATTAAAATAAATATAAAATTTGGTTGCCTATATTTTGAAAAAAAATAAGAGTAGAAGGAGAAAGATTTTCTTTTAATTTTCTATGGAAAGAAGTTAAGTATTCTTGGAATACTAGATTATCTCATTAATTCAATAAATCTCCTACTTGGCCATCTTATTATGAAAATTTTGAAAATATTGGAAATTAGGAGAGATAAAGATTTTGTTGATTTTCTTGAAAAGATATTATGGAAGCTATGTATTTTTGGAACACAAGATTATCTTATAAATTCAAGAAGATCCAAATCTTGATTCTTGGACACTTAATTTTTTAATATTATCGAGGGGGGATTTTGTGGAATATTTATTTATGGAGAAAAAAATATATGAGATATATTCAAGATTTCTTGGAGATCAATAAAGAGATTTTCCCATACTATTTCTAAGCCCAAAATTTTTGACCACTACCTATTATAAATAGGGGGGTGATACTTTCATCCCCAAAACAATTCCATGTGTTGAAAAAATTAGAAATCCACAAAGGTGGTGCAACATATTTTTCTTATTCCTGTTTATTTAATTTATTCGTGAGCACTCCCCACCGGTGAACGAGTAAAGGGCTAAGGGAATACTTGAGAAGGCCTTTGGGTTGATTGTGATACTGTCTCGTTTCTACTCAAAGGTTGTCACTCCGAGAGATACGTAATCGCGAAATTTTTAGATTTTCCGCTATAGGATTTTCACGTGATGGTTTTGTATGTATGAAATAACTTGTTGGTGAATTTTGAATTAATTAGGATTAATTCGTGCTAGTAATAATTGTATTTAAATTCATATTTAATTTTCATCCCGAAAAGATCTGAGCAAAGATTTCCCCAAAAAATATTTTCCTTGTTAAAAGTGATACCTTTACTTAAGGGGGGTGGGGGGGAGGGGGGCTTAAACATATGTATCACTTTTGACTTAAAACATTATCACTTTCCTTATTCGTCCGTCCCAAAGTTATTTGCACATTCCAAAAAAAAAAAAACAAACATTGATTTGCTGCACATTAACAATAATATACACATATTTATTCACATGTCACTATTTTACTTAAAAGGTGCACTTTTCTTTAAAAAAAAAGGTGTGTTGTTTTAACTTTTAAGTATGTAAATAATACCGGGACGGAAGGAGTATACCTTTAAAATATAACAAAAATTATATACACCAAATGCATCGTGCAACTAATGTATATTTTTAAAAGGTATTAATTGTTTCACCAAGAATTATTAGTTTGTTGGAAATAATTATTTTCTCTAAATAGTGATAGTTGTGTAAGTTGCAGTGTGCAACTAGTGTACAGATATTTTACTCGTAAAACATTATAACTTTTCAAATAAAATACATCGTTATTATATATTACATCTTTTAAACACTTAACTTTAAATTGGAGAACCATCACGTTTCACTAAAAATTATATTATTTTCCAATTCTCAAGTAATGGGTGTCTCACAAGATGAGTTTCATGAGACTAGTCTCATACAAATTTTGTCAAAATAAAAAAAGATATATATATATATATATATATATTATTCATTTTTTTTTTATCAGTAAAAAGAAGGATTTTATAAATAAACAGGTACAAGAAGTACCACAAGTACAAGATGCAATTTAGTGATTTAGTATCATTCTAGGGTTACAAAGCCAATCGTTAAAAGAATAACTAGCAGCACCTTGGTCTTTTACAGACAACCAGCTCCAACTTCTCGCCTTTAGTTCCTCCACTGCTTTAGCTAGCGACCAAACTCCATCCCTGAAAATAATTTCATTTCTCCACTTCCAAATCATCCAAACCGCTCCTAACCAAACACTTGCAGCCGCTCTTCTCCCCCTCTTGCCTTGTGCTAAGGCGCAGAAAGCATTGAAGTTTTGGAAAGCAGATGAATGTAAAGCCGTAGTGCAGTTAAGCCAATTCAGAATTACCATCCAAAACTCATACACCTTAGAACACTCGAAGAATGTATGTCTACTCGATTCATCATGTTCTTCACAAAACACGCACCTTAGATTGTTCGCATCAAGAATATTCCTCCTTCTCAAATTATCTTTCGTAGGTAGACGATCATGAAAAAGTTGCCACCCATGTCCAATAACTTTCGAAGGCGCAAAGCTTTTCCAGATGGTCTTGAAGCACTTTTCCTTGAATCCGTTCTGCACCACCGGCCGACTTGAGGATACTAGTAGTTCATAAGCCGCCTTTGTTATATAACCTCCGTTTTGCACCGTATTCCATCTCCATGAGTCCGCCACACCTTCCTTTGGGTATAACCTGTCAATTAAAGTTAAGAGATCATTAACACATCCTGCCTCTCTATCGAATAATTGACGTCTCCATCTCCACCTCCAAATCCACCTCCCCCCTTCCCACCCACCCATTGACCCCACCTTACATTCCTTATCTAAACTTAAATTATATAATCTAGGAAATTTAGATTTAAACGACTCCCCCCCACACCACACGTCATCCCAAAAGAAAGTTTGATTCCCATCCCCCAAGACTCTCTCTAAACCCTCATAGAACCACTTCCCCTCTACCCCTGTCGTTAGTTTCTCAATATCTCTCCACCACCCTGACATATTCGCATTCACTCCCCTTGGAAAGAATTCAAAGCCCCTCCCCCGAGACCCCCCATACTTAGACTCTATAACTCTGACCCACAAACTGTTTTTCTCTACAAGAAATCTCCATTTCCATTTTCCTAATAAAGCACGATTGAACACCTCTAGATCCCGTACCCCAAGGCCCCCAAAGGATTTTTTATTACATATAACACTCCACTCAACCCACGATATTTTCTTCGAGCTCTCCCCACCCCCCATAGAAAGTTTCTTTGCAAGCTAGTGATTTCTCTCAAGGTTTGTTTTGGAATTTTGTAAAAAGATAGGTAGTATGTAGGTAAAGCTGATAGCACCGAGTTCAATACCGAGATTCTGCCCCCAAAGGAGAGTTTCTTGTCCTCCATACACCTTAATCTGTTCTGAATTTTTTGTACAACTCTCTCCCACTCCGCCACCTGTCTATGCCTCCCGCCCACCCTAATCCCAAGATATACCAATGGTAATTTCCCCACCTTGCAGCCCAAAGTGCTTGCCATCTCATTGATTTTCCTTTCTTCCACATTCATCCCATAAAGACTGCATTTATCAAAATTAATTTTTAGCCCAGATGTGACTTCCAAGATATGCAGAATCCTCTTCAACAACTGGGAGTTCTCAACCTTAGCTGACCCCATCATAATGGTATCGTCTGCAAACTGGAGGTGGGACACTCGAACTTTCTCTTTTCCCAATTCAGCTGCTTCAAAACAGCCCAATTCGGTAGCCCTTTTCATCAGAATGCTGAGACATTCCGCTACAATAAGGAACAAGAAGGGGGAAAGCGGGTCCCCCTGTCTCAATCCTCTCTCAAGCTGAAATTCGCCCGAAGGGCTCCCATTCACAAGCACTGATGCCGATGCTGTGGAGACACACTCCATGATCCATCCTCTCCATCTTGAATGGAAATTGAATCTTTCCATCAAAGTGTTAAGAAAATTCCAATCCACCGAATCATATGCTTTCTCGAAATCTATCTTTAGAAACACCCTTTCGAGCTTTCTTTTTCTTGCTTCATCAATAGCTTCATTCAACACCACTACACTGTAAGTTACTTATATATTGTTGGGAAATAAGGTTATAGATTTTGATGAAGCAAAACAACCCCTAAACGCTAGAGTTTGAAGTTGTTGGAAAATTAAACTCTGGAATTTAATGAATTATAAGCTATTTGTAAAACTAAGAGTTTGGATCCCTCATTCTTGCATTTTTTTTTTGTAAAATAAAATCCAAGAAAACAAGATGAAATGATGGAAAAATAAACCTAAAAAAAAGATAAGAAACTTAGATAAAAAATTCTAAGTCTGGCAGTGTTAGAGTTTGAAGGAGTCGACAACCAAGAGTCAACAACCGAAAAGAGGAAACAACTGAGGTTCAAAGTTAACATATTTACTAATCGCCAGAGGTTTAAGTTTATTGACAATAATTTAATACACTCATTCAAACAACTGATATCTTGTTGTAATAAGTAAAATCGGCTATTACATCCTAAAAAACAAGCTATGATACACATTTCTATGAGTTGGTGAGTATTTGACCATTTTTATTATGACAAGTGGCACTTTTGATTACCAACTTCCTGAAATGAGACTTTAAGGTGATATTCTTTTTTTGTATTAAATGACTTTTAAAAATAAGTTTTTAAAAACTAGTGGTTTTTTAAATCTAGTGGATTTTAATTTTTTTTAATAGGGTAGGTTTTAAATTTATGATATAAAAGTAAATGATGTTGTATAGGTTATTTATAGGGTTGTAAAATTAAGATTTCAAAATTTTGATTTTAAAACTCAAGTTTGAATGAGGTTTAAATTGCAAATCTAAATCCAAGTTTTTAAAACCCAAAAAGAACATATCATAAGAGTTGTATATTATTTACTCCATGCAAGCTGGTCATGCATGAGGAAAGAGAAGAAAAAGAAGGAAACAAGTTTTAGGATTTTTCCTCCAACTAAACATTAAACTCATTCTATAAATAGAAGAGATTTTGCTGAAAAAATATACGCACACAATTTCTCTAACGCAATAACCTTTTTTTTTTCTACTTGAAGCAACGTGTAAACACAAGATAATTTCATCTTTAGAGTTGCTTCAACATTTAGTTGGAAACTTTTTATTACTGTATGTTAGTCAAGATTCTTTGTTAGGATAGAAATCTGAGCGATTTGCTTGAGTGTTGTGAATGTGAATTGTGTGCAATCTCTAACACTATTAAGGTTCCACTTCTTGAGTGTTTTATCTTAGTGAGGCCATCAAGATAAGGGAACAAATATCCAGCTATGAGTTAGATTTGGTGAAACTGGTTGAAACTAACAAACTAACAATGAATGTAAGCGGATTTAATTACCACTTAACCATTATATATCTTGTTTCATATCATCGATTAATGTAATGTGCAATTGATGTGTATTTTCGAATAATATTAGTTATTTTCATTGAATAGTTTTAATTATTTTAAAAAATCAATAGTATTTTTGTAAAAATTAAAATGTATTAGTTGTTATTATTAAACAATATTAGTTGATCATTATTAATAATTTACACTAAAAAATAAATTTTACTTATTAAACAATATTGTACACTTTGAGATTGAGAATGATGAGTGGTATAGGTTTCACTTTCAAGTGTTTAAAAAAAAGAAAAAAATTGGGATTTGGGCGTGAGCCAGAACCGACTAACTCGGGGATTCATAATCCGCCGTTTACTAGTAGAGAGATATGTTTTAAGTCATAGCAAAATATTGTATGGACTGACCCATATCAGAAATTGATCACATTTTATAAGATTCAAATTTGAAACTAGAGAGAATCAAGTGATCAACTGTCAAAATATAAAATAAATGGTAATAACAAAATTCCTTTGACATTAGTCTCTTGATTTGAAATAGAGTAACTCTCTTGTGCACTAAGTGTATGGTGCACTCACTCAACAGTTGACCATGTTTATACTAAAAAGTTTGTTTCAATTACACTAACAAGTGTGGTTGGATTACACTGAAAAGTTTACACTGAAAATCAGTTTTTAGTGTAAACTTTTCAGTGTAATCCAACTACACTTTTCAGTGTAAACAAGGTCAACGGTTGAGTAAGTGCACCGTGCACTTGATGCATATGAGAGTTTGCCTTTGAAATATTATCAAATACTTTTTGAACGGGTTAATATCACTTTTGTTCACCAAACTTTACCTTAATTTCAGTTTTGGTCACTGAGTTTCACTCGTCATCAAAATTGATCACTAAACTACACCTTTTTAATCATTTTTTGTCAAGGCGTCAGTTGACCATTAGTCAACTAACGGAATAACTTAGAGTTAGTATCAGTTTTAGTCACCAAACTTTATATCAATTTCAATTTTAGTCACTGTGTTCCACTAGTCATCAAAATTGGTCACTAAACTATACTTTTTTAAACATTTTTCATCAAGACTGCAAAATCTAATATATTTTTTTTAATTTAATAATGTTGGGACGCCGCAAATGAACCACGATCTCTCACTGGTATAATATTGTCCGCTTTAGGTCGAGCCTGCACGGATTTATTTTTGGACTTCCCCAAAAGACTTCATACCAATATAGATATTTGTCCATCGTTATTAACCACATGATCCTTCCTTGTAAATTCGATTTAAGATATTGTATTCACCCTACAAATAAACAAGACCTAAAATTTAAAATTTATTTAAAACAATAAATGTACAAACTTTAAGAATTTTTTTATACTTTAAAAGTTTCTAAGTTTAATAAATTAAGTTATTATTTAAATTTTGATTAAATTTAGGTTTCATTTATAATTTTAAATACTTTTTTTTATATATTTTTTAGATAACTTTTATTTTTATTAAAATCAAAATATATAAAATAACTTAATTTATTAAACTTAGAAACTTTTATAATAAAAAATTTCTTAAAGCTTGTATACTTATTGTTTAAAATATCTTTAAATTTTAGGTTTTATATATTTGTTGGGTGCAAACAATGTTTCACATCGAATTTACAAGGAATTATCATGGGGTTTAAAGATGAACAAATGTCTATATTGGTATGAGGTCTTTTGGGGAAGTAAAAAAATAAATACGTGCAGTCTCGGCCTAAAGCGGACATTATACCAATGAGAGATCGTGGTCCATCCTCAGAGCCCAATATTATTAAATTTTAAAAAAATAGGGTTTAAATAACTTATTTTATTAGTTATCTAAGGATCAACTAACGTCTTTATGAAAATAATTAAAAAAATATAGTCTAGTGACCAATTTTGATGATTAATAAAACATAGTGACCAAAATTGAAATTGAGGTAAAGTTTCGTGACAAAAACTGATATTAACTCTAACTTATTCCGTTAGTTGAATAACGGTCAACTGACGCCTTGACAAAAATGATTAAAAATGTATAGTTTAGTGATCAATTTTGATGACGATTGAAACTCAGTGACCAAAAATAAAATTGAGGTAAAGTTTGATGACCAAAAGTATTATTAACCCCACTTTGAACCGATTAAAAAAGGAAACTTGTTTGGCTGATCAGATATGCAATTTTATAAATGGGTGTGTATCTTGTGGTATGGACGGGAGTATTAAATGTTAATAGACTTGAAAGAGAAATACTTTTTCAGCGTTGAAATAATACTTATGACTCGAAAGTCTTGATTCTTGGGATAAGGTTTTATTTAGAAGCTGGAAGTATAGGTCAAATTTCTTTTTCTATTACATAATGTGTGTATATACATACATACATACATATATCATGAGTCTGGTCCCTTTCAACGGTGGATTGGTCAGCAAAATGGGGTCGATCTGAGACGAGTGCTTCAATCCTTTCAGGCATTTTTTTTTCTTCTTCTTTAACAATGTTTTGTTTTTAGCAGGGATGTTTGGTAAATAAATTTGAATATAAGCTGTTAGGTCTGGGTTGGCGTGAGATAATAAGCTTAAAATTGAATTAACATTTTTTCATTCATTCCATTTCCTGTTAGGTTTATTTTATTAAATTAGAATCATCATTTTTTAAGGAACGATCATTTTCAAAAATAAAAAATTATGATTGGTCTCACCCTCCCTATCTTTACGTATTTAATTCTGTATGAAATTAATTAATTAATAGTTTTTTTTTCAATTACTTAATTATTCTCACTCAAAACCAGTCATACGTTCATTCCATCCAGTCATAATTTCATTTAGCCATATCAATCAGACTGTTAGGGATGTTTGATTTGAGATTATGGTCATTTAAAAAAAAAAAAATTGGGAATGAAATTCGGATTTTAAAATTTAGTGAATTTCAAAATCAAAATTTTAAAATCTACATGTATTTGTTTTGAGATTTAAGTAAAGTAGAGTTTCAGTATATGTGTAAAAGATTGGTTGATTGTGTGATAGCTAAAGTGTTTATAGGTATTTATAAGGGAGGATGTGAAGATCATATTTTTAAATCTCAAACCAGAACAATTTTAGATTTTGAAATTTAAAATGAGGATTTCAAAACCAAAATCAAACATCCCCTTATGTTTTATACAAAAATGATCAAATGCTCACTGATGGACACAAATTTATATATTCACCATCAATATGATAATGACACATAAGCAGATGATCTACTATTATTATAATTGATTATTTAGGTGTGCATATGTGTCATTATCACGTTGATGATGGGCAGTGACTAGGGTTGTAAATGAATCAAATAATTTTGATTCGATTCGTTATTCGTATTTGAAATTTTATGATTCGAATTCGATTATAAATATTCGATTCAATTCGGTAACTATTCAAATACAAATACAAAATTATGATATTCGATTCGATATTTGTAAGTATTCGATTAGATATTTATACATATATATTATTAGATATAATTATTATAATATAATAATTATTATTATTATGCTTGCCCAGCCCACCAAAATATTAAGACACAATTTATATGTTAGGCCCATTAGGGCCCATATCAATGTCCATCATTTAAATGTAAACCTAGTGAATGAAGACTACCCACATTGGTAGTTTTGGGGGACCTCGACCCAGAAAAGGACAAACAAGATGGAAAAAAAGAAAAGAAAAAAAGAAAAGGGAGACTCCAACCGAGGAGAGAGGAGGGCGCAAATCCAACCGAGGAGAGAGAGTAGGTTGTCCAATCAAATTGTGCCACATGGCATTATTTGATTGGGTAATTAAACTTTATATTAATAAATTGTATATTGTAAATATTATGAATAATAAATTATTAAAAAAAATAAAAAAATATATCAAAATTTGTATTTTTCAATTCTCTATAAATGGACACCAATATTGATATATTTTGAAATATAATTTCAATTTCGTATTTTAACTATTGTAATTGTAATTTTGTTATTATATTTTATTCTAAATGTGTTTAATTTTTTTAATATAATTATAAATTTAGGATAATAAATTATTTTTTGTATTTAATACATTTTTAATATAATAAAAAAATAATTATAAAATATATATAAGTAATAAATAATAAAATAATTATTATAACTTTAGGTTAGGTTGGGTTGGATTGGGTTGTGGATGTGAGTGTAAAAATGATAAAGTTAAATTAAGTGGTGGGTTGTATAGGTGGATGGGAGAAAAATTAATATTTTATTTTAGGTTGGTTGAGGGAGGGTTATGGATGTGGATAGTCGAAGAGACTCGTGTCTCAAATTCTCAATCTTAACAACTAAAGATAGAACGGCGCTCTCTTCAGTCTTCATGCATCTCTCTCCTCACAGCATAACGGTATAAGGCGGTTCTCTCTACCTTCATTGATTCTCTCTCTCTTCTTTTCAAATACATTAAATTCCCCCTCTCTTCTTATCATATGAATCGCACTCAGGCGACAACATTTCTCACATCTGCTTTGCTTTTTTCTCACATCTCTCGCACCCGCTAGGTGAGAGCTCGCCGATTACTGCACTCAATCTTAAATTTTTGAAGAGTTCTAAGAATTTCATTGTAGATCTGGAAAAAAAATCAAGCACTCAGTTGAGATCTGAATTTGTCTCAAACAATATCATATATTGCTTTTGTTTTTTTAATCGAATAACTATCTTAGTCTGCCGTGATCAGATTCAGTCTTGTTATACTACATTATTGTTGCAAATGCGGTCTAGATTATTATTTTTGGCTAAACATTTGCTCCGGGACAAAAGAAGAAAAAAAAATTAAAAATAAAATAAAGTAATAAAAATTCGAATCGAATCGAATACTTGAATAGTTCGAATATCAATTTCGAATCGAATACGAATCAATATTAATATTCGAATAATAATCGAATCCGAATACGAATTCGAATCTGAATCGAATACAGTGGTCTTCACTTCGATTCTATTCGATTCGGATTCGATTCGTTTACATCCCTAGCAGTGACAGAGTCAGGATTTCGATTTAGGGGTGCTCAGTTAAAAATATTACTTTCGATTTCATTTTATATTAATAATCTTGAAACACATGATATTAATAGAAATGGATCATATTAATATATCAAAAATATATAGATATTTATATATCAAAGTAAATGAGAAACTTCTTTATAAAAAGTTGAGCTTCATGTATATTCATATGTTATACAAAATTTGAAAAGGACAAAAAACAATAAGAAAAAATTGAAGAAAGTTTATGTGCACAAAAATTATATAAAAAAAAAAGAAATAGAAAAGGCATGTCATACAACAAAATGCAAAACCACTAGGACAACTTTGATTTTAATTTTAACTATATAAAAAAAAAAACTAATCTGTATATATTTACAAAAGTTTAGGGGGGCCCAGTCCCTCCCCTAGCTCCTACGTGTCTCAGTCGTTGATGATGGGGGTATAAGTTTGTGCCAATTGATGGACACATAATCAATTCCAATATTTTATAATATGCTTTTCAATATTATAATTACGATACTAAATTGATAGTTGAGGTAGCCTCTTAAATTGAAAAGGAAAAACAAAGTAACAGTCAAATATAGTCATGTAAATTTTCACAAAAATCTCCTTGGAACAAGTTTCATGATATAAAATTAGATGATTATATGTATTCACTGATGTCATTATACGTATTTATTGATACCAATTAACTTATAAACTAAAACCACAGTATAAAATGTAATGGTATCAATTAATACATGTGATAGTATCAATTTCATACTATGAACAAGTTTTACAGTACACCTGTACACATAAATTTTTTAGAAGGAACAAAATTTTTACTGAAATAGAAACAAAAAACAAGGCGCATAAGTTTGGAGTTGGAGGACTGCACACCTTAGTATTAATAAATATAGCAATTAAAGATGAAAGAAATAGCTTCGCACATCTTATTACATGCGCAGATTCATGCATATCATAAAATTCCCAAACACTCAGTGCCAAGAACTACCATAAATGTCCACTTTGTGAAGCTTTAACTACCACAATTGTCCACTTTGTGTAGCTTCAAACTAATACAAGTTCACCTTCTACGATGTGTTTTCTACGTTTTCTGTGTTTTCTATCATCGTTGCTTTAATCTTACAAATAGGTATAGTTTCATTCTTACTCAGAAGCTTCAAGCTTGGATGAACTGCCACATCATGCATAGACACTCTGTCCTCGATATCAAGATTACTGACATCCACTTCTATTTCTGGAGGAATGTGCTCAGATGGGCATAAGTACTTCAAACTACTCCTTATTTTAAGTAGACTACCTCCTGCTTTTGTGCATATGAAAATCAACTTCGCATTAATACGCTCAGTTTATATCAAAGGGGGGGAGGGGGGACTCTGTGTTGTTCTTATATTAGATCTAAAATAGAGAATATAAAATAAAAAAATACCCAGGAGCACTAATGAACAAGACATATTGCATGGATACTGGATGATAGGAAGATAATTGTAAGCACGAAACGTGCATCCATATTAAATATCTATGTGTGAGGGAGAGATTAGAACTCAGGGAGACACCTAAACAGGAAAATTAATCGTGCAACAGGTATATATTCTTTGACTTTTCTACACTTTGCTTGAATTGTTATGCTATTTCAAATCAAGAACTATGTTGAATCAACTGTAAGAATCTTGCTTCCTAACGAGTCAGTTTGAAGTCACTTTTTCCAAACATTTTTAGCAGGCTTACAGAATTTTCAAATTAAGGTACAATTCAATTAGGAGACACCATTTAATTGCCCTTAACATCTTCAAAGTAAAATATATGATTGTAAAATTGTATTCCCCTTAACATTATATAAAGTTTTAAACATATAAACAATGGAATACACGATGACACACAACATATACTAGATGATAACTTTAACTCTCACCACATAAAACATTAGTTTTGAGACAACATTTTTCACTAGGTGTCAAGCAGTTAAGTTTAATTTAACGAAAATAACAGACATGCTACCAGATAGTAATAGATGCATATTTCATCAAGCACAGTCTATTCACAAGAACAATTCATGGAAAATAAATCCCAAAATGAAATCAGGTTAGAAGACCAACCTTTTTTGAGACCAGGGCAAACATCTTCTCCTTTATACACAATGGGCACATCCACCTTCAGCTTGGTTCCATCCTCAGCCCATACAAACACCAAATTCAATATGTTCCCTTCCTTATCCATATGTATCTATACACCAAAAACCTCAATAATCAAACAAATATTATACAGCAAAAATCACAACAACCAATCGCATTTCCATTCCATGAATCGACTATAAAAAAACAAAAACAATATAATAACATACGAACCTTAATCGGTAGAACCTTGCCATTTTGAACAATGGTGGAAGAACCAGAGCCAGCACGGATCTGAAGAGGGAATGTCGTCGAGCAGAATGAAGGCAACTTAATGTTCTTAAGTATAGCCTTGATCTGCTTCCGCTCGGTGGTCAGAAGCAGTTTCTGAGAGACTGAAGTGGTGGCGGCGATAGAAGTTGCATCGTTAGGGTTTTTCTGGACGTATTCTTGGGAGAAAACGACGGCGGGTATGCGACCCTGAGCTCGTTCACGGGCGGACACGCGGTGGCCGTAGATTTCCCTCGGAACGGCTTGGATCGTATGAAAGGAGCGAGAAGTCGGTGACCTCGCCGCGTTTCTGAGGACGCCGGCGGTGGCGCGCCACCACTTCGACATTTGGATTTTGCGTTGATGAAATCGGAAGGAAAAAAGGGAAGCAAATTCAGGTGAGGGTTTCATGGAAGGGTTTAACTGATTAAAAGAGGATTGGGCTTTTCGGGTTTATTGGGCCCAATACGGGTCGGATCCAAATAGCTCCGTACCCTTGTGGGCTTTGCGCTATTGGGTTAGGAATTTAAGTAAGGGCACGGTTATTTCCATAATACACCTCCATTTAGGGAGTGTTAAAAAATATGATATTTTTGAAATTTAGTGATTATGGAGAAATTGTTCAGTGGTAAAAGTTGATAATATTTTCTAAAAATATTTGAAAAGCTAGTAGAAGTAGAATTTGAAGTGTGCTAGATAATTAGATACTAGTGTTGGAGAAAATGGTTGGTGGTATTAATATTTATTTAACTGGTATTAAAGTGTGTTTGAGACTTTATAAATATGGGTATTGAAATTAATTTTTTAGAAATTAATTATTTCGAGTGCGATGAGTAGATAAGAGTAACGTATTCATACTCGCAAAACTAATTTTCGGTGAGTGGGAAATTGAATCGAGAATTAAGTGGTTTAACACCTAATTATGGAATTAATGAATGAATTAAATGAGGCAATTAATTCATCATCCCACATTGAAAGTTTAGAATAATAATATACATGATATTAGTATGAGGACAATGGAGTAGAATAAGTTTTAATTGATTGACTGACAATTGAAGTTGCCAGGAAGTTCACCTATAAATAGGTGTCCTCATGCATTGGTTTGGCCACACCGAAAATTCTTTCATCTCTCAGTTTCTCTGCATATAGAGTCCTAAGTTGAGCAGTCCAGCTTGTGCGCTCTTTTGTTCGCTGGAGCATCAAGTCCTGCGCTGCTGCACACTTGAAGATGTGTGTCGTTTTACTTTTGGTGATGTAATTTCATAACCGACGAGCACCATCGAATTATTTTCGTCTTGCAGAAAAAGAGTTTCCTTGATTCGACACGATTCTTTATAATTATGTTTTCTACAATTGTAATTTTCTTTTCCATTTTGTAAAATAATATTATTTTCGCATAGTTAATCCAATTAGGTATAGACATTAACTTTATATCAATCCATACTTTAATATAGAGGAAACAGTCTTTGCCTACATGACACCTTTGCTTTCTCAACCTTTTCCCATCCTCTCACTCTCTTTTGTTCAAGTTTCTTTTTTTGATCTGGTCCGTTGTTTTTTATTTGAACGATCTCGTCCGTTTAATTTGGACCATATCTCCTATAAAACTCTCAACCTTGCTTCACATATTTCCTCGCCCTTTTCTGGTGGATTGACCTCTGGTGTTTTGTTCGTTGGTCCGGCCAATTCTTCCTAACATTTAGTCATTTGGAGATCTGTGCCTTTTTTAGTTTGAATGTTGAGGACTGCTTCACGCCGTTTTGGGTTGTATTTTGGGTGTTTGTAGGTTCCACGGATTGTTGATGTTGGCGGATTTTCCCATAGTTTTATAGTTTGTAGTGTAGTTTAGTGTACCTTTTCTTTTTTCTACTGATAATGGATGGTGTAAACTTTTATCATAGACGTTTCAATGTAATGTTGGTATTGATTGTATTTGGGCGAATGTCCTTCACTGATTCTGTAGACTACGGTTTGTTTGTATCAACTTATTTCATCGGATCTATAGTTAATAAAGATTCCTCATTCTTCACAGTTGTTTGTATTTTTTTTTGTTCATGTACCTAAATTTAGTGAAGTTTGTAACATCTAACTTTGGTCATCAAAGCCGTCTGCTAAATTGTTGAATCCGTCGTAGATTTTGGCCATCAAATCCGTCTGCTATCTGTTATTAATTAGCCGAAATTTCAGCGTGTATGGGATAATAATCGATGGGTTATTATTGTTATTAATATTAATATTTTCGTATACTATTTTCCTTCATTGGAGTTTGTTGCTCAATTAGTTAAGATTAATATTATCAACTTCTTATATCACCAAGAATAAGGATTAATAATTGCTTTTAAGCCAACTCCGTCTAAATCTTGGTATTATTGCATGGTTTCTTTTAAGTGTGTATGCAGGTTGAATATATTATGATATTGATTTGTTCTTGAATGTGCACATTCAATTACACTTTGGACTATAATTGTGTCCAGATTCTTGGATTTAGTCCTTTGTATTAATTTGTAAGTCAATATAGTAATTAAGTGTTATAATTGTACATTTAATGAAATTGACAATTTGTGTGGACGCGTATTCCGGAGGTGTGTTTGTTGCTCCATTCCTATTTAATATATGTTAATTAGTGTTTAAATGTCGCTCCTTGAACCTGTAGGTATTTATTGTGGGGAATGTGTTAAATGTATTGTAATTTTTCTATCATTGATTGTGATATTTTTTTACGGTAATTTTTCTGAGTTTTGTATTTTTGGGGAATGATCTATTAAAAGGAAAATTCCATATGCGAATTATTTTCCATTGTTGGTCTCATAATAGATGACTTTTTAAACCCAAAAGAATATTTGAACTGCAAGTGTTGGTAACAATTGTCAATATCCATATATGGTTAATTCAGGGAATATAATTTACAATTTCTGGTCCCGTATTTTTTTTTTTTACCTTTTTTGTTCCAAAATAATTAAATTTAAAATTAAAGACCAATAAAGAATGTGGGACCAAAATTGTTATTGAAAAATTCTCATGAGACCAACTTTGCCACGATAATTAATGCAAATATCAAAATAGATTTATTAGTATCCAAAGGATATTTACGCCTATTAAAATAGTACCATGTAGCACGATACCAATTTTATGTACAAGAAATACACCAAAGTACACTTATTTACCTTTTACAATTTTGGTCCCATTACAATAATTGATTTGCAACGATGCCGCTATTTTCGACGTTTACGGTCACGTAATCTTTTTTCACCATTTTCGGTCCCAAAATAATTAAAATTTTAAAAATGTACATACACCATTATTTGGAACAACAGTGTTTTTCCCGATATTTTATGTCCCGTAACTTTTTTGGCCATTTTCGGTCCAAAATAATTAAAGTTTTGAAAAAAATGACCTATAAAGAATGTGGAACCAAAATTGTTATTGAGAAATTCTCATGGGACCAAATTTGCCAATATAATTAATGCAAATATCAAAATAGAATTATTAGTATCCAAAACGCTATTTACGCCTATTGAAATAATACCATGTACCACGATAACAATTTTATGTACAAGAAATACATCAAAGTACACTTATTTATCCTTTACAATTTGGATCCCATTAGAACAGTTGATTTGCAACGATGGTTCTTTTTTCGTTATTTTATGTCCCGTTATAAATGAAAGGGATTTAAGTATGTTCGTGGGAGGAATTATATCATTGGCCTGAATTTGAGCAAAAAAAATGATTTTTTTTTTTTAATTTAGGAGAAGATAATGTTTGAAAATATTAATTGGAAAACCTAATTTCGTTGTTATTTATACTATAGGGTAATATTATCATTTTTCATAAGTCTATTTTAATCTTGCAAATTAAGGGGTTTGTCTAGGGTTTTATTGGGTATGAATAGTCGTGTCTTTTTTTTTTCTTTAATTTCAAATAAAATAACGACATTTTCGCCAATTACAATTTAATACTCCCTCCGTCTCGATCTAAACTTCTCATTTCTTTTGGTTGAGTGGTTTAAGAAAGTGTATTTGTTTATTAATATATGGTGGACCACATGTTAACTTTTGGGATAAAGTAATGAATAATGTTGAAAAATGAATTGAATGAGTGACACTTTTGGTAACTAGTATATAGCACGTGTGTTGCACGTTGTTAGTAAATAATCAATAAGTAATAGTAAATAGGAATAGGGACGAATGTGCACATGAGTAGTGTATGTCGTTTTGCTAATGCAAGAAGACCTTGCTGATAGTCAAATAAGAAATACATTTAAGGTAGAAATTCTTTGTTGAATTATGGATTAAACATCCTTTCTACTTAAAATGTGATGTTCATATAGCTCCTTTGCATTGGTATAATGTTTCCAGAAGACCCCTTGTATTCGACTATTTTGGTCCCACACAGAAAGCAACAATTATAAAAATATTTTCAATCCATATTATCATTCAACATCCCATAAAAGAATAACAATTAACAATTAGACCAAAATGGCCACACAATTAGGCCAACATCCCACCATATGTCGCGTCTTAGAACAATTATGCGAAGAAATTGAGAAGTAGGTTCTCTACAAAGATCTACCTTCGTCATCAAAGTTTTTTTAAACACAAATTTCTTTAACTTCAGGCTGGCCTATTTCTCCTGTAAAAAGTTAGGTATTCATGCCAAACAATTCTGAGATTGGTCAAGCACAAGTATTTTGTGGCTCAATTTCATACAAAATACAAAAAAAAAAAAAAAATTGAGAATAATTTAAATGTACCATAGCCTCATAAAATAAAAATTCATTTCCTTGAAAATCTGCTTGTTGAAGTTAGCTCTGTAGTGCCATAGAAATGGATAATCTAGTTGATCAATTGTAACTACTATATTTTTAAGTAAAATTGTATTGCTATCACTAATGAACCTATTTACTTTTTACAACAAAACTGTCTCTATATCTAAACTTACACGTGGGGTTTGTGGGTTTTTAGCCTTAACAAAGAACACACCATGAAAATATAACTTTGTAGACATAAATAGAACAAGAAACATCATCCAATATATGTGTGTATAAATATAATACACGCACACATAATTCAAGTTGACTCGCAACAAAAATAAATGTTTAAATATTATAACATCTAGCCCATTATGCAGAAAGGAACCTAAATATCCTGAGCTTTTCAATTGAACCTCAAATAAGTAAAACCAAGTTAATTGTTAGTTTGAATGAGTTGAGATACTTACAATAACTTTTAGAATAGAACGATCATCATTAGTAAAAAAGGTTACGACGTACTCTGGTAGTTCGACTGGCTCGATGAGCCCAGCTGCAGAGGTACACATTGTTTTTCAACTGTACATGATGACACAAAGTTGGTTTGATGATTATGGAGATGATGAAATATAAGAAAATGAGATAAATGAGAAGATCTAGATTTGGGAAATTACAGTATAGGAGTAAAGAAAATATTCTAAAAAGAGTTATTATATACCTTGTAAAGTCTTGTGGACATGCAAAATAAATAACAGTCTGAATACCAATCATATAAAGACCCTGAAAATCATGCAAAATATAACAATGGGATGGCTCCGCCATCATCACAACATGAACATATTAATTTTATATTTCTACGAACTGATTTCAGTACAGGTAAATTAATAATTTTATACTTACACGAGCACCCACATCTGCTGCGATAGGAATACTCATTTGCTGCTTCCTGAAAAGTTTCACAATTTTTAAAAGACTGCGGCTAAATAAAACCCGGATTTTACTATACATACCCCAATTACTATATATACACCATTTATAATATGATTTTTTTTTAAATTTACTATGCATACCCCAATACTTAGACCATTGTACCCATACGAATTTTTTTAAAATAATAGAATCTGGAAGAGATCCGAAGTTGCAAACAGACAAAGAGCCCAATGTAAACTCACCAAAACTAATGAACACAAACTCCGAAATTGAACTAATATACAGAGCAATTCAACTAAAAACTTATCGGACTAAATATTTTTGATTCTTATTCCATTTTCCATTAAGAAACTGCAACTGCAACAAATTAATCGCTATTTGACTTGGCTCTTTGAAGGAGAACTTTCCTTGTTAATGTACAAGCAGGTGGTTATTTGAAAGATGCCCACAATCATATGCTAGCTGAACTGCCAATATATAAAACTATGTTTAAGAAGTTCCCCATCACTCATCACAATTAATTGAGATGCATATGCATTGCAATATTATTACAGTGAGATTATTAAAAAAATTAGGTAATGCCAAATGCTCTGAAGAGGAATCTGGAGCCTCACCACAAAATTAACAATCTCTGTTGGAGTAGTAGTGCTTGATGTAGTTTTTGCTGGAGCAGATATGACAACGTAGCAAACTTAGATACAACCAAGACAATATAAAAAGAAGAGGTAATGTAGACATTAATCTTTTGGATATTTTTGTCTAAAAAAAATATGGGTTATGTATAGTAAAACTAGGGGTTTGTATAGCCGCAACCTTTTTAAAACTCAAATGACTTGTAGGGTGAAAAGCAAAATAAAAAATTCATGATTAAACAATTTCCACAAACCGCATTGTGTTTGCCACACACATGTAGTATTTAGTATGTTCTACAAGTGTTCTTCTCTAGTGAAAATAACGCTGTGAAAAGAGTGAATGCTGGAAGTTAATGTGATATGCTCATGCCATGACTACAAAAACACTCTGATTAATCATAAACTTAAGCAGATAATTTCATGACTACACATTGATAACATGCATTGGCAAAAAGAGATACTTGCATTGATGGCAAACCTTGCCCTCACTGAGAGTTTTCATCTCCAAGTAAGTTATTGGAGGCATGGTGTAGTCTTTGAATGTCAGGTGCAGTTACATGTGAACAAGCGTAAAGTTTATCACCAAAGCAAACACAATCTGCAAATTTGAGAACATGACTAAGAAAAACTATCAGAGTAATGATTAATCAGTAAAGAGGATAAGAATAATCATACATCATACCTTTAGACGTGGCCTCATATTCGGGTAGAGGTGTAAACTCCTCGTGTAGATCAGGATTTCCCTTCCAAGCTTCTATCATCTAATTCTTTATCTCCCTTGTTGCCTTCACCTGAGCAGACCAACCCACATTTCATCATAAATGTATATGTTTCAAGCTCTGCCTCAATTGTTTGATTTTGATAGTAGTGGTCTTCCCATCTAAATTTGTAATATGAGAAAAGATTTAACTGCGATGTATGTCTCAAGCATTTCCAAAATATGGCTAAGAAAATGAAAAATGTATGTAAAGTAATTATTAAAATAAAATTTTTTCCCACCAACACAATTCCCAAATTTACCATATGTAAGCATACAAATTGAATTTTTCTCAAACTAATTGCCCAACCAACATATAATTATCATTATACACAATTCTGAATGAAATTGCTCAATATAAAATTGGTATGAAATCATCCCAAGTTCATTCCAGATTCTCAAAACTATGCCGAACAAATCCCCACCATTATCGACTTTTTGAAAAATCAACATGATCATGTTTGCTCCCAAGTTTAATCCCAATTCTCAAAATTATGCCGAACAAATCACAACCATTATAGATTTTTTGACAAATCAACATGATTCAGTTTGCTAAGGCATTAATCACAAATGAAAAATTAAGAGATGATGCATAGAAAGTGCGATGAAACACAACTTAATGATGTCAAACTTGAATACATATACCAAATTCGAGAACTAACCTCCATATCTGACAAAGAAGAACCTCTGCATGTCTAGAACATAATCGAAACATGAACCATTGACACCAAGAATTGAACCAGTTCACATGTAATTAGCCATTGAACGAATCCCAGCAGCAAGAAATCTATAAATTGAATATTGTAAAAAACTCAAATTGATTCAAATATAGAATTTGAATATTACCATGCCCTGTGAAGAAATTGAGTAAAGAACTTACACCTACGTGAAAGTATATATGAATGAAACTTACATGTGTGACCTTACAAAATTATCTCAATCATTAGCTATATTCTAAATATTTATATTTTATATGCATGGTTTATTCACACGGGCTCAGATTACCTGGTAAGACCTTGAGATCTTTGAAACAAAGACAGGTATCCTCCACCAACAGCGGTCCATTTACCTTAATTTTCAAAGAAAAACACAGTCAAAGCCATTCAAATATTCATCATTCTCTTGTAAGTTATTCTACAAATACGTTCTATGCATATTTTTGCAGTACCTCTTAAGAAGCTAATTTAGTTTTCTCTCTGAAAATTTGCTCATGCTTGCCTTGTAATTCTGGCACTATTTTGGAAACATAAAAACCAGTCAAGGAATTCAAATATGCATTGACAAAAAATAGATAAGCATGATTTTAATGTCAAGCTTCAGGAATTAAGTTGTTTGACACTTACCAATAATTCAAAATACAAAATCAAGATAAACTTCCAAAAAAACTAAGTAAATAAAAAATACTAACCGGATGAGCATAGATGTAAGCAGAGTGCCACAAAAAGGCGTAATCCCCTGGAGGCTGTTCATTTTGAATCTCATGTTTATTTTCATAGAACATATTAGGAAAACAGTCGTATATACTTAAAAAATCAGCCCAGACAACAATCCATCTCTAAAGTATAAAAATTGGGGAAATTTTGGCAAAATGAATACAGGGAAAAAATGGGGGATATCGGAATTGAAATTGAGGAACTTTGCTTCATCTTAATACTGATATAACATCAGAATTGGGGATACAACCAACCTTTTGAACATTAAGAGACCACAAGTCTCAATAAACCTTCCCGACAAAGGGGAAAAAATCCTTATATGATACCCTGCAATAGATAACAAACAATAGAGGAGAAGGGCTCACGGAGCGGAATTCCACTTGGAGCAGACGCAGATAGACGGAAAAAGAAGAGGGTCGGGGAAAAACGAAAAGAAAAAATTGGAGACGGGAGAGGGAGAAGAGGAGAAGGGCGCTTGAACCGGATTTCCAATCGGAGTAGGAAGAAGAGGGCATACGAAAAATGGAAAGAGAAAAAATTGGAGAGGGGAAGGAGAAGAGGAGAAGGGCTCTCAATTCGGAGATCCAATCGAAGCAGGAGCACATAGACGGGGAAGATGAAAAGACAAAAAACCGGAGACGTCAAGGACGATTAGAAAAAAAATTAGAATTAAGGAAAAAAGGATTATAGGGGGAAAATGTCAAAAGAAACAACAATTAGAACATAATTGTCCAAAAATGATTTATGATGTTAAGCCACTTTTAATAGTATTATAGATATTGTGTGAATTTGAAGGTTAAAATTTATATAATAGAGTGTTGTTTTTTCCATTTATGGAATGAGAAACTTAGTGTGGGACAACCCGAAAAGGAAAGTGGGAAGTTTAGACCGAGCGGGGGGAGTATAAACTTTTGAATCGTTGAAAATAAAACTTGAACTTTAAATTTTTTAGCAATCCTAACCAAATGACATATTTGACTATGTTCGAAAATGATGATTAATTATGCATTATTGTCCAAACAAATATGAATATATTAATGCAATTAATTATTTATTGTTGATTAAGTGGAAAATCGTTTCTGGACAATTAAAAATTTATTAGTTGGTTCTAATTGCAACCAAATGTTATGTTGAGTTTTTTTTGCTTTTAAAGATTTAAAATTTTGGATTAAATTACAATTTGCTTGAAAATTGTGATTTTATTTGCAATTAACCCTTTTTTTATATTAAAATTCTAAAAAAAGTCATGTGTGCTGAGATTTGTTTCATTATTTCGAGTGGGGATAAACAATCTCATTAAATAGATTTAAATATGATTTTATAGTTACACGAGTGTACAAATCTCAATAAATGGATTTATATGTATTTTTTTATTTGCACGAGTATTGTTTTTAGGATATCTATTTGAGTTGTATAAATCCTACAAATCATGCCTAATATTAAATATATATGGTTAATATTTGAATAGGATTATAAATATATTTTCAATAATTAATTTACTAAATTAATTCGGATATTTTGGTATTTGGTTGTTGTTTACATATAATTTTTTCTAAAATGAATATATAGTGAATTCTAAATAATATTTAAAAAAAAACAAAGTGATGATTGTTATCTGAAAAATTAGCGTATCACTTTTTTATTTTAATTTATTCGAGTGTTAGCAAGTTAACTTTTATTGTTGACATATCTCTAATATAAAATATAGACTGATTTCATAATATTGTATTGTTAAAACTGTGCTGCTAATTTAATAGATTGATACTTGCTTACGTAGTGTGCCATGAAGAGTTGGAAATATTCTGAAAAATGTAATTATTAAGATTTGTGTAAATCTCTGCGTATAGGATCGTATCTATATTAATTACAATATTGATAATTATAGTCTGCAATATTGTTGAAGTCTCTATTTTCTCAATTTTATTTACCGTGCCGAGGAGGGACTACCAGGAAGCCGCAGAGGCAAATCTTCACTCTTTCAAATAGTCAATGTCCGTGATTAATCTTCTATATTTAGTTGATCGTAGATAATTTGTTTTTTATCCGCCTCATGTTTAAGTTTGTTCTATTTTGATCAAATATGTTTGTGTCGTAGATGTTTCATCGGGGACTGATTAAACATATAGTTTTGTGATATCTTGATATCTCATAGGCTTCACTGTATTATATACAATCTGCATTGTTTAAATATTTTAGATAAATACAGAATACCTTATGAGATAAACTGCAATTTCACCATATACTATGTGAACCCGCCTCTATCGACTACTAATCTTGAGGTAAACTTATCGTGTGTTCGTATGTATATTAATTGATGGTATATTCAAGTGATTAATATTTCTAATTGTTTGAATCATGAGTTTGTAGCTTCATGGTGTACCTAAGAATTTCAAGGTGCGCACAAAGTGTGATTCAGTTGAGTGGCGGAATCGACTGGTATGTTAAATTTATGCTTATATGAAGTATTTCTTGAAATCAAATGTTTGTCTAGAAATGGGGCATGCGTGTAGTGAAAAAACTTACACTTTTGTTTCTTTGCTGTAGAAATTGTCATTATCTGCTATTACACTATTTGGAAGTGAAATGAAGTTGATCGCATTAAGGAGCACATCGATAAACGGATATTTATAGTTAAGTATGAGTGCATACTTATGTTGGAGGTGAAAAACTCGAGGATGGTACGGATGACAAAATTCTGGAAGGATATTGTTGGGAAGCTTAAAATACGATCACGCAATGTTATATGGTTTAGTCACGATGATAAATATTTCACCCTTACTGTTCAACGCCTCATTTGTTAGATTGCTATGGATTAGATTTCTATAAATGGTTTAAATCACTCTATGTGTGTATTTTGGATATTTGATGTTTTGTGACTTATTTGTTTGGGTTCTGTTTACGTTTTGCATTATTAAAATGCTACTTCTGGATTAGCGTTACTTGCATTCGGTACGTATTGTAATGTATGAAGTTCTCTGTTTATTTTACTAAAAAAAAAAAAATTTGAAGTATTTAATTTTAAATATTATATAAGTTTTTTTCAATCCCGCGTAACACGAGGGCCAAGTACTAGTACCTTTATATAGTGGAAGCAAAAAAAGCTTATGTGGCACTTCCCATCCATTCCTACTTCCCAATCCTTGGCTCCTCATTGAGTCAAGGTGTGCAATTAATCGTGGCCATCTATTTGATATTTATTCATTTCATCTTGATCGTTCATTATTTCCTATTTTCCTATAAATATAGCTCTTTCCTCCTCATTTTTCATTCGTATTCATCTTCGCCCTTGATATTCGACTGTTCTTATTTGTTTGTGCAGGTTTTGCTCGTCCTTTTCTATTTTTCTGTCGTTGTGCTCCCGTTGTTCGAGTATTCATCGTTTGCCATTTTGTCGCCGGTGTTCTCATATTGTTTGAGTACTCTTGTGGTTGAGGAGTGAATCGGATTCAAACGATTTTGTTTTTTCCATCGTTGTTTTAATTTGTGTAGAATATTGGCTTTTGCCTCATGAAATATAGTGCCAATTTTCCTTGAATCGTTGTTCTATTGGTTGAAATAATATTCCACTCATTCTATCTATTTTTTTCTATTGTTTTGACTAAGTTTGTTGCATCCGATCTTTTGTTTTGTGTGCTTCACATAACGTGGTATCTACTGTGGATTTATATAAAATAATATCTATGATCGAAAATATGGTTTGTGCGAGTAGATTATGTATTAGTGTGATTATTTTCTGATGGAATCTTTGTTCGATTATTCTCTAACTTGCGGTTATAGGCGAAATACAATTCCAACGCCTGCAAAATTTCTTCCAATTTTTTGTTCGTCCATATCGTTCAGTTGACCGCGCACGAATTAATGTTGTTTATTGTGTTTAATTCTCATAAGTATCGTTAATTTTTTATTACTAGTTGTTAACACGTGCGTTGCACGTTGTTCATAATTTTACAACTATTGTTGACATGTTACTGAAATTTGAAAGAGGTGAATTTGTAGATATGAAACTTTAGACTTCCATCTTTACTTGAACATCTCATTTGCCATATCGTTAAGACAAGACGTGTCCTAATGCGATGATGAATATATACATTGGTAGAGAAGACACTTGACACTATAAAAGATTGGGAGCAAAATAGTGAAACGGAGAAATCTACATAAGACAAAAGTTTACATACAAATCTAGATTATTATTTCAATTAATTTTTTTTAAACTTTAGAATATACACAGACATTGTTTAAAAAGTGTCTTCGGAGAAGAAATGTGAATTAATGAAAGTGTGCCTCAATATATTTATAGAGGCTTGAATAAATTAAATATTTTTTAAATTTTCTCACCGATTTATTATTATTAAACCTAGTTTTTGCGTACAATTCACATGCATAATCAAATCAATAACTAATTTTCTAAATTGACAAATATCACTATATTAAATAATCACCTAGAGCCCATTTTTTTGTCTTGAAAAGAAGGGATATTGATTGTTTTTCCATGAATTCCACTGTTTATTAAGATATATTTTATTTACCAAAGGCCCGGTAAAATTGACAAGCCCGCACTTTTATTACTCAATTTCAATTGATTATACATGCCACTTGGGAGGTGGTATTTGTATTACCCCCTCCTTATCCAACATATGAGGTAAAATATATCACATGATTTATTATCCCATATCCCCAAACAAATGGGCTCCTATAATATATTTATTATATAACAATTATAACAGTATTCAAGTAATTTCACTCTTTTGAGATCCAAGCAGTCCAGACTTGAGTAAGAAACACCCATTTTAGCATTATCTTAATTTCGTGAAGGAATAATGTCATATGTTGCTTCGTCATCTTGCAAACTTTTACATGGTTTCCCTATCCAAAATCAGGGAACTCGATAAACAAAGACTTCGATTCTATATTTTTTCTCTCAAGAAAACAGTATGAAGAGAAACTTATTCTACTTACACATGCATATGATTAGAAACATCACTTTTTTTATTGATTCCAAAGAATCTCAATTACCCTTATTTCTTCGCTTATGCTCATGCTTCGTTGCATGAATTAATCTTCATCCATAATTAGATATAAAAATGTTGTTCTCGTCGATCAATAGCACTGATTGCCACAAAAATTCAGATATATCAAACATAAAGACACATCAAAATAAAATAAATTGAGGTCCAAATATTAGATCTACCAAGTTGATTAAAGCTCACATATAAATGTTCATTTTGATTCCACATCCAAATAAAATAGAGTGAACTTGGGAAATGACATACATAACTGTTACATGAAATAGAAATCGATTATATAACTCAACTATTGCGGTTAAATGTAATAACTTTTGATCCAAAAAAAACATGACACGATTCAAACAAATGATCAACCGATAATAACTGATGTTTATCGAAATAAATCGAAGTAAAAAAGAACATAAGTTGCTACTAAATAAAAAAATATTACATTTCACAGTTTTTCTTAAAATATCAACAAAATACATTGAAGCTAGAAAATGTGTTACAATCATTTTATCATAAACATAGAAGGTCAATAAAAACATATTTTACTTCTTCTTACCACTATTTAATTACCTCATAATCTCATAGAAAGGGAGATCAAATTATATATATTACATGTTTCATCCTTTCTTTAAACTTAGTACATGTTAGCTTATTCAAGTCCAAAACATGTTGATGGCACATAACAACATAAATGCTAAACTGATATCCAGAAGAAAAATTAAAAAAATAACCTCATAAAATGATGCCTAATATTGAATTTGCAAAAAAATTATTGTAGGTACGGAGGGACTTTTGCCTGTTTAAAAAAAAGATAAAATGAGAAATGGAGTGTGCAGAGTGAAAGCATATTGAATATGAGTTTGAATGCAATTTTTTTTAATAGAATCACATACGCCATGCACTAGTTATAGATGGGAAGATAGTTTCATGTAAATACAATTTAAATAAATGCTATCATTCTCTGTATATATGTAACAAAGATCTTGAAAAAAAGATATATGTAATGGAAATAAATTATATGGAAACCCAAAAAATAAAATACTACAAGTCTAATTGACTAAAAATGGCACTTACTATGAATCTCCATCACCATTTTGCTTTCTTTCTTAAAGATCGATATTGCAAACATTTGGTTATTTCCACCATCCTTGTGACTACTAGTGTTGTCAGCCCCAGAATTAATGTACATGTCACAAAGGCTTATATGGAGGTACCTCTCCCTCCCTGTTAATAATTGGTTGCATCATAAACATACAAGAAGAGATTAATGTGCATACATGTAAAATAATTTCATAAAGGAATTTGAGTCCAAAGGGTACATCAAACTTGAGCCTTTGTGAAATTACTTGCAAACCTATATGGCCTTGTGCTAAATACATACACAGGTGTACACTTGACATTGTAAGGGATTTTATGCAGCAATTAGTTACTGAGAAAACCCCTTATTTATCTTATGCCTATTGATATGTAACTTATTAACAACCATTGTAATACTACTTTATGCAGCTATAATGCGCCTACTTTAGGCATGCAATAGACGGGTACATCAAACTTGAGCCCCAATGTATTTACCTCTAGCATTCGGATAGAAGCATCCCACAATATCTCATAAAAAAAAATTCTAAAGGCCAAGCTAAGCTTTGCAAAATCAAACAAAATCAATTTTCGCCAAAATTGAAGCGGACACAATTTCAATTATGAATTCTGAGACATGCACCCTCACCTGTTGATCCAAGAATCGATTAAGAATCAAGCTAGGTAGCCCCGTCGATTTTGCCGCTTGAAGCGTATCAGCTGGTGTAGCCACGCCACGCCTTTTAGAGGGTGTTTGCCTGAGCTTATAAGTTCTTAATATGTTTGGTGAAATAAAATGTTTAAGAGCTTATAAGATCATAAAATAACCTCCTAACAGGTTATAAGCTGTAAAAAAATAAGTTGGAATTTCTCAACTTATTTTCCTATCCACCTCCACCCCCAACCACCCACCCCACCTCAAAACCACCCCACCTCTACCGCAATATAAAAAAAAAAATTATTTTATGTTAAAATTAAAATTTAAAAAATATTTATTATAAATTCACAAAGATCTTATAAGCTGTATTAGTCAAACACTTTAGCAACTTATAAGCTACTTAAAAATTACATCTTATAAGACAACTTATAAGATGTTTCAAATAAGCTTAGCCAAATGGGTTCTTAGTCTCGATCAAAATGTCATCGTAACTCATTACCGTGCCTCGTCTTTTTGTCTAGATTTCACCTTCCCCTTTTCCCCTATTACAGTTTAGCCCTACAAACGAATCATCTCCCTCTCTTCCTATTGTAGGGTAAAAATGTGTTCGACCCCGACCTCGCCAGGAGGGTGAGGTAGAGCCCGGCCTGAGGAGAGGTTCCCAGCGACCTCGCACCAACAACCAGAGCCAGACCAATGTTTGATTCACCGAAAGGTGGCCATAGACGCACCCAAAGGCGTCGCCTAGGACCTCGCCCTAAAGATGAGGTCGAACTCCGGCCTGACCCATTCGGGATAAGACATCTGGAGACTCAGCACTAGAGATGTTAAACGGGCTAACCCTAACCCTATAAGGTCGGCCCTAAAGGCTTCGGGTTAAACGGGTTAGGGCCTTATCAGGTTCACTCTTAATGGGCCTTTAATAATTAAGACCTAACCCTAACCCTAGCGGGCCTCGGGCTAAACGGGCTACAAATGGGTTATGTCGAAAAAAAATAAAATTTAACACAAAATTTAAAATAGTGGCAATAAAATGTTAATGAATTTAAACATTGTTCATAAATTAATTAAAATTATATAAAAACAATTCAACGTAATTATAAAAATTCAAACATCAATACTTAAAAAGTACAAAATACCAACACGTAATAGTTCAAACATCAACACGACTAATTTTCGATTTATTGCAGTATTATAATTACAAAAAATTCACCCAATCATACTTGTAATAATTCAGCTCACTACCATGCATATCATTCCCAAAAAAATAAAAAATTTAATCGGAATGTTACTAATAAATTTAATATCCAAGAAACAAAAGAATATACAATATTAGCAGCAAATTAACTAAAAAGCTAATCTAATTGGGCACTTGTGTATCTAAGTACTACTAGTACATGGATGGAAGAATCTAAAAAGGAACTAAAAATAAAATAACACTAAAATGGATGGATTAAATTTCTCATACATCATCTTTTACTGAAGTTAGGGCTAGATGATGAATTGAAAAAATGTGAGTATATATATATATATATATATTAATACTTTAATTGTAATAAATAATTAATACACTTATTATATAATATAAATGATTAATATATATATATATATATATATATATATATATATATATATAACCCGGGCTGGTGGGCTAGCCCTATTAGCCCGCAGGCTAATAGGGCCGGGCCAAAAAGACCCTGATTTAAACGGGCCCCTTAAACCATAGCCCTAACCCTGCATTTTTAGGGTTAAACGGGTCGGCCCTATTAGCCCGGCCCGGATTAACATCTCTACTCAGCACGGAGGAAAGGACATAACCGCGTCCCAACCTGTAGCGCCCACCCCTGAGGAAGGGACAAGCGCTGCTGCAGGCAATGGGCATCAGAAAGAACTGAAGGGCACCTGGCGCAACAGTGCCTGCAGGCCAGCTGCTGCTCTTCCATTGGCGGAGGACAACCAGCGGCCCTAACAGATTGAGAGCCATCTTCCCTCAGTTACTAGGCAATAGCTAAAAGACAGGAAAAGCATTAGCAATCATTGATGATTCTATCCCAAAAACCAGGCAACACAATGTAACCTAGGAATTACTCTAAATAGAGCCTTTGAGCTCATGAATTAATAGAGCCACTTAAGACCGAGCCTAAACCCCTCAGCAAACCTTTGTGCATTTACTTTCCTTGCATTTATTTCTTAAGCCCATAAGGAGGAAGCCCTCTCGTCTAACTCATCTTGGCACAATATCTTGTTTTATCCGATCATAGCCACATAAAGTTCACTTAATCTTTCAATCAGGTAACAACAATTGGCACTAAAAGGAGGGTATCATAACTTCTCACTCCAAAAAATTTGAAGAACACTCACTATTCCTCGAAAAAGAAAGCCTAGGAGATCCAAAGTCTGTCTTGGACCCTTAACTGAAAAAATTCACGAGTATGGAAAAAGCAACCAGCGTAGCTAGAGCTTCGGCTAACCCACGCACAACCGTGGTTCCAGCTGCAAAGACTCGTGCTGGAATAGCAGTGCGGACAGCGGCTCGGGCAAGCACGAATAGGGCTACCTCTAGAGGTGAGCATGGGGTGGATTCGCCTCAGTGAGGACTTCTCCCCATACCCATCTAGGAGTACGAGACGCCCAAGCAGGTGGCGTTGGTCATAGCCATCTAAGGGCAAACGGAAAATAACAGAACAGCAGGGCGAGAGCAGCCCAGTCCACTCTCAAGGCTACGACTTGCGACAAAGGCTCCAGACGGAGGCCCAAACCCCATCGGTTTTTAACCGACTGGAGAGTTTAGATCCGTCCTGGAGCCCGTTCATGTCGGTCCCATCGGCCAGCTTCAAAACTGTTTCCTGACCAGATCTTCTGCACATGTGGCTCCCAAAGCCAGGGACACGTTCCCCAGGAACTCAGCTAGGCAAAAACTCAACTTCGCACAGAGCGAACTCCTAAGAAGGGATCGCCCACACACCCCTGCACATGACCGCCTTGGTCCAGGCTGCAGCACCCTGGTCGGGACTACTCCCAGGCAGGCTACCCAGGGGGCCGTGTTACTAGCGATCCAATGAAAGCTGGAGGAAATGCAGAATAAGATCGATGGAGATGGACTGGGGTAAAAGCCCAAACGGCTTTTCAGGAGCCGATATGCGAGGAGATCGAGCTGGCTCCAGTCTAGCCAAAGATCATGCCACCCACGATCCCGATATATGAAGGTCGTTCCGACCCGGAAACTCATGTCAGCAAGTATTGGATCTACATGAATGACTGTAGGGCAACTGGCGTGACCAGGTGCCGCATGTTCCCATTAACGCTGGGCGAGCTCGCCCCCAAGTGGTATGTGTCGTTGCCCCTAAGGTCGGTCACCTATTTTGCCAAACTCTGCGATCAGTTCACAGCGTACTTCGCTGCAAAAATAGCCCGGCCAGAGAGCCGACACCGCCTGTTAAGAATTCAGTAAGAAGAAGATGAGAGCGATGAGTCATACATCGACCGTCTGGACGAGATAATCCTAACCGGGGAACCCGTGAGCGACAAGCTCGCCCTCCATTCTACACTGGCCGGATTCAAGGGCAAATCCTCCATGTTCAAGCAACTGACTAAAGACTTGCCTAAAACCTACACCGACTTCTGTCGACGAGTTGGGGACGCTGTTGTGCGCAATAAACTTTTGGCCTAGAGGTTGGGCGAAAAGAAAGTCGAGGAGAAGGCGAAAGCACCCTCGGCGGCTGCAAAGAGCGGTAACCAGCAGAAAGGGTACAAGGCCCCTGGAACTTTCCAGCCTTTCGACGGGAACGCAGTGGAGGTTCAGATCCAAACCCAGACCCATCAAGCTGGACACCTCTAAGCTCAATCAGAGAAAATTTTGCCACTACCATGAGAGCCCAGGGTACAACACGAGTCAGTATCGAGACCTCCTCAAACAACTCTGAAAGTTGTATAAGGAGAGACACCTTGATGAGTTTGTGAAGAAGCCCCAGCCTCGCCAGGATCAAAGACGCAATGCCAACAGGGGGCAGAACATGGACGGAGCTCGACCACAACACCAGCAGCGACAGTCGAACCCAGTAGCCGCCATCGAGGACTTCAATAGTAAAGACGACGATATTCCACCGCTCAACGCAGGGCGGAGGGTGAACATGCTGCTGGCCGCGGGAGGCTCCCTGGGCGGACTGATACCCGTGTCAACCTCATCCAACGGAGCTCAGGGGCGTGAGCAGCGTCAACTTGGTCGCCACCCCGCCGCCGGAGCTCAGAATAGCTTAGAACCTACCGATCACCTTCACAAATGCCAATCGGGAAGGTACTCTCTGCCCAAAGAATGACGCCCTAGTCATTTCCACTAACCTATTGGGCAAGGTTGTCGATCGCATCCTGGTCAACAATGGATGTTATTGCAACATAATCTTCAAGAATGCCTTGGACCAACTGGGAAACCTCGCCAATTTCATCAAGCCTTACGAGGCCCAGCTGCGAGGTTTCGGCGACACTCTGGTCAGCGTGTATGGAAGGATCAAACTCCCAATGGAGCTCGTCTGTTGTAAGGATGAAAAGGTCAGAATCTCACGTCTTCTAGAATTCGTGATAGTTGATAGGCCCCACATGTATAACGGGTTTTTGGGGGGCCCATTTCTAGAAACTTTCAAGGTGATAACCTTTTCTTTCTTTTACTGTGTGAAGTTCCCAACCCCCGAGGGGATTGTCGGCACTGTAAAAGGCAATCAATCAATGGTTAAAAAATGTTCGAACTATTCTGTAACTTACTTTCCCATGTAAATATTTTAATGGCTTAACAAGACGAGGCACCAACACCTCCGCAAGCCACCGAAGGAGCCCAACTTGGGGCCGAGGTCATGGAAGTGGACGACCTAGAGCCAAGGCTCGATTTTGAGCCACAACCTATTGACCTCGACCCAAGGAGGGAAATCTGGGACCCAAGGAGACTCGATCAGACCTCGCCAATTGAGGAACTTGAGCGAGTCCCAATGGACCCAGCGCAGCCGGATCTGGAAATCACGATAGGGGCAAAGGTTTCGGCAGATATGAGGGAAGAATTAATCAGTTTCCTCCGAAAGAGCATCGATATTTTCACTTGGTTGCACCAGGGCATGGTTAGGATAAGACCCCAGCATGCCTGCCACCATCTGAAGATCGATCCCAGCAAGAAGCCAATCTCCCAGAAGAGACAAAAATTTGGCCCGGACAAGTACGCAACCCTAGCCGAAGAGGTCAAGAAGCTGTTGGACAACAAGTTGATCGAGCAGGCTGAGGGCGAACCGCAATTGGTATCCAACACCGTTTTGGTAAAGAAGGCAAATAATTCCTGGAGACCGTGCATCGACTTTACGGATCTGAATGCAGCATATCCCAAGGATCACTTCCCTATGCCGCACATTGATCATCTCGTGGACGGGACAGCCGGACACGAGATGATGTCATTTATGGATGCGTTCTCTAGATACCATCAAATTCTGATGGCAGAAGAAGACATGAAACATACTTTTTTCCACACGGAGAAAAATATGTACTGCTGGCGAAGGATGCCGTTCGGGTTGAAAAATATCGGGGCAACTTACCAGCGGCTGATAAATAAAATATTTGCAAATCAGATCGAGAAAACAATGGAGGTCTACATCGACGACATCTTGGTCAAAAGCCTAAGGAAAGAAGACCACCTCCGGGACCTTACCGAGACTTTCCAGATTTTGCGGGCATTCAACATGAAATGAATCCCAGGAAGTACAACTTTGGCGTGGAATCAGGGAAGTTCTTTGGCCACATCATCAGCCAAAGGGGTATTGAGGCCAACCTCGCCAAGATCTAAGCTATCTTAGATATGCAAGAGCCGAGGTGCATCAAACAGGTGCAGCGGCTAACGGGCTGCTTGGCCGCACTCAACAGGTTCATTTCGAGGTTGGGTGACAAGAGCAAACCTTTCTTTGCTACGATAAAGAACAAGAAGTTCTCTTGGAACAAGGAAAGCCAGCTCGCATTCCAGAAGCTAAAGGAATGCCTCGTCAACCCGCAAATATTGGTCAAGCCACAACAAGGTGAGAAGCTCTACCTTTACATCGCAGCTTCATAAGTCGCTCTAAGTGCGGTCCTGGTGCGAGCAGAGGGGCAATCTCACCTTCCCATTTATTACGTGAGCCAAGTTCTTCACGATGCGGAAACAAGATACACACCACTGGAGAAATTGGCATATGCGCTGATCATGAGCGTTCGCAAATTGAGACCATATTTTTTCTACCATCAAGTAGAGGTGCTGACCACTCTACCCCTCAGACAAGTTCTGCATAGACCTGACAGAATGGACGCATGCTGAAATGGTTGATGGAGATCGCATAGTATGACATCTCCTTCGCACCACGCACCGCCATCAAGGGTCAAGCTCTAGCAGATTTTATGGTCAAATTAACTTTCCCACCCAGCCCTGCCCAGGTGAACTATCTGCCGTGGAAGTTGTATGCCGATGGATCTTCAACGTCCACATGCGCGGGGGCAGGCGTCATTTTAATTGGTCCAAAAGGTCAGTGATTCACAAACACAATTCGTTTTGATTTTCCAGCCACGAATAATGAAGCGGAATACGAGGCTTTGGTAAGCGGACTAGAGCTCACCTTGGCAGTGGGGGCACATCGCCTACACATTTTTATGGATTCCTTACTGTTGGTCCCGAAACGAGTACACAGGTGTATGGGGGGTGGGAATACACCTGAGGTTACAAATTTAAACTTCTAAAACTTATCAGGTTACTTAAGACAGTAATTCGTCAGTGGACTTGAAGTCTGCTAAGAATTACTTGTGAAAGCTTACTGAGATAATACATCCACTGAAAGCTCAAGACTTTCAGTTGAACTACTATCTAATTAGCTTTCAGATGTGGATTAGTGAGCCCTTAAGAAATCTCGTTTTACTTTGATAAACTTTGAATGAGTAACTCACACTTAAGAGATAGCAGAATGTAAGTACACAGAGATATAAAGTGGTTCAGAGATGAATCTCCTACGTCCATTGTGCTGATTAAACAGGAGAATTCCTTTCACTTGGAATTCCTTGTGTTATAGTGCCAAGGTGCACTGATCAATTAATCCTCTCTTAGGATGATTGATCACTAAGATAATTCCAGGTCCTAGTTCCCAAAACAAACCAACTTTCAGACTGATACATACAATTAGCTTACTAACACCACTTGACACTAACTCTCAACCTAACAACTGAGTAAGGTTTTGAGTAGGGTTTGGTTCCAACAGTTGTGAGAAAATCGTTACAGTTTAGCTCAAGGCTTAGTATGGATTATCTCTTTCTAAGATTTGGATATAGCTTTAAGCTCGATTATAGAAGGCTTGGTATGCTCTCTACAGATATGAAACACTTGGGAAACAAAGGTAATTTCGAGTGATTCGTAGTAAGTTATGAATGTAGAGATAGCTTTTATCTTGTGAGTTTCCCGTGCAGAGAAATGAGCACGTCCTTCTGTATTTATAGGCTTCCTTGAAAATCTTCCCGTTGGAGTTTAAATCTTCTCAAGTAAGTCTTCTTGTATCTGATTAGTTCAAACGACTCTATTTGAAGCTTTAAGTCTTGTCAAGAAAAGGCTGAAAGACCATGCCTGTTCACCAACTTTCTGTAGAATGCTAGGGAAAGACTTTTGGTACTTTTCAGTCTGTGACAGATCGGCTGTCAGTAGAGTACACTTACGTGTCATTTTCTCATTGGGCCGTTCAGTCTGCTTGCTCAGAATCCTGTCTTGATTTAAGGTGGAACTCCTCTGAGAGAACCTTCTTATTTCTTCATTTATTGTAAGCTTCACTGAAATTCGTTTTGCCTTGTTCCAACCAGATTAACTAACAGCTTTTAATGTGTTTAGCATTGAATGTGCTTTGTTAGTTTATATCAGTGGACCTTGGTCCTCTCCTGATGGTTTTAGTCTTAGTGTGAATGCACTTAGAAAACATTCAAGACTTCGACTTTTTCTCAGATTACATGTCTTCAGCGGACTTTGATCTTCAATACACTCTTGAAAAAAATAACTACACTCCAGTTCCTAACATTTGGAACTGATTAACTAAACTCTAACTCTACTGAACATTTTACTTACAAACAACTTAGGAGGAACCTTTTGGCATCTTAATCAAAACTTAAGTCTATACAATTTCCCAACAATTTCCCCCTTTTTGATTATGCCGAAACCTATCTTATTACATATCTTCTTTCAGATGAGGTTCTTTAGATGACGTAAAATTCAAAGGATTTTTTGTAAGTAAAAGCATTCAAGTACATAAGCCTAAATGATAATGAGATATTATCTTGGGCAAAAGACAGTAGAGTTTCATTATATTGAAGAACTGAAGAGTACAAGTACATAACATCCACTGATAAGTAAAGATCCAAAAAGAGATCAGCTGGGACTTATAAACAAATGCCCAGAAACAACACTTAACTCCTTAGATGGACTCAAACAAAGGTTCAAGGCCATATTGCTTGAAGACTCGAATCTTTAAGTCATTTTTCCTCTCCATGACTTCTTTTGAATGTCCCCTGAGACCTAAATGCTCACAAAGGGACACCCACTCATCTGTGATTCTATCTCTGTCCACTGCTCCAGTTGCATCTTGAGGAGGCCAATAGGTGATTGGCTCAGGAGCCTTCAAGGCGTGATCTGGAAACATGTCATTCCAGGCTTCACTTATCTCAGGGTAGAGCTTTGGGTAGGTTTCAAACAACCAATCGTTGAACAAATCCTGCGCATTCTCTTTTCTCAATTCTCCACTGACATAGAAGGAGTACACAAACTCCCTCTTGGTAGTTTCCCAAGCATCATTCAGCTTCTTGGGAACCCAAGTGTCATGATGAGGGAATTTGGCCTTTGAAAGAGCCACCTTGTCTTTCTTCAGTTTTGCAGTCCACCTTTGATAACCATTCCTGAATTTCTTGGAAGTAGTTTTATCAAAGGTAGCTAGCCTTTCCTTCCTCTTCCTCTCAGCTAACTCAGCCACTGACTCAATCTTCCCAACCTCCTTATCTCTCATTTCCTGCTGTTGGGTAGTTAGCTTCTTAGCTCTTTCATTCATTCCACCAGCTTCTTTGATTAGCTCAGTGAGCTCAGTAACTCTGGTGGGGGCAGATTTGGGAGTTTCAGATGAGATAGGTTCATAATTTAAAACATGAAGTACCTCTACTGAATCAGTTGACTTTGCAGCCAACCTTCCTGAGGATCTTGTTCTCTTTGCTACCTCCGCTAAGAGAACATTAGTAGCCTTCCTCTTAGTTGTTTCACCCTTTTGAGCAGCTCTCTTCTTCTTCTTCTTCTTCTTCTTCTTCTTCTTCTCATGGGCTTCCTTGAATTTTGACAAGTCTTCTGAGGGAACCTCCTTCCCTTCTTAGCATCAGCAATCTTCTGGGCTTCAACATTTACCTTCTTTATGGTGTTTTTGAGCTGTTGGCCTCTTTCAAACTCTGGGGTCTCAAGAATTATCTGCATCTTGTTCTTGGGATCCTTCTTCATGTCTTTTGCACTAACTCTCTTTTCCCCCTTTTCGGCATTAATCATATGTTCAGCAATAGATATGTTTAGTTTCATCTGATCATGACTAATGGCCTTCACCTGGGTAGAGCAGTGATCAACTTCATCTTCAAGCCTTTCCAGTTTTGCCCCAGCTGTTTGTCCAAACTGTACAAACTGAGCCAGCTTTTCATCTATCAGGACGTTTGTCTTTTCTTGGGTAGGGAAGTCCTCTGCAGCCTTCTTCAGGACTTCTCTCAGCTTAGCTCCCAGCTTCTCGTGCTTGGCCTCAAACTCTGTTAACCAGCACACTCTGGCCTTCAACAACATCAATGACCATCTGCTGTGAATCTTCTACCTTTAGAGTCAAATTTTGGAGTGAATTGGTGGTAGACTCCATCAGCTCATCAACATGGTCTGAGAGGATGACCATTTCATCTACTTCTTCTTGAACAATTTCTTGGACATCTCTCAGCTGAGCTTGTAGAGAAGGAAGCTTTTCATTTTGAATGAGTTGGACAGCTTCTCTCAGTGGAGTTAGATTGACCTGGACTGGGGGAACTTCATCAATTTGTATACCTGCATGGCAAACATTGTTAGTCATTTCCCCCTCTTTCTCACAGCCTAAGTCACCTGACATAACTACCTCCATTGCAACTCCCTCTTCCTCCCTCAACTCACCCTCTTTTTCATTTTCAACTATGTTCTTTTCAGCCAATTCATCCTTTACAGGAATGATTGCTTTAATCTCTCCGCTCACAACTCCATTGATTTCAACTTCTTTTTCTTTTCCCTCAATATTTTCAACTTCTTCTTTACCAGACACCTCAGCTGACTCTGTAGTCACCACTGAGGGCTGTTGTGGGATAGCTTCAGTAGACTCTTCTACTGAGTTTTCCTTTGGCAAATTTTGTGCCTCAGCATCTCTTGCCAAAGATACATCCTCGGCTACTTCACCACCACCTTGCTGTGGTGAAGTACCTTCTCCTTGTTCCATCTCCTTCTCCTTTTCCTTCTGTCCTTCTCCTTCTTCAATAGTGTTTACCTCCTCCGACTTTTCTTTTTCCTTTTCAGCAGATTTCTCCTCTCCAGATACCTTGCTTGCTTCAACAAGCTTGTCCATAACCAGACTTTGGAAGATCTTCTCATCACAGAGAAGTCTGGTTTTGGTCATGCCTGCAAACTCCAACACCCCCATCTCTTCTTTCTTCCATTCCTCAGCATTGTTGCCTCCAACAACCATGAGGATTCCTCAGCATTGTTGCCTCCAACAGCCATGAGGATCTCTCCCAGCCCCCTGTCCTTCAGCTGGACAAGTAGTCTTACTCTCATGAACATAGCCTTCAGGGTGGGGTGCCTATCAAGCTCAGGATACTTAGTTTCCAAAGAGTAAGCTACCTCATCCTTAAGGGTATCCAAGAAGGAGTACCCTTCTTCATCATCAGATGGTATAGAAGGGGTAGGGGATTTGATCTCAGTTGGCCCTTCTGGGATTGACTCCAGGTGAGTTGGATGGGTTTCGGGTGGGTTAGGTTCAAATGAGGGTAAGATTTGGGTTTCAGGAGGGGTTTGGATTTTGTCAGAAGGGGTCGGGATGTGTTCTCAGGAGGGGTTTAGGTTGCCTCAGCAGATGCCTCAGAGGGGGAGGTATTTTGGGATCCACTTTCAGGCTGTTGAGAGCCTTCAGTGGGGGTTTTTGACATCTTGGATATTTTCTTGGTTTTGACAGGAGTACGGGGTTTGGTTTTGGGTTTGATGGGGGTGGGGGTAGATATAACGTTAGGGGATGAGTCAGGGTTACCTGAAGATGACTCATCAGTGGAGTTTGTAGTTCTGACCTTCTTTGAGGCACTCTCCTTCACAGCCTCGGAAGACTTCTTCTTCTCCTTCTTTGAGGCCTTCTCTGCCTCCTCCTTATGTAAGGCCATCTTGTCACTCAGTTTCACCAGCCTCCTCTTCAGCTTGGTCTTCTTCCCTTCAGTAGGGTTCGTTTCCTCTTCCTCTGCTGCTTCAGGGCTATCCACCTCCGTGCTCAGCTTCCTTGTCTCTAAGGCTTTTCCAGATTTGAATAGAGCCTTCAGATTGCTACATTTCCTATCCTCTTTCCAGTCTACTCCCACATCTACATTCTCAATTAAGTAAGAAATTTTTGTGGCAAAGTTCAGCTTACTTGATAGTCGGGGAGTCTTTTCAGGCTAGAATCTCGATTGTTCCTTATTCAACGCCCTCAAGAAAAATTGCTGCCAGTTAAAACTCTTTTCCTTGCTTTCCACTATAGCTTTCATCAGCCTTAGTTTGGGCTTGCTCACTTGCTCCGTACTTCCTTGGTTTCCCAGAATGCATTTCCCAACAATCTCACAAAGGACATTGTATACGGGAAGAAGTACACTTCTGTTCATTGTGGGACTGTACTTCGTCTTCTTCTGCATTATGGTGTAGACCCATTCCTCTTCCTTATCCATGATACAAGTATCCGGATTTGGGCCTTCAGATGGAAGTCCAAAGAGATCCTTGAGATCATCTCCTTCCAGACGAATCTCTTTCCTAACTTTCTGGTGCTCGATGATTTCAGTATCATCCCTCATCACCTTTTTCTTCCTCTTTAAGAACAAACAAGACTTGATTTTTGAATCAGTGTTAGCAACACTAAAAAAGAACTCCAAAACTTGTCTATCGAAGCAGTTTTGGGGATGAATAGACAAGAATTTTTCTAAACCTGCTGCCTTTACCTTGTCCAGGGCCTCCTTGATATGCCTGAACTCAGGTCGAGTTTGAATCTCAGGGTTATCAAAAACGACTATAGGCTCATACCAAAAGTTGTCTTTGTTGGTAAGAAAGCCTAGATTTACTCGTGCCATTTGATTTTAGAAGGGATTGAGAAATTTTGCAAAGAGTATTTTGGGGGAGATAAGTGAGTATTTACTTGAAGAGTGTTCGAAAAAGTTCTTAGACTGATTTTGAGGTCTTTTATATGAGGAATGAATGGAGAGATTAAAAAGCGTAATCAACGTATGAGATTAATTTGGAAACAGATCATGGATAGTCGAAAAGGTTAGTGGGGAGTAATTGATAGATCTAGACGGTTAGGGAGGAACTGCCTAAAATGAAAGGTAGGGATTGAAAGAGTTGGTAGCCGGAAGGTCACATCATCCGGCTTTTAGGGCGCGTGAGATAGGTAACTGAAAAAGCAAGTCTGACTTGTACAACGCGCATTAAATGCCTGCCTTATCAAAATCTCCTTGAAATAGTGTAAAAAGATTTAATTTTCAGAAAGCACTCATTAAGGAATTTTTTAAAAAATGATATTTAGAAACCAAGAGGCTTTCAGATTTTAAGAATAGCATAAGTACAAAAACATTGACCTCCACTGAGGATGAACCTTTTCTGAGAAATGAAACTCTTCTTAGATCAGTGACTCCTCTGAGGTTGATCCTCTTCTGAGGTGGAACCTCCACTAAATCGAATTTTAACTCTTCTGAGTTTTGTAAAGACTTCATCTTTACTCTCCTGGATCTAGAAGTCCAAGCTCCACTGACAGCTCTTGAAACCTTGCTTCAGCCAAAGGTTTAGTAAATATATCTGCCTTTTGTTTGTCAGTGTGAATCTTGAGCATTTTGATATCCTTCTTTTGCACATGATCTCTGATGAAATGATGTCTTATATCCACATGCTTGCATCTTGTGTGGAGAACTGGATTTTCTGAAATAGCAATTGCACTATTGTTGTCACAGAAAATAGGAACTTCATTAGCAAAGATGTTGTAATCTCTCAGTTGTTGTCTTAACCATAGAATTTGAGCACAACAACTTCCAGCTGCCATATATTCAGCTTCAGTAGTGCTTGTGGCTACTGAATTTTGTTTCTTGGAGAACCAAGAGATCAGTTTACTTCCCAAGAATTAACAAGTGCCTGAGGTTGATTTTCTATCAATTCTGCATCCTCCATAGTTTGCATCTGAGTATCTTGTGAGTTCTAAGTTGTCATCTGAGGGATACCATAATCCCATATTCACAATACCCTTTAAATATTTGAGAATCCTCTTAGCAGCTTCCAGATGACTTTTCTTGGGACTTGCTTGATATCTAGCACATATACCAATAGAAAATGTGATATCAGGCATGCTTGCTGTGAGATACAGTAGAGACCCAATGATTGCTCTGTAGTGAGTCTGATCTACTGATTCACCATCTTCATCAGGTTCCATCTTCGTGTTGGTGTTGAGTGGAACTCTTGCAACTTTGCTGGTCTGGCATCCAAACTTGTTAATCAGCTCTCTTGTATATTTGGCTTGATTGATGAAGATTCCTTCAGAGGACTGCTTAACTTGAAGTCCTAGGAAGAAATTCATTTCTCCCATCATTGACATCTCAAGCTTTCCTTTCATCAGTTGAGAGAACTTTTCACAGAGGGCTTGGTTTGGAGAACCAAAGATGATATCATCCACATAGATTTGAACTAGTAGAGTGTCATCTCCTTTTGTGATCCTGAAGAGTGTTCTATCAACTCTTCCTTTGATAAAACCATGATCCAAAAGAAACTGTGACAAAGTATCATACCAAGCTCTTGGAGCCTGTTTCAGTCCATATAGAGCTTTCCCCAGTCTATATACTTTGTGGCTTTCTTCAAAACCTGGGGGTTGCTCCACATAGACTTCCTCATTGAGTATTCCATATAAGAAGCACTCTTGACATCCATTTGATACACCTTGAATTTCTTGTGAGCAACATATGCAAGGAATAGCCTTATTGCTTCCAATCTGGTCACCGGGGCAAAGGTTTCATCATAGTCAAAACCTTCAACGTAAGAATAGCCCTTTGCTACTAGCCTGGCCTTATTTCTGACTATGACATCATTCTCACCCTTCTTGTTCTTGAATACCCACTTGGTTCCAATCACATTGCAATGATATGGTCTGTCAACCAGCTCTCATACTTGATTTTTTGTGAATTGGTTGAGCTCTTCTTGCATAGCAATGATCCAGTTTGAATCTTGAAGTGCTTCTTCAATGGAATCTGGTTCCTGGTTAGATAAGAAACAATAAAACAAAGCACTCTCTCTATGAAAAGTTCTAGTTTTGACTCCCGAGGTAGGATCACCTAGGATTAGCTCAACAGGGTGATCTGAGAGCCATGTCCTCCTAGGCTGATGCCCTTCAGTAGAGTTTAACTCTTCTAAAGTTGAGTCACTAGATATAGGAATAAAATCAAATTCAGGAAATAAGATAGAGGGTTGAAGTCCTGAGTCATTATTCAAGGTATTTTCATTCTCAATGGTAGTATCATTGGTTCCCCCTCGAATGATGGGCTCAGTAGATGTCTCAGCTGTGACCACATCTTCATCGACATTACTTACCTCTTGAACTGGGATAGTGTTCATCAGTTCAGTTGCATGTTCAGGAGAGCTCTCAGGTGAGCTGTGAGGAGTGGTTTGACTTTGAGTGTCCTCTTTGAATTGTTGATCATTTAGGTTATCCCAGGTTGGGATGTATGCATCAATCAATTCTTAGGATAACCTTTTGACTTGATACTCAGTCTTGTTAGTATTTTGCTTATCACTTCCTCATTCTCCTTACTCCTGGACTCAAAGGTAGATTCATCAAAGACCACATGAGGTGTTTCTTCCACAACAAGAGTTCTACAGTTGTAAACTCTGAAAGCTCTACTGATTTGGGAATATCCTAAGAATATTCCTTCATCAGCTTTGCTATCAAAAGCTTTCAGTTGAGTTTTCCCATTGTTGTGAATGAAACACTTGCAACCAAAGATATGAAAGTAAGATACCTGAGGTTTTCTGTCATTCCATAACTCATATGGAGTTCTTCCTTGATGTTTGGTTACCATGGATCTATTCTGTGTGTGGCAGGAAGTATTAATAGCTTCAGCCCAAAATCTTTTAGGAACTTGAGCTTCTGCAAGCATTGTCCTTGCTGCCTCCTTAAGAGTTCTTGCAGCTGAGGTCTCATGGGCAATACCTAACTCTATGCAGAAATCAGAGATTATTGAATTAATGAATTCCGTGCCCTTATCCGACCTTATCTTTACAATGTTCAGGCTCTTTTCATTGCTAACTTTCTTCAGAAGTTTTGGTAGCCTGAGTTGAGTCTCCTTCTTGCTTGCTAGAAATACCACCCAAGTGTACCTGGAGAAATCATCAACAACAACAAGAGTATATTTTCTCCCATTGATACTTACAGGGGTTACTGGACCAAAGAGATCCATGTGCAATAATTGAAGTACTCTGTCAGTAAAGGTTGCAACTTTGCTTTTGAAGGTTGCTTTCACTTGCTTTCCCTCCTAACAGGCTTTGCAAATATGTTCTTTGTTGTATACTTCATTGGGCATTCCTTCCACCAGTCCATGTCTTGCTATCATGTTCATCATCTTGAAGTTCAGATGACTTAGTCTTTTGTGCCATAGCCAATTAGTATTAGTTGAGCTCTTTGTAATAAGACATGCATTTGGTGTGCAAGACTTTCAATCTGCAAGATAGACATTTCCCTTCCTTGACCCAGTCAGTAGTACCTGTTGTGAAGATATATTCTTGACAAAACACAGGTTACATGAAAATTCAACACTGTATCCTTTATCACAAAACTGACTTATGGACAAAAGATTATGCTTAAGTCCACTGACATAGGATACATTGCTTACTCTTACTGAGCCAATTATTAAAGTACCATAACCTTTAGTGGCTCCTTGTGAATTGTCATAAAAGGTGACTTGTGGGCCTTCTTTATCAACAAATTCTGTCAGGAGATCTTTGTTACCAGTCATGTGCCTGGAATAGCCACTGTCCAAGTACCAGACTGAAGATTTTAGAGCTTCTCCTTTGTTGAGGTCCACTGAGCCCTGCAATCAAAATCAAGCTTTAGGTACCCATTTTGTGTTGGGTCCTACCAGGTTAGCTGTACCTTTCGGAATCCAAATTTGCCTCACTGTTCTAATTACTTTAGAATGACTAATTTGTCTTCCATAAACATCTACATAGATAGTTATCTCCTTGGGTGCCTTAGGAGTAAACTGTCTATGGGTGTCAGCCTTTGAAGGAACAGGAACCTTCTTAACATTCTTCCTTTTAGGCTTGGGTTCACCTGGCCTTAGTTTCTGTTGATAAAGGTATGAAGGGCCTTTTCCTTTAGGCACAAAAGGAATAGGTTTTCTATATGAGTCATTCCTTGAGGAATGATCATGCCTGGGTGCTCTCAGCTGAGGTTGCTTCATTTGTGAAGACCTCGGCTGATAGTACCTCTAGCTGAGATCTGGTCTGGTTAGTCAACTGAGCCTTTCCATTTGGTTTTGGCTGAGTTTGACTTCTCTTTTGTTGGACCTCAGCTGGTCTTTTTCCTTTATCTAAAATCTGTGATTGAAAGGTCACAGACTTAACAAAAACTCTCTTTGTGCCACTTGAAGAAGCAACACTCAGAGGACCTTCTGAAGGTTTTGGAACATAGCCTATTCCACACTTGTTATTAGGATTGATTTGAAAATTTTGGATCTCCTCTATGGCAAGAGAGGGTTTGTTAAGAGCATCAATCCTTTTTAACAAGGTCTCTTCCGATTTTTGTAAGACATCAATTTTCAGGAGAGAATCCTTTATTTGGCTTACAAATTTTAAGTTTTCTTCAGATAACTTTGTCTTAGATTCAGTCAGATCCTTTGTCAGTTGATCTTTGCCATTTCCTTGACTTTTAAGGGTTTCCACCTCTTTTGTCAATTCAATGGTAGATTTAGCTGAGTTGAGATCTGTCTGATTCCCAGATTCAATTAACTTGAAGTTTTCACTCAAGAGATTTTTGTTTTCATCTTGGAGACAGAAACTTACTTCTTGCAACCTTGAGAAATCAATCATCAATTGTTCCAAAGCGGACTGAAGATTGAGTTCCTCTGTTGACTCTGAGCTGAGCTCAGGTGAGTGTCCTAAAGAAATGGATGGTTTAGATTGTACCTCTGGTTCTTCTCTTGCCATGAGGCACATGTCATCATCACTGCTGTCTGAGAACAGTCCATCAGAAGACTCCAGATTTTCATCAACATCCTCAGCCACCATGGCTTTTCTTTCTCCATATCTTCTGTCTCTTTTGGCTTGCCTTTCCTTTCTTTCCTTGGTGCTCAGTTGAGGACAATCATATTGAAAATGGCCAATCTTCTTGTTGGCATCATCATTCTTTTCCTCAGTAGACTCTCTAGTCTTTGATGATGAACCTTCAGCTCTGGTATAGCTCTTGTAATCTTTCTTCTTTTCCAGCTCAATTGAGCTTTTCTCTCCTTCTTTGGTGTCTTTTTGTGGATAACTTCTTCTTTCCCTGTTATCCCTGTAAAACCTCTTATATTTGCCAAAGCGGCTGTTAAGTTTTTCAAACCTTCTGGCCATCAGGCTGAGTTCCTCTTGCATCTCAGCCTTGCTTTGAGATTTGCTTGCTTTTGTACTCTTCTGTGGCTTTGGGGATTTTGGCTCAGTCTCCTTAGCTTTGAAGGCAACTCCCTTCTCAGCTGAGGTCTCATCAGGAGCCTTTTTCCTGTTAAGATCAAACTCATAAGCTTTGAGTTCAGAGAATACCTGTTGCATAGACATGCTGGATAAATCCTTGGTATTCTACATCATCACAGAGTATACATCCCATCTTGAGGTTAAACCTCTCAGGATCTTTAAAGCAACTTCTCTTTTGGTGTAGACTTTTCCCAGAGAATTTATTTCATTCATGATGTCAGTGAACCTCCCATCAAGCTGGTCAATGGTCTCAGTAGGCTCCATGGTGAACTGCTCATATTTTTGAACAACCACAGAAAGCTTGTTCTCATTTATCTTGTCAGTTCCTTCACACATGAGAGCAAGAGTGTCCCAAAGTTCCTTTGCAGTCTTGCAATGGATCACTCTTCCCATTACAGAATCTGGAATAGTGGTGTAGAGAATATTCATGGCTATGAAGTTGAGGTTGTGTCTCCTCCTTTCATCTGCAGTGAAGTTATCTTCATCCTTGGGTCATTCTTCTCTTGGATCTGCAATAGTTTCAGCTGTGGTTAATATTTTATCATGCACACAGGCAAGATGAGCTCTCATTCTGATCTTCCAGAAGTCATAATTTTCCACTGAGAATTGTGGAAGGTTGTGATGAGACATATGGTTCAAGGGATTGACTCCTATGTTGTTCTCTGCTGGTGGTGCTACCCTAGCTGCATTGTCAGCCATGATATCTAAACAAGTTTATCAAAAGATCAATTCAGTTGACCAAATATAAAATACCTTTTAGCACAAGGGATACTTAGAACAATGGTCTTTTGAACCACTGCTCTGATACCAATTGTTGGTCCCGAAACGAGTACACAGGTGTATGGGGGGAGGAATACACCTGAGGTTACAAGTTTAAACTTCTAAAACTTATCAGGTTACTTAAGACAGTAATTCGTCAGTGGACTTGAAGTCTGCTGAGAATTACTTGTGAAAGCTTACTGAGATAATACCTCCACTGAAAGCTCAAGACTTTCAGTTGAACTACTATCTAATTAACTTTCAGATGCGGATTAGTGAGCCCTTAAGAAATCTCGTTTTACTTTGATAAACTTTGAATGAGTAACTCACACTTAAGAGATAGCAGAATGTAAGTACACATAGATATAAAGTGGTTCATAGATGAATCTCCTACGTCCACTGTCCTGATTAAACAGGAGAATTCCTTTCACTTGGAATTCCTTGTGTTATAGTGCCAAGGTGCACTGATCAATTAATCCTCTCTTAGGATGATTGATCACTAGGATAATTCTAGGTCCTAGTTCCCAAAACAAACCAGCTTTCAGACTGATACAAACAATCACCTTACTAACACCACTTAACACTAACTCTCAACCTAACAACTGAGTAATGTTTTGAGTAGGGTTTGGTTCCAACTGTTGTGAGATAATCCTTACAGTTTAGCTCAAGGCTTAGGACGGATTATCTCTTTCTAAGATTTGGATATAGCTTTAAGCTCGATTACAGAAGGCTTGGTATGCTCTCTACAGATATGGAACACTTGGGAAACAAAGGTAATTTTGAGCGCTTCGTAGTAAGTTATGAATGTAGAGATAGCTTTTATCTTGTGAGTTTCCCGTGCATAGAAATGAGCACGTCCTTCTGTATTTATAGGCTTCCTTGAAAATCATCCCGTTGGAGTTTGAATCTTCTCAAGTAAGTCTTCTTGTATCTGATTGGTTCAAATGACTCTATTTGAAGCTTTAAGTCTTGTCAAGAAACGGCTGAAAGACCATGCCTGTTCACCAACTTTCTGTAGAATGCTAGGGAAAGACTTTTGGTACTTGTCAGTCTGTGACAGATCGGCTGTCAGTAGAGTACACTTACGTGTCATTTTCTCATTGGGTCGTTCAGTCTTCTTGCTCAGAATCCTATCTTGATTTAAGGTGGAACTCCTCTGAGAGAACCTTCTTATTTCTTCATTTATTGTAAGCTTCACTGAAATTCGTTTTGCCTTGTTCCAACCAGATTAACTGACAACTTTTAATGTGTTTAGCATTGAATGTGCTTTGTTAGTTTACATCAGTGGACCTTGGTCCTCTCCTGATGGTTTTAGTCTTAGTGTGAATGCACTTAGAAAACATTCAAGACTTCGACTTTTTCTCAGATTACATGTCTTCAGCGGACTTTGTCTTCAGTGGACTTTGATCTTCAATACACTCTTGAAAATACTAACTACACTCCAGTTCCTAACATTTGGAACTGATTAACTAAACTCTAACTCTACTGAACATTTTACTTACAAACAACTTAGGAGGAACCTTTTGGCATCTTAATCAAAACTTAAGTCTATACAATTTCCCAACACTTACTGGTAGTTAACCAAATCAAGGGAGAATACGAAGCTAGGGGCGAGCAAATGGCTAAATATCAGGAGCACGTAGTGGGCCTTTGCAAGCATTTCCACCAAGTCTTCATCGAACAGATCCCGAGAGAACAGAACTCCCAGACGGACGCACTTTCAAAACTCGCCACTTCGGAGGAGGCAGCAGATCTCTCTAACATAAGGCTAGGGATGTAATCAAACCAAGCCGTTCGTGAGCTATTCGGGACTCGGCTCGAAAAAAATTCGTTCGAGTTCGTTTGTTAAATTTCACGAGCTGAGCTCGAGCCTGATTTCGAGCTCGATTATTTTATCGAGCTGAGCTCAAGCCTGACGGTGTTCGGCTTGAAAGCTCGCGAATAGGCTCGTGGACAGGCTCGCGAGCGGCTCGTTTACTAAGCTCGCGAATAGGCTCGTTTCTGAGCTCGTAAACAGGCTCGCGAGTAGGCTCATTTAATTAATTTTTTCTTTTTATATAATATAAATATTTAAAAAAATATATCCATAAAAAATGTAATTTTTTCTTTGTATATTTTTTTAAAAACTTTAATTAGCTTTTCGAGCCGAGCCTTTCGAGCCGAGCTTTTTGAACCGATTCTAAAAATTTGCAAACGAGCTTTTTTTGAGCCGAGCTCGAGCTAAGCTCGTTTACTTGGTTAACGAATATTTCACAAGCCGAGTTCGAGCTATTCGCGAGCCTAAAAATTTGCAAACGAGCCGAGCTCGAGCCTATAAAAACCCAAACGAGCCGAGCTCGAGCTTGATGGTATTCGGCTCGGCTCGTTTACATCCAAGCTTTCTATCAATGGAACATCTTGTAAACATCAAAGTTTTCTATCAATGGAAATCTCAATTTGTCCAAATCCTTTTTTTAGGAGAAGTGAAAAGGATCCTGAACAAGTAAAAAACAGGGGCCTCCGGAGGACCAAACTTTTTTCTCTCAAAAGAGAAGATGGCAAGGACCGAAAAGGGGCAGTAGTGCTCAACTTAGTCAAAGGCTCCTCCATTTTATGACCAAGGCACTACCTGCTATAAGTGAAATGACAAAAGTCTCACGGCGAGCTAGCTCCCGTTCGAGCAAAACTTCTCGATTTCCGCCTAGGTAGTTGCCAAGTTGCAATGGAACCGGCGACGATGAGACCCGTGTGAAGCATTCACTTCTCCTAAAACCTGAAAATTGCGCAGATAATCTAGCGCAAACAAGGTACAAAGGAAAGAAGCCCAAAGACATACACAACAATGTGTAAGGGCTATGGCCCCAAAGTTAAGTCGCCCATACACAAAACAAAGAGGCAGAAATGTCGGATGAAAAATTGTTCAAAAAAGCCCAACGAGCAAAATACTTAGCATTAAAATTTAAAAATGCAAAGGCCAAAATTCAGCCGTAAATTGTTCAGGCCCCATGGGCACAGATCGAAACAAAAATAAAACAAAGGCCACACACGGCCAGCAAAAAGTAAAATGTCCACTGGGCACATCAATCTTTCTTCTTAAACAGCAGGAGGATGGTTCTCAGAGCAGCCAAGAGCAGGAGCACCGCTATCCCCGATATCAGCCTCGGTCGGACCAGCATCAACATCCTCCGGGTACAGCAAGGTCTCGGGACGGGGCTACCAGGATAGGTCCACCCCAAAATCTCTCTGAAGGTCCCGGAAAAAACACGAGATTGAGGGGTGGAGGCGATGAGCTAGAACGTATTCCCGGAAATAGGCCTCCAACGCCTCGATTTGGAGAGCATTCTTTTTTGCTTCTCAGATCGCATCGACAAAAGCCTTATAGTAGACAAATTCTCCAATCTGAGGCGGGTCCAGGAAAGGGTCGTCTCGGCTGGCCTCCTGCATAGCTCGCACGTGCTCGGAGACGGCAATCAGGTCCTTGATAGTCTCGTCATCCTTGACAGCCTAACGTCGGAGCTCCTCCACCTCGGTCTGCGCTGCCTCTACGGCACGTTCTGCCTACTCCTTAGCATTCTTGGCATCCAGCGCCTCCACCCGGCACCTTCGAACATCCTTCGCCACCGCCTCGCGACCCTAGATCCATTTGGCCTCCACTCCACGCTTGTTGGCCTCCGACACCTCTTTTTCCAGCACCGCCAATGCCGCCACCCGGCCCTTCTCCACTCCCTGTCTCTCCGCTTTCGCCAGCTCCGCAGCACGAGATGCCTCCATCCCGACGACCTTGTCCTCCAAGTTCTTCACCTGCTTACCCAGCCGGGACTGATGAGAGTCCCTTTCCTTCTCCAAATCCTCAAGGCAAAGCCGGAGGGCCATGATCTCGTCCATCTCCTGATCGCAGTGGAACACCGCTTGCTGGACTATAGTGGCGGTCTGACTGGCAGGAAGAAGTGTGACGAAGAAGCAGTTGTTAGAAGTCGGGTGGGTGGCAATGGCCTCCAGCTCGTGGGTCTAGGCTGGTGGGATGTCCCGCATTGTACGAGCAACATGGAGAGGAAGACCGGCAGAGGACGTAGCGCGTTGGGAAGACAGGAAATCTACCACCAAGGGAGGCCGGGAAAGATCATCAGCCAGCAGCCTGGATAACAGTCACCACGTAATGATTAACTCAGACGATCAAAAAATATGAAAGCTAAAAAACAAACTCAAGATTCAGAGTCATACCTCCGCACTCGTTCAAGATCACAGCCTAGAATGGGTCCAGTCAATTCGGACGGCGGGGGGACTCAACTTGAAGGCCTAGACGGGTTAGGCATCACGACAGCGGGCTCAGGGGCAGCTCCTCCTCATCCTGCGTACCCAGCTGGGGTGGGCTCAGTGTCGGTAGTAGGGTCCAGCTCAGTAGTGGGTTCACTCTCATTGGCAGGCTCATTCTCATTGGCGGGCTCGCCACCTCCTTGGCTCGGATTCTCCATCTCATTGAGCTCAGTAACATTATCGTTATTGTCATCCACAAGCAAAATCCTTCGGGTCCTCCTTTGCTTCGATCTCCTCCATAGGCCATCCCCCTGGCCCTGGGATCCTTCCTCCTCACCATCGCCCGCGTGCCTCCTCTTTAGAGAAGGGGTCATTAGGCGTGAAATTGTTAGATTTTATAGCTTGTTTTGCCCGGGTTTTGATTGATTTCGATGAGTATTTAGAGTCAAGTGAGTATTATTTTCATGAACTAATACATGTATCTCTTTGATGCTCAAAGATGGATAGAGGGCGATGAATGGAGTTCGTAGGACTTTGAATCGACTCAAACGGATTCCCGGATGAGAAGATATGGAAGAAATACGAGACGTACTAGTCCGAACAAGCAAAAGTATCATTTGGCCCTAAGAAGGAGGACTCAAGCAAGAAGAGGTCGAGTCCTAGTCCTAGTTGATCGCTGGAGAAGAGGAGCACTCGATCGACGCTCGAGTCCACACTCGATCAAGGCTCAGTCGAGTCCTAGGCACTCGACCAAGAGGCACTCGAGTCTTATTGAAGCCCTGGAAGAACATAGCACTCGACCACCTAGAGCTCGACTCATAGGGACTCGACCTAGGGCAGCTCGAGTGCTATAAGGGCAATTTCGGCCCATGAGTGTGAAAATCAACCCGTTGCCTATATATACCCATCCCGAACACATTTTTGGACACCACTTCACGTAGAGAGATAATTTTTGGAGAGAGAAGAGCACCGAGAGTTTGAGCAAGCGTATTTTACTTTTAATTGAGGTTTTTACATTACAAATTCATAGTTAGATTTGGATTTTGTTATTTTTATCTTTTGTTCTTCAATACTTGACACTTGAGACTTCGTATTTTCTCTTTAATTCAATTTTGTCCTTAGACTTTAATTCTTTCTTAAACCCTAGTTTATGTTATTTAGTTTTTCAATTCAATTCGTCATGTTTAGGTTTGTTACTTGTTTAATTACTTTTGTTATCGCTAAAACCATGCTAGGATAAAACCCTTGTATGCTTGGGGTAGGATGAACTCGTAGAAATAGGACGTTGGTACATAACTAGGGTAACATGTGATGTTTAGTTTTAATTCTCTTAATTAATGAACGCTTAAAATAAATTCCGAATTTACCTTTGAATTTCGTACGAAAATTGTTAGAAAGAGGACGACCTTATCACTCTTTAACGACTATTAGGCTTAACGAGAGGGTTTGGAAGGGGTTTATTCATCTACCGGTTTATCTAGGGAGGACGACCGTATCACCTTAGTTAAATTAGGGTCTCTTTAATTAAGCACAATCTATTAACTTGTTTAGTGGATTAGTGAAGTCGATTGATAGGATAAAGTATTAAGGTTTAATTATTGAGCTTTTCATCTTACAATCTTTTACTTAGGTTATTTCTTGCACATCACGGTTATTTTGATTATGTACCAGCTCCAATAGTATACGTAGGGATTTCTATCCTGAGCATCACCCTTTTATATTTGAGACAAAATCCTTAGATAATTAATTCATTTCTTTCTTTTGCATTAGTAGAGTAAAATAGTTTAGATTTAAACATTCTTAAAAACCAAAAACATACATTCATATTAACTACGATGTGTAGATCTTCAGGGATCTATCCGCATACATTCCTTCCCTTGGGTATGATATACTTGGTCCATATACTTGCTGATACTACAGTGAACTCGTACGCTTGTGGAGTAACTTCTAGTAAAAGCTAGTAAAGTTTCGTCCAAGTCAATGGCGCCGTTGCCGGGGAAGGCGATGTATGTCCATTGAGTAGGACTTGGAGATAGCTTAGTAGTTAGTAGTGTGTACTTTATTTTTCTGTTTAATTCTTGCGTGTTTGGCAGTTGCGTTTTGATTCTTCTGTTAGTGTTTCAGGTTTATAAAAACACGCTCGCAAGGAGATACAAGCGAGGAGAGAATACAGCTTGATCCTGAGACAATAGCAAGAAGAAATCGAGCCTTTTTAAGAAGGATGAACACTGCCGGTGGAGATAACAACAACATGAACATCAGTAATGAGTTGGATGATGCTGCGGCTAAGTATAATCAGGAAGTGGAACGGTTTTAGGGCACTGGAGGGAATAACAGTCAGAATCAAGTCCCGTCAGGGGAAAGCCAGAGCCAAAACCAGGCTCCACTGAATCAAAACAATCCAACTCAAAACCTAGTTCAACATCCTCAAAACAATCTTGTCTACCCACAAAACAACCCACCATATCCGTACCCATACCCACCATATCCTTATCCACCATACCCTTATCCCCCACCTCCTACTTATAACCAACCACCAGTTCCGCAAGTACCTATACCACCCATCTATCCTCAGCACGTTCCTAAAAAAGCTGATCACGGTGTAGCAATCTGAGGAAGGTTTGCGACATAGCCGCAACGGTATTATGATGGAGTGGCATTACCTCCGGTAGAGGTAAACAACTTCTCCATTTCCCCAGAAATCCTGAAGTTACTTACTGAAAATCAATTCAAGTGAGAGGTCGGGAAGGAGAATCCTCATACTAATTTGAGAAGTTTTCTGATGATTGCCTCAACTTTCAATTATAACGGCATGTCTGAAGATGCCAAGAGGCTCAGGTTGTTCCTGTTCTCTTTAACTGGAATAGCAAAGGAGTGGTATGATAACACGCTCCCACGGGGAGGTGTAACCACATGGGCCGAGCTCGAGCGTCTGTTCCTCGAGCGATTCTACCCTCCGTCTAGAACAATCAGAGCAAGGATATAGATCTCATCTTTCCAACAGAAGCCAGGAGAGAACTTACATCAAGCTTGGGAGAGATACTCCAACATGCTCATTGAGTGCCCACAGCACGAGTACAACAAGGGGGATATCATGGCTTTCTTCTATTGTGGAGCCAGCAAGGCAGGGTATGCTCACCTTGATGCATGTGCGAGTGGAGCATTCTTGAATTATGGTACAACTAGGTGTAGAGAGATCGTTGATAACATTGTCAAGAATGCTGGGAAATGGAACGAGGACCCATAATTTCAGAGAGCATATCAGTTAGAGGAGAATGAGGGAACGAGGAAGTTGTTGATGACAATGATGGAAAAGATAAGCAACCTCGAGATTGGGCAAAATCTGGTTGGAAGGAATACGGTAGTGAGTGAGAAAGTGGACCAGCCCACAGGTCAGCAAGAGGAGGTCAACTACATGGGAAATTTATTCCAAATATCATGATTGGTATATTTTATAAAATGGAATAGTGATTCCACATGGAATGGTGATTCCCAATTATGTGGAATTGTGATTCCTTCCATAACACAAGATTTTATGTATTTCACATATTGAGGAATGATTATTTTCCAAAAATATCATCACTTGTTTTCATTTATATAATATTATCTTCTAATCCTAACATATCTACAATAATAATATTATTATTAATACTCAATCATTAAAATATCATTAAAATAATTATACTTAGTAAAATTATAAGTAATAATAAAAATTATAACAATCAATTTCAATTATAATAATATAATAATTTTCAACGATAATATTTATATTTCTACAATATATAATAATTATATAATTACTACTTATATATTAATAAAAATATAAATAATAATATTTGATTATAAAAATTATCTTAAATAACAATAAAATAAATAATACTAATTATATTACTAAAATAATAATAACACAATTAAAAAATATGTCATAATTAAAAAAATAAATAATATTAAATAATAATTTCAACAATAATAAAAATTATTAATTTAAAAATTATTAAATAATAGTAGTATAATGTTATTTTGTTTATAATTGTAAGAATTATTAAATATATAATTTAATAATAATTATTTTTTAAATAAATAATATTGCTATTATGAATATATATATATAAAAATTCAAACAATCATTATCAATATTATTATTAAATAAGTATTCCAACAATCAATAAAAATAATAATTTTATATAGTTACACTTAATAATTACATTTCATCCCTAATCTATATCAATCAAAGGAATGGCCATTCAGACCTCCATTCCATTCATGAGTTCATTCCATTCAATTGTTATTCCATTCAGGCATACCAATCATACCCTTACTGTTAAAAATATATTATTCAAATAATTATTTTCTTATAATATATTATATCTATTATTAATAACAAATAAATATGAAAAAAATTGAAAAAATTGTATTCATGTCATATTTTTAAATTTTAGATCTAAGTAAAGATAATTGATATATCCCTAACTAAAGATATACTTCTATGTGACTTGATCATATTTTTAGATTTTAATAATATTCGTGTGCATGATTTATGGATTTAAAATGATGGTAAATATAATATTAATAGTAAGAAAATAAATAAACATTAATTGTAAAAAGCAATGTATAATAGGTTAAAAAAATTAAAATACTAAAACTTAATATAAGATTTTCATTTCACATAACAAATAAACAAAAATATTCAAATTTAGTGATCGACATAAAAATTAAGGAGGAATTTGTACAAAAAATTGAGTATAAACATATTCCATAGTATATATGTGAATATACATCCACAAACTTAACGAAAAACATACACTATCACCCTTAAACAAAAATCTTGAAATGATATCTATTGTATTTTAAATTATATTATCAAATATATATATTTCTACCCAAAGACAAATTTGGTGCTTAAACATAAGATAATGTCCAGTGTTACAATTACGAGTGACCATTGTTACTAATATTAGTGTCTAGTGTTACTATTAATAAATACTTCAATTTTTAACTTCATCCTTGAATCTATTTTTCCTTTTTACAAGACACATTATTTTATAAAATTATTTATAATATACATAAACTTACTAGACATTTGATTCTTAAAAATAAAGATAATGTCTAGTGTTGTATTACAATTAATAGATACTTCAATCTACTATTTTTGCAAAATTATTATTTTACATCATAATTATCAAATATTCCTACCCAAAGTGAAATTTGGTAAATAAAAAAAAAGATAATGTCTAGTGTTACAATTATTAAATACTAGTTTACTAAGACAAAGTATAAAGTGAAAATGGTCCATACATATACTATTGAAGAATATTAGTTATTTTCACTAAAGAGTATTAGTTGTTTTCACTGAAGAGTACTAGTTATTTACTAAAAACAATCTAAACATAAATTTACGAGACATTTGGTGCTTAAAAATAAAGATAATATCTAGTGTTATAATTATTTGTGTCTAATATTACAATTAATGATACCCAAACTCAAAATTTAACCTTATCCTAAAAAATAAATTGTATATTATGATGAAAAAATTAATTTGTACTAAAAAAATCATATAGTCAATTACTCATGTTATAAAAACAAAAATTCCTGGAGTACATATAAAAATTATGTAAAATATTTTTAATTCATAAATAATGTTAAAAATTGATCAAATAATTTACGTGAAAGAAATTAGATTACAAGAGTAACTGAAATATATAAATAATGAACATTAAAAATTATATTAAGAGAGTAACCCATAAAAAAAGTTAAATACCCTATAATATAATTTATGTAGTGTATATAAATGTTTAAAAATGAAATAATTTTTTAATTCAAAGATATGTAAACAAAATTTAACAGGTGCTAAAAAAATCATTAACATAAATAAACGATTAAGACTAATTATTGGAAAAGAAGAATAAATAAATCATGTACTTTTTATACTTATCCTCTCAACAAACCATTAGCAAATTATTATTTGTTTTAGAAATTAATTCAAAGTGAGAAACGTGTTGCAACTTGCTGACTAGATTAGGTGTATAAGTGTATCAAGGTGCACACTAGCATTTTTCATAAATATTTATGTACATTTTATTAATTGACTGCATTAGATCTCCTTGAGTAGAAGATTTTTTTAAAAGATTTTAGTCGGCCAATTTTATCCCTATTGGCCAAAAGACGCACAAAACGATGTCTTTTTGGTCATATGCCGATCACATGTGCATATTTTACGGCCAAAGCTGATAACATGGTTTGTTTTATACGCGTGACATGTTGACGGTGTATTTTTACCTATTAAAAAAAATCTAAGATTAATCTAAAATTTCCACCACATTAAATGACTTTTAGAAAAATGAAAATATAACAAAAATACACAGCCAACTTAATTTATCAATTTAAGAAAGATTTTGTTTCATCTTCATGTGTAATTAACAAATCTGTTATAAATCGTAAGCGTAAAATAGAAATACCGGTTTGTTTACCAAGTTCGTCGATAACGACTACGTCTGGGGGCATACCAAGTGGCCAGGAGCTTTCACTAATATTTCTATGTATGCGTATATACAATACTGAGTACATGTATCTATTTATAATAGAGAAACCCTATTCTAAACCTAAAGCTTGTTTAGGTTGTGAAGCCCATTAGTAATGTCCACATCAAATCTTCTGGATTTGGTATATTAAATCTACTGAATTTATAAGACTCTCCCTTGGACATTACGACATAACTTATATGTCTTGTCAGAAAAACTCCACATGCTAGGTAGCTACGGAATATTTAGTTAGTGAGGAATGTAATTTATTGATCTTCCGGATCTAATCTTCTGGATTTACTTCGAGGTTACCACTCCCCCTGAAGACAACAACCCTTTGAGCTTATGCATCCCGATACCATGAACATACTTCTCAAAAGTAGATGTAGGTAGGGACTTAGTGAACAGATCTGCTAGATTGTCACTAAATCACACCTTTTGTATGGTAATTACGCCGTTCTTCTGGAGTTCGTATGCATAGAAAAACTTTGGTGAAATATGTTTCGTCAGGTTTCCCTTGACGTACCTATTACTCATTTGTGCGATGCAAGCTGCGTTGTCTTCAAATATAACGGTAGTGGATGTATCTTTCGTAGCGATACTACATGAGTCACCAATGTATTTTACCAAAGATCTCAACCAAACACATTCTCGTGAGGCTTCAAACAAAGCTATTATCTCTGAGTGGTTTGAAGATGTGGTAACCATAGTTTGTTTAATCGATGTCCATAAGATCGCAGTACCACCACTTAGAAAAACGTAACCAGTCTGAGATACGACATTGTGGGGATCAGACAAATAGCCAGCATCCGCGTAACCTATCAAGGCTTTATCTTGGTTCCTAGGATAAAACAATCCAAGATCATGAGACCCTTGGAGATACCTTAGAACATGCTTAACACCATTTAAATGTCTCCTTGTAGGAGAAATGCTATATCTCACAAGCAAATTAACTGCAAATGTAATGTCTGGTCTAGTGCAATTTGCGAGATAGAGTAATGCACCAACAACGCTAAGATAAGGAACTTTTGGCCCCATAATTTCTTACGTATCTTCTCTTGGTCTAAATGGGTCCTTATCCACTTCGAGGTATCGGACAACCATAGGTGTGCTAAGTGGATGAGATTTATCCATGTAAAATCTCTCCAATACCTTTTTTACGTAGGTTGACTGATGTATAAGAATCCCTTCTGGGAGATGCTCGATCTGCAGGCCGAGGCAATACTTGGTTTTACCCAAGACTTTCATTTTAAATTCAGCTTAAAAGATTGAACTGGCTTCTTCAATCTCTTTGCATGTTCCGATTATGTTTAGATCATCAACATATACGGATATGATGCAAAAACTACTTTGCGATTTCTTTATAAATATGCATGGGAAAGCTATATCATTTGTGTATCCCTTCTTCTGGAGGAATTCACTAAGTCGGTTGTACCACATTAGACCAGATTGCTTTAGGCCGTACAACGACTTCTGTAGTTTTATGTTATACATACTGCGATTTTCACCATTTCTCATCTGGGGAATCTTAAATCCATACGGAATTTTCATATAGATGTCGGCATCTAGTGATCCGTATAAATATTTGGTTACAACATCCATCAATCTCATATGGAGATCTAATTTAACTGCCTAAGATATTAAGTAGCGGAACGTTATTGCGTCCATTACAGGAGAATAGGTTTGATCGAAATCAATACCGAGTCTCTACGAAAACCCTTGAGCTACTAGCCTCGCTTTGTATCTCTCCTCAGTATTGTTCTTATTTTGTTTTTGTACAAAAACCCATTTATATCCTGCAGGGATAGCACACACGAGTGTACGAACGATAAAGTCAAATACTTTTCTTTTATTTAGCGATGTCAGCTCTGCTTCAATTGTCTCTTTCCATTTTATCCAATTGGAGTGCTTCCGGCACTCAGCTATTGTTTTGGGTTCTGGATCTAGATCGTTATTTATAACGGAAAGAGCAATTATCGCTGCAAATGTGTCATCGATGACAATAATATTTCTATAACAAGTTTCTCTTGTATCTATGAAATTCATAGAGACTTCAACGTTTATGTCAACCAGACCTTCTTTATTTCCCAGTGTATCTAGGTCTGGTCGTTCTGCAGTCCTAGTGCGTTGAATATTTTATGCACATGCTTCATTACTTATACACTCGTCTTCTGGACGAATCTCTTCTTGAGATTTAACGTTTGACTGACCAGTGTTGCTAGTTTTCCTTTTAGGTGTGTTTGTATCGTTTATAGGTCTATTACGCTTCTAGCGTATAAGGGCATGTATACTTGATTTTCTTGAGACCTCAACCCTTTGGGGTGCATTTACTGCAGGTATATGCGAGTTAGTTACACCTCTATGGCCAGTAAACGCGTTGGCAGATTGTTTGCTAAATTTTGCAAGTTAATGATCTTCTGAACTTCCAGTTCAGATTGACTAGTGCATGGATCTAGATACTGAAGATCACTTACGTTCCACGTAAGTTCCCGACATTCATTCAATTTTGAATTCGGATCTCCCCCTAATACCGGGAAGTGGTCTTCATCGAATGTGCAGTCAACGAACCAGGCCGTTAATTGATCCCCAAACAAAGGTCCTAGGTATTTCAGGATGGATGGAGAGTTAAATCCAATACAAATACCTAGCTTCCTTTGCGGGCCCATAGAGGTACGTGATTAGGTGTGAAATTGTCAGGATTCGTCGCTCGAAATGCCCTTGTTTTGATTAATTTAAATAAGTATTTAGAGTCATTTGAGTATCATTTTCATAAACTAATAAATTTATGTCTTTGATGCTTATAGATGGATAGAGGGCGAAAAGAGGAGCTCGTAGGATTTTGAGTCGACTCAAACGGATGCCCGGATGAGAAGATATGGAAGAAATACGAGAAGTACTAGTCGGGCGAGCAAAAGTGTCATTGAAGTACTCAAGCTGGAGGAGCTCGAGTACTGACTACTCAATCACTCGAGTAGAGCACTCGAGCCAAGCCTGGTCGAGTAGTTACTACTCGAGCACTTGAGTAGAGCACTCGAGCTGAGGCTGGTCGAGTAGCTACTACTCGAGCACTCGAGTAGAGCACTTGAGCTGAGGCTGGTCAAGTAGTACTACTTGAGCTAAGGAGCTCGAGTACTTTTTGGGTTCTGTAAGTTTTGACTACTCGAGCAAAACTTGCTCGAGAACTTTCTACTCGAGCACTACTCGAGCTTGACGGGAATTTTGGCCCATGCAAGTCAGATTCGGCCCAACGCTTATATATATTCATCCCAAGTTCATTTTTGGAGATTACCATACACCACTTGATAGATTTTGACTTTTAGAGTTCGTTTTTGGAGAGGAACGAGAGGAGCAAGCTTTAATTTTACGTTTCGAGGTTTTCTTTACGAATTCACATCACGGTTTTACTTTTTAGTTTCGTTTCTTCAAATCTTTGTTCTTGAACACGTTGAGACTTCGTTTTATTGACTTAATTTTAGTTTATTCCTTTATTTCTTGAAACCCTAGTTTATGATTGATCTTTTCTTCGTTTTAACTATCATGTTCATGTTCGTTACTTATTCAATGGTTATTGTTTACGTAAAATCCATATCTAGCTAAAACCCTTGCATGCTTGGGGTAGGATGAACTCGTAGAAGTAGGATGTGGGTACGTAATTAGGGTAATTCGTGACGTTAGGTTTTAATTCTCTTAATTAATGAATTCTTAAAATTAGTCTTAACTTTGCGTTTGAATTTCGCTCGAAAAGTGTTAGAGAGAGGACGACCTTATCACTCTTTAACAATGAGTAGACTTAACGAGAGCGTTTAGAAAGGGTTAATTCATCTACCAGTTTAGCGAAGGAGGACGACCGCATCACCTTAGTTAAATTAGGGTCTCATTAGTTAAGCACAGTCTATTAACTTGTTAGTGGATTAGTGAAGTCGAGTGTTAGGATAAAGTATTAGGGTTAAAATCTTGAGCTTTCATCTTGCATTCTTTTACTTAGGTTATTTCTTGCACGTCACAATTATCTTGATTATGTACCGACTCCGTTAGTATACGTAGGGATTCCTATCCTGAGCATTACCCTTTTATATTTGAGACAAAACCCTTAGATAATTAACTCATTTCTTTCTTTTGCAATAGTAGAGTAGAATAGTTTAGATTTAATAATTTTCAATCCCCAAACATACACTCATATTAACTACAACGCGTAGATCTTCAGGGATCTATTCACATATATACCTTCCCTTGGGTTCGATAATACTTGGTCCCTATACTTGCCAATACTACAGTGAACCCGTACTCTTGCGGGGAAACTACTAGTAGAAAGCTGGTATTTTCGATTCAAGTCAATAGTGCCGTTGCCGGGGATTGCGTTGTATGTCTTTTGAATAGGACTTGTAGATAGCTTAGTAGTTAGTAGTGGGTGATTTTCTTTTCTATTTTATTTCGTACATATTCGGCAGTTGCATTTTGATTCTTTTGTTAGTGTTTCAGGTTTATGAAAACACGCTCACAAGGCAATACGAGCGAAGAGAGATTACCGTTAGATTCTGAGACAATAGCAAGAAGAAACCGAGCCTTCTTAAGAAGGATGAATGCTGCCGGAGGGAAAGAACCAATGGACATTACTAATGAGTTGAATGATGTCGAGAATGAGTTTAATCAGGCATTGAACCGGGTTGACGGCACTGAAGGGAATACCAGTAAGAATCAAGATCCGTAAGGAGAAGGCCAGAGCCAAAACCTGGTTACTCAGAATCAAAATAGCCCAGCTCATAACATTGTCCAAAATCCTCAGAACAACCCTGCTTACCCATATCCTAACCTACCACAAAACAACTTACCTTATCCACCTTACCCATACCCACCTTATCCGTATCCACCATACCCGTATCCCCCACCTCCTGTTTACAACCAACCACCAGCTTATCAACCACCACCACCCCAACAAGTACCTGTACCAGCTGCTAATCCTCAGCACATTCCTCAGAATGCAGATCAGAATATGGCTATTCGAGGAAGGTTTGCGGCGCAGCCGCAACGGTACTATGATGGAGTGGCATTGCCTCCTGTTGAGGCAAATAACTTCTCGATTTCCCCGGGAATTCTTAAACTGCTTACCGAGAATCAGTTCAAGGGGATGATCGGGAAGGAGAATCCTCATACTCATCTGAGGAGTTTTCTAATGATAGCCTCCACTTTCAATTACAATAGCATGTCTGAAGATGCCAAGAGGCTTAGGTTGTTCCCATTCTCATTGACGGGAATAACTAAAGAGTGGTACGATAATACACTTCCACAGGGAGGTATTACCACATGGGCCGAGCTCGAGCGTCTGTTCCTCGAGCGATTCTACCCTCCATCCAGAACGATCAAAGCAAGGATTGAGATCTCTTCCTTCCACCAGAAGCAAGGAGAGGACCTACATCAAGCGTGGGAGAGATACTCAAACATGTTGATAGAGTGCCCGCAACACGGGTACAATGAGGGAGATGTGATGGCATTTTTCTATAGTGGTGCCAACAAGGCTGGGCAAGACCATCTAGACGCCTGTGCTAGTGGATTATTCCTGAATCAAGGAATAGTGGGGTGTAGAGAGATCGTGGACAATATTGTCACGAATGCCGGGGCTTGGAATGTGGACGCAGATTTCCAGAGAGTTCATCAGGTTGAGGAAGGTAAAGGAACGAGAAGGCTATTGATGGTCATGATGGAAAAGATTAACAACCTTGAGTTGGGGAAGAATATGGTTGGAGGGAATGCAACAGAGAATGAGCAAGAGGACAAGCCCACAATTCAGCAAGAAGTAGTAGATTATATGGGAGGTCCTTATTACAATCAGGATGGGTATCCACAAGGTGGAAATTTTCAAGGAAGACCTTCTTATGGCCAACCTCCAGGTCCACAGCCGCCTCAAAATCAATGGAGGAACACACAAGGGTACCAAGGAGGCCAGCAGCTTCCTCAGAACCAATGGACGAAGAACGAGAATTTTTCATATGCTAACCCAAATTTCTAAACCTCCGGGTGGAGAAGGCGGTGCCTCAACTGAGGAGATGTTGAGAGCTATCCTACAGAAGGTGGAGGAAGGAAACAAATGTTTATCATCTTTGGAGTACGATGTGAAAGATCTGCATAAGAAAGTTGATAAGCGTGATCAAGACCTCCAGAAGAGAGATGTAGAGCTGAATCGAATTCAACAAGAGAACAACCGAAGGTTCACTTCTATAGAGTTCCAGATGAGCCAGATTGCAAAGTCAATGAATAGAGAGCCTGGCAAATACCCTTCAATGCCTGAGGGTAATCCTAAAGAGCATTGTAAGGCTATCCAGCTTAGAAGTGGGACCAATTATGAAGGTCCCCAGATGCCTGCTGATTCTGAGACGCCCCAAGGAGATGTTGAGATAGAGGGGAAAGAACATAAGAAAGATTGAGATGAGAGTGGGGAGGTAGGAGTTGAGAAGAAGGTTGAGGGTGAAAGCACTCAAGCGAGCAAAGAGCTTGAAGAGGAAGGCATTGAGAAGGTTGAGAGAGTTCCTAAGTGGAAGAAGGCAAAGGAAGCAAGGGAGAAAGTGAAAGAGACCGAGCGTGATGAATGGGGGTACCCAAATCGGTAATACCCGTCCCATATCCACAGCGCTTCATGAAAAAAAAGCTTGATGAGAAATTTGCTAAATTCTTGGATGTTTTTAAAAAGATGCATATTAACATTCCTTTTTATGATGATTTGGAACAGATGCCCAACTATGCAAAATTTCTGAAGGACTTGATCGCGAAAAGACGGCGAGTGGATGAGCCGAAGTTGGTGCAGTTGAACCACGAGGTGAGTGCATTAGTACACAAGGCGCTTCCTCCAAAGCTGAAGGATCCCGGGAGCTTTACCATTGGGAACGGGATCAAGAAGGGAGCATTGTGCGACCTCGGAGCGAGCATTAATTTGATGCCGTTGTCGCTTTTCAAGAAGTTGGAAGGTGGAGAACTTCAGCCCACAATGATGACGCTTCAACTAGCCGACCGGTCTATTACTCGACCTCAAGGTGTGGTTGAAGACGTCCTCGTGAAAGTTGGAGATCACATTTTTCCAGCCGATTTAATGGTCCTAGAGATGGAGGAAGATGAGCATGTGCCTTTGATATTGGGAAGACCGTTCTTAGCGATGGCGGGGATGGTGCTAGACGTGACAAATGGGAAGATTACGTTGAAAGTTGATGATCAAGAAGTGAAGATTTCCCTATATGAGGCCATGAAGTTGTTGGAGTTATACGTGAAAGTATGCTTTTACTTTGTATAACTCGTGTATCAAACACTCGTTTTATGAGAATAATTCTTTTATCGCATTTGCTTTAGTTATGATTGAATGTTGAATTTCTATTGCAAACCGTTCAATATATAGTACGTGTTACATAGTAGTTAATGTGGTGATACCCGATCACGGAAGACAACATTAACAGTTTACTTGTAACTAAATGTACATTTTCACGACCTAGGTGGAATTGAACAATCCGCCGTGAAAGGTCGATGTGTAAGGCTCAGATTGGTCTGTCTTGACTAAGAGATTGCACTAGCACATTTAGTATGTGTTGAAGAGGTCCTACAGCGAGGATAAATTCTTCTGTTCTGAAAGGTGAAGAATTAGACCTCAGTGGTTGTTGATTTCTTAATCTCCGTCACTTAAATAGGACCGTGTGTGCTTAATGGTTACTGCTTTGATTCATGTTGGGTGAGAATCATTGCGACTTCGAACTTTGTGTCTTGGGCAGTAATATTAATCATACGACGGTTGCTAAGATTTAATACGGAGAAACGCGTGCGAGTACGGCTCGTGTGATTAGTCCCCTTGGTGGGCTCAGAAGTTTTATTGTACCAAATCTTGCAAGTGAAGAATTAGTTTCTTCGGTACGAATAATAATGTTGAGCTGTCTTTACTCCAAGGTGAAAGATGTTAATTAATTTAGAGCTATTCGGAAGCTTGATTAATTAATGGACTTGATAATCTTAAACGCGGGAAATAATAACCGGGAGCCCATATTATCGTAATATGGATTAAGATGGATAGTGCAATATTAATTTATTAGTGGTAATAATTAATATTAATGGGCTGAATTATATTGGGGCTCAATATTGAAATTCAGAAGTCCATTAGGAGGTCCAATCTTAATTCTCCTTAAGGCCCCTCAAGTAGCCCAATTAAGTAGCCCAATAATGATAAGGTGATTAAAATAAAGAATATATCAATGCTGATTTTTATTATAATTTTCGAAAATTAGGAATAAAAAAAAGAAATAAGATTTTCTTGATTTTCTTGGAAAGATATTATGAAAGATATGTATTCTAGGAATACAAGAATATCTCATATATTCAAGAAGATCCAAATCTTAGATTTTATCCTTGAAGTTTTCAAAAACTATAAGCTTGAAAATAAGAGTGAGATTTTTGTGGAATATTTTATTATGGAGAAAAGAATATATGAGATATATTCAAGATTTCTTAGAGACTAAGAAAAGATTTTTTCCAAGCCCATATCTCCTCTAATTTTCGGCCCCTACCCTCTATAAATAGGGGATGATTATTTCATCCCCAGAAACATAATTCCATGTGTTGGAAAAATCAAGAAGCATAGATATTTTTCTTTTTCCTTAGTTTATTAAATAGCTTGAAAGCGTCTCCCACCGGCGATCAAGTGAGGTGAAAAGGGAAATACTTGAGAAGGCTTTGGGTTGATAGAACGAGATTACAAGTGTCCCGTATATCCAAAGGCCAATACTACGAGAGGTACGTTAATCACATATTTACTTGTTTTATTCCGCCTAGTTAAATATGTGAAATTAATTTAACATGCATGATGATAATTAGTTGTTGGAATTAATATTTGAATTAATTAGGATTAATTCATGCTAGTAATAATTGTATTTAAATTTGTATTTAAAGTTCATCCCGAATAGATTCCGGGCACCCCTATTTTCCCAACAACTGGTATCAGAGCCACGGTTTCGGGCTCTGAATTTTAAATTGGAATTTAAATTGTTGAACATTAAATTGAAATTGGATAGTAGAATTGTTAGATCTTTTTTGCAGGTATCCAATTGTCATGGTTTTTAATGTTGTTAATTTCATGCGTGTAAATTAATTGTTTTTTAATTCGATTCGTTCGAATTCGTTTTTTTCGTGAGAAAATCCACGAGTAGATTAGTTGTTTTTATTTTGATTCGATCATTGTAATAGACTAGTCTAGATCTAGTATTTATTTTTTTTGTAAAAATAAATTGTAACCGGATCGTGACGAAGAACGAAGAATTAAAAATGGCGTACCCGGATGACGCATACAAGCGTGGCGCGTGTATGGAGGTAAAATCATGCAAGGGGTGAAGAAAACGAGGAGGAACGGCGAAAAAACGGCGCACGGGGATGCACGGCGCACGCCGTGCGCAACGGGCGCACGGCGCCGCGCGCACTGCGCGCGCGCCTCGGCGAGGGCCTGCAGTGCCTCGGGCGCCCCGGGTGGCGCCTCGGCGCGCCTCCGTGCAGCGCCTCGGGTGCGCCTCGGGGCTGCGCTTCGGCGCGCCTCGGGCTGTTTTCCAGCGCTTCTCGGGCCGGGATGTTAGGAAAATAGGGGTGCCCGGAATCTATTCGGGATGAATTTTAAATACGAATTTAAATACAATTATTACTAGCATGAATTAATCCTAATTAATTCAAATAATAATTCCAACAACTAATTATCATCATGCATGTTGAATTAATTTCACATATTTAACTAGGCGGAATTAAACAAGTAAATATGCGATTAACGTACCTCTCGTAGTAATGGCCTTTGGATATACGGGACACTTGTAATCACGTTCTATCAACCCAAAGCCTTCTCAAGTATTTCCCTTTTCACCTCACTTGATCGCCGGTGGGAGACGCTTTCAAGTAATTTAATAACTAAGGAAAAAGAAAAATATCTATGCTTCTTGATTTTTTCAACACATGGAATTATGTATTTGGAAATGAAATAATCATCTCTTATTTATAAGGGGTATTGGACTAAAATTTAGAGATTAATGGGCTTGGAGAAAATCTTTTCTTAATCTCTAAGAAATCTTGAATATATCTCATATATTCTTTTCTCCAAAATAAAATATTCCACAAAAATCTCACACCCCTAAATAAATATGAAACTTTCGAAATTTACATGGAGAAAATCCAAGATTTGGATCTTCTTGAATATATGAGATATTCTTGTATTCCTAGAATACATATCTTGCATAATATCTTTCCAAGAAAATCAACAAAATCTTTTTCCTCCTTATCATGTATTTTTCGAAAATTAAAGGAAAAAATCAGCATATTATTTTCTTTTTATTTTAATCACCTTATCATTATTGGGCTACTTAATTGGGCTACTTGAGGGGCCTTAAGGAGAATTAAGATTGGACCTCCTAATGGACTTCTGAATTTCAATATTGAGCCCCAATATAATTCAGCCCATTAATATTAATTATTACCACTAATAAATTAATATTGCACTATCCATCTTAATCCATATTACGATAATATGGGCTCCCGGTTATTATTTCCCGCGTTTAAGATTATCAAGTCCATTAATTAATCAAGCTTCCGAATAGCTCCAAATTAATTAACATCTTTTACCTTGGAGTAAAGACAGCTCAACATTATTATTCGTACCGAAGAAACTAATTCTTCACTTGCAAGATTTGGTACAATAAAACTTCTGAGCCCACCAAGGTGACTAATCACACGAGCCGTACTCGCAGGCGTTTCTCCGTATTAAATCTTAGCAACTGTCGTATGATTAATATTACTGCCCAAGACACAAAGTTCGAAGTCAAAATGGTTCTCACCCAACATGAATCAAAGCAGTAACTACTAAGCACACACGGTCCTATTTAAGTGACGGAGATTAAGAAATCAACAACCACTGAGGTCTAATTCTTCACCTTTCAGAACAGAAGAATTTCTCCTCGCTGTAGGACCTCTTCAACACATACTAAATGTGCTAGTGCAATCTCTTGGTCAAGACAGACCAACCTGAGCCTTACACATCGACCTTTCACGGTGGATTGTTCAATTCCACCTAGGCCGTGAAAATGTACGTTTAGTTACAAGTAAACTGTTAATGTCGTCTTCCGTGATCGGGTATCACCACATTAACTACAATGTAACACGTACTATATATTGAACGGTTTGCAATAGAAATTCAACATTCAATCATAACTAAAGCAAATGCGATAAAAGAATTATTCTCATAAAACGAGTGTTTGATACACGAGTTATACAAAGTAAAAGCATACTTTCACGTATAACTCCAACAATCTCCCACTTATACTTAAAGTCTGCTTTTAGTATACATCACGCATGTCTTAGTGTAGTAGCTCTACGTGACATCTCATGTCAACCTACACTAACCTAATAATTCCTCCCACTTATACTTAAAGCAGATTGGCAATAGTCTTGACTCCCATTCCATCCACATGTCTCTCGAATGTATTCAGAGGCAGACCCTTTGTGAATGGATATACTAGGTTGTCCTCCGACATTTATCTTTCCACCTCTTTATCTCCTCTCTTAACGATTTCTCGTATAAGATGGTGTTTTCTTTCAATGTGTTTGCTGGCCTTGTGGGCTCTCGGTTCCCTTGAATTTGCAACTGCTCCGACATTGTCACAAAAGACAGTTATCTTGTCGGGCAAATTCGGAACAACGTCCAAGTCCACTAAGAAGTACTTGAGCCAAACCGCTTCTTTCGCTACTTCACAAGCAACTACTTATTCGGCTTCCATGGTCGAATCTGCGATGCATTTCTGCAAATCGCTTCTCCATATCATGGCTCCTTCTCCCATGCAAGACACATTACCCGAGGTTGACTTTCTTGAGTCTATGTCTGATTGGAAATCCGAGTCCGTGTATCCTACGGGAACTAGACTATCCGACTGGTAAATCAGCATCTGCTCCCGAGTTCTTTTCAGATACCTCAAGATGCACTTTACGGCAGTCCAATGGTCTTTCCCGGGATTACTTTGATATCTTGCTACCATACCTACGGCAAAGCAGATATCCGGTCTCGTACACGGCATTGCATACATAAGGCTTCCTACGGCCGAAGCGTACGGAACACCTTTCATGTCATCTATCGCCGCTTGCGTCTTAGGGCTTATTTCTTTCGATAGATGGATTCCGTGCCTAAAAGGTACAAAACCTTTCTTGGAATCTTGCATGCTGAAACGCTTCAAAACAGTGTCAATGTATGAAGCTTGCGATAAGCCCAACATCCTCTTCTTGCGATCGCGAGTGATTTTGATCCTAAGGATGTGACCGGCTTCCCCTAAGTCCTTCATATCAAATTGTTTTGACAGCCATACCTTTACGTCTGACAATACCTTTACATTGGTTCCAATGAGCAGAATATCGTCTACGTATAATACTAAGAATACCACCGCAGTTCCGTCACGCTTCTTATACACACAACTTTCGAACTCGTTTTGATCAAACCCATAAGACTTAATCACTTGATCAAAACACTGGTTCCAAGTACGCGATGCTTGCTAAAGTCCGTAAATGGATCTCTTGAGCTTACATACGAGATTCTCTTGGCCTTTTCCAATGAAACCTTTGGGCAGTTGCATATAGATCCCATCAAGACTTTCGTTAAGGAAAGCTGCCTTGACATCCATTTGCCAGATCTCGTAATCTAAGTGCGCAGCGATCGACAAGAGAATACGGATGGACTTAAGCATAGCTACAGGCCACTGGCCACAAGCATTGCTTTGAAGGTTTCAACCCTTCCGTCCGGTCCTCTTTTCCTCTTGTAAACCCACTTGCATCCAATGGGTTCTACCCCACTGGGTGGTTCGACCAACTCCCACACTTGATTATGATCCATCGAACCCATCTCGGCTTCCATTGCCGTTTGCCATGACTCCGCGTCTTTGTCTTGGATTGCCTCGTCGTATGTCCATGGGTCTGATTCAACACCGGGAACCAAATCCGAAGATTCTCCTATCCCCATGAATCTCTCGGGTTGCCTAAGAACCCTCCCACTACGACGGGGTTCCGGTTGTGAAGATGTGACATGTGGTACATCATCTTGTATACTTGGTATCGAGGTTTGACCTCTCAATTCTTCTAAGGTAATTTCACTTTTAGGTTTCCGATTGTTCATATAGTCTTTCTCCAAGAATTTAAAGTGTGTACTAATCACGGTCTTTTGATCCTTGGGACTATAGAACATACACCCTTTCGTTCCCGCAGGGTATCCTATAAACAGCCTTAATTCCGAACGTGGATCCAACTTACCGCCTTCCTTGTCTAGCATGTATGCCGGACAACCCCAAATCTGCAAATGTCTTAGACTGGGCTTGCGCCCGGAACACAATTCCATTGGGGTTTTAGGAACCGATTTGGATGGCACCAAGTTTAGAATATAAGTCGCCGTTTCCAAGGTGTTACCCCAAAACGACTTGGGTAAATCCGAATAACTCATCATGGATCTGACCATCTCTAAAAGAGTCCGGTTCCTTCGTTCCGCCACACCGTTCTATTTAGGGGTTCCCGGTGCGGTCAACTGGTATACGATCCCTTCGTCCGATAGGTAGTTCAAGAATTCATCGCTGAGGTATTCGCCTCCACGATCTGATCGTAGAAACTTGATACTTTTTTCCCTATGTTTCTCGGCTTCGGCCTTAAACTCTTTAAACTTTTCAAAAGTTTCAGACTTATGCCGCATAAGGTAAATGTACCCCTATCTTGAGTAATCGTCAATGAAGGTAACGAAATACTCATACCCCATTCTTGCTTTGATCGTCATTGGACCACACACATCGGTATGAACGAGTTCTAACACTTCCGTGGCTCTATTCCCCTTGGCTCCAAATGCCCTCTTGGTCATTTTACCATCTAAACAGGATTCACAAGTTGGAAACGGCTCAACTTGGAGCGACTCCAAGGATCCGTCTTTCACCAATCTCTCTATCCACTTTAGATTAAAATGACCTAGTCTAATATGCCATAAAAGTGTTTCGTCCATCTCCGAAGAACGCTTTCTTTTATTGCTCGAAATGATCGACGTGTTATTAGATTTATTATTTGAGTGGTGTGCACACTTAATCGTATAGAGATTGTTTACCAACGTTCCATGACAGATAACATCATTCTTAAAAGAAAACAGTAACAACTTTATTAAAAGTAACTGAATATCCATCAAAACAACTAAGAAACCGAAATTAAATTCTTCCTAAAGTTTGGAACGTATAAAACATCTCTTAAAATTAAAACTTTATCTTCAAAAGATAGGTGCACGACTCCCACTGCTTCGGCTGCTACTCTCGTAGCATCCCCAAAGTGATTGTGATCTCATTCTTGCTAAGTCGTCGGGTTAGCTGGAACCCCTGAAGAGTGAAACAAATATGATCAGTTGCCCCGGTATCCACTACCCAAACATGGGCAGCATACGCCGCAACAAATGTTTCAACGACTAAAGCATGAGACTTACCTTTCTTTCCACCCTTCTTAGGCTTAGAACAGGTCGCCCTCCAATGTCCCTTCTCACCACAATTAAAGCACTTACCCTTAGCAGCTTTCTTTCCACCTCCTTCTCCCTTTGCCTTGGGTTTCGCAACGGTTGGATTTGCTTGGGTCTGGCCCTTCGTCCTCTTCCTCTTCTTCCCTCCCTTGGGACCCAAAGAGGAAGACGGACCGTTTGCCACCATAGCAACGGTTTGGTGATCCATTAGAGTCTCCGCCGATACCAGAGCTTGCAAGAGCTCGGGCAAGCTATTTGCCCGGTCATTCATTTGATAGTTCAATTGAAACAGCGCGCGTCGGCCCACGAACCGAAAAAATTCCACGGCCCGAGAAGCGCTGGAAAAACGCCCGAGGCGCGCCGAAGCGCAGCCCCGAGGCGCACCCGAGGCGCGCCCGAGGCGCAGCACAGAAGCGTGCCGAGGTGCTGCCCGGGGCGCCCGAGGCGCTGCAGCAGCCTGCCGAGGCGTGCGCGCGCCGTGCGCGCGGCGCCGTGCGCCCGTTGCGCACGGTGTGCGCCGTGCACCCCCGTGCGCCGTTTTTTCGCCGTTCGTCCTCGTTCTCTTCACCCCTTGCATGATTTTACCTCCATACATGCTCCACGCTTGTATGCATCGTCCGGGTACGCCGTTTTTAATTCTTCGTTCTTCGTCACGATCCGGTTACAATTTATTTTTACAAAAAAAATAAATACTAGATCTAGACTAGTCTATTACAATGATCGAATCAAAATAAAAACAACTAATCTACTCGTGGATTTTCTCACGAGAAAAATGAATTCGAACGAATCGAATTAAAAACCAAATTAATTCACACGCATGAAATTAATAACATTAAAAACATGACAATTGGATACCTGCAAAAAAGATCTAACAATTCTACTATCCAATTTCAAATTTAATGTTCAACAATTTAAATTCCAATTCAAAATTCAGAGCCCGAAACCGTGGCTCTGATACCAGTTGTTAGGAAAATAGGGGTGCCCGGAATCTATTCGGGATGAATTTTAAATACGAATTTAAATACAATTATTACTAGCATGAATTAATCCTAATTAATTCAAATAATAATTCCAACAACTAATTATCATCATGCATGTTGAATTAATTTCACATATTTAACTAGGCGGAATTAAACAAGTAAATATGCGATTAACGTACCTCTCGTAGTAATGGCCTTTGGATATACGGGACACTTGTAATCACGTTCTATCAACCCAAAGCCTTCTCAAGTATTTCCCTTTTCACCTCACTTGATCGCCGGTGGGAGACGCTTTCAAGTAATTTAATAACTAAGGAAAAAGAAAAATATCTATGCTTCTTGATTTTTTCAACACATGGAATTATGTACTTGGAGATGAAATAATCATCTCTTATTTATAAGGGGTATTGGACGAAAATTTAGAGATTAATGGGCTTGGAGAAAATCTTTTCTTAATCTCTAAGAAATCTTGAATATATCTCATATATTCTTTTCTCCAAAATAAAATATTCCACAAAAATCTCACACCCCTAAATAAATATGAAACTTTCGAAATTTACATGGAGAAAATCCAAGATTTAGATCTTCTTGAATATATGAGATATTCTTGTATTCCTAGAATACATATCTTGCATAATATCTTTCCAAGAAAATCAACAAAATCTTTTTCCTCCTTATCATGTATTTTTCGAAAATTAAAGGAAAAAATCAGCATATTATTTTCTTTTTATTTTAATCACCTTATCATTATTGGGCTACTTAATTGGGCTACTTGAGGGGCCTTAAGGAGAATTAAGATTGGACCTCCTAATGGACTTCTGAATTTCAATATTGAGCCCCAATATAATTCAGCCCATTAATATTAATTATTACCACTAATAAATTAATATTGCACTATCCATCTTAATCCATATTACGATAATATGGGCTCCCGGTTATTATTTCCCGCGTTTAAGATTATCAAGTCCATTAATTAATCAAGCTTCCGAATAGCTCCAAATTAATTAACATCTTTTACCTTGGAGTAAAGACAGCTCAACATTATTATTCGTACCGAAGAAACTAATTCTTCACTTGCAAGATTTGGTACAATAAAACTTCTGAGTCCACCAAGGGGACTAATCACACGAGCCGTACTCGCACGCGTTTCTCTGTATTAAATCTTAGCAACTGTCGTATGATTAATATTACTGCCCAAGACACAAAGTTCGAAGTCACAATGATTCTCACCCAACATGAATCAAAGCAGTAACTACTAAGCACACACGGTCCTATTTAAGTGACGGAGATTAAGAAATCAACAACCACTGAGGTCTAATTCTTCACCTTTCAGAACAGAAGAATTTCTCCTCGCTGTAGGACCTCTTCAACACATACTAAATGTGCTAGTGCAATCTCTTGGTCAAGACAGACCAATCTGAGCCTTACACATCGACCTTTCACGGTGGATTGTTCAATTCCACCTAGGCCGTGAAAATGTACGTTTAGTTACAAGTAAACTGTTAATGTCGTCTTCCGTGATCGGGTATCACCACATTAACTACAATGTAACACGTACTATATATTGAACGGTTTGCAATAGAAATTCAACATTCAATCATAACTAAAGCAAATGCGATAAAAGAATTATTCTCATAAAACGAGTGTTTGATACACGAGTTATACAAAGTAAAAGCATACTTTCACGTATAACTCCAACACGGGAAGCGCGCGGGCCCACTTCGTGGGCCGACGCGCGCTGTATCTCAGGCCGTGGAATTTTTTCGGTTCGTGTTTTTTTTCCGTGTGATTTTAAACGTCGTCCCGGACCCCAAACGATGCTGTAATTGATGAAGTGTTGCTGTTCGAGTGGGAGCACGTCGAGACGAACGTCGGAAAGCAACAAGGACGATTTTTCGCATCAAGACGTGAAGAAATTAAACCGTGACAATTGGATTCGAGTGCTCCAATGTGTTTAATTTTGTTTTGATGGATGTTTTATTTCGTGCACTTATTATTATTTGTTAATATGTGTTTTGCATGAATTTAATTGTCCAAGAAAAACCTTACTTTCGAAAATTACTAAGTATGTTTTTATAATCGCAATTTTATTCCGGATATTAAAATTGGATTATTTTGACCTCCATAATTTATTTATTTGTGAAGTTCTTTTGGAATACATTTCCCCCTCGGATCGGCCAAAAGAACGGATTTCACATGAATAAATTCCGAAAGGATGATTGTGGATTATTACTAGTGGCGGTATTGACCCTCACCACGAGTGGCTTGCTCAAAGCGAAATAATAATCCTGTATTTAATTATGGTTATTACTTAGGCATAGGAAATTGATATTAACTTACTCCCCTCGGAGTCCCTGTCAGTTTCTATGTGGTCAAAGTGGGAGCCAACTATTAATTTTGAATTAAGGATTTGTAACCTTAAGTTTGTAATCCGCTTGAATGTGTTTAAATGTATAGACCACCCCTCGTGGCGCATTTAAATTGTTTCGAGATGTTGGCTGATGCATGATTATATTGTTTTAAGGTTTCAATATAATTGATGTGATCAAATTTATGTGATAATTTCGTATTTTTCTAGATATTGATATGAATGTATGTTTTATTCTCAGTTCATCATGTCGCAACCTTTTAATCCACTGTTTAGTATACTTAAAGATAACAAACTTGTTGGTGAGAACTATGTTGATTGGAAACGTAACCTTAATATTGTCCTAACCGCTCAACACCACAAGTGGGTACTTACCACTCCTAAGCCCCAAGAGCCTGCCGAAGATGCCACGAAAGCGGACAAGAAAGAGCATAAGAGTTGGTTTGACTCCGATGAGATGGCTAGGTGTACTATTCTGGCTTCAATGTCAGATGTGTTGCAACACCAACACCAACACATGGAGACCGCCTCTGAGATAATGCAAAATCTTGAAGCGATGTTTCAACATCAGAACCGTACGGCTAGGCAAATCACCATGCGAAAGATGCTTTCGTTGAAAATGGTGGAAGGTACGCCCGTAAGGGATCACGTAATCGAGATGATGGGTTATCTCAACAAGTTGGAAGTACTTGGTGCGGAATTTGACCTCCCTACTAAGGTCGATTTCGTTCTCCATTCTCTGCCAAAGAGCTTTGAGCAGTTTCAGTTGAAATATCAAATGAATGACCGGGCAAATAGTTTGCCCGAGCTCTTGCAAGCTTTGGTATCGGCAGAGACTCTAATGGATCACCAAACTGTTGCTATGGTGGCAAACGGTCCGTCTTCCTCTTCGGGTCCCAAGGGAGGGAAGAAGAGGAAGAGGACGAAGGGCCAGACCCAAGCAAATCCAACCATTGCGAAACCCAAGGCAAAGGGAGAAGGAGGTGGAAAGAAAGCTGCTAAGGGTAAGTGCTTTAATTGTGGTGAGAAGGGACAATGGAGGGCGACCTGTTCTAAGCCTAAGAAGGGTGGAAAGAAAGGTAAGTCTCATGCTTTAGTCGTTGAAACATATGTTGCGGCGTATGCTGCCCACGTTTGGGTAGTGGATACCGGGGCAACTGATCATATTTGTTTCACTCTTCAGGGGTTCCAGCTAACCCGGCGACTTAGCAAGAATGAGATCACAATCACTTTAGGGGATGCTACGAGAGTGGCAGCCGAAGCAGTGGGAGTCGTGCACCTATCTTTTGAAGATAGAGTTTTAATTTTAAGAGATGTTTTATACGTTCCAAACTTTAGGAAGAATTTAATTTCGGTTTCTAAGTTGTTTTTTTATGGATATTCAGTTACTTTTAATAAAGTTGTTACTGTTTCTTTTAAGAATGATGTTATCTGTCATGGAACGTTGGTAAACAATCTCTATACGATTAAGTGTGCACACCACTCAAATAATGAATCTAATAACACGTCGATCATTTCTAGTAATAAAAGAAAGCGTTCTTCGAAGATGAACGAAACACTTCTATGGCATCTTAGACTAGGTCATATTAATCTAAAGCGGATAGAGAGATTGGTGAAAGACGGATCCTTGGAATCGCTCCAAGTCGAGCCGTTTCCAACTTGTGAATCCTGTTTAGAGGGTAAGATGACCAAGAGGGCATTTGGAGCCAAGGGGAATAGAGCCACGGAAGTGTTAGAACTCATTCATACCGATGTGTGTGGTCCAATGACGATCAAAGCGAGAATGGGGTATGAGTATTTCGTTACCTTCATTGACGATTACTCAAGATATGGGTACATTTACCTTATGCGGCATAAGTCTGAAACTTTTGAAAAGTTTAAAGAGTTTAAGGCCGAAGTCGAGAAACATAGGGAAAAGAGTATCAAGTTTCTACGATCAGATCGTGGAAGCGAATACCTCAGCGATGAATTCTTGAACTACCTATCGGACGAAGGGATCGTATCCCAGTTGACCGCATCGGGAACCCCTCAACAGAACGGTGTGGCAGAATGAAGGAACCGGACTCTTTTAGAGATGGTCAGATCCATGATGAGTTATTCGGATTTACCCAAGTCGTTTTGGGGTAATGCCTTGGAAACGACGGCTTATATTCTAAACTTGGTGCCATACAAATCGGTTCCTAAAACCCCAATGGAATTGTGGACCGGGCGCAAGCCCAGTCTAAGACATTTGCGGATTTGGGGTTGTCCGACATACGTGCTAGACAAGAAAGCCGGTAAGTTGGATCCACGTTCGGAATTAAGGCTGTTTATAGGATACCCTGCGGGAACGAAAGGGTGTATGTTCTATAGTCCCAAGGATCAAAAGACCGTGATTAGTACACACTTTAAATTCTTGGAGGAAGACTATATGAACAATCGGAAACCTAAAAGTGAAATTACCTTAGAAGAATTGAGAGGTCAAACCTCGATACCAAGTATACAAGATGATGTACCACATGTCACATCTTCACAACCGGAACCCCGTCGTAGTGGGAGGGTTCTTAGGCAACCCGAGAGATTCATGGGGATAGGAGAATCTTCGGATTTGGTTCCCGGTGTTGAATCAGACCCATGGACGTACGATGAGGTAATCCAAGACAAAGACGCGGAGTCATGGCAAACGGCAATGAAAGCCGAGATGGGTTCGATGGATCATAATCAAGTGTGGGAGTTGGTCGAGCCACCCAGTGGGGTAGAACCCATTGGATGCAAGTGGGTGTACAAGAGGAAAAGAGGACCGGACGGAAGGGTTGAAACCTTCAAAGCAAGGCTTGTGGCCAAAGGGTATACTCAGAAAGAAGGGATCGATTATGAGGAAACCTTTTCACCTGTAGCTATGCTTAAGTCCATCCGTATTCTCTTGTCAATCGCTGCGCACCTAGATTACGAGATCTGGCAAATGGATGTCAAGACGGCTTTCCTTAACGGAAGTCTTGACGGCATAGATATCCATATGCAACAGCCCAAAGGTTTCATTGAAAAAGGCCAAGAGAATCTCGTATGCAAGCTCAAGAGATCTATTTACGGACTTAAGCAAGCATCGCGTACTTGGAACCAGTGTTTTGATCAAGTGATTAAGTCTTATGGGTTTGATCAAAACGAGTTCGAAAGTTGTGTGTATAAGAAGCGTGACGGAACTGCGGTGGTATTCTTAGTATTATACGTAGATGATATTCTGCTCATTGGAAACAATGTAAAGGTATTGTCAGACGTAAAGGTATGACTGTCAAAACAATTTGATATGAAGGACTTAGGGGAAGCCGGTCACATCCTTGGGATCAAAATCACTCGCGATCGCAAGAAGAGGATGTTGGGCTTATCGCAAGCTTCATACATTGACACTGTTTTGAAGCATTTCAGCATGCAAGATTCCAAGAAAGGTTTTGTACCTTTTAGGCACGGAATCCATCTATCGAAAGAAATGAACCCTAAGACGCAAGCAGAGATAGATGACATGAAAGGTGTTCCGTACGCTTCGGCCGTAGGAAGCCTTATGTATGCAATGCTGTGTACGAGACCGGATATCTGCTTTGCCGTGGGCATGGTGGCAAGATATCAAAGTAATCCCGGGAAAGACCATTGGACTGCCGTAAAGTGCATCTTGAGGTATCTGAAAAGAACTCGGGAGTGGATGTTGATTTACCAGTCAGATAGTCTAGTTCCCGTAGGATACACGGACTCGGATTTCCAATCAGACATAGATGCAAGAAAGTTAATCTCGGGTAGTGTGTTTTGCATGGGAGGAGGAGCCATTTCATGGAGAAGCGTTAAGCAGAAATGCATCGCCGATTCGACCATGGAAGCCGAGTATGTAGCTGCTTGTGAAACAGCGAAAGAGGCAGTTTGGCTCAAGAACTTCTTAGTGGACTTGGACGTTGTTCCGAATTTGCCCGACAAGATAACTGTCTTTTGTGACAATGCCGGAGCAGTTGCAAATTCAAAGGAACCGAGAGCCCACAAGGCCAGCAAACACATAGAAAGAAAATACCATCTGATACGAGAAATCGTTAAGAGAGGAGATATAGAGGTGGCAAAGATAGCGTCGGGTGATAACCTAGCGGATCCATTCACAAAGGGTCTGCCTCAGAGTACATTCGAGAGACATGTGGATGGAATGGGAGTCAAGACGATTGCCAATCTGCTTTAAGTATAAGTGGGAGGAATTATTAGGTTAGTGTAGGTTGACATGAGATGTCACGTAGAGCTACTACACTAAGACATGCGTGATGTATACTAAAAGCAGACTTTAAGTATAAGTGGGAGATTGTTGGAGTTATACGTGAAAGTATGCTTTTACTTTGTATAACTCGTGTATCAAACACTCGTTTTATGAGAATAATTCTTTTATCGCATTTGCTTTAGTTATGATTGAATGTTGAATTTCTATTGCAAACCGTTCAATATATAGTACGTGTTACATAGTAGTTAATGTGGTGATACCCGATCACGGAAGACAACATTAACAGTTTACTTGTAACTAAATGTACATTTTCACGACCTAGGTGGAATTGAACAATCCGCCGTGAAAGGTCGATGTGTAAGGCTCAGATTGGTCTGTCTTGACTAAGAGATTGCACTAGCACATTTAGTATGTGTTGAAGAGGTCCTACAGCGAGGATAAATTCTTCTGTTCTGAAAGGTGAAGAATTAGACCTCAGTGGTTGTTGATTTCTTAATCTCCGTCACTTAAATAGGACCGTGTGTGCTTAATGGTTACTGCTTTGATTCATGTTGGGTGAGAATCATTGCGACTTCGAACTTTGTGTCTTGGGCAGTAATATTAATCATACAACGGTTGCTAAGATTTAATACGGAGAAACGCGTGCGAGTACGGCTCGTGTGATTAGTCCCCTTGGTGGGCTCAGAAGTTTTATTGTACCAAATCTTGCAAGTGAAGAATTAGTTTCTTCGGTACGAATAATAATGTTGAGCTGTCTTTACTCCAAGGTGAAAGATGTTAATTAATTTAGAGCTATTCGGAAGCTTGATTAATTAATGGACTTGATAATCTTAAACGCGGGAAATAATAACCGGGAGCCCATATTATCGTAATATGGATTAAGATGGATAGTGCAATATTAATTTATTAGTGGTAATAATTAATATTAATGGGCTGAATTATATTGGGGCTCAATATTGAAATTCAGAAGTCCATTAGGAGGTCCAATCTTAATTCTCCTTAAGGCCCCTCAAGTAGCCCAATTAAGTAGCCCAATAATGATAAGGTGATTAAAATAAAGAATATATCAATGCTTATTTTTATTATAATTTTCGAAAATTAGGAATAAAAAAAGAAATAAGATTTTCTTGATTTTCTTGGAAAGATATTATGAAAGATATGTATTCTAGGAATACAAGAATATCTCATATATTCAAGAAGATCCAAATCTTAGATTTTATCCTTGAAGTTTTCGAAAACTATAAGCTTGAAAATAAGAGTGAGATTTTTGTGGAATATTTTATTATGGAGAAAAGAATATATGAGATATATTCAAGATTTCTTAGATACTAAGAAAAGATTTTTTCCAAGCCCATATCTCCTCTAATTTTCGGCCCCTACCCTCTATAAATAGGGGATGATTATTTCATCCCCAGAAACATAATTCCATGTGTTGGAAAAATCAAGAAGCATAGATATTTTTCTTTTTCCTTAGTTTATTAAATTGCTTGAAAGCGTCTCCCACCGGCGATCAAGTGAGGTGAAAAGGGAAATACTTGAGAAGGCTTTGGGTTGATAGAACGAGATTACAAGTGTCCCGTATATCCAAAGGCCAATACTACGAGAGGTACGTTAATCACATATTTACTTGTTTTATTCCGCCTAGTTAAATATGTGAAATTAATTTAACATGCATGATGATAATTAGTTGTTGGAATTATTATTTGAATTAATTAGGATTAATTCATGCTAGTAATAATTGTATTTAAATTTGTATTTAAAGTTCATCCCGAATAGATTCCGGGCACACCTATTTTCCCAACAGAAGTACCCGAAGGAGGATGAGAGTTTGTATTGCATGGATGTCATTGATCCTAGTGTTGACGACATACCTCCTATCCCTGATCCTTCTTTTATTTATGAGTTTGATAATCCTTCACCTGTTGATTTAACCCAAGAGCATTATGATCTGACTTATTTTGATAGGGATAAAGAGAAGAAAGTGAAGGATGAAGTAGTGAAAAGGTGGACGTGGTCCAGCTCGAGAGAAAAGGAGGAGTTAAGAAGAAAAGGTCCAAATTCAAGAACCTGTTTGGTAAGACTCCTCCTGAAAAGAGTGAGAAGGAATTGAGACGCCCACCGTCTGAGGTGAAAAAGAAAGAGGGGAATAGAGCAAAGAAGTTAGACAACTTCTCTTATGAGAGTAAGGGAGGTATTTGTGAATATCATGTCCCATAAGCTCCTTTGAGCTTGGTCCGACATGAGGACCTTAAAAATAGCGCTGTGTGGGAGGCAACCCACTTTTATTTGTTTTTAGTGTTTTATTATGTTATTAGGATGTTGTTGAGTCGTACATTTAACCTCGTACTTGAGAGTTTATTTTGTAGGCTTGTCTCGAAGGAGTGTCAAATAAGTGGAGATTGAAGGAACTCAAGCAAGGGAGTGTGCAACGTTGTTGAGAGAAACTAAATTATTTGGTTGAGGTAACTCACAACCCCAAACTTAGACCTCTTCGCAAGGTCGATGTTTGGGGGGGTGGAGTTTTTTTATGTTTTATGTTACATTGCACCGGAGCATCCCTTATCTTTGAGTGTGCTTGGTTATTTGGTGCCTTGAGATGATCCTTGGGGTGATTTTGATCTGATTCGCTATTGCATCTTTCATGCCTATCAATCATATTATGCTTGTTGATTGCTATCTTTGAGTATGATTTGATGAGAAGAGTTGAGTTGTGAGGTTGAGTTAGGAATTCTCTTGTGTGAGTGTTTGAGTTAGAGTTGATTTGAGAAAGAACTAGTATGCTTGCAAATTTTTCCTCTGACTATTTGTGTGATGAGAGCGAGAATTCACTAGGACTAGCATGGATGTGAAAGCTGTGAGATTTGAGCCTTATGAGATTTTGATGCATTACTTGATCTCTTCGTTTGTGAGTGGATCGTCACCTTAGAGGATGCTAGAACTTGTGTGTGCTCTTGCTTCTTGATTGTGTCTAGTTTGATATGCCGAATGTGATCTTAGGCCATCTTTGATTTGAATGAGTCACTTAGCCAAAAAATTTCCTTACCATTGACATTCGTCCCTTGTTAGCCCCTTTGAGCCTTAAGCCTATTTTATTTGCTAGCACATTTAAACACTATTCCAAGTTCTTAAGCCTTTTTGTCCCAATTTGAGTGGAGAATAGGAAAAGTGTGAATGTTGAAGGGATTGAGTTGAGTTGAGAAAAAGGAAAATGTTGTTTGTTGAGTGGTGATAAAATAAGGATGTGAGAGTTTTGAGTTGTGGGAAAGAAAAAAAATTGAGAATGAGCAAAAGAAAAAAATGAGCTCATGTGTTTGTGCGAAAAAGAAAAAAAAAGTGAAGTGATTGAAAAAAAAAAGTGAAAAGAGTTAGAAAAAAAATTGAAGTGTTGAGAGTATGGAATTGAAAGGGTGTTGATTGAAAATGTTTGAAGTATTCTGTTCCTAATCTCGAAGTGTCAAAGTTTGACTTTATATTCTCCATTCACTTGAGTCACTTATCCTAAATTGATATCCCACCTGTCCAAATAGTCTACATTACAACCTTGAGAAAAGTCCTTTTTGATTCGGCATTGATTTCTAGAGTATGGTCGGAGTTAAGAGTGCTTACAAGCCTATGGATGCCAATATGAGTGATTGATTGTTTGAGTGAGTCCCTTTATTATTGATATACACTTATGAGGGAGTGAAACACATCGTTAAGTGCACATCCATGTTTGATTTTGATGATTTTTGCTGTTGTTGCATGAGTGGGATGAGGGAAGATGAGTGAGTATACTAGTGATTGATCTTTGAAGCTCGAGTTCATTTGCTTGCATGATTTGATTCTTTGACTCATTCCTAACAAATTCACTTGACTTATTATTTCATTGCTTGAGGACAAGCAATATGGTAAGTTTGGGGGGGTTGATTAGGCGTGAAATTGTCATGATTCGTCGCTCGAAATGCCCTTGTTTTGATTAATTTAAATAAGTATTTAGAGTCATTTGAGTATCATTTTCATAAACTAATAAATTTGTGTCTTTGATGCTTATAGATGGATAGAGGGCGAAAAGAGGAGCTCGTAGGACATTGAATCGACTCAAACGGATGCCCGGATGAGAAGATATGGAAGAAATACGAAAAGTACTAGTCGGGCGAGCAAAAGTGTCATTGAAGTACTCAAGTTGGAGGAGCTCGAGTACTGACTACTCAAGCACTCGAGTAGAGCACTCGAGCCAAGCCTGGTCGAGTAGTTACTACTCGAGCACTCGAGCTGAGGCTGGTCGAGTAGCTACTACTCGAGCACTCGAGTAGAGCACTCGAGCTGAGGCTGGTCAAGTAGTACTACTCGAGCTAAGGAGCTCGAGTACTTTTTGGGTTCTGTAAGTTTTGACTACTCAAGCAAAACTTGCTCGAGTACTTTCTACTCGAGCACTACTCGAGCTTGACGGGAATTTTGGCCCATGCAAGTCAGATTCGGCCCAACACTTATATATATTTATCCCAAGTTCATTTTTGGAGATTACCATACACCACTTGATAGATTTTGACTTTTAGAGTTCGTTTTTGGAGAGGAACGAGAGGAGCAAGCTTTAATTTTACGTTTCGAGGTTTTCTTTACGAATTCACATCAAGGTTTTACTTTTTAGTTTCGTTTCTTCAAATCTTTGTTCTTGAACACGTTGAGACTTCGTTTTATTGACTTAATTTCAGTTTATTCCTTTATTTCTTGAAACCCTAGTTTATGATTGATCTTTTCTTCGTTATAACTATCATGTTCATGTTCATTACTTATTCAATGGTTATTGTTTACGTAAAATCCATGTCTAGCTAAAACCCTTGCATGCTTGGGGTAGGATGAACTCGTAGAAGTAGGTGTGGGTACGTAATTAGGGTAATTCGTGACGTTAGGTTTTAATTCTCTTAATTAATGAATTCTTAAAATTAGTTTTAACTTTGCCTTTGAATTTCGCTCGAAAAGTGTTAGAGGGAGGACGACCTTATCACTCTTTAACAACGAGTAGACTTAACGAGAGGGTTTAGAAAGGGTTAATTCATCTACCAGTTTAGCGAAGGAGGACGACCGCACCACCTTAGTTAAATTAGGGTCTCATTAATTAAGCACAGTCTATTAACTTGTTAGTAGATTAGTGAAGTCGAGTGTTAGGATAAAGTATTAGGGTTAAAATCTTGAGCTTTCATCTTACATTCTTTTACTTAGGTTATTTCTTGCACGTCACGATTATCTTGATTATGTACCGGCTCCGTTAGTATACGTAGGGATTCCTATCCTGAGCATTACCCTTTTATATTTGAGACAAAACCCTTAGATAATTAACTCATTTCTTTCTTTTGCAATAGTAGAGTAGAATAGTTTAGATTTAATAATTTTCAATCCCCAAACATACACTCATATTAACTACAACGCGTAGATCTTCAGGGATCTATTCGCATACATACCTTCCCTTGGGTTCGATAATACTTGGTCCATATACTTGTCAATACTATAGTGAACACGTACTCTTGCGGGGAAACTACTAGTAGAAAGCTAGTATATTCGCTTCAAGTCAGTACGTTTCGGCAATATTATCGGAACATACATCGCACATCCAAATATACGCAGATGGGAAATATTTGGTTCTTTCCCACACACTAGTTGTATTCAGTTGGACGGATTTGTATCAGATGTGATGCATGTAGGACTGCATGCCCCCAGCATGAAGTGGGTAATTTAGAATTTATAAGTAATGGTCTAGCGATAAGTTTGATACGTTTTATTAGCGCTTCAGTAAGACCATTTTGGGTGTGGACGTAAGGGACCGAATGCTCCACTTTAATTCCCAGAGCCATACAGTAATCAGTAAAGGCTTTTGAGGTAAACTCAGCAGCATTACCCATACGAATCGATTTTATTGGATAATCTGGGAACTGAGCTCGAAGCTAAATAGTTTTTGCAATAAGCTTTGTAAAAAGCTTGACTGCGGGTAGACAGCAAACAGGTATATGTCCACCTAGTGGAGGCATCAATTAAAACCATGAAATACCGGAATGGTCTTGATGCTGGGTGAATCGGTCCACACAGGTCTCCGTGGAACCGTTCAAGGAAAACCGGAGACTCAAGTCCCACTTTGGTGCAACGGGCACACTATTAATTTACCCCTAGAGCATGCATCACAGATAAATTCATCGACAGGAGGGATTCTATTATTCGAAATATTATGATCAATGGAATTAGATAGAATCCTACTTATCATTGTTTATCCTAGATGACCTAACCACTGAAGCCATAATTTAAAAGAGTTCGGGTCGTGAAATTTCATACTCATGGCAAGATGGAGGTTAGACGGCCAGATGTAAGAATAGTACAATCTGGAAGAGAAGGAATGAAGTTTTTCAATAACTTGTTTACGAAGCATTGTCAATTATGAGTTCGGTACCCATATGGAGGATGATGGAGGCTCTTCTGGAGCCCACTATCATAATTTTATCATTGGCTATCATAGTTACACTCCTCTTTCTTTCTACCAAGTTATGAAAATACTTCATATCTCTTAAGATTGTGTGTGTGGTGGCGCTATCTACCAAACATAAATCACAATTTGCATCCATCATGCCAGAGAAAAAGGCTCAAACCTAATAGCTGATATGTTTACAAGCCATGTATAAGAATAACAATATCCAAATAAATTTAACGGATAGAATATATTAAAGTAAACATATCAATGCTCAAAAGGAGGATGCGCTCGAGCACCAAGTGCTCAAGTACAAGTACTCAAGTACAAGTACTCAAGCTCCCCGTGTATTCTGTTGCCAAGAACCACTCAAGTAGAGCGAGCTCGAGCGCTAGGCGCTCGAGTACAACATGATCGAGTGCCCCTTGAAGACTGGAAGATTGAGACCGCTCGAGTGGAGCGAGCTCGAGCGCTAGGCGCTCGAGCAACAAGAGGTTGAGTGCTTATTGTGCACTGGGAGAGTGAAGTGCTCAACGGAGGAGCGTTCGAGCGCTAGGCGCTCGAGCAAGTATACAGGTCGAGCACTTTCGGCCCAATCTTGCCCATCTCGGCCCAAGATCCTATATATACCCATTCCAAGTTATTTTTAGACACCATCACATATTTAGAGATGGTTTTTGAAGGAGAAGAGCTTGGAAGTGAGTTTGGAGAGTTTTAGCAAGGTTTTTCATCGTGTAATCGAGGTTTTTAGCATACTAATTATTAGTTTAATTATTTCTTCGAACAAATTTCCTTTTATTCTTATTTTCTTAATACTGAGACTATTAAACATAGGTTTTCCAGATTTATAAAGATTTACTTTGAGACTTGAAATTATTGATTTCATCTTTCGTTTATGTTCTTGAATTCCTTCGTTAATTTAGTTATGCATATGATTATCGTTCTTATTATTGCTTTTGTTCTTGAAACCACCATGTTAGGCTAAAACCCTTATATGCTTAGGATAGGATGAACTCGTAGAATAGGACGTTGGTACGTAATTAGGATAATTCGTGATGTATAGTTTTAGTTCTCTTAATTATTGAATAATTCTAATAAACCCTAGAATAATTATAGAATTAAGTGCGAAAATTGTTAGAGAGAAGACGACCGCATCACTCTTTAATAATGAATAGGCTTAAGGAGAGGGTTTTTGAAGGGGTTTATCATCTACCGGTTTATCTAGGGAGGACGGCCACATCACCTTAGTTAAACAATCCGTATAATCTAATTATTGGATTAGTGAAGTAGGTTGATAGGACGAAGTATTAGGGTTAATTCTTGAGCTTTTAGTCTTTCAATCTTGTGCTAGATTAGGGAAGTTGATTGTCTAGTTTTAGTACACTTAGAATTATAACTTGCACATCACAATTATTTTAGTTACCGTACCAAGTCCGTTAGTATACGTAGGGATTCCTATCCCGAGCATCACCTTTATATCTGCACTTCAACTAAAGTTAGTATAGTTTTATTTTCATTATTAGCATATAATTAGTAGAAGTAGTTTAAATCAAACATAGCGTTCATATTAGCTACGAGACATATATTTCCAGGGATTTATTCGCATACACACTTTCCCTTGGGTTCGATACTACTTGGTCCCTATACTCGCCCATACTACAGTGATCTCATACTCTTGTGGGGTAACTACTAGTTAAGCTAGTATTTTGTGTTTAAGTCAATGGCGCCGTTGCCGGGGAAGGTGATGTATGTTCATTGAATAGGACTTGGAAATAGTTTAGTAGTCAGTAGTGAGTGCATTTATTATCTATTTTATAAGTTATTAGCCAGTTGCGTTTTGATCTTTCTTTTGGTGTTTCAGGCTTATGAAAATGCGCTCTAAGGGTGAAACGAGCGAAGATCGAACAAAACTTGATCCTGAGACCATAGCCAGAAGGAATAGAGCCTTTCTTCGAAGGATCACTATTGCAGCTGGAGACGATATGAATCTGGATTTAGGCGGAGACTTGGAACTCGCGGCAGAAAAGTTTAATCAGAGTGTGAAACGGTTTAGAGGAGTCAGTGTGATCAATAGTCAGAAGCAAGTACCCCAAGGGGAAAGTACAAGCCAAAACCCAAAACCACATAACCAAAACAATCCCGCACCAAACCTAAACCAGAATCAGAATCAAAACAACCAGAACCCAAACAACACATTCAACAACCCTGTCTACCAATATAACAACCCATCTTACCCATACCCCTATCCACCCTACTATCCACCATACTACCCGCCACCACCTACTTATAACCCTCCACCACCAGTTTACCCAGCAAGTCCCACAGAACGCTGATCCTCCTGGTATGATAATTCGAGGAAGGTTTGAGGCTCAGCCTCAACGGTATTATGACGGAGTAGCTATGCCACCAGTCGAGGCTAATAATTTCTCTATATCTCCTGGGATTTTGAAGATGCTTGTTGAGAACCAGTTCAACGGAAAAGTAGGAAAATATAATCCTCACACTCCTTTGAGGAATTTCCTGATGATAGCCAAAATGTTCAATTATAATGGGATGTCGAAAGATGCAAAGAGGCCCAGATTGTTCCAGTTCTCTCTGACTGGAATAGCTAAGGAATGGTATGATAACACACTTCCACGGGGGGTGTGACTACATGGGCTGAGCTCGAGCGTCTATTTCTTGAGCGTTTCTATCCTCCGTCTAGAACGGTGAAGGCGAGGAAAGAGATCTCTTCATTCAAACAAAAACCAGGAGAGGAGTTGAGTCAGGCTTGGGAGAGGTTCTCGAACATGCTGATCGAGTGCCCGCAGCACGGGTACAACGAGGGTGATATTATGGCATATTTCTACTGTGGGACTTGCAAGGCAGCTCAAGGTCATCTCGATGCATGTGCTAGTGGAGCATTCATGAACCATAGTGTAGCTAAGTGCAGGGAGATAGTTAAAAATATAGTGAAGAATGCGGGGCAATGGAATGAAGATCCGGAGTATCAAAGGGTCTATCAGATGAAAGAAAGTGAGGGGATGAGAAAGCTGCTCATGGCTATGATGAAGAAGATCAGTAATTTGGAGGTTGGGCAGAGTATGAGTGGTGGAAGTAGTACTTTGAGTGAGAAAGTGGATCAGCCTGGATGCCAGTAAGAGGAGGTCAACTACATGGGAAAGCCTAATTACAACTAAGGCGGGTACCAACAAGGTGGGAATCAGCAGGGAAGACCTCTCTACGGTCAACCGTTTGTACCACCGGGTCCACAGCCTCCTCAGAATCAGTGGAGGAATAATCAAGGATACCAAGGAGGTCAGGCACCTAATCAGAATCAGTGGAGGAAGAATGAGAATTTCTCCTATAGCAACCCGAAAGCAGGAATAATTGTACCTCCAAGTGTAGATCCAGGTGAGAAACTCCCAGGTGGAGAAGGTGGTGCTTCCACTGATAAGATGTTACATGCTATTCTTCAAAAGGTGAAAGAGGGTAGTAAGAGGTTGTCCTCTTTGGAGTATGATGTGAAAGAGTTGAACAAGAAGAGTGATCAGAGAGATCAAGAACTCCAAATGAGAGACATGGATCTCAATAGAGCTCAGCAAGAGAAAAATAGGTGGTTCACTTCGATAGAGTATCAGATCAGCCAGATCGCAAAGTTGCAGACTAGAGAGACGGGTAAATATCCATCTATGCCGGAAGTGAACCCAAAAGAGCAATGCAAGGCTATCAAGCTGAGAAGTGGGACTAAATATGACGGTTCTCAACTACCTGCTGATGTGGAGGAAGTCCATAGAGAGATAGAGAAAGAGGGTGAGGAAAAGAAAAAGGGTGTTGAGGATGTAGTGGAAGAGGTTGTGATAGAAGACGCTAAAAAAGAGAAAGAAAAGAAGGATGAAGGGATTGAGGAGATTGAGCGAGTACCCAAGTGGAAGAAGACTAAAGAAGTGAAGCGAAATGTGAAGGAGATCGAGCGAGATGAATGAGGGGGGTACCAAAATCAGTAATTCCGGTACCATATCCGCAGCAGTTTATGAAGAAGAAGTTGGATGAGAAGTTCGCAAAGTTTCTTGATGCCTTCAAGAAGCTCCACATCAGCGTACCATTCTACGATGCTTTGGAGCAGATGTCGAACTATGCTAAGTTCCTGAAGGACTTGATTGTAAAGAGAAGAAGAGTAGACGGACCCAAACTTGTGCACTTGAACCAAGAGGTGAGTGCTATGGTGTACAAAGCGCTTCCTCCAAAGATGAAGGATCCTGGTAGTTTCACTATCTTGTGTGATATCGGGAATGGAATTAAGAAGGAGGCATTGTGCGATCTTGGGGCCAGCATTAATTTGATGTTGTTGTCGTTGTTCAAGAAGTTGGATGGGGGTGAACTCCAACCCACGATGATGACTCTCCAACTCGCCGATAGGTCTATCACTAGACCTCAAGGAGTGGTGGAGGATGTTCTAGTGACGGTGGTGAATCATGTATTTCCCACCGACTTCATAGTACTCGATATGGAGGAGGATGAGCATGTGCCCTTGATTTTGGGAAGATCGTTCTTAGCTACGGCCGGGATGGTGTTAGATGTGGCGAATGAGAAGATCACGGTAAAGATGGATGATTAAGAAGTGAAGATTTCCTTATATGAGGCCATGAAACACCCGAAGGGAGATGTGAGCTGTCATTCCATTGATGCTAGTGACACTTGTGTTGATGAAACACTCCTTAACCCTCGTATATCCTATGTTCATGATTATGATAAACCTTCACTAGATTATGTAACTTGTGAGCTTTTCAATCTTGATTATTTTGACAGGAATAAAGATAAAGGAATTGAAGTTTGAAGAAGTGAAGCGTGTAGATGTGGCCCAAGTGGAGGAAAAATGAGGATTGGATAAGAAGAAGACAAAAATCAGAAAGTTGTTCAACAAGGCACCTCCATGGAGAGCTAAAAAGAAATCAACACCTCCACCAGAGGTGAAGAAGGCGTTCAAGAGTGGATTCCTTGAGGTTGAGAATGAGGAAGGAAAGAATTTCATGGTGAATGGGCATCGAGGAAAGAAATTCTACAACCACTCTTATGAGAATAAGGGAGGTAACATTGAGTATCATGTCCCATGAGCTCCTTTGAGCTCGGTCCGGCATTAGGATCTTAAAAATAACGCTGAATGGGAGGCAACCCATTTTTTACTTGCGTTTGAGTGTTTTTGTGTTTGTATGTTTTAACCTCGTTCTTGAGTATTTTTTAGTTGTAGGTGTGTCTCGAGGATGCACGAATTTCCAATGAGTGATGAGGGAAGCAACTCAAGAAAAGGAAGTGTGTTATATTTCTATGAGTCAACCGGTATTTTGCGAATGAGGTAACCCCGAACCCCACACTTAGACTGCTTCACAAGGTCGAATTTTGGGGGGTGGAGTTTTTATGTGTTTTATGGGACTAAATATGCACCGGCGCACTTGAGAGGTTCATTTGACATTGCACAGGCACACGTCCTCTCGTTGAGTTGAGTTTGGTTATATATTGTGCATTGATAGGTATTTGAGCTTGAGCTGATTGACTTATTTTCATGCTTATTAACTCTCTTGTGCTTATTGATTGCTACCTTTGAGTGTGAATTATGAGTTAGTGATTTGTGGAGTTGAGTTAGGGATTAGATTGTGTGAGTGTAGTGATAAGAGTGGATTTGAAAGGGAACTCGTACATTTACGAATTTTTCCTTTTGAATACTTGTGTGATAAAAAGTGAGAATTCACTAGGACTAGCATGGATGTGAAAGCCGTGAGATTTGAGCCTTATTAGAGATTAAAAATTCATTAAATTGATCTCATCGTTTGTGAGTGGATCTTCACCTTAGAAGTGCTAAAATTTGTGGGTACTCTCTCTTCTTGATTGTGTCTAGTATGAAATGCCGGAAATGATTTTAGGCCATCTTTGAATTGATAAGTCACTTAGCCAAAATAAGCCTACCAATGACATTTATCCCTTGTTAGCACGTTTGAGCATGAGCCTATTTATTTGCTAGCACATTTGAACTTATCCAATTCCTAAATTCTTTTTGTCCTAATTTGAGTGGAGAATAGGAAAAGTTATGAATGAGAAAGGGTTTGAGTTGAGAATGTGGAATTGTTTACGGTTGAGTGAATATGAGAAAAGGTGTAATGAAATTTTGAGTTGTGGGGAAGAACAAAAATTTGAGAATGAGCAAATGAAAATATGAGCTCATATATTGTGTAAAAAGAGAAAAAATAAGAAAGTGCAGTGATTGAGAAAAAAGTGAAAAGAGTTAGAAGAAAAAAAATTGAGGTGTTGTGAGTAGATGGAATTGAAAGTGCCTTGTATGAAGATGTTTGAAGAATTATGTTCCGTGTATTGAAATATTAAAGCTTTGATTTTCTATTCTCCATTCACTTGAGTCAGTTTATCCTATACAGTTACCCCACCTGTCCAAAGAACCGTACATTACAACCTTGAAAAAGTTATTTTTGTTCCACAAGGATTCTAGTTTATGGTCGAAGTTGAGAGTGCTTACAAGCCTATGGTCACTTATTTGTGTGAATGATTGATTGAGAGTGTCCCTATTTATTGCTAAACATTTGTGAGGGAGCGAAACACATCACCGAGGGTACATCCATGTTTGATTTTAGTGGTTCTTATTGATTATTCATGAGTAGGATGAAGGGGTGAAGGGGGTGAGTATGTGTACTAGTGATCGATCTTTGAAGCTTGAAAACTATTACTTGCATGATTTGGTACTCTGATTCATTTCTAACACTTTCACTTGACTTATTATTTCATTGCTTGAGGACAAGCAATATGGTAAGTTGGGGGGGTTGATTAGGCATGAAATTGTTATGTTTTGTAGCCCTATTCGTCCATGTGTTTGAGTGTATTTGATGAGTATTTAGAGTCATTTGAGTATAACTTTCATAAACTCATAAATTTGTCTCTTTGATGCTCATATTAGGAAAGAGGGCAAAAAATAGAGTTCGTAAGACTTTGAATCGACTCAAACGGACTCCCGGATGAGAAGATATTGAAGAAATACGAAAAGTATTAGTTCATGCGGGAAAAGTATAATTTAGCTCCAAAGGAGGAGGCACTCGAGCACCAAGTGCTCAAGCACAAGTACTCGAGCATCCCGTGTGTTCTATTGCCAAGGACCGCTCGAGTAGAGCGAGCTCGAGCGCTAGGCGCTCGAGTACAACATGATTGTGCGCCCCTTGAAGACTGGAAGATTGAGACCACTCGTGTGGAGCGAGCTCGAGCGCTAGGCGCTCGAGCAACAAGAGGTCAAGCGCTTGTTGTGCGCTGGGAGAGGGAAGTGCTCGGGGAGGAGCGCTCGAGCAAGTATACAGGTCGAGAACTTTCGGCCCAATCTTGCCCATCTTGGCCCAAGACCCTATATATACCCATTTCAAGTTATTTTTAGACACCATCACATATTTAGAGATAGTTTTTTAAGGAGACGAGCTTGGAAGTGAATTTGGAGAGTTTTAGCAAGGTTTTTCATAGTGTAATCGAGGTTTTTAGCATACTAATTCTTAGTTTAATTATTTCTTCGAACTAATTTCCTTTTATTCTTGTTTTCTTAATACATGAGACTATTAAACATAGGTTTTCCAGATTTATAAAGATTTACTTTGAGACTTGAATTTATTGATTTCATCTTTCGTTTATGTTCTTGAATTTCTTCTTTAATTTAGTTGTGCATATGATTATCGTTCTTATTATTGCTTTTGTTCTTGAAACCACCATGTTAGGCTAAAACCCTTATATGCTTAGGATAGGATGAACTCGTAGAATAGGACATTGGTACGTAATTAGGATAATTCGTGATGTATAGTTTTAGTTCTCTTAATTATTGAATAATTCTAATAAACCCTAGAATAATCATAGAATTAAGTGTGAAAATTGTTAGAGAGAAGACAACCGCATCACTCTTTAATAACGAATAGGCTTAAGGAGAGGGTTTTTGAAGGGGTTTATCATCTACCGGTTTAACTAGGGAGGACGGCCGCATCACCTTAGTTAAATTAGGGTCTCAATAATTAAGCACAATCTGTATAATCTAATTATTGGATTAGTGAAGTAGGTTGATAGGACGAAGTATTAGGGTTAATTCTTGAGCTTTTAGTCTTTCAATCTTGTGCTAGATTAGGGAAGTTGATTGCCTAGTTTTAGTACACTTAGGATTATAACTTGCACATCACGATTATTTTAGTTACCGTACCAAGTCCGTTAGTATACGTAGGGATTCCTATCCCGAGCATCACCTTTATATCTGCACTTCAACTAAAGTTAGTATAGTTTTATTTTCATTATTAGGATATAATTAGTAGAAGTAGTTTAAATCAAACATATCGTTCATATTAGTTACGAGACATATATTTCCAGGGATTTATTCGCACACACTTTCACTTGGTCCCTATACTCGCCCATACTACAGTGATCCCATACTCTTGTGGGGTAACTACTAGTTAACCTAGTATTTTGCGTTTAAGTCAGGTTCTTGGACCACCAGATTTACAACGACCTCGGCCTTTGCCACGAGTTTGTTTACTTCTTCTCCCCCTTCCACGCTTGCAACCACTTGTACTTCACTGAGCTATATCATGTGCTTCGGGCACTGCTTGTGAGCTAACCGGTCTCAAGTTATAATTTTTTATAAGGAGTTGGTTGTGCTTTTCTGCCACTAGAAGTGTAGAAATTAGCTCGTAGTGTACAGTGTAATTCTTGGCCCTATAGTGTTACTGGAGTACAAGGTTGCTAGCGTGGAATGTTGACAGGGTTTTCTGTATCAACTCAGCCTCAGTTATACCTTGCTTGCATAGCTTTAACTGGGATACAATACGATGCAAGGCTGAGTTGTACTCCATCACAAACTTAAAGTCCTGGAAATGGAGGTTCAACCAATCGTATTGTGCCTGAGGGAGGAGTATATCGTTTTGTTGTTGGAAACGATCCTTCAGGGAATTCCACAACGTTTCGGGGTCTTTTTCAGTGAGATATTCATTTTTCAGGTCCTGATTCAGGTAATGCCTGAGAAAAATCAACGCTTTCGCCTTCTGGGCGTTAGTGGATTTTGAACCTTCGACAATGGCTCCGCTCAACTCAGTTGAGTCTAGAAGGATCTCAACATCTAGAGCTCATGTCAGGTAATTACTACCATCAAGAGCAAGCTCAGCGAATTCTCTTTTGGTAATATCAGATATTCTCACTACAATATTTAAAGTGACATGATAAGTTTTGTGACCTTTTGTTGACAACAGAGAAATAAGAATTTATTTGATCACTTTCAAGCACATAGAAGCAAGAATTGGACGTCGTCTACCCAAAACATAATTTACGGTCCGACAAGTATTGGGCATCGCCTACCCAGACAATATATGCGGACTATAAAATGAGGACTATGTGCAAAAGTAATAATGCATGCAAGATAATTTAATCATAAAGGCATGCACATATAGGAATTAAACACATAAAATAATATATTGAGAACTAATTTTAAAAATTAATTCCAAAAATTTGAGCTTAATTATTATGCTAAGAATTATTACTTTTTATTTTTCAAGTATTTTCGGAATTTGATAAGTTAAATTGAGGGCTCAAATATACTAGAAAAAATAATATGAGGCCCAAAAAAATAAATAATGAGTCCAATTAAAAGAAATTGCCCAAAATTAAAATAAAATCCTGATTCCAGCCCATAAGAAGGGTTGCAGACCCAATAATATTTTTTTTTTGACGGCCCAATTTGGATTGGGCCGATTTGGCCCAAAATTGGGTAGGGCTACGTGGAAGGAGGACGGAGCAGGACGCTCGGGGTCAAGGCGGTGGAGCTTCAAGGCGCAGGGCGCGAGGCTTGCGCTGATCCACCGTGTGGCGACGTGGCCTACGGCCACCACTCGACGCCATGGTGGCGGAGCAGCGGAGGAAAGGAGGCGCATTGTTGCCGGCAATGCGCAGGAAAGGAGGCGCTCGGAGGCGCGCGACGGCATGCGGCGCGCTGGCCTGGTGATTCGTGGCGAAGGGACGGCCGACGGCCCATGGCCGTCAGGGCTCGTGGCCGTCAAGGCTAGCCTCACGCACGCGGTGGCGCTCAACGTTTTGGAGGCCCGGGGCTGCTCGCACGCGGTGGCCTGGAGACCCGCAGCGGTGCGCGCGTGGTGCCGGGAGGCTCGTGGCAGTGCTGCGAGCGACGGCCTGGTGGCTCGCGGCAGCGCGCGGAGGCCTGCAGTGGCAGTGGCGGCTTCCGGCCGTGTGCGAATTAATTTATTTTATATTTTTTTCGATCCAATTAAAAACAATTGCAAACAATATTACAGATGCAATGAATAATTTAAGTGCACGGTAAAATCATAGGTAAAATCATAGCACATATGAATCTAAAAATTGGTACGATAATTAATTATCATGTCATTGAAAAATAAATTGAGATTTGTACCGACTAGCTTCGGGCAGATACTCGTGCTGATAACGTGTTGTAAATCGTAAGCGTAAAATAGAAACACCGGTTTGTTTACCCAATTCGCCGATAACGACTACGTCTGGGGCATACCAAGTCAGGAGCTTTCACTAATATTTATGTGTATGCGTATATACAATACTGAGTACAAATATATATTTATAATTTATAAATCATAATCTAAACCTAAAGTTTGTTTAGGTTATGAAGCCCATTAGTATTGTCAAAATCAAATCTTCTAAATTTGATATATTAAATCTACTGTATTTATAACAAAATCAACTTAAAATAATAAATTCTTACTCAAATTAACAAATCAATACCCAACTAAAAAAAAGGAGATTAACAAATCAAATCACAGGTAAATTAATAAATAAATAAATAAAGAAGGAAACAAAAACGTAAAACAGAATCGACGTATTCTACTTCTCCTCGCAGCCTAGGGTTCCGCCCTTAAGGGCGGCGGCCATATTTGACATCTGCTTTCCCAGACCGCGATCCCGAAGTGAACGTCACGGCAGCGACTGATTTCCGGTGGTACTCTGTTCTGGCTTTCCTCTCCTCCCCCTGTTCGTTAAATCTGAAATTTGGTTTTCGTTTTCGTTTGATTTTGAATTTCAGCATTAGATTTCTATTCTGGTCATTCTTTTTCTTTGGGGGAAAGGTTTGTTTCAGGAAATTGTTTAGATAGCAAATCAATGGAGAAATTATAAAGCTTTCAATCATTTGTTTGCAGAGAATTAAAGAGCTTTTCTGTGGATTCAATAATCTCATGTTCTCAGTGTAGAAAAATTGATTTTCACCAACCGTGTGTGTTCGTGCGTGCGTTTATTTGCTTTTATATTTATTCGAATAGCAAATCACTGGAGAATGAATAAAACTCTTGTATAAGACCGTCTTAACGAGACAATGAGAATAGGTATAATTAGGACACTGATTCATTAACACTTTATTAGTAGAGGTGGGTGTTAATTTGTATTGTCTTATGAATGGGTGTTAATTTGTATTGTGTTATCGATGCAATATTTTGTGATGGAGGAATTATAAAGCTTTCAATCATTTGTTTGTAGAGAATTAAAGAGATTTTACGTGGAATCAATAATCTCATTTTCCCAGTCTAGAAAAATTGTGCTCGTCCGTGCGTGTATTTGCTTTTATGTTTATTTATTAATTAGAATCCGCCCAATCAGCATGTCAGTGCGTAAAAAATGCGGCCGATTGGGACCACCATTTAAATACACATAGAAGTAAATTAGTTTAAATCCCGGATGGATACTAACGCAGAATGTTACATAAAGTTTCAGGTGGATCGAGAAGAGGAAATGTCGCCTGTGCCATGTGCAGCATGCAAATGCCGACGACAAAAGTGCACACAAGAATGCATCTTCGCGCCCTACTTCCTGCCCGACGATCCTCACAAATTCGAAAGCGTACACAGAGTGTACGGTGCGAGCAACGTGGCCAAGATCCTACACGAGTTGCCACCTCAGCATCGTCAGGATGCGGTTACCTCCCTCGTCTACGAGGCCCAATACCGCATCCAAGACCCCGTGTACGGCTGCATTGGCTACATCTCCTTTCTCCAACACAAGCTCGCCCACCTCAGGGCCAAATTGGAATTGGCCAAAAATGAACTGAGATACACACAACAACAACAAAAACAAAATAATGATTTTGTTGCTGATTTTAATCAAAAGGTTAGGATAAAACCTGAGACTAGTGATCAACTCCGGACATATGCACATTTGCAAGATCCCCAGTATTTTCATCAGCAAAGGCCCGAAAATGAGCTAAAGCCACACGCTTCGTTGTTATTGAATCCGCAATATTATTCACAAAATGAGCAACAATCATATTATCCTCAGCAAAGGGGCTACAAGTGACTTTGGTGATTATCATATCTAGATTTATTTATCTAAATTATGATTTAGATGACGCTACTTTGGTTGGATTATTTATTTTTGAGTAGGTCTTCTTTGACAAGAAACATAATATCACATGTTTTTGTTATTTTTCTTGTTAGAGATGTTCTCATATTACGTGTTTTGGTTAATTAATTTTAGAGTAGGTTTTATATGAAAACGCTTCATAGTAAACCTAACATGATATAGTTTTAGAGTATCATTAATCTCATCAGGAGTATCATTAAACTGTCAGGGGTATCATTAATCTGAGTTCAAGAAAATTGTTTTTAAAACAATTTTCTTGAACTCAGACTAAAAACAATTTTCTTGAACTCAGACTAATGATAACCTTGATGAGATTAATGATACTCCCAATGAGATTAATAATACTCTAAAATTGTTTCATGATAAGCTTATTATGAATTATTTTCATATAATATATTGTCTTAATTTTCATAAGAAATAAAATAAAATATAAGTATCTGACATTATATTATACGTACACAATTTATCATTCTGGATAAGCATTTGAGTGAAACATTGTTGGAATGATGATTACTAATAGTTTTCGTAATAACTAATTAAATATTTAACAAATTTAAGTGGACAAATTAAGAAGAACACTTGAGGTAACACAAATTAACACTACAAAAAAAAAAAACACTGTTTTGCGACGGAATTTGCGACGAAAAATCCATCGCAAACAGTGTTTTGCGACGGATTCTGCGACGGACGCGTATCCGTTCCTAAAACAGCCGTAGCTAATTTTGGCGACGGATTTTGCCGTCCGTCGCAAATTAACGACGGATAAATTCATCGCGAAATTGGCGGGTCAGACTCGGCCGGGTCGCACAGAATTTGCGACGGACAGTAGTCCGTCGCAAATCTTTCGGGTTAGACCCGATCAGGTCAACAACATTTGCGACGGCCAAATTCCGTCGCAAATGTTTATATATATTTTTTTTATTTTTTTTTGTTATATTTTGCGACGAGCTGTTGTCCGTCGCAAAATTCAAAATTTGCGGCGGAATTGGCCGTCGCAAATTACCGAGCCTATACAAAAAAAAGTGGCTCGCGTGGTTCGAGCCCGGGCACCCGGGGCGAGCGGGGACCACTGGGCCACCCGGCCCATTGCTTATTATATGCATCGAACACGGGACCTCTTGTGCAAGAGGAGGGGGCGCGCGTCACTAGGGCACAAGCTACTTTCGTTCATTTTTATGCAATTAATTGTATATGTATTCAAATTAAGTCATTTTTTTTATAATTCACCAAATTAATTTCTTTTCGTATCTAAGTTGTTTATTAAAATATTTTGCTCAACTATTTTTTTTATTTTGTAAAATTATTTATTTCGACAATGCATAATTTTATAATTCGTTCATTTGTACGCAATTAATTGTATATGTATCCAAATTGACTCTTTTTTTTATAATTCACCAAATTAATTCATTTTCGTTTCTCACTTGTTTTTATAAATGTTGTGGTCATTTAATTTTTATTAGTTTGGTAAAATTATTTATTTCGACTCCCGCTTAAATTTATAATTTGTTCATTTGTATGCAATTAATTGTATATGTATCCAAATTGATTCTTTTTTTTTTCATAATTCACCAAATTAATTTCTTTTCGTATCTAAGTTGTTTATTAAAATATTTTGCCCAACTATTTTTTTTTATTTTGTAAAATTATTTATTTCGACAATACATAATTTTATAATTCGTTCATTTGTACGCAATTAATTGTATATGTATCCAAATTGATTCATTTTTTTCCATAATTCACCAAATTAATTCATTTTCGTTTCTCACTTGTTTTTATAAATATTGTGTCCATTTTATTTTTATTTTTTTGCTAAAATTATTTATTTTGACATTAAATAAAAGTAAATTCAAACTAAAATAAATTCACAAAATTATAAATTAAAGTAACAATTCAAAAATTAAATTAAAGTAACAATTCAAACTAAAAAAAATTGTACTTCATATTTATTAAAAATCAAATTTTTTTAACCATCGGAATTAAAATCGTCTTCCTCTTCCTCCTCATCCTCGCCCAGGTTAACAATCGGCGACATCGATGGTTGGGTCGGCGGGATCGGCGGCATCGATGGCTGGGTCGGCGGGATCGGCGGCATCGGTGGCGCAGGCATTTGCGCTCGTGGCACTGAATCAGAGGCGAATATCTGTCACCACGCCTACAGGGCGGCTGTATACTCCTGCACCTTGATCCGATACCGCTCCATCTCGGTTGTATACCGGTCGTGCGCCTCTCGCTGCTGCCTCTCATACTCTTCCTTCTCTCGCTGCTGCCTCTGCATGTTCTTCATCTGCTCCACCACCGTGGTAAGCTGCCTCTCGACCTCACTGGGATGAGAGTCGATGGAAGACTGAGAGGAGGATGAGCCGAGCCACGAGGTCGGAAAAAGTTCTTTCCGAAGCTGCCCAATCCAGCGAACCGCCCCTTTTTAGCCTTGACGTTCTTGAAGTACAATTCATTTTGAATGTCAACAGAAGGCTGTGTGGGGGGCATCGACCCCGACCCCTCTGCCGTTTCCTCAGGCTAAGGCTGAGAGGCAAAGTCCTCGAGCATCTTTCTCTGCAAATTAATTATACAAAAAATTAAATAAATTGAACACAAAATATAAAATAATACTTTTAATTTTAAAAATTGAAATAATACTTACGTGGATCTCGGTGGTACGGCCGTACGTAGACTTCCCAGTCTCCTCGACGAGTGGGTGGGCGAGTTGCAATCTCTCAAAATGAGAGGGCTCCCGTCCTTGCTCCGCCGCCTAATTAGAAAAAAAGATTGTAAAAATTAATAACACTCATAAAAATTAGGAAAAAAAATATAAATTCAAAAACTACAAAATTAAAGACGAAACTTACAAATCTCAACCCGTGCTCATAAATGGACCGAGAACCGGCCCGATGTCTCGCCATCCTTTCTCCATCAGGGTCACTACGTCAATTCGCCTTGTTTTTCGCCGGCTTCTCTTTGAATTCAGGAGAATCCCAGTACCGGAGGAATTGGTCCCAAATTGGCCGTCTTTCACTGTCAGCCCCCATGTCGGTGGCCACTCCATACTTGTACCACTTCTCCCTCATTCTAAAAAGGAGGTCTTTGTACCTTTCCGCCGCATATTTTTCGAAATTCTTCCACATCTGGTCATCGTGCTCCGGTGCCCAGACACATTCTTTCTGCAATTACAATTTAAATGTAAATAACTGTTTATATATTTGATATTAATAAATGGTGAATTAATAAATTAAATTAATACCTTAAATTCCTCGAAGTATGTCCATTTCTTTGCATCGGACACTAGCCCCCAACTGTAAGCGGTGGGCTCGAATCCACATCCAAGGATGGACTGGGAAACCTGATTACTAGCCTCATGACCAGGAATCCAACTGTAAAATTAAAACTTCAAAGTTAGTAAAATAATTAGGTTTTAATTAATAAAAAAATTGAGTATAAAATATTAAAACTTACGTTGAACCATGTGGCTGAACAGCCATTCGTGCTTTAACAACCGGATGTTGTCAGGAGGAGGATGAGCCCTCAGCAGTCTGCTGTGAGGAGGAGCCAGGCTGTGAAGAGGTCTCTGATTGAGACCTCGATCTGAAAATAGGTGGAACCACGGGTCTCAGTGAGGCCCGTCGTCTCCTCCCTCCTCGCCCTCCTCGACTCGCCTCCTCATCCCTCGGAGGCTGCTGACTGCCACTGTCATTGCCTTGTCCGCTCATCTATAAAAAAAATCAAAATATTAAATTAAAATCAATGAAATTAAACATGCTTTAAAAATCTATAACATAATTCGAAAAAAAAAAATTCTAAACATGCTTTAAAATTAAATTATAATTCAAACAATTCAACTAAAATCAATTCTAAACTTAACAAAATCAACTATTTCTAAACTTAACAAATTCTAAATATAAGCTTAAGAAATTCTAAACATGCTTTAAAATTAAATTAAAATTCGATCAACTAATTAAATTATAATTCAACTAATTCAACTAAAATCAATGCATTTCTAATATAATTCAAACAATTCAACTAATTCAATTCTAAACTTAACAAAAATTAAACATGCTTTAAATTAAAATTCGATCAACTAATTCAACTATTTCTAAACATGCTTTAAAATTAAATTAAAATTCGATCAACTAAGCTAATTCAACTAAAATCAATTCATTTCTAATATAATTCAAACAATTCAACTAATTCAATTATAAGCTTAAGAAATTCTAAACATGCTTTAAAATTAAATTAAAATTCGATCAACTAATTAAATTATAATTCAACTAATTAAACTAAAATCAATGCATTTCTAATATAATTCAAACAATTCAACTAATTCAATTCTAAACTTAACAAAAATTAAACATGCTTTAAATTAAAATTCGATCAACTAATTCAACTATTTCTAAACATGCTTTAAAATTAAATTAAAATTCAATCAACTAAGCTAATTCAACTAAAATCAATTCATTTCTGATATAATTCAAACAATTCAACTAATTCAATTATAAGCTTAAGAAATTCTACACATGCTTTAAAATTAAATTAAAATTCGATCAACTAATTAAATTATAATTCAACTAAAATCAATGCATTTCTAATATAATTCAAACAATTCAACTAATTCAATTCTAAACTTAAAAAAAATTAAACATGCTTTAAATTAAAATTCGATCAACTAATTTAACTATTTCTAAACATGCTTTAAAATTGAATTAAAATTTGATCAACTAATTAAATTATAATTCAACTAATTCAACTAAAATCAATTCATTTCTAATATAATTCAAACAATTCAACTAATTCAGTTCTAAACTTAACAAAAATTAAACATGCTTTAAATTAAAATTCGATCAACTAAATCAACTAAAATCAATTCATTACTAATATAATTCAAATAATTCAACTAAAATCAATTCTCAACTAAAATCAATTCTCTAAACATGCTTTAAAATTAAATTTTAAACGGTAAAAATGAAGAAAACTTACGGTTTATTTGTAGAAAATATCGAAACGAGAACTCGGTGGGGACGGACGGCTCTACAATCAACTAAACCCGACTTCTCCTTCCTTTTCCTTTCGCTTTCCTCCTCTTCTTCTTTTTTCTTGCACTCTCCGTCTGTTTCGCGAAGAGAGTTTTATAAGTGTAAAAAAATTTGCGACGGACGCATATCCGTCGCAAATTTTGCCTGTCAAAGCAAAAACGACGTCGTTTTGACTGATTTGCGATGGCTTTTCCATCGCAAATCAGTCAACGCACCGTTTCCCAAGAAGATGCGTAAAAACGGTTCAGATTTGCGACGGACATTCCATCACAAATCAGTCAATGGACCGTTTCCCGAAAGGTTGCGAATATAAATGTAAGATTTGCGACGGCTTTCGTCCGTCGCAAATACAAAGTTTAAAATTGTGAAGGCCTGTTCCGTCGCAAATCAGTCAAACGGGTCGCTTCCCGAACGGTCACCTTTAAACGGGTATGTTTTGCGACAGAAGATACCGTCGCAAAATCAAAGTTGGAATTTGCGACGACCTCTCCGTCGCAAATGTAGCCGGTTTAAGACGAAGGCGGTGGGCCCTAGTTGTTGCGACGGACTTTTCCGTCGCAAATTACTAACTTTTGCGATGGTCTTCCTAAGTCGTCGCAAAGTGTCATCTTTTTCGACGGCTTACCAAAATCCATCGCAAATTCACGAAATTTACGATGGATGTTTGGCCGTCGCAAATTTTCCGTCGCTAAACTCCATCTTTTTTATAGTGTAAGTTAATTACACAACATTTCATTTGGGCGTTTTTCTTTGATAAGAAAAAGTATAGAATATAAATGGTTAATATATAAATTATTTGAAGGATATTAGTTGTTTTCACTAAAGAGTATTAATTGAAGAATACAAAAGATATTAATTGATTACACTAAAGATTATTAATTTATTATACCTAAAAAATATTGTAAAATCGTTCATGTATAAACTATTTTCACTCTATACATACTCCATAGAGACTAATGTCTCCGCATGCATTACATGTAACGCTGGGTACCAATAAGTAGGCCTTAGATATGTTATTTTTCATTTAATTTTTGGATCACATTAAACTATATTCATTACTAAAAATCATTTTGCATACAATTTTATTTTTAAAAACTTATCTAGTCCTAAATAAATATCGAAGAATTCGGTTTGATTCAAGTGTGTAGTGCTCCATGAGTTGAGAGAGGAGTTGCATCTTGGATCTTGAATTAATATTATTGTTGGTGATCAAATTTTATCGGGTGGATTAGTGACTGTTTAAGTTCGGTTTATTGATCATCAATCAATTACGTGTGATTGGTTACCACCGTAAATGGTAAATCGAGGGTCGGGTTATGAACTTATAAATATGAAAATCGAAATCGGGATAATTTCGTGTGTGTGTACGTTTAGGTATGTTAGTGTGTGTTTTTGGGAGTGTTTATGAATTTGAACTTGTATTTCTTAAGCTGGAGAGCAACTATTTATTGAGACTAGCAAGCATGAGGTGTTCCTGACTCTTGGTCTCCCTAGCCTGCATGCTTGACATGTGTCACTTTGACCTTATCTAAGCTGAATCTTAGTTACAAAGTCTTCTTTGGTCTTATCTCGGACTCATTGTTGTTCGCTTAGGTCGGCTTGACGGATCTTGATGATTCTCCGACTGAAAGTTGTTCGCCTTTGGAGATTGTACTTTGGAAGTTGTTCGTCTTTTGGCTTTATTTAGCTTGGCTTTGGGATTTTAGTCCTTTGTTCACTGGTACATACCTTGACTGTCTTGTATCATAGATTGACCAAGTTGTTCGTCATTGACGACTTCGCAGTTGGCTCATTCTTGGTCTCGGGTCTTAATACCTGTTCGCCTATTAGTTGTTCGTCGATGGAGTTGTTCGTCATTTTAAACACCTCCCGGATTGGTAGATGCACCCCAATCCTGATTTTCTTTGCTCAAGCCCTTAATTCTTGTTCGCTCCATGCTGGATGATGTTCGCCTATCAACAATTGCCCCCTATCCTGACTAGATGTTGCTTCAGACGAGCAACTTTGTTGCGAGCAACTGTAGTTAGGATATTGTTCTGGTCAAGACTTGGACGAACAACATCTTTGTGACGAGCAACATCATGGCGTCCGTTTCATCTTCCCACGATCTGGGGAGATCACGAAGATGACGCCAGCGCAATGATTGCGCGCCGTTCACGCGCGAGCAGTCCCGAGGCCACGCGCCTCTATAATTGCTCATAGGTCCTTCAACTTTTAGTTTGGCTCGGATTTGACCCCTTTTTCTCATAATTCAGTCCCTGAACTTTTAGAAAATTAGGCCTTTGACCCCGTTTTTGCTTGGGGTATAAATAGTGGGAAAACTGAAATTTTTCCCACTTTCCCCTCTCTTACTACAGTGCTCCGGTGATTTTCTCCTCTCTCCGGCGATTCCAAGTTTTCCGACGTCCGTCCTCCAGCATTTGGCTTCAAATTTCAATTCCCAGGTAGTTACTCTTTTTTCTCTCTATCTTTTTCTCTACTTTTTCTCCCAAAAATTCTTTTGCCGCCGTGTGGATCCGAGCGCCACCGTCTTCTCCGGGAAAGCGCCGCCATCTGCAACACTCTCCACCGCCGCTTGGATTTTTCTCTCCCTCCTATGTCTTCGCATTCGAGCAACAAAATCGAGGAGACCCTAGATCCCCTTTTTCCCAACTGTGGTTTACGATCCACAACCGGTTGAAGTTTCTTCAGCGTCGAACGCTCACGTGGATTCAGTTGTTCGCTCTGTGGAAAACACTGGTGCGGGCCCATCTGAGAGAGAACTGACAGTTGTGGCGAACAACAATTTGAACGACGACTCTTCATCTTCCGCTGAATCTGAAGATCCAGGTCTTGATGAACTCACCCGCGAGTTCTTGGAGGGTATTAACTTCCCATCCCCAAAGATGTTGGAAAATGAGATTCCAACAGGAGTTGCTCGGCCATTCGAATGGCAAGCATACGCTGAGGAGTATGCGAACAGCTTTCCTCGCCCACAGAGGCAAATTATGGACAAGGTGAAAACTGGATACCAGGCGAGCAAGATCAAAAGTGTTGTTCGCGAAGATGAACTGGACTCTATCCGTAGGGACTACAAAATCCCATATGACATTCACATGTGGGCCCCTCGGAGAAAAGAAAGAGCTGATCGCCCACCCCCAGGATGCACGGCGATCAACATTCACACCTTGATCGCCGGATTAAGACTGCCTCTTCCACCCATTGTTGGTCGATTCCTGGAGGCGACCAACTTGGCCATTACCCAAATTACTCCAATTGGGTGGATGAATCTCTTAGGCTCCATGTGCTTGTTCGCCTTGGAGGGGTATGTTGATCGGCTTACTGTGGAAGAGATCAACTACCTGATGACAATTACAAAGTGCCCCCTAGGAGAAGAAGGTTACCACTATCTCAAGGCCAGAATCGGGCTAAAAATGGTGGAAGATGTGCCGAACAAGGTTTACAACTGGAAGCAACACTTCTTCTTCATTGGGGGTGATTGGCGAGCATCTTCTAGTCCACACGGCGGCCCTGGACGAATAAATTCTCCAGCAGTTTATGGAAAACTGAAACGTAAGTTCTCTTCTTGCTCGCCTTGAGCTAAGTTGTTCTAATTTAACTTTTCTTGTTTGTTCGCAGGCCCTCGTCTACCCAAGTGGGATTCGGAAGAGGAGGAGTTGAGCTCCGAGTTTCTATTTACTTCGTGCTTGGTTGGCCTCTGCAATAGGGCAGATAGGACTATTGACTATCTTTGCCGAGCAAGGTGTCAAAGAGCTGCTCGCCTTTTGACATACCCACACCACTTGGAGGCCCAAGTCGAGGTGCCCCCAGGTATGAAAATTTCTAAATTTTGGGTTCAAGCCTTGTTCGTCATTGTGTTTTTTAACTTGCTCGTCTAACTTTTTTTTTTTTTTAGCCGAGCAAGTGACAGTTGTCGTTCCTCCCTCTTACGCCCTCCTTGAGCAAAGGGTCCTTGAAATGGTGCCGCCAAAAGGGAAGAAAATGAGAGGTGATCCCCCTCAAAATGTGCTCGCCATGACGAACAAGCCCGAGGGGGCTAGAGTTCCAAGACAGGCTGCCCCCCCTATTCAAATCCATTCTCCTCCCATTTCCCCTCCTCGTGGGGGGAAACGTTTAAAGAAGGCAGACGGGACTCCATTGTCCCATGATGTCCCTGACAAGGGGAAGGAGAAGGTGGGCTCGAGCCATGCTCGCCCTGAAGGGGACGTTGTACGCCGTTCATCCGTAGAGCCCACTGAGACATCTAGCAAAGCGAGCAAGGACATAGGCTCCCCCCGAGGCCCAGAGGACATTACATACTTAGGCCGGGATGAGCGAAAATTCTCTGAGTAAGTTCTTACTTTCTTGCCGAACAAGTTTCTCTTTTGCCAAATTTTCCAAGTGTTGATCTTCTTTCTTGTTTGCAGATACCGGCCCAGCGATTACCCAGGGCGAGCAGACCTGGTTCACCAGTTTGCCTGCTCTAAGACCCCGACGAGCATCCGTGACATTCCGGATGAACATGTTCGTCGAGCAACTGAAGTTATTGCTCGGGCCTGGTCACGGCCGCTGAACAAAGTCGTCCTTGCCCAAGGCCCCATTGATAATTTTCACTTATCAATGGTCCAAGCCGCCAACTCCCTTGTCTCAGCTCAAAGGGGGATGGCTCAAGTTGCCGAGCTAGAGGAGACTGTTGGTCCCACTAGTTAGATTAATTGCGGAAGCTTAAGTTAAATGTCTTTCAAAGTCCTTTTACAAGAGAGCAATAATCAAAATGACAATAAGTAAAATAAAGCAATAAAGAACACAAGATATATAGTGGTTCGGATTGAATATCCTACGTCCACTCTCCCTTGTAACCAAGGGGTCTCACTAGCAACCAACTCACAAACTTACTTACTGGAATTGGGAAGTACCAGTTCCTTCTTACACCTCTTTAGATTTAACTCCAATCTAAAGATCAACACCCTACAACCTTATCTGATAGATGAACAGGTTGAGGTTTCAATAAACTCCTTAAGAGTAGATAAAAATTATGAACAGTAAGAGTGCTTGGTATGAATATCAAAAGCTTGGATCACTTATGCGCGTGTAGAATCTCTAGAGCTTTTTCTTGAACTGCACTCTTGTATATATAGAGGGGATTAGGAAATAGCCGTTTGAGGGCTAATCCAATCAGATCCTCTATATAAGGAAGCCTCAATCAATCAATTCCCTAATTGATTGATTGGGTTGGTGTGATCCTTGGATTGATTATCTTAAATACTTTCCAATCCTGATCTTGTTGACTTGATTTAAATCACCAACGGTCAATAGCTTCCTCTGCCTAACTCTGATTCTCTCCAGAGAAGGCAAGACCAGACACCAGGCAATCTCGGTGTCTTCTGGTCCTAATTTGGTGAACAACCAGAATACTCAGTAGAATCAGGGGATCAAAGTGAGCATCTTTTGTTCCACCAGACTCGTCTGGTCCGGACTCGTCTGGTCTGGGGAAGGTCCTCTGCCTCTGGTCTGTTCTCATCTGGTGAAGTCTTCTGGAGGAGTCCTCTGGTGAAGTCCTCTGGTGGGGTCTTCTGGTGACTCTTCTGGTGAAGTCTTCTGGTCTGGCAGTTCCCCCTAGACTAAGTCCTAATCTAGATCATCATCTGGCTAACAGGTCCAGATGGTCCTATTACATCTTCTGGTTTGTTTTAACTCATCAAAACTAACAATTTTTATCCTAACAATTTCCCTCTTTTTGATGGAGTTAAAACACTACCAGAACTGATCAAAAATAATAAACTTAAGCAAGAAAACATTAAAGGATAAGATCTTAGAATAGATCTTATCAGGCAAACAATTAAGACAACAAGAGGTTGTCTTTTGAACAGAGAAGATATGAATTTCATTGATAATAAGGACAATATGATTACAAATTACATTGAAGATCAGATTCTATTCTATGTATATCTTCTGTTATCTTTAGGCACCAGAAACCAATCCAGAAACCTATCCTGGACGGCCTTCAACTCTGCAGAAGATGTTGGAGTGAAGTTCACCAACACCTTGGTCTTGTACAGTCTCTTCATCTCAGCCCAATCAACCTGGTCTCCTGCCATAGGAGTGTTAAGATAAGTGAACTCAGGGGCAGTCACCTCCAGGTTGAACTCAATGGTTGAGTCCATCAATTGCTTGTACAACTCTGCATCATAGTCTTGCATCCAGGTGTGAAAGGTCTTGTTGATTAGCTCATCATCCTCTGGTGCTGGCCTCTGGATATAGTGTTGAATGAACCAGAGAGTCTTTGCCTCCTTCCATTTCTCAATCAAGGGCACAGGCACAGTAGAGTCAAAAGACCCTTCTGTCCTGAGAGGCAGAATGTTCATCACTTCAATGGGAGCTTTCCTCCTCTGGCTTGAGCCACTTGCACCAGAAGAAGCACCTGTTTCTCTGCTCTTCTTGTTTTGCCTTCTAACATATCTGAGCCTCTGCTCTTCATCTATGTTTTTCCTGATTCTTGCTTGCTTCTCCTCTGGAGTCTCTTCCTTGTATCTCTTCTGAGCTTCTTCAACAACAGTCTCAAGGAATCTTTTCTTGACTCTTCTTATCTTTCTCTTTGCAGGTCCAGAGATGGAGATTGGATCCTGCTCAGCTTCTGACTCCTCTTCTGCAGCAAGCTGCTTAGCCATGGAAAGGGATTTGAACTCCTCTTTCTTCTTCTTCTGCAACTCAGCCTGGGCCAAAGTGTTCTGCAACAGGTCCAGACGAGCTCTATGGCTGAAGAGAGTTTCATTGGTGGTCTTCGCCAGATCAGTTCTGGCCTTCTCTTCCCCCTTTTTAACTTCATCAAGGAGGGGCTCCACAACCTGCCTTATAAGATCAGGCAAGGCAGTGTTGGAGGAAGAGTGAAGATCACACAGTTGCTTGGCTTCCTCCAGGTAGGCTTTAGACTCTGCAACAAGCCTTTCCTGCTTCTCCAACATCTCCTGGAGGGAGTCCTTCAACGTGGCAGTCTGGATCATCTGGCTTGCCATCTCAACTTTAAGGACAGAGACTGGCCTCAACTGCTCCAGCACGTGCTCCTGGAGCTGCTTCTGGCTGTGCATCACATCCAGTTTGATAAAGAGGCCATTGGCCTTGAAAGAAGCTTTAACTTCTGCCAGGGAGGACTTGATCTGCTTCAGGAAAATCCTCATTTCTTGCTTGATCTGATGCTCTATCATAGCAGGGGCCATGTGTTGAATGGCTTTTGAAAAGCGCCCTATCTGCATGATCTGCTCATTGAAGAATGCCTTCATCTTCTGGAGCACAGCAGGAGACATCTCAAAGTCCTCCTCGTCTGAATATAGCTCAGGAGGGAATGTGAAATGAGGACCAAAGTTGTAAGAGAAGCCCTCTGGAGTGAGCATAACTCCTCTCTGGATCAGGAGAGTCTTGATGAGGATCTTGGCCGCCTCTGGTGTCTCCAACTCTGCTGGGTTTTGAATGTTTAACTTCTTCTTTAGCTCAATCTCCCAAGCAGTGAAGGTAGAGGGAGACATCTCCTCCAGCAGAAGCATAAGGTCTTCAACATCTTGGAGTCTGGCCATACTCCAAACTTTGGCATCCGTCAGATCTGCCAGGAGGGGTGAGTGCTCCAACAGAATTGGAAAATGCTCTCTTAGCCAGAGCTGAGCACTCACACTCATACTCTGCCTGATGGGACCCATCTCATCAGAAGAGAAAATAAAGGGTTTGGGCCCAGAGGCAGAGGAGGAAGGTGCTAAGTTAGCAGGCTCAAGTGAAGCTTCCCCATCTTCACTATTATCGCTTGATAAACAGGTTGGGGAGGGGGGAGGGGCAGGGAATCCCAGAGCCATAGCAATGGTTGGGTCCTGATCTGCATGAGTTTGGGGAGGGTTAGGATTTTGTGAGGTAGAGGTGGAGGGAATGGATTGCTCTGCACCAGAAGAAGGTGGAATCTCTGGTACAGAAGGTGTAGGTGGTATTTGGGATGTGGAAGTGTTTGGAGGGGGGAGATCTGCACCAGAAGAGGTTGGGGGTACCTCTGGTACAGAAACTGGGGGAGAGAGGTTTGTGGGAAGATGTGTTCGGGAATTTGGGGGAGAAGGTGTTTGAGTGGGAAAGGTGGAGGGAGTATATACTAGGGTATCTGGGAGAGTCTGCTCTGGTGTTTCAATAGGGTTACCAGAGGCGGATGGGTTTTTGGGAATATTATCTGGGGGAGAGGTAGATGGGAAAACAAGATTAATAGGGGTAGAAGATGGAATGGAGGGATTTACCTCTGCTGAGTCAACATCAGCAGGTACAGCATGCTCTGGAGCAGAGACATCTTCCATCATCTGGGAGGCCTCATCAATGGCCTTATCCAAGGCCTCTCCAAGATCAGATCCAGAGTCTGAATCTTGAAGAATGGCTCTCTTGGCCTTGGATTTCTTCACAAGAGGCACATCCTCGTCTTCATCTTCCTCTTCTGATGGCTCATCCACCAGAAGGGTTTTCTTGGCCTTCCTGCTAGTCCTTGACTTCTTAGCAGAGCCTCTCTTGGCCTCTTTTGGCCGCTTCCTCTTGGCTGCTCCAGCCTTCTTAACAGCTTTATCATCATCACCCTTCTTCTTAAGCACATCAAGAAGGGGAATCTGGTCCTCCTCTGAGGAACCAGAAAAGGCAATGGTTGAAGAACCAGTTGCTTCAGAAGCTTTCTTATGGGTCTTCTGCTTCTGCTGCTTTCTCTGCCCCTTTGGAGGCGAGGGTATAGATTGAATAGGAGGGGCAGGGATAGCCTGCTCTCCATCAGAGTCGGCATGGCCATGAAGAGGGCCATCCTTAGAGAAGAGGATCTTGGATTTGTGATAACTATGGCACCAAGATGATTTCCACTTCTTCTCTGGAAGGAGAGAATCCAGAATAAGAGTTAACTTAGTCCCCAAAGAGACATTTGCAGTGAAGAAGAACTGCAACTCCCCTGGCTTGGAAGGACAAGGCTCCTTCTTTACCTTCAGTCTGTTCTTCCTCAACACATCCCAGAAGAACTCCGCCCAATTGCATTGAACGCCGTCATACAATGCCCTCATCACACACATCCGGCCATTGAAAATGGCATCTGTGCTGTGATTCTCACACATAAGCACCTTTACCACAATATCGAACAACACCTTGTACTTCTGCCTTAAATGTTTGTCCAAAAACCCCTTTGTGATATTCTGGCAGGAAGAACGAGCAAAAATCTTGAAAGAACCAATGATATCATCCTCCTTGTACGTCAAAGGATCCACTCCCACCGCAGAAATGTTCTCGAAAAGAGCGCAGAAATCGTGCTTAGAAAACACCAAATCATCTTCATCAATCTTTGAAGAAATGTAATCCTCATGGATCTTCATACGAACCAATAACTGGGCCGCATATCCGTCAAGAGTACGAAAGTCCTTGGGAACAGTGGAGATCAACTTCTCCACCCCTGCACTCTGGAGCATCTCCAGAATCGACAGTACAACTGGGTTCTTGGTGGTATAAAAGTCCACCACCATCTCCGTCTTTAGCTTTTTCATCATCAGGACATGTTCAAAATTGCACGGAGGGGCCATTACTGTGAAAGAGAGAGAGAGAGAGAGAGAGAAAATGCTTTGCAGAGAGAGGTTAGGGTTTGAAAGTATGGAAACGTGAAAGGACAGATTGAAAGGAAAATTGATTTAAATAGGGTAATACGCGTGGCTTGATTATTAAATGAAGTGGGAACGCGTGTAATTTCAAATTTAATTGAGGAAACAAAATCAATTTTAGCATTGATTGACATTTTGCACAGTGATTAAATCCGATGGCCATGATGAAAGGCGAGATACAGATTTAATCTGGTGCGTCGGCATAGTCATTGGGACTGGGCATAAAGGGGTTTTGTGGCAGTCAAGAGAAAAAGCGAAATGATTGCCTAGGCCCTATACCCTAGTCTTAAATACACTCTGAAGTTAAAATGTTTTGAGTGTACTTACTAATTTGAAAGGTGTATCCCAATGATCAGAGGCCAGGGAAGTAAAGACATACATGTCACCTGATATTGTAACCAGATGAGGTGCTAAGTCAGATTCCAAAATTATCCAAAATCTCCTCTGGTCCTTGTCAGAGAAGATTTTGGATAATTTTGGAATCTGACTTAGCACCTCATCTGGGACAAGTGTCACCTGGTGTATACCTCATCTGGAGATATACCTTCTCTGAAATATCTAATCTGCAGGTATGTTAGTTTTAAAAAAAAATGAATTAAATTAAGAAAACAAAGGATACTTCTCTGTTGTTCCCCCTAACACAAATCTGTCTCTGGATCTAACAACCCTAACTCAAAAGCTAACTCTCTGAATCTGGTCTCAGCCAAAGGCTTGGTTAAAATATCTGCTCTCTGCTTCTCTGTTGCAATCTTTTCCATCCTTATATCTCCCTTCTCAACATGATCTCTGATAAAATGATGCCTTAGATCAACATGTTTGCACCTGGTATGAAGAACTGGATTCTGGGTGATGGCAATTGCACTATTACTGTCACAGAAAATAGGAATATCCTTAGCTCTAATCTGGTAATCCCTAAGCTGTTGACTTATCCAGAGAAGTTGAGAACAACAACTCCCTGCAGCCATGTACTCTGCTTCTGTTGTTGATGTAGCAACTGAAGTCTGCTTCTTAGAAAACCAGGATACCAATTTATTCCCTAAAAATTGGCATGTTCCACTTGTAGATTTCCTATCTATTCTGCATCCACCATAGTCTGAATCTGAATAACCACTCAATTCTAAGTTATCATCTGCAGGATACCATAATCCTAAATTCACAGTTCCCTTAAGATATTTCAATATCTTCCTAGCTGCTTCCAAATGACTCTTCTTGGGATTAGCTTGAAATCTGGCACAAACACCTACGGCAAAAGTAATATCTGGCCTGCTTGCAGTCAGGTACAAAAGAGAACCAATAAGTGCTCTGTACTGAGTCTGGTCCACACTCTCTCCAGACTCATCTGGATCCATGTTGAAATTTGTCATCATAGGGATCTTGGCTGCTTTGCTAGATCCTACTCCAAATTTCTCTAACATGTTTCTGGTGTACTTTGCTTGATTAATAAAAATTCCCTTCTCTGATTGCTTAACCTGCGAACCCAAAAAGTAATTCATTTCTCCCATCATGGACATCTCAAACTGACCCTGCATGAGCTCACCAAACTTCTCACACAGCTTCTTGTTAGGGGATCCAAATATAATGTCATCAACATATATTTGGACCAGAAGGATGTCCTTTCCTTCTTCTTTCCTAAACAAGGTCCTATCAATCTTACCTTTTGTAAAACCATTGTCCAGAAGAAATTGAGATAGAGTGTCATACCATGCTCTGGGTGCCTGCTTCAGCCCATAAAGAGCTTTCTTAAGCTTAAACACCTTGTCACCTTGTTCAAAACCAGGAGGTTGTTCCACATACACTTCCTCAATGAGAATCCCATTAAGAAAGGCAGATTTCACATCCATCTGGTATACTTTGAACTTCATGTGAGAAGCATATGCTAAGAACAATCTGATGGCTTCTAGTCTGGCAACAGGAGCAAATGTCTCATCATAGTCTATTCCTTCAGACTGAGAATAGCCCTGGGCCACTAGCCTTGCCTTGTTCCTAGTAATGACATCATTCTCATCTTTCTTATTTTTGAAAACCCACTTAGTGCCTATCACCTTTTGATGTCTTGGTCTGTCTACCAGCTCCCAAACATCCTGTCTGGTGAATTGATTCAATTCCTCCTGCATAGCAACAATCCAATTTGAATCTTTCAGTGCTTCCTTGATGTTCTTGGGCTCAATCAAGGACACATAGCAACTTAATAAGGCAGCTAAGCTAAGAGTTCTCCTAGTCTGGACACCCTTAGTTGGATCTCCTAAGATCAGGTCATTGGGGTGATCAACCAGGGTCCTCCTTCCCGTGGTCTTGCCTGGTTGATCATCTTCTGCAGTACCTTGGTGATTATCACCATCTGCAGAAGAGCTTCCCCCTACAGGAGTTCCAACCTCTTCTGGTTCTGCTCCTTGTGAAGGCTGCTTCTTCAGAGAACCAGAAGATGGGTCATCATCTGAATCTGAATCTGAATCAAGAATAGGTGGATTGACCTTGATAACTCTGGGTGTAGTCTGATTCTGGGTCTCATCTGAAGACTTAGAATCCACCTTGCACTCAAAAGCAGATTCATCAAAAACAACATGAGGTGTTTCCTCCACACAAAGTGAATTCTTATTAAAAACTCTAAAAGCTTTACTGGTGCTGGAATATCCTAAAAATATTCCATCAGCCACTTTAGCATCAAAGGTTCTTAATTTAGATTTCCCATTGTCATGGATGAAACACTTACATCCAAAAACATGAAAATATGAAACGGATGGGGTTTTACCTTTCCATACCTCATATGGAGTCTTATTATGTCTCTGGGCAATCAGGCACCTGTTCTGAGTGTAGCAAGCTGTATTAATGGCCTCTGCCCAAAATCTCTGTGAAGTGTTGTACTCTACCAGAAGTGTTCTTGCAGCTTCTTTGAGGGTCATATTCCTCCTTTCTGCTACTCCATTTTGTTGGGGTGTTCTGGCAGCAGATGTCTCATGAAAAATCCTATGGTCCTTGCAGTAATCTGCAATGTGTGAATTCAAAAACTCTGTTCCTTTGTCACTTCTGATCCTGACTATGCTCTGGTTCTGCTAATTCTGAATCTGCTTGAAAAACTCTGGCAGCTTAGTCATAGTTTCATTTTTCTTAAACAAGAACACTACCCAAGTGTATCTTGAAAAGTCATCTACTATCACTAAGGTGTACTTCCTTCCACTGAAACTAAGAGGAGAAACAGGTCCAAACAGGTCCATGTGAAGTAGTTGAAGTACTCTGGTTGTGGTTGTGCTCTGGACATCCTTAAAGGAAGTCTTGGGTTGTTTACCCTTCTGGCATGAACCACAAACCTGATCCTTCTTAAACACTTCATTAGGAAGACCTCGAATGAGACCTTTTCTGGCAATCTTGTTCAATGTTTTGAAGTTAAGATGACACAATCTCTTGTGCCAAATCCAGCTGTTCTCTGCAGATCCTTTTGCAACCAGGCAAGCATTTCTTAGGCAACTGCAAAAATCTGCAAGATATATGTTACCCTTCCTCAAGCCTATTAGCAAGATATCATTATAATCAGAAGAGAAAACAGTGCATGAATCACTAGAAAACTTCACTGAGTATCCCTTGTCACAGAATTGGGATACTGAAAGCAGATTATGCTTGAGTCCTTCTACGTAGTAGACTTCATCTACAGATACTCCATTGAAGGTCAACTTTCCAACTCCTCTGGTGACTCCATAGTTGTTGTCACCAAACATCACTCTTGGTCCATTCAATGGCTTGAAATCTTGGAGATTATCCTTCTGGAAGGTCATGTGCTTGGAACATCCACTATCAATGTACCAGACATGGTTGCTTGAAAATCCTTTCTCAAATGGACTCTTATCTACCTGCAGAGAAATCAATTAGGTCCCCTACTAGTGCTGGGTCCTGATTGGTTAGTTGCAGGTTTTGTAGGAATCCATAGATAAAGATCATCCCTTGATGGATGAGGAGATCTTATCTTTCTTCCAAATCTATCTACCAGCACATGTCCTCTGACAATGACATATTGAGCTACTGGTCTGATAAGGACACCTTTCCTATAAACAGGTCTGGTGTACCTTTTCTCAAATTTGGCCTTTGGAATGGCCTGCCTCAAAGACATGGTCTTAAAGGTCTGGTTGTAAGGGTACATCCTAGAAGAACCATCTCTGGTGTCATAACTTCCCAGATCAGTTGGTTTTCTATAGATGGGTCTGGAAGACCTTCTCTGGTTCTGATAATTAGACTTGCTCTGGTGATTATAGTTCCTTTGAGTATACCTATTCTGGAATTGATTCCTCTGAGAAAATTGTCTCTGGGGTACCTGGTGCTGTTGAACATTGTTCCTTCTCTGGTAGTTATTACTCTGATTGGTATTCCCCTTTCTTGAGTGTTTCCTTTGAGGTCCCCTAATCTGTTTAGGTTCCCTTTGAGGATTTCTCTGGGGTCCTCCAATTTGAGTAATTTCTACTCCTTGGGACTCATTGTTCACAGAACCATCAATCTTTAATGGTTCCCCTTGTTGACACTTATTCTCTAGCATCTTCTCTTCCAGAACAGTCAACTCTTCTGGACCATATGTTATGTGATTAACAGAGTGATTCCTTTTCCAGTCAGGATTGTGAACCACCTTGTAACCATTACCAGTTAAGTCTTTATCATCCCAGATTTCTACCAATTTACCAGCTCTTACAGACTTGTCTTTATTATAAAAGTATTTATGAGTTTTAGAGGTAATTCCAGAATATCCTAAACCACTCTTATCACAAATGCGCTGAGAAGACTCTGATATGATAGATACAACAGATGGTATCTTAGGAGCTTCTCTGGGCATAGGTATCTCCTCTATGTTGTGAGCAACTTGTTTTCCCTTGATAAGAGTCTGGTATTTGGCTCTGAGTTCAGTGATCCCATCTTCTTGAGAGTTCTTTTCTTTCATGAGTTGATCTACCAGAGTATCTCTTTCTTTGATCTTATCCTGAAGTTCAGAGACTTCTTTGGAATGATCTTTCATGAGTTCTCTGGTGGATTTATGCTCATGAGAGAGAGATTGAACTTCAGCTCTGAGCCTACCATTCTCTTTCTCAAGTTTTTTACAGAGTTGGACACAATTTTGGAGATCTGATAGCATTTGTTGCATATCAGACTCTCTAGAGTTACCAGATGAATTAGAGGATCCAGTACATTTGGAATTTGATAGGACTAGAGTAGTTTCATTTACCTCAGTGATGTCTGCCATAAGACACACATCATCATCTGATCCAAAGTCAGAAGAAGAAGAAGAACTGGAACTAGTATCCTCCTCCTCTGCTTCTGCTAGCAATGCTCTCTTATCTGCATATCTCCTATCTCTCTTGATTCTTTTCTCTTCTCTTTCCCTAGGAGTGAGTTGAGGACAATCATAACTATAGTGACCAGTCTTGTTGCATGTGTAGCAGGCATTGTCTCCTCTGGGACTAGGACTTGGCTCTCTCCTCCTCTGGTTGTAGTCTAATCTGGCAGGACTACTCTCTCTCCTCTGGTAGTCAGGTCTGCCAGAGCTACCATCCCTCCTCTGATAATCTGATCTCCCAGAGTTGCCAGGGTTGTCATCTCTCCTCCTTTCTGGAGTTCTGAATCTGGTTTCCCTTGAGTCTCCAGATGTCTTCTCCTTCTCTGCAGGCTTGAAGGAACTCTTTCTATCTCTGGAAGATTCCTTCCAATGCCTTTTGTACCTGCTATATTTTGAACTCATTTTATCTAATTTACGAGTTAGAAGTGCTACCTGCTCCTTGAGGCTCAAGTCATCTGCAGTAGACTCCTTTGGCTTGACATCAGGCTTAATGGTTGAGAAGAATGCAACACTTTTCTGACCAGAAGAGGAAACCTCTTCTGTTTGATCCTCCTCTTGAAGATCATACTCATAGGCTTTGAGATCAGACAACAGAAGATGATGATCCAGAGTGTTGAGATCCTTGTTGTCCTTGATCACAGTGACTTTAATTCTCCACCTGCTGGTTAGTGAGCGCAAGATTTTACTATTAATTTCCTTTTCAGAGTAGGTCTTACCTAAGGCACTAGCCTTGTTTAGGAGGTTTGTGAGACGCATGTCCAGCTGGTCAATGGTCTCGTCTGGCTTCATCTTGAAGGTGTCAAACGAGTGTTGAACAGCTTGGAGCTTGTTGTCTTTGATCTTCTCTGTTCCCTCACAGAGTAGTGCCAGTTTGTCCCACATCTCCTTGGCAGTGGCACATGTTCTGACCTTTTCAATCACCTCTTTAGTAAGTGTGTTGATGATCTCTGTTCTTGCCACCTGGTCCAAGTTGTAGAGCTTTCTTTCATCATTGTCAAGCTCATCTTTCTTTTTGAGGATTCGTTGCCTGGGGACTCTATCCTCTGCAGCTTTTTGGGCAGCTTCACTAGTTTCTTCTCTGGACTCTGACCTACCACTATCAATAGAAGTCCAGTAAAATTTGATGGGGCCACTTTCAACCACATCTAACATGCGGTGGTGAATAGCTCCAAGATGATTGCTCATCATGAAGCTCCAGTGGCTGTAATCCTCAAAAGAGAATTATGGGAGCTTACGGCTCTTGTAAGAAGATTTTGCAGACATTTTGATATAATTAAGGGAAATAACAAGAACTTGAACAAAAGCACTAAAGAGCAATGGATCTGCCCGGTGACCACCAAAAGCTTTACAAAGCAGTGGTCGTTGGACACACTGCTCTCATACCACTTGTTGGTCCCACTAGTTAGATTAATTGCGGAAGCTTAAGTTAAATGTCTTTCAAAGTCCTTTTACAAGAGAGCAATAATCAAAATGACAATAAGTAAAATAAAGCAATAAAGAACACAAGATATATAGTGGTTCGGATTGAATATCCTACGTCCACTCTCCCTTGTAACCAAGGGGTCTCACTAGCAACCAACTCACAAACTTACTTACTGGAATTGTGAAGTACCAGTTCCTTCTTACACCTCTTTAGATTTAACTCCAATCTAAAGATCAACACCCTACAACCTTATCTGATAGATGAACAGGTTGAGGTTTCAATAAACTCCTTAAAAGTAGATAAAAATTATGAACAGTAAGAGTGCTTGGTATGAATATCAAAAGCTTGGATCACTTATGTGCGTGTAGAATCTCTAGAGCTTTTTCTTGAACTGCACTCTTGTATATATAGAGGGGATTAGGAAATAGCCGTTTGAGGGCTAATCCAATCAGATCCTCTATATAAGGAAGCCTCAATCAATCAATTCCCTAATTGATTGATTGGGTTGGTGTGATCCTTGGATTGATTATCTTAAATACTTTCCAATCCTGATCTTGTTGACTTGATTTGAATCACCAACGGTCAATAGCTTCCTCTGCCTAACTCTGATTCTCTCCAGAGAAGGCAAGACCAGACACCAGGCAACCTCGGTGTCTTCTGGTCCTAATCTGGTGAACAACCAGAATACTCAGTAGAATTAGGGGATCAAACTGAGCATCTTTTGTTCCACCAGACTCGTCTGGTTCGGACTCGTCTGGTCTGGGGAAGGTCCTCTGCCTCTGGTATGTTCTCATCTGGTGAAGTCTTCTGGAGGAGTCCTCTGGTGAAGTCCTCTGGTGGGGTCTTCTGGTGACTCTTCTGGTGAAGTCTTCTGGTCTGGCAGTTCCCCCTAGACTAAGTCCTAATCTAGATCATCATCTGGCTAACAGGTCCAGATGGTCCTATTACATCTTCTGGTTTGTTTTAACTCATCAAAACTAACAATTTTTATCCTAACAGAGACTGCTCGTCACCATGCCGCCTCCATTCGCCAGCTTACCGGGGAGAAGGAGAAAATGGTGAACAATTTCAATGGCCAGATTGCTCGCCTAAAGGATCAATTAAAGCTGGCCAACGACCTGGAGAAGAAGCGCATCGAGGACTATCAGCTTGTCTCTGGTGAGCTTAAGGATACAAAGGCTGAGCTACTTTCCTCTAAAGCTGTGCTGGACGAAGAGAGGAAGAAGAGGGAAGAAGCAGAAGAAGAAATTGCTCGCCTGAAGAAGCAAATGTCCGAGATGCTCTCCAAGGAAGAGGCCGAGCAAGAATTTCGAGCTCGGAGTGGGCCTATCTCAAATTTGGGCTACATCTGCGCCTACGCGGACAGCATCCGCACGACCGATGCTTATGACTTCAAGGATTTGGTTGAAGAAATGAGCAAAGATCTGAATGAATTCCTGGAGCACTATCCTCCGCCGAACAATATCGAAATTCAGCTGGCGGATCTGGCAGTACTAGGGGTTAAACTTGACAAACTCGACCCTAGTATTTCCATTACTCACCCTCCGCCCCCAACTGATGAAGGCGAACAAGAGGAAGGGGTGGCCGTGGCTGACGAGCAAAATGCAAAAGAGGCTGAGGATAAGGCTGCTGAAGATTTGGCCCGAGAAATGATCGTTGAACCCCCCGCCGAGCAGGCTCAAGATCCTCCCCCCGCCGAGCAACAATAGTTCTTAGGACTTAGCTTTTTTGTCTTCTTTTGTAATAGTTGTTCGTTCCTTTTTTGTAGTACTTGTGGCTACTTTCAGCTTGTACTATCTTTTGGGCTTAAAAGCCTTTGATTTAATGGAATGTTTTTCTCATGTTCGCTCATTTTCTTTATATGTTAATTGCCTTTACATTTTCGTCAATGCCTTTGCAATTATAACATATAGTATTGGGCTTTTGTTCGAATTGAACTTTGCCTTTAGTGGAATCAGGGTTTAGCCTTAGGTTCTGTTCATTTTAAAAAACGAACAACCTTTAAATGGCTTTGGTCCTTAGGTTCTGTTCATTTTAGAAAACGAACAACCTTTAGGTGGACTTGTACCTCGAGCTTTGGACTTTTCCTCTTTGACGAACAACTATTATATTTACATTCATAAAAAATTACAAGTGTTGTAAGACTGCTCGTCACTGACATATACAAATCGACGAACAACTTTAAACACTAATCAAAACATGCTCTCTTATAATATTTTTGCCAAGCAACTTTATCTAAAAAACAAAAGATGAAACAGCACCAGACTATACAATGCGCCGAACAACTTTATATTCTATACTTAGCAAAATTTTCAAAAAATTAGGCAAGTTTTTAGTTATCCTTACTTGGTTCACTGGCCCCCCAAGACATTTGTTCGCCCAATTAAGAACTTGTTTGCCTTATTGATAGTACTTCTTTAGATGTATGGCGTTCCATGAGTATTGGGCCGGCTTGCCTTCCATATCTTCGATATCGTATACGCCATTAACGAATTTTTCCATTATACGATACGGGCCCTCCCAAGTTGGTCCCAATACACCTGGAGGTTGGACGAGCAACTTTCTTAGAACCAAATCTCCAACTCTGAATTCCCTAAGTTTAACATGGGAATTATAGTAGCGTTCTGCTCGCTGCTTATAGGTAGCATTTTTTAGCTCGGCACTCAGTCTTTTTTCCTCGAGCAAATCTATTTCAGCAGCCAGAGCATAGTTGTTCGCTTGCTCATCAAAGTTGGTCGTCCTGATCGTGTTGGTCTTTAATTCAATTGGTATAACAGCTTCTGTTCCGAAAGCCATTGCAAAGGGTGTTTCTCCGGTGCTTGACCTGGGAGAAACTCTGTATGCCCATAAGACTTCCGGAAGCTCTGTTGACTAACTGCTTTTGCTTTCCGCTAGCCGTACTTTTAACGTATGCTTGATGATTTTGTTTACGGCTTCGACTTGTCCATTTGACTGGGGATGATAGGGCGTAGAGTAATGTTTCTTGATCCCCCACTTTGTACAGAAATCTTTCAACTCTTTTCCATTAAAAACTGCGGACCATTGTCTGTCACGATGGTTTGCGGAATTCCAAAACGACAGACAATGTTCTTCCAAATGAAATTGATCATTTTATGTTGCGTGATTTTCAACATGGCCTCTGCTTCTGCCCATTTTGTGTAATAGTCGACTGCCACAACGGCAAATCGAACTCCTCCAACTCCTGCTGGGAAGGGACCAATAATGTCCATTCCCCATCTAGCAAAAGGCCAAGGGCTATAAACCGATACGAGCTGTTGAGCCGGGGTATGAATGTTTGGTGCAAAAATTTGGCATTGGTGGCAAGTCTTTGCTTTTTTTATTGCATCCTGGCGTAAAGTCGGCCAGTAATAGCCTTGTCTGATAGTTTTGTATGCCAAAGCTTGCCCCCCAGTGTGATTTCCACATACTCCGGCATGTATTTCTTCGAGTATTGCTCATCCTTGCCCCCTAGGCAAACATTTGAGAAGTGGGAGTGATATTTCTCTTTTGTAAAGTTGCTCGCCTACCAGAGTATATCTGGCGGCTTGCTTTATTAGCTTGGCAGCTTCAAAAGAGTTGTTTGGTTTTTCCCCACTTTTCAAGTATTTGACTATACTTGTTCTCCAGTCTTCTTCTTCACTGCCTTGATCACTTAGTTGGTTGACATTATAACTTGTTGTTGATGGGTCATTCATCTTCGTAATTATAATGTCTGCCAACTCTGCAGGTCCTTCGCTTGTTGCTAGTCGGGCCAATGCATCTGCTTGAGTGTTGCTCGTCCTTGGGATTTGTTCAATGAATACTTGATCTAACAAGGACATCAGGTGAGCAACAATCCGTTGATATTCGATCATATGGCCGTCCTTCGCCTCGTATTCACCTTGGACTTGGTTCACAATCAATTGTGAATCGCCGAATATTTGCAATCGTCTGACACCTACTGCAAGGGATAGATAGAGACCAGCAATGAGAGCTTCATACTCGGCCTCGTTGTTGGTTGCCATAAAACCAAATCTAATTGCCGAAGTGAATACTTGTCTGCCTGGACTGATTAGAACCACTCCTGCCCCCGAGGCTACGTTAGTCGAAGATCCGTCAACATAAAGATGTCAGGGGTGATCAAGTCCTCTCGTCGGATCTGGTGGGAAGGTTAGTTCGACTATAAAGTTGGCCAACGCTTGCCCTTTGATCGTTGTTCGAGGAGCATAAGTCACCCCGAATTGGCTAATCTCTAGTGACCATTTTAATAGACGACCACCTGTGTCGGGGCGATGGAGAATTTGTCTGAGTGGGAAAGTTGTTAGCACTTCAACTTGATGATAAAAAAAGTATGGCCGTAACTTCCTCACACTCATAACTAGTGCATACGCCAGCTTCTCGGTTGGGGAGTATTTGATCTCCGCCTCATGCAAAGCTTGGCTGACGTAGTAGATAGGTTGATGGAATTCGCCGTCTTCTCGTACCAGAACGGAGCTGATGGCCACTTCTGACGCTGCCAAGTATAAGTATAGCTTTTCTCCTGGGACGGGTTTTGATAGGATTTTTACATCTTCCAGGTAGTCTTTGAATTGGTCGAACGCCTTTTGACAGCTGTTAGTCCATGTGAACTGTCCTTTCTTGATGGCTTCAAAGAATGGACGGCATTTGTCCCCCGATCTGGATATGAACCGATTCAATGCTGCTAGACGTCCCGTGAGTCTTTGCACCTCTTTTATTGAACGTGGCGGTTGCATATCCACAATGGCTTTAACTTTTGTTGGGTTAGCCTCAATTCCCCGTTGACTAACAAGATGACCCAAGAACTTGCCTGAATGAACTCCAAAGCTGCTCTTCTTTGGATTCAGCTTCATATTGTAGTGTCGAAGAATTTCGAACACTTGGGTCAAGTGTTGGAGATGGTCTTCTTTACGGGGACTTTTGACTACGATGTCATCGACGTAGACTTCCACTGTATCTCCAATTTGCTGGTCGAACATTTTGTTCACCAGCCTCTGGTAAGTTGCCCCGGCGTTGATGAGGCCAAAGGGCATTCTCTTCCAACACAGCAAGTTTTTGTTAGTATAGAATGCTGTGTTCTCTTGATCATCTGGATGCATCGGGATTTGATGGTACCCGGCAAAGGCATCCATGAATGTTAGCATTTCATGACCTGCAGTGTTGTCCACCAATTGGTCAATATGAGGAAGTGGAAAGTTGTCCTTCGGGCATGCTGCATTCAGATCTGTAAAGTCTATGCATAGCCTCCAGGTCCCGTTCGGTTTCCTCACAAGGACTGGGTTTGCTACCCATTGTGAACAGAGTGCTTGTCGGATTAGGTCGTTGTCTAACAACTTCTTTACTTCTTCGTTCAAAGCTTGATATTTGTCTGGGCCATATTTTCTTCATTTTTGATGGATTGGTCTTTTTGCTTGATTGATATTGAGCTTGTGACAAGCATGTTTTGGATCTATCCCCACCATGTCTGCATGAGACCAAGCAAAAACATCTAGATTTTTGCTGAGGAACTCTTTCATTTGGGATCTGTAAGGCTCAGGGAGCTCAGCTCCTATGTATAATTCAAGATCCGGGTTTTCAGGATTAACTTTGAACGCCTCCAGCTCTTCAACTGGAGTTGCTCGTCATTTTTGTCCTTTCCACCGAGGATCAAGTATTGGTCCCTCAGAGTTGAAATCGTTTTCGATGTTCATCGGCTCTGCCCCCAGGCGGGGATCAAGATCATCTGTTGGCCCTGATTCGTTGTTGTTAGTCAACATCTGGCCCTCCTGGCCATCATTCGAATGTTGCTCGTCACCACCCCTTTGTTGTTCGTCAGGATGATGTTTCTTATGGGTGGTGAGGAGTTGTTCGTCCAACATCTGTTCGTCATGATGTTGTTCGTCAGTATCCATGTGGTCTTCCTCTATGTCCATCATGTTCTCCAGTATTGATGGTTCTTCAGCAAGATAGCTTGTTGTGGCCTCCATCATGGATACTTGCGCATGTTTTGCTTGCATTTGTAAGAGTCATTCCCGAGCCTTTCTTTGATCTCCTTTAACTGTGCCTGCTCCACTTGCTGTTGGAAACTTCAAGCAATAATGGTAAGTTGAACAGGCAGCTTTAAATTCATTCAAAAAAGGTCGACCAAGGAACCCGTTATAGGTTGATTCCTGGTCTACAACCAAGAAATCTACCATTCTTGTAATATTCTTTTCGGGTTCTTCGATCGTTACAAGTTGTACAAGCAAAGAAATTTCTCCCAACGGGACTGTTACTGCATTTCCGAAGCCTAGGATTCGATGGTTTGAGTCCCGGATATGGGCTGAAAAGTCCCCAAGTTTATCAAGTGTGCTTTTGAACAAGATGTTGGTATAGGCTCCAGTGTCTACCAACAATCTATGGACTCGTGTCCCCATGATCTTTACGCAGATTACGAGCGAATCGTTATGTGGAGTCAAAATTCCTTCTAAGTCCTTTTCGGTGAAGGTCAGTTCTGCTGTCTGCATGATAGATGGTTTGACCCCCATTTCTTGGACTTGATCGATCGCTCGTAATTCAGCCTTTCTTTTCCGGTTAGAGATTGGCGGTCGTCCATCAGAACATCCTCCTACAGGACCTGCAGGTTCCATCATGTATAAATCTTCCAATGGACGAGTAGGAATGGCAGGAACTGGTCGTGCCGGCTTATTGTTCTTCTGGGGTTGATCATCTTCATCCTCAGAGTTGTTCTCCCGGACTCTTTTTCCGGGTTGTCTTTTGACAAAATCGAAGAGCTTTCCGTCCTCGTAGAAACGCCAGAGCTGCCTGAGCAAATCTCTACATTCACTTGTAAAGTGCCCCATGCTTTGATGGTAGGCACAATACTTGTTAGGATTGAGTTTGCCAGTGTCTTGGCGAATTTTCCGGGGAGGGGAGAGCAACTCCTTATCCTTCACATTCTCATAAACAGTATCGACTGACACTGTTAGCACCTGATTCAACTTTTCTTTGAGTTTCGTCCCTTCAGTGAATGCCTTCATGTTTTTAGGGACTCGATAGCTTGTTGCACCAGGTTTTTTGTTGTTCTCCTTGGGGTCGGCTTTGTTCTCCCCAAGTTTGACTGCAGGGCTTCATGCATAGAAACGAATATGCCGGCCTGATTTCTAAATTCGGTGTAGCTTCTTGGGCACTTCAGATGTACCTCTTTCCATAGCTTTGACCCTTTCTTCAGTCCTGCCATAATAGTAACAATTTTTGTGTCCTCACTAACGGGCTCACCTTCCAATAGCACCTTGTCAAACCTTTCCATGAATGCTCGATCTGACTCGTCATCATTTTGTTTTAGGTCTGACAATCGGTGTTTCTGGGATAAGTACGATCCCGCCGTTGAGAAATGAGACAGAAACTCCCAACTCAGCTGAGTAAATGAATGGATGGATGCTGGTGGCAATGCTGAGAACCATTTGTGCACCCGGTCCCCCAAGGTTAACGGGAAGTTTCGGCATTGAGTGGCATCGCTGGCTCCCACCGAGACCATATAGTCCGAGTATTTTGTTAGATGAACTCGGGGATCAGCAAGGCCGTCATATTGTATACTTGCAGGGAATTGGACTTTCTTCTGAATCGGGGCTTTCAGAATGTAGGTTGATAATGGTGAAGATGGCAAGCTGGTCGTCCCTACGCCTCTTTGCTGGTCCAATTGTCCCTGCATACTTTCTATTGCCCTCCTCAAGCTTGATAGCTCATCCAGAGATGCCCCCTGACTTGGAGGCTGTTCGGCGAACAAAGGTACAAACCTTTCTGTTCGTCGCAGTCCCTCGCTTGGAGAAGGCAAATCCTGGAGCTGCTTTTTTGGGTTGCTCGCCGCATTAGGTCCCAAGCGTCTAAAGACAGACTGGGAAAGTCTTTCATGGACCGAAGGGCGAGGCTGTTCAAATGTTGCTCGCCCATGTCCTTCTTCCTGGCGAGCAACTTTCTCCTGTTGCTGGGGTTGGCCAAGTCTGTCCTCGGCACTGGAGCGGGTTGTTCCGTGGCTCGACATTGTTGTTCGCCCGCGAGCAGACTCTGCTTGGCCCTCCCTTGGCTCGACCATCTTAGCCTTGCCCTTGTCCCGCCTGACCTGGGCGCTGCTCACCTCACGTTGTTCGCCCCTTGTTGACCTGGCCCTAACAACCTCCAAGGGTCTATCCTTAGGCCTTGCTTGTGAAGGCTTATTTTGTTCTTGTTGTCTCTGGAGAGCTTGGAGAGCAGCAATGGTCTTAGATAATTCGTTAGGGTTGTTCGCCAGGGCCTCCATTTTAGGGGGGAGATTATGTGTTATGGTTGTATGCTGCGACCTGTTCACATGTCTAGGATTTCGATCCTGGTGGTCGGCCGACGAGGCTCGGGTGGGAGATGCTCTCCTTGACAAACGTGATGCTTGGGTTTCCTTTGATTGAGGCATTTCAATATAAATTGTTTCTTTAATTTTAATATTGAAGAACACCAAGAACACCTTTGCTTGAATCTTCAAATATTTCTTGAGGTTTTCTTTGAATCTTCAAGTTTTCAACTTGAAGTTCTTGAGTAATCACACTAACCGGAGGTTCGTACCCTTCCTCTAGCGCCAAAATTATTGGTGATCAAATTTTATCGGGTGGATTAGTGACTGTTTAAGTTCGGTTTATTGATCATCAATCAATTACGTGTGATTGGTTACCACCGTAAATGGTAAATCGAGGGTCGGGTTATGAACTTGTAAATATGAAAATCGAAATCGGGATAATTTCGTGTGTGTGTACGTTTAGGTGTGTTAGTGTGTGTTTTTGGGAGTGTTTATGAATTTGAACTTGTATTTCTTAAGCTGGAGAGCAACTATTTATAGAGACTAGCAAGCATGAGGTGTTCCTGACTCTTGGTCTCTCTAGCCTGCATGCTTGACATGTGTCACTTTGACCTTATCTAAGCTGAATCTTAGTTACAAAGTCTTCTTTGGTCTTATCTCGGACTCATTGTTGTTCGCTTAGGTCGGCTTGACGGATCTTGATGATTCTCCGACTGAAAGTTGTTCGCCTTTGGAGATTGTACTTTGGAAGTTGTTCGCCTTTTGGCTTTATTTAGCTTGGCTTTGGGATTTTAGTCCTTTGTTCACTGGTACACACCTTGACTGTCTTGTATCATAGATTGACCAAGTTGTTCGTCATTGACGACTTCGCAGTTGGCTCATTCTTAGTCTCGGGTCTTAATACATGTTCGCCTATTAGTAGTTCGTCGATGGAGTTGTTCGTCATTTTAAACACCTCCCGGATTGGTAGATGCACCCCAATCCTTATTTTCTTTGCTCAAGCCCTTAATTCTTGTTCGCTCCATGCTGGATGATGTTCGCCTATCAACAATTATCTTTTGAATTAAGTATCTTAAACGCTTGTCTTTATCTCATTGGGAAAAATGATTTTTTTAGGCCTGTATATTTAGGGTGGTTGGAAGAGGAGGACAATCTATTTTCAGGCTTGGAGAAAAAGGACAATAATTTTTAAAAATGATAAATGTAGGATAATTGGATTTGAATCTGTTGAGCAAAATAGTCCAACATTTGTCTTGCTGATCAAGGATCAAATTTATCTATTTTTTGTTACTTAAGATTTGTATGATATATGTTAGGATAAAAATTGTTAGTTTTGATGAGTTAAAACAAACCAGAAGATGTAATAGGACCATCTGGACCTGTTAGCCAGATGATGATCTAGATTAGGACTTAGTCTAGGGGGAACTGCCAGACCAGAAGACTTCACCAGAAGACCCCACCAGAGGACTTAACCAGAGGACTCCACCAGAAGACTTCACCAGATGAGATCAGACCAGAGGCAGAGGACCTTCCCCAGACCAGACGAGTCCGGACCAGACGAGTCTGGTGGAACAAAAGATGCTCAGTTTGATCCCCTTATTCTACTGAGTATTCTGGTTGTTCACCAGATAAGGACCAGAAGACACCGAGGTTGCCTGGTGTCTGGTCCTGCCTTCTCTGGAGAGAATCAGAGTTAGGCAGAGGAAGCTATTGACCGTTGGTGATTCAAATCAAGTCAACAAGATCAGGATTGGAAAGTATTTGAAGATAGTCAATCCAAGGATCCCACCAACCCAATCAATCAATTAGGGAATTGATTGATTGAGGCTTCCTTATATAGAGGATCTGATTGGATTAGCCCTCCAACGGCTAACCCTAATCCCCTCTATATATACAAGAGTGCAGTTCAAGAAAAAGCTCTAGAGACTCTACACGCGCACATAGCATTCTAAGCTTTTGATCACTACGCATTTGCACTCACTTTGTTCTTAATTACTCATCCAACTCGTAAGGAGTTTATATACTCAACCTGTTCATCTTGTTAGATAAGGTTGGAGTAAGTTTGTCTTTAGATCGAAGTTAGATCTAAAGAGATTGTAAGAAGGTGCTGGTACTTCGGAAATTCCAGTGGTTAGTGAGTTTGTTGGTTGGATAGTGAGACCCCTTTGATCAAGGGAGAGTGGACGTAGGATATTCAGATCCGAACCACTATACATACGGTCTTATTTATTGCTTTCCTTAATACTTGTTTGATTATAATTTGTGTCTTAAAAAGGGATTTCTTCTAAAGACATATCGGTTAAAAAGGCTTCCGCAATTAATCTATCTAGTGGGACCAACAATATATATTGGTATGCGGATATATAGTTATAAATTGAGAAATGTAGAATAATGTCACTTCAAGTTTTTGTTTTAAAAATTTCACCCAATTTTTTTTTAAATGCCACAAAAAATGGCCACACAAGGGCAGCGCAGGGGCTCGCACAAAATGTTGGGTAACATTTAAAAAAAAACTTGATAGTGACACTTTTGCATATTTCCCTTGAAAATTTGGCAAGTTCACTTTTTATTGATGTAAAGAGTTTGAAATTTAAATTTAGTGCTGCTTGAAATTGTTTTTTTTTTTTTCTGAAGAAATTTCAGTGGAATGACCAATTTTTTCATGAAATTCATTTGAGATTCAACATTTTTTTCTAACTCCAAAAGATTGTGACTTATAAAGTGGAAAGAAAATTATTTTATGAAAGAAAAAAAAAATACAATAATAAAATGTGACGTCAGGCAAGTGATAAACAATAAGAACAATTAACACAAACACAGTCCATTGATTCACACGGATACAAAATTGCACTCGAATGGAGAAGAAATCCATGATCAATATCTTTTCTTAATTTGAAAATTGTCGTTCACATTAGGGAAAACCATTTTTAAACATAATAACTTACAATGAATAACTTTTAAGACTCACATAAATAAATGTCCAATACTAAAATAAATAACTAAGTTCACAATTAATTTGAACCTAAAATATTAGATAAAAGTATTAGTTTGATCATACTTTTTACTTTTCCATTTATGCTTAGCAATCTCATCGTCATCATTCTCTCGTCACTAGAAGAACTATCCTCCAAGTATGAGCCACGTCTAAAACGCATGTCCTGCAATGGACAAACTGTTGGGATATATTTTAGTTTTGATGATTTTCCAAAACCACTTGTAATAGGTTTGAAAGCAGTCAGGATTGTATCTTTAGTTTCAAGTCAGGCTAGGTTATTTCTCAGTAGAATAGGCTGTCAGTTGAGAAGAACTCAGTTGAGGGGGAACTCAGCGAGGGGGAACTCAGCAACACAGCCTGAGGATATCAAGATGACACCCAGAAGAACTGACTGAAGCCATGCTAGTGACCAGAACCTGAAGAGAAGCCTGAAGGATGTCCCACTGAGTGTAAACTTGGCTGTTCTAAGCTAAGTCAGGTGGACCACTCAGTGAAGAGCATGATCAAGAGGATCAGTGTTGCACCAAGTAGGCCCTGAAGGAGTCAGGCTACTGTGGTCAGGGAAGTTTGTCATTCAGCCTTATGACAAACTTCTTGGAGTGATCTTCAAACAGTCTCTGAAGGACAACCACACTGAAGACGTTCAGTCCTCTGAAGATCATCTAGTCAGTGAAGGAGGAAGCTACCTAAAGTCAGTGGGTCTTGGTCAACCCACTGAGTCAAAGATCCGTTGGATCCAGCCCACGTGGACCAATCAGCACAAGGCAGCAACTCTGACACTGACAAGGCCGCATTCCAAGAAAAGTGGTTGAAACCATTAATTGTATGGATTCAAATGTAATTTCATCCAACGGTTACATTTGAATCCACACTATAAATACAAGCTCATAGCTTCGTTTCAAGGTGTGTGAATCAACACCTACGAGCTGTGAAGGTGTGAGTGTTTAGTGCATTATATTGGGAGTTATAAGGAGGCACGATTCACATCTTGTACACTGAACTTTAGAGTTCATAGATATACACAAAAGAGTGTTCAGCTTGTAACTCATAGCTTAGAAGAGGTTTTCCTAATCCTAGCTTTAGGCTAACACATTGTAAAGGAAAACCTCACCTAGTTGGAGAATCCAACCGAAACCAAAACCCTCTTGCTAGGTTTGTTGGGAGTAAGTTGTCAGTGAGTTTGTAAGGAGGGGCAGCCCAGGGAGTGGCGTGAGTCCAGTTGTGAGTGCACTTTGGCACGTTAAAAACAAGAATCCCAGTTAGTGGATTTCCTGTTAAATCAAGTCGTGGATGTAAGAGCTTGAGTCTCTGAACCACGTTAAACTGAGCGTTCGTTTTATTAAAGTATTTACTAAAGTGTTGTGAAAATCTGCTCACTGAGAGCATTGTTAAAAAGGAAACTTTGGTTAAATATTCAGGTCAGGGAGAATCCTCTCACTGACCAGTTCAGGCTACGCATTCGAGAGTTCAGTATCTCGAGTCACTGCCTTGCTTAGAGCATGAGCCTCCAAGCCTTCACACTGACTTGGTAGCTCAGCCTCTAAGCAGAGCAGTGACTTGAAGTGTAATCTCTCGAGTCACTGCGCTGTTCAAAGCATGAGCCTCCAAGCTCACACTGACTTGGTAGCTCAGCCTCTGAGCAGAGCAGTGACTGAGAACTCTTCACTCTTGCTGAACTCCCTGAGCAAAAAGTTAAAAAAAAAATTTGCTCCTGAATTCCCATTTTGTTTTTCGAAAATGGGACCATCACAAACCGTGAACACATTAACCATAGTAGGGTCAGTAAGATCATGACGCATTGCATATTAATTATTTCAGTTGTATTGCATTTGCTTACATAGAGTCTATAGACGATGGAGAAAAATATATTTTCTAGGCCCATATTTTTAGGGTGGTTGGAAAATAAGGACAATATGTTTTCGGGCTTGGAGAATGAGGATACTAATTTTATAAGTGGTAAATGTAGGACAATCGGACCTAATTCAGGCTCAATTGTCTTATATTTATCACTTTAAAAAATTATTGTCCTCCTTCTTCAAGCCCAAAAACATATTGTCCTCTTTTTCCAACCTGTTGATGTTAGGTCAATATTGTCCAAAATGTTACAATATTTTCCACAACATCAAAATTTGTCCTTTCACCTAACACTAACTCTGAATATGTCAATGTTATCTTTAATGTCTAAACATGCAGGATGACGACATGGAAATTACCAGGTCAGGCGGTTGCAATTTTGAGTGAGTTAATTAAAGATACAACATGGGTGGTTATTGAAGTCATGGAGCTTAAGTGTTGGACGGTTTTACATCATGAGAACCCATGATTTTCATGTGTTCACATGCAAGGATCAAAGTCTATAAATACCGTACGCATTGGACACAATCAAGTGAAGAAATCGAGATACCTATTTACCTATAACAAGTGTAGATTATTTTTACACGATTAGAATTTTAGACTTTTGATTGTATACTTTGGGTATATGATCTTGTCGTAAAATCTTATAGTAGGATTTTACTTTGTCTTTGTATTACTACTTCGTTATAGTGAAGTTTCGTCATGAGGCATCATAGATTATTTTATAATCTACGAAAAAGTTTTGATATCCCGTTTGCAAATTTATTTTTTGTTTTTCAAAGTCTTCCACTGTGTATGTTGTCTTCTATGTTTCAACACTTTCAACAACATTCTGGAAAAACATCCACGCACACCCTTCAATTGGCACCAGAGCCATAACTAGATATACTTAGTTAGATCATGTGTCTTTAAGTGTGTAAATTTCATTTGCAATGGAAAATCCACTTGTTAGTGTTAGTGACCTAGAGACAATCCATCGAAATGACATAATACTAAGATAATATTCAGATATGGTTTAATATTATTATTGGTTTAATATTAAATGTATGGCGTTACACTTATCTGAATATGATGTTTGATTGTTTGCATATATTCTTATTTGTGTTCCCATGAATCACTACTGTCATTGAGTGAGTGAGAACTCAGATGACTTAAGTATGATTCTCAAATAGCCCCGATCAAGGATCATCAAGAATGGGATATTGATGATGCAATTGAGATTGGTGTGTGATCTGCATCATACTCTTAGAGAGTGTAGTAAGATCTCACTTACTACGAGATACCGGGTATCTCATGATGGATGCACAGATACCTTAGAGGGTATTGGTATACCCATTCGAGAAACCGTTTGATATAATTCCACATAATGTGTCTATGGGTGTCTCGGTTAGTGGGAGCGATGTGATACTCCTCTGACTTGAGGTCAATACGCACGACATGTGTGGAGTGATGAACTTTGACCATGACCGACGCTTGCACCCTTCACGGGTAGATATGGCATGGATTGGGTTCATCATGAAATACATGTGCGTGGTAGTTGAGCCAAGAAGAGGATTCATTCCTCAATGTGGATTTAGAGAGAATACTCGTCTTCTCATCATAATTGGATCTAAGTCATCGGCCGATGCACATCAACTTAGACTTTGTGGCTAAGTGTGATATACTTGATATATTAGTGATTTGAGATAATATGATTAAGTTGTTTGAATAGACACTTCATCATGTTCAAGACTTAATGGAGTATTCGTGAATGAATGGAAGATATCACAATAGCCTTCAATATTACAGGTAGTTGCAGATTTCCTCGCAACGTACCTCGTATATTGAGAATATCTGATTTATTGTCTAGAGTTTAATTAAGACCGTTAGTTTGACTAATCGCTCGATATACGAGGGCATATGGGTCACACAACAAGTAAAGGCAATTTACCAATTATAGTTGGTTGATTAAATATTGTATTGGATATAATATTTAATTTATGGAGAATATAATAATAATTATATTTGGAAGTAATTATTATTATTATTTAATTAAATTAGATTTAATTAAATATGAAATCCCAATAATAATATTTAAAATATTATTATACAAGAATAATATATATGGTAAATATATTATTCGTAGGAACATGTCTAGGGAGATAGAATCCGAAGAGATTATATTATGCGGGCCAAGCATATTATCTTGCTTAGAAATTAAGCTAAGATAATCCCTATAAATATGTGTCCTATGGGAATTCAGAAAGTGACACAAGAAATATAATTTCTCCATAAAATCTCCAGTCATAATTTTCCTAGCAAATTCGTCTCGAGATTCAACGCTGGCATATCGGTGCGGGTTGGTAGAAAGTCGTTACGTGGATACCATAGTTGAGGATTCCACGTACAAATCGCTGTAAGGATTTATATATCGTTATTTATCCTTTATATTTTATGTTATACAACCATGTTTCAGATTCGTTGGTGAATCATTTTCTTCTGCTGCCGCGAACATGGTGTTCGTGCCTCTAAAACCCAGCAGTGGTATCAGAGTGGTGGCTAAAGAATATCATTAATAGTCTTCCCGAAAAGCTATTTGATGCATCTTTAATCAAATAAGAAAACTCTGTACATGATTATTCTATTAAAAAAGGATAAGGACAAAATAATTTATAGATCATGCACATATTTGTTATTACTCGTAGGTAAAATATGTGCATGATCATGCAGACGAGAAAAGAATCACAAGGTTAAAAAATTTGGACTACTTAACCCCATTAGACCTAGAGTCTTATGGTGATTCTGAATCTTGTCTCACGGGCAAAATGATCACAAACCCTTTTCCGGGAAAGGGGTACGTGCCAAAGAAGTTCTAGAGTTGGTTCGCATCGATGTTTGTGGACCATTGCCCACTCTAGCCAGGGGTCAATTCGGCTACTTCATCACCTTTACCGATGATTACTCAAGGTACGGATACGGGTATCTCATGAAACATAAATCCGAATCGTATGATAAGTTCAAGGGGTACAATGCAGAAGTAGAGAAACAACTCGGTAAGAGTATAAAGACTCTTCGATTGGATCGAGGAGGTGAGTACCTTAGCCATGAATTCATGGATTACTTGAAGCTTCATGGGATCCAGTCACAATGGACTCCTTCTGGAACACCTCAGATGAACGGTGTGTCCGAAAGAAGAAACCGAACCTGGTTTGACACGGTAAGGTCCATGATGAGTTTTTTCTCTCTTTCAACATTTTAATGGGGATACGCATTACAAACCTCAATCTATATTCTGAATAGGACTCCGTCCAAATGAGTTAAGCAGACTCCATACGAGCTATGGCATGGCAAGAAGCCATCTGCTAATTGATAAGTTGGAATTCAAAGGTGAAAATGGTTATTTTGTGGGATATCCTAAGGAGACTAGAGGATATTATTTCTATCTACCGGTGAAACAAACAGTGATTGTTTCTAGGCAAGCTAAGTTCCTAGAAGACGAGTATGTCTTTAAGGAACAAAGCCGTAAAGAGATAGAACTTGAAGAGATTCAAGAACCACGAATTAACATAGAGACTGGTGATTTGTCAAAGTAACATGACAAAGAATCGGTGGGAGCATTCAACGACTCTCATGGTGGAAGTTTATCACTAGGTGATCCTCTTTCAGCCAGTGGGAGCGTAATTGGAGTTGCATTGTCTTCGCAACAACCTCCAAGTGGGCTGGATGAGAATAACATAGTTCAAACTCCCGCCCAAGAGACATTTGAAAGTGTCACTCTTGAGGACTCTCCGGTCAACGATGAAGTCGCTGCACCACAAAATTTTCACAATCAGAATATACAGCCTGCACAACTATAACTCCATAAGTCGACTAGGATTCGTAATCCACCCACTAGGTATTATAGGATCCTCATGGAGGAATATGATGACGTGGAGATCTCGGATAAAGACGAACCTAGAACTTATACTGAAGCAACATTAGATGTTGACTCAGAGAAGTGGCATAAAGCCATGAAATCCGAGATGGACTTGATGTTCACCAATTAAGTCTAGGACTTAATTGAGTTGCCAGAAAGGGGTTAGACCCATAGGTTGCAAGTGAGTCTTCAGGCGTAAGACCGATGTAAATGGCAAAGTACAAACCTATAAAGATAGGTTGGTGGTGAAAGGTTATAGTCGACACAAGGTATTGACTATGATGAGACTTTCTCGCCAGTTGCTGAGATCAAGTCCATTCGAATTTTACTTGCGATAGCAGCACATCACGATTATGAGTTTTGGTAGATGGACGTCAAAACAGTTTTCCTCAATGGTAGCATTGATAAGAAAGTATTTGTGACTCAACCGGAGGGTTTTATATCTAAGCCAAAATCTAATCTTGTGTGCAAGCTTAAACAATCCATCTATGGATTGAAGCAAACTTCTAGGAGTTGGAATATCCAATTTGATGAAGCTGTCAAATCCTTTGACTTCATCTGAAATTTAGAAGATTCTTGAAGAGTATTGTCTTTATAGTCATATATGTCAATGATATATTGATTATAGGAAATAACATCCCGCCAATTCAGTCCGTGAAAGATTGGTTATCAAAGACCTTCATGATGAAGGATCTTGGTGAAGCATACTACATCTTAGGGGGCAAGATCCATAGGGATAGATCCAAGAAGATGGTAGGACTGTCACAATCCACCCACGTAGATAAGGTGTTGAAGTATTTTGCGATAGAGAACTCTAAGTGAGGATCTTTACCGGCAAATTATGGGATAAAGCTGTCGAAAAAGGATTGTCCTTCTAGCGAAGCTGATATCAAGCACATGAAGGACATCCCATATGCATCTGCAATTGGGTTCCATCATGTACGCCATGACTTGCACGAGGCCAGATGTGGCTTACGCTGTCAATATTACTGGTACATACTAGTGGAATCCAGGTGAGCCTCACCGGATTGTTGTCAAGAATGTTATGAAGTACCTCAGGCGTACTAAAGAACATTTCCTTGTCTATGGTAAGCAGTTAGAGCTAGTCGATACAGACTATGCTGATGCAAGTTTCCAGTCAGATTGTGAAGATTACAAATCACAGTCAAATTATATTTTAAATCTCAATGATGAGGCGGTAAGTTGAAATAGTTCCAAGCAAGATCTGACCGCAGATTCAACGACCGAAGCTAAGTACATTGCTGTATCAGAAGCCTTTGAGGCTTTCTATATTAAAAGGTTCTTGAGAGAACTAGGGGTAGTTCCGAGTGCCAGTTATCAAATAGGGTTGTATTGTGATAATATTTGTGCGATTGCATGAGCAAAGGAACCGAGATCTGATAACAGAAATAAGCATATACGAAGGCGTTATCATTTGATCCGAGAGATCATATCGATAGGAGAAATGGAATTAAAATATTTCACATAAAGGATAATCTTGTAAATCATTTTCACTGTTCATGTACACACTAGACATTTGATGGTCTAGGGGTTAGACATGTAGGTGATTGGCTTTAGTCCAAGTGGGAGATTGTTAGGTTAGTGTCCTAGAGACAATCCATCGAAATGACATAATACTAAGATAATATTCAGATATGGTTTACTATTATTATTGGTTTAATATTAAATTTATGGCGTTACACTTATCTGAATATAATGTTTGATTGTTTGTATATATTCTTATTTGTGTTCCCATGAATCACTATTATCATTGAGTGAGTGAGAACTCAGATGACTTAAGTATGATTCTCAAATAGCCCCGATCAAGGATCATCAAGAATGGGATATTGATGATGCAATTGAGATTGGTGTGCGATCTGCATCATACTCTTAGAGAGTGTAGTAAGATCCCACTTACTACGAGATATCGGGTATCTCATGATGGATGCACATATACCTTAGAGGGTATTGGTATACCCATCCAAGAAACCGTTTGATATAATTCCACATAATGTGTCTATGGGTGTCTCGGTTAGTGGGAGCGATGTGATACTCCTCTGACTTGAGGTCAATATGCACGACATGTGTGGAGTGATGAACTTTGACCATGACCGACGCTTGCACCCTTCACGAGTAGATATGGCATGGATTGGGTTCATCACGAAATACATGTGCGTGGTAGTTGAGCCAAGAAGAGGATTCATTCCTCAATGTGGATTTAGAGAGAATACTCGTCTTCTCATCATAATTGGATCTAAGTCGTCGGCAGACGCACATCAACTTAGACATTGTGGCTAAGTGTGATATACTTGATCAATTAGTGATTTGAGATAATATGATTAAGTTATTTGAATAGACACTTCATCATGTTCAAGACTTAATCGAGTATTCGTGAATGAAAAGAAGATATCACAATAGCCTACAATATTACAGGCAGTTGCAGATTTCCTCGCAACGTACCTCGTATATTGAGAATATCTGATTTATTGTCTAGGGTTCAATTAAGACCGTTAGTTTAACTAATCGCTTGATATACGAGGGCCTATGGGTCACACAACAAGTAATGGCAATTTACCAATTATAGTTGGTTGATTAAATATTGTATTGGATATAATATTTAATTTATGGAGAATATAATAATAATTATATTTAGAATTAATTATTATTATTATTTAATTAAATTAGATTTAATTAAATATGAAATCCCAATAATAATATTTGGAATATTATTATACAAGAATAATAGATATGGTAAATATATTATTCGTAGGAACATGTCTAGGGAGATATAATCCGTAGAGATTATATTATGTGGGCCAAGCATATTATCTTGCTTAGAAATTAAGCTAAGATAATCCCTATAAATATGTGTCCTATGGAAATTCAGAAAGTGACACAAGAAATATAATTTCTCCATAAAATCTCCAGTCACAATTTTTCTAGCAAATTCGTCTCGAGATTCAACGCTGGCATATCGGTGCGGGTTGGTAGAAAGTCGTTACGTGGATACCATGGTTGAGGATTCCACGTACAAATCGCTGTAAGGATTTATATATCGTAATTTATCCTTTATGTTTTATTTTATACAACCATGTTTCAGATTCATTGTTGGTGAATCGTTTTCTTCCGCTGCGCCGAACATGGTGTTCATGCCTCTAACCCAACACCACTTACCCCCGCTCTTAAACTACCAATTTTAGATGGTTCAAACTATGCATATTGGAAACCAAAGATGCGAATGTACATCAAATGCCTTGATGAACGAGCATGGAGGAGTGTACTATCTGGATGGACTAAACCCAGAACTCTAACTGATAAGGATAATGAAGCACAAATCAAACGTGAACTAGATTGGACGAACGATGAAGTAACCATGGCCAGTTATGATTCGAAAGCATTGAACGCAATTTTTATATCAGTTGATGTATATATGTTCAAATTGATTTCAAATTGTATTTCTGCTAAAGATGCTTGGGATCGTTTGCAAGAGCATTATGAGGATCTGGGAGTGTTCGTAGGACAAAGCTACGGATGTTGGGCACTAAATTCAAAAACCTCAAAATGAATGAGGACAAAACCATCTCTGCCTACAACGAGAGACTTTCTAAGATTGCCAATGAATCTCACTCTCTAGGAGATCCAATTTCGAATACCAGGTTAGTTCATAAATGTTCTAAAACAGTTTGATGCTAAAATATGTGCTATAGAAGAGGCTAAGGATACTGATACTATGAGTCAAAATGAATTGATAAGTATCTTAAAAATCTATTAAATGAACCTTGATCAAAAGAATTAGTCGACTGATAAGAAAGTTCCTCTTTTCAAAGGTGAAACCTCATATAGCAATGAAAAATCTTCATTTGTAACTGAAGTTGATTCTGATTCTGATTGTGATTATAATTCTGAAGACATTATTTTCTTAACCAAACAGTAGTAGTAGTAGTAGTAGTGGTGGTGGTGGTGGTGGTGGTGGTAGTAGTAGTAGTAGTGGTGGTGGTGGTGGTGGTAGTGGTAGTAGTGGTAGTAGTGGTAGTAGTGGTAGTAGTAGTGGTGGTGGTGGTGGTGGTGGTGGTGGTGGTGGTGGTGGTGGTGGTAGTAGTAGTAGTAGTAGTAGTAGTAGTAGTAGTAGTAGTAGTAGTAGTAGTAGTAGTAGTAGTAGTAGTAGTAGTAGTAGTAGTAGTAGTAGTAGTAGTAGTAGTAGTAGTAGTAGTAGTAGTAGTAGTAGTAGTAGTAGTAGTAGTAGTAGTAGTAGTAGTAGTAGTAGTAGTAGTAGTAGTAGTAGTAGTAGTAGTAGTAGTAGTAGTAGTGGTGGTGGTGGTGGTGGTAGTAGTAGTGGTGGTGGTGGTAGTAGTGGTGGTGGTGGTGGAGCAGTAGGAGGAGCAGCAGCAGCAGCAGTAGTAGCAGTAGCAGTAGTAGCAGCAGTAGTAGTAGAGTAGTAGCAGTAGCAGTAGTAGTAGTAGTAGTAGTAGTAGTAGTAGTAGTAGTAGTAGTAGTAGTAGTAGTAGTAGTAGTAGTAGTAGTAGTAGTAGTAGTAGTAGTAGTAGTAGTAGTAGTAGTAGTAGTAGTAGTAGTAGTAGAGTAGTAGAGGAGTAGCAGTAGCAGTAGGAAGCCAGTAAGATGAGATGCATCAACTGGTTTTTGTCATTACGCAGATGAATGTGCTAACACCATTCTGAGAAGGAAACTGAACTTTGATACTACTTTAAGTGATGAATCAGAAGATGAAAATGAATCTGAGAAAAATGAAGAATGTGTTTTCTCTGCGAGAATTGAATATGATGATACTTTTGATGATCATCTGGATAACTATTATTCAGATGTTGATACAAATGTTCAATCATTTGACACAACATCTGGAGATATCAGTCCAGATGTGAACTGTTTTACGAGTTCATTTGTGGAGGCAGGATTGTATCTCATGTCAAGAGAACATCAAGGAGATTGAGTCTCAAGCACATATTCTTAAGTCTATGACTTTAGACAACTCTGAATTGAGAGACTCTTTGGTTAAACTTGAAGTAATCCTTACAAGGAAGGGTATGGAGGTTGAAAAGCAGAAGGAAGAGTTGAAAGGTTCAACATTGAACTTCAAGAAGTTTACTAAAGGCACTGAAATTCTGGATAATGCCTTGATACTTGGTAATTCTGGTAGGAAAGGTCTTGGTTATTTTAGTGATTCTGATAAACCTGTGACAAAATGAACCTGTAAAGTTTGTAAAATCAGGGGTAATTCATGATGTAAACATTCCTGACTCTACAAACAAATTTTTTACAAAATCTAATAAGGATTTTCTATGTCATTACTGTCATAAAAAGGGTCATGTTAATCCATACTCCTGGAAATTGAAATTGGATATACATGCAAAAACAGTGTCACCAAGTTTTTCACCTCATTTAAAAGAACATTCGTCAAAAACTACTTAGGTCAGTAAAACTAAAAGTTATGATGTTGTTTATACTTCATTAAAAGCACATGCACCCGGTTCATGGTATTTTGATAGTGGTTATTCTAGACATATGACTGCCAATATTGATTATTTAACTGATTATAGGTTAGATGTTGATGGTCATGTAATTTTTGGAGGTGGTTCCCGTAGTAAAGTTATTGGTAAAGGTACTTTAAATGTTCCAGGATTTCCTACACTGACTAATGTGTTATATGTTGATGGCGTAATTGCTAATTTGATCAGTATAAGTCAATTGTGTGATGATGGATTACATGTGGATTTTGATAAGGATTCATGCTGTGTGAAAAATGAAAAAGGTGAATGTCTTATGATTGGTCATAGATTTGTGGATAACTGTTATGTAATTGATACCCTCAAAACCAGTAACAAAGTGAAAACTGATGAGAGTTTCTTGTGGCATCAAAAACTTGGTCATACACATTACCAGAATATTTTAAAATTGATTAGAACAGGAGTTGTAAATGGTCTACCTGAGCTACAACTAAACAAATCAAAAGTGTGTGGTCCGTGTAAAAAAGGTAAGCAAGTTAGAGGGTCACACAAAATGCTGTCACATTGTTCTACACAAAGATGTTTTGAACTCCTTCATATGGATCTCATGGGTCCAATGGAAACTGAGAGTATTGGTGGAAAAATGTACTAATTTGTTTTGGTTGATGATTATTCGAGATACACATGGATTGAATTTCTCAAAAAAAATCTGAAACTTTTTCTATCTTCAAAAATCTTTACAAAAAGTTCAAAAATATTTTCAATTCCAAGATCAAGAAGATTAGGTCAGATCATGGTAGAGAATTTGAAAATAGTGAGTTTACTAAGTTTTGTGAAGATAAAGGACTTATACAAGAATTTTCCTCACCTAAAACACCATAACAAAATAGTATTGCAGAAAGAAAAAATAGAACTTTACAAGAAATGGCAAGAGTCATGCTTGTGTCAAAATATCTCTCGAAAATATTTTGGGCTAAAGCCTTGAACATTGCATGTCACATTTTGAACATAGTCTATTTGAGGTCAGGTACTACAAAAACTTCATATGAAATATTGAATAACAAAAAACTAAATGTGAAATATTTTCATGTCTTTGGTTGTGTTTGTTATTTTTTAAATGATAAAGAGTAATTGCACAAGTTCGATTCAAAGAGTGATATATTTTTAGGCTATTCTAGAAATAGTAAGGCTTATAGAACCTATAATTTGAGAACTGATCCAGTGCAAGAATATGTTAATGTAGTATTTGATGACAGTGCAAGCCTTGCAGGTCCAACTATTGAGGATGATGTTTCTAGACTGATTGATATACCAATGGGTTCCACAAATTCTGGTCAGAATAAGGATGTTGTTCAAAATGTTCCGACATCTTGAACAACATTACCTGAAAAATCAGATTCTTCATGGAATTCATTTGAGTATAACAAAGTTCCTTCTTCCAGGATTATTAAGTATCATCCTGCAGACCAGATTATTGGTGAAAAACATTCTAGAGTTTAAACAAGAAGAAGAATGGGTATAGTAAGCAATCTGGTAAGAAAGATTTGCATGTCTTCCATTTGCGATAAGGTAAGCTATGAGTGCTATCATTCTTCAATTGAGCCTAAGAATGTAATTGAAGCTTTGAAAGATAATAACTGGATCAATGTGATGCATGAAGAGTTAAATCTGTTTGAGAGAAATAATGTTTGGACATTAGTTCCTAGGTCTGAACATACTAATGTTATAGGAACTAAATGGATTTTCAAGAACAAAACTGATGAATCTGGTAATATTGTAAGAAATAAAGGTAGGTTAGTAGCTCAAGGATACACTCATGTAGAAGGAATAGATTATGATGAAACTTTTGCTCCAGATGCTAGGATTGAATCAATTAGACTATTGCTTGCAATTGATGTTTTCTGGACATTAAGTTCCATCAAATTGATGTCAAAGCTGCTTTCTTAAATGGAATTTTAATTGAAAGAAGCATATGTTGATCAACCAAAAGGATTTGAAAATCCTGACTTTCTAAACCATGTGTACAAACTGAATAAGGCTTTATATGGACTTAAACAAGCTCCTAGAGCATGGTATGGAAGGTTGACTGATTTTCTGGTTGATTTTGGTTTTATTAGAGGTGAAGCAGATAGGACGTTATTCATTAAACAAACTGATAATCACATTATGATTGCCCAAATCTATGTTGATGATATTGTGTTTGGTTCTACGTGTGATAAGATGATTGAATTGTTTGTGAAAGAAATGACTGCTACATTTAAAATGTCAATGGTTGGGGATTTAAATTTCTTTTTAGGTCTTCAAATTAAGCAAGATAAAGATGGGATTTTCTTTTCAGAAAGCAAATATGCAAAAAATCTTGTTAAAATGTTTGGACTTGAAACTGTTAAAACAATGAGAACTCCTATGGGTTCAACACATAAATTGTGTAAGGATGATGCTGGACAAAGTGTTGATCCAACATTATATAGATCAGTGATAGACAGTTTACTATATTTGACCTCCAGTAGATCAGATATTATGTTCAGTGTGTGTCTGTGTGCTAGATTCAAGCCCACCCTAAGAAATCCTACATGAATGTTGTAAAAAGAGTTATCAAATATGTGGCAGGAACGTGTGATCTAGGAATCTGGTATGGTAAGGACACTAATTGTACATTGATTGGCTATAGTGATGCAGATTGGGCAGAAGACAGTGATGATAGGAAGAGTACAAGTGGAGGATGTTTCTACATGGGAAACAATCTCATCTCATGGCATAATAGGAAAAAAACTGTGTTTCACAATCTACTGCTGAGTCTGAATACATTGCAGCAAGGAGTTGTTGTACTCATTTACTGTGGCTTAAGAAAATGTATGATGATTACGGTTTGGATAGTAACATACTGACTATATATTGTGATCATACTAGTGCAATCAATATATCAAAGAATCGTGTTCAACATTATTTAACTAAGCACATAAGTATTAGCCATCACTTTCTTAGGGATCTTGTTGAACAAGAAATTGTGAAATTAGAGTATATCTCCACTGAAAAACAACTTGCAGATATATTCACAAAAGCTTTTGACTTTGAGAGATTTTCTTCACTTAGGAAATCTCTTGGTTTATTCTCTCACTGAAAAATTATTACTGTGTTGTGGAAAATATCTCGGCATTTTACACAACATCAGAAAACACTTAGTAAATTTTTTTAGTATTGGTTCTATTTGTTCTTTAATTGTCTGAACTTCTTGATGATAATTTGGGTTTGAATATATGTTTATTTTTGTAGGCACATATCATTGCGTGCTAAAAAGTTTGAAATATCACAAACAAGATATTTTAATCACTGAGTAACTATGGGACACAGAGTTCGCTACTACGATGTACTCTTTTCAAAAGGTGATTAAAAATGTATCAATTTGTTCATAATCCACTGAGTAACTATGGGGCACGGAGTTCGTTACTACGGACATTTGTGCTTATCCAGAAAGATTTATCGGTCTTTCATATATTTGACTTTTCTTGATAAGCTTCAAAGATTTGAAAAATATATGATTTAACTAGCTGGGCTTTAGAATGCCTGTTTGATCAAATTTATTGGATTTTAGAGACCTAATTTAATTGATTAGGCTTTAAAGGCTCAATTCGATATATTGAACTTTAGAGACTCAATTGAATTAATTAGACTTTAGAGGCCCAATTAAATTAATTAGGTTTTAGATGCCCAATTTGATTTATTGGACTTTAGTGGTCCAATTTAATTTATTGGACTTTAAAAGTTCAACTTAATTTATTGGATTTTAGAGGCCCAACTTAATTTATTGGACTTTAGAGACCCAATTTAATTTATATTAATTAATTTACTTATTTAAGAATTAAGTGTATATAAATTCCAATAAATAAATAATTTTAATTGATATTTATGACATATTTTCCACATGTCGTCTTTTCATTGGGTGCAAATTTAATATGATTACAACTACTACACCTATAATTTATATTTTTGTGGTAATTTTCAAGAAATACAATATATAACAAAGGAATATTGGGGAAGAGGATTAAGAGGGAGAATAAAATTAGAAATATATTGAGAGATAGAGAGATTCGAAGAGAGAGAGACAGTCGAGAGGAGATGAACGACTGAAATTGGTTTTGCTTGTTTCATTTGCCAAATGATATTTAATTTCTAAACAAATAAGTAATGGGCTTAAAATCACGAGATAAAGCCCAACTAATAATTAAATCTCCAACTATAAATAGTAATTCAAGGCAAAATATTATATGAAAATAGTTCATGATACACTTATCATGAAATAATTTTAAAGTATCATTAATTTTATCGGAAGTATCATTAATTTCATCAGGGATATCATTAGTTTGAGTTAAAAAAAATTGTTTTAAATTTTCTTGAACTCAGACTAATGATACCCTTGACAGGTTTAATGATACTCCTTGATGAAATTAATAATAATCTAAACTATTTTATGTTAAACTTATTATGAAGCGTTTTCATATAAAATCTACTCATAATTCAAATGTGCTAATCCCTAGAAATTAGCTTAAGCCCAACCCTAGAAATGATCTCCAACAGGTCCATGACACAATCTTAGGTCAAAATTCTATTAATAATATTTTTATATGATTAATTCAATAATGATTCTAGTGAATTCTATTACATCCAATGTCGATAATGATTCTGGGAAGTTCTATCGTATTGTGTATTAATAATTATTTTAGGGGATTCTATCACATTGTCTTCTATGGAATTCTATCGTATAACCTCAATTAATAATATTTCAAAACAATATATATATATATATATATATATATATTTATTTATTTATTTATTTATTATATATATAATAAAGTTAATCAGCCTATATTTGAAAACTATTGAATTTTCCTACCAAAATTATTACTCCCTCCGTCCATGAGTAAACTTCCCACTTTCCTTTTCGGGCCGTCCACAAGTAAGTTTCTCATTCCATAAATGGAAATAACAACACTCTATTATATATAAACTTTAACCTCCAAACTCACACAATATTACAAAAATGTCATTCATTCACTTTACTTTTCAACACTATTCATTACTTTATCCCAAAAGTCAACATGTGGCCCACCATATATTAATAAACAAATACACTTTCTTAAACCATTCAACAAAAAGAAGTGAGAAACTTACTCGTGGACGGAGGGAGTACTAAATTAAGTATTAAATCTTTGGTATATATCTTTAAAATATATATTATAAATATTGACAAATAATTATTTACAAAATATATTGGATAAATATTGATAAATAATATAAAAATATGTTGAATATATCTTTGAAATATATATTATGATAAATTCCTGTATTTTGTAGTATAAAAGATATTTGGAAATCATTGAATTTTAAAGGGCTACATTTGGAAATCATCAAATTTTCCCACCAAAACTACTGCTAAATTGAGTAATATTCATTTTAAATCTTTGGTATATATCTTTAAAATATATTTTATTATAAATATTGATAAATAATTGTCTACAAAGTATTTAGTTATATTTTTTAAATATAATTTATAATAATTGAGAAATAATAAAAAAATATGTTGAATATATCTTTGAGGTATATATTATGATAAATTCCTCTATTTTGTAGTATAAAAAATATTTCAAGTATTAAAAAACATTATTAAATATTTTTGTGAATAATCAATGTATAGAAATAATTTAATATATAGTTTGTAGAAGTATATTTTTTTATAGAAGTTATTAAAATAAATATTTATTAATCTAAATGAATAGGACCACTCTTTAATTTTTTATATTAGTTATTTTCACTAATGCATATTAGTTATTTTCACTGAAAAATATTATTTATGAAGTGTGTTGATTGTTTTCACTTAAGGGTATTAGTTGAAGGGACGAAGAGTATTAGTTGTTTAACTAAATAATATTAGTTTTTTATACTAAAAATATTCAAAGTAGTTTATGTATTAACCAATTTCACTCTATACATACTTTTAATTTTTTTGTAGAAGAAAAAACTATTTAAATTAATTACTTCGAAGAAAGCTTATAATAGACATATAACAATTAATATATCAATATATTCCATTGGGCAAACCATCAAATATATAAGGGCACATTTGTTATATTGGAATAACTTTGAGGGATATCTTTTGGGTTAATTAATTAACATATAACCAATAAATACGTTAATGCACTTTGTCATCTACAGAGAAAGGAAAGAGTAAGATCTCCACAAACTCTATATTCCTCAATGAGTATGTATAGAGTGAAATTGATTTACATAGATCATTGAAAGATGATTGTTTTCGGCTGAAGAGTGTTACTTGTTTTCATTGAAAGATATTAGTTTGTTTTCATTATACAACTAATGCTCTTAAATGAAAACAAGCTAATACTCCTAAGTGAAAACAACTAATACCCTTCAATGGTTCATGTATGAATAATTTTCACTCTATACTTTGTCTTGCTCAGTCTTTTTGCCTCTAGAGTCGGGATAATTTCACCGATAATAATATGAACAATACTCTAATTGAAGATAGAATAAAGCTCTGTATGAACTGACTCAACACAAGAATGAATAGAAATTAAGGGTTTCGAACCTCAAGCCTAGAATATATCTGGAGAATACAGAATAATATTAGTTATTTATTTATAAAATTCATTATTATTTTAATTGCATGCATTTATCTCAATATTATAAAAATAAATCTTAAAAGTTAATATGTACGAGTAACAGTGTGAAACAGAAGACTTCATAGATGAATTTTTTTAATTGAAAAAAGAAAAAAGTGAAGAGACTTTATTCATCATTTTACAAATATTTCGTTCAAAGATACACTTGAAAAATATTGTGGATGGTCTGGATTATTTGAAGGACAGAGTTATACTTGCATCTACCCTTGAATAGTTTAAAGTGTTATGGTGTGTCGAATCATGATTTAAATTAAAAGTTGAGACTTTAGTTATGTTACTCAGAAATATAGATAATTCAGGAGGACTGTGCAAATAAGACTAGGTGACTTTGTTCTAGAAAGTACAGATATAACCAGAACTAATTCAGGTGAGATGGTGTCGATTCTTAAACTTTCACTGACTTCATTCGACCCGAGACTTCCATTCAAATTTCAGAAGAGAAAATTCACATTAGTCGTCTCATATGAAATGTCAATAAATAAGAGTCAATGACAATCGCTAGCTAATGCTCGCATATTTTTAAAGAATCCAGTTTTCAGTCATAGTTAGGTGTACATGAATGTTTTAAGAGTTACAAATCGCAATAATTTGAAGATTTTGACGCTTCTCAGCGTAGAAAATCCTAACTAGACTAGATTCGGCAAATTGACATATGGTTTAGTCTACTTTTGATTCCACGCAATGACGTTCATCGAAAATGAAAAAATGTGATATTTAGAGTGGTGCTTAAAAATCTATAATCCTTTCGATTTTTTTTACATCTTCTTTAATATGGATTCGAAGCTTTTACAAAAAATTCTTACTACGTAAATCATAAAAAAAAGTTATATGGTGAAATACAAATAATATTAAGACTGTCTCATATAAATAAAATTAATATTTATTACTCTTTGTTTTCACAAAAAAATTCCGACATCTTCATTACTTTCTCAATAAAAAATAAACCTTATAATAAAAGATTAATAATATTATTTATTTGAAATGAAAAATACTTTAATAGTAATACTAAAAATACTCTTAAACATAAACAAACAGACTTCGATATAAATCCAGAACTCATGAATTAATTGTACAATTATAACCGTGCATCGCACGGGTTAAGTTACTAGTATACTTTATAGTAATACAAATTTTAATTTAATAGTCTTAAATTTTTTAAAAAGACTTTTTTCATGAAGAAAAGTTAAATATTCTCTATTTTATGTTAGATTGTTATAATTTTGGGGCAATTATGGGGATGTTAAATCAAACAACAACAAAATCAAGTAAATCAAATTGGTCACATTAGAAAATTTAATGTTCGTGGTTTAACAATGAAAACAATTGTCCATTGAAATATATGTGTATTCTCCTTAAAGCTATTAAAACAAGTACTCCCTCCGTCCATGAAATATAGTCATGTTTCTTTGCACATGGTTTAATGCAAAATGTCGGAGGGTGTTACAAGGTTTTCTGAGATTCGTTTTTTAATAATATTATCGTTAATGGAAAGTTCGTTTCGCATACTTTCCATAAACGATCATTTTATTAAAAAACGGACTTCGAAAAATTGCATAATACCCTCCGACATATCGCATTAAACCACGTGCAAAAAAACAGGACTATATTTCATGGACGGAGGTAGTATTTTACTAATTTGAAACATTGATATATGCTAGATTTATGGTACACTTTTGAGGCTACATTAGAAATTAAATATGCTATATGTGATCAATTTTTAGATATCTAAATAAAAAATTATACTCATGAAAAACAATCAAGTAAAACACATTCATATTAAGAAATTTGGGGTTTAGGGCTTAATTATAAAATAATTTTATGTCGATTAATAATGCAAAGAATCCGGTTAAATCAATTTAACATTAGAAAATTTATAAATTTTTTAAACAACAACAAATTTGTTTAAATCTATTTTTTTATGTACATACAAATTTTATTTCAGGCAGTGAAATTCGTCGGGTCTAATACTAGTAAGATACTATATTCCATAAAAGTTGTGTCATTCCCCCAATTGTTAAATTTGACAGAGGACGGAGTATATTTTAATTGAAAATATTAATAATGTTAAAAAATACACATAAAATGTAAATAAATTTTATGGTAAAATAGATTCATATTTTATTTTGCTTTAATTTGTTTATTTTATTCTTTTCTTAGCATTTGCTTTACATTTTGGTTTCTGTTATTTTAATTTTAGTATCATTGTAGTTGTGTCTACCCTCTTTAAAAAATTTGTACAGCCACTTCTTTAGAATTAAGCAGAATAATAATATTTTATTTTAGTTTTCACTAACATCATTTCCAGAAGTTATTACATGAGGTTGAAATTTGTGTAACTTGTATGTTTGATGGTAGATATTGAGTTTTCCCAGTTTGAAGTTAAGGTGGGATCTTTGTTCTAAAGATTATCCATTAGCTAATTGTTACTGGGCCAAATACTTATAAACAATCATTTTTGGATGGCCTTGAATGCAAATACTGAAGTCGTTGGAATGTTTGAAAGTGTATATTCTCGAAAAAAATACAACAATATGCACTATATTTTTTTTAATTGAAGCGCTGTTGGTAGGCAACTACAAAACACATTGTCTTTACTCGTCCCAAAACATTGCTTGCAGGTTTAATGATAAGTTTGGGACATAGTTTATCACTGGTAATTAGCTTTCGTCGTATAAAATCCTGAAGAAAAGAGTAACAGAAGTGAAACATATTTTTAATCCAAATGAATACTTAAGATTTATATTTAATATTCTACTTTTAAATGAATACGTATACAAATATTCAAATAATTTAACAATTCGAATACTATGTATATTATTTGTTTTGATTCAGTTTGTTTCGTTAAATTGCATTTCTTTTTTCTTGAAAACTATAATCACCATCTCTAGGACTCTACCAGATAATATCAAATAGCTTAAAACAATATTAAAAAATAATAATTCGAAATACATAAAACAAGAGCCTGTAAAAAGTATAGTATTTGTTATGTTCCTATGTATACTCTATAAGTCTTAATCCTCTATATTTGGTTGCATGTCCAAACTTAAGGGTGTTAAACACACCGAGTAGAACATTCAATTGCTCTGATTTGAATTACCTTGAGAATGTCTTATGTTGGAGTTGTGGTGGACCCTTCCAACCCTAACTTTTTTACGACCTGTCATCCTCATCCTCCTCTTCTTCCACAGTACTTTCACCACCTGTGGCTCCAGAACCTACTTTAGCACCCGACCCAATTCCATTACGCAACGGACCTTGTGGGGACCCAGAATGGCCCACCACTGGCTTTGCCAATTCTCCGCATTGATCGCGTACCACCACTGCGTAGTTCGATGGCCCAGCTGACCACGTCGCAACCTTTTTTACGTGAATCCTATATTTCTGTAATTCCAACCAAATGTCAATATTAGATGTTGCTATTGAAATTCAACTAAAAAAAATACAAATTTTGGACTTAGCACCTTAGACAAAATAAATTAAAACATACTCCAATTTCACAAAATTAACCAATCTAAAAAAACAAATCCAAAGTGAATTAGTGCCTAAGATTAATACTCCGTGCAAATTTAAAAAAGGGTATTGGTTGTTTTAATATACTTTACAATTAGTTTAAAAGTAAATTTCTTGTAAACTCGGTTCACATATACTTTAAAAAATTGTACTAGGTGTTTTAATTATAAGTATTTCTATCAAGTTAATTCATTTTAATGAAACACGTAACATGATGAAACAAATACAAGTAAAATATAAACAAATTTCATGGTAAAACAATGTATACTTTGTGTTGATTTAAATATCACCTGCAAATGGCTTTTAACTTCATCATTGGTGAGACCATCAACTTTCATGAGTTCCTTGATTTGCTTAGGTGTAGCCGCTGTGAAAAAAAATATCAATTTCAGAATATTATACTTAATTTTATTTTCTAAATAAAGAATATTTAATTATAAGTTATAATCTCCTACATTGTGCTCCACCGAGTTGGTGTAGTGCGTCAACAAATCTCTTGTGCAATTCTGGTGACCAACAACGCCTTTGTTTCCTCTGTTGTTCCTGTTGCTGCTGTTGTTGTAATTTCACCTTACCAAACACACAACTCTTTTTCTCATATGATTCCACCTCGCTCTCTGCCATCGAGAGCGATAAACCATCGCCTCCTGCGGTTCCTTCATTTTCCTTCATTGATGGTTTCTTGAATGGCACAAATGCCCCTACCCCATTCCTAAAAGTGAACGAAGACCCCTCTTTGTACCCCTGCTGAGATTTTGAAATTTTCTTATAAAAAAATGTCATCTTAATTAAATGAAAATTTAAGATTTTTTGTCTCATAATTTATCTACTTTTAATTTTGGTACCAAGAAATTAATATTTTTTACTTAGTTTCAAAATTTGTTCAAATTTAACCTCAAAATTGTCGAATAGTTGAAAATTGTATCGTTTCATGTCACATGAGAATTTAATTTGAAACCAAAATTAGACCGTAAAGAAGCCATAAGAGTCAAAATTGGAAACAGCATCAACATCATTTCAATTTTTCCATTTGGATTAGATTTGGATTAAGTTTTGAATATTGAGATTAAATCAATTTTCCTTTCAATTTTAGGACTAATAGGGAATATTTTAGAGAGCAAAATCAATTCAAATCATTTTAAATTAATGTAAATATCTTTTGTAATCTTTTTGGGGGCGTTCACAAAACGGTACAATTCCAAACCACTATTTACAAGATAGTACAGTGTTCAAAAAATATATACTTATGTTCAATTTTTTTTATGCGTTTGTTCAATTATTTTGTACCAATTTGTAAAAAGTTGTTTGGAATTGTATTATCTTGCACTTAATCAATCTTTTTGTATATTTTTCTTGTAAATTTCTGTTGTACCATTTATGAGTGAAAATCATATCTCTTTCTCTTTTCTTATAGGGACAAAAATAAATTTTTTAAGTCGAAAAAGTAATGATCAGTTTTGCAAAACAAAAAACAAAATATAATGAAAAATTTACCGATCTCAGTTGTAAAACTGGGTCGTTATGTTCATAGTGAACAGGGGTGCTCCAAAGCTGAATAGAACTCATCCAATTTTTCTTCTCATTGAAGTCAATTGACATTTTTGTCCTTCCATTTCCTTCCTCGTCATTTTGTAAATGTACCCTTCGCTTCTCCTCCTTCAATCTCTCAATAGCTGCAATAATTTCAAATAAAAAACATAACTACATATGCGATAGGAATAAAAAAAAAACATTTTCATCCCGTAACTTTTACTCCTTTTCCGCAAATCGTCCAAGGTGACACCAAAAATTGAATATAAAATGAGCAATATAAAAAATTACAGGACTAATTATTGATTTAAAAAAAAAAACTATTTTGGAACGATTAAAAAAGAAAAAGAAGTTATGGGATGCAAATATTTTTAACAAAGAATTAAGAGAGAGAGAGAAAGAGAATACCATCCCTTAAAAGGTGCATGCAACATGGAAGTTCACGTTTAAAAGCTTCAATCTTTCCCAATTCTTCTTCCAATTGATGAACATGAAAATCGAGCTTTAGTGATTTTTTCGACAAATCATCAATGGCGGCCACATCCACGATTATATCCGAAATGGTCTTGGATGCAAAATTCGAGCCCACATCTAAATTCATTTCCTTAATATTCTCACTCATTTTCTTTCTCCTTGTATAAATAAAATACTTTTTTTGTTGGAATATAATTGTGTGTTGTTGATACTAACTTCTCGTGTCGTAAATAGACACACATGGAATGTGGGAAGGGTGCTCAAATTTATAGAAATGTGAAAGGAAATAAAAATGATGGGAGGGGCATATAAGGAATAAAAAAGATGTTCTCTTGAGCTAGTTCACACTTTCGAGTCCTAACATAATTTGGTGCAAACAAACTTTAGTACAGTCAAATGTGGGAGTTATGGAATCTTTTTGACTTTTGTCATGTAAATATTTTTGCTTTTTTGTAATGGGTTTTTTCATCTTTTCATTAAACTCATTTTCCAATATTTCCCAAAAGGGGTAAAGCTTTGTGGGTGATACTAATGGTTGGATGAGAATAAACTTGTCCTTTTGCATTAAAATGAATTTGCGATTTAATAAATATGGACCATGAAAATATCTACTTTATTATATTTGGATTACTAAAAATTGGGTTGAGAATAAATGTGATTATGCACATCTATCTCCACTTTATTGAATATCACTATAATCAAATGAGGAAATTTCTGAATATTATAATTGAAATTTGCGCATAACACACGTTTCATCTTTACTTTTTAAAATAAGATTGTAGCATTTATACTTGGAAGGTTGCATCATTTGGTTGTCAAGATTCACAAATTTTGTTGGGATGGAATCAGATTTTATTTATTTGTAGAAGTCCCATTTTCTTGAAATAAATTGATGGAACATTAGGGGTTGAAAGGGAATAATATGGTATGTAGATGGGTGGTCCTAAAAGAACGACCAACTCTATTAAGTTCTCTTGTTACTTTTGATTCAGATTCTTTGATTCCAGTTATCTTATATGCTTTTTTGTTTGGGAAACCTATGAATTATCTAAAGTTATGGCTTGTTGGGAATGTCTCACTCAATGTATATATGTTTAGTAAATTGAAATTCACATTTAGTGTAACCGTTAATTTTTTTTTAAACATAACTAGTTAATAAATCAAATGAGAAAGTACTATATGAATAATATTTACGGTGAAATTTATTTTAAATTTATTAGTAAATTACACTAAAGGTATCAACTTCAAAGGGTACTAATTGTTTTCACTAAAGAAATTAGAAGTGATATTAGTTATTTTCACTAAAGATTTTAATTGTTTCAACATATAATATTAGTAAATTCTTGTTCACGGTAATAGTTATCGTGAGTATTGTTCACATAATACTTTGCCAAATCAAATTAGACACAATTTTAAATGTAAACGACTTATAGTAATACTTCACATGAAACTGAATTAAAAGTTTTAAAGTATCAATTATTTAATTAAGAGTATTAAAAAATCTCACCAGAAGTATCAAATATCAAGATCAAAGGTATTGTATTATAGTTCAGGAGTATCAACAATTATTTTTTATACTACTGAATCTATTCATATTTAATATAAAAAAAAGTATTGCATTATAATAGTTAAGTTTAAACTTTAAAATACCAAATCTTCAAAACTAGGGAATCAAGAATTGAATAATGGTTTATGAGTACAGAAAGGAGTTAATATCACGAATCAGTTTCATATAAAACCTACGCATCGAATCATGGATGGTAATACATAAAATCGTTTTAAGGATTTTATTTTGTGAGACGAATTTATATTTGATCCACATCAGATCCATCTCAACCATTTTTTTTCTTTAATAATACTTCGTCATCCTTTGTTAAGTTTTTTGGGCTTTTCTACTGTTAGAAATGTTTCGTCCTTCCTGACGTTGGAAACTTTTTTAATACTATTGTATTCTCAATCCAACGTATACTATTTTTTTTATTAGAGCATTTACAGTGTACATATAACAATCGCACTACATCTTTTACTAATAAAATACCCTTTTTAATTTAAGATATTAATTACAAAAGTAGACATATATACAAACTAACATTTTATATCTAAATAAAACACTTTTTTATATATAATTAAAATATTTATCATAGTCAATCCTCCCTAATTTTCCAAAAAATGAAGCAACACTCTCCTTTGATTTTAAAGTGCAATTGCAGAAAAAAGAAATGGTAAATGGCATTGGCGGCGGCGCTTTGGATGAGAAATTTGAGGATGGGGGTGATGATAAAAAATGAAGAATGATGGAGAAGTTGATGTTCGGATTTGGATCTGGTGCTGTTCAGGATTATCCTGTGCAGCACAAATACATAGCTAAACTAATTGGTCTAATCATGTATTTGGTTTTATGGGGTCAAACCAATTGGTTTAACTATGTATTTGTACTGTATAGGACGGTCCTGTACAACACATGATCCAAGTCCATGATGTTCAAGGTATTTTTAAATTCTTCCTTTGTTTAGGAAAAAAACTACAAATGAAAATAACTAATTGTCTAGAAAAAAATTCAATATAGCTACAAAATTTTCAATGAAAAATTATGTAGTGAGATTTACCTACAACTTGTCTACAAAATTTTCTAACTATATAGACTCTATAAACATCTTCATTCCTTATCGAATTTTTGTGGACAAAATGTTTGTATGTCGAGAGATGAAGATGTCTATATAATTTAAAATTTTAAAATGAATAAAAAAATAGACAAAATATTATATGAAAATAGTTCATGATACGTTTATCATGAAACAATTTTAAAATATAATTAATCTCATCGGAAGTATCATTAATCTCATCAGGGGTATCATTAGTCTGAGTTCAAGAAAATTTAAAACAATTACAATATAATACCACTAACCCAAATTAGTGATACCCCTGACAGGTTTAATGATACTCCTGATAAAATTAATGATACTCTAAAATTATTTCATGTTAAACTTATTATGAAGAGTTTTCATATAAAATCTACTAAAAAAAATATCGATATAATCGATAATTATTGAATTGAAAGAACATTATGGAAATCAACTGTACCCGCGTCATTACTTGGGACTAACGAGAATCATCATAAACAATAATTTGTCCCTTTTTTTTTTGAACGGACAATATTTTGTTTTCAAGTAATAAAATAGATTTTAATTATTTATTAAATTAATATTTATGAAAAAACCTTAAGTTTGTTAATTTATAAATTTTGTAATATTTTGAAAAAAATATAAAAGGAATATTTTGGCAATCTTATATATTTCTTTAAAATTTTAATTATTTTATAAATCATATTGTCCACATCAAAATTGAATTATGCATAAAATTATTATTGAATTCCTGATATTAGGAAGTATCCTAATAGTAAAACAACCCAAGTTTCGTATTTGTATTTTGCATAAGCTTAAGGAATACAATATTACAAGTATTGTAGTGTTGAGTAGAGTATAAGGTATATATTATGTTTTTTTTTTTAAATAATTGGGGTATTACTAATTACTCTTGGGATATTACTAATTTATATTTAAAGTATTTTTGTTAAAATTCAAGTGTATACCATGCACTCAAGTGTACACTAGAGCTATTCTATCTTTAAAGTGTTGGTAATTAATCAATCAAGTAAATATTTCAGTATATGAAAATTTATAGGTTTCAATGGTAACTCCTTCGTTCCATAATTATTTAAACTTCATCAATAATTGTTGTTTGTTAACCCAAAAAAAAAAAAAAAACATTTGTAAACTCAATCTTCACAATATTCATATATTTACATAAAATGTCATTAATTTTGGTGCCCACACATACATCCAATTCAACTAGTTACATTATAAATAGAAATTTACGAAAATTATCACTCATTACATATATTTTTTTAAAATATTGTCAATCATGGGGCAAACAATGTTGGGACAAAGGGAGTAGTAGACTTGGGTTATGTACGAAGAACTTCTTAAGATATTACTCCCTACGTCCATGAAAAGTACGTTCATGGATTGACGCAAGGTTTAAGAAAAAGGTAGATAAAGTAAGGGTGTTGCGAAGTCCTTTATGAATAAAATAGGGTTGATATTATATCAAAATTCACGACCTTTGAACTCAATATTAATTTCACAACCTTCAATATTTTTGTGTAAATTCACCACATATTTAATTTTTCAATTTGGTACACATTTTAAAATTATAACATAATATGAATTTTTCAGCCAAGTGTTCGACACTTCTATTGCCCTCCATGAGACGGTTCCATCCGTGAATAAAAATCTTCCCTCCAAACATTAAGTTACCCTCATACATAACAAAAATTATGTTAAAAATGTGAACTGTGTGTTGGATTGAAACAATTTAAAAAGATGGTGAATTTTCAAAAAAATATTGAAAATTACGATTAAATTGAAATTGAGTCAAAAGGTCGTGAATTTATATAGAATTAACCCAATAAAATTGTTGTAAATAAGTGCGTAAAATAAAAGACGAGATTTGTTCACCCAGTTCGTCGGGAACGACTACGTCTGGGGGCGAGCCAAGCCAGGAGTTTCACTAATATTCTTGTGTATGAGTGTTTACAATTATGAGTACAATAGTCTATTTTTAAGAATAAAACCTAGTCTAAGATATAAATCATATTGGGTTATTGGTCCATTAGTAATGTCCACATCAAATCTTCTAGATTTGGAATAATAAATCTTCTAGATTTACAACACTCCCCCTTGGACATTACAACATAACATAAATGTCTTGTCATAAAAACTCCACGTGCTAGGTATCGGCCAAATAATAAGTTAGGGAGGAATGTAATCGATCTTCTAGATCAAATCTTCCAGGTTCATTCGGGGTTACCGCTCCCCCTGAAGACAACAACACTTTGAGTCTTTGCATCCCAATACCACGAATGTACTTTTCAAAAGTAGACGTAGGTAAGGACTTAGTAAACAGATCTGCTAGATTGTTACTAGATTGCACCTTTTGAATGGTAATCACGTCACTCTTCTGGAGTTCGTATGGGTAGAAAAACTTAGCTGAAATATGTTTCGTCAGGTTTTCCTTGACTTGTCTTCAATTATAACGGTGGGAGGTGTATCGTCTTTAGCGATACCACACGAGTCACCAATGTATTTTACCAAGGACCTTAACCAAACACATTCTCGTGCGACTTCAAATAAAGCAATTATCTCTGAGTGGTTTGAAGACGTGGTAACCATGGTTTGTTTAACCGATCTTCATGAGATCGCGGTACCACCACAGAGAAAAATGTAACCAGTCTGGGATATGGCGTTGTGGGGACCAGACAAATAGCCAGCATCTGCATAACCTACTAAGGCTTTGTCTTGGTTCTTACGGTAAAACAGTCCAAGATCTTGAGACCCTTGGAGGTACCGTAGAACATGTTTAACATCATTCTAATGTCTCCTTGTAAGAGAAGCGCTATGTCTCGCAAGCAAATTGACAGTAAATGTAATGTCCGGCCGAGTGCAATTTGTGAGATAGAGCAATGCTCCAACAGCGCTAAGATAAGGAACTTCTGGCCCCAAAATTTCTTCTGAATCTTCTCTTGGTCTAAATGGGTCCTTATCCACTTCGAGGGATCGGACAACCATAGGGGTGCTAAGTGGATGAGATTTATCCATGTGAAATCTCTCCAATACCTTCTTCACGTAGGTTGACTGATGTATAAGAATTCCTTCTGGGAGATGCTCGATCTGCAGGCCGAGGCAGTACTTGGTTTTACCCAAGGCTTTCATTTCAAATTCAGCTTTCAAGATTGAACTGGCTTCTTCAATCTCTTTGCATGTTCTGATTATGTTCAGGTCATCAACATAGACGGATATGATGCAAAAACCACCTTGCGATTTCTTCGTGAATACGCATGGGAAAGCTTTATCGAATGTGTATCCCTTCTTCTAAAGGAATTCACTAAGTCGGTTGTGTTGGTGATCAAATTTAATCAATAGAATTAGTGACTGTTTTAGTTCGGTTTAAGACCACCAATCAATAACGTGTGATTGATTACCACCGTAAATGGTAAATCGAAGATTTGGGTTATGAAATCGTAAATACGAAAGTCGAAATCGTATTAATTTCGACTATGTGTGCATTTAGGTGTTTAAGTGTATGTTTTAGGAATATTTGTAAATTTGAACTTGTATTTCTTAGCTGGAGAACAACTATTTATAGAGACTAGCAAGCATGAGGTGTCTATGACTCTTGGTCTCCCTAGCCTGCATGCTTGACAAGTGTCCTATTGACCTTTGTTTGACCTTATCTAAGCTGAATCTTAGTTACAAAGTCTTCTTTGGTCTTATCTCGGACTTCATTGTTGTTCGTCCAGGTCGGTTTAGTTGATCCAAAATGGTTTTTTCATAGAAGTTGTTCGCCTTTTGAGGGTATGGCTCAGAAGATGTTCGCCTTTGTGTTTTACACAGATTGGCTTTGGGATCTTGGTCCTTTGTTCGTTTCCATACACCTCTTAAGCTGGTAGGTGCACCATCTTTCATAATGTTGTTCGTCATTATCAAACTTGGTGGAGGGTCCATATTTGGCTTCGGGTCTCTAGACCTGTTCGCCAATATGTTGTTCGTCGATAGAATTGTTCGTCAGTTTATACAGTCCCTGGATTGGTTTATGCACCTCAATCTTTGATTTGGGGTTGGTTCTTCATAATCCTTTTTAAGGCTTTAATCCTTATTCGCCTAGCAATAATTGATGTTCGCCTATCAACAATTGCCCCATATCCTGACTAAATGTTGCCTTAGAAGAACAACTTTGTGGCGAGCAACTGTAGTTAGGATACTATTTTGGTGAGGATTTGGACGAACATCATTGATTTTGGCGAGCAACGTTGGGTTCACCGTTTCACCTTCCCACGATCTGGGGGACGTACGAGGATGACGTGGGCGGTATGATTGAGCGCCGCCCACGCGCGAGCATTCCCAAGGTCACGCGCTTCTGTATTTGCACATAAGTCCTTTAATTTTCAAACTTGCTCGAAATTTACCCCGTTTTTCTTCATTTCGGACCACTTTTTTGGGGTAATTATGGGTTTTACCCCGTTTTTTTCATGGGGTATAAATAGAAGTGGGAACTGAAAATTTCCCACTTCTTTCAACTCTACTACAGTGCTTCGTCGTCGTTCCCCCATTCCCGGTGAATTCAAGCTTTTTCTGACGAGATTTTCCTCAAATTCTTGCTTCCGGTTTAATTTCAAGGTAGTATTTTCGTTTTAATCACTTGATTTTCTTTTTATTTCTCTCTTTTGTCTTCGAAATCCCCCATTGCCGCCGTGTGGAAGTTTGCATCGTCATCTTCTTCGGAAATCGCCGCTGTCTGCAAGTAGTCTCGCCGCCGTCTGTGTCCTTCTCTCTTTCTTCCATGTCTTCTCATTCGAGCAACAAATCTGAGGAAACCCTTGATCCCCTCTTTCCCATTGTGGCACACAGAGACCAACCTCCCTTTGAGATCTCCTCGGCATCGTACCCCCACGTGGACTCGGTTGTTCGATCGGTGGAAGATACTGGTGCTCGCCCGTCAGGGAGGGAGGTGGTGGTTGTTGCGAACAGGGATTCCGAGGAGGGCTCTTTGTCTAGTGCTGAATCGGAAGATCCCGAATTTGACGAACTGACCCGCGAATTTCTGGAGGGGATAAACTTCCCATCTCCAAAGATGCTGGAAAACGAGATTCCAGTGGGAGTTGCTCGGCCTTTCGAATGGCGAGCATATGCTGAGGAACACGCGAACCACTTTGCTCGCCCCCAAAGACAAGTAATGGATTTGGTAAAAACTGACTTCCAGGCGAGCAAAATCAAGAGTGTTGTCCTCGAGGAGGATCTTGATTCGATCTGAGAGACCTACAAGATCCCGTATGACATTCATATGTGGGCTCCTAGGAGAAAGGAGAGAGATGATCGCCCACCTCCAGGATGCACGGCGATCAACATCGATACCTTGATGGCTGGTCTGAAGCTGCCGTTACCCCCAGTTGTTGGTCGTTTTCTCGAGGCGACCAACCTTGCCATTACCCAGATCACACCAATTGGGTGGATGAATTTGCTCGGCGCCATGTGTTTGTTCGCCCTAGAAGGATATGTTGATCGCCTTACTGCGGAGGAAATCAACTATCTCATGACAATCACCAAATATCCCATAGGTGAAGAAGGCTACTACTACCTCAAGGCCAGGACCAGACTTAAGATGGTAGAAGGGGTGCCGAACAAGATCAGGGATTGGAAACAACACTTCTTTTTCATAGGGGGTGATTGACGAGCATCTTCTGGTCCACACGGTGGCATTGGGCGAATAAACTCTCCCGCCGCTTATGGAATAATTAAGCGTAAGTTTATCTTTGTTCGTTTTTTGAACTGTATTGTTCTAATTTAACTTTTCTTGTTTGCTCGCAGGCCCTCGATTGGCCAAGTGGAACTCGGAGGAAGAAGAGATTGGTGCAGAGTTTTTATTTACTTCCTGCTTGGTCGGCCTACGCAATAGAGCAGATAGGGCCATCCAGTATCTGAGCGAGGAGAAGTGTCAAAGAGTTGCTCGCCTATTCACCTATCCCCACCACTTAGAGACTCAGGTTGAGGTGCCCCCAGGTATATAAAAAATTTCCAACTTCCCACTAAAAACTTGCTCGTCTTCCTTACTCTGAACTTGCTCGTCTAACTTTCTAACTCTTTTTTTTTTAGTCGAGCAAGTCACAGTCGCCGTTCCTCCCAGCTTTGCTCTCCTAGAACAGAGGTATTCGAAATGGCGCCACCAAGAGGACGAAGAAAGAAAGGAGATTCATCTTCTAAAGTGTTGGCGATGACCAATAAGGCCCCTGCTGCCGAGCAAACCCAGCGCATAACTCTTCCGCCGAGCTCATCACCTATCCCAGCCCCCGTCTCCTCCCCTCATGGTTCAAAAAGGCTGAGAAAAGGTGATGGCTCGTACGTATCCCAGCCACCCCCACTACTGACAAAGGGAAATCTAAGGTGGGAGGATCTTTTGGTCGCCAGTCTTCCATCGAGGCTGCTCGCCATGCTCCAACTGATGAGAGGAGAGGCAAATCGAGCAAGGATAAGCACACTCCTCCCCGCGGACCTAAGGACATCACATATCTCGGGTGGGATGGAGCCAAATTTGCCGAGTAAGGATTCTTCTTTGAACTCTTCCAAGAACTAAATAAGTTAAAAATTCACTAAGTGTTGAAACTTTTTTGTTCGCAGGTATCGGCCTAATGACCACCCAGGGCGAGTAGACATACTTCACCAGTACGCCTGCTCAAAGACCCCGGCGAACATTCGTGACATCTCGGATGATCATGTTCGTCGGGCAACTGAAATAGTTGCTCGCGCCTGGTCAAAGCCTTTGAACAAGGCCGTGCTCACCCAAGGGGCCATTGACAACTTTCATCTGACAATGGTGCAAGCTGCCAACTCCCTCGTATCTGCTCAAAGGGGAATGACTCAGGTGGTGGAGCTGGAAGAAGCTGCTCGCCAACATGCTGCCACTGTTCGCCAACTTTCAGAGGAGAAGGATACAATGGCGAACAACTTGAATGACCAGATTGCTCGGCTCAATAACCAGATCTCCCTCTACATCGATAACGAAAAGAAATACCTTGAAGAAATTCAAGGTTTATCTAGCGAATTGGGAGGAAAAGAGGCCATGCTCGGCGAAGAGAAGAGCAAACTGTCCGCGGCCGAGCAGAAGATTGCCGAGCTCGAGGTGGAGGTCACTCGCCTTAGAGAAGTGGAGGCCAGCACCTTTACCCACGATCAACTTGAGGCAGAGCTCCAAGCCCGGTCTGCCCCCATCTCAAACCTGGGATACATATGCGCTTATGCCGACTGCATCCGCATGACTGATGCGTATGATTTTAGAGATATGGTGGAGGAGATGGGCAAGGACTTGTCCGAATTTATGGAGCACTCTTCCCCGCCGAACAACATTGAAATGTAATTGGGGGATATTGCCGAGCTGGGGGTTAAAATTGACTGCCTTGACCCCAGCATCACTATTACTCGCCCTCCACCTATGGTCGATGAGGGCGAGCAGGAGGAGGAGCCGGCCGCAGCGGACGAGCAAGCTGCTAAAGAGATGGAAGAGAAAGCAGCTGAAGACCTGGCCCGGGACATGATTGTTGATCCTCCTACCGATCAAGCCCAAGACCCTCCTTCCGCCGAACAGCAATAGGCTTAGGACTTGGCCTTTTTTCTTTTCTTTGTAATAGTTGTTCGTTCCTTTTGTAGTACTTTTATAATGGCTTTTCAAAGTTGTACTATTTTTTAGGCTTCAAAGCCTTTATTTTAATGAAGTGTCTTTCTTTTGTTCGCTCATTTTCTTTATATGTTAATTGTCTTTACATTTTTGTCAATGCTTTTGCAATTATAACATATAATTTTGGGCTTTATTCGATTTGAACTTTGCCTTAATGGAATTTGGGTTTAGCCTTAGGTTCTGCTCATCTTAAAAGACGAACAACCTTTAATTGACTTTGGTCCTCAGAATGGACTTGTACCTCGAGCTCTTGGACTTTTCTTTTATCGAACAACTATGTATACATAATGAAAAATTTACAAGTGTTGTAAGACTGCTCGTCACTAACATATACAACCTGACGAACAACTTTTGAACACTAACTAAAAACATGCTCGCTTATAATATTTTTGCCAAGCAATTTTGTCTAAAAAAGATGAAACAACACTAGACTATGCAATGTGCCGAACAATTTTTCATTCTATACTTAGCAAAATTTTCAAAAAATTAGGCAAGTTTTTGGTTTGCCTTAGTTCACTTGCCCCCCAAGACATTTGTTCGCCCAATCAAGGACTTGTTCGTCTCATTGATAGTACTTCTTCAGATGTACAGCATTCCAGGAGTATTGGGCAGGTTTGCCTTCCATATCTTCGATATCGTATACACCATTAACGAATTTTTCCGTTATACGATACGGGCCCTCCCAAGTTGGTCCCAATACACCTGGAGGTTGGGCGAGCAACTTTCTTAGAACCAAATCTCCAACTCTGAATTCCCTGATTTTAACATGGGAATTGTAATATCGTTATGCTCGCTGCTTATAGGTAGCATTTTTTAGCTCGGCACTTAATCTTTTTTCTTCGAGCAAATCCATCTCCGTAACTAGAGCAGAGTTGTTCGCCTGCTCATCAAAGTTGGTCGTTCTGAACGTGTTGGCCTTTAATTTAATTGGTATTACAGCTTCTGTTCCGAAAGCCATTGCAAAAGGTGTTTCTCCGGTGCTTGACCTGGGAGAAACTCTATATGCCCACAGGACTTCCGGAAGTTCTTCAGACCAACTGCTTTTGCTCTCCGCTAGCCGTACTTTTAATGTATGCTTGATTATCTTGTTCACGGCTTCGACTTGTCCATTCGACTGGGGATGATAGGGCGTAGAGTAGTGTTTTTTTATTCCCCACTTTATACAGAAATCTCTCAACTTTTTTCCATCAAACTGCGGACCATTGTCTGTCACGATGGTTTGTGGAACTCCAAAACGACAAACAATGTTCTTCCAAATGAAGTTGATCATTTTCTGCTGCGTGATCTTTACCATGGCCTCTGCTTCCGCCCATTTCGTATAATAGTCGACTGCCACGACGGCAAATCGAACATTTCCAACTCCTGTTGGGAAGGGACCAATAATGTCCATTCCCCATCTTGCAAATGGCCACGGGCTATAAACTGATATGAGTTGTTGGGCCGGGGTATGAATGTTTGGAGTAAAAATTTGACATTGATGGCTAGTCTTTGCTTTCTTGATAGCATCCTGGCGTAAAGTCGGCCAATAGTAGATTGTCTGATAGTTTTGTATGCCAATGCTTGTCCCCCAGTGTGATTTCCACATACTCCGGCATGTATTTCTTCGAGTATTGCTCGTCCTTGCCCCCTAGACAAACACTTGAGAAGTGGGATTGATATTCCTCTTTTGTAAAGCTGTTCACCCACCAGAGTGTATCTGGCGGCTTGATTTGTTAGTTTGGCAGCTTCAAAAGGGTTGTTTGGTTTTTTCCCCACTTTTCAAGTATTTGACTATACTTGTTCTCCAGTCTTCTTCTTCACTTGCTTGTTCGTGAAGTTGGTTGACTTTATAACTTTTTGTTGATGGATCACTCATTTTTGTAATTATAATATCTGTCAATTCTGCAGGTCCTTCGCTTGTTGCTAGTCGGGTCAATGCATCGGCTTGCGTGTTGCTTGTCCTTGGAATTTGTTCAATGAAGACTTGTTCTAACAAGGACATTAGATAAGCAAAAATCCGCTGATATTCGATCATGTGATCGTCTTTCGCCTCGTATTCACCTCGGACTTGGTTCACAATCAATTGTGAGTCGCCGAATATTTGTAACCATCTAACACCTACTGCAAGAGATAGGTGGAGACCAGCAATGAGATCTTCATACTCAGCTCCGTTGTTGGTGGCCATGAAACCAAATTTGATCGCCGAGGTGAATACTTGTCTGTCAGGGCTAATTAGAACTACTCCTGCCCCCGAGGCTACGTTGGTTGAAGATCTGTCAACATAAAGATGCCAGGGGTGATCAAGTCCTCTCGTCGGATCTGGTGGGAAGGTTAGTTCGACTATAAAGTCGGCTAACGCTTGCCATTTGATCGCTGTTCGAGGAGCATAGGTCACCCCGAATTGGCTAATCTCTAGTGACCATCTTAGTAGACGACCAGCTGTGTCGAGGCGATGGAGAATTTATATGAGTGGAAAAGTTGTTAGCACTTCAACTTGATGGTCAAAGAAGTATGGTCGTAACTTCCTCACACTCATGACAAGTGCGTACGCCAGTTTCTCGGTTGGAGAGTATTTGATCTCCGCTTCATGTAAAGCTTGGCTAACGTAGTAAATAGGTTGATGGAATTTGCCGTCTTCCCGTACTAGAACAGAGCTGATTGCCACTTCTGACGCAGCTAAGTACAAGTATAGCTTTTCTCCTGGGACGGGTTTTGATAAGATTTTTACATCTCCCAGGTAGTCTTTAAGTTGGTCGAATGCCTTTTGGCAGTTGTTAGTCCATGTAAACTGTCCTTTCTTGATGGCTTCGAAGAATGGACGACATTTGTCCCCCGATCTGGATATGAATCGATTCAATGCTGCTAGGCATCTCGTGAGTCTTTGCACCTCTTTTATTGAACGTGGTGGTTGCATATCCATGATAGCCTTGACTTTTGCTGGATTGGCTTCAATCCCTCGTCGACTAACAAGATGGCCCAGGAATTTTCCGGAATGGACTCCAAAACCGCTCTTCTTCGGATTCAGCTTCATATTGTAATTCCGAAGAATATCGAACACCTGGGTCAAATGTTGAAGATGATCTTCTTTTCGGGGACTTTTGAATACAATATCATCCACATAGACTTTCACCGTATCTCCGATTTGTTCGTCGAACATCTTGTTTACCAACCTCTGGTATGTTGCCCCGACGTTGATAAGGCCGAAGGGCATTCTCTTCCAACACAACAAGTTTTTATTTGTATAAAATGATGTGTTCTCTTGATCGTCTGGATGCATTGGAATTTGATGGTACCCGGCAAAGGCATCCATGAATGTTAGCATTTCATGACCTGCTGTGCTGTCCACCAATTGGTCAATATGAGGGAGAGGAAAGTTGTCCTTTGGGCATGCTGCATTTAGATCTGTAAAGTCTATGCATAGTCTCCAGGTTCCGTTTGGTTTCCTCACAAGCACTGGGTTTGCTACCCATTGTGGACAGAGTGCTTGTCGGATTAAGTCGTTGTCTAACAACTTCTTTACTTCTTCATTCAAGGCTTGATACTTGTCTGGGCCATATTTTCTTCATTTTTGATGGACGGGCCTTTTTGCTTGATTGATGTTGAGCTTGTGACAAGCATGTTTTGAACCTATTCCCACCATGTCTGCATGAGACCAAGCGAAAACATCTAGATTTTTGCTGAGGAACTCTTTCATTCGGGATCTGTAAGGCTCAGGGAGCTTAGATCCTATGTATAATTCGAGATCCTGGTTTTCAGGATTAACTTTGAACGCCTCCAGTTCTTCAACTGGAGTTGCTCGTCGTTTTTGTCCTTTCCAACGAGGATCAAGTATTGGTCCCTCAGGGTTGAAATCATTTTCGATGCTCATGGGCTCTGCTCCCAAGCGGGGATCTAGATCGTCTGTTGGCCCTAATTCGTTGTTGTTTGTCAATTCCTGGCCCTCCAAGTCGTCTGATAAATGTTGCTCATCACCATCCCTTTGTTGTTCGTCAGGTGGAAGTTCTCTATGGGTGGTGATGAGTTATTCGTTCAACACTTGTTCGCCAGAGTGTTGCTCGTCAGTATCCATGTGGTCCTCTATGTCCATCATGTTCTCGAGTATTAATGGTTCATCAGCAGGATAGCTAGTTGTGGCCTCCATCATGGACACTAATGCATGTTTGGCTTGCAGCTATAGGAGACATTCCCTGACCTTTCTTTGATCTCCCTTCACTGTGCCTGCTCCGCTTGCTGTAGGGAACTTTAAGCAATAATGGTAAGTTGAACATGCAGCTTTGAATTCATTTAGCAAAGGTCAACCAAGAAACCCATTGTAAGTTGATTCCTGATCGACGACCAAGAAATCAACCATTCTCGTTATGTTTTTCTCGGGTTCCTCGACCGTTACAAGCTGAACGGACAACCTAATTTCCCCTAACGGGACTGTTACAGCATTTCCGAAGCCTAAAATTCTATGATTTGAAGGTCGGATGTAACCCGAGTAGTCTCCAAGCTGGTCAAGCGTTTTCTTGAAAAGGATGTTGGTGTAGGCTCCGGTGTCCACCAACAATCTGTGCACTCTGGTCTCCATGATCTTAGCACAGATCACGAGCAAATCGTTATGGGGGGTCAAGATTCCTTCCAAACCCTTCTCAGTAAAGGTCAACTCTGTTGCCTGCATGATGGATGGCTTAACCCCCATTGCTTGTACTTGATCGATCGCTCGCAATTCGGCTTTTCTTTTCCGGTTGGAGATCGGTGGTCGTTCGTCAGAACATCCTCCCGCTGGTTCCGCGGGTTCCATCATGTATAGGTCTTCAAGCGGACGAGCAGCAACAGCCGGAACTGGTCGTCCAGGTTTATTATTTTTCTGAGGTTGATCATCCTCATCCTCAGAGTTGCTCTTCCGGACTCTTTTTCCAGGTTGTCTCTTAACAAAGTCGGAGAGCTTCCCCTCCTCGTAGAACCGCCAAAGCTGCTTGAGCAAATCTCTACACTCGCTGGTAAAGTGCCCCACGCTTTGATGGTAGGCACAATACTTGTTAGGGTTGAGTTTGCCCGTGTCTTGACTGATTTTCCGGGGAGGGGAGAGCAACTCCTTCTCTTTCACGTTCTCATAAACAGTATCGACTGACACTGTTAGCACCTGGTTCAACTTTTTCTTAAGTTCCATCCCTTTAGTGAATGTCTTCATGTTTTTCGGGACTCGGTAGCCGGTTCCGCCGAGTTTCTTATTGTTCTCCTTGGGATCAGCCTTGTTCTCCCCCAAGTTTGATTGTAAGGCCTCGTGCATGGAAACGAATATGTCGGCTTGATTTCTGAACTCAGCATAACTTCTTGGGCACTTCAGACGTATCTCATTCCATAGCTTCGATCCTTTTTTCAACCCGGCCATAACGGCAACAATTTTCGTGTCCTCGCTGACGGGTTCACCTTCTAACAGCACCTTGTCGAACCTTTCCATGAACGCCCGATCAGACTCGTCATCATTTTATTTTAGGTTGGACAACCGGTGCTTTTGGGACAGATATGATCCTGCCGTAGAGAAATGGGAAAGGAACTCTCGGCTCAGTTGAACGAACGAGTGGATAGATGCTGGTGGCATCGCCGAAAACCACTTGTGCACCCGATCCCCCAAGGTTAATGGGAAGTTTCGGCATTGGGTGGCGTCGCTGGCTCCCACCGAGACCATATAATCTGAGTACTTTGTTAAATGGACCCTGGGATCAGCAAGGCCATCGTACTGGATACTTGCAGGGAATTGGATCTTCTTTTGAATCGAGGCTTTTAGAATGAGAGATGATAACGGTGAGGATGGCAAGCTGGTTGTCCCTACTCCTCTTTGTTGGTCCAATTGTCCCTGCATGCTCTCCACTGCCCTTCTTAGGCTTGATAGCTCATCCAAAGATGCCCCCTGACTTGGAGGCTGTTCGGCGAGCAAAGGTACAAATCCTGGAGTGGGCAAATCCTGGAGCTGTTTTCTAGGGTTGCTCGCCGCATTTGGCCCTAGACGCCTGAAGGCAGACTGGGAGAGTCTCTCATGAACTGAGGGGCGTGGTTGTTCAAATGTTGCTCGCCCACGCTCTGCTTCCTGGCGAGCAAATTTCTCCTGGAGTTGGGGTTGACCAAGTCTATCCTGGGCACTGGAACGAGTTGTTCCATGACTCGACACTGTTGTTCGCCCACGAGCAGACTCGGCTTGACCCTCTCTTGGTTCGACCACCTTGGCTTTGCCCTTATCCCGCCTGACTTGGGCACTATTCACCTCGTGTTATTCGCCCCTAGCTGACCTGACCCTAACAACTTCCAGGGGTCTGTCCTTAGGCCTCACTTGTGAAGGCCTATTCTGACCTTGTTGTCTCTGGAGAGCTTAGAGAGCAGCAATAGTCTTGGCCAGTTCGTTAGGGTTGTTCGCTAAGGCCTCCATTTCAGGTGGGAGATTATGGGTTACAGCTAGACATGCTCAAAAATAACTGGAACCGCTGGTTCGAACCGGAACCGCCGGTTTTGGAACCGCCGGTTCCACGGTTCCACGGTTCCGGTTCCGGAACCGAACCGAAACCGTAAATTACACGGTTCGGTTCCGGTTCCACTAAAAGTCGGAACCGGAACCGGCGGTTCGAACCGGAACCGGCGATTCCGAGGCGGTTCCGGCGGTTCCGGCGGTTCCGAGGCGGTTCCGAGGCGGTTCTACACTTAGAATTTTGAGTTTATTTCTTAATTTTTAGTTTTAAACTTAGAATTTTTAAATTTATTTTTTAACCCCTCCCCCAAATTTATTTTATAAACTCAAGTCCAATTTCTTTAACCCCTCCCCCAAATTTATTTTGTAAAATTTAAGATTTTAAGTTGTAAACTTGTAATTAGTAATTTGGAATAATTCAATATTCACTTTGTAAATTTGTAATATTTCAATTAGTTTGTAATAATATATATTAGATACTTATTTTAAATTAGAATTACTAATTTGTAATTGTTCAATTACTAATTTGTAATAGTTCAATTACTAATGAATTTTTTTTCATTTAATATGTCATTTACATTTAGATTAAAAAACCAAAAAATACAAGTAGAAACCCTAAAAAACTAAAAAAAAAAAAAACTAAAAGTGACTTAGATTTTTTAGTTTCAAACTTAGAATTTCTAAGTTCATTTTTTTAAATTAAGCTCAAATCCAATTTCTTTAACTCCTCCCCCCAAAATTTATTTTGTATAAATTAAGATTTTAAGTTGTAAACTTGTAAATTTGTAATATTTCAATTAGTTTGTAATAATAGATATTAAATACTTATTTTAAATTAGAATTGCTAATTTTTAATAGTTCAATCACTAATTTGTAATAGTTCAATCACTAATGAAATTTTTTTCCATTTAAAAAAAAACCCAAATACACAAGTAAAAACCCTAAAAAACTAAAAAAAAAAAAAAAAAAAATTAATTAAAAACCGCCGGAACCGGCGGTTCGGAACCGGAACCGCCGGTTCGAGAACCGAACCGAAACCGGTTTTCAGCCGGTTCGGTTCCGGTTCCTCCATTACCATTTTTGGAACCGCCGGTTCGGAACCGGAACCGGCGGTTCCGGAACCGTGAGCATCTCTAGTTACAGCAGTATGCTGTGATCTGTTCGCATGCCTGGGATTACGATCCTGGTGGTCGGCCGACGAAGCTCGGGTAGGAGATGCTCTCCTTGACAAGCGTGATCCTTGTGTTTCCTTGGATTGAGGCATTTCAAATTAATTTGTCTTAATTCTTATGATGAAGAACACCAAGAACACTTTTGTTTGAATCTTCAAATATTTCTTGAAACTTCCTTCAAATCTTCAAGTTTTCAATTTGAAGTCCTTGATTAATCACACTGAATCGAAGGTTCGAACCCTCCTTCTAGCGCCAATTTGTTGGTGATCAAATTTAATTAATAAGATTAGTGACTGTTTTAGTTCGGTTTAAGACCACCAATCAATAACGTGTGATTGATTACCACCGTAAATGGTAAATCGAAGATTTGGGTTATGAAATCGTAAATACGAAAGTCAAAATTGTATTAATTTCGACTATGTGTGTGTTTAGGTGTTTAAGTGTGTGTTTTAGGAATATTTGTGAATTTGAACTTGTATTTCTTAGCTGGAGAACAACTATTTATAGAGACTAGCAAGCATGAGGTGTCTATGACTCTTGGTCTCCCTAGCCTGCATGCTTGACAAGTGTCCTATTGACCTTTGTTTGACCTTATCTAAGCTGAATCTTAGTTACAAAGTCTTCTTTGGTCTTATCTCGGACTTCATTGTTGTTCGTCCAGGTCGGTTTAGTTGATCCAAAATGGTTTTTTCATAGAAGTTGTTCGTCTTTTGAGGGTATGGCTCAGAAGTTGTTCGCCTTTGCGTTTTACACAGATTGGCTTTGGGATCTTGGTCCTTTGTTCGTTTCCATACACCTCTTAAGCTGGTAGGTGCACCATCTTTCATAATGTTGTTCGTCATTATCAAACTTGGTGGAGGGTCCGTATTTGGCTTCGGGTCTCTAGACCTGTTCGCCAATATGTTGTTCGTCGATAGAGTTGTTCGTCAGTTTATACACTCCCTGGATTAGTTTATGCACCCCAACTTGATTTTCTTTGCTAATCATCTTTGATTTGGGGTTGGTTCTTCATAATCCTTTTTAAGGCTTTAATCCTTGTTCGCCCAGCAATAATTGATGTTCGCCTATCAACAGGTTGTACCACATGAGGCCCGATTGCTTCAGGCCATACAACGACTTCTGCAGTTTTATGTTATACATACTGCAATTTTCATCATCCCTCATCTGAGGAATGTCAAATCCATCGGGGATTTTCATATAAATGTCGGCATCAAGTGATCCGTATAAGTATGCGGTTACTACGTCCATTAATCTCATTTGGAGATTCATTTTAACTGCCAAAGATATCAAGTAGCGGAATGTTATTGAGTCCATGACGGGAGAATAGGTTTGATCGAAATCAATCCCGGGTCTCTACGAAACCCTTGAGCTACAAGCCTCGCTTTATACCTCTCCACAGTATTGTTCTCATTTCATTTTCGTACAAATACCCATTTATATCCTACAGGGATAGCGCGCGTGGGTGTACGAATGAAAGAGTCAAATACTTGTCTTTTGTTAAGCGATGCGAGCTCTGCTTCAATTGCCTCTTTCCATTTTACCCAATCGGAGCGCTTCCGGCACTCAACGATAGTTTTGGATTCTGGATTCGGATCGTTAATGGAAAGAGCAAATGTCGCTGTAAATGTGTCGTCGACGACAATAATATTTATATTACATGTTTCTCCCGTATCTGTGAAATTCACAGAGACTTCGACGTTTACGTCAACCAGACATTCCTCATTTCCCATTGTATTTGGGTCTGGTCGTTCCACGGTTCTAGTGCATTGAATATTTTGTGCACGTACTTCATCACTAGGACGCTCGTCTCCTAGAGACTTTGAGTTATATAGACGAATCTTTTCTAGAGATTTTACATTCGACTGACCAGATTTGCTAGCCTTTCGTTTAGGTGTATTACTATCTCTTGAGGTTCCTTTCCGCTTTTGGCGCGTGGGGCATGAGTACTTATTTTGCTTGGGACCTCAACCCTTTGGGGAGCATTTACTGCAGGTATATGCGATTTAGTTACACCTCTATGGTCAATGAACGCGTCTAACAGATTTATTTGCTAGATTTTGCAAGTTAATGATCTTCTGAACTTCTAGTTCAGATTGACTAGTGCGTGGATCTAGATACTGAAGATTACTTACGTTCCACGTAAGCTCCCGGCATTCATTCAATTTTGACCCCTAATGTCGGGAAGTGATCTTCATCGAATGTGCAATCAGCGAACCGGGCCGTTAATTGATCCCCGGACAAAGGCTCGAGGTATTTCATGATGGATGGAGAGTTAAATCTGATGTAAATACCGAGTTTCCTTTGTGGGCCCAAAGAGGTCCGCTTTGGTAATGTTATCGAAACATATACCGCACATCCGAAAATACGCAGATGAGAAATGTTAGATTCTTTCACACGCACTAATTGTAGGGGGGAATGATCATTATATGCAGTTGGACGGATTTGTATTAAGTGTGATGCATGTAGGACTGCGTGCCCCCAGCATGAAGTGGGTAGTTTAGAGTTCATAAGTAATGGTCTCGCGATTAGTTTGAAACGTTTTATTAGCGCCTCAACAAGACTATTATGGACGTAGGGGACCGAATGCTCCACTTTAATTCCCAGGGCCATACAGTAATCTTGTAAAAGCTCTCGAGGTAAACTCGGCTGTATTATCCATGCGAATAGATTGGATAATCTGGGGACTGAGCTCGAAGCTCGACCGTTTTCGCAATGAGCTTTGTAGGAGCTTGATTGTGGGTAGACAGCTAACATGCATATGTCCACCTAGTGGAGGCATCAATAAGGACCATGAAATACATAAATGGTCCTGATGCTGGGTGAATCGGTCCACAAATATCTCCTTGAATTCGCTTCAAGGAAAACCGGAGACTCTAGTCCAACCTTAGTGCGCGACTGACGCACTATTAACTTACCCTTAGAACATGCATCACAAATAAATTCATCAACATGAAGGATTCTATTATTCGAATTACTATGACCAATTGAATTAGGTAGAACCCTACGTATCATATATTGTCCTGGATGACTTAACCGCTGATGCCATAATTTAAAGAAGTTTGGGTTATAAAATTTCATACTCATAGCTAGATGGGAATTAGATGGCCGGATGTAGGAATAGTACAATCCGGAGGAGAAGGAAGGAAGTTTTTCTATAACTTGTTTACGGTTACCTCGAGTGATAGTCATCAAAAGGTATTCATTATTGTTCTCAGTTTCAGTTTCAATATGATATTCAATTATCCTAATGTTTCTAAAACTGAGCAGGGTACGCTTAGATTGTGGAAACAATAAAGCATTATCGATTATGAGTTCAGTACCCATGGGGAGGACAATGGAAGCTCTTCCGGAGCCCACTATCAACGTACTATCATTGGCTATTGTAGTTATACTCCCCTTACGTTCTATTAAGTTATGAAAATACTTCATATCTTTTAGGATTGTATGTGTGGTGGCGCTATCTACCAAACATAAACCACTATGTGCGTCCATCATGCAAGAGGAAATAGTCCAAACCTAATAGCTAATATGTTTACAAGACATAAATGAGAACAACAATATCCAAATAAATATAATGGACAGCGATTTAAGGTAAACACATCAAAGCTAAAATAATAGTATCATCCATAAAATAAAATAAAGGATCCAAAACATGAAATCGTCTTATTAAAAAACAAAGTACTAGAATAATCAAATGTGCAAATCACTCATTGTCTCATAAATTTTGAGCTACGGGCTCAAGAGATCATCGTTGTCTTGGTCAAATTCTGCTTCAGGCAGACTGTCATCTTGAGGTTCAACCATGGGAGCTTTCCCCTTGTCGTCATTTTGCATTATTAGATAAGCCTCAACCAAGTGTTTGGGAGTACGACACGTGCGAGACCAATGGCCTTTGCATCCGCATCTGTAGCAGGACTGCTCAATCATGCCTTGAGAGCTAGGTTTTCGTGGAGCGAACAGGTTCTGTGACCACCGGATGAACTACGACCTCGGCCTTTAGTCCAGAACTTCTTACTCACTCTCCCCCTTCTACGGTTGCGCCCAATCGCATGTTTGGCCCTATACTGCTGCTGGAGTACTGGGTTGCTAGCGTGGAGTGTTGATACAGAGTTCTGGATCAAGTTGGTTACAATACGCTGCAAAGCAGAGTTGTACTCCGTTATAGACTTAAGGTCTTGGTAACGGATGTTCAACCACTCGTATTGTGCCGAAGGGAGGAGTATGTCACTTTGTTGTTGGAAACGGTCCTTCAGGGACTTCCACAACATTCCGGGGTCCCTTTGAGTGAGGTATTCATATTTCAGACCCTCATTCATGTGGTTCCTAAGGAAAATCAACGCTTTCGCCTTCTGGGCGTTAGTGGATTTTGATCCTTCGACAATGGTTTCGCTCAACCTATTCAAGGCTAGATGGATCTCGACATCTAGCATCCATGTCGGGTAGTTGCTACCATCGAGAGCGGGCTCATCGAATTCTTTCATAGTGATGTCAGACATAATTCACTACAATTAATAAAGTGACATGGTAAGGGGCGTGACAAAATTTATTGACAACGGGGAAACAAGGATTTATTTGATTATTCTTGAGCACATAGAGGCAATAATTGGGTGCCGTCTACCCAAAACACAAATTACGGTCCGACAAGTACCGGATGCCGCCTACCCGGGCATAATATGCGGACTATAAGAAATAAACTATGTGTGGGAGGAATAATGCATGTAAGATAATTAAATCATAGATACATGCAAAATAATTTATTATGAACGATAATCACATGAAAATAATTTCAAGAAAAAATTACGACTTAATAAACATGCATATTCATGAGGCTAAATATTTCATGTATATTAATAAAATTTAACGAAATATTTTCAGGATTTTTAAAATAAAGTAATTAGAATTTTTTGTTATCCTAAAACGAAACCGAAATTAGATTAGGATTTCACAAAATTCCGGGAAGAATGGCGCCACGTGCGGAGGGCTTGCGCCGCCTCGACATCGCGCACGGAGGCAGCGAAGGGGCGACCGGCAGCGCACGGGGAGCACCGCGCTGGGCGGCGGCGGCTGCTGGGCCACGACGCATGCGCGGCGGCGCTGCTGGCGGCCGGCGGCCGTTGCTCGTTCGATTCTTAATTTGAAATTAATCCAATTCGAAACACGATTTGATTCAATTAATTACAAGAACAAATCAAATTAATAATTCTAGAGCATATAAATCATGTAACGCATGGATCAAATAATTCGGTACAGGGATTAATTCATATGATTTGTAGAGAATTAATTTTAGGGCGTACCGTTTAATCTCGGGCAGAGTCTCGTGCTGATAACGTGTTGTAAATAAGTGCGTAAAATAAAAGACGAGATTTGTTCACCCAGTTCGTCGGGAACGACTACGTCTGGGGGCGAGCCAAGCCAGTAGTTTCACTAATATTCTTGTGTATGAGTGTTTACAATTATGAGTACAATAGTCTATTTATAAGAATAAAACCCTAGTCTAAGATATAAAACACATTGGGTTATTGGTCCATTAGTAATGTCCACATCAAATCTTCTAGATTTGGAATAATAAATCTTCTAGATTTACAACAAAAATAATTGTGTATGAATTTAAAAGTTAATGTCGTGTATATAATTAAATTATGGTTGGAAGATGGTAATAAAGTGAATTGTTTCCATAAAGAGAATGTGTATACTTTTAGTGAACATACAAATAAGATAAGTGAACACACTTTTGATGGACGAAGTGAGTATATCTGTATTATTTTTTGTGCCCTTGCCATTAAATCTTTTTGGATCCATCCCTGGTGTTGAGATGGGATAGAAAGGAAAAAAATTGCAGAAAAAGAGATATAAAGATAGAGAGAGATAAACAGAGATGTGGAGACATTTACTTTCCATTAAAGGGAATTGAAAATTTTACTGGACATGTCAGTTTTTTATAAAATGAGCAGCTTAACAAGGGAGAGTATTAGTTAAATGCTATCTTACAGACTCAAATTATATACATCTATTTTTTTTAATTTGAATTCACAAAATTTTATGTAAGACGGTCAAAAGGCTATTTTAATACTCTTTTCGTCTCATAAAAGGTTTTACATTTCCCCTTTCGCCCATTCCCTAAAAGCTTTCACATCCCTAAAGTGGAATACCCTCCATAACTATTTTCTCATATTATTATATAAAAGTTTTTACTAAACAGAGAGAGTATCATTTTAAGGCAGAAAATTTAAAAATTTATGGGGTGTGAAAACTTTTATGAATATAACTAAAACGATAGTGTAAAAGTTTTTATGGAACGGAGGGAGGAGGGAGTAGAATATATGTGATAAGAGAAAACAATTTTATCCCCAAATTTGAGAATAAGTCTATCCGTGAAAGGGTGAGATGGATACTTTTAATCCAACAATCCAAATAGATAATAAAATTCTATCACAATTAATCAATCTCATCCAAATATATACATCCCAACTAATTCATTTAAGCAAATAAGGCCTAACTATTACTTTGAAAAAAAAAATATTCAAGTGGTGCATCTATTCACATGAGACCTACTCAATTTATTATTAAATAAAAAATAATTAAATAAAATTTGATCCCTCTTATATAGGTGGGACTCTTTCAAAATTCAAATAATTGGATTTCATTAAATCAAATTCATGGTTTGTGTAGGATTATATAATTATAATTAGAGTAATTCTTGTATGAGACCGTCTCATAGTATGAGACCAATAATATTTGATCCACTTTTAATTTAAATTGTGTCACTTATTAATTAAAAAGTTGTCACTTTTAAAAAGTGATAAAGTTTAAACAAAAAGTGATAATATTTTTGTTAAAAGTGACTTATCACTTTTCTTTAAAAATATTATCACATTTTATGATAATCCTATCACTTTTTTTTAATTTGATAGGTCTCATATTATGAGACGGTCTCACACAAGTTTTTGCCTTATAATTAAATTAAGAGTTGAAATTTTGCATTTGACCATTAGTATAAGAAATCTATATCTAAATTCAACGCATCCATCTTATCATCATGCCCACCTTAAAAAAACACCGAGTAACTCCCCCACTGAAACCCTCATTAAACCACTGAAGTCATCTTCAACATCACCAAAATATCAAAACACCAACCAAAACTGGAGAATAATTAAAATCTGGTTTGTGGAAGGTAGAAATACGAGAGAGACTAAGCATTAAATATTGATAAGAATAAAAAACTCTCTATTATAGGATTAATTGCATCAAACCACAGCATGGTAGGTAAATATTGCGCGAAATCCCCATAGGTTGCATTTTGATTGAGTCATTTGAAATACAAGAAATTTGAGAATTTATAAATTTCAAATGACATGGTTTTAGTTAGGTATTGAAATTCCTTCCATTTGAACTAAGAATTAAAGCAAAGTATTTGAAATTCATCCATTTAAATATTTTACCAAACAAGTGGAGTGAATTTAGATTGTGAATTTAAAATTCATATCTCAATTCCCTCGGTCCAAACACATTCTTATGATTTGAAAATTGTACAAAATTCCCTTGTGGTGGAAAAATTGTGTTTTAACTTTAGGAGGTGACAAAATGAGACCCATAACTTTTTTGGGCTGGTAAATTGAGGACAATAACTTTAAAATGTGACGATTTGAGGACAAATCAACTCGAATCAACCCAAATGGGGCCTTTTCGGCCTCATTTTACAACTTTTAAAAGTTATGATCCTTAAATTATCAACTTGAAAAATTATGGTCCTGATTTTTCCAATGTAAAAAGGTACGGTCCTCCAAAAAGTTACGATCCTCATTTTGTCATCATCCTTAAGTTACAGCCCTAAAAAAAAATTCTTCTCTTTGTAGTTTACTAAATAAAACGGATTCTCCACTTTTAATAAAAATGAGTTCATGTTTTATCAATTTCCTCTATCTCCCGTATATTTTTTTCCCAAGTATTAAAGTGTTGAGACTATATTATGAAGAATATAATTAAAAAAAAAAAAAAAACAGAAAATCATTAACTTATTTTTTTTTTAGAAAAATGATATTTCGCTTTATTTAGTAAATCATTGGGGAGTTCGTGCAATTTTCAAACCATAAGAAAATTTTACGCAACATTTTCAAACCACATACGAGGGAATTTCGTGCCATTAAACTCCTTTATTATATACTCCATCCGTCCACCAAAAATGTGCTCGTAATAAAGTAGATAAAATAAGTGTATTTTGGGGTATATAGGGTCCATTTATGAGTTAAATGGTTGATTGTGAGTAAAGTCAATGACATGTGAAATAATTATATGATAATTGGATAACAACAAAAATAAAAGTGTTGTAAAAAAAAATGAACACACTTTTGATGGACGGAGGGAATGAAAAAATTCAATCTCAGCTAAAAGTCCGAACTTGTGGAAGGGTGTAAAATTAATTCATTTAATTATTTTCCTTACACTCTCCCTCACTCATGGACCGAACTCAACTTTCCCTCTTTGGGGAGGTCCAATGAGTGGACAATTTAATATGGATGTAGTTGCTCTCAGTGGGAATCGAACTCAGGAACTTTGTCCGGGCATGAATCTTTTGGCTCTTGTTGATACCCAATAAATGGTTATTCTCCAACCAAAAACAACATCCAGACAGGTTCATAACTTATTTATGGACCCCTCGGCCGTCAGCCCGCCAAGCCACCGACCACCAGCCCGCCAAGCCGCTGCCACCAGCCCGCCAGAGCTGCTCACTAGGCCTTACACTTGAGGCTAATCATAGTTTAAAATCAACATATGTAAAGACTCTATGATTATTCATCAACACACACAATATATACAAGACATACATTTTAAGGGAAACTCAAGGGTTCTTTCTCATTGTTCTTTCATTCTACAATTTATTATTTGATGGGTATCATTTAGCAAACACCACATATAATCCTACCCGTTAATAATTTTAATATCATGAAAGAATTTTATTTCATTTAAGAGTTCGAATTTGAAAAAAGGTGTAAAACTAATTTATTTAATTTTTTTTTTTACAAAGAATATTATATATTGAGTACAAATATTTGTCGCGGTTCGATGAGGTCGATCGGTCTCATACACTACTAGAGTATAGACTACCGTGACTCGAGATGCAAATTCCAATTTTACGTCAATTGCTACCTTTCTACCCTTCAATACAGAGTAAAAAAGTCACCCATCAACTAGATGGACTCAAATTTGGGTCCAACGGTAAACAATGCAATGTATTTTTTTTTTTCTTTTTACCTTAAGACGGCCAATCACTATATTCCTTGAGAAAAAAACACATAAAAAAACATAAAAATATTCTAATACAACAATTTAAAAAGTGCAACAAATTTCTAAAAAAATTATAACGCAACGTGGGTATACAAAGTGCTATGGGTTTATATAAAACACAAACGGTTTTGTATCCAGTTGTGCCAACAATTTTATTTTTTATTTTTTATATATTAGTAGGCATTTTTGTTTTAGAAAATGTACGTTGTTGTAATATATTCTAAAATCAATAAGTTCCATTTTTTAATTTTATTTATTTATTATATTTAATTTACTTGATTAAAATATGAAACTTTATACTTTCTCCGTCCACCAATTTTTTACACACTTTTTTTTTGAGTTGTCAATCGATCTTTTACCTCTTTCATTTTTGGAAATAAACACCACCCACAAACAAATAGATGGATCTTATAATACATTTACTTTATTTACTTTGTCTATTTTCTCAATAAAATACTACTCCATTCGTCCGAAGAATTTGCACACTTTCCTTATTTGGACGTCTCGCATCAATTTGCGCACTACCTAAAAGGAAAACATTAATTTGTGTGTACACTCACACAAATATATACATATTTACTCTATGCCACTGTTTTACCCATTTTCTTAATTCACGTGTAATCCTTAGGGTGAAAATTCCTTTGGGACGGAGGGGGTTTTCATTAAATCTCGTGTTCAACAGTAATTGGATAAAAGACTAGTGGACGGAGTGAGTATTAAATTATGAATAAGTTTTGATAAAATGGTAAATAAGAAATTAAAAAATTATGGATTTTATGAAAATATATTCATGTTGAGGCAAAATTTAAGAATGGATGATTGAAGATGACTTTATTTATCATAAATATTATCGTAAAATGATGATTTTTCGACTCAAATTGAGTCAAAGATTGGAAGCAATTTAGGAAGAGACAATTTAAGAAATCTTCAAATACTATTTCTTAAGTTGGATATGCAATTTAGAAAGTGAAGATTTAATTTATTAAATACAGTAAGCAATGCACACAATTTTCTAGAAATATCATAATATAGTATTGAATTCTCATCAGCCCATATGTGAGATTTTTGAATCCGCGAATCCAATTTATCACGTGGCGAATCTAATTAATGGATTCTTGAATCCGTTGCACGAATCCGACTTGTTAAACATTAAATATGTACTTCAATTATACAGTAATAGACAAAGTTTTGCATGAAAATTGTTCATGATAAATTTATCATGAAATTATTTTAAAGTACCAAATATTGTATCAAGAGTATCAAGAATCTCATCAGAGTATCAAGAATCTCATCAGAGTATAAAAAATCGGGGTCAGTGGTGTTATATTTTAATTGTTGTTGATTTTTCCTCCCTAATTTTTTATAATTTTGATGAACTTTTTAATACACTTGATAAAAAATTTAATACTTTAATTTTTTTTTTATGATAAGCTTATCATGAACCATTCTCATATAAAACCTACTTTATTTTAAAACTTCAATACATACTACAATTTAAAAATACATAAATTAATGCACTTTGTCGTCTTTTAAGAAAGGAAATATGAATATCTCTCATATGCTCCATATTCCTCAATATTTTTCATTTAGATTGGGGATAATTTTACGGTATAATAATATGCACGATGCATTTTTTTTACAAGATCAATCCCATCGTCCACTGAGGGCCCCAAATTGAGACAAAGCACAACTATGCATGAACTGGTCCAACACAGGAATGGATAACACATGGGTCAGTGTTTTGAAACTGAGATCTAGATTAAATCTTAAGGATACATATTTTGGAATTATACGTGAAAGTATGTTTTTACTTTGTATAATACATGTATTAAACACTTTGTTTTATGAGAATAATTCTTTTATCACATTTACTTTAAACTAGTGTTGTACCCACCCGCGCGTTACGCGGAAGTTATTTGTATGGCTATATTGTCAATATAATGATAAATGATTTTCTAATTGATTGTTGTTTATTAGTCAATATCACTTTACGTAATAAAATTTTAGAGAGTGAATCTTGTGTGAGATCATCTCATGTAATAAGATGGTGAGATTAGGCATAAATTGAGCATGACAAATTAACACTTTGATAGGGGTGATTGTTAACTTATATTGTCTTATGCCATGAAATGGTCTCATGCAAGTTTTTGCCAATTTTAAATATTAGTTATACTATTAAAATATAATTTCATTGTGAACATATATTTAATTTTTACTAAAATATATATAAAGATAAATATAATTACATTTTGTGATTATGGAGGTTCCAACTACAAAGAAACCAGAAATAGAGAGCCTTCTTTTATCACTTGGAGATTTGGTTTTTAAAATAGTGACTTTATTGTGGTGTTTTTAGCGAGTGGGGTAGGTTCAGAATTTTTTTAGGTATGAGTAGTGGTACTCGCACTACATTTAATATTATCATTATGATACAACATTATCTTCAACCTCGCTTGATTGTTGAAACTATAACATAAAACTAATTGTGGTGAAATACATGGGTTTAAGAAATACACCAATATGAGAAAATAATTGAACTTGATTTTTATTTATCGATATATCATAATAAAGGAACAATGAGAATTGTCAGCATGAAAACTTGAAGGGTAATCTCGCACCAGGAGGAGTCAGTGACAATGTAGGTATTAAAGTAAGTTAGGATATATTAGGACGAATCAACTAAAATCGAACCCAAGTTCAACAAAAAATCCAAGCTAAATCAGGCCAATAATCCCAGATTTCAGGCCAAATGAGATTAATTGGTCCGATTTAGTTTGATTCGGGCTAATTTGGCATCAATTTGCGGCTTAGTTATTGTTTTTAGTTTATCCATTTGCAGAGTTAATATGCTAATTTTTTCACCATCTCTAAGTTACGATCTTTAAAAATATACTTTTTCCTATGAAGTACAACCTTGGTACACAATGAAAATCATTCTTGCTGCGACATCAATACAATTTTACTTCTTAAAAATATTTAATCATTTTTACGCAATCCAACACTTTTGCAAATCTTAAACCAAACTTATGTGAAACTAAACATGCGGAGATTTGTATCACCACTAAACATGTATTAATAATAAAATTGAGAGAATTTCCAGATCTGATATACTTCAGTATAATAAAATTTGATCATTCTTTAAAATATTTACACAGGGCATTGGTATGCATCCAAATAAATATAAATCTCAATAACCGACATATAATTTCATAAGTATTGAATTTCACAAAAAACTCAATGATTTCACCAACATTCACTGGGCTTTATTTTCCTTCGACATAATCTCTAAAATGATAAATTTGACTTTAATATGGTCCAAAAGTTAGTTTCATCATTGTTCAAACAAAAACTAATAAAAAATTAGAATAAAATAATAAAAAGACTACACAACGACATTAAAAATATATAATACATATCAACAAATTACTTTGCTTTGTTGGTATTTGTTACACTCAATTTAATTATTCTACGTAATAAATACTCTTACACAAACATGGTAACCATATTTTTTACTGGTGGATTAGAGAGGTGAGGAAGTGTATAAGTTTTATGGTTGTATTGATTGATATTTGGAGGGTGAGTATTTTAAGGGCTGTGAGTTTTTTTTTTTTTTTTTTTGTATAAATATTATATGTTGAATAGATTTAGAATTTTATAGTGGATGTATTTAAATATTATAAAATAAGATGAGAAGATTAGAAGTGGATGAACTCAGTAAAATAGCTATAATAAGTTTGTTTATAAGCAACTTAATATTTAATTTTATTAAGAAATGTAAATTATCACATATGATTTTGAATTAAAAAAAAAAAACCAAACTTGTTTGTTCTTGAAATAATTATAAACTGTAAAACCAATGTTATATTTAAATATATGTTTTAGAAAAGCAGTAGTTGTTATCATCAAAGAGTATTTGTTATTTTCACTAAAGGGTATTAGTTGTTTTCACTGAAGAGTATTAGTTGTTTACCGAAAATAAACTAAGACTCTTTAGTTAGAACAACTAATACTCTTCAATGAAAAGAACTAATACTCTTCAGTGAAAACAACTAATATTCTTCAATGATTCATGTATGAACCGATTTCACTTTATACATACTCATACATAAATCAGTATGTATAGAATGAAATTAGTTCATATATGAATCATTAAAGGGTATTACTTGTTTTCACTAAAGTGTATTAGTTGTTTCCAGTTAAGAGTATTAGTTGTTATTATTGAAGAGTCTTATTTATTTTTAGTAAACAACTAATACTCTCCAGTGAAAACAACTAATACCCTTCAGTGAAAACAACTAATATTTTTTAGTCAAAACAACTAATACCCTTTAATAGTTCATGTATGAATCATTTTAACTCTATACTTTTTTTCCCTCGTGGAGAACCATCTTTGGGTCTCATCCATTGTATTGATAGAAACACTCATCAGAAGTTCATAGCCTCCATTTTATTTTATTCTTTTTTAGCGAATCTCATATTATTTATGATATTATATTCAATCGCATGATTCTCGATATATATATATAACAACAAAAAATCATCTTCCCTGGTAAAAAGTAGGGTTGTCATGTGTATATGTCAGTTTATGGTGTCTGGTACATTATATAGTGGATGATTCTGATAATTCACAAAAATACTTCACATCTTTATAGACTTCAAATGAATCTACATTAAAATCTTAATCTACTGTGAATTCCTAATGAATATCTTCAAACCTCTGATGGATATATTCAGATCACTAAGAAGGTCTTCAAAATTTTGATGGATATTTTGGAAAATATTAAAACATCTAATGAATATTAGAAATATCTTCAAATAATTTATGAACAAACGCTCCAATCTACAAATATAAATATTTTAATATATATTTAAAAACTAAGTCAACTTACACATATCAAAAAATTAGATAATAAATACATGCAATGAAAAAAACTTAAACCACTGATTTGCATATGATGGTGGAGAGAATGAATAAGTGAAGAGTATAATAGGATCAAAATAAAATTGATCATAAAATCTAGCAAGTCATCAAATGGTACATAATTCACAAAAAATAAATAATCGGGTCAAAATCGGTCAAAATAAAGTATTCAAGCTCTGTACACAAACAATGAAAATCAATTGTGCTCTAACAACAATACCATCTTAAATTAAAAAAATATATACTATCTTTACACAATCTAATATATTTATGATAAATGTTCAACCATTGGTCTTCACGTTTTTTTATGAATTCATCACAATCAACCCTAAAACTCGTACGGAATAGTAAATGTTGGGAGAATTGCATTTTTAGTCCCATAAAAATATTCTCGAATCTGGTCTCATGTTTCAAAAGTAATACTTTTGATTGCAAAATATGCCCCAATCATTAAATACTTAACATACTTGGTACAAAAATTTGTTCCAACATTGCAAAATTGGTCTCAAAATTGGTTAACGATTGAAGCCATTTTTGCATAAAAGAAGACTGTTTTTGAACATTGGGACCAAACGTTTTTGGAACATTCCTATGGAACTAAATTGTAATTTTCCAATAAAAGTGAAATAGTGAAAATATAAAACAAAGAGGATGAACTTAATAAACAATTGGTGTAGGTAGTCCTATAATAAATATATTTATAAAAATAATCATATTTAATTTGATTAAGCATTGAAAATTTCAATTTCGATGTCGAATTTAATAAAAAAAATTAAAAACCCAACTTGTTTATTTTTAAAATAATTATGAACATGATAATAAACTAAAGTAATTTTTAAAGTTTGTGAAAATCAATTTTATGTTAATAACAGTAACAAAGACAAAAACAAAATTATATAAAAGATTATTTAAGACAAATATAATAAAATTAAGTAACCCAGATCTTAATAAAAATCACCACTTAAATCTCTCTAACTCGATAATGAACTGTTTCTAATGCTTAACATCTATGTTAAATAATACTCCCTTCGTCCTAGAGTAAGCTTCTCATTTCTTTTTGTTGTTTTATTTAAGAAAATATTTGTTTATTAATATACAATAGACCAACATATTGATTTTGTAAATAATAATGGGTAGTTGTGAAAAGTAAAGAGTAGTTGTTTTAAAAAAATTATTTATTAATATATGAAGTGTTGTTTTTCTCCATTTATGGAATGAAAACTTAGTATAAGACAACCCGAAAGGGAAAGTGGAAAACTTACTTTGAGACGAAGGGAGCATAAATTTATGTAACAAAAAATATTGTATCGTCATGAAAGTATGACAATGCAAATAAAAGAATCAACAAAAGAACTTAATTAATACCGAGTAGTCAACCTGGTATACAATTAATGAATCATTCTTGCTCCGATATCAATATCATTATATTTCTTAAAAATAATTTTATCATTTTTATGCAATCCAACCATTATAATAAATTTTTACCAAGCTTTAGTGAAACTGATCATGTGACGACATGTGTCACTGGCAAACCCGACTTTATATTAAACCGAGAACAAATCTCAAGATTTGAAACACTTCGATAAAATAAAACTGATTCTTCAAAAAAAAAAGTTCTCACAACACCGGTATGTCCTAATAAAAAAGATAAAAAAATATATTTTAAGCTTATAGCTTCAGTAAGTAATTAAAAAATACAGATACCAATCCAAAAAATATATAAATCTCACAAAATGATGTTTGAGTTCTGCACTGTTGCATTCACAGGAAGCTCAGTCATTTCACCAAATATATAATGGTTTTAATTTTCCTTCAAAATTATCTGAAAAATGATCAATTTGACTTTCAATCGAAACCTATAGAGGAAAACTTAAGTTTCCTATAAATGGTTCAAAAGCAATTTTTTCATTCATTTTTCAAAGAAAAATAATAATATAATATGATATAAAAAAAAGTTACATTAGAAAAAAAAAATGATACATTAGATCATATGTTACATTTGTTTTGTTGATTTATTTCTCAGTCTCCCTTCCTAATAGACACTTTTATAGAAAATGCTAATCACTTCTTGACTCAAAAGGTGGGGAAATATTGGCTTTTGGCGTATGAGATTGATGAGTGAGTATTCTTGTGAATTTGTGTGCAAGGTATTATATATTCAATAAAATTATAATTTTAAAAAATGGATATAGTTTATAAAAAATAGAAATGGGGTGGATGAATTTAGTAAAAAGTGGGTATAGATAGTTGCACCTTCTAATTTTTTGTGACTCAATCTTCGGTTCAAGGACTGACTTATCCAGATGATCAATGTTGCGCCTATAATTTATAACTATAAATTAACATTTCATATTTAATCTATAATATTTAATAATTTCAATACCATTATACTTCTTCAAAATAATGTTATCATCGTTATGCAATCCAACATTTAAAAAAAAAATTATACCATACTTTAGTGGGATGAAGAATATGTGATGACCCGTGTCACCAATAACCTTGGATTCTTAATAAACCGGGAACAAAACTTAGTTATGATATACTTCAATATAATAAAATTCGCTTCTTCTCTAAAAATGTTTTCATCTGTCACTGTTATGTCTAAGAAAAATAAAAAATATATTAAATTCAATTTCAGATTTTTATTTTAAATAAATAAATATGCTTTCAAAGAAATATAAAATCTTATCACTAAACGAATAATACTTTGAGCATTATAGCAATTTACGTAAAGCTTGATGATATCACTAACATTAATTAGTTCTATTTTCTTTCAAAATTTAAATTACCTATAAATTACCCAATAATATTTTTCATTTGTGTTAAAGTAAAAAAAAAAAGGTACAATACAAAAAAAAAAGATTATTACATTAATATTAAAAAGAAAGAGCATAATACATTTGAACAAATCACCTTGCAATTTCTTTCAAAGTCCATGTGCATAATAGATATATTAAAGACGATTATGTATAGCATATATACCTAACAAAAATGAAAAAATAAATTGAATAGGTCTTGCGTGATGTCATCTGACGGTATGAGAAAGGTTGTAAATTGGCATGACACATTAATGTATTGGTAGAAGTGATGTTAACTTGTGTTAACTTATGAATTGTCTCTATGAGATGGTCTCGCACGCACATTTGCAAAATAATAATAATAATAATAATAATAATAATGATAATAATAATAATAATAATAATAATAATAATAATAATAGTAATAATAATATGAAGATGACACATCACACATAACAAAATTAATTCACCTATTTGTATACATGATGATTAAAATTAATTTGTCAAATATTGTATTAACATCAAAATATTTAGATTACTATTGCTAAATATTTAACACATAATAATATAAATATAGATGGCAAGATTGTATACATATATTTTTTTTATGAGTATCTATAGTGTAAAAATTATTTATATATGAACTATTTTGTAATAATTTTAGTATAATAATTAATATACTTTAGTGAAACAACTAATACCTTTATACCTTTTGGCTCACATTTTTTAGTGAAGAACAACTTGTACCCTCCAAACATACTACTATCATTTAATGAAAATAACTAATATTTTTTAGTTAAACAACTCACACCTTTCAAAATGTTTAACGTATAAATTGTTTTAACTATGGCAAAGTATTATACAAAAATAGTTCATGATAAGCTTATCATGAAACAATTTTAAAGTATCAAATATTTGATCAGGAGTATCATTAGTTTGGGTCAGTGACATTATATTGTAGTTGTTGTAAATTTTCTTAAACTCGGATTAATGATACTCCTGACCATATTAATGATACTCCTGATCAAATATTCAATACTTTAAAACAGACTCATGATAAACTTATCATGAACCATTTTCATATTAAACATACTCTTTAAGTATATGTTTTGCCTTTTGGTATATATGATATCAGATAAGATGAATAATTCAAAATTATTGCTCTAGCAAAATAAATTATAAATATAATATATGACATGAGCTTATATGTCAGAAACGTAAATTACACTAATAAAAGCAATTATTATCTACTCACAATTAATTAATGATCTTGTAGAGCTTTTATATATTCCAGTAACTATGAAATATTAACAATTCAATCCAACCTCTTTAAAATTCGTAGATATACTTTTTTAAAAAATTGTTCATTTCCTAGATTAGCTCCCAACTTTCGGCCATATCTCCGACTCTAGCATTTTTTCTTCTTCTTTTGTTCATTAATTTATTTACTCAATTAATTCCATAGAATTCATCCAAAAGTTTCAACCAATTTGCCATTAATGGGTGAAGTTTAGGGTATTCAACCGATTTACCATTAATAGGATATGCTTAGGACATAGATTTCGATATTATATACGAAAATGTACCAAAAAAGAAAAAAAAAACTGCATACAAACATAATAATCCCAAAATTTGACTTCTTTTATTATGGTTTGAAATAAATTTAGTTGACAAAATATTATTAAAAAAATAATCACAAATATTAGTATAATTTATGTTCAACATACATTGCCAAATAACCCTATATCCCCTAAACTTAAGTATTTAAAAGATTTTCTTGATGGAGTTAATTTTAGGATATAATACAAAATTAAGTATGCGATAAGGAATTTACTTTTAAAAAGAATGTCAAAGGAAATTTAATAAAAATAAATTAAATATGTTCAACATACAATGCCAAATAACCCTAAACTTAACTGTTTAAAAGATTTCTTGAAGTAGTTAATTTTTGGATACAACACAAAAATAGGTATGTGATACGGATTTTACTTTTGAAAAGAATGTATTACAACAATTCAATTAAAATAAATTCTAAATTTACGTATGTGATAATAAACTTCATTTTTAAGGCGTTAAACTAAATTTACCAAGCAAAATTATCTATGTAATACAAATTTAATCTTGTAATACAAATTTGATCCTATAAGCTTGCTTTTGAATTTGATCCTACAATTCAATATATATGACAAACATGACGAAGATAATTTAATTTGAGAATGTACACAGGAATACAATTCTTTTACACATAAACTAAGCACACATGAATTCAATTAAACACATTTGGAATAAACAGAATGATGAGAGTCATAAACACTTGACCATATGTTCATGCTTTACAAATGTATTGATCTAAAATAAAAAAAATAAAAACTAAACAAAAACAATTGTCAAAAATATACTTATGCAACGGCCTACGAAACAAATTTACAATGAAATACAATAAACTAAGAAAAAAAAAACTATGAGCCACTGCGGCACTGCCGGATCCATATATCATCTCTAGCTTGTTCAAAACTTGCAAATGCAATTGGGAACTTGGAAATGCACGAGATCCATATCATCTTTATCCTTCTCAAAATCTGCAAATGCACCAAAATAAAAAAATGCATGAATAAACAAATAAGAAAGAACATATTGATGATGGAGAAGAATAGACGGAAATATATATAGGTAAAATAAATAAAATGATCCTTAATTTGTAGATACAATACTTAATCGAACGTATCACTCTAAGAAAAAAATGTAGCAATACACCTAAAGATCCATATCCTTTGGAGTTTGATAAGAAACTCCCTAATACTGCAACTAAACTCACTTTTAATTCAAGAGAAACAAACAACAAAAGGTCAAATAAACCAATGATGAATGAATGAATAATGGATACACATATATATAGGTAAAATAATTGTAACGGTCGCACATTCAAAGGTAGAATACAAAGGCAATAAACAATATCAATTATATTAAAAACAATTTAAATGCTACCATTAAAACAATTCCATAACAAATAGATAAAATGATCCAACGGTTAATATGTGAAGTACAAAAAATGATCAATGGTCATAATAAAATGGAGCCAAAACTAAAATAGGAAATCCTAGCTCTATTATATATTTATAGATATGAATGAATGTTAAATGTTTATTGCAACCCGTTCTATTTATAGTACGAGTTACATTGTAGTTATTGTGGTGATACCAGATAACGGAAGATCACATTAACGAGTTCCTTGTAACTAAACATACAAATTCACGGCTCAGGTGGAATTGAACAATCCGCCGCGAAAGGTCGATGTGTATATCTTAGATTGACCTGTCTTGACCAAGAGATTGCACTAGCACATTTAGTACGTGTTGAAGAGGACCTACAGCGAGGATAAATTCTTCTGTTCTAAAATGTGAAGAATTATACCTTAGTGATTATTGAATTCTTAATCTCTGTCACTTAAATATGACCGTGTGTGGTTAATAGTTATTGCTTTGATTTATGTTGGGTGAGAATCATCGTGACTTCAAACCTTGTATTTTGGGCAGTAATATTAATCACACGATGATTGCTAAGGTTTAATACAGAGAAACGTGTGCGAGTACAACTAATGTGATTTGTCCCATTGGTGGACTCAGAAGTTTTATCGTACCAAATCTTGCAAGTGAAGAATTAGTTTTTTCGGTACGGATAATAATGTTGAGCTGTCTTTACTCCAATGAAAAATATATTAATTAATTTAGAGCTATTCAGAAGCTCAATTAATTAATGGACTAAATAATCTTAAACAGGGGGGATAATAATCGAGAGCCTATATTATCGTAATATGGATTAAGATGGATAGTGCAATATTAATTTATTAGTGACACTAATTAATATTAATGGGCTGAATTATATTGGGGCTCAATATTGAAATTCAGAAGCCCATTGGAGGTCCAATCTTAATTCTCCTAAAATCCTCTCAAGTAACCCAATAAGTAGCCCGATAATAATAAGGTGATTAAAATAAAAGAAAATATAGATTGGTGATTTTCCCTTGAAATTTTTGAAAATAGTATTTTAGGAGAGAGAAAAGATTTTGTTGATTTTCTTGAAAATATATTATGGAAGATATGTTTTTTTTGGAATACAAGATTATCTCATATATTCAAGGAGATTCAAATCTTGCATTCCTATCCTAAAGTTTTCGAAAATCATCATATAATGAGGGGTTGTGATTTTTGTGGAATATTTTATTATGGAGAAAATAATATATGAGATATATTCAAGATTTCTTGTAGATTAAGAAAAGATTTTCTTCTCCCTATTCTACATGAAAATTTCGTCGTGAGCGGTTCCCACCGGCGAACGAATAAGGCGACAGGAAATACTTGAGAAGGTTTTTACGCTTGATAGGATCGGTACGCCTTGTCCCGTAGATCTCGATTGGACGTCGCTTCAAGAGGTATGATTTACATAAAATTTTTAGTTTTTCCGCCGTACAATTTTACCTGTTTATATTCATATGCATGTAAATTTGTTGTTGGCATAGGTATTATATGAATTAATTTAGGATTAATTCATGCTAGTAATAATTATATTTAAATTCGTATTTAAATTTCATCTCGAACAAATCCGGCCACTCGAATTTCCCCAACAACATAGTAAGTGAAGACTTCAACTTCATTGATGAAATTTTCAAATTATAAAAAGAAGAGTTAATTGCATATAAATACACCACATTTTCTCCAACTTTCAATTTAATCCTGAACTTCATGATTAAATTATAAAAACTCAACCTTTTAACGAATTTAAATCCGATACATATTTTTGTGTCTCCGTCCGCTTCTGACTGGTAGTTGATGACGTGTCTCGCCGGAGCGTCACGTTGCTTGCCAAGTTGGAATACACGTATTTAACAACCTTTTTTTAATTGCATATAAATACACCACCTTTTTTCCAACTTTCAATTTAATCCTGAACTTCACGATTAAATTATAAAAACTCAACCATCTAATGAATTTAAACTCGATACATGTTTTTGTGTCTCCGCCCTTTTCCGACCGATAGCTGGTGATGTGTCTCGCCGGATCGTCACATTAGACTACACGTATTTAACAACTATTTTTTCTTTTCTTTTTTTATTTCCACATAAAATATCATATCATACAGTATATATATATATATATATATATATATATATATGTGTGTGTGTGTGTGTGTTTGTGTGTGTGTGTGTATACACATAATAAGTAAATTTAATACCCCCAATTTCAGAATCTTAATTTGACGAAGAATTCTAAATCTAAAAAACCCCCAACCTGCGGCCTCCACAATCATTCCATAGATGAGTGGGAAGATGAAAACTCAAGTTCAATCTCCATTTCCATTGAAAATGTCGTCGAAATTTGGAGGAAGTAGTAATCGGTCAAAATCTTATAACCCACATGAAAATATTCAAAGCCCTATGAAGACGAAAAGAAAAGGAAAAATGTTGTGGAAATTAATTTTTTTAAGGGTTTAAGGTTGTGTATTTATACATACATATATTTGAGTAAGTCTCTTGTGCATTTGGTGTATGATGCACTCACTCAACAGTTGATAATGTATACACTGAAAAGTTAGTCTCAATCACACTGAAAAGTTAGTCTCAATTACACTGAAAAATTTACACTTTTCAGTGTAAACTTTTCAGTGTAATTGAGACTAACTTTTCAGTGTGATTGAGACTAACTTTTCAGTGTATACATTATCAACTGTTGAGTGAGTGCACCGTGCACTTGGTGCATATGAGACTTTCCCCATATATTTATATATTATATGATATGATATTTTATGTGAAATAAAAAATAAAAGAAAAAATAGTTGTTAAATACTTGTAATCTAGCGTAGCGGTTCGGCGAGACACATCACGGCTATCGGTTGGAGACGGGCGGAGACACAAAAATATGTATCGGGGTTAAATTCATTAAAAGGTTGAGTTTTATAATTTAATCGTGAAGTTCAGGACTAAATTGAAAGTTGAAGAAAAGGTGGTGTATTTATATGCAATTAAAAGAAGGTTGTTAAATACGTGTATTCCAATGTGGCAAGCAGTGTGGTGCTCTGGCGAGACACGTCATCAGCTACCCGTCAGAAACGGGTGGAGACACAAAAACATGTATCGAATTTAAATTCGTTAAAAGGTTGGATTTTTATAATTTAATCGTGAAGTTCAGGATTAAATTGAATGTTGGAAAAAAAGTGGTGTATTTATATGCAATTAACCCTAAAAAGAAAGACGTGAAATGGTTCTATTGACAATTTAGCAAATATTTCGCTCAAAACTAATCTTGAAAAATATTGTGGACAATTTAAAATTGATTGTGTAATCATGATCTTCCATTGTACGAATTTAGTTACTAGTTTTATGATAAAATAGGTAAAACAATTTTTTTTTTTTTTTACATTGAAGTGGATAAAAATACTTTAAATTATGAAAATAGGTATTTAAAATTTTCTTAGAAATCTTATACTAAGATCCATTTAGATTACTACAATTTATTTGCCTCGTGAAAATATCTTCCTTTACATTACTTGGTGTGAATCGTTCATTTTTCTTAAAAAAATAAAATAAAAAAATAGTAGTCCAAGATAACTAGTGGGGACACTATTGTCATCCTCCCATAAATAAACATACTACAAAACCTCAAAACAAGTTATCAGCCAAAGACCTTATCTAAACTAAACCCCAAAACCAAGGGCAGGACTTTTTTGTCAAATTGGGGCAGAAAAAGCATCGTGATAGGCCAACGTCGTCGTCTCTCAGCTAGCACGAAACGACACCGTTCGCATCTCCTCTCTCGATAACAATCCCTTCCCTTCCTTCCTCCGCCCACCGTATCAACACCAAATCAGCACCGGAATTTCCGATAGCACCCTAGCGAACCGAGGGCAAAGCCGTCTTTTCAGCTCGCCGATCCATCGGGTCAACTTTCCGACCGCCGCTGCCTCGCCGCCGACCGGGTAATGCGACCGCGGCGAGTTTAGGTGTTACGGTGCTGCAATTCGTCTGGCGAAATGGATCGGGCAGGGTTGACGGTGGGTCCGGGTATGGATATGCCGATCATGCATGATAGTGATCGCTACGACCTTGTTCGAGATATCGGGTCGGGTAATTTCGGCGTGGCCCGATTGATGAGGGATAAGCAGACCAAAGAGCTTGTCGCGGTTAAGTATATAGAGCGCGGCGACAAGGTCAGTTTTCCTTTGGTCTTATTTCTGAATCGGTTTTGAGTTAACTATTGGAGATAATTTTTAGTTTAGTAAGCAAATTTATCATTTTCGTTGCAAGTAGCAGTGTTCGCATATAAGTTCCTTGACTATGTGTGTAAGGTTTTTACACGTGCAATATAATGAATGGTATTTCAATTGAGTTAGGGTTAGAGTACTCTTACTCAGTATGCAAAATTGGATTTTGATTTGTGTAATGCCTCGTTTTTAATTGAAACTTAAGCTTTGATATGTGCTTCGATTTGTTTTGCTGAGCTATTAATGGAAAGAAGGATTAGAGTAGGTACACCAATGTGTGAGATTGTCTCACCAAATTTTCTGTGATTTCTGTATATCTGATTTTTGTTTTAGGATGTTATCGATTGGAAACCGTACTGTACTAGTAAGATAATGCTCTGGGAAACATGGATGTGCCGGGTTGTGTATTGGGAGGAAAACATTGTCCTGTGAAAACAAACATATTTATTTGTTTAGTCACTGCACCAATACCTCCAGTGATTTTCTAAGTTCAATATGCCATCTCACTGAATAATGAATTTGTAGGCATGTTTTAAGAGATTGAGTTTGTGAGCTGATGACCCCTTCATGTTTTAGAAAACTGAATGATTTGCATACATAGGAGAGAAACAGAACTGGTTTTTGTTATCAACTGCATTTCCCATAGTGATGAGTTCAGTTATGTTGAAACTAAATTTGTGCACTTATATTATGCCTGACACATGTTAACATCAAAGCTGTCAAGCCCGTCTAGAAATTAGTACTACAAATTGATTTTTAGAAACCAGTCTACCAATTAATGTTGGAAACTAATATTTGGGCAAACGTTGCTCATCTTAGCTACAAGCTGTACTGCAAAAAGAAAAAGAAAAAAAAAGCAACTATTAATCAGTTTCCTGTGCTTATTGGGATCTATGTGGAAGTGGAAGAGACCAAAATTGGTTAATGTAATAGTTTTTCACACAGTTATTAGGGTGTGAGGCCTCAAGGGGCATGAAGATCAGCGCCTCTACAGGCAAGAGATGGGCTATGTTACAGAGGATTGTGCCTCTCTGCACCTCCTGAACATATTTTCCATTGCTTCTTGTGCCTCCTGAACACCAATGTTTTCTCATCTCCAAAACATGTTTTCAAGTTCCTTTTTTAGTTGTTTATATATATTGTCGTGGGTTATAGTTATGTATACTACTATTTCTATTTTTATCAATTATTGAGTTTGTAAGTTAATAGATTGTTATGAAGTTGCATGAGAAGCTTTGTTTAGTTGATATCATGTGCATAATCAAGTGGTTGACATGGTCTTGCAGTTACTTGGCCATCTTTCCATGTTCCTTCAGGAATGGCCCAATGGGCCTCTCAGCTTATGATTGGCTTTTCAGTCGACTACCTAAGCATGCCTTCAGCTTGACAGAGCTCAGGAGAAACTGAACCCAGCTCGATTAGGCTTTTGCATCTAATAAAAGAGACTTATTATATCATCCATATTTACCCAAATCCTCCTCTACACTCTTAGTCGTACTATGTGTTATCATCATGATAAATTTGGTAGCTTGGTAATATATAATTTAGTTCGGCCAAACTCAATTTGGTTAGCAGCGCATGAGCAAAATACTTTCCAGATCAGTTCAGCCAATATCATTTGAGTTAAATCACTTCACTTGAAATGAAATATGCTTTCATTTCAAATCATTGTTTATTCATCACTCAAGTCGAGCCAATGTTACATGTTAAAGAAGTGCTGAAGTAGTGCTTGAATTAGGAAATACCTAAATCATATAAAAGCTTAGCATTAGTAAAGGCTGCAATTTTATTCTATAAAATGCATCAAGTACAATTATAATTGTTCAGATCAATGTCTCATGCTATTCACTAATATAATCCAAGTAAGCTGTGAAATTAGTATCAATGCATGGTATTCTCATGTAGCAGAGGGTTGTACTGACTTAATGACTACTGCTCTATGAAAAGTTTCATGCCAACAGGATGTACATAAACATAGAAACCATGAAACTGTCTCAAGTTCTAGCTAATACTGATTATTTTTGTACACATCACTTAGTTTGTCCGTAGTCATTGAAATAACATCATACTTTGAAATAGAGGAGCCCTACTTAAAAGTTGATGAAACAAATTTAAGGAAATATTCCACTTTGTTATACATATTATTTTATAATAATACCTAGGTGGTCATTTGAAATGACATCAGATACCAGGCCAAATGAAAGGTCCTGCCCATTTATCAAAACTTTCTATGTGAGGTTTTAAGTGATCTGAATGCACGTGACAGAGCATGTTGAAGATATAAGAATATATCTGCAGGCCATTGAATGGAAAATGGGAAAATAAATAGGGGACTCTTGTACTCAATGAAATGAATATGAGTGACATAAGACTAAGGGTGTGTTTTGGAAAGATTATAAGTGATTATAATCACTTCGAATTGTGTGCAGAAGTAATTTTGAGTGTTGTCAATTTATTATTTCTGCTTAAATTAACCAGCTATAATCTATAATCTAAAAGCTGATAAGAGTATGCTTCTACCTGTTTATAGTTTCTCACTAATAATTTAGTCTATTCAATTCTTTTATCAAACACTCAACATCTACTTTATACAAATTTTGCAAACACTCATCACTTTCACCATTAAGCAACTTTTTCTCACAATCACTAAATTTAATCACTTTCTCAACACATAATTTTTGCAAACACACCCTAAGGCATAGAGAAATATGGATTTAGCAGTTACAATTAGCGATAAAATTCAACTTTTGTATTAGTATTATTATTGTTAACTTTAGCTTCATGAACTTCAGAACTGAGTTTCTGGAAGTTACACAAAGCCAAAGTCTGATCCTATGTTCTAGCATTTAAGTCTTAAATCTTAATAACAGTAGGGTAGATGAAATGTTCAATGTTGCTTTTAAATTATCTTATAAATAGTATACATACATACATACATACCTATATATGTGTGTGTGTGTGTGTAAGTACCAATCCTTCTTGTTTAGTCTTTTTTTTTTTTGATAAGAAACAGAATTTTATTACTTTACAAAGAGAAGTACAAGGAATGAGAGGTCCCTTGACAAAATACAAACAACCCAATTACAAAATCAGCAGGCAAAGTTCCAACTCCTAACCAAGTCTCTGATACAAGACAGCCCTTAAACAACTTATGATTACAAACCCACTGAGCAACTCTAATTTGACTCTCTCCCACACAACATCTAATGACAATATATTATTCTCAAACAATCTCTTGTTTCTATCGAGCCAGATAGACCAAAGAACTCCCGGGACTAGTATCCTCCACAAAATCTTATATTTTTTATTTATAGAGCTCCCCAAATTAACTTGAAAAAGGTCAACAGTAGCCTGGGGATAAACCCAATGTAAGCCCAAAAAACTTGTGTGATATTATATTTATATGTATGCGTGTGTGATATTTTATTTATATGAGTAACAATCCTACTTGCTTATACTTAAAAAGTCCCCCCTAAAAAAATATTTATTGCATCCACTATTTCACCAGTCACCGATAATTACCGCAATTTATTATGAGGGAAGCATTTTGTCTTTCGCCCACCATATAAACAGAAATAAAGAAGGGAAGACGTCATAAAGAAAAAAGTCTACACCAACAACAAAAAACATACGACATTTCGAGATGAGAAAATTGTTGTATCTGTAACTGTACAAGTAGTGCAAAATGACACCATGCTGTCATCAGTGCTTACTTCTCCATAATCGTATCCTTTACAATACAATGCATCTGAATAAAAATTTGGTCTCACATATTTATTATCACTTATTTCTCCATCTTGCCTTTTGATACAATCCTTGTAGATTACTCCTTTTGATTTATGAGCGCATAGGTAGTGTCTCTTACGTTCTATGGCTTTCTCTCTTTTCTCTCTTCCATGGGAGCTTAGAATCATCTGATGTCCATTGTCTCAATCATTTAATATCCTCTTCAAAATCTATTGATGGATTATCTATTTAGGTCTCTCTCCTCCTGATCAACTGGTGCTTCTCATTAGTTATCCTGTGGATTGTGTTTAAGTAATGTAAACGGGTTTATTCTAAAAGTAGTAGTGTTTGTGCTGTTATTATCTGGAGAATGGAGTTTGAAGGCAAAAAAAGGTGTCCAGGCGGTGTACCAATTGTTCACGACAGTGACCAATATGATTTTATTAAGGACATAGGGTCTGGGAGTTTTGGGATAACCCGACTCATGAGAAACAAACAGACTGATGAGCGGTTTGCTATTAAATACATCGAGAGAGGCAACCCGGTCAGTTATAATCTTAAAAGCAAATTATGCTGTTTTAGCTTGTTAAAATGATTTTTGGTGCATGTTGATATTGTTCTAATTAGGCAAGCAACTATTAATTTACTTAGGGTTTTGGTATGTGTATTGCAGTTATAATTATATTTCCTTTTGATTATGAGATAAGGCGTTTTGTTTTAGGCATGGACATCATTGTCATTTTCAACTGTATCGCACCGTGATGCCCAACTAGTTTTTGGGAGTTGGGACAAGTTTGCTACTTATACCTTGAAAATGAAATTATCATTATGATCCATATTTTAGTACAATATTTGACTGCATAATCCTCGAATTTGCCTAAGAAATTTTCTTTCTCTTCTTTGTTTATTATCCTGTCCCTCGTGAAACATCCGAAATGTGGTTTCTCTTTCTGCATTCAGATTTTGGTTTATGATAATCCAGGTACTATGGCCCTGGGATGACTTTAGTTTTGAAAAGATATGATCAACGCATTTAAGTGCTTCTATATTTCTCTCTCCTTTTTCCTTTGCCCTGCATTATTTATGAAAACTATTATTATTATTATTGTTGTTGTTTTTGGTTAAAATCAATAATTTCTGGTAACGTCTATTGCAGATAGATGAAAATGTTCAGAGAGAAATTATTAATCACAGGTCTTTGAGGCACCCTAATATCATCAGATTTAAAGAGGTTTGATTTTAAATTCTCTTTTTGAATATAAATTAGTTCAAAATTTTCCATATGAGTTGTATTCTGATTACTGAATGTTTTTCCTTTGCTTCAGGTAATTCTAACTCCTACCCATCTTGCTATTGTAATGGAGTATGCATCTGGCGGGGAGTTATTTGAGCGAATTTCGAATGCAGGACGATTCAGTGAGGATGAGGTTCTTTATTTGCTCTTATATATTCCCTTCTTTCCAATATTAGTGTTGTTTTTTGGTACTTACTCTTTAGTATGCAAATTTCACTCATGCAGGCTCGTTTCTTTTTCCAACAACTTATATCTGGAGTGAGCTACTGTCATTCAATGGTATCATGATCTTATTAACTTTTTAGTAGGAAAAATAGTTTTTTAGTCCTATAAGCTACCCATATTTGGATTCCAGTCATCTCGACTTTCAAGAATTGAAAATAGTCCTGGAAGCTTCATTTTTTCGTCACTTTGGTCTAAAAACCGGCTATAAGGGGTGAAATATTACGTTGACCAATCAGACTCTGCCATGTGGACAATCTGACGCTGACGGATGTTTCACCTTCTATAACTCGTTACCAGGTAAACATGTCGAAATTGAAAGTTACTGGAGTATTTTCAATTCGTCAGAGTCAACAGGACAAACAAAATAGGAATAACTTACAGGACTAAAAAACTATTTTCCCTTTCTATTAATTCCCAATCTGCCTCCAGTAGAATAAAACCCTAAGTTTTCTGTCCTATGTTTCTTGACGAAGCAAATATGTCATCGGGACTTGAAGCTGGAAAACACACTGTTGGATGGAAGCCCGGCTCCTAGGCTGAAGATATGTGATTTTGGGTATTCCAAGGTAATCTATATTGCTAATTTATAGTTTACTGCATCTGCCTACTATTGCATCACAAAATTCTCCATTACCTGGGTTAGAAATGAGCATTCATTCTTTTGATCAGCTTAATAATAACTTTTCTTGTCTTTTCTACTTGAGATCTTTCTATAACATGCTTATTTTTGATCCATTATCTTATTACAACTGTGTTTTTACAGTCTTCTTTGCTGCATTCACAACCAAAATCTACAGTGGGAACTCCTGCATATATTGCTCCTGAGGTTTTGCGTAGGAAAGAATATGATGGGAAGGTAGGACAATTCATAAGCGTATCTCATATTGTTTTTCCTTTTCCATTGGTTCAACTTCACTGCTTATCACATTTAAGTACACATTTTAATTATACATTCACACGCGCACACACACACACATATATTCCATTGCTGCAACTTGCTGCCAATCACTGTTTAATACACATTTTAGATATATGTGTATATATGTGTAGGGTTAATTGCACAAAATTCCCTCGTGGTTTAATATTGCACGAAATGTCCCCGTGGTTTACTAAATAAAACTAATTCTCCCTTGTTTTCTGAATTAGTAACGGTTTTATCTATTTTCTCTATTTCCCATATCTTGTTCAAATACTGAAGTCTTGAGCCTATATTACGACAGACATAATGGGAAATAGAGATAATTGATAAACCGTTACCTCGTTTATGGAAAAAAAAAAGGAGAATTGTCTTTATCTAATAAACCACAGGGGATTTCGTGCAATTTCCAAACCACGAGGAATTTTATCACGAGGTTTCATGCAGTAAACCCTGACACACACACACACATCCATCCTATAAAGGTCTATGTGAAATAGTTGTGATATTGCTAAGTTGCTTCATAACATCATGCCAAACTGGCTATGCTTCACCTATCAATTTTACTTTATGAACTCGGGCTTTTTCCAAAAGAAATTCCAGATGCTGTTGAACCAAGACTCGTCTATTCTTTACTTTATGCAATTTATTTGTTTTGAAGTTCAGAGTTGGGAGTTGGCTAATACCGTATGACGTAAATTGGGATTTTATTTTCTCTCTCTCTTGAAAAGTTTGTATCAATTCTTGATTGTGAAGTCATTCCTCTCTTCATCCCGGACAAACAGTGTTCTGTATTACTTTATCAAACTGTGTTATAAAGGGCCATTATCAGATATCCTAATTCTTATGTCTAGAGATCTGCAACTATTGTTTTTTAGCTGCATCAGTTCTGAGCTCAATTCATCGATAAGCAAGATGACTATTTGATGAAAGCAATTGCCTTAGGATACGTCCATTGTTGACCTTTTGTTGGTGGAATTAATAACAATTGTAGCAGTTCTCATCTTGATCATTTAATTGAGTGCGTTATTAGGTTCTCCTAAGGCCATATATCTTTGCGACTGTCACGAGGAAATATCCTAGAGAAGCTGTGTTAGCAGCAACAGAGTGACACAGTTATATACAAACTCAGTACTAAATTGCAGAGCGTAAAATCCAGAAATGACAGAATAATGCCTAATAGCAGTAGTTATAGAAAAACTGAAAAACAACTCCCTTCCGTAGCCGACAAAAACTATGATCCTAAGATGCCCTAACCAAGAGAAACAAAAAATTATAAATAGACTCTCAAACCTAAACCCTAACTTAAGCCCTAAGCAATAAAGCCCCTGACAATTTATTCGAGAACTTAAAATTATATGAGGTGTATCAAGCTGTTAACAAGATTTCTGGGAACAAGCTTGGGTAGTAATACTTCAAGCGCAGACTATGACTCTGTGAGTTTGATGGTGTTATATCATTTGTTGCTAGCAGAGATTAGTGAAGGAGTTTAAGAAACTGATTATAAGTTTATTCTCTTATTATATATTTATATTTCAATCATAAAGAAATAACGTATGGTGGATAAGCATCTGGTAATTGGATGCATTTTGATCTCATTTGGTACACAGTTGTATTGTGTAACTATACACAACTAATACACTTAAGTGAAAACAACTAATACTTTTCAGTGAAAATAATTGATAAACAAACTAATACTTTTAGTAAAACAACTAATACCATTTAAAAATGCACTTGAGTTGCACGGTGCACCCGATGTATACAATTTTTTGTCTTATTATTTTTTGGAGTTATAAGAATGGGGGAATGCATTGTCATTCTTAGATATGTAAGTTTATATTCATGACTCATAACGATAAATTTGCTTCAGATTGCAGATGTGTGGTCCTGTGGAGTGACGTTATTTGTTATGCTGGTTGGTTCCTACCCATTTGAAGATCCTGAAAATCCCAAGGACTTCCGTAAGACTATACAGAGAGTCCTAAACGTTCAGTATTCTATTCCAGAACATGTTAAAATATCTGATGAATGTCGGCATCTAATCTCCAGGATCTTTGTTGCTGACCCTGCACAAGTGAGTGAATTCATCTTTCAAAAGTAATTTTGTGTTTTTGCAGTTGTGCAGTTGAGCTTTTCCCTGAGAACTTTATTGTAAATCTGTTTTCGAAGATGCATTTATCTCACATTAATATGTGAAATTATTCTTGTTTAAACAAAATAATATATGTAAATTAGTCATTTCCCAAGATTTAAACTATCAGATGAAATGGAAGTCTTCCTGTAAATATGCACGTTTTACCAGCTATTGGAAGAAGTTTGCAAAAGCCATCTTGAAACTGATTTCAAGTCTCTCTCTGCCTCACAGTATTGAATTTACATCATAGTAGGCTATGATCGATCTTTAGTTCATTTTTGTTATAATATTATTTTTGGTCCTTAAAGTTTATCATTTCCAGTTTTCGCCCTCTTTCGCTCGCTTTCAAGTTTGGTCCTGAAAGTACACTTCAACTCCCACATTTGGTCCCACCGTTGGTTGACTGACGAAGTCATCTATTTAGGGATGCTAAATATAATGTTTAAAAGTTTTTTTGTTTTTGTTTATTTTATAATTACATGTAAGTAGTATATAACTTTTAAATAATTACATTTAGCACCTCTTCAGTTTGTTGATTCCGTTGACTGGTCAAGTAACGATAACGATGGGACTAAGTTTGAGATTAAAAGTGTACGTATAGGACCAAATTTGATAGTAAGAAAAGGTAAGCTTTAGGGACAAAAATGATAACCCTTTCTTTTTGCAAAACCAACACGTTCATTATCCTCTATATTTAGTCACCATTTAATTCTTATTAATCTGTGATACACCTTTTCAGCGTATCACGATGCCTGAAATCAGGACTCACGTGTGGTTTCTAAAGAACCTTCCGGCTGATTTGATGGACGAAAGAACAACAGGCAACCAGTTTGAAGAGCCCGATATGCCCATGCAGAGCCTGGAAACGATCATGCAGATAATATCTGAAGCCACCATACCTCCCGCTGGTTTGTACACTCTGGACATGATGGATGATGACATGGAAGACCTCGATTCTGATCCTGATCTCGATATTGATAGCAGCGGAGAGGTCATTTATGCAATGTGATTTCCATTCCTCTGGGCGTAAAAAAAAGAAAAACGTAAATCTGGCGATTAGCTGAAGCCTATGGTTACAGAGGCATCAATTTATCAAATAGATCCTCTTTGTGTATCGCTATCTCCAGTATTGATAATTTACAGAGTGGGTGGAAGCAAGAAGATGCAACGGTATTGTTTATTTTGTGGCTCGATATATATGCGTGTTGCATCAGGGTTTTACTGTGTTATTCTCGTGTCAACTATACCCTTTTTTACCGTATTTGTTCCAATGCTTGTATTGTTTTACTATGGACTTGTACGTATGTTCTGCTTGTACATTGTGTGTATGGATGGAGCTTTTATGAATGTTGTGTCATTGTATAGTAAAAGTCTTGCAGGATTGCTATATCTATTTATGCGGGTTTTCATTTGTCTGCAAAGATGTTGCTATTGGGGTTCTAAATATTGAATTGTTGAGAGGTATGCACCACACTTTGGATGATTTTTTTGCATTTCTTTTTAACATAAAAGCACAATAACCTTGGGTATTTTTCGAACATTTAATTAGCAGTGTTGTCATGTTGAATCTAAATATCAAATAGCTTTCCTATCATATCATATACCACACACCATACAAGTATGACGTTTCTAAAGATTTCATATCATAATACACAAATAGATGCATTTATATGAAATGGGAGAACTATGTCAGATATGGTACTACTGCTCTTTTAAACTGTATAAATAGTTTTAAAAGTGAAGAGACCCAGACAACTTTTTGCAATGCATACGTAGACAGCTATCTTTCTAAAAATAATGATAAACCAATTACTCGTGTTATGTAACGTGTATAAACATTTTTTTTTTTGAAAGTAAGTTTCAAACAAGAGCGTGCTAGAGTAATAGAGTATACATACCAGTAACTTTAAGATTTAGTACTACCTCCGTTTTGATATTATTTGCATAGTTAAAAAGGTATAGTGATACACTTTAAAAAAAAAAAAAAATAACTTTTAGATTAAAGTAGCGGTATATATTATTGTAAATATGCACACAATTTTTTTTTTTGTGCATAAATAATTTTGAAACAAACGAATAAGAAATGTGCAAATAATAATAGAACGGATGAAGTACTACATAAAGCGCGTTATGAAGATTCCCATTTAAATTCATTCCCACGTTGTTCTCCCATTTCACAAGATTCCTCCTCTTATTTCTTCATATTTGTATAGAAATAGTCATATACCGTAATTACCACAAATTAGCCAACAAAGGTCTTTGTTCAGTTGATGTGTGTTTTCATCGGTTACATTAATGAACATTTTGCTTAATTTGACTAGTATGAAAAAAGAGAAAGTATACCTTGAAAATAATTTATATATGAACAGTTTAAAAATTGTTAATTATTTTCTTCGAAGAATGCAAAGAGTATCAGTTCACACAGGTTCTTCTAAAAAACCTCCATTCACACAGGTACTTCTAAAAAACCTCCATTCACACAGGTTCTTCTAAAAAAACCTCCATTTGGTCCCAAAAAAAAAAAAAAAAACGAAGTTTTGGGCCTAAAGAAAACCCCAAAATACATGTAGAAAAGATGTAAAGAATGACAAAAGAAGGTAAAAAAAAAACACGAAGTTTTGGACCTAAAACCCCAAAATACATATAAAAAAATGGGGAAAATTAAATTTTTAGGACACTATCTTATAACAATTTGTAAAATGAGGATACTTTCTTTACGGGCTGGCAATTTTAGGACACTTTCTTTTAAATTTTGCAATTTCAGGACACTTTCTTTACGGACTGGCAATTTCAGGACCCTTTCTTCTAAGTTTTGCAAATTTAGGCCAACTGATACTAATTACAGGCCAAACGGGCTTGATCCTCCAGCTTGACTGCTTCGTAGACGCCATATCACTAAAATCCTTCCACGTTATTAAAATATTTGACGAATTTAAAATTTAAAAAAATCTGGACAATTAAAAAATCTCTGAGATTAGTATTCAAGCCCTTGCCAGTTCTCCCCGTTGCTTTCACCATTCTTCACTGGTATGCAAATAATTTTGAAAAATTAAAAAATGTAATGCATTTTCCATTCCAATAGAACTTCCGTCTTACCTTTTTTTTTTAATAATTTTGACCCCATTAGAATTTTTCAACCAAAACTAGTGAAATTGGAATTTTGCAAAATTGATTTTTTTTATTTTTGCTGGAAGAGTTGGGGATTAGGGCTCCAAATTTTCGTTTGACCTGAAATTAGTATCAATTGGCCTAAATTTGCAAAATTTAAAAGAAAGTGTCCTTATTTTACAAATTGCTATAAGATAGTGTCCTAAAAATTTAATTTCCCTAAAAAAAATTGTAAAGAATGACAAAAAATGGTGGAATGACAAAAGAAGGTTTGGAAAAAAACGAAGTTTTGGGCCTAAAAACCCCCAAAATACATATAAAAAAATGTAAAGAATGAGAAAAAAAGGTGGAACCGTTAGGGGATCGGGAGATTTGAACCCGACGTGAATCGAACACGCAACCTTCTGATCTGGAGTCAGACGCGCTACCATTGCGCCACGGATCCCTTGGTGCTAATCTTTGATTCCTAATATATATTATTCATATTTTAAAATCTTGTTGCTTCGGTCAATTCATCGAAAAAATTGAAATGCATATGCAATTAAGGCATTGTGAATCTCTAAATATATTTCTCGAGCCTTACTTTTATTTATGTTTTAAATTGAATCTTATTATTTACAAAAAATATTATAAAAATCATTGAATAGAAAACTATCCTAACATAGTTTTCTGTTTTAAAATATAGTTTTTCATGTGTTAGTTATCAAATTTCACTTAAAAAAAAAAAGGTTAACTTGGTGTAGAATACTCATTTTGATTAAAAAAAAAAACCATTTATTAATGGGAAAAAACTTATTTTCCATTTTCACCCTAAAATGTCTTTAAAAAGTGAAATGAGTACTCTCACCATTAATACACGGCCTCCTAAATAGGGGTGTGCAAAGTACGGTCCAAACCGGACCAAACCGTAAAACCGGACCAAACCGGACCGAAATTTGAAATTTAGGTCCAAATTTCGGTTTACGGTTCGGTTTACGGTTTGAAAAAAAAGCATTTTTTTTTCGGTTCGGTTTCGGTTTTTATTAATAAAAACCGTTCAAACCGAACCGTAAACCGAAATAATTATAAAATATATAAAATTATATATTTTTTTAATTTTTTTTTAAATGTAAATTTAATTTCAACCAACCTAAAATTAGGCGGGTACGAACTTTTAAAATTAAAAAAATTTGGGATTCGTTTTGCAAAATTTTAAACTAAATTTAAATTAATAAACTTAAAACAAAACAAAATTATTAACTCTCCAATCTCTCTATCGTGAAAACTGAAAAGGATAAGAAGGCAGAACCTCTTTTTCAAAAAAAAAAAGAAATTCGTGAAGAAAGCCGCCGAGGCGCCGACCCCTGATACAAGTGTTTGGTTCCGTAATTTCCAAAGCCGTTTTGTTTATGGGTGATTCAATCACACACGTTGAAGATTCTCTGTTAGTGTAAGGTGGATGAAAATGGAAGGACCGAGAATTTGGCCTTCGTTTCTTTTGTATTTCTTCACTAGAAATTATACCGACGAGGGAGGTAGAAAGTAGGACCCATTGGTATTTGGTCTAATTTGTGTATACTCCCTCCAACTTCAATAGAAGGTTTTCATTAGGAGTGAATATATTTTTTTTAGTGTGGTTCATGAAAAAATCGTATGTTTTTTGTCCTTACTTTTGAAAATTAAAAAAATAAAATTTAAAAAAAATCGGTTTTTGGACCGAACCGACCGAACCGAACCGAAATATTTCGGTTTTAGACCGTTCGGTTTTTACAAATACGGTTCGGTTTCGGTTTGGTTAAAATATTTCGGTTTATATTTCGGTTTTATATTACGGTTTGGTTCGGTCCACCAAACCGCCTTTTGCACACCCCTACTCCTAAACTCTTCCGTCCACTCTTGAACGATCACGATTGATTGTTCAATATCTTGAGATGGAAATGTAAAACGATTAGCGTTCCAAAATTTTTAAATGATCCTTCAAATTTTTGCCCAAACGACTGGTTGTTCCGGAGGGGTGGGGCGATCATCAACAAAGTGAGATGCGTATAGATTGAATAATGTGAATAATTTTTTTTAAACAGGTCCGTCATAGGCCTAACAGGTCTCTTAAAGACTTGACAACCTTTTGAGGCTATTGCGAATAGTTTTCTCATAGTTAATATTACCCAAGTATTTGAATGCATTTCTTCATATTAGCAAACTTTATTCATCAGGTCTCTTGAGGACCTGCTTCCTTTATACGTCAGCTCTCGAGGAGACTTGACCCCTTTCACCAGATTATTTACAATCTTGGGCTTGGTTAAGCCATTTTAGGCCTTATTATTTGATGATAGAAAGTGGGATGACCTTCTTTGGGCCAGGTCCTCTTTTGTACGTACCAACTACTCCTCCCTACTCTAAAAGACGCGAGCTAAAGAGTTGTCTCTTTGGAATAGAGATGTTCCTTGTCGAATAGTCGTGTCAATACCTACTCATAGGCTGACGTCGGTTGGCAGGGCCCTTTTTTTTTTGAAATTTTGAATTGCTTTAGATCTGGCCCGTTACTTTTATTGGCGTCCTTTCGCTTCCCTTATCTGGAGCGTACACGTGTCCCTCTTTTCTCAGAGGACGTGTCCGTAACTTGCATCTTTTCACCCTTCATAAATGAGGGTTTTTTTTTCCTTTTATCAAATTTTCATTTTTCCCAATCTAACTTTTCGCTTTTACTTCTAATCGCTATCTCCATTTCCGGCGATTTCTTCAAGCTTTTCTGGCATCCATCGAGTTTTCCAGAATTCTTTACCATTTCATTCCGAGCCTTCTCCATTCGTTCAGGTATTTCGCTTACTCTTTTCGATTTCTCGCTTTAAATTTAAATCTATGTCGAGTTCGAATTCTCCCTCCAATCCTTCTTCTCTAACGAATCGGGGGACTTTCTTTGAAAATTCCATATGGGTAGACTCCAGGCCTCTTCCTCATGTTATAACCTCTAGAAAAACCCAACCCTCCTCATGTTTCCCTAGGGCTGTGAGAGACGAAATAGCACCAGCTTCCATAATTACCTCCGAACTGTTGCAAGGTTATAGAGAACTTATGAGCCCTTGTGATTTTTTTATAGATCTCCCTAGGGAAGATGAGAGACCTAACTTTCTTTCATATCCATCTTTAACCTTCTGGCACGCTCAAATTAATGTTGGGGTGAGATGTGCCCTTCGTACATATTTGGTTGAAGTTTCCAAGCTCTTTAATGTGCCTTTGAATCAGATTGGCCCTTCCTCCACCTGAATCATCATAGCCTTTTATATTATCCTAAAGGGAAATGGTGGGAACCCCTCTCCCCAGATGTTCAATACTTGCTATACTATGAAGAAACAACATGGCTATTATTATGTTAGCTCCAAACCAAAAGGTCCTGCTCACTTATACCCAAACCCACGGGGGATTTGGAATGGAAAGATCAATATTTCATCGTTACTCCAAAAAATGGTGAATGGCCCTTCCTTGGCAATGGATGGTTCACGGGAGAGGCTGTTAGCTCCGATTCGAATTTTAATTCGATTCCTTCTGTTGACTTCAATCTTATGCTTCAATTGAGTAAATTGACCAAGGCGAAGACCATCCGTCTCTCTTCTTCTACAATTACCCGATACCTTTTTGCTCTTATTTATTTTGGCTTTACTTCGCCCAATCCGAAAGCTCCACTTGAAGGTGGTTGCTTTTTTTCCAAATTATGTTTATCTTTGTTAATGCTTTATTTTGTGAAGATAAGTAATTATATCCTTTGATTTTCAGCTATGCCGTGGACAAGCAAAGTGATAGTCAAGATTGTTGACTCTGATGAGGAGGAGAATACGACTTGATAATGCTCCGTGTGAGGAGCTTCCTGAGGTTGAACCTCCCACTGTGATATTGAAGAAAGAGGGAGCTCTTGGCAAAGCTTTTGCTATCAACCCAGTCAATTCAGGGACTGCTGAGAGCATCGAAGTGTCCGCCGCTACCGACAAAAGCAGGTAGCTGAAGATCCTTTGGGGAAGGATCCCACAAAGCGGAAGAAGATTGTGAAACCCAAGGTCCCTGCTCCTGTCTTCAAGAAGGAGAAAGTGACCAGGAGCAGTGTTCGTTGCGCCTCCAACGACTACTTCACCCTGGAGCTCCCGAAGAGCCTTATTGATATGAGTGCCGAAGACAACGTTTCTTTTGCGAGTGCCCTCCACACTCCTGATGACAACTTCACCTTTAACCAAACCCAAACAGCTCCACTAGCGGAGGTCCTTTCCCAGCAATTTGTTCAAGTACATCCCTTTATCTTTTTACTCGCAATGTACAAATTTCTCCTAATTTTGTTATTCATTCATTTTCTTTCACAGTTTTCTAGTTCCCTGGGACACGCGGTGCAATATTTGTCCCAATCATTACTGGAGACCTCTAAGTTGCTAGAGGAGAGAGAGCATGAACTGTCCAGGGCTTAGAAGCGCATAGAGGAGCTATCCCAGACCTTGGTTGAAAAAGAGATTGAGGCTAAGCAATCCACTCAAGAGCTGATGAAGCATTACCTGGATCTATTTGCCCGTGAAAAAGAGCTGAAGAAGAAATCCTTTGATGACGAAGTTCGTCATGGCATTGATCTCTACCGTTACTGTTTCTTTTGTACTTTTGCTGGTCAAAACTTTCTAAAGAGCTTACACAAAGGTTTGATTTCAACTTACCGTAAGAGTACCTCTTATATAGAAGACATGGAACCCTTTGTTAACCACTTTATTAGTCATGGTTTTAACTTTGCCAAGCAACAAGCTCGGAATTCGGGTTTTAAAGAGAGGATTTCTCCCGAAGGCATTACTACTGACCTCGACCCTTCTGCTGCTTTTGAAGGGGACAAAGACTCAGCTTCTAATTGTCCTTGGTGGCTTCCTGTGATGACCGAAGCTTTTCAACACTTAGTTAAGGATGAAATCATTGATCCCGAGTTGTTTCCTGCCGAAGAGATCCTTTATGATCTGTATCTTTCCAATGCTTCTATGGGCCTTGAGGTTGATCCTCTCACCATTGTCCCCTCTGAGGCTTCCAAGGACGTGGTGGGAGATAATGCTATGGGAGCAAGATCCTGAAGAGGAGACTGAAGATGCAGGGGCTGTCAAGGGAAAACAACCACTCACTGAAGGTGAAGATGATGATGAAGTGCATACCATTGACATCCGTAGAGGCCAATTCACTGATATCATTAATGTGAAACAAGAGAAGACAACGGAGAACCTTGCTAAGTTGGAAAACAAGATCATCATGCTTGAAGAAGGGCAATCCAACAAAGACAAGGCCATCCATAAACAAATACGGTACCTTAAGTCAGCACTCAGGACTGTTGTCAACAACAAACTCAAACATCTTGAGAAGGCAATGAAGGTCACCATCACTTTAGTAAAGACGAAGAGGAAGAGGACGAAGAAGCTGCTGGCTGGTGCTCTGACTGAGATGAAGGAGCAGAATGAACAACTTATGCTGAAGGCAGTGGAGCAATTGGCGACCCAGTCCAATGAATTGCTCACCAAGGCCCTGAATGACTCAGTGGACAAGATGGCCTTGGAGTCAGGGAAGTTCATTCACCAGTCAGAGAAGGCGGCATAAAGGCTGGCAAAGACTGAGCAAAGATTGCACACATCCATGGAGATCTTTGAGAAGAAGTTAAAGTCAAAGCTAGCTCAAGTGTCTTATGCGGGGTCAGGAGTAGCAACATGTGTTGATTTGATGAAGGAGCATCTTAAGGAGGTTCAGTCTCTAACATCGTTCATAATCAATAATGGGGAGGATGCCTTCAGAGAAAATTTGCCAAAGGCTCTCCCTCCTGCCAAGGATGATGCCAAAAAGGGGGAAAATAAGGAGAAGACGAAGAAAAGATCACTCCCTGAGGCATTGAGGAGGAAACTGTGCTACTCATGCGAACACCCCGGAAGTCAGCAAGGTTGGCAGCGGCTCAGGCTAATGATCCTTCCAAGCAAGTTCCTAAAGTTCCTCAACTTCCACCTATTCCAGAAAATGCTTCAGTGCACTCCCCTGTTGAAACAAGGAAAAATCCCATCACTTATAATGCAGATCATGTCGCAGATCTCTGCTCAGTGGCCTGGGGAGTGGCATCTGAGAAAAATGAAGTTGTGCGCAGGACTGAAGTTGCTAAAAAAGAAAAGCAGCACATTCTGGAGAAGAAGGTGGAGAAGCTCACTGAAATCAACTCACTACAACAAAGAGAACTTGACAATGCGATGATTAGTCTGCTTAGGAGGAAGAAGGAGAAGCCTGAACCGAAGAAGTACAGAAAGAAGGCTGAACCCCGAGCGAAGAAGATGCCTATCCCAGTTGAGTCAAGTAATAAGCCAGTCCTCATTAACACTTTCATATCCGAGGAACTGAAGGAATTTTGGGTGGATGCAAGGAACAAATTTATGGTACGTTGTCAAGAAATGGGGCGACACTGATGAAATTGATGCCCATTTCACTGACTTCATGGTCGAAAACTACCCTGAGCTGTTCAAGCTCATCATGGACGAGGCTGAGAAAGTTAAGGTTCAAGTGAAGGCCCCTGAACTTATCACTCGTGCTCCCCCACTGATTCCTGGCTCAACAATGTACAACTCAAGGGAGATCATGAAGGAGGTGCTGAAGATAGCCAAGGCTGAAGGGTACATCCACCAGCACAAGAGGATTGAAGAGTTAAAGGATAGAGTCTATAATAGTTATGGACTTAAGCCTGAAATGCGAAGAATCTAAGCTGAGACCCTGATTTTTTTTTTTTTTTTTTGCTGTAATAGATAGGATTCATTATACTCATTGTCAAATTTACCAATGAAATCTATTACATTTGCCCACAGATAAAAACTCATTGTCTTTTTGACTGTTATGTAAATTCTGTACTTTTTCAAGAACTGCTCTAACACTGACTTTATCTTATAGAATATGACTTATTTTCCACTAAGTGTTTTGTGGATCTTTTCAGTGTTTTGGAATCATAAAAAAGGGAGAAATTGTTGGGACAATGTCAGTTTTGAGTTGATCCCAAATACCCTGAAAATATGATTTGCCTAAGTGTTGTAATAGTCAGGCTAGTCTTGTTAGGTTAGAATATTTTATATTCACAAGTACACACTAAGAGGAGTACTCAGTGTTGTCACTCAAGACTGAAGCCTGAAGACACCAAGAGCACCATCACTGAAGTTATGACAGTCTATCTAAGCTGGCTGAATAAGTGTCAGGATGAAGAGCATGATCTCGAGATCATTGCTAACTCAGCCTGAAGGGAACAGGACTGCACTGAGTAATTGGAAAAAGACTTGGAGTAGGATCCAAGCAAACAAAAGGAATGTCAGCGCTGGAACACGTACATAGATGAGAACAAAACTGAATTCAGAAAAGACAAGACTGAACTGAAGAATGAGTTCTGACATTCTCACCTACCCGCTGACGTGGACCAATGAGAAGATGACAAGTCATGTACGGACACTGACTTGAACCTGACATCCCTGCAGTTTTCAACGGGCAAAACATTTAATGCATTTACCAAATCTATGCAAGGACGGCTGATGCATGAAGATGTCCATTGAAGTATCCTATAAGAAAGGTGACTAGGAGGCTATCTCTCCAATGGATAGTTTTCAAGTTTGCCTCTAAATACGGAAGAACTTGCACCCAAATAAGGTTATAGGAAATTCCGAAGCCAGAAATTACTCAAACTCTCAGCGTTTAAAGCATTCATAGCATTCAAAGAAGCACTCGAAAAACCTAGAATTTCCCAAGTGTTTCTTGAGTAGAGAGTTATTCTGTATTCCACTGAGCGTAGCATACATATCTTAAGCTTAGAGTGATTATCCAATCCTTAGCATAGGTTTGCCTTGTAAGGATAATCACAAATAGTTGGAATCCAAACTGAAACCAAAACCCTCTTAGTTAGGTTTGTTGGTTAGAAGGAAGAAGGGTCAGTGAGACTGATCTTGGTGTACCTTGGCACGTTAAAAATAAGCCAATCCTTAGTGGCTTCTCCTGTTGAATCAGGACCGTGGAGGTAGGAGCTTGAGTCTCTGAACCACGTTATCTCGCTGTGTTCTTTACTTGCTTTGATATTGTGTTCATTTGATATTATTGTCATAAGTCATTCACTGCATATTTTGTCAAGCTTTAATCAATCAGCCTGACTATTAAACCCAGCGCACTGCCCTTCTAATCACAGCTTCATAAAGGAAAATCAGTTTTCAGAAAGCAAGCTATAAACAAATCTTAAAATCCTTCAAGACTCACACATTTCTGCACTAGAACATAAATAGATAGTTGACCAACTGACCCACCTCAGTGCAGTTAGTAGATTTGTTATCTATTCAGTGTTCAACACTTAGACTCTGAGTAAGGGGACTCATTGTAGAAAAAGAAAGAAAAGTGTGTATACGTATATTCCCCCCATACACGTATCACTTAGATTTGAACAGGACCAACAGCCGGGTCGCTCCAGGTAAAAATTCGCAGATCTTGGCCGGGTTGGGTCGGGTTCGGTGGGGTTTTTCCTAAATCTCGCGCAAGTCAAGTTTCAGGATTTTCGCTCCCAGTTTGTGTTACTGTATGGCCAAATGTATGTTACTATATGAGCAAATGTGTGTTACTAGTCATTAAAAAACAGGTTTTTCTACTTTAAAATAACAATAATGACAAATATATATTTTTTCAAGAACTTTTAAGTGTTTTAAATTTATTTCTCATCCCTTTAAAATTTAAATTTATTATTTTATATATTAAAACATATTTTCTTCAACAATAACATACATTTTCTTTAAAACCAATACATTTTTGCTCCAACATTAACACACATTTGCAATAATACACATTTACTCTAACATTAACACATTTTGCCTCAATAGTAACACATATTTCCTCTAACAATAACACACATTTGCTCCAATAGTAACACATATTTGCTCTAACATTAACGCACATTTGAAGTAACAAATATTTACTCTAATAATAACATACATTTGCTCCAATTGTAACACATATTTGTTCTGACAATAACACACATTTGCAGTAACACATATTTACTCTAACAGTATGTTGGGACAATGTCAGTTTTGATTAGATCCCAAAGCCCCTGAAAATATGTTATGCCTTAGCAAGTCAGGCTAGTCTTGGTTAGGTTAGCATTTAGTTATTTTACAATTCACAGGAACTCAATGAGAGGAGTACTCATTGATGACAATCAAGACTGAAGCCTGAAGACGCAGAGCACCATCTTGAACTTACGGCAGTCCTTCTAAGCTGGCTGAGTAAGTGTCAGTGATGAAGAGTATGACCCTGAGGTCATTACTAACTCAGTCCTGAAGGGAACAAGATGATACTGAGTAATGGGAAAAGACTTAGAATAGGGCCAAACAATGCAAAAGGAATATCAGCGTCAGTACAAAACCGTTGTGCTTGAATAAAAAGAACTTAATAAAATAAGCCTGAAGCCTAGGAATGAGTTCTGACATTCTCACCAACTTGATGACGTGGACCAATCCGGGAAGGACACGCACGTACGGACCTGACATGAAGACTGAGTTCAGACGGCACTTTTCAACTGGCAAGCATTAAATGGAGCATTAAATGCAATTACCTAATCCATGCAAGGACGGCTGCTGCATGGGAGATATGTCCGTTGAACAACCCTATGAAGATGACTAGAAAGCTATCTCTTCCAACTAATAGTTTTCAAATCCATCTATAAATACAGAAGGCCTTGAACCCATTCCAGGTTACGGGAAATTTACAAGCAAAAAATTACTCAAACTCTCAAGCATTCAAAGCACCCAGCGTTCTAAAAGAAGCACTCGAAACCAGATAAATTTTCCAAGTGTTTCTTATATTAGTGAGAGTTATTCTGTATTCCACTGAGCTTTCAAGCAATACCTTAAGCTTAGAGTGATTATCCATCCTTAGCATAGCTTAGTCTTGTAAGGATAATCACACCTTGGTTGGAATCTAAACTAAAACCAAAACCCTCTAGTCAGACCTGTTTGGTTGAAGTTGTTTAGTGAAGTTAGGAAGGAGTTTGTATAGGTTAGTGAGGTTAGCTGATCTTGGTGCACCTTGACACGTTAAAAATAAGTTAATCCCAAGTAGTGGATTATCCCGTTCAATCAGGATCGTGGACGTAGGGGCTTGAGTCTCTGAACCACGTTAAACTCCTTGTGTTCTTACTGCTTTGATGTTTCTCTTATTGCTTATTCATTAAGTCATTCATTACATTAGCTTTATCAGGCTTGAATCAATCAGCCTGATCATCAACCTGAACACCGCCCTACTAATCACTATTTCAGAAAAGAGTAATCAAATTTTTAGAAAGCAAACATTAACAAGACTATAAACTTTCAGCGCTCACACATTTTCGCACTGAACTCAAGTTGATAGTTTGCCAACTGACCAGCATTCAGTGCAGTCAGTAGGTGTATTATCAACCCTGTTGGTCCCGAAATGAGTAAACAGGTGTATGGGGGGGGGAATACACATGTGGTTACAAATTAAAACTTCTTGTAAAACTTATCAGGTTACTTAAGACAGTAGCTCGTCAGTGGACTTGAGGTCTGCTGAGAGTTACTTTGTGAAAGCTTACTGAGATAATACCTCCACTGAAAGCTCGAGACTTTCAGTTGAAACACTATCTAATTAGCTTTCAGATGCAGATTAGTGAGCCCTTTAGAAAACTCATTTTACTTTGATAAACTTGAGATTAACACACACTTAGGAAATAGCAGAAAGTAAGTACACAAGATATAAAGTGGTTCAGAGAAGAATCTCCTATGTCCACTGTCCTGATCAAACAGGGGAATTCCTTTCACTTGAAATTCCTTGTGTTATAGTGCCAAGGTGTGATTAGGCGTGAAATTGTCATGATTCGTCGCTCGAAATGCCCTTGTTTTGATGGATTCATATAAGTATTTAGAGTCATTTGAGTATTATTTTCACAAACTAACAAACTTGTTTCTTTGATGCTTATAGATGGATAGAGGGCAAAAAGAGGAGTTCGTAGGACTTCGAATCGACTCAAACGGATACCCGAATGAGAAGATATGGAAGAAATACGAGAAGTAATTAGAGTAACTTGTGACGTTAGGTTTTAATTCTCTTGGTTAATGAATTCTTAAAATTAATCTAGACTTCGCTCTTGAATTTCGTTCGAAAGGTGTTAGAGAGAGGACGACCGTATCACTCTTTAACAACGAGTAGACTTAACGAGAGGGTTTAGGAAAGGTTAATTCATCTACCGGTTTAGCGAAGGAGGACGACCGCATCACCTTAGTTAAATTAGGGTCTCATTAATTAAGCACAATCTATTAACTTGTTAGTAGATTCGTGAAGTTGAGTGTTAGGGTAAAGTATTAGGGTTTAGAATCTTGAGCTTTCACCTTGCATTCTTAGACTTAGGTTAATTCTTGTGTGTCACAGTTATTTTGATTATGTACCTGCTCCGTTAGTATACGTAGGGATTCCTATCTTAAGCATCACCATCTCATATTTGAAAACACACCTTTTATTATTTCATTTAATTTTCCTTTTGCATTCGTAGGATAATTTAGTTTAGTTTAATTAATCTTTCCAAAAATTCAATAACAATACACTCATATTAACTACGACGCGTAGATCTTCAGGGATCTATTCGCATATACACTGTCCCTTGGGTTCGATATACTTGGTCGTTATACTTGCTAATACTACAGTGAACCCGTTCGCTTGCGGGTGAGCGACTAGTAGAAGTTAGTAAAATCGCTTCAAGTCAATGGCGCCATTGCCGGGGAAGGCGTTATATGCTTTTTGAATAGGACTTGTAGATAGCTTAGTAGTTAGTAGTGGGTGATTTATTTTCTGTTTTTATTTTTATTTCCATTCATTAGGCAGTTGCGTTTTGATCCTTCTGCTAGTGTTTCAGGTTTATGAAAACACGCTCACAAGGCAATACGAGCGAACAGAGGTTACCTGCAGATCCTGAGACAATAGCTAGAAGGAACCGAGCCTTCTTGAGAAGAATGACTACTGCCGCGGGAAACAAAGACAAGATTTCTGATGAACTTGGGGAGTTAGACAAAATAGCTGCAGAGTATACTGCTCTTGTGGAACGGGCAGAGGGTGCCAATGGAAACAACAGTAATCAGTAGATACCCATAGGGGGAACTGAGAGCCCACACCCGAACCCACAAGACACAATCAACTCTGCACAAACACAACCCCAAAACCAGAACCAAAACCCTGCTTACCCACAAAACCCAAATAACCCTTTCAACAATCCAGTATACCAACATTACCCATACCCACCTTATCCTTACCCACCATACCCGTATCCTCCACCCCCAGTCTATAATCAACCACCTGTTTACCCACCACCACCCCAACAAGTACCAGTACCTGCTGCTAATCCTCAACACGTTCCTCAGAACGTAGATCACAATATGGCTATTCGAGGGAGGTTTGCAGCGCAGCCACAGCGGTACTATGATGGAGTGGCTTTGCCTCCTGTTGAGGCGAACAACTTCTCGATATCCCCGGGGATTTTAAAGTTACTTACCGAGAATCAGTTCAAATGGGTGATCGGGAAGGAGAATCCTCACACTCACCTGAGGAGTTTCCTCATGATAGCATCTACTTTCAATTACAATGGCATGTCTGAAGATGCCAAGAGGCTTAGGCTGTTCCCATTCTCATTGACGGGAATAGCCAAGGAGTGGTACGATAATACACTCCCGCGGGGAGGTATTACCACTTGGGCTGAGCTCGAGCGTCTGTTCCTCGAGCGATTCTACCCTCCATCTAGGACGATCAAGGCTAGAATTGAGATCTCGTCCTTTCGCCAGAAGTCTGGAGAGGATTTACGCCAAGCGTGGGAGAGATATTCAAACATGCTGATTGAGTGCCCGCAGCACGGGTACAACGAGGGGGACATTATGGCATTCTTCTATAGTGGTGCCAACAAGGCGGGGCAAGACCATTTAGACGCCTGTGCGGGCGGAGCATTCCTGAATCAAGGCATAGAGAGGTGTAGGGAGATCGTGGACAACATTGTCACGAATGCCGGTGCTTGGGGTGTGGATGCAGATTTTCAGAGAGTGCATCAGGTTGAAGAGGGAGAAGGAACGAGAAGGCTATTGATGGCCATGATGGAGAAGATCAACAACCTCGAGTTGGGGAAGAGTTTGGTTGGAGAGCATGCAGTAGAGAATGAGAGAGTAGAACAGCCAAGTGGACAGCAAGAGGTAGCCAATTACATGGGAGGTCCGTATTACAATCAGAATGGCTACCAAGGTGGAAATCAGTATGGAAGGCCTTCTAATGGTCAACCATTTGTACCTCCAGGCCCACAGCCACCTCAAAATCAATGGAGGAACACACAAGGAGTTCAAGGAGGCCCACAGCCTCCTCAAAATACATGGAGGAAGAATGAGAACTTTTCTTATGCTAACCCAAAAGCTGGTATTACTGTTCCTGCAGGTGTTGATCCAGGTTCAAAGCCTCCCGGTGGAGAAGGCGGTGCATCAATCGAGGAGATGTTGAGAGCTATCCTTCAGAAAGTGGAGGAAGGAAGTAAGAGGTTGTCATCCTTGGAGTACGATGTGAAGAAGTTGCATAAAAAGGGTGATCAACGTGATCAAGACCTCCAGAAGATGAACGTTGAGTGGATTAGAACTCAACAAGAGAACAATCGAAGGTTCACTTCTATAGAGTTCCAGATGAGCCAGATTGCAAAGATGGTGAATAGAGAGCCGGGAAAATATCCTTCCATGCCGGAGGGGAAACCGAAAGAGCATTGCAAGGCGATCCAGCTTAGAAGTGGAACCAACTATGAAGGGCCTCAGATGCCTGCTGATTCTGAGACGCCTCAAGCTGAGATGGGAGAAAGAGAACACAAGAAAGATGGAGGTGTTACTGTTGAGAAGGGGGTTGAAAGTGAAGGGATTGAGAAGCATAAAGATATGGATGAGTCCCAGAAGGGGAAAGACTTTGAGGAGATAGAGAGGTTTCCAAAGTGGAAAAAGGCAAAGGAAGCAAGGGATAAAGTGAAAGAAACAGAAAGAGATGAATGGGGGGGTACCCAAATCTGTGATACCAGTCCCATATCCACAACGCTTCATGAAAAAGAAGATTGATGAGAAGTTTGCTAAATTCCTTGATGTTTTTAAAAAGTTACATATTAACATTCCTTTTTATGATGCTTTGGAACAGATGCCGAACTACGCCAAGTTCCTGTAGGACTTGATTGCGAAGAGACGGCGAGTGGATTAGTGCATTAGTGCACAAGGCGCTTCCTCCAAAGCTGAAGGATCCCGGGAGCTTCACCATTCTTTGTGATATCGGGAACGGGATCAAGAAAGGAGCGCTATGTGATTTAGGGGCGAGCATCAATCTCATGCCCTTGTCGCTTTTCAAGAAGTTGGAAGGTGGAGAACTTCAACCTACAATGATGACGCTTCAACTTGCCGATCGGTCTATTACTAGACCTCAAGGAGTGGTTGAAGACGTCCTAGTGAGAGTTGGAGATCATATTTTTCCAGCCGACTTTGTAGTGCTAGAGATGGAGGAAGATGAGCACGTGCCCCTGATATTGGGAAGACCGTTCTTAGCTACGGCGGGGATGGTGCTAGACGTGGCAAATGGGAAGATTACGTTGAAGATTGATGATCAAGAAGTGAAGATCTCCCTATATGAAGCCATGAAGCACCCGAAGGAGGATGAGAGCTTGTATTGCATGGATGCAATTGATCCTCGTGTTGAAGACACACCTCCTATCCCTAATCCTTCTGATATTCATGATTTTGTTAGTCCTTCACTTGATTATTTAACCCATGAGTATTATGATCTTGATTATTTTGATAGGAATAAAGTGAAGAAGTTGAAGGATGAAGAGGTGAAGAAAGTGGACGTGGTCCAGTTAGAAGGGAAAGGAGGAGTTAAGAAGAAAAAGTCCAAACTCAAGAAATTGATTAGTAAGACTCCTCCAGATAAAGGTGAGAAGGAGTTGAGACCTATACCACTTGAGGTGGGGAAGGAAGCAAAAGGGCTCATGATGGTGGGGCATCAAGGAAAGGAGTTCAAACACCACTCTTATGAGAGTGAGGGAGGGAAATTTGAGTATGATGTCCCATAAGCTCCTTTGAGTTTGGTCCGGCATGAGGACCTTAAAAATAGCGCTGAATGGGAGGCAACCCATTATTTTTTTTTATTCATTTGCTTTGAGTTTTTTTTTAAGTTATTAGGGAGTTATTTTGAGTCGTATGTTTAACCTCGTATTTGAGTGAGTTGCTTGTAGGCTTATTTCTAAAAGAGTAAAGGTATCATGGAGTTATTTAGATTGAAGGGACCAACTCAAGCAAGGGAGTGTGCAAAGCTAGTGAGAGAAACATAATTATTTGGTTGAGGTAACCCACAACCCCAAACTTAGACCTCTAGCAAGGTCGAAGTTTGGGGGGGTGGAGTTTTTTTATATGTTTCTTGTTACATTGCACATGCATGCACACCCTTATCTTTGAGTTGAGTTTGATTGATTATTGGTTTGTTGAGATACTCCTTGGGGTGATTTTGAGTTGACTCGCTATTGCACATTTCATGCTTACCAATCATCTTATGCTTGTTGATTGCTATCTTTGAGTATGATTTGATGAGTAGAGTGAGTTGTAAGGGTGAGTTAGAAATTCTTTTGTGTGAGTGTTTGAGTTTGAGCTGATTTGAGAAAAAACTTGTATGCTTGTGAATTTTTTCTTTTGAGTACTTGTGTGATGAGAGTGAGAATGTACAAGGACTAGCATGGATGTGAAAGCCGTGAGCTTTTGAGCCTTATGAGATTTTGATGCATTAATTAATCTATTCGTTTGTGAGTGGATCGTCTCCTTAGAGGATGCTAGAACTTGTGTGTGCTCTTGCTTCTTGATTGTGTCTAGTTTGATATGCCGAATAGGATCTTAGGCCATCTTTGATTTTATTGAGTCACTTAGCCAAAATTTTCCTTACCAATGACATTGATCCCTTGTTAGCCCCTTTGAGCCTAAAGCCTATTTTATTTGCTAGCACATATGAACACTATTCCAATTCCTAAGCCTTTTTGTCCCAATTTGAGTGGAGAATAGGAAAGTGTGAATGTGAAGGGAGTGAATTGAGTTGAAAAAGGAAAAGGTTGTTTGTTGAGTGAATATGAGAAGAAGGAATGATGAAGTTATGAGATGTGGAAAAAAGAGAAAAAAAATTGAGAATGAGCAAAAGAAAAAAAAATGAGCTCATGTGTTTGTGCGAAAAAAGAGAAAAAAAATGAAGTGATTGAAAAAAAAAATGAAATGAAAAGAGTGAGGAAAAAAAAAATTGAAGTATTGAGAGTATGGAATTGAAAGGGTGTTGATTGAACATGTTTGAAGTATTCTGTTCCTAATCTCGAAGTGCCAAAGTTTGATTTTCTATTCTCCATTCACTTTAGTCACTTTACCCTATATTGTTAACCCACCTGTCCAAAGAGCCTACATTACAACCTTGAGAAAAGTCCTTTTTGATTCGGCATTGATTTCTAGAGTACGGTCGAAGTTAAGAGCACTTACAAGCCTATGGCTGCCAATTTGTGTGATTGATTGATTGAGTGAGTCCCTTGATCATTGTTATACACTTGAGAGGGAGTGAAACACATCGTTGAGTGCACATCCATGTTGGATTTTGGTGTTTCTTGCTGTTGTCGCATGAATATGATGAAGGAAGGTGAGTCAGTATACTTGTGATGCATCTTTGAAGCTCGAATTTATGTACTTGCATGATTGGATTCCTCGACTCATTCCTAACAATTTCACTTGACTTATTATTTCGTTGCTTGAGGACAAGCAACATGGTAAGTTTGGGGGGGTTGATTAGGCGTGAAATTGTCATGATTCGTCGCTCGAAATGCCCTTGTTTTGATGGATTCATATAAGTATTTAGAGTCGTTTGAGTATTATTTTCACAAACTAAAAAACTTGTTTCTTTGATGCTTATAGATGGATAGAGGGCAAAAAGAGGAGTTCGTAGGACTTCGAATCGACTCAAACGGATACCCGGATGAGAAGATATGGAAGAAATACGAGAAGTATTAGTTCGAGTGAGCAAAAGTGTCATTGAAGTACTCAAGATGAAGGAGCTCGAGTAAACACTACTCAGGCACTCGAGTAGTGCACTCGAGCCAGCTTTGGTCGAGTAGCCATTACTCGGGCACTCGAGTAGTGCACTCGAGCAGAAGCCGGTCGAGTAGGCAGTACGCGGGCACTCGAGTAGACTACTCGAGCAGGGTCCGGTCGAGTAGAACTACTCGAGCCAAGGGGCTCGAGCACTTTTCACGTTCTGTACAATTCTAAAACTCGAGCTAGCATTGCTCGAGTACTTTTACTCGAGCTCGACGGGAATTTTGGCCCATGAGATCCCATTTCGACCCGTTGCCTATATATATCTCTTCCAAACACGTTTTGAAGGATCCCCGAACTCACGACATCACGTTTATACAAAATTTTTAGAGAGAGAAGGAAGAGAAGAGACGAGCAAGTTTAGTTTTACGTTTTTGAGGTTTTTGCTTACGAATTCACATTACGATTTCACGTTTTAGTTTCGTTTCTTAATATCTTTTGTTCTTGAATACGTTGAGACCTCGTTTTGCTAATTAATTGCAGTTTATTCTTTTATATCTTAAAACCCTAGTTTATGTACGATCTTTTCTTTGATTTAATTACCATGTTCATGTTCGTCACTTGTCTAATTGTTATTGTTTACGTTAAATCTATGTCTAGCTAAAACCCTTGCATGCTTAGGGTAGGATGAACTCGTAGAAGTAGGTTGTGGGTACGTAATTAGAGTAACTTGTGACGTTAGATTTTAATTCTCTTGGTTAATGAATTCTTAAAATTAATCTAGACTTCGCTCTTGAATTTCGTTCGAAAGGTGTTAGAGAGAGGACGACCGTATCACTCTTTAACAACGAGTAGACTTAACGAGAGGGTTCAGGAAAGGTTAATTCATCTACCGGTTTAGCGAAGGAGGACGACCGCATCACCTTAGTTAAATTAGGGTCTCATTAATTAAGCACAATCTATTAACTTGTTAGTAGATTCGTGAAGTTGAGTGTTAGGGTAAAGTATTAGGGTTTATAATCTTGAGCTTTCACCTTGCATTCTTAGACTTAGGTTAATTCTTGTGTGTCACATTTATTTTGATTATGTACCTGCTCCGTTAGTATACGTAGGGATTCCTATCTTAAGCATCACCATCTCATATTTGAAAACACACCTTTTGTTATTTCATTTAAATTTCCTTTTGCATTCGTAGGATAATTTAGTTTAGTTTAATTAATCTTTCCAAAAATTCAAAAACAATACACTCATATTAACTACGACGCGTAGATCTTCAGGGATCTATTCGCATATACACTGTCCCTTGGGTTCGATATACTTGGTCGTTATACTTGCTAATACTACAGTGAACCCGTTCGCTTGCGGGTGAGCGACTAGTAGAAGTTAGTAAAATCGCTTCAAGTCAAGGTGCACTGATCAACTAATCCTCTCTTAGGATGATTGATCACTAGGAAATTCCAGGTCCTAGTTCCCAAAACAAACCAGCTTTCAGACTGATACAACAATCAGCTTACTAACACCACTTAACACTAGCTCTCAACCTAAACACTGAGTAGGGTTTTGAGTAGGGTTTTGGTTCCAACTATTTTGAGATAATCCTTACAAAATTTAGCTCAAGACTTAGGATTGAATTATCTCTTTCTAAGATTTGGATATAGCTTTTAAGCTTGGTTACAGAAGGTTTGTTAGGCTCTCTACAAATGTGAAACACTTGGGAAACAAAGGTAATTTCGAGTGCTTCTAGTTGTTATGAATGTAGAGATAGCTTTGATCTTGTGAGTTTCCCGTGCATAGAAATGAGCACGTCCTTCTGTATTTATAGGCTTCCTTGAAAATATTCCCGTTGGATTTGAATCTTCTCAAGTAAGTCTTCTTGTATCTGATTGGCTCAAACAACTCTATTTGAAGCTTTAAGTCTTGTCAAGAAACGGCTGAAAGACCATGCCTATTCACCAACTTTCTGGAGATAGCTAGGGAAAGACTTTTGGTACTTGTCAGTCTGGAGCAGGTCGGCTGTCAGTAAAGTACACTGACGTGTCATCTTCTCATTGGACCTTTAGTCTGTTTGCCCAGTTTCTTGTCTTGCTTTAAGGTGGAACTCCTCTGAGAAAACCTTCTTATTCCTTTATTTATTGTAGACTTTACTGAAATTCGTTTTGCCTTGTTCCAATCAGATTAACTAACAACTTTTAATATGTTTAGCATTGAATGTGCTTTGTTAGTTCTCATCAGTGGACCTTGGTCCTCTCCTGATGGTTTTAGTCTTAGTGAGAATGCACTTAGAAAACATTCGAGACTTAGACTATTTTTCAGATCACTTGTCTTCAGTGGACTTCGTCTTCAGCAGACTTTGACTTCAGCAGACTTCATTCTTCAATACACTCTAGAAATTACTAACTGAACTTCAGTTCTCTAACAATTGAACTGATTAACTAACCACTAACTCTACTGAATATTTTACTTACAAATAACTTAGGAGGAACATTTTGGCATCTTAATCAAAACTTAAGTCTATATAATTTCCCAACAATTTCCCCCTTTTTGATTATGCCGGAACCTATCTTATTACATATCTTCATTCAGATGAGGTTCTTCAGATGACATAAAAGTTCAAGGATTTTGTAAGTAAAAACCTTCAAGTACAAAAGCCTAAATGATAATGAGATATTATCTTGGGCAAAAACATCAATAGAGTTTCCTTTCATGATAAATAGTGAAGTACAGATTACATGAAGTCTACTAACAAAAGTTCAAACTTAAAAACATCTGGGACTTATAAACAAATGCCCAGTACAAAACACTTAGCTTCTTCAAATGGATTCGAACAAAGGCTCCAGTCCATATTGCTTGAAGACTCGGATCTTCAGCTCATTCTTCCTTTCCATGACTTCTTTTGAGTGACCCTTGAGACCCAGTTGCTCGCATAAGGACACCCATTCTTCTGTGATCCGATCTCTATCCACAGCTCCAGTTGCATCTTGAGGAGGCCAGTAGATGATTTGCTCAGGGGCCTTCAAGGCTTGATCAGGGAATTTATCATTCCAAGCTTCCATGATGGCAGGAAAGAGCTTTGGGTAGACTTCAAACATCCATGAGTTGAAGACTTCTTGCACATTGTCTTTTCCCAATTCTCCACTGACATAATAGGAATACACAAATTCCCTTTTAGCAGTTTTCCATGCATCATTGAGCTTCTTAGGTACCCATGCATCATGGTGAGGAAAGTTGGCCTTTGAGGGAGTGATTTTATCTTTCTTAAGCTTAGCAGCCCATCTTTGATAACTATTCCTGAACTTCTTGGAAGTAGTCTTATCAAAAGTGGTTAGCCTCTCCTTCCTCTTTCTTTCTGCCATCTCAGCTATGGTCTCCATCTTTCCAACCACCCTGTCCCTCCTTTCTTGTTGTTGAGCAGCCAGCTTCTGTGCTCTCTTATTCATCCCTTCAGCCTCTTTGATAAGCTCAGTGAGCTCTGTGACTCTTGTGGGGGCAGATTTAGGAGGTTCAGATGAAAGAGGTTCAGGGTTAAGAATGGGGAGTACCTCAACTTCTTCAGATGAGCTAGTGGACTTAGCTGCCAACCTCCCTGAGGTTCTGGTCTTCTTGGCCACCTCAGCTGAGAGGACGTCAGTTGCCTTCCTCTTGGTAGTTTTCCCTTTCTGTGCAGCTCTCTCTTCTTTTTCCATCAGATGAGCTTTCTTAAACTTTGACAAGTCCTCAGATGGGGTCTCATTCCCTTTCTTTGCTTCTGCAATCTTCTGAGCCTCTGCATCCACCTTCTTCAATGTGCTCTTCACTTGTTGGCCTTTCTCAAAGTCAGGGGTGTCAAGGATAATCTTCATTTTGTTCTTGGGGTCCAGCTTCACATCTTTAGCGCTTATCCTCTTTCCCCCCTTTCCGGCATTAATCATACATTCGGCCACAGTGATGTTGAGCTTTAGTTGATCATGATCTAAGGCCTTCAACTCAGTTGAGCAATGATCAACTTCATCCTCCAGTCTTTCCAAAGTTGCTCCAGCCGTTTGCCCAAAGTTCACAAACTGAGCCAACTTCTCATCTATCAAAACATTTGTTTTCTCCTGGGTTGGGAAGTCCTCTGCCTCCTTCTTCAGGACTTCACCCAACTTGGCTCCAAGCTCCTCGTGTTTGGCCTCGAATTCTGGCTGCTTTGAGTTCCACAACCCTTCAACCTTCCCAAGTAGGTCCGCTGAGAAAGCCTCTACTGAGGACTTTAGGTTGATGGAGACATTCTCCACTGAGTCTTTAAGAAATTGAGTTCTGGCCTCTTCCTCCTTCTGCTCCAGCTTCTTCAAAGCTTCTATGACAAGCACGCTCTGTCCTTCAACAACATCAATCACCATCTGCTGAGAGTCTTCAACTTTGAGAGTAAGATTTTGGAGTGATGTTGTGGTGGATTCCATGAGTTCATCAACATGGTCTGAGAGGATGACCATCTCATCCACTTCTTCTTGTACTATCTCCTGGACATCCCTCAGCTGTGCTTGGAGAGAAGGAAGACTTTCTTCTTGGAGTGAATGAACAACATCTTTCAGAGGATTTAGGTTGACCTCTACTGGGGGAACCTCATCAGTTTGAATACCTGCATGACAAACAAGATTAGCTCTTTCCCCCTCAGCCTCACATCCTAAATCTCCTGAAGCATCTACTTCCATTGGGACTCCCTCCTCCTCTTTCTTCTCACTTTTCTCACTTTCTCTCTCTTTTTCAACTAGATTCTTTTCAGCCAATTCACCCTTTACAGGGATGGTTGCTCTAATCTCACCACTTACAACTCCAGTTATCTCAACCTCAGTTTCTTTTTCTTTTTCATTTTCAACTCCAACATTTCCAGACACCTCAGCTGACTCCTTAGTCACCACTGAGGGCTGTTGTGGGAGAACTTTAGTAGACACCTCTACTGAGCTCTCCTGTGGCAAATTTTGTACCTCAGTATCCCTTGCCATGGATACATCCTTGACTACTTCACCATCACCTTGCCTAGGTGAAGTACCTCCTCCTTGTTCACTTTCCTTCTCCTTCTCCTCCTCCTTCTCTTTCTCCTTCTCTTTATCTCCTGTCTCAACAGCTTCCACAATCTCAGCTCCTTCTTCAGCTAAAACCTCAGTTGGCTTCTCTTTATCATCTCCATCAACCTTCTCCACTGCGTCTGCCTTTCTTGCCTCAGTTATTTTGTCCATAACCAGACTCTCAAAAATCTTCTCATCACAGAGAAGTCTGGTTTTGGTCATTCCAGCAAATTGCATCACTTCCACCTCCTCCTTCTTCCAGTCATCTGCATTGCTGCCTCTGACAGCCAATAAAATTTCACCCAATCTTCTGTCTTTTAGCTGGACAAGGAGTCTCAGTCTCAAGAATAATGCTTTTAGGGTGGGGTACCCATCAAGCTCAGGGTACTTAGACTCCAAAGAGTAGACTACCTCATCCTTAAGAGTGTCTAAGAATGAGTACTCTTCTTCATCGTCTGAAGGAAGGGAAGGAGTAGGGGATCTGCTATCTGTTGGCTCCTCTGGGATAGACTCCAGGTGAGTTGTGTGTGATTCAGGAGGGTTCGGTTCAGATGAGGTTTGAGGTTGGGTTTCAGTAGAGGTAGGATGTTGGGATATGTTTTAGTTTTGATGATTTTCCAAAACAACATGTAATAGGTTTGAAAGCAGTCGGGATAGTATCTTTAGATTCAGGTCAGGATAGTTTGTGTATTCAGTTAGACAGGTTGTAATGTGAGAAGAACTTAGCTGAGGAAGCACTCAGTTGAGGGGGAACTCAACTGAGGGGGAACTCAGTGAGGGGGAACTCATTGATAAAGCCTGAAGATATCAAGATGACACCCAGAAGAACTGACTGAAGTCATGCTTGCAACCTGAACCAGAAGAGAAACCTGAAGGATGTCCCACTGAGTGTAAACCGGGCTGATCTAAGCTAGGTCAGGTGGACCACTCAGTGAAGAGCATGATCAGGAGGATCAGTGCTGCACCAAGTAGGCCCTGAAGGAGTCAGGCTACTGTGGTCAGGGAAGTTTGTCATCCAGCCTTATGACAAACTTCTTGGAAATGATCTTCAAACAGTCTCTGAAGGACAACTACACTGAAGACGTTCAGTCCACTGAAGATCATCAGTCAGTGAAGGAGGAAGCTACCTAAAGCCAGTGGGTCTTAGTCAAACCCACTGAGTCAAAGATCCGTGAATTCAGGCCACGTGGACCAATCAGCACGAGGCAGCAACTCTGACACTGACAAAGGCCGCATTCCAAGAAAAGTGGTTGAAACCATTAAATGTTGGATTCAAATGTATCTTCCAAATGTATCTTCCCTCCAACGGATACATTTGAATCCCCATTATAAATACAAGCTTCCAGCTGCGGATTGAGGTGTGTGTGAGAGGAGAAAATCTACACCTACAAGCTGTGAGGGTGTGTTAGTTGTTAGGGAGTCATAAGGAAGAGATACACACCCACGACACTGACCTTTAGGGTTATCACTTATATTCATTGAGTGTCAAGCTTGTAACTCATAGCTTAGAGAGGTTTTCCCAATCCTAGCTTAAGGCTAACACATTGTAAGGGAAAACCTCACCTAGTTGGAGAAAACCAAACCGAAACCAAAACCCTCTTGTTAGGTTTGTTGGGAGTAAGTTAGTGAGAAGGGGCAGCCCAGGGAGTGGCGTGAGTCCAGTTGTAAGTGCACCTTGGCACGTTAAAAACAAGAATCCCAGTAGTGGATTTCCTGTTAAATCAGGCCGTGGATGTAAGAGCTTGAGTCTCTGAACCACGTTAAACTGAGCGTTTGTTTTCATTAAAGTATTTACTAAAGTGTTGTGAAAATCTGCTCACTGAGAGCATTGTTTAAAAGAAAACTTTAGTTAAGCAATCAGGTCAGGGAGATTCCTCTCACTGACCAAATCAGGCTAGGCACTCGAGAGTTCAGTCTCTCGAGTCACTGCCTTGTTGAGAGCCTGAGCTTTCAAGTCTCATCACTGACTTGATAGCTCTGACTCTCAGCAACGCAGTGACTTGAGTATTCCTTCACTGAACTCAGTCAGGGCGCAACGCAAGTTTTAAAAAAAAATTCTCCTGAATTCCCATTTTGCCCTTCGAAAACGGGACCATCATAGGATTTTGTTCAGTGGGGGTTGAGGGAATGGGTTCAGAGGGGGTTGAGGGGACGGGTTCAGTTGGGGTTGAGGTTGCTTCAGATGGGGTGGTGGTTTGGGATCCACTTTCAGGCTATTGAGAGCCTTCAGTGGGGGTTTTAGTTATTTTGGAGATGCTTTTGGTTTTGGCAGAGGTGCGAGGTTTGGTTTTGGGTTTGATGGGGGTAGGGGCAGGGGCATCTGAGTCAGACTCAGTTGAGATCATAGTAGGAGAAGAGTCAGGGTTACCTGATGAGGATTCATCAGTGGAGTTTGTGACTCTAGCTTTCTTTGAGGCACTCTCCTTCACTGCCTCAGTAGACTTCTTTTTCTCATTCTTAGAAGCTTTTTCTGCCTCGGCCTCCTTGTGTTGGGCCATCTTATCACTTAGTTTAACCAGCCTTCTCTTCAGTTTGGTTTTCTTCCCTTCAGCAGGGTCAACTTCTTCCTCTTCAACTGCCTCTGGGCTCTCCACAGCAGGCTTAAGCATTCTTGTTTCTAGTGCCTTTCCAGATTTGAACAAGGCCTTTAGGTTACTCCACTTCCTGTCTGGAATCCAATCCACTCCCAGATCTACATTCTCTATCAAGTAAGAGATTTTTGTTGCAAAGTTTAGCTTACTTGATAGTTGAGGAGTTTTGTCAGGTTGGAACTTTGAGTGCTCTTTATTCAACGCCCTCAGAAAAAACTGTTGCCAGTTGAATGACTTTTCCTTACTCTCCACAATCGCCTTCATTAATCTGAGCTTGGGCTTGCTCACTTACTCCGTGCTTCCCTGTTTTCCCAGTATACATTTTCCAACAACTTCACAGAGAACATTGTATACCGGCAGGAGTACACTTCTGTTCATTGTTGGACTGTATTTCACCTTCCTTTGCATAATGGAACTAACCCATTCTTCCTCTTTGTCCGCAATACAAGTATCTGGATTCGGACCTTCAGAGGGGAGATTGAACAACTCCTTCAAGTCATCTCCACTAATGCGAATCTCCATTCTAATCTTCTGGTGCTCCGTAACATCCATGTCATCCTTTATCACTTTCTTCTTCCTTTGTAATATGAGATGAGACCTGATTCTTGAATCAGAGTTGGATATATGACAGAAAAACTCAAGAACCTGCCTGTCAAAACAGTTCTCAGGATGAACTGTTAAAAACTTCTCTAACCCAGCAGTTTTAATCATTTCTAGGGCCTCTTTGATGTGAGCAAATTCTGGCCTGGATTCAATCTCAGGGTTATCAAAAACCACGATGGGTTCATACCAGAAATTCTCTTTATTGGTAAGAAAACCTAGGTTTAATCTTGCCATTTTTGAAATAGGATTTGAGAGAGAATTGCAGAGTGAGTTTGGAATAGAAAAAAAGTGTTTACTTGTGACTGATTTCGATAAGGTTTACAAGCGTAAGTTTGGGATTTTTATATGAGTAATGAACGGTGAGATTGAGAGGAGAGATCAACGTCTGAGATTAATTCGGTTTGAGATCGTGGATATTCCAAGAGGTTAGTGGGGAGTTTTTAAGAGATCTTGACGGTTAGAAAAAAACCACCTAAAATGGAAGGTTTAGATTGAAAGGGTTGGTAGCCGGAAGGTCACATCATCCGGGTTTTAAGGCGCGTGAGATAGGTAACCGTAAAAGTGAACCTGACTTGTACAACGCGCATTAAATGCTTGCCATACCAAAATCTCTTCGAAAAAGTGTAAGAAAGATTTAATTTTTAGAAAGCACTCATTAGTAATTTTATTGAAACCAAATATATATTAAAAAGAGGCTTTAGATTTGAAAATATCATAAGTATAAACTTTTGACCTCCACTGAGGTTTGACCTCGTCTGATATTCAAGACTCTTCTGAGATGAGGAGCTTCTACTGAGAAAGATCCTCCTCTGAATATGAACCTCCACTGAGTTGAAAATAACTCTTCTGAGATTGAATCCTTTCTTTACTCTCCTGGATCTAGGAGTCCAAGCTCTACTGACAACTCTTGAAACCTTGCTTCAGCCAAAGGTTTCGTGAAGATATCTACCTTCTGCTTGTCAGTGTGGATTTTGAGCAATTTGATGTCCTTCTTCTCCACATGATCTCTGATGAAATGATGCCTTATATCCACATGTTTGCATCTTGTGTGGAGAACTGGATTTTTTGAAATAGCAATTGCACTATTGTTGTCACAGAAAATAGGGACTTCATTGGCAAAAATGTTGTAATCTCTCAGTTGTTGTCTTAGCCACAGAATTTGAGCACAACAACTTCCAGCTGCCATATACTCAGCTTCAGTAGTGCTTGTGGCTACTGAATTTTGTTTCTTGGAAAACCAAGAGATCAGCTTACTTTCCAAGAATTGACAAGTGCCTGAGGTTGATTTCCTGTCAATTCTGCATCCTCCATAGTCAGCATCTGAGTATCCTGTGAGTTCCAGATTGTCATCTGAGGGATACCATAATCCCATATTCACAGTACCCTTTGAGAATCCTCTTTGCAGCTTCCAGATGACTTTTCTTTGGGTTGGCTTGATATCTTGCACAAATCCCAACTGCAAAAGTGATATCAGGCCTGCTTGCTGTGAGATACAGTAGAGATCCAATAATAGCTCTGTAGTGAGTCTGGTCTACTGATTCACCATCTTCATCTGGTTCCATCTTGGTGTTGGTGTTGAGTGGAACTCTTGCAACTTTGCTGGTCTGGCATCCAAACTTGTTGATCAGCTCCCTTGTATATTTGGCTTGGTTGATGAAGATTCCTTCAGGAGACTGTTTGACTTGAAGTCCTAGGAAGAAATTCATTTCTCCCATCATTGACATCTCAAATTTTCCCTTCATCAGTTGAGAGAACTTTTCACAGAGGACTTGGTTGGGACAACCAAAAATGATATCATCCACATAGATTTGTACAAGCAAAGTGTCCTCTCCTTTTGTGATCCTGAAGAGAGTTCTATCTACTCTTCCTTTGATGAAACCATGATCCAAAAGGAATTGTGACAAAGTATCATACCAAGCTCTTGGAGCCTGTTTCAGTCCATACAGAGCTTTTCTCAGTCTATATACTTTGTGACTTTCTTCAAAGCCTGGGGGTTGCTCCACATAGACTTCTTCATTGAGTACCCCATTCAAGAAAGCACTCTTAACATCCATCTGGTACACCTTGAATTTCTTGTGAGCATCATATGCAAGAAATAACCTTATTGCCTCCAATCTGGCTACTGGGGCAAATGTTTCATCATAGTCAAATCCTTCAACTTGAGAATAACCCTTTGCAACAAGTCTGGCTTTATTTCTGACTATGACATCTTTTTCATCCTTCTTGTTCTTGAATACCCACTTGGTTCCTATCACATTGCAGTGATATGGTCTGTCCACCAACTCCCAAACTTGATTCCTAGTGAACTGGTTGAGCTCTTCTTGCATGGCAGTGATTCAGTTGGAATCTTGAAGTGCTTCTGCTGGAACTTGGTTCCTGGTTTGATAAGAAACAACAAAACAAAGCATTTTCCCCATGAAAACTTCTAGTTTTGACTCCCGATGTAGGATCACCTAGGATTTGCTCAACAGGGTGATCTGAGAGCCATGTTCTCCTAGGCTGATGCCGTTCAGTAGAATTTAACTCTTCTGAAGTTGAGTCACTAGATATAGGAATAAAATCAAATTCAGGAAATAAAATAGAGGGTTGAAGTCCTGAGTCATCATTCAAGGTATTCTCATTCTCAATGGTAATCTCATTGGTTCCCCCTTGAATGATGAGTTCAGTGGATGTCTCAGCTGTGACCACATCTTCATTGACATTACTTACCTCTTGAACTGGGATAGTGTTCATTAGTTCGGTTGCTTGTTCAGGAGAGTTCTCAGGTGAGCTTTGAGGAGTGGTTTGACTTTGGGTGACCTCCTTGAATTGTTGATCATCTAAATTATCCCAGGTTGGGATGTATGTATCAACACAATTCTCAGGATAGCCTTTAGACTTGATACTCAGTCTGGTTAGTCTTTTGCTTATTACCTCCTCATTCTCCTTACTCTTGGACTCAAAAGTAGATTCATCAAAGACCACATGAGGTGTTTCTTCCACAACAAGAGTTCTACAATTGTAAACTCTGAAGGCTCTACTGATTTGGGAATATCCTAAGAAAATTCCTTCATCAGCTTTGCTATCAAAAGCTTTCATTTGAGTTTTCCCATTGTTGTGAATGAAACACTTGCAACAAAAAATATGAAAGTAAGATACCTGTGGTTTTCTGCCATTCCATAACTCATATGGAGTTTTTCCTTGATGTTTGGTTACCATGGATCTATTTTGAGTGTGGCAGGCAGTGTTGATAGCTTCAGCCCAAAATCTTTTAGGAACTTGAGCTTCTGCAAGCATTGTCCTTGCTGCCTCCTTGAGAGTTCTATTTCTTCTTTCAGCTACTCCATTTTGTTGTGGAGTTCTTGCAGCTGATGTCTCATGTGCAATACCTAACTCTTTGCAATAATCAGATATAATAGAGTTAATGAATTCAGTGCCCTTATCTGATCTTATCTTTACAATGTTCAGGCTCTTTTCATTGCTAAATTTCTTCAGGAGCTCTGGCAGCCTCAGTTGAGTCTCCTTTTTGCTTGCTAGGAATATCACCCATGTGTACCTGGAGAAATCATCAACAACAACAAGTGTACATTTTCTCCCATTGATACTTACAGGGGTTACTGGACCAAAGAGATCCATATGTAATAGTTGAAGTATTCTGTCAGTAGATGTTGCTACTTTGCTTTTGAAAGATACTTTCACTTGCTTTCCCTCCTGACAGGCTTTGCAAATATGTTCGTTGTTGTATACTTCATTTGACATTCCTTCTACCAGTCCATGTCTTGCTATCCTGTTCATCATCTTGAAGTTCAGATGACTTAGTATTTTGTGCCACAACCAATTAGTGTCAGTTGAGCTCTTAGCAATAAGACATGCATTTGGTGTGCAAGACTTCCAATATGCAAGATAGATATTTCCCTTCCTTGACCCAGTTAGTAGTACCTGTTGTGAAGATATATTATTGACAAAACACAGGTTACATGAAAATTCAACACTATATCCTTTCTCACAGAATTGACTTATGGACAGAAGATTATGCTTAAGTCCACTGACAAAGGATACATTGCTTACTCTTACTGAGCCAATGATTAAAGTACCATAACCTTTAGTGGCTCCTTGTGAGTTGTCACCAAAGGTGACTTGTGGACCTTCTCTCTCAACAAATTATGTCAGGAGATCTTTGTTGCCAGTCATGTGCCTAGAACATCCACTGTCCAAGTACCAGACTGAAGATTTTAGAGCATCTCCTTTGTTGAGGTCCACTGAGCCCTGCATTCAAAATCAAGCTTTAGGTACCCATTTGGTGTTGGGTCCTACCAGGTTAGCTGTACCTTTCGGAATCCAAATTTGCCTCACAATTCTAATCAATTTAGATTGGCTAATTTGTCTTCCATAAGCATCTACATAGATTGTTATCTCCCTTTGTGCCTTGGGAGTAAACTTTCTATGGGTGTCAGCCTTTGGAGGAACATGAACCTTCTTTACATTCTTTCTTTTAGGCTTGGGTGCACCTGGCCTGAGTTTTTGTTGATAAGAGTATGAAGGGCCTTTTCCTTTAGGCACAAAAGGAATAGGTCTTTTGTATGAGTCATTCCTTGAGGAGCGCTCATGCCTGGGTGCTCTCAGCTGAGGTTGCTTCATCTGTGAAGACCTCGGCTGATAGTACCTCTGCTAAGATCTATTCTGATTAGTCACCTGAGCCTTTCCATTTGGTTTTGGCTCAGTTTGACTTCTCTTTTGTTGGACCTCAGCTGGTCTTTTTCCCTTATCCAAAATCTGTGGTTGAAAGGTCACAGACTTAATAAAAACTCTCTTTGTGCCACTTGAAGAAGCAACACTTAGAGGACCTTCTGAAGGTTTTGGAATAAAGCCTATCCCACATTTGTTATTAGGATTGATTTGAAAGTTTTGAATCTCCTTTATGGCAAGAGAGGGTTTGTTGATAACATCAATCCTTTTTAACAAAGTATCTTCAGATTTTTGTAAGACATCAATTTTCAGGAGAGATTCCTTTACTTGGCTTACCAATTTCAAATTCTCTTCTGTTAACCTTGTCTTAGATTCAGTAAGATCTTTTATCAGTTGATCTTTGCCATTTCCTTGACTCTTGAGGGTTTCAACCTCTTTTGTCAATTCAATGGTAGATTTAGCTGAGTTAAGATCTGCATGATTCCCAGACTCAATTAACTTAGTGTTTTCTCTCAGGAGATTTTTGTTTTCATCTTGGAGACAAAAACTTGCTTCTTGCAACCTTGAGAAATCAATCATCAATTGTTCCAAAGCGGACTGAAGATTGAGTTCCTCAGTTGACTCTGAGCTTAGCTCAGGTGAGTGTCCTAGAGAATTGGATGGTTTAGATTGTACCTCTGGTTCTTCTCTTGCCATGAGGCACATGTCATCATCACTGCTGTCTGAGAACAGTCCATCAGATGATTCCAGATCTTCATCAACATCCTCAGCCACCATGGCTTTCCTTTCTCCATATCTCCTGTCTCTTTTGGCTTGCCTTTCATTTCTCTCCTTTGTGCTTAGTTGAGGACAATCATATTGAAAGTGTCCAACCTTCTTGCACTGGAAGCATATATTTGCATCATCATTCTTTTCCTCAGTAGACTCCTTGGTCTTTGATGATGATCCTTCACCTCTGGAATAGTTCTTGTATTCTTTTCTCTTCTCTGGCTCAGTTGAGCTTTTCTCTCCTTCTCTGGTGTCTTTTTGAGGATAACTTCTTCCTTCTCTGTTATCCCTGTAAAATCTCTTATATTTGCCAAAACGGCTGTTAAGTTTCTCAAACCTTCTAGCCATCAGGCTGAGTTCCTCTTGCATCTCAGCCTTGCTTTGAGATTTGCTTGCCTTTGTACTCTTCTGAGGCTTTGGGGATTTTGGCTCAGTCTCCTTAGCTTTGAAGGCAACTCCCTTCTCAGCTGAGGTCTCATCAGAAGCCCTTTTTCTGTTCAGATCAAACTCATAGGCCTTAAGTTCAGAGAATACCTATTGCATAGACATGCTGGATAGATCCTTGGTATTCTGCATCATCACTGAGTACACATCCCATCTAGAGGTTAGACCTCTCAGGATCTTTAAGGCAACTTCCCTTTTGGTATAGACTTTTTCCAGAGAGTTTATTTCATTCATGATGTCAGTGAACCTCCCATCAAGCTGGTCAATAGTCTCAGTGGGCTCCATGGTGAACTGCTCATACTTTTGAACAGCTACTGAAAGCTTGTTCTCTTTTATCTTGTCAGTTCCTTCACACATGAGAGCAAGAGTGTCCCATAGTTCCTTTGCAGTCTTGCAATGGATCACTCTTCCCATTATAGAATCTGGAATGGTAGTGTAGAGAATGTTCATGGCTATGAAGTTGAGGTTGTTTCTTCTCCTCTCATCTGCAGTGAAGTTATCTTCATCCTTGGACCATTCTTCTCTTGGATCTGCAATAGTCTCAGCTGTAGTTCTAGGGTTAGGTGTCATAAAAATAAAAGGACCTTTAGTAATAACTCTTAGTATTTCATCATGCACACAGGCAAGATGAGCTCTCATTCTGATCTTCCAGAAGTCATAGTTTTCCACTGAGAACTGTGGAAGCTTGTGATGAGACATATGGTTCAAGGGATTAACTCCCATGTTGTTCTCTGCTGGTGGTGCTACCCTAGCTGCATTGTCAGCCATACTGTAATAGTAAGTTTGATGACCTCTTTACCAGACATGAAATCCTGAAAAAGAGTGAGGACTCTCTCAAGAAAAAGGTTGCAGCAATGAATAAATCCTCGGTGGCTAGAGAGGAAATAAATAGCAGCCAGATGCTTGGGAATGAGAAAAAGGGACTTGGATATGTTCCTAAGAAACCCTCACAAGGTCAATCTCATGTTGCTTCAGGGAGCTACACTGAGAGGGTATTTGTCCAGGCCCATCAAACTGATAAGGGGAAGGAAACTGTTGACACAGTCAAGGTTGCCCCTAAGGTAGCTAAGCCAAAACCCAAGGGAAAGGCAAAGCAACCTAAGGAGGCCCCTGAGAGCTCAGGCCAGGGAAAGCCTCAGCGAAAGCAGAGGAAGACTCAGTCCAAGAGCCCTCAGACTGGTCAGCGAGGGTACCATCATGCTTGACAATACCAACAGGGAAGGCCAAACATGATGACATCCCCATGGTTTTGGCATCCTAAGGCCTTTAACTGTTTTCCATTCCCTCACTTACCTAGGGGAAATAGAACACAGGGCCCTTATCAAGAACAAGGCCCAAGACCTGCTGCACCCAGACCTAGGAAGAATGATGATGCCAATAGATGCTTCCAGTGCAAGAAGATTGGGCACTTTCAATATGATTGTCCTCAACTGACCACAAAGGAGAGAAAGGAAAGGCAAGCCAAGAGAGACAGGAGATATGGAGAAAGAAAAGTCATGGTGGCTGAGGATGTTGATGAAGATATGGAGTCATCTGATGGACTGTTCTCAGACAGCAGTGATGATGACATGTGCCTCATGGCAAGAGAAGAACCAGAGGTACAATCTAAACCATCCAATTCTCTAGGACACTCACCTGAGCTAAGCTCAGAGTCAACTGAGGAACTCAATCTTCAGTCCACTTTGGAACAATTGATGATTGATTTCTCAAGGTTGCAAGAAGCAAGTTTTTGTCTCCAAGATGAAAACAAAAATCTCCTGAGAGAAAACACTAAGTTAATTGAGTCTGGGAATCAGGCAGATCTTAATTCAGCTCAGTCTACAATTGAATTGACAAAAGAGGTTGAAACCCTCAAGAGTCAAGGATATGGCAAAGATCAACTGATAAAAGATTTTACTGAATCTAAGACAAGGTTAACAGAAGAAAATTTAAAATTGGTAAGCCAACTAAAGGAATCTCTCCTGAAAATTGATGTCTTACAAAAATCTGAAGATACTTTGTTAAAAAGGATTGATGCTCTCAACAAACCCTCTCTTGCCATAGAGGAGATTCAAAACTTTCAAATCAATCCTAATAACAAATGTGGGATAGGCTTTATTCCAAAACCTTCAGAAGGTCCTCTGAGTGTTGCTTCTTCAAGTGGCACAAAGAGAGTTTTTGTAAAGTCTGTGACCTTTCAACCAAAAATTTTGGATAAGGGAAAAAGACCAGCTGAGGTCCAACAAAAGAGAAGTCAAACTAAGCCAAAACCAAATGGAAAGGCTCAGGTGACTAATCAGAATAGATCTCAGCAGAGGTACTATCAGCCGAGGTCTTCACAGATGAAGCAACCTCAGCTGAGAGCACCCATGCATGAGCATTCCTCAAGGAATGACTCATACAGAAGACCTATTCCTTTTGTGCCAAAAGGAAAAGGCCCTTCATACCCTTATCAACAAAAACTCAGGCCAGGTGCACCAAAGCCTAAAAGAAAGAATGTAAAGAAGGTTCCTGTTCCTTCAAAGGCTGACACCCATAGAAAGTTTACTCCCAAGGCACCTAGGGAGATAACAATCTATGTAGATATTTATGGAAGACAAATTAGCCACTCTAAAGTGATTAGAACAGTGAGGCAAATTTGGATTCCGAAAGGTACAGCTAACCTGGTAGGACCCAACACCAAATGGGTACCTAAAACTTGATTATGATTGCAGGGCTCAGTGGACCTCAACAAAGGAGATGCTCTAAAATCTTCAGTCTGGTACTTGGACAGTGGATGTTCTAGGCACATGACTGGTAACAAAGATCTCCTGTCAGAGTTTGTTGAAAAAGAAGGTCCACAAGTCACCTTTGGTGATAATTCACAAGGAGCCACTAAAGGTTATGATACTTTAATTATTGGCTCAGTAAGAGTAAGCAATGTATCCTATGTCAGTGGACTTAAGCATAATCTTTTGTCCATAAGTCAGCTTTGTGATAAAGGATATAATGTTGAATTTTCTTTTAACCTGTGTTTTGTCAAGAATATATCTTCACAACAGGTACTACTAACTGGGTCAAGGAAAGGAAATGTCTATCTTGCAGATTGGAAGTCTTGCACATCAAATGCATGTCTTATTGCAAAGAGCTCAACTGATACTAATTGGTTGTGGCACAAGAGACTAAGTCATCTGAACTTCAAGATGATGAACAGGATTGCAAGACATGGACTGGTAGAAGGAATGCCAAATGAAGTATACAACAAAGAACATATCTGTAAAGCATGTCAGGAGGGAAAACAAGTGAAAGCATCCTTCAAAAGTAAAGTTGCAACCTCTACTGACAGAGTACTTCAACTGTTACATATGGATCTTTTTGGTCCAGTAACCCCTGTAAGTATCAATGGAAGAAAATATACACTTGTTGTTGTTGACGATTTCTCCAGGTACACTTGGGTGGTATTCTTAGCAAGCAAGAAGGAGACTCAACTAAGGTTGCCAGAGCTCCTGAAGAAAGTTAGCAATGAAAAGAGCCTGAACCTTGTAAAGATTAGATCAGATAAGGGCACTGAATTCATTAACTCTATTATATTTGATTTCTGCAAAGAATTAGGCATTGCACATGAGACCTCAGCTGCAAGAACTCCACAACAAAATGGAGTAGCTGAAAGAAGAAATAGGACTCTCAAGGAGGCAGCAAGGACAATGCTTGTAGAAGCTCAAGTTCCTAAAAGATTTTGGGCTGAAGCTATTAACACTGCCTGCCACACTCAAAATAGATCCATGGTAACCAAACATCAAGGAAAAACTCAATATGAGTTATGGAATGGCAGAAAGCCACATGTATCTTACTTTCATATCTTTGGTTGCAAGTGTTTCATTCACAACAATGGGAAAACTCAACTGAAAGCTTTTGATAGCAAAGCTGATGAAGGAATTTTCTTAGGATATTCCCAAATCAGTAGAGCCTTCAGAGTTTACAATTGTAGAACTCTTGTTGTGGAAGAAACACCTCATGTGGTCTTTGATGAATCCACTTTTGAGTCTAGAAGTAAGGAGAATGAGGAAGTGATAAGTCAAAGACTAACTAGACTGAGTATCAAGTCTAAAGGATATCCTGAGAATTGTGTTGATACATACATCCCAACCTGGGATAACTTCAATGATCAACAATTCAAGGAGAACACTCAAAATCAGACCACTTCTCAAAGCTCTCCTGAACAAGCAACTGAACTGATGAACACTATCCCAGTTCAAGAGGTAAGTAATGTCGATGAAGATGTGGTCACAGCTGAGACATCCACTGAGCTTATCATTCAAGGGGAAACCAATGAGATTACCATTGAGAATGAGAATACCTTGAATGATGACTCAGGACTTCAACCCTCTATTTTATTTCCTGAATTTGATTTCATTCCTATATCTAGTGACTCAATTTCAGAAGAGTTAAACTCTACTGAAGGACATCAGCCTAGGAGGACTTGGTTCTCAGATCACCTTGTTGAGCAAATCCTAGGTGATCCTACCTCAGGAGTCAAAACTAGAAGTTTTCATGGAGAAAGTGCTTTATTTTGTTGTTTCTTATCTAACCAGGAACCAGGTTCCATTGGAGAAGCACTTCAAGATTCAAATTGGATCATTGCCATGCAAGAGGAGCTCAACCAATTTACAAGAAATCAAGTATGAGAGCTGGTTGACAGACCATATCACTGCAATGTGATAGTAACCAAGTGGGTATTCAAGAACAAGAAGGATGAAAATGATGTCATAGTCAGAAACAAAGCCAGGCTAGTTGCAAAGGGCTACTCTCAAGTTGAAGGCTTTGATTATGATGAAACTTTTGCCCCAGTAGCCAGATTGGAGGCAATAAGGTTATTTCTTGCATATGCTGCACACAAGAAATTCAAGGTGTATCAGATGGATGTTAAGAGTGCTTTCTTGAATGGAGTACTCAATGAAGAAGTCTATGTGGAGCAACCCCCAGTTTTTGAAGAAAGCCACAAAGTATATAGACTGAGAAAAGCTCTATATGGACTGAAACAGGCTCCAAGAGCTTGGTATGATACTTTGTCACAATTCCTTTTGGATCATGGCTTTATCAAAGGAAGAGTAGATAGAACTCTCTTCAGATCACAAAAGGAGAGGACACTTTGTTAGTTCAAATCTATGTGGATGATATCATATTTGGTTGTCCAAACCAAGTCCTCTGTGAAAAATTCTCTCAGCTGATGAAAGGAAAGTTTGAGATTTCAATGATGGGAGAAATGAACTTCTTCCTAGGACTTCAAGTTAAGCAGTCTCCTGAAGGAATCTTCATCAACCAAGCCAAATACACAAGGGAACTGATCAACAAATTTGGATGCCAGACCAGCAAAATTGCAAGAGTTCCACTCAACACCAACACCAAGATGGAACCAGATGAAGATGGTGAATCAGTTGACCAGACTCACTACAGAGCTATCATTGGATCTTTACTGTATCTCACAACAAGCAGGCCTGATATCACTTTTGCAGTTGGGATATATGCAAGATATCAAGTAAATCCTAAGAAAAGTCATCTGGAAGCTGCTAAGAGGATTCTAAAATATCTCAAGGGTACTGTGAATATGGGATTGTGGTATCCCTCATATGACAATATGGAACTCACAGGATACTCTGATGCTGACTATGGAGGATGTAGAATTGACAGGAAATCAACCTCAGGCACTTGTCAATTCTTGGAAAGTAAACTGATCTCTTGGTTCTCCACGAAACAAAACCCAGTAGAGACAAGCACTACTGAAGCTGAATATATGGCAGCTGGAAGTTGCTGTGCTCAAATTCTTTGGCTAAGACAACAACTAAGAGATTACAACATCTTTGCAAATGAAGTCCCTATTTTCTGTGACAACAATAGTGCAATTGCTATTTCAGAAAATCCAGTTCTCCACATAAGATGCAAACATGTGGACATAAGGCATCCTTCATCAGAGATCATGTGGAAAAGAAGGATATCAAAATTCTCAAGATACACACTGACAAACAAAAGGCAGATATATTTACAAAACCTTTGGCTGAAGCAAGGTTTCAAGAATTGTCAGTAGAGCTTGGACTTCTAGATCCAGGAGAGTGGAGGAAGGAGCCAATCTCAGAAGAGTTGATATAGAATCAGTGGAGGTTCAATATCAGAAGAGCCTATGGTTCTCAGAAGAGGTTCAACCTCAGTGGAGGTCAAAGTTTTAAATCTGCTATTTTTTCAAATCTAAAATCTCTTAGTTTTATATTATAAAACTCTTATAAAAAATAGCTAATGAGTGCTTTCTGAAAATTAAATCTTTCTTACACTATTTCGAAGAGATTTTGGTATAGCAAGCATTTAATGCGCGTTGTACAAATCAGGTTCGCTTTTATAGTTACCTATCTCACGCGCCTTAAAACCCGGATGATGTGACCTTCCGGTTACCAACTTTTTCAATCCAAACCTTCCATTTTAGGTGGTTCTTTTCTAACCGTCAAGATCTCTTAAAAACTCCCCACTAATCCCTTGGACTATCCACGACCTTTCATCAAATCAATCTCAGACGTTGATTGCGGGATTAGATCTCACCGTTCATTACTCATATAAAAACCCCAGACCTACGCTTGTAAACCTTTTCGAAGTCACTCACAAGCAAACACTTACTTTCTATTCCAAACACACTCTGCGATTTTCTCTCAAATCCTATTCCAAAAATGGCCAAAATTAACCTAGGATTTTTGAACAACAAAGATAATTTCTGGTATGAACCCATAGTGGTTTTTGATAATCCAGAAATTGAATCAAGACCAGAGTTCTCTCACATTAAAGAAGCTTTGGAGATGATCAAAGCTGCGGGGTTGGAGAAATTTTTATCAGTTCATCCTGAGTACTGCTACGATAGACAGGTACTTGAGTTCCTCTTCAATATTTCCAACTCTGACTCAAGAATCAAGTCATGTCTATTCCTCCAAAGGAAGAAAAAGGTGATGAGAGATGATATGGAGGTTGTTGAACACCAGAAAATCAGAAAAGAGATTCGGATCAGCGGTGATGATTTGAAGGAGCTATTTGATCTCCCCCCCTGAAGGTCCAAACCCAGATACTTGTATTACTGACAAAGAGGAGGACTGGGTGTACACTAATATGCAGAAGAAGGTGAAATACAGTCCCAAGATGAACATAAGTTTACTACTTCCCGTATACAATGTCCTGTGTGAGATTGTTGGGAAATGTATACTGGAAAACCAGGGAAGCACTGAACAAGTAAGCAAGCCCAAGCTGAGATTGATGAAGGCAATAGTTGAGAGCAAAGAGAAGAGCTTCAACTGGCAGATGTTTTTCTTGAGATCTTTGAACAAAGAACACTCAAAATTCCAGGCTGACAAAACTCCCCAGTTGTCAAGTAAGTTAAATTTTGCCACCAAAATATCTTACTTGATAGAGAATGTGGATGTGGGAGTAGACTGGATAAAGGACAGGAAGTGGAGTAATCTGAAGGACCTGTTCAAGTCTGGAAAGGCCTTAGAAACAAGAATGATAAAGGCAGCTGTAGAGAGCCCTCAAGCGGCGTAGGAAGAGGAGGAAGCTAGGTCTGCTGAGGGAAAGAAGACCAAACTTAAAAGGAGATTGGTCAAGCTAAGTGACAAGATGGCACTTCTTAAGGAAGTAGAGGCACAAAAGGCCTCAAAGAAGGAGAGGAAAAAGTCTTCTGAGGCTGTGAAGGAAAGTGCACCCAAGAAAGTCAGAGTCACGAACTCTACTGATGAATCTTCATCAGGTAACCCTGACTCCTCCCCTAATGTGATCTCAACTGAGTCTGACTCAGATGTCCCTACCCCTACCCCCATCAAACCAAAAACCAAACCCAGAATGCCCCTGAAAACAAAGAAAATGTCCAAAATGGCTAAAACCCCCACTGAAGGCTCTCAACAGCCTGCAAGTGGATCCCAAACTACTACCCCATCTGAGGCATCTGCTGAGGCAACCTCCACCCCAACTGAACCCATCATCTCAACCTCCACTGAACAAAACCCAACCTCACCTGAAACCCAACACCAAACCTCATCTGAACCAAACCTTCCTGAAACACTTTCAACCCATTTAGAGTCAATCCCAAAAGAACCCACTGACATCAGATCCCCTATCCCTTCCTTACCTTCAGACGATGAAGAAGAGTACTCATTCTTAGACACTCTTAAGGATGAGGTGGCCTACTATTTGGAGTCTAAGTACCCCGAGCTTGACGGGTACCCCACCCTTAAAGAGATGTTTATGAGACTAAGACTTCTTATCCAGCTAAAAGACAGGAGACTTGGTGAAATCATGATGGCTGTCCGAGGCAGCAATGCCGATGAATGGAAGAAGGAGGAGGTGGAGGTGATGAAGTTTGCTGGTATGACCAAGACTAGACTTTTCTGTGATGAGAAGATCTTTCAAAGTCTAGTCTTGGATAAACTAGCTGAAGCTAAATCTGTAGAGGTTGATGTGGGAGAAAAGAAGTGGATAGAGGAGGAGAATGTGCCTGAGGAGGAAGAAGTCGTTAAAGAAGGAGAGGCAGTGAGAGAGACAGAGAAAGAGGAGGAGGAGACTGGAAAAGGAGAAGGTACTTCACCACAGCAAGGTGGTGGTGAAGTAGCCAAGGATGTATCATTGGCAAAAGATACTGAGGCACAAAACTTGCCATAGGAGAGCTCAGTAGAGGTGTCTACTGAAGCTCTCCCACAACAACCCTCAGTGGTGACTAAGGAGTCAGCTGAGGTGTCTGGAGATGGTGGAGTTGAAAAAGAAGTAAAAGAATCTGAGGGAGGAGAGAAGGATGTAGAAATAACTAAGGTTATAAGTGGTGAAATCAGAGCAATCATTTCTGTAAAGGATGATATGGCTGACAAAAAAATAGTTGAAAAGAAAGAAGTTGATGAGCAAAGTGAGAAGAGAGAGGAGGAGGGAGTAGTTATGGAACTAGATGTGACAGGAGAGTTAGGATGTGAGATTGAGGGGGAAGGAACTAACACTGTTTGTAATGCAGGTGTTCAAACTGATGAAGTACCCTCAATCCAAATCAACCTAACTCATCTGAGGGAAACTGTCCACTCACTCCAAGAGGGTCTTCCTTCTCTTCAAGCTCAACTGAAGGATGTCCAGGAGATAGTGCAAGAAGAGGTAGATGAAATGGTCATTCTCTCAGACCATGTGGATGAAATGATGGAGTCCACAACCAGACCACTTCAAAATCTTACTCTTAAAGTTGAATACTCACAGCAGATGGTGATTGATGTTGTTGAAGGACAAAGCGTGCTTGTAATAGAAGCCTTGAAGAAGCTGGAGCAGAAGGAGGAAGAGGCCAGAACTCAATTTCTCAAAGACTCAGTGGAGAATGTCTCCATCAACCTAAAGTCCTCAGTAGAGGCTTTCTCAGCTGACCTTATTGGAAGGTTGAAGGGTTGTGGAACCAAAAGATAATAGAGTTTGAGGCCAAGCACGAGGAGCTGGGAGCCAAGCTGGGGGAAGTCTTGAAGAAGGCGGCAGAGGACTTCCCTACACAAGAGAAAACTAATGTACTTATTGATGAAAAATTAGCTCAATTTGTGCAGTTTGGGCAAACAGCTGGAGCCACTCTGGAGAGGTTAGAGGATGAAGTGGACCACTGCTCCACTGAGCTAAAGGCCCTTGCCCATGATCAACTGAAGCTAAACATCACAGTGGCTGAGTGCATGATTAATGCCGGAAAGGGGGAAAAGAGGGTAAGTGCTAAAGAGATGAAGCAGGACCCCAAGAACAAGATGAAGATTATCCTCGAGACCCCCGATTTTGAAAAAGGTCAACAAGTTAAGAGTACGTTGAAAAGAGTAGATGCTGAGGCTCAGGAGATTGCTGGAGCCAAGAAAGGGAATGAGACCCCATCTGAGGACTAGTCAAAGTTCAAGGAAGATCACTTAAGGGAAAAGGAAGAAAGAGCAGCTCAGAAGGGGGAATCCACCAAGAGGAAGGCCACTGACGCCCTCTCAGCGGAGGTAACAAAGAAGACTAGAACCTCATGGAGGTTAGCAGCTAAGTCCACTGGCTCAACTGAGTCAGTTGAGGTACTCCCTATCCTTAACCCTGATCCCATCTCTTCTGAAAAGAGTAAATCAGCCCCTACAAGAGTCACAGAGCTCACTGAGCTTATCAAAGAGGCTGGAGGGATGAATGAGAGAGCACAAAAGTTGGCTGCTCAGCAACAAGAAAGGAGGGACAATGTGGTTGGAAAGATGGAAACCATAGCTGAGATGGCTGAGAGAAAGAGGAAGGAGAGGCTAACCATCTTTGATAAGACTACATCCAAGAAGTTCAGAAACAGTTATCAAAGGTGGGCTGCTAAGTTAAAGAAAGATAAAACCACTCCTTCAAAGGCCAAGTTCCCTCACCATGACGAGTGGGTACCCAAGAAACTCAATGATGCATGGGAAAACTGCGAAAAGAGAGTTTGTGTACTCCTACTATGTCAGTGGAGAGTTGGGAAAGGACAATGTGCAAGAAGTGTTCAGTCTTGGATGTTTGAAGTATATCCAAAGCTCTTCCCTGCCATCATGGAAGCCTGGAATGATAGGTTCCCTGATCAAGCCTTGAAGGCTCCTGAGCCAATCACTTACTGGCCTCCTCAAGATGCAACTGGAGCTGTGAATAGAGATCGGATCACAGAAGAGTGGGTGTCCTTGTGCGATCAATTGGGTCTCAACGGTCACTCAAAAGAAGTCATGGAGAGGAAGAATGATCTGAAGATCCAAGTCTTCAAACAATATGAACTTGAACCTTTGTTTGAGTCCATCTAAGGAGTTAAGTGTTTTTGATGGGCATCTGTTTATAAGCCCCAGATGATCTTATTTTGAATCTTTCCAGTGGATGTTTTGTAATCTGTACTTCTCATATTATTCTTGAAATGAAAACTCTACTGATGTTTTTGCCCAAGATAATATCTCATTATCATTTAGGCTTATGTACTTGAATATTTTACTTACAAAATCCTTGAACTTTTATATCATCTGAAGAACCTCATCTGAATGAAGATATGTAATAAGATAGGTTCCGGCATAATCAAAAAGGGGGAAATTGTTGGGGAATTGTATAGACTTAAGTTTTGATTAAGATGCCAAAATGTTCATCCTAAGTTATTTGTAAGTTAAATAGTCAGTAGAATTAGAATTTAGTTAAACAGTTCTAATTGTTAAAAACTGGAGTGCAGTTAGAAATTTCTATAGTGTATTGAAGAATGAAGTCCGCTGAAGACAAAGTCCGCTGAAGTCAAGTGAACTGAGAAAGTAGTCTAAGTCTTGAATGTTTTCTAAGTACATTCACACTGAGACTAAAACCATCAGGAGAGGACCAAGGTCCACTGATGAGAACTAACAAAGCACATTCAATGCTAAATATATTTAAAGCTATTAGTTAATCTGGTTGGAACAAGGCAAAATGAATTTCAGTGAAGCTTACAATAAATGAAGGAATGAGAAGGTTCTCTCAGAAGAGTTCCACCTTAAAGCAAGACAAGAATCTGGGCAAGCAGACTGAAGGTCCAATGAGAAGATGACACGTCAGTGTACTTTACTGACAACCGACCTGCTCCAGACTGACAAGTACCAAAAGTCTTTCCCTAGCAATCTACAGAAAGTTGGTGAATAGGCATGATCTTTTAGCCGTTTCTTGACAAGACTTAAAGCTTCAAATAGAGCCGTTTGAACCAATCAGATACAAGAAGACTTACTTGAGAAGATTCAATTCCAACGGGAAGATTTTCAAGGAAGCCTATAAATACAGAAGGACGTGCTCATTTCTATGCACGGGAAACTCACAAGATCAAAGCTATCTCTACATTCATAAGTTTCAAGAAGCACTCGAAATTACCTTTGTTTCCCAAGTGTTTCAAATCAGTAGAGAGCATAACAAACCTTCTGTAATCAAGCTTAAAAGCTATATCCAAACCTTAGAAAGAGATAATCCATCCTAAGCCTTGAGCTACACTGTAAGGATTATCTCACAACAGTTGGAACCAAACCCTTCTCAAAACCCTACTCAGTTGTTAGGTTGAGAGTTAGAGTTAAGTGGTGTTAGTAAGCCGATTATTTGTATCTGAAAGCTGGTTTGTTTTGGGAACTAGGACCTGTAATTATCCTAGTGATCAATCATCCAAAGAGAGGATTAATTGATCAGTGCATCTTGGCACTATAACATAAGGAATTCCAAGTGAAAGGAATTCTCCTGTTTGATCAGGACAGTGGACGTAGGAGATTCATCTCTGAACCACTTTATATCTTGTGTATTTACTTACTGTTATTTCCTAAGTGTGTTTTATCCATTCAAAGTTTATCAAGTAAAATGAGTTTTCTAAAGGGCTCACTAATCCGCATCTGAAAGCTAATTAGATAGTAGTTAAACTGAAAGTCTTGAGCTCTCAGTGGAGGTATTATCTCAGTAAGCTTTCTCTAGTAATTCTCAGCAGACTTAGAGTCCACTGACGAGTTACTTCCTGAAGTCACCTGATAAGTTTTAAAGAAGTTTTAATTTGTAACAACAGGTGTATTCCCCCCCCCCCATACACCTATTTACTCGTTTCGGGACCAACATGACACTTGGGTTCCCAAGAAGCTGAATGATGCTTGGGAAACTGCCAAGAGGGAATTCGTATACACATATTATGTTAGTGGAGAATTAGGGAAAGAAAACGCTCAGGACTTATTCAATGATTGGCTCTTTGAATCCTACCCAAAACTTTATCCTGACATAAGTGAAGCCTGGAATGATAAATTCCCAGGTCATGCCCTAAAGGCTCCTGAGCCAATCATCTACTGGCCTCCTCAAGATGCAACTGGAGCTGTGGACAGAGAGCGGATTACAGAAGAGTGGTTGTCCTTATGTGAGCATCTTGGTCTCAAAGGTCATACAAAGGAGGTGATGGAGAGGAAGAATGAGCTGAAGATCAGAGTTTTCAAACAATATGGACTTGGGCCTCTGTTTGAAACCATTTGAAGGTGTTAAGTGTTTTTGTTGGGCATTTGTTTATAAGTCCCAGATGTTTTAAGTTTGAACTGTTTAATAGTAGACTTCATGTAAACTGTACTTCGTCCTGAAAATCCTTATTAAATGCATTCTGTTTTCATTAAAAGCGCGCCTATTCATATTCTGATTAATATTACTGCCCAAAGCACAAGGTTTGAAGTCACGATGATTCGCACCTAACATGAATCAAAGCAGTAACCATTAAGCACACACAGTCCTATTTAAGTGACGGAGATTAAGAAATCAATAACCACTGAGGTCTAATTCTTCACATTTCAGAACAGAAGAATTTATCCTCGCTGTAGGTCCTCTTCAACACATACTAAATGTGCTAGTGCAATCTCTTAGTCAAGACAGACCAATCTGAGATATACACATCGACCTTTCACGGTGGATTGTTCAATTCCACCTAGGTCGTGAATTTGTACGTTTAGTTACAAGGAAACTGTTAATATGATCTTCCGTGGTCGGGTATCACCACATTAACTACAATGTAACATGTACTATTTATAATGAACTGGTTGCAATAAATGTTCAACATTCAATCATATCTAAAGCAAATGTGATAAAAGAATTATTCTCATAAACAAGTGTTTAATACATGAGTTATACAAAGTAAAAGCATACTTTCACGTATAACTCCAACAATATCAATCTAGTCTGCCATTTAATGATTTTATGTAAACACAAATGCACATTGCACACTGAGTATTATTGTAGGATCAAGCGCTTGCCACTAGACTAAAAGCTCGGACTTGTAGTGAGGTGCTACTTTATTTCCTTTAACCCTATCTAGCTGCAGCGCCACGGATCGAATAGCCTCCGCCGGACTTGGCACACTGGGCCTTTATCAAACCCGACTAGGCTGGGAGATGCTGGACTCCGCGCCCAACAATCCCCCCCCAGCATCTGCCAGCCCTCTTGGCCAACAAATGCCTTCCACTGGGATTCGAACCCGTGACATGTACTCTGATACCAATTGTAGGATCAAACGCTTGCCACTAGAGTAAAAGCCCGGACTTATAGTAAGGTGCTACTTTATTTTCTTTAACCCTATCTAGCTGCAGCGCCACAGATCGAATAGCCTCCGCCGGACTTGGCGCACCGGGCCTTTATCACACCCGACTAGGCTGGGAGATGCTGGACTCCGCGCCCAACAATTATCTTGCTCAAACACAAATCTTTGCAAAATCTTTCCTCAAACAAATCAAAACAGATGGCATTCTTGGATTCCAACTGGACAACTGACAAGCCTGAAGAAGTTGTCAAGAACAGGTTGGTTAACATGGAGCACATTATCACCATGGAGGGTGCATGCCTCTCCGTGAAGGAGATCTTCCCAGTTTTTTACTGGATCTCCAAAGCTGGGTTGGTAAAGTATTTTACCCTGCGGCCCACATCTGTGCTTTCAAAGACAGTGGTGGAGGCTTATTACAACTTATTTCTGCGCAAGGGTGAATTATTCACCAGGGTGACCGTGCTGATACCCACTGGTGAGAAGGATGTTGATGGAGAGCTATTCTACAATGTCGAGATGCGGGACGTCAACTTGAGGAAGGCCATAAAGGAGGTGTATGTGCTTCTATGCTCTGGCATCAACCCTAGGACTTACAAGGAGAACACTGAAGGAGAACTCCTTGGGAAGTGGTCCAAGACTAGGTCTTCGGAGTTCAAGGCACATCAACACAAAGATACCCTGAAGTCTGAGTATAGGGCCTTGGTTGACTTGGTGTCAAAAATCATCATGGGCTCTACTGGCTCGCATGAGCAACTCAGTCAGCCCAAACTGAGGATCATGGGTGCTCTAGTTGATGGTGTGGAAGCCAACTGGGAGCAGTTCTTCTTGGACCAGATCAATCAGGCTGCTGGAGACAAACTGAAGAAAGATGCTGAGGTGAAGCATATTTCAGTTGGAGCCATGCTTCCCTTTAGGACTAGGTTATCTATCCTCATCGCCCACGCTTGTCAGGGATGTACTTTTGACTTGGAGGATAACCTAACCTCAAAGAAGATCATGTTTACATCAGCGAGTGACACCTACGTTGTTCTTGGTCTCACTGACCCCAATGCTCCACCAAAGGGTCAGAGAAAGAAGCCTGCGGGCAAGGCCAAGAAAATGGTCATGAGCCTGATGGAGCGAGTGGATGAACTCTTTGAGAAGAGTAAGGACGTTGAGGTCGGAGTAGCAGCAGAGCGTGCTGAGGCGCAGGAGGTTTCGGAGAAGGTCCTGGAGGAGAAGAGGACTAAGCTGAAGGTAGTCCTGAAAGAAAAGGCCACAACCAAGGGTATTGGTAAAGGGACTGAGAAAGTCTCCAAGAAGGCCGTCTCTGAGGCTAAGGAGACTGACGATGAAGTCAGGTCCGGGGGAGAGGAATGTGATAGGCCTTTGAAGAGGCTAAGGAGAGGACCTAAGAAATCCCCAGCCAAGGGCCTGATTGAGGTGAGTGAGAGGGAGAAGTCAAGCTCACTACGAACCTCTGACTTGGAGGTAGTGAGAGCCACGATCGAGATGGCTGAGATTTTACAGCCTGAGATCAACCCAACCCCTTCACCAAAACCCACTGAACCCACTCCACCATCCAACCCTGAACCCACACCCCAACAACCAGATATACCCATCCCTGACACCAATCCCACTGAGTTAGTGCCAATCAACTCACCTACCACTGAGCCTGACCAGTCTTCTGAACCCACCCATCCTAACCCTGAAGATTTCCCCACCTACCCAAATCCTAAAGACTGCCCCAAATCTTCTCAAGTCGGAGATCAGGATGATGATTTCTTGGAGATGCGGGAGGAGGAGAAGCTGGATGCCAACATGGTTGGAGGGATTTTGGAGAACAATTTGAGGGGGAACGCCACAGAATGGGCAGCCAAGTGTTGGCCTAATCTGAGTAAGTATAGAGAGCTGTGTGCCAATGTCGTGGAGCTCAAGGTTTGGCTGAACTTCAAACAGTCAAACATGCAGGAGCAACACATGCTAGTTGACGCCAGGGGCTGGGAGAACTGGGAGCAGGAGGAAGCCAGGCTCTGTACCTACTTTAATCTCACTAGTTGGCTGCAACTCTTAAATTTTGAAAATCTGAAGCAGCTGATTACTGAGATGATGGCGAGGATGAAGGTTGACCTTCTCACGGAGTCAGAGAAGGAGGATGAGGAAGATGATGATGCTCAGGGAGGAGCAGTTGAGAAGATAGTGGAAGAGACGGCGGAAGAGGTTGACAGGATGACCCCTGAGTCTCAAACTCAGGAGGAAGGTGTTAAAGACGTTGGTGCCAAGGGTGGACCAACGGCTGAGGATGTTGAGAACATCTCAGCTGCCGATGACACATCAGTCAATGATGGGATTCCCTGCCCAGAGACAAAGGAGGATGATGTTGAGGCATCTAAGGAGACTCCTAGTTCTGAGGGACAAGTTCCCAAAGTTCGAGCTGGCTTAACTGAGCCTGAGCAGGCGGCTATGACCACTCCTTAACTGCCTTTAGTGCACCCTGAAGAGGGGACTGAGGATGCAGGGGCTGACAAGGGAAAACATCCACTAACTGATGAAGCCACTGGGGAAGAAGATGATGTGATCATCACTGGAGTAGGGAGAGCTGAGTTTACCAGCATTGTTGAGGTGAAGAAGGAAAAGACAACGGAGAACTTAGCTGAGCTTTAGGAGGAAATGATGAGGCTCAGGGCTGAAAAAAAAGAAGACTCCAAGGCCCTGGCTAAGCACATCAAATGGACAAAGTCAGCGTACACCACTCTTGCAAACAGGGAGTTGATACTGCTGAAGCGCACAATGGTGGATACGGCCAAATCAGTGAGGAGTGAGAGGAGAAGGACAAAGAAGATGCTAAGGAAGACTCTAAAGCAGCTTGAGAAGAGGGATGGGCTCAGAGATGAAAAGCTAAATCTTGTTGTAGAGAGGCTTGCAGCTCTGGCTGGGGTGCTTTTTACTCAGGCTCTAAACGAATCAGCGTCCAAGTTGGAGCTAGAGTCAAGGAAGTTAGCTCAGACTTCTCAAACTGCTGCAGAGGTTTTGGCTAAGGCCACTGATAAGTCGGTTAAGATACTGGCTGAGGCGAGCAGGGTCAGCGGTGAGTCCTTGAAAGTGGAGGAAAGGATCACCAAGGCTGAACAAAGTCTCCAACTCAACATGGAGGTCTTTGAAAAGAAGCTGAAAGCTGCCATCAGTTCAGTGTCGTATGCAGGTACCGGGATAGCCACGGGAGTTGATATGCTGAAGGAGGGCGTGCAAGAAGTTCAATCATTAGCTGCCTTCGTCATCAACAGTGGAGTTGAAGTGTTCCCATCCCAGGCCAATGATGATGCCAAAAATGGGGGAAAAGAAGAGGAAAAGATCTCGCCCTGAGGCAATCAACCAAGGAGAGGTTGAAGTGGCAGACCCTGAGGCAAACCCTGAGGGGAATGTCCTTTTTGTGCGGAAGTCAGCAAGACTGGCTGAAGCAGCGGCAGAGGCAGAGGCTGCAGCAAAGAAGGCTAATAACCCTTCCAAGGAACTCCCCTCCAAACCAGTTGAGGCCATTTAGAAGTCTCCCCCAGTCAATAAAAGGAAAAATCCCATCACATACTCTGCGGAGACAGTGGCGGAACTTTGCGCTGAGGCATGGGGAACACCTTCTGAGAAGTCGGAGGCTGAGCGCAGGGCAGACATAGCTCAGAAAGAGAAGATGCGCATACTGTAAAAGAAGGTGGAGAAGTTGACTGATCTCACTGATCTGCAACAGCGAGAATTGGATGATGCTGTTGTCAGTCTGCTGAGGAGGAGGAAGGCGAAGCCTGAGCCGCGCAAGTACAAAAAGAGGCCAACAGCTAGGAAGTCAACATTACTGCAAGTCAGGAGGCCGGAAATAGTTCATAGGGAAGCTTACGTTAATAAGTTCATCTCAGAAACGTTAAAGGAGTTATGGATTGATGCAAGGGATGAGTTTGTCAAGTTGTGGTACATAGTGAAGAAGTGGGGCGACTCTGAATACATCAATGCCCACTTTACTGATTATATGATGGATAATCACCCTGAGTTGATTCAAAAGATCTTGGAGGAAGCTGAAGCAGCCTAAGTCCAAGTGAAAGCTCCTGAGTTCGTTGCTCGACCACCCCCTCTTGTACATGGAACTGGAAAGCACGATACAAAGGCCATCATTACTGAAGTTTTAAAGATTGCTAAGGCTGAAGGTTATGTGAATCAGGTTAAGAGAGTTGACGAATTGAAGGTTAGAATCTATGCTGGTTATGGACTCGAACCTGAAATGAGATTAGTCTAGTGATTCACATCCTTTCTTGTAATAGATTAGATTCATTGTAACCATTTCCATATCATTCAATGAAATCTATTACTTTGACCACAGACAAAAACTCATTGTCTTTTTGGCTGTCATTTAAATTCTATACTTTATCAAGAATTGATCTAACACTGACTTATCTTATAGATAGGATTTTGTATTTCCTCTAAGTGTTTTGAGGATCTTTTCAGTGTTTTGGCATCATCAAAAAGGGGAAAATTGTTGGGACATTGTCAGTTTTGATTAAGATCCCAAAGCCCCTGAAAAGATGATTTGTCTTAGTTTGTCTTAGTCAGGCTAGTCTTGGTTAGGTTTTGTACTTAGTTATTTTACACTTCACAGGTGCTCAGTGAGAGGAGAACTCACTGATGACAATCAAGACTAAGAGCCTGAAGACAAAGAGCACCATCCTGAACTTTGGCAGTCTTCTAAGCTGGCTGAGTAAGTGTCAGTGATGAAGAGTATGACCCTGAGGTCATTACTAATTCAGTCCTGAAGGGAACAAGATGATACTGAGTTTATGGGAAAGACTTAGAGTAGAGTCAAGCAATGCAAAAGGAATGTCAGCGTCAGGACTAGACCGTTGTGCTCGAGACAAAAAAAGAACTTAATAAGATAAGCCTGAAGCCTAGGAATAAGTTCTGACATTCTCACCAACCTGATGATGTGGACTAATCCAGGGAGGACACACACGTACGGACCCTGACATGAAGACTGACTTTAGACTGCACACTCAACGGGCAAGCATTAAATGTGCATTAAATGCAATTACCAAATCCATGCAAGGACGGCTGCTGCATGGGAAATATGTCCGTTTGAACCACTCTACGTAGATGACTAGAAGGCTATCTCTTCCAACGGATAGTTTTCAATTCACCTATAAATACAGAAGGCCTTGAACCCATTCAAGGTTATGGGAAATTTCTAAGCCAGAAATTACTCAAACTCTCAAGCATTCAAAGCATTCAGCCTTTAGAAGAAGCACTCGAAACCAGTTAAATTTCCCAAGTGTTTCTTAGTTACTGAGAGTTATTCTGTATTCTAGAGAGCGTACTAGCATTATCTTAAGCTTAGAGTGATTATCCATTCCTTAGCAAAGCTTTGTCTTGTAAGGATACTCACAACCTAGTTGAAATCAAAACTGAAACCAAAACTCTAAGTTAGGTTTGTTGGTAGTAAGTTCAGTTAGTGAGTTAGTAAGGAGTTGTATAGGTCAGTGAGGTTAGCTGATCTTGGTGCACCTTGGCACGTTAAAAACAAGAATCCCTTTAGTGAATTTCCTGTTAAATCAGGCCGTGGACGTAGGAGCTTGAGTCTTCGAACCACGTTAAACTCCCTGTGTTCTTACTGCTTTGATATTGTGCTTGCTTGTCATATTATTTGTTCATTCATAGCATTTGGTTTTTATCAGGCTGAATCAATCAGTCTGATCATCAAACATAGCACTGCCCTACTAACCACTACTTCAGAATTGAGTAATCAAGTTTTTCAGAAAGCAAACTAAACAAGACTTTAGTCTATCAAGGCTCACACATTTCCGCACTGAACTTGAATTGATAGTTAGCCAACTAACCCGCACTAAGTGTAGTCAGTGGATATATTATCAGCTCTTAGTTCTTTATCACTCTGAGTAAAGGGGACTCAGTAAGGTTTAAGTTGAAAAATTGGTATACGTGTATTCCCCCCCCCCCCCCCATACACGTATTCATCAGTCTTGTACCGGGACCAACATAAACACCATTATTTCAATGTTCAATTAGTACTGATGAATTCCTTAAATTATATAATTAAACCCTAAAAAAAACCCCTAAATATTGAACATTTGAAAATATGATAAATAAATATAATGTCGTGAGTACAAATAATATATTCCAATAAAATGTCGTGTTGAAATTGTGTAATTTTAAACTAAATCTTAGTGCCAAATTTCTATAGTAATATAATTACAAAATAGTCTACAAATTCATACATAAATTATAAAGTCATACCAAAAGTCTTTTCTAATTTTGATACATATGATATATAATATTTTTAGATAATTAAAACTATGACCAATTAATTAAAAAGTTTTTTTTCAATGATTTTTTAAAAAAAAAATACTTTAACTAATAATTTAATCCACCAATTAAATAACAGTATTTCAATGCGCATTTGGAAAAAAAAAAAACCTAAATAATGGACATTGGCAAAATAGGATACATAAATTAATATAATGTTGTATGTAAACAAGATTTCAATGTTCCACGGAATTTTTCAATCATCTAACTATCTATATATATATATATGGTTAATTGAACTTTTGGTACGCAGAGAATGTGTTATTTTCAAAATGATCCTTTTTTTTGCCACTTATAGTCACATTGTTATTTGGAAACTATTGGTCCCAAGAGACTTGGAAAAAATTGCATATTTGATCCCAAGAAAGTTAACAGATTGCAGTTTTGGTCCCAAGAGAATATAGTAAATTTGGAGTTTTGGTACAAAAAATTAACAGATTGGATTATTAAAACAACTCAAATTTAAATTGAACAAAACATATAATAATAAATTTCATTTCTCCGATTCAAAATAAGTGTCGTTTTAGAGGTTATACTTTTGTTTCAAAATAAGTGTCGTTTTAACAAAATTTTCACGTGTTTTACCGGTTTACCCTGAATTCAAATTCAAAATATAATAGATATTTTAGGGATTATATTAAAATATAACAGATTTGTTGATTAAGTTGGGGTATATAAGTCAAAATTTATAATTCTTATTTTGTCGTAAAATATATAGAACAACAATTATTTTGAATCAGGGGGAGTACAATATAATGGATTAAGGCAGGGTGAAATCTAGTAAATATTATACATAAAAAAATATTTTTTTTTGTTTTTAATCGAAGACAAATTCTACCATTTACTTAGGGAGTAGGATATTTTCACCCCCATTATTTAGTTGTTCACCCCCACAAATTTTTGTTTGGAAAATTTATAGAACATTTGTCATTTGTTGTAATAATGACAAATGAACATTATTCACCCACCACAAAAATATCTAAATGTTCTAATTGTATTTTCGAACAAATGACAAATGTTCTAAAAAAAATTCAAAATAAAAATTGGGGGTGAACAACTAAATTCAGTGGTCTAAATAAGCCTACTCTTACTTAGGCCCTAATTAGACACACTTTGACAACTAAAACGGGCCCAACTACAAACTTAAATTGGCCCATACAAACACATTTTACGTAGACAATCAACGTTAGGTGGATAACTTCAATAATTAAAGTTTTTATTTCATCAAATTAGGGGATTTTTTTGGAAAAAATAACAGAAAAATAACAGAAAATTAAAACAATTAGGTTATTTGGGATTGGGGATCTGAGAACATTCAACACAGATTCGTAAGTAAACGAATTAATTGGGAGTGTGTGAATATATATACGATACGTTATGCAATTACTGATTATCCCATTCTTCGTACTATTAATCATTGATTTTTGTTTGCAGGACTGAATTAGATAGCTTGTTTCATCGAGACAACGGTGGTGAAGACCGGCCGTAAAATTGACGATATTCAACTACAAAGGTAGTTTGTTCGCAAATTATTATAATTTGAACTTCATTATAGTTTTGGTGTGACGGGCCATTACATTCCCACATAATGTTGTCCGTATTTTGATAGGGGTGGGTGTCTGCAAGGTGTTTGTGAAAAAGATAGTAGCGTACTAGTAGTTGTTAATCAACATTGTAAGGTCAACTGATAATTAATACTTTTGATATGGAGAGCGAGAGGGATATAGACAATCCATTCACGGATTATTTCGCACCACTGTCAATGTCAGGTCACAAAGTTTGTTCAGAAGGTGAGCGGGACGAGGAGGCCGAAAAATACGCGGAATCGTCAAAGGATTCTAACAAGGACGAAGAAGATGAACCTAATTTAAATGGGTTTTTCCACATAGCAGAGGAAGCGGAGGAGTTGGGAGATATTGAATTTACGAAATAAGAATCAAAACATTTGTTGGGAAAATCTTTTTCAACAGTAGAGGTAGCGGAAGCATTCTACATGGCCTACTCTAGGAGGATGGGATTTGGCATACGTAGAGACAACAAAGAGATTGACATACAAGAAAGAATCACAACCATGCGTCAACTGGTTTGTCATCGCGAGGGACGGACAAAGGAGTAAAAAACAAATATAAAAAACAAAGGTGTATGGCACGCACAAGGTGCTCCTGCAAAGCTGCATTTGTGGTAAGGTTTAATAAAGAGATGAGGACATATAAGGTCACCACCTTTAATCCGCAACGCACCCACACGTTGGCGAAACCCGAACATAGTCATTTCTTTAGGTGTAATAGGAGAATTACACCTGGCCAATCAATGGAGATTAGAAAAATGAAAGTAGTTGGGACTAGAACTTGTTGGATAATGGATTACATGGTTGCGGCAATGGGGGGATTTAATAACGTGGGTTTTACTATTAAGGATTTTTACAATCATGTGAATTGGGATCATGAAAGAAGAACGGGGCTGGACTGGGATGCTGAAGCAACGATAGCATACCTGACAGCATTAACAGATATAGACCGTGGTATTTTTGTAAAGTATGCGCTGAATGAGGATAACCAATTGTGCCGTCTGTTGTGGGTAGATTCATGCTCCAATGGGATTACAAGCAGTTTGGGGATGTACTAGTTATCGATTCAACGTACAGGACCAATACGTTTAGACTACCTCTAGTGGAGTTCGTGTGAGTTAACAACCATAGAAGCACAATGATATTTTCGTGTTGTTTCTTATCGGATGAGACAATTGATGCATACACATGGGCATTCAGTACATTCATAGAGGCGATAGAAGGTAAGGAGCCGGGTTGTGTCTTAACAGATGGTGACAAGTCAATTGCTGCTGCATTGACCACCGAAATGCCACGAGCGAGACATAGACTTTGTTCTTGACATTTGATGCGCAATGCTCGGGTTGTTTCTACTACATCTGATTTGTTAACAAAACTCTCGCGAGTAATGAGACATCCAAACTCGGAGGCTGAATTCGAAGAAGAATTGAGGTCTTTCTTGGAGGAATACAACCTATTTGGAAACGAGTGGATGGAGGAGCTCTATGAAAGGAAATAGAAATGGGCGGAGCCTTACTTTAGGGGTGTTTTTAATGCGGGAATGACTACAAGTCGGCGATGTGAGAGTGTTCAGTCCTACATGAGTAAGTTTGTGAACGCACAGATAAGCTTGTAAAAATTCGTGCAGCAGTTTTGTAGGGCTACCTGTAGAATAAGGCAACAAACACTACGGAATGATTTCATTAACAACCAAACTACCGTGGAGATGGATACACATCTTAAGGGCTTGGAAAAATAACATTAGATTTCTACAGCAGAGCGGTTTACATGGAGGTAACGTATTTATGTGTTTCATCTACATATTAATAATGATATTTTTGTATACATTCCAACAATAATTGTATGATTTCTATACATAGGTACGAGAGGAGATTAAAAAGGAATTTGTATACACGCCAACAGGAGCAGTTCCTGGGGACGGGTTTAAGAAATTGATCATGGTCAAGTATGGAGATGACACGTGTAAAGAGATAAATGTGACCATACGAGATTCGGATAAATTCATTTCCTATGAATGTGGGAGGTTCAAGTCTTTGGGATGGTCATGCCGGCATATGTTTTGTGCGATGAAGACTGCTAACATGACATCAATTCCCGAGGTCTTGCTAAATAAGAGATGGGCAAAGGATTGCAATATAATGGACAATCCATTTTCAAACAAGGAATTATCTTTAAAAGACCCCAAGGACAAGAGGTTCAGTTTTTTGCATCCAAAGCTTTTACAAATTTGCAGTGTAGCTTCCACGTCAGATGACCTGTACAGATTTGCATTTGAAGAACTAGATAAAATAAAGGTCATTATACTAACGACATTAGACAAAGAGAAGACAACAACAAAAATGGATGACATACTGGAAAAGAAAATGAAACGTCTACTTGTAAACCCGGTTAACATTTTAAGGGATCCTTGCTTTGTAAGGACAAAGGAAACTCGATCGGAGACAAAGACGACCAAGGGAAAGACACGAAAGTGCGGAGTTTGCCGACAACCAGGGCATTATAAGTCAAATTGCCCCAGTGTCAACGATGTAACTGCATCACCAAATGATCGACACACGGGTGTGGATGAGGATGAGGATGATAATGAGAATGAAGATGGTAGTGATGATTTATTTTATTAGTTCCTAACCTGCTAACACTTGAACTCGGTTTACATCGAATTTTACTTTTGTTGTGCTTGTGTAATATTTTAGACAAGATGGTTTTAATATTTGTGTTTGTTGCATAATAGGATTTGGTTTATTTTTCATCTGGGGGGTGACCAATTTTATAGAAAGACTATGACTTTAGTGAGAATGAGACTTATTTTTTATGCAACTTCAAAACTTGTGCTTATGTGGAAGTGGTAATCGTAGAAAATTTCATTCTTCAAAAAGAGCAAAACGTTAATTTTATTTTTACCGATACATGTTTAACTAATTAATTCGAAAACAAAACATTTTATACAATATTAATCATATTGCATTTTCAGTTCGTTTTGTTTATATTTTGGAGGTTTGAAATGACAAATAGTTGGGTGCTAGAATGTCTCATTGTAGCTCCGATTTTCGTATTTGTTCAATTTGATTTCTTTTCGTGACACAAGTAATAAAATTATTACACAAAATGTTACTCCGAAAAAACAAACGAAAATTTAATAAATAAAAAATTACAAAGGGGAAAATAAAAGAACAAAACGACATAAATATTATTTTTAAAAAATTACAATTATTTAATAAAATCTAATTACATCATATACAACTACATACATAAATATGTTAGGGCCTACCTAAAAAATTATACCCACAAAACAAAATAAAAAAATGCCCAAAACTTTAAAAAAAGAGTCCAGCTCAAAATAAAAATCTTTAAAATTCCAACAGCTCGGCTCATAAGATCAGTTGGCTCAGAGTATGAGTATACATTGAGCGACAACAAACACTCACCCGACACCGTCCAGACTACTCTGACACGTGAAAATTGTTGTTCCCTGGTCAACAGGTGCACAAATGCACCGGCGCACCAGAAACACCCTAAAATTTGACATGTATGAATAAATTCACCTAAATGTGGGGACGGACCAGTTTTATTTGTCTATATTTTGTTCCAACTTACATGCATAAAATTTCAAATTTCCAAACATAACCGTGCGCCAAAAAAAATATATATGTATATGTATATGTATCACAATGAAGCCGAATCCATTTGATCTTCGAACATCATTCAGATCGCTCTCTCGCCGCCCTTCTCTGCATTCTTCTTCATATTCACATTTAAATCGGCCGGAAAACCCTCTCTTCCGATCATCACAAATTGACGAATCCATCGATCATCTTTGCAAACAAAAGCGCTTGAAAGACGTTGTGCAATTGCTGGAAAATCAAGTCTCCGCGCCTTTTTCTGCTTCATATTCGTCAATTTTACAGCTCTGTATTGACAAGAGAGCTCTAGATGAGGGCAAAAGAGTCCACGCCCACATCAAAAGCTCAGGTTTTGCGCCTGGGATTTTTATTTCGAACAAGATTCTTGATTTGTTCTGTAAATGTGGGAGTGTACCCGATGCACGCAAACTGTTTGATGAAATGTGTGAGAGGGATTCGTGCTCTTGGAACATTTTGATATCTGGTTATGCGAAATTGGGTCGGCTCGCTGAAGCGCGGAAACTGTTCGACGAAATGCCTGAAAGAGATAACTTTTCCTGGACGGCAATGGTTTCAGGCTATGTGAAGCATAAAGAGCCTGCAAATGCATTGCAGCTCTTTAGATCAATGCAGAAAAGTGAAAACTCCATGAGCAACAAATTCACCTTTTCTAGCGCTCTCGCAGCTTCGGCTGCTATCCAATCCCTGCGTTTTGGAAAAGAGATTCACGGACGTATAATTCGAACAGGATTGGATTCCGATGCTGTAATCTTGAGTGCTTTGATGGATATTTATGGAAAATGTGGCAACTTAAATGAGGCAAGATACATTTTTGATAGAGCAGGGGCAGGGGAAAAGGACGTCGTTATGTGGACGACGATGATTGATCGATACTTTGGAGACGGGAGGTGGGAGGACGGCCTCTCTTCTTTCTCCGACTTCCTACATTCAGGAATTATTCGACCCAACGATTATACATTTGCTGCAGTTTTAAACGCGTGTGCTCATCAAACTGCAGAGGAGATTGGAAGGCAGGTCCACGGGCACATGATACGAACCGGGTTTGACCCGTACCCGTTTGCTAATAGTGCACTTGTTCACATGTACACAAAGTGTGGCAGCATTGACAAAGCTGATAAAGTCTTCAAATGGTTGCCTGGGCCCGATTTAGTTTCGTGGACTTGTTTGATTAACGGGTATGCTCAGAATGGTCGGCCCCACGAAGCTCTTAAGCTGTTTGATCAGCTACTTAGGTCGAAAATTAAGCCTGATCATGTTACTTTTATTGGTGTTTTATCAGCTTGTACTCATGCCGGCTTAGTCGATAAAGGCCTCGAGTATTTCCACTCGATAAACGAGAGGCATGGCTTAAGCCAGAGTGGTGATCACTACGCGTGTGTGGTTGATCTTTTGAGTCGGTCGGGGAGATTAGAAGAAGCTGAAGAAATAATTAATAAAATGCCTATGAAGCCCGATAAGTTTTTATGGGCTTCGTTACTTAATGGTTGCAGAAAGCATGGAAATCTTGAAGTAGCAGAGAGAGCAAGTGAGGCATTGTTCGGCATTGAGCCGGAGAATGGTGCCACGTATGTCACCCTAGCTAATATATACGCGGGTTTAGGGAAGTGGGGCGAGGTGGCGAAGGTGAGAAAGATGATGGACGAGAGAGGGGTGGTGAAGAAGCCCGGTATTAGTTGGGTTGATGTGAAGAGGAAGGTGCATGTGTTTTTAGTTGGGGACGGAAATCATCCTAAATCTAAGGAAATATTCGAGTTTCTGAGGGAGGTTTCGATGAGAATGAAGGAAAAAGGGTACGTCCCGGAGACGAATTACGTGGTGCATGATGTGGAGGAGGAGCAGAAGGAGGAGAACTTGTTCTATCATAGTGAAAAACTTGCGGTGGCGTTTGGGATAATTAGTAGCTCCCGGGGGACTACGGTTAAGGTTTTTAAGAACTTGAGGACGTGCGTCGACTGTCATAGTGCCATTAAGTTTATATCTGGTATTGCTGAGAGGAAAATAATCGTACGGGATTCGAGTAGGTTTCATTGTTTCGAGAATGGAAGGTGTTCGTGCCATGATTATTGGTGATTCGTCATTGGTATCGTGTTGTTTAGGGTACGTGTGAGAAGTGATCCTCCGAGCACGTAGATCATTCATTAATCGAAGCTTGTAATCCTTGGTGTTCTTTCCTTCTTCAATTCTCTAGGGGTGTGTTAGCAGGAAAAGAGTAAAACGTTAGTCTTAATTAGGCTAAAATCGTGTTTCCATATTTTAACATGATGAATGCAGATTGTTATCATCCTCCAAGTTAATTTTTTAGGTTCTTGGAAGTCAATTAGGTTAGGACTGAGTAGGTGAAGGTTATTTGATCACACTTATATCTGCTAGTGTTTTCTAACATGATATTATTATTGTTGTAGTAAAAATCATTTGGCTTATTTCGCAAAAGCTCTCTAATTATTTCAAGGTAGCCTCTCATTTTGTGACTGTGATATATACTGTTTGATCATATAAGACCAAAACCTCCAATTCATTTATCTTCATCACAATGTTGATAAAAGAAATTTTTGTCTCTTATCACACAAGTCTTTGTCAAAAACCTCCATTTGATTATAAAAATAAAATAAAAAGCCCTCAATTAAAACGTTTAGCTAATTTGCAAAGGACGGAACATAATTTTTTTTTTTTTTTTATAATGCTGGATGTTCCATAAGTAAGCTGGTGAAGAAACTGAAAATCCATAATTGGAGTTGGTTCAAGATTAATGAGAAAGGACGTGGAGATTTTAGTTTTCTAAATTGGATAGATAATTTTAGAATGGTTCTTGGAGTGTAAAAAAGTTATATGATTTTACTGTGATCTGAGAGATGCGAGTATTTTTAGTATCATTGTATTGTTTTAACTTTTAATTTGTGGAATGAAATGTTGCTTTTACCCAAAAAAAAAAAAGTGAGTTTAGCCAACCTATTTTTTTTTTTTTTTTTAAAAAGATGCGGACCAAGAAAGTAATTAAAAAAAAAAAATAGGGAGGAAAACCCTCTCAAGCCAAAACCCCAAAATACATAAGAAGAAAAGTACCAAGAATTTTTTTTTTTTTTTTTAAATTAAAGTTTTGGGCCTAAAACCCGAAAATACATATAAAAAAATGTAAAGAATGAGAAAAAAAAGTGGAACCGTTAGGGGATCGGGAGATTTGAACCCGACGTGAATCGAACACGCAACCTTCTGATCTGGAGTCAGACGCGCTACCATTGCGCCACGGATCCCTTGGTGCTATTTATTTCATTTCTAATGTATATAACGGATATACTGAGATTCTCAATTTTGGGAATTCATGATTTTCGTAATCTCCATCAAATTCTCTTTCCATTGATTACTTGATGGCTCCATAATTTACGATCGGTAAATTTGTTGATTTATATATGTGTTGTACTATCCATGACAATCCTTGACTAGCTTGTGGGGATTAAGTTTAATTAGTTTATTAGTCACGTTAATTGAACAAGCAAATTTTGAAGTCAAAAACTAGTAAGAAATCGAGTTTACGTGAACACGAATTTTTCAAATATAATTATTAGTGTAAACACGGTTATATATATATATATAATTATTATATATATATATATATATATATATATATATATATATATAATAGTGATACTTAAAAAAAAGAATTAACATGAATTTTAGTTAAAAAAAAAAAAGGCCTACTCAACTTTTATCAGTTTATGGCTCTTTTAAGCTCTATTAAATTCTGATCGGGTTCTAATTTAAATTGAGACAACTCCAAAACATGGCAAATTCTTGCATATACAAGTTACACTAATTTGAAAACTAGATAGGTGTCCCGCGTATTACGCGGGATTTTCATAGAAAAATGATTATACATTATAATGCATTATATATACAATAGTATTGTAAATTTGTTCACATTTAAATAATATAATTATATTATATAATAAACATAATCAAAATAATGTCACACATAACGACATATTGAATTCGATTTGAGATTAAAAAAATTAAATAATTAAAATTTTGATGCATTGTGTTTCCAAGACAATAAAAAATTGTCAATTAATTGCTAAAATTTATAATTATGCGATTAAAAAAAATTCAATCAATCATTTAATCGATAAAAAAAATCAAAACTATTAAATATGTTTAATTTCATTTTTAATTTATATTAACAAATTAAGATTTTCTTAATTGAAAATCCTCAAATATAGTGAGACAATAAAATAAGTTAATTAAACATTAAAGTTTCATATAATTAGAGTTTTAAATTTAATTGATCAATTCAATATAATATATTTTTATGGACTCAAATTATATACAATAGATATTCCAACTTTGTATACATTCATAGTATAGCTTAATTGGTCAAACCCATAAATTATACTCATGTGGTCCTAGGTTCGAATCCACACATATGCATATATTTTTTAATTAGATTCTTTATTATATAATGACACAAAGATGACACATAAGCATAATGAATTGACAGAACATAAATGACAGATAAGCATTTGACACGTAGGCAGAATCAACCACAAGACGACACATATGCAAAATTAACCACATAACGACACATATGCAAAACCAACTCCCTATTAGTATAATAGAGGATTAAATTAATTTATTTATATTAAACAATATTAATTTTTTATTAACTTGCATTAATTATTTTATTAAATAGTATTGATTGTTTAATATTAGTTGTTTCCCCTAAACTTTAATTTGGCTCCACTTGGTAGAAACAAAGGTGAAAATATTGCGTATATATCGCAAATTTTGAGATTGGGATATGAATATTGGGGTGCAGTGTATTTTTTACAGTGTATCGCGAATATATCGCGATATATCGCAAATTATCGGTATTAATATCGATTCACTTCTAGTAAAAAATTAATGAGAATCGGGAAATATCGCAGATATATCGCAAAATATCGCATATATATAAAATCTAGTGTGTATCCCCGCGAATTTTGCGGATTGGTAAAAAATTTATTATTATTATTTCAAAATTATAAATACCAATTTTTTTTAAATATCTTGTAATTTTGATATAATATGAAAATTGTAATTATAATTCAACGAACAATAAAATATATTTAACGTGAATAAATAGAAAATTTTAAAAATATTAACTAATTCACACATTCAATCTCAAATTAGTATAACACAATATTACTTAAAATTATATTTGTTGTATAGTAGCATACCCAGTTTTTCCATATGGTATGAAAATACAATAACAATCGAACGCAAAAATTTAACGCTAAAGATAGAATCACACATTTCAAATCTAAAGGTAACATTTGATAAAAATAATGTTTCCATGATAAAAATTGATGTGTAAGCGTTAATCTTTTTTTTTTTAACCCTCCTAGAACAATTTCACATATACATATGTTTTGCAAAAAAAAAAAAAAAAAAAAATCGAAAGCTCACTTTACAAAACAATATTTATATTTTACAGTTTACAAATTCTATTTTACAGGTAGAATTTTATCCAAGAAAATGTGTTACAATTTATTATTGATGATAAGATATTATATTTTGTGGCAATATTTTATGGGAATCATATGATATCTCAGCAACAATATCTTTTCGAAATATTTAAATTCTCTCCTACAAATTTCACATCTATCAATATTTGCAAAAATAAATTTAAAAAATATCCAAAAAAAAAAAAAAAAAGAAATCGTTAAACTGCGAAAAAAGATTTGCTTGCATTAATATAATGTTTAAAATAATATTCCATATTATACTAAATATTTTGTTTCCATTTATTAAAATATATTCAGATTAATTGTACTTTAGAGTAAAATATTTTTTAAAGTTATAATACTTAAATTCTAAATAAAGAAACTTAATGTCCTTTTTTTTTTCTTTTTGGTCAACACTATAGTTTTTTATCCATGAAAAATTTATTCCACATATTTAAATATATATATATATATATATATACATTAATTATATAACATATAACAACCTTTTACTTATTTATTATTTATAATATTATTTTAATATTTGTATGTTAAAATAATATAAAAAAAAAATTGAAATCCTAGTCTAGAAAAGAATATATGTACTTTATAGTTTATTAATGAAAACTAAAGTGAGATTTGATCCTTGGGTAGAATATAAAAGACCATTATTACCATTTTTTATTCAGCTGAAATTTACTTGGTAGGACATACTAATTTAATATTGATCCGAATTTATTAATCCTGGCCCTGTACACAATGAGTCTTATAAGCTCAAATCTTTAATAAATTGTCTTGGTTTCACCCCTTACAACTTTATTATGGATTGGAGAAAAAAAAGTACATAATACAACCTACCAAATAATTAGTAACAGAGCCAGAAATTTTAGTTAGGGGGTCCCAATTTAGAATAGATTTTGTGTGAGACCGTCTCATATCATAATCGGTGGGATGAGATATAAATTAGACATGACGCATTAACACTTTGAAAAAAGTGGATGTTAATTTGTGTTGTCTCATGCCATGAGACGGCCTCACGCCATGACACGATCTCACACAAATTTTTACCCCCAATTTAGAACTATATTAATACTAGTGCGTATCCCCGCAAATTTCACGGACTGGAAAAAAATGTTATTTTTATTTTCAAATTATAAAATAAAAAATTATTTTAAGTTTCAATATAATATTAAATGTCAATTCGAATTATTTAAAAAAAATCCTCCTAAACATTTCAAGTATACATGTATTTTGAAAAATAATATACTAAAAAAATAAAAATAAAAATTGATAACTTTCAGTATCATAGTATTATACATGGTAATATATTGTATATCATGTCCAGATTTTTTTGGAAACAATGTGTTATTTCAGTGGCAATCTCTTTTGGGTAGTAAAATTTTGTTTAAAAAAAATAATGTTATAATCTATTATCTATGGTAATATATTGTATTGGATGGAAAGTTTATTTGAGAATCTTTCCATCTTTTACGTAACAATATATTTTACAAAATATTTCAACATCCTTTTAGAAAATTAGCATATATAAATATTTTGCAAAAATATTTATTCCAAATATATCTATTAATGTATTATACATGGTAAGATATTGTATTTCATGGCAAAAAAATTTGGGAATAATTTGTTATTTCAATGACAATATCTTTTGGATAGTAAAATTTTATCAAAAGAAAAGGAAGATAATGTTACAATCTATTATCCATGGTGAGATATGGTATTGGATGGCAAGATTCTTTGGGAATCTTGCCATCTTTTACGTGACAATATCTTTTGCAAAATTTTTAAATATCCCCCTACAAAAATTAGCATATATAAAATATTTGCAAAAATAAATTCAAAAAATATATAAGTATGAAAATCGTTGAACTGTGGAAAAAATATATTTTACATCTTAGAGAGCATGTAGGCGGCACTGAGACTGTTCAATGGAGGATGATAAAAACTAAAAAGGGAGGCGAGAAGAAAAAATACTATTAAAAATTAGTATCATACCTTTGATTCAAGGCAGCAGTATCTGATGCAGTTTGAGGCAGCGGGAGTAGAGCAGCGAGACGGCGCCGGTTTGTAAACAATCTGACAGGAAAGGGATGACAAAGTGAGAAAAGAATAGAGGAGAGGCGGTGGCAGTTCGAGATCTACATACACGTTCGTCGGAGTCTACGATAGATGCTGCCACTTGAATCACTGGGCGAGGCGGAGAAGTCGCCTGAGATGGGTTTGGAGTAGGCACAATGATCGATCAAGTCAGAGCAACGACGACACATAAGCAATATTGGTGACGATGATGTCGGCTATAATAGTGGAGGCGGCGCCGATGATGGCTGCAACGGGAGAGAGAAACAGATGGCATATTTGAGAGAAAGGGGACGGTGTGTACAATACTCTTAATAAGAGATTAATAAAACCTAAATATAAAATGAATGATTTAGATTTAATTTTGTGAGATAAATGATCGAGATCAAAACTTAAACCAATTTTTAATGAGAACACAACATTTCAAAATGAAGAGATTTGAGACATGTCACATCAGTCTAAGAATTAGGTGGTATTGACTCATCATTCCAGAGAGGTTTGAAAATATATTATAATAAGATTATATATTAGATAATTTTGATAAAGTTAAAAAAAAATCATTTTGTTACATTACAATTCATTTAATATAATTGAATCATGATATTCAATTTAACAGTAAAAATATATAATCAAGTAATTCCATAATTATATAAATAAATTAAGTTAGGTAAAAGTGAAACGAAAATATGACCCACAGAAATTGAAACTGGTCTATAATTGGGAGAGGACCTTGAGTTCAAGCCCCAAATGTATTAAAAAGAAAACAAAAATAAAAATAATTGCAATCACAAATAATCAAACCCTGGTCTAAGGGAAGGAGAAACTTCCTTCACTAAGAAGTTACCACTTTGACACCAACCACTACTAAAAACAATATGGAACTTATAGATATACATAGAATTTTATAGAGGTCTGGGTGGCCCAATCCCTGGACCCAACGTGGATCCGTCTTTGCAAACAATATACTCTCTTCCTCCCGGAGTAAGTTTCTCACTTTCCTTTTCGAACCGTCCCGCAATAAATTTCTCATTCTATAAATGACAAAAATAACATTCCACTAAATATAATCTTTAACTTTCAAAATGTTGTAAATTATAATCGTAAAATAGAGACACCGGTTTATTTACCCAATTCACCGATAACAACTACGTCTGGGGGCGTACCAAGCCAGGAGTTTTCACTAATATTATTGTGTGTATATAATACTGAGTACAGGGATCTATTTATAATAGAGAAACCCTAATTTAATCCCTAAAGCATGTTTAGGTTATTAGGCCCATAAGTAATGTCCACATCAAATATTCCGGATTTGGTATATTAAATCTACTGGATTTACAACACTCTCCCTTGGACATTACGACACAATGTATATGTCTCGTCAGAAAAACTCTACATGCAAGGTAGCGATAAAAATATTTAGCTAGGGAGGAGTGCAATTATTGATCTTCCGGATCCAATCTTCAAGATTGTTTCAATGTTGTTACTCCCCCTGAAGACAACAACTTTCCAAGTCTTCACATCCAAATACCATAAACATAATTTTCAAAAGTAGAGGTAGGTGGAGACTTAGTGAACAGTTTTGCTAGATCGTGATTGTCACTAGGTCGCACATGTTGTATGGTAATTACGCCACTCTTCTGGAGTTCGTATGGGAAGAAGAATTTCGGGGAAATATGTTTCGTTAAGTTTTTCTTAACGTACCCATTGTTTATTTTGTGCAACACAAATTGCGTTGTCTTCATCGATTACAGTGGGGAATGTATTGTTTAATGGATCTCCATGAGATCACAATATCATCACAAAGAAAAATATAACCAGTCTAAGTTATCATAGAATGTGTTTGATATCATTTCAATGTCTCCTCCTGGGAGACGTGTTATATCTCGCAAGCAAATTTATCGCAAATGCGATGTCCGGACTTGTGCAGTTTATGAGATAAGGTATGCACCAAGTAGCGTTTAGATAAGGAACTTCCGGTCCTAGGATATCCACTATATTTTCTTTGGGCATAAATGGGTTCTTAACCACTTCAAGGGATTGAACTATCATAGGTGTACTAAGTGGATGAGATTTATCCATGTAGGATCTCTCAAATAACCTTTTCAAGTAGGTTGACTGGTGTATAAAATTCATTCGTCCTTCATGGAGATATCATATTCATTTTTCCTTCAAGGAAATCTTTTATTTTATTTTCAAGGAAATCCTCGAATCAGCAGGTCGAGACTATACTTGGTTTTATCCAAGATTTTCATTTTGAATTCAGCTTTCAAGATTGAAATGGCTTCTTCAATCTCTTTGCATGTCTCAATTATATTTAGATCGTCAACATATATGGATATAATGCAAAAACCACTTTTTGATTTCTATGCAAGGAAAAGCTATATTGTTTCTATATCCCTTCTTCGGGAGGAATTCACTAAGTCGATTGTACCATATTTGATCCGACTGTTTCTAGATCATGTAATGACCTTCGCAGTTTTGTACTAAACATACTGCGGTTTTCATCATTCCTCTTCTGGGAATCTTAAATCCATCAGGGATATAAATGTTGGTATGTAATAACCATATAAAATATGCGGTTTACAAGGTCCATTAACTGCATTCTATTTTAGTTGTCAGAGATTAGCGGAACTTTGTTTGTTCATACCAGGAGAATATGTTTGATCACAAACAATAATGAGTCTCTGTGAAAACCATGGGTTTATGCAAAAACCCTAAAGTTATTAATCTCGCTCACCACCTTATTTTAGTTTTCGTGTAAACACTCATTATCCTACAGGGATTACTCTTCGAGTGTACGTACGATAGAACCAAATCTTATTTTTAGCGAGTTTAGCTCTGCCACGCTTTTGCTTCTTCCCTATTGCACCCAAATCAAAGTGCTTCAGACACTCAACTTAGGTACTGGATCCAGATTTTAGAAAGAGCAATTGTTGACAGAGATATGTTGTCGACAACGAATTTATATTGTTTCTCCGGTATTTATTTATTGATCTCATATTAATCAGATCACATCATTTCCCTTATGTATTTGATCTGTCGTTCGGCAATCCTAGTATTAAATCATTTTGTGCATGTACTTTGTTACTAGGGTTCTTCTTCTTCAGGACGAATCTCTTCTGGAGATTTCAAGTCTTCTAAACGTATCTCTTCTGGAGATTTTAAGTTTGGCAGACCAGTTTTGCTAGCTTTCGTTTGAGGTGTGTAGGTTTCTTTTATAGGTCCTTCACGCTTCCGGCATGTGGGGGCATGTTTACTTATTTTTTTATTTGGACCTCTACACCTTTGTGGTCAGTAAAACTCGTATGACAGATTACTTGCTATACATTGCAAGTTACTTATCTTTTGAATTTCAAGTTCAGTCTTACTAGTGCATGAGTCTAAATATCGAGGACCTTTTTCCTTCAGGGAAATTTCTTGGTCTTTTTCCTTCAAGGAAAATATCTCGATCTGTTTCCTTCGGGGAAACTTCTCGGCATTCATTTAATTTTTGAATTCTAAACTCTCCCTAATGCCGAGAATGGACTTTTCATCAACTATGCAGTCAGCCAACAGGGTTATTGACGTGTTGGGTGGTACGCGTACTGCACGATAGAATATTAGCGGGTGGGAAATAATGTATCATTTAATTTGGGAAATGAGAACTAAACTCAATAGTGTTGCAATAGGCTTGACAAAAGCCTGATTGCAGGTGGATAACAAGCATACATAAGTCCACCGTGTGAAAGCATTAATTATGGCCATTAACTATCAAAATGGTCCCCATACTAGGATAATCAGTCCACAAATATCTCAAAGAAACCATTCTAAAAATGGGAGATTTAATTCCAACTTTAGCACGATTAAGCCGTACTCTAAGTTCACCCTTTGTACATGCCATAAATTTATTTACGAGAGGGGTTGACGTGTCATAGCCAATGAACTTAGACAAAATCCGACATATTACATTATTATTTTAAATGGACTAATCTAAATTGGATTTTAAGACCAGATCTACAACTCTTCAGGAGGTTGGATTCTGTTAATAAGGTCTTTCACGCTTATGCGTGCTTTAGATTTATTGGCATATGTTACTTAGTCCTCCAGGTTCATAAATTTTAACCGGGAATATTCTATATAAATATGAGATTCAGCAACTCTGCTGGAGTTGTTAAAGACATTCGGTAATTGAGTTGTAATTTTTTGCAAATATTAATTATGACAAAGCATATAGCTATAATATGCATAAAAATTACAAAATAATGACACTATGTATCTTGACAACTTGTAGTCTTTAATGTCATGTCACTGACAATGTTCGTGTTTGCTTCAGGCAAATTGGTATGCTGAGATTCACTTGGGGAATATTCGATCTCGACCATCTCAATAATTATATGGCATCGGCCATGATTTTCATTTATCGATATTTTTAGCTATCGATTTTATTAAGATTTTATCAATGAATATAATCCTTCAGGGATTTTTTATAAACGGTAATGAATATAATCTTTCGAGGATTTTTATAAACTACGATAAATATAATCCTTCAGGGATTTTTATAAATAATTGATATCTTATTGAGATGGTATCAGAGAATTTAATCAGTGTATCTACCTTCTAGGCAAAGATAGGGTCAAAATTTCATTACATTTGTCCCAAATGAAGCAAGACGAATCGCAAAGCCTAAGTCAGGATACTAATAATGTCCAATTATGTAAATCACTCTTTGTCACCAAAATATTTGAGCTCTAAGCTCAAAAGATCATCGTTGTCTATGTCAAAATCTGTTTCAGGCAGACTGACATGGTGAAATTCACCCTGAGGGGTCATGCCCTTGTTGTCCTTTTGTATCTTTCGATAAGCCTCAGTCAAGTGCTTGGATTTGTGGATTTCTTCCCTTCCACGCTTACGCCCACTTAGGCTCCCTTAAGCTACAACATGTTCTTGGACCACTGCTTGTGAGCCAACCAGTCTAGCATTGTGATTTTTCATCATGAGTTGGTTGTATTTTTCTGCCACTAAAAGTGCAAAATTTAGCTCTGAGTGAGAGGTGTACTGCTGCTGGAGTACAAGGTTACTAGCATGGAATGTTGATAACATTTTCTGTATCAACCTGGCCTCAGTAATTTGCTGCTGGCATAATTTTGACTGAGATATAATACGATGCAAGGTAGAATTGCACTCTGTTATTGATTTAAATCTTGAAAATGGAGATTCAGCCAATCGTATTGTGCCCGAGGGATTATATCAATTTGTTGATAAAAACAATCCTTCCGGGATGTCCATAAAATGCTAGGGTCCATATCAGTAAGGTACTTATATTTCAAGTCTTGATTTAAGTGGTACCTGAGATAAATCAATGTTTTTTACCTTCTAGGCATCAGTGAATTTGGGACCATGGACAATGATTCCGCTTAATTAGGATGAGGCTAGATGAATCTCAACAACTGTGGACCATGTCACGTAGTTATTACCATCAAGAGTAAGCTCAGTAAATTCTCTCTTAGTAATACCAAGCATTTTCACTACATTTTAAATGGACATGATACGACATATGATTTGAATTTTCATTAACAAGGGAGAAAATGATTTAATTTAAATTCTCAATCACAAAGGAGCAAATATTGGGTGTCGTATACCCAAACAAGATTTATGGTCCGACAAATACTGGGTGCCGCCTACCCAGACAATATATGCGGACTATATAAATTTAATTCACATAAATAGATATACAAGTAGGAGCAACTATTCAAGTTCAAATTTTAGTCAAAACTTATGTTTGCTTCAGACAAACTTGTATACGAAAATTCATGTTAATGTTTGAGTGAATTAAATTAGCAGCAAAGATAATAATAGGTACGCAAGGATTTTTCACATAAATCCTAATTTCTACAGCAAATAATTCACAAGCATGTGTTGCGGCAAACAATGCTAATTGCTAGAAATATAAAAGAAAGAATTAAGCCTTTTACCAGAGCGGAACCCTATGATAAGGGTTTTTAAACATCTATTGATGGATTCGGCTAGCATCGAGCAGCCTTAGACACGTCTCAAGTGGGTGGAGCAACTATACAGACATCGAGTCCAAAAAAAAGCTCAACACGAAACGTCTTAGTAAAAGGGATTAAACCACTTTACCAGAGCGGAACCCAACAATAAGGGTTCTCAAATATCTGATGAAACTTATTTCGCGTCGAGCGCGCACGGACGGACTACTTCCTTCCTCTTCTCATAAGTGGGGACAATTCCTAGTAACCAATATCGAGTCCAATACAAAACTCAAAACAAAAATAGGTTACGATAAATAAAATTCAATAGCCGATGATTGACATATGAAACCTATCGGATATTAATAGATTCTCGCATCAAAGTTTATTAATTAATTATAAACCATGATAAAGGCTTTATACGCAATAATACTATGACTAAAACATATTATAGCATGGATAGGCTTTGTACGCAATAATGATATGACTATACAAATTATAGCATGGATAGGCTTTATCACCGATTTTCCGGGTATGGTGCAGTGCCTCATGATCTAATCGACCGACCCGTCCAAACTTATTCTGGGTAGGGCCACGAAACCGTGGGTGTTTTTTTTTGCGCCATGCTTTTCGTTCCTCCGTGAGGCAGCCACGTGCTACGCCTCCCTTTAGAGCACTCGTGTTGATAACGTGTTGTAAATTATAAGCGTAAAATAGAGACACCGGTTTGTTTATCCAGTTCGTCGATAACGACTACATCTGGGGGCGTACCAAGCCAGGAGTTTTCACTAATATTTTTTTGTGTATACAATACTGAGTACAGGGATCTATTTGTAATAGAGAAACCCTAATCTAATCCCTAAAGTCTGCTTAGGTTATTAGGCCCATAAGTAATGTCCACATCAAATCTTCTAGATTTGGTATATTAAATCTACTGTATTTACAACACAAAACAATATTACCACAAGGCCATTAATTTCATTCATTGTACAACACAATTCATTATTTTATTCAAAAGTCAACATGTGGTCCATCATATATTAATAAATAACGATAAAGATGGTTGTACAGAATCTGGACATCCAGATTCTTAAATCATAATTAATTAATATCTAATTAATTAGGGTTTTACCTAATTACCCTTAATTTTTTTGGCTCCAAAGCTTTCCCGCCTCTCCCGCAATGGCGCGAGCTTTCCTGCCTCTCTCGCGTGCCCACCTTGGCTAATGGCAGCGGCCGCCTTTTTTCGTAATTCGAGAATGCACGCCTCTATTATTCCCAGAAATTAAATGATTGCAATTAGGGCTCCAACAGACACATTTCTTCTCCCCAAACACTGTCATTAATATTTTGTTAAAAAAAAACATTATCATCCATTTTCATCTTCATCATCCAAATAATTAAAAAGAAAGAACACTATCATCTTCATCCATTTTCACCGTTAAAAAAGAAACAAAAACTATCATCTTCATCCATTCTCACCGTTAAAAAAGAAACAAAAACTATCATCATCATCATCCATTATTCACGGTCATATATCCCAGAAACTCATTACCATCTTCAACCATGCTTAAGGGTGCATCTTCTTCTCTAATGCGAGATTTATTTGGAGATGATTCCGACGATGATGAAATTCCACCTAATTCATCTAATGGTCGAATGGAGAATTCGAGTGAAATTTCAGCTAATCCATTCAATGATCCAACACAAAATAACTTACGTGATGCGGATGGAATTCCAAAAAATCCATCGGTGCTTGAACCTGGTATTTCGTTTAGTAGCATTGATGAATTGTTTAATGCTTATTGACTTGAACCGAATATACTAACTTCTACTAGTAGATTCCCCTCAAGAGTACGGGTTCACTGTAGTATGAGCAAGTATAGGGACCAAGTATTATCGAACCCAACGGAAAGTGTGTATGCGAATAGATCCCTGAAGATCTACACGTCGTAGTTAATATGAGTGAAATGTTTTTTATTTTTGAGAAAAATTAATTAAAATAAACTAAACTATCCTACGAATGCAAACAAAAAATTAAACTAAGAATTTAAGATGTTTTTTCAAATAAGATTTGGTGATGCTCAGGATAGGAATTCCTACATATACTAACGGAGCAGGTACATAATCAAAATAATTGTGACGCGCAAGAGATAACCTAAGTAAAAGATTGTAAGATGAAAGCTCAAGACTTAATACCCTAATACTTTATCCTAGCAATCGACTTCACTAATCCACTAACAAGTTAATAGATTGTGCTTAATTAATGAGACCCTAATTTAACTAAGGTGATGTGGTCGTCCTCCTTCGCTAAACTGGTAGATGAATTAACCCTTTCTAAACCCTCTCGTTAAGTCTACTCATTGTTAAAGAGTGATAAGGTCGTCCTCTCTCTAACACTTTTCGAACGAAATTCAAGAATAAAGTTAAGACTAATTTTAAGAATTCGTTGATTAAGAGAATTAAAATCCTAACGTCACGAATTACCCTAATTACGTACCCACAACCTACTTCTACGAGTTCATCCTATCCCAAGCATGCAAGGGTTTTAGCTAGACATGGTTTTTACGGAAACAAGAACAATAGAATAAATAACGATCATGAACATAATGATTAGAACGAAGAAAAGATCAAACATAAACTAGGGTTTCAAGTAATAAAGGAATAAACTAAAATTAAATCAATAAAACGAAGTCTCAACGGTTCAAGAACAAAGGTCTAAAGAAACGAAACTAAAAAGTAAAATCGGATTAAGAATTCGTAAAGAAAACCTCAAAAACGTAAAAGTAAAGTTTGCTCCTCTCTTCTCCTCTTTCTCTCTCTAAAAACTCAGTCTAAAAGTGATTTCTAATCTCATCCCCTCCCAAAAACGTATTCGGAAATGTATATATAAGGATCGGGCCGAATCGGGATCTCATGGACCGAAAATACGCATTCGGGGCCGCAACTTGGAAGCGCTTGAGCTGTCCCGCTCGAGCGGAGGCGCTCGAGCATAGTGGTCGAGTGGAACATGAGGTCGAACAGAGGCGCTCGAGGGGTTGTGCTCGAGCAGCAAAAAGTTTCTGTAAGTTTGGGGCGCTCGAGCTGTCGAGCTCGAGTGGAGGCGCTCGAGCACACTAGTCGAACGGAACACGAGGTCGAGCGGAGGCGCTCGAGTGCTCTCGCTCGAGCACTTTTCAGCAACAGTACACTTGTTCATAAAATCTTCATATCTCCTCAACCGGAAGTTCGTTTTGGCCGATTCAAAGTCCTACGAACTCCTCTTTTCGCCCTCTATCCACCTATTAGCATCAAAGAGACAAATTCATCAATGTATAGAAATCATGCTTAATTGACTTTAGATACTCAACAAAACCGACCAAAACTAGGGTATTTCTAGTGACGAATCATGACAATTTCACGCCTAATCAACCCCCCCAAACTTACCATATTGCTTGTCTTCAAGCAATGAAATAATAAGTCAAGTGAAATTGTTAGTAATGAGTCAAAGAATCAAATCATGCAAGCAAATGAACTCGAGCTTCAAAGATCAATCACAAGTATACTCACTCATCTTCCATCATCATACTCATGCAACAACAGCAAGTATCACCAAAATCAAACATGGATGTGCACTCAACGATGTGTTTCATTCCCTCACAAGTGTATATCAATGATAAAGGGACTCACTCAAACAATCAATCACTCATATCGGCAGCCATAGGCTTGTAAGCACTCTCAACTCCGACCATACTCTAGAAATCAATGCCGAATAAAAAAGGACTTTTCTCAAGGTTGTAATGTAGACTCTTTGGACAGGTGGGATAACAATATGGTAAGTGACTCAAGTGAATGGAGAATAGAACATCAAACTTTCGCAATTCGAGATTAGGAACAGAATACTTCAAACATTTTCAATCAATCACCCTTTCAATTCCAATTCTCTCAACACTTCAATTTTTTTCTTTTTTCTAACTCCTTTCACTTTTTTTTTCAATCACTTCACACTTTTTTTTTCACAAACACATGAGCTCTTTTTTTCTTTTGCTCATTCTCAATTTTCTCTTTTTCCCACAACTCATAACTTCATCACATCTTCTTCTCATACTCACTCAACAAACAATATTTTCCTTTTTCAACTCAATTCAATCCCTTCACATTCACACTTTTCCTATTCTCCACTCAAATTGGGACAAAAAGGCTTAGGAATCGGAATAGTGTTCGTATGTGCTAGCAAATGAAATAGGCTTAAAGCTCAAAGGGGCTAACAAGGGACAAATGTCAATGGTAAGGAAAATTTAGGCTAAGTGACTCAATCAAACAAAGATGGCTTAAGATCACCTTCGGCATATCAACTAGACACAATCAAGAAGCGAGAGCACACACAAGTTCTAGCATCCTCTAAGGTGACGATTCACTCACAAACGAAGAGATTAATTTATGCATCAAAATCTCATAAGGCTCAAATCTCACGGTTTTCACATCCATGCTAGTCCTAGTGAATTCTTACTCTCATCACACAAGCACTCAAAAAGAAAACTTGTAAGTATACTAGTTCTCTCTCAAATCGACTTTCATTCCCATACTCACACAATATAGTCCCTAACTCAAATCCACAAATCACCAACTCATACTGACACTTAAAGATAGCAATCAACAAGCATAAGATGATTGATAGGCATGAAATATGTAGTAGCAAATCAAAACACTAACAGCTCAAGGAGCATCTCAAGACTCAAATAACCAAACTCAACTCTAAAAGAGGGTATGCATCTGTGCAATATAACCATGAAACAAATAAAAAACTCCACCCCCCCCAAACTTCGACCTTGTGAAGAGGTCTAAGTTTGGGGTTGTGGGTTACCTCATCCAAATAATTCAAGTTTCTCAACAACGTGTCGCACTCCTTCATCTCGAGTTGGTTCCTTCAATCTGAATAACTCTATGGTACCTTTACTCCTTCGAGACAAGCCTACAAAATAAACTCTCAAATACGAGGTTAAACTTACGATTCAACAACACCCTAATAACATAAAAACAATGAAAAATAAATAAAAATGGGTTGACTCCCATTCAGCGCTATTTTTAAGGTCCTAATGCCGGACCAAGCTCAAAGGAGCTTATGGGACATGATACTCAAAATTACCTCCCTTACTCTCATAAGAGTGGTGGTTGAATTCCTTTCCTTGATGCCCCTCCATCATGAGCTCCTTTGCTTCCTTCTCATCCCCAAGTGGTATGGGTCTCAACTCCTTCTCACCTTTATCTGGAGGAGTCTTACTATGCAATTTCTTGCGCTTGGACTTTTTCTTCTTAACTCCTCATTTCCTCTCCAACTGGACCACGTCCTCACCTTTCACTTCTTCATCCTTCAACTTCTTCACTTTATCCCTATCAACATAATCAAGATCATAATGTTCATGGGTTAACTCATCAAATGAAGGATTATCAAAATCATGCGTAAAAGAAAGATTAGGGATAGGAGGTGTGTCTTCAACATAAGGATCAATGACATCCATGAAATAACAGCTCTCATCCTCCTTCGGGTGCTTCATGGCTTCATATAGGGAAATCTTTATCTCTTGATCGTCAACTTTCAACGTGATCTTCCCATTTGCCATATCTAGCACCATCCCGGCCGTAGCTAAGAAGGGTCTTCCCAAGATCAAAGACACGTGCTCATCTTCCTCCATCTCTAGGACCACAAAATCGGCTGGAAAAATGTGATCTCCAACTTTTACGAGGACGTCTTCAACCACACCTTGAGGTTGAGTAATAGACCAGTCGGCTAGTTGAAGCGTCATCATTGTGGGCTGAAGTTCTCCACCTTCCAACTTCTTGAAAAGCGACAACGGCATAAGATTGATGCTCGCTTCAAGGTCACACAACGCTCCCTTCTTGACTCCATTTCCGATGTCACATAAGATAGTGAAACTCCCGGGATCCTTCAACTTCGGGGGAAGTACCTTGTGCACTAATGCACTCACCTCATGGTTCAGCTGCACCAATTTGGACTCATCAACTCGCCGTCTCTTCGCTATCAAGTCCTTCAGGAACTTGGCATAATTCGGCATCTGTTCCAGAGCATCATAAAAAGGAATGTTAATATGCATCTTTTTAAAAACATCAAGGAATTTAGCAAATTTCTCATCAAGCTTCTTTTTCATGAAGCGTTGTGGATACGGGACGGGTATCACCGATTTGGGTACCCCCCATTCATCACGCTCGGTCTCTTTCACTCTCTCCCTTACCTCTTTTGCCTTCTTCCACTTAGGAACTCTCTCAATCTTCTCAATGCCTTCCTCTTCAGGCTCTTTGCTCTCATGGGACTCCTCCACATCTTTACTCCTCTTAGTGCCTTCACCCTCAACCCCTTTCTCAACTCTCATCTCTATCTTGGGGCGTCTCAGAATCAGCAGGCATCTGAGGACCCTCATAGTTGGTCCCACTTCTAAGCTGGATCGCCTTGCAATGCTCTTTCGGGTTCCCCTCGAGCATGGAAGGATACTTACCCGGCTCTCTTCCCAATGTTTTTATGATCTGGCTCATCTGAAACTCAATCGAAGTTAACCGCCTATTGTTCTCTTGCTAAATTCGATTCAGCTCTACATCTCTCTTCTGGAGTTCTTGATCACGCTGATCACCTTTCTTATGCAACTCTTTAACGTCGTACTCCAAAGAGGACAACCTCTTGCTTCCTTCCTCCACCTTCTGAAGGATAGCTCTCAACATCTCCTCAGTTGAGGAACTACCTTCTCCACCCGGGGGTTTAGAACCTGGATCAACACCTGCAGGAACTGTAATTCCGGCATTCGGATTAGCATATGAAAAATTCTCATTCTTCCTCCATGTGTTTTAAGGAGGTTGCTGGCCTCCTTGATATCCTTGTGTGTTCCTCCATTGATTTTGAGGCGGCTGAGGACCTGGAGGTACAAATGGTTGGCCATAAGAAGGCCTTCCAAAATGATTTCCACCTTGTGGATACCCCCCTTGTGGATAGTTAGGCCTTCCCATATAGTTGGCCTCTTCTTGCTGACTCGTGGGTGGGTCCACTTTCTCGCTCCCTGCTACATTCCCTCCAACTAGATTCTGCCCCATCTCAAGGTTGTTGATCTTCTCCATCATTGCCATCAACAGCTTCCTCGTACCCTCATTCTCCTCTAGCTTAAAAGCTCTCTGAAAGTCTGGGTCCTCGTTCCATGCCCCGCCATTCGTGACAATATTGTCAACGATTTCTCTACACCTCGCTGTACCTTGGTTCAGAAAAGCTCCACTCGCACATGCATCTAAATGGGCTTGGCCAGCCTTGCTGGCTCCACTATAGAAGAATGCCATGATATCTCCCTCATTGTACCCGTGCTGCGGGCACTCAATCAACATGTTTGAGTATCTCTCCCACGCTTGGCGTAAATCTTCTCTTGGCTTCTGGCGAAATGAAGAGATCTCAATCCTTGCTTTAATAGTTCTCGATGGAGGGTAGAATCGCTCGAGGAACAGACGCTCGAGCTCAGCCCATGTGGTTACACCTCCCGTGGAAGCGTGTTATCATACCACTCCTTTGCTATTCCCGATAATGAGAATGGGAACAGCCTAAGCCTCTTGGCATCTTCAGACATGCCGTCATAATTGAATGTGGAGGCTATCATCAGGAAACTCCTCAGATGAGTATGAGGATTCTCCTTCCCAACCTCCCCCTTGAACTGGTTCTCGGTAAACAGCTTAAGAATTCCCGGGGAAATCAAGAAGTTATTTGCCTCAACAGGAGGCAAGGCCACTCCATCATAGTACCGTTGTGGCTGCGCTGCAAACCTTCCTCGAATAGCCATATTCTGATCTGCGTTCTGAGGAACGTGTTGAGGATTAGCAGCTGGTACGGGTACTTGTTGGGGTGGTGGCGGTTGATAAACCGGTGGCGGATTGTAAATAGGAGGTGGAGGATACGGGTATTGTGGATAAGGTAAGTTAGGATATGGGTAAGCAGGGTTGTTCTGAGGATTTTGGACAATGTTATGAGCTGGACTATTTTGATTCTGTATACCCGGGTTTTGGCTCTGGCTTTCCCCTAACGGATCTTGATACTTACTGGTATTGCCTTCAGTGCCATCAACCCGGTTCAATGTCTGATTAAACTCATTCTCGACATCATCCAACTCATTAGTAATGTCCATTGGTTCTTTCCCTCCGGCAGCGTTCATCCTTTTTAAGAAGGCATGGTTTCTTCTTGCTATTATCTCAGAATCCAACGGTAATCTCTCTTCGCTCGTATTGCCTTGTGAGCGTGTTTTCATAAACCTGAAACACTAATAAAAGAATAAAAACGCAACTGCCGAATACGTACAAAATAAAACAGAAAAGTAAAGTACTCACTACTAACTACTAAGCTATCGACAAGTCCTATTCAAAAGACATACAACGCCATCCCCGACAACGGCGCCATTGACTTGAACCGAATATACTAACTTCTACTAGTAGATTCCCCGCAAGAGTACGGGTTCACTGTAGTATGAGCAAGTATAGGGACCAAGTATTATCGAACCCAAGGGAAAGTGTGTATGCGAATAGATCCCTGAAGATCTACGCGTCGTAGTTAATATGAGTGAAATATTTTTGGTTTTTGAGAAAAATTAATAAAATAAACTAAACTATCCTACGAATGCAAACATAAAATTAAACTAAGAATTTAAGATGTGTTTTCAAATAAGATTTGGTGATGCTCAGGATAGGAATTCCTACATATACTAACGGAGCAGGTACATAATCAAAATAATTGTGACGCGCAAGAGATAACCTAAGTAAAAGATTGTAAGATGAAAGCTCAAGACTTAATACCCTAATACTTTATCCTAGCAATCGACTTCACTAATCCACTAACAAGTTAATAGATTGTGCTTAATTAATGAGACCATAATTTAACTAAGGTGATACGGTCGTCCTCCTTCGCTAAACTGGTAGATGAATTAACCCTTTCTAAACCCTCTCGTTAAGTCTACTCATTGTTAAAGAGTGATAAGGTCGTCCTCTCTCTAACACTTTTCGAACGAAATTCAAGAATAAAGTTAACACTAATTATAAGAATTCGTTGATTAAGAGAATTAAAATCCTAACGTCACGAATTACCCTAATTACGTACCCACAACCTACTTCTACGAGTTCATCCTATCCCAAGCATGCAAGGGTTTTAGCTAGACATGGTTTTTACAGAAACAAGAACAATAGAATAAATAACGATCATGAACATAATGATTAGAAAGAAGAAAAGATCAAACATAAACTAGGGTTTCAAGTAATAAAGGAATAAACTGAAATTAAATCAATAAAACGAAGTCTCAACGGTTCAAGAACAAAGGTCTAAAGAAACGAAACTAAAAAGTAAAATCGGATTAAGAATTCGTAAGGAAAACCTCAAAAACGTAAAAGTAAAGCTTGCTCGTCTCTTCTCCTCTTTCTCTCTCTAAAAACTCAGTCTAAAAGTGATTTCTAATCTCATCCCCTCCCAAAAACGTATTCGGAAAGGTATATATAAGGATCAGGCCAAATCGGGATCTCATGGGCCGAAAATTCGCATTCGGAGCCGCAACTTGGAAGCGCTCGAGCTGTCCCGCTCGAGCGGAGGCACTCGAGCGTAGTGGTCGAGTGGAACATGAGGTCGAACAGATGCGCTCGAGGGGTTGTGCTCGAGCAGTAAAAAGTTTCTGTAAGTTTGGGGCGCTCGAGCACACTGGTCGAACGGAACACGAGGTCGAGCGGAGGCGCTCGAGTGCTCTCGCTCGAGCACTTTTCAGCAGCAGTACACTTGTTCGTGAAATCTTCATATCTCCTCAACCGGAAGTCTGTTTTGGCCGATTCAAAGTCCTATGAACTCCTCTTTTTGCCCTCTATCCACCTATTAGCATCAAAGAGACAAATTTATCAATGTATAGAAATCATGCTCAATTGACTCTAAATACTTAACAAAACCGACCAAAACTAGGGTATTTCTAGTGACGAATCATGACAATTTCACGCCTAATCACTTATCAAGAACATGCAAGGCCTAAGGGTTTTAGTGTTGTTAAAAGGACCTTCGTGTTGGAGTTATACGTGAAAGTATGCTTTTACTTTGTCTAACTCATGTATTAAACACTTATTTGTGAGAATAAATCTTTTATCGCATTTTCTTTAGATATGATTGAATGTTGAATATTTATTGCAACTAGTTCATTATAAGTAGTACGTGTTACATTGTAGTTAATGTGGTGATACCCGATCACAGAAGATCACATTAATGGTTTCCTTGTAACTAAACGTACAAATTCACGACCCAGGTGGAATTGAACAATCCGCCGCGAAAGGTCGATGTGTATATCTCAGATTGGTCTGTCTTGACTAAGAGATTACACTAGCACATTTAGTATATATTGAAGAGGACCTACAACGAGGATAAATTCTTCTATTCTAAAATGTGAAGAATTAGACCTCAGTGGTTATTGGTTTCTTAATCTCCGTCACTTAAATAGGATCATGTGTGCTTAATGGTTACTGCTTTGATTCATGTTGGGTGATAATTAGGCGTGAAATTGTCATGATTCGTAGCTTGTTTTGTCCGTGTTTTGAATGAATTTGATGAGTATTTCGAGTAAATTGAGTACTATTTTCATATATTGATGAATTTGCCTCTTTGATGCTCATAGATGATAGAGGGCGAAGAATGAATTTCGTAGGACTTTGAATCGACTCAAACGGATGCCCGGATGAGAAGATATTGAAGAAATACGAATGGTATTAGTTTGTGAGAAGAAAAGTATCATTTAGTGGAAGAGGAGAACCGCTCGGGCAAGTGCAAGGTTCGAACGCCAAAACTAACAGAGAGTTTTGGGCGCGCGAGCAGGTCGAGCGCCCCCGTTTGAGTACATTTTCCACTCGAGATCAATGAGGTCGAGCGCCCCCATTCGAGCTCCTATTTCATTCGAGCTGGGAAGCTCGAGTGCCCCTCGTTCAACAAAGTTGCGGCCATTAATTCCCGATTCGACCCGTTGCCTATTTATACCCCTTCCGAACACGTTTTTGGGGACCACTTCACACATAGAGTTAGATTTTCAAGAGAGAAGAGTGCCAAGAGTTCGAGCAAGCATAGTTTACTTTTGATCGAGGTTTTTATGTTACAAATTCGTAGTTTAGTTCTGGATTTGATTATTTTGATCTTTCGTTCTTTGAAACTTGATACTTGAGAATTATTTTCCTTTTAATCTGATTTTATTCTTAGACTTCAATTATTTCTTAAACCCTTGTTTATGTTCTTGAATTATTCAATTAGATTAATTATGTTTTTGTTCGTTGCTTGCTTATTTACTTTCGTTATTGTTAAAATCATGTTAGACTAAAACCCTTGTGTGCTTGGAGTAGGATGAACTCGTAGAAGTAGGAGGTTGGTACATAATTAGGGTAACATGTGATGTTTAGTTATAATTCTCTTAATTAATGAACGCTTAAAATAAATTCTGGATTTACCTTTGAATTTCGTACGAAAATTGTTAGAGAGAGGACGACCTTATCACTCTTTACTAGTAGGCTTAACGAGAGGGTTTAGACGGGGTTAATTCATCTACTGGTTTATCTAGGGAGGACGACCACATCACCTTAGTTAAATTAGGGTCTCTTTAATTAAGCACAATCTATTAACTTGTTTAGTGGATTAGTGAAATCGATTGATAGGATAAAGTATTAGGGTTTAATTCTTGAGCTTTTCATCTTTCAATCTTATACTTAGGTTATTTCTTGCACATCACGGTTATTTTGATTATGTACCGGCTCCGTTAGTATACGTAGGGATTCCTATCCTGAGCATCACCCTTTTATATTTGAATCAAAACCCTTAGATAATTAAGTTATTTCTTTCTTTCGCATTAGTAGAGTAAAATAGTTTAGATTTAATAATTCTTAAAAACCAAAAACATACACTCATATTAATTACGACGCGTAGATCTTCAAGGATCTATTCCCATACATTCCTTCCCTTGGGTACGATATACTTGGTCCCTATACTTGCTGATACTACAGTGAAACCGTACGCTTGCGGAGTAACTTCTAGTAAAAGCTAGTAAAGTTTGGTTCAAGTCAGGTGAGAATCACCGTGACTTCGAACTTTGTGTTTTGGACAGTAATATTAATCATACGACGGTTGCTAAGATTTAATATGGAGAAATGTGTGCGAGTGCGGCTCGTGTGATTTGTCCCCTTTGTGGCTCAGAAGTTTTATCGTACCAAAACTTGCAAGTGAAGAATTAGTTTCTTCGGTACGGATAATAATGTTGACTTGTCTTTACTCCAAGGTAAAAGATATTAATTAATTTAGATCTATTTAGAAGCTCAATTAATTAATGTACTAGATAATCTTAAATGCGGGAAATAATAACCGAGAGCTCATATTATCGTAATATGGATTAAGATGGATTGTGCAATATTAATTTATTAGTGGTACTAATTAATATTAATGGGCTGAATTATATTGAGGCTCAATATTAAAATTCAGAAGTCCATTGGAGGTACAATCTTAATTCCCCTAAAGACCCCTCAAATAGCCTATTAAGTAGCCCAATAATAATAAGGTGATTAAAATAAAAGAAAATATAATTGCTGATTTTTCATTCTTAATTTTCGAAAACAGTATTTTAGGAGAGAGAAAAGATTTTGTTGATTTTCTTGAAAAGATATTATGGAAGATATGTATTCTTGGAATACAAGATTATCTCATATATTCAAGAAGATCCAAATCTTGCATTCCTATCCTAAAGTTTTTGAAAATCACCCTATAATAAGGAGATTGAGATTTTGTGAAATATTTTATTATGGAGAAAATAATATATGAGATATATTCAAGATTTCTTGGAGGCCAAGAAAAGATTTTTTTTCCCTCCCTATTTCACATGAGATTTTTGGCCACTCCTCACTTATAAATAGGGGATGATTATTTCATCCCCAAGTACATGATTCCATTTATTGAAAAAATCAAAAGCAAAAATATTTTTCTTTTTCCTTGGTTATTTTAATTTCTTGAAAGCACTTCCCACCGATGATCAAGCAAGGCGAAAGGGACATACTTGAGAAGGCCTTTTGGTTGGTAGCACGTTTGTGATAGTCTCATAATTATCAAAGGCCATGTCTACAAGAGGTACGTAATCACATAATTTCCTAGTTATTCCGCCATAGGTTTTATGTGAATTAATTCTACTTGCATGATGATAAAATTGTTGTTGGAATTATTATTTGAATTAATTAGGATTAATTCATGTTAGTAATAATTGTATTTAAATTTCATCCCAAATAGTTTCCGGGTACCCCTATTTTCCCAACACTTCGATCATAGATACGGCCGCATAGTATGCGATAGAGCTGGAAGTTCTAAGGCACAAAAGTGTTAAAAAAAAGAATAGATTGTAAATCACGGGTAAATGCTAAAAGATTAGTAGATGGGAGTTGGATTGTTACATCGATGGTGAATGAACGCAATCATGAAATTGATCCGGTTTACTCTCCATTAATGGTCGCTCATAGAAAGTTGAGCGTGAACATGAAACGACAGTTAGAAGCCAATGACATTGCAGGATTAAGACCATGTAAAAATGTGAGACTTTGTGAGATGCAAAGTGGCGGACCTCAAAATTTAGGGTGTACTCCTAAGGACTGTAAAAATTTCATCGAGAAGAGAAGAAGATTGAGGCTAGGTGAAGGTGATGCAGAAGCAATTCAAAATATATCTGGTAAAGCTCAAATGAAAGATGGAAACTTCTTCTACTCGATGGATTTGAATTCAGAGGGTTGGTTATGCAACGTTATATGGATTCATCCAAGAAGCAAAGCTGCATATGAAGAATTCCATGATGTTGTGAGTTTTGACACAACATACCTTGTCAATAGGTACAATTTTTTTTTATTTTTATCTTATTATTTTTATCTTATGAAGAATTCCAGTCTAGGGTTGCTTATTATTTTTATCTTTATTAATGTTATTAATGGGTTCATAACAAAAAATAGATAGAAATGGTGCTTAAATTTGCCAAGTTGTACAATCTAGGGTGCTTAAATTGCCGAGTTGGTTAATTTTGAAATGTTATGTATGATCTAGGTTGCTTAAATTGCTGAGTTGTTTTTATTTTTACATGTTATGTACGATATAGGGTTAGAAAATATGCCTTTTGCCAACTATTCTAATATATTGTATCGATTTTCTTAGGTACAAAATACCTTTTGCATCGGTGGTTGGCGTTAATCACCATGGACATTCGATATTATTAGGATGTGCCTTGGTGACACATGAAGATGCAGATTAATTTAGATGGTTTTTTAGAAATTGGTTGCATGCAATGGGTGACATTCATCCTACTGCTATAATCACATATCAATGTGAAAGCATCAAGATAGCAATAAGAGAGTTGATGCCCAACACTATCCATAGGATTTGCATCTGTCATATTTTATCTAAGTTACCACAAAAGTTCAGAGGGGTGGATGATTATCACAGATGCACTGTTGAGCTCAAAGGAATTGTTTATGACAGTCTTACCATCTAGACCTTTGAGATGAAGTGGGCTGAGTTTTTGACAAAGTATCGTTTGGAAAATAATGAGTGGTTGAGAGACTTGTATAATCAAAGGGAAAGTTGGGTTCCAGTTTACCTGCACCACACATTTTGGGCTGGAATGATTTCTATACAAAGAAGTGAGGGGTTGCATGCATATTTTGATGAGTTCGTCCACTCTAGGAGCACTTTGAAACAGTTCATGGAACAATACGATATGGCTATTGGTAATAAGATCCAGAAGGAATTCATGGCTGATTTTCATTGCAAGAACAAAGAGATCAAATGCACGACTCAGTTTCCTTGGGAGAAACAATTCCAGAAGGTATATACTAACTCAATATTTAGGCTTGTTCAGGAAGAAGTCCAACGCATGATGTATTATCATATTGTTCCACCTACTGAAGATGAGGCACTTGAAGATTTGGCGGAAGATATTGGTATTGAAAAATTTAGGGTTTTGGAAAGAAGCATTGTGAACAATTTCTTCTTCAAAGAATTCACTTATACGGTTTCATGGAGGTCGAATGGAGCTTACATCAACTGCAACTGTAGAAATTTTGAATTCAAGGGAATATTGTGTTGTCATATCATGGAAGTTTTGTCTCAAAAGAACATACAAACCGTAAATGAAAGGTATTTATTACGTAAGTGGAGAAAAGATGTATATCGACGACATTCAAGCATTTTCTTTGCAGGAAGTTATCCTCACATGACCGAGGAATAGAAAAAATTCCAAGAGGTTGAAAAAGTTTTCCAAGAGTGCACTGATATGGCAATGGACAGTGTAGGAAAGATAGACTTTATTAAACAAGCATTCATTGCGATGAAGAATGAACTCTCAAATTAGATCTCTATGCCTAATGATCAGAATGTTGAAGAGGTAATTGGAGATGTTCAGAGTGTTGGAGAGAATGTTAGAGGTTCAAGGGTGTTAGATCCTAATGTTGCAAGGTCTAGAGGAAGACCTAGAGAAATCGTTTTTTGTCGGGTTTGGAACGAGTTAAAGGTCAAAGAGGTGGTAGAGGTTCACAAGGTGGAGGCTCACAAGGAAGAGGTTCACAAGGTGGAGGTTCACAAGGTAGAGATTCACGAGGTGGTAGAGGTTCACGAGGTGATAGAGCACCCTCACATGGTGATAGAGGTTTAGGCCCGATTGACTTGAATGAAGAACCATTTGAAGCGAGTAGAGTCTTCTAAGTGTTTCAATTTTATAAGTGTTACAATTTTAAAAGTGTTTCATCTTTTAATCTTAGTAGAGTCTTCTAAGTGTTTTAATTTTAAGAGTGTTTCATCTTTTAATCTTAGTAGAGTCTTCTAAGTGTTTTAGTTTTAAAAGTGTTTAATCTTTTAATCTTATAGTAAGAGTTGAATAACATTTTCAATTTTGAATCCCAAATGCTATAATGCTGCTTGATTGACAAAAATGTAAGCAGTAATAATTCGTCTTCGGCCTATATATCTTCAGCAAAAATGTATTAGTACTAATCTATTTATTTTTTGACGTGGGGTATTAGTAATAATGTAATAAAAAAATATTAATAATAATGTATTAGTAATTTTTTTTAAATGAAGTATTAGTAATAATGTAAGCATAAAAATGTATACTACCAAAAAACTGTATTCATAGCATAAAACCCTTAATTTTAGTTATACCTAATTCATAGCATAAAAAACCTGAATTCATAGCATGCATAAGAAACAAAGCATATCATCACCAAAACGTTAAACCATTAGCACCAAAAAACTATTGTTCATAATCCCACAAAAAAGATATTAAAAACACTATTCTCATTCCATAATTCTTAAATTAAAAACAGAAATGAACTAAAAAAAAGAAATCGGGATGAGCCTTCTCCTCCATCTTGCAAATATTATCGGATCGGCGAACGTAAACGTTTAAATGCGTTGGATCACCCCACGCACTTGAAATAGAGGACGTCGCCCTTATTGATATCCATCTCTTCCACGAAGTCTGCCCAACTGTTCATCTGCCGCCCAAAACCTTTTCTTGTGTGGTCGATCTGATGATACTTGTACAAGCAAGAACCCGAAATCTTTTTTCCCATTTTGTAAGAACAAAGATTGACCATCTTAGACTCCGTCCCCATTACATCGACGGACTGGGATGGAAGGTTCTATAAATAGAAAAGTAAAAGAAGTTTAAGATTTCAATTTTAAAAATTGTTTGCTGTGACAATACATGCAAATTGCCAAACAATAATCAAAGGGATATGTGGCTACATGCAAATTGCTTGTTGTGACAGTACATTTGCAACTTTTTCTTTCAATATTGGAAGCAACAAACGCATAAACCTTTTTAACACGGTTTAAGCTTATATTTATTTATTTATTAATTAGCTTTGGTGATGATTGAGGCTATCCCATTAGCTAATTAAATATTAATTGTTGATAAAATCTTTTACTAATTTGGAATGTAAAATCTTTTAATGAGTGATAATTTATCTTAGCAAGGATTTGCATGAGATTATCTCCAGTATCTCATTTCGAGTGATCGAATTCTATTCAATCAACATCTAACTTAATTAGTAGAGAGAATATGTCTATTGATTAACAAACTACTCGAATCTTACACCCAAAAAAACTACTCGAATCTTAATAGATTAACAAACTACTCGAATCTTACACAAAAAAAAAATGTTCGAATCTTAATGGATTAACAAACTACTCGAATCTTACACACAAAAAAACTGCTCGAATCTTAATAGATTAACAAACTACTCGAATCTTACACACAAAAAAAGTACTCGAATCTTAATAGATTAAAAAACTACTCGAATCTCACACAAAAAAAAAATTTAAACAAAATTAATAGATTAACAAACTTACCAAACATGTGTGGAACTATGTGGTCCTGCACACCACAGAGAAATCATTGGGCGGAATGGAGATATTTTCCTTTGGATAGTTGATTCGTCGGAGTTCCAAGATGAGTTTCTTCGATTCGGATCTAGTTCGAACCATAGTTAGGGTTTAGGGAGATAGAAAGAGAAGATGGGTGATGGTAGAGAGAGAGAAAGATCTAAACCCTAGCCGAAGAAAAAGAAAAAAACAAGCAAAAGTGTCGTTTCAGTGGAAACAAAATTTTGAAAATTTTGCTTTTTCGAAAATTGATCTGAAATCATATCATTTTTTTAAAAATTTGTTTACTGCATTGGTTGAAGTGGGCGGCAATTAATCATTGCATTTAGTTTGGGTGCCATAACCTCCCATTTGTCCAATCAAATTCTTTGCCAAAACAAACAAAAGATTGTTGGCTTATGTACATGGATTAGTGTCACCCTTAATTAAGACGCGTAATGGAGTCATGGATGTAATGGAAAGATGAAACGGCTAGATATCAAAACACCGTGCTTTAAAAAAAATTGACTAAGTTAATTTCCAAATTTTGTTAATATAATCTGTTAATTTCGAAAATTTGGTTTAAAAATATATCATATTAAAAATTTGGTTAATTGGCCTAAAATATCTCCAAATTAATTAATTTCCAAATTTTGGTAATATATTTTGTTGACTTAAGGTTTATTAATTTCGGTTAATATATTTTGGTAATTTCGGTTACCAATTAATCCTCTTATTAATACTACCAAATATGTAAGGTAATACTATGAAATCCTCTTGGTAATACTACCAAAGATGAAAAGTATTAATATGAAACCCTACATACCCTAAATTAATTTCCAATTTTTTTTAACATAATCTGTTAATTTTGCTAATTTGGTTTAAAATATCTAATTTCTAAAATTTGGTTAATTTGCCTAAAAATCTCCAAATTAATTAATTTCCTAATTTTGGTAATATAATGTGTTGACCAAGGTTAATTAATTCCGAAAATTAGGTTTATAAATTGTCTAAAATATAATGTACGATTTAAATAGTAATTACATATCTATATATATATATATATATATATATATATATATATATATAAACACAAAAGTCTGTTAAAAATAGTAATAGTATTTTCCCGCCCAAAATAGTTGCTATTTTCGGATATATTATTTTAATATTCTGGTAGTGCTGTTCAGCACATAATTTTTTATATATATTTGATTTCTTCTGCTGCCATTAGCCATACGCATGCTTCATCTTGATGCTTAAATCGAGGCATCTCACCGTTTCATTTTCCTTTTCATGTTTCAATAATTTGATAATTGATGTTTTGGTCCTATTAAAAAAAAAACTGGTGTTTAATAAATTCAACTGCTCATAATCAAAATTTAAGTCGTGATATACATCTACCACTTCCTTCATTATGATTATGTAAAGGTTCTTCCTGAATTTCCCAGAAATCTGGTCGGAAAAATTGCAATCTTTAGTAATTAATCTCTCTCTCTAAAATATAATATAAATACAATAGCTACTGAAAATAGTGATTAGCTATTTTATTTTAAAAATTATAATAAATATTAGTAGTCTTGCATTAATATTAATATTAATTATTTAATATTATATTAAATTTTTAATTACACATATATATTTATATGCACATATATCAAGCTACCATCTCAAAATTAAAGCTGCCCACAAATAATTGTTGCCTTTTCTTTTCACACAACAATATAAAATTCAAATCCCTTTCGAATAAAAACCACGATTCTATACAAATTCTAAGCTGCATGTTAGGATTGGTCATTGAATTTTGCATATACATTCCTCATAGCTGAATATTTAATTCTCAGTAAGTAATTAGGTTTGAGCTTAAATTTATTTTACTTGGGTGAGTCATTAGGATCTATGATAATTATATAATTTAAGTTTGTCTGTGTATTTATTTATATTTCATACCAACTTTAATTTTATTATTTGTATAAAAAAGTGTGTGAAATCATTTTAGAGATATTATTATGTGAGACAAAATTTCAAACAATTTTTTTAAGATATGTGTCAATAATTATAGGTAAATATTGAACAAAACAATATAAATAGGAATTTTTCTTACGAGATGAGATATGTGAAGTAGTCTCATATAAAATATCCCATTAACTATTAATTAGCTATATTAAAAAAAAAAAAAAAGTATTTTGACTTGGTTTTATATATTTTAATTAATTATATATCAAATTTTGACGAATGTCTTTTTAAAATTGTAAAATTACACTTGACTTGGGTAAAATGTAGAACTTTAAACACTAATAAAATCAAGAGATTAACCTGACAACCTTAAGAAATTATTTATTTTTCTCTTTTCTAAGTAAATAGTTAGTATTTTTTTTTTTTTGACAAAAAAAATAGTTAGTAATTATAATATAGATAGATTCGATTGTAGTTGAATTTTAAAACAAACCATTATATGTATACATATGAACTCTACTGAATCTTAATATCATTTATACATGTTGGCATTTGTGGTAATGTTAGTACATATTTAAATAACTATGAGACATTAATAAAAATACAAAGTCGTCCATAAAAATTGTGTTTATTAGTTGCGAACAAGTTTTAAAAAAAAGTAGATAGATAATATTAAAAAAAAAAAAAGAGTAATTTTGGGTATTGATTCATTTATAAATTAATTAGTTATTCGTGAGTGCAAAATTAATTGTATGTTAAGTAATTAAGTGATATTGGATGTTGAAGAAAAAAAAATTGTCGATAGAAACAAAATTAACACACTTTTGGTATATTGGGGAAGTAAATTAATAAGAATTAATAAAAATTAAAGCAAATTCTGGGTGCATCCAAGTGTATAGCATGGACTTGGATTTTAAGGTCAATTTTGATTTTTTCAAAATATACACAAACACACTTAACTATGTATTATTTTGCAGTTGGGGTATTACTTTTTTCAATGGTAATGGGAATGAGATTGAAAATTAGTGTAATTATGATAGTTAATCTATAAATCTATCATTACCTCTTCTATTTGTGAATATCCACTCTCCTACGTGGCATATCTATTCTTTCTTCTTTTTGAAATCCTGCATTCTCACGATTAGCCCGCCTCCTCTAAGTCAGTATTTTTTTCAATTTAAATTTTGTGCACAGTTACGATCAGTTATACTCACAAAATTGAAATTTGATATATTGATCTTATTCGTTCTCTCCTGCTGTTACTTTAGTATTTCAATTTCACGACCCTTCCTGCCTGATTCGAAAGTTTTTTCGGCTTTATCCACAATCACCAGAGTCCACCACTACCTCTCTACACAAATCCTACTGCCTCAATTTTGCAAATTGATTTTGCTTTGCTGGCTTTCTATTGTGGATCTGCCATCTATTGCTGAGAAAATAAGGTTTGCTTTCTGCTAACCTCGTCTTTATTGTTTGTGGATTTTTTTTCTTGCCTCTACTCAATCCCTATTTCTCCTCTCCAATTCGTTTGTTGTCAAATTGTCCTCAGAATTCAGAGTTTCTGGTATTGCACAATTATCTAATTTATGTTTAATCATTTATTTTAATTTTCTTTTGATCGTTCCGCCGTTTAATTTTCTTTTTCTATATGTCTAATTGCAAATTTTCCTTTGTTTTAATCATGTGGCATTCTCGGAACGGAATTTGGAGTGATGGTGTAATTTTTAATGGGTCACTTTTTTTCAGAATGAAAAATTGGTTTCTTCCGATTTTTCAGTTTTCTTCATCAAAATCTATGGTGGGTTATCTCTCTACAAGATTTTTTTTTTGTACTTTTACTTTTACATTCGATTTTATTTTGATCTTGACTGCAGTTTTGATTCTCTCACTGGAATTAATGAACTAGCAACACCATTTTTATCTATGATTCTTTTTCTTACCTTTGCTTCTTTTCCAAATGAAAAAAAATTATAGAAGCACTTTTAATATGTATATGAAAGACATAAAAGGTCAAACTTATTGTTTCTACAAGTTCCGAACTATGTATCCCAGTTTGCTCCTATGCATTACTTGGAATTTAATTAAAACCTTTGTAGGCATTGCAAAAATGTTAGGTTTAGTTCATCAAAGCCTAAAAATAGTGAAGCTTATTTCAAATATAATCTTTTTAGTCTTCTTAATAATTTTTTATATGGTCTCCAATCTTACAGTAAATATGACATCACGATCTCAACTTGCTTCAATGCGTATACATTGTTCAATCTCACTATAGTTACTGTTTTTTTATTTGGAAACGACTTATTCTTTTTATTGTACATAACACATTTACATCGTTCAATATCTTGAATTTGGTACATCTTTATGTTGGAGTTATACGTGAAAGTATGCTTTTACTTTGTATAACTCGTGTATCAAACACTCGTTTTATGAGAATAATTCTTTTATCGCATTTGCTTTAGTTATGATTGAATGTTGAATTTCTATTGCAAACCGTTCAATATATAGTACGTGTTACATATTAGTTAATGTGGTGATACCCGATCACGGAAGACGACATTAACAGTTTACTTGTAACTAAACGTACATTTTCACGACCTAGGTGGAATTGAACAATCCGCCGTGAAAGGTCGATGTGTAAGGCTCAGATTGGTCTGTCTTGACTAAGAGATTGCACTAGCACATTTAGTATGTGTTGAAGAGGTCCTACAGCGAGGAGAAATTCTTCTGTTCTGAAAGGTGAAGAATTAGACCTCAGTGGTTGTTGATTTCTTAATCTCCGTCACTTAAATAGGACCGTGTGTGCTTAGTAGTTATTGCTTTGATTCATGTTGGGTGAGAATCATTGCGACTTCGAACTTTGTGTCTTGGGCAGTAATATTAATCATACGACGGTTGCTAAGATTTAATACGGAGAAACGCGTGCGAGTACGGCTCGTGTAATTAGTCCCCTTGGTGGGCTCAGAAGTTTTATTGTACCAAATCTTGCAAGTGAAGAATTAGTTTCTTCGGTACGAATAATAATGTTGAGCTGTCTTTACTCCAAGGTGAAATATATTAATTAATTTAGAGCTATTCAGAAGCTCAATTAATTAATGGACTTGATAATCTTAAACGCGGGAAATAATAACCGGGAGCCCATATTATCGTAATATGGATTAAGATGGATAGTGCAATATTAATTTATTAGTGGTAATAATTAATATTAATGGACTGAATTATATTGGGGCTCAATATTGAAATTCAGAAGTCCATTAGGAGGTCCAATCTTAATTCTCCTTAAGGCCCCTCAAGTAGCCCATTAAGTAGCCCAATAATGATAAGGTGATTAAAATAAAAAGAAAATAATTATGCTGATTTTTCAAGTATAATTTTCGAAAATTACATGATTAGGAGGAAAAAGATTTTGTTGATTTTCTTGGAAAGATATTATGCAAGATATGTATTCTAGGAATACAAGAATATCTCATATATTCAAGAAGATCCAAATCTTGGATTTCTTCTATGAAATTTTCGAAAACTTCATATTTATTTAGGGGTGTGAGATTTTTGTGGAATATTTTATTTTGGAGAAAAGAATATATGAGATATATTCAAGATTTCTTAGAGTCTAAGAAAAGATTTTCTCCAAGCCCATTAATCCTCTAATTTTTGGCCAACACCCTTTATAAATAGGGGATGATTATTTCATCCCCAAGTACATAATTCCATGTGTTGGAAAAATCAAGAAGCATAGATATTTTTTCTTTTTCCTTAGTTTATTAAATTGCTTGAAAGCGTCTCCCACCGGCGATCAAGTGAGGTGAAAAGGGAAATACTTGTGAAGGCTTTGGGTTGATAGAGCGAGATTACAAGTGTCCCGTATATCCAAAGGCCAATACTACGAGAGGTACGTTAATCGCATATTTACTTGTTTAATTCCGCCTAGTTAAATATGTGAAATTAATTTAACATGCATGATGATAATTAGTTGTTGGGATTATTATTTGAATTAATTAGGATTAATTCATGCTAGTAATAATTGTATTTAAATTCGTATTTAAAATTTCATCCCGAATAGATTCCGGGCACCCCTATTTTCCCAACAACTGGTATCAGAGCCACGGTTTCGGGCTCTGAATTTTAAATTGGAATTTAAATTGTTGAACATTAAATTGAAATTGGATAGTAGAATTGTTAGATCTTTTTTGCAGGTATCCAATTGTCATGGTTTTTAATGTTGTTAATTTCATGCGTGTGAATTAATTTGGTTTTTAATTCGATTCGTTCGAATTCGTTTTTCTCGTGAGAAAATCCACGAGTAGATTAGTTGTTTTTATTTTGATTCGATCATTGTAATAGACTAGTCTAGATCTAGTATTTATTTTTTTTGTAAAAATAAATTGTAACCGGATCGTGACGAAGAATTAAAAACGGCGTACCCGGACGACGCATACAAGCGTGGCGCGTGTATGGAGGTAAAATCATGCAAGGGGTGAAGAAAATGAGGACGAACGTAGAAAAAATGGCGCACGGGGGTGCACGGCGCACGCCGTGCGCAACGGGCGCACGGCGCCGCGCGCACGGTGCGCGCGCGCCTCGGCAGGGATCTGCAGCGCCTCGGGGCGCCCCGGGCAGCGCCTCGGCGCGCTTCTGTGTAGCGCCTCGGGTGCGCCTCGGGGCTGCGCTTCGGCGCGCCTCGGGCGTTTTTCCAGCGCTTCTCGGGCCGGGAAGCGCGCGGGCCCACTTCATGGGCCGACGCGCGCTGTATCTCAGGCCGTGGAATTTTTTCGGTTCGTGTTTTTTTTCCGTGTGATTTTAAACGTCGTCCCGAACCCCAAACGATGCTGTTTTTGATGAAATGTTGATGTTCGAGTGGGAGCACGTCGAGACGAACGTCGGAAAGCAACGAGGACGATTTTTCGCATCAAGACGTGAAGAAATTAAACCGTGACAATTGGATTTGAGTGCTCCAATGTGTTTAATTTTTGTTTTGATGGATGTTTTATTTCGTGCACTTATTATTATTTGTTAATATGTGTTTGCATGAATTTAATTGTCCAAGAAAAACCTTACTTTCGAAAATTACTAAGTATGTTTTTATAATCGCAATTTTATTCCAGATATTAAAATTGGATTATTTTGACCTCCATAATTTATTTATTTGTGAAGTTCTTTTGGAATACATTTCCCCCTCGGATCGGCCAAAAGAACGGATTTCACATGAATAAATTCCGAAAGGATGATTGTGGATTATTACTAGTGGCGGTATTGACCCTCACCACGAGTGGCTTGCTCAAAGCGAAATAATAATCCTGTATTTAATTATGGTTATTACTTAGGCATAGGAAATTGATATTAACTTACTCCCCTCGGAGTCCCTGTCAATTTCTATGTGGTCAAAGTGGGAGTCAACTATTAATTTTGAATTAAGGATTTATGACTTTTAAGTTTGTAATCCGCTTGAATGTATTTAAATGTATAGACCACCCCTCGTGGCGCATTTAAATTGTTTCGAGATGTTGGCCGATGCATGATTATATTGTTTTAAGGTTTCAATATAATTGATGTGATCAAAATTATGTGATAATTTCGTATTTTTTTTTAGATATTGATACGAATGTATGTTTTATTCTCAGTTCATCATGTCGCAACCTTTTAATCCACTGTATAGTATACTTAAAGATAATAAACTTGTTGGTGAGAACTATGTTGATTGGAAACGTAATATAAACATGGTCCTTCCTGCGCAAGAACACTATTGGATATTTAGCGTTGACGTACCCAAGAAACCTAATGATAAGTCAAGTAATGGGGAAAAGGCGATATTCGATGATTGGAAGCATTCCAATGAGCACATGAAGCACATCATCTTGACATTTATGTCTGAGGATTTGAGGCGCATTCATGAAGGCATTGAAGCGGCTGTTGATATCATGAATAGCCTTGAAGAGATGTTTCAACATCAGAACCCCATGGCGAATCTGTTCACCATTCGTGAGAAGCTCACGAAGGAAATGGTGAAGGGAACACCCGTAAGGGATCATGTTCTCAATTTTAGGCGTGAGTTTGAGAAACTCGAGTTTCTTGGTGCCGGATAAAGTGAAGAAAGTCAGATCGATTCCATACTCCTAAAGTTATCGAGTAGTTTTGATGGGTTCTTTTGGGAATACGTGTTATCTGAACACAAGTTCACTTTGGATACCCTGCTCAAAGCCCTGATAACGGTAGAGTCATACTTGGGGAGTAGGGACGAGGCTTTGGTAGTCAAGAGCCTTTTCTCGAAATCTAGGCCAATGGAAGGTGAGATTGAGAAGGAGGTGGTTGATCGGAACCAAACCAGTAGACTAACTTTGGGAGGCAAGAAAAGAGCTTTCAAGCCGTACGGCGTGAAGATACCCGGTAAAAGTAAGTGCTTCAATTGCGGGGAAAGAGGACATTGGAGGTCTACCTGTTCTAAGCCTAAGAAGGCGGTCAAGAAAGGTAAGTCTCATGCTTTAGTCGTTGAAACATATGTTGCGGCGTATGCTGCCCACGTTTGGGTAGTGGATACCGGGGCAACTGATCATATTTGTTTCACTCTTCAGGGGTTCCAGCTAACCCGGCGACTTAGCAAGAATGAGATCACCATCACTTTGGGCGATGCTACGAGAGTGGCAGCCGAAGCAGTGGGAGTCGTGCACCTATCTTTTGAAGATAGAGTTTTAATTTTAAGAGATGTTTTATACGTTCCGAACTTTAGAAAGAATTTAATTTCAGTTTCTAAGTTGTTTTTTGATGGATATTCAGTTACTTTTAATAAAGTTGTTACTGTTTCTTTTAAGAATGATGTTATCTGTCATGGAACGTTGGTAAACAATCTCTATACGATTAAGTGTGCACACCACTCAAATAATGAATCTAATAACACGTCGATCATTTCGAGCAATAAAAGAAAGCGTTCTTCGGAGATGAACGAAACACTTCTATGGCATCTTAGACTAGGTCATATTAATCTAAAGCGGATAGAGAGATTGGTGAAAGACGGATCCTTGGAATCGCTCCAAGTCGAGCCGTTTCCAACTTGTGAATCCTGTTTAGAGGGTAAGATAACCAAGAGGGTATTTGGAGCCAAGGGGAATAGAGCCACTGAAGTGTTAGAACTCGTTCATACTGATGTGTGTGGTCCAATGACGATCAAAGCGAGAATGGGGTATGAGTATTTTGTTACCTTCATTGACGATTACTCAAGATATGGGTACATTTACCTTATGCGGCATAAGTCTGAAACTTTTGAAAAGTTTAAAGAGTTTAAGGCCGAAGCCGAGAAACATAGGGAAAAGAGTATCAAGTTTCTACGATCAGATCGTAGAGGCGAATACCTCAGCGATGAATTCTTGAACTACCTATCGGACGAAGGGATCGTATCCCAGTTGACCGCACCGGGAACCCCTCAACAGAACGGTGTGGCGGAACGAAGGAACCGGACTCTTTTAGAGATGGTCAGATCCATGATGAGTTATTCGGATTTACCCAAGTCGTTTTGGGGTAATGCCTTGGAAACGGCGGCTTATATTCTAAACTTGGTGCCATCCAAATCGGTTCCTAAAACCCCAATGGAATTGTGGACCGGGCGCAAGCCCAGTCTAAGACATTTGCGGATTTGGGGTTGTCCGGCATACGTGCTAGACAAGGAAGCCGGTAAGTTGGATTCACGTTCGGAATTAAGGCTGTTTATAGGATACCCTGCGGGAACGAAAGGGTGTATGTTCTATAGTCCCAAGGATCAAAAGACCGTGATTAGTACACACTTTAAATTCTTAGAGGAAGACTATATGAACAATCGGAAACCTAAAAGTGAAATTACCTTAGAAGAATTGAGAGGTCAAACCTCGATACCAAGTATACAAGATGATGTACCACATGTCACATCTTCACAACCGGAACCCCGTCGTAGTGGGAGGGTTCCTAGGCAACCCGAGAGATTCATGGGGATAGGAGAATCTTCGGATTTGGTTCCCGGTGTTGAATCAGACCCATGGACGTACGACAAGGCAATCCAAGACAAAGACGCGGAGTCATGGCAAACGGCAATGGAAGCCGAGATGGGTTCGATAGATCATAATCAAGTGTGGGAGTTGGTCGAGCCACCCAGTGGGGTAGAACCCATTGGATGCAAGTGGGTGTACAAGAGGAAAAGAGGACCGGACGGAAGGGTTGAAACCTTCAAAGCAAGGCTTGTGGCCAAAGGGTATACTCAGAAAGAAGGGATCGATTATGAGGAAACCTTTTCGCCTGTAGCTATGCTTAAGTCCATCCGTATTCTCTTGTCGATCGCTGCGCACCTAGATTACGAGATCTGGCAAATGGATGTCAAGACGGCTTTCCTTAACGGAAGTCTTGACGGCATAGATATCTATATGCAACAGCCCAAAGGTTTCATTGAAAAAGGCCAAGAGAATCTCGTATGCAAGCTCAAGAGATCCATTTACGGACTTAAGCAAGCATCGCGTACTTGGAACCAGTGTTTTGATCAAGTGATTAAGTCTTATGGGTTTGATCAAAACGAGTTCGAAAGTTGTGTGTATAAGAAGCGTGACGGAACTGCGGTGGTATTCTTAGTATTATACGTAGACGATATTCTGCTCATTGGAAACAATGTAAAGGTATTGTCAGACGTAAAGGTATGGCTGTCAAAACAATTTGATATGAAAGACTTAGGGGAAGCCGGTCACATCCTTGGGATCAAAATCACTCGCGATCGCAAGAAGAGGATGTTGGGCTTATCGCAAGCTTCACACATTGACACTGTTTTGAAGCGTTTCAGCATGCAAGATTCCAAGAAAGGTTTTGTACCTTTTAGGCACGGAATCCATCTATCGAAATAAATGAGCCCTAAGACGCAAGCGGCGATAGATGACATGAAAGGTGTTTCGTACGCTTCGGCCGTAGGAAGCCTTATGTATGCAATGCTGTGTATGAGACCGGATATCTGCTTTGCCGTAGGCATGGTAGCAAGATATCAAAGTAATCCCGGGAAAGACCATTGGACTGCCGTAAAGTGCATCTTGAGGTATCTGAAAAGAACTCGGGAGCGGATGCTGATTTACCAGTCGGATAGTCTAGTTCCCGTAGGATACACGGACTCGGATTTCCAATCAGACATAGACTCAAGAAAGTCAACCTCGGGTAGTGTGTTTTGCATGGGAGGAGGAGCCATTTCATGGAGAAGCGTGAAGCAGAAATGCATCGCCGATTCGACCATGGAAGCCGAGTATGTAGCTGTTTGTGAAGCAGCGGAAGAGGCAGTTTGGCTCAAGAACTTCTTAGTGGACTTGGACGTTGTTCCGAATTTGCCCGACAAGATAACTGTCTTTTGTGACAATGCCGGAGCAGTTGCAAATTCAAAGGAACCGAGAGCCCACAAGGCCAGCAAACACATAGAAAGAAAATACCATCTGATACGAGAAATCGTTAAGAGAGGAGATATAGAGGTGGCAAAAATAGCGTCGGGTGACAACCTAGCGGATCCATTCACAAAGGGTCTGCCTCAGAGTACATTCGAGAGACATGTGGATGGAATGGGAGTCAAGACTATTGCCAATCTGCTTTAAGTATAAGTGGGAGGAATTATTAGGTTAGTGTAGGTTGACATGAGATGTCACGTAGAGCTACTACACTAAGACATGCGTGATGTATACTAAAAGCAGACTTTAAGTATAAGTGGGAGATTGTTGGAGTTATACGTGAAAGTATGCTTTTACTTTGTATAACTCGTGTATCAAACACTCGTTTTATGAGAATAATTCTTTTATCGTATTTGCTTTAGTTATGATTGAATGTTGAATTTCTATTGCAAACCGTTCAATATATAGTACGTGTTACATAGTAGTTAATGTGGTGATACCCGATCACGGAAGACGACATTAACAGTTTACTTGTAACTAAACGTACATTTTCACGACCTAGGTGGAATTGAACAATCCACCGTGAAAGGTCGATGTGTAAGGCTCAGATTGGTCTGTCTTGACTAAGAGATTGCACTAGCACATTTAGTATGTGTTGAAGAGGTCCTACAGCGAGGAGAAATTCTTTTGTTCTGAAAGGTGAAGAATTAGACCTCAGTGGTTGTTGATTTCTTAATCTCCGTCACTTAAATAGGACCGTGTGTGCTTAGTAGTTACTGCTTTGATTCATGTTGGGTGAGAATCATTGCGACTTCGAACTTTGTGTCTTGGGCAGTAATATTAATCATACGACGGTTGCTAAGATTTAATACGGAGAAACGCGTGGGAGTACGGCTCGTGTGATTAGTCCCCTTGGTGGGCTCAGAAGTTTTATTGTACCAAATCTTGCAAGTGAAGAATTAGTTTCTTCGGTACGAATAATAATGTTGAGCTGTCTTTACTCCAAGGTGAAATATATTAATTAATTTAGAGCTATTCAGAAGCTCAATTAATTAATGGACTTGATAATCTTAAACGCGGGAAATAATAACCGGGAGCCCATATTATCGTAATATGGATTAAGATGGATAGTGCAATATTAATTTATTAGTGGTAATAATTAATATTAATGGGCTGAATTATATTGGGGCTCAATATTGAAATTCAGAAGTCCATTAGGAGGTCCAATCTTAATTCTCCTTAAGGCCCCTCAAGTAGCCCATTAAGTAGCCCAATAATGATAAGGTGATTAAAATAAAAAGAAAATAATTATGTTGATTTTTCAAGTATAATTTTCGAAAATTACATGATTAGGAGGAAAAAGATTTTGTTGATTTTCTTGGAAAGATATTATGCAAGATATGTATTCTAGGAATACAAGAATATCTCATATATTCAAGAAGATCCAAATCTTGGATTTCTTCTATGAAATTTTCGAAAACTTCATATTTATTTAGGGGTGTGAGATTTTTGTAGAATATTTTATTTTGGAGAAAAGAATATATGAGATATATTCAAGATTTCTTAGAGTCTAAGAAAATATTTTCTCCAAACCCATTAATCCTCTAATTTTCGGCCAACACCCTTTATAAATAGGGGATGATTATTTCATCCCCAAGTACATAATTCCATGTGTTGGAAAAATCAAGAAGCATAGATATTTTTCTTTTTCCTTAGTTTATTAAATTGCTTGAAAGCGTCTCCCACCGGCGATCAAGTGAGGTGAAAAGGGAAATACTTGAGAAGGCTTTGGGTTGATAGAGCGAGATTACAAGTGTCCCGTATATCCAAAGGCCAATACTACGAGAGGTACGTTAATCGCATATTTACTTGTTTAATTCCGCCTAGTTAAATATGTGAAATTAATTTAACATGCATGATGATAATTAGTTGTTGGAATTATTATTTGAATTAATTAGGATTAATTCATGCTAGTAATAATTGTATTTAAATTCGTATTTAAAATTTCATCCCGAATAGATTCCGGGCACCCCTATTTTCCCAACACTTTAATATTCTTTTTCCCACTGCTCATCGTTTTGTACATCCTGCAAATTGTTCTCGAATTTTGATTTCCACAAATTTGGGTCCTTAATTTGCTTTTAAGCAAGTTTATAAGTTATAACATGTGTATTTCATTCATATAATATGTGACGCTGTGAAAATCATATCAATCCGTGAAACTAAATCTTAGAGTCATTGAACTCTTACTATTTTCCCGTTCAAAAAGAAAAAAAAAATCTTATTATTTGACTATATTTGTGCATTATTCTTTAAAAAATTGCCGTATAAATAATGGACTGTTATGATTTATACGACTCTTATACATAATTGTATTATCATTAGATACGGCAGTTCTTTTGTTTCGCAATAAATTAAATTAACATTTTTCTTTTTTTATCCATTCCACAATATATTTCAAACCTTTAAATAAAAATAACACTCAATAATAATATTAGAGGGTCACATTGTCATTTTGTATTTAAATAAGATTTTTAAAAAATTAAATTTTCAAACAATTCTTCTTAAATTTTGTGCCTCACAGGGTGTGAACTAAAAAGTTGAGGTAAAAACACTTTGTCAACTATTGAATATGAAAATTGCGTCCAATTTGGTGGGGTATCATATTATGGATTTTAATTTCTCAAAAATTGATTTGTGAGGTTAAAAATCGATTTGTGCAATAATATGTTGTTGGAAATTTGTGTTGAATGAGTACAAATTCACTTTCTTCCTGATCTTTACTGCTTCGAAATTCTCACCATTTATCTTTGGTTTAATGAAATTTGATCAATAATTATTCACCTTCTCTCTTATTTTTCATTTTGGCTCTTTTACCAGTTGTGGAAAAATAATACTCCAACATTAACTGACGAGTGACATTGCCTCAGGATGGAGAATTATGGTCTTTGAAGACATCACTTTTGGCGGTTTCATGAAATTACAAAATTATGGGAATTAAGTACTTTAAAAACCAACTAAATCATGTGATTTTACGGGTATATTTAGGGGTTGTCATAATTTAATTCAACTTTTAATTTGTTTAAGATAGTTTAGATTTTGTCAGTGGTTCAATAGTTTAGTGTTAGTCTTGATTTCACTTTAGTATTACAATTTAATGCATAAATATATCAGATACTTGCATCGAATAATTTGTATTACCTTACACTGAGTTTTACTTACTCAAATCAGAGTTTTGAAAGAAAAAAAAAATCCCTTCAAATAGACATTTAAATGTCTATTTAATCTCTTGCTTGCCTCTTTCACAAGCGATTTTTTTTAAAGGAACAGTAAATTGCATAATCTTTGAAAACATCTTTCCATGGTATTAGTATGAATTATAGTATTGTTTTTTTTTAACTGTCTATACTATTGCTATAATGCTATGAATCATATTATTTTTTAACTGTTTGTATTACTTCCGAATATTGTTTTAATTTAGGCAAAGTCTCATATGCATCAAGTGCACGGTGCACTCACTCAACAGTTGATACTGTATACACTAAAAAGTTAGTCACAATTATACTGAAAGTTAGTCTCAATTACACTGAAAAGTTTACATTGAAAATTGATTTTCAGTGTAAACTTTTCAGTATAATTGAGACTAACTTTTCAGTATGATTGATACTAACTTTTCAGTATGATTGAAAAAGTTTACACTGAAAAGTTTACATTGAAAATTGATTTTCAGTGTAAACTTTTCAGTATAATTGAGACTAACTTTTCAGTATGATTGATACTAACTTTTCAGTGTATACAATATCAACTGTTGAGTGAGTGCATTATTCACCAAATGCACAAGAGACTTACTCTTTAATTTAATCTTGCATGGGTTATACAGCAAATTGATTTCAGGATAAATGGGTACTCCAACTTTTTCCTATGTAAAATTATAGCCATAATGTTTTTACTAATTTATCTAATTTAAAATTAATATATTTTATTTTTAATTCCGCGTATTACGCGGGTCTTACACTAGTAAATATATAAAAGTAGCAGTCAGTTGAAGTTTCAAGCCATTCTCTCTTTTCGCAGTGCATTGTACTCGCCTTTGCATGAATTCGTGGTACATACGCGGCGCTAAACGTGTGGGAAAGTGTTGATGAAAATTTATTTGCAATATTTTAATAGAAAGAGAAAATAGTTATTTGTTCTTCACGTGATGGTGTCAGACATAAACAAGCGCACACCTTCATATAAATATCACATATCCAAAAAAAAAAACTTTTTGGGAACTGACTAAAGACAGATTGGGCGGTGCTACTTGGCTTCTCAATGAAGCCAACACGTTCAAATTCCACATTATAAATTTTCCATCATTACGCAATGTGCAGTAGAATTTGTGAGTGGTTCTTTTTTTGTATGCAGTCTTCTTTAAAAAAAACTATGAAGATTATTAATGTGTCTCTCTTTTGTGTAGGAAAGCAGGCGAAGAATTTTGAATTGATGTTCTGTTGGTTTGCTCTTTACTATGATGTGAAAATCTCTTCAAATGGGGTTCAGTTAACGGTTAAGTTTCAATACCCACGTTGAATTTATTTTTTCCAGCGTTGATTTGGCCATTAACTTTATTGCAGGGTTCTTCATTCTGTAATCGTTAGTAGAAATGATTTTATTCAAAATTTTGTACGGGTCTTTCTCTCCTTGCCATGTGCTTCGCATCCCTTTCCAGATGCCGATGACAGTTGCTGGATTTTTACTTTCTTGCCGATTCGTTGATTTTACAGGAATCGGGACTTTTATAAATATGGACGAGAAAAAAGTGAGCTCTGAGATAATGGTGATCGGGGTGGGGAGAGAGAGAAAGATACAATGGTAGGAATACTGTGATTTAGGCTTTTTTTATTCATATATTGTATTTTTCAAATGAGTTTATCAAAATATGGTAATTTTTGAAACTCTTGTCAAAATAAGCATGAGCGCCGTCTTCAACGGCGCCCATACTGTAGAAATAGAGGGGGCGCCGTCAAAGAAGGCGCCCATATATCTCCGACGCCGGCACCGGAAAAGAAATATAAACTGATTGTAGGGCGCCGTTAGGATTGGCGCTTTTACTGTTCAAAATTAGGGGCGCCGTCCACAACGGCGCCCATTACTTTTCCGATCAACCTCGAAGGGCGCCGTTTCCGATCAACCTCGAAGGGCGCCGTTGAGGACGGCGCCCATCGCTTTTTTTCGGTCAGCACCACTTTCCAGCGACTTGTCATTTCTAGCATGCGAATATATTCCTCCGGCAGTTCGCATGCAACCATGCAGGACTTATTCTAATACTGTTGCAAAGTCTACGTGAATATAATTCTTTGGCAGAAGAATTCTAAGTTTGAAATCGGGGGAGTTCACATGCATACAGTAAACTAGTTTTACCTCTTATAAATACAAGTGTGTTTCTTCATTTTAACATTTCTATGACAAAATTTTCAGAGACATAAGTAAGTTCAAGAAAATATTTTAAGTAGAAGCTGTGAATTTATGTATCTCATGAGATTTGTTTTATTATTGTTCTTAGGTTATTTTGCTCTTGGATTGATGTTGGCAATAGTCACAAGACCTATAAAGAGGACTATATCATCTTGAGGTATTTTTATTTATTTATTTATTGTAAGTACTTGCATTCTCTGATTTTTTTTTTAAGAAATTATATAATATTTATATCAAAATCCATGATTATCATATTTTTATATCAAAATGCATATGCGTTGAATTTATTTGAAATTAATTGGTAGGGGAGAAAACCACATAAAGTAGTATATATATGGACCATATATTTACTTCGAAAATTCAATAGTTTTTTACCATTAGAAAGTAGGAAGAAAGAAAATATAATCTCTTTCCAATATACGTTCTCTCTTTTTTTTATAAATATATATTGGTAAGAATTTATAAGAGTTATCTTGAAAATATAAAAATGAAGGTATATTAATTTGTTATACTATATATAAGGGTATGAAAAATATAACGACATGATGTATAAATAACAGATTTTTTAAAGTGGTTAGTAAACAAAAGGACGGAGTTTTAATATGGTGTCCTTGTTCAAGTTTGCTAAATTACATAAAACATGGAAGATATTAGATGCCATTAATTATAAACAAAGAAATCACACATAATATGATGTAATTGTGATCAAATTAGAAGGAAAGAAATCACAGTACATAGTATATTGTCTTCCTAATTGAGATGATCTTGGTGGGCGTGAGTTAGTCTATTAATTTGGCGATGTGTTTATTTTAGGGGTGTATTTTGAACGGAGCTTGTAGGTATGGCAAATTCAAATGATATTGGAATAATTGTACGATGTGATGAAGTAGTTGTTGGATTACAACGAGTTGATCGTCGGATTGATTATAATGATCTGCTATCTTTATTATCTGAGATGGCTGGTTTTGACTTGAATCAATATTCGTTGAAGGTATCTGCAAAATATGCCATTAATAACATGTCACAAATTTTTCCGATTACGTGTAACCGTGACCTTCGTTTCTTTTTTGATCCGAATGCTGGTTTCGGATCAGTTGAACTATTTGTTGATGCGGAAATGATATTTCCTTCACGATCATCTCATGATCCAATGGAAGATACGTACAATCAGTACGCATCTTACATTGCCGGTGAATCTGAAATGCCTCATTTCACCAATTACGTTCCAACTCGTAATGTGAATGATCATGATCATGGTGGGCACACAAGAGTTTATGATGAGGTACCCTCTGATAGTTTGGGGCATGATAGTCCATGTGATTCTGAGCCAGAAGCACAACAGAATGACGATGAATGCATTATTGATGATGCCGTTCATTCAACTGTACATATGCCACAACAATTTACACCACATCCTAGTTTATCGAGAGCTTCTTTTTTTGACTCATCATACGCGGATATGCATATTGATTCGATAGGCATACCAGATGGTGAATTCACATATGATGATGATGTGGGAATTTTGAAGGTGGGAATGATCTTCACAAACAAAAACCAATTGCAGACTGCTGTTAAGAATTATTCAATTCGACATTCCATGCGTGAGTTTGCAGTCAAGGAGAGTACCCCAACCATTTGGAAGGTTGTATGCAAACAAAATGTGAGAGGGGCTGAAGGCAACTCTTCCTTTCAACAATGTAATTGGTACTTGCGGGCGAATTGTTCGAAGAAGACTGCAAGTTGGAAAATTACTCGGTTGGGGCCGCATCACACTTGCCTTATCAGGGGCTCTAACATGCGTCACAACAATTTGGGTAAGAATTTAATTGCGGGTATGTTAGAGAGTATGGTGAAGGTAAATCCTGCATATAAAGCTGAATGTGCAAAAGTAATGGTGAAGGACCGATATAATTATGATATTTCGTACCATTTGGCATGGGACGCAATTAAACGTGCGGTGGAGAATGTGTATGGGACTTGGGAGAGCTCATGCCAGTATTTGCCCAAGTTCATGAGAGCATTGCAGAAATACAATCCTGGAACAGTTGTCGAGTGGTGTCATATGGAACGTGAACCAACCAGAGGTGTCTATACATTGAACTATGTGTTCTGGGCATTTAAACCATGCATCGACGCATTTCAGCATTGCCATAAAATCATTTCTGTGGACGGCACACACCTCTACACCAAATATAAGCACAAGTTGTTGATTGCAGTCACCGTTGATGCCAATCAGAATATCCTTCCTTTAGCTTATGCCATCATCGATGAAGAGAGTTTTAGCTCCTGGCGCTGGTTTCTGCGCATGTTGGCAACACATGTGGTTCGGGGCATTGGTGGTGTTTGTCTCATTTCAGACCGACATAAGGGTTTGGTGAAAGCAGTTGAGGAGATCCCAGATTTTCATGAACCAAATGGTGTGCATCGTTTCTGCTTAAGACACATTGCTTCAAATTTCAATAATCGTTTCAAGAACGTGCAGTTGAAGGATTTGTGCTATAATGCGGGTAAATCATTGACAGTGTTGCAATTTGAACGAATCATGGAGCAAATCAAAGAGTTAAATCCTGAGGCTTTTGAATATTTGTCCGCAATCGAAAAGTGTAAGTGGACACTTTCCTACGACCAAGGTCGTCGATTCGGTGTTATGACCACCAACATGTCTGAATGCTTCAATGGCGTATTGGTTGGTGCACGACGTCTTCCAATCACAGCAATCGTGCGAATAACATTCACTCGATCAAAAAATGCTTTTCTGGAAAGGGAAGAGGCTGCATTAAAGCTACAACAAACAAATCAGATGTGGTCTGATGACATTTTGAGAAGATTTGACAAAGAGCAACGCTTAGGACTTAATTTGAGACACAATGTGGATAGGTATAATTTTTCACTTCAAACTGCTAGTGTAACAACATTTCATGATGGATCTAGACGATCGCGTACATATACAGTAAAATTATCGTCACAAGAATGTTCGTGCGGTCAATGGAGCAACACTGGTATTCCATGCTCACATGCAATGGTCGTTTGTAGACACTTTGGAATGGATCCGACGGGGTACGTGCATCAATGTTATAGTACACATGCATATGTTTTGACATACACTTCAGGTATATTTGAGCCACTTGCTGATGAAGAGGAATGTGATGAACCGTTATTAATGCTGCAACATAATCCTGAACGTAGGATCAGACGTCGTGGTCGAGATGTTATCTCTAGAATCCCGAATGAGATGGATTGGGCGCAAAATCGCTTGAGGCAACAATATCAAGCACGGGATCTAGCCGGGAGTTCTAATCAAGGGTCATCATCGCGCCAAAGATGAATTAATCTCTTAAAGTTATTGTCGTGTGTTTCATTATTGTAGTGTGTTTATTTTGCTTTTAAGATATTTCATTATTGTCGTGTGTTTATTTTGCTATTATCGTGTGTTTCATTATTGTCGTGTGTTTATTTTGCTTTTAAGATATTTCATTATTGTCGTGTGTTTATTTTGCTTTTAAGATATTTCATTATTGTCGTGTGTATATGTCATTCTCTAATTAATATTACATTGCTACAGTCTTCTTTGTAATGGCTAATAAAAAAAAATGGAAGGCAAAGAACCAATTCGAGACACTCGAAAACAACCATTTATGGACTCCTGATGCAGACTTTACTCTTGCTAACAATCTTGTTTATGAACATTCTGTTGGGCGATGGAAAGTTGGTGGAATTGACAATAGTCAGCCCATTATGAATGCTACGTCAAAACTGAATCAACAATTTCGAAATCGGAATTATAACATTAATCACGTGACCGAACGAATTGCTTCGTTCAAATCAAGGCATGATTGTTGGTCCATGATGATCAACACTAAGGGGCAATGTGAATGGGATAGGGATTTCACTACTATTTCTGCATCAGCTGAGATATGGGAGTTTTGGTTGGATGTATGTTCTAAACTTGTCTTTTATTTATTAAATTCACACTTTGACATTTTTTAGAAATTGATTCATTATTTTGGTACAGGTGAATGAACAATCATACTCTTATAAGTTCTCCGATGAACCTCTATGGGATATGCTTAACATTTTGTTTCAAACGCCGACCCTTCAACCAACACTCTCTGATTGGCGTTGAAGACGTACACTTGATATGACTTAATTTTGTGGTGTTATTATAAATTCAGTTTGTTTGTAACTATATACTTGGTTTAGTATCAAGACCCCAATATTAATTCATCTTGTGTATTTTTAATATTGTACTCACATATTTTGTATTAAATTCATCTAGTCGTTAATATTTTAAAATAAATAACTTGTGTATTAATTCTCTCAAGTGAAATTCCTATATGTAGGTGTTTATATTATATACGTGTATGTGATTATCACTTTATGCATATAGTAATTTAAATTGGTTTTAAAAAAAGGTACATAAATTAAAAAAAAATACAAATCAAGTTCCACAAAAGTAATTACTACATGTGTCTATGACCCCCAGTGCCACATTTCGGTGGTCGTCTCTAACGTGGACGACGTTGTATATCATGATTTTCACCCTCGTTTTGGACCATCTCCTCGGGCTTATGTGATGTCACATTCAAGGGAGAATTTTCGTAGTCAGGAAAGGGAACAGGTGAAATGTTAAAGTTCGGTGCCCCAACTATAGACTGACCATAACCTCTTTGTGCATACACTTCGGGTGCATAATCTGACTGCAAAATATAAATAAATGATATGTCTTGAGGGGAGTTTGCATATGTCATGTCAATATTTGTCTGCCCTGGTTGCGGAATGTAGGAGGCTTGATCAAACGCTGTGTTATGAAACATTGTTTGAACATCTGTCATGAATAACAAAATATAGTCAAGTAAACTCATATGAAAATACTTATTGTATGACCTGTAAATTCATACCTGGGTAGGTATGGGGTGTGTACGTGGAAGGAAAATCAGTTTGATTTGGGACAGCCTGCGGCAATTCTTGTGATGTACTAATGCGTCTCCTTTGACCCCTAGAGGTCGAAGTACCAAGATCCTCAGTCTGATTGTGTCGTCTCTGACTTCTAGATGTAGAAGGCACAGTAGAAGTCCCAGTAGTAAATTCATCAGTCAGATTGCATCGTCTCCGACTCCTAGACGTAGAAGGCACATTAGAAGTCTCAGTAGTAAATTCATCAGTCTGATTGTATCGCCTCTGACTTCTAGATGTAGAAGGTTCAACATTTGTCACTGGTGGATCTACAAGGTATGGAGGTGCTCTAAGTAAGTTATCCATATGTGATACAACCTCTCTACTGGTGCGACATAAATTTTCAACTGATTGTGGATTTTGAGGATTGGCTTGTTGGGCATGAATAGATAGACGTTGCATCAAGTGAACCTGGAAAGTTTTTAAGTAATTAGTTAACATTCGTATATATATATATATATATATATATATATATATATATATATATGTGTGTGTGTGTGTGTGTGTGTGTGTATGTGTGCGTGCATATAAAAATCTACACACACCATAGCATCACGTGCAGACGTGTTTGCTGATTGATAGCCTGTAGTCGTCTCATAATGAGAAGACGATATCAAACGTCGAGTGATTTTACGGTACCATTGCATATAGCCACTGCTCAAGTTTGTATTATCATTAGCAACAATTGTACCTTCCACTGGTTCTCGGGCATTCCAGTATTGGATCCAACGCAAATGGAATTGTGTCCACTTACACCCATCTCTCCCTTGAAAACTAAAGTCATGAAGTTCATCATGAGCATTATGTAACTCAGGAGGAATATCTTGTTTCCGTCCAAACTGTCTCAACACTCTATTTGGATGGTAAAACTTCACTATACATGTATTGATAAGTGGACATACTGACATGCAATTTTCTGTTAAATATCTTGGACCAAGACTTTCAATTTCAGGAAGACGCATATCATACGGTTGCCAATCAAACTACAAAAATAAATAAATATAATTAGACTTCAAATGTGTTGGATTACAATTATTATCATGAGGAAAAAATATGGATCTTGACTTACTTCTTCATCAGTCATGCGATCAAACATGTCTCTGTATATACGTACAGAGTTTCTTGCGCTGTGGGTATGACTATGATGTTGCACCCATCTAAACAATAATAAGTCAAGCGTAGATATACATATGACCATAACACATAATATATAAATATTTAAATATTTTTTGTTACCTGATTCCATAAGGTGGAAGACCTAAGTTGCGACCATTGACACCGAATAGTGGACCTTGTATAAGAGAATTGCGAACATTCTTAGGTTGTATTGTCAATATTCTTGACCATGCCCATATCTATAATAATGATTGTATCAGACATGCAAACATACAATAAACAATTTAAGCACAATCTTAAACAAAATTATAAAAAAAAACCTGCAAAATAGACAACGGGCCACTAACAACTTGTCGCTCATACTCTGTAGCCCGACAAAGCTCGCGATATAAAAAGGCTAACACCGCGCTAGCCCAACTATAAGTTCCAGCTTCTTGTATATCAACGAGGAAATGTAGATATATCAATGACACAGAACTACGAGAGGTATCAGGAATCATAAAACCACCCAACATAAGAAGTGCACACCCTCGTGCATACTGATCGACAATCATCTGATCGGTATCATCTGTAATCACAATATCTTCAAGATGTTCTTTCACTGCAGATAAGTAGATTCGTGACTTACTCTTCATGTCATTACTATTGGGCATGAAACATAACAAGTCATCACAATAAATCATCCACTGGTCTTTTGTAAAATTGGGATCATCACAAATAACTGGTCGACCCTCTATAGGCAATCCCCAAATGATCGCCACATCCTGTAATGTTACAGTAGTCTCTCCAATGGGAAAGTGGAATGTGTGGGTCTCTGGGCGCCATCTTTCTACCAACGCAGTAATAAGATGATTATCAATTATAGTCGATCCACATCGAGCAACACCATAAAAACCCATAATCTCTAGAGCATCAAAAACACGAGGGTGCAAACTGACCATATTTTGTACATCTAGCTTAAAACTCCAAAAAATATGTGATTTTGCGTGAGTTGCCCTTAAAGTAAAATCCTCATCAATTTTTCTTTTAAAAAGTGCTTCTGAACGATGTGTATCTTGTGAGGTCAAGACAGACGAATATTCTGGTCCATACAACTCTTTATACGAAGTCATCCTGATATTATATAAAAAAAATAGACTCATTTGAATGAATATTAGTTTTGGAATAAGGGAGACAGAAAAAATATTGTAACTTAATATCTACAGTGAGGTTCCCACGCCTCATGCATTTCCATGGAGCACATACCTACAACTCATATATGACCACATCTTTATGCAGTGAATGGAATCAAATTACTAATTTTTTTTATATCTTTGTCTTAGGTATTACTAAGATATTTTATTTCTAAGGTATTACAATAACTTTTATTTTAAGAAAATAAAATAGGGTTAATTGCACTTTTAGTCCCAAGAGAATTTTAAAATTTTTAATATAATTAAAAAATCGAAGCTCCAACTTATGATATACGAGGAAAAACGCTACCACATTCTTCACAAACTAATTCAGAATCTCATAATATCGAATTTTCTTTTGAAAAATCACCTGGTCATTATTAATTAATTGTTACGTTGATCAAATGTTAATTGTATGAATATATTTAAATGCATGTAGACTACATTCTTTAATTATGAATCGTTGCTCTTCATCAATTCTAGTTGTAAAGAAACTAGTTTGTAAGTCTTTAATAATTATAGGGACACATTGTACAATGTTAAATTCTAACAAGGGACTTATGTCATTACACGTCATATATATTTAGATGACTTGATTTTTTTTTCCACAATTAATTTATGCAAAACTTAATTAATTTTCCCAAAAAACCTTGCCGGAAAATATAAAAAACGACACTATAAAAAATGACAAATTTCTATAAATAGGATGTGAGACAGGATGAAAACTAAATGTAAGTACAAAATATTGCAATGAAAGAACACGCTATATATCAACAATATTATGCACACACATAAAAAATATGGATATATATATAAATTAGCTGTCTAACATGATAATTCAAATATTTTGAGAAATGAATTTAGCAATAAAAATCCATTAATATTGATAATTTTAAGTTTATAACAATCTAAAACAATTATAATGACACTAACTTTATAAATACTAGTATTAATAAAACGTGCGTTTCATTATTTTTATCAAAAATTCTCATAATTATGTATAAATATTTAGACAAAAATTCACAATATAAACTTAATTTAGTAGCAAAATTAAGTTCCTAAATGGAACAAAAAATCACTAATAAATGAGAAAAAAAAATAGAGAGAGCATTCATACTTTCAAAGATAACAGTAGGTTTCGATACAGCAAGAGTTCGAACTATAATCGTTGATCGTATCAGCACCGGGAGCAGACGCTTGACGTTGTGGTGAGTGGAGCCATAAGGGGGTTATTTCTCGTGAGTGAGATGAGCAAAGTGGGAAGAGAATTTGGAGTGAAAGCAGCAGAAAAAAGAAAGAAAGCAGCAATAGTATGGGGAAGAGATGGTATGTTTACGGAAGAAAAAAGCAGCAAGAAAAATTCATGGCATTAATTCAACTACCACCTTCAACAACCATCTTCAATGGCTTGCAGCGCATGGGGAAGAGGAGGTCTGCAGCGCATGGGGAAGAGTGAGGTTGTCGTATAGCGCGGTAGACTGAAAAAGCGATGGGCGCCGTTGAGAACGGTGCCCTTCGAATATCTGTATCTCCCTTACCGGCGGCTGATCGGAAAAGTGATGGGCGCCGTTGTGGACGGCGCCCCTAATAATGAACAGTAACATCGCCTTTCACAACGGCGCCCTACAACCAGATCATACCTCCCTTCCGGCGCCGGCGTCGAAAGATGAATGGGCGCCTTCTCTGACGGCGCTCTCCCTATTTCTACAGTATGGGCGCCGTTGCGGACGGCGCTCATGCTTATTTTGACAAGAGTTTCAAAAATTACCATATTTTGATAAGTTGATTTGAAATATACAATATATGAATAAAAAAGCCCTGTGATTTATGTTCTGAGGGGTGATTTAAAAAAGAATATGTTTTGATAAACTGATTTAGTCCAGTGTTTAATAAGTATTTTCTCCACTACAATTTTAATTTTTTATTTGACAAAAAATTCGTTCCAATTTGTTTTTTCAATTTTTAAAATAAAAATAGAGTGCATCCACCTTTTTAAACTCTAACTCACATAATATATTTTTTTCATTTAAATACTACAATTTAATTTTCGCATTAAACTTTGTGTAAAAACAAAAGGAAAAATAAATTGGAACCTAAATCTCTTTTCGAAACAGATAAAAAATTTAAAACACTAATTACAATTAATTTTTTAATTATTATATAAATTAATTAAATGAATGTTGTGTTTTACCGAGTAAAAAAATTAAATGAATATCGAGGTTTACCGTTAAAAAAAATTAAATGAATGTTGAGGTTGTTTGCCACACTATTTGTTTGCTCCATGAGACCCTTCTTAGGCTCCTTATCAAAATCTATATAGTTATACTTCATCCTCCCAAAATTATGTCCACAAACTTCTTTGTTTGTATTTAAAAAAGAGTTCCACTACTCAAACCCCAAAATCCTCTAAACTCACCCCAATTATTAAACATACCTCAATAAAATTTAAAAATTAACATGAACTACTAAACATACCCTTTTTATTCCTATAATATCCCTACCATATCAAAATAAAAAATAACACTTTCTATTTCATATTCTCATAATAATTGTCTCTCTTCTCAAGAAAAAAATATTTATTCCTTCTTATTTTTTAACTTTTGATTGAAATTAAAAAAAAAAAAATCTTAAAAACTTAAATATATTTTGAAATATATTATGAAAAATCAACAAATTTTAAAAAAATATGTAAATTACAAAAATTAATAAAATAAATTCTTAAAAAATATTTAAAAAATAAATAAAATATAATTAATATTTTAAAAAATAAATTAAATTGAAATAAATTAAATAAAATATGAAAATAAAAAAACTATATAAATTTTTAAATAATTAAGAAAATGAAATAAATCTTCAAAAAATCAAATAAAAAAACATCAAAAGGAAAAAGTTAGAGCCACATAAAATCAGAAAAATATTTTATAAAAATCAATTCAATCATCGTAAACATTTAACTTAAAAATTAATTAATTTTTATTTAGTTTTGAAGGTTTTTTTTAATTTAGTTAATTTTCTTTAAAAAAAAAAGATTTATTTTTTTATTGAATTATTTGGAAGACATAATTAATTTTTTTAAAAATTAACTTTTCAAATTTTAAAGATCTTTATAATTGAATTTCTAAATTTCATATAATTTTATTATTTAAATATTTATCCAATTTTGGTAAATATTTTTCAGATTTAGTTCTAATTATTTTTAGATTTTTCAAATATTTTAAAGGAAAATAAAAAATTTATCAATTTTAATTTAATGTACTAATTTTTAAATTAAATAACTTAAAAACTAAAGTCAAAGTCAATAAAATTTAGAAGATAATTTATCCATATTTATATAAGGATTACTTAGTCATTTTATATATGTCTATTATTGTTTTTTAAAAAATGGGGTTTGTTTAGTGGATTTTGGGGTTTAAGTAGTGGAACTCTTAAAAAAATTGGTTTTTTTTTTAACTTAATCATTTGTTCTTTTTTTTTTCTTTACACTCCTAAAATATTATTTTATTTATAAATGAATCTCATAATATCTTATACTATTCTTATTTTAAATATGTTTTCTTTTAATTTGTGTCCAACACTCTGAACACACTTTCTAAAAATGAAAGAAGTACCTTATCTTTCTAAATCTAGCGATTAAAAAAAACCCTATATTCTACAAAAGTTCTTAGCAAAAGTGAGATATAGTACAAGTAAAATGATATAATTGAATAGAGTGTTTTTTTTTCTTTTTCTTTTTTCCCATATAACTATAACAATTTAATTATAAATCAAATTTAATGCACTATATGTAAAAATAAAATTTAAATTTAAAATATGAATTGTAATTCTTAAAGTATTTTTTATTATGAACAGAATTTTAAAAGATATTATATAAATTTTAATTGAATTTTAATTTTCTTTTCATACATTAATATCTGTGGTACATATGAATGCCAATTTTTTTTTCATATAATTGTGAAACTGTACGATATTAAATAAATTTAATTTATATTCCTATCACAATTTTTTCCTCACTATATGTTTCACAATAATTATATAGTCTAATGCTATTTTTTTAATCAATATTCAGACAGTGCATCATTCGGCCTAATTCTCTTTATTAATATTCAAACCGTGCATCGCACGGGAGAATTACTAGTGAGAACAAAATCACTACCTCACCTCCTAAATAAGGTAATCACTACTCCATTTTGATTACCATATTCTCTTCTTACAATCACTCCCCCATTCCTCCACCAACAACCATTTGTTGTCCACTTCTATTCCAAATTTAGGGTATGACACTAACAATGGAGTCACAATTGTAACAAGTCTTCACCCAGTATATCATTTTTATTATGGGGGCATAAATGAAAAATAATTTTCATTCCCATTACCATTGAGGAATTGCTAATCAAGCGCCCCCTGAGGTCTTCTTGGGTATTGCTGATTTTTGCTTGAAACATTTTTTTCAAAATCCAAATGCATACCATGCACTCAAGTGTACACTAGAACTACTAAAAAATTAATGGGTAATTGATAAAATAAATTTAATTTAAATTTTGTAACAATATGTATTGTGTAAGAATTATCAATATTTACTCCGTGCAACGCACGGGAGAATTACTAGTTAGTCTAATAAACCCTTAGTAATACTACCAAAAGATAAAAATTATTATTAATTAATCCTCTTAGTAATAATACCAAATATGTAAGGTATTGCTATGAAATCCTCTTAGTTAATATTACCAAAGATGAAAAGTATTACTAATTAATAAATTGCCTCTTAGTTAATACTACCAAAGATGAAAATTATTACTAATTAATAAATTGCCTCTTAGTTAATACTACCAAAGATGAAAAGTATTACTATTTAATCCTCTTAGTAATAAGGGTAAATTGCCAACAATATCATGAACTTTATAGTTGTTATCAGTTACAACATGAACTTTTAAAGTTTGCAATTCGATGCACGAACTAATTTATTATTGCAATTCGATACATGGTGTGAAATTCCGGCGAAATGTACACATACGTGGCAGCCGGAGCCAACACCAAAGACGCGACAAAATGTCAAATCTGCAAAATTTTATTATAAAAAGTTCTTTTATAAAATCTTGCTCAAACACGTTTAATAATGAATCATAAATGTTGTTGTTTTCTAGTTTATGTAAAAAAAAAAGTGTCTCATAACATACAAACTTGTATAAATATCAGAAAGTAATTTTTTTTTTACTATCTTTCACTATTATTAAACCGTGTTTTAAGAAATATTTTGTAAAAAAATATTTTGATATTTAAAAAAAAGTTTTTTTTTCTTCTAGATTTGATATTTGATGTAGAGTGTGACGTATTTTTGGTGGCGTCTTCGGTTGCCATGTAGTGTTAGTATTGCCAAAAATTTAAATCATGTATAGAGTAACCCTAAAAATTTACACCATGAATCAAATTGCAATAATAAATTAGTTCGTGCATTGAATTGCAAACTTTAAAAATTTATGTCATAATTGATAAAAATTATAAAGTTCGTGATTTTTTTTTTTTTTTTTGCAATTAATCCTAGTAATAATACCAAATATGTAAGGTAATACTCCGAAAAATGAAAAGTAATACCCTAAACTCTAGGAACCCTAGAAATCCTAGAAACCCTACAAACCCTACAAACCCTAAGAAAAAATGTAAAGTAATACTATGAAATCATCTTAGTTAATGCTACCAAAGATGAAATGTATTACTAATTAATAAATTGCCTCTTAGTTAATACTACAAAGATGAAAAGTATTACTAATTAATCCTCTTAGTAATAATACCAAATATGTAAGGTAATACTTCAAAAAATGAAAAGTAATACCCTAAACTATAGGAACCCTAGAAACCCTAAGAAAAAATGTAAAGTAATACTATGAAATCATCTTAGTTAATACTACCAAAGATGAAAAGTATTACTAATTAATAAATTGCCTCTTAGTTAATACTACCAAAGATGAAAAGTATTATTAATTAATAAATTGCCTCTTAGTTAATACTACCAAAGATGAAAAGTATTACTAATTAATAAATTGCCTCTTAGTTAATACTACCAAAGATGAAAAGTATTACTAATTAATCCTCTTAGTAATAATACCAAATATGTAAGGTAATACTTCGAAAAATGATGAGTAATACCCTAAACCCTAGGAACCTAGAAACCCTACAAACCCTAAGAAAAAATGTAAAGTAATACTATAAAATTCTCATAGTTAATACTACCAAAGATGAAAAGTATTACCAATTAATAAATTGCCTCTTAGTTAATACTACCAAAGATGGAAAATATTACTAATTAATCCTCTTTGTAATAATACAAAATATGTAGATAATACTTCGAAAAATAAAAAGTAATACCCTAAACCCTACAAACACTACAAACCCTAAGAAAAAATGTAAAGTAATACTATGAAATCCTCTTAGTTAATACTACCAAAGATGAAAAGTATTACTAATTAATAAATTGCCTCTTAGTCAATATTACCAAAGATGAAAAGTATTACCAATTAATAAATTGTCTCTTAGTTAATACTACCAAAGATGAAAAGTATTACTAATTAATAAATTTTCAGTTAGTTAATACTACCAAAGATGAAAAGTATTACTAATTAATAAATTGCCTCTTAGTTAAAACTACCAAAGATGAAAAGTATTACTAATTAATCCTCTTAGTAATAATACCAAATATGTAAGGTAATACTTCGAAAAATAAAAAGTAATACCCTAAACCCTAGGAACCCTAGAAACCCTAAGAAAAAATGTAAAGTAATACTATGAAATCATATTAGTTAATACTACCAAAGATGAAAAGTATTACCAATTAATAAATTGCCTCTTAGTTAATACTACCAAAGATGAAAAGTATTAATAATTAATCCTCTTAGTAATAATACCAAATATGTAAGGTAATACTTCGAAAAATTAAAAGTAATACCCTAAACCCTAGGAACCTAGAAACCCTACAACCCCTACAAACCCTAAGAAAAAATGTAAAGTAATACTATGAAATCCTCTTAGCTAATACTACCAAAGATGAAAAGTATTACCAATTAATAAATTGCCTCTTAGTTAATACTACCAAAGATGAATAGTATTACTAATTAATCCTCTTATTCATAATACCAAAAATGTAAGGTAATACTTCGAAAAATGAAAAGTAATACCCTAAACCCTAGAAACCCTACAAACCCTAAGAAAAAATGTAAAGTAATACTATGAAATCCTCTTATTTGATACTACCAAAGATGAAAAGTATTACTAATTAATAAATTGCCTCTTAGTTAATACTACCAAAGATGAAAAGTATTACTAATTAATAAATTGCCTCTTAGTTAATACTGCCAAAGGTGAAAAGTATTACTAATTAATAAATTGTCTCTTAGTTAATACTACCAAAGATGAAAAGTATTACTAATTAATCCTCTTAGTAATAATACCAAATATGTAAGGTAATACTTCGAAAAATGAAAAGTAATACCCTAAACCCTAGGAACCCAAGAAACCCTAAGAAAAAATTTAAAATAATACTATGAAATCCTCTTAGTTAATACTACTAAAGATGAAAAGTATTACTAATTAATAAATTGCCTCTTAGTTAATACTACCAAAGATGAAAAGTATTACTAATTAATAAATTGTCTCTTAGTTAATACTACCAAAGATGAAAAGTATTACTAATTAATAAATTGCCTCTTAGTTAATACTACCAATGATGAAAAGTATTATTAATTAATCCTCTTAGTAATAATACCAAATATGTAAGGTAATACTTCGAAAAATAAAAAGTAATACCCCAAGTTAATTTCCAATTTTTTTTAACATAATCTGTTAAGTTTATAAATTGCCTAAAATATAATGTACGATTTAAATAGTAATTACATATTTATACATATATAATAAAAGCATTTCTGCCTAATATAGATTTGGGCGGGAGATTACGTTGGCCGTTGATCGCTTTTTGTTGCTTCGATCTATGCCGTCCTTTGTTGATTGTTGTATTCATATGGAATTTTAGTTGTCTGAATTATTGCTATCTATTCTGTGGATCCTTGATCTCTTCCATTGGTTTCGATCTCGACCGTTGATTATTGAATGTTGGATTAATATATTATTTTTTATGTTTATGTTAAATGGCATTCCTGAAATCTTGCGTGTGTTTCTGTTTCGGTATGCTCTATTTATTCCTGGCTTTGGTGTTTGTGTTCAATCCATTCGATTTTGCATTTCCTTTTTTTACCGTCCATTTGTTCTCTATTATTTGAATTATTTTTTTATATTATTACTTGACTTTTCACAGTGTGTTTTGTTTTTAGATTGTGGCGTCTAGGACTGACGGATTATCTCTCCGGCTTCGATTTCATGTAGTGAGAGGATCTCAGCGTATTGTGATTATAATGATTCTTTCGGATGTTTTAACGCAGCAAGAGGAGCCTGATAGAGTATTTGTAATACTTTTTTCCAGATGTTTTAAATTAAAGGAGAATGTTTATTTACTGAAATACTTTCGCCTTTGTTGTATTTATTTCCGATGTAATCGTATTTTAGGGTGCATGAAATCGATATATTGTAATTTAAGATAATATATGTTCAATTAAATTTCGTTCAATGAGAATGTGTTTAATAATATATGCCAGTTTTTATTTGATTTATATATTGTAATTTAAGATAATATATCACTACAAAAAATTAGGTGATTAGTGACGAATTTTTCTGTCAATAAGTTATATAAATCCATCATTAATTAATGTTAAAGACGGATTTCCGTCACCAATTTTCGGTCTCTGTTTTCATCGTCGCTAATTTTTATTAACGGATAGTTCCGACAGTAAATTATTGACGGACAACTCTGTCACTAAATTATTTTTTCCATCTTTAATGTTTGTTTAAAAATATATAAATTACAAAATAGTATTGACATTTTTATTTTTTTACCGACAAATTTTTCCGTCATTAGTATTATTTTTAACATTTATTTGTATATATTAATGATGGAAATGTCCGTCAATAATATATTTCCAAAAAATTTAAATACATTTTTTTATTTCAATATTAAATATTTAGGTAGCTAATTTGAGGCTGCAGACAACATGTTAAACCAATTTCTCAATATTGAAAACAATACTAAAGAATAATTTACATTACATTTAACAATAAAAAGAATTCCATAGGATTATATTTTTGACATCAAGTTTAACCTAACTCGTTGTATGTATACAACTTAAAGAACTAATTCATTAACTCTTGCAAATTCCTCATACTTTGCGGTTGCCGTTCTTAGTTTTGCAACTTCTGCAAACGTCGAACGCCTGAAATTAATAATAGAAATAGAGTATCTAAAATCACATAGTGCTTATAATAAACATAACAAATCTACATACAAACAACACCCTGTTTGTTGGAAATGTAGTGTTTGAAGAGGAAATATTTTTACATTTATAAATTTTAAATAATAATACCATTTACCAAATTCACAATCCCACCCTATATTTTCATCTCTAACAGGGAATAACTTAACAAAATTCCGATTAAGAAGACCAAGAGGATTCTCCTCCTCAAAAGAAATTGCAAGCGAATTCTATATTCATTTTTCAGTTAAAAATTGCATAAACTTTATACTCTACCAAAATGTAAGGATCAAATAAATACCTTAAGTTGTAGAATATTGCAAACAAGGTTCACAGTAGGTCAGATAGGACTTCGATGTTCATGGTATCAGTGAGGAGAACTACAAATAGCAGGGTTGGTAGCTGACAGTTAGCATGCCCCACTCCGAGCATCTACTACGACTTCTCGTCTATATCAAAAGTTTTATATTCTTATTCAAATAATTCACTCTTTTAATACGGAGACATTAAATTTAATGTTTGCAAACACAATAAGAGTCGGTCAATAAACCTAAATTATGAGATAGATTGGTAAACAATGTTTAAATGTCATAGCAAATTCGCTTCTTTTGAAAAGGTATATGTTGGTCACTGGTCAGAAAAATTATGGACAATGTTATCAATAATTTTATCATTCTAATTAAAACGAAGAAATGGAGGGCTGCCCGCAAAAAAGAATTACATCATATCCTCCAATTCATTTTGCACCGACATACTCAAATTTTATGGAATAACCAGTTTGATTCCTCTGTTATAATTTGCATGTTTCCTATCATATAATCGTTGATTTTCTCAACCCATGATCTTGATTTTATATCATATAAACAACATAACTACATTAATTACATTAATTACCTGATGTGGATATGCATAAGCCAATGTTCGCTCCCTTCTCATAGCAACTTCTTCTTAATTTTGAATGCTTGCTACAATCTGCTCCTTAGACTGGCTGCTTTCGTACCAATTTTCTCCACCTATTGCATTATATTTGAAATTACAAACTACTAATACAATGATTACCAAATTATAAACTTAAATAGAAACCATCCCAAATCCAACAATTACTCCAGAATCAAAATTGACAAATTTGAAATAGATAAGTAATAGGGCGATAAAATCTTCACGTTACAAGTTTGAGTCTTACAAACAGGTACAATGACATTGGTATAACGTCCTGAGATACTCCTTAATCAGCTGGTTAGAAGGAATTTTCCAACTGCTAATATCACCATCTTTACAAGGGTATCTAATTACCAAAAAGTCTATGAGTTCTTGAGTTATAACAAATAATAATCAATAAATATTTAAGCAGAAATGTATAGAAAATGACCTGATAGTAATGTTAGCACACAAGGCAAGGTGGAATTGATCTGCTCGGGTATAAATGATAACAATGTTAACAAAGTCTCTGTTTGCAGAAGAGGTTTTCCAAATGATTTACCTAACCGATTGATAAGAAATTCAACAGACAAAGATTTAGTTCCTAGTTTCCACATTCACAATATGATAAATTTGTAGTAAATATAAGAATTTTGCATTGATGGATTAGCCAAGATTAGCATAAGCTCGATACTTGAATTACGAGCAGCAACAACAAGGGTCGGGCAGCCCCCATACAATTCACCAACAAGATATATAGATCTATTCGAGGCTCGAGATTTCTTTATCCTAACAACATTTTGATGAATTTCACCGAACTCTGAGGGATGAAAATTATCATTTAAACACACAATCATAAGTTTTATGTTATCATTAGTCATTCTAAGACAAAAACACATCAGATTAATATATTGATATGGAGAAGGATCGAGATGAAACAAAAACTTGTAAATGATGTTGTGTTGTGAGGGGAATGTGCATGCACACAAAAATCCATTAAAATATGTCCATTTAAATTATGAAACACGGAGATCTTACCTTCAGTCCTGCACGATACTTGTTGATAACAAGCATATTTAGTCGTTTACTTTCCAAATCTTCTGCGACTATTATCACAGGACGATTTCTCTGTCAAAAGAACCAGATGAAATTTACAGTCAATTTCTTTCACAAATTACCATAATAATAATTTCATTCAATCAACCACTGTATTTGTGAACCATAATATTTCAGAATAAGTAATTTATTACCTTTACAACAATCTCCAATACTCTCACAAGCCCATTGATATCTGAAATTTTCTTCTAATGAATTAGGATTAAAGGATTTTCAAGTTCCTGTTAAATGAATAGACTTCAGTGAACAATAATACTATTTCCAAAATAGAATATCAAAAAACCAATTTTTAGCATAAAGTCCATGTTCTTTTTAATAATTTTGTATCGAGTAAGAGTCACAATCTATCCTATCATTTGTAATAACATGTTTATTATGATTATTTATTATTATGTCAGGTTCTTCAGTTCTCAAACGAATCACCAATTAGAACCATATATATGCGGAAAAAAAGAAAGCATCATATTCTAGACAAAGTTTTTTAAGTTTCATATTTTGGTATGCTATAATTCCCTAAATTCTTAGTAATATTAGAGAAAATTAGCTATTGAAATAAAAACATAACAAGTGATAGTGCTATATAAAACAATGTCATAACAGAGACATAGTGCTACCCAAGGAGCTCCTGAGTTTAAAACTGCTTCATCAATTGAAGTCTAACGTATAAAAATTAAATATCTGAAGATTGAAAAATTTAGAAGAGGAACCAAGTAACTTCACAAAATTTCCATTTAACAGAGATGCATTCTCAAACTGAGGCAGTGAGATCATCGAGCAGGAACAGAGATCTATTTAGCTTGAATCAAAAGAACTTACTTCCCCAAAATATGTTCATATAGAGTTAAAATACTGTAAATTACATCATATCTCCAACAACAAAAACTGAATTATACTTAGATAATAACGGTAACAGGAGAGTACTTGCAGTTTGCAGAAAATCTAAAAGTGAGGGAGATGGGAAGAAAGCCGCATAACGAAAACTAAAGTAGGAAAGACCAGAAGAAAGCCGTCGAACGATAATTGAGGCGGAGAAGAGCGGATGATAGCCGTCGAATAATAATTGTAGCGGAGAAGGCCGAAAGACATCCGCGGAACGAAAATTGAAGCGTTGAAATTGAAAAGTCCGGCGGAGAAGAAGCAATCGAAGGCGAGGGAAGACATAGCAGGAAAGGGGCGGGGAAGCCGCGGAAGGGTAAGGGTTTCTCATATTCTAAAAAGAGATTATATTTCGAAGTTCTTTTTTTTACCTTTAATTTATTTAATAGATTAATAGATACCGTAATTTCGGATATTGCACGCGAATTTTAAAAATCGACATAATTTTTTATGACGAAAAATCCGTCAATGAATTTTTTATTTTATTCATCAATACTTTGCCATTTTTCCAATTAAAATATTTTACGAAAGTGTACCTTTTTTTTCAATTATTTCTGTCAGAAATTCTATTAGTATAAATTGTATAATAGATCTTTCTCCGTCAGTATTTTTCTAATACTAAATTATATTTAATTTTGATAAAGATAATAAGTTTTTGACGAAAATTTGTCACAAAATTTTAAAACTCTGTCATAAATTATTGACGAAAATTTCCGTCACAAATATCCATCGATAATCACCATTTTTTCTATAGTGTATGTTCAAATTTCGTTCAATGAGAATGTGTTAGCTTAATATATGTCGGTTTTAATTTAATTTGCTTTTTATATAAATTAAGAAATCTTTGTGGCTGAGATATCGGAGTGATGTACATCATGTCTGTTGCATCAAAGTAATGGCTCTCTAAAATATTAATTATATATGTATAGATATAGAAAGATTCTAAATTATTAATTATTGATTAAAATAGGTATAGAAAGGTTTTTTTTAATTAAAATACTATCTTGGTGATTTCCTCATTTAAATTGATTGTAGATATTAGACACATCATTGAATGTGCTTCGTTAGTTTTTTTTTTTTAAAGTGATATGCTTTTTAATTAAATTTTAGTAATTTTTTTTTAATTAACATGATATTATTTTAAATTAAATTTAGTAATGTTTTAGTTGTGACTTCGATGTATATCTGAATGATCATGTTTGTTTAAACTAATTAATGGTCTTTCCAATTATTTATTATTGATATTACTATATATATATATATATATTTATAAATTATTTAGATAATTTGTTTTATAATTTTGTTTAACCTTCGTTTTCGTTTATCCTTAATTTTTTTTCTATTATTATTATTTAATTATTATTATTATTTTGACGATTTAATTTCTTTTGTATATCAAACACAATAAAAGATTTGTTTTCGTATTTCACTCGGCAATTAGGCTGATTTTATTTATTTATATTTTTTTATGGGTCAACCTTTTGTTATATTGACTGAATATTTGATATTATTGACAAAATTAGGATTAATTTCCTCTCTTGCCCTCTGCTGATAGGCCTATTAATCGGTGCATTTAAGTCAGCAGTGTTATTTGTTTTATTCTTTTGATGCACACTTACTTTATCATTCATTTCTTCTTGGTTGATCCTTCTCATACCTTTGTTTGTTCTTTGTCGTTCTTCATACCATGTGCGGATTTTTTATTTTCTCTAACTCTCGCGTTTATTAGTTGGTGTTTCGTTGTAAATTTGCACGTCTATTTTGTCTTCGTTCTTGATGCTTTTTTTTATAAATGCATTTTTTTTAGGATCGGCTTTTGTTGACCTTTTTTTAATATATGCATGTGGTGTGTGTGCATTTATGCGTATGCTGTTGATCTGTATCTGTAGTTTATTAATTAATTTTGTTTTTTGCTTTTATAATATTATAACATTTCAATTTTTGCTTGGGGAAGTAATAATAATTTACTGGGTTGAATATTTTATTTTAAAGGGTTATTGAATGCGATGTCCTTTTGGGATTTTATTTCTGCTATTATTGCAGAGTTTGTGAAAAAAAAAAAGAATCTCTATTTTTTGGGTTCTGTGTTTTATATACTTATTACTCGATCATGTATTTATTGTTGAATTGTTAGTTTTTTCTTATTTTTTAGTTGTTTTCCTAATTCGGTCCTTTCTTTGATTGCACCATGAATCGTGGTGGGGAGCGACGTATGTATTATAGATTTTAGATTTGAATATGGTTTTTGTGATGTTTTTCATTTTTTTTTCTTATATATATATATTTTTTTACTTTATTTTTTGTAGGGAATGATCTTCTGGTTCCTGTGGATGATATTAACAAGTATGTTTGGGATTCTTTTTATGCGTATAAGTTCACGTTTTATCTTCGTTTTAGGAAAGTAAATGAGTCTGAACGTATTGTGAGTATTTCGTTTCCCCATTTTTTATATTTATTTTTGGTTTATTCATTTGTATCTAATTATAAGTTAATTATATTTTTGTAGTGATTGCATGTGTCCTTTCGTAACTATTTCCATAAAATAGTGTTGAATTCGGTAATTGTACTGAAGGAATGGCCACTGTCTCATTCATGTATGCGCGATCATGAAGCTCAATTGGTTATATCCCGTGGATCCTGGTTTCTAAAATTCAGCTTATCTATGAAGAATTATTATGATGTGCACTGTTATGACGTGATCTTCTTTGAAGAGCTTTCTGGTGGGGTCTTTTCTTTTGTTATTTTTAATGGTTCTAATGGTTTGATTAAGGATAACATCTGTGAATGTCTGCTCGATTCTCCTGTTAGAATTATGGATAATTTGATTTATTTTTATTTTCTTATATTATGGTTTTGTGATTTGTTATAATCCGTATTTCTGTATATTGTAATTTTTCCTTTAAATGTGGTTCATATTGTGGTGTTTTAATTGCAGGTGTTGATAGGATTCATAGAATCATTCCTGAGTTTGTAGTGAAGTTCTCCGATCCTGTTGTATGTGCCTCTGTTTTATTTTTAAATTTTTGTTGTTGTCCATTTTTTTATTATCATTATGTTTTGCTATTTTTTTTCCTTTGGTTTTTATTGTACATTCCAAGTTTGTTTGTGGAATTGAATGGGAATGAACTTCCAGAGTATTTTATTTTGGTGATGAGGGATGGAGACAAGCATATATGTCCATATGTTATTGCTGAGGATGGTTTGATTCTGAAATCGGAAAAAATATAGTTTTGTGGACTGATTTTTATGTCTAGGGTTAAATGTTTAACTTTGTTGTTTGATGGTATACAAATTTTCTATGTGAATGTTTACATGGATGATAATGTCGAGATTTGTTCGTTTCTTGAGGATATTGTTGAAGGTATATTTGTCACATATAGTGTGTTATATTTTATATATGTGTCTTGGAATTTTATGTTATTATTAAATTCCTCTTATGAATATAGGTATTGACAAGATGACTTCTGATAAGTCTTATGATTCTGGTGCGTCTGGTTCCGATCATGACTCAGTTGTTGGGGCTGATATTGGTGGAGTTGATTTGTCTATGTGCATCACTTTTCTGTTGGCCCTGGTGGAGCGACAGTAACTAGGGTATCACCTAGATATATATGCTTTTTTATTCATTTTTTTTTAATTAAACATGGGTTGTTTCTGCTTTATTATTTTTTTATTGAGATTGTGTTTTATGTGCATTTTGGTTATTATTTTATTTTAGGGTGTATCAATTCTTTTGTCTTTTTTTTTTTCAGAGATCTCAGTTGTCCTCTTTGAAAACATCTGAGGTTGTTCAAAACAAGTGTGTTGCATCTTCAAGTCGATCTATGCCTTTGCTAAAGAATTATGATCTGTATATGGTATTCTAATTTTTTTAAATTTTTTTTTTGTATTCGAATTAGTTTTTTTGTTCTTCATATTTGTGCATTGTATGATTCTCATTTGCTATAATTGTGTGTGTGTGTGTGTATTTTTTTTCGTTGATACAGTCATTGATTATGCTTTTTTGGATTTGTTTAAGTTTTAATTTTCTCTTGCGTACATTGTTGATATATAAAGATTTTTTTCTTTTTTTTGTGATGGGTAGGTTGTTGCTAATGCGTCTACGAGTTTGATTCCGGGTTTCGTTCGTAGTCTTACATCATCTGACGTCAAAAAAGGAAGATTGGTGAGTTAATATTATATCAATTAGTTTGTTATTGATTCTATATTTTTCCTCGATTTTTGTAATATGTGTTGTTTGTTTTTTTCCAATATTTTGTAGCAGCCTATACCAAGTGATTGCTGGGAGAAAAATATCAAGAAGTCTTATAGATTGTATCCAGAGATTGAAATCAAGCATCAGAACAACAGTTGGACAGTTTGTTTCAAAGATGAGGGTCGTCGTTTTATGATATCATCCAGTTTAAATCCAGGCATGTTAATTTTTTTATAAACATTTAAGATTAATACATTTAAATCTCGGTATTATGTTATTTTATAGTTATGCTCAATTTACTTTATCTTTGTGATAAATTAATAGTTTTGTAGATAAAGGTGATTATATTCGGGAAAAAAATCTGACATTATATGTTAATGAAATAATTTGTGTTTCATGCATTGTAACAGTTTAAAAAGTATAAAATTTACTAAAATGTTAGTGTGTTGTTTTCGATGATTATTTAATATCATAATCTGTGTTTAAATCAAATATGGTATATAGTTATGCATGTGATGAAAAATATGATTATTTGTTTAAAATTTTGATAGTAGTATCCAGAATTTAATCTACATTATTACAGGTTTGTGTTCATATTAAAATTTGGTTAAGTGTTAATGATATTTTTTTAAGTATTAAAAAGATAGAGTGAGAAATTTAAAATAAATTGTAACAAGTGTCGGTCGTGCGAAGCACGGGTTGCACAATCACTAGTTAGTCTAATAAAACCACTCGTTTCAATTACCCACATGGTAAACCGCTCGGTCCACTAACACATTTAAGTAGGACTTTTGGGATTCACTTTCACCCATAAATAAAAGGTCTTCTCCTCTTTCATTCATCACATTCTCTCTAATTTTCAAAACTTTTAATCTCTTACAATCTCTTGAATCGGCGAACATGGTATAAGTATTTCCTCCAAGATTTTTTCTTGAATCTCTTTGACTCTCATTCTTGTCGATTTATTCTCGAATCTCTTACATTCTCATTCTTTTCGAATTTTCTTGAATCTCTTAGATTACAACAATTTCGATTTTTCTTTTCAGGTTTCTTCACCGGTTTGCATGCAACCAATGATTTAGCAATGAAGGTATTGGAGGCAAAGCTCTTGGTAAATACTATTTTATATCGATTCATACGTATCAATATATTCTAATAAGATATTTGATTCTTATGAATTTTTTGTGATTGTATGGCAGTGGGAAAGACTAATGTTGAAGTTGGAGACCGACAAGGCAGAGATGATGCTTGAGAGGGTCCACGTGCTGGAAATGAAGGTCACCGTGTTGGAGATTGAGATCGAACATGCAGAGGGAGATGACTATCTTAGGATTGGAGACCTACTAATCAAAGCTAAGATGGACCTGGACGTTGCCGTTTCTGCCTACAAGAAGCAATTCAAGTTTCTCTTCGGAGAAACTTAAGAAAAAAAGATGTTTTATTTTACTTTTTGTTATTCTGTTGTTGGTTTTTAATGAACTTTTGTGATGGAAGGGATCGAAAATTTTGATGATATTTTGTTATTTTGTACACTTTTCATGATCAATGAACTTAAATTTTTTGTTTAACGATTTATATCAACAATTTACTGTTTTGAAGAATCAAGAATATTCATTTACCAGTATAAAAATTTCTCATTGGAATTCTAAAGAATCCATCAAATCTTTTTGAAGGTGTAAGCAAGCACAATGTGTAAGTTTCTTGGAAATATAAAATCATCATTTTAGCTATAAAATCCTAACCCTATATATTTCATCGTTTAAGCTATGAAATTTTAACCCTATAATGGCCTAAAATACATTTTCCTTGTATAACTAATACATTTTGCTAGAATAACTAATACATTCTGCTAGTATTATGAAATTGTAGATTTTAAACTTAGATAAACCTATGTATACTATGAAACTTTAAGAAACGAAGTTAGTGGCAAATTAGGGTTTTCTGCAAGAATTCTTAATATATATATATATATATATATATATATATATATATATATATATATATATATATATATATATATATATATATATATATATATATATTCCAAGTTAGATAAACCTATGTATACTAAATTACGAAATGAATTTGGTTTTTAAATTTAATAAAATATTTTGTTTTTTAAATTAAATAAAATATTTTGGTTTTTAAATTGAATAAAATATTTAAATGAAACTTATATATATTTTCTGCAAGAATTCTTAATAATCAGTAGACTTGGAAATAATTTGATTTTTAAATTGAATAAAATATCTTCTTCCTTTTTTGACAGCGAGTAAAATATCTTGTTAATTGAATAGAGACTTGGAAATAATTCACCTTAGTCATTGATTACCTTTTTAATCCTTTAAATTAATTACTGATTAGTAGTTTATATTCTATATTCAATTAATTATATATTTTAGGCAATTTAAAAACCAAAATTTTGAAACTAATTAGATATTCGTCAACAGATTATATCCTAACAAATTTTCGAAGTTAGTGGAAGAATTTCTAATATATATATTCCATTAATATTTAGCATGGTGTAACTAATACATTTTGTTTATATAACTAATATATTTTATTTTTATAACTAATACTACTAATACATTTTGCTAGAATAACTAATACATTTAGACTTGGAAATTTGGTGATTAGTAGACATGGAAATAATTTGGTTTTCAAATTGAGAAAAATATCTTGTTAATTGAATATAGACTTGGAAATAATTCACCTTAGTCATTGATTACCTTTTTAATCCTTTAAATTAATTATCGATTAGTATTTAGTGCTCTATATTCTATATTCAATTAATTATATATTTTAGGCAATTTAAAAACCAAATTTTTTAAACTAATTAGATATCCGTCAACAGATTATATCCTAACAAATTTTTGAAGTTAGTGGAAGAATTTCTAATATATATATTCCATTAATATTTTGCATGGTGCAACTAATACATTTTTCTTATATAACTAATACTACTAATACATTTTGCTAGAGTAACTAATACATTTAGACTTGGAAATTTGGTGATTAGTAGACTTGGAAATAATTTGGTTTTTAAATTGAGTAAAATATCATTATTAGTAGTCTATATTCTATATTCAATTAATTAGATATTTTAGGCAATTGTGTAACTAATACAATTTCGCTAGTATTATGAAATTGTACATTTTAAACTTAAAAAATCATATGTATACTATGAAGGTTTATGAAATTAAGTTAGTGCATAATTAGGGTTAAAGAGGCAAAATACTTCTTCCCAACCCTAGAGACATACACATTAAAGAGGCAAAAAATGTAATGATTAGGCATGCTAATGGAGTGATTACGAGAACCAATGTTGTGATTAGGGCGGCTAATGTACACATAACCCACTACTCATCTAGATTAATGCAAGAATTAGGGCGGCTAACTGCCACCACTACTCTTCTCGATGTGGGGCTCTCTTTCTAAGAGAGCACATTCACATGATTAGGGCGGTTAATGGCCACAAATTATCTCGATTAGGGTTCTCTTTCTCTTTCTCTTCTCGATTGCAACAAAAATGGTGTGATCAGGGTCTTATTTCCATTATAAAAAAAGGCCATTAGGGTTTTGATTCATTCAAACCTGCAAACACATCACCCATTAATCTTTCAATCTTTTCTTCAAGATGGTACCTTTCAACACCCCTTCTAAGAAAGCTGGAACATCGAAAGCCAATGAGTTGGTTCATCCCTCTCCTAGGAGCCTGGCTTCCATGTACGATTATGCGAAGAGCCAACACGACGAGCTCAAAGTTGAAATGAATGAGTTTATGAGACGCTTGCTGGTTCACTGAAAAGTGGAAAATTTGAATGATGTGATTCTCCAGGAAGATCCTTTGCACAAAACCTATGATTTCTTTCTTGATGCTGTCAATGAGAGGCAAATTCCTGTGGTGGTTCTCTCTGACTCAAGCCAGCATAATGAGGGAAATTCATATCCATTCTGACGACTCTAGCAAGCAAGATGATTTTTGTGTTTGGCTTTGTGTTGTGTGTTTGTGTGTGTTAGTGTTTTATCGTGTGTAGCACCGATGATTTTTGTTTGTGTCTTCGTTTTGTGTTGGTGTTTATCTTTTTTTGCATTTTGTTGGGGATATAATGTTCTTCCAATTATCCTTTCAATGAAATGAATTTTCCATTGCATTACCTTATTCTTGATTTTCATTTTAATATTGTGTTTGGTTAACTAAGTATTAGTTTTTAAAAGCAAGATGTATTGTTAGACCGAACCCTAATTAAGGGATGTTGTGTTAATTGATTGATTGATAGTATGCATTATATATGGAAATTAACAAATTGATTGATAATACGTATATGCATTATAACATGGAAATTAACAAATAATGATAATACATTTTGCTTTAATAACTAATACATATATGCCAAATCTAGAGAAACATAAGTAACAAATTTATTTAAAAAAATTACTTAACTTAGTGGCGATGAGTAGTGGGTGTTGTTTTTAAACTAATTAGGGTCGTGATTAACTTGGTTAACCTGGTCATATATGACCAATTCAATTACTAACAAGATTAACAAGATCGGAAAGTGATTAAGATAATTATTTCAAAATCTGGAATAATATAACTAAGAAATTTATTTCAATAATCAAATAATCAAAATGTCAAACTAATAATTAGGGTTGTGATTAACTTGGTCATATCACTAACAAGATTCGAAACAAGATTAGAAATTATATGACCAAGTCAATCACTATCAATTAAGTTTGATATCTTGAAGAAGTTGTAATTTCATATTCTATTTTTCCTTTTATTTCTTATGTATAAATGACAGAAATGACAAAATAACAAGTTTGGATCAATCATAACTGTTCTCTCTCTCTAAATTTCTGCTATGGAATTGTAGTATAGACTTGTCGATTTCTTCATAATCTTCTTTTTTCTTATAAGTAAACAAAAAAAGGTATTTTGCAATGAACACATCACAAGAAAAAAGTACTAAAATAAAAATACACCAACTATTGCAATGAACACAACACCAAATATTAATATTCGAAAATCTCATAAACGTGCATATATAGTGCAAAATATTGAAATACAATTAACCCTAATTTTTATTTGAACATGGAGACGACGATGCCTAAAATAATCCAAAAAATACAACTAAAACAGAAAAATTTCATCCGAATACATTCATTTACATCTAGATTTATTTCTTCGTTCTTCAATTGCTTTCCCAAACAACCGACAGATTCACCTGATATTTTTTCTTCCTTCACTTCCTTTGCAAAATAAGCGGCGTATTCGGCATTGGTTTCATCTACATTTTCGAAAATAAGATGTATAAGCAGCAATGGCTTCATCCTCTGTCCAGAAAGATCTGTACACACTTCCTTTGAAACCAAGAACATCATGTGGTGCACATTCATTCCAGCTACTATAGATACCAACCCTTACACCTTTGAAAACAACATAATATTTATGTGACATTTCTTAGGGTTAATCAGATTTTTTTTATCGAAAATTGGTAAGATGAGAAGAAATGAAGAATAGAGAGAGAGATTGTACACGATGGGAGAGAGAGATAGAGGACGATGAGAGAAAGAGGTAGGGTTTGGATGAAATTATTAATTGAATCTTTGAAAGTTGTATTTTTTTTCTTGGAACTATCATTGATGAGAGAAGAGAGGGAATGAATTTTGAATTTGAATTTGAAATGAAAACAAATTCTAAATTTTAATTAACTCAAATATTTTCGGATTAGGGGTAGATTACTTTAAGTAAACAGACCAATTTGCCCTTCTATGGACGTCCATAATCTTGACAATTAGCGCCACCCAATAAATAAATACACTTTATTAAATATAGCAACGAAAAATTATGAGAAATTTACTTTGGGATTGAGGGAGTAATACACTTAATTACTACTCTCTCAATCCCATACTTGTTTGCTACTTTAATATTTGCACATGTTTTAAGAAAAGAGTTGTTTATTACTCCCTCTGTCTCAATCTTGTTTGCTACTTGCTTAAACTACCCCTCTCCTTGCTCAATCGATATTTCTATAAATATCAATACAACAATATTATTTTTTGCAATAATATATTCCCTACATTTGTATACTTACATACCAATGTTATTATTTTGCACATACTAATTCACATTTATTTATTTAAACTCAATTTAATTAATTTAGGGTGGTAAAAAGTAAAGTAGAAAACAACTTTGGAACAGAGGAAGTAATATTTAAAGTGATAAAGTAGATGCTTTTGGTTAGAAGTGTATGGGGAATGTAATATTAAAAACTATTGTTGCTTTAGAAAACAAGTATGAGACAGACTTTTTTGACAATGTAGCAAATAAGTATGAGACGGGCGGAGTATTAAAATTGTATTCTTAATATCGAAAATGATGTAGTGCCACCAATGGGCACATTATTTATGTCCACTGCTTACGTGGCAATTCCACATCTTTATATATAATGATATGAGATCTTTTATTTCTTATTTGTCTCACATCCCTTTTTTTTTTTTTTTGCATTATATTTGTACTTTTAAATCATAAATTCTAGATTCTTTTTCATGATTTAAGCTCCACATAAATTGAAAAAAAAGAATAATGATAGAAATTTATTTTCACAATTCATAAATATATTATAATGGTGTATATTTTTTTATGTAAAATTACAACTATTAATTAACAATATCATGTAATAGATTTTTTGCTTTAAATTGTGCATCCGTAAAGAAGAAATTTTCTTGTTTTCTATTGTACAATTTTGATTAAATATAATTATCTTTTTTTTATATAAAAACTAGTGTGATTTTTATTTTTAAAATGAAATTATAATAAACCGTATTAAATTTATTAAATATTTAAGTTTCCCTAATATCAAAGAATCAAATATTTCTAGCGAGTATGTATAGAGTAAAATGGGTTTATGTGTGAAATTGGATCCAAATAATAAATGGGCTACACACAGTGCGGTATGAAATGTGTTAATTGGTTGATGCGGATTTACTAAATAACTATCGCATTCGACTAAATGGCATGGTGGGTAATTACTTTGCATTCACGTAATCACTACAAAAAAGATGCGGTTTAACGACTGAAAATTTGCGACAGCCAATTATCCGTTGCAAATTTCGTGTATTTGCGACGGATTTGGGCAAGCCGTCGTAAAAAATATCGGTTTGCGACGGATATGAAATTCCGTCGCAACAGTTAGTGTTTTGCGACGGAAATGTCCGTCGCAAATCCTAGGGCCCACCACCTTCGTTGTACTCCTGCTACATTTGCGACGGATATTTCGTCACAAAGTCAAAATTGAAATTTGCGATGGAATTGTCCATCGCAAAACGGCCCGTTTATAAGTAGCCACCCGGAAAATGACCCATTTGCCTGGTTTGCGACGGAATGGCAGTCGCAAATTTTAAATTCATATTTGCGACTGCCACTTTTCCGTCGCAAAATTGAGTAGTTGAAGCTCGTCAGAGGGGTTGGTGACCAATAATTGACCTGGGTCGTCGCAAAGCGTATTTGCGTCGGAATTGCCGTTGCAAAATTTTAAATTTGCGATGGAAAATCAGTCCGTCGCAAATTTGTGCAGATTTATAACAGTCCCCTTCCTTTTCCTTCCCTTTCACTTTCACTCTTCTTTCCCTCTCACTTTCACTCACGAAAAAAATAAGAAATGATGCGGTTTTTATATGTTCTTCACGTATAATTGGTGTATTTGTCATTGCCTTCAACCTCACCGTACGTATTTGTCATTGCCTTCAACTTCACCGTACGTTTTCATATTTTTAACCGTTTAAATGTCATATTTTTATTGTTTCAAATTTTTAGTACACTATTAGGTAATGAGCATGGTATATATTTATTTGATGGGTTTTAGTATGATTGATGATATATGTTTATTTGATGGGTACGTTAATTTTAGTTTGTGTGATATTTATACCTATTTTTAGTCGAAACTCTGCTCAATTTTTATGTACACTATTAGATAAATTGTGTGATATTTGTTTATTTGATTGGTTTACTATGATTGATATATATGGTTGTGTTGGATTGATTTTTGTGAAGGAAAATTTTGTATATCCTTATTTTTAGGCAAACTCTGCCCAATTTTTTACAACTCACGTGATATTTACTTTTAATCTGTAACAGATGCAATTTCCAGATCGTGGTTGGATGTACTCAATACCTAGAATGATAGGAGGAGGCATTAACTCTGCCTTTTGCAATAAAATTGATAAGTTTATTGAGTTTGCACTACAACATCCATGCAGTATGGATTGTATGGGTAATATTAGGTGTCCATGTAAAGACAGAAGATGCAGAAATATGAGATTCTTGAGTGTTGATGAGGTTAGAACTCATCTTGTGATTTCCGGTTTTGTTCCCCGTTATTACAACTGGACCAGTCACGGTGAACAACGGTGGAATATTGACATCAAAATCGTAGAATACTGGTATACTGGGTGGAGCGGTGGTGGAAGTTCTGATGTTGGTGGTTCAAGTTATGTGCCGTATACTCAATTTGAACAACAAATAGAGGATGAACCTGATAGATATCGGATGATGATTGCAGAATCTATTTTGGGTGGTCAACCACGATTCAATGAAACACCTATGGAGGAGGAACCAAATCATCGGTCAAAGAAGTTTTTTGATATGCTTAAAACCGTTGATCAAAAGCTGTTTCCTGGTTGTGAGACTGAGACGCAATTGTCATTCAATGCTCAAATGTTGAACATCAAAACTGAAGGCAATGTCAGTCAAAAAGTATTCAATCAATTTGCTAAATTGTTCAAACGAGCTCTACCTGAAGACAACACGGCGCCTGATAATTTCTATCAAAGCAAGAGGCTCTTGAAGGATATGGGTCTACCCTTTGAGAAGATTGATTGTTGTACAAACGGTTGCATGTTGTTTTGGGATGAGGATGAGGATGAGGATCATTGTAAGATGTGTGGTCACCCACGGTACAAACCATCTGGTCGTACAAAAAGTAAAAAGAAAGTGCAGTTGAAGGCTTATAAGGCAATGTATTACCTTCCCATCACTCCTCGTCTAGAGAGGTTGTATCAGTCTAGTGCCACGGCTAAAGACATGACATGTCATGCTGAGGAGTGTTCTGGTGAGAATTCTGGAGAGATGCGGTATCCTGCAGACTCGGAGGCATGGAAACATCTTGATAGGGAGTTTCCAGATTTTGCAAGGGAGACGAGAAATGTGAGGTTAGGCTTGTGCACGGATGGTTTTGCTCCATTTGGAATGCACGGAAAAAAGTATTCATTATGACCTGTGCTGTTGACCCCGTACAATCTACCTCCTTGGTTGTGCATGAAGCCTCAACATATATTTCTTAGTATCTTGGTGCCTGGACCACACAACCCCAAGCATAAATTGGATGTATATCTCCAGCCATTGATTAAAGAGTTGAAATCTTTGTGGTCTACGGGGGTGGAGGCCTACGACGTTCATAGGAAGCAGAACTTCACGATGCGAGCTGCACTTTTGTGGACCATTAGTGACTTTCCAGCATTTTCTATGTTGTCTGGGTGGTCAACAGCAGGAAAACTAGCATGCCCGTATTATATGGACGGTTCTGATGCATTCTATCTTCCATTGAGTAGAAAAGTGTCATGGTTTGACAACCATCGCAAGTTTCTTCCTCCTGATCATCCCTTTCGGAGGAACAAAACAGACTTTCTAAAGGGTAAAAATGCAGTAGGCCGTCCAAGACCACGGATTCGATCAGGTATGTGTCTGGGTACTGAATCACTACTTATGTCTATGTGTCTCATATAAATAAGTTAACCATATATAAATTAATTATTTCAGGTGATTCGTTGTTGTATGAGGTTACAGTCACTGATTTGATGAAGACAACTGAGGCGGGTGCAATGGAGCACAATAAACGCATCCAGGGTGGTTGGAAGAAGAGAAGTATCTTTTGGGACTTACCTTATTGGAGCAAGTTGTTGATTCGACACAAATTGGATGTGATGCATATAGAGAAGAATGTTTTCGACAACTTGTTTCATACGGTCCTGGGTACTGAAGAGAAGACCAAAGACACTTCAAAATCCAGAGATGAGTTGAGGCTCTTCTGTTCTCGTGCTTCCCTACACAAGGATGAGCAGACAAGAACATATCCCCAGGCCTCTTACACAATTAGTAAAGCAGAAAGGAAGAATTTGTGTAAGTGGGTGAAAGAGTTGAGCTTCCCTGACAATTATGTGTCGAATTTGGGAGACAGAGTTGACACGGAAACTGGAAAGGTGTCTGGAATGAAATGTCATGATTGTCACGTGTTCATGCAACGACTCTTACCTATTGCATTTCGGTACTCACTTCCCAAGAATGTATGGAGTGTCATCACGGAATTAAGTCTTTTTTTTCAGGCACTTAACGGCATCAACGATTACAGTTGAGGACATGAGGCGTTTGGATGAGGAGATCCCTGTTATTCTATGCAAACTTGAGCGGATTTTTCCACCCAGCTTCTTCGACTCGATGGAGCACTTACCCGTACACTTAGCGTATGAAGCCTCAATTGCTGGTCCCGTACAATATCGATAGATGTACCCTTTTGAGAGGTAATTTTATACCATTTTTTAGATCGACTTTTAAGATCAATACTGAATAAATTTTCTAACACTTTTTGTTTTAGGTATTTGCACAATTTAAAGCTCAATATTGGAAATGTGGCCCACATCGAAGCATCAATTGTTAATGCATACCTTACTGAAGAGGTTGGAGCATTTTGTTCTTACTACTTCGGCGATCAAGTTCAAACCAGAATCAGAAATGTGCCTCGCAACTACGATGGTCATGGAGTAGACCATCCCCTTCGTGATGTTGAAGGTATGTTATCTGTATTTTTGCATCTGGGTCGACCAATGGGTAAGGGCACCAAACGACCGTTCAGGGGCAGTATTGAAGAGGAAACAATACATTCATATATTTTGATGAATTGTCCTGAAGTCCAACCGTATATAGAGTAAGTAATTTAATTTTATAGTAGAGTTTTTTACAATATGTATATTGTTGATATCTGAAAAGTAATTAATTTCTTTTTTTTGATATATAAGGATGTTCTGTGAGTATAAGCGTCAAGTAGAACCAGACATCACAGATGCAACAATTTTTCAATCCATCTGCAATGATTTTATGTTTTAGTTCCAACGTTACGTGAGTATCACATAATTATATAATTTTTACCCTATAACAAATATGTTTTATATTTTTATACATGATAATTTAATATTTACAGGGACAAAGTGGTCTACTTAATAACAACCCACATCTTGAAGCTCTGAGCAAAAGACCACTACGTAGTGTGGTATCATACCACGGATATTACGCAAATGGATACAAATTTCATACTGAAGCGTATGCTTCAACGAAATCGACTACAAACAGTGGTGTTTGCGTTACCGGTGCAAACTACAACGAAGAACCCATCGATTACTATGGAGTGCTGCAAGAAGTAGTTGAAATAGAATATCCGGGTTGGCCGAAGAGGATGATAGTGTTGTTCTTGTGTGAATGGTATGATCCAGGGAACCAAGGAACAAGAGTCGACAAAAACTACAAGATTGTTGATATCAACACCGGAAATAAGTTTCCGGCGGCATACGATCCTTATATTTTTGCAACGCAAGCATCTCAGGTATATTATTGTAAATGCCCCGGATTAAGTAGGTCCAACTTGAGGACAGTTTGCAAAGTAAAGGCATGATCATTGGTTGAAGTTTCTAATCCATCAAACAAAAACGGTGTAGAACCAACAGATCCATTTCAAACAGAGATACAAGAGGCTCAAACAGAGGTTGATCAAGCAGGTGTGAATATTTTTGTCGACTTACTTGCTGCAAATCCAGAAATGGTAATGATTGAAAGTGATCATGAGGGTGATGGACAAGAGCGCGGTGGGGAAGAGGAAGAGGAAGAAGAAGAGGAAGAAGAAGAGGAAGAAGAAGAGGAAGAAGAAGAGGAAGAAGAAGAGGAAGAAGAAGAGGAGGAAGAAGAGGAGGAGGAAGAGGAGGAGGAAGAGGAGGAGAAAGACGACGAGGAAGAGGACGAGGAAGAGGAAGAGGACGAGGATGATGAGGAAGAAGACGATGATTAGAATTACTAAATTATTGTATATATAACAAGTTAGAAACGAAAATGAATTAATTTGGTGAATTATGGAAAAAAATGAATCAATTTGGATACATATACAATTAATTGCATACAAATGAACGAATTATAATTTTAAGCGGGAGTCGAAATAAATATTTTTGCAGAAATAATAAAAATTAAATGGCCCCAATATTTATAAAAACAAGTGAGAAACGAAAATGAATTAATTTGGTGAATTATGGAAAAAAACGAGTCAATTTGGATACATATATAATTAATTGCATACAAATGAACGAATTATAAATTTAAGCGGGAGTCGAAATAAATAATTTTAAAGAAATAATAAAAATTAAATGGCCCCAATATTTATAAAAACAAGTTAGAAACGAAAATGAATTAATTTGGTGAATTATAGAAAAAAAATGAGTCAATTTGGATACATATACAATTAATTGCATACAAATGAACGAATTATAAATTTAAGCGTGAGTCGAAATAAATAATTTTACAGAAATAATAAAAATTAAATGGCCCCAATATTTATAAAAACAAGTTAGAAACGAAAATGAATTAATTTGATGAATTATAGAAAAAAAAATGAGTCAATTTGGATACATATACAATTAATTGCGTACAAATGAACTAATTATAAAATTATGCATTGTCGAAATAAATAATTTTTCAAAATAAAAAAAATAGTTGGGCAAAATATTTTAATAAACAACTTAGATACGAAAAGAAATTAATTTGGTGAATTATAAAAAAAAGACTTAATTTGAATACATATACAATTAATTGCATAAAAATGAACGAAAGTAGTTTGTGCCCTAGTGGCGCGCGCCCCCTCCTCTTGCACAAGAGGTCTCGTGTTCGATTCCCCTTGGACGCAAAAAATGGATTAATTGTTCAAGGCCTAATAAGACTAATATTGAAGGTGGGCCGCATATAACAAGGAATGGGCCGGTTGGCCCAGTGGTCCGCGCCCGCCCCAGCCGTCCCGGGTGCCCGGGCTCGAACCACGTGAGCCACTTTTTTTTATAGGCTCGGTAATTTGCGACGGCCATATTCCGTCGCAAATATTGAATTTTGCGACGGAAAACAGTCCGTCGCAAATTATAACAGGAAAAAATAAAAAAAAAATATATAAATATTTGCGACGGAATGTGGCCGTCGCAAATGTTGTTGACCCGAACGGGTCTAACCCGAAAGATTTGCGACGGACTACTGTCCATCGCAAATTCTGTGTGACCCGGCCGGGTCTGACCCGCCACTTTTGCGACGGATTTATCCGTCGGTAATTTGTGATGGACGGCGAAATCCGTCGCAAAAATTAGCTACGGCTGTTTTAGGGACGGATACGTGTCCGTCGCAGAATCCGTCGCAAAACACTGTTTGTGACGGATCTTCCGTCGCTAATTCCGTCGCAAAACAGTGTTTTTTTGTAGTGAATATGTCTTAAGCCCATATATTAATTTTTCTCTCCTTTTGTTTCTGCTTCCTTTTCCCCCTTTCTTAGTGCAATATCCTTTATTTATTTTATTTTAATTCCTTTGTTAATTAGTTTTCCCCTTAAATATATGTTTGTATTTTTTTTTCCGGAAGGTATTATAATATTGTATTAGTCATTATAATTGAAGTGCATGACCTATATTACTAGAGGATATTATTCATGATAAGTGAAATGTATGACTTACATTTCAGAAGAATATTAGTAGTGATAAAGAAATGTATGACCTACATTATAAAAATGTATTAGTCATGACAACTAGAGGTTATAACCTACGTTATACAATGTTATTAGTCGTAATATATGAAGGGTATGATTTATATTACAAAAATGTATTAGTCGTAATAATTGAAGAGTATGACTTACATTACAAAAGGGTATTAGCTGTGTTAATGAAAGGGTATGCCTAATGCTACTAAAATGTACTCTAGTTATTATAATTGGAGAGTATGACTTATATGTTATAGAAGACGGAGTATAAAGTGAAGATGGTCCATACATGAACCGTTGAAGGGTATTAGTTGTTTTCACTGAAGGGTATTAGTTGTTTTCACTGAAGGGTATTAGTTGTTTTCACTGAAGAGTATTAGTTGTTTTCACTGAAGAGTATTAGTTGTTTACTGTCTTCGGTGAAAAAAACTAATACTCTTCAGTGAAAACAACTAATACTCTTCAGTGAAGCCAACTAATACTCTTTAATGCAAACAACTAATACCATCCGGTGATTCATGTATGACCAATTTCACCTCAAACATACTCGTTATAAAATATTATATTAATCATAGGATATTAGATATAGCATATTTTAAGTAAATTAAAAAAAAATATGGGTCCAGAAATAAAATATGAACTATTTTAAGGGTATTAGTTATTCTTCACTAAAGAGTATTAGTTGTTTTCACCGAAAGATATTAGTTGAAGGATATTAATTGATTACACTAAAAGTATTAGTCATTATACTAAAAAGTATTGTAAAGTGATTCATGTATAAATCAATTTTATTCTATACATAATTAAAAATATGCCAAAGAAAATAAAATGGAAAAAATATGGTAAACAAAATATAGAAGTAAAACAAAAAAGAAATAAAATAAAATGAAATATGACTAATTACGTTAGAAAAAAAAAACCAAGGATGGGTGCAATCTAAATTAATGTAGTGATATGCGAGTTTTAGCGGCCCGCGAAATTCTTGGTGGATCAAGTCCAATCATTTAATAAATATGGCCCGCGAGTTTAATGCGGGTAAATGGATCCAAATTTATATTTGCCTAGCTATTTTATGTTTTTTTTTTCTTCTTTTTTTAACCTTTTTTTTTTTCTTTCTTTTCATTTTTACTTATTTTTTTTCCTTTTGTCATTTTCTTCCTTTTAATTTACATTTTAAATCCAAAATGAAAAGAAACAAGTTAATCTAGTTGCATTGATTTTTTTAGTTTAACAATTTTAGTAAATCTTTTAATTATTCTAAATTTACTCAAACTATTTATAAGTATTAGTTGTAATACTAATGAACTATTGAAATATATTTAGCGTAATTATTAAGTGTATCACTTAAATTATTGAAATGTATTAGTCATAATATTAAAGGGTATCTAAAAATAATTCTATAATTTAATATCTCGACTTATACCCTCTAGTAAAAATAAAATAGGTCATCCCCTTCATAGCACGACTGATACCCTTTAGTAATATGAATCATACTCTTTAGTTATCACAACTAATACCCTATTGTAATATAAGACATATTCTTTGATATCACAACTAATATCTTTTATAACATATGTCATACCATTAGATTATGGCGATTAATAACATATGTCATACTCTTCAATTATAGTGACTAACACTCTTCACTTGTCGCGTCTAAAACTCTTTACGAATGTACGTCATACCCTTCAATTATCACAACTAATTACACTAATATATTCCATACCTTTCAATAATTACGATTAATACTCTTCAGTTATCCCGACTAATACCTTTCAATTATCCCGGCTAATACCCTTTAGTAATATAGATCATACTCTTCAGTTATCACATCCAAATACTCATTTGTAATTTAGTTCATACCCTCAATTATCACGACTAATACTCTTAAATAATATTCTTTAGTAATACAAATTATACCATTCAATTAACACAGTTAATACATATTGTGATGTTGATCAACACCTTAAGTTATCAAGACTAATATCTTATACTAATATATATATCATACTCTTCAAATATCACGGCTAATACCTTTATAATGTTGTTCATGCTTTTAGTAATTTTTCATTTATATTGATTATTAAACTAACAAAAAAAATATTAAAAGAAGCATTTGAAAAAAAAAAAGGACAAAATATATAGTGAAAATGATTTATGCATGACCATTTGAGGTATTAATTTTTTTCCAGTGAAAAATATTAGTTGTTTTCATTGAAGTGTATTACTTATTTACTGAAAATAACCTATATCCTTCAATGAACACAACTAATACTTTTTAAGTGAAAACAAATAATACCCTTCAATAATTATGCATGAACCAATTGCACTCCATAAATACTCGGAAAAAAAGTAGAATAATTAATAAAATTTGAAGAGGAAAACTGAAAAAATAAGAAAAAGGAAAAGAAATGGAGAAATGGTGGGCAAAAGTGGGGCAAAGTGCAATAAATTTGGAATAGAACCCAAGACTACGAAGCCGAATCCGCGTTTCAAATTTGAAATAAGTTGCTGGTATAGGCAAGATCTTTTTTACTAAATGGATCCAATTTCATACAGGAATAAGTTTCACTCTATACATACTCAAATAGCTAAACAAGTCACGGCGCTTGGCAAAAGCCGCAAAACCAAGCCCAACCGTTTTGACAACATGGCCTGCCAGTTTAATATGGGTAAATGGATCTAATTTTATATAAAAACAAGATTCACTCTATACTTTGCCTTAGTTGTATTGTATAACAATTAAGCTAATGAATTAATCATCAATAATTAAATAATGGATGTGGCTAAATAAACCCCCCAAATTTGATAGAGTATAGAGTGAAACTGGTTTATACATGAATCACTGAAGGGTATTACTTGTTTTCATTTAAAAGTATTAGTTGTTTTTACTAAAGAGGATTACTGGTTTACCCTGAAGAGTCTTAGTTCATTTTCACTAAACAACTAAGACTCTTTAGTGTAAACCATTAATATTCTTCAGTAAAAATAACTAATACTCTTCAGTGAAAACAACTAATACCCTTCAGTGATTCATATATAAACCAATTTCACTCTATACATACTCTTTACTTTACATACCCAAATTATTTTTGAACAAATATGCCCTTATTTAAAATGTCTATATTATCCTTATATAAATACTATGAAAAAGTGTCATGCCAACCTTTATTTAATCTCTCAATTTCAATTAAGTCCTCTATCTTTTCTTATTATCGTTCATACTTTTAAAAAAAACCAAATCAAATAAAATCTTTTTATTTTTAAAACTAAAGACGACGACATAGTCTCCACCACCATATTAAAATATCTCAATGGCGGCTGAAAAATTCGTCGTTGAGATTTAATTGAATGATCGAGTTCCATAGTCAAGAAGTAATCGATCGCTCCGAACTCCATCAAAGCAAGGTACAAATACACAGAGTATGGTGTCGAGAGTAAAGGTATTCTGTGATGGTCAAGTGGCAATGACATTTTTCAAATTTTACATAGAATAGTTTCATGCTGCTAGATTAAAATTCTTTTTTCCTCCCCTATCAAAAAAATAAAAATTAATAATAATAATAATCATTTTCACCTATTTTATTTTCATGTCTACTAAATTTAGGTCATTCACTTTTCAAACCCAAAATATATTTTTATTAGATTTTTGGTGATAATATTGTTTGAAACAACCAAATAATTTCTTTTTTAGTATTTTTGTCTAAAATGGGTATTTATAGTAATTTTAATATATCTTATTTTTTTAATGGGGTATAGATAGTAATTTGAGCATGTATAGTAAAATCGGAGATTTATTTAGCCGTAGCTTTAAATAATACTCCCTCCGTCCCAGATCAGTTTTCACACTGATCTGGGCACGGTAATTAAGAAAAGTCACTTTTTGGGGGGTGGGTAGCCCTCAAACTACTTTTCAATGATGGAGGTTTTACCTTTAATAAAGGTGGATTACTTTATGTTAATCAAACATTCAAGTTGTACAAATACATGAGAATGAATTTAAAATTAAATAAAAATACATTTTAAATACACAAATTAAAATAATTAAAAAAACAAAAAATAAAAAAAACAGAAAATTAAAAAGAATCCTAAATTTGGCTTCCCTCCTAAAATTACATATTTCCCTCCTAAAATTCCAAATACTTCTAAATTCAGCTATTACAATCATTTCAACTTTTCTTCCCACCTAATTTTTTGGAGTTTCCCACCTAAATTTAAAACAGGCTATAAATACAACATTCAGCCATAATTAGTCATAAATACATCATTCAATTCCAACCCTTACATAGAATTAATGGCTAGAAAAAATAGAAGAAGCACTGATCTAACTCCATCAGAGAAGAATTTAATTGCTCAAATCCTCCTTGCAAACAACAAAGATGGTCAGATTCCAAGAGGTAAGCTAGATGAAATTTCTGCATCATTTGGAGTTCATAGAAGGACAGTGCAATATGTCTGGAGTGCTGCAAAAGAACAGAAAATACAAGAAGGCCTTATCATGTTTTCAAATGGTAAGCAAGGATTACCTCATAACATCACAAACAAAGTACAACTTGATTTGGATGTTATGAAGGCAGTCCCATTTGAACATAGAACCACTATAAGAAGGTTGGCTAGAGAGATGCACACTAGCAAAAGCACAGTGGCTAGGTGGGTGAAAAAGAAGGAAATCTTACCTCATACTAATGCCATCCATCCAGAAATTACAGCCACAAACAAATATCAAAGGATCAAGTATAGCTTGGATCAATTGGAAACTGAAGTTGTCAACAACAAACTGGAGTACAAGCTCATGCAAAACACAGTCCATATTGATGAGAAGTGGTTTTTCTTGCAAAAGGCAGCTATGAGATGTTACAAGGCTCCAGGAGAAGATGATCCATACAGAGCTTGTAAAAGCAAAAGGTACATTCCAAAAGTTATGTTTATGAGTGCAGTTGCAAGACCACAATTCTCAAGTGATGGCCAATGCACCTTTGATGGGAAAATTGGAATTTTCCCATTCACAAGACAGGAGGGTGCCCAAAGAAACTCTAGAAATAGAGCAAGGGGCACACTAGTTACAAAACAAATAGACTCAATCACCAAAGAGGTTATCAATGGGTGTCTAATCAATCAAGTAAGTCTCCTAAACTGGAAATTCATCATTTAATGCATCAACTATCAGAACTAATTCATCATTTAGTTTGAATTTCCAAGTTGGTGACATTACATGGGTGTTTCCAAGTTTGAATTCATCATTTTGTGTGTTTTATTTCAGATTATTCCAGCAATCAAGGCAAAATGGCCAGCAGGTGCAAGCAAAAATATATTCATACAACAAGACAATGCAAGACCTCATATAAATAACTTGGACCCTGAGTTTAGAGCAGCTGCAAGCTCAGATGGCTTTAATATTATTTTAGTGTGTCAGCCACCCAACTCACCTGACACTAATATCAATGATTTGGGTTGGTTTAGGGCTATTGAATCCTTACAAGTTGACACAAGATCATACAATGTGGATGATTTGGTGAAAAATGTTATCCTATCATTTGAACAACTTACACCTAGTACACTTAACAAAGTCTTCCTAAGTTTACAGGGGTGTTTGACTGAAATACTCAAGGTTAAAGGACACAAGAACTTCAACATACCTCACATGCAAAAGGATGCTTTGATCAGACAAGGGACACTACCAGAAAGTCTTGAAGTGGATGTGGAGCTTGTAAAAGAATGCATAGAATATCTTCAAGAAGTTGGACAGATTGATGTTGCACAAAACACATTTTCAGCACTATTGTTCAATCTGGGGTATGCTTAGTGAAGGGTCAGAATACTTTAGTTAATTTTTGAAGCATGTTTACAACATAAACATTGGGGCAAGTAGTGCTTAGGCTGTAAACATGCTTATTTTGCACATTTTCAGGACAGAAATTCAGTTTAGGGTATGTTTAGTGAAGGGGCAGAAAACTTTTGCACATTTTGCATGTAATGAAAGACCCATCCTTTTGTTATTAAAAGAAGAAAAGCACTTATGATAGTCCATCAAATAAGAATTGATCATGAAATCAATTCCCCCTCAGAAAATTATCATCATGGGGTCTCAAATCAAGCCTCCAAAATAAAGCAAATGTTCAACATTCACTTCTATGGTGGCATTGATCACACTACAGCCCATACAAAATACACTCAGCCCAAATAAGACACATAATGGCCACAAACAGGGGATAAGCATGAAATCCAACCTCAAATTGACCCTACACATGACATTCAACCTCAAATTGACCCATACACATGAAATCCATCCAATATCAGAAAAAAAATCATCATATACAGGGGATACACATGCATATAAAGGCCAATAACAGGGAATACACATGCATAAGAGTCACAAACAGGGGATACACATGCAATACATCCTCAAGTGACCAATAAGTACAACATCCAACCAATATCAGAATGGATCACCACATTCCAGTAATAAGCATGAAATCCAGCCTCAAATGACCCATAAATACAACATTCAACCTCAAATTGACCAATAAACATGAAATCCAACCAATATCAGAAAGGATTCATCACATACAGGGGATAAACATGCATATAATGGCCAATAACAGGGGTTAAACATGCATAAGAGTCACAAACAGGGGTTAAACATGCATATAATGGTCAATAACAGGGGTTAAACATGCATAAGAGCCACATCCAGTAGTAAGCATGAAATCCAGCCTCAAATGACCCATAAATACAACATTCAACCTCAAATTGACCCATAAACATGAAATCCAACCAATATCAGAAATGATTCATCACATATAGGTGATAAACATGCATATAATGACCAATAACAGGGGTTAAACATGCATAAGAGTCACAAACAGGGATTAAACATGCATATAATGGCCAATAACATGGGTTAAACATGCATAAGAGCCACATCCAGTAATAAGCATGAAATCCAGCCTCAAATAGTTACCTACGCATGGCTGGACACCAGATACATGCGAGTTCAAACCAACAGGTCTTCAAGTCCATCTCCGACAACCTCTTTGCCTTTTTCTTCTCCGTGGCCTCCTCGAGCTCAGTCTCAGGTACAAAGCTCGAACTGGAATCCTCAGAATCCGGCACATCAGCCCACTCCTCAGACTCCGGCCCCATATCCACTTCCTCAGAATCGGGAACAACCTCGCCTTCCTCATAATCCGGAGACACAGCCGCAACCAAGTCATGCATATTGTAATTTTCCATCGAAACTGAGTAGATAAAAGGGAATCGAGTCGAAAACCCTTAATATGGAGCGAATCGAAGGGAATCGAGTAAAAACCCTTAATATGGAGCGAATCAAGGGTAATCGAGTCGAAACCCCTTAATATGGAGCAGATCGAAGGTAATCGAGTCAAAACCCCTCAAGAAAATGGAAATCGAAGGGAATCGAGTCGAAACCCCTCAAAACCAAGCAAATCGAAGAATACTCGAATCGAAATCCCTCAAAACTGAGCAGATCGAAGGGAATCGAGTCGAAATCCCTAAAAACTGAGCATATCGAAGGGAATCGAAGAAGAGGAAAGGTCAGCGTGTATGGGCTGAGTGTATATGTATGTGCTGAGGGCGGGGGGAGGGGGGAAGCAAGTGAGAGAGTGGGCTGGGTGGCAATCGGAGAAGAAGAAAGCTCGGAGGTGGGTGTCGATGGAAGAAGATTCGAGAGAGAGGGAGGTGGGTGCCGATGGAAGAAGGTTCGAGAGAGAGAGAGATAGAGAGGCGGATGCTAGGGTTAGATGTATTTGTAGGTATATGTATGGGCTGAGAGTATGTATGGGCTGAGAGTATGCATGGGCTGAGTGTATTTATTTTGGGCTGAGTATATGTATTTTGAGCTGAATGTATTTTGGGCTGAGTGTTTTTTGGGCTCCGTATTTTTATTTTATTTTTATACGTATTTTATACGGTTCGGGTGTATTTCATACGGTCCGGGTGTATTTTATACGGGTTGGATGTATTTTTGTTATGTCTAATTGGCTTGGTTTAGTTTAACTAGTTACTTAATTATTGAATGTGTGTTAATTGTGTAAGAAAAGTAATGGCATATGGGTAAATAAATTGAAAAAAAACTTTCCATTTTTGGGTGTGAAAACTGATATGGGACAGACCAAAAAGGAAAGTGTGAAAACTGATCTGGGACGGAGGGAGTAGTACATTTATATACCATTAAAATTAAAAAATTGCGGCTCGATGTTCAAAATTCACAGGACTTATAGTCTTATAGGCACAAGTGACATGTTGGATTGAGACGTGAGACAGGTTTAACCGTATATAAGTATTTTTGTCTGTAAGATTTATTAATTACTCCGTAATTAATTTATTCCGAGTACAACCCGTTAAATTAATTAAGCACATACATAATTATCCAACGGACTGTGTTAGAGCGTTTGTTGCCCAAACGTTGTATGCAATATTAATTCATAATTCAGAGATAATTAAGTGGTTGTCGGCCACAGTCACAATATTAATTAATTAAGTGTCTTGAATACATAAAAAAATAGGTAGACTATTTAGGCATAAATGAAAGGCGGCTTGCAATTAATCATGGGCAGAGTTGAACCCAACACTCATACCAAAAAAAAAAAAGTATGATCGAAGTGAAATAATGTAAGTGATTGAAGCATCACTGTCTATACTATAAGATCATAGTTCAAATCATTATTTAACTTCAAATGCTACATTAAAAGAAGTAAATTTTCTTTATTTTCAAATACTACATTAAAGGAAAATTTACATTTAATAACTGATCAAATCGCTCGACCTTTTTAATCATGACATAAAATAATTTGAACATCTATAGTGATAATTTCAATTTGTTATATCTACCTTTATTAAGTAATTTATAGATTCAGTTGGATAGGTCTTTACCATTAAGGACATTAATATCTAAAAAAAATACCTAATTCTATAAATCCACAAAAAAAAAAAAAAAAAAAAAAAAAAAAAAAAAAAAAGAGTGAGAAATGTTTCTGTTACATAATTGTCACATAATTAATTATATTTAAATAGTTCATTAAATTTATTTATTATTCATCTAGTGCCTTTTAGAAAAAATTAAAAACATTAGTTCTGCACATTGCATTGGTGAGTACTAATAAAAATTAGTGACTACATAAATAAAACTGAAGCCATGGAGAAACGTTTGTGGAATAATAGAAGATATGCTACAAAAAGGTTCAAAATAAATTTTTATTCCTAGGTGTGGAAATAGCAAGATCTGGAAAAGTAAAATAATTATCTCCACCTCCAACGAAAGCAGGCTCTCCATTGTCCAGGTGCCACGTGTTCCCTCCGACGGCGGCGGCGTTGACACCGGCGTCCATGACCCCAGCAAAGGGCCAGGCCATTTTGCCCTGCAGGCCGAAGCCCACGTCATTAAGGCCGAAGCCGAAGCCGCCCAGCGCCAGAGACCCGTTCAAGAGGGAAGTAAAACTGCCGCCGCCGAGGAGGAGGGGGGAGGGAGGGAGGGCGGGGGAGGGGGAGGGGGCGGCGGAGCGGGAGCGCTTGGCGTTCTTGCGGGAGCCGCCGCCGATGGGGATGTCGCGGAGGGTGCCGCCGTGGGTCCAGTAGCGGCGGCAGGACTTGCAGAAGTGGCGGGGCTGGGAGAAGTTGTAGTTGTTGTAGTAGCAGAACTTGGTGTTGGTGGAGTCGCAGCGGGGGCAGGGGAGGTGCTCCGGCTCCGGCGGTGGAGCGCCGCCCGGCGCCTTTGTGGTTTTTCTCTCGGTGTCTGTGGCCATGTTTTGTGTTTTGGATGACAAGTGTTTGTGTCAAAATGTGGGATTTATGGGGGATTTATTGTGGGGGGAGGGACTATAGTGAATTGGGGTGTCGGAGTTCTGACATTGATGCACAGCTTTTGCAGAGGTTTTTGGACTTGGAATTAGGCTTTTTTCGGTCGTCTCTCTAGTAGGGGAGGGGAGCTAGCTGGATTATACGTTATGTATTTATATATAAATTCATATTTTTTTTTACAATTATTCCAATATTAATATTTCTATTTTTTGTTGTTATTTTTACCATAAATTGGAGGATATTAGGAGGTAATGTAATATTCATTTATAAATAAATTGATTATTTATAAAAAAAACTATTATAATAATTATATTTTCCACAAACAATAACTTTATTGATAAATGAAGTACTTTATAATACCCTCCAACTTATGACAAAAATTAACAGTCCGGACGGAAGGACTAATATACACAAATTCTTGAGTCCAATTCAAATCAATTTTAACTTTTCAAAACAATTTTCAAATCAAATAAATTGGCTTTGAAAAATCAAAATTAATTTGAAATTGAACTCAAAATTCAAGTTCATGTCATGCACTTGAGTGCACACAAAAATCACTCTATTGTATAGTACTTTCTTCGTTTTTTTTTTTTTATCAATCTCATTTTATTTATTCACACAAATTATTTTACTCATTAATTGGAGTAACACTCTTATACGTACTTGTAAGTACTAAATATATATAAGATTACAATAAATATTACTTCAAGTATTGTGTAATCAATTTATGAATTAAGTGATTGTTTGTGAGTGTAAAGTAAACAAAATGTGAAATAATTAAGTGACGGTTTAATGATGAAAAGAAAAGATTGTTGTAAAAAAAACACAGTGCATAATTTTGTTGGGAAAAAAATAAGAAAAATAAAATGACATTGGTATGAACCATGTGGCTTAACCCACCTGATCATTGGGTTACTCACTCTAGTGAGTGACGACTGAGGTTCAATTCCCTTTGGAACAAATTAATGGAGTTATAAAGTGGCTTGAAAATTTCCTGGAGTACTTGGGGATTTGGTGAACTAACTTCTAACTATTAACAACTAACATTTACCGATAAAAAAAATAGCGTTGGTATGATATAGTGATAAAAAAAAAAAATTGATCAATTAAATAGAAAATGAGGGAGTATTTGATATGATTATGTTAAAAAGGAGAATACAAAAGACAAACTAGTGTGAAACTGGACCGTGTGAGAAGGTTTGTACGACGAATTTAAAATGAATGTTTTCTCATCTTTTTATTCATTTATGAAGTTCTTTTGTCTTATGTGACAATGTGTCACAATTGAGTAATACAAAAATTCTATTTATATTTTTTCAAATTACCAAAAGGGTTTATGAGGGTTTTTGAATAATTAAAAATAAAAAAGCCTCGAAGGATTAAAAAATAACTATCTACATTATCTAGAAATGCAAAACATATTGCGTTAGTGAATTGTTTCGTGATTTTTGCACTGCTCGTCAATCATAAAAGGCTATTGATATTACTCAAACAACGTTATTCTTTTGATAATTTGGATATAAACCTCGGGTTTTTTTTAATATACTGTACGTTAAATATATAAAATCATATTATAATTGAATGTCTTATATTTTTATTTTTCCACATTAAATGTTTTACTTTGAATTATTTTATAGTGGGTTCGTTATTAAGTGAAGAATGCCGTCAGTTTAATTAAACTTAAACATTTATTACTGTGCAACAGTATTATTAATTTAGTTGTTTAGCAACAGCAATACATCATTTATGAATATGTTTGTCCGCGCTTGAAGAGGATGCAGTTCAAAATTTAAATCGATTACATTAATTAAGTAGTAATTGGAATTATGCATTTGATTATTTAGTCGCTTCATTAATTAATAAATTATTGTATGTATATATTACATATTTTTTTAGGGTTATATAGTTTTGGTTATCATATATAGTGAGGGAAGTAATTAAATAAATAAATTTAATATATCTCTATAAATTCGAATTTCAAGCTACTTCTTGAAAATCAACTTCTTTAATTTAATTGCATACGAAATATGTTATAGCAAGGTAAAAACTTTTTTTTTTTGGCCCCCTTGCTTATGGATTGATTTTTTAAGACAATAATAAGTGGGCCTAACAATATAAAAATTATATTTTAAAATCTATAGTTTAGTCTACACATGCAATTCATGTGATATTTAAGCTCAATTTAAACTAATTTGGTTTTGATTTTTCTACAATTACAGGTTTTTTAAAAAAGTTTCGACTTACATTCACATGCTCGTAAAATTTATTGTCCTTAAAAGTCAATCTCATAAGTTATGGACCTAAGAGAACATCATTTTTCCCGTTGCAAAAAACATGCATTATTGTGGTGTTTTGATTGATGAAATTAACGATAGAGGTATCAAACTAATGGAGTTGACGAGACGAATGAATTGATATATATTGGCTCGTGGGTTGCAAGAAAATTTGTTGGGATATTTGTATGAAAACTAACGATTTAGCTAAAAAATTGTATAATTAGTTTCAGTTGTTTTTGTTAGGATAACTTCGTAGGTGATCAGCTGAGGTAGACTTTGGTTGGTTTCTAAATCACAAGTTAATGGGGAACTAATTTGCACATCTATAGATTAGAAGACATTGATGATAAGAAGATCAACTAAGTCTAGAAGAACTGAAGTCGAACCACCCCAAGTAGAGGCATCCTAGTTTCTAAACCTAAGTTGACTCTTGCTCAGCTGATACCAGAAGACTTCAAAGTCAGCTTATGGGTGTAGTGTCCTCTGGACAATAAAGAGCAATAAAAAAAGATAAAAGAAAATATACACAAGTGTCAGGGAACTAAAAAAGACAAGTTGAGAAGACAAAGAGAAGCTTTGTGATAAAAGTATCACATCTGATAGTATTTTCAGCAGACATCAAAGGTATTCCTCGGACACATTCGAGCGTGGTCCAATAAGGAGAAGACAATGCACATACGAAAGTTGAAAAGCATTGCGCTACAGTCTCAATGGCTATACACTGAGTTGGATGATGTAATTACTACAACAGGTTCAAATCTAATTTTTCTGAAATATTCTTAAATGACAATTAAAATTGATCAAATGTAAGTATCATTTTTTGTGAAATTCTTTCATTTTCAAAATTTTCAATCCAAATCACCATAGGTTCTCTTAAAATGTTAAGCTAACTTTTTAGTTTCATGAAAAAAAATCTAATAAAATTTCTAGTATTAATTTTAAATTATGACATAGTCTTAGATGCACCAGGTTCATTGTGCAATTCAGGTGTATTTTTGAAAAATTTCTCCTACTATTAATTAAAATTACATTTCATAGGGGATAATTTTTTAATAATAATAGAAGTAATTTTTTAGTAATAGTAAATGTAATTTTATAAAAATGAACTTGAATTGCATAGTGTATCTGATCCACATGAAACTTGCACTTAAATTTTTTTTTTAATAAAATAAGATACTTATAAGAATGCAATGAAAAAGAAGCACCTACAATTGAATTCCAAGATAGTAGAGACCATATTTGTGTGTAAAAAGTGTGAAGAGACAAAGGGGCGAGATGCAAAATGAAAAAGCAGGGGCGGGAAGAGAGAGACACAGAGTGTGTGTGTAAGAAAAAAGATTGAGTGATGGCGATTGAATTGGGAGAGACAAGAATATCATGAATGTCGGAATCGCGTGGGGGTGCAATTATTGGATTGCTTCTCCTTCGTTGTGGGACCCGCCTTCGCTTCTCCACTTCACAGATTCCTCCGTACTAACATTCCTTTCCGGATTTTTCGTTCCCTTGTCCCCACCACCTCCACTCTTGTCTTGCCTCACTCCTACGTGAGGTTTACAGTCAAATCGAGTCAATACCATTGTATTTGAATTTGAATTTATGAAATTATTTAAAATATCGAATTCGAATCGAATATTTTTTGAATAGTACATGTGATTTATATTTAACTTAAAATTCATATCAAATTATTAAAAAATATACGAATACTCTAGTCGAAAGTAATTTGTGCCTCTGTAACACTACAAGAAAACATGAAAATTACAACGGAAAAAAGTCGTTGCTAATTAAGAAAATCCGTTAGTAAATATGTTTACTAACGAATTAGTGATGATTTGTCATCTGTTGGAAAACCTCTCGTTGTTAAATTTTACCAACACGATATTTGAGTCCGTTGATAAATTACAAACGGAATACCAATGAAAGGGCGATGCCATTGTTAAATTATCAACCAACTTATCATTGTTAAATTCGTTGGTAAACCTATGATCGTTGGTAAAGTTCTTTTGGTGATGGACGGAAAGCAAACAAAATGATGGCTTCGTTGGTAAATCACCAACCAACTCACCGTTGGAATGGTCATTAGTAAATCTTTTTTAGTTAGTATTTCTTATTCCCTTTTGGACAGAATGTCAATGAAAGGAAATTGTAGTTACTAAATTACCAACCAAGTCACAGTTGGAATATTCGTCAGTAAATCTATTTTCGTTAGTATTTTTTATTTTTTACTGACACAATGTCAACGGAAGGACATTATTGTTGCTAAATTGCCAACCAAGTGACAATTGACAATGTTGTTAGTAAATCAATAGTCATTAGTAATTTTTTTTAGTTATGGCTTAAATTTTATTGGTAATCCATGCGTAATTTACTAATAACTAAAAACTCATAGGTAATTTTGACGATACTGATATATATTTTACTAACGCATTGAGCTCCATTAATATTTTTTTTATATACATTGGTTGCTAAAATATGTTAATAAAATACCAATAGAATAATATTTTGGTTTATAATATTCATGTGGATCAACTAATACCAATTAAAAAGAAAATTGTATTATAATTTTTCAATAAAAAATAAGATATAAACATATTGTATATAATTGACGATTCATTATAATCTTGAAAGTGTCTAATGAAACAACATATGCAAAACTAATAAAAGATAACTCATGTAATTTAAAATACCTAAAAAAAGTACAAAAAAGGAATGCAAATCTAGTCACGAAAAAAGAGTATCAATGCTAAGTAAAAATTCTGAAAAACTACATAAAATATACCTAATGTGGTCAGAATATGATATATAATCTTCAAATGATTATGCTAAACCAATTATTTTATGCTTTATCAAACTTGCTTCTCGAGTAACCCAATGTTTCTGCCAACTCTCCCAAATCTCTTGTGGAACATAAGCAGGTGGCTCCCTTGATATCCTCAATTCAGAAAGCATGTCAAAATAACACCTTGCAGTCTGACGCTCCCAAATAACTCTCACAACCGACAAATCTCCATCAAATGTAAATTGGTTATGCAATACATAAATTAAAATAAATCATTCTACAATTTTATTTTATTTTAGAAAACTATGTTGTCATTTTAAAAAGTGAGAATTCAAACTTTCATAATATGTGGTGATTAAAAGAGTAAATATAGCATCCTTTAAAAGAAAAAGAGTAAATATAGCATACATACATAACTTAAAAACATGTATGAAGCATATTTATTAATTAAGATAAAAGATTTATTCTAGTTATACCAAAAAAAAAAATTACCTTAAACATATCCCAAATAAATTCTTTTGTGTCTTTGGGGACTTTTGACCAAGTATACCCTTCTTTGTGAAGGCAGTGCTTCAGGTATTTCCTAATTGTTGTCGAAGCAACATATGAGGGAGTGAAGCTACTTGCAAAATAAGAACATAAAATATATAAATCAAGTCGAATGGGAATTGTAAAAGTAAACAATTAACAATGTGTTAGTTGATAATTAGAAATGGTCGCACACTTACACATTGTAAGCTATCCGGAGTAGTGGTTTTGGATGGTTAGTGCGAGTCGGAGCTGCTGCTTGATCTTGGAGAATTGCTCTAGCCATAGTACTATGATAAAATTATACATAAAACAAACTTAATAAGTTATACAATAAATGAAAAAAAAAAAATTGACTCCATATACAATAACAAAATATTAGTTATTATAATATCATACATATTGATAAATATTTTGTGATAACAAACAAATATTATACACATGAATAGACATCCACTTAACAAAAAGTAAAATTCATCGGGTCTGACCATTATTAATTATTAAATCATCTTATAATTTAATTTATAATCAAATTATAATTTAGCACTTGCCCTATTTCTAAACCAATATATGAAACATATATGTATCGAAGAAAGAAAAATAATAGTCACAGTAAACTTAAAAATGGAACTTGATTTCTATTTTTGAAAAAATATTTCCACAAATTCAACTAAAAAAATTAAGAATAATATATTGATTTTATTGTCTATCTTAAATATTACCACAGACGGTGGTGCCTTTTTTTTTTTTTTAATTAATTGGACACGGCTGCTCATCTTTGTAAACATTATCTGTCATTCTAGCCTTTTATGGGAAGTATGTGCTGGGCAGAAAGTTTTGAACTCTTCAATTTTAACTTACTCGCTTTTACCAATCCAAGTGTGCCTCTATCCAATGTTTTCATAATTTTCTACAGTCTCTTGTGACACCATTCCACAAATTACATTTTCTGAGATGGAGTAACACATACATTTAAATACTAAAGGTATCCATTTTCCAGTAATCAACTTCTAATCATTCACACCTGAACATCTTACGGCTTAATTATGTGGAAAGCTAGAAATCATCGTAGTAATATTTGGATTTATTACGGAAAAAGAAGATCATAGAGTGAATTTGGATTTGCATAATATGGTTTAATTATGTGGAAAGGTAGAAATCATCGCATCTTCAAAGGAAGAGACGTCGAGACAGACATTGATGAAATAAAATTGAAAACTTGGTGCCTATTTTCTAAGAATAAAATATTAATTTAATAAAAATAGTATGTCGAAAATGGAACAAAAAAGGGAAAACCAAGAACAACCAAACATTGAATGATAAGCAATCAACATTAATACGTTTTTTTATTTGTATAACACATATAAAACCATCAAATTACCATAAAGAAATATAATATGAGAAAGCACCAATTAAACCTAAATTTTTTATTCTAGAACCCAAACCATAAATTAAAGAATATTGTAAAAAGAGGTTGAGAAACAAAACGAATTTGCAAATAAAAATTTAATTAAGAAAACTAACCCTTGCCTGATAATTTTTGGAGTATCCTGCTTCTTTATGTGTTCAGTATCTTCTCAATATACACCATACATGCTTTCATCTACAGGCTAAAAGTTACCGTTATTGAAATAAATGTTTCGACCATGTGATGGAGGAGATGGAGAAGAACGTGCTAAGTGGTGAAGGATAAATTTCTGTGACATTTATTTTGAGTGAGTAGAGAAGCACGTTACGATCATGGGATCGAAGTTTCTGCTTTTTTTTTTATTTATTTAATGAGATAAAGAAGACGTTTTTTTAGTTCGTAAATTTGAATAGTGAATAACTAAAGGACTAAATTTTCTCAACAAGGATAATTGAGCTCACGTGTATTTTCTTATTTTTTTTATTTAATGAGATAATTAAAGAAAGGTTTTTTTGTTCATAAATTTGAATAGAATATAACTAACCACAAGATTTATACGACTAAATCCAAGACCCATTCATTAAACTCAAGTGTATTTTCTGTTTTTTTTTTTTTTATTATTATTGAGATAAAAAAGGCTTTTTTTTTCATAAATGTTAATAGATTATAACTAAGCAGAAGATTTATACGACTAAATCTTCTCAACAAGACCCATTCATTAAACTCACGTCTATATAATTTTGAATATATATATATATACGGATTTGATATAATGTCCACCGGTGGGCATAAACTTATATGCCCACCGCGAATGTGATAATGACACGTAAGCAAATTTAAGTAATTAATTAAAATAATAGTGGGGCTCCTATTTAAATTTGCTTACGTGTAATTATCACATTCGCGGTGGGCATATAAGTTATGCCCACCGGTGGACATTATATCAAATCCGTATATATATATATATATATATATATATATATATATATATATATATATATATATAATTTTAAATATATGTACAAAATAATATTAATTTTGAATATACTGTGGAGTATATGTATTTTGAATAATATTTTGAGTATATATAAACACACATACATACACAATCCGTAAAATTATAAAATTTTTATTTTATTTTAAATCTCGTATCTTACGCGTGTTTAAAAAAAAATTGAGTAGATCTTGTGTGAGACCGTCTCATGTCATGAGACCGTAAAATGGATTTTAAATTGGGTATGTTGTATTAATATTTTTAATTGTATTGTCTCATGTAATGAGACGGTCTAACTCAAGATTTTGTAAAAAAAAAATTATTAATTTTATATTAAATATTTTGATATTTATTTTGTTCAAATGATTAAATTTAATAATAGTTATGTTCACATTCTTCTAAAATTGTTTAATTAATTTTTTAAAATAATTATTATTAATTAATTGAATTTTGTATTCTAATAAACTTTCAAATTTATATTTTTTTAATTGATTCCTATGTTAATTAAGTTTATGATTAGAATTCCAAAAGTTAAATTAATTAGAAAAATTAGAATATACATTGAGAATAGACAAGATCATTTCTTAGACAAAATCAATTAATAAATTATAGTAGATGATATAAAGAATAATTATTTAATCAAATTGTAATTTAATTTTAACTCATCTAAATAAGATGGAGTCAATTAATCAATTAAAATTATTCATAATTAATATATATTTTGTAATTGAAAGAAGACCATATATAACTTAAACTCATATAAATCTAAGGATTCAAAATAGAGACTTTAGAGAAGTAGAGGGCGATTAAAAAGTAGATAATAAAATTATTTTAATATGATATACTTCCTCTGTCCCAAACTTATTTGCTACTTTTCGAAACTACCCCTCCACTTGTTCAATCGTTATTTCTATAAATGACTATATAACAAGATTATTTTTTGAAATAATATCTTCCCTACACAAGTGTGTGTGTGTATATATATATATATATATATATATATCATATTATTACTTTACATATATTAATTCACATTTATTAATTAAACTCAATTTAATTTAGGGTGAGAAACAGTAAAATAGAAAATAATTTGGAACGAAGGGAGTATATCTTATTTCTCGACTCATAAATAGTTTGCAACATCACAAAATCCATTTGTTAGTGAAAATTTGTTTAGTAAAATATCATCTTCACTATTAATTTTTTAAAAATGTAATGTTTATTTTTTTATATTAATACAATTAATGCACTGATCAGTATAATACCAAACACTATAAAATGTTAGATTCGTGTTAGTTGACACAATTATAATAACAATTAAAGAGTATATATAGAGTGAAATTGGTTCATATATGAAAGATCAAAGGATATTAGTTATTTTCACTAAAGAGTATTAGTTATTTTTATTGAAGAGTATTAATTGCTTTCACTGAAGAGTGTTAGTTTGTTTTTAGTAAACAACTAATAGTTTTTAATAAAAACAATTAATACCCTTCATTGAAAACAACTAACGTTCTTCTATAAATTATGTATAAACCATTTTCACCGTATATTTTACTAAATTAAAATGCAAGTGATTATTGTGCACCATTTGAAGTAAATCAAATAATGTTTTTCATATATATAAAGATGAAATTATAAGGAAAAGAATTTACCGCAAAATAATGAGAGATTCTAAGTGTGTGTTCTTTGGGAAAATATGACCAATTCAAATAAATTTAAAATAAGTGAAAATAGTTTTGGATAAGTACGAAAGATCACGATGTTTAAACAAGTTAGTTATTATATTTTATCTAAGTAAAAAAAGAATAATAATAATAATATTTAGATTACTTTTAAATCTTTTCAGTATTCATTATATAATTTTATAAAAAAAATTGATTTAATAATTTTCAGATATATGATAAGTTTTAAGAATTATCAAATAATTATTTCATTCTTTACTTTAGTTTATAATCAAATTTATCTAAATCACTTTTATGATTTATTCATCAATTAAAGAAAATAAATGACATTAAATACAATTATATGCATGTATTTGATACAAAATATAATTAACATATCTGGAATGTGTGGTAGATCTGTTAACACATATCAATACACGACAAACTCGTTTTAGAATACTAATAGATTTTTTAGTTGGGGTTCAAATGTTTTTTTTTTTTGGTTTAATTGCAAAAAAAAATCACGAACTTTATAGTTTTTATCAATTACAACATGAACTTTTAAAGTTTGCAATTCGATACACGAACTAATTTATTATTGCAATTCAATACATGATTTAATTTATCTGGGTACTCCACACATGATGTAAATTTTTCGGCAATACTAACACTATGTGGTAGTCTAAGCCGCCACCGAAAACACGTCACACGCTACATCAAATTTCAAATCTCGAAGAAAAATCTTTTTTTTTTTAAATCAAAATATTTTTTTAATAAAGCATGGTTCAAACACGGTTTAATAAGAGTGAAGATAGTAAAAAATATTGTTTATAGTATTTGTATGATGTGAGATGTTTTTTCCTACATAAACTAGACAACACCAAATTCTATAATCAATTATAAACGTATGCGAGCAATGTTTTTTTATAAAAGAACTTTTTGAAATATTAATTTTTTTTTTTTTTTTTGTAGATTTGATATTTGACGTGGCGTGTGACACATTTTTTGTGTCAACTCCTACTGCCACATGAGCGTACATATCTCCAGAAATTTACATCATGTATTGAATTGCACTAATAAATTAGTCCATGCATCAAATTGTAAATTTTAAAAGTTCATGTTGTAATTGATAAAGATTACAAAGTTTGTGATTTCTTTTTGCAATTAACCCTTTTTTTTCCAACAGATATTACCAAGGGCGCACGTCGGTTAGTAAATTTCGTTAATAATTTGTTGTAAAGAAGTTGCTAAAATTGACGGGAAAAAGTGCATCATAATTACCAAAAAAATAAGTTCCATTTATAAACTTTTGTTGCTAACCTGTTGATAAATTTTTTATTGAACTTAAATATAAATCCTATTTTCAACTCTGTTGTTATTTTGTCTTTATTTACCAACAAATGACATCAGTGGGTATTTACAAACATATTTATGTTTATTATTAGTATTTACAAACCAACAAATCTATTAGTAATTACCAACTAATTGATAATCCGTTGGTAATTACCAATGGATGGCACAACTATTGACAAATACCAACACACGATAAAGTAGTTGGAAATTACTAATAGATATTTTGGTTGGGATTGCAAATCCTTTTTTTCCCAACATATATTACCAACGGCGAACATCACTTAGTAAATTCTGTTAATAATTTGTTGTTAAGTAGTTGTTAAAGTTGAAGCAATAAAAGTGCACCATAATTACCAAAAAATTAAGTCCGTTTGTAAACTTTTGTTGCTAACTTGTTAGTAAATCTGTTATAGAACTTCAAATATGAATTTCATTACTAATTTGTTGTTATTTTGTTTGTATTTACCAACTAATCATGATAATCCGTTGTTAATTACTAATGGATGGTAAATTTGTTAATATTTAGCAACACACGACAAACTCATTTGTATTTACTAATAGAATTTTTGGTTGATTCGTAATCCATTTCTTCCGAGATGATATTACCAACGACTAGTAGAATTCCGTTGGTATTTACCAACACACTTGTGTTTATTAGTAATTACAAACTGACTAAGCTATTAGTAAATTACCAACTAATTGATTATCTGTTGGTAATTATCAATGGATGGTACATCTGTTAGCATATACCAACACACGACAAATTCGTAGGAAATTACTAATGAATATTTTGGTTGGAGATGCAATGCATTTCTTCGCAGCAGATATTACCAACAACAAACATTAGTTACAAAATTTTGTTAATAACTTGTTGTTAAGTAGTTGCTAAAGTTGGCGCAAAAAATGTGCGCCATAATTACCAACAAAATAAGTTTGTTTTTAAACTTTTGTTGATAAACTGTTGGTAAATCTGTTGCAGAACTTAAAATATGAATTTCGTTTCTAATTTGTTGTTATTCTGTTTGTATTTACCAACGGATGACATCAGTTGGTAAAATCCGTTGGTAAATTTGTGTTTTCTTGTAGTGTAATCATGTAAGACTCATGGGTACTGCTTGTACCAACTTCTTTTATAAAATTATTCTTTGCTGATAAAAAAAGTACAAATATTCGAGTCGAATATTCGAATCGATTTTTTTCTCAAGCATGTTCCAAACAAATAATATATAAGAGAATTTATTATGTGAACAATATATACAATGAAACTTATTTGAAGGGTATTAGTAAATTAAACTAAAAGTATCAGTGAATTGCACTAAAGGTATCAACTCCAAAGGGTATTTAGTTATTTTTCACTAAAGATGTTAGTTGAAGTGGTATTAGTTATTCTTACTAAAGATATTAGTTGTTTCAATATAAGATATTAATATTTTTTATCGGTAAAGTTGTGACTCGAACTCATGACCTTTGTATTATATATTATAGGACTTTAACCACTTGAGCTATACTACTTCGTCAGATATTAGTAAATTGTTGTTCACGATAATAGTTACCATGAGTATTGTTCGCATAATACTTTGTCAATATTCAAATATTCATTTCAAAATTGTCATTGTTTGAATTCACAAACAAGCAATAAACTTAAAATTTTGCATAACATAATCAAGTAAGTAAATGAAAAAAAATAATCATCAAATTCATGGAAAAACACTTTAATAATCAAATTAAGAGCGTGGAACTACAGTTCTTTTTAATTTTTTAATAATTAATTTGTTTTTTAATTAAATTATGAAGTGCCTAAAAGTCCACCTATTGCATGAAGTTATAAAGGGTTAATATCCTTAAAATAATTATAATGTACTTAAATATATAAATAATTATATTTATTATTACTATTATTATATAATAATGTAATTATATATTTAATCGAATATTTACAAATATCGAATATCATAGTTTTTGTATTTGATAACTAATCGGAAAAAAAAATTGTACTCGAACTCGAATTATAAAATTTCGAATACGAATATCGAACCGAACCAAAATTATTTGATTCGTTTATAACCCTACTCTTCAGTCTTCACTCTACTTCTTCCCATCCCATCAATATTTATTTATTAATTTTTTTTTGAACAGTAAATAAAATTTTATTGCAAAATGAGTACGAGGGGTACTCAAACCCTTACGATAAAAGAAAACGAATCTTAGCGAAGTAGCAAAATTGAATAATATTTATTTATTAATAATAACAAAATTGAATAATATTTAATGAATATAGAATATATTTAGGAGAAATACACAAGATAATTCAATATCAAACCATTTTTTACAAATTGATACAAAATAATTGAACAGATGCACCAAAAAAAAAAAAAAAAAACTAAACTAAACATTAGTATATATTTTTTGAACAAATGGTGATTTGATATTGTACTATTTTGTAAACGTTCCTATATTTATATATGAATATATATATAGAGTGAAATTGATTCATTCATTAATTATTATTGAAGGGTATTAGTTGTTTTCACTGAAAAATGTTAGTTATTTTCAATGAACAGTTAATGCTCTTTAGTGAAAATTATAAATACCATGAAATGAAAACAATTAATATTCTTCAATGGTTCATGCATGAACCATTTTCACTTAATACTTTGTATTTATCTATTACTCCCCGTCCCACTAAGGTTTATACTATGAAGTGGGCCCACATTTAAAAAATATAATTAATGGAGTTTTGAGGGCTATAAGTGAAGAAAATAATTGAATTTGGGGTAGTGTAGCCCCAAAAATGACAATATTTGTAAATATTTTAATATTATTAGAGGTGAAAGTTACGAAAGTATTTCTATTTTTGAATGCGCAACAATTATGGAACTGACGAATAATGAAAGTGTTCAAATAATTGTGGGATGGATGAGTGATAAGTAACAAAAGGAACAAGGTAAGTGGATTAAATCCGGTTAGATTAATTTAAACCCGAAATGCCGAAAATATCAGAAATTCTTGTGAGGTTATCAAAATTCATCTGGTAAGTAAATAGGAAAGCAGATATTAATACTTTCTTTTGCTATACCACACCTATTGCATAAGAAAAAATCTGTGTTTTTGTTGAAATCCCCTATTATACTAATAGGGAGTTTATTATGCTTATGTGTCATCGCGAGGTTTATTTCGCCTATGTGTCATCGTGTGATTCATTTCGCTTATGTGTCGTTCTGAGGTTAACTTCGTGGAAGCCTACATGCCAATATTATGAATCATATGTGTCATCTATGTGTGTCGTCACAAGGTTCGTTTCGCTTATGTGTCATTTGAGGTTAACTTCGTGGAAGCCTACATGTCAATATTATGAATCATATGTGTCATCTATGTGTGTCGTCACAAGGTTCGTTTCGCTTATGTGTCATCTGAGGTTAACTTCGTGGAAGCCATACGTGCCAATTTTATGAATCATATGTGTCATCTACATGTCTTATTATACAATAAGGAATCTAACAAAAAAAATTTATCTACAAGGATTTGAACCCTAAACCTCATAAGTAATATTCATGATATTTATCAATTAAGCTATGTTAAGAACATGTTTAAAGTTTGAATACTATTATATATAATTTGAGTTTAGAAAAGTATATTATAAATTTTACTATGATTTACATTTTACTTAACTATATTTAGGATATCCTATATATAAATTTTTTTATTGTGTTAGTAATGCAACTAAGTAACTTAAGTATATTTAATTCTACATACTATTACTAATTTGATTAAATAAATTTTAAAAATTCTAAATATGTGAAATTTTAATGTTTAATTGTGTTATTTTTATTGTTTCACTATATTTGAGGATTTTTTTTTCGAAAATTTTAATAATTTCCAATAATTTTATGAATATTCACTACATCTTTAGTTGTTTCAATCTGATATTTCGACTTGCACTTTTAGAAGAAAAAAAAAATGCGTGAGAGTGAATTAGTGCTTGAATTGAAAATCTCCCTACATTGAGGAAAACGTCTTAAGAGACAAAGATAAGTATCTGACACGTTGTTGAGAAAATTATGTCATAATTTAAAAGTGTACAGTAAATAAAAACAAAATATTACGTGAATTTCATAACTAAATTGAGATCAAGTCTGAAAGTCGTGAATTAAAATGTTATCCCATAATTTTATGAATACATATTATTTGAATATATTTATTATATAATATAATTATATTATTTTATGATGAACAAATTTATTTAAATATATATAACATTTATATAATTAATTTTTACAAAAATTCCGCGTGATACGCGGGCACTCATCTAGTTTTTTATACATAATAGTACCGTATTGTTAAAAATTATAATACAGTAACGAAGTGATAATTTAAATTCTCAGTATTTTGTTATATACCAAAATACTGTAAAAAAACTCAGTATATTGAAAAAGCTTTGATACAAATATTATATCTCTGCATTTCAGTATCATGCCTAGAATATTTTTATAAAAATTCGATATGAACGGTATGAAATGGTACACCAATTTTTTGACATGAAATAATATTCTAGTATGATACGGTATATAGAATTTTCAGTATGGAACTATATGCTGTTATAACTTTTTGTACTCCCTCTGTCCAGGAGAATTTGCACCCCTGGTATTGCACGCGGATTAAGAAATATGATAAAATAATGACATATGGGTAAATATATGTATTAGTGTGCACGCAAATCGATATTTCCTTTTTAGATAGTGTGCAAATTGATGTGGGACGTTCAAATAAGAAAAATGTAAAAATTTCTCTGGAACGGAGGGAGTATTATATATGGTATGGTTCAATATTTTTTTTATCGCAAATTCTAGGGTGCATCCAAGTGCATAGCATGCACTTGAAATTTTGAAATCAATTTGAAATTAATTTTGACCAATTAAGATCCAACAAAAACTCGCGGGTCAGGCCCAACCCGACCAAAATTTGCGGGTCTGGCAACAAACAGGGTCGCAAATGGTCGTGCGCGCTTCGTACCGATACCCGAAGTTATATCACAAATACCCGAAGTTATATCACCGATACCCGAAGTTATAATCACCAATACCCGAAGTTATATTATCAATACCCCAAGTTATAATCACCAATACCCCAAGTTATAATCATCAATACCCCAAGACTTAATCACCAATACCTCAAGTTATAATCACAAATACCCCAAGTTATAATCATCAATACCCCAAGACTTTATAACCAATACCCCAAGCTATAATCACCAATACCCCAAGTTATAATCACCAATACCCCAAGTTATAATCACTAATACCCCAAAAATTACTCAATAATAATATCCTAAATAATTATTCAGTAGTACCCCAAGACTTAATCACCAATACCCCAAGACTTAATCACCAATACCCCAAGACTTAATCACCAATACCCCAAGTTATAATCACTAATACCCTAAGTTATAATCACCAATACCCCAAGTTATAGTCACCAATACCCTAATACCCCAAGTTATAATCATCATTGCCCCAAGAATTATTCAACAATACATTTAACAATGATATTTCCAAAAATTATTCAGTAGTACCCTAAGATTTAATCACCATTATCCAAATTAATAATCACTAATACTTGTGTATTCTTGTCTTGAACATTAGTGATTGAGATTTACATTTCTTTCAACAACAACGATGAGCATTGGTAATCAGATCCCCCAAACGTCTACATTCAATTGAACAATATACCCACATAGAAAGGCCACGACACATACAGAGAAATTCTCCTGAAGATCAACGACAATACAGTCGCATCGGTGAGGCCTTTCCCGGCAATCTTCGCCGGAGGGATTAATCCTCTGCTCTGGAAATCTGTAGTTCCGATCGGAGCATTCCATTTCCCTTCGTATGAAATCGAATTGACTCCATTTTTAGGGCATCTGCTTGATGAGAAAGTGCATAATTTCGAATTCAGAATAATTGACGCAATTATAGCGCTGCGCTGAAGGAAGAAACAAATTATAAAGTTGAGCGATATAGCGCTGCGCTGAAGGAAGGAAAGAGAGGATGGATAACGATCGTGATTTCTGCACGGGTGATAACGATCCGAGAATTTTACCGGGTTAAGCTGACCCGCGAATTTTTACCGGGTTAAGTTGACCCGCGAATTTTAAATTTGGTCAAAATTGATTTTCAAATTTGGTGCAAAATCCAAGTGCATGGTATGCACTTGGATGCACCCTAGAACTATTTTTTTTTTTTTTATATACGGTGATGAACCAAGATATTAATGTGCCAATCCATTTACAAAATAATTCTAAAAGAACTATTCGTAGAGTTTGAAATTTTCCTTAACCACCAATGTTCATTATGAAAATAATGGAAAAATACAGGAAAAAGTCTTGCTCATAAAGTCATATTTTTTTTTCAAATATATTCATAATAAAATAAAAAAGAATAGGTCGTAAGATCATTTCATAGGAGGTGATGCGAGTATAAATTGAATATAACGCATTAATATTTTAATAGACATGAGTTTTAATTTATAAGATATAATAATACGAGATAGTCTAATACTCCTAGGGGTGGGAATAGGCCAGGCTACCCGACAGGGGCCTACGGCTCGGCCTACCTAAAGTCTAGCTCGGCTCGGCTCGTTTAACAAATGAGTCAGACTCAGACTTTTTTAAAAGCCTATTTATTTAAATAGGCCAGACTTGAGCATTTCTGTAAGCCTTTTAAGCCCAACAGGCCGGTCTATTTTACTATACTAATATATAATATAATATATATATATATATACATATATATATAATGTAATATATAATAATACAATATAATATAATATAATAAATATTTAATATATATATATATATGAAAAATATTGTTAAATATTATTTGAATTTTTTATTTTGCTGTTATTTGATAATCCTTTTGTAAATTGTTTTTAATCTTCATTTTAAGATTTAAAGAGTTAATTGTTATGATTTAATAATAATATAATTATTGAATATAATTTTGTAAACATAATTAAAAAGGCTCCCAAAAGGCTTTCAGGCCAGACCTATTGATTAAAAAGGTCAGACCAAGGCTCTGAAAAAAGCCTATGACAGATAACAGACCAGGCTTAGACCCAAATATTAAATAGCAGGCCCAGACCATCCAACGAGAAGCCTAGCTCGGCTCGGCCTATTTACTCCCTCCGTCCACAAAATATAGACTTGATTGCCTTATTGGGTCGTCCACGAAAAATAATCATGTTGCAAAAAATAAAAATAATAAACTTTATCTACACTTTTCAACATACACACATAATATTTTTAAAATAATTTAGTTTGTAATTGATGTGATACAATATTCTTATTTTTTACACATTATATCAATTTTTTTAATAATCTTTAAAAAAAGTAACAAACATATTTTTTTACAATAAAAAATTGGGAATAGGTGAAGAAGAGTTGCTGCAAAAAGAGAGTGTGAGCGGCATGCATGCCAAAGAGCACACACATTCGCCTGCCTGCACTGGGAATTCTACATTAATGTCGGAGGCGGGTCCCACGCTTCGCCTCTGTTCAATTTGACCTCCCCCCTCCTATCAAGTCCTTTTCATTGCCCAACACACTAATTGCATGCCCTATCCTCCTATGCTATGCATGCCTCTCTCTCTCTCATATCTCTGTGTGTATCTCTCTATATAAGTCTCTCCTCTCTCTCTCTCTCTCTCTGTATATCAGTATATGTATGTATATGTATCTCCCGGGTGAGCAGCCACCTGTGAATCCTGTGTGTGTTTCCTGCAGCAGGGCAGGGCAGGGCAGGGCAGTCCCTTTCCTTTTGTCTTATAGTACTAGGAAGAATATAATCCCACCTTGTCTATTATCCATTTCAGAGTATCACTTCCGTATCTCTAATAATCAAATTTTGTTTTCCTATTTTTCTCCATCCATCTCAAAATTATAAGACAAAGTATAGAGTGAAACTAGTATATAAATAAATCATCGAACTATATTAGTTATTTTAATTGAAGAGTTTTAGTTGTATTTATTGAAAAGTATTACTGGTTTACACTAAAGAGTCTTGGTTGTTCTGTGAACATGAACTAAGGGGGCACTTGGTTAACACCTCTTTAATGGTAATGAGAATGAGATTGAAAATTAGTGTAATTAGCATGGTTCATGAGAACAAAATCACTATTTCCCCTCCTAAATAAGGTAATCACTACTCCATTTTGATTACCCTATTATCTTCCTACAATCCTCCTCCTCAATCACTCCCCCATTCCTCCATCAACAACCATTTGTTGTTAACTTCTATTCCAAAATTGAGTCATGACACTAGCAATGGTGTCACCATTGGAACACTTCTTCCACTAACATATTATTTTTCTTATGAGGGCATAGATGGAAATAAATATTCATTCCCATTGTCATTGAAGAATTGCTAACCAAGCGCCCCCTAAGACTCTTCAGTGTAAATGACTTGAAGCCGAAAATACTAACTTTCTACTAGTAGTTTCCCCGCAAGCGGACGGGTTCACTGTAGTATGAGTAAGTATAGCGACCAAGTATTATCGAACCCAAGGGAAGGAGTGTATGCGAACAGATCCCTGAAGATCTACGCGTCGTAATTAATTTGAGTGTATGTTTTTTTGTTTTTTAAAATAAAATATAATCTAAACTAAATTACTCTAAGAATGCAAAAAGGAAAATTAACTAAGAATGTAAAAGTGTTTTTTCAAATATGAGATGATGATGCTCAAGATAGGAATTTTTACGTATACTAACGGAGCAGGTACATAATCAAGATAACCGTGACGCACAAGAAATAACCTAAGTTAAAGATTGTAAGATGAAAGCTCAAGAATTAAAACCCTAATACTTTATCCTAACAATCAACTTCACTAATCCACTAACAAGTTAATAGATAATGCTTAATTAACAAGACCCTAATTTAAACTAAGGTGATGCGGTCGTCCTCCTTAGATAAACCTGTAGATTAATTAACCCTTTCTAAACCCTCTCGTTAAGTCTACTAATTGTTAAAGAGTGATAAGATCGTCCTCTCTCGAACACTTTTCGAACGAAATTCAAAGGTAAAGTTAAGATTGATTTGAAGAATTCATTAATTAAGAGAATTAAAACTAAGCGTCACGAATTACCCTAATTACATACCCACATCCTACTTCTACGAGTTCATCCTATCCCAAGCATGCAAGGGTTTTAGCTAGACATGGATTATACGGAAATAAAAACAATCAAAGAAGTAACGAACATGAACATAATAATTTTAACGAATAAATTATCAACCATCAACTAGGGTTTCGAGAAATAAGTGCTAAGAACTGAAATTAAATTAATAAAACGAAGTCTTAATGTATTCAATAACAAAGGTCTAAAAGAAAAGAACGAAAGATCAAAACCGAACTATGAATTCGTAAATAAAACCTCGAATACGTAAAACTAAAGCTTGCTCGTCTCTTCTTCTCTTCCTCTCTCCAAAAACTAACTCTAAACGTAATATGGTATCAAGTGGTATGTCGTGGTCTATAAAAACGTGCTCGGAAGGGGTATAAATAGGCAACGGGTCGAATCGGGAACTCATGGGCTGAAACCACGCATGCTCGAGCACTGGTGCACGAGCACAATCCCATCGTGCGCTCCAATCTTCCAGAGAGCCAAAAGTGCTCGACCACTTGAGCTCGTGCACTAGGTGCACGACCCGTTCTTGCTCGAGCGCAGTGCACGAGCACTCGTGACTAGGTGCACGAGTTGCATCTACTCGAGCGCACTACTCGACCACTCGTGCACTAGGTGCACGAGTTCTTCTCGCTTGTGTACTCCAATGACACTTTTGCTCCCTCGAACTAATATTTTTCGTATTTCTTCGATATCTTCTCATCCGGGCATCCGTTTGAGTCGATTCAAAGTCCTACAAACTCACCCTCTATCCATCTATAAGCATCAAAGAGACAAATTCATTAGTTTATGAAAATGATACTCAAATGACTCTAAATACTCATATAAATCAATCAAAACACGGGCATTTCGAGCTATAAATTCCGACAATTTCACGCCCAATCAGTAAACCAGTAATACTCTTCAATAAAAACAACTAATACTTTTCAGTGAAAACAATCAATACCCTTCAGTGATTCATATATAAACCAATTTCACTTTATACATACTCAAATTATAAACGTTATCCGACTTCTTTTACTCTACTCCCTCCGTAATCTGTTAATTTTCATATGTTGCACACTTTTTAAAAAAAGTTATTTTATTGATTTTTTAATCAACAATTGAATTTTCTTAAAAATAGAATTAATAGTGTGAAAGTGTTTTATTTCATTTTCTTTAGTACCAAAATTATTATGAAACATTATAAAAAGAAAAGTGTAAAATTTATTAGGAAACCGAGAAAGTATTATATATAAAATACTCTAAAGTATTTCACGATACACTTGTACATGAGAGATTTATACACTCATATTATACATGTATGAAATAATTTATGAATATCTTAATATTGGTTTAGCCATTAAAATAGTTTAGATAAGACTACAATACATGACCACCTGATTAAAGTTTTTATACTTAGGTCGAGGAACCATTTTTATGAATTATCTTTTCAATTAATTTTGTTCGTAAAAAAATCGAATTTTTTTTATATGAAAATGATTTATAATAAATTTATCATGAAATTATTTTGAAGTTGAGAGTATCAAAAGTTGGAGTGAAAAAATCAACAACAATTACAATATAATACTACCACTGATCTCGATTTTTTATACTTCTGATGAGATTTTTGATACTATTGATCAAATATTTAATATTTTAAAACAGTTTCATAATAAATTTATCATGAACTACGTTGTCATTTTGTTCATGTAGCTAATAATTCCTTTGCTTGCTTTAAAATAAATTATAATAGCAACAATAATATACATAATTGTAAGAAGTCTAACTTACACTACAAAAAATACGATGTTTAACGACGGATTTTGCTACGAAAAATCCAACACTATTTGCGACGAATTTACAATGGACACGTGTCTGTTGGCAAAACAGCCGTAACTAATATTTGCGATGAATTTTTAGGGATCCATCGTAAATTTATGATGCCTTTTTCGAACGAGGGCGAACTATTAGGCCACCGACCCCCAAGCTACCGTTGACAAAACAACCGTTACTAATATTTGAGATGAATTTTTGGGCATCCATCGTAAATTTATGATGCCTTTTTATCGTTTGGTCACTTGCTTCTATTGTTCATTTTTTTGCAATTAATTATATATATATATATATATATATATATCCAAATCGACTCTCTTTTTTCACAATTCATCACATTAATTCATTTTCTTTTCAACTTGTTTAAATAAATATTGTGACCAACTATATTTTTTATTTTGTAAAATAATTTATTTCGACAACGTGTAAACTTATAATTCGTTCATTTGTATGCAATTAATTCTATATGTATCCAAATGTAGTCTTTTTTTTCATGTTTCATTGTATAATTATTCTTTTTTTTTACTACTTATAAATTATTCATCTAATAAAATATTATTAAAAAAACTATAAAATTATTCAAAAAATAAAATAAATGTAATGTCTATTCAAATAAAAAAATTGTACTTCAGAAAATAAAAAATCTAAAATTTCCTAATCATCGGATTGAAATCCGGCATCACTGCCCTCTTCATCCTCATCCAGGTTTTGAATCGGCGGCGGCTGTGGTGGTTTAGACGATCCACCTATTGTGGTGGAGACCATTCTCCACAACTCGTTCATTTGCTCCTGATACTTTTTCTCCGCCTCCCGCTGCCTCTCATACTCTTTCTTGTCCTGCTGCTGTTTCTGGAGGTGCTTCATCTACTTAACCACAGTCGAAAGCTGTCTCTCAAGCTCGCTGGGATGAGAGTTGATGGAAGACTGAGAGGAGGATGAGACTGATCCACGAGATCGGAACAATTTTTTTTCAAAACCACCCAATTCTGTTAACTGCCCCTTTTTAGCCTTGATGTTCTTGAAGTACATGTCATTTTTAACGTTTATAGAAGACTCTACGGGGGGCATAAAGTTCGACCCATCCGCCGCTTCCTGAGGCTGAATCTGGGAGGCAAGGTCATCGAACATCTTCCTCTGCAAATTAATTATACTTTAATTAATAAATGTACTTAAAAAAATTAAAATAATACTTTTAATATTAAAATTTAAAATAATACTTACGTGGATCTCGGTGGTGCGACTCTAGGTGGACTTTCCAGTCTCCTCGATCAATGGGTGGACGAGCTGCAATCTCTCAAAATGAGAGAGGGTCGCGTCCATGCTCCTGCGCCTACAAAGATAAAAAAAATAGTAATTAATATTAGCAAAATTAATAAAAATTACTTGAAGTTGTCTCTTACAAATTGCATCTCATGCTCCAAAATGGACCGAGAACCGGCCCGATGTTTCGCGATCCCTTCTCCATCAGGGTTACTAAGGCGATTAGCCTTGTTCTTCCGCGCCTTATCCTTAAACTCATCGTTATTCCAGTACGCGAGGAATCAGGGCCAAATCTCTTGGCCTTTGATTTCCTTCCTCATATCAGTTGGCTTTTCCTCCCTGGACTATGCTTCCCTAATTCAATACATGATGTCTCTGTATCGCTCACTGCTCTTCATACAAAAATTTCTCCACATCCAATCATCGTGCTCCGGTGCCCAGACACAACTTTTCTATACTTTAGATATCAGTTTATATAATTTATATTAATGAACAATTAATAAATTAAATAATTAAACATCTAATATATAATTAAATAACGAATTAATACCTTAAATTCCTCAAGTAGACCTATTTTCTCAGGTCAGACACTATCCCTCAATTGAAACCGGTGGGCTCGAATTTACCGTCCCAGATGTTCTTGGACACCTTAGCACTAGTCTCGCGACCCGAAATCCCATTGTAACATTAAAACTTCAAAGTTAGTAAATTAATTAGGTTTTGATAAAAAAAATTGAGTATAAAATATTAAAACTTTCGTTGAACCGTGGGGCTGAACAATCATTCAGTTGTGAACAACCGGATGCTGGCGGGAGGAAGATGAGCCCTCACCACCCCGCTGTACGAAGGACGAGTCCTCAAGAGGCTGTTATGAAGAGGTCTGTGATACAGGCCGCAGACCTCGGCCGGACAACCGGCTCAACCTCGGGTTTGAGTGACCCCCGTCGTCTCCTCCCTTCTCCTCGACCCCCTTGCCGACTGAACGGGGGCTAACTGCCACTACCACTGTCCTGTCCACTCATCTCTAAATAAAAGCGATACTAAAATATTAAAACGTATAATATTATTCAATATACTAAACTAAAATCAATGAACTTAACTAACCTAATAATACCACTTTCCTAACATAATCATCATACTGAATTGATACTAAAATGCAATACTACTTAATTATATATAGTCAAAAATCATAACAAGTCTCCTAAATATTATAACAATTCTCCTACATACTCATTCAATATAACAACAATCAACATATATAAAAATCTAGACAATTCTCCTAAAATATATTAAACTAAAATCAATGAACTTAACTAACCTAATAATACCACTTTCCTAACATAATCATCATACTAAATCGATACTAAAATGCAATACTACTTAATCATATATAGTCAAAAATCATAACAAGTCTCCTAAATATTATAACAATTCTCCTACATACTCATTCAATATAACAACAATCAACATATATAAAAATCTAAACAATTCTCCTAAAATATTAAATATCTGAACCATGTAATATAACAACAATCAACATGTATGTACTTTATCAACATATATACTTTATCAATGATTAACATGCTTTAAAATCAAAATAATTATACAAATATCACATACTAAAACAAATTATTTATACTAAAACTTACATGCTTAATCACACATATATAAACGAATAATTTATACTAAAACAATAACATGCTTAATCACAATGCTTAATCACATACTAAATTTATACTCATTTTTATACAAAAATCTTATGATTAATTAACATGCTTTAAAATAAAATTTAAATGGTAAAAAATAAAAAATTACCGTTATTGTGTAGAGATGGACACAACGAGAACTTTAATCGGGATGGATTGGCTCGTGAGTGACTGAAGCTCGCTGGATTTTTTCTTTTCTTCTTTTCTTCTTCCTCTCTTCTCTCTCGTGAATGAATGAAGCTTGTCGGCCGCTGCTTAAATAGGCAAAAAAAGTTTGCGGCGGACAGGGGTCCGTCGCAAAACTTGCCCTCTTAAGCCACAAAACGTCACCGTTTTTGGTGATTTGCAACAGAAAATCTATCGAAAATCTTAAATTTAAAATTTACGACAGCCTAGTCCATCACAATCAGTCGCCGACATTTAATTTACACTGTTTCTCGAAGGGTCGTGATCAAACAGACCGGATTTGCGACGGCTAAGTTCGTCGCAAATCACAAAGTTAAAATTTATGACAGACTTGCCCGTTGCAAAGTGGTCGGCCACAATAAATTAGCACAATTTTCAAAACGTCTCGATCAAATGGGTGGAGTTTGCGACGGCGGGGTCCATTGCAAATTACAAAATTGATTTTTACAACGGCTATCCCGTCGTAAATTTTGGCGGGGAGGTTGAAGGCCGACAGTCCCTTAATTTGCAATGACTTTTTTCCGTCGCAAACACTAAAGAATTTGCGACGGATGTGTCCCGCCATCATAAATTTTAACCCTTTACGACTTCTGGTTAATGTTCGTTTGTTTAGGAATTTAGGTGTGCGTGTGAAGTCATGTCTTTACATCCACAAGATGTAAAGTCTTTGACAATGATAAAATAATGTGTTTGTTTTGAGATTTTGGTAGGGTGATATTTTACTTTATGTCAAATCATGTGTAAGAATAAAGTAGGATGTGTAAGAAAAAAGTAGGAAAGAGAGTGTGAGTGAGAGAAAATTGATATGTAATTAATGATTGAGTGAGAGAAAAGTGATAAGTGAGTAATGATATGTTTTATAAGTATTTATAGGTGTGGATGAAAAATGATATGTAAAAACTGAACGTTTCATCTCTAACTAGAATGAAACGGAGGCCGGAAAGTCTTAGTTCTATTCGGGTGAATCCCGAAACAAACATGTCCTAAGATTTGTGACGAAAACATTATCCGTAGTAAATTCCGTCGCTAAATTGAACATTTTTTTAGTGTTATTGCATATAACAAAATCAAAATATAAATAAATAATTTTATTCTAAAAGATAGTAAATTATTATTCAAAGTAAATAATCCGGCTAAAATCAAAATATAAATAAATAATTTTACTCTAAAAGATAGTAAACTATTATTCAAAGTAAATAATCCGGCTGGTCATGATCACGTTCACAGCGCATTACTCGTGCTAACTACACGACAAAAATGTTTCACCAATTAAGCATATACTGATTTCAGCAATAGATATGTTAATGATCCAACTTGTAAAGTGATATACCATCAGATATTACACTAAAAAAATTTAAAAAAAAAAATATACTTTACATTATGACAAAGACATTAATTTCAAGCCACACCTTCATACACATATAGTGCACTCACTCAACACTTAAAGTTGTTTACATTGAAAAATGTGGTTAGATTATACTGAAAATTTACATTTAAAATTGATTTTCGGTGTAATCTACAAAACTTTTCAGTATAATCAAATCATATTTTTTAATATAAACAATATCAATTGTTGAGTGAGTGCACTATACACCAAGTGCACGAAAGAATTACTCTAATTTCAATGCAATTATTTGATCGAGGCTCTAGACCTTCTTACATTAGTTGGGATATTAGTAGAGGGTAGATTGTATTATATATATATATAAATATATATATATATATATATATATATATATATATATATATATATATATATAATCCCGCTCACAATTAATTTGTAAGGTGAGAAGTCAGAATAAGTTATTCTTGATTTGAGCATATAAATACTCATTTTGTATTGGATTGTGAGTAATAAATTCAGATACATATTAAATTATGAGTATGTATAGAGAGAACTTGGTTTATACATGAATCTTTGAAATATATTAGTTGTTTACACTAAAAAATATTATTTATTTTTGCTGAAGAATATTAGTAATTTTCACTGAAGAGTCTTGATTTATTTTTACTAAACAACTAATACTTTTCAATGAAAACAACCAATACCCTTTAATAAAAATAACTAATATTTTTTAATAAAAACAACTAATATCCTTCAATGATCTACGTATGAATCATTTTCATTCTATACTTTGTCTTGAATTATATATCATACCAAACAAATTTATGTTGAATAAAATATAATAATAATTATTTTATGCCTACCAAGTGGAGCTTAAAAATTTATTCTTTCTATCATATTATAATTTTATATATCATCCCTAAAAATCATATACTAACTTGAGCAATAAAGGCTAATTAATATATTAAAGATCTTTTACGAAACTTATAAAAGTTAGGGCTGTTTACGGAGTTCGGAGATTATCGAGCTCATACCGAAATCCACACCGAAAAAGAATTGAACCGAAAAAATTATGGATTTTTTTACTTTAACCGTACCGAAACCGAATATTTTTTTGGTATGGATACGGATATTACCAAATTAACCGTACCGAAAAATCGAATGTGACCGTTGTTGATAGGCGAGCTAAATTGTCATTTGGGTGACCCGGATTAACACAAAATACCTGCGGATTAAGATGAAATTAAATCAAGATCAAGATTGGACAAGGTATCTGGCGAGCAGATCCTGCATGCCGAGCAAAGGCTAACCAGGCGAACAGAATTAGCTTGAAGACCATGTAGACCCATGAGGATCTAGCGAACACAAACAACACCCCGCTGAACAAATCTAGCTACAATGTCAAGACTACAATCTAGCAAGACTAAAGGCCATCAGAATCAGACTAAAGACTCCTCAAGGATAAGTCCAATAGGATGAGCAGCTCCCGACTGCGAGCAAGTCCAGCGTAGAAAGATAGAATCTAGTCTAGATAAGGTCAAATTAGTCAAATCCCAAGTGTCACACATTCACACTAGGTAGGCCAAAGGTCATGAACACCTCCTGCTAGGCAAATGTCTATAAATACTTAGATTTTTTCAGCTAATAAAATAAGTACAAATTAATATACACGTCCAAACTTCGACTACACATCTAAAGCAGCTTGATTATCTTACATACAAATTAATCACGTAAGCCAATACACGTTTTAATTCAACCCAAACCTAAATTTTTGTATTCACTATTTACGTTAGTGATCAATCACACGTAATTGTTTGATGATCAATTAACCATTAAATACAACCACTAATCCTTGTGATTAGAAACAATCATCAACAAAATTGGCGCTAGAGGAAGGGGCTTCAAACCTCCGATTTAAGGTTTTAAGTGTGACTAAGTAAGAACCTCTTAAATTTGAAGATTTGAAGAAAGGTGTTCTTGGTGTTCTTTATTTTTAATAAGATTAATACCTAAACATCAAGTGAAGATGCCTCAATCTCATGAGACTCAACACTCCCAGCATGTGACAAGGGATTCACATTCAAGAATGTCCCAGGCTGGTAGGCGAGCAGAAACAACCAGGAACGAGCAAGAAAATCATCCAACAGCTACACATCAATCGATGTTACCTGAGCTGGATGCTTTTGTTCGCAACCCGGATGAATTAGCTCGAATGATTGTAATGCTCCAGGCCTTACAAAAGCAACAGGCTCAGCCTGGCCCATCTCATATCCGAGTAAGGCATATCCCAACAAGAACTCGTGAGCATGAGAAGGCCAGATGTGACCATCAAAATGAGGCAGATAGTGCTCAAGCTCGTAAAATAAAGGGCAAAGAGAAACAGCTCGCTGGAGCAACCAGCAATGGAGAGTCAACTAAAAATCAAGCTCTGGGGGTGAGTCAGGGCACACGTCAAAGTGCGCTGAACAGATTAGGTCGCCGTGGTCGGGGAGCAGCCGAGATCCACCCGGTTGCAGAAGTAGCTCGCCCGACCACAGTACCAGCTCGCCAGTCAGTCCACGAAAGGCTGACTAGGTCAACTTTTGGTCACCTAGGCCCAGATGCAGAGTCTAATCCTAGGAGGCCAGCCCAGGGGATTCCCATACCAAGCGAGGGACTGCGGCGATCAGATGACCATGCACCTCTGTTCGTCGAACAACCTCCAAGTCAAGGGGGATCCCTTGAGGAACTGGTCTCCATGAGGAAGGCAATTGAAAGCATGCAGGGCCAATTGGACCTACAAAGAGGTTATAGGAGCACTACTCTTCCTACCTCCCCACTATCTTCGGTGATTTTGAAAGCTCCTATTCAGAAGAAGGTCCAATTCCCAGCAAGCATACAATATGAAGGCACGGCGGACCCCCGGGTGCATCTAATGAAATATTCTGATTACATGATATCAATGGGGGCCAACGATGCAACCCAGTACCGTAATTTCCCTTTGACTCTGGGGGACCGTGTCCACAAATGGTTTTCGGCTCTGCCACCAGCTTTAATTCATTCGTTTGCCCAGCTGGGCAAATAATTCTTGTCCCACTTCTCCACGGCCGGGTCTTATCTATCCCAGAGACATCGGTTATCCGACTTAAAACAAGCTGATAACGAGTCGGACCATTCGTATCTCGAAAGATTTGACAAGGTCCTGCTGGAAGGAGAGTCAGTCAGTGAAGACACCAAAATCGTAGCCGTCTTAGCTGGACTGAAGAAGGGCACTAAACTTTGGAAAGATGTACATCTTAGATGCCCAAAAACTTACACCGAATTCCGTGACCGGGCAGGAGTCTTTGTCTCCATGCACGAAGCTTTGCAGAAAGACATGGGGGACAAAGGTGAACAGAAGGAAAATGCAAAAAAGTCTGGTGGTGGAGGTTATCGTGCTCCGAAGAACATGAAAGCATTCAACGAAGGAACGGAGCTAAAAGATAAGCTGAATCACATACTTACCGTATCAATTGATACGGTGTACAATAATGTCCGGGACAAGGAATTACTCACTCCTCCCCGAAAGATACGTCAAGATGCTAGCAAGTTAAACCAGGACAATTACTGTGCCTACCATCAGAGTGTGGGGCATTTTACAAGTGAGTATCGTGACTTGTTGAAGCAGTTATGGCGATTCTACGAGGAGGGCAAGTTATCCGAGTTCGTGAAGAGACAGCCCGGCAAGAGAGACAGAGATGAAGATTCCGAGGGAGAAGATTTGGAGCAAGCTCCTCATCGGAATCGAGCTGGGCGACCAGCTCAGGTGCCAGCAGGAGGTCTAGTTCCTGACATCCAAATGATGGAGCCCGCAGGACCTGTTGGTGGTTGTTCTGATGGACGACCACCAATGTCTAATCATAAAAAAAAGCCGAATTACGAGTAATCGATCATGTACAAGAAATGGGGGTTAATCTGTCCATCATGCAAACATCAAAATTAACCTTTACCAAAAAAGACTTGGAAGGAATATTGACCCCCCACAATGACTCGCTTGTGATTTGTGCTAAGATCATGGGAACCAGAGTGCATAGATTGTTGGTGGACACTGGAGCCTATACAAACGTCCTTTTCAAAAAGACGCTCGATCAACTTGGGGATTATGCAGGCTATATCAGAGACTCAAATCATCGTATCCTAGGATTTGGAAATGTTGTAGCAGTCCCTCTGGGAATAATTAGTTTGTCTGTGCAACTTATAACGGTCAAGGAACCCGAGAAAAATATCACAAGAATGGTAGATTTCTTGGTCGTAGATCAAGAATCAATTTATAACGGGTTTCTTGGTCGACCTTTTTTGAATAAATTCAGGGCTGCATGTTCGACCTACCATTATTGCATAAAATTCCCAACAGCAAGTGGAGTTGGCTCAATAAAAGGAGACCAGAGAAAAGCTCGGGAATGTCTCATTCAACTTCATCCAATCAAAGAACATACATTTATGATGGAAGCATCAACCGGTCAGCTCGAAAATGAACCATCAATTCTTGAAGATATTTTGGGGACCCAGAATGATCAGATGGACATTGATGACCAACCCTCGTCCATGGGTGGGCAGAAACTGCCGGAAGACGAACAAACCTTGCCAGAGACAAGATTGTCACCAGTTGCCAATGAGCTGAGTCCTCGCATCAACCTGGAGGGCCCAGCAATGGCGACCAGAAATGACACTAAGCCCATAGAGGATTTTGACCCCCGGTTAGGTGTAGAACCAATGAGCACCGAGGATGAGCTAAGCTCAGAAGGGCCAATCGTTGATCCACGGTGGAAGGGACAAAAATGGCGAGCAACTTCAGTCGAAGAGCTGGAAGCCCTCAAAGTTAACCCTAACTGTGATGATCTCGAACTTTACATCGGATCAGAGCTCCCTGAGCCTTACAGAACTCGAATGGCGGAGTTTTTGAAAGCCAACCTCGACGTCTTTGCATGGTTGCACGCCGACATGGTGGGGATAGATCCGAGAGATGCTTGTTACAGACTAAATATTAATCCAGCCCGAAGACCCGTCCACAAGAAACAACGGGAGTATGGGCCTGACAAGTATCAAGCTCTGAATGAGGAATTCAAAAATTTATTGGACAACGACCTAATCAAACAGGCGTTGTGCCCACAATGGGTTGCAAATCCCATTCTAGTGCGGAAGCCGAATGGAACCTGGAGGCTATGCATAGATTTCACAGATCTTAATGCAGCATGCCCGAAGGATAATTTTCTGCTCCCGCATATTGATCAACTGGTGGATAGCACAGCCGGGCATAAAATGTTCACATTCATGGATGCTTTCGCTGGTTACCACCAAATCCCGATGCACCCGGACGACCAGGAAAATACAGCTTTCTATACAAATAAGAATCTACTATGCTGGAAAGAATGTCGTTCGGATTAATCAATGCTGGAGCAACCTACCAGAGGCTAGTGAACAAAATGTTCGACGAACATATTGGGGAGACGGTGGAGGTGTATGATGACATAGTCGTCAAAAGTACACAAAAAGAAGATCACCTCCATCATCTATCCCAGGTGTTTGACATTCTCCGAAGATACAACATGAAGTTGAATCCAACTCATTATTGATACAACTCATTATTGATATCCATTGGTTCCTTTCCTAAGTCGGCAGCGTTCATCCTTCTCAAGAAGGCTCGATTCCTTCTGGCTATTGTCTCAGGGTCCAACGGTATTCTCTCTTCGCTCGTATTGCCTTGTGAGCGTGTTTTCATAAACCTGACACACTAGCAGAAGGGTCAAAACGCAACTGCCGATTGAATACAAATAAAAAATAAAAACAGAAAATAAATCACCCACTACTAACTACTAAGCTATCTACAAGTCCTATTCAAAAGCATACAACGCCATCCCCGGCAACGGCGCCATTGACTTGAAGCGAGTTTTACTAACTTCTACTAGTCGCTTACCCGCAAGCGGACGGGTTCACTGTAGTAAGAGTAAGTATAATGGCCAAGTATTATCGAACCCACGGGATAGTGTATATGCGAATAGATCCCTGAAGATCCACGCGTCGTAGTTAATATGAGTGAAATGTTTTTGGATATTTTTTTGGAAAAAATAAATTAAAGACTGAAATAAACTAAGTAAACTTAAATACTAAAGAAAGCAAATTAACTAAGGATTGTGTTCTAATGAGAGATGGTGATGCTCAGGATAGGAATCCCTACGTATACTAACGGAGCAGGTACATAATCAGAATAACTGTGACAAACAAGAATTAACCTAAGTCTAAGAATGCAAGGTGAAAGCTCAAGATTCTAAACCCTAATACTTTACCCTAACACTCGACTCCACTAATCCACTAACAAGTTAATGGATTGTGCTCAATTAATGAGACCCTAATTTAACTAAGGTGATGCGGTCGTCCTCCTTCGCTAAACCGGTAGATGAATTAACCTTTCCTAAACCTTCTCGTTTAGACTACTAATTGTTATTGAGTGATGCGGTCGTCCTCTCTCTAACACTTTCGTACTAAATTCAAAGGTAAAGTTCAGATTAATTATAAGAATTCATTAACCAAGAGAATTAAAACCTAACGTCACGAGTTACCCTAATTGCGTACCCACAACCTACTTCTACGAGTTCATCCTACCCTAAGCATGCAAGGGTTTTAGCTAGACATGACGTTAACAAACACAAAAGCAATAGAAGAAACAACGAACATAAACATAATGAATTGAAGAACGATAATATGAAACATGAACTAGGGTTTAAAGAAATAAATACTAAGAACTGAAATTTGAATTGATAAAAACGAAGTTTAAAGCGTTAAAAGTAATCGAGCTAATTAAAAGAAACTAAGAAAGAAAATAAACTAAGAATTCGTCTGCAAAACCTCAACAAAACGTAAAATAACGCTTGCTCCTCTCCTTCCTCTCCAAAAACTAAGTCTAAAATTATTTCTAAAGTTCGGGGATCCTTCAAAACGTGTTTGAAAGAGGTATATATAGGCACGGGTCGAAACGGGAGTTAATGGGCCGAAAATACGCATCCGGAGGCAAAAATCCAAAGTTGCTCGAGCAAAACGCTCGAGCGGTCCCGCTCGAGTAGTGTAGCTCGAATGACACAATCGCTCGAGCGGTTCCGCTCGAGCCGGTCGTGCGCTGAAATTGCACTGTATGTTTTGGGCGCTCGAGCAATTCGCTTGAGCGGTGGCGCTCGAGCTGCTCGAGCGCAAGAAAAGTTCTGTAAGTCTTAGGCGCTCGAGCAATGCGCTCGAGCGGTGGCGCTCGACCTAGTCACTCGAGTGACTTCCAACTCATCCAACTAATACTTTTCCTCGTCCGCACTAATACCAATCGTATTTCTTCAATATCTTCTCATCCGGGCATCCGTTTGAGTCGATTCAAAGTCTTACGAACTCCGTTTTTCGTCCTCTATTCACCTATGAGCATCAAAGAGACAAATTCATCAATGTGTAGAAATAATGCTCAATTGACTCTAAAAACTCAATAAATTCGACCAAAACTAGGGCGTTTCTAGCTACGAATCATGACAATTTCACGCCTAATCAACCCCCCCCAAACTTACCATATTGCTTGTCCTCAAGCAATGAAATAATAAGTCAAGTGAAATTGTTAGGAATGAGTCAAAGTATCCAATCATGCAAGTACACAAATTCGAGCTTCAAAGATGCATCACAAGTAAACTCACTCACCTTCCTTTATCATACTCATGCAACAATGACAAGAAACACCAAGATCAAACATGGATGTGCACTCAACGATGTGTTTCGCTCCCTCACAAGTGTATAACAATGGTCAAGGGACTCACTCAAACAATCAATCACACAAATTGGCAGCCATAGGCTTGTAAGTGCTCTTAACTTCGACCATACTCTAGAAATCAATGCCGAATCAAAAAGGGCTTTTCTCAAGGTTGTAATGTCGGCTCTTTGGACAGGTGGGATAACAATATGGGTTAGTGACTTAAGTGAATGGAGAATAGAAAGTCAAACTTTGGCACTTCGAGATTAGGAACAGACTACTTCAAACATATTCAATCAACACTCTTTCAATTCCACTTCTCTCAACACTTCAATCTTTTCTTTCTCACTCTTTTCACTTTTTTTTTTTCAATCACTTTTTTTTTTCTTTTTCGCACAACACATGAGCTCATTTTTTCTTTTGCTCATTCTCTATTTTTTTTCTCTTTTTCCCACATCTCATAACTTCATCACACCTTCTTCTCATATTCACTCAACAAACAACCTTTTCCTTTTTCACTCAATTCACTCCCTTCACATTCACACTTTCCTATTCTCCACTCAAATTGGGACAAAAAGGCTTAGGAATTGGAATAGTGTTCATATATGCTAGCAAATAAAATAGGCTTTAGGCTCAAAGGGGCTAACAAGGGATCAATGTCATTGGTAAGGAAAATTTTGGCTAAGTGACTCAATAAAAACAAAGATGGCCTAAGATCACATTCGGCATATCAAACTAGACACAATCAAGAAGCAAGAGCACACACAAGTTCTAGCATCCTCTAAGGTGATGATTCACTCACAAACGAAGAGATTAAATCATGCATTTAAATCTCGTAAGGCTCAACTCTCACGGTTTTCACATCCATGCTAGTCTAGTGCACTCTCACTCTCATCACACAAGTACTCAAAAGAAAAATTCACAAGCATACAAGTTCTTTCTCAAATCAGCTCAAACTCAAACACTCACACAAAAGAATTTCTACCTCACCCTTACAACTCACTCTACTCATCAAATCATACTCAAAGATAGCAATCAATAAGCATAAGATGATTGATAGGCATGAAATATGCAATAGCGAGTCAAAATAAAATCACCCCAAGGAGTATCTCAACAATCTAATAATCAATCAAACTCAACTCAAAGATAAGGGCGTGCATGCATGTGCAATGTAACAAGAAACATAAAAATCTCCACCCCCCCAAACTTCGACCTTGCTAGAGGTCTAAGTTTGGGGTTGTGGGTTACCTCAACCAAATAATTCCGTTTCTTTCACTAGCTTTGCACACTTCCTTGTCTCAAATTGGTTCCTTCAATCTGAATAACTCCATGATACCTCTACTCCTTTAGAGTCAAGCCTACAAGCAACTTACTCAAATATGAGGTTAAACATACGACTCAAAATAACTCCCTAATAACTAAAAACAAAGCAAATAAAAAATAATGGGTTGCCTCCCATTCAGCGCTATTTTTAAGGTCCTCATGCCGGACCAAGCTCAAAGGAGCTTATGGGACATCATACTCAAAGTTACCTCCCTTACTCTCATAAGAGTGGTGTTTGAACTCCTTTCCTTGATGTCCCTCCATCATGAGTTCCTTTCCTCTTTTCTCATTCCCAAGTGTTATGGGTCTCAACTCCTTCTTTCCTTTATCTGGAGGAGTCTTACTAATCAATTTCTTGGATTTTGACTTCTTCTTCTTAACTCCTCCTTTTCCTTCCAACTGGATCACGTCCACTTTCTTCACCTCTTCATCCTTCAACTTCTTCACTTTATCCCTATCAAAAGAACCGAGATCATAATGCTCATGGGTTAAATAATCAAGTGAAGGACTAACCAAATCATGAATATGAGAAGGATTAGGGATAGAAGGTGTGTCTTCAACACGAGGATCAATTGCATCCATGCAATACAAGCTCTCATCCTCCTTCGGGTGCTTCATGGCTTCATATAGGGAGATCTTCACTTCTTGATCATCAACCTTCAATGTAATCTTCCCATTTGCCACGTCTAGCACCATCCCCGCCGTAGCTAAGAACGGTCTTCCCATGATCAGGGGCACGTGCTCATCTTCCTCCATCTCTAGCACTACAAAGTCGGCTGGAAAAATGTGATCTCCAACTCTCACTAGGACGTCTTCAACTACACCTTGAGGTCTAGTAATAGACCGGTCGGCAAGTTGAAGCATCATCATTGTGGGTTGAAGTTCAACACCTTCCAACTTCTTGAAAAGCGACAGTGGCATCAAATTAATGCTCGCCCCGAGGTCGCACAACGCTCCCTTCTTGATCCCGTTCCCAATATCACATAGGATCGTGAAGCTCCCGGGATCATTCAGCTTCGGTGGGAGCGCCTTGTGCACTAATGCACTCACCTCGTGGTTCAGCTGCACCAACTTCGGCTCATCCACTCGCCGTCTTTTTGCGATCAAGTCCTTCAAAAACTTCGCATAGTGCGGCATCTGTTCCAAAGCATCATAAAAAGGAATATTAATATGCAATTGTTTAAAAATATCAAGGAACTTAGCGAATTTCTCATCAAGCGTTTTCTTCATAAAGCGTTGTGGATACGGGACGGGTATCACAGATTTGGGTACCCCCCATTCATCTCGCTCGGTCACTTTCACTTTCTCCCTTGCTTCCTTTGCCTTCTTCCACTTAGGAACTCTCTCAACCTCCTCCCTTTCCTTGCCCTTCTGGGACTCATCCATATCTTCATGCCTCTCAATCCCTTCACTTTCAATCCCCTTCTTAACTTGGGGCGTCTCAGAATCAGCAGGCATCTGAGGCCCTTCATAGTTGGTTCCACTTCTTAACTGGATAGCCTTGCAATGCTCCTTCGGGTTCCCCTCCGGTATTCTATTCACTGACTTTGCAATCTGACTCATCTGGAACTCTAAAGAAGTGAACCTTCGATTGTTCTCTTGTTGAGTTCTAGTCCACTAAACGTTCATCTTCTGGAGCTCTTGATCACGATGATCACCCTTCTTATGCAACTCCTTCACATCGTACTCCAAGGATGACAATCTCTTGCTACCTTCCTCAACCTTCTGAAGGATCGCTCTCAACATCTCTTCGGTTGAGGCACCGTCTTCTCCACCAGGAGGTTTAGAACCTGGATCAACACCTGCAGGAACAGTAATACCAACTTTTGGGTTAGCATAAGAAAAGTTCTCATTTTTCCTCCATGTGTTTTGAGGAGGCTGCTGGCCTCCTTGAACTCCTTGTGTGTTCCTCCATTGATTTTGAAGTGGTTGAGGACCTGGAGGTACAAATGGTTGGCCATAAGAAGGCCTTCCATACTGGTTTCCACCTTGGTAGCCATGCTGATTGTAATACGGACCTCCCATGTAATTGGCTACCTCTTGCTGTCCACTTGGTTGGTCTACTCTCTCATTCTCTACTGCATGCTCTCCAACCAAACTCTTCCCCAACTCGAGGTTGTTGATCTTCTCCATCATGGCCATCAATAGCCTTCTCGTTCCTTCTCCCTCTTCAACCTGATGCACTCTCTGAAAATCTGCATCTCCACTCCAAGCACCGGCATTCGTGACAATGTTGTCCACGATTTCCCTACACCTCTTTATGCCTTGGTTTAGAAATGCTCCGCCCGCACATGCGTCTAAATGGTCTTGCCCCGCCTTGTTGGCACCACTATAGAAGAATGCCATAATATCCCCCTCATTGTACCCGTGCTGCGGGCACTCAATCAGCATGTTTGAGTATCTCTCCCACGCTTGGCGTAAATCTTCTCCAGACTTCTGGCGAAAGGACGAAATCTCAATTCTAGCCTTGATCGTCCTAGATGGAGGGTAGAATCGCTCGAGGAATAGACGTTCGAGCTCGGCCCAAGTGGTAATACCTCCCCGCGGGAGCGTATTATCGTACCACTCCTTAGCTATTCCCGTCAATGAGAATGGGAACAGCCTAAGCCTCTTGGCATCTTCAGACATGCCATTGTAATTAAATGTTGAGGCTATCATGAGAAAACTCCTCAGGTGAGTGTGAGGATTCTCCTTCCCGATCACCCCCTTGAACTGATTCTCGGTGAGCAGCTTTAAAATCCCCGGGGATATCGAGAAGTTGTTTGCCTCAACAGGAGGCAAAGCCACTCCATCATAGTACCGTTGTGGCTGCGCTGCAAACCTCCCTCGAATAGCCATATTGTGATCGACGTTCTGAGGAACGTGTTGAGGATTAGCAGCAGGTACTGGTACTTGTTGGGGTGGTGGTGGGTAAACAGGTGGTTGGTTGTAGACATGAGGTGGATGATATGGATATGGTGGGTAAGGATAAGGTGGGTATGGGTAATGTTGGTATACTGGGTTGTTAAAAGGGTTATTTGGGTTTTGTGGGTAAGCAGGGTTGTTATGAGGATTATGGACAAGGTTCTGAGCTGGATTCCCTACGTATTGTGTATCCGGGTTTAGGCTCTGGCTATTCCCTAATGGAATTTGATTATGGCTACCACTAACTCCAGTGCCCTCAACTCGGTCTACTGCCTGATTAAAATCGTTGGCAGCATCGTCCAACTCATTATTGATATCCATTGGTTCCTTTCGTAAGTCGGCAGCGTTCATCCTTCTCAAGAAGGCTCGATTCCTTCTGGCTATTGTCTCAGGGTGCAACGGTATTCTCTCTTCGCTCGTATTGCCTTGTGAGCGTGTTTTCATAAACCTGACACACTAGCAGAAGGGTCAAAACGCAACTGTCGATTGAATACAAATAAAAAATAAAAACAGAAAATAAATCACCCACTACTAACTACTAAGCTATCTACAAGTCCTATTCAAAAGCATACAACGCCATCCCCGGCAACGGCGCCATTGACTTGAAGCGAATTTTACTAACTTCTACTAGTCGCTTACCCGCAAGCGGACGGGTTCACTGTAGTAAGAGTAAGTATAATGGCCAAGTATTATCGAACCCACGGGATAGTGTATATGCGAATAGATCCCTGAAGATCCACGCGTCGTAGTTAATATGAGTGAAATGTTTTTGGAATTTTTTTTGGAAAAAATAAATTAAAGACTGAAATAAACTAAGTAAACTTAAATACTAAAGAAAGCAAATTAACTAAGGGTTGTGTTCTAATGAGAGATGGTGATGCTCAGGATAGGAATCCCTACGTATACTAACGGAGCAGGTACATAATCAGAATAACTGTGACAAACAAGAATTAACCTAAGTCTAAGAATGCAAGGTGAAAGCTCAAGATTCTAAACCCTAATACTTTACCCTAACACTCGACTCCACTAATCCACTAACAAGTTAATGGATTGTGCTCAATTAATGAGACCCTAATTTAACTAAGGTGATGCGGTCGTCCTCCTTCGCTAAACCGGTAGATGAATTAACCTTTCCTAAACCTTCTCGTTAAGACTACTAATTGTTATTGAGTGATGCGGTCGTCCTCTCTCTAACACTTTCGTACTAAATTCAAAGGTAAAGTTCAGATTAATTATAAGAATTCATTAACCAAGAGAATTAAAACCTAACGTCACGAGTTACCCTAATTACGTACCCACAACCTACTTCTACGAGTTCATCCTACCCTAAGCATGCAAGGGTTTTAGCTAGACATGACGTTAACAAACACAAAAGCAATAGAAGAAACAACGAACATAAACATAATGAATTGAAGAACGATAATATGAAACATGAACTAGGGTTTAAAGAAATAAATACTAAGAACTGAAATTTAAATTGATAAAAACGAAGTTTAAAGCGTTAAAAGTAATCGAGCTAATTAAAATAAACTAAGAAAGAAAATAAACTAAGAATTCGTCTGCAAAACCTCAACAAAACGTAAAATAACGCTTGCTCCTCTCCTTCCTCTCCAAAAACTAAGTCTAAAATTATTTCTAAAGTTCGGGGATCCTTCAAAACGTGTTTGGAAGAGGTATATATAGGCACGGGTCGAAACGGGAGTTAATGGGCCGAAAATACGCATCCGGAGGCAAAAATCCGAAGTTGCTCGAGCAAAATGCTCGAGCGGTCCTGTTGGGATATTTTAGTTTTGATGATTTTCCAAAACAACATGTAATAGGTTTGAAAGCAGTCAGGATAGTATCTTTTAGTTTCAGGTCAGGCTAGGTTGTTTCTCAGGAGAACAGGTTATCAGTGGAGGAAGAACTCATCTGAGGGGGGAACTCAGTGAGGGGGAACTCTGCTGAGAGGAACTCAGCTGAGGGAAGAACTCTACTGAGGGGGAACTTAGTGAGGGAGAACTCACTGACAGAGCCTGAGGAAGTCAAGATGACATCACAAGGAGAACAGTCTGAAGCCATGTCAGAAGACCTGAACCTGAAGAGAAGCCTGAAGGAAGTCCCACTGAGTATAAACCTGACTATTCTAAGCTGGTCAGTAGACTACTCAGTGAAGAGCATGATCAGGAGGATCAGTGCTGTACCAAGTAGGTCCTAAAGGAGTCAGGCTACTGTGGTCAGGGAAGATTGTCATTCAGCCTTATGACAATCTTCTTGGAGAGATCTTCAAAAGTCTACTGAAAGACAACTACACTGAAGACATTCATGTCTACTGAAGATTATCAAGTCAGTGGAGGATAAGTCATCTGAAGTCAGTGTGCCCTGATCAAGTCCACTGAACCAAAGAGCCGTTGGACTCAGTCCACGTGGACCAATCAAGTCAAGACAACTCATCTGACACTGACAAGGCCGAGTTCCAAGAAAAGTAGGTGTTCCCTACTGATAGTCTGGATTCAAATGTGACTACCTCCAACGGTAACATTTGAATCTACACTATAAATACAAGCTTCCAGCTGCGATTTCAAGGGTGTGATAAGGGAAATCTACACCTACGAGCTGGTGGTGCGAGAGTGGTGCAAGTCATGAGGGAGTCATAAGGAGGCACCATCTCCATCAAGAACACTGACCTGAGTTCTTCATAATCATATGTGAGTGTTCCAGTTTGTATACTCGAGCCTATCATATACATCCTAAGCTTAGAGAGATTTTCCCAACCTTAGCTTAAAGGCTAAAACCATGTAAGGGAAAATCTCACCTAGTTGGAGAGAACCAAACCAAACTAAACCCTTTCAAGAATAGTGTTAGGTGTTGCAGTGAGGTGAGGAGAGGCAGTCCCTGAGTGAAGAGGGATGTGAGGCCAGTTCGAGAGGCAGCTCCGCGGAGGGGTGTGAGTCCAGTTGTGAGTGCACCTTGGCACGTTAAAAACAAGAATCCCGGGTAGTGGATTTCCTGTTAAATCAGGCAGTGGATGTAGGAGCTTGAGCCTCCGAACCACTTTACATTGTTGTGTTCTTTATTGCTTTACTGACTTGCATAACATCAGTGTTAAAACAAAAATTTCTCCTAATTTCCCATATTGTCTTTGTTTGTGAATGAAAAAACGGGACCAACAATTGGTATCAGAGCGGGTTGTTCACATGACCACTGATCTAGTTTTGTTAAGAAAATTGGTCAACCGAGCAGATCTTAAATGTTTGAAAACTATGGGAATTTCTGCATGTTTCAAACTATTACATGTGCTCTGACCTCATTCTTGTAATAGAAAATCTTTTTGTTAGAAGTTTTGGAATCATCAAAAAGGGGGAAATTGTTGGGATATTTTAGTTTTGATGATTTTCCAAAACAACATGTAATAGGTTTGAAAGCAGTCAGGATAGTATCTTTTAGTTTCAGGTCAGGCTAGGTTGTTTCTCAGGAGAACAGGTTATCAGTGGAGGAAGAACTCATCTGAGGGGGGAACTCAGTGAGGGGGAACTCTGCTGAGAGGAACTCAGCTGAGGGAAGAACTCTACTGAGGGGGAACTTAGTGAGGGAGAACTCACTGACAGAGCCTGAGGAAGTCAAGATGACATCACAAGGAGAACAGTCTGAAGCCATGTCAGAAGACCTGAACCTGAAGAGAAGCCTGAAGGAAGTCCCACTGAGTATAAACCTGACTATTCTAAGCTGGTCAGTAGACTACTCAGTGAAGAGCATGATCAGGAGGATCAGTGCTGTACCAAGTAGGTCCTAAAGGAGTCAGGCTACTGTGGTCAGGGAAGATTGTCATTCAGCCTTATGACAATCTTCTTGGAGAGATCTTCAAAAGTCTACTGAAAGACAACTACACTGAAGACATTCATGTCTACTGAAGATTATCAAGTCAGTGGAGGATAAGTCATCTGAAGTCAGTGTGCCCTGATCAAGTCCACTGAACCAAAGAGCCGTTGGACTCAGTCCACGTGGACCAATCAAGTCAAGACAACTCATCTGACACTGACAAGGCCGAGTTCCAAGAAAAGTAGGTGTTCCCTACTGATAGTCTGGATTCAAATGTGACTACCTCCAACGGTAACATTTGAATCTACACTATAAATACAAGCTTCCAGCTGCGATTTCAAGGGTGTGATAAGGGAAATCTACACCTACGAGCTGGTGGTGCGAGAGTGGTGCAAGTCATGAGGGAGTCATAAGGAGGCACCATCTCCATCAAAAACACTGACCTGAGTTCTTCATAATCATATGTGAGTGTTCCAGTTTGTATACTCGAGCCTATCATATACATCCTAAGCTTAGAGAGATTTTCCCAACCTTAGCTTAAAGGCTAAAACCATGTAAGGGAAAATCTCACCTAGTTGGAGAGAACCAAACCAAACTAAACCCTTTCAAGAATAGTGTTAGGTGTTGCAGTGAGGTGAGGAGAGGCAGTCCCTGAGTGAAGAGGGATGTGAGGCCAGTTCGAGAGGCAGCTCCGCGGAGGGGTGTGAGTCCAGTTGTGAGTGCACCTTGGCACGTTAAAAACAAGAATCCCGGGTAGTGGATTTCCTGTTAAATCAGGCAGTGGATGTAGGAGCTTGAGCCTCCGAACCACTTTACATTGTTGTGTTCTTTATTGCTTTACTGACTTGCATAACATCAGTGTTAAAACAAAAATTTCTCCTAATTTCCCATATTGTCTTTGTTTGTGAATGAAAAAACGGGACCAACAGGTCCCGCTCGAGTAGTGTAGCTCGAATGACACAATCGCTCGAGCGGTTCCGCTCGAGCCGGTCGTGCGCTGAAATTGCACTGTATGTTTTGGGCGCTCGAGCAATTCGCTCGAGCGGTGGCGCTCGAGCTGCTCGAGCGCAAGAAAAGTTCTGTAAGTCTTAGGCGCTCGAGCAATGCGCTCGAGCGGTGGCGCTCGACCTAGTCACTCGAGTGACTTCCAACTCATCCAACTAATACTTTTCCTCGTCCGCACTAATACCAATCGTATTTCTTCAATATCTTCTCATCCGGGCATCCGTTTGAGTCGATTCAAAGTCTTACGAACTCCGTTTTTCGTCCTCTATTCACCTATGAGCATCAAAGAGACAAATTCATCAATGTGTAGAAATAATGCTCAATTGACTCTAAAAACTCAATAAATTCGACCAAAACTAGGGCGTTTCTAGCTACGAATCATGACAATTTCACGCCTAATCAGCAGCTCAACCCCAACAAGTACTGCCACTATCATCAAACCGTCGGGCACAACACAAGTGAGTGCCGCGACCTCCTGAAGCAGCTCTGGCGACTCTTCGAGGAGGGGAAGCTGGAGGAGTTCGTGAAGAGGCCTGCGGCTAGTCCTGAAGCTCAAGCTGCTGCCCACCCCGTGGAGCCAAACCGGGAGGCAGCCCTCATATGCCCACCGATGCCAGAGCAGCAGGACCGACGGGCGGTCAACATGCTCTCCCCGGTGGGAGGCTTCGCGCCCACCACCTCGCTGTCCAACCGCAGGCAGAAGAGCGAGCTACGGGCAATGGACAACGTCCACCAAATCACCATGCCGGTCAACATGACGGTAAGAGAGACAGACCTCCTCGCCTTCAAGGAGGAAGATCGTACTGGGGTCATCTACCCGAACCACGACGCTTTGGTCGTGTCCGTCAACATCATGGGCGTCACCGTCCATCGCATGCTCGTCGACAACGGGGCCTACTGCAACATTCTCTTCAAGACCGCGCTCGACCAACTGGACAACTCCTTTGAAAAGTATGTAGAGCCATGCGACCATGTCATCAAGGGCTTCGGCGACGCCACAGTAAAACCCTACGGGATAGTTAGGCTAGCCGTAGAATTAGTTTCTAGTATAGACGCTGAGGTTAAGGCTTCGAAACAACTCGACTTTATTATTGTCGACCAGCCGTCAACCTATAATGGGTTTCTCGGCAGGCCATTCGAGTACGAGTTCGAAGCCGCCGCCTCAGCATTCTATTATTGTATCAAGTTCCCAACCCCCTCCGGGAAGGTTGGGACTCTTAAGGGAAATCAGAAAATGGCACGCGAATGTTTGGCGTATATCGATGTTATTTCAAATTCTGCAAATCTAGATTATGTCTGCACAATCGGGGAGGGAGACATGGAAGTAGACGAAGAAAACCTACCCACTGCCCGCCCGATGGAAGAAGACTCACCGAATTTTGAAAACATCCAAGTCGACCTAGAGCCAAGGCTCGGGTACGAACCCATGGAGATCGATAAAACCCTAACGGGACAGATCGACGATCCACGCTACGGCGAGCGAGGAGCCAGTCCGATCGAAAAATTGATTTTGGTCACAATGAAGAATCGGCCGGAAGTAAGTGTTCAACTCGGTTCATCGATGACCGACGAGATGCGGGCAACGATGACCGCATTTTTAGAAAAGAATTTAGACGTGTTCGCATGGTCCTACGAAGACATGGTCGGGATCGATCCAGCTGTATGTTCACACCAATTGCACATTGACCCATCCCGCAAGCCAATCTCACAGAAAAGAAGAAAATTCGGCCCAGACAAATACGCGGTCATTGCCACTGAAGTCAAAAAGCTGCTCGACAACAAGCTCATCGGGATGGTCGACCCCGACGACAAGCCCCAATGGGTATCCAACGCCGTCCTCGTCAAGAAGAGCAACAACACCTGGCGGCTGTGCATCGATTTCACGGACCTGAACAAAGCTTGCCCTAAAGATCACTTCCCGATGCCACACATCGACCATCTGGTGGACAGCACGGCCGAGCACGAGATGCTCACTTTCATGGACGCATTTGCCGGCTACCACCAGATCCCGATGGCCGCAGACGACCAGAAACACACCACTTTCCTCACCGAGAAAAACATGTACTTCTGGAAGCGGATGCCGTTCGGACTCATGAACGCGGGGGCAACTTACCAAAGGCTGGTCAACCACATGTTTCACGACCAAATCGGGACGACCATGGAGGTATATATCGACGACATCGTCGTCAAAAGTGAGAAGGAAGAAGACCACCTCACACACCTAGCCGAAACATTCGAAATCTTGAGAAAGTATCGGATGAGGCTCAACCCGAAAAAGTGCAGTTTCGGCGTCGAGTCGGGCAAGTTCTTTGGGCACATGGTTAGTCAGCGAGGAATCGAGGCTAACCCGACCAAGGTGCAGGCGATCCTCGACATGAGCCCTCCCTGCACGGTGAAGGAGGTGCAGAGGGTGACGGGAAGCCTAGCCGCTCTCAGCCGTTTTATCTCCCGCATGGGGGACCGATGCAAGCCTTTATTTGACAGCATGCGGAAGGGGAAACTCAACTGGACTCCCCAGAGTCAGCTCGCTTTCGATAACTTGAAAGCATACCTGTCAAACGCCCAGGTGCTGGCCAAACCCGTCCCCGGCGAGAAGCTTTTCCTATACTTGGCGGCCTCAGACTCAGCTCTCAGCGCCGTGCTAGTGCGGGCTGAGGGGCAGGCACATCTGCCAATCTACTATGTCAGCCAGACACTCCACGACGCCGAGCTACGGTACCCGTCCCTGGAAAAATTAGCTTACGCTCTAGTAATGAGTGTACGCAAGTTGCGCCCATACTTTTTCGATCATCAAGTAGAAGTACTAACCACAATGCCACTTGGCCAAGTGCTACATCGACCAGACACGGCGGGCAGGTACCTCAAGTGGGCAGTTGAAATTGGGCAGTTCGGAGTCACGTACGCTCCCCGAACATCCATCAAAGGCCAAGCCATGGCCAACTTCATTGTCGAGCTCACTTACCCGGAGGCGATGTCCAAGATCGAGCAGCCTCCGTGGAAAATGTACGTAGGCGGATCTTCCACGACTATGCGGGCGGGCGCGGGAATTGTCCTTCTCAGCCCGTCCGGCCAGTCATTCACGACAGCCATCAGGTTCGGTTTCCACGCGACCAACAATGAGGCCGAATACGAAGCACTAATCAACGACTTGGAAATGGCCATGGCCATGGGAGTGAAGAGGCTCCAAGTCTACAGCGACTCGCAACTAGTTACATGCCAAATCTCAGGAGAATACGAGGCGCGCAGCGATAGGATGTTGGCCTACCAAGGTCTGGCCAAGAACCTCCTCGAAAAATTCAACCAAGTCCACATTGAGGTGGTACCCCGACTTGACAATACTCAAGCGGACACTCTTGCCCGCCTTGCAACATCCGAGGGGGCAGCCGACATGTCACAAATCACAGTCACCTACCTGACCGCCCCGTCTAGCTCGAACCAGCGGGTGACCAACCTGGGGCAGGAGGAGGACAACTGGATGACTCCCATTCTGAAATACATCCGCGACGGCCAGCTCCCAAACGATCGAGTAGCTGCTAGACAGTTACAGCTTCGGGCGGCACGGTACACGATCATCGGGGACCAGTTGTACAAGCGAGGCTTCGCCTTACCCCTACTAAAATGCATAACGTCAGGGCAAGGAAGGAAGATCTTGGTGGAAGTCCATGAAGGACGCTCAGGTGCTCACCCAGAAGGTTATCCGGCAGGGATACTTCTGGCCCACTCTAAAGAGGGACGCGATCAACTATGCGCGGGCATGCCACAAGTGTCAAGTCTATTCGCCAGCAATCCACCAGGCTCCAACCGAGCTCATATCAATCCTGAGCCCGTGGCCGTTCGCAAAGTGGGGGATCGATCTCATTGGTCCTTTGCCTACAGCCCCGGGCAGCGTCAAGTACGCAATTGTTGTCGTGGATTACTTTACCAAATGGGCGGAGGCAGAGTCATTGAAGATGATCGACCAGGAGCATGTCATTAGGTTCATCTGGCGCAATATAATCTGTCGATTCAGCCTCCCACAGATAATCATTTCGGACAACGGGAAATAGTTCGACGGGTTGGAGATGGAAAGATTCTGCCAGAAACACAAGATCAAGAGGCTGTTCTCGTCACCCTACCACCCCCAGTCGAACGGGCAGGTCGAGGCAGTAAACAAGATAATCAAACACACGTTGAAGACAAGGTTGGAGGAGAGCAAGGGAACATGGGCGAGCAAGCTACCCGAAGTGTTATGGTCATACAGAACAACATGTCGCACCGCAACCGGGGAGACTCCTTTCGCTCTAGCCTTCGGAACGGAGGCAGTCATCCCGACCGAGGTCATCATCCCGAGCCTCCGCACCTCACAACCCGTGGGGACCAAGAACGACCAAGCCATGCTAAACGAGTTGGACCTGCTGGAGGAGAGAAGGCTGTCCGCAGAACAAAGAAACATAGCTTACAAACGCCGGACTGAAAAATACTTCAACTCGAAAATCAAAATCAGAGAGTTCGAAACCGGGGACCTGGTGCTCCGACGGACGGTCGGGCAACCCAAGGGGGCATTTGGTCCGAATTGGGAGGGACCCCTAAAGATCTCCAGGCGCCTAGCCAACGGAGCCTACGAGCTGGAAAGCCTTGAGGGCAACCCGGCCCAATACCCTTGGAACGCCTCCCTACTCAAAAGATACTACCAGTGACGGCGAAGTAGTTTAGCCTAAGTCTTCATGACGAGCAACCTCGATGTAATCGCTCTTCGAGCGCAAAGTTGTAATGAATAAAAGTGGTTGTTAATTCAATCCCATCTTCGTGAAGTTGCTGCCCGACATTCGGCTAAAGCACTTCATTAATTAATCTGTTGGTTAATTCTTTAAGCGGTTGTTAATACAATCCCATCTTCGTGAAGTCGCTGCCCGACATTCGGCTAAAGCACTTCATTAATTAATCTGTTGGTTAATTATTTAAGCAGTTGTTAATTCAATCCCATCTTCGTGGAGTCGCTGCCCGACATTCGGCTAAAGCACTTCATTAATTAATCTGTTGGTTAATTCTTTAAGCGGTTGTTAATACAATCCCATCTTCGTGAAATCGCTGCCCGCCTATCGGCCAAAGCACTTCACTCATTAATCGCGATTCAATCCCGTTATAAATTCATTTATCAAACCAAGATTCAAGAAAACGAGGACGAAAAGCAACAATAAGGGAAAGAGACGGTTTCATTAATATTCAAAAAAGGAAAGGGAAGATTACAACGTCCTGCGGCCAACAAACTTGGAAATAAAGGAAAAGAAAAATATTCAGGGAGCCACCGCGTCCACCACACCCGGATCCTCGACCACCTCCTCGTCGGCCAGAGGGTAGGTGAAGGTCGCTGGGTCGCCGAGGAACGACAGGTCCAACCCGAGATCGACCAAATCCTTCAGAGTGATGTCGTAGTCCGGGGAAGGAGGATTGGACTCAACATAACTCCTCAGGTCCTCCAGATGCCCGGAGTAGTCGGCCTGGGGATTCCGACGGAGCAAGGAACGAATCGAGTCGGCATACGCGTTGATGTAGACCATGGAGCCTGCCGACTCATTTTCGCGCTCAAGGCGGGTTCGCTCGGTAGCCAGGCGCTCGTCGGCCTCCGCAGCAAGGGCCTCACGCGCCCTTCGAACCTCCTCAGCCGTCTTCGCCTCGGCTTCGGTGCGCGCCTTCCTCTCCTCCTCGCAGGCGCCCTCTAGCTCTACCCGACTCGCGCGGGCGGCCTCCAACTCCTCCCGGAGCTTTTTGTTCTCCTCTTCCAGACGGGCGGCTTCGTCTCTCTTCGTCTGGAAGGCCGCCTTGTAAGAGGAGGCAGTCCGCATCTCCCGCTCGAAGTCCAGCATGATGCCCTCCATGGCAATAGTGTTGCGGGAAGTGCGGATGGCCGCCGCCCTCATCCGGTCAGCGAGCGAGACGGTCCGTGTGGCTTTTGGCAGTTAAGGGTCCAAGACCGGGGCAGGTTCAGAACGGCGCGACGAAGGTCCTCCGGCCAGGACTCCGGCACCGCCTCCGAGTACGGAGGGTCCTGCGAGCGCAGGAAATGAAGGACCTCGGACGGGGGCAGTGGATCAGGCCTACAAAACGGCGGAGAGGAAAGTTGGGTTAAGTTTCCTAAATTGCAAAAACGGCCAGAAAACTTGGAAAAGGAAACGACGCGAGAAAGACACTTACGTGAGGTGGTTGCCCCAGCCGAGATAGGAGAAATCGCTCCGATCGTGAGGAGCGGAAGCCGGGCCTCCAATGGTCGCCTCGACGGTACCAGCTACCAGCCCGCCGCTGACCGGATCCACGTCCACGGTCACCATCGCCGGGTCGACCGAGGTTTGACCCTCAACCCGGGCCTGTTTCGTCGGTTGTTGGCCGTCCATCGGGGAGGAGGTAGCCGGGGGCGCCGGGGTCGACGGCTGACTGCGGATCACCACCCCAGTGGCGCTGACCGCTCCCCGCTTCGCCGTAGCACTCTTTTTGGGAGCCATGTCGACGGTCTCCTCGGACGATTCAACGTTCACGATGGGTATGGCTGCCTGACCAGATTCGGGTACTGCCCTCGGGGAGGCTTCCGCGGAAGTAGACGGTGTGGAGGATTCAGCCGGGAAGCGCTGCGCTGCAAGAGGAATAACGTGTTAAAAATCGAGAAGGCTAGAGCGAGCATGAAAAAGAGTGAGTCGGGGAGAGTCTTACCACCAAAATCCAGATGGCGCGGGAAGGTTTGGAGCCCGGACAACCTTCGGTACTCGTTGTCATTGAGGAGGTCGACGTCACGGTTATCCGCGCTCTCAGACTTCACCAAGGCAAGAGCCTGTCTGAAGTCGGCGGTCAGGTCGGCCTGGTTTGGGACCGCGCAGCCTGCACAGTGAAAGAAGAATTAGATCAGTACTAAGGGACGAATGAGAAATTTTATATTTACCTCGGTGGTTGCGATCCCGATACTACCGGGGAACCGGGATGGTGTGCCCGTCAATACCAACGCTCTCCCAAGCGCCGCCGACCCACCACCACTTTTCCTGCCAGTGCGTCACCTTCGACGAGATGCCGAAGATAATGGCGTCGCCACCCCGGGGCTTCACGGAGTAATACCCGTGGTTCATCCGTCCAACCGAGGCCACGGTGTAATACAAGTAGTTAATCTCGGACGGAGTAGGCATACGGTGTAGCCCGCGCCGACCGAGAGCAACCATTGCCCCCAGAATGTAGCTCCACCCGTTTGGGGTGATCTGGGTGATCGACAAGTTCCAGGCAGCGAGGAGCTTGGAAATGGCCGGGTGAAGCGGGAAGCGGAGCCCGGCATGGAGTGTGTCCGAGTTGATGGCAATTAGGCCTTCCGGAGGTTGGTCAGCCCGTTCGTCCTCCCGGGGAGCATAGAAGAAGACGTCGGAGGGCGCCTGGAAAGTCCAATACAGCTCCTTTAAATCGGCGTCCGGGGGGAGGCAGCTGGGGCGGCGAGAGGCCCTAAATTCGGTATCCCAGGCCTCGAGATATGCACGGGCAGAGCGCCTTCGCACGAACCGGCTCATATATTTCGAGTAATCGAACCCGATTAGTCGGCTGTCCGCGTAGTCTATTTGGTCGGGCACAGCTTCCCGCGCGAACAGAAAATTCTCGGCTCTGGGCGGGTAGGATGAGACCGGGGAAACGCTTAAAGCCTCCCCCTCTCGTTGGGGGCTCATCCCCTCCAAGTCTTCAGCGAAGGCATCCACGTCCGTGGAATTGCCCTCGCCCTCTCTGGCGGCGGCGGCGCGGGACGTTCCCTCCCCGGCCGGGTGGATAGGCCTCTCGATATCGGCGGCGGTGCGTTGGCGGAAGTGAAAGGCATCGGCGGCCCCGATGCTTTCAGCGGAGTCACTCATGGCGAAGGGAGAGTGGAAAGAAGAAAATTTCGAGGAAGAAAGCAAGAAATTACCTTGGGACTCGAAAAAGATCGCCGGAATCTGGGGAACTCACCGGAAAACTGGAATCTTCCTTAGGGGGGCACGAGATTGCAAGAGAGTAAAAATTGTATAATGGGCTGAGAGCCCCAATTTATAGAAGAAATATGAGGGACTAAATTGCAAAAAAACGGGGTCAAAACTGGAATAAAGCAAAACTCAGGGGGCGCGTGGGGGCCATGCGCGCAACGGTTGGGGGGCAGGTTCGGCGGACGTGACCCCTGGATTTTTGCGCATCAGTCACGCCATCCCGTGACGTCATCAGGCGCGACATACGAGGCGTCGTCTCGGGAGCCGAAACATCACCCCCAGAATTCAAATTCAAATTCAAAAGTCTGCAGTTCGACCAGCCCGCCACCCGACGACCGCAGCCCCCCGATGTCGGGCTGGTGGGGCAATTGTTACACCCGATATTTACTACCCGACCCATCGGGTATCAGACATAAACCCACTTACTGTAGCGGGCTCGGATAAGAGTAGTCCGCCGTCTGGTCAGACAGACGGGCGGGGACCTAGAGGCTACCCGACGCAAGCCTCTGGGAGCTGCCGGGCAGGGTACTTATAACCCACAGGCCCGGGCTTTAGGCGGCCAGCGACGAGCACCGGGGCAGACGCTCTACCCGCCTACCCGTAAATGAACCACCAAGGTACTCTCGTCCGGACTCCTCCTGATACCCGAGTACCCGTCTGCCCGACCCCAGGCTGCGCCAGCTGTGAGAGGATGTCGGGTGCCATCAGTCCAGAGGATGTGACAGGGTCAAAGAGGGCAGTTGGGGCTAAGTCCAATCATCTCAGGGGTGACAGCGCCATGTGGCGTCTTCTCATTGGCTCGTAGGGGGGGTTGTAGCCACTCATTACCTTCCAGCTAGGAGTAGGGGGGACCCACATGTCTACCAACCAAGCATGGGGAAACCCACCTTGTACACTATAAATAGGGCTTTTAATGCCCAAATGTAGGACACAACACATTTATTGCAAATATACTCTTGAGAGCTCATTTACTCTCTCATTTATTACTTCTTGTTATCATAAATATCGAATCCTACCCGCTAGGAACCCGACAGCGAGATCCGACATAAATCGCTGTCAACACCCATTAACCCTAAAAAATTCGGCCATCACTCTTTATAAATAGGGGATGATTACTTCATCCCCAAGTACATAATTCCATGTGTTGGAAAAATCAAGAGCATAGATATTTTTCTTTTTCCTTAGTTATTTAAATTATTCGAAAGCATCTCCCACCGGTGATCGAATAAGGCAAAAGGGAATACTTGAGAAGGTTTTTGGGTTGATAAAGCGCATACGTGTTTGTCCCGTTTTATTCAAAGGTCAAGTTCTACAAGAGGTACGTAAATCACATATTATCTTGTTTATTCCGTCATAGATTATATGTGAATTAATTCAACATGCATGATGTTAAATTGGTTGTTGGAATTATTATTTGAATTAATTAGGATTAATTCATGCTAGTAATAATTGTGTTTAAATTAGTATTTAAATTTCATCCCGAATAGATTCCGGGCACCCCTATTTCCCCAACAACTGGTATCAGAGCTACGGTTTCGGGCTCTGATCTTTAAATTGGAATTTAAATTGTTAACATTAAATTAAAATTGGATAGTAGAATTGCTAGATCTTTTTTTGCAGGTATCCAATTGTCATGATTTTAATGTTGTTATTTTTCATGCGTGTGAATTAATTATTTTTTAATTCGATTCGTTCGAATTCGTTTTTCTCGTGAAAAAAATCCACGAGTAGATTAGTTGTTTTTATTTTGATTCGATCATTGTAATAGACTAGTCTAGATCTAGTATTTATTTTTTTTGAAAAATAAATTGTAACCGGATCGTGACGAAGAACAAAGAATTAAAGACGGCGTACCCGGACGACGCATGCATGCGCGGCGCATGCATGGATGTAAAATCGTGCATGGGGTGAAGAAAACGAGAACGAACGTCGAAACCCGGCGCACGGGGTGCGCAAGGCGCACGACCCGCGCACGACGGGTGGCCGACGCCGCGCAAGTGCGGGCGCGCTTCGGCGCTCGGCATGTAGCGCTTCTGCGCTCGGCAGCCGGTGCTTCAGTGCCTCGGCTGCTTGGCCGAGAGGCGCACGGGCCCACTCCGTGGGCCGACGCGTGCCGTATCTCGGGCCGTGGAATTTTTTCGGTTCTGTTTTTTTTTTCGTGTGATTTTAAACGTCGTCCCGAACCCCAAACGATGCTGTTTTTTATGAAGTGTTGCTGTTCGAGTGGGAGCGTGTCGAGACGAACGATGGAAAGCAACAAGGACGATTTTTCGCATCAAGACGTGAAGAAATTAAACCGTGACAATTGGATTTGAGTGCTCCAATGTGTTTAATTTTTTTTATGGATGTTTTATTTCGTGCACTTATTATTAATTGTTAATATGTGTTTGCATGAATTTAATTGTCCAAGAAAAACCTTACTTTCGAAAATTACTAAGTATGTTTATTTAATCGCAATTTTATTCCGGATATTAAAATTGGATTAATTTGGCCTCCATAATTTATTTATTTGTGAAGTTCTTTTGGAATACATTTCCCCCTCGGATCGGCCAAAAGAACGGATTTCACATGAATAAATTCCGAAAGGATGATTGTGGATTATTACTAGTGGCGGTATTGACCCTCACCTCGAGTGGCTTGCTCAAAACGAAATAATAATCCTGTATTTAATTATGGTTATTACTTAGGCATAGGAAATTGATATTAACTTACTCCCCTCGGAGTCCCTGTCAATTTCTATGTGGTCAAAGTGGGAGCCAACTATTAATTTTGAATTAAGGATTTGTAACTTTTAAGTTTGTGATCCACTTGAATGTATTTAAATGTATAGACCACATCTCGTGGCGCATTTAGATTGTTTCGAGATGTTGGCTGATGCATGATTATATTGTTTTAAGGTTTCAATATAATTGATGTGATCGAATTATGTGATAATTTCGTATTTTTCTAGATATTGATATGAATGTATGTTTTATTCTCAGTTCATCATGTCGCAACCTTTTAATCCACTGTTTAGTATACTTAAAGATAACAAACTTGTTGGTGAGAACTATGTTGATTGGAAACGTAACCTTGATATTGTCCTAACCGCTCAACACCACAAATGGGTACTTACTACTCCTAAGCCCCAAGAGCCTGCCGAAGATGCGAACAAGGCGGTCAAGAAAGAGCATAAGAGTTGGTTTGACTCCGATGAGATGGCTAGGTGTACTATTCTGGCTTCAATGTCAGATGTGTTGCAACACCAACACCAACACCAACACATGGAGACCGCCTCTGAGATAATGCTCAATCTTGAAGCGATGTTTAAACATCAGAACCGTACAGCTAGGCAAATCACCATGCGAAAGATGCTTTCGTTGAAGATGGTGGAAGGTACGCCCGAAAGGGATCACGTTATCGAGATGATGGGTTATCTCAATAAGTTGGAAGTACTTGGTGCGGAATTTGATCTCCCTACTATGGTCGATTTCGTTCTCCATTCTCTGCTGAAGAGCTTTGAGCAGTTTCAGTTGAACTATCAAATGAATGACCGGGCAAATAGTTTGCCCGAGCTCTTGCAAGCTTTGGTATCGGCGGAGACATTAATGGATCATCAAAATGTTGCTATGGTGGAAAACGGTCCGTCTGCCTCTTCGGGTCCCAAGGGAGGGAAGAAGAGGAAGAGGACGAAAGGCCAGACCCAAACGAATCCAACCGTTGCGAAACCCAAGGCAAAGGGAGAAGGAGGTGGAAAGAAAGCTGCTAAGGGTAAGTGCTTCAATTGTGGTGAAAAGGGACATTGGAGGGCGACCTGTTCTAAGCCTAAGAAGGCGGGAAAGAAAGGTAAGTCTCATGCTTTAGTCATTGAAACATATGTTGCGGCGTATGCTGCACACGTTTGGGTAGTGGATACCGGGGCAACTGATCATATTTGTTTCACTCTTCAGGGGTTCCAGCTAACCCGGCGAATTAGCAAGAATGAGATCACCATCACTTTGGGCGATGCTACGAGGGTGACAGCCGAAGCAGTGGGAGTCGTGCACCTATCTTTTGAAGATAGAGTTTGTTGTGGCACAAATAATCCCGTATTTGGCCTAAATACTATCTCAGAATCGGGGTATACCGGAATCGGGGTTTAGGCCCCGACAACAGGATTTCAGCATCAAATAGTCCGACGGAATCAAAGGTCAAACATCAGTAAAGATATCGAAATACTGACAAGATATTGTAATAATAGATTTATTGCTTTTCATAATTGTTTATTAGATCTACGATTGTAATAAATACCCTAAATAAAGGGTCAGGATGACTTCCTTAGTTAGAAGCTTGGGGCTCTATAAATAGAGGCCCCAACCCATTGTAAAAGAGAGCTCATTTTAGCTTTCTCCTCCCCAACAAAATTCTCCCCACATAAATAAAATACTAGGCAAGGGAGACCCTCTTTATGGACTCCCAAAGCCATCTTCAAGGGAAGAACTCATCAGAGATCTTCCCCCATTCTTGTGTTCTTCGTGTTCATATTATTTCATATGTTTGTTACCCGATAATCGGGACTACCCCTATAGCCACATAAATTCGTCACCTAGATCCGGTAAAATCGGTAACAACAAATGGCGCTAGAAGGAGGGTATCCTCAACAATCTCACTTGTTCATGTGTGGACACGAAGATCCGTCCAGAAAATTCATCAAAAGAGTCTACAAAATAAAGTTAAGTTTTCTTTCTTCAAAGCTTTTTCCAAGTCCAACAATGGAGTTTCTGCACCAGTCAATTAAATTGAAAGTTCACAAATTTGTCTAGTGGCTTCAGGCCATTTCGTCCTTTTATATATATATTTATAATTTCATATCAAAATCATCATTTCTGTCCCAAGATTCCAAATCTGCAAAACATACAACTAACATCCTGTTTTCTTCGAGTTTCATTAAAAGCCAACTATGGTGTTATGGAGCTCGTATAAAATTTCCAATGAGACTTTTCCTTCCAAGTTTCCTTTATTTCTGCAGTAGTGAAAATTTCAAGATCTACTACTTTTTATCCAATAAAACCCCAGATATTCCATGGCCAATAAAATTTGTAGGCCGTAGTTCATGAATCAATTCCTAAAACCAGCAAAATTGTACATTATCTCTCTGCACCTCTCTCTCTACCCATACACACATGTGCAGGGGAAGAGACCCAAATTTCATGATTATACAAAACAATTCCTAAATATCCATACTAAACATTCAAAAATCTTACAAAACAATACCATAGCTTCAAGCCGATTAACCCCAGAACAATCCAAACAGAAACCCATTTTCACTATGCTCTTTTCTCCCTAGAAACCAGGTTTCATGTATACGCAAAATTCCTAAATTCCCACCTATACATTCACAAATCAAAGAGATATTCAAAAACTCTACAGAAAATTTCCAGGGCATCAAGCCCAATTTATTCCTACGAAAAATCTCAACAAGTACTACAGTTGTATCCTCAACAAGGGCGAGCGCCGCCCGGCCGCCAAATTCCCACCGGAGCAGCCACGAGCCTGTGAAGAGACAAAGGAGTTTAAAAAAAAAAAAGGGGGGGGGGGGGAGGGGGGGGCTACCGACCTCCGGCCTCGTTCCACAGCGGCCGACCCCGGCCTCGCACCGCAAAAGCCGACCTCCGGCCTCGTTCCGCAGCGGCCAACCCCGGCCTCGCACCGCAACAGCCGGCCTCCGGCCTCGTTCCGCAGCGGCCGACCCCCTGCCTCGCACCGCAATGGCCGACCTCCGGCCTCGTTCCGCAGCAACCGATCTCGGCCTCGCACTGCAACGGCCGGCCCCCGGCCTCGCACCGCAACGGCCGACCCCCGGCCTCGCACCATTACGGCCAACCTCGGCCTCCGATCCCCGAGCACAGCAGCCCGGTCGTTGAGATCGGCAATTTTCCTCCCAGCCAAAGTCGAATTCCATTTCGCCGGGGCCGGGGAGCGACCCCAATCTCATCACCAGCAAGAGCGATCTCGGCAAACCCGTTCATTGTCGTGTACGGTTACAACAGCCGACAAGCATGACTAAGATCGCCGGGTGCGGCACCTCTCTTATTCAATCACCGCCGATCGTAAATGACTCATCGCCGACTACCGACCTCTCGTCGTACACCAAGCTCCGCATCCGCCCGCCGAGTACAGAGATCGGGAACATTTCCCCACCGAGCGTCAATCATTGAGGTCAGCCACAATCACCGAACGAGTCCCCGAAAAAGCCAACCTTGGCCGGCAATCGCTCATCCTGGCCACCGCCGAGGACCAGAGAATGTCAGTCCACGCCTAACGCTCCGAGCGCGACACAATCAGCGCTCACGTGATCTCAGCCCCCTCCTATCTCGACATCAATTGCCACCAACCGCCATATCCGACCACAATCATTGTCGGCCTCCTTAACCGTCACTCGCCTCGATCTGAGCCCCGCCGACCCCAGCCACCACCGAGCTTCGAGGCATCCAATCGCCGCCACGACTGCAAGGGTCCGTTACCTCTCTGACCCCACGCCAACCCCGTTTGCCTCCGGTTCATCCACCACACGGCGCCGCCAGGATCGAACATCACCGCCCAGTCATTATTCGCGGCCACCCTTCATTGTCAATTCCGATTTCTCAATTTTTTAAATTCAGGAATTTGGGATGGAGGACGGCCTCGAAGAGTCTGGAACCTAACAATTCATGTGGGCATTTGACCGGAGGGGGATGCAGTTTGAATTTCTAGGCTCGTGGGTTTTTTTTTTTTTATCTCAAGAGAAGTACACCTGGCCGATTTAATATCCAAGAATGGGTCAAACTAAGAAACCTTTGGGCCTTCGTATTATTGGGAAGCTATTGGGCCTCCTTTTACAGTATGATAATTAGGCCTGTTATGATCGGACAACAATGATGGGCCATTTATAATTCTCTGGCCCCCAGTCGATAATAGTCCAATATGGTTGTTCGACCGAGATAAAATTTATTACAGTCATCCAAGAGCTACTACAACGTCTCGAAAGAATCTACGGGCAGTCCTTTTGCCCATCTCAATTCAGGTTTTCTCCAATTACTTCCTTTTAATGTATTACAACTCAAATATATTTACAATACATTAAAAGCCGGGGGGCATGAGTACCCGTATCTAGATATGATTTTGGATAATCCAAAACAAAATTTTTGAATCTCGAAATTTCCGTATCTTTATCCGCCCTCATCGGCGTTGATCCGTCCGCCTCCGTGCGTCGACGTCTCGTCCGCCTTCTTAGGCGTTGACATTTTTTATCCGCCTTCATTGGCGTTGATCTGTCCGCCTCCGTGGCGTCGATATCTCATCCGCCTTCTTAGGCGTTGACGTGTTTTATCCGCCCTCATCGGCGTTGATCCGTCCGCCTCCGTGGCGTCGACGTCTCGTCCGCCTTCTTAGGCGTTGACGTTTTTTATCCGCCTTCATCGGCGTTGATCCGTCCGCCTCCGTGGCGTCGACGTCTCGTCCGCCTTCTTAGTCGTTGACCTTTTTTATCCGCCCTCATCGGCGTTGATCTGTCCACCTCCGTGGTGTCGACATCTCGTCCGCCTTCTTAGGCGTTGACGTGTTTTATCCGCCCTCATCAGTGTTGATCCGTCCGCCTCCGTGGTGTCGATGTCTCGTCCGCCTTCTTAGGCGTTGACGTTTTTTATCCGCCCTCATCGGCGTTGATCCGTCCACCTCCGTGGCGTCGACGTCTCGTCCGCCTTCTTAGGCGTTGACGTTTTTTATCCGCCTTCATCGGCGTTGATCTGTCCGCCTTCTTTGGCGTTGACGTGTTTTATCCGCCCTCATCGGCGTTGATCCGTCCGCCTCCGTGGCGTCGATTTCTTGTGCTTGGGCATTGACTTTCTTTATCCGCCTTCATCGGCGTAGATTTTTCCGCTTTAATTAGCGATGATTTGTCCGTCTTCACCGACGTTGACCACCCGATTACAATCGGTCAGGAACAAGATCAAAATCTAAGTTCAAAAGTGGGGGCCCACCCTCAAGCGGTCGGCCCTCCACACTTAGTACCAAATGGGCCGGCCCCAAAGCGGTCGGTCCACCCAAAAAATCTAAGTTCAAAAGCGGGGGCCCGCCCTCAAGCGGTCGGCCCTCCACACTTAGTACCAAATGGGCCGGCCCCAAAGTGGTCGGTCCACCTAAAAAATCTAAGTTCAAAAGCGGGGGCCCGCCCCCAAGCGGTCGACCCTCCACACTTAGTACAAAAATTAGGCCGGCCCCAAAGCGGTCGGCCTATCACATAGGCCATAGTGCCACCAGCTGTGCAAACAGAAAAAGCCTCATACGAAGAGCCTAGCCTCGAGTACGAGCACAGAAAAAGCCTCGTACGAAGAGCATAGCCTCGAGTACGAGCACAGAAAAAGCCTTGTACGAAGAGCCTAGCCTCGAGTACGAGCACAAATAAAGCCTCGTACGAAGAGCATAGCCTCGAGTACGAGCACAAAAAAGCCTCGTACGAAGAGCCTAGCCTCGAGTACGAGCACATAAAAAGCCTCGTATGAAGAGCGTAGCCTCGAGTACGAGCACAAAAAAGCCTCGTACGAAGAGCCTAGCCTCGAGTACGAGCATAGAAAAAGCCTCGTACGAAGAGCCTATCCTCGAGTACGAGCACATAAAAAGCCTCGTACGAAGAGCATAGCCTCGAGTACGAGCACAAAAAAGCCTCGTACGAAGAGCCTAACCTCGAGTACGAGCATAGAAAAAGCCTCGTACGAAGAGCCTAGCCTCGAGTACGAGCACAGAAAAAGCCTCGTACGAAGAGCGTAGCCTCGAGTACGAGCACAAAAAAACCTCGTACGAAGAGCCTAGCCTCGAGTACGAGCATAGAAAAAGCCTCGTACGAAGAGCCTAGCCTCGAGTACGAGCACAGAAAAAGCCTCGTACGAAGAGCATAGCCTCGAGTACGAGCACAAAAAAGCCTCGTACGAAGAGCATAGCCTCGAGTACGAGCACAAAAAAGCCTCGTACGAAGAGCCTAGCCTCGAGTACGAGCATAGAAAAAGCCTCGTACGAAGAGCCTAGCCTCGAGTACGAGCACAGAAAAAGCCTCTTATGAAGAGCATAGCCTCGAGTACGAGCACAGAAAAAGCCTCGTACGAAGAGCATAGCCTCGAGTACGAGCACAGAAAAAGCCTCGTACGAAGAGCCTAGCCTCGAGTACGAGCACAGAAAAAGCCTCGTACGAAGGGCATAGCCTCGAGTACGAGCACAGAAAAAACCTTGTACGAAGAGCCTAGCCTCGAGTACGAGCACAGAAAAAGCCTCGTACGAAGAGCCTAGCCTCGAGTACGAGCACAGAAAAAGCTTCGTACGAAGAGCCTAGCCTCAAGTACGAGCATAGAAAAATCCTTGTACGAATAGCCCCGCCTCAAAGTTTGAGCACATAATTACACAGTAAGGAAGTTAGAGCCCCTAAATTACGAGCACCTGAAGACTGGTGACTCGGGGGCACGACGGGAGATCGATTCCCGCCTAACTCAGTCAGATTCAAAATACACCAAGCCACAAATAATATTGAAGATCTTTTCGTCAGGGTCTTTACCACCAAAGTCCCCATGGGACACCCGAGCTATCTTATCAACAGGTTCGGGGGCATACGTTGGAAACCTCAACTGCAGTAAGGAGCAAAATTTATCCGGAGCACGAATCAAGATCGAACTCTGACCAAAGTCAAAGCCCAATCTTGGGGGCAATTGTTGTGGCACAAATAATCCCGTATTTGGCCTAAATACTATCTCAGAACCGGGGTATACCGGAATCAGGGTTTAGGCCCCGACAACAGGATTTCAGCATCAAATAGTCCGACGGAATCAAAGGTCAAACATCAGTAAAGATATCGAAATACTGACAAGATATTGTAATAATAGATTTATTTCTTTTCATAATTGTTTATTAGATCTACGATTGTAATAAATACCCTAAATAAAGGGTCAGGATGACTTCCTTAGTTAGAAGCTTGGGGCTCTATAAATAGAGGCCCCAACCCATTGTAAAAGAGAGCTCATTTTAGCTTTCTCCTCCCCAACAAAATTCTCCCCACATAAATAAAATACTAGGCAAGGGAGACCCTCTTTATGGACTCCCAAAGCCATCTTCAAGGGAAGAACTCATCAGAGATCTTCCCCCATTCTTGTGTTCTTCGTGTTCATATTATTTCATATGTTTGTTACCCGATAATCGGGACTACCCCTATAGCCACATAAATTCGTCACCTAGATCCGGTAAAATTGGTAACAACAGAGTTTTAATTTTAAGAGATGTTTTATACGTTCCGAACTTTAGGAAGAATTTAATTTCAGTTTCTAAGTTGTTTTTTGATGGATATTCAGTTACTTTTAATAAAGTTGTTACTGTTTCTTTTAAGAATGATGTTATCTGTCATGGAACGTTGGTAAATAATCTCTATACGATTAAGTGTGCACACCACTCAAATAATGAATCTAATAACACGTCGATCATTTCGAGTAATAAAAGAAAGCATTCTTCGGAGATGAATAAAACACTTCTATGGCATCTTAGACTAGGTCATATTAATCTAAAGTGGATAGAGAGATTGGTGAAAGACGGGTCCTTGGAATCATTCCAAGTCGAACCGTTTCCAACTTGTGAATCCTGTTTAGAGGGTAAGATGACCAAGAGGGCATTTGGAGCCAAGGGGAATAGAGCCACGGAAGTGTTAGAACTCGTTCATACCGATGTGTGTGGTCCAATGACGATCAAAGCGAGAATGGGGTATGAGTATTTCGTCACCTTCATTGACGATTACTCGAGATATGGGTACATTTACCTTATGAGGCATAAGTCTGAAACTTTTGATAAGTTCAAGGAGTTTAAGGCCGAAGTCGAGAAACATAGGGAAAAGAGTATCAAGTTTCTACGATCAGATCGTGGAGGCGAATACATCAGCGATGAATTCTTGAACTACTTATCGGACGAAGGGATCGTATCCCAGTTAACCGCACCGGGAACCCCTCAACAGAACGGTGTGGCGGAACGAAGAAATCGGACTCTTTTAGAGATGGTCAGATCCATGATGAGTTATTCGGATTTACCCAAGTCGTTTTGGGGTAATACCTTAGAAACGGCGGCTTACATTCTAAACTTGGTGCCATCCAAATCGGTTCCTAAAACCTCAATGGAATTGTGGACTGGGCGCAAGCCCAGTCTAAGACATTTGCGGATTTGGGGTTGTCCAACATACGTGCTAGACAAGGAAGTCGGTAAGTTGGATCTACGTTCGGAATTAAGGCTGTTTATAGGATACCCCGCGGGAACGAAATGGTGTATGTTCTATAGTCCTAAGGATCAAAAGACCGTGATTAGTACATACTTTAAATTCTTGGAGGAAGACTATATGAACAATCGGAAGCCTAAAAGTGAAATTACCTTAGAAGAATTGAGAGGTCAAACCTCGATACCAAGTATACAAGATGATGTACCACACGTCACATCTTCACAACCGGAACCCCGTCGTAGTGGGAGGATTGCTAGGCAACCCGAGAGATTCATGGGGATAGGAGAATCTTCGGATTTGGTTCCCGGTGATGAATCGGACCCATGGACGTACGACGAGGCAATCCAAGACAAAGATGCGGAGTCGTGGCAAACGGCAATGGAAGCCGAGATGGGTTCGATGAATTATAATCAAGTGTGGGAGTTGGTCGAACCACCCAATGGGGTAGAACCCATTGGATGCAAGTGGGTGTACAAGAGGAAAAGAGGACCGGACGGAAGGGTTGAGACCTTCAAAGCAAGGCTTGTGGCCAAAGGGTATACTAAAAAAGAAGGGATCGATTATGAGGAGACCTTTTCGCCTGTAGCTATGCTTAAGTCCATCCATATTCTCTTGTCGATCGCTGCGCACCTAAATTATGAGATCTGGCAAATGGATGTCAAGACGGCTTTCCTTAACGGAAGTCTTGACGGGATAGATATCTATATGCAACAGCCCAAAGGTTTCATTGAAAAAGGCCAAGAGAATCTCGTATGCAAGCTTAAGAGATCCATCTATGGACTTAAGCAAGCATCGCGTACTTGGAACCAGTGTTTTGATCAAGTGATTAAGTCTTATGGGTTTGATCAAAACGAGTTCGAAAGTTGTGTGTATAAGAAGCGTGACGGAACTGCAGTGGTATTCTTAGTATTATACGTAGACGATATTCTGCTCATTAGAAATAATGTAAAGGTATTGTCAGACGTAAAGGTATGGCTGTCAAAACAATTTGATATGAAGGACTTAGGGGAAGCCGGTCACATCCTTGGGATCAAGATCACTCGCGATCGCAAGAAGAGGATGTTGGGCTTATCGCAAGCTTCATACATTGACACTGTTTTGAAGCGTTTCAGCATGCAAGATTCCAAGAAAGGTTTTGTACCTTTTAGGCACGGAATCCATCTATAGAAAGAAATGAGCCCTAAGACGCAAGCGGAGATAGATGACATGAAAGGTGTTCCGTACGCTTCGGGCGTAGGAAGCCTTATGTATGCAATGATGTGTACGAGACCGGATATCTGCTTTGTCGTGGGCATGGTGGCAAGATATCAAAGTAGTCCCGGGAAAGACCATTGGACTGCCGTAAAGTTCATCTTGAGGTATCTGAAAAGAACTCGTGAGCGGATGCTGGTTTACCAGTCAGATAGTCTTGTTCCCGTAGGATACACGGACTCGGATTTCCAATCAGACCTAGACTCAAGAAAGTCAATCTCGGGTAGTGTGTTTTGCATGGGAGGAGGAGCCATTTCATGGAGAAGCGTTAAGCAGAAATGCATCGCCGATTCGACCATGGAAGCCGAGTATGTAGCTGCTTGTGAAGCAGCGAAAGAGGCATTTTGGCTCAAGAACTTCTTAGTGGACTTGGACGTTGTTCCGAATTTGCCCAACAAGATAACTGTCTTTTGTGACAATGCCGGAGCAGTTGCAAATTCAAAGGAACCGAGAGCCCACAAGGCCAGCAAACACATAGAAAGAAAATACCATCTTATACGAGAAATCGTTAAGAGAGGAGATATAGAGGTGGCAAAGATAGCGTCGGGTGACAACCTAGCGGATCCATTCACAAAGGGTCTGCCTCAAAGTACATTCGAGAGACATGTGGATGGAATGGGAGTCAAGACTATTGTCAATCTTCTTTAAGTATAAGTGGGAGGAATTATTAGGTTAGTGTAGGTTGACATAAGATGTCACGTAGAGCTACTACACTAAGACATGCATGATGTATACTAAAAGCAGACTTTAAGTATAAGTGGGAGATTGTTGGAGTTATACGTGAAAGTATGCTTTTACTTTGTATAACTCGTGTATCAAACACTTGTTTATGAGAATAATTCTTTTATCGCATATGCTTTAGATATGATTGAATGTTGAATATTTATTGCAAACAGTTCATAATGGTACTAGTTACATTGTAGTTAATGTGGTGATACCCGATCACGGAAGACAACATTAACAGTTTCCTTGTAACTAAATGTACATTTTCACGACCTAGGTGGAATTGAACAATCCGCCGTGAAATGTCGATGTGTAAGTCTCAGATTGGTCTGTCTTGACTAAGAGATTGCACTAGCACATTTAGTATGTGTTGAAGAGGACCTACAGCGAGGATAAATTCTTCTGTTCTGAAATGTGAAGAATTATACCTCAGTGATTGTTGATTTCTTAATCTCCGTCACTTAAATAGGACCGTGTGTGCTTAATGGTTACTGCTTTGATTCATGTTGGGTGAGAATCATTGTGACTTCAAACCTTGTGCTTTGGGCAGTGACATTAATCATACGACGGTTGCTAAGATTTAATACGGAGAAACGCGTGCGAGTACGGCTCGTGTGATTAGTCCCCTTGGTGGGCTCAAAAGTTTTATCGTACCAAATCTTGCAAGTGAAGAATCAGTTTCTTCGGTACGGATAATAATGTTGAGCTGTCTTTACTCCAAGGTGAAATATATTAATTAATTTAGAGCTATTCATAAGCTTAATTAATTAATGGACTTGATAATTTTAAACGCGGAAAATAATAACCGGGAGCCCATATTATCGTAATATGGATTAAGATGGATAGTGCAATATTAATTTATTAGTGGTAATAATTAATATTAATGGATTGAATTATATTGGGGCTCAATATTGAAATTCAGAAGTCCATTAGGAGGTCCAATCTTAATTCTCCTTAAAGGCCCCTCAAGTAGCCCATTAAGTAGCCCAATAATGATAAGGTGATTAAAATAAAAAGATAATATTATGCTGATTTTATCCTCTAAATTTCGAAAATAAGAGATCAAGGAGAGAGAAGATTTTGTTGATTTTCTTGGAAAGATATTATGAAATATATGTATTCTTGGAATACAAGAATATCTCATATATTCAAGAAGATCCAAACCTTGGGATCTCTACTTGTGATTTTCGAAAATTACCTCTTTGTGAGGAGAGTGAGATTTTTGTGGAATATTTTATTATGGAGAAAAGAATATATGAGATATATTCAAGATTTCTTAGAGTCTAAGAAAAGATTTTCTCCAAGCCCATTAACCTTAAAAAATTCGGTCATCACTCTTTATAAATAGGGGATGATTACTTCATCCCCAAGTACATAATTCCATGTGTTGGAAAAATCAAGAGCATATATATTTTTCTTTTTCCTTAGTTATTTAAATTATTTGAAAGCATCTCCCACCGATGATCGAATAAGGCAAAAGGGAACACTTGAGAAGGTTTTTGGGTTGATAAAGCGCGTACGTGTTTGTCCCGTTTTATTCAAAGGCCAAGTTCTACAAGAGGTACGTAAATCACATATTATCTTGTTTATTCCGCCATAGATTATATGTGAATTAATTCAACATGCATGATGTTAAATTGGTTGTTGGAATTATTATTTGAATTAATTAGGATTAATTCATGCTAGTAATAATTGTGTTTAAATTCGTATTTAAATTTTATCCCGAATAGATTCCGGGCACCCCTATTTTCCCAACAGCTTGGACGTGGCCACACCGTGCGCGGCGGCCTGGTGGCACGCGGCGGCGGTGGCGGCGGTCCGGCCGGTGGGCATCAATTTAATTAAAAAAAAATCGATTCGATCCAATTAATTGCAAAACACAATAATAATCGATGCAATTTAAAATAATTCAAGTGCACATAAAAAACATAGCACGTAGGGTTAGGGTTAGGTTTCGAATGTTAATTGACCGATTAAAATGAACCGATAAGACCCGCAACCGTTTAGGTCTGCAGCCATGTAGAGCTGATCCTATAGGGTTAGGGTCAGCCCATTTAACATCCCTATACACAAGTCCATACCATCCAACTTTAGGCCCAGGACCAATATATATATATAGCCACTGTTATTTGCACTAGCGAAAAACACTACCCGAATGAATATATTATTTATTTATTTGAAAAATTGAAATATTTTTAAAAAAAATTATGAAAATAAAAATAAAAATTGATTTTTTTTCCTGAATACATTCCATTATGTTTGCAAAAAAATAAATGTTCAAAAAATCAAACCAATTTGGAAAAGAAAATTTTGAACAACAAGTAGTACATTCATCCAGATAGTGTACTTATCAAAGAGACTAGTGCAAATAACCTGGTCACTATACCAACTGAACCTATTGAGTGGGCTAAAATAGTTCGAATGATTTGTTTAGGGCCCGGCTAAATACCCTCCATATATTGGACTTTATTATATGTTTTTTCCCCAAAAAAATTCATTATCTAATTAATCATATTAATTCACTAAGTATCAGTATTTTTCGGTTTGATATAATATACTAAAATTTTCAGTATTTTCCCCTCCCTGTATATATGTGTATAATATACTATGGGACCGTTTGGTTCCCAGGATGAGATTGATTAGATGTGATTGTATTAGATGACATTGGATTAGATAACATTATTTGAGGGGGAATGTGTGTTTGGATTGAATGATTAAGTTGGTTTAAAGTGCAATATATCATTTTTAAAGCATGATACTATGAAGTCCCACCATCCCTAAGGGATTATTTAGTCTCTCATTTGATGTATTAGGTAGGTTTATGACTCGGGCCCAAATTTTATCCCGGACCGTAAACTTGCGAACCAAACACAATATTACAAGAGATTGAGTGGAACTAAAACTTTAGTCCCACCCAATCCACCGAACCAAACGATATGAGGTCAAATTTGTTGAGTGGGATATCATTTAAAATTATGAAATTAATTTAAGAATGGAAAAATGGAACCGATTAAACAAGCAAGACCAATTGTGCTTAGTATATTGAACAACAAAAAAAAAAAAATTTTGAGAGAGAAAAAAACAATTAATAATTGGTTAATTAAATAAAAAGAAAAAGTGGGAATTGATCAAAGATCTCGAAGCTGGCGGAGATTGATTGGAGATATATATCTGGTATCTCCATCCATCAACTGCTTGGCAATTAAAACATTCGCAGCTTCGCTGGGGTGGTAAGGATCCCAGAAAACGTGTTTGTCTCGATCCGAACACATGCTAGAAGTGGGCCCGCACGGAATTATACCCGCATACTGCCCTCCATTTCCACAACACGCCTTGCTTGCTGTATTAAATCCTGTAAAATTAATCCAAATATCAATTTTTATAAGTTCGAAGTAAAGATTTTATTTGCATGAATTGGAATATCACGGGAAAAATATTTTTATAGGCCTGTAATTTAAAGGTTGCTGCGTTTTAAGAACAATATATTTTCGGGCTTCTGAAGATATGATAATATATTTTCGCATTTGTAAAAGTATTGATATTTCATTTTATGTTTCATTATTTTTAAAATATGACACGTGACATTAATATATATAGTGATTTGTGGTGTTACCGTAGTTTATTAGACATGCACGAATTAACGACATTACTACAATTGCATCGTGTGTGTATATATAAAAGTGTTTAATGACAATAAAACAAATTAATAAGAAAATTTTAAGATAAAGAAAAAAAAAAAAATATATATATATATATATATATATATAACACTAGCTTGAAACACACTAGGGTACGAATATGTTAGGTAATACCGTATATCTACTATACTTAAATCAAAATCAAAATGAAATTAAATGAATCGATCACATTAATTAATTATATATACATACCGTAGTTGGCGTAGTTTGTGATGAGTTCCATGACAAGATCATAAACATTGGCAAGCACAAAAGTGGCTCCTTGAAGGTTCTCATTAAGTTGTTGCACAAGATCCTTCAACCTAGCATTGTATTGAAGTGCAAGCTTGTTTGGTAATGAAACACATTCTCCTTCACTCAATTGGTTTATCGTTTTCTGGTAAGGAATGCACCCTATTGGCCCCACATTTGCCACTATAAACTTCCTTCCATCCAACTCGTATAGTCTCTGCATCCAATTTTACATATTTCATCCATTTTATACATGTCACCTTAATATAAAGCCAAGTCTCATATATTTACTCAACAGTTGAGATTATTTACACTAATTAAAAAGTATTGATTGATTACACTGAAAAGTGTGGGTTGATTACACTGAAATCAACCCACACTTTTCAATGTAAACAACCTTAACTATTGAGTGAGTGCACCATACAACAGGTGCGCAAGAAACTTACTCTAATATAAAATATTTAAATAGACAAGACTATAATGTTCGATGATATATATAAATAAGCGCATATATACGAGGAATAATATCTTTTTAGGTTCGTAATTTAGGGATTAGTGTTTTGATCAATTTTACGGGACTATAAATCATGTTGAACATACAATTTGTTTTAATTAAAATCTGTAAATGTACTTGAGTTGCAAATTTATCAGTCTATAAATATAGAATAATCGTGCAATTGAACTCGACTTGGTTTAATTGGGCTCGATTGTCCTACATTACAAATTTTACGGGCCCATAAAATTATTGTTCTTGAAACACAACTCTCTCAAAATTACGGACCCAAAAATACTTTGTTTTCCCTGTACAGGATTTCATAAATGAGTTACGTACCGTAAGTTGTGCTCTAAGATGATTGATCATATCATCAACAAAGGCGTCGGGGGTTTGAGAAATTCTTGCACCGGCTGAGACTACAGGTAGTAGGTAGTTGTTGAGAAAATCATTTGATCCTATTGTGATGGAGAAAATTGATTTGCTATGGAGATAATCTCTTGCCTTTGATGCCCCTAATAAATTGTCAAGTTGTTTCCTTGTAATGTTGAAATAATCAATCTGGATGTCCATTGATAGCCTGTTAACCTGTAACATGTCAATCAGAAATCACAAAATATCGTGGGAACAAGTTTTGTTCGAAGGATATTAATTATTTTTATTATAAAATGTAGTTTTAAAAGATATTAATTATTTTCACAAAAATATATATATTGTTTATGTAATTGGTATTAATTATTTCAGAGCATCTCTAACAGTGAAGGAGAATGGTGTGAAACTAAAAAAACTCCTCCAAGTGATAATTATTTCAATATTTTGTAGTTTTTTGTGGGTTTGGTAATTCAATTTTTTATGGGTAATTTTTTTTTTCAAGGACTGTAACTTTGGGGGGTGGCAAAAGAAGGACCGTAACTTTTCGGGCTGGCAAAACAAGGACCGTAACTTTTCGGGCTGGCAAAACAAGGACCGTAACTTTTCGGGCTGGCAAAACAAGGACCGTAACTTTTCGGGCTGGCAAAATAAGGACAATAACTTTAAAAGGTGGCAATTTAAGGACCGCAACTTTTAAAAATAACAATTTGAGGACAAAATTAGCCCGGATTTTTAAATTCTACCTCTATTTTTACTTTCCATTTTTTTTCCAACTCATTTCATTATGCTTAAAAAAATGAAGTGGATATTTTTTTTAAAATATACATTTAGTACATCACACATATTGCAATAAAATAATACTTAGTGTTAAAAATATTAAATCTAGGTAAATTAATACTTACTATACGTTTAATGAATGAGTTAAAAATTATTTTAAAAAATAAAATACTTTCATTATACTCAAAAAATAAAATACTTTCATTATTTCAAAAAATATTCATTTCATTTTTTTTTTCTTAGAGTATTTTGAGTATAATGAATGAGTTGGAAATTATTTAAAAAAATGAAAGAAAAAAATGAAGTGGAATTTTTTTTAAATAGCTTAATTCAAAATAATATCCATGTTGGCGATTAGAGCCCGAAATCTGATCTAATTAGCCCGAAAGAGAGTAATCCGGGCTAATTTGTCCTCAAATTGCTCTTTTTAAAAGTTGTGGTCCTTAAATTGCGACCTTTTAAAGTTACGGTCCTTAAATTGCCACTTTTAAAAGTTACGGTCCTTGTTTTGCCACCCCCCCCAAAGTTACGGTCCTTAAAAAACAATTTACTCATTTTTTATTTACTATCAATAATTTATTTATTTTGTAATCTCAACTAAAATTAATTTACATTATTTTAGTTAATTTAATATATATTATTATTGCATAAATAGATAAAAATTCCTTTTTAGTTTAAAAAGTAATGCAAATTGTTGGAGATTTATTGCTGACATTATAATAGAGTGGTGCTAATTTGACGGTAGAATGGTGCAACGACGGAATATGGCCCTACTAGAGGATAGTATTAGTTATTCTACTAAGGAATACAACTTAAAATATTCATTTTCAACTTTAAAAAATTTATTTTACCCACTTCAAATACAAATAATATTTTCTATCCATTTTCAAATTCAAACAATTGTTTTTTTACCCATATGACCCACAAACATTATCATCTAGTCACCCCACCCCCACCCTCACCCCCACCCCACCCCACCCCATTTACATTAAATCAATTAAACATTATCAAATATGATAATAAATAGTATAATAAAATCTTTAAAAAAATACAATTTTAACTCATTTTAACATATTAACTAATTATAATATTTTTATATTTTTATCATATATATGTGATTGTTTTTGTCTGTTTTTTTAGGCTTCTTTAATATATAGTGCATATTAATGAATATTATAATATATAAACTGATTTTAATGCAAATTAATAAATATATTTTTTTTTAAGCAGAGAGTTGGGTAATTTGGGCGGGTTTAGTGTGTGTGTTTTGCTGAGATTGTGGGGTGGGGTGGGGGAAGAGGTGGTGTTAGAAGTGTCAAACGCTCGGCCCGGCCCGGCCCGGTCCGGTCCAGGCCCGCCGAGCCGCGAGGTTTTTCAATGTCGGCCCGGTCTGGTTGTTTTCGAGCCACTTATTTTTAGGCCCGTCCTAGCCCATTTCGGGCCGCCGGGCCAAACCGGCCCAATTTTTTTTTTTTTTTTTTTTATATATATTATTATTATACTTGATTTATATATTTACTTCATTAGTTTATAATTTAGTATACAAATTATACTCATATAGTTATAAGAATTGTTTAGTTTGTGAACAACAATTCAATAATTAAATTAAAACTAAAATTCCTAAATAATATTCAAACAACAATTATTCAACAAATCTTAATAAATTTAAATTCACCAAAATATATTTAATAGTCCATAATCCAACATAACTTTTAAAAGATATGTATAATGTATTTTTTTATAGGAACCTTAACTAATTTTTATTATTTAATAATTACATTATCTATTAAAAAGTACTTGTAAAATTCCCAATAAATATTACTATATCCATAAATAACACAAGTGATATTTTAATCTTAATTAGTACTTGATGTAAGCTAAAGGAGAATAAAAATTACCCTAAATCCTAAAAAAAAATCTATCGGGCCACTGGACCAAGCTCGTTTTGCCAGCTCTAGGTGGTGTAGGTATGAGGGAGGAGGTGGGTCCAATTTAATTTTTTTTAACTCCTTTATACCCATTTTATAAGGGTATTTAGGTCGTATACTATGAAATAGGTATAAAATATTTTTTGAAATGGAGGTGGGTAAAATAAATTTTTAGAAATTAAAAATGAGTATATTGAAGTATTTTCACTTTTTACTAAAAAGTATTAATTATAAATCAATTTTACCATAAAAGTTTCACACTAAAAAAACTATGTAAAAATTATACCACACATAACATATATACGCGCTATTATAGACCTTATAATATTTATTAAAGTAGATCTCTTATGAATTCGAGTTGGAGTAAACTCTATTTTTCAAGTATCACTGATATGTATACAAATCAACTATCATTGTTTAAAAAATGAAATTAATTTTTAGACAACAATTTATACATAACAGTGATATTTGAAAAAATTGAATTCAAGTGAACTCAAATTCACATAAGTTTTTGCCTATTTATGAATAACTGCAAATAATTTATGGTTTTTGATACTTTTAAATGTTAATCAATAATTTTTACTTTAAGCTACGTGATTAAGTTGTAACTTTTTAAAAATATTTTGGTATATATATATATATATATATATATATATATATATATCATATCATATCATATACAATTTTGCTAAATTTAAAAAATCTTGATTGTATTGGTTATAAAAATGTAAACAAATATATCGTGAATTTATTTTGAATTAACCAAGTATACTATCGAGATTGTACTTACAAAAATATTTCCGGTAGCATTCATGATTCCGCCTCCTCCAGATGCATAGTTAACTCCGTGCAGTATGGCTTTTCCGGTGGTGTTCGGCGCAAGATATGGCAACGCATAATACGGCTGCCCTAGCTCCTCCCCTGAAACAGTACAAAAAATGATTTAAAAGGAAAAATGATTTGAAGAGCTTGTGAGTGGTGACATGGGATAGAGATAGAGTATATATATATACAATGAAATTGGTTTATATATGAACTAGTGTTTCTCCCGTGCGATGCACGAATTGAATATTATAACTTTTAAACGCGAGATTGTATAATGACTAATTATAAAAAAAAATTGTATTAAGTTTATTTTATCCATAAACCAACTAATATGTAAAAATATATTGTATATATGTATTACAATTATTTAATTAATCATACAAATTTTAATTATGTACTAAATTCACAACAAATACTAAAATTCATAAAAATGATTTTAATATTTATCAAAACTTATATAGTCTAAATAAAAATTATTTAAATTCGATCGATCATATAGTTAAAGTCAATAAAAACACTTTAAAAATAATAAACAAATATTTTAAACATGATTTTTCTTTTTACATGTGCAATATATATGTTAAATTAAAAGTGTTCAAAAGACAATTGATTTGATATATAGAGTATTGAAAATATATTTAAAATAAAAAACTTAAAAGAATTTTAAGATTATTGATGTAAAGTAAAAGTAAATAAAATTGTAAAATTAATCCACTCTCTTTGATGGAGAGTGAGCCTCACTATTACACTACAAAGCAAGTAGACTTCACTTGCTCCAATAATAATAATTTTTTCTCTCTCCTCACTTCTACTTTTATATATATATAGATATAGATTATTGAAAGGTATTACTTTTTTTTTACTGAAAAGTATTAGTTTTTTTTACTGAACAATATTAGTTGTTATTATTGAAGAGTTTTAGTTTATTTTTCAGTAAAAGCAATTAATACCCTTCAGTGAAAGCAACTAATACTCTTTTAGTAAAAACAACTGTTAATATCATTCAATGGTTCATGTATGAACCATTTTCACTCTATATTTTGTCTCAGGAACTCTTCGAAATTTGTCCAAATTACCAAAAACAATCTTTGTAATTTGTACCACTACCTGCCGCGCGCTAAAAGACCAAAAATAATTAACTGATCGAAAAATATTATAAAATCATTTCACTTATTATATTCCCTCATAGTTGTATTGGTTAATTGTTTTATAATTTGGTCAAACTGGAGGGATCATAACAATCAGGGAAATTTGTTTTTTTTTTACTATAATTTAAATTGTCTCTATATCCCTACCCATTTTGAAAATTATCCTGCAATTTTTTTTCTTTTGTTGACATTTTGATCTAGTAAGGTGAAACAGTTGGCCAACAAGATGATTCACCACCTCTTGCATACAGCTACAAAATCAACGTGTCGAAAAAGTGAAAATTATATAACCAGAGGGAAATCGAAATATATGGGTAATAAGAATTATTATACTATTATCCCTAACAATTAATAATCCTAAAAATTAATCAACTAAAAATTGTGCAAGTGAAAGAAATGCTCTCCTACCAACCAAATGAAATCAAATGTTTCTATTTTTTATTAGTTTAGATGATTGACACGTGAAATTTTAAAAAATATTAAATAAACTATTATAATATAGCAAATTTTTTTATAAAAATAGTTCATGATAAGCTTATCGAAACAATTTTAAAGTATCATTAATTTCATCGGAAGTATCATTAATCTCATCAGGGGTATCATTAGTTTGAGTTCAAGAAATTTTAAAATAATTATAATATAATACCACTGACCCAGATTAGTGACACCCCTGACAGGTTTAATGATACTCCTGATGAGATTAATGATACTCTAAAATTATTTCATGTTAAGCTTTTTATGAACGTTTTCATATAAAACCTACTCAATATAATATTGGGTCATGTGTTAAAGATTTAGCATATGATATATCAAGTGGAATATAAAAGGTGGAACAGAGAAATCGAAGTACGTACCAACAATGTCTCCAATAGTTCGTCCGTTAGTATACCGACCCGTTGGATTCCCTCCCGAAGCCTTGAAATCAATACCATTGGGGGGAATATCCGCCTTGGACAAAGTTTGGAAATAGTTATTATTACCTGCATCAACCAAAGAATCTCCAAATATAAATGACGCCCCTTTACTCAATTCATCATCATTCTGGCACTCTCCGAACCGGGTCGGGTTTACGATCAAGAACAACCCCAAAACTACGATACCAAAAAATCGGAAAGTTGTCATGCTTGTTATCAATATGCCTTAACGTGTGGAAAACTTAAATTGCATTTTGGTTTGGCGACTTTATATAGTTTTATGAAGCTTATAAGATGTGTTGATGGTGGAATTTTTTTATTTTTGGGGTAGGTTATCAGCATTTAGGTTGTGCTGCCTCTACGTGCATGGACCTAGAGAAGTTGCTTTTGTAATAAGTAAGCAAAATTAATCAACCTTATAGTCAAAGATTGATTATTGTAATTAATTAAATATTTGAGTGTGTGGAAGTTAAGTTCAAATTGAGAATGTTCTGGCGGTGTGTTTGGTCGATGGGGTTTGAAATTAATTAAACTGTGGAGAAGTTTATGTATGGGAATAAATTGGGAAGGTGATATGATGTTGACCTAACTCATAAGAGATGTGGGATTTCATGTATGTATCATATATAGAGATGGGATTTCATTATTTTGACTATAGGAGTATATGAAATGTTGTGTCATCGCCGCAAATTAATTAACCACACGAAACAATTAATGAAACAAATCTTACGAAGGGATTTTCTATGGTTAGACATACTTTCGCCCTTTTTGACAACAGGAAACGTTTTAAATACCATTAGATCGTTGATCTAACATATAATATTTATTTCAGTAGATTGCATTTTGTATTAGTGCATTTGCACACTGTTATATGCAATCGCACTGCATCGCCCAACTAATATTACCCTTAAACTATTTTTTTTAATAAAATTTCATTTGTATTTTTACTAATATTTTGTATATATATCGAAACATAATTAAAATTATAAATGAAATCTTATTATTAATTTCCCTCTAATAAAAACCTTATGATTAATTAAGCCTAATAAGCTACCAAAACATACTGTTCATTCTCACGTGTTTCATCAGAGGATAAAAAAATTAAATAGATATGGACACTTATTTCCAAAACCTCCGCCAGTCGCCGCCGCTGCTAGCGGCGAATCATTGTACTCGTGCCCTAATTTTCTCCCCCAACATACGGGCGGCGTCCACCTCTCAAATCAATTTTTTACTTTCGTAGGATTATGCAGAGAAAATGCAGATCTTCTCTTCCCTTAGCTAATTTAGGATTATGCAGAGAAGCGAAAATTCCAGGTTGGAGTTATTGTTTTGTAGTTAAGGGGAAGGATTAGGAGGAGAAAATGCAGTTTAGATTTCAATACATTCAATAAACTTTAATGAAATTCTTATCTTAATTCTCGCTCTAAGGAAGAAAAATAAATTAGGGTTCTTTATTTAATTTGGAGAAAAAAATTACAAGAAAATTGTATTCAAGAGATGATATTAATCGGAAAAGAAAAAATTCATCAGTATATCATTTTTTTTTTCAATTGACTAAACAAATGGTTACGTTTGCAAAGTATATAATTGTGCAATTTATATATATCTTTAAAATTGTTATAAGGATATCATAGTAATTTTATAATTTTTAAAAAATAATTAATTATTTTGTTTAATGGCGAAGCTAAATCGCCTTTAACGAAATTAAATGATATGACAAGTTTTTATTGGATCCCTGACGTCAGGTAGGGCGAACACCCTACCTGGCCGTAGTAAAGTTCATCTTATAAATTAGTTGTATGTTCTTTCTGCAATGTTTGATACTTAACAAATAAAGTGTTGTAATTGTAAAAATATAAAAAAAAATTCCAACGAAATTAAATTGCCTATGAAATTTTTCGATAAAAAAATTTCAGGGTGGAATTGCAATTTTTTAATCATACAGACACCTTCATATATTCCTTAATCTACAAGCAATATACCTACAAAATTAATTTGCCTACGAAATGAAATTTCTAGACATTAATTACTTACAAGTAATTTGCCTACAAAAGTTTACCCACAAACAATTTGCCTACGAAAAATTTGTAGATAAATTTTTTTGTATGTAGAGAATAAAAATGCATATATAATTAAAAAAATTGTGGACAATTTCAGTCATATTGATAATTTTCGTAGGTAATTTTATATTGGGTTAATTTCATATAAATTCACCACCTTTATGTTTAGTATCAATTTAATCACGAACTTTTAGATTTTTGTAAAAAAACACAACCTTTGACATTGTTGCAATTTAATACACATTTTTTCTCTTCCGGCCGGCAATCGATGACGTGGCTTGTCGGAGCGTGTGTCATCTTGCCACGTAGGATTACACACATTTACTTTATTTATTTTTGGGTTAATTAAAAATAAAATCACGAACTTTATAGTTTTTATCAATTACAACATTAACTTTTAAAGTTTGCAATTCAATACACGAACTAAATTATTATTGCAATTTGATACATAGTGTAAATTTTTGGGGTTACTGAGTACATGGTGTAAATTTTTTTGCGATACTAACACTACGAGGCAGCCGAAGACGCCACCAAAAACACGTCACACTCTACATTAAATGTTAAATCTAGAAGAAAAAAACTTTTTTTTTTAATTTCAAAATATTTTTTATAAACATTTCTCAAACACGGTTTAAAAATAGTGAAAGATAGTAAAACAAATATTTTTTTTCTAATATTTGTTCAGATTTGTATGTTATGAGATATTTTTTCTACATAAACTAGAAAACACCAATATTTATGATTCATTATTAAACGTGTTTGAACAATATTTTATAAAAGAACTTTTTAAAATATTAAAAATAATAAAATTTTGCAGATTTGACATTTTACATGGTGTGTGTCACGTCTTTGGTGTTGGCTCCGGCTGCCACGTATGCGTACATATCGCCAGAAATTTACACCATGTAACGAATTGCAATAATAAATTAGTTTGTGCATCGAATTGCAAACTTTAAAAGTTTATGTTGTAATTGATAAAGACTATAAAGTTCGTGATTTTTTTTGCAATTAACCCTTTATTTTTTAAATCCACATCACAAGTAACACTTACAATTTAAATAACACCTTTTTACTTAAAATTAATATAGCAACCAAATAAATTAAACAACAACCAACATAAATTATATGTAATAAATCTCTTTACGTTCTTAGTTTTTGAGATTTATTTGGTTGTTATATTAATTTTAAGTAGAAAGATATTATTTAAATGGTAAGCGTTACTTATAATATGGATTTAAAATATAAATAAAATAAACATGTATAATCCTACAAGGCAAGATGATACGCGCTACGGCGAGCCATGTCATTGGTTGTCGGCCGGAATAAAAAAATGTGTATTAAATTGCAACAGTGTCAAAGATTGTATTTTTTTACAAAAATCTAAAAGTTCGTGATTAAATTGATACTAAGTATAAAGGTTGTGAATTTATATGCAATTAACCCTTTTATATTATCTTGTAGTGTGTGAGAGATGGGCAAAATTTCCTAAAAGAAATAGTAATTAAGAATTAATGGGTAGATTGGGAATGGATAAAAAAAAAAAAAAATTAAGGACAAACACTTGTATGAGAAGGTCTCAAGGTGAAACGATTTACAAATCAACACAAGTTAACACCATATATTTTAAATTGTTAAAATATTATGTCTAATTTATATTTTATCTTATCGTAAAATGGTCTCACACAAGTTCTACTCAAATTCAAATTTGTACAATTTGTATTAGGGAAGAATTTGTGTAATAACATGACACAAGTATATGATTGTATCGCAGTGACAGATGCACATATCATGTGGTGGGGTGCATGGCCCCACAATTTTTTTTTTTTTAAAACATATATATTTTATGGTAATTTTAGTGTGCAATAGATACACTGGTGCACCTAATCAAGTCATCAAGTCGCCCATCACCTTGCATACTCGTACGAATTTCGAGATAACATAATCATTAGTTAATTATTTGTTCTGTGGGATATTAAATACACATTAGTATTTTTTCTAGAATTTAAATAAATGGGTCAAATTTCAAATTCTTTTTCTTCTTTCTTTTTCGGCCTATTTTTTTGTCCCATTTCTTAATAATTGTTTGAAGTGCTCTTATTTATTTAAGTAATTTAGGGTATTTTAGTTAATACTCTTAGATATTAATATGGATCTTACTTATTTAATTTAAATCTATTAAATTATATATTTAATTTGCTCATATAATAAAAACATTAATAAATTTTACAAAATGAGAATTGCCTCTTTTCTGTTTTGATCGGTAAGCTTGTGACTCGAACCCATAACCTTTTGCTCATAGGTAGTGCGGCTCTAACCAATTGAGTTATACCACTTGTGAATTGCCCCTTGATTAAATATAATTTTGAACCAATTGTGATTGAACCAAAAATAAATATTACTTAAAACCTCATTTCAATATGCATATTATAACCCAGATTAGCATATTACTTAAAATCTCATTTCAACACGTAAACTCATAACAAGACTATTGACTTTATCTATCCTAAAAAACAAAATAACATAAGCATTATAATTAAGTTATAATAAGTTAATGGCACCTCTAAAATCAAGATTAGAGTAGTATTATAAAGCCGACAAAAATTCAAATAAAAGGTCTACTAATCACATTTCATTCGGAAAAAAAAAATTCATCGAGTAACCTGGAAAGCCCTAAAGTCTCCAAAATGAAATGATCTAATTTTTAGCACATTTTAGATTTATTTTGGTTAATGTCTACTGAAGGAAGAAAAAAAAAACTGAATTTTGGCAAAATCACTCAACATCTAATAAAACAAATCATTAACATCTTCATCATCAACCTCAAGAACAAATTTATCAAATTATGTACCATCCTTCAAAACTGGGCAATTAGACTTGTAATGTCCTGCTTGTCTGCATATTCCACACTTTCTTGATTTTTCCTTGTTCTTCTTTGTATCAGATCGAGATTCCTTTGTCCGAACCACATATGAATTTTTCATAAATTTTGGTGTGTCTACAAGCAGACATTTTCATTTTGTCCTTGTTATTGTCATTAATTTTACATTTGGTTGTGGCAAGACAAAGCTGCGACATTGTGATATTCAGATCCTCGATGGCAAGCTTGCACAAGTCATCTGTAGTTGACGCTATGTGGCAAATTTGGTAAATCTTCGTATGCAAATGGCTGAATCTCCTGTCTATTGGGTTTGCTTTGGACAATTCCTTGTTGGAAATGAGACATGTGGTGCTAGTGCAGTCCTTACCCCACCTGTCTTTCAGCAATATATCTAGAATCGAGGTCATATTAGCACTCTTCATAGCACAAAATATGTGGCGGCATGGGTCGTCTAAAGGATTCATACATTCCACATGGACAAATAATCTATTAATCTGAATTTCGTATGGTGGCTGTTATCTCTTTAGATGTCTCATCTCCATACTTCACCATTATCACGGTCTTAAAGTCGTCCTCACTCTCCACTCCAATTGGAGTATATTTTGATTCCTTCTTCATCTCTTCTCACACCTTAAAAGAAATCATATTTTATGTTATCATAAGTGTGATGTGTAAACTGTAAATGTAACTATAAATTTCAACAGAAGAGATTAAGTGTTCATTTACCTCCCGGAAAACACTTCTACTGTAGAATTTTAAAGCAGTTCTTTCCAAGCCTTTAAGATGTGTCCCCAAGTCCAATTATGTCTGGTTGTTGATGAAATCATGCTTCAGCGTCTGTTGCCTCGTCCTACATGTTGCCCTACATAAATGCTTTACGAATGTATACAAACTGAGGTCAGAGCTAACAAATTGATTCGTGTATGCATGCACACTCTCACATCGTTGAGTTGTATTCATCCCTGCACAAAAAACTCCTATAAAGTAAAGGCTCGACCCATTTTTCCTTTCTATCATATAGTTCTTCCATCCAACTATTTCCCACTAGTTTGTAATTCTCCAAAAGTGAACTCCATTCTTTTTCAAAACCTCCTCTGAATTTTGACGTCGCATGACTCTCCCAAGGCTAGGGGTGGAGCAAATACCAAAAATACCGGTATACTGCACTTACCATACCGAAAAATACCAAATTTATCGAAAATTTCGGTAAATCGTAATTTTCGGTACAATATCGGTATCAGTATTTAGAAAATTCTGGTATACGGTATCATTCTGAAATACCGAAATATTTTCAGTATATACCGACAATATTTCGATACAGTATAGATGGTACGGTACGTTATGTCACCCCTACCCAAGGCCGCTTATAGCAGCAGAAACTACACGAGCATTGCGCATCAGATGCCATGAACAAAGCCTATGCTTTGCCAGCGGCATTTGAATTGCTAGTGCGGACGCAATTGCTTTGTCACCATCTGTTAGAACACAAACAGACTCCTCATAGCCCATGGAATCCACGAACGTTTTGAATATCCAATTGTATGAATTGGTAGTTTCATCTGCTGTCAAGCAACACACAAAAATGATACTGCTCTTATGGTTATTAACTCCAACAAACTCCACAAGAGGTAGTTTAAACGTATTAGTTTTGTAGATTGAATCAATCACCACTACATCCCCAAACAATTCGCAATCTATTTTTTAAGCAGAATCCCTCTAGAATAGTCTGATCAGTTTATTATTTTCATCCAACGCGTACTTGATGTAAAGGCCACAATCTATATCTTTTAGGGCCGTAAGATCCCCTATTATACTAATAGGGAGTTTTACATGCTTATGTGTCGACATGTAGTTGATTTGGATGATGTGTCGTATTTTTATGAAGTTTGAAAATTTTATAGATGATGTGTTAGTATTCTATTGGTGTGTTTTCAATATGTGGCATCCATGTGGCATCATAACGATGAGTCTAATTAAAAAAATGTAATGATATAGATTCGAACCTTGCACCTCTTGCATAATAATTTTTAGTATTGCTTACCAACTAGACTAATTTGTAGGTTTTTACATGTTTTGAATAACTATTTAACTTATGTCCATAAATGTTATTAGTTTTTTTTACGGGAGTTATTAGATAATTTATTGGATCTTACTATATTGATGAATAGATTAATTAAATTTTAATAATTTAATTACGTGAAAATTAATATTTTAATTAATTATCCATATTATCTTAAAATCAAAATAATTTTCTTTTATTTATTTAATCTTATTATATTAATAAGCATTATGTCTTGAATTGCACGATGCACCTGAGTTGCACAAAAAACTTCATATTAAAATATTAGGGAATAAGAGACATTCAACATACTTTAATATGTTTTTAAGAAAATATATTATATGCAAAAATATACAATATTAAAAAAATTAACTATACTTGAAGTGTGTGTATATATACACACACACACAAACCCACACACTCATATGTACCAGGTGCACGGTGCACTCACTCAACAGCTAAAATTATTTACACTAAAATGTGTAGGTTGATCACACTTAAAAGTTTACATTGAAAATCGATTTCAGTATAATCTAACCATAATTTTTAGTATAATGAAATCATACTTTTCAGTATAAACAATCTCAATTGTGAGTGGGTGCACTATGCACCAAGAGCATAAGAGAGTTACTTATATATGTGAGTATATATATATATGTGTGTGTAATAATAATAATAATAATAATAATAATAATAATAATAATAATAATAATAATAATAATAAGTCTCTTGTGCATTAGGTGCAATATGCAATTCAAGTGTACTTTGTAAATATTATGATTGGTTTTACGGAACATTTAGTGTTGTTTAAATTGAACAATTATGATTGGACAATCCTAACTGTTCTGTGTAAATAATTCTTATTATTCAGTATAAATAAATTGTCTAAAAATATATTTAAGTTGCATGGTGCACTTGGTGCATACAAAACCTTAACATATTTAAAAAAAAACAAAAACTTATTTCAACCCGCGTGTTATGCGGGGTTATGTTCTAGTAAGCTATAATTGATTCAGTGTCGGTGTCAAGGGTTGTGGTCCTTTCATAATCTCATGTGATAAAATTGTAAAGATCCTTAGTAAAGAAATCCACTTTATCAAACCCACCCAAAGCTGCAACCTTGTAGTGCATGATTCTGCAAGTCTTAATGCCAGCTGCCTTCTTTGTGTGTATCTCCATTTTTTGTCCACCTGATATTTTTCGATTACATCTAAAGAAATTGCCCTGTCCTTTATATTGGGGAAATTTCGGGTGCCCGGATCTATTCGGGATGAAAATTAAATACGAATTTAAATTCAATTATTACTATAATGAATTAATCCTAAATTAATTCAAATAATAATTACACCAACAACAATTAATCATGCATATTAATTTATTTCACGTAACATTTTATGGCGGAAAAACTAAGAATTTACGCGATTACATACCTCTTGAAGCGACGCCCCATTGAGAGCTACGGAACAAGCGTGATGATGCTATCAACCGTAAAAGCCTTCTCAAGTATATCCCTTTCACCTTATTCGTTCGCCGGTAAGAAGTGCTCACGAATAATTAAAATAACAAGGAAGAAAGAAAATATTTATTGCTCTTGATTTTTCCAACACATGAAATTATGTACTTGGGGATGAAATAATCATCCCCTATTTATAAGAAGAGGTGGCCGAAAATTGCATGAAATATTGGGGAGAGAAAATATTTTTCTTAGCCTATAAGAAATCTTGAATATATCTCATATATTCTTTTCTCCATACTAAAATATTGCATAAAAATCTCACCCTCCTTATTAATGGGTAATTTTCAAAATTTATGGATCAAGAATACAAGATTTGGATCTTCTTGAATTTATGAGATAATCTTGTATACCAAGAATACATATCTTCCATAATATCTTTCCAAGAAAATCAACACAATCTTTTCTTTCCCATATCTATAATTTTCGAAATTAAGAAGAAAAAATCAGCAATAATATTTTCTTTTATTTTAATCACCTTATTATTATTGAGCTACTTAATGGGCTATTTGAGGGGCCTTTAGGAAAATTAAGATTGGACCTCCAATGGACTTCTGAAATTCAATATTGAGCCCCAATATAATTCAGTCAATTAATATTAATTAGTACCACTAATAAATTAATATTGTACTATCCATCTTAATCTATATTACGATAATATGGGCTCCCGGTTATTATTTCTCGTGTTTAAAATTATCAAGTCCATTAATTAATTGAGCTTCTGAATAGCTCTAAATTACTTAATATCTTTTACCTTGGAGTAAAGACAGCTCAACATTATTATCCGTACCGAAGAAACTAATTATTCACTTGCAAGATTTGGTACGATAAAACTTCTGAGCCCACCAAGGGGACAAATCACACAAGCCGTACTCGTACACTTTTCTTCGTATTAAACCTTAGCAACCGTCGTATGATTAATATTATTGCCCAAAATACAAGGTTCGAAGTCACGATGATTCTCACCCAATATGAATCAAATCAATAACTATTAACCACACACGGTCTTATTTAAGTGACCGAGATTAAGAAATCAATAACCACTGAGGTCTAATTCTTCACATCTCATAACAGAAGAATTTATCCTCGTTGTAGGTCCTCTTCAACACATACTAAATGTGCTAGTGCAATCTCTTGGTCAAGACAAGCCAATCTGAGATGTACACATCGACCTTTAACGGCGGATTGTTCAATTCCACCTAGGTCATGAATTTGTACGTTTAGTTACAAGGAAACTGTTAATGTGATCTTCCGTGATCTGGTATCACCACATTAACTACAATGTAGCACATACTACTTATAATGAACTGATTGCAATAAATATATAACATTCATTCATATTCAAAGCAAATGTGATAAAAGAATTATTCTCATAAACAAAGTGTTTAATACATGAGTTATACAAAGTAAAATCATATTTTCACGTATAACTCCAACACTTTATTGGCCAACATGTGGTTGTATTCAGAATTAAATGCTGACACTCTATACGTACGAGTGCCCTTGTTATATCTTACAACAAATGCAACTTTGCAATCACACCTTATTCATGGCCTACATCTACGTTTTCCTTCCACCTCTGAGCTCTATTTTTTGTCTTTCCTGCACGATGACATACTAGTCGATGCATGGTTATGATTCCCTGTACAGTATCACTAGTCTTGTTGTTATGACGTACGCCGAAACCCATTTGCCTTGAATATGCTATGTAGAATCCCTCAACCGCATCTAATATGGTAAATGTTCCCCAACCAAATCAGTAGATTCCCACTCTGTGATATATTTACGGGATAAGTCCTTTGTACCGTCTTGCTGGTCGAAGAAACTATTAAGATCATTATCATCCTTGCAAGCCTCAGTTGATACTTTTGGTGTATTAGCTGCGAATTATTCCTCACCACTGTCCGCAACGAGTTCACAAACATTTTCATCTGTCATTGAAAGTGTCCTGCTAAAACTGTGAATATGATGTCCATATTATTGGTGTTCTCAATCCTAACCAGTCCTAATTTGACTTCTCCGGTTGAGTTGTGATTCAACACTGCCAAGTGCCAGTATTTAGATCCTTACATACTTACAATTATCCCTTGGGCATTTAAACAAACATCTTGCAGTCACGAAAAAACCGAAATGAATAACAAGTTAAAAAGGCCTAATTACACAAAAAAATACGCTCATTCAAATTTAAGATTAAACATTTAGTGTTAGAGTTGTAATCATAAATCATCAACAACAAAATGAAACTAAACCTCACCATAAAACATTTGAAAAATGCCTGCAAATTTTAACATTGGAGGAAAATACATACCCGTATTCGGATTTTAGGTGAATATGTTCGTCGCTAGGATATTCCTCGTAGATTGGACGAACCCACTTGAAAATTTCAAATAACCAAATTTGAGGGAACTTTCAGAGTAATGGAGGTTAAATATTTTTGAAGAGGGAAATTTCCTTTGGCCCCAAAATTGAAAATAACCTAAATTTAAAATTTGGTACAAGTTCGAATTTGAATACAACTTCGAGAAAATATATATTTTAGGAGCGCCAAAATTTATATATAAAGAAAAAACTTACAACTCCCTCACCTCTTTAAATTAGACATTTAAACCCATTTTGTCTTACACTGTTTAGAATCTTATTTATTTTTCTCCTAATTATTTTTTACATACTAGAATTATTTCTCTCCACTTTTTCCACTGCATAAAACCTATCTCCCAGCTTTTATTATCTTTCGTTACAAAAATTTATAGTTCGGATTTTTAGTCACAAGTGCCACCTCGAATCTGATATGTTTAATTTATTTGGATTCGGGGCGTTACTGTGTTCATATATCAACTTTAAAAACTTTTGTTTTATAATCAGTATATATGAAATAATATGAAAAAAATAATAATATTATCAATAATTAAGATTAAAATTAGATTTAGATATAGAATAATCCAAATTATAATTTGTTAAGTATTATGTATAACATAATTTACGTGAAGATTTTGAGGATTGTGTTAGGTATGCACTCAAAATTTATTTAAATTTAAGTATGCAATCAAATTTCTAATTTTTATTATTTAGAATTAGTAGTAAATAAGATTAAAAAAAGATTTAGAGGTGTGATTGAGACACTTGAGAATTATTTTCAGGATTACCTTTGGGCGAGTCAACTATGATCCTCCTTTTCTTAGGATGTGGGGGTAGAACATGGCTCGGTAATCGAACCAAAAAGTCATAACCAATAAACCAAATTATATATAAAATTAACCGATACCGAACTGAAATTTCTTATAATGAAAATATCAAAATTGAAAATTTCAGTTCGATTTTGATAAATAATCAACAAATCAAAATATATTGGACTTTAAATTGGACCATACTTTTACACTTGAAACTTGTTAACAACCCAAACCCATATATATATTAGTAGATTGCAACCAAAACAAATAACCCACAATAAAAAATTCAAAATAACGAAAATAATACAACCACATTGAAATATCAAAATACTCATAAATTCATAATCCATTCATAGTCTGTCCAGCAACAGTGCAACACAACCAAAACAAACATTATCCAATAATACAAACCAAAATAAACATTGTCTAGAAACATAACCAAAAGAGACGACGACAACAAATTTGAAAATGAGTAAATGTAACTAGGGTTAGAAGATACTTATATAAATAAAAGTTAGGGTATTATTGATTACTTCTTGGGGTATTATTGATTACCGTTTGGGATATTATTGTCTAAAAACATAGTACACGTCTAATTGTGTGTATTTTTGCAATTGGGGTATTATTGATTATTTTTTGAAGTATTACTTAACTATTATTTAGAGTTTATTTCCCCAAAATTTAAGTGTATACCATATATTTGGGTGCAAACAATAATCACTCATAAATTAATGAGATTAGATAGCACAACTATATTTGTTCAATGCAAATATTTAGTAAAGAAAAATTGGTACTATTTAAAAAGGCACTTAATTTGCATGATGCACATGTACAAAACTTTGTCCATTGGTTAACGTTTTGTTTAGATTTTTTTTTTCACATATCCTTATAGATCTATTTGATAATTTTTATTAATATTTTGTCCGATGAAATAGTACTTCTTATATTGCACATTTCCTTGCAGATAATTTGTTTAGGAAATAAAAATTTATTGTGTGCAATCCTTATATATCAACATGTATTTTTCTTTCTTTGACATTTAGTTTGTACATATCGTTATACATTTATTCAAGAAATTCTATTTATTACTCTTATCCGTCTATATTAATTATGCACAATTTTTTTTCGACTGTCCAATTTCATTATGCTCATTCTTTTTAAAAAATAATATTATTCACAATACTTTATCTTCACCTTCCAAGTTTCAACCATTTAATTTATTTACAAAAATTGTCACTCACTTAATTCCTAAACAATCACTTTATCATAAGTGGGCCCCTTAATACTCAATCATTCCCTTGTTATTTACTTTATATATAAGTTTGGTAATACTATTAAAATTCGTGCCCGCAGAAAATGAGCATATTCAATTTGGACTGAGAAAGTACTTAATATGATGAGATTATATTTTTTTATTGAACAAGATTTGTGTGAAACTGTCACACTATTAGACCAATATGATGTCTTAATAAAATATTATCATTTTTAATGTAAATTGTATCAGTTTTCAAAATAAAATATATAAGTGTATTTTTTTTAAAGTTAAAACTAATGATAAATTTTACATTAAATAAATTTTATCACTCTCCAAAAGAATATATATTAAATAATAAGTTTATATGAATCTAGTTCATAATATGAGTCATTGTCTGATTTTGATACTTTTGGTCTTATACTTTAAATATTATTTAATTCAAAGACTTGATATTTTAAACTTGAATCTTATAATCTATATACTAATATAATAACAAAATGTTCTAGAAATAGTAACTAGGTATATGAATAGTCTTTCTAATTTTGATTAATATCACATTTATTATTTGGGCATAATTATATACACAATTAAAAAAGTATTTTCATTATTTCTTTTAAAAAGACTAACTACTAATTAATATGCATCGATCAAAGACTTAATCCACTAAAATATATTTATATATAAAAATTTACTATTATATTTTATTTGGTTGTCTTTTTTTATACATTAAATCTATTATTTTCTTTAATTATTTCAACTTATCATAATCTAATATTGATTAAAAAAATTAATACTAAAAATCTAATATTGATTAATTAAAAATCATAAAGTATAAAGTTCGATAACAATGAAAATTTCTAACAAATAACTAATAACATGTATTTTGGATTTAATTCACTCCCAAGAAGAAAATTGATCCCCTAAAATATACCACTTACATAAAAATGTACTGTTAGATTTTATTTGATTAATTCTTTTATTTTTTATTCAATCTGGTTTTATTTAATTATTGTAACTTATTATATTTTAATATTGATTAGTTAAAAAATATAATTAAAGTGTCAATTCTAGCAGCAATAGAAAATTTTATAGTATTTCATTTAAATATTTGAGTCATCTTCTCTTTTAAAATATATATATAGTTGGTTGGAGCTCCGTAAACTTATGAGTCATATAATATAGTAAATAACATTTGTTTCATGTTCTATATATCATTATAAAAGTCATGATACATCTATTTTGATAGAAATATAAAATTTATAATTGAACTTTTTTTAAAGAAACTCTTGTGTGAGAGAATTTGTCTTTTACATATGAGATGGTGCTCCACTTAAACATTTTAGTCATACTCTTCTATTAAGTTGAGTTGGAGCCCAATGAACTCATAGGTCATATAGTAAATGAGATTTGTTTCATGTGTTAGAATGTCTCATAACTATTATAATAAAATTATAATTTGAGACACAAAATGTATATGGGAAAAAATCAATAATGCAAATATTGAAACACTTAACAGAACACATATGTGTATAATTTTTTTTATTAAAATACTACATTACAGTGTATTTAAAACATAATATATATATATACACGTTTTAATGTATCTCAAAAACATATTATTACTACTATATATTTATAAAATATATTGGAACTTTTAGTTTCGTTGTATAAGATATTTAAAATACATGTGCAAGACATATATAAAGTGTAACTGTGTAATTAATGCTATAATATTAAAGGTGTATGACAATGATAAGGACCGAAAAAGATAATACAAATTATTTTATTCATGTTGTGAAATTTGTTGTGTAAACTTTATGATTTTTTTTCTTTTTAATATGAATTTTTCATCATTAAAATTTGTTTTTTGAAAAGTTAGAACACACAAAAATATGTAAACAAAAACTTATATGAGGCGGTCTCATACATAACATGAATTTTATTTGACATGTTTTAAAGGTGAGTAAAATGTAAATACGAAAATAAAATTTCATCCCACAGTGTGAGATTGTCTCACGGGTCAAGACTCCTAATAAAAAATTAAATAATTATAATACGCATTATATATATACTGAATTTATATTAAATATGAATACTTAAAAAAAATTAATTGTTGCTGATACTTCTGAACATTAATATGATAACTTTCACCTCAATTATAAATATTTTTTGGTGATATTTTTTTTTTACCATATAAATTTTCCAAACAATTTTATAGTAAGCATTATGATGAAATGAACCTTATTTATATAAAAGTTTGATTCATCTAAAAAATGATAATGGTATGGCGATGAGATAGACTCGCATTACATTTTTATTTTAGGAAATAAAGATTTAATTCTCATACATCTCCGAAACTATTTAAGCTATAGTTCATCATTCCAAGGACATATTCCACCATTTGTCTTTCCCAACTCAACCACAAATACACATACAGTGTAATAAAAAAAAATGTCTGCTGGAGATTTATTGGGACACGAAGAATTACGTGACCAAGTTTTTAATGAGTTAATCTCCAACTTACCCAAAGAAAAAGGGTGGTTCGATGAGATCTATGAGTATCAAGGTTTTTGGTTTGCTCCTAAACATCTTGATGCTTTAATGTCCATTCCAAAAAACTTTCATGCTAGAGATTCAGATATCTTTCTTGCTAGCTACCCCAAATCAGGCACAACATGGTTGAAGGCAATCATGTTTACCTTATTGAATCGGGAAGAACATCCCGTCTCCGACAAAAATCACCCGCTCCTTGCCCGCAATCCGCATGATATTGTACCTTTCTTTGAGCGTCCGCTCGATTACTGTAACGCCCCGAACCCAATATATATTAATTATATCGAATTCGAAGTGTTATTGTGATCAAAAGTCCGAACTATAAAATTTTTGAAGGAAATATAACGGAAATGAGAGATGATGAGTATTTATGCAGCGAAAGAAATGAATAGAATAAATTTTAGTAAGTATCTTACACACATATATGTGTACATAAAGCATAGTATTATCAGTAATGTTTTATTTAAGTGGGGAACTCCGTGTCGTCTCTATTACTGTCCTTGCTCCACGAAATCATAATCTGCAAGGGGTTAGGAAAATGGGGCGTGAGAATTGAATTCTCACTTATGGGTGATTGCAACATCATGGGATTGGTAAATCCGAAATATATTAAGTTATACTCATTGATAAAGTAATTAATTAATCAGTTGTCGTGTATAAAAGATTATAAAGATTTAAACAGTGATTAAGCATATTTCACATGATATAATTGAAATAGCACAAGTTGGTTCACATTAGGGCAAAACCCAAAGTCATATCACGCATTATCACAAACTGACAAACCATAAATGTACAACCATTCTCCTTCCATCATAGTGATCCTTTTCAACTCCATCCATCAACAGCCTTGATTCCGAGGGCGTCCAACGACAGCGTCCCCGGAGACCGGAAAATAATCAACAACCTTGATTCCGAGGGCGTCCAACGACAGCGTCCCCGGAGGTCGGAAACCAATACTCAAATCACAACTCCGTACTTACTGATTTTCCATAAAACTGATACAACAACTTTACTGAGAAAATACTTGACTGATAACTTAACAGATTCATGCTCACGTAAGGTGTTTATTCATGCAGTGGTGATCGATTCACAAAACAACAGGCTAATATATAACATATGTAATTATATCACATAATCCAAACAGTTATATAGATAGGTGTTACATTTATGTTGGATTAGGTATTTTTTTTATTTGATTTAATTTAGTTGAGTTCAGAAAATACCGGCACGACGTTATTTATAGCAGATCAATCAACGGATCATCACCCACCTGATTGTTTCGAGTCCCGAGAATGATGTGTAGGCAGAGGGTCGAAAACCTCGTGCGTGTTCCAACTAGTACCGAATCCTAGTAGGAAGATATTTAATTAAAAGTTGACCTTTGAAAACGTTTAGGAAAACTTGAGAGTTTGTGTTACGAGAATCGAGAAAGTTGTGGTCTTATAAACTCAAAAATGACTTGCTTAAGGGTCACACCCTATTTTGGTAAATACACCACTTCTAGAAAGGTGAGTGTATTTACTAGTATACTTGTGGTATGACTATCTCGATTACTACAAAAACAATCTTTTGATAAGTACACCCCTTTTTAAGAGGAGGTGTATTAGGGGGGTGTATTTACTAAAAGTAGTAGTGTTACAGGGGGGTGTATTTACTGAAAGCAGTGGTGTAACAGGGGGAGTGTATTTGCTGAAAGCAGTGGTGTAACAGGATGGTGTATTTACTGATTTCTGAGTGTAACAGGGGGGTGTATTTACTGAATTTAGGGGTGTCCTTAATAAAGGTCCTTTAAGGAAGAAAATATAAGAATTCATCTTGGAATTACTTAGAAAAATATTAATAAAATTAAAGAAAAGGTTTTTCTTTCTTAAGAATTCTATTTCTCATTTTAAAAGAAATCTTGAATATAATTAATCATATTTTATAAATAAAAACCCTTTATTAAAACTTTATTAATAAACTTAGACTTTCTAAGAAGTTTATAAAAAGTACTTTTCTTTTCTAATATTAATAACACCTCTAAAATTGATTTGTAATACTTCTTAAACAAAGGATTATATTAATTTTCCCCAAAATACTATTTTCATTTGTTTACTTAGTTGGATATAAAACGACTTATATTTTCGTTCCTAATTTTCTAACAGTCGCACAAGGGGAAGACGAGTTTCCCTTTGTCTCCAAAAAGCTCAACTAATACTAAAACAAACTAATTTCATCACTTTTCAACTAATTCAAACAATATTAATCAACTAAATACAATAATACCAAACTTCAATACCAACCATACTAAACCCACCAAACTAACAATACTAAAAACCAAATTCAATAATACTAACCAACTAAACTAATAATACTAAACATCTAACCCAAAAATACTAAACAACTTAATTCAATAATACCAAATAACCTAGTCAATAGTACTAATCAACTAATCCAATAATACTCTTCAGCTATTCTAATAACACTAATAAGAAAAATCATCTATACAAAAACAATCTAAACTAAGAAGTACTCTCATCTTCCTTTCTCTTTTTGTTACAAGTTTTTTAACAGGGAACCGAATATGAAATCCTCATCCAAAAATTCGAAGACTATGAAAAGAAAATAGGAATATGGAAGCAAGAAATCTTACGAGTCCCAAACCGAGCAGTCTAACGGCGTAGTTCGGTGACTCGTCGAATAATTTCGGCGGCATAACGACGCCGTTCAGGATTTTCCGGAAAACAAATGGGCAGCAATTCGACATCTCGATCGGAATTGAAAGAAACAGAATCGAATCGTGAGTATTTATCATTTCGAAGGAATTTATGAATTTAAACCGAATTGAAAACGAAATGAAATTGAGGCTTACGAAAAGAGAGGCCAGCAGCGGGTACGGCGGCGTCTGGGAACAGAGGCGACGGGCGGCGCTTCGAGGCTGGTGGCACGACGGCGATGCTCTGGCGGAGAGAGGCGACGGAGTCGCGGCTGAGCACGGCGGCGTGAAGGAGTGGCGACGGTGTGAGGGAGCAGCGTGTGCGGCGTCGGGCGTCGCGACGGTGGTCGTTCGCGACGGCGGTGCTGGGACCGGTAGCTGCTTCGTGGGAGAGGCGGCGTCGCGGCTAGGTGGAGGCGCTGAGGCCACGGCGGCGCTGGCCTGGGCATGGCGGCGGTCGCGGCGTCGCACGGCGACTGGGACCGCGGCGGTGCTCGGTCCGCCGTAGGAGGAAGAAAGAGGAGGCGGACGGTGGCGCAACGGCGGAGCACGGTGGTGCTCCTTCTTGGTCGCGACGGAGGCGCTGGGTCGAAGGGGGACGGCGGTTCCGCGGTGGGAGGCGGTGCTCGCGGCGTGGCGTGCGCGGCAGCGCTGGGAGCTTCGTCGATCGCCGGAAAGGAGGAGGTGGGCGGCGATTTTTTAGAGAGAAAGAGAGAGAGAAGCCGAGAGGGAATTGGTAGAGAGAGAGAGTAACTGAGAGTGAATATTGAAAATGAATTGGGGAAAGAAGGGTATGCGTATGTTTCTTGGAGGAGAGAGGAAAGAGATAATTAATGAAAATTTATTTCTTAAAAGATTAATTATAGAGGAGGAAATTAATATGTGGGTGGAAATAATTTGTGTAGTTAATTTAATTCGAAAAATGAAAAGTAATTTATGTGGGTAGAATTAATCCCCCCTAAATTCTAATATTTTCGTTCCCACTTGATACGGTTCAGGATCGTTTGGTTCACGAGATTAATCCCGAATTGAAAATTAATACAGTTTTAAAACTTGATAAATATTTTATTGTATTTTGATTTTTTTCTCAATAAATTAAACGGATCGAAATCCTTTATTTAATTTGAATATTTAATTTCTCGTAGTCCTTTATTCGTTTGAAAGATTCGATTCTTTCTACGAATTTAGGAATTTGTAAAAAGGGTATATATTTAAATTACACAAATAGCACTCAAAATAATAAAATAAAAAGAAACAAAGATTAAGAAAATAAAAATAAGGGTTCTAGTAATATAAAAGGCATAAAACGGGACGGGGTATTACATCCTCACCCCCTTAACATAATTTCGCCCCCGAAATTCAGCTTCTAGGTACTGCTTAAGCATTGAGGGTATGTTTGTTTTGGGATTTAAGTGTGCGGGGAAAGTCATGACTTTGAAATCTTAGGATGTGAAAATCTTAATGAATAATATGAGTATGTGTTTGTTTTGGGATTTTAGTAGGGTGAGATTTTGCTTTATGTCAAATCAATGTCTTTTAGTGATTGATGTTGTATTATTTTATTATATTGTGTAAGAGAAAAGTAGGAGAGAGGTTGAGTGGATGATAAAAAAGTGATGATGTGATTGTATTTAATTATATGAAAAATAGTAATAGGTTTATAGGTAGGGATTGAGTTTGGGATTTGAAAACCCGATTTTAAATCCCGAACTCGTATGGGGCGTGGATTGCAAAGTCCAAAGTCCATCCGTGTGAGTCCCAAAACAAACATACCCTGAGGGTATTTGGTTAGGACTTCATCCTCTATTTCCCAAGTTGTTTCTTATTTCTCGTGTTGGTTCCACTGGACTAGAACTAATGGTATCTCTCGATTCCTTAACAAGTGTAACTTTCTTCCTAGGATAGTAACTGGAACTTCTTCATAAGTCAGGTCACAACTTAAACTTAAATCTATACGATTAATAACAGGGTTTGGATCGCTTATGTACTTCCTGAGTGTAGATATGTGGAACACATCATGCACTCGTGATAACTTTGGTGGTAGTGCTAAGCGATAAGCCACATCCCCGATTCTATTCAGGATGTCAAATAGCCCATTGTATCGCGACTTTAGCTCACCTCTTTTACCAAAACGGATTAGACCTTTCATTGGTGCAACTCGGAGAAATACTTTATCGCCAATGTCGAATTGTAAATCTCTTCTCCTAGCGTCCGCATATGACTTCTGACGGTCTTGAGCCGGTTTGATTCTTCCTTTAATCTTTGCGACTATCTCAACCGATCATTCAACTAGTCCGGGTTCAAAAATCTTTCGAATTCCGACTTCATCCCAACAAACTAGTGATCTACACCTTTTCCCGTAACATGCTTCATACGGTGCCGTTTGCATTGTCGCCTGATAACTGTTGTTATATGCAAACTCTACAAATGGCAGGTGGCTCTTCCAACCTCCTGCAAGATCTAGAGCGCAAGCTCTCAGCATACCTTCGAGTGTCTGGATAGTTCTTTCCGATTGTCCGTCAGTCTGCGGTTGGTATGCGGTGTTGAATTTCAATTCAGTACCCAAAACTCATTGCAGACTTCCCCCAGAACTTAGAGGTAAAACGGGGTCTCTATCGGACACTATCGAGGCTGGTACACCGTGCAGTCTAACTACTTCTGCTATGTATAGTTGGACGAGCTTATCCAACGTATACGTCATTATAACAGGGATAGAGTGGGCAGTTTTCGTAAGTCTATCTACGATAACCCAAATGGCATCGTGATTTTTCACCGTTTCCGAAAATTCGGTGACAAAATCCATAGTGATGTTCTCCCATTTCCACTCTGGCATCTCCAGAGGATGCAACAACCCTGGAGGTCGTTGGTGATTTGCTTTAACTCGTTGACATGTTAAACAACTCCTGACGAATTGAGCTATTGATCTCTTCATACCTTTCACCAAAAGTTTCCTTCCAGTCCCCGATACATCATCGTCTATCCGGGATGAATGGTGTATGGAGTGTTATGTGCCTCTTTCAGCATTTTATTCCTCATTCCTTCATCCTTAGGCACACAGATTTTGTTATCGAACATTAAAGCTCCATCAGTATTCAATACGAACCTCTAAATGGTTCCTTCCTTAGCGCGCTTACGTATTCCTTTCAAGAATTTATCGTCCTTTTGCGCTCCTAGGATTCTTTCTCGTAAGGTCGGTTGTAGGGTGAACGCGTAAACCATGGTATCTGCACAATTCTGCGTGGAAAAATTCTAGGTTTAGGATGATCTGGTACTATATCTTACTCCACTCAAAATAGTTTTGTCTAACTACTTACTCTAAAACTTTTGGTCCAAAAAGAGTGGCTTAGTGGAGAGGTTTGGTTTTTGAAAGCTTTCTCATTAGTTAAACCCAAAATAACTTCTCGGTTTTCTTGGTCGACTAAGTTTGTTGTCACTCTACCAAATTTAAGACTTAGAAGGTTTTCTAATCCTCAAGCATGCAAACTTTTCTTCCTACATAGTTGCAAATTTTCCTCTACTTCGAAGTCCACTATGTATCCCATAGATAAAAAAAATCAATTGTCCTTTCTCTTTCAACTAAAGTATTCCCATAACATATAAATGTTAATCTTAACGCGTAAGACTTAAGGTCACATCTAGCTTACTCATTCCACAAGAAGGCTCTTCTTAAGCTTAAAATCTTATGTTATCCCAAAAGAAAGTAACTATGCCCATGTTTCATATTCCTTCTTATGCATAGAACTAGTCCGTTTTCAATAACGTCTAACTACTCAACTTAAGAACGTGCAGTTCAGTTTCTATTTGATGTCCATCCAAGTCTATCTCCAATCAATTCACTCGGCTTAGGTTCTCATTGTATTCCTCAAAAGTCACTTTCACTTAAGGTCTATTCTTCTATACTCTATATCCTCAAATTTTTCTTAAATTCATAGACATAAGGGAGTGAGATGCTCTAGTACTAATCGATACATAAGCAGTTGATCCAAAATTCGCACTTGCTGAATTTGGAATACAACTTCTCTCATCTTATTGTCTTTAAGACTGCCTTGAGATGTTCTTCGTGTTGCTCTTTGCTCTTAGAGTACACAAGACGATGACGAATTGGTCCAGATACGGATGAAACACTCTATTCATCATATCCATGAAAATTATCGGAGCATTTATTACTCTGAAAGGCATCATGGTGAACTTGTAATGTCCATACCGAGTTCGGAATGCTGTCTTCGGGATATCCTCGCTCTTGACCTTTAGCTGGTGGTAACCAGACATTAGATCGATCTTTGAGAATACCGTAGCATTCTTCAACTGGTCGAACAAGTCTTCTATCCTCGGAAGAGGATATTTGTTCTTAATGATCAGTTGATTGAGACCTCGATAGTCTATGTACATACGAAAAGTTCCATCTTTCTTCTTTACGAACAACACGGGTGTTCCCCATGGTGATGCACTAGGCCTGATGAACTTCTTTTCAAGCAAGCATTGCAGTTGTTCCTTCGGTTCTTCTAATGCCTTTGGCGCCATTCAATAGTGTACTTTAGATACTGGTGCTGCCCCAGGTATCAAGTCGATGGAGAACTCTATCTGACGATCAGGAGGTAACCCGGTTAATTCCTCGGGAAACACGTCAAGATATCCATCCACAATTGGCACCTTGATGCGCAACTTGTCGTCTTTCTCTCCTACTGAGATGCGGACGAGGTAAGCTTGGCATTTCTCATTTCGTAATATTACTGCAACTTGGACTGCTGATATTACTCGGGTTTCCTTCTTGGTCTTAATTTTACGAAATGTGAAACGTTGACCATTACGGGTTTCGAGGTCAATCTCGCGTTCGGCGCATTTTATTATCGCTTCTTCCTTTGTTAACTAGTCAAAGCCTAAGATTATACCAACGCTTTTCATCTCAAGGGTGTGAAGATCGAACTCTACTAAGTAATCGCTTAGCGTTAGGGGTAAACCTCAAATTCGGTCCTTAATTTCCATAGCAGTTCCAGACATTTCTTAGCGCGGCCTGCTGAGGTGGCTTAGGTTCAGTCCGAGAAGGTGTGTTCTGTCCTATAGGATTCACTGATATAGTAATAGGGTTAACGTGGGGTCGTCCACGTCTACGTTCTGGTGCCATTTTAAAGGTGGTTCTGATCGGAAAAGAATAATATTTTTACGATATGTATAGGTGCGAGAAAGTTATAAAAACATAATCGGACTAACCAAAATTAACACAAAACGTTCACTGAAACACGTGTGGTACGTAATTCACCAGCTGCGCATTGGGGCCCCAATGGTACAATGCTCACATTCGCACAGTATTCTAGGAACAACTAATGTGTCATTAAGTGATAATCAGATAAAATATGACATTTAATATATAAAGCAAGTAAAACACATTGACAAGTAGTGAGCACATAATAAGTATATATATGTCTAAAAAGTTTTGGTCCTACGGAGGTCAGTCTCCTTACATTACGTCATAGAACACAAAAGGTTTCTAAGTACAATTCTAACGCATTTCCTTGCATCAGAACGGTCCACAGGCGACAAAAGGAGCGGGTTAGAGCTACGCTGCTATGGTCCGAGTAAAACGGTCATACGTCTGACTACTACTATATGTCAGGAAAGGGTGGCACATCTAGGGTGTATGTATTTATGACTACACCAAAAGGATAACTGCTTAAAAGGATTCGATCACTCTGGCTGATCACTACTATCATACGGAAATACCCATCGCCGACTTCTTTCTAGGTATGTCTCCAAGTGAATGTGGGGCCTTTGTACTGGGTCTTCTATTCTCGTCCGTTCGAGTAGCTTTACAGCGATAGGACGGAGAACAACTCAGTAACCCTTCTGGCAAAACGAATCATGGCTGTCAGATATGTCTCGTCTGGGGATATTGGAGTGGCTCTTGCCTTTGCACGCAGTCTCTTAAACTGGGTTATAAACACACTTATAGATTCTAAGGTTAGCTAAGTGTCTTCTAATTATCAGGATATAACTATCTTAGGTGGATTCTTATATGGAAAGGAGATTCCTAATCAAAATTTTGGTTATTGCAGAAACATAATTTAAACAATTAAGGCACATAGTTCAAATAATCATATAACATCATTTATGAAGTTTATAAATTTACACAAATATATTTATTTCTATCTTTCACTAATTATCTGTATTTCAACAGTATTATAAACGACATTTCGGGGTTCTTTCTACACCTCGTAGGTGTTGTTTCGAGTTCGCGATCTTTTGATTGGAGTTTTGTTATGAAAGTCAAGTTGTCGTAATATCACAAACTTTAAGGCAATAAAATAAGAACATACCTTCGAGGAGCTTCTGACGGTAATAGGAGACACATTTCCCCTCAAGTGATTTCATTAGTGATCTATACTTACATGATAAGAAAATTTAATTAAAGAAAAAGAATTTTGGTTTGATGAAGACAATGATTTGGGTTTTGGTCCGAAAGTTTTGAACATAAGCTCTGATACCACCTGTAACGCCCCGAACCCAATATATATTAATTATATCGAATTCGAAGTGTTATTGTGATCAAAAGTCCGAACTATAAAATTTTTGAAGGAAATATAACGGAAATGAGAGATGATGAGTTTTTATGCAGCGGAAGAAATGAATAGAATAAATTTTAGTAAGTATCTTACACACATATATGTGTACATAAAGCATAATATTATCAGTAATGTTTTATTTAAGTGGGGAACTCCGTGTCGTCTCTATTACTGTCCTTGCTCCACGAAATCATAATCTGCAAGGGGTTAGGAAAATGGGGCGTGAGAATTGAATTCTCACTTATGGGTGATTGCAACATCATGGGATTTGTAAATCCAAAATATATTAAGTTATACTCATTGATAAAGTAATTAATTAATCAGTTGTCGTGTATAAAAGATTATAAAGATTTAAACAGTGATTAAGCATATTTCACATGATATAATTGAAATAGCACAAGTTGGTTCACATTAGGGCAAAACCCAAAGTCATATCACGCATTATCACAAACTGACAAACCATAAATGTACAACCATTCTCCTTCCATCATAGTGATCCTTTTCAACTCCATCCATCAACAGCCTTGATTCCGAGGGCGTCCAACGACAGCGTCCCCGGAGACCGGAAAATAATCAACAACCTTGATTCCGAGGGCGTCCAACGACAGCGTCCCCGGAGGTCGGAAACCAATACTCAAATCACAACTCCGTACTTACTGATTTTCCATAAAACTGATACAACAACTTTACTGAGAAAATACTTGACTGATAACTTAACAGATTCATGCTCACGTAAGGTGTTTATTCATGCAGTGGTGATCGATTCACAAAACAACAGGCTAATATATAACATATGTAATTATATCACATAATCCAAACAGTTATATAGATAGGTGTTACATTTATGTTGGATTAGGTATTTTTTTATTTGATTTAATTTAGTTGAGTTCAGAAAATACCGGCACGACGTTATTTATAGCAGATCAATCAACGGATCATCACCCACCTGATTGTTTCGAGTCCCGAGAATGATGTGTAGGCAGAGGGTCGAAAACCTCGTGCGTGTTCCAACTAGTACCGAATCCTAGTAGGAAGATATTTAATTAAAAATTGACCTTTGAAAACGTTTAGGAAAACTTGAGAGTTTGTGTTACGAGAATCGAGAAAGTTGTGGTCTTATAAACTCAAAAATGACTTGCTTAAGGGTCACACCCTATTTTGGTAAATACACCACTTCTAGAAAGGTGAGTGTATTTACTAGTATACTTGTGGTATGACTATCTCGATTACTACAAAAACAATCTTTTGATAAGTACACCCCTTTTTAAGAGGAGGTGTATTAGGGGGGTGTATTTACTAAAAGTAGTAGTGTTACAGGGGGGTGTATTTACTGAAAGCAGTGGTGTAACAGGGGGAGTGTATTTGCTGAAAGCAGTGGTGTAACAGGACGGTGTATTTACTGATTTCTGAGTGTAACAGGGGGGTGTATTTACTGAATTTAGGGGTGTCCTTAATAAAGGTCCTTTAAGGAAGAAAATATAAGAATTCATCTTGGAATTACTTAGAAAAATATTAATAAAATTAAAGAAAAGGTTTTTCTTTCTTAAGAATTCTATTTCTCATTTTAAAAGAAATCTTGAATATAATTAATCATATTTTATAAATAAAAACCCTTTATTAAAACTTTATTAATAAACTTAGACTTTCTAAGAAGTTTATAAAAAGTACTTTTCTTTTCTAATATTAATAACACCTCTAAAATTGATTTGTAATACTTCTTAAACAAAGGATTATATTAATTTTCCCCAAAATACTATTTTCATTTGTTTACTTAGTTGGATATAAAACGACTTATATTTTCGTTCCTAATTTTCTAACAGTCGCACAAGGGGAAGACGAGTTTCCCTTTGTCTCCAAAAAGCTCAACTAATACTAAAACAAACTAATTTCATCACTTTTCAACTAATTCAAACAATATTAATCAACTAAATACAATAATACCAAACTTCAATACCAACCATACTAAACCCACCAAACTAACAATACTAAAAACCAAATTCAATAATACTAACCAACTAAACTAATAATACTAAACATCTAACCCAAAAATACTAAACAGCTTAATTCAATAATACCAAATAACCTAGTCAATAGTACTAATCAACTAATCCAATAATACTCTTCAGCTATTCTAATAACACTAATAAGAAAAATCATCTATACAAAAACAATCTAAACTAAGAAGTACTCTCATCTTCCTTTCTCTTTTTGTTACAAGTTTTTTAACAGGGAACCGAATATGAAATCCTCATCCAAAAATTCGAAGACTATGAAAAGAAAATAGGAATATGGAAGCAAAAAATCTTACGAGTCCCAAACCGAGCAGCCTAACGGCGTAGTTCGGTGACTCGTCGAATAATTTCGGCGGCATAACGACGCCGTTCAGGATTTTCCGGAAAACAAATGGGCAGCAATTCGACATCTCGATCGGAATTGAAAGAAACGGAATCGAATCGTGAGTATTTATCATTTCGAAGGAATTTATGAATTTAAACCGAATTGAAAACGAAATGAAATTGAGGCTCACGAAAAGAGAGGCCAGCAGCGGGTACGGCAGCGTCTGGGAACAGAGGCGACGGGCGGCGCTTCGAGGCTGGTGGCACGACGGCGACGCTCTGGCGGAGAGAGGCGACAGAGTCGCGGCTGAGCACGGCGGCGTGAAGGAGTGGCGACGGTGTGAGGGAGTAGCGTGTGCGGCGTCGAGCGTCGCGACGGTGGTCGTTCGCGACGGCGGTGCTGGGACCGGTAGCTGCTTCGTGGGAGAGGCGGCGTCGCGGCTAGGCGGAGGCGCTGAGGCCACGGCGGCGCTGGCCTGGGCATGGCGGCGGTCGCGGCGTCGCACGGCGACTGGGACCGCGGCGGTGCTCGGTCCGCCGTAGGAGGAAGAAAGAGGAGGCGGGCGGTGGCACAACGGCGGAGCACGGCGGTGCTCCTTCTTGGTCGCGACGGAGACGCTGGGTCGAAGGGGGACGGCGGTTCCGCGGAGGGAGGCGGTGCTCGCGGCGTGGCGTGCGCGGCGGCGCTGGGAGCTTCGTCGATCGCCGGAAAGGAGGAGGTGGGCGGCGATTTTTTAGAGAGAAAGAGAGAGAGAAGCCGAGAGGGAATTGGTAGAGAGAGAGAGAGTAACTGAGAGTGAATATTGAAAATGAATTGGGGAAAGAAGGGTATGCGTATGTTTCTTGGAGGAGAGAGGAAAGAGATAATTAATGAAAATTTATTTCTTAAAAGATTAATTATAGAGGAGGAAATTAATATGTGGGTGGAAATAATTTGTGTAGTTAATTTAATTCGAAAAATGAAAAGTAATTTATGTGGGTAGAATTAATCCCCCCTAAATTCTAATATTTTCGTTCCCACTTGATACGGTTCAGGATCGTTTGGTTCACGAGATTAATCCCGAATTGAAAATTAATACAGTTTTAAAACTTAATAAATATTTTATTGTATTTTGATTTTTTTCTCAATAAATTAAACGGATCGAAATCCTTTATTTAATTTGAATATTTAATTTCTCGTAGTCCTTTATTCGTTTGAAAGATTCGATTCTTTCTACGAATTTAGGAATTTGTAAAAAGGGTATATATTTAAATTACACAAATAACACTCAAAATAATAAAATAAAAAGAAACAAAGATTAAGAAAATAAAAATAAGGGTTCTAGGAATATAAAAGGCATAAAACGGGACGGGGTATTACAATTACGATAATAGGATCCTGGATATGGATGATCTACCTTCTCCGAGATTTTTCGGCACTCACTTGCCTCATTCTTTTCTGCCGGAATCTGTGAGGAATAACCCGATGTGCAAGGTGGTGTGTGTTGGAAGAAATCCTAAGGACACTTTTGTCTCCTTATGGTACTTTTCTAACAAGATAAGGACTCAGAAGACGGGGCCTATATTTGATGAAGAGAGGGAACCCTCTCCTATTGAAGAAATGTTCGAGAAATTTTGTAAAGGTAATAGTCCGTATGGGCCCATTTGGGATCATCTGTTGGAGTATTGGGAGGAGAGCAAGAAAAACCCTGATAAGGTTTTCTTTCTCAAGTACGAAGAGATGAGTGAAAATTCTACACTTCTTTTACGGCGTTTGGCGGAGTTCCTAAACTGCCCTTTTTCGGCGGAGGAAGAGGAAGAGGGGATGATTGAAAAAATCTTGAAACATTGTAGCTTTGAAAATCTCAGCGCCTTGGAGGTTAACAAAAGTGGAAAAAGAGAATATGGTATTCAAAAGAATAATATATTTTTTCGTAAGGGCGGCGTGGGAGATTACAAAAATCATTTATCGACTGAGATGATTGAAAAACTTGATCAAATCATTGGAGACAAGTTCTTTGGATCGGGATTATCGTTCTAAAAGGACCTAACTACCCTGTGAATTGATTTATCAATATTTAATTTTTTTTTTCTAAATGTTAAAGTTTTTATGTGTGTGTGTTTGTTGTGTAAACGAGAATTGCTCTTCTAGGATGTATACTCATTTTTATACTCTTGAATTTTCTCATCGTAATTCCCATGAGTATGTTTTTTTAATGAGATTAGTCCCTTTGAGCATTGATTCTGAGCCTCTTTTGGCTTTGTGTAGTGTTTTATTTATTTATAATTCATAATAAAATAAATTTTTATATATTATAAATATAGTTAATTTTTTTTGAATTTATGAAATTGTTTAAATTAGTTAATATAATAATATTGTTAGTATACGTTAGAAGAGTTGTCTTTTTTTCTATAACTAGCTATTTAGCATATGCAATGCTCATTATATGCACGTAATTAGTAAAAAATAGTAGTAGTAGTTGTATGTTATAGGGGGATAAAAAAAAAAGTAGTAGATGCACTTTATATTAACTTAGCAAAAAATAATAGATTTTTTTAATCTAAACCATTTGAGTAATAATATTGTTGACTTTAGATTATCCCTTATCCCCTATTATACTAATAGGGAGTTACATTTTCTTATGAGTCGTTTTGTAGTTGATTTGGATGACGTGTTGTATTCTTATGAAGTATGAATTTTTTTAGATGATGTGTTATTGTTCTATTGGTGTGTGATCAATATGTGTCATCCATGTGGCATCTTAATGATGAGTCTAATTAAAAAAAAAAGGTAATGACATAGGTTTGAACCTACAACTCTCACATAAATTCTAGTGTTATTTACCAACTAAACTAATTTGTTAAATTTTAGGGTGCATCCAAGTGCATAGCATGCACTTGGAATTTGATCCAATTTAAAATTAATTTTGACCAAAAAATAAAAACTCGCGGGTCAGACCCAATCCGACCAAAATTCGCGGGTCTGACAACAAACCAGGTCACAAATGGGTCGCGCGCGCTTCGTACCAATACCCCAAGTTGTATCACCAATACCCCAAGTTATAATCATCAATACCCCAAGTTATAATCATCAATACCCCAAGTTGTATCACCAATACCCCAAGTTATATTACCAATACTCCAAGTTATAATCACCAATACCCCAAGACTTAATCGTCAATACACCAAGACTTAATCGCCAATACACCAAGACTTAATCACCAATACACCAAATTATATCCCCAAAAAATTATTCACCAATACCTCAAGACTTAATCACCAATACTTCAAGTTATAATCAACAATACCCCAAAAATTACTCAATAATACCCCAAGTTATAATCATCAATTCCCCAAAAATTACTCAACAATACATTGAACATAGATTTTTTCAAGAATTATATAGTAGAACTCAAAACTTAATCACCAATACCCTAATAATTAATCAACAACACAAATTTATTTGGCCAATAAATATTTTACAAATTCAACAAAAATACAATAACAGTAAGAATCAACCATCAAGTTATCATTTGGACTTTCGACATGACTGATCAAAACAGAAAATCTCCTTGGAGAGTCAAAACAAAAGAAAAATAGATTTCCTCAACAGCTTCACTACAACATAAGGTCCTGCTGCTTTGCTTTCATGCGCTTGGAGTCTTAGGTCATCCTGAGCATTATGTTGAAATTTAAATTAATATTCCTGTGTTATTGGAAACTATCCATGTTGTGGATGTTTGGATAGATTCGTGCCTAAAAATGTAGGATGCTGGAATGAATAAGATTTGTCGGATGGATGCGTTAGAAGGATATCGTTGAAGTGTTTAGATGATGTGTTTTTGAAATACTCGGGGATTAAGCTTATGCCGCCGACGCCGCTACTGGACCTGGATGAGCTTAAGTTGTGATCCTTCTACAGAGCTCTCATCGTCGAGTTTATTGCCACACTCCTCTTCCTGTAAGTGACCATCACCACCTGATTGGATTTTTATGCGGGTTTGGCTGACCCACGAGTTTTTATCGGGTTGGCTGACCCGCAGATTTTTACAATTTGGTCAAAATTGATTTCATATTGTGATGCAAAATCCAAGTGCATAGTATGCACTTGGATGCACCCTAGAACCACTCATCTAATTTATAGGTTTATACATGTTTTGAATAATTATATGTTTAACTTAAGTCCATAAATGTTGTTAGATAATCTATTGTAATTGATTAAGTAAATTTTAATAATTCTAATTACGCAAAAATTAATATTTAAATAACTTATTCACATTGTCTTAAAATCAAAATATATTTATTTTATTTATTTATCCTTATCATATTAATAATCATGAGACCTTGATTTGCACGGAAAATTTCATATTAGTATAATAGGGAATATGAGATATTCAACATACTTTAATATTTGCAAGGAAATATATTATATACAGATATATACAATATTAAATTAACTATACTTGAAGTATTATATATATATATAAATATATATATATATGAGAATATAGTATATTTTGTTATCGGTTCATGATTTAATACATCTGGATTCCTATGCATCTTTTCAGTTCAAAAAATACTATTAAAAATAGTATGGTTCAGGAATATGATGTTCCTGAAAATTTAGATCTATTAAACAGATGGACTATTCCTAAAATTGAACCTAATATGGTTTATAAATTTGGAGCTTTTGAAAGGCTTGGTCTTAAAACTATTGTTAGGACCACTGAATCATCAATTCCTCTTGATAGGAATGAGATGGTCATCAAACTTCTTAATAGAAGTGACATATTACCCTTTAAAGGAACTCACAGGTTTCTCCATATTGGTTGTGTTCAAGTTGCCTTCAGACCTCTTACTCTGAAAGGTTTACCTGAAAGTTTTCTAGCCACCCTAAGAGATGGTAGAAATTTAAATTGGAGACAATCCCTCATGGGAATGGTTGAATCTAGTCTGGCTTTTGGGCCAGTATATTTTGATGTTTATCCTAATTTGTCTTTATCATTAAGTGATGAAAACATTTTTGATGCTTTAACATTAAATGTTAAAACTAATGGGTATAATTACACGCCTGGATCCGAAGTTATATGTATTTGTTATCGCATATACTACAAACCTCTTTTTACTCTTAATCCTTTATGTAAAAGAGTAGAAAAAAATATTAATGAGACTATTCTCATAGAAACTAATTTTAGTAAGTCTAATATCACTACTAGAAAATCCATTAAATGGAATGAAATAGATTTTCCAAAAAAATTGGATTATTGAACAATCGGTTCCCATGATCCCTCCTACTAATAGTAATTATCAAAAAATTACTCAATTTGAGGATGGTATAATTACCATTGGTTTTCATAAAGACCAGAGAAAAAATTCTAGCTTATCCTCTGTACCTTCTTGTCTAGATCCATATCTAGTCATTTTCATATTTCTCCTCTGGATTATGAAGTCGATATGCCTTTTTCTTCTAGAGCTTCTACTTCTTTTTACAGATAAGAAACTCCTTTTAAAAATAAAGATTTCAATAATGAAAATATTATTGTAAATAAAAATAATATTGTCCACAATGATGGACCAAACCCTGAAACAATTTCAGAAGTTAATTGGACACTTTAGTTTTTATGGATTCTGAACCAATACTTGATTTTTCAAAGGGTTCTTCTACAAGAACTCATATTAATGATGAGTTTAATAATTTCAAATGGGATAAATTTAGAATTTGGTACTTTAGATCTTTTCAAAAAGAAGAACTAAATTACTTTGTTAATACTTTTTATAAATTCTGTGAAGAACATAAACAAATTATTTATTATGTTCTTTGGTTTATAAAAACTTTTATATTGATCAAATTTCAATTATTGAACGAGAATATAAACTCGTTACGGGAAATTCTCAAAAGTCTATTTATCCGCCCCAGGTTCCTTTCCAAATTGAGACAAATGGAAAATTTTTAGATTTTGTTCCTTTTTTAAAAATTTTGGAAAATAATGTTTTACATATTACTGTTGATCATATCAACCTTCTTGTCAAACAAAATAATTTTTGTAGTCTTTTCCTCGCTATAATTGGTGACAAAATTATTTCTTTACATGATAAAATTAATCGTGTTATTTCTCAAACTCAGACTAAGTCTGACTTTAAAAGTGACTTTAAAAATAGTAATAATAATGATAATATCATTATAAAAACTGCTTCTTTTATTCAACCCCCTTTTGACTTAAAAAACTTCAAGGGAGAAACTTCAGTTTCTGATATTGAAAATATTATTAATAAAAAATTTGAAGGATTAAATATTTCCACTTTGGATAATGACTTAGAAGAAAGTCTTGCTACTAATAATTTTGGTAGCACTAGCATTAATAACAAAGATGTTATTAATAAAATTAAATGGGCTAATAAGCCTACTATGACTAATTATTATTATAAAAGACCTACTCCTATGGATGTTCTTCATGAAGAACAGAATAATGTTGTCAATAATTCATATAATGGTAAAAGCGTATATGAATGGAATATTGATGGTTACAGCGATAAACAAATTAATAATCAAGTTCATCGCATACTTATGTATAGTTCTGCATGTAAAACATGTGGTGTGTCTAATATTGAAACGGCGCAGGCTATTACTGTCGGTTTTACTGGCCAACTTAAAGGTTGGTGGGATAATTATTTAAGTCCTTTTAAAAAAACTGACATTTTTTCCTCCATAAAAAATGAAAATGGTGAAGTTCAACCCAATGCGGTTTATTCTCTTGTTCTTAATATTCTTGAACATTTTACTGGAAGATTTACTAATAAATATGAGAATACCAAAACTCTTCTTTTAAATATGAAGTGTAAAACTCTTACCGATTTTAGATGGTACAAAGATACCTTTCTGTCTCGGGTTTATGAGATTAATGATTGTAACCAAGATATTTGGAAGAATAAATTCGTTGATGGTCTTTCTTATTTATTTGCTGAAAGGATTAAAAAAATCCTAAGAAAAGACTCTGATTCTATTTCATATGAGTCTTATACATTTGGTCAAATCATTAGTATTTGTGTTCAGGAAGGATTAAATCTTTACAATGAGCTCAAACTTAGAAATTAAATTAAAAGAGATAATCTCTTAGAAAGAAAACAGCTGGGTCAGTTTTGTGACCAGTTTGGTATGGATAATCCTAGTTCTAAAGGAAGTTTTTCTAAAAAGAAAAAGGATTTCAAAGAAAAACCTTATTTTAGGAAAAGAAAAAGACGTTCTGATAATAAACAGAACAAAGATAAAAGTCATGATTATACTCATGATAAGGGTAAAAGAAAATTCTTTAAAAAGAATTATTCTAGCAAAGTAATTTGTAACAAATGTGGCAGGACTGGTCATTATGCTAATCAATGTTATGCCAAAGACAAGATTAGAAATCTTGATATAAATGAAGAGCTCAAAGAAACTCTTTATAAAATCATTATGAATTCTGATAATGATACAGATATTGATGAATCATATACTGATTTCGTAGAGTTAACCTCTAGTGATGACGAGGATAATATTCCTTCAGACAAAGCTGAATGTGATAATTGCATTCTGGGAAAACCTTGTCTAAGTTACATCGATAATACTGATGATAATGAGTCTTATAAACTCATAAGTCAATTCCAAGATATGAATATTAATGTCTTATCTGACAATAATATTCTTGATCTTCTTAAACATATTAAAAACTCTAGTTTAAGAGATAAAATCATTGATGATCTTCATGATTCTTCTTCTAATGAAAAGAATTATAATCTTTCTAAAAAGATTACTAATAATAATTATTATAATATGGTGGAGGTTGAAAAACTTCTTAGGTTTAAAAATACTAGGCAAAATCCCATCACTATTAATGATTTAGCTCAAGAGATTAATAATCTTAAGAATAATGTTAAAATTCTTCAGAATCAAAATTCTGATCTTTCTATTTGACTTTCTCTTATTGAGAAAGGAAAAGAGAAATCGATGATACTAGTTTCCTTGATAATTCTCATGACGATATTGATATAGATAAAAAATCATTTATCTGCTATTAGTATGTACATATCTAAAAAATGGTATACAAAAATTTCTCTCCTTATTAATAATTCTTACAGGAAGAATTTTATTGCCATGATTGATAGTGATGCTGATTTAAGTGTCATCCAAATGGGAATAATTCCCACAAAGTTTTTTGAAAAAACTACTCAAACTCTTTCGCATGCAGGAGGAGGATCTTTATACATTAATTATAAGCTCAGAAATGTTTATGTATGTGTTAATGGTTTTTTGCATACCTAATGATTTTCTTATTGCAGAAAATATTACCAGCCAAATGATTATTGGCCTTCCTTTTCTTCAAAAGATATATCCTCTTACTCTTGTTAATGAAAAGGGTATTACAGGTTCATACAATGGTAAAACCATTACTTTTGAGTTCGTGACTAAACCAATTCATAAGATTCTAAATTTTGTCCAAGAACAAATTGATAATAAAAATTGTCATATCAATTTTCTTAAAAGTGAATTAAATTCTCTTACCATTGATAATAAGCTTAAAAATCCTAAGCTTCAGGATAAAATAAAAATTTTATCTAACAAATTCTCTATTGATATTTGTAATGATTTTTCTAATGCATTTTGGGATAGAAAGAAACACATTGTTTCTCTTTCTTATGAAGATGATTTTAAAAATACTATGATCCCGACTAAGTCGAGACCTTGTCAAATGAATTTTGAATATTTAGAATTATGTAAGAAGGAAATATCTTCTTTATTAAATAAGAAGCTTATTACTCCTTCAAAGTCCCCATGGTCTTGTACTGCTTTTTATGTTAATAAACATTCTGAACAAAGAACGTGGAGTTCCCAGATTGGTTATTAATTATAAACCCCTTAATAAGGTTTTAAAATGGATTCGACATCCAATTCCTAATAAAAAGGATCTTCTTGACAGACTGGTCAATGCTCTTATATTTTCTCAATTTGATTTAAAATTAGGTTTTTGACAAATTCAGATTAATCAATCTGATAGATATAAAATAACTTTTAATGTTCCTTTTGGACATTATGAATGGACTGTCATGCCATTTGAGCTTAAAAATGCTCCTTCTGAATTTCAACAAATTATGAATGACGTTTTTTTATCCTTATAGTGATTTCATAATCGTCTATATTGATGATATCCTTGTGTTTTCAAAAGACATAGAAGCTCAGTTCAAACATCTAGATATATTTAAAAATATTGTCATAAAAAACGGTTTGGTTATTTCAAAACCAAAGATGATTTTATTTCAAACTAAAGTCAAATTTCTTGGCCATATAATTGATAAAGGAAATATTATTCCTATTCAAAGGAGTATTGAATTTGGAAAAAAAAAATTCCAGATATCATTACTGATAAAACACAGTTGCAAAGATTTATAGGAAGCCTTAATTATGTCTCTTCCTATATTAAAAATCTTGCTGAAGATACTGCTATCTTATATGATAGACTTAAAAAGAATCCTCTACCTTGGAATGATAATCATACTAAGGCAGTAATAAAGATTAAAGAAAAGGTTAAAAATATTCCTGTTCTTAGTCTTGTTAATCCCTTATGGGAAAAAATTGTTGAAATTGATGCCTCAGATTTAGGATATGGAGGTATTCTATTACAGATTAATCCTGATAATAAATTAGAATATGTTGTTAGATTTTATTCTGGCAAATGGAATGATTCTCAAAAAAATTATTCTACTGTTGCTAAAGAAATTCTTTCTATTGTCAAAAGCGTCCTAAAATTTTAGGATGATTTATACAATCAAAAGTTTGTTATAAAAACTGATTGTAGAGCTGTTTCTTTTATGCTTCTTAAAGATTTTGAACATAATGTCTCAAAACAAATGTTTGCCCGATGGCAATCACATCTTGCTTATTTTGATTTTCAAATTGTCTATAAGTAGGGGAAAGACAATCATCTTCCTGATTTTCTAACTCATGAATATATTTCTGAATGATAGGTATGAGTCAACCTGGAAGAGGTTCCAGAGGATCTTCCTCTAATAGAGGAAAGGGTACTCATGGCCCTCCTTTATTTCGATAGGGGAAAAAATCCCTATAGAACCAGAATATTTCTGGAATCGGCTCTACATCTTCAGGAGCCCATGATAAGGAGTTCCAAGAATTCCTAAGACTTAGGGGAAAAAATATTCCTGTTGAGACTATGTCCCCAACCACTGACCCTGAGAAAGAAGCATCATATGCTTCAACTGCTCAAAAGGAATATAAATTCTTTGATTCCCCTAAGAAGGAATTAATTCTCATTCTTGAGGTTGAAGAGGAAAGGTTTAAAGAGTCTCCATGGACTCTTATGGGAAAATATATTCCAAATTATATTTCCACTACTCCGTCTTATAAGACTAGAGGATATTATGAGAGTATACTCATCTCTCTTGAAAGTGTTGATATTCAACATTTTCCTCCTTCGAATAAAAATATAAACTATTCGAAGTTCATAATCAAAAAGATTATTTCAATACAGACATGGGGTCTTTCTCCTTTTGTTGAAAGACAAATTATTAATCCTGTTACAAATCAAATTTTCCAGTACAATTACTGGGACTATCTTAAAAGTTTTTATAAAACTTTTTATTATCAAAATTCCAAGCATTCTCATACTTGGTTGATAAAAATTTGCGAAAATATCGGAAGGAATCAAATTCCTAACTGGTTTTTTGATTGGTGGAGTATTTTTGGCACTATTGTTGATATCTTACCTAGCGAGATTAAATCTCTTCTTGAGGAATACCCTTTGGAAACCTCCTCATTAAAATCTCACAATACAAGTAGTAAAACTATTTGTATGTTTTTTACTGACTCAAGTATCCCATGGGTTGTTAAATGGAGATCAGAATTTGATCATACAGAGATGGGTAGCCCATGTTAGTGGAAAATTTGTGCCACAAGATTTTGGAATAATTTAAATATTATTCCAAAAGACTCCAATAAGAGTCCTCTTCAAGAAAACATCGATAGGATTAAATCCAAGAAGGAAGATTATAATAAAAATATTGCCAAGAGTCAAACTCCTGATTCTAATGTGATGCCATCTTTTTCTTCTTTCTCTAAGAAATATGCTGGAGTTTTTTCTAAGGAAAAAATTATGAATCTTTTCATGAATCAAATTCAGGAAGATATTTTAAAAGATGCTGATTTTTCAGATTCAAAATCTGATACATCCATGATTTCTGGCTCTTCTATGCAAGACGCACAAGATCCATTTGAAGAGGACCAAGACTTCTCTCTCCAAGAAAGCTTTGATTTATTAAAAAATTCTCTTAAAAGAGAAAATTAGGGGAAAAAAGAATCCTTGATGGATAGAGTTGAAGAAATATGTTACAGAATGCTGCTTACTTATCCCTATGGAATAATTCAGAGACATCATTTCTCTAAAAACATTTGGGCAATTCCTTTTCAAATTCATGATGATGAAAAAGGAAATGAAATCCAAAACAGGGATTACCGAATTTACCTTAGAAAAAAGATTAAAACTCTTCAAATTATAATTGTCATCCATGAAATGATTCATCGAAGGGGCATCCAGCAATATGGTGATGATTCTCATTCTCAAATACCGACTGATCTCAAGGAAATTCTAAGACTTTTTGAAAAACAGGCATCTCTCCTGATGATTTGAACCAAGTTTGAAAGAGCGCATGGGCAAGATGCGTCTTCTGAAGTCAACGAATAAAATTTCGTCATTGCTGATGTCAACAGACAAAGTACTGTTCAATGAATAGTAAATTTGACTTTTTTACTATTCATCCTTTTGACTCTTTGGATAATCTGTTCCCACTGTTTATTTTTTTTTGTTTGGAATCCGGGGTTGATGTCCGACTCTTCCTTTTCTATAAATAGGTATGATTTTCTTTTTGAGAGACAGGCTCGAGTTTACTCGCCCCTCTCTTTTTCTCTCTCTACTCTCTCTTTGTAATAGTTAGCTTCTAACCTTGGTTTTAATAAACGGTGTTTATACTGGTAGTTCATCAAGGTAGTTAAATTCTGCTTTTATTTTCTATACTTTAATTTATATTTTTGTTTTTGCCGCCTCAATGGTCGGCTAATTCTTTGTATTAAATCATGGCCTAACTTAGTATACTATACTATCATGTGCATTTGGGAACTTATTTTTCCAGTTTATATTTGATATATCATAAGGTAGAGTTGGTTTAACCGGTAGGTTTGAGATTTCTAGTGATATCTATGAGTTAACCATGTGGGCGTGCCCTTTTAGCCGTAATGCCGATGAATAGGTGCAGGCGTTTGTGGGTGTAATGCTTTTTTCAGGTTAACTCATAGACTATGGAATTTCTCAGTAAGATCCTATCTGTGTTAGTAAAAGATCCACAGGATACTATTGATATATCAAATACGATCTTGTAAACTATGGTATATATATACAGAGCCGGCTAATAGCAAGTGCAAAGTGATCTTTCGCACAGGGCCCCCAATTTTTCAGGATCCATTTTTTAGTATCTATTTTATTTTTTATATATGTATTTTAAAAAATATATATATAATCATTTACATTTATATATGTATATGTATTTTTATGGAGCATAATCAATAGAAAATTTATTTTTGAGTGACTTTCGTATATTGTGAAACTCTTTACCATAGATATAAATATTTGATTGATGAATTTACTTCAAAAAATGCTCGGAGGACGAGACTTTTTAATTGATACTTTTGTAAATTAATTACTTTTGTTAAGATATTGAAAATATGTATTTAATAAAGGGCCTCATTTTTTAATTTTGCTCGGGGCCCAAAAAATGCCCGAGAAGGCCCTGTATATATATATATATATATATATATATATATATATATATCTTGTGCATTAGGTGCACTGTGCAACTCAAGTGTACATTTAAACTGTTATGATTCTTTTTACGGAATATTTAGAGTTGTTTGCACTGAACAATTATGAATAGACAACTTTAATTGTTCAATGTAAACAAGTCTAATTGTTCAGTATAAACAAATTGTTTAAAAAATATATTTAAGTTGCATGATGCACTTGACACATACAAGACCTTGATATATTTAGAAAGATAAATTTATTTTAACTCGCGTAATACGTGGGGTTTTGTTCTAGGTATTTACTAAGGTATGAGTTCAATTTCATCAAATGCATGTAGTTAGTAAAATAATAGAAAATATAGTCGAACTTTTGAGTAATATATTATCAACTTTAGATTATATTGACTAATAATGCGTTCAATTTTATCATTGTCATACATGAAAATATCTTTTAAGAAATGAGAACCAATAAACTATCGATGTCAGAGTAGAGTTCATAGTTGTTAAGATTCATTGTCTTCACAAATGATTGATCTAATAAGAACTTCAATAAGAGCATGTTTGGCTAAAACTTGTTTAAAATATCTTATAAGTTATATTAAGAATTTATAAGATGTAATTTTTAAGTAGCTTATAAGTTGGTAAAGTGTTTGACTAATACAACTTATAAGATCTTTGAGAATGTATATTAAAAATTTTTAAAATTTAAATTTTAATATAATTTTTTTTAATGTTGAGATCAAGGTGGGTGAGGGCAGGGTGGATCAAAGGTGGGGAGGGTGGTTGGGGGCGGAGGTGGTTTAGAAAAATAAGTCAAGAATTCCCAAGTTATTTTTTTTTACAACTTATAAGTTATTAGGAGTTCATTTTATGATCTTATAAATTGTTAAACATCTTATTTTATCAAATACATTGATAGTGCTTATAAGCTCTTAAACAACTTATAAGTTGTTTTAAAGAGTATATAAGCTCAGCCAAATAACCTCTGAGTTGAAGTTCATGTGTTGACTCGGTTAGTGTAAGTTTGGCTAATCACACTTTATCCATAAGATGACATGTATCAGTATTACTGAAAAATGAAGAGAGATGTAAGGAACCAAACATGGAGGATGAGAAACAATATTTTAAATATAAGTGAAATTTATAGAAAAGTACAAAATTTAATCTTCATCAACTCTTGAGCACAAGCATATACAGAGAAATGAGGTGCATACTATTGGAGTTATACGTAAAAATATGATTTTACTTTGTATAACTCATGTATTAAACACTTTATTTTATGAGAATAATTCTTTTATCACATTTGCTTTGAATATGAATGAATGTTAAATATTTATTGCAACTCGTTCAATATATATAGTATGTGTTACATTGTAGTTAATGTGGTGATACCAGATCATGGAAGATCACATTAACGGTTTCCTTGTAACTAAACATACAAATTCACAACCTAGGTGGAATTGAAGAATCCTCCATAAAAGGTCGATGTGTATATCTCAGATTGGTCTGTCTTGACCAAGAGATTGCACTAACATATTTAATATGTGTTGAAGAGGACCTACAACGAGGATATATTCTTCTGTTTTGAATTGTGAAGAATTAGACCTCAGTGGTTATTGATTTCTTAATCTCCGTCACTTAAATAGGACCGTGTGTGGTTAATAGTTATTGCTTTGATTCATGTTGGGTGAGAATCATCGTGACTTCGAACCTTGTGTTTTGGGCAATAATATTAATCACAAGGGTGCAGATGGCGTTTGGCGCTCGGCAGGCGGTATATGGCCGCCAAGCGCCAAGGCCGCCTAGACGGCCGCCGAGGTTTTTTTTCTTCTTCTTTTTTTATTATTAAATATATTTTGTTTAATATTTATCAAAGTAATAAAGCTCCATGTTTCCAACTTAATTTGTTTATTATCCAATTTAATAATTAAAATAATTAAGTAAAATTAAACACATCTCCAACAAAATGTTCAAATTAATAAACTACCACAATTCACAATCCACATATGTGCAACTTGTTATTTTCTTTTTAATTTTTCTTTTTTCTTTTTAATTATATAACATTTTAAAGTTATTAAAAATTAAAAAAAATTTAAAAAAAACCCTAGGCATTGTCTACCGCCGAGGCCGCCTAGGCACAGCCGAGGCCGCCTAGGCGCCGCCAAACGCGGTTTCCGCCAAATACGACCGCTTTGCATTAATCGTTGGTGGTAGGTGCTGACAAGCGCCTAGGCGGCCGCCATTTACATCACTGATTAATCATACAAGGGTTGCTAAGGTTTAATACGGAGAAACGTGTGCAAGTACGGCTCGTGTGATTAGTCCCCTTGGTGGGCTCATAAGTTTTATCGTACCAAATCTTGCAAGTGAAGAATTAGTTTCTTCGGTACGGATAATAATATTGAGTTGTCTTTACTCCAAGGTAAAAAATATTAATTGATTTAGAGTTATTCAGAAGCTCAATTAATTAATGGACTAGATAATCACGGAAAATAATAACGTATCGTAATATGGATTAAGATGGATAGTGCAATATTAATTTATTAGTGATACTAATTAATATTAATGGGCTGAATTATATTGGGGCTCAATATTAAAATTCAGAAGCCCATTGGAGGTCCAATCTTAATTCTCCTAAAGGCCCCTCAAATAGCCCATTAAGTAGCCTAATAATAATAAGGTGATTAAAAAAAAAAATTATTGCTGATTTTTTCTTCTTAATTTCGAAAATTATAGATATGGGAAAGAAAATATTTTGTTGATTTTTTTGGAAAGATATTATGGAAGATGTGTATTCTTGGAATACAAGATTATCTCATAAATTCAAGAAGATCCAAATCTTGTATTCTTATCCCTAATAATTTCAAAATTTCCCATATAGTTAGGAGGTTGAAATTTTTGTGGAACATTTTATTATGGAGTAAAGAATATATGAGATATATTCAAGATTTCTTGGAGGCAAGAAAAATATTTTCTCTCTCTTATTCTCCTAGTAAATTTCGACCAGCTCCTATCTATAAATAGGGGATGATTATTTCATCTCCAGTTTACAGTTACATAATTCCATGTGTTGGAAAGATCGAGAGTAATAAATATTTTATTTCTTCCTTGTTATTTTAATTGTTCGTGAGCGCTTCCCACCGACGAACGAATAAGGCGAAAGAGATATACTTGAGAAGGTTTTTACGGTTGATAGCATCGTCACGCTTGTCTCGTAGATCTTAGTTGGACGTTGATTCAAGAGGTACGTAATCGCGTAAATTCTTAGTTTTCCACCATAGAATTTTATGTAAAATAAATTAGTATGCATGATTAATTGTTGTTGGTGTAATTATTATTTGAATTAATTTAGGATTAATTCATGCTAGTAATAATTGAATTTAAATTCGTATTTAATTTTTATCCCGAATAGATCCGGGCACCCCATTTCCCCAACAACTGGTATCAGAGCCATGGTTTCGGGCTCTGATCTTTAAATTGGAATTTAAATTGTTAAACATTAAATTGAAATTGGATAGTAGTATTGCTAGATCCTTTTTGTAGGTATCCAATTGTCATTTGTTGATAGGCGAGCAAAACTACAATTAAGGCGAACAAGATTAAGTGAATCAACTACATTAAAGAGAAGATTAAGCAAACTAAGCCAGGGCGAGCTGGAATAGCCAGCCGAGCAATTCTAGCTAGGCGAACTACTTTTCCCAGACGAGCTACTTTAAGGCAAAGTCCATATAAATACGAATGAGGCCTTTGTTGGTGATCGATTCTAATCGTGAGGATTAGTGACTGTTTTTAACCGGTTTTAGGATCACCAAACAAGAACGTGTGATTGATTACCACCGTAAATGGTAAATTCGACTGTTCGGGTTGTAAAATCATAAATACGAGTATTAAATTCATATTTATTTTGTATGTGTGTACGTTTAGGTGTGTTAGTGCGTGATTTGGGAGTATTTGTGAATTTGAACTTAAATTTTATTGCTGAAGAACAACTATTTATAGTGACCACCAAGTAGGTGGTGTACAAGACTTTTGGACTTCCTAGCTTGCATGCAAGACAAATGTCCTTTGACCTTGTTTGACCTTATCTAAGCTAAAACTTAGTTACAAAGTCTTCTTTGGCCTTATCTCGAACTCATTGTTGTTCGTCTTGGTTGGTTTGGTTGGCCCAAATTGTTCTTTTGGTAAGAGTTGTTCGCCTCTTGAAGTTGTGGTTCATAAGTTGTTCGCCTTCATGTTCCTTGTAGGCAGACTTCGGGATCTTTGTCCTTTATTCGTCATGTATCTAGCTAGTTATGGGATTTTGTGTTGTACACCTCCTTAGCTGGTAGATGCACCACCTCTTGACAGTGTTGTTCGTCATTTATGACCTGGTGTACGGTTTGTATTTGGTCTCGGGTCTTTGGACTTGCTCGCCTATGAGTTGTTCGTCATAGGATACACTACCTGGATTGGTTTATGCACCCCCCTTTGATTTTCTTCGTTGACCATCTCATCTTTAGGTAACTTTGCTTCTTAATCTTCATTTAGGTCTTTAATCTTGTTCGGCAAGTTACTCTAATGTTCGTCTATCAACAATTGCCCCATATCCTGGCCAGATATTTTAAGTGAGCAACTTTGTGCCGAGCAACTACGGTCAAGATATTATCTTAATGGTGGGTATAGACAAACAACATTTGCCCTGGTCGAACAACATTGAATGTGTCTTTTCACCTTCCCATTTAGGAGTTATCCAAGGATGACGTGGGCGGCATGATTATGTGCCGCCCACGCGCGATCAATTTCGAGGCCACGCGTCTCTATAATTGCATATAGGCCCTTTGATTTTTGTTCTTGCTCGAAAATGACTCCGTTTATTCTCAAATTGATCCAGATTTTTTGGAAAATTGCGGGTTTTACCCCGTTTTTCCTATGAGTATAAAATCGAGTGGAAAATAAAATTTTCCCACTCTTCATCCTTTGCTACAGAGAATTACGACGACTTCCACCATTTCCGGCGACCTTCACGCTTTTCCGGCATTATTTCACGTAATTTCGGCTTCTAATCTTCTTCTAAGGTAGTTATTTCACTTATTCGTCTATTTTTATTCCTTAAATTCTTCTTTCTTCCATAAATTGCACCACCACCACTGTGTGTGCCATCATCACCATCGTCTGTAACTAACCGTCGCCGTCTCACTCTTCGATTCCTCATCGGAAACTGGAAATTTTAAAATATTTTATTTTTGCCTTTCATTATACTCGAAATCCATGCCCTCTCATTCAAGCAATGAAATTCCGAGGAGAGTTTGGACCCTCTTTTTCCAATTGTGGAATATCAACCGCCATTTGAGGTTTCGTCAGTGACTCCTCCGGTGTTGATTCAGTAGTTCGATTGGTGGAGGGTGTTGGTGCTCGTCAGTCTGGCGAGGAGGTTAGGGCTACGGCGAACAAGGATTTAGACGAAGAATCTTCTTCGAGCTCAGAATCAGTAGATTCGGACCCTAAATTTGACGAGCTAACCAGTGAATTCCTGGAAGGGATAGACTTTCCAAGCCCTAGAATGTTGGAAAATGAGATCCCTTTCGGAGTTGCTCGCCCCTTTAACTGGCGAGCATATGCCTCCGAGTTTACGAACAGTTTTCCTTCTGCCGAGCGTCAAGTGTTAGATCTGGTGAGAACCGATTATCAGGCGAGCAGGATTCTGAGCGTTGTTCGCAAAGACGAACTTAGTCTAATCCGAGAGGCGTATCAGATTCCATACGACATTCACATGTGGGCCCCAAAGAAGAAAGAAAGAGCTGATCAGCCCCCACCAGGATGTACGACGATCAACATTGACACACTTATTGCCGGGTTAAGGTTACAACTGCCCCCAGTTGTTGGTCGCTTCCAAAAAGCGACCAACCTTGCCATTACCCAGATTACACCAATAGGGTGGATGAACCTGTTGGAGTTATACGTGAAAGTGTGATTTTACTTTGTATAACTCGTGTATCAAACACTTGTTTATGAGAATAATTCTTTTATCACATTTGCTTTAGTTATGATTGAATGTTGAATATCTATTGCAAACCGTTCAATATATAGTACTATTTACATTGTAGTTAATGTGGTGATACCCGATCACAGAAGATAACATTAACAATTTCCTTGTAACAAAATGTACATTTTCACGACCTAGGTGGAATTGAACAATCCGCCGTGAAAGATCGATGTGTAAGTCTCATATTGGTCTGTCTTGCCTAAGAGATTGCACTAGCACATTTAGTATGTGTTGAAGAGGACCTACAACGAGGATAAATTCTTCTATTCTGAAATGTGAAGGATTAGACCTCAGTGGTTGTTGATTTCTTAATCTCCGTCACTTAAATAGGACCGTGTGTGCTTAATGGTTACTGCTTTGATTCATGTTGGGTGAGAATCATCGTGACTTCGAACCTTTGCTTTGGGCAGTAATATTAATCATACGACGGTTGCTAAGATTTAAAATGGAGAAACGCGTGCGAGTACGGCTCGTGTGATTAGTCCCCTTGGTGGGCTCATAAGTTTTATTGTACCAAATCTTGCAAGTGAAGAATTAGTTTCTTCGGTACGGATAATAATGTTGAGCTGTCTTTACTCCAAGGTGAAATATATTAATTAATTTAGAGTTATTCAGAAGCTTAATTATTAATGGACTTGATAATCTTAAACGCGAAAAATAATAACCGGGAGCCCATATTATCGTAATATGGATTAATATGGATAGTGCAATATTAATTTATTAGTGGTAATAATTAATATTAATGAATTGAATTATATTGTGGCTCAATATTGAAATTCAGAAGTCCATCAGGAGATCCAATCTTAATTCTCCTTAAAGGCCCCTCAAGTAGCCCATTAAGTAGCCCAATAATGATAAGATGATTAAAATAAAAAGAAAATATATTGCTGATTTTTCTAGTGATTTTCGAAAATTAGAGGTGTAGATTGAGAAAAGATTTTGTTGATTTTCTTGGAAAGATATTATGGAAGATAAGTATTCTTGGAATACATTATCTCATATATTCAAGAAGATCCAAATCTTGGATATTCTCTCTACAAATTTCGAAAATATGGCCTTGAAAACAAGAGTGAGATTTTTGTGGAATATTTTATTATGGAGAAAAGAATATATGAGATATATTCAAGATTTCTTAGAGACTAAGAAAAGATTTTTTCCAAGCCCATGAAACCTCATATTTTCAGCCACCACCTCTTATAAATAGGGGGTGATTATTTCATCCCCAAGCACATAATTCCATGTGTTGGAAAAATCAAGAGCATAAATATTTTTCTTTTTCCTTAGTTATTTAAATTACTTGAAAGCATCTCCCACCGGTGATCAAGTAAGGTGAAAGGGAAATACTTGAGAAGGTTTTTGGGTTGATAAAGTGAGATCGTGATTGTCCCGTTTATTCAAAGGCCAATTCTACAAGAGGTACGTAAGTCACATAAATTCTTGTTTATTCCGCCTCGATTTTATGTGAATTAATTCAACATGCATGATGATAAATTAGTTGTTGGAATTATTATTTGAATTAATTAGGATTAATTCATGCTAGTAATAATTTTATTTAAATTAGTATTTAAATTTCATCCCGAATAGATTCCGGACACCCCTATTTTCCCAACAACTGGTATCACAACCACGATTTCGGGCTCTGATCTTTAAATTGGAATTTAAATTGTTTAACATTAAATTGAAATTGGATAGTAGAATTGCTAGATCTTTTTTGCAGGTATCTAATTGTCATGGATGTAATGTTGTTAATTTTTTCATGCGTGTGAATTAATTATTTTTAATTCGATTCGTTCGAATTCATTTTTCTCGTGAGAAAATCCACGAGTAGATTAGTTATTTTTATTTTGATTTGATCATTGTAATAAACTAGTCTAGATCTAGTATTTATTTTTTGAAATAAATTGTAACCGAATCGAGACGAAGAATAAAGAATTAAAGGCGGCGACCCCGACGATGCATGCATGCATGGCGCATGCATGGACGTAAAATCATGCATGGGGTGAAAAACAAGAACGAACGGTGAAATCCGGTGCACGGGGTGCACGAGGCGCACGACCCACGCACGACGGGTGGCGCGCACGCGCGCACGGGGCTGCTGCCCGGCGCTCGGCCCACTCCGTGGGTCGACGCGCGCCGTATCTCGGGCCGTGGATTTTTTCTAATTAATTTCAGTTCTGCATTTTTTTTTATTTTAAACGTCGTCCCGAACCCCAAACGATGCTGTTTTTTGAAGAGTATTGTTGTTCGAGTGGGAGCGTGTCGAGACGAATGATGGAAATCAACAAGGACAGTTTTTCGCATCAAGACGTGAAGAAATTAAACCGTGACAATTGGATTTGAGTGCTCCAATGTGTTTAATTTTGTTTTGATGGATGTTTTATTTCATGCACTTATTATTATTTGTTAATATGTGTTTGCATGAATTTTATTGTCCAAGAAAAACCTTACTTTCGAAAATTACTAAGTATATTTATTTAATTGCAATTTTATTCCGGATATTAAAATTGGATTAATTTGGCCTCCATAATTTATTTATTTGTGAAGTTCTTTTGGAATACATTTTCCCATTGGATCGGTCAAAAGGACGGATTTCACATGAATAAATTTCAAAAGGCTGATTGTGTATTATTACTAGTGGCGGTATTGACCCTCACCATGAGTGGCTTGCTCAAAGCGAAATAATAATCCTGTATTTAATTATGGTTATTACTTAGGCATAGGAAATTGATATTAACTTACTCCCCTCGGAGTCCCTGTCAATTTTTATGTGGTCAAAGTGAGAGCCAACTATTAATTTTGAATTAAGGATTTGTAACTTTTAAGTTTGTAATCCGCTTGAATGTGTTTAAATGTATAGACCACCCCTCGTGGTGCATTTAAATTGTTTCGAGATGTTGGCTGATGCATAATTATATTGTTTTAAGGTTTCAATATAATTGATGTGATCGAATTATGTGATAATTTCGTATTTTTCTAGATATTGATATGAATGTATGTTTTATTCTCAGTTCATCATGTCGCAACCTTTTAATCCACTGTTTAGTATACTTAAAGATAACAAACTTGCCGGTGAGAATTATGTTGATTGGAAACGTAATCTTGATATTGTCCTAACCGCTCAACACCACAAATGGATACTTACTACTCCTAAACCCCAAGAGCCTGCCGAAGATGCAACCAAGACGGTCAAGAAAGAGCATAAGAGTTGGTTTGACTCCGATGAGATGGCTAGGTGTACTATTCTGGCTTCAATGTCAGATGTGTTGCAACACCAACACCAACACCAACACATGGAGACCGCCTCTGAGATAATGCTTAATCTTGAAGTGATGTTTAAACATCAGAACCGTACAACTAGGCAAATCACCATGCGAAAGATGCTTTCGTTGAAGATGGTGGAAGGTACGCCCGTAAGGGATCACGTTATCGAGATGATGGGTTATCTCAACAAGTTGGAAGTACTTGGTGCGAAATTTGATCTCCCTACTAAGGTCGATTTCGTTCTCCATTCTCTGCCGAAGAGCTTTGAGCAGTTTCAGTTGAACTATCAAATGAATGACCGAGCAAATAGTTTGCCCGAGCTCTTGCAAGCTTTGCTGTCGGCGGAGACTTTAATGGATCATCAAACTATTACTATGGTGGCAAACAGTCCGTCTGCCTCTTCGGGTCCCAAGGAAGGAAAGAAGAGAAAGAGGTCGAAAGGCCAGACCTAAGCAAATTCAATCGTTGCGAAACCTAAGGCGAAGGGAGAAGGAGGTGGAAAGAAAGCTGCTAAGGGTAAGTGCTTCAATTGTGGTGAGAAGGGACATTGGAGGGCGACCTGTTCTAAGCCTAAGAAGACGGTAAAGAAAGGTAAGTCTCATGCTTTAGTCGTTGAAACTTATGTTGCGGCGTATGCTGCCCACGTTTGGGTAGTGGATACCGGGGCAACTGATCATATTTGTTTCACTCTTCAGGGGTTCCAGCTAACCCGACGACTTAGCAAGAATGAGATCCTCGTCACTTTGGGCGATGCTACGAGAGTGGCAGCCGAAGCAGCGGGAGTCGTACACCTATCTTTTGAAGATAGAGTTTTAATTTTAAGAGATGTTTAATACGTTCCGAACTTTAGGAAGAATTTAATTTTAGTTTATAAGTTGTTTTTTGATGGATATTCAGTTACTTTTAATAAAGTTGTTACTATTTTTTTAAGAATGATACTATCTGTCATGGAACGTTGGTAAACAATCTCTATACGATTAAGTGTGCACACCACTCAAATAATGGATCTAATAACACGTAGATCATTTCGAGAAATACAAGAAAGCGTTCTTCGGAGATGAACGAAACACTTCTATGGCATCTTAGACTAGGTCATATTAATCTAAAGCAGATAGAGAGATTGGTGAAAGATGGATCCTTGTAATCATTTCAAGTCGAACCATTTCCAACTTGTGAATCATGTTTAGAGGGTAGGATGATCAAGAGGACATTTGGAGCCAAGTGGAATAGAGCCACGGAAGTGTTAGAACTCGTTCATACCGATGTGTGTGGTTCAATGACGATCAAAGCAAGAATGTGGTATGTGTATTTCGTCACCTTCATTGACAATTACTCGAGATATGGGTACATTTACCTTATGAGGCATAAGTCTGAAACTTTTGATAAGTTCAATGAGTTTAAGGCCAAAGCCGAGAAACATAGGGAAAATAGTATCAAGTTTCTACGATCAGATCGTGGAGGCGAATACCTCAGCGATGAATTCTTGAACTACTTATCGGACGAAGGGATCGTATCCCAGTTTACCGCACTGGGAACCCCTCAACAGAATGGTGTGGTGGAACGAAGAAACCGGACTCTTTTAGAGATGGTCAGATCCATGATGAGTTATTCAGATTTACCCAAGTCGTTTTGGGGTAATGCCTTGGAAACAGCGGCTTACATTCTAAACTTGGTGCCATCCAAATCGATTCCTAAAACCCCAATGGAATTGTGGACCGGGAGCAAGCCCAGTCTAAGACATTTGCGGATTTGGGGTTGTCCGGCATACGTGCTAGGCAAGGAAGCCGGTAAGTTGGATCCACGTTCGGAGTTAAGGCTGTTTATAGGATACCCTGCGGGAACGAAAGGGTGTATGTTCTATAGTCCCAAGGATCAAAAGACCGTGATTAGTACACACTTTAAATTCTTGGAGGAAGACTATATGAACAATCGGAAGCCTAAAAGTGAAATTACCTTAGAAGAATTGAGAGGTCAACCCTCGATACCAAGTATACAAGATGATGTACCACACGTCATATCTTCACAACCAGAACCCCGTCGCAGTGGGAGGATTTCTAGGCATCACGAGAGATTCATGGGGATAGGAAAATCTTCGGATTTGGTTTCCGGTGATGAATCAGCCCCATGGATATACGACGAGGCAATCCAAGACAAAGACGCAGAGTCGTGGCAAACGACAATGGAAACCGAGATGGGTTCGATGGATCATAATCAAGTGTGGGAGTTGGTCGAACCACCCAATGGGGTAGAACCCATTGGATGCAAGTGGGTGTACAAGAGGAAAAGAGGACCGGATGGAAGGGTTGAGACCTTGAAAGCAAGGCTAGTGGCCAAAGGGTATACTCAGAAAAAAGGGATCGATTATGAGGAAACCTTTTCGCCCGTAGCTATGCTTAAGTCCATCCGTATTCTCTTGTCAATTGCTGCGCACCTAGATTACGAGATCTGGCAAATGGATGTCAAGACAGATTTCCTTATTGGAAGTCCTGACGGGATAGATATCTATATGCAACAGCCCAAAGGTTTCATTGAAAAAGGCCAAGAGAATCTCGTATGCAAGCTTAAGAGATTCATTTATGGACTTAAGCAAGCATCGCGTACTTGGAACCAGTGTTTTGATCAAGTAATTAAGTCTTATGGGTTTGATCAAAATGAGTTCAAAAGTTGTGTGTATAAGAAGCGTGACGGAACTGCGATGGTATTCTTAGTATTATACGAAGATGATATTCTGCTCATTGGAAATAATATAAAGGTATTGTTAGACGTAAAGGTATGGCTGTCAAAACAATTTGATATGAAGGACTTAGGGGAAGCCGGTCACATCCTTGGGATCAAGATCACTCGTGATCGCAAGAAAGGATGTTGGGCTTATCGTAAGCTTCATACATTGACACTGTTTTGAAGCGTTTCAGCATGCAAGATTCCAAGAAAGGTTTTGTACCTTTTAGGCACGAAATCCATCTATCTAAAGAAATGAGCCCTAAGACGCAAGCGGAGATAGATGATATGAAAGGTGTTCCGTACGCTTCGGCCGTAGGATGCCTTATGTATGCAATGCTGTGTACGAGACCGGATATCTGCTTTGCCGTGGGCATGGTAGCAAGATATCAAAGTAATCCCGGGAAAGGCCATTGGACTGCCGTAAAGTGCATCTTGAGGTATCTGAAAAGAACTCGTGAGCGGATCCTGATTTACCAGTCAGATAGTCTTGTTCCCGTGGGATACACGGACTCAGATTTCCAATCAGACATAGACTCAAGAAAGTCAACCTCGGGTAGTGTGTTTTGCATGGGAGGAGGAGTCATTTCATGGAGAAGCGTTAAGCAGAAATACATCGCCGATTCGACCATGGAAGTCGAGTATGTAGCTGCTTATGAAGCAGCGAAAGAGGCAGTTTGGCTCAAGAACTTCTTAGTGGACTTGGACGTTGTTCCGAATTTGTCCGATAAGATAACTGTCTTTTGTGACAATGCCGGAGCAGTTGCAAATTCAAAGGAACCAAGAGCCCACAAGGCCAGCAAACACATAGAAAGAAAATACCATCTTATACGAGAAATCGTTAAAAGAGGAGATATACAGGTGGCAAAGATAGCGTCGGGTGACAACCTAGCGGATCCATTCACAAAGGGTCTGCCTCAGAGTACATTCGAGAGACATGTGGATGGAATAGGAGTCAAGACTATTGCCAATCTGCTTTAAGTATAAGTGGGAGGAATTATTAGGTTAGTGTAGGTTGACATGAGATGTCACGTAGAGCTACTACACTAAGACATGCATGATGTATACTAAAAAGCAGACTATAAGTATAAGTGGGAGATTGTTGGAGTTATACGGGAAAGTATGCTTTTACTTTGTATAACTCGTGTATCAAACACTTGTTTATGAGAATAATTCTTTTATCACATTTGCTTTAGTTATGATTGAATGTTGAATATCTATTGCAAATCGTTCAATATATGGTACTAGTTACATTGTAGTTAATGTGGTGATACCCGATCACGGAAGATAACATTAACAGTTTCCTTGTAACCAAACGTACATTTTCACGACCTAGGTGGAATTGAACAATCCGCCGTGAAAGGTCGATGTGTAAGTCTCAGATTGGTCTGTCTTGACTAAGAGATTGCACTAGCATATTTAGTATGTGTTGAAGAGGACCTACAGCGAGGATAAATTCTTCTGTTCTGAAATGTGAAGGATTAGACCTCAGTGGTTGTTGATTTCTTAATCTCTGTCACTTAAATAGGACCGTGTTTGCTTAATGGTTACTGCTTTGATTTATGTTGGGTGAGAATCATCATGACTTCGAACATTGTGATTTGGACAGTAATATTAATCATACGACGGTTGCTAAGATTTAATACGGAGAAACGCGTGCGAGTACGGCTCGTGTGATTAGTCCCCTTGGTGGGATCAGAAGTTTTATCGTACCAAATCTTGCAAGTGAAGAATTAGTTTCTTCGGTACGGATAATAATGTTGAGCTGTCTTTACTCCAAGGTGAAATATATTAATTAATTTAGAGCTATTCAGAAGCTTAATTAATTAATGGACTTGATAATCTTAAACGCGGGAAATAATAATCGGGAGCCCATATTATTGTAATATGGATTAAGATGGATAGTGCAATATTAATTTATTAGTGGTAATAATTAATATTAATGGATTGAATTATATTGGGGCTCAATATTAAAATTCAGAAGTCCATTAGGAGGTCCAATCTTAATTCACCTTAAAGGCCTCTCAAGTAGCCCATTAAGTAGCCAAATAATGATAATGTGATTAAAATAAAAAGAAAATATATTGCTGATTTTTCTAGTGATTTTCGAAAATTAGAGGTGTAGATTGAGAAAAGATTTTGTTGATTTTCTTGGAAAGATATTATGGAAGATAAGTATTCTTGGAATACAAGATTATCCCATATATTCAAGAAGATCCAAATCTTGGATATTCTCTCTACAAATTTCGAAAATATGGCCTTGAAAATAAGAGTGAGATTTTTGTGGAATATTTTATTATGGAGAAAATAATATATGAGATATATTCAAGATTTCTTAGAGACTAAGAAAATATTTTTTCCAAGCCCATGAAACCTAATATTTTCGGCCACCACCTCTTATAAATAGGGGGTGATTATTTTATCCCCAAGCACATAATTCCATGTGTTGGAAAAATCAAGAGCATATATATTTTTCTTTTTCCTTAGTTATTTAAATTACTTGAAAGCATCTTCCACCGGTGATCAAGTAAGGCGAAAGGGAAATACTTGAGAAGGTTTTTGGGTTGATAAAGTGAGATCGTGATTGTCCCGTTTATTCAAAGGCCAATTCTACAAGAGGTACGTAAGTCACATAAATTCTTGTTTATTCTACCTAGATTTTATGTGAATTAATTCAACATGCATGATGATAAATTAGTTGTTGGAATTATTATTTGAATTAATTAGGATTAATTCATGCTAGTAATAATTATATTTAAATTCGTATTTAAATTTCATCCCGAATAGATTCCGGGCACCCCTATTTTCCCAACAGAACCTGCTCAGCATCATGGGGTTGTTCGCCCTGGAAGGGTACGTTGACCGTATTACCACCGAAGAGGTCAACTACCTGATGACGATTACCAAATGTCCAAGGGGTGAGGAGGGCTACTATTATTTGAAGGCCCGGGCTGGACTTAAACTTGTTGAAGGAGTGCCGAAAAAAATTAGAAACTGGAAAAGAGCACTTCTTCTTCATCGGGTTCGATTGACGAGCATCTTCCAATCCACACGGTGGTGCAGGGCGTATATATTCCCCTACAACTTACGAGAAGATTAGACGTAAGCCTATTTTTGTTCATCCTTGAGCTAAATTGTTCTAATTTAACTTTTCTTGTTTGCTCTCAGGTCCTCGGTTGCTCAAGTGGAACACCAAAGAGGAAGAGATAGGCTCAGAGTTCCTCTTCACCTCGTGTCTGGTCGCCCTTCGAGCTAGAGCCGAAAGGACTATCGAGCACGTGAATAAAGAGAAGTGCAAAAATATTGCTCGTCTGTTCACGTACCCCCACCACCTCGAAGCACAGATTGAGGTGCCCCCAGGTATAAAGAATTCTAACTCCCCAAAGAAAACTTGTTCGTAAAAAATTCTTAATTACAATACTTGCTCGTCTAACATATATATATAAATATATATTTTTTTTAAGCCAAGCAAGTTACGGTAGCAGTCCCCCCTTGCTTTGGTCTTCTGGAGCAAAGAGTTCATGGGATGCCGCCCCCCAAAGGATGTAAGGTAAAAGGGGACCCGCCTTCAAAGGTGTTGGCCATGACGAACAAACTAGAGGGAGCAAAAGTTGCTCGGCAAGCTGCCCCTCCAGCTAATGTCCCACCTCCATCTCCCCCCGCTTCATCTCCTCATGGAGCAAAGCGTTTGAAAATGGGAGATGGGACCTCTGTAGCACAGCCCGTCCCCGCCGGCAATAAGGGGAAAGAGAAGGCGAGCAAGAGTCACACCCGCACTCAACAAGAAGGAGATGCTGCTCATCACACTTCAATTGAGCCTGTTGAAAGGACGAGCAAATCGGGAAAAGACGTTGCTCCCTTCCGCGGTCCAGAAGACATTACCCTCCTCGGCTGGGATGAGAAAAAATTTGCTGAGTAAGTATTCTTTATAACTTAATCTTTTTGAACTGCCTATACTTTCGAAGTCTTTCTAACTATATTTTATACTCTTGCTCGCAGATACCGGGTAGAAAACCATCCCGGGCGAGCAAGCCCTGTTCAACAATACGCTTGTTCAAAAACTTCGGTGAACATACAGGAGATCCCTGGCGAGCATGTCCGCCGGGCTACGGAGCTGATTGCCTGGGCGTGGACCAGGCCCATGGACAAAACCATCTCCACGCAAGGAGTGGCGGACAACTTCCACTACTCGATGATGCAGGCCACCAATGCACTTGTCACGGCCCAAAAGGGGATGACCCAACTTGTCGATCTTGAAGAAGCTGTTCGCCGCTATGCCAGCACTGCTCGGCAGTTGACTGAGGAAAAAGATGGTTTGGTCAACCAATACGAGGCTAAGATTACTCGCCTTAACAACCAGCTCAAACTCGCCGACGACATCGAGAAAAAACATGTCGAAGATTATCAATAGTTGTCGGCCAAGCTCAAGAGTAAGGATGCCGAGCTCGAAGAGAAGAAGAAGACTGAGGCTGCTGCCGAGCAAAAGCTGAGTGAGGCTGAAGCTGAAATTGCTCGCCTTAATGAGGTGATGAAGAGTATGCTTACTCAAGAGCAGATGGAGTTTGAGCTACAAAGTCGATCCAGACCCATCAAGAATCTAGGGTACATTTGCGCCTACACCGACTGCATCCGTCTTGCACATGCATACGAGAATCCCGAGTTGGTCAACGAGATGGGAAAGGATCTGTCAGAGTTTGTCGAGCACTATCCTCCTCCGAAAAACATTGAACTCCAGCTAGGGGACATGATTTACTATGGTGTTAAGATTGATAAACTTGACCCTAGTATCATTGTTACTCGCCCTCCAGCCCCAGCAAATGAAGGCGAGCAAGCTGCTAACGATGAGCAGGCTGCCAAGGAGCAAGAGCAGAAAGCGGCCGAAGATCTGGCCAGGGACATGATCGCTGATCCTCCTGTTGAGCAAACTCCGGACCTTCCTCAGAGCGAGCAACATTAAGATTAGGACTTAGAATTTTTTGAAATTTCTTCTTGTAATAGTTGCTCGTCCTTTTCGTAGTACATTTCACTCACATTTGTACTATTTTTTAGGCTTAAAGCCTTTTTATTATTAATGGAAATTTCTTTTGTTCGCGCATCTTCTTTATATGTTAATTGCTTTCACATTATTATGTTGGAGTTATACGTGAAAGTATGCTTTTACTTTGTATAACTCATGTATTAAACACTTGTTTATGAGAATAATTCTTTTATCACATTTTCTTTAGATATGATTGAATGTTGAATATTTATTGCAACCAGTTCATTAAATATAGTACTTGTTACATTGTAGTTAATGTGGTGATACCCGATCACAAAGATCACATTAACAGTTTCCTTGTAACTAAATGTACAAATTCACGACCTAGGTGGAATTGAACAATCCGCCGTGAAAGGTCGATGTGTATATCTCAGATTGGCTTGTCTTGACCAAAAGATTGCACTAGCAAATTTAGTATGTGTTGAAGAGGACCTATAGCGAGGATAAATTCTTCTGTTCTGAAATGTGACGAATTAGACCTCAGTGGTTATTGATTTCTTAATCTCCATCACTTAAATAGGACAGTGTGTGCTAAATGATTATTATTTTGATTCATGTTGGGTCAGAATCATCATGACTTCGAACCTTGTGCTTTGGGCAGTAATATTAATGATACGACGGTTGCTAAGATTTAATACGGAGAAACGCGTGCGAGTATGGCCCGTGTGATTAGTCCCCTTGGTGGGCTCAGAAGTTTTATTGTACCAACTCTTGCAAGTGAAGAATCAGTTTCTTCGGTACGAATAATAATGTTGAGCTGTCTTTACTCCAAGGTGAAATATATTAATTAATTTAGAGCTATTCAGAAGCTTAATTAATTAATGGACTTGATAATCTTAAATGCGGGAAATAATAACCGGTAGCCCATATTATCGTAATATGGATTAAGATGGATAGTGCAATATTAATTTATTAGTGGTAATAATTAATATTAATGGGATGAATTATATTGGGGCTCAATATTGAAATTCATAAGTCCATTAGGAGGTCCAATCTTAATTCTCCTTAAGGCCCCTCAAGTAGCCCATTAAGTAACCCAATAATGATAATGTGATTAAAATAAAAAGAAAATATATTGCTGATTTTTGCCTATTATTTTCGAAAATTAGGTATTAGGAAGAGAAAAGATTTTGTTGATTTTCTTGGAAAGATATTATGGAAGATAAGTATTCTTGGAATACAAGATTATCTCATATATTCAAGAAGATCCAAATCTTGTGATTTTCTTCTTAAAATTTTCGAAAATAACCCCTTAATAAGGAGGGTGAGATTTTTGTGAAATATTTTATTTTGGAGAAAAGAATATATGGGATATATTCAAGATTTCTTAGAGACTAAGAAAAGATTTTCTCCAAGCCCAAAATATGTGAAAATATCGGCCCCTCCATATTATAAATAGGGTGTGATTATTTCATCCCCAAGGACATAATTCCATGTGTTGGAAAAATCAAGAGCATATATATTTTTAGTTTTCCTTAGTTATTTAAATTACTTGAAAGCACTTCCCACCGGTGATCGAGTAAGGCGAAAGGAAAATACTTGAGAAGGTCTTTGGGTTGATAAAGCGCGTTCGTGATTGTCCCGTATTATTCAAAGGCCAATTCTACGAGAGGTACGTAAATCACATAACTTCTTAGTTTATTCCGCCATAGATTTTATGTAAATTAATTCAACATGCATGATGATAAAATTATTGTTGGAATTATTATTTGAATTAATTAGGATTAATTCATGCTAGTAATAATTGTATTTAAATTCGTATTTAAAAATCATCCCGAATAGTTCCTGGGCACCCCTATTTTCCCAACAACTGGTATCAGAGCCACGGTTTTGGGCTCTGATCTTTAAATTGGAATTTAAATTGTTAGACATTAAATTGAAATTGGATAGTAGAATTGCTAGATCTTTTTTGCAGGTATCCAATTGTCATGGTTTTAATGTTTATTTTTTTCATGCTTGTGAATTAATTGTTTTTAATTCGATTCGTTCGAATTCGTTTTTCTCGTGAGAAAATCCATCAGTAGATTAGTTTTTTTTATTTTGATTTGATCATTATAATAGACTAGTCTATATCTAGTATTTATTTTATATAAATAAATTGTAATCGGATCGAGACGAAGAACGAAGAATTAAAGACGGCGTACCCGGACGACGCATGCATGCGTGGCGCATGCATGAACGTAAAATCATGTATGGGGTGAAAAACAAGAATGAACGATGAAACCCGGTGCACAGAGTGTGCGAGGCGCCGCCTCTAGGCGGTCGTGCCGAGAGGCGCGCGGCCCACCCCGTGGGCCGACGTGTGCCGAATCTCGAGCCGTGAAATTTTATTTCCGTTCTCGATTTTTGTGTGATTTTAAACATCGTCCCGAACCCCAAACGAAGTTATTTTTGATGAAGTGTTGTTGTTCGAGTGGGAACGTGTCGAGACGAACGATGGAAAGCAACAAAGACGATTTTTCGCATCAAGACGTGAAGAAATTAAAACGTGACAATTGGATTTGAGTGCTCCAATGTGTTTAATTTTGTTTTGATGGATGTTTTATTCCGTGCACTTATTATTATTTGTTAATATGTGTTTGCATGATTTTAATTGTCCAAGAAAAATCTTACTTTCAAAAATTACTAAGTATGTTTCTTTAATCACAATTTTATTTCGGATATTACAATTGGATTAATTTGGCCTCCATAATTTATTTATTTGGGAAGTCTTTTTGGAATACATTTTCCCCTCGGATGGGCCAAAAAGACGGATTTCACATGAATAAATTCAGAAAGAATTATTGTGGATTATTACTAGTGGCATTATTGACTCTCGCCACGAGTGGCTTGCTCAAAGCGAAATAATAATCCTGTATTTAATTATGGTTATTACTAAGGCATAAGAAATTGATATTAACTTCCTCCCTTCGGAGTCTCTGTCAATTTTTATGTGGTCAAAGTGGGAGCCAACTATTAATTTTGTATTAAGGATTTGTAACTTTCAAGTTTGTGATGCGCTTGAATGTGTTTTAATGTATAGACCACCCCTCGTGGCGCATTTAAATTGTTTAAAGATGTTGAATTATGCATGATTATATTGTTTTAAGGTTTCAATATAATTGATGTGATCAAATTATGTGATAATTTCGTATTTTTCTAGATATTGATATGAATGTATGTTTTATTCTTAGTTCATCATGTCACAACCTTTTAATCCACAGTTTAGTATACTTAAAGATAACAAACTTGTCAGTGAGAATTATGTTGATTGGAAACGTAATCTTGATATTGTCCTAACCGCTCAACACCACAAATGGGTACTTACTACTCCTAAGCCCCAAGAGCCTGCCGAAGATGCGAGCAAGTTGGTCAAGAAAGAGCATAAGAGTTGTTTAGACTCCGATGAGATGGCTAAGTGTACTATTCTGGCTTCAATATCGGATGTGTTGCAACACCAACACCAACACATGGAGACCGCCTCTGAGATAATGCTCAATCTTGAAGTGATGTTTAAACATCAGAACCGTACAGCTAGGCAAATCAGCATGCGAAAGATGCTTTCGTTGAAAGTGGTGGAAGGTACGCCCGTAAGGGATCATGTTATCGAGATGATTGGTTATCTCAACAAGTTGGAAGTACTTGGTACGGAATTTGATCTCCCTACTAAGGTTGATTTCATTCTCCATTCTCTGCCGAAGAGCTTTGAGCAGTTTCAGTTGAACTATCAAATGAATGTTCGGGCAAATAGTTTGCCCGAGCTCTTGCAAGATTTGGTATCGGCGGAGACTATAATGGAACATCAAACTGTTGTTATGGTGGCAAACGGTCCGTCTGCCTCTTCGGGTCCCAAGGGAGGGAAGAAGAGAAAGAGGACGAAAGGCCAGACCCAAGCAAATCCAATCGTTGCGAAACCTAAGGCGAAGGGCGAAGGAGGTGGAAAGAAAGCTGATAAGGGTAAGTACTTCAATTGTGGTGAGAAGGGACATTGGAGGTCAACCTGTTCTAAGCCTAAGAAGGCGGTAAAGAAAGGTAAGTCTCATGCTTTAGTCGTTGAAACTTATGTTGCGGCGTATGCTACCCACGTCTGGGTAGTGGATACCGGGGTAACTGATCATATTTGTTTCACTCTTTAGGGGTTCCAGCTAACCCGATGACTTAGCAAGAATGAGATCCTCATCACTTTAGGCGATGCTACGAGAGTGGGAGCCGAAGCAGTAGGAGTCGTGCACCTATCTTTTGAAGATAGAGTTTTAATTTTAAGAGATGTTTTATACGTTCTGAACTTTAGGAAGAATTTAAATTCAGTTTCTATGTTGTTTTTTTATGGATATTCAGTTACTTTTAATAAAGTTGTTACTGTTTCTTTTAAGAATGATTTTATCTGTCATGGAACGTTGGTAAACAATCTCTATACGATTAAGTGTGCACACCACTCAAATAATGAATCTAATAACATGTCGATCATTTCGAGTAATAAAAGAAAGCGTTCTTCGAAGATGAACGAAACACTTCTATGGTATCTTAGACTAGGTCATATTAATCTAAAGCGGATAGAGAGATTGGTGAAAGACGGATCCTTGGAATAATTCCAAGTCGAGCCGTTTCCAACTTGTGAATCCTGTTTAGAGGGTAAAATGACCAAGAGGGCATTTGGAGCCAAGGGGAATAGAGCCACGGAAGTGTTAGAACTCGTTCATACTGATGTGTGTGGTCCAATGACGATCGAAGTAAGAATGGAGTATGAGTATTTTGTCACCTTCATTGACGATTACTCGAGATATGGGTACATTTTCCTTATGATGCATAAGTCTGAAACTTTTGATAAGTTCAAGGAGTTTAAGGCCGAAGCCGAGAAACATAGGGAAAAGAATATCAAGTTTCTACGATCAGATCGTGGAGGCGAATACTTCAGCGATGAATTCTTAAACTACTTGTCGGACGAAGGGATCGTATCCCAGTTAACCTCACTGGGAACTCCTCAACAGAATAGTGTGGCGGAACGAAAAAACCGGACTCTTTTAGAGATGGTCAGATCCATGATGAGTTATTCGGATTTACCCCAAGTTGTTTTGGGGTAAAGCCCTGGAAACGGCGGCTTACATTCTAAACTTGGTGCCATCCAAATCGGTTCCTAAATCCCCAATGGCATTGTGGACCGGGCGCAAGCCCAGTCTAAGACATTTGCGGATTTGAGGTTATTTGACATACGTGCTAGATAAGGAAGCCGGTAAGTTGGATCCGCGTTCGGAATTAAGGCTGTTTATAGGATACACTGCGGGAACGAAAGGGTGTATGTTCTATAGTCCCAAGGATCAAAAGACCGTGACTAGTACATACTTTAAATTCTTGGAGGAAGACTATATGAACAATCGGAAGCCTAAAAGTGAAATTACCTGAGAAGAATTGAGAGGGCAAGCCTCGATACCAAGTATACAAGATGATATACCACACGTCACACCTTCACAACCGGAACCCCGTCGCAGTGGGAGGATTTCTAGGCAACTCGAGAGATTCATGGGAATAGGAGAATCTTCGAATTTAATTCCCGGTGATGAATCAGACCCATGGACATACAACGAGGCAACCCAAGACAAAGACGCGGAGTCATGGCAAACGACAATGGAAGCCGAGATGGGTTCGATGGATCATAATCAAGTGTGGAAGTTGGTTGAACCACCCAATGGGGTAGAACCCATTGGATGCAAGTGGGTGTACAAGAAGAAAAGAGGACCGGACGAAAGGGTTGAGACCTTCAAAGCAAGGCTAGTGGCCGAAGGGTATACTAAAAAAGAAGGGATCGATTATAAGGAGACCTTTTCACCTGTAGCTATGCTTAAGTCCATCCATATTCTCTTGTCGATCGCTACGCACCTAGATTACGAGATTTGACAAATGGATGTCAAGACAGCTTTCCTTAATGGAAGTCTTGACAGGATAGATATCTATATGCAACAGCCCAAAGGTTTCGTTGAAAAAGGCCAAGAGAATCTCGTATGCAAGCTTAAGAGATCCATTTATGGACTTAAGCAAGCATCGCGTACTTGGAACCAGTGTTTTGATCAAGTGATTAAGTCTTATGGGTTTGATCAAAACGAGTTCGAAAGTTGTGTGTATAAGAAGCGTGACGGAACTGCGGTGGTATTCTTAGTACTATACGTAGACGATATTCTGCTCATTGGAAACAATGTAAAGGTATTGTCAGACGTGAAGGTATGGCTGTCAAAATAATTTGATATGAAGGACTTAGGGGAAGCCAGTCACATCCTTGGGATCAAGATCACTCGCGATCGCAAGAAGAGGATATTAGGCTTATCGCAAGCTTCATACATTGACACTGTTTTGAAGCGTTTCAGCATGCAAGATTTCAAGAAAGGTTTTGTACCTTTTAGGCACAGAATCCATCTATCTAAAGAAATGAGCCCTAAGACACAAGCGGAGATAGATGACATGAAAGGTGTTCCGTACGCTTCGGCCGTAGGAAGCCTTATGTATGCAATGCTGTGTACGAGACCGGATATCTGCTTTGCCGTGGGCATGGTGGCAAGATATCAAAGTAATCCCGGGAAAGACCATTGGACTGCCGTAAAGTGCATTTTGAGGTATCTGAAAAGAACTCGTGAGCGGATGCTGATTTACCAGTCAGATAGTCTCATGCCCGTGGGATACACGGACTCGGATTTCCAATCAGACATAGACTCAAGAAAGTCAACCTCGGGTAGTGTGTTTTGCATGGGAGGAGGAGCCATTTCATGAAGAAGCGTTAAGCAGAAATGCATCGCCGATTCGACCATGGAAGCCGAGTATGTAGCTGCTTGTGAAGCAGCGAAAGAGGCAGTTTGACTCAAGAACTTCTTAGTGGACTTGGACATTGTTCCGAATTTGCCCGACATGATAACTGTCTATTGTGACAATGTCGGAGCAGTTGCAAATTCAAAGGAACCGAGAGCCCATAAGGCCAGCAAACACATAGAAAGAAAATACCATCTTATACGAGAAATCGTTAAGAGAGGAAATATAGAGGTGGCAAAGATAGCGTCGGGAGACAACCTAGCTGATCCATTCACAAAGGGTCTGCCTCAGAGTACATTCGAGAGACATGTGGATGGAATGGGAGTCATGACTATTGCCAATCTGCTTTAAGTATAAGTGGGAGGAATTATTGGGATAGTGTAGGTTGACTGGTCTTCTTGCTTGATTGATGTTAAAGCTTGTGGCAAGCATGCTTTGGATCTATCCCCACCATGTCCGCATGTGACCATGAAAAAACATCTAGATTCCTACTAAGGAACTCTTTCATTCGAGATCTGTAAGGCTCAGGGAGCTCAGATCCTATGTATAATTCAAGATCCCCATTTTCGGGATTAACCTTGAACGCCTCCAGTTCTTCGACTGGAGTTGCTCGTCGTTTTTGTTCTTTCCAATGAGGATCAAGTATTGGTCCCTCAGGGTTGAAATCATTTTCGATATTCATAGGCTCTGCTTCTAGGCGGGGCTCTAGATCATCTGTTGGCCTTGGCCCATTGTTGTTAGCCAAAATCTGGCCCTCCAAGCCATTTGTCATATGTTTCTCATCACCACCCGTATGTTGTTCATCAGGGGTGAGTTTCTCCTGGGTGGCGATGAGTTGTTCGCCCAATAGATGTTCGTCAGTGTCCATATGGTTCTCTGCCTCCATCATGTCTTCCAGCACTGATGTTTCATCAACTGGGTAGCTGGTGGTGGCTTCCATCATGGAAAATCGTCCCTGATTTGATTGCATTTGTAGGAGACACTCACGAGCTTTTCTTTGGTCTCCCTTTATTGAACCAGCTCCACTTGCTGTTGGGAACTTTATGCAATAATGGTAAGTTGAACATGCAGCCTTGAATTCATTTAAAAAGGGTCGACCAAGAAACCCATTATAAGTCGATTCTTGATCTACGACCAAGAAATCTACCATTCTTGTGATATTTTTCTCGGGTTCCTCAGCTGTTACAAGTTGCACAGATAAAGTAATTATTCCCAGAGGGATCGTTACAGCATTTCCAAAACCTAGGATACGATGATTTGAGTCTCGGATATAGCCTGCATAATCCCCCAATCGATCAAGTGTCTTCTTGAAGAGGATGTTGGTGTAAGTCCCTGTGTCCACCAACAAGCGATGCACCCTGGTCCCCATAATCTTAACACAAATTACGAAAGAGTCATTATGGGGGGTTAATATTCCCTCCAAATCTTTTTCAGAAAAGGTTAATTCTGAGGTTTGTAGGACAAATGGATTAACCCCCATTTCTTGTACATGATCAATTGCTCGTAATTCTGCCTTTCTCTTACGGTTAGATATTGGTGGTCGTCCATCAGAACATCCTCCAGCAGGTCCTGCGGATTCCATCATATACAAATCTTCTATCGGGCAAGCAACAACGACTGGAAATTGTCGTCCGGGTCAATTGTTTCGTGTAGGTTGATCGTCAATCTCATCTCCCGAACTGCTCTCCCGGCCTCTCTTCCCAGATTATCTTTTTACGAATTCGGAGAGCTTTCCCTCTTCGTAGAATCGCCAAAGTTGCTTGAGTAAATCTCTACACTCACTAGTAAAATGCACCCATGCTTTGATGGTAGGCACAATACTTATTTGGGTTGAGTTTACCGGTTTCTTGGCGAATCTTCCGGGGAGGGGAGAGTAACTCTTATTTGGGTTGAGTTTACCGGTTTCTTGGCGAATCTTCCGGGGAGGGGAGAGTAACTCTTTCTCCTTTACATTGTTGTACACATTATCGATGGATACTGTTAGCACCTGATTCAACTTTTCCTTTAGCTCCATCCCTTCGGTAAATACCTTCATATTTTTAGGGACCTGATAGTCTATTCCACCGGGCTTCTTGTTGTTCTCCTTTGGATCAGCCTTGTTGTCCCCCAAGTTTGCTTGTAAAGCTTCATGCATGGAGATAAATATGTCGGCTTGATTTCTGAACTCGGCATAACTTTTTGGGCACTTCAGACGTACCTCCTTCCATAGGTCTGACCCTTTTTTCAGCCCGGCCATGACGGCTACAATTTAGGTATCTTCACTAACTGGTTCTCCCTCCAGCAACACTTTATCGAACCTTTCCATGAAAGCCCGGTCCGATTCATCATCATTTTTTTTAAATCTGATAGTCGATGCTTTTGGGAAAGGTACGATCCTACAGTTGAAAAGTGAGAGAGAAACTCCCGGCTTAAATGAGCAAACCACTTATGCACTCTGTCCCCCAAAGTTAAGGGAAAGTTCCGACATTGAGTCGCATCGCTTGCCCCCACAGAGATCATATAATCTGAATATTTCGTTAGATGAACGCGGGGATCGACAATGCCTTCGTATTGCAAGCTTGCGGGAAACTGCATCTTTTTCTGAATTGGGGCCTTCAAAATGATTGAAGATAATGGTGATGAGGGTATGCTGGTCACCCCAATTTCTCTTTGTTGGTCAAGCTGCCCCTGCATGCTCTCCACAACTTTTCTTAAACTTGATAGTTCATCAAGAGATGCCCCCTGAATTGGAGGCTGTTCGGTGAGCAAGGACGTTTGCCCTTCTGCTCGTCGCAGTCCCTCTCTCGGAGGAAGAATCTTCCGAGGTTGTTTCCTTGGGTTGCTCGCTGCATTTGGCCCTAGGCGCCCAAAGACGGATCTAGTGAGTCTTTCATGTACCGATGGGCGAGCTTGCTCAAAAGTTGCTCGCCCATCTCCTGCTCTCTGGCGAGCAACTTCTTGTTGGAGTTGAGGTTGGTCAAGTCTGTCCTGTGCACTGGAACGAGATGTTCCATGGCTTGACATTGCTGTTTGCCCATGGGCAGACTCAGCTTGTCCCTCAGTCTGGTCGACCATTCTAGCTTTACCTTTGTCCCTCCGGTTCTGGGCACTGTTGACTTCACGCTGCTCGCCACGAACAGACCTTACTCTCACTACTTCTAAGTGGCGAGACTTAGACCTTGCTTGTAAAGGTCTATGTTGTTGTTGTTGCTGCTTCCTGGAGAGCAGCTATTGTCTTGGCTAACTCCTGGGGGTTTTTAGCTAAGGCTTCCAAATCTGGAGACATTACATGAGCTGCAACCGACCTTTGGACTTTGTTCACATGGCGTGGATCACGATCCTGATGGTCAATGGATGAAACCCGAGTTGTGGAAACTTCCCTCGACGGGTGTGAAATCCTAGTTTCCTTGGATTGAGGCATCCTGATTTGAATTATTTTCTCAATATTTGAATCTTCAAATTTGATATTGAAGAATACCAAGAACACCAAGAACACTTTTGTTTGAATCTTCAAGAATTTCTTGAGGATTCCTTCAAATCTTCAAGTTTTAAACTTGAAGTTCTTGATAATCACACTTCAAACGGAGGTTCCGACCCTTCTTCTAGCCCCAAATTGTTGGTGATCGGTTCTAATCGTGAGGATTAGTGGCTGTTTTAACCGGTTTTAGGATCACCAAACAAGAAAGTTTGATTTATTACCACCGTAAATGGTAAAAACTCGACTGTTCGGGTTGTAAAATCGTAAATACGAGTATTAAATTCATATTTATTTCGTATGTGTGTACATTTAGGTGTGTTAGTGTGTGTTTTGGTAGTATTTGTGAATTTGAACTTAAATTTTATTGCTGGAGAACAACTATTTATAGTGACCACCAAGTAGGTGGTGTACAAGACTCTTGGACTTCCTAGCTTGCATGCAAGACAAATGTCCTTTGACCTTGTTTGACCTTATCTAAGCTGAAACTTAGTTACAAAGTCTTCTTTGGCCTTATCTCAGACTCATTTTTGTTCGTCTTGGTTGGTTTGGTTGGCCCAAATTGTTCTTTTGGTAAGAGTTGTTCGCCTCTTGAGGTTGTGGTTCATAAGTTGTTCGCATTTATGTTTTTTGTAGGCAGGCTTCGGGATCTTTGTCCTTTGTTCGTCATGTATCTACCTGGTTATGGGATTTTGTGTTGTACACCTTCTTAGCTGGTCGATGCATCACCTCTTGACAGTGTTGTTCGTCATTTATGACCTGGTGTAAGGTTCGTGTTTGGTCTCAGGTCTTTGGACTTGCTCGTCTATGAGTTGTTCGTCAACAGAGTTGTTCGTCATAGGATACACTACCTGGATTGGTTTATGCATCCCCTTTGATTTTCTTCGTTGACCATCACTTCTTTAGGTAACTTTGCTTCTTAATCTTCATTTAGGTCTTTAACCTTGTTCGTCAAGTTACTCTGATGTTCGCCTATCAACAGCCTTGGCGAGCAACTCTAGCTAATCGGCAAGCAGATCTAGCCAAAGCATTAAGACATCAAGTCAAGAAGCAAGCTGACCAGCAAAATCAAACTAATGACTCTTCAAGGACAAGATTCAAGAGGCGAGCAACTCACTAAAACGGGCTAATCCAACTTAGAAGATAGAAATTAGTTTAGATAAGGTCAAATAAGTCAACTCTCCATGTGTCAAGCATGCACACATAGGAGTACAAAGGTCTAGACACCTCCTACTTGAAAAACTTGTATAAATACCTAGATTTTTAATTAATAAAACAAGCACAAATTCTCAAATACAACTAAACTTCATCTACACATACCAAAGCACCTCGATTTATACACATACAAACCAAATACGTAATCAATATACGTATTTATCCTTTTTCGACCTAAAAATTCGTATTCACTATTTACGGTAGTAATCAATCACACGTAATTGTTTGATGATCTAAATTAGTAACTAAAAACAGCCACTAATCCTTGTGATTAGAAACAATCGTCAACAAATTGGCACTAGAAGGAGGGTTCGAACCTCTAACTAAGTGTGATTAAGCAAGAACTTCAAGTTTAAAACTTGAAGATTTGAAGATCTTATATTTTCTTTAAAAATCCAAGCAAAGGTGTCCTTGGTGTTCTTCATTTGAAGATTTGAAGATTTTTATCAACACCCTAGCTAAGGATGCCACAGTCTCGGGAAACATAACGTTCCAATCTTTCTAGGAGGGCCTCACCCACCAGGGGCTCCACCGCTATCCGGCGAGCTGAAACAGCTTGGCATGAACAAGAGAATAGACTAACAGTTAATCAATTGATCCTACCTGAGTTAGAAGCATTTGCCCGCAATCCCGATGATCTAGCTCGCATAATAGCAATGCTTCAAGCATTGCAAACGCAGCAAGGGCAACCTGGGCCATCTCATGTTAGAGTAAGGCTTAGCCCGTCAAGAGCTCGTGAGCATGAGAAGGCCAGGGATGAGCATCAAAATGAGGTAGACATTACCCAGGTTCGGAAGATAAAGCGCAAGGAAAAACAGCTCGACGAGCCAGCTAGCCATGGAGAATCAACCCCAGGTCAAGCAGCGGGGGTTAGCCAGGGGACCACACACCAGAGCGCACTTGACAGACTAGGTCACCATGGCCGGGGAGGAGCCGAAATTTGTCCTAGAGCTGAAGTAGCTCGCCTGGCTCATGCACTAGCTCTCCAGTCAGTCCATGAGAGATTGACCAGGTCAGCTTTTGGTCGCTTGAGTCCAGATTGGGCACATAATCCTAGAAGACCAGCCCATGTGATTGCCCTTCCAAGTGAGGGACTGTGACGAACTGATGGTCATGCACCATCGTTTGTCAAACAGGCTCCAAGTCAGGGGGGGATAATTGGAGGAACTGGTGTCTTTGAGGAAGGCTATTGAAAGCATGCAGGGTCAGTGGGATCAACAAAGAGGTTATGGAACTACAACTCTTCCATCCTCTCATTTATCCTCAATAATCCTGAAGGCTCCAATTCAAAAGATGATTCAGTTTCCTGCCAGTATACAGTATGAAGGAACAGCTGATCCCCGGGTGCATCTGATGAAATACTCTGATTACATAATTTTAATGGGGGCAAGTGATGCTACCTAATGTCGAAACTTTCCTTTGACCTTGGGTGACCGTGTTCATAAATGGTTTTCAGCCCTGCCGGTGGCTTCCATCCATTCATTTGTCCAACTAGGCAAAGAGTTCTTATCCCATTTCTCCACAGCCGGGTCTACCTGTCCCAAAGAAGGCTGAGCTGCGTGCCGTAGCTCAAATGCAAGAAATGGGGGTCAACCCATCTATTCTACGTACAACAGAATTGACCTTTACCGAGAAAGACTTAGATGGAATTGTAACTCCCCACAATGATTCTCTCGTAATCTGTGCTAAGATAATGGGAACCAAAGTACACCATTTACTGGTGGATACCAGAGCCTATACCAACATCATCTTCAAGAATACGCTTGACCAGCTGGGAGACTATGCTAGCTACATTGAAGATTCAAACCACCGATATCTAGGCTTTGGAAATGTTGTAACAGTCCCACTAGAGATAATTAGGTTGTCTGTACAACTTGTATCGACTAAGGATCCCGAGCTACCCTTGAAGATTGGTCGGACAACACAAACATGGCGGACAGTGTTGGCCCATGCCCGACATCCGATTTTGATCCCCGCTTGGGTATTGACCCGATGGACATTGAGGATGAGCTGAACCCTGAGGGACCAATCATTGATCCGCGGTGGAAGGGACAAAAATGACGAGCAACTCCAGTCGAAAAACTGGAAGCTCTCAAAATTAACCCTAACCGTGATGATCTTGAGCTTTACATCGGGTCTGAGCTCCCTGAGCCTAATAGGTCCCAGATGGCTGAATTCCACAAAGCCAACCTTGATGTCTTTACATGGTCACATGCAGACATGGTGGGAATCGACCCGAAGGATGCCTGTCACAAGCTGAATATTAATCCAACCCAAAGACCTGTCCATCAGAAAAGATGAAAGTACGGGTCAGATAAGTATCAAGCCCTCAATGAAGAAGTTAAAAAGCTGCTGGACAACGACTTGATCCGATAGGCATTGTGTCCACAATGGGTAGCAAATCCGGTGTTGGTACGGAAGCCGAATGGAACCCGGAGGCTATGCATAGATTTTACAGATCTGAATGCAGCATGCCCGTAGGATAATTTTCCACTTTCCCACATTGATCAACTGGTGGACAGCACAGTCGGGCACGAAATGTTTACATTTATGGATGCTTTCGCTGGTTACCACCAGATTCTGATGCACCCTGATGATCAGGAAGATACAACCTTTTATACAAACAAAAACTTACTCTGCTGGAAGAGAATGTCATTCGGACTGATCAATACATGGGTGACTTACCAAAGGCTAGTAAATAAAATGTTTGATGAACACATCGGAGAGACGATGGAGGTATATGTTAACGATATAGTCGTTAAAAGTACCCAGAAAGAAGATCACCTCCAACATCTCTCCCAAGTGTTTGACATTCTCCGAAAATATAACATGAAGTTAAACCCGAAGAAAAGCAGCTTTGGGGTACATTCGGGGAAGTTTCTGGGCGATTTGGTCAATAAACGGGGAATCGAAGCTAACCCCGTGAAAGTTAAAGCTATCGTGGATATGGAGCCACCTCGTTCCGTCAAAGAAGTGCAAAGATTGACGGGATGTCTAGCTGCTTTGAACAAATTCATATCGCGATCAGGAGATAAATATCGTCCATTCTTTGAAGCCATCAAGAAAGGCAACTTTATGTGGACATGCAGTTGTCCGAAAGCATTTGAACAACTGAAGGACTACCTGGGAGATGTGAAAATTCTATCAAAACCAATCCCAGGGGAAAAGCTGTAATTATAATTGGCAGCCTCTGAAGTAGCAATCAGTTCGGTTCTGGTGCGAGTGGAGGGCAAATTCCATATGCCCATCTACTATGTCAGTCAGGCTCTACATGAGGCCGAGGTGAAATACTAACCCACTGAAAAGCTGGCATATGCTCTGGTCATAAGTGTTAGAAATTTAAGACCGTACTTTTTTTTATCATCAAGTCAAAGTACTAACAACTTTCCCACTCAGGCAAATACTACACCGATCTGACACAACTGGCCGTCTGCTGAAGTGGTCCATAGAGATTAACCAGTTGGTGTGACCTATGCACCTCGAACAACGATCAAAGGTCAGGCATTAGCTGACTTTATAGTCGAGTTAACCTTTCCCCAGGATCCGACGAGAGGGCTAGATCATCCCTGGCATCTTTAGGTGGATGGTTCGTCAACAAACATGGCCTCGGGGGCAGGGTAGTTCTTATCAGCCCCGACCGACAAGTATTCACCTCGGCAATCAGATTCGACTTCATGTCTACCAACAATGAGGCCGAATATGAAGCTCTCATTGCAGGTCTCCACTTATCACTGGCTGTCGGAGTCAGACGACTCCAAATCTTTGGAGATTCTCAACTTATCATAAATTAAGTATGAGGTGAATACGAGGCCAAAGACGAACACATGATCGAATATCAACAAATTGTTGCTCACCTGATATCAATATTAGATCAGGTATATAACCAATAAGTACCTCGAATGAGCAACACACAAGTTGATGCCTTGGCTAGATTAGCAACAAGTTACGGGCCAACAGATCTAACGGACATCATCATCACTAGAAAGACTCAACCTTCAATGGCCGATTACGAGGTCAATCTGGTAGTCGAACAACCAGAAGATGATGATGATTGGCGGACTCATATAGCCAAATACTTGAAAGACGGAGAACTACCAAGCAACCCTTTTGAAGCTGCAAAAATAACAAAATAAGCAGCCAGGTATACCCTGGTGGATGAGCAACTTTACAAAAGAGGCTTTTCAGTCCCGCTACTCAAGTGTTTGTCTAGGGGGTAGGGGAGAGCTACTTTGAAGGACATACACTCAGGAGTGTGTGGAAATCATGCTGGAGGGCAAGTTTTGGCTTATAAAACAGTAAGGCAAGGCTATTACTGTCCGACCTTACGAAAAGATGCAATTCAGATGGCCAGAACCTGTCACCGATGTCAAATCTTTGCCCTGAGCATCCACATACCAGCTCAAGAGCTCGTCTTAGTTTTTAGTCCTTGGTCGTTTGCACGATAGGGAATGGATATCATTGGACCTTTCCCACCTGGAAAAGGAATCGTACGGTTCACCGTTGTGGCTGTGGACTATTACACTAAATGGACAGAGGCAGAAGCCCTAGTCAAAGTCACCCAGGAGAAAATGATTGATTTCATTTGGAAGAACATTGTCTGCCGATTCGGGATTTCTCAGACACTCGTTACAGACAATGGTCCTCAGTTTGATAGGAAAAAATTAAGGGGCTTCTGCACCAAGTGGGGCATCAGGAAACACTATTTCAACCCCCTATCATCCACAGTCGAATGGCCAGGTAGAAGTCGTCAATAATATAATCAAACATATTCTCAAAATACGTTTAACGGAAAGTAAGGGAAATTGGTCTTTAGAACTTCCAGATGTGTTATGGGCATACAAAGTTTCTCCCAGATCTAGCACCGGAGAAACACCCTTTACATTAGCATTCGGAACTGAAGCAGTTATCCCAGTTGAGTTAAAGACCAAAACTCTAAGAATGGACAACTTTGAAGAGGGGGCGAACAACTCTTCTTTATCAGTCGAGCTAGATTTGCTCGAAGGAAAAAGAATTACTGCCGAACAAAGAAATGCAACATATAAGCAGAGGGCAGAGCATTATTATAATTCTCAAGTCAAAATAAGAGAATTTGAGGCTGGCGACCTTGTTTTAAGAAGGAAGCTCGTTCCACCTCCAGGCGTATTTGGACCAACTTGGGAGGGTCCCATACAGGGTAACGGACAGGTTACCCAATGGTGCATATGATATTGAAGATCTGGATGGCAACTCGACCCAATACTCCTGGAATGCAGCTAACTTGAAGAAATGCTTCCAATAGGCGAGCTACTTTGCTTATGTGAAATGGTAGTGTTGCTCTTGTTGTGGGCGAGCTACTATATCATACGAGCGAACTAAAGTTGCATATGCGCAAGTAAGATCTAAAAACTTGCCTAATTTTTTGAAATTTCACCAAGTATTGGTGGTCGAACAAGTGTAGGTGGTCGAGCTACTTCTGACCAGTCACTTGTTTGTACTTGTATAGTTTTAATCTTTTAACAAGCCCAAAGTTAGTTTGACAAAGTGTATAGTGGTCGAACTACTTTGACTTGGTTTGTGAATTATATGTTTTGACAAGTTAATGATTGTTTGACAAAATGTATAGAAGTCGAACTACATTAACTTAGTTTGTGTTAGGATAAAAATTGTTAGTTTTGATGAGTTAAAACAAACCAGAAGATGTAATAGGACCATCTGGACTTGTTAGCCAGATGATGATCTAGATTAGGACTTAGTCTAGGGGGAACTGCCAGACCAGAAGACTTCACCAGAAGAGTCACCAGAAGACCCCACCAGAGGACTTCACCAGAGGACTCCACCAGAAGACTTCACCAGATGAGATCTAACCAGAGGCAGAGGACCTTTCCCAAACCAGACGAGTCCGGACCAGACGAGTCTGGTGGAACAAAAGATGCTCAGTTTGATCTCCTGTTTCTACTGAGTATTCTGGTTGTTCACCAGATGAGGACCAGAAGACACCGAGGTTGCCTGGTGTCTGGTCTTGCCTTCTCTGGAGAGAATCAGAGTTAGGCAGAGGAAGCTATTGACCGTTGGTGATTCAAATCAAGTCAACATGATCAGGATTGGAAAGTATTTGAAGATAATCAATCCAAGGATCCCACCAACCCAATCAATCTATTAGGGAATTGATTGATTGAGGCTTCCTTAAATAGAGGATCTGATTGGATTAGCACTCAAACGGCTATTTCCTAATCCCCTCTATATATACAAGAGTGCAGTTCAAGAAAAAGCCCTAGAGATACTACACGCGCATAAGTGATCCAAGCTTTTGATATTCATACCAAGCACTCTTATTGTTCATAATATTTATCTACTCTTAAGGAGTTTATTGAAACCACAACCTGTTCATCTATCAGACAAGGTTGTTGGATGTTTGATCTTTAGATTGAAGTTAAATCTAAAGAGGTGTAAGAAGGAACTGGTACTTCCCAAATTCCAGTAAGTGAGTAAGTGAGTTGGTTGATAGTGAGACCCCTTGGATATAAGGGAGAGTGGACGTAGGATATTCAATCCGAACCACTATATATCTTGTGTTGTTTATTGCTTTATTTTACTTATTGTCATTTTGATTATTGTTCTCTTGTAAAAAGAAGTTGAAAGACATTTAACTTAAGCTTCCGCAATCAATCTAACTAGTGGGACCAACAAGTGGTATCAGAGCACAGGTCACGGGTTCGAGTCCCCCATGGCGCAAATAGTGGTATTTTTGGCGAAAAAGTCAGGATACTGCTAGCGGGGGGATTGTTGGGAAATATCCTAGCAGTCTCCTGCCTTCCAGGCTTGAGCGCTCAAGTCCTGCCTGCTCGCTCGATTAAAGGCATGGTTGGGTGCCGCCCGTGGTGCTGCAGCTAGATATGGGTTAAAGGAAATAAAGTGGCACCTTACTACAAGTCCGGGCTTTTAGTCTAGTGGCAAGTGCTTGATCCTACAAGTGGTATCAAAGCAGTGTGTCCAACGACCACTGCTTTGAAAAGCTTTTGGTGGTCACCGGGCAGATCCATTGCTCTTTAGTGCTTTTGTTCAAGTTCTTGTTATTTCCCTTAATTTTATCAAAATGTCTGCAAAATCTTCTTACAAGAGCCGTAAGCTCCCATAATTCTCTTTTGAGGATTACAGCCACTGGAGCTTCATGATGAGCAATCATCTTGGAGCTATCCACCACCGCATGTTAGATGTGGTTGAAAGTGGCCCCATTCAATTTTACTGGACTTCTATTGATAGTGGCAGGTCAGAGTCCAGATAAGAAACTAGTGAAGCTGCCCAGAAAACTGCAGAGGATAGAGTCCCCAGGCAGAGAATCCTAAAAAAAGAAAGATGAGCTTGATAATGATGAAAGAAAGCTCTACAACTTGGACCAGGTGGCAAGAACAGAGATCATTAACACACTTACCAAAGAGGTGATTGAAAAGGTCAGAACGTGTGCCACTGCCAAGGAGATGTGGGACAAACTGGCACTACTCTGTGAGGGAACAGAGAAGATCAAAGACAATAAACTCCAAGCTGTTCAACACTCGTTTGACACCTTCAAGATGAAACCAGACGAGACCATTGACCAGCTGGACATGCGTCTCACAAATCTCCTGAACAAGGCTAGTGCCTTAGGCAAGACCTACTCTGAAAAGGAAATTAATAGTAAAATCTTGCGCTCACTAACCAGCAGGTGGAGAATTAAAGTCACTGTGATTAAGGACAACAAGGATCTCAACACTCTGGATCATCATCTTCTGTTGTCTGATCTCAAAGCCTATGAGTATGATCTTCAAGAGGAGGATCAAACAGAAGAGGTTTCCTCTTCTGGTCAGAAAGGTGTTGCATTCTCTTCAACCATCAAGCCTGATGTCAAGCCAAAGGAGTCTACTGCAGATGACTTGAGCCTCAAGGAGCAGGTAGCACTTCTAACTCGTAAATTAGATAAAATGAGTTCAAAATATCGCAGGTACAAAAGGCATTGGAAGGAATCTACCAGAGACAGAAAGAATTCCTTCAAACCTGCAGAGAAGGAGAAGACATCTGGAGACTCAAGGGAGACCAGATTCAGAACTCCAGAAAGGGGGAGAGATGACAACCCTGGCAACTCTGGGAGATCAGATTATCAGAGGAGAGATGGTAGCTCTGGCAGACCTGACTACCAGAGGAGAGAGAGTAGTCCTGCCAGATCAGACTACAACTAGAGGAGGAGAGAGCCAAGTCCTAGTCCCAGAGGAGACAATGCCTGCTACACATGCAACAAGACTGGTCACTACAGTTATGATTGTCCTCAGCTCACTCCTAGGGAAAGAGAAGAGAAAAGAATCAAGAGAGATAGGAGATATGCAGATAAGAGAGCATTGCTGGGAGAAGCAGAGGAGGAGGATACTAGTTCCAGTTCTTCTTCTTCTGACTTTGGATCAGATGATGATGTGTGTCTTATGGCAGACATCACTGAGGTAAATGAAACTAATCTAGTCCTATCAAATTCCAAATGTACTGAATCCTCTAATTCATCTGGTAACTCCAGAGAGTCTGATATGCAACAAATGTTATCAGATCTCCAAAATTGTGTCCAACTCTGTCAAAAACTTGAGAAAGAGAATGGTAGGCTCAAAGCTGAAGTTCAATCTCTCTCTCATGAGCATAAATCCACCAGAGAACTCATGAAAGATCATTCCAAAGAAGTCTCTGAACTTCAGGATAAGATCACAGAAAGAGATACTCTGGTAGATCAACTCATGAAAGAAAAGAACTCTCAAGAAGATGAGATCAATGAACTCAGAGCCAAATACCAGACTCTTATCAAGGGAAAACAAGTTGCTCACAACATAGAGGAGATACCCATGCCCAGAGAAGCTCCTAAGATACCATCTGTTGTATCTATCATATCAGAGTCTTCTCAGCGCATTTGTGATAAGAGTGGTTTAGGATATTCTGGAATTACCTCTAAAACTCATAAATACTTTTATAATAAAGACAAGTCTGTAAGAGCTGGTAAATTGGTAGAAATCTGGGATGATAAAGACTTAACTGGTAATGGTTACAAGGTGGTTCACAATCCTGACTGGAAAAGGAATGACTCTGTTAATCACATAACATATGGTCCAGAAGAGTTGACTGTTCTGGAAGAGAAGATGCTAGAGAATAAGTGTCAACAAGGGGAACCATTGAAGATTGATGGTTCTGTGAACAATGAGTCCCAAGGAGTAGAAATTACTCAAATTGGAGGACCCCAGAGAAATCCTCAAAGGGAACCTAACCAGATTAGGGGACCTCAAAGGAAACACTCAAGAAAGGGGAATACCAATCAGAGTAATAACTACCAGAGAAGGAACAATGTTCAACAGCACCAGGTACCCCAGAGACAATTTTCTCAGAGGAATCAATTCCAGAATAGGTATACTCAAAGGAACTATAACCACCAGAGCAAGTCTAATTCGCAGAGCCAGAGGAGGAAAGCTCCCATTGAAGTGATGAACATTCTGCCTCTCAGGACAGAAGGGTCTTTTGACTCTACTGTGCCTGTGCCCTTGATTGAAAAATGGAAGGAGGCAAAGACTCTCTGGTTCATCCAACACTATATCCAGAGGCCAGCACCAGAGGATGATGAGCTAATCAACAAGACCTTCCACACCTGGATGCAAGCTTATGATGCAGAGTTGTACAAGCAGTTGATGGACTCAACCATTGAGTTCAACCTGGAGGTGACTGCCCCTGAGTTCACTTATCTTAACACTCCCATGGCAGAAGACCAGGTTGATTGGGCTGAGCTGAAGAGTCTGTACAAGACCAAGGTGTTGGTGAACTTCACTCCAACATCTTCTGCAGAGTTGAAGGCCGTCCAATATAGGTTCCTTGATTGGTTCCTTGTGCCCAAGGAAAACAGGAGATATGCATAAAATAGGACTACTAAACTTCAATGTAATTTGTAATCATCTTGTCCTTATTATCAATGAAAATCTCATATCTTCTCTGTTCAAAAGACAACCTCTTGTTGTCTTAATTGTTTGCCTGATAAGATCCATTCTAAGGTCTTATCTTTTACTGTTTTCTTGCTTACGTTGTGATCAATTCTGGTAGTGTTTTAACTCCATCAAAAAGGGGGAAATTGTTAGGATAAAAATTGTTAGTTTTGATGAGTTAAAACAAACCAGAAGATGTAATAGGACCATCTGGACCTGTTAGCCAGATGATGATCTAGATTAGGACTTAGTCTAGGGGGAACTGCCAGACCAGAAGACTTCACCAGAAGAGTCACCAGAAGACCCCACCAGAGGACTTCACCAGAGGACTCCACCAGAAGACTTCACCAGAAGAGTCACCAGAAGACCCCACCAGAGGACTTCACCAGAGGACTCCACCAAAAGACTTCACCAGATGAGATCTGACCAGAGGCAGAGGACCTTCCCCAGACCAGACGAGTCCGGACCAGACGAGTCTGGTGGAACAAAAGATGCTCAGTTTGATCTCCTGTTTCTACTGAGTATTCTGGTTGTTCACCAGATGAGGACCAGAAGACACCGAGATTGCCTGGTGTCTGGTCTTGCCTTCTCTGGAGAGAATCAGAGTTAGGCAGAGGAAGCTATTGACCGTTGGTGATTCAAATCAAGTCAACATGATCAGGATTGGAAAGTATTTGAAGATAATCAATCCAAGGATCCCACCAACCCAATCAATCTATTAGGGAATTGATTGATTGAGGCTTCCTTAAATAGAGGATCTGATTGGATTAGCACTCAAACGGCTATTTCCTAATCCCCTCTATATATACAAGAGTGCAGTTCAAGAAAAAGCCCTAGAGATACTACACGCGCATAAGTGATCCAAGCTTTTGATATTCATACCAAGCACTCTTATTGTTCATAATATTTATCTACTCTTAAGGAGTTTATTGAAACCACAACCTGTTCATCTATCAGACAAGGTTGTTGGCTGTTTGATCTTTAGATTGAAGTTAAATCTAAAGAGGTGTAAGAAGGAACTGGTACTTCCCAAATTCCAGTAAGTGAGTAAGTGAGTTGGTTGATAGTGAGACCCCTTGGATATAAGGGAGAGTGGACGTAGGATATTCAATCCGAACCACTATATATCTTGTGTTGTTTATTGCTTTATTTTACTTATTGTCATTTTGATTATTGTTCTCTTGTAAAAAGAAGTTGAAAGACATTTAACTTAAGCTTCCGCAATCAATCTAACTAGTGGGACCAACAGTTTGTAAAGGCTTGTAAAGTAGATCGCCATCCGTACTTGTAATTTTTTAGCAAGATTAATTATAAGTTGTTCATTTAAAGGAGAAAATTCAAGCTTAAGGCACAAATTTGTTATATAATCAGGCCCATTAAAGGTTGTTCGTTTTTAAATGAACATAGCCTAAGACCAAGACCCTTATTCCAATTTTTAAAGGCAAAGTTCCTAAGGAACAAAGCCCAATTACTTGCATTAAGATTGTAAAGCATAAGTATAAATGCAAAGAAAATTAATAAAAGGAGAACTAGTTGAGCAAAAAAGAAATTCATTGAATAACAAGGTTGTCCGCCCAAGAAAAAAATATTACATTCTCCATCAAGGAGCGAACAATAATTACCAAGAGAAGAAAGTAAAGGCCCTATTCTACCCTATTTCCTAATATTCATGTCCGGCCGGAGGAGGGAGGTTATCATATTTGGGATATTCTAAGGGTGCCCCTGATATTGAAGGATCTACGGGGATGTCCTCAGTTAGCTCGGCAATGAGCCCTTCCACGTCAGCTCGCTTTTTTTTAGCTTTCTCATTTTGGCCGGTGGGTGCATCCTGCTCGTCGTCCTTGACTTATTCTTCCTTGTCCTCAGGAGGAATTGTGATTATAATACGGGGGTCAAGAAAGTCAATCTTAACCCCATAATCGGGCAGGTCACCAATTTGAAGGGTTGTCCCGGTGCAGGAGGGTGAGATTCAACAAAGTTAGTAAACTCTTTACCGATCTCTTCAACGATGTGGGGGACCTTGAATTTATTCACGGCTCAGATGCACTCGGCGTAGGCTGCCACGAACCCAATAATCGAGCTCTTCTCCATCTTGGGTATCAACTCTTCTTGCGGGATGGAGTTTGCGAGCTGATTTTCCAGGTCGGAAATCTTGGCCGTAGCCTTGGTGGTAAATTTTTGGGCGACCTCCTTCTGCTTCTGCATTCGGGCAAGCTCTTGGCGAAGTTGCTCGTTCTCAACCATTTTGACCTTAATCTCTTCGGCAACTTTAACATGAAGGTCGAGGGCCCGTTGCTCGCTGGTCTGGTGGGCCTTCACCTTATTTTGGAGGTCGCCGACCTTCTTCCTAGCCTCCTCTTTGGCCTCGTCCCTCTCCTTTGCTATACGGCTGACAGTGGCCGTATGCTGTCGGGCATCCCTTTCTAAGTCCTCCACCTGGTCGACCAACTTCTGAATGGTAACTAGGGTGTTGCCCGCTTCAATCAAGCACAATCGACCGTTATCCCTGGGTGTTGGGGTCTTGACGATCTCGTGCAAATCCTTACTCCAAGAGCGAGCAACTGACTCAGAGGCCCATCGGATAAAAGAGTCTGGGATTTCACGGAAAGATGTGGGCGCCTTCGAGCAGGAGTATTGGTGCACCACATTTTTTTAAAACCCCAGGGTTTTGGTCGGGCTCATAGCTACAAGAAACAAAAGAGAACGTGTTAAAAGAAGAAGAAGAAGAAGAAGAAAGTAAAGAACAAATGTAAATTTACGAGTCATGGCGACCTTTATCCCAGCCGAGATAGATCGCATCGTGGGGATGATCCACACGTCCTTCAGGAGCAGCAGCGACCAGATGCTGTTCGGAGTGTTGCTCTATAGAAGGAGTTCGCCCAGCTTCGGGCTCAGATTGGCGGGCTGCGGTGGCCCCGCTCCTTTGGGCGACCTTTGTTTTCTTGGTCGCCCTTTTTGCATCTGAGACGGGAGTGCCATCTCCCCAAAGAAGCCTCTTCATTTTGGGAGTGCTTGCCGCCGGCGGGCTGCTTACAGGGGCAGGCTGTTTTATGGAGCTCGACCCGCCCGCCTGGCTTGGGTCGTCTTTGCCCGCCTTCGCCACTAAGGTGATCATTTTCGAAATTGGATCCCCTTTCTTTCTCCCTCTTTTGGTCAACATTTCCCATACGTGCTAGTCAAGTATATTGAAGGAGGTGGGAAGGGCTATTGTGATAAGCTGGTCTACAAAGGGGCGAACAACAGAAGTTAAGAAAAAAATATATATATGCAAAAATCTAAAGTGTAAAGTAGTTCGCTAAAAAGAAAGAATATTACCTTTGGGAACTTGGGCTTGAGCCTCAAGGTGATGGGGGTAGGTAGTGAAGCGAGCTACTCTACGTGTCTCTTCCGAGCAAAGGTGCTGAATAGTGCGATCGGCTCGGTTCCTGAGGGCGATCTGGCTCACGACGAACAAGGAGAGGTCATCAGCTTCATCTTTAGCGCTCCTCCACTTAAGAGTTTTGGGACCTGCAACATAAATAGAAAGATTAAAATTAGTCTTGCTTCTTCAATTAAAGCGAAGAAACAAAACTCACGCTTAAGGGCCCCAAACTCCGCCGGAGTATTTATCCTCTCCTCGCCACCGTAGGGGCGAGCTGAAGCACGCCAGTCCCCACTAATCCAGAACCAGTCATTCTTCGAGTCCTGGACCTTCCCGAGAACATCTTCAACTACCTTAAGGCCAGGACGAGCCTTAAGGTAGTACCAGCCCGTCTCGTCACCAGTACAACCAGTGGGCGTCATGAGGTAGTTTACCTCCTCCTTGGACAACTTATTAGGGTATCCCTCTAGGGCGCACAGTACCATGAGGGACATGAGATTCATCCACCCCACATGAGTCAGTTGAGTGATCGCCAGATTCATTTGTTCAAGGAAACGGCCAATCAGTGGGTGGAGTGGCAGGGTAACCCCAACATTAAGGGCAGCCAGGTTGATCGCCGTGAGCCCGCGTGGTGGGCGATCTGCTCTATCATCGGCTAATGGTGCATACATGTGCACATCAAAAGGGATCTTGTAATCCTTCCTGAGTTTGGGTAAATCCTCCTCAGTAACGGCGGAGATAATGCAGCTCGCCGCGAACTCAGTTATTTTGAGTCTTCGCCTTCTGCGAACTGGAATGGTGAACCGGTTAGAATATTCCCTTTCATAAGCATCCCAGTCCACCTGGCGAGCTACGACAACTGGGATCTGGTGTTCGATCGGATTTAGCATGGGGTAATTGATTCTTCTCAAGTACTCCCAAGTCAGCTCGTCAATGGGGGTGGGCTGTTGCACTTCAACCTCGTCCTCCTCTTCGTGGAGATCGGAACTGGTCTCCTCTTCTACTTAGCGAGCTGGATTTGCTCGCGCGACCTTTTCCCCAGAAGGGCGAGCTCCTGAATCGACTGAGCGGGCTAATGAGGCCGCATCGGGGTCCAATTCTAAATTTACTACTGGAATAGAAGACTCTCCAATTGGGTATTTTCCAAGGTCGTGAGGTGGATATGAACCAGTTTCTGAATGAGGGGATATTTGAATCGGGATTTTTTGTAGAGAAGGAGATCGAAAAAACTTGAAAAGGCTTTAATGGAGGTTTACGGCGGAAGAGACGAAAGGGAGACCATAATTTGAAGGAAAAGCGGTGGAGTTTGGGTAATTTAACCCAACCAAAAATGAAATTAAACACGCAAAGAAGAAAAACAAGAGAATTTTTACCTTACAAGTTCAAAAGCTACGAAAATCATCGTCGGAGACAGTGGAGAGTCGCTGGAAAATTTGAAGTTGAAAATCAAGGGTTTTTTGCGCTGGAAAATTTGGGAAAGATTGAAAAAATGAAGAGAATTTCCCTTTTATAGTAAAGGAAAAAATGGGGTAATTGGCGAAAAGTAAAGAAAATTCGAAGACCAAATTGCAAATATCGAGCGCGTGCAGCCCTTCTTTGAAAATCTTGGAACCGCGTCACCTCGAGATCGCATGCGCGTGGGCGGCGGAAATCATGCCACCCACGTCATGCCTCGAACCGTACCCGGCGCCTCGGTATTCCAACTGTCGCCTATCCAATGCAACTCGTCCAAGGCAGCTTGTCCCAACTGAAGTAGTCCACACCAAGGAAGAACGGCTCACCTCCATAACAAAGAATCATAGTCAGCCAATATGTAGTTCACCCCACATCTTTACAACATACTGGCTGACTAGGGGGCAATTGTTGATAGGTGAGCAAAACTACAATCAAGACGAACATGATTAAGTGAATCAACTACATTAAAGAGTACTTTTCCAGCTAGGCGAACTACTTTTCCCAGGCGAGCTAGAATAGCCAGACGAGATATTCCAGCTAGGCAAACTACTTTTCCCAGACGAGCTACTTTAAGGCAAAGTCCATACAAACACGAATGAGGCCTTGGCGAGCAGCTCTAGCTAATCGGCGAGCAGATCTAGCCAAAGCATCAAGGCATCAAGTCAAGAAGCAAGCTGACCAGCAAAATGAAACTAATGACTCTTCAAGGACAAGACTCAAGAGGCGAGCAGCTCAATAAAATGGGCTAATCCAACTTAGAAGATAGAAATTAGTTTAGATAAGGTCAAATAAGTCAACTCTCCATGTGTGAAGCATGCACACATGGGAGTACAAAGGTCTAGACACCTCCTACTTGAAAACCTTGTATAAATACCTAGATTTTTAATTAATAAAACAGGCACAAATTCTCAAATACAACTAAACTTCGTCTACACATACCAAAGCACCTCGATTTATACACATACGAACCGAATAAGTAATCAATACACGTATTTATTCTTTTTCGACCCAAAAATTTGTATTCACTATTTACGGTAGTGATCAATCACACGTAATTATTTGATGATCTAAATTAGTAACTAAAAATAGCCACTAACCCTTGTGATTAGAAACGATCGTCAACATCATGGTTTTAATATTTTATTTTTATTCATGCATATGAGTTTTATTTGGGTTTTAATTCGATTCGTTCGAATTCGTTTTTCTCATGAGAAAATCTACGAGTAGATTAGTTGTTTTATTTATTTTATTTGATCAATGTAATAGACTAGTCTAGATCTAGTTTTTATTTATTTTTTGTAAATAAATTGTAACTGGATGGGAACGAAGACGATGAATTAAGATGGCGTACCCGGACGATGCATGCATGTGTGGTGCATGCATGGACGTGAATTACGCATGGGGTGGAAAATGAGGACGAACGGCAAAACCCGATGCACGGCGTGCGCGATGGGTGCCGGGCGGCACGAGGCACGCTCGGTGCGTGGATTGCCCGGTGGGTACCGTATCGCACGTTGCACGCGCGTGTGAGGCCAGTCCGCCCAGCGGTCGGTTCTCTGCTGCGTGTGGCACTGAGAGGCGCACGACCCACCTCCGTGGGCCGAAGCGCGCCAGATCTCGGGCCGTGTGATTTTTTTTGTTCGTGTTGTTTTGTGTGATTCCAAACGTCGTCCCGACACCAACAAGGACATTTTGATGATTTATTGTTGTTTGAGTGGGAGCTTATCGAGACGAACGATGAAAGCAACGAGGATGATTTCTCGTATCAAGACGTGGAGAAAATTAAACCGTCAAGAAAAACCTTACTTTCGAAAATTACTAGGTATATATTTTTTTATCGCGATTTTATTTCGCATAATAAAATTGGATTAATTTGACCTCCATAATTTGTGAAGTCTTTTTGGAATACATCTCCCCCTCGGATCGGCCAAAAGGACGGATTTCACATGAATAAATTCTGAAAGGATGATTGTAGATTATTACTAGTGGCGGTATTGACGCTCACCACGAGTGGCTTGCTCAAAGAGAAATAGTAATCATGTATTAAATTATGGTTATTACTTAGGCATAAAAAATTGATATTAACTTACTCCCCGTGGAGTCCCTGTCAATTTTTATGTGGTCAAAGTGGGAGCCGGCTATTAATTTTGAATTAAGGATTTGTAACTTTAAAGTTTGTGATCCGCTTGAATGTGTTTAAATGTATAGACCACCCCCCATGGCGGGTTTAAATTATTTCGAGATGTTGGCTGATGCATGATTATATTGTTTTAAGGCTTCAATATAATTGATGTGATCAGATTATGTGATAATTTTGTATTTTTCTAGATATTAATATGAATGTATGTTTTATTCTCATTTCATCATGTCGCAACCTTTAATCCACTGTTTAGTATACTTTAAGCTAACAAACTTCCTGGAGAGGATTATATCGATTGGAAATGTAATTTAAACTTTGTCCTTACTGCATAAAAACACAATTAGGTTATTCACGTTAATATACCCGGCAAGCCTAATGATAAGTCAAGAATGGGAAAAGACAGTTTATGATTGGAAGCGTGACAATGAACACATGAAGTACATCATTTTGACATCTCTGTCTGAGGATTTGAGGCGCATTCATGAAGACATTGTATCCCTGTTGAAATCATGGAAAGCCTTGAAGAGATGTTTTCACATCAGAAACCCATGACTAATCAGTTCACCAAACATGACTCGGTCAAGTTGGAAATGGTGGAGGGAACGCCCGTGAGGGAGTATGTTCTCGAGATTATGGCATACCTTAACAAGTTGGAAGTACTTGGTGCGGATTTTGATGTCCATTCTCAGGTCGATTTCATACTCCATTCTCTACCGAAATTTTTTGAGCAGTTTCATCTGAACTGTCAGGTGAATGAAAGGACAAGTCGTTTGTCCGAGCTCTTGCAAGCTTTAGTTTCGGCTAAGGCGACAATGGAGCACCAGTCTACTGCTATGGTGGCTAATGGTCCGTCTACCTCTTCTGGTCCCAAATGAGGGAAGAAGAGGAAGAGAATCAAAGGCCGGAGCCAAGCAAATCCAACTATTGCGAAAGGCAAAGCCAAGGCTAGCATCGAAGGAGAAGTGTTTTAACTGCGGTAAGAAAGGACATTGGAGGTCTGCCTGTTCCAAGCCTAAGAGGCTAGGAAAGTTAGGTAATTCACACACCATAGTTGCCGAAACTTGTAAAGTGGCGTATGTTGTCCATTCGTGGATAGTGGATACGAGAGCCACTGATCACATTTGTTTCATTTTGCATGGGTTCAAGCTAACCCGACGACTAAGCGGAAGTGAGATCCCCATCACACCAGGCAATGCTGCGAAAGTGGCAGCTGAAGTAGTCGGAGAAGTGCGCATATCTTTTGAAGATAGAGTTATGATCTTGAGAGACGTTCTTTATGTTCCTAGTTTTAGAAAGAACTCAACCTTCAGTTTCTAAACTGTTTTGAGTAGATGCTCAGTTTCTTTTAATAAGGATGTTATTATTTGTTGAAACGATGAGTTTATCTGTTCCGGAACATTGTTGGATAAACTTTATACCATTAATTGGGCACACCACTCACAAATTAAATCTAATAACACATCGACCATTTCAAGTTATAAAAGGGAGTGTTCTTCTTATATGAACGAAATACTTATATGGCATCTTAGATTAGGTCATATTAATCTAATGCGGATACAAAGTTTGGTGAAAGACGGATCCTTGGAGTCTCTTCAAGAGTAGTCGTTTCCAACTTGTGAATCATGTTTAAATGGTAAAATGACAAAGAGGGCATTTGGAGCCAAGGGGAATAGAGTCACGGAAGTGTTGGAACTTGTTCATACCAATATGTGTGGTCCAATAACGATCATAGCAAGGAAGGGACATACTTGAGCACTTTCCACCGGTGAACAAGCAAGGCGAAAGGGACATACTTGAGAAGGTCTTTTGGTTGATAGCACGATCGTGATAGTCCCGTTGTTATCAAAGACCATATCTACAAGAGGTACGAATCACGTGAACTCCTAGTTATTCCGCTTTAGGTTTTCACGTGAATTAATTCTATATGCATGATGATAAAATTGTTGTTGGAATTATTATTTGATTTAATCAGGATTAATTCATGCTAGTAATAATTGTATTTAAGTTCGTATTTAAATTTCATCCCGAATAGTTTCCGGCGCACCCTTATTTTCCCAACAATTATTAGGTTAGTGTAGGTTGACATGAGATGTCACGTAGAACTACACTAGACATGCATGATGTATACTAAAAATTAGACTTTAAGTATAAGTGGGAGATTGTTGGAGTTATACGTGAAAGTATGCTTTTACTTTGTATAACTCATGTATTAAACACTTTGTTTTATGAGAATAATTCTTTTATCACATTTGCTTTGAATATGAATGAATGTTAAATATTTATTGCAACCCATTCAATATATATAGTATGTGTTACATTGTAGTTAATGTGGTGATACCAGATCACGAAAGATCACATTAACAGTTTCCTTGTAACTAAATGTACAAATTCACGATCTAGGTGGAATTGAACAATCCGCCATGAAAGGTCGATGTGTATATCTCATATTGATCTGTCTTGACCAAGAGATTGCACTAGCACATTTAGTATGTGTTGAAGAGGACCTACAACAAGGATAAATTCTTCTGTTCTGAAATGTGAAGAATTAGACATCAATGGTTATTTATTTTTTAATCTCCGTCACTTAAATAGGACCGTGTGTGGTTAATAGTTATTTCTTTGATTCATGTTGGGTGAGAATCATCGTGACTTCGAACCTTGTATTTTGGGCAATAATATTAATCATACGACAGTTGCTAAGGTTTAATACAGAGAAATGTGTGCGAGTACGGCTCGTTTGATTTGTCCCCTTGGTGGGCTCAGAAGTTTTATCGTACCAAATCTTGCTAGTGAAGAATTAGTTTCTTCGATACGGATAATAATGTTGAGTTGTCTTTACTCCAAGGTAAAAGATATTAATTAATATAGAGATATTCAGAAGCTCAATTAATTAATGGACTAGATAATCTGAAACACGGGAAATAATAATTGGAAGCCTATATTATTGTAACATGGATTAAGATGGATAGTTGATTAGGCGTGAAATTGTTGTGTTTTGTAGCCCGATTTGCCCATGTTTTGAGTGTATTTGATGAGTATTTAGAGTCATTTGAGTATAAATTCCATAAACTAATGAATTTACCTCTTTGATACTCATAGATGGATAGAGGGCAAAAAATGGAGTTCGTAGGACTTTGAATCGACTCAAACGGACTCCCGAATGAGAAGTTATGAAAGAAATACGAATACTATTATTAGTTCGGGCGAAGAAAAGTGCTAGTTGGCTCAAGAGGGAAGAGCTCGAGCAGCCTAGGTCGAGCACCTAGGTGCTCGAGCTATTGAGGTCGAGCCATGTTTGATTTCTGGAAGAAAGAAGCACACGAGGAAAAGAGCTCGAGCGCCTAGCGCTCGACCACCTTGAGGTCGAGTACCCTATAAGTTCTGTAAGTTTAGAGCGCACAACTGGGTGCAGGTCGAGCGCTAGGCGCTCGACCGGATGGAGCTCGAGCGTAATGTTTTTGCTCTAGCCGAGAAGCGCACGACCGTGCCGAGGTCGAGCGTTTACGGGAATTTTCGGCCCAATTCGTCCCAAAGCCTATAAATACCCCTTCCAAGCATATTTTGAGAGACTTTGGACCACCACTTGATTCCATTAGATAGATTCGGAAGGAGAGCGCTTGGAGAAGGAGTTTAGCAACGTTTTTTTTATCTTGTAATTGAGGTTTTAATTTACGAGTTCATAGTTTAGCTATTTCTTTTGAACCCTTTAGTTTAATTCTTTCTTTCTTGAATCTTTTAGACTTATAAACCCTAGCTTTTCCAGATTTATATGGAGATTTTGAGTTACTCTTTTGTTTATGCTTTTCAATTCCTTTGATAATTCAATTATGCATATGTTCATCGTTCTTATTATTACTTTCGTTGTTCATACCACCATGTTAGGCTAGAACTCTTGCATGCTTAGGATAGGATGAACTCGTAGAAGTAGGACGTTGGTACGTAATTAGGATAATTCGTGATGTTTAGTTTTAATTCTCTTAATTATTGAATATTTTTAATAAACCCTAGAATTATCTTGGAATTGAGTACGGAAATTGTTAGAGAGAAGACGACCACATCACTCTTTAATAACTATTAGGCTTAAGGAAAGGGTTTTAGAAGGAGTTTATCATCTACCGGTTTATCTAGGGAGGATGACCGCATCACCTTAGTTAAATTAGGGTCTCAATAATTAAGCACAATCCATATAATTTGATTAATGGGTTAGTGAAGTAAGTTGATATGACGAAGTATTAGGGTTAATTCTTGAGCTTTTAGTCTTTCAATCTTGTGCTAGATTAGGGAATTTGATTGCCTAGTTTTACTTAGGATTATTACTTGCACATCACGATTATTTTAGTTATTGTACCAACTCCGTTAGTATACATAGGAATTCCTATCCCGAGCATCATTATCCTTTATTTGCATTAAACCAAGTTATTTATTCAGTTTAAATTAATTATTAGCATAGAAGTAGAATATAGAGAAGTATAATATAATTCTTAAACCCAGAACATACATTCATATTAGCTACGAGACGTACATCTCCAGGGATTTACTCGTGTACAAACCTTCCCTTGGGTTGGTCCCTATACTCGCTCATACTACAGTGATCTCATGCTCTTGTGGGGTAACTACTATTATAGCTAGTATTTTGTGTTCAAGTCAATAGTGCAATATTAATTTATTAGTGGTACTAATTAATATTAATGGGTTGAATTATATTGGAGCTCAATATTAAAATTCAGAAGCCCATTGGAGGTCCAATCTTAATTCTCCTAAAGGCCCCTCAAGTAGCCCAATAATAATAAGGTGATTAAAATAAAAGAAAATATTATTGCTGATTTTTTCTTCTTAATTTCAAAAATTATAGATATGGAAAAGAAAAGATTTTGTTGATTTTCTTATAAAGATATTATGGAAGATATGTATTCTTGGAATACAATATTATCTCATAAATTCAAGAAGATCCAAATCTTGTATTCTTATCCCTAATAATTTCGAAATTTCCCATATAGTTAGGAGGTTGAAATTTTTGTGGAATATTTTATTGTGGAGAAAATAATATAGGGGATATATTCAAGATTTCTTGGAGGCCAAGAAAAAGATTTTCTCTCTCTTATTCTCCTAGTAAATTTCGACCAGCTCCTATCTATAAATAGAGGATTATTATTTCATCTCCAGTTTACAGTTACATAATTTCATGTGTTGGAAAAATCGAGAGCAATAAATATTTTCTTTCTTCCTTATTATTTTAATTGTTCGTGAGCGCTTCCCATCTGCGAACGAATAAGGCGAAAGGGATATACTTGAGAAGGCTTTTACGATTGATAGCATCGTCATGCTTGTCCCGTAGATCTTAGTTGGACGTCGCTTCAAGAGGTACGTAATCACGTAAATTCTTAGTTTTCCGCCATAGAATTTTACGTGAAATAAATTAGTAGGCATGATTAATTGTCGTTGGTGTAGTTATTATTTGAATTAATTTAGGATTAATTCATGCTAGTAATAATTTAATTTAAATTCGTATTTAATTTTCATCCCTAATAGATCTGGGCACCCCATTTCCCCAACACATACTCATTGTACTATTCACAAGAGAGGTTTGCTGGCCTGAAGTGGTGCTGAAGAAGAAGTCCACCAGCAGGAAGGGGACTGAGGAGGTGTCCAAGACTGCCGTTTCTGAGGCTGAGGACACTGACGATGACGTCAGGGAGGAAGCTGTGGTGGAGAAGCCAAAGAGCATCAAAAGGCTGAGGAAGGGAGTGAAGGGGTCCCATGAAGAAGAGGAGGGATCACAGCCCCGTGGTGGAAGCTATTGGGTCAGGAGCAAAAGAGGGCTCTGACCTTGCTCCGGTTCGAAAGGTCATTAAGACTGCAGATCTTCTCCAGCCTGAACAACCCAACTCCACACTCACTGAAACCCTATCTACTGAACCCTCTATAACCCACCCTGAACCTTCCTCAAACCCCTCAGAGCCAAATCCTGAACAACTCCAACCCAACCAACAGTCAGAACTGAAGGGTGTGCACGAGTGTTTTTCCAGAATGTTGTCGATTGTGTTGAAACATATAAGACAACATACACAACAGACGGCTTTGAAAAATAGAAAATAAATTTACAAACGGGATATCAAAACTTTATCATAGATTATTATTGAATAATCTATGATGCCTCATGGCAAAACTTCACTATAACGAGTAGTGATACAAAGACAAAGTAAAAACCAACTATAGAAATTTACATCAAGATCATATACCCTAGGTATATAATCAAAAGCCTATAATTCTAATAGTGTAAACCAAATAACCTATTTAAAGGTCGAAATAAAACACTTCTAGAATTACAAAGGGTAGAACCGAAATAACTACACTTGTTACAAAGGGTAGAACCGAACCGAAACAACTAAACAGAAATGAATAAACAACACAAAGCACAAACTGAGTGATTTGGACTAAACTACACAAAAACTAAACTGAATGTTACTAAACTAGTCTAAACAAAAACAATAACACAGAGTAACAGTTTTAGACTAACAGAAACTAACACATAGTTTTAACAAAAATTAAGTTAAACAACAGTAGAGCTTTTGAACTACAAGGTTGAATATGTGAAGAAGAGAGAGGATTGGGTTGATCTTCACAAGTCAGCTGCATCTACATAGTCTGCACGGACTCCCCCTATCTTCATTTTTCCTTGAACTCTAAGTTCTTTCCTAGTTACCATCTAGATCACCATAAAGTGTCTCTAGATCTTCATCATCTTTCTCAGCAGCAGGATCATCAACTGGAGCAGCAACATCTTTGTCAGCAGGAATTTCTTTAATTCTTATACCACTGGTACTAGCACCACCACTTGCATCAACTTCAACTCCCCCTGAGTCTAAACCTCCACCATCAGCAGCAGCTACATCAAGCCCTACTCCCCCTGTTGCAGTAGAAAGTAGCAACTCCCAGAAAGTTAGCTGGTTCTTCAAATCTTGAATAATAGACTGCATATTTGTGATGGATGTCTGCAAAGTCTCAATTTGTTCAGTAATATAGTTGGGAGTTAAAGAAACTGAAGTGATTGTAGCATTATGAGGAATGTTGGCAGAAGTATTGCCAACATTCTTAGCGGCACTAGCAGTTTCTTGAGTTTCCTGTTCTTGATGTTCTTCAGCTGGATCATGATAAGGTTAATCAATGACTCTTGGCCCTATGAGTAGCACACTGGAGATCCCAAAACTAGCTGTAAACCCACTGATAGTTTCTTCTCTTGGATTTCTCTCAAAACTTTTGTTTTCAAGCATCTTGTATATGAGACTCGGATAAGGCAGCAATCATTTTCCAGTAATATCATCAGTGTATGACAGTACAATATTAAAGATTGTTTGCCCTAGATTGAACCTTTTCAAGTGTCCAATCTTGTACATCAATATAGCTTGTTCTTTGGTTAGAACAGTAGTGTTTGAAGATGGCAACCAGTTGTACACACACAATTTATGAAGAACATAATATAAACTGGTTAATTTAGAGCTACCCAATCTGTTTTCCAAACCATAATCTGCCCACCAGTTATGACTTTAATAACCTCATTCATGTCATCAACAGGTTCTTCAATCATAGTCCTAGTTCTCAGAAATAAATTGATTGACTTGGGTGTACACCTGACCTTAACTCCTCTAAACCTAACAGTACCATAGTGCTTAGAATTTATTTATCCCAAACTTTCTCTCAGATTTGCATAAAATTCATAAACCCATTCCACAATATTGGTGTAGCAAATTCAAAAGCATGCAACAGTGATCTTTCCCTAAAATATTCAACCAGATTCTGCTCTCTAAAGTCAGTCGTTTTGACTAACTTTTCTCCCACAAGTATCCTAGTGCGAATTTTTCTAATCGTATCACTCTTCATATCATTATATTCTTCTTCACTAGAAGTGTGATCAGATAGTACCTTTGCACTGAAATCAGAATCACTCGAAAAGGGATCACTGGATTCAGGTTCCGAATTATTCTCTTCTTCTTCTTCTTCTTTCTCCTGTTCTGGTTCAGATTCTTCGGATGTTGCCATAGGTGATGGCACATTTTCGGCAACAACAGGTTCACTCTCAGCAACAGTTGGCATAGGAACATTTTTCTTCTTGGCCTTACTTCTCTTTCTTATTTGTGCAATGGGCACATTCATCTCAGAGTCAGAATTTGGCACTTGAGTGGGTCCAGATTGCACTTCTTCAGTTTCAGCTACATCAGGACCTGTAGCTGTTTCTTCTGAGCTTTCATCGATCAGAATTGGCTTTGAGGCATCCTCCTTTTTTCCCTTTCTTTTTATCTCAGCATAATCCACCTTTCTTCCCATATTCTTATAAGATCTCCTTCTTTTTCCTCCTTTCTTTGGTTGGCTTCCTTTTCTCTTTTTCCAGGCATTTCTGATCCTCTCACCCAGTCCTTCAGTGTCATTTGATGTTTCAGGTCGAGTATCCATTGCAGGTTCAACTTTAGTTCCTTGATCATCAGCTTCTGGTGTTTCTTGTTGGGGATTACATATCTTTTCAAGTTCAGTAAGGTCAATCTCTTCATCGCCAAGAAGTATTTTAGGATGTTGAGTTTTAAGTTTCACAACTTGATAGGTGGCAGCGATTTGCTCAAATGGTGTTCCTAAACTGAAGTTTATGGATATAGGATTAGGATCAAGATAATCAGCCAAATTTGTAGTGGGTTGGACAGAGGATGAAGGTACATCAGTTGTGTCCTTCACTGGAGTAGGGTTTGGAATCGAAGAGGAAGGATCAATATTTTGCGGGATTGGTATTTTGAAAGAACCGATAGTAATCGAAGAAGATGTTGGCGGAGAGGAGCCAGTATTAGTAGCAATATTCTGGGAATTGGTTTTCGAGGCCATTGATGCTAGCAACTTGATAGGATTTTCGGATGTGGAAGAAGATGCAGGAAATTTGGGAGAATAAGGAGAAGATGGAAGGTCTCCTTGAGATGACATTTAAACCTACAAAAGATCCGAAAATTTTGATTAAAGATTAATGAATAAAAATATTCAGTAATTTACACATATAAGCATCTTATAGGTCGAAGAAAAAGATACTAAATAATATCATGAGTGATACTTGAGTACTCTATCAAAATTACCTTTAGGAATCCGCAAAACAAAATTTGGTTTAAGCTTATAAGCACTTAGAAACAACGCTGAATTGAGAGATCTTATATAGAAGAAAATATGGAAGTTATCACATATGCTCCACTTTGTGTCGTGCATTATGTGGTGGCTTTTGAGAACCTCCCCCATAAACTGTTCGAACTTGGTGTGTGAAAATGTGTGATATAAAAATGAAAAAAAAATTAAATATATTACCCACGATTTCTATGCTAACTACTGAATTTAAATAAATATTGTAGAATATTCCCAATATATTCCCTTAATATTTATCCTATACAAATATTAATTCATTCATACAAATTAATAAGTAATTTCGAACATGCAGAATGTTGTTATTTTTGTTAGAATACATATCTCAACATTTCAATAATACAATCAACATTGGATTGTTTTATAACTTAACCACTTTTATCACAAGATTTCACATTGATCCACCTTTTGAAAAGAGAACATCGTAGTTGCGAACTCTGTGCTCCATAGTTACTCAGTGGATTTGTGAACAAATTGATACATTTTTAATCACCTTTTGATAAGAGTACATCGTAGTAGCGAGCTCCATGTCCCATAGTTACTCAGTGATTAAAGTATCTTATTTGTTATATTTTTTTAAACTTCAGTACGCAATGATATGTGACCACAAAAATAAACACATTTTCAAATTCAAACAACCATCAATAAGTATGAATCAACAAGAATTAAATAGAGCAAATACTTAGAAAAATTTACTGAGATTTTTCTAATGTTGTGAACAATGTTGAACCATTTTTCACAATACAGTACTAATTTATACAGTACTAATGTTGTACTCAAGTGAATTCCCAGGACATTCTGAATATTCTGGTGTTGTTTTAGTTGTTGGAACATTTTAAACAACATCTTTACTCTAATCAGAATCTAAAGAGTTCAATGGTACATCAATAAGTCCAGTAATATCATCCTCGATGGTTGGACCTGCAAGACTAGTATTGTCATAAAAAACCACATTAACAGACTCTTGCACAGCATCAGTCCTTAAATTATAGATTCTATATGCTTTACTATTTCTTGAATAACCAAGAAAGAATCATTTATCACTTTTTGAATCAAACTTGTGCAACTGTTCTCTATCATTTAAAATATAACAAACACAACCAAACACATGAAAATATTTAACATTTGGTTTTTTGTTATTCAGAATTTCATAAGAAGTTTTTGTGGTTTCTGATCTCAAATAGACTCTGTTAGAAATGTAACATGCAGTGTTAAGAGCTTCGGCCCAAAATCTTTTTGAAAGATATTTTGATACTAGCATGATCCTAGCTGTTGGTCCCAAAAAGGTTATCCAGTGGAAACGTTTTGAAATATTTTAATGAAAAACCAACTTTTAAATTAAGTGCTAAAATTAAGATGCAGATATCTAAAAAGCATAAAGTAGAGAACACCAGATTTATAGTGGTTCAGACCAACTTGTCCTACGTCCACTCTCCCTTTCTCAAAAGGGGACTCTCTCTCCAACCAACTTACGAACTACTGGAATTGCAAAGTACCAGGTCCTTCGTACAACTTGCTTACTCCAACCTTTCAATGTGGTGAATAGGTTGAGTAATATTCCAACTAGAACTCCTAAAAGAGTAGATATAATACTTGTATAAACAAGGTGAGTGTATGGTGAGAGTTCGTGTGTCTTTGTATGCTCTTGCTCGACTCTTGTCTAATGAACTCATCCAAAACACTCCTATTTATAGTTGTGAGTATTAACTAGTCGTTGGAAAGCTAGCAATTCAAACAACCATAATTGGAGGGATATAATCAATCAAAGATTGATTATACGATTGATTGATCTCCTCTGTTGGGATATAGTTTAGTTTTGATGATTTTCCAAAACCTCATGTAATAGGTTTGAAAGAAGTCAGGATAGTATCTTTAATTTCAGGTCAGGCTAGGTTATTTCTCAGTAGAATAGGCTGTCAGTTGAGAAGAACTCGGTTGAGGAAGCACTTAGTTGAGGGGAAAATCAGCAAGGGGGAACTCAACAACACAGCCTGATGAAATCAAGATGACATCACAAGAAGAACTGACTGAAGCCATGGCAGGGACCTGAACCTGAAGAGAAGCCTGAAGGATGTCCCACTGAGTATAAACCTGGCTGATCTAAGCTAAGTCAGTGGACTACTCAGTGAAGAGCACGATCAGGAGGATCAGTGTTGTACCAAGTAGGCCCTGAAGGAGTCAGGCTACTATGGTCAGGGAAGTTTGTCAGTCATCCTTAAGATAAACTTCCTGAAAAGATCTAAAAGAGTCTACTGAAGGACAACTACACTGAAGACAGTCATGTCTACTGAAGATCATCAAGTCAGTAGAGGATAAGCCATCTGAAGTCAGTGTGCCCTGATCAAGCTCACTGAACCAAAGAGCCGTTGGATTCAGTCCACGTGGACCAATCAAGTCAAGACAGCATATCTGACACTGACAAGGCCGCATTCCAAGAAAAGTAGGTGAAACCTATTAACTGTCTGAATTCAAATGTGATTTCCTCCAACGGTTACATTTGAATCCACACTATAAATACAAGCTCATAGCTGCGGTTTGAAGCGTGTGTGAAGAGAGAAAATTCAACACCTACGAGCTGTGAAGGTGTGAGAGGATAGTGCATTTCATGGGAGATATAAGGAGGCACTTCTTACACCTTGTTCACTGACCATTAGGGTCTTCACATATATAAATTGAGTGTTCAGCTTGTAACTTATAGCTTAGAGAGGTTTTCCCAATCTTAGCTTTAGGCTAACACATTGTAAGGAAAAACCTCGCCTAGTTGGAGAAAACCCAACGGAAACCAAAACCCTACTTGTCAGGTTTGTTGGTGGAAGTTGTTGAGTAAGAAAGGAATAAAGCAAGATCTGAGTGTATAGATCTTGGTGCACCTTGACACGTTAAAAGCAAGAATCCCAAATTAGTGGATTTCCTGTTAAATCAGGTCCGTGGATGTAAGAGTTTGAGTCTCTGAACCACGTTAAACTGAGTGTTGTTTATTGTTTAAGCACTTGTTAATTATTTGTATTGTATGCTCACTGAAAGTACTTCGAAAGGTTGAAAAGAAATTAGCTAAGTATTTTAGTCAGGGAGAACCAATCTCACTGACATGCTTAAGCAAGCACTCAAGAGTTCAGTACCTCGAGTCACTGCGTTGCTTAGAGCATGAGTCTCCAAGTCTCCACACTGACTTGGTAGCTCAGCCTCTAAGCAGTGCAGTGACTTGAAGTGTAACCTCTCGAGTCACTGTCTTGTTGAGATGCTGAGTCCTCAAGTCACCACACTGACTTGATGCCTCTGACTCTCAGCAATGCAGTGACTTGAGTGTTTTCTCACTGAACTCATTCAGGGTGCAATGTAAAGTTTTAAAAAAATCCTAAATTCCCATATTTTCAGTGTTTGCGAAAGCAATTTCGGGACCATCAATTGGTATTAGAGCGGGTTGTTCACATGACCACTGATCCAGTTTTGTTAAGAAAAATGGTCAACCGAACAGATCTTAAACGTTTGAAACTATGGGAATTTCTGCATTTTTCAAACTATTACTTGTGTTCTGACATTATTCTTGTAATAGAAAAACTTTTTGTTAGAAGTTTTGGAATCATCAAAAAGGGGGAAATTGTTGGGATACGGTTTAGTTTTGATGATTTTCCAAAACCTCATGTAATAGGTTTGAAATCAGTCAGGATAGTATCTTTAGTTTCAAGTCAGGCTAGGTTATTTCTCAGTAGAATAGGCTGTCAGTTGAGAAGAACTCAGTTGAGGAAGCACTCAGTTGAGGGGGAACTCAACAACACAGCCTGAGGAAATCAAGATGACATCACAAGAAGAACTGACTGAAGCCATGGCAGGGACCTGAACCTGAAGAGAAGCCTGAAGGATGTCCCACTAAGTATAAACCTGGCTGATCTAAGCTAAGTCAGTGGACTACTCAGTGAAGAGCATGATCAGGAGGATCAGTGCTGTGCCAAGTAGGCCCTGAAGGAGTCAGGCTACTGTGGTCAGGGAAATTTGTCATTCAACCTTATGACAAACTTCCTGAAAAGATCTTCAAAAGTCTACTGAAGGACAACTACACTGAAGACAGTCATGTCTACTGAAGATCATCAAGTCAGTGGAGGATAAGCCATCTGAAGTCAGTGCGCCCTGATCAAGCTCACTGAACCAAAGAGTCGTTGGATTCAGTCCACGTGGACCAATCAAGTCAAGACAGCATATCTGACACTGACAAGGCCGCATTCCAAGAAAAGTAGGTGAAACCTATTAACTGTCTAAATTCAAATGTTATTTCCTCCAACGGTTACATTTGAATCCACACTATAAATACAAGCTCATAGCTGCGGTTTGAAGCGTGTGTGAAGAAAGAAAATTCAACACCTACGAGTTGTGAAGGTGTGAGAGGATAGTGCATTTCATTGGAGATATAAGGAGGCACTTCTTACACCTTGTTCACTGACCATTAGGGTCTTCACATATATAAATTGAGTGTTCAGCTTGTAACTTATAGCTTAGAGAGGTTTTTCCAATCTTAGCTTTAGGCTAACACATTGTAAGGGAAAACCTCACCTAGTTGGAGAAAACCCAATGGAAACCAAAACCCTACTTGTCAGGTTTGTTGGTGGAAGTTGTTGAGTAAGGAAGGAAGAAAGCAAGATCTGAGTGTATAGATCTTGGTGCACCTTGGTACGTTAAAAGCAAGAATTCCAAGTTAGTGAATTTCCTGTTAAATCAGGTCCGTGGATGTAAGAGTTTGAGTCTCTGAACCACGTTAAACTGAGCGTTGTTTATTGTTTAAGCACTTGCTAATTATTTGTATTGTATGCTCACTGAGAGTACTTCGAAAGGTTGAAAAGAAATTAGCTAAGTATTTTAGTCAGTGAGAACCAATCTCACTGACATGCTTAAGCAAGCACTCGAGAGTTCAGTACCTCGAGTCACTGCGTTGCTTAGAGCATGAGTCTCCAAGTCTCCACACTGACTTGGTAGCTCAGCTTCTAAGCAGTGCAGTGACTTGAAATGTAACCTCTCGAGTCACTGTCTTGTTGAGAAGCTGAGTCCTCAAGTCACCACACTAACTTGATGCCTCTGACTCTCAGCAATGCAGTGACTTGAGTGTTTTCTCACTGAACTCATTCAGGGTGCAATGCAAAGTTTTTTAAAAAATATTCCTAATTTCCCATATATTCAGTGTTTGCGAAAGCAATTCCGGGACCATCATCCTCCATTGATTGGATATTCCAAGATTTATACTAATCAATCAATCAATCCTCCTATCAGTTGACTCTCCAAATTGCTTTCTTCTCTATCATTGAAACTCCAAGATCTCCTTGTCTCCAGATTACACGCAGCCTCTAGGTGGGTGAACTAGTCCGTCACACTCGTCTGGTCAGCACTCGTCTGGTCTGGTCTAGGGTCGTCTGGTCAGACTCCTCTGCTCTGGCGACTAGTCTGCTCTGGTCTAGTCACCTCATCTGGTCACCTCTAATTTCTTCCCCCTTAACCAAAGAACTATTCTAGACCTAGACTAATCTGTAGCTGACTAACAGGCTCAGCTAGTCCTATTACAAGTTCTTGTTTTAACATCTTCAAAACAACTAATCTATATCCCAACACTAGCCATTTCTTGTAAAGTCTTATTCTTTCTTTCAGCTACACTATTTTGCTGTGGTGTTTTTGGTGAGGAAAATTATTGTAAGATACCTTTGATTTCACAAAACTTTGTAAAATCACTATTTTCAAATTCCCTTCCATGATCAGACCTGATTTTCTTGATCTTGGAATTGAAAACATTTTTGAATTTCTTATACAGATTTTTAAATACAGAAAAAGTTTTAGATTTTTCCTTAAGAAATTCAATCCAAGTGTATCTGGAATAATCATCCACCAAAACAAAAGAGTATATTTTTCCACCTATACTTTATGTTTCCATTGGACCCATTAGATCCATATGAAGGAGTTCAAAATAGTTTTGCGTAGAACAATGTGTCAACATTTTATGTGACATTTTAACTTGCTTACCTTTTTGGCAAGGACCACACACCTTTGACATGTTCAGCTGTAATTTAGGGAGACCATTTACAGCACATGTGTTAATTAATTTCAAAATATTCTGGTAATGTGTATTCCCTAGTTTTTGATGCCACAGAAAACACTCATCGGTTTTTACATTGTTACAAGTCTTTGGGGTATCAATTACATAACAATTATCCACAGATCTATGACCAACCATAAGGCATTCACCTTTTTCATTTTTTACATAGCATGAATCCTTATCAAAAATCCACATGTAGGCCATCATCACATAATTGACATATACTAATCAGATTTGCAATCGATCCATCAACATGCAACACATTAGTCAGTTTAGGGAATCCTGGAACATTCAATGTACCATTACCAATGACTGCACTATGGGTACCACCTCCAAATATCACATGACCATCGGCATCTAATCTATAATCAGTTAAAAAATTAATATTGCCAGTCATATGCCTAGAACTACCACTGTCAAAATACTAAGAACCAGGTGCATGAGCTTTTAACGAAGTATACACAACATTACAACTTTTAGACTTACTGACCCAATTAGTTTTTGAAAAATGTTCTTTTAAATAAGGTGACAAATTTGGTGACACGGATTTAGCATTCAAATCTCTTTTCAATTTCCAGCAGTAAGGTTTGATATGGCCCTTTTTATAGCAGTAATGACATAAAAAGTCACTTGATTTTTCAAACAATTTATTTGCAGAGTCAGGAGTGTTGATTATAGAATTTGCTCCTGATTTTACAAATTTAACAGGTTCATTACTAGTCTCAGATTTTTCAAAAAAACCAACATACCCAAGGCCTTTTTACCAGAATTACCAAGAACCAAGGCATTGTCCAGAATTTTAGTGCCTTTGGTGAACTTTCTGAAGTTCAAGGTTGAACCTCTAAACTCTTCTTTCATCTTCTCAAGTTCCATATCCTTCCTTGTGAGGATTACTTCAAGCTTGATTAGAGAATCTCTCAAATCATCATTTTCTAAACTCATTGACTTAAGAATCTGTAATTGTGATTCAATCTCCTTGATGTTATCTTGACATAAGATACAACCTGCATTATCCAGTGAGGAAGTACCTGTCTCCACAAAAGAACTTGTAAAACAGCTCATATCTGGACTGTTATTACCAGATGTTTTGACTAATGATGGAACATTTGTGTCAACATCTGAATAATAATCATCCAGATGATCATCAAGAGTATCATCATATACAACTCTAGCAGAGAAAGCACATTCTTCATTTTTCTCAGACTCATTTTCATCTTCGGATTCATCACTTAGAGTAGCATTAAAGTTCGGTTTCTTTCTTAGCAGGGTGTTGGCACACTCATTTGCATAATGACCAAAGCAAGTACAAGTATCGCATCTTACTGACTTTCTATACTCAGGATCATACCTAGGTTTGCTACTACTACTACATGATCTTCTGTTTTGATTAAAACGATTTCTTCTTTCAGACATTTGTTGATTATTGTTAATTTCTAATTTTGGTTGAATATTGCCTTTTAACCTATTAGTCCTATTCTTCAGAAAAGACTTAAACTGGTTTGTTAAGAAATCAATGTCCTCAGAATTGTTATCACATAAATCAATATATTTAGAATCAGAATCAACTTTAGTTACAAATGAAGGTTTTTCAGCTTTAGAAGAAGTTTCTCCTTTGAAAACAGATACGTTTTTATCAGAAGAATCATTCTTTTGATCAAGATTCATTTCATAGGTTTTTAGAATACTTATTGTTGGTCCCACTAGTCAGTTTTAGAAAGAATGCGGAAGCTTAATTAAAACTCTTTTGCAAGATCTTTTTACTAGAGCACAAGTATAAAGAAAATATAAGTAACAAAAGCGACAAAATAACACAAGATGTATAGTGGTTCGCATGTTAAAATCCTACGTCCACTCTCCCTTATATCAAGGGGCCTTACTAACCAACCAACCAACTTACTACTTTCTGGAATTGAGAAGTACCAGATCCTTCTTACCATTTGTAGATCTAACTTCGATCTAAAGCTTAACTTACTCTAACCTTCTCTATCAAGATGAATAGGTTGAGTATTCCAACAACAAACTCCTTAAGAGTAGATATGAAACAAGAACAATAAGAGTGTTAATATGCTTGAGAGTATTAAAGCTTATGTGTGATCTTTGTGCGCGTATCTAGAGTTTTTCTTCAATGATGCACTCTTGTATTTATAGAGATGATTAGGATATAGCCGTTGGAGAGCTAATCTGATCAGATCTCTATTATGGAAGCTTCATTCAATCAATTCCCTAATTGATTGATTGGGTTGGTGAGATCCTTGGATTGATTATCTTCAAATAATTTCCAATCCGATCATGTTTGACTTCATTTGAAATACCAACGGTCAAATGCTTCCATTGCACAACTCTGATTCTTCCAGAGTAGGCTGAACCAGACACTAGGTGACCTCGAGGTCCTCTGGTCCAGAGCCGGTTAAGAACTAGAATACTCAGTAGAATCTAGAGATGATTCTGAGCATCTTTTGGTTCACCAGACTCGTCTGGTCTGGGGAAAGGTCTTCTACCTCTGATGAGAACATCTCTGATGAAGTCTTCTGGTGGAGTCCTCTGGTGAAGTCTTCTGGTTACTCTTCTGGTGAAGTCTTCTGGTCTGGCAGTTCCCCCTAGACTAAGTCCTAATCTAGTTCCTCATCTGGCTAACAGGTCCAGATGGTCCTATTACATCTTTTGGTTTGTTTAACTCATCAAAACTAACAATAATTATCCTAACAATTTCCCTTTTTTTTATGAAGTTAAAACACTAACCAGAACTGATCAACAATAGAATAAGCAAGATAAACACTTAAGATAAGACCTTAGAATAGATCTTATCAGGCAAACAAGAAGACAACAAGAAGTTGTCTTAAGATAGAAGAGATATGATATTTCATTAATAAATCAGGACAGAAAAGTTTACAAATTACAATGCAAGTCATATCTAGGCATATCTCATGTTTTCCTTGGGTACCAGGAACGAATCAAGGAATCTGTCTTGAACAGCTCTGAGCTCTGCTGAGTTTGCTGGAGTGAAATTCACCAACACCTTGGTCTTGTATAGCTTCTTCAACCCTGCCCAATCAATCTGGTCCCCATTCATGGGAGTGTTGAGATAATGGAACTCTGGGGCAGTGACTTCCAGATTGAATTCAATGGTAGAGTCCATCAGCTTCTTGTACAGGTCTGCATCATAAGATTTCATCTAAGAATGGAAGGTTCTGTTGATCAATGCTTCATCCTCTGGAGGTGGCCTATAAATGTAATGCTGGATAAACCAGATAGTGTTGGCTTCTTTCCACCTTTCAATGAGTGGCACAGGCACAGTAGAGTCAAAGGACCCTTCTGTCCTTAGAGGCAGGATGTCCATCACTTCAACATGAGCCTTCTTCCTTTGGCTTGAACCACTTGCAGCAGGGGTGAGACCTGCTTCTCTTGCTTTCTTATTCTACTTCCTAACATATCTGAGCCTCTGCTCTTCATCTATGTTCTTCCTAACTCTGGCAAGTCTCTCCTCTGGAGTTTTTTCTTTAAATCTCTTCTCAACCTCCTCAACAACTTCCTCCAGGAAGCTCTTCTTCACTCTCCTGATCTTCCTCTTAGCAGGACCAGGGATAGACACAGGGTCCTGTTCAGAGCCCAATGATTCCTCTTCTGCTGTGAGCTGCTTGGCCATAGCCAAAGATTTCAATTCTTCTTTCTTCTTCTTCTGCAGCTCAGCTTGTGAAAGAGTGTTCTCCAGCAGGTCCAGACGACCAGCATGGTTGAAGAGGTTCTCGTTTGTGCTCTTCGCCAGATCAGTTCTGGCCTTCTCTTCCCCCTTTTTGACTTCATCAATTAAGGGCTGCACCACTTGCCTTATCAGATCAGGCAATTCAGTGGAGGAGGAAGAGTGAAGATCCTTCAGCTTCTTGGCTTCATCCAGATAAGCTTGAGCCTCAGCTACCAGGTGCTCCTGCTTAGCCAACATCTCCTGGAGGGAGTCCTTCAGCCTGGCAGTCTCAAGAATTTGAGAGGCCATTTCCACCTTCAGCACAGAGATTGGACGCATCTGGTTCAAAACATGCTCCTGCAGCTGCTTCTGGCTCTCAATCACATCCAGCTTTAAGTAGAGGCCATTTGCCTTGAATGAGGCTTTAGTAGAGGCAAAGGTAGCTTTGATCTGCTTCAAGAATTTCTTCCTCTCTTCTTTGATCTGGTGCTCAATCATAGCAGGCGTCAGATGTTGCATAACCTTGGAGAATCTGCCTATCTGCTGGATCTGCTCATTGAAGAACATCTTCATCTTCTGGAGGACAGCAGGAGAGACATCAAAGTTCTCTTCATCAGAGTACAACTCTGGAGGAAAGGAGAAGTGAGGGCCAAAAGAGTAGGAAGGGCCCTGTAGAAAGATCATGACTCCTCTCTGGATCAGAAGAGTCCTCACCACCACCTTTGCAGCTTCTGGAGATTCAAGCTCTGCTGGGTTTTGCAAGTTGAGCTTCTTCTTGATATCAATCTCTCATGCAGTGAAGCCAGCTGTGGTCATCTCCTCCAGCAGCATGACCAAGTCCTCCACATCTTCCAATCTGGCTTTGCTCCAGACTTTGGCATCAGTCAAGTCAGCCAGAAGGGGTAAGTGCTCCAGCAAAATGGGAAATTGCTCTCTTAGCCAGAGCTGAGCACTTACACTCATGTTCTGCCTGATGGGACCCATATCAGAATCGTTGAATGTGAAGGGTTTGGGCCCAGGGGCTTAGGAGGATGAGGCTAAGTTTTTCGGCTCTAGTGAAACATCCTCTTCTTCACTATCATCGCTGGTTAAACCTGTGGGAGATGAATGAGGACCAGGGAACCCTAAAGCCATAGAAGAAGAGGGGTTCTGGTCAGTTTGAGTGGGGGGGTAGGAGTTTGGGTTTGAGAGGTAGAGGGGTTTGTTTGAGTGGAAGGTTCTGCATCAGAAGAGATTGAAGGTACCTCTGGTGCAGGGGCTGTGTGTGGGGGTGAAGGGTATATGGGTAGAGGTGTTTGAGAAGGAGGGGGAGAGGGTGTTTGAGTGGGAAGGGTAGAGGATGTATATGGGGGAGTGTCTGGGATAGGCTGCTCTGGTAGGGTTGATGGAGAACCAGAGGCAGGGGATAGGGGTTGTGTTTGGGTTTCTGGTGGAGAGAAGAATGGGGAAACAAGATTTACATGAGTGGGAGAGGAGGAATTTACCTCAGCTGAGTCAACATCAGCTGGTATAACAGTTTCTGGTGCTGCAGCTTCTTTCATCAGCTGAGATGCCTCCTCAATTGCTTGGTCCAGAGCATCTCCCAGATCAGAACCGGAATCTGAATCCTCTTGCAAGATAGCCCTCTTGGCTCTTGGCTTCCTCTTTAGAGGAACCTCCTCCTCTGACTCCTCCTCCTCTGATGGCTCATCCACCAGGAGGGTTTTCTTCCCTTTCTGTGCCCACTTGGAAGTTCTGGGCTTCTTGGCAGAAGGTTTGCTTGCACCACCTTCTTCTTGCTTGGTCCTCTTCTTAGCAGGACCTTCTTTCTTTGCCTTAGGTGAAGTAACAGCTTCTTCACCTCCTCTCATCTGCTTCTTCAAAGCAGTTGTAAGGGGAATCTGGTCATCCTCTGATGAACCAGAGATCACAAGGTTAGAAGAAGCAGGAGTTGTATCCTTCTTCTTCAAAGTCCTCATCTTCTGGCCTTTAGCAGGGGAAGGCACAACTTGAATGGGTTGGGCAGGGATGGCTCCTTCACCATCAGAATCGGCGTGACCATGAAGAGGCCCATCCTTGTGAAATAGGATCTTGGACTTGTGGAAGCCTTTGCACCACGTTGCATTCCACACCTTGTTTGGAAATATAGAACCCAAAATCAAGGTCAACTTCGTCCCTACAGAGGCATTCGCATTCAGCACAAACTGCAACTCCCCTGGCTTAGTTGGACATTCTTCCTTTTGAACCTTTACCTTGTTCTTCCACAAAACATACCAGAAGAACTCAGCCCAATTGCATTGTACCCCATCATAGATGGCTCTCATTACGCACAATCGACCATTAAAGATAACATCTGTACTGTGATTCTCACATATCAGTACCTTAACCACAATATCAAAGAGTACCTTGTATTTTTGCCTTAGGTGCTTATCCAAAAAGCCCTTCGTCATATTCTGGCAAGACGATCTGGCAAAAATCTTGAACGACTCAACAATTTTATCCTCCTTATATCTCAACGGATCAACACCAGCGGAAGAAATGTTCCCAAATAATTTGCAGAAATCATGCTTCGAAAACACCACTTCTTCTCCATCAATCTTGGAAGAAATATGATCATCATGAATCTTCATACGCACCAAAAACTGTGCAGCGTATCCATCCAAAGTGCAAAGACCTTTGGGAGTTGTGGAAATTAACTCTTCAACTCCAGATTTCTGTAAAAGCTCCAAAATTGCCAACGCAGCAGGGTTGTGAGTGGAGTAGAAATCAACAACCATCCCAGTCTTTAGCTTTTTGTAGACATACTCGTGATTGAAGTTACATTTTGGTGCCATTTCTGTAGAATAGAGAAGAATAGAGAGAGAACTGATAATTGCAGAGAGAAGTTAGGGTTTGAAAGTTTTGAAAAAGTGAAGAGACAAAAATGAACTAATTTAGTTTATAAAAGAGATGTACGCGTGTATTTGAAATTAAATTGAAGTGTACGCGTGGATTTAGCATTTAATTGAGGGGACAAGATCAATTTGTCAATTGATTGACATTTTGCACTTTAATTAAATCTGACGGCCAGGATTGTATTTGGCAAGTTACAGATTTAATTGTGTACGTGGCATGGTCATTGGGACTGGGTTCGAGGGGGTTTTGTGGCAGTCAAGAGAAAAACCGAAATGATTTCCTAGGCCCACTACCCTAGTTCTAAATACACTCTGAATATGAAATGTTTTGGGTGTATTTAGTAATTTAAAAGGTGTGTCCCAATGATCAGAGACAGAGAAGTAAAAGCATACCTGTCTCTGGTATCGTAACCAGATGATACCTCAAGTAGTCTGATGTTACACCTCATCTGGTGGAACTTTCTCTGGAGTATGACAATATACCTCACCTGGTACATAACTCATCTGGAGATGTAACTTCTCTGGTATATCTAATCTGTAGACAGGTTAGTATATCAGGTGACATTAAAGAAAATAATTGAAATAAAGGATACTTCTCTGGTATTCCCCCTAAACCAATTCTGTCTCTGGATCCAACAATCCTAACTCAAAGGATAACTCTCTGAATCTGGTCTCAGCCAAAGGCTTTGTGAGAATATCTGCTCTCTGCTTCTCTGTTGCAATCTTTTCCATCCTTATATCTCCCTTCTCCACATGGTCTCTGATGAAATGGTGCCTAATATCAACATGTTTGCATCTGGTGTGAAGAGCTGTATTTTGGGTGATGGCTATAGCACTGTTGCTATCACAAAAGATTGGAATATCCTTAGCCCTAATCTGGTAGTCCCTAAGCTGCTGACTAATCCAGAGTAGTTGTGAACAACAGCTACCTGCAGCCATGTACTCTGCTTCCGTAGTTGATGTAGCAACTGAAGTCTGTTTCTTAGAGAACCAAGATACCAACTTATTCCCTAAAAATTGACATGTTCCACTTGTAGACTTCCTATCTATTCTGCACCCACCATAGTCTGAATCTGAATATCCACTTAACTCTAAGTTATCATCTGCAGGGTACCATAAACCCAAATTAACTGTTCCCTTAAGATATTTCAATATCTTTCTACCTGCTTCCAGGTGACTCCTCTTAGGATTAGCTTGAAATCTGGCACAAACAGTTATAGCAAAAGTGAATCTGGTCTGCTTGCAGTCAGGTACAGAAAAGAACCAATAAGTGCCCTGTACTGAGTCTAGTCCACACTCTCTCCAGACTTATCTGGATCCATGTTAAAATTTATCATCATAGGAATCTTGGCAGCTTTGCTAGATCCTACTCCAAATTTCTCTAACATGTTTCTGGTGTACTTAGCTTGATTGATGAAAATTCCCTTCTCTGTCTGTCTTACCTGCAAACCTAAGAAATAGTTTATCTCACCCATCATGGACATTTCAAACTGGCTCTGCATGAGATCTCCAAATTTCTCACACAGCTTCTTGTTAGGTGATCCAAATATAATGTCATCAACATGTATTTGGACCAGAAGGATGTCCTTTCCTTCTTCTTTCCAAAACAAGGTCATATCAATCTTACCTTTAGAAAAACCATTGTCCAGAAGAAACTGAGATAGAGTGCCATACCATGCTCTGGGTGCCTGCTTAAGCCCATAAAGAGCCTTCTTAAGCTTATACACCTTATCACCTTGTTCAAAACCAGGAGGTTGTTCCACATACATTTCCTCAATGAGAATCCCATTAAGAAAGGCAGATTTCACATCCATCTGGTATACTTTGAACTTCATGTGAGCAGCATATGCTAGAAACAATCTGATGGCTTCTAGTCTGGCAACAGGAGCAAATATCTCATCATAGTCTATTACTTCAGACTGAGAATAGCCCTGAGCTACTAGTCTTGCCTTGTTTCTAGTAATGACATCATTCTCATCTTTCTTGTTCTTGAAAACCCACTTAGTGCCTATCACCTTTTGATGTCTTGGTATGTCTACCAGCTCCCAAACATCCTGCCTGGTGAATTAATTCAACTCCTCCTGCATTGCAACAATCCAATTTGAATCCTTTAGTGCTTCCTTGATGTTCTTGGGCTCAATCAAGGACACATAGCAACTGAACAAGGTAGCTAAGTTAAGAGTTCTCCTAGTCTGGACACCCTTTGCTGGATCTCCTATAATTAACTCATTGGGGTGATCAACCAGGGTTTTCCTTCCCTTGGCCTTGCCTGATTGACCATCTACTGCAGTACCTTGGTGATTATCACCAACTGCAGGAGAGCTTCCTCCTACAGGAGTTCCAACCTCTTCTGGTTCTGCACCTTGTGGAGGCTTCTGCTCCAGAGAACCTGAAGATGGGTCACCATCTGAATCTGACTCTGAATCAAGAATAGGTGAATTGACTTTGATGACTCTGGGAGTAGTCTGATTCTGTGTCTCTTCTGGAGACTGATTTATTAAGTCCACCTTGCACTCAAGAGTAGATTCATAAAAAATAACATGAGGTGTTTCTTCCATACAAAGAGAATTCCTATTAAAGACTCTGTATGCCTTACTGGTGCTGGAATATCCTAAAAATATTTCATCTGCCATTTTAGCATCAAAAGTCTTTAACTTGGACTTCCCATTGTCATGGATGAAACACTTGCATCAAAAAACATGAAAGAATGAAATAGATGGGGTTTTACATTTCCATACCTCATATGGTGTCTTATTATGTCTCTGGGCAATGAGGCATCTGTTCTGGGTGAAACAAGCTGTGTTGATGGCTTCTTCCCAAAATCTCTGGGGTGTGTTGTATTCTGCTAGGAGAGTTCTGGCAGCTTCCTTAAGGGTTCTGTTTCTCCTTTCTGCTACTCCATTCTGTTGGGGTGTTCTGGCAGCAGATGTCTCATGAAAAATTCCATTATCCTTACAGTACTCTGCAATGTGTGAATTCAAAAACTCTGTCCCTTTGTCACTTCTGATCCTCACTATGCTCTGGTTCTGCTCATTCTGAATCTGTTTGAAGAACTCTGGCAGTTTAGTGATAATTTCATTTTTCTTAAACAAGAACACTACTCAAGTGTATCTTGAAAAGTCATCTACTATCACCAAGGTGTACTTCCTTCCACTGAAACTAAGAGGAGAAACAGGTCCAAATAGGTCCATGTGAAGTAGTTGAAGTACTCTGGTTGTGGTTGTGCTCTGGACATCCTTGAAGGAAGTCTTGGGTTGTTTACCCTTCTGGTAGGAACCACAAACCTGATCCTTCTTGAACACTTCATTAGGAAGACCTCGAACTAGACCTTTTATGGCAATCTTGTTCAGTGTTTTGAAGTTTGAATGACTTAATCTCTTGTGCCAAAGCTAGTTGTTCTCTGCAGATCCCTTTGCAACCAGGCAAGTGTTCCTTGGACAGCTGTTAAAATCAGCAAGATAAATGTTACCTTTCCTCAAGCCAATAAGCAAGATATCATTATAATCAGAAGAAAAGACAGTGCATGAATCACTAGAGAACTTCACTGAGTATCCCTTGTCACAAAATTAGGATACTGAAAGCAGATTATGCTTGAGTCCTTCTACATAGTAGACTTCATCTACAGATACGTCATTGATGAAACTTTTCAAATCCTCTGGTGACTCCAAAGTTGTTGTCACCAAACATCACTCTTGGCCCATTCAGTGGCTTGAAATCCTTGAGATGATCTTTCTCAAATGTCATGTGCTTGGAACATCCACTATCAATGTACCAGACACGGTTGCTTGAAAGTCCTTTCTCCAATGGGCTTTTGTCCTCCTGCAGAGAAATCAATTAGGTCCCCTACTAGTGCTGGGTCCTGATTGGTTAGTTGCAGATTTTGTAGGAATCCATTGATAAAGATCATCCCTTTCTGGATGAGGAGATCTTATCTTTCTTCCAAATCTATCTACCAATACATGCCCTCTGACAATGACAAATTGAGTAGCTAGTCTGATGAGAACACCTTTCCAATACACTGGTCTGGTGTATCTCACCTCAAATCTGGCCTTTAGAATGGCCTGCCTCAAAGACATGGTCTTAAAGGTCTGGTTGTAAGGGTACATCCTAGAAGAACCATCTCTGGTGTCATAACTACCCAGATCAGTTGGTTTTCTATAGATGGGTCTCTGGTTCTGATGAAAACTAGACCTTTTCTGATGATTATAGTTCCTCTGAGTGTTTCTATTCTGGAATTGATTCCTCTGAGAGATCCTTCTTTGGGGTCCCTTGTTCTGATAATAGTTATGTTTGTTGGAGTAATACGTGAAAATATGCTTTTACTTTGTATAACTCGTATCAAACACTCGTTTTATGAGAATAATTATTTTATCACATTTGCTTTAGTTATGATTGAATGTTGAATTTCTATTGCAAACCATTCAATATATAGTACATGTTACATTGTAGTTAATGTGGTGATACCCGATCACGGAAGACAACATTAATAGTTTACTTGTAACTAAACGTACATTTCACGACCTAGGTGGAATTGAACAATCCGCCGTGAAAGGTCGATGTGTAAGGCTCAGATTGGTCTGTCTTGACTAAGAGATTGCACTAGCACATTTAGTATGTGTTGAAGAGGACCTACAGCGAGGATAAATTCTTCTGTTCTGAAAGGTGAAGAATTAGACCTCAGTGGTTGTTGATTTCTTAATCTCCGTAACTTAAATAGGACCGTGTGTGCTTAATGGTTACTGCTTTGATTCATGTTGGGTGAGAATCATTGCGACTTCGAACTTTGTGTCTTGGGCAGTAATATTAATCATACGACGGATGCTAAGATTTAATACGGAGAAACGTGTGCGAGTACGGCTCGTGTGATTAGTCCCCTTGGTGGGCTCAGAAGTTTTATTGTACCAAATCTTGCAAGTGAAGAATTAGTTTCTTCGGTACGAATAATAATGTTGAGTTGTCTTTACTCCAAGGTGAAATATATTAATTAATTTAGAGCTATTCAGAAGCTTGATTAATTAATGGACTTGATAATCTTAAACGTGGGAAATAATAGCCGGGAGCCCATATTATCGTAATATGGATTAAGATGGATAATGCAATATTAATTTATTAGTGGTAATAATTAATATTAATGGGCTGAATTATATTGGGGCTCAATATTGAAATTCAGAAGTCCATTAGGAGGTCCAATCTTAATTCTCCTTAAGGCCCCTCAAGTAGCCCATTAAGTAGCCCAATAATGATAAGGTGATTAAAATAAAAAGATAATATCATGCTGATTTTTATTGATATTTTCGAAAATATGGCCTATTTAGGGGATAAAAGATTTTGTTGATTTTCTTGGAAAGATATTATGGAAGATATGTATTTTTGAAATACAAGAATATCTCATATATTCAAGAAAATCCAAATCTTTGGATTTCTTCTATAATTTTCGAAAAACATCAAGAATAATAGGAGAGTGAGATTTTTGTGGAATATTTTATTATGGAGAAAAGAATATATGGGATATATTCAAGATTTCTTAGAGTCTAAGAAAAGATTTTCTCAAGGCCCAAATATTCTTAAAAATTCGGCCACTACCTATTATAAATAGGGGGTGGTTATTTCATCCCCAAGTACGTAATTCCATGTGTTGGAAAAATCAAGAGCATAGATATTTTTCTTTTTCCTTAGTTTATTAAATTACTTGAAAGCATCTCCCACCGGTGATCAAGTGAGGTGAAAGGGAAATACTTGAGAAGGTTTTTGGGTCGATAGAGCGAGATCGTAATTGTCCCGTTTATCCAAAGGCCAATTCTACAAGAGGTACGTTAATCACATATTTACTTGTTTATTCCTCCATAGTTAATATGTGAAATTGATTCAACATGCATGATGAAAATTCATTGTTGGAATTATTATTTGAATTAATTAGGATTAATTCATGCTAGTAATAATTGTATTTAAATTCGTATTTAAATTTCATCCCGAATAGATTCCGGGCACCCCTATTTTCCCAACAACTGGTATCAGAGCCACGGTTTCTGGCTCTAATCTTTAAATTGGAATTTAAATTGTTAAACATTAAATTGAAATTGGATAGTAGAATTGCTAGATCTTTTTTGTAGGTATCCAATTGTCATGGTTTTAATGTTGTTAATTTCATGCGTGTGAATTAATTGTTTTTAATTCGATTCGTTCGAATTCGTTTTTCTCGTGAGAAAATCCACTTGTAGATTAGTTGTTTTTATTTTGATTCGATCACTGTACTAGACTAGTCTAGATCTAGTATTTATTTTTTTTGTAAAATAAATTGTAACCGGATCATGACGAAGAACGAAGAATTAAAAACGGCGTACCCGGACTTCGCATACAAGCGTGGCGCGTGTATGGACGTAAAATCATGCAAGGGGTGAAGAAAACGAGAACGAAGGGTGAAAAAACGACGCACGGGGTGCACGGCGCACGCCCGCGCGCGACGGGAGGCCGGCGCCGCGCGCACGCGCGCGTGCGCCTCGGGCGCGGCCTGCGGCGCCTCGGAGCGCTCCGTGCGGTGCCTCGGCGCGCCTCCGAGCAGCGCCTCGGGTGCGCCTCTGTGCTGCGCCTCGGCGCGCCTCCTGCAGCGCTTCGGTGCTTCTGGCCGAGAGGCGCGCGCCGACGCGCGCCGTATCTCGGGCCGTGGAATTTTTCGATTCGTATTTTTTTCCGTGTGATTTTAAACGTCGTCCCGAACCCCAAACGATGCTGTTTTTTTTTATGAAGTGTTGTTGTTCGAGTGGGAGCATGTCGAGACGAACGTCGGAAAGCAACAAGGATGATTTTTCGCATCAAGACGTGAAGAAATTAAACCGAGACAATTGGATTTGAGTGCTCCAATGTGTTTAATTTTGTTTTGATGGATGTTTTATTTCGTGCACCTATTATTATTTGTTAATATGTGTTTGCATGAATTTAATTGTCCAAGAAAAACCTTACTTTCGAAAATTACTAAGTATGTTTTTATAATCGCAATTTTATTTTGGATATTAAAATTGGATTATTTTGGCCTCCATAATTTATTTATTTGTGAAGTTCTTTTGGAATACATTTCCCCCTCGGATTGGCCAAAAGAATGGATTTTACATGAATAAATTCCGAAAGGATGATTGTGGATTATTACTAGTGGCGGTATTGACCCTCACCATGAGTGGCTTGCTCAAAGCGAAATAATAATCCTGTATTTAATTATGGTTATTACTTAGGCATAGGAAATTGATATTAACTTACTCCCCTCGGAGTCCCTGTCAATTTCTATGTGGTCAAAGTGGGAGCCAGCTATTAATTTTGAATTAAGGATTTGTAACTTTTAAGTTTGTGATCCGTTTGAATGTATTTAAATGTATAGACCACCCCTCGTGGCGCATTTAAATTGTTTCGAGATGTTGGCTGATGCATGATTATATTGTTTTAAGGTTTCAATATAATTGATGTGATCGAATTATGTGATAATTTTGTATTTTTCTAGATATTGATATGGATGTATGTTTTATTCTCAGTTCATCATGTCGCAACCTTTTAATCCACTGTTTAGTATACTTAAAGATAACAAACTTGTTGGTGAGAACTATGTTGATTGGAAACGTAACCTTGATATTGTCCTAACCGCTCAACACCACAAGTGGGTACTTACTACTCCTAAGCCCCAAGAGCCTGCCGAAGACGCCACGAAAGCGGTCAAGAAAGAGCATAAGAGTTGGTTTTACTCCGATGAGATGGCTAGGTGTACTATTCTGGCTTCAATGTCAGATGTGTTGCAACACCAACACCAACACATGGAGACCGCCTCTGAGATAATGCAAAATCTTGAAGCGATGTTTCAACATCAGAACCGTACGGCTAGGCAAATCACCATGCGAAAGATGCTTTCGTTGAAAATGGTGGAAGGTACGCCCGTAAGGGATCACGTAATCGAGATGATGGGTTATCTCAACAAGTTGGAAGTACTTGGTGCTGAATTTGACCTCCCTACTAAGGTCGATTTCGTTCTCCATTCTCTGCCAAAGAGCTTTGAGCAGTTTCAGTTGAACTATCAAATGAATGACCGGGCAAATAGTTTGCCCGAGCTCTTGCAAGCTTTGGTATTGGCGGAGACTCTAATGGATCACCAAACCGTTGCTATGGTGGCAAACGGTCTGTCTTCCTCTTCGGGTCCCAAGGGAGGGAAGAAGAGGAAGAGGACGAAAGGCCAGACCCAAGCAAATCCAACCGTTGTGAAACCCAAGGCAAAGGGAGAAGGCGGTGGAAAGAAAGCTGCTAAGGGTAAGTGCTTTAATTGTGGTGAAAAGGGACATTGGAGGCCGACCTGTTCTAAGCCTAAGAAGGCGGGAAAGAAAGGTAAGTCTCATGTTTTAGTCGTTGAAACATATGTTGCGGCGTATGCTACCCACGTTTGGGTAGTGGATATCGGGGCAACTGATCATATTTGTTTCACTCTCCAGGGGTTCCAGCTAACCCGGCGACTTAGCAAGAATGAGATCACAATCACTTTGAGGGATGCTACGAGAGTGGCAGCCGAAGCAGTGGGAGTCGTGCATCTATCTTTGGAAGATAGAGTTTTAATTTTAAGATATGTTTTATACGTTCCGAACTTTAGGAAGAATTTAATTTCGGTTTCTAAGTTGTTTTTTGATGGATATTCAGTTACTTTTAATAAAGTTGTTACTATTTCTTTTAAGAATGATGTTATCTGTCATGGAACGTTGGTAAACAATCTCTATACGATTAAGTGTGCACACCACTCACATAATGAATCTAATAACACGTCGATCTTTTCGAGCAATAAAAGAAAGCGTTCTTCGGAGATGAATGAAACACTTCTATGGCATCTTAGACTAGGTCATATTAATCTAAAGCGGATAGAGAGATTGGTGAAAGACGGATCCTCGGAATCGCTCCAAGTCGAGCCGTTTCCAACTTGTGAATCCTATTTAGAGGGTAAGATGACCAAGAGGGCATTTGGAGCCAAGGGGAATAGAGCCACGGAAGTGTTAGAACTCGTTCATACCGATGTGTGTGGTCCAATAACGATCAAAGCGAGAATGGGGTATGAGTATTTCGTCACCTTCATTGACGATTACTCAAGATATGGGTATATTTACCTTATGCGGCATAAGTCTGAAACTTTTGATAAGTTCAAAGAGTTTAAGGCCGAAGCCGAGAATCATAGGGAAAAGAGTATCAAGTTTCTACGATCAGATCGTGGAGGCGAATACCTCAGCGATGAATTCTTGAACTACCTATCGGACGAAGGGATCGGTCCCAGTTGACCGCACCGGGAACCCCTCAACAGAACGGTGTGGCGGAACGAAGGAACCGGACTGTTTTAGAGATGGTCAGATCCATGATGAGTTATTCGGATTTACCCAAGTCGTTTTGGGGTAACGCCTTGGAAACGGCGGCTTATATTCTAAACTTGGTGCCATCCAAATCGGTTCCTAAAACACCAATGGAATTGTGGACCGGGCGCAAGCCCAGTCTAAGACATTTGCGGATTTGGGGTTGTCCGGCATACGTGCTAGAAAATGAAGCCGGTAAGTTGGATCCACGTTCGGAGTTAAGGTTGTTTACAGGATACCCTGCGGGAACGAAAGGGTGTATGTTCTATAGTCCCAAGGATCAAAAGACCGTGATTAGTACACACCTTAAATTCTTGGAGGAAGACTATATGAACAATCAGAAACCTAAAAGTGAAATTACCTTAGAAGAATTGAGAGGTCAAACCTCGATACCAAGTATACAAGATGATGTACCACACGTCACATCTTCACAACCGGAACCCCGTCATAGTGGGAGGGTTCCTAGGCAACCCGAGAGATTCATGGGGATAGGAGAATTTTTGGATTTGGTTCCCGGTGTTGAATCAGACCCATGGACGTACGACGAGGCAATCCAAGACAAAGACGCGGAGTCGTGGCAAACGGCAATGGAAGTCGAGATGGGTTCGATGGATCATAATCAAGTGTGGGAGTTGGTCGAGCCACCCAGTGGGGTAGAACCCATTGGATGCAAGTGGGTGTACAAGAGGAAAAGAGGACCGGACGGAAGGGTTGAAACCTTCAAAGCGAGGCTTGTGGCCAAAGGGTATACTCAGAAAGAAGGGATCGACTATGAGGAAACCTTTTCGCCTGTAGCTATGCTTAAGTCCATCCGTATTCTCTTGTCGATCGCTGCGCACCTAGATTACGAGATCTGGCAAATGGATGTCAAGACGACTTTCCTTAACGGAAGTCTTGACGGGATAGATATCTATATGCAACAGCCCAAAGGTTTCATTGAAAAAGGCCAAGAGAATCTCGTATGCAAACTCAAGAGATCCATTTACGGACTTAAGCAAGCATCGCGTACTTGGAACCAGTGTTTTGATCAAGTGATTAAGTCTTATGGGTTTGATCAAAACGAGTTCGAAAGTTTTGTGTATAAGAAATGTGTCGGAACTGCAGTGGTATTCTTAGTATTATACGTAGACGATATTCTGCTCATTGGAAACAATGTAAAGGTATTGTCAGACGTAAAGGTATGGCTGTCAAAACAATTTGATATGAAGGACTTAGGGGAAGCCGGTCACATCCTTGGGATCAAGATCACTCGCGATCGCAAGAAGAGGATGTTGGGCTTATCGTAAGCTTCATACATTGACATTGTTTTGAAGCGTTTCAGCATGCAAGATTCCAAGAAAGGTTTTATACCTTTTAGACACGGAATCCATCTATTGAAAGAAATGAACCCTAAGACGCAAGCGGAGATAGATGACATGAAAGGTGTTCCGTACGCTTCGGCCGTAGGAAGCCTTATGTATGCAATGCTGTGTACGAGACCGGATATTTGCTTTGCCGTGGGCATGATGGCAAGATATCAAAGTAGTCCCGGGAAAGACCATTGGACTGCCGTAAAGTGCATCTTGAGGTATCTGAAAAGAACTCGTGAGCGGATGCTAATTTACCAGTCAGATAGTCTAGTTCCCGTAGGATACACGGACTCGGATTTCCAATCAGACATAGACTCAAGAAAGTCAACCTCGGGTAGTGTGTTTTGCATGGGAGGAGGAGCTATTTCATGGAGAAAGCGTTAAGCAGAAATACATCGCCGATTCGACCATGGAAGCCGAGTATGTAGCTGTTTGTGAAGCAGCGAAAGAGGCAGTTTGGCTCAAGAACTTCTTAGTGGACTTGGACGTTGTTCCGAATTTTCCCGACAAGATAACTGTCTTTTGTGACAATACCGGAGCAGTTGCAAATTCAAAGAAACCGAGAGCCCACAAGGCCAGCAAACACATAGACAGAAAATACCATCTTATACGAGAAATCGTCAAGAGAGGAGATATAGAGGTGGCAAAGATAGCGTCGGGTGACAACCTAGCGAATCCATTCACAAAGGGTCTGCCTCAGACTACATTCGAGAGACATGTGGATGGAATGAGAGTCAAGACTATTGCCAATCTGCTTTAAGTATAAGTGGGAGGAATTATTAGGTTAGTGTAGGTTGACATGAGATGTCACAGAGAGCTACTACACTAAGACATGCGTGATGTATACTAAAAGCAGACTTTAAGTATAAGTGGGAGATTGTTGGAGTTATACGTGAAAGTATGCTTTTACTTTGTATAACTCGTATCAAACACTCGTTTTATGAGAATAATTCTTTTATCACATTTGCTTTAGTTATGATTTAATGTTGAATTTCTATTGCAAACCGTTCAATATATAGTACATGTTACATTGTAGTTAATGTGGTGATACCCGATCACGGAAGACAACATTAACAGTTTACTTGTAACTAAACGTACATTTCACGACCTAGGTGGAATTGAACAATCCGCCGTGAAAGGTCGATGTGTAAGGCTCAGATTGGTCTGTCTTGACTAAGAGATTGCACTAGCACATTTAGTATGTGTTGAAGAGGACCTACAGCGAGGATAAATTCTTATGTTCTGAAAGGTGAAGAATTAGACCTCAGTGGTTGTTGATTTCTTAATCTCCGTCACTTAAATAGGACCGTGTGTGCTTAATGGTTACTGCTTTTATTCATGTTGGGTGAGAATCATTGCGACTTCGAACTTTGTGTCTTGGGCAGTAATATTAATCATACGACGGTTGCTAAGATTTAATACGGAGAAACGCGTGCAAGTACAGCTCGTGTGATTAGTCCCCTTGGTGGGCTCAGAAGTTTTATTGTACCAAATCTTGCAAGTGAAGAATTAGTTTCTTCGGTACGAATAATAATGTTGAGCTGTCTTTACTCCAAGGTGAAATATACTAATTAATTTAGAGCTATTCAGAAGCTTGATTAATTAATGGACTTGATAATCTTAAACGCGGGAAATAATAAACGGGAGTCCATATTATCGTAATATGGATTAAGATGGATAATGCAATATTAATTTATTAGTGGTAATAATTAATATTAATGGGCTGAATTATATTGGGGCTCAATATTGAAATTCAGAAGTCCATTAGGAGGTCCAATCTTAATTCTCCTTAAGGCCCCTCAAGTAGCCCATTAAGTAGCCCAATAATGATAAGGTGATTAAAATAAAAAGATAATATCATGCTGATTTTTATTGATATTTTCGAAAATATGGCCTATTTAGGGGAGAAAAGATTTTGTTGATTTTCTTGGAAAGATATTATGGAAGATATGTATTTTTGAAATACAAGAATATCTCATATATTCAAGAAAATTCAAATCTTTGGATTTCTTCTATAATTTTCGAAAAACATCAAGAATAATAGGAGAGTGAGATTTTTGTGGAATATTTTATTATGGTGAAAAGAATATATGGGATATATTCAAGATTTCTTAGAGTCTAAGAAAAGATTTTCTCAAGGCCCAAATATTCTTAAAAAAATCGGCCACTACCTATTGTTGGTGAACGAATCTAATCGTAAGGATTAGTGGCTGTTTTAATCCGTTTTTACGTCACCAATCAATAACGTGTGATTGATTGCCACCGTAAATGGTAAATCGGGGTATGAATTTATCGAATTTGTAAATTCGGTAGCCGAAATTGTGTGAGTTTGGGTGTGTTTGTGTGTTTTTTTTGTCTGAAATTCGAAAATTATTCCAATAAGCTGGAGAACAACTATATATAGAGGCTAGCAAGCATGAGGTGCCACTGACTCTTGGTCTCCCTAGCTTGCATGCCTGACATATGTCCTTTGACCTTAGTTTGACCTTATCTAAGCTGAATCTTAGTTACAAAGTCTTCTTTTGGGCCTTATCTCGGACTCATTGTTGTTCGCCTAGGTCGGCTTGAATGATCTTGATGACCCTTCAACTGAAAGTTGTTCGCCTCTTGAGGTTGTACTTTGGAAGTTGCTCGCTTTATGGCTTTGTTCAGCTTGGCTTTGGGATCTTTATCCTTTATTCACTTGTACACACCTCTTTGGCTGTTTGTTGTATCATAGTTTGACCAAGTTGTTCGTCATTGATGACTTCACAGTTGGCTCATTCTTGGTCTCGGATCTTAATACCTGTTCGCCCACTAGTTGTTCGTCGGGGGAGTTGTTCGTCACTTCATACACCTCCCAGATTGGTTAATGCACCCGAATCGTAATTTTCTTTGTTTAGACTTCAACAATTGTTCGCTCCATATTTAGATGATGTTCGCCTATCAACAATTGCCCCCTATCCTGACTAGATGTTGCATCAGACGAGCAACTTTGTGCCGAGCAACTGTAGTTAGGATATCGTCTTGGCCAAGATTTGGACGAACAGCATCTTTGTGGCGAGCAACATTGGAATAACCGTTTCGTCTTCCCATGGTCTGGGGAGATCACGAAGATGACGCCAGCGCAATGATTGCGCGCCGTTCACGCGCGAGCAACCCCGAGGCCACGCGCTCCTATAATTGTTTATAGGCCCTTCAATTTGTGGTTTAGCTAGGAATTAACCCCGTTTTCTTTCAATTTTATCCCCAGGGCTTTTGGGAAATTACGCCTGGGACCCCGTTTTTGCTTGGGGTATAAGTAGTGGGGAAACTGAAAATTTTCCCACTTTTCCCCCTCTTGATACAGTGCTCCGGCGAATCCTTCCTTCCTCCGGCGATTTCGAGCTTTCCGGCGTCCGTTCCACAGTATTTGGCCTCAAATTTCAACTCCCAGGTAGTTACTCTTCTTCTCCTATCTTCTTCTTTACTTTTTCTCTCGAAAACTCCATCGCCGCCGTGTGGGTTCGAGCTCCACCGTCTTCTCCGGGATAGCGCCGCCGTCTGCAACTCTTTCTACCACCGTTTGGATTTTTCTTCCTCTTCTATGTCTTCGCAATCGAGCAATAAAACTGAGGAGACCCTAGATCCCCTTTTTCCCATTGTTGCTCGCGATCTAGAGCTAGTTGAAGTTTCTTCAGCGTCAAACGCTCACGTGGATTCTGTTGTTCGCTCTGTGGAGGACACCGGTGCGGGCCCATCTGGGAGAGAATTAATAGTTGCGGCGAACAACAATTTGGACGTAAGCTCTTCGTCTTCTGCCGAATCTAGAGATCCAGACCTTAACGAACTCACTCGCGAGTTCCTGGAGAGTATTAACTTCCCATCCCCAAGGATGCGGGAAAATAAGATCCCAGCTGGGGTTGCTCGACTATTTGAATGGCGAGCATATGCTGAAAGGTATGCGAACAGCTTTCCTCGTCCCCAGAGGGAAATAATGGATAAGGTGAAAACTGAGTACCAGGCGAGCAAGATAAAAAGTGTTGTTCGCGAAGATGAACTTGACTCTATCCGGAAGGACTACAAAATTCCATACGATATTCACCTGTGGGCCCCCCGGAGAACGGAAAGAGCTGATCGCCCTCCCCCAGGATGCACGGCGATCAACCTTCACACCTTGATTGCCGGACTAAAGCTGCCTCTTCCACCCGTTATTGGTCGATTCCTGGAGGCGACCAACTTGGCCATCACCCAAATTACTCCAATTGGGTGGATGAACCTTCTAGGCTCTATGTGCCTGTTCGCCTTGGAGGGGTATGTTGATCGGATCACTGCGGAAGAGATCAACTACTTGATGACAATTACAAGCTGCCCCTTGGGAGAAGAAGGCTATCACTATCTCAAGGCAAGAACTGGATTGAAAATGGTGGAAGAGGTGCCGAACAAGGTTCGTGACTGGAAGCAACACTTCTTCTGGATTGGGGGTGATTGGCGAGCATCTTCTGGTCCACACGGCGGCCCTGGACGAATAAATTCTCCAGCAGCCTATGGAAAATTGAAACGTAAGTTTGTTTCTTGCTCGCCTTTGGGCTAAGTAGTTCTAATTTAACTTTTCTTGTTTGTTCGCAGGCCCTCGTCTACCCAAGTGGGATTCGAAAGAGGAGGAGTTGAGCTCCGAGTTTCTATTTACTTCGTGCTTGGTTGGCCTTCGCAATAAAGCAGATAGAACCATTGACTATCTCTGCCGAACAAGGTGTCAAAAAGCTGCTCGCCTTTTGACTTACCCACACCACCTGGAGGCTCAAGCTGAGGTGCCCCCAGGTATGAAAATTTCTAACTCCTTGCTCAAGTCTTGTTCGTCGTTAACTTGTTTAACTTGCTCGTCTAATTCTAACTTCTCTCTCTTTTTTTTTTTTAGCCGAACAAGTTACAGTTGCCATTCCTCCCTCATACATCCTCCTAGAGCAAAGGGTTCTCGAAATGGCACCGCCTCGAGGGAAGAAAAGGAGAGGGGACCCTCCACAAAAGGTGCTCGCGATGACGAACAAGCCCGAGGGGGCTAAGGTTCCAAGGCAGGCTGCTCCCCCCATTCAAATCCGTTCTCCTCCTACCTCTCTCCCCCATGGGGGGAAACGTTTAAAGAAAGCCGACGGGACTTCCTTATCCCATGATGTCCCTGGCAAGGGGAAGGAGAAGGTGGGTTCGAGCCATGCTCGCCCAGAAGGGGACGTTGTTCGCCGTTCATCTGTCGAGCTCACGGAGAGGTCCGGCAAGGCGAGCAAAGATATAGGTTCCCCCAGAGGCCCCGAGGACACCACATACTTAGGCCGGGATGAGCGAAAATTTTCTGAGTAAGTTTTTACTTTCTTGCCGAACAAGTTTTTTATTTGCCAAATCTTTCAAGTGTTGACCTTTTTTTTTTTTTGTTCGCAGATACCGGCCCAACGATTATCCAGGGCGAGCAGATCTGATTCACCAGTTTGCCTGCTCTAGGACGCCGATAAGCTTCCGTGATATTACGGACGACCATGTTCGCCGAGCAACTGAAATTGTTGCTCGTGCCTGGTCACAGCCGTTGAACAAAGCGGTCCTCGCCCAGGGCCCCATTGATAATTTTCACTTATCAATTGTCCAAGCTGCAAACTCCCTTGTCTCAGCTCAAAGGGGAATGGCTCAAGTAGCCGAGCTAGAGGAGACTGCTCGTCATCATGCCGCCTCCATTCGCCAGCTCACTGAGGAAAAAGATAAAATGACGAACAACTTTAATGGCCAGATTGCTCGCCTAAAGGATCAATTGAAGTTGGCTGATGACCTGGAGAAGAAGCGCATTGAGGACTATCAGCTTGTCTCCGGCGAGCTTAAGGATACAAAGGCCGAGCTGCTCTCCTCTAAGACTGCGCTGGATGAAGAGAGGAAGAGGAGAGAAGGAGCAGAAGAAGAAGTTGCTCGGCTAAAGAAGCAAATGTCTGAGATGCTCTCAAGGGAAGAAGCCGAGCAAGAATTTCAAGCTCGGAGTGGGCCCATCTCAAACTTGGGTTATATATGCGCCTATGCGGACAGCATTCGCACGGCGGATGCTTATGACTTCAAGGATTTAGTTGAAGAGATGAGCAAGGATCTGAATGAATTTCTAGAGAACTATCCTCCGCCGAACAATATCGAGATTCAGCTGGCGGATTTGGCAGTACTAGGGGTTAAACTTGACAAACTCGACCCTAGTATTTCCATTACTCATCCTCCTCTTCCAGTTGATGAAGGCGAAGAAGAGGAAGGGGTGGCCGCGGCTAACGAGCAGAATGCAAAAGAGGCCGAGGATAAAGCTGTTGAAGATCTGGCCCGTGAAATGATTGTTGAACCCCCTGTTGAGCAGGCTCAAGATCCTCCACCCGCCGAGCAACAATAGGCTTTAGACTTAATTTTTTTTTTTTTGTAATAGTTGTTCGCTCCTTTTTGTAGTACTTGTAATGGCTGCTTCCAGCTTGTACTATTTTTTGGGCTTAAAGCCTTTCTTTAATGGAATGTCTTTCTTTTGTTCGCTCATTTTCTTATATATGTTAATTGCCTTTACATTTGTCAATGCCTTTACAATTATAACATATAGTGTTGGGCTTTTGTTCGAATTGAACTTTGCCTTTAGTGGAATCAGGGTTCAGCCTTAGGTTCTGTTCATTTTTTTAAAAAACGAACAACCTTTAAGTGGCTTTGGTCCTTAGGTTATGTTCATTTGTAAAACGAACAACCTTTGAATGGACTTGTACCTCGAGCTTTTGGACTTTTTCCTTTGCTGACGAACAACTACTGTATTTACATTTTGAACAAATTACAAGTGTTATAAGACTGTTCATCACTTACATATACAATATGACGAACATCTTTGAACATAAACTAAAAACTTGCTCGCTTATAGATTTTTGCCGAGCAACTCTATTCAAAATTAAAAGACGCAGCACCAGACTATACAAATGTGGCGAGCAACTTTTTAATCTATACTTAACCAAATTTTCAAAAAATTATGCAAATTTTTGATCCATTGATCCATTCCAATCCATTGATCCATTCCATTTGCTTCCATATTGATCCATTCCAATCCATTGATCCATTCCATTTGCTTCCATTCGCCATACCTGCCCCCAAGATAATTGTTCGCCCATTTACTGATAGTACTTCTTGAGATGTACGGCATTCCAGGAGTATGAGGCCGGCTTGCCTTCCATATCTTCGAGATCGTATACGCCATTTACGAATTTTTCCGTAATACGATATGGGCCCTCCCAAGCTGGTCCCAGTACTCCTGAAGATTGGGCGAGCAGTTTTCTTAGAACCAAATCTCCAACTCTGAATTCCCGGACTTTTACACGGGAATTATAATAACGCTCCGCTCGTTGCTTGTATGTTGCATTTTTTAACTCAGCATTGAGTCTTTTTTCTTCGAGCAAATCCATTTCAGCACTTAGAGCAGAATTATTTGCTTGTTCATCAAAGTTGGTCGTCCTAATCGTACTGGTCCTTAACTCAATAGGTATTACTGCTTCTGTTCCGAAAGCCATAGCAAAGGGTGTTTCTCCGGTGCTAGACCTGGGAGAAACTCTGTATGCCCACAAGACTTCCGGGAGTTCGATAGACCAACCACTTTTGCTCTCCGTCAGTCTAATTTTTAATGTATGCTTGATTATCTTATTCACAGCTTCAACTTGTCCGTTTGACTGGGGATGATAAGGTGTGGAGTAATGTTTTTTGATCCCCCACTTTGCACAGAATTCTCTCAACTCTTGTCCATCAAACTGTGGACCATTGTCTGTCACAATTGCCTGTGGAACTCCGAAACGGCAGACAATGTTCTTCCAAATAAAGTTGATCATCTTCTGTTGCGTGATGTTCACCATGGCCTCTGCTTCTGCCCATTTAGTGTACTAATCGACTGCTACAACGGCAAATCGAACATTTCCTACTCCAGCCGGGAAAGGACCAATGATGTCCATCCCCCATTTTGCAAAAGGCCATGGGCTGTATACTGACACGAGCTCCTGGGCCGGGGTATGAATATTTGGGGCAAAAATCTGACACTGATGGCAAGTTTTTGCTTTCTTGATCGCATCCTGACGTAATGTCGGCCAATAATACCCTTGTCTGATGGTTTTGTACGCCAAGGCTTGCCCCCCAGTGTGATTTCCACATACTCCGGCGTGAATTTCTTCGAGTACTACTTGCCCTTGCCCCCTAGGCAAACACTTGAGAAGTGGGACTGATATTCCCCTTTTGAAGAGTTGCTCGCCTACCAGAGTATATCTGGCGGCTCGCTTTACTAGCTTGACAGCTTCAAAAGGATTGTTTGGTTTTTCCCCACTTTTCAAGTATTTGACTATACTTGTTCTCCAGTCTTCTTCACTGGTTTGATCGTCGAGTTGGTTGACATTATAGCTTACTGTTGATGGATCTTTCATCTTTGTAACTATAATATCTGCCAACTCTACAGGTCCTTCACTTGTTGCTAGTCGAGCAAGCGCATCTGCTTGAGTGTTGCTCGTCCGTGGAATTTGTTGTATGAAAACTTGCTGCAACATGGATATTAGGTGAGCAACAATCCGTTGATACTCGATCATGTGATCATCTTTTGCTTCGTATTCACCTCGGACTTGGTTCACGATCAATTGTGAATCGCCAAATATTTGCAAGCGTCTGACACCAACTGCGAGAGATAGGTGGAGACCAGCAATAAGAGCTTCATACTCAGCTTCGTTGTTGGTTGCCATGAAACCAAATCTGATTGCCGAGGTGAATACTTGTCTATCTGGGCTGATTAAAACTACTCCTGCCCCCGAGGCTATATTGGTTGATGATCCGTCCACATAGAGATGCCAAGAATGATCAAGTCCTCTCGTCGAATCTGGTGGGAAAGTTAGTTCGACTATAAAGTCGGCTAATGCTTGCCCTTTGATCGCTGTTCGAGGAGCATAGGTCACCCCGAATTGGCTAATCTCCAGTGACCATCTTAAGAAACGACCTGCAGTATCGGGGCGATGGAGAATTTGCCTGAGCGGAAAAGTTGTTAGAACTTCGACTTGATGGTCAAAGAAGTATGGTCGTAACTTTCTCACGCTCATAACCAAAGCATACGCCAGCTTTTCAGTTGGAGCATATTTGATCTCTGCTTCGTGTAAAGCCTGGCTGACGTAATATATAGGTTGGTGAAATTTGTCGTCTTCGCGCACCAAAACGGAGCTGATGGCAACTTCTGATGCGGCTAAGTATAGAAAGAGCTTTTCTCCTGGGATTGGTTTTGATAGGATTTTGACATCTCCCAGGTATTCTTTAAGTTGATCGAAGGCCGCTTGGCAGTTGTTAGTCCATGCAAACTTTCCTTTTTTGACAGCCTCGAAGAATGGACGGCACTTGTCCCCTGACCTGGATATGAACCGGTTCAATGCTGCTAAGCACCCGGTGAGTCTTTGCACTTCTTTCACCGAACGTAGTGGTTGCATATCCATGATGGCTTTAACCTTTGAAGGGTTGGCCTCAATCCCTCGCTGGCTAACAAGATGGCCCAAGAATTTCCCCGAGTGAACTCCAAAGCTGCTCTTCTTTGGATTCAACTTCATGTTATAGTGTCGAAGAATTTCGAACACTTGAGTCAGATGTTGAAGATGGTCTTCCTTCTTGGGACTTTTGACTACGATATCGTCTACATAGACTTCCACCGTGTCTCCGATTTGTTGGTCAAACATCTTGTTCACCAGCCTTTGATATGTTGCTCCGGCATTGATGAGGCCGAAGGGCATTCTCTTCCAGCACAGCAAGTTTTTGTTAGTGTAAAAAGCTGTGCTTTCTTGATCGTCAGGATACATTGGGATTTGATGATACCCTGCAAAAGCATCCATGAATGTTAACATTTCGTGACCCGCAGTGCTGTCCACCAATTGATCGATGTGCGGGAGAGGAAAGTTGTCCTTCGGGCATGCCGCATTCAGATCTGTAAAATCTATGCATAGCCTCCAGGTCCCATTTGGTTTCCTTACGAGTACTGGATTTGCTACCCATTGTGGGCAGAGTGCTTGACGGATCAGATCGTTGTCTAACAGCTTTTTAACTTCTTCATTCAAGGCTTGGTATTTGTCTGGGCCATACTTCCTTCGTTTTTGATGGACGGGCTTTCTTGCTTGATTTATGTTCAGCTTGTGGCAAGCATGTTTCGGGTCTATCCCCACCATATCTGCGTGAGACCAAGCAAAGACATCTAGATTCTTAGTGAGGAACTCTTTCATTCGGGATCTGTAAGGCTCTGGGAGCTCAGATCCTATGAATAATTCAAGATCTTCGTTGTCGGGATTAACTTTGAACGCCTCCAGCTCTTCGACTGGAGTTGCTCGTCATTTTTGTCCCTTCCAACGGGGATCAAGTATGGGTTCCTCAGGGTTGAAATCATTTTTGATGTCCATGGGCTCTGCTCCCAGGCGGGGTTCTAGATCATCAGTTGGCTCCGTCCCATTGTTGTTCGTTTGTACTTGGCCCTCCAAGTCCCCCACTGAGGGTTGTTCGTCATCACCCCTTTGTTGTTCGTCAGATGGAGGTTCCTCGCGGGTGGTAACGAGTTGCTCGTCCAACACTTGCTCGTCCAAGTGTTGTTCGTCCGCATCTATGTGGTCGTCCATGTCCATCATATTGTTCAGTATTGATGGTTCGTTGACGGGATAACTTGTTGCTTCCATCATGGATATTTGTACAAATTTTGCTCGTAGCTGTTGAATGCATTCTCGTGCTCTCCGTTGGTCTCCTTTAATTGTGCCTGCTCCACTAGCTGTTGGAAATTTCAAACAATAGTGGTAAGTGGAACATGCAGCTTTAAATTCATTGAGAAAAGGTCGGCCAAGGAACCCGTTATAGGTCGACTCCTGGTCTACAACCAAGAAATCTACCATTCTTGTTATATTTCTTTCGGGTTCATTAGCCGTTACAAGTTGTACTGCTAATGTTACAATTCCCAACGGTGTTGTCACAGCATTCCCGAAGCCTATGATTCTATGTGTTGTATTCCGAACATAACCCGAATAATCTCCCAGATTATCGAGGGTCTTCTTAAATAAGATGTTGGTGTAGGCTCCGGTGTCCACCAACAATCTGTGGACTCTGGTCCCCATAATCTTTGCGCAGATTACGAGTGAATCATTGTGCGGAGTTAAGACGCCTTCAAGGTCTTTTTCGGTGAAAGTTAATTCTGCCGTTTGCATGATAGACGGCTTAACTCCCATTTCTTGTACTTGGCCAATCGCTCGTAGCTCCGCTTTCCTCTTCCAATTAGAGTCGGGTGGTTGTCCATCAAAACACCCTCCCGCGGGACCTGCGGGTTCCATCATGAAAAGATCTTCTAAAGGTTGAGCTGGTATACTGGGAACTGGTCGCCCGGGTCTGTTGTTTCTCTGAGGTTGACCATCCTCTTCGTCTTCTGAGTTGTTCTCCCGGGTTCTCTTCCCAGGTTGCCTTTTAACGAAATCGGAGAGCTTTCCCTCCTCATAAAATCGCCAGAGTTGCTTAAGCAAATCTCTACACTCACTTGTAAAATGCCCCACACTTTGATGGTAGGCACAATACTTGTTCAGGTTGAGTTTGCCAGTATCCTGGCGGATTTTACGTGGTGGGAAAAGCAACTCTTTCTCCTTTACGCTCTCATACACAGTATCAACTGATACTGTCAATACTTGGTTCAATTTTTCCTTCAAATCCGATCCTTCAGTGAATGCTTTCATGTTTTTCGGGACCCTGTAGCTTGTCCCGACGGGCTTTTTGTTATTCTCCTTAGGATCAGCTTTGTTCTCCCCTAAATTTGTTTGTAGGGCCTCGTGCATGGAAACGAAAATGCCAGCTTGGTTTCTGAACTCTGCATAAGTCTTTGGGCACTTCAGACGTACCTCCTTCCATAACTTCGACCCTTTTTTCAATCCGGCCATCACAGCGATGATCTTTGTATCTTTGCTCACCGGTTCTCCTTCTAGCAAAACTTTATCGAATCTTTCCATAAACGCCCGGTCAGTTTCATCATCATTTTGCCTCAAATCTGACAGCCGGTGTTTTTGGGAAAGATACGACCCCGCCGTTGAAAAGTGAGAAAGAAATTCTCGACTTAGTTGGACGAACGAGTGGATTGATGCCGGCGGCATTGATGAAAACCACTTGTGAACCCGATCGCCCAATGTTAAAGGAAAATTCCGGCATTGGGTGGCATCGCTGGCCCCCACGGAGACCATGTAGTCCGTATACTTCGTTAAGTGGACCCGGGGGTCGGCGATGCCTTCATATTGAATGCTAGCCGGAAATTGAATCTTTTTCTGTATCGGGGCCTTCAAAATGTGAGCTGCCAAAGGTGAGGATGGCATGCTGGTCGTTCCCATCCCCCTCTGTTGGTCTAGTTGCCCCTGCATGTTCTCCACAGCCCTCCTTAGGCTTGATAATTCATCAAGAGGTGCCCCCTGACTTGGAGGCTGTTCGGCGAGCAAAGGCATTAACCTTTCTGCTCGTCGCAGTCCCTCGCTTGGAGTGGGCACTTCCTGGGCTTGCCTCCTAATGTTGTTCGCCGCATTTGGCCCTAGGCGCCTAAAGGCTGACTGGGAGAGTCTTTCATGGACTGATGGGCGAGGCTGTTCATAAGTTGCTCGCCCATCTTCTGCTCCCCGGCGAGCAACTTCCCGTTGGGGTTGGCTAAGCCTGTCTTGGGCACTGGAACGTGTTGTTCCATGGCTAGACATAGTTGTTCGTCCGCGACCAGACTCAGCCTGTACTTTTCGTTGGTCGACCACCTTGGCCTTTCCCTTATTCCGTCTGACTTGGGCACTATCAACCTCTCGCTGTTCGCCCCTAGTAGTCCTGGGTCTAACAACCTCTAGGGACTTGTCCCTTGGCCTTGCTTGTGTTGGCCTAATCTGCTCTTGTTGCCTCTGGAGGGCCTGGAGAGCAGCTATGGTTTTAGCCAACTCGTTGGGGTTGTTCGCCAAAGCCTCCATCTCAGGGGGGAGGTTATGTGTTATGGCTGTATGTTGCGACCTGTTCACATGTCTCGGGTCACGGTCTTGGTGGTCGGCCGACGTGGCCCGGGTCTGAGATGGTCTTTTTGACAAACGTGATCCTTGGGTCTCTTTAGATTGAGGCATTTCAATTTAAATTACTTCTTAATTTATAAATTGAAGAACACCAAGAACACCAAGAACACTTTTGTTTGTATCTTCAAATATTTCTTGAGATTTCTTATGAATCTTCAAGTTTTCAACTTGAAGTTCTTGTGTAATCACACTAAACCGAAGGTTCGAACCCTCCTTCTAGCGCCAAATTGTTGGTGAACGAATCTAATCGTAAGTATTAGTGGCTGTTTTAATCCGTTTTTACGTCACCAATCAATAACGTGTGATTGATTACCACCGTAAATGGTAAATCGGGGTATGAATTTATCGAATTTGTAAATTCGGTAGCCGAAATTGGACTTATTTCGTGTATGTGTGAGTTTGGGTGTGTTTGTGTGTTTTTTTGTCTGAAATTCGAAAATTATTCCAATAAGCTGGAGAACAACTATATATAGAGGCTAGCAAGCATGAGGTGCCACTGACTCTTGGTCTCCCTAGCTTGCATGCCTGACATATGTCCTTTGACCTTAGTTTGACCTTATCTAAGCTGAATCTTAGTTACAAAGTCTTCTTTTGGGCCTTATCTCGGACTCATTGTTGTTCGCCTAGGTCGGCTTGAATGATCTTGATGACCCTTCAACTGAAAGTTGTTCGCCTCTTGAGGTTGTACTTTGGAAGTTGCTCGCTTTATGACTTTGTTCAGCTTGGCTTTGGGATCTTTATCCTTTGTTCACTTGTACACACCTCTTTGGCTGTTTGTTGTATCATAGTTTGACCAAGTTGTTCGTCATTGATGACTTCACAGTTGGCTCATTCTTGGTCTCGGATCTTAATACCTGTTCGCCCACTAGTTGTTCGTCGGGGGAGTTGTTCGTCACTTCATACACCTCCCAGATTGGTTAATGCATCCGAATCGTAATTTTCTTTGTTTAGACTTCAACAATTGTTCGCTCCATATTTAGATGATGTTCGCCTATCAACACCTATTATAAATAAGGGGTGATTATATCATCCCCAAGTACGTAATTCCATGTGTTGAAAAAATCAAGAGCATAGATATTTTTCTTTTTCCTTAGTTTATTAAATTACTTGAAAGCATCTCCCACCGGTGATCAAGTGAGGTGAAAGGGAAATACTTGAGAAGGTTTTTGGGTCGATAGAGCGAGATCGTAATTATCCCGTTTATCCAAAGGCCAATTCTACAAGAGGTACGTTAATCACATATTTACTTGTTTATTCCGCCATAGTTAATATGTGAAATTGATTCAACATGCATGATGAAAATTCGTTGTTGGAATTATTATTTTAATTAATTAGGATTAATTCATGCTAGTAATAATTGTATTTAAATTCGTATTTAAATTTCATCCCGAATAGATTCCGGGCACCCCTATTTTCCCAACAATGTTGTCCATAGTTCCCTCTCTGAGAATTCCTACTCTGACTGAAGTTCCCCCTTCTTGAGTATCTCCTCTGAGGTCCCCTAATCTGCTTAGGTTCAACTCTTTGAGGATTCCTCTGGGGGTCCTCTAATTTGATTAGGTCTTACTCTTTGAGGTTTATTTTGAACAGAGCCATCAATTTTCATTGGTTTCCCATTGTGAATTTTTGTCTCTAAGACTTTTTCTTCTAGAACATTCAACTCTTCTGGACTATATTCTAAATGATTAGCAGAGTAGTTCCTTTTCCATCCAGGTTTGTGAACTACTTTGTAACCATTACCATTAGGATCTTTTTCATCCCAGATTTCTACCAATTCACCAGCTCTTACAGACTTGTCTTTGTTATAATGATATTTATGAGATCTAGTGGTAATTCCAGAATATCCTAAACCACTCTTATCATTAATGCGCTGAGAAGACTCTGATATAATAGATACAACAGCTGGTATCTTTGGAGCTTCTCTGGGCATAGGTACTTCCTCAATAGTATCAACAACTTGCTTTCCCTTGATAAGAGATTGGTATTTGGCTCTAAGTTCATTGACTCATCTTCCTTAGAGTCTCTTTCCCTTATGAGTTGATCTACCAGAATATCTCTTTCTGTGATCTTATCCTGAAGTTCAGAGACTTCTTTGGAATGATCTTTCATGAGTTCTCTGGTGGATTTCTGCTCATGAGATAAGGATTGAACTTCTGCTCTGAGCCTACCATTCTCCTTCTCAAGTTTTTGACAAAGTTGTACACAATTTTGGAGATCTGATAGCATTTGCTGCATATCAGACTCTCTGGAAGTACCAGATGAATGAGAGGATTCAGTATATTTGGAATTTGACAAACACAGGGTAGATTCTTGTACCTCAGTGATGTCTGCCATGAGACATACATCATCATCAGACCCAAAATCAGAAGAAGAAGAACTGGAACTAGTATCCTCCTCCTCTGCTTTTGCCAGCAATGCTCTCTTGTCTGCATATCTCCTATCTCTCTTGAGTCTTTTCTCTTCTCTTTCTCTAGGAGTGAGTTGAGGACAATAATAATTGTAGTGACCTGGCTTGTTGCAATTGTAGCATGTGTTGTCTTCTCTGGGACTGGGACTAGGATCTCTCCTCCTCTGGTTGTATTCTGATCTGGCTGGACTACTCTCTCTCCTCTGGTAGTCTGATCTGCCAGAGCTGCCATCTCTCCTCTTTTCTGGTGACTTGAATCTGGTCTCCCTTGAGTCTCCAAATAACTTCTCTTTATCTGCAGACTTGAAGGAACTCTTCCTGTCTCTGGTAGATTCCTTCCAGTGTCTTTTCTACCTGCCATACTTGGAGCTCATTTTATCAAGTTTTCGAGTTAGAAGTGCTACCTGCTCCTTGAGGCTCATGTCATCTACAGTAGACTCCTTTACTTTTTCTTCAGTCTTTATAGTTGAAGAGAAAGCAACTCCTTTCTGACCAGAAGAAGAAATCTCCTCTGATTGATCTTCTTCTTGTAGGTCATACTCGTAGGCCTTCAGATCAGATAGAAGAAGATGATGGTCCAGAGTGTTGAGGTCCTTGTTGTCCTTGATGACCGTGACTTTAATTCTCCATCTGCTCGTTAGTGATCTTAATATTTTACTATTAATTTCTTTTTCAGAGTAGGTTTTACCTAAGGCACTAGCCTTGTTAAGGAGGTTGGTGAGACGCATGTCCAGCTGGTCAATCGTCTCATCTGGCTTCATCTTAAACGTGTCAAATGAGTTTTGAACCGCCTGGAGCTTGTTGTCTTTGATCTTCTCTGTTCCCTGCAGAGTAGAGCCAACTTGTCCCATATCTCCTTGGTCGTAGCACAGGTTCTTACCTTCTCGATCACTTCTTTGGTGAGAGTGTTGATAATTTCAGTCCTAGCCACCTGGTCCAGGTTGTACAGCTTTCTCTCATCTTTGTTTAGCCCGTCTCTTTTCTTGAGGATTCTTTGCCTGGGAACTCTATCTCCAGTTCTTTCCTCACCATTAGCACTGGTTTCTTCTCTGGACTCTGATCTGCCATCATTAATAGGAGTCCAGTAAAATTGTATTGGACCACTTTCAACCACATCTAGGATGCGGTGATGAATAGCTCCAAGATGATTGCTCATCATGAAACTCCAGTGGCTATAATCTTCAAAAGAGAATTCAGGTAACTTGCAACTCTTGTAAGAAGATTTTGCAGACATTTGAATAAAATTCAAAGAATTTTAGCAAAAATATAAAAAAGAGCAATGGATCTGCCCGGTGACCACCAAAAGCTTTTCAAAGCAGTGGTCTAGGACACACTGCTCTGATACCACTTGTTGGTCCCACTAGTCAGTTTTAGAAAGAATGCGGAAGCTTACTTAAAACTCTTTTGCAAGATCTTTTTACTAGAGCACAAGTATAAAGAAAATATAAGTAACGAAAGCGATAAATAACACAAGATGTATAGTGGTTCGGATGTTAAAATCTTACGTCCACTCTCCCTTATATCAAGGGGCCTTACTAACCAACCAACTTACTACTTTCTGGAATTGAGAAGTACCAGATCCTTCTTACACTCTTTAGATCTAACTTCGATCTAAAGCTTAACTTACTCCAACCTTCTCTATCAAGATGAACAGGTTGAGTATTCCAACAACAAACTCCTTAAGAGTAGATATGAAACAAGAACAATAAGAGTGCTAATATGCTTGAGAGTATTAAAGCTTATGTGCGATCTTCGTGCGCGTGTCTAGAGCTTTTCTTCAATGGTGCACTCTTATATTTATAGAGGTGATTATGATATAGCTGTTGGAGAGCTAATCTAATCATATCTCTATTTATGGAAGCTTCAATCAATCAATTCCCTAATTGATTGATTGGGTTGGTGAGATCCTTGGATTGATTATCTTCAAATACTTTCCAATCAGATCATGTTTGACTTCATTTGAAATACCAACGGTCAAATGCTTCCATTGCACAATTCTGATTCTTCCAGAGTAGGCTGGACCAGACACCAGGTGACCTCGAGGTCCTCTGGTCCAAAGCCGGTTAATAACCAGAATACTCAGTAGAATCTAGAGATGATTCTGAGCATCTTTTGGTTCACCAGACTCGTCTGGTCTGGACTCGTCTGGTCTGGGGAAAGGTCTTCTACCTCTGATGAAGTCTTCTGGTGGAGTCCTCTGGTAAAGTCTTCTGGTGGAGTCCTCTGGTGGAGTCCTCTGGTGAAGTCTTCTGGTGACTCTTCTGGTGAAGTCTTCTGGTCTGACAGTTCCCCCTAGACTAAGTCCTAATCTAGTTCCTCATCTAGCTAACAGGTCCAGATGGTCCTATTACATCTTCTGGTTTGTTTAACTCATCAAAACTAACAATAATTATCCTAACACTTATCAATTTATTTTGACTCATAGTATCAGTATCCTTAGCTTCTTCTATAGCACATATTTTAGCATCAAAACATTTTGGAACAGTTCTTAGAATTTTATGAACTAACCTGGTATTCGAAATAGGATCACCTAGAGAGTGAGATTCATTGGCAATCTCATAGAGTCTCTCATTATAGGTAGAGATAGTTTCATCTTCTCTCATCTTGAGGTTTCCGAATTTGGTGTTTAGCATCGCGTAGTTTTATTCTACGAACACTTTTAGATCCTTCACAATGCTCTTACAAACGATCGCAAGCATCCTTTGCAGATATACAATTCGAAATTATTTTGAACATAGATACATCAACTGATGTAAAAATAGCATTTAACGCTTTCGAGTTGTAACTGGCCACGATTACTTCATCATTGGTCCAATCCAGCTCACGTTTGACTCGTGCTTCATTGTCCTCATCGACTGGAAGGGTTGAGTCCATCCAGACAGTACACTCCTCCAAGCTCATTCATCAAGGGATTTAATGTATATTCGCATCTTTGGTTTCCAATATGCATAATTCGATCCATCTAGAATCGGTGGTTTTAAAGCGGGGGTAAGTAGATATTCCATTGCAAATGAAATTAACACACTTAAAGACACAGGATCTAACTAAGTATATCCAGTTATGGCTTTGGTGCCACATGAAGGGTGTGCACGGGTGTTTTTCCAGAATGTTGTCGATTGTGTTGAAATATAAAAGACAACATACACAGCGGAAGACTTTGAAAAACATAAAATAAAATTTGCAAATGGGGTATCAAAACTTTATCATAGATTATTATTTAATAATCTATGATGCCTCAAGGTTAAACTTCACTATAACGAGTAGTGATACAAGGACAAAGTAAAAACTAACTATAGGAATTTACATCAAGATCATATACCCTAGGTATATAATCAAAAGCCTATAATTCTAATAGTGTAAACCAAATAACCTATTCAAAGGTCGAAATAAAATACTTCTAGAATTACAAAGGGGAGAACCAAAATAACTACATTTATTATATGTAAAATAGGTATCTCGAACTCTTTACCGATTGTGTCTCATGCGTACGGTATTTATAGACTTCAATCCTTGCATGTGAACACAAAAATCATAGTTTCCCATGATGTAAAACCTTCCAACACTAAACCTCCATGATCTTGATAACCGCTCATGTTGTAGCTTCAAATACTCACTCTAATATGCAACCGCATGACCTGGTAACTGTCACATCTTCATTCTGCATGTTTAAACATTAAAGACAATATTGCAACATTCGGAGTTAGTGTTAGGAGAAAGGGCGAATTCTGATGTTACTAAAAATGTTGTAACATTCTGGACAACATTGACCTAATATCAACAAGAGCCAAATACTTCCAACACCCAAGAGCCTAACACTGAACCGAGCCTACCCAACCCTGAAGACTTCCCCACTTCATCCAAAAATCCCAAGGAAACTGACCCTGAACCTGAACTGTTCATCGAGGATGAGGGAGATGACGATGACAATGAAGATATCACATCGCTTTTGTTCCTTTACTCCATTAAAGAAAGGGCAGAGAGTTGGGTAGTTTAAAGTTTTCCTTCACTGGTCAACTATCCGAAGCTCAGGGAATATGTGGTGGACTTGAAGGTCTGGCTAGAGTACAAGCAGGCCAACATGGTGGAGCAGAGGATATTGGTAGAGCTCAAAGGCTGGGACTATTGGTGTTCAGAGGAGGCCAGGAAACTACTTTGGGATATCTACCTATCTGGATTTGCTGGAGATGGAGGCAATCAGGCAGTTGGTGACCAAAATGATTGCCATGCGTGCAGAGAAGTCAAAGTTCTTAAATACGTCTGAAAAGGATGGCAAGGACAATGATGATGATGAAGGAAACGATGGCCCTGATGGTGGTCAGGCTGGTGAAAAGTTGGTGGAAGAGACGGCGAATGAGCTCGATGAGATGACCACCGAGCCTGATGCTCAGGGGGAAGAAGGTGTGAAGGGAACTAGCTCCAAGGGTGGAGTAGTTAATGAGACTGTTGCGAACAGTTTATCTGGCAATGATGCATTAGTCAATGAAGAGATTTTGTGCCCTGAGACAAAGGAGGATAATGCAGAGGCACCTAAGGGGACTCCTAGTTATGAGGGACTTGTTCCCAAAGTTCGAGATGCCTTAGTTGAGCCTGAGCAGACGACTATGAACTCTCAACAACTGCCTTTAGTGCACCCTGAAGAGGGGACTGAGGATGTAGGGGCTGTCGAGGGAAAACAGCCAGTGACTGAGGAAGAGGAGGCTGAAGATGAAGTGTTAATCACTGGAACCCAACAAGGCAACTTCACTGACATCATCACACTGAAGCAAGAAAAGATATCAGAGAACATTGTTGAGCTTGAAAACAAGATCGCGATGCTTGAGGTTGAGCGCGAAGAGAAGGACAAGGTGATCCACAAGCAATTGTATGGGATGAAGTCAGCCATCAAGACTGTTGCCATAAGTGAAGTGAAGAGCCTCAAAAGTGTAATGACGGCAACAGTGAAGTCAGTTAAGATGGAGGGGAAGATGATGAAGAAGCTGCTCGCCAATACCCTGACTCAGATGAAGGAGGAGAATGATGCAAGAATGGAGAAGGCAGTGGAGCAGCTGACTACTCAGGCCGTTGAGCTGCTCACTAAGGCCATGAATGACTCAGTGGCCTAGATGGCACTGGAGTCAACCAAGATTGCACAAGAGTTAGAGAAGATCAAATCTGAGTCAGAGAGGGTGATGCTCGAGTCAGCGAAGACGGCGGAGAGGCTGGAAAAATCTAAACTAAACTTGCATACTTCCATGGAGGTCTTTGAGAGGAAGCTTCAGGCAAGTTTAGTTCAAGTTTCTTATGCGGGAGCAGGCATTGAGTCTGGCGTTGAGTTGATGAAGGATCATCTCAAAGAAGTTCAGTCCTTGACTTCTTTTGTCATCAACACTGGGGAGGAGGCCATCAAAGAAGCTGTGCCAAAGGCTCTCCCTCCTACCAAGGATGATGCCAAAAAGGGGGAAAAAGAGAAGACAAATAAAAGATCACTCCCTGATGCATCTGTGGTAGAAAACGTACAGGCTTTCTGCAAGTCAGCGAGATTGGCAGCGAACCAGGCTAATGATCCTTCGAAGCAGGTTCTTCAACTTCCTTCTATTCCAGAATCTTCAGAGCGCTCACCCTTAAGCACAAGAAAGAATCTGATTACCTATGATGCCAACAAAGTGGCTGAATTGTACGAAGAGGCATGAGGATCTGCCCCTGAGAAGAGTGAGGCTCAGCGTCGAGCTGAAATTGCTGCAAAGAAGAAGGCACGCATACTGGAGAGGAAGGTTGAGAAACTAACTGAGATCACTGAGCTGCAACAAAGGAAGCTGGATGATGCGCTCATCAATATGCTAAGGAGAAAGAAGGAGAAGCCTAAGCCAAGGAAGTACAAGAAGAAGCCTACGGCAAGGAAGTCAAGAATACTTCAAGTGCAGAAGCCTGAAGAGCCTACTCAAAGGACAGTACTCATTGATGACTTCATCTATGAGAAGCTGAAGGAGTTTTGGCTGGATGCGAGGGATGGGTTTATCAGGCTTTGGTACATAGTGAAGAAGTGGGGTGACTCTAACGACATTGATGCCCACTTCACTGATTTCATGGCGGACAACCATCCTGAACTACTCAAAGGAATTCTGGAGGAGGCTAATGATGCAAAGGTTCAGATCAAAGCCCCTGAGTTCCTGACTCGCCCACCACCACTCCTGCCTGGATCAAATGGCTTTGACTCGAAGGCTATAATAAAGGAAGTGTTCAAGATTGCCAAGGCTGAAGGGTACCCGAACCAACTAGATCGAGTTGACGAGCTGAAGGACAGAGTCTACAATGGCTATGTACTCAAACCTGAGATGAGGAAAATCTAGTTGTACCTTGATTTTGTGTAATATATAGGATTCATTGTACTCACAATCATATTCATCAATGAAATCTATTACTTTGCCCACAGAAAAAAAAAACTCATTGTCTTTTTGGTTGTTATTTAATTTCTGTACTTTATCAAGAACTGCTCTAACACTGACTTTGTCTTGTAGATTAGAACTTATTTTCTCTAAATGTTTTGAGGATCTTTTCAGTGTTTTGGCATCATCAAAAAGGGGGAAATTGTTGGGACAATGTCAGTTTTGAGTTGATCCCAAATACCCTGAAAAGATGAATTTGCCTAAGTGTTTGTAATAGTCAGGCTAGTCTTGATAGGCTTTATTAAGTTAGAATATTTTATATTCACAGGTACACAATGTTGGTCTCACTAGATTGATAAATTGCGGAAGCTTTAAAGTAAATGTCTTAGACAACTTCTTTTTACAAGAGCACACTATAAAAAAATAGGAATTTAAATGCAGAAAATAGTAAATAAGACCGGATATATAGTGGTTCGGATCTGAATATCCTACGTCCACTCTCCCTTGATCAAAGGGGTCTCACTATCCAACCAACAACCAACTTACTTACTGGAATTGTGAAGTACCAGTTCCTTCTTACAAACTCTTTAGATCTAACTTCGATCTAAAGACAACAGCCTTCAACCTTATCTTGTAGATGAACAGGATGAGGTCCAACTACTCCTTAAGAGTGAATATAAAAGTATGAATGGTGTTAGAGTGCTATGTGCTTGGATGAAAAAGAGCTTTGAATGTATCTTCGTGCGCGTATGTATCTCTAACCCTTTTTCTTGATAATGCACTCTGTATTTATAGAGGTGATTTAGGATATAGCCGTTGGAGAGCTAATCCAATCAGATCCTCTATTTAGGAAAGCTTCAATCAATCAATTACCTAATTGATTGATTGGGTTGGTGAGATCCTTGGATTGATTGACTTCAAGACTTTCCAATCCTGATCTTGTTGACTTTATTTGAATCACCAACGGTCAATAGCCTCCAATGCCATCCTTTGATTCTCTCCAGAGAAGGCAATACTAGACACCAGGCAACCTTGATGTCTTCTGGTCCTGATCTGGTTATGAAACATATAGCTCATCAGAATCAGGAGATGATTCTGAGCATCTTTTGTTTCACCAGACACGTCTGGTCCGGACTCGTCTGGTTCTGGGAAAAGTTCTCTGCCTCTGGTCAGTCTCATCTGGTGAAGTCCTCTGGTGAGTCCTCTGGTCTGTCTCCTGGTGACTCTTCTGGTGACTCTTCTGGTGAGTCTTCTGGTCTGGCAGTTCCCCCTAGACTAAGTCCTAATCTAGATCATCATCTGGCTAACAGGTCCAGATGGTCCTATTACAACTTCTGGTTTATTTTTAACTCATCAAAACTATACAATTTTTATCCTAACAATTTCCCCTATTTTGATGGAGTTAAAACAAAAACCAGAACTGATCAAAAATAAAACTTAAGCATAAAAACAGTAAAAGGATAAGACCTTAGAATAGATCTTATCTGGCAAACAATTAAGACAACAAGAGGTTGTCTTTTGAACAGAGAAGATATGATGCTTTCATTAATAATAAGGATAAAAGTGATTACAGATTACAAAGCATGTCTGGTCCTATCTAAGCATATCTTCTGTTCTCTTTAGGTACCAGGAACCAGTCAAGGAATCTATCTTGAATGGCCTTCAACTCTGCAGAAGATGTTGGAGTGAAATTGACCAACACCTTAGTCTTGTACAACTTCTTCAATTCAGCCCAATCAACCTGGTCTCCTACCATTGGGGTGTTGAGATAATGGAATTCAGGGGCAGTGACCTCCAGGTTGAACTCTATAGTTGAATCCATCAGCTGCTTGTAAAGATCTGCATCATAGGCTTTCATCCAAGAATGGAAGGTTATGTTGATGAGAGCATCATCCTCTAGTGGAGGCCTCTGGATGTAGTGTTGAATGAACCATAGAGTCTTGGCTTCTCTCCACTTCTCTATCAGAGGAACAGGCACAGTAGAGTCAAAGGACCCTTCTGTCCTGAGAGGCAAGATGTTCATTACCTCAACAGGTGCCTTCTTCTTCTGACAGGATCCACTGGCACCAGGAGTGATACCAGCTTCTCTGCTCTTCTTATTTTTCCTCCTAACATATCGGAGCCTCTGCTCTTCATCTATGTTCTTCCTTATTCTGGCTTGCCTCTCTTCAGGCGTCTCTTCCTTGAATCTCTTCTCTGCTTCTTCAACAACAGATTCAAGGAAGCTCTTCTTGACTTTCCTTATCTTCTTCTTAGCAGGTCCAGAGATAGAGATAGGATCCTGCTCTGCTTCTGATGATTCCTCTTCTGCAGCAAGTTGCTTAGCCATGGTAAGGGATTTGAGCTCTTCTTTCTTCTTCTTCTGCAGCTCAGCCTGGGCCAAGGTGTTCTCTAGCAGGTCCAGACGAGCTCCATTGCTAAAGAGGGTCCCATTAGTGATCTTCGCCAGATCAGTTCTGGCCTTCTCTTCCCCCTTTTTAACTTCATCAATAAGGGGCTCCACCACCTGCCTAATGAGATCAGGCAAGGCAGTGATGGAGGAAGAGTGAAGATCACGCAATTGCCTTGCTTCCTCCAGGTAAGTTTTTGACTCTGCAACCAGCCTCTCCTGCTTCTCCAACATCTCCTGGAGGGAGTCCTTTAGCTTAGCAGTCTGCAGCATTTGGGAAGCCATCTCCACCTTCAGCACAGAGACTGGCCTCAGTTGCTCAAGCACATGCTCCTGGAGCTGCTTCTGGCTGTGCATAACATCCAGCTTGACCAGGAGACCATTGGCCTTGAAAGAGGCTTTTGCAGCTGCGAAAGTAGACTTGATCTGCTTCAAAAAGATCCTCCTCTCCTGCCGGATCTGGTGCTCAATCATAGCAGGGGCCATGTGTTGAATTGCCTTAGAAAACCGCCCAATCTGCATGATTTGCTCATTGAAAAATGTCTTCATCTTCTGCAGCACGACAGGAGTGACATCAAAGTCTTCCTCATCTGAATAGAGCTCTGGAGGGAAGACGAAGTGAGGGCCAAATTTGTAGGAGGGGCCCTCTGGAGTGATCATAACCCCTCTTTGGATGAGCAGAGTGTGAATCAAGACCTTGGCTGCTATAGGGGTCTCCAGCTCAGCTGGGTTCTGGATGTTCAGCCTCTGTTTTAGATCAATCTCCCATGCAGTGAAGTTGGAGGGACTCATTTCCTCAAGCAACAACATGAGGTCCTCCACATCTTCAAGTCTGGCCTTGCTCCAGACCTTGGCATCAGTCAACTCTGCCAAAAGGGGTAAGTGCTCCAACAGAATAGGGAAATGCTCTCTTAGCCAGAGCTGAGCACTTACACTTATACTCTGCCTAATGGGACCCATTTCTACAGATGAGAAAGTGAAAGGTCTGGGCCCAGAGGCAGAGGAGGATGGGGCTAAGGCCTCCGGCTCCAGTGAAGCATCCTCATCTTCACTATCATCGCTGGTTAAACAGGTGGGAGAGGGAGGGGCAGGGAAACCCAGAGCCATAGAGATGGTTGGGTCCTGTTCTGTATGAGATTGGGGAGGGGAAGGAATTTGAGAGGTAGATGTGGAAGGAAGGGGTTGTTCTGCACCAGAAGAAGTAGATGGTACTTCTGGTACAGAAATAGGGATGGGAGTTTGAGAAGTGGGAGAGGGAGGCAGGGGAGGTTCAGCACCAGAAGTGGAAGGCACCTCTGGTACAGGGGCTGAGGAGAAGTGTTTGTGGTAAGAGGTTTTTGGGAAGGTGGGGGAGAAGATGTTTGGGTAAGAATGGTGGAAGAGGTGAAAATAGGGGTATCTGGGAGGGTCTGCTCTGGTGAGGCAATGGGGGCACCAGAAGCAGATGGGGGATTTTGTTGGAGTTATACGTGAAAGTATGCTTTTACTTTGTATAACTCGTGTATCAAACACTTGTTTATGAGAATAATTCTTTTATCACATTTGCTTTAGATATGATTGAATGTTGAATTTCTATTGCAAACCGTTCAATATATGGTACTAGTTACATTGTAGTTAATGTGGTGATACCCGATCATGGAAGACAACATTAACTGTTTACTTGTAACTAAACGTACATGTTCACGACCTAGGTGGAATTGAACAATCCGCCGTGAAAGGTCGATGTGTAAGGCTCAGATTGGTCTGTCTTGACTAAGAGATTGCACTAGCACATTTAGTATGTGTTGAAGAGGACCTACAGTGAGGATAAATTCTTCTGTTCTGAAATATGAAGAATTAGACCTCAATGGTTGTTTATTTCTTAATCTCTGTCCCTTAAATAAGACCATGTGTGCTTAATGGTTATTGTTTTGATTCATGTTGGGTGAGAATCATTGTGACTTCGAACTTTGTGTCTTGGGCAGTAATATTAATCATACGACGGTTGCTAAGATTTAATACAGAGAAACGCGTGCGAGTACGGCTCGTGTGATTAGTCCCCTTGGTGGGCTCAAAAGTTTTATCGTACCAAATCTTGCAAGTGAAGAATCAGTTTCTTCGGTACGGATAATAATGTTGAGTTGTCTTTACTCCAAGGTGAAATATATTAATTAATTTAGAGCTATTCAGAAGCTTAATTAATTAATGGACTTGATAATCTTAAATTCGGGAAATAATAACCGGGAGCTCATATTATCGTAATATGGATTAAGATGGATAGTGCAATATTAATTTATTAGTGGTAATAATTAATATTAATGGATTTAATTATATTGGGGCTCAATATTGAAATTCAGAAGTCCATTAGGAGGTCCAATCTTAATTCTCCTTAAAGGCCCCTCAAGTAGCCCATTAAGTAACCCAATAATGATAAGGTGAATAAAATAAAATAAAATAATTATGCTGATTTTTCTAGTGTATTTTCGAAAATATGATTATTAGGAGAGATTAGATTTTGTTGATTTTCTTGGAAAGATATTATGGAAGATAAATATTCTTGGAATACAAGATTATCTCATATATTCAAGAAGATCCAAATCTTGGATTTTCTACCTATAATTTTCGAAAATTACAACCTTTTAGGAGGGTGAGATTTTTGTGGAATATTTTATTTTGGAGAAAAGAATATATGGGATATATTCAAGATTTCTTAGAGTCTAAGAAAATATTTTCTCCAAGCCCATATTCACTTGAAATTTTCGGCCCCTACCTCCTATAAATAGGGGATGGTTATTTCATCCCCAAGTACATAATTCCATGTGTTGGAAAAATCAAGAGCATAGATATTTTTCTTTTTCCTTAGTTATTTAAATTGTTCGATAGCATCTCCCACCGGTGATCGAATAAGGCGAAAGGGAATACTTGAGAAGGCTTTTGGGTTGGTAAAGCATGTACGTGTTAGTCCCGTTTATTCAAAGGTCAAGTTCTACGAGAGGTACGTTAATCACATATCATCTTGTTTATTTCCGCCATAGATTATATGTAAGTTAATTCAACATGCATGATGTAAATTTTGTTGTTGGAATTATTATTTGAATTAATTAGGATTAATTCATGCCAGTAATAATTGTATTTAAATTCGTATTTAAATTTCATCCCGAATAGATTCCGGGCATCCTATTTTTCCAACAACTGGTATCAGAGCCACGGTTTCGGGCTCTGATCTTTAAATTGGAATTTAAATTGTTAAACATTAAATTGAAATTGGATAGTAGAATTGCTAGATCTTTTTTGTAGGTATCCAATTGTCATGGTTTTAATGTTGTTATTTTTTTCATGCGTGTGAATTAATTGTTTTTAATTCAATTCGTTCGAATTCGTTTTTCTCGTGAGAAAATCCACGAGTAGATTAGTTGTTTTTATTTTGATTCGATCATTGTAATAGACTAGTCTAGATCTAGTATTTATTTATTTTTTGAAAAATAAATTGTAACTGGATCGTGATGAAGAACGAAGAATTAAAGACGGCGTACCCGGACGACGCATGCATGTGTGGCGCATGTATGGGCGTAAAATCATGCATGGGGTGAAAAAAACGAGAACGAACGGTGAAACCACGTGCACGGGGTGCGTGAAGCACACGACCCGCGCACGACGGGTAGCGCGCGCGCACGCGCATAGGGCTGCTGTCCGGCGCCCGGCGCTCTGCTGCCGTGGGCCGACGTGTGCCGTATATCGGGCCTTGGAATTTTTTTAAAATTTTTCCAGTTCTGCGTTTTTTTTTGTGTGATTTTAAACGTCGTCCTGAACCCCAAACGATGCTATTTTTGATGAAGTGTTGCTATTCAAGTGGGAGCGTGTCGAGACGAACGACGAATAGCAACAAGGACGATATTTCGCATCAAGACGTGAAGAAATTAAACCGTGACAATTGGATTTGAGTGCTCCAATGTGTTTAATTTTGTTTTGATGGATGTTTTATTTCGTGCACTTATTATTATTTGTTAATATGTGTTTGCATGAATGTTATTGTCCAAGAAAAACCTTACTTTCGAAAATTACTAAGTATGTTTAATTAATCGCAATTTTATTCCGGATATTAAAATTGGATTAATTTGGCCTCCATAATTTATTTATTTGTGAAGTTCTTTTGGAATACATTTCCCCCTCGGATCGGCCAAAAGAACGGATTTCACATGAATAAATTCTGAAAGGATGATTGTAGATTATTACTAGTGGCGGTATTGACCCTCACCACGAGTGGCTTGCTCAAAGCGAAATAATAATCCTGTATTTAATTATGGTTATTACTTAGGCATAGGGAATTGATATTAACTTACTCCCCTCGGAGTCCCTGTCAAGTTTTATGTGGTCAAAGTGGGAGCCAACTATTAATTTTGAATTAAGGATTTGTAACTTTTAAGTTTGTGATCCGCTTGAATGTATTTAAATGTATAGACCACCCCTCGTGGCGCATTTAAATTGTTTCGAGATGTTGGCTGATGCATGATTATATTGTTTTAAGGTTTCAATATAATTGATGTGATCGAATTATGTGATAATTTCGTATTTTTCTAGATATTGATATGAATGTATGTTTTATTCTCAGTTCATCATGTCGCAACCTTTTAATCCACTGTTTAATATACTTAAAGTTAATAAATTTATTGGAGTGATTTATATCGATTGGAAATGTTTTTTTTTAAAAAAAATGTGTCCTTACTGCACGAAAACACAATTGGGTTATTTACGTTAATATACCCGGCAAGCCTAATGATAAGTCAAGCAATGGGAAAAGGCAGATTATGATTGGAAGCGTGACAATGAACACATGAAGTGCATCATCTTGACATCTCTGTCTGAGGATTTGAGGCGCGTTCATGGAGACATTGTATTCGCTGTTGAAATCATGGAACACCTTGAAGAGATGTTTTTACATCAGAATCCCATAACTAATCAGTTCGCCAAACATGACTCGGTCAAGTTGGAAATGGTGGAAGGAACGCCCGTGAGGGAGCATGTTCTCGAGATAATGGCATACCTTAACAAGTTGGAAGTACTTGGTGCGGATTTTGATTGATTTCATATATCATTCTCTACCGAGAAGCTTTGAGTAGTTTCATCTGAACTGTCAGATGAATGAACGGACAAGGCGTTTGCCCGAGCTCTTGCAAGCTTTAGTTTCGGTGGAGGTGATATTGGAGCACCAGTCTAGTGCTATGGTGGCTAATGGTTCGTCTACCTCTTTTGGTCCCAAGGGAGGGAAAAAGAGGAAGAGAACCAAAGGCGGGATCCAAGCAAATCCAATTGTTGCGAAAGGCAAATGGAAAGGCTAGCATCAAAGGGGAAGTATTTTAGTTGCGGTGAGAGAGGACAATGGAGGTCTGCCTGTTCCAAGCCTAAGAGGCTAGGAAAGTTAGGTAATTCACACACCCTAGTTTTCGAAACTTGTGAAGTGGCGTATGCTGTCTATTGGTGGATAGTGGATACGAGAGCTACTGATCACATTTATTTCATGGGTTCAAGCTAACCTGACGACTTAACGGAAGTGAGATCCCCATCACATCGGGCAATGCTACGTGAGTGGCAGCTGAAGCAGTGGGAGAAGTGCGCCTATCTTTTGAAGATAGAGTTATGGTCTTGAGAGACGTTCTTCATGTTCCTAGTTTAGAAAGAACTCAACCTTCAGTTTCTAAACTGTTTTGAATAGATACTCAGTTTCTTTTAATAAGGATGTTATTATTTCTTGAAACGATGAGTTTATCTGTTCCGGAACTTTAATGGATGATCTTTATACCATTATTTGGGCACACCACTCACAAAATTGAATCTAATAACACATCGATTATTTCGAGTAATAAAAGGAAGCATTCTTCGGACATGAACGAAACACTTTTATGGCATCTTAGATTAGGTCATATTAATCTAATGCGGATACAAAGGTTGGTGAAAAATGAATCCTTGGAGTCACTTCAAGTTGAGTCATTTCCAACTTGTGAATCCTGTTTAGAGGGTAAAATGACCTAGAGGGCATTTGGAGCCAAGGGGAAAAGAGTCACCAAAGTGTTAGAACTCGTTCATACCGATATGTGTGGTTCAATGACGATCATAGCAAGAAGGGGTATGAGTAATTTGATGATTACTCGAGAAATGGATACATCTACCTTATGATGCATAGGGAAAGAAGTATCAAGTTTCTACGATTTGATCGTGGAGGCGAATACCTTAGCGATGAATTCTTGAACTATCTATCGGACAAAGGGATTGTATCCCTGTTGACCGTACCGGGAACCCCTCAATAGAACGGTATGGCGGAACGAAGGAAGCAGACTCTTTTAGAAATAGTCAGATCCATGATGAGTTATTCGGATTTACCCAAATCGTTTTGGGTAACGCCTTGGAAACGGTGGCTTACATTCTAAACTTGGTGCCATCCAAATCGGTTCCTAAAACCCTAATGGAATTGTGGACCGGGCGCGAGCCCAGTCTAAGACACTTGCGGATTTGGGGTTGTCCGGCATACGTGCTAGACAAGGAAGCCGGTAAGTTGGATCCACGTTCGGAATTAAGGTTGTTTATAGGATACCCTGCAGGAACGAAATGGTGTATGTTCTATAGTCCCAAGGATCAAAAGACCGTGATTAGTTCGCACTTTAAATTCTTGGAGGAAGACTATATGAACAAAAGAAAGCCCAGAAGTGAGATTACCTTAGACGAGTTAAGAGAGCAAACTCCTATACCAAGTATACAAGATGATGTACCACACGTCACACCTTCACAACCGGAACCCCGTCGTAGTGGGAGGATCGCAAGGCAACCCGAGAGATTCATGGGAATTGGAGAATCTTCGGGTTTGATTCCCGGCGATGAATCAGACCCATGGACGTACGATGAGGCAATCCAAGACAAAGACGCGGAGGCGTGGCAAACTGCAATGGAAACCAAGATGGGTTCGATGGATCATAATCAAGTGTGGGAGTTGGTCGATCCATCCAATGGGGTAGAACCCATAGGATGTAAGTGGGTGTACAAGAGGAAAAGAGGACCGGACGGAAGGGTAGAGACCTTCAAAGCAAGGCTTGTGGCCTGTGGTCTGTAGCTATGCTTAAGTCCATCCGTATTCTCTTGTCGATCGCTACGCACTTAGATTACGAGATCTGGCAAATGGATGTCAAGACAGCTTTTCTTAACGGAAGTCTTGACGGGATCTATATGCAACAGCCCAAAGGTTTCATTGAAAAAGGTCAAGAGCACCTCGTATGCAAGCTTAAGAGATCCATTTATGGACTTAAGCAAGCATCGCGTACTTGGAACCAGTGTTTTGATCAAGTTATTAAGTCTTATTGGTTTGTGATCAAAACAAGTTCGAAAGTTGTGTGTATAAAAGGTGTGACGGAACTGCGGTGGTATTCTTAGTATTATACGTAGACGATATTCTGCTCATTGGAAATAATGTAAAGGTATTGTCAGACGTAAGGGTATGGCTGTCAAAACAATTTGATATGAAGGACTTAGGGGAAGCCGGTCACATCCTTGGGATCAAGATCACTCGCGATCGCAAGAAGAGGATGTTGGGCTTATCGCAAGTTTCATACAAAGACACTGTTTTGAAGCGATACAACATGCAAGATTCCAAGAAAGATTTTGTACCTTTTAGGCACGGAATCCATCTATCCAAAGAAATATGCCCTAAGACGCAAGTGGAGATAGATGACATAAAAGACATTCCATACGTTTCGGACGTAGGAAGTCTTATGTATGCAACGTTGTGTACGAGACCGGATATCTGCTTTGTTGTGGACATGATGGCAAGATATCAAAGTAACCCCGGGAAAGCACATTAGATTGCAATTAAATGCGTTCTTTAGTTTCTGAAAAGAACTTGGTATGGAATGCTGATTTAACAGTCAGACGGTCTAATTCCCATGGGATACACGGACTCAAATTTCCAATCAGGCATAGACTCCAGAATAACTACCTCGGGTAGTGTGTTTTGCATGGGAGAAGGAGCCATGACATGGAGAAGCGATTAGTCGCTGATTCGACCATGAAAACCGAATAAGTAACTGCTTATGAAGCAGCGAAAGAAGCGGTTTGGCTCAAGTACTTCTTAGTGGACTTGGACGTTGTTCCGAATTTGCCCGACAAGATAAACTGTCTTTTGTGACAATGTCGGAGCAGTTGTCAATTCAAGGGAACCGAGAGCCCACAAGGCCAGCAAACACATTGAAAGAAAACACCATCTTATACGAGAAATCGTTAAGAGATAAGATAAAGAGGTGGCAAAGATAAATGACGAAGGACAACCTAGCGGATCCATTCACAAAGGGTCTGCCTCAGAGTACATTCGAGAGACATGTGGATGGAATGGGAGTCAAGACTATTCCCAATCTGCTTTAAGTATAAGTGGGAGGAATTATTAGGTTAGTGTAGGTTGACATGAGATGTCACGTAGAGCTACTACACTAAGACATGCGTGATGTATACTAAAAGCAGACTTTAAGTATAAGTGGGAGATTGTTGGAGTTATACGTGAAAGTATGCTTTTACTTTGTATAACTCGTGTATCAAACACTTGTTTATGAGAATAATTCTTTTATCACATTTGCTTTAGATATGATTGAATGTTGAATTTCTATTGCAAACCGTTCAATATATGGTACTAGTTACATTGTAGTTAATGTGGTGATACCCGATCACGGTAGACAACATTAAATGTTAACTTGTAACTAAACGTACATGTTCACGACCTAGGTGGAATTGAACAATCCGCCGTGAAAGGTCGATGTGTAAGGCTCAGATTGGTCTGTCTTGACTAAGAGATTGAACTAGCACATTTAGTATGTGTTGAAGAGGACCTACAGCGAGGATAAATTCTTATGTTCTGAAATGTGAAGAATTAGACCTCAGTGGTTGTTTATTTCTTAATCTCCGTCCCTTAAATAGGACCGTGTGTGCTTAATGGTTACTGCTTTGATTCATGTTGGGTGAGAATCATTGTGACTTCGAACTTTGTGTCTTGGGCAGTAATATTAATCATACGACGGTTGCTAAGATTTAATACAGAGAAACGCGTGCGAGTACGGCTCTTGTGATTAGTCCCCATGGTGGGCTCAGAAGTTTTATCGTACCAAATCTTGCAAGTGAAGAATCAGTTTCTTCGGTACGGATAATAATGTTGAGATGTCTTTACTCCAAGGTGAAATATATTAATTAATTTAGAGCTATTCAGAAGCTTAATTAATTAATGGACTTGATAATCTTAAATGCGGGAAATAATAACCGGGAGCCCATATTATCGTAATATGAATTAAGATGGATAGTGCAATATTAATTTATTAGTGGTAATAATTAATATTAATGGATTGAATTATATTGGGGCTCAATATTGAAATTCAGAAGTCCATTAGGAGGTCCAATCTCAATTCTCCTTAAAGGCCCCTCAAATAGCCCATTAAGTAGCCCAATAATGATAAGGTGATTAAAATAAAAGAAAATAATTATGCTGATTTTTCTAGTGTATTTTTGAAAATATGATTATTAGGAGAGATTAGATTTTGTTGATTTTCTTGGAAAGATATTATGGAAGATAAGTATTCTTGGAATAGAAGATTATCTCATATATTCAAGTAGATCCAAATCTTGGATTTTCTACCTATAATTTTCGAAAATTACAACCTTTTAGGAGGGTGAGATTTTTGTGGAATATTTTATTTTGGAGAAAAGAATATATGGGATATATTCAAGATTTCTTAGAGTCTAAGAAAAGATTTTCTCCAAGCCCTTATTCACTTGAAATTTTTGGCCCCTACCTCCTATAAATAGGGGATGATTATTTCATCCCCAAGTACATAATTTCATGTGTTGGAAAAATCAAGAGCATAGATATTTTTCTTTTTCCTTAGTTATTTAAATTGTTCGATAGAATCTCCCACCGGTGATCGAATAAGGTGAAAGGGAATACTTGAGAAGGCTTTTGGGTTGGTAAAGCGTGTACGTGTTAGTCCCGTTTATTCAAAAGCCAAGTTCTACGAGAGGTACGTTAATCACATATCATCTTATTTATTTCCGCCATAGATTATATGTGAATTAATTCAACATGCATGATGTAAATTTTGTTGTTAGAATTATTATTTGAATTAATTAGGATTAATTCATGCTAGTAATAATTGTATTTAAATTTGTATTTAAATTTCATCCCGAATAGATTCCGGGCACCCTATTTTCCCAACAGATTTTGGGGAAGGTTATCTGGGGGAGAGGTTGATGGGGTAACAAGGTTTATGGGGTTAGAGGTAGGGATAGGGAGGATTACCTCTTCAGATGGGACTGGAGCAGAGGAGTCCTGCATGATTCTGGCAGCTTCATCAATGGCTTGCTCCAGTGCATCCCCAAGATCAGAGCCAGAGTCTGAATCTTGAAGAATGGCCCTCTTGGCCTTGGACTTCTTCTTCTTCAGAGGCTCAACCTCTTCTTCATCTTCCTCCTCTGATGGCTCATCCACCAGAAGTGTCCTTGGAACCCTTCTGCCAGTCCTTGGTTTCTTGGCAGACACCTTCTTGGCCTCCTCTGGCCTCTTCCTCTTGGAAGCTCCTGCCTTCTTGGCAGCTTCAGCACCTTCACCCTTCTTCTTCAAAATATCAAGAAGGGGAATCTGGTCCTCCTCTGAGGAACCAGAGAAAACAACGGTTGAGGAACCAGTTGCTTCAGCAGCCTTCTTCTGGCCCTTCTGCTTCTGCTGCTGCTTCTGCCCCTTTGCAGGTGAGGGAATAGCTTGAAGGGAAGGGGCAGGGATGGCTTGCTCACCATCAGAATCAGGATGGTCATGGAGAGGACCATCCTTAGAAAGCAAAACCTTGGACTTATGGAAGCCCTTGCACCAGGTATCTTTCCACTTCTTCTCCGGAAAGAGTGAGTCCAAGATCAATGTAAACTTGGTCCCAAGGGAGACATTTGCATTGAAGAAGAATTGTTGCTCCCCTGGCTTGCTGGGACATTCCTCCTTCTGAACCTTCAACTTGTTCTTCCGTAATACTCCCCAGAAGAACTCTGTCCAGTTGCATTGGGCACCATCCAAAATGGCCCTCATAACACAGAGCCTGCCAGTAAAGATGGCATCTGTGCTATGACTCTCGCACATCAAAATCTTCACCACAATGTCAAACAGCACCTTATACTTCTGCCTCATATGTTTGTCCAAGAAGCCCTTGGTCAGATTCTGGCATGAATTTCTGGAAAAAAGCTTGAAGGATTCCAACGCTTCTCCTTCCTTGTACTTCAATGGGTCCACACCCTCCGCGGAAATGTTACCAAAAATACTACAGAAATTAGCCTTTGAGAAGACAACATCCTCTTTATCAAGCTTGGAGGAAATATGATCGTCATGGATCTTGATTCGCACCCTGCTCATCCAGAGAGGAGTAATGCTCACTCCAGAGGGCCCCACTTACAAGTTTGGTCCTCATTTTGTCTTCCCTCCAGAGCTATATTCAGACGAGGAAGATTTTGAGATGTCTCCTGCCGTGCTCCAGAAGATGAAAGTTTTCTTCAATGAGCAAATCATGCAGATTGGGCGCTTTTCAAAAGCTATTCAACATATGGCCCCTGCCATGATAGAGAACCAGATCAAGCATGAGAGGAGAATCTTCCTAAAGCAGCTAAAGTCTTCTCTGGCAGAGGTAAAGGCTTCTTTTAAGGCTAATGGCTTATTCGTCAAGCTGGATGTCATGCATAGCCAGAAGCAGCTACAAAAGCACGTGCTGGAGCAGTTGAGACCTGTCTCTGTGCTCAAAGTGGAGATGGCCAGCCAGATGATTCAAACTGCAAAGCTGAAAGACTCCCTCCAGGAGATGTTGGAGAAGCAAGAGAGACTTTTTGCAGAGTCTAAAGCTTACCTGGAGGAGGCCAAGCAGCTGCGTGATCTTCACTCTTCCTCCAACACTGCCTTGCCTGATCTTATAAGGCAGGTAGTGGAGCCCCTCCTTGATGAAGTTAAAAAGGGGGAAGAGAAAGCCAGAACTGATCTGGCGAAGACCACAAATGAAACTCTCTTCAGCCATGGAGCTCGTCTGGACCTGCTGGAGAATACATTGGCCCAGGCGGAGTTGCAGAAGAAGAAGAAGGAAGAGCTCAAATCTCTTTCCATGGCTAAGCAGCTTGCTGCAGAAGAGGAGTCTGAAGCAGAGCAGGATCCAATTTCCATCTCTGGACCTGCTAAGAGGAAGATAAGGAAAGTAAAGAAGAGCTTCCTTGAATCTGTGGTTGAAGAAGCAGAGAAGAGATTCAAGGAAGAGTCGCCTGAAGAGAGGCAAGCAAGGATAAGGAAGAACATAGATGAAGAGCAGAGGCTCCGATATGTTAGAAGGCAAAATAAGAAGAGCAGAGAAGCTGGCATCACTCCTGGTGCTAGTGGATCCAGCCAGAAGAGAAAAGGGCATGTTGAAGTCATGAACATCCTTCCTCTCAGGACAGAAGGGTCCTTTGACTCAACTGTTCCTGTGCCTTTGATAGAAAAATGGAGAGAAGCCAAGACTCTCTGGTTCATTCAACATTACATCCAGAGACCTCCACCAGAGGATGATGCTCTCATCAACAGGACCTTCCACTCTTGGATGCAGACATATGATGCAGATTTGTACAAGCAGTTGATGGATTCAACCATTGAATTCAACCTGGAAGTCACTGCTCCTGAGTTCCATTTTCTCAACACTCCAATGGCAGGAGACCAGGTTGATTGGGCTGAGCTGAAGAAACTGTACAAGACCAAGGTGTTGGCAAACTTCACCCCATCATCTTCTGCAGAGTTGAAGGCCATTCAAGACAGGTTTCTTGACTGGTTTCTGGTGCCCAAAGACAACAGAAGATATGCTTAGAATAGGACCAGAAATGCATTGTAATCTGTAATCATCCTTGTCCTTTCTATCAATGAAAATCTTATATCTTCTCTGTTTAAAAGACAACCTCTTGTTGTCTTAATTATTTGCCTGATAAGATCTATTCTAAGGTCTTATCCTTTATATGTTTTCTTGCTTAAATCTTCTTTGTGATCAGTTCTGGTAGTGTTTTAACTCCATCAAAAAGGGGGAAATTGTTAGGATAAAAATTGTTAGTTTTGATGAGTTAAAACAAACCAGAAGATGTAATAGGACCATCTGGACCTGTTAGCCAGATGATGATCTAGTTTAGGACTTAGTCTAGGGGGAACTGCCAGATCAGAAGACTTCACCAGAAGAGTCACCAGAAGACCCCTCCAGAGGACTTCACCAGAGGACTCCACCAGAAGACTTCACCAGATGAGATCAGACCAGAGGCAGAGGACCTTCCCCAGACCAGACGAGTCCGGACCAGACGAGTCTGGTAGAACATAAGATGCTCAGTTTGATCCCCTGACTCTACTGAGTATTCTGGTTCTTGACCAGATGAGGACCAGAAGACACCGAGGTTGCCTGGTGTCTGGTCTTGCCTTCTCTATTGAGAATCAGAGTTAGGCAGAGGAAGCTATTGACCGTTGGTGATTCAAATCAAGTCAACAAGATCAGGATTGGAAAGTATTTGAAGATAATCAATCCAAGGATCCCACCAACCCAATCAATCAATTAGGGAATTGATTGATTGAGGCTTCCTTATATAGAGGATCTGATTGGATTAGCCCTCCAACAGCTAGCCCTAATCCCCTCTATATATACAAGAGTGCAGATCAAGAAAAAGCTCTAGAGACTCTACACGCGCACATAGCATACTAAGCTTTTTGATCACTACGCATTTGCACTCACTTTGTTCTTAATTACTCATCCAACTCGTAAGGAGTTTATATACTCAACCTGTTCATCTTGTTAGACAAGGTTGGAGTAAGTTTGTCTTTAGATCGAAGTTAGATCTAAAGAGATTGTAAGAAGGTGCTGGTACTTCGGAAATTCCAGTAAGTAGTGAGTTTGTTGGTTGGATAGTGAGACCCCTTTGATCAAGGGAGAGTGGACGTAGGATATTCAGATCCGAACCACTATAAATACGGTGTTATTTATTGCTTTCTTTAATACCTGTTGTTTATTATTTGTGCTCTTAGAAAAGATTTTCTCTAAAGACATTTTTGTTTTAAAGGCTTCCGCAATTAATCAATCTAGTGGGACCAACAAGTGGTATCAGAGCAGTGTGTCCAACGACCACTGCTTTGTAAAGCTTTTGGTGGTCACCGGGCAGATCCATTGCTCTTAAAGTGCTTTTGTTAAAGTTCTTATTATTTCCCAAATTTTATTTAAAATGTCTGCAAAATCTTCTTATAAGAGTCGCAAATTGCCTGAGTTCTCATTTGAGGACTATAGCCACTGGAGCTTCATGATGAGTAATCATCTGGGAGCTATCCACCACCGCATGTTAGATATGGTAGAGAGTGGCCCCATTAAATTTTACTGGACTCCTATTGATAGTGGCAGGTCAGAGTCCAGAGAAGAAACTAGCGATGCTGCAGAGGATAGAGTTCCCAGACAACGAATCCTCAAAAAGAAAGAAGAACTTGACAACGATGAGAGAAAGCTATATAACCTGGACCAGGTGGCAAGAACCGAGATTATTAACACTCTCACCAAGGAGGTAATAGAGAAGGTCAGAACCTGTGTCACTGCGAAGGAGATGTGGGACAAACTTGCAATTCTCTGCGAGGGAACAGAGAAGATTAAAGATAACAAGCTCCAGGCTGTTCAACACTCGTTTGATACATTCAAAATGAAACCAGACGAGACCATAGACCAGCTGGACATGCGCCTCACAAACCTCCTAAACAAGGCTAGTGCCTTAGGTAAGACCTACTCTGAAAAGGAAATTAATAGTAAAATTTTGCGTTCACTAACTAGCAGGTGGAGAATCAAAGTTACTGTGATCAAGGACAACAAGGATCTCAATACTCTGGATCATCATCTTCTGTTGTCTGATCTCAAAGCTTACGAATATGATCTTCAAGAGGAGGATCAAACAGAAGAGGTTTCCTCTTCTGGCCAGAAAGGAGTTGCATTCTCTTCAACTCTCAAGCCTGATGTCAAGCCAAAGGAGTCTACTTCAGATGACTTGAGCCTCAAGGAGCAGGTAGCACTTCTAACTCGTAAATTAGATAAAATGAGTTCAAAGTATGGCAGGTACAAAAGGCATTGGAAGGAGTCTACCAGAGACATGAAGAGTTCTTTCAAGCCTGCAGAGAAGGAGAGACATCTGGAGACTCAAGGGAGACCAGATTCAGAACTCCAGAGAGGAGGAGAGATGACAACCCTGGCAGCTCTGGGAAATCAGATTATCAGAGGAGGGATGGTAGCTCTGGTAGACCTGACTACCAGAGGAGAGAGAGTAGTCCTGCCAGATCAGACTACAACCAAAGGAGGAGAGAGCCAAGTCCTAGTCCCAGAGGAGACAATGCCTGCTACACATGCAACAAAACTGGTCACTACAGTTATGATTGTCCTCAGCTTACTCCTAGGGAAAGAGAAGAGAAAAGAATCAAGAGAGACAGGAGATATGCAGACAAGAGAGCATTGCTGGCAGAAGCAGAGGAGGAGGATACTAGTTCCAGTTCTTCTTCTTCTGACTTTGGATCAGATGATGATGTGTGTCTCATGGCAGACATCACTGAGGTAAATGAAACTACTCTAGTTTTATCAAATTCCAAATGTACTGAATCCTCTAATTCATTTGGTAACTCCAGAGAGTCTGATATGCAACAAATGCTATCAGATCTCCAAAATTGTGTCCAACTTTGTCAAAAACTTGAGAAAGAGAATGGTAGGCTCAGAGCTGAAGTTCAATCTCTCTCTCATGAGCACAAATCCACCAGAGAACTCATGAAAGATCATTCCAAAGAAGTCTCTGAACTTCAGGATAAGATCACAGAAAGAGATACTCTGGTAGATCAACTCATGAAAGAAAGGACCTCTCAAGAAGATGAGATCAATGAACTTAGAGCCAAATACCAGACTCTTATCAAGGGAAAACAAGTTGCTCACAACATAGAGGAGATACTTATGCCCAGAGAAGCTCCTAAGATACCATCTGTTGTATCTATCATATCAGAGTCTTCTCAGCGCATTTGTGATAAGAGTGGTTTAGGATATTCTGGAATTACCACTAAAACTCATAAATACCTTTATAATAAAGACAAGTCTGTAAGAGCTGGTAAATTGGTAGAAATCTGGAATGATAAAGACTTAACTGGTAATGGTTACAAGGTGGTTCACAATCCTGATTGGAAAAGGAATCACTCTGTTAATCACATAACAAATGGTCCAGAAGAGTTGACTGTTCTGGAAGAGAAGATGCTAGAGAATAAGTGTCAACAAGGGGAACCATTAAAGATTGATGGTTCTGTGAACAATGAGTCCCAAGGAGTAGAAATTACTCAAATTGGAGGACCCCAGAGAAATCCTCAAAGGGAACCTAAACAGATTAGGGGACCTCAAAAGAAACACTCAAGAAAGGGGAATACCAATCAGAGTAACAACTACCAGAGAAGGAATAATGTTCAACAGAACCAGGTACCCCAGAGACAATTTTCTCAGAGGAATCAATTCCAGAATAGGTATACTCAAAGGAACTATAATCACCAAAGCAAGTCTAATTATCAGAACCAGAGGAGGTCTTCCAGACCCATCTATAGAAAACCAACTGATCTGGGTAGTTATGACACCAGAGATGGTTCTTCTAGGATGTACCCTTACAACCAGACCTTTAAGACCATGTCTTTGAGGCAGGCCATTCCAAAGGCCAGATTTGAGAAAAGGTACACCAGACCTGTTTATAATAAAGGTGTCCTTATCAGACCAGTAGCTCAATATGTCATTGTCAGAGGACATGTGCTGGTAGATAGATTTGGAAGGAAGATAAGATCTCCTCATCCATCAAGGGATGATCTTTATCTATGGATTCCTACAAGACCTGCAACTAACCAATCAGGACCCAGCACTAGTAGGGGACCTAATTGACTTCTCTGCAGGTAGATAAGAGTCCATTGGAGAAAGGATTTTCAAGCAACCATGTCTGGTACATTGATAGTGGATGTTCCAAGCACATGAATTTCCAGAAAGATAATCTCCAAGATTTCAAGCCATTGAATGGACCAAGAGTGATGTTTGGTGACAACAACTATGGAGTCACCAGAGGAGTTGGAAAGTTGACCTTCAATGGAGTATCTGTAGATGAAGTCTACTACGTAGAAGGACTCAAGCATAATCTGCTTTCAGTATCCCAATTCTGTGACAAGGGATACTCAATTTTATCAGTTGCCCAAGAAATGCATGCCTAGTTGCAAAAGGATCTGCAGAGAATAGCTGGATTTGGCACAAGAGATTGTGTCATCTTAACTTCAAAACACTGAATAAGATTGCCAGAAAAGGTCTCATTCGAGGTCTTCCTAATGAAGTGTTTAAGAAGGATCAGGTTTGTGGTTCATGCCAGAAGGGTAAACAACCCAAGACTTCCTTTAAGGATGTCCAGAGCACAACCACAACCAGAGTGCTTCAACTACTTCACATGGACCTGTTTCTCTCTTAGTTTCAGTGGAATGAAGTACACCTTAGTGATAGTAGATGACTTTTCAAGATACACTTGGGTAGTGTTCTTGTTTAAGAAAAATGAAACTATGACTAAGCTGCCAGAGTTCTTCAAGCAGATTCAGAATGAGCAGAACCAGAGCATAGTCAGAATCAGAAGTGACAAAGGAACAGAGTTTTTGAACTCACACATTGCAGATTACTGCAAGGATCATGGGATTTTTCATGAGACATCTGCTGCCAGAACACCTCAACAAAATGGAGTAGCAGAAAGGAGGAATAGGACCCTCAAAGAAGCTGCAAGAACACTTCTGGCAGAATACAGCACTCCACAGAGATTTTGGGCAGAGGCCATCAATACAGCTTGCTACACTCAGAACAGATGCCTGATTGCCCAGAGACATAATAAGACTCCATATGAGGTATGGAAAGGTAAAACCCCATCTGTTTCATATTTTCATGTTTTTGGATGTAAGTGTTTCATCCATGACAATGGGAAATCTAAATTAAGAACCTTTGATGCTAAAGTGACTGATGGAATATTTTTAGGATATTCCAGCACCAGTAAAGCTTTTAGAGTTTTTAATAAGAATTCACTTTGTGTGGAGGAAACACCTCATGTTGTTTTTTATGAATCTATTTTTGAGTTCAAGGTGGATTCTAAGTCTTCTGATGAGACCCAGAATCAGACAACACCCAGAGTTATCAAAGTTAATCCACCTGTTCTTGATTCAGATTCAGATGATGACCCATCTCCTGGTTCTCTGAAGCAGCAGCCTTCACAAGGAGCAGAACCAGAAGAGGTTGGAACTCCTGTAGGGGGAAGCTCTTCTGCAGGTGGTGATAATCACCAAGGTACTGCAGAAGATGATCAACCAGGCAAGACCACGGGAAGGAGGACCCTGGTTGATCACCCCAATGACCTAATCCTTGGAGATCCAACTAAGGGTGTCCAGACTAGGAGAACTCTTAACTTAGCTGCCTTATTCAGTTGCTATGTGTCCTTGATTGAGCCTAAGAACATTAAGGAGGCACTGAAAGATTCAAATTGGATTGTTGCTATGCAGGAGGAGTTGAATCAATTCACCAGACAGGATGTTTGGGAGCTGGTAGACAGACCAAGACATCAAAAGGTGATAGGCACTAAGTGGGTTTTCAAGAATAAGAAAGATGAGAATGATGTTATTACTAGGAACAAGGCAAGGCTAGTGGCTCAGGGCTACTCTCAGTCTGAAGGAATAGACTATGATGAGACATTTGCTCCTGTTGCCAGACTAGAAGCCATCAGATTGTTCTTAGCATATGCTGCTCACATGAAGTTCAAAGTATACTAGATGGATGTGAAATCTGCCTTTCTTAATGGGATTCTCATTGAGGAAGTGTATGTGGAACAACCTCCTGGTTTTGAACAAGGTGACAAGGTGTTCAAGCTTAAGAAAGCTCTTTATGGGCTGAAGCAGGCACCCAGAGCATGGTATGACACTCTATCTCAATTTCTTCTGGACAATGGTTTTACTAAGGGTAAGATTGATAGGACCTTGTTTAGGAAAGAAGAAGGAAAGGACATCCTTCTGGTCCAAATATATGTTGATGACATCATATTTGGATCCCCTAACAAGAAGCTGTGTGAGAAGTTTGGTGAACTCATGCAGAGTCAGTTTGAGATGTCCATGATGGGTGAGATGAATTACTTTTTAGGTTTGCAGGTTAAGCAATCAGAGAAGGGAATTTTTATTAATCAAGCTAAGTACACTAGAAACATGTTAGAGAAATTTGGAGTAGGATCTAGCAAAGCAGCCAAGATCCCTATGATGACAAATTTCAACATGGATCCAGATGAGTCTGGAGAGAGTGTGGACCAGACTCAGTACAGAGCACTTATTGGTTCTCTTCTGTACCTGACTGCGAGCAGACCAGATATTACCTTTGCCGTAGGTGTTTGTGCCAGATTTCAAGCTAATCCCAAGAAAAGTCACTTGGAAGCAGCAAGGAAAATTTTGAAATATCTTAAGGGAACAGTGAACTTAGGCTTATGGTATCCTGCAGATGACAATTTAGAATTGAGTGGTTATTCAGATTCAGACTATGGTGGATGCAGAATAGATAGGAAATCTACAAGTGGAACATGCCAATTTCTAGGGAATAAATTGGTATCCTGGTTTTCTAAGAAGCAGACTTCAGTTGCTACATCAACAACAGAAGCAGAGTACATGGCTGCAGGGAGCTGTTGTTCTCAACTACTTTGGATTAGTCAACAGCTTAGGGATTACCAGATTAGAGCCAAGGATATTCCTATATTCTGTGATAGTAATAGTGCCATTGCAATTACCCAGAATCCAGTTCTTCATACCAGGTGTAAACATGTTGATATAAGGCATCATTTTATCAGAGATCATGTTGAGAAGGGAGATATAAGGATGGAAAAGATTGCTACAGAGAAGCAGAGAGCAGATATCTTAACCAAGCCTTTGGCTGAGACCAGATTCAGAGAGTTGGCTTTTGAATTAGGATTGTTGGATCCAGAGACAGATTTGTTTTAGGGGGAACATCAGAGAAGTATCCTTTATTTCTACTTTATTGCATATTCTTTATTTCGTTTAAAACTAACATACCTACAGATTAGACATATCAGAGAAGGTACCAGATAAGGTATGCACCAGGTGACACTTGTCCCAGATGAGGTGCTGAGTCAAATGTCCAGAATCTTCTCTGACCAGGACCAGATGAGTTTCATCAGAGGAGATGTACCATCAGATTAGCTGTGGTATCATCTGGTTACAATATCAGGTGACAGGTATGGTTTTACTTCTCTGGCCTCTGATCATTGGGATACACTTTTCAAATTAGTAAGTACACTCAAAACCTTTCAACTTCGGAGTGTATTTAAGACTAGGGTATAGGGCCTAGGCAATCATTTCGCTTTTTCTCTTGACTGCCACAAAACCCCTTTATGCCCCGTCCCAATGACTATGCCAATGCACCAGATTAAATCTGTATCTTGCCTTTCTTTGTGGCCATCGGATTTAATCACTGTGCAAAATGTCAATCAATTCAAATATTGATTTTGTTCCCTAATTTAATTTTGGTATTACACGCGTTCACACTTCATTTATTACTCGAGCCACGCGTATTACCCTATTTAAATCTAATTTTCTTACAATATGTCTTTTCACGTTTTCTTACTTTCAAGCCCTAACCTCTCTTTGCAAAGTTCTTCCCTTTCTCTCTCTCTCTCTCTCACAGATATGGCTCCTCCGTGTAATTTTGACCATGAATTGATGATGAAGAAACTCAAAATGGAGATGGTGGTTGACTTCTACACCACCAAGAACTCGTCTGCTCTTGCTATTTTGGAACTATTGAGGAGATCCGGAGTTGAGCAGTTGATCTCCACCATTCCCAGAGATTTTCGTACTCTTGACGGTTATGCGGCCCAGTTTTTGGTTCGCATGAAGATCAATGAAGACCATATTTCTTCAAAGATTGACAGGGAAGATTTGGTGTTTTCCAAGCATGATTTCTGTGCCCTGTTTGGAAACATTTCGGCGGAAGGAGTGGATCCTTTAACCTACAAGAAGGATGATATTGTGGGTTCCTTCAAACTATTCGCTCGTTCCTCTTGCCAGAATATCACGAAGGGATTTCTGGATAAGCATCTGAGGCAAAAGTACAAGGTACTTTTTGACATAGTTGTTAAAGTGTTGATGTGTGAAAATCACAGCACAGATGCGATCTTTAATGGAAGAATGTGTGTGATGAGAGCTTTGTATGACGGCGTCCAATGCAATTGGGCAGAATTCTTTTGGGGCGTCTTGAGGAAGAATAAGGCGAAGGTTAACAAGGAAGCTTGTCATTCCATTCCAGGGGAGATGCAGTTTTATTTCACTGCTAATGTTTCGTTGGGTACGAAACTTACCTTGATTTTGGACTCCTTGCTTCCAGAGAAGAGATGGAAGGAGTCTTGGTGCAAAGGCTTTCACAAGTCTAAGGTGCTATTCTCAAAGGATGGTCCCCTTCATGGCCATCCTGACTCTGATGGAGAAGAAGTCATCCCTGCCCCTCCTCTTCAGGCAGTACCCTCACCCGCTAAGGGGCAGAAGCAGCAGCCAAGGCAGAAGGCCCAGAAGAAAGCTGTTGGTGCAACTGGTTCCTCAACCATTGCCTTTTCTGGTTCCTCGGAGGAGGACCAGATTCCCCTTCTTAACATTCTTAAGAAGAAGGGTGGTGTTGATGATGAAGCTGTTAAGGCTGGGGCAGCCAAGAGGAAGAGGCCAGAGGAGGCCAAGAAGAAATCTGCCAAGAAACCAAGGACTGGCAGAAGAGCTCCCAAGAAAACCCTCCTGGTGGATGAGCCATCAGAGGAAGAGGAGGTTGAACCTCTTAAGAGGAAGCCCAGGGCCAAGAGGGCAATTCTACAGGATCATGACTCTGGATCTGATCTTGGTGAGGCCCTGGAGAGAGCTATTGATGAAGCTTCCCAGATTATGGAGGATACTCCAGAGCTCGTTGTGCCTGCTGGTGTTGACCCAGCAGAGGTAAACCCTTTCTTACCCTCCTCTACTTCCATTGATCTTGTCTCCCCCTCTACCTCCCCACCAGATACTCAAACACATCCCATCTCTTCTGCTCCTGGTGTTCCTTCATTCTCACCAGAGCAGACTCTCCCAGACACACCTACATTTTCTCCCTCTACCATTCAGACCCAAACACCTTCTCCCCCAACTTCCCAAACACATCTTCCCACAAACCCCTCTCCCCCACCTTCTGTACCAGAGGTACCCTCAACCTCTTCTGGTGCAGAAATCCCCCCTCCAAACACTTCCACCTTCCAGATACCTCCTACACCTTCTGTACCAGATGTTCCATTATCTTCTGGTGCAGAGCAACCCGTTCCTACACCCTCTACTTCACAAAATCCTAACCCTCCCCAAACCCATACAGACCAGGACCCAACCATTTCTATGGCTCTGGGATTCGTTGGCCCTCCCCCTTCTCCTACCTGTTTAACCAGCGATGATAGTGAAGATGAGGAAGCTTCACTTGAGCCTGCTGACTTAGCACCTTCCTCCTCTGCCTCTGGGCCCAAACCCTTCACTTTCTCTTCTGCAGAAATGGGTCCCATTAGGCAGAGTATAAGTGTAAGTGCTCAGCTCTGGCTAAGAGAGCATTTCCCAGTTCTTCTGGAGCACTTACCACTTCTGGCAGAGCTTACTGATGCCAAGGTCTGGAGCAAGGCCAGACTTGAAGATGTGGAGGACCTAATGATGTTGCTTGAGGAAATGTGTCCCTCCAACTTCACTGCTTGGGAGATTGAGCTAAAGCAGAGGCTGAATATTCAGAACCCAGCAGAGCTGGAGACTCCAGGTGCTGTTAAAGTCTTGATTCGCACCCTGCTCATCCAGAGAGGAGTAATGCTCACTCCAGAGGGCCCCACTTACAAGTTTGGTCCTCATTTTGTCTTCCCTCCAGAGCTATATTCAGACGAGGAAGATTTTGAGATGTCTCCTGCCGTGCTCCAGAAGATGAAAGTTTTCTTCAATGAGCAAATCATGCAGATTGGGCGCTTTTCAAAAGCTATTCAACATATGGCCCCTGCCATGATAGAGCACCAGATCAAGCATGAGAGGAGAATCTTCCTGAAGCAGCTAAAGTCTTCTCTGGCAGAGGTAAAGGCTTCTTTTAAGGCTAATGGCTTATTCGTCAAGCTGGATGTCATGCATAGCCAGAAGCAGCTACAAGAGCACGTGCTAGAGCAGTTGAGACCTGTCTCTGTGCTCAAAGTGGAGATGGCCAGCCAGATGATTCAAACTGCAAAGCTGAAAGACTCCCTCCAGGAGATGTTGGAGAAGCAAGAGAGACTTTTTGCAGAGTCTAAAGCTTACCTGGAGGAGGCCAAGCAGCTGCGTGATCTTCACTCTTCCTCCAACACTGCCTTGCCTGATCTTATAAGGCAGGTAGTGGAGCCCCTCCTTGATGAAGTTAAAAAGGGGGAAGAGAAAGCCAGAACTGATCTGGCAAAGACCACAAATGAAACTCTCTTCAGCCATGGAGCTCGTCTGGACCTGCTGGAGAATACATTGGCCCAGGCGGAGTTGCAGAAGAAGAAGAAGGAAGAGCTCAAATCTCTTTCCATGGCTAAGCAGCTTGCTGCAGAAGAGGAGTCTGAAGCAGAGCAGGATCCAATTTCCATCTCTGGACCTGCTAAGAGGAAGATAAGGAAAGTAAAGAAGAGCTTCCTTGAATCTGTGGTTGAAGAAGCAGAGAAGAGATTCAAGAAAGAGTCGCCTGAAGAGAGGCAAGCAAGGATAAGGAAGAACATAGATGAAGAGCAGAGGCTCCGATATGTTAGAAGGCAAAATAAGAAGAGCAGAGAAGCTGGCATCACTCCTGGTGCTAGTGGATCCAGCCAGAAGAGAAAAGGGCTTGTTGAAGTCATGAACATCCTTCCTCTCAGGACAGAAGGGTCCTTTGACTCAACTGTTCCTGTGCCTTTGATAGAAAAATGGAGAGAAGCCAAGACTCTCTGGTTCATTCAACATTACATCCAGAGACCTCCACCAGAGGATGATGCTCTCATCAACAGGACCTTCCACTCTTGGATGCAGGCATATGATGCAGATTTGTACAAGCAGTTGATGGATTCAACCATTGAATTCAACCTGGAAGTCACTGCTCCTGAGTTCCATTTTCTCAACACTCCAATGGCAGGAGACCAGGTTGATTGGGCTGAGCTGAAGAAATTGTACAAGACCAAGGTGTTGGCAAACTTCACCCCATCATCTTCTGCAGAGTTGAAGGCCATTCAAGACAGGTTTCTTGACTGGTTTCTGGTGCCCAAAGACAACAGAAGATATGCTTAGAATAGGACCAGAAATGCATTGTAATATGTAATCATCCTTGTCCTTTCTATCAATGAAAATCTTATATCTTCTCTGTTTAAAAGATAACCTCTTGTTGTCTTAATTATTTGCCTGATAAGATCTATTCTAAGGTCTTATCCTTTATATGTTTTCTTGCTTAAATCTTCTTTGTGATCAGTTCTGGTAGTGTTTTAACTCCATCAAAAAGGGGGAAATTGTTAGGATAAAAATTGTTAGTTTTGATGAGTTAAAACAAACCAGAAGATGTAATAGGACCATCTGGACCTGTTAGCCAGATGATGATCTAGTTTAGGACTTAGTCTAGGGGGAACTGCCAGATCAGAAGACTTCACCAGAAGAGTCACCAGAAGACCCCTCCAGAGGACTTCACCAGAGGACTCCACCAGAAGACTTCACCAGATGAGATCAGACCAGAGGCAGAGGACCTTCCCCAGACCAGACGAGTCTGGACCAGACGAGTCTGGTAGAACATAAGATGCTCAGTTTGATCCCCTGACTCTACTGAGTATTCTGGTTCTTGACCAGATGAGGACCAGAAGACACCGAGGTTGCCTGGTGTCTGGTCTTGCCTTCTCTATTGAGAATCAGAGTTAGGCAGAGGAAGCTATTGACCGTTGGTGATTCAAATCAAGTCAACAAGATCAGGATTGGAAAGTATTTGAAGATAATCAATCCAAGGATCCCACCAACCCAATCAATCAATTAGGGAATTGATTGATTGAGGCTTCCTTATATAGAGGATCTGATTGGATTAGCCCTCCAACGGCTAGCCCTAATCAACTCTATATATACAAGAGTGCAGATCAAGAAAAAGCTCTAGAGACTCTACACGCGCACATAGCATACTAAGCTTTTTGATCACTACGCATTTGCACTCACTTTGTTCTTAATTACTCATCCAACTCGTAAGGAGTTTATATACTCAACCTGTTCATCTTGTTAGACAAGGTTGGAGTAAGTTTGTCTTTAGATCGAAGTTAGATCTAAAGAAATTGTAAGAAGGTGCTGGTACTTCGGAAATTCCAGTAAGTAGTGAGTTTGTTGGTTGGATAGTGAGACCCCTTTGATCAAGGGAGAGTGGACGTAGGATATTCAGATCCGAACCACTATAAATACGGTGTTATTTATTGCTTTCTTTAATACCTGTTGTTTATTATTTGTGCTCTTAGAAAAGATTTTCTCTAAAGACATTTTTGTTTTAAAGGCTTCCGCAATTAATCAATCTAGTGGGACCAACAGAAGAGAAATTTGATTTAAATAGGGCAAGATGCGTGGCTTGAATAATAAATTAAGTGTGAACGCATGTAATGTTTGAATTTAATTTAGGGAACAAAATCAATTTTAGAATTGATTGACATATTGCACAGTAATTAAATCTGGTGGCCAAGATTAAAAGGCAAAATACAGATTTAATCTGGTGCGTAGGCGTGAACATTGGGACTGGGTTCGAGGGGGTTTTGTGGCAATCAAGATAAAAAGCGAAATGATTGCCTAGTCCCTATCCCAATGATCAGAGGCCGGAGAAGTAAAAGCATACCTGTCACCTGATATTGTAACCAGATGATACCACAGCTAGTCTGGTGTTACATCTCTTCTGATGGAACCCATCTGGTTCTGGTCAGATAAGACTCCATATTTTTCTGGAATCTTATACAGCACCTCATCTGGATGTACCTCATCTGGTACAAGCCTTATCTGGTGTGACTCACTTTTGGAGATGTAACTTCCCTGGTATATCTAGCCTGTAGGCATGTTAGGTTGAAAATAAATATTTTAAATAAAGGAATGAAACAAAGGATACTTCTCTGATGTTCCCCCTAAAACAAATCTGTCTCTGGATCCAATAAGCCTAACTCAAATGCCAACTCTCTGAATCTGGACTCAGCCAAAGGCTTAGTCAGAATATCTGCTCTCTGCTTCTCTGTTGCAATCTTTTCCATCCTTATATCTCCCTTCTCAACATGATCTCTGATAAAGTGATGCCTTATATCAACATGTTTGCACCTGGTATGAAGAACTGGATTCTGGGTGATTGCTATTGCACTATTACTATCACAAAATATAGGAATATCCTTGGCTCTAATCTGGTAGTCCCTAAGCTGTTGACTAATCCAGAGTAGTTGTGAACAACAGCTCCCTGCAGCCATGTACTATGCTTCTGTTGTAGATGTAGCAACTGAAGTCTGCTTCTTAGAAAACCAAGATACCAATTTATTTCCTAAAAATTGGCATGTTCCACTTGTAGACTTCCTATCTATTTTGCACCCACCATAATCTGAATCCGAATAACCACTCAACTCTAAGTTGTCATCTGCAGGATACCATAACCCCAAATTCACTGTACCTTTAAGATATTTCAATATCTTCCTAGCTGCTTCCAAATGACTTGTCTTAGGATTAGCTTGAAATCTGACACACACACCTACAGCAAAAGTAATATCTTGTCTACTTGCAGTCAGGTACAGAAGAGAACCAATGAGAGCTCTGTACTGAGTCTGGTCCACACTCTCTCCAGACTCATCTGGATCCATGTTGAAATTTGTCATCATAGGAATCTTGGCTACCTTGCTAGACCCTATTCCAAATTTCTCTAACATGTTTCTGATGTACTTTGCCTGATTGATGAAGATTCCCTTCTCTGTTTGCTTTACCTGCAGACCTAAAAAGTAATTCATTTCACCCATCATAGACATCTCAAACTGGCTCTGCATGAGATCACCAAACTTCTCACACAGCTTCTTGTTAGGGGATCCAAATATAATGTCATCAACATATATTTGGACCAGAAGGATGTCCTTTCCTTCTTCTTTCCTAAACAAGGTCCTATCAATCTTACCCTTAGTAAAACCATTGTCCAGAAGAAACTGAGATAGAGTGTCATACCATGCTCTGGGTGCCTGCTTCAGCCCATATAGAGCTTTCTTAAGCTTAAACACCTTGTCACCTTGTTCAAAACCAGGAGGTTGTTCCACATACACTTCCTCAATGAGGATCCCATTAAGAAAGACAGATTTCACATCCATCTGGTATACTTTGAACTTCATGTGAACAGCATATGCTAAGAACAATCTGATGGCTTCTAGTCTGGCAACAGGAGCAAAAGTCTCATCATAGTCTATTCCTTCAGACTGAGAATAACCCTGAGCCACTAGCCTTGCCTTGTTCCTAGTAATGACATCATTCTCATCTTTCTTATTCTTGAAAACCCACTTAATGCCTATCACCTTTTGATGTCTTGGTCTGTCTACCAGCTCCCAAACATCCTGTCTGGTGAATTGATTCAACTCCTCTTGCATAGCAACAATCCAATTTGAATCTTTCAGTGCTTCCTTGATGTTCTTGGGCTCAATCAAGGATACATAGCAACTGAATAAGGCAGCTAAGTTAAGAGTTCTCCTAGTCTGGACACCCTTAGTTGGATCTCCAATTATCAGGTCATTAGGGTGATCAACCAGGGTCCTCCTTCCCGTGGTCTTGCCTGATTGATCATCCTCTGCAGTACCTTGGTGAATATCACCAACTGCAGAAGAGCTTCCCCCTACAGGAGTTCCAACCTCCTCTGGTTCTGCTCCTTGTGAAGACTTCTCCTTTAGAGAACCAAAAGATGGGTCATCATCTGAATCTGAATCTGAATCTGAGTCTGAATCAAGAATAGGTGGATTGACCTTGATTACTCTGGGAGTAGTCTGATTCTGGGTCTCTCCAGAAGGCTTTAATTCCACATTGCACTCAACAACAGATTCATCAAAAACAACATGTGGTGTTTCCTCCACACAAAGTGAATTCTTATTAAAAACTCTAAAGGCTTTACTGGTGCTGGAATATCCTAAAAATATTCCATCAGCCACTTTAGCATCAAAAGTTTTTAATTTAGATTTCACATTGTCATGGATGAAACACTTACATCCAAAAACATGAAAATATGAAACAGATGGGATTTTACCTTTCCATACCTTATATGGAGTTTTGCTATGTCTCTGGGCAATTAGGCATCTGTTCTGGATATAACAGGTTGTATTGATGGCTTCTGCCCAAAACCTTTGTGGTGTGTTGTACTCTGCTAGAAGAGTCCTTGCAGCTTCCTTAAGGGTTCTATTCCTCCTTTCTGCTACTCCATTTTGTTGGGGTGTTCTGGCAGCAGATGTCTCATGAAAAATCTCATGTTCTCTGCAATACTCTGCAATGTGTGAATTCAAGAACTCTGTCCCCTTGTCACTTCTGATTCTGACTATGCTCTGGTTCTGCTCATTCTGAATCTGCTTGAAGAATTCTGGCAGCTTAGTGATAGTTTCATTTTTCTTAAACAAGAACACTACCCAAGTGTATCTTGAAAAGTCATCTACTATCACCAAGGTGTACTTCCTTCCACTGAAACTAAGAGGAGAAACAGGTCCAAACAGGTCCATGTGAAGTAGTTGAAGTACTCTGGTTGTGGTTGTGCTCTGGACATCCTTAAAGGAGGTCTTGGGTTGTTTACCCTTCTTGCATGAACCACAAACCTGATCCTTCTTAAACACTTCATTAGGAAGACCTCGAATAAGACTTTTTCTGGCAATCTTATTCAGTGTTTTGAAGTTAAGGTGGCTCAATCTCTTGTGCCATAACCAGCTGTCTTCTGCAGATCCTTTAGCAACTAGGCATGCATTTCTTGGGCAACTGCTAAAATCTGCAAGATAAATGTTACCCTTCCTCAAGCCTATTAGCAAGATATCATTATAATCAGAAGAGAAAACAGTGCATGAATCACTAGAGAACTTCACTGAGTATCCCCTGTCACAGAATTGGGATACTGAGAGCAGATTATGCTTGAGTCCTTCAACGTAGTAGACTTCATCTACAGATACTCCATTGAAAGTCAACTTTCCAACTCCTCTGGTGACTCCATAGTTGTTGTCACCAAACATCACTCTTGGCCCATTCATTGGCTTGAAATCCTGGAGATGATCTTTCTGGAATGTCATATGCTTTGAACATCCACTATCAATGTACCACACATGTTTGCTTGAAAGTCCTTTCTCCAATGGGCTCTTATCATCTTGCAGAGAAATCAATTAGGTCCCCTACTAGAGCTGGGTCCCGATTGGTTAGTTGCAGGTTTTGTAGGAATCCAAAGATAAAGATCATCCCTTGCTGGATGAGGAGATCTTATCTTCCTTACAAATCTATCTACCAGCACATGTCCTCTTACAATGACATATTGAGCTACTGGTCTGATCAGAACACCTTTCCTATAAACAGGTCTGGTGTATCTTTTCTCAAATCTGGCTTTTGGAATAGCCTGCCTCAAAGACATGGTCTTAAAGGTCTGGTTGTAAGGGTACATCCTAGAAGAACCATCTCTGGTGTCATAACTACCCAGATCAATTGGTTTTCTATAGATGGGTCTGGAAGACCTCCTCAGGTTTTGAAAAGAGGATCTATTCTGATGATAGAATTCCTTCTGAGTTTTCCTATTCTGGAATCTTCTTGGAGCATTCCATCTTTGAGATCCCTGATTCTGATTGAGGTTCTCTGGTTCAGTATACCTCCTCTGGTATCTCCTATTCTGATTATGTCTCCTCTTAGAGTCTCCTTTTTTAGGTCCCCTAATCTGCTTAGGTTCCACTCTTTTAGGATTCCTCTGAGGTTCCCTAATCAGGTTAGGCATCTGAACAGAACCATCAATCTTCATAGGTTCTCTTTTCTGGCTTGTATGCTCTAGAATTTTCTCTTCCAGAACATTCACCTCTTCTGGACTATATTCTTAATGATTAGCAGGGGGGGTCCCATTTCCAACCAGGTCTGTGAACCACCATGCGATCATTACCAGAAGGATCCTCTTCATTCCAGAGTTCCACAAATTCACCAGTTCTTACAGACTTGTCTTTGGTAAAGCAATATTTATGGGATCTTTTAATGATTCCAGGATATCCTAAACCACTCTTATCATTTATGCGTTGAGAAGATCCTGATACAATAGATACAACATCTGGTTTCATGGAAGCTTCTCTGGGCATAGGTATCTCAATAGTTTGCTCAACTTGTTTTCCCTTGATAAGAGTCTGGTATTTGGCTCTAAGCTCATTGAACTCTTCTACTTGAGAGTTCTTTTCCTTCATGAGTTGATCTACCAGAGTATCTCTTTCTGTGATCTTATCCTGAAGTTCAGAAACTTCTTTGGAATGATCTTTCATGAGTTCTCTAGTGGATTTTTGCTCATGAGATAAGGATTGAACTTCAGTTCTGAGCCTACCATTCTCTTTCTCAAATTTTTGACATAATTGAACACAATTTTGGAGATCTGATAGCATTTGTTGCATATCAGACTCTCTGGAGTTACCAGATGAATTAGAGGATTCAGTATATTTGGAATTAGATAAGCATAGGGTAGTTTTATTAACCTCAGTGATGTCTGCCATAAGACATACATCATCATCTGATCCGAAATTAGAAGAAGAAGAAGAGGAACTGGAACTTGTATCTTCCTCCTCTGCTTCTGCCAGTAGTGCTCTCTTGTCAGCATATCTCCTATCTCTCTTGATTCTTTTCTCTTTTTTTTCTCTAGGAGTCAATTGAGGACAATCATAGCTGTAGTGACCAGGCTTGTTGCAGGTGTAACAGGTGTTATCTCCTCTGGGACTGGGGCTTGGATCCCCCCTCCTCTGGTTGTACTCTGCTCTGGCTGGACTACTATCTCTCCTCTGGTAGTCTGATCTGCCAGAACTGCCATCCCTCCTCTGGTAATCTGATTTTCCAGAGCTGCTATCTCTTCTCCTCTCTGGAGTTCTGAATCTGGTCTCCCTTGAGTCTCCAGATTTTCTCTCTTTATCTGCAGCTTTGAAGGAACTCTTCCTGTCTCTGGTAGATTCCTTCCAGTGCTTTTTGTACCTGCCATATTTTGAACTCATTTTATCCAATTTACGGGTTAGAAGTGCTACCTGCTCCTTGAGACTCAGGTCATCTGCAGGAGACTCTTTTGGTTTGTCATCTGTCTTGATGGTAGAAGAGAAGGCAACTCCCTTCTGACCAGAAGAGGAAACCTCTTCTGTTTGATCCTCCTCTTGAAGATCATATTCATAGGCTTTAAGATCAGATAGCAGAAGATGGTGATCCAGAGTGTTGAGATCCTTGCTATCTTTAATCACAGTTATTTTGATTCTCCACCTGCTGGTTAGTGAGCGCAATATTTTACTATTTATTTCCTTTTCAGAGTAGGTCTTACCTAAGGCACTAGCCTTGTTGAGGAGATTAGTGAGACACATATCCAGCTGGTCAATGGTCTCATCTGGTTTCATTTTGAGGGTGTCAAACGAGTGTTGAACAGCTTGAAGTTTGTTATCCTTGATCTTCTCTGTTCCTTCACAAAGCAGGGCAAGTTTATCCCACATCTCCTTGGCAGTAGCACAGGTTCTGACCTTCTCTATCACCTCCTTAGTGAGTGTGTTGATAATCTCAGTCCGTGCCACCTGGTCCAGATTGTAAAGTTTTCTTTCATCATTGTCAAGCTCATCTTTCTTCATGAGGATTCTTTGCCTGGGGACTCTGTCCTCTGCAGCTTTCTGAGCAGTTTCACTTGTTTCTTCCCTGGACTCTGACCTGCCACTATCAATAGGAGTCCAGTAAAATTTAATTGGGCCACTCTCTACCACATCCAACATGCGGTGATGAATAGCTCCAAGATGATTACTCATCATGAAGCTCCAGTGGCTGTAATCCTCGAAAGAGAATTCTGGAAGCTTACGGCTCTTGTAAGAAGATTTTGCAGACATTTTTACCAAATAGATTTAACAAGAAAGTTTAACCAAAACACAATTAAGAGCAATAGATCTACCCGGTGACCACCAAAAAGCTTTACAAAGCAGTGGTCGTTGGACACACTGCTCTGATACCACTTGTTGGTCCCACTAGATTGATAAATTGCGGAAGCTTTAAAGTAAATGTCTTAGACAACTTCTTTTTACAAGAGCACACTATAAAAAATAGGAATTTAAATGCAGAAAACAGTAAATAAGACCGGATATATAGTAGTTCGGATCTGAATATCCTACGTCCACTCTCCCTTGATCAAAGGGGTCTCACTATCCAACCAACAACCAACTTACTTACTGAAATTGTAAAGTACCAGTTCCTTCTTACAAACTCTTTAGATCTAACTTCGATCTAAAGACAACAGCCTTCAACCTTATCTTGTAGATGAACAGGTTGAGGTCCAACTACTCCTTAAGAGTGAATATAAAAGTATGAACAATATAAGAGTGCTATGTGCTTGGATGAACAAGAGCTTTGAATGTATCTTCGTGCGCGTATGTATCTCTAGCCCTTTTTCTTGATAATGCACTCTGTATTTATAGAGGTGATTTAGGATATAGCCGTTGGAGAGCTAATCCAATCAGATCCTCTATTTAGGGAAGCTTCAATCAATCAATTACCTAATTGATTGATTGGGTTGGTGAGATCCTTGGATTGATTGACTTCAAGACTTTCCAATCTTGATCTTGTGGACTTTATTTGAATCACCAACGGTCAATAGCCTCCAATGCCATCCTCTGATTCTCTCCAGAGAAGGCAATACCAGACACCAGGTAACCTTGATGTCTTCTGGTCCTGATCTGGTTATGAAACAGATAGCTCATCAGAATCAGGAGATGATTCTGAGCATCTTTTGTTTCACCAGACACGTCTGGTCCGGACTCGTCTAGTTCTGGGGAAAGTTCGCTGCCTCTGGTCAGTCTCATCTAGTGAAGTCCTCTGGTGAGTCCTCTGGTCTGTCTTTTGGTGACTCTTCTGGTGAGTTTTCTGGTCTAGCAGTTCCCCCTAGACTAAGTCCTAATCTAGATCATCATCTGGCTAACAGGTCCAGATGGTCCTATTACAACTTCTGGTTTGTTTTTAACTCATCAAAACTATACAATTTTTATCCTAACACACAATGAGAGGAGTACTCATTGTTGGCATTCAAGACTGAAGTCTGAAGAACACAAGAGCACCATCCTGAGCTTATGGCAGTCTTCTAAGCTGGCTGAGTAAGTGTCAAGATGATGAGCATGATCCTGAGATCATTCTAACTCAGCCTAAAGGGAACAGGACTGCACCTGAGTTATTAGGAAAAGACTTGGAGTAGGATCCAAGCAACGCAAAAGGAATGTCAGCGCTGAAAGACGTACGTAGATGAGGACAAACTTGAACTCAGTAAAGATAAGACTGAACTGAAGAATGAGTTCTGACATTCTCACCTACCCGCTGATGTGGACCAATTAGAACGCGCCAAGTCATGTACGGACACTGACTTGAACTTGACATTCCTGCAAGTTTTCAAGGGGCAAACATTAAATGCATATTACCTAATCCATGCAAGGACGGCTGCTGCATGGGAAATATGGCCGTTGAACATCCTACGAAGAAGGTGACTAGGAGCTATCTCTCTAACGGATAGATTTCAAAGTTGCCTATAAATACAAAAGACCTTGGACCCAAACAAGGTTACGGGAAACTTCGAAGCCAGAAATTACTCAAAGCTCTCAGTGTTCAAAGCATTCAAGAAGCACTCGAAAAACCTAGAATTTCCCAAGTGTTTCTTTAGTTAGAGAGTTTATTCTGTTGGTCCCAAAAAGGTTATCCAGCGGAAAGCGTTTTGAGTTTATTTTTAAGAAAACCCTTTAAAGAAATGCTAAAAGAAATTGCAGAAATTTAAAGTGTAGAAAATAAAGAACACAAGGATTTATAGTGGTTCGGACAACAGGTCCTACGTCCACTCTCCCTTTCTCCAAAGGGGACTTACTCTCCAACCAGCGTACTCACTAACCACTGGAATTTCGAAGTACCAGCTCCTTCGTACAACTACTTCAATCTTACGATCTAAGCCTTACACCAATCTATCTATACAGATAAGGATTGTGTGAATGATCTAACTATAACTCCTAAAGAGTGTATATAAACTTGAAAGGACAAAGTGAGTGAGTGGAAGAGTTCGTGTGTTCTTGGTGTGCTCTCGCGCGACTCTTATTTTCTCTGATGAACTCATCCAAGCACTCCTATTTATAGTTGTGAATTAACTAGCCGTTGGAAGCTAGAATTTCAAACAACCACAATTGGAGGAATATAATCAATCAAAGATTGATTATATTGATTGATTAGTTGACTTTCAATCAAGCAATCAATCAATCAGATCCTCCAACAGTTGACTCTCCAGATTGCTCCTTCTCTATCATCAAACTCCAAGATCTCCTTGTCTCCAGATTAAACGCGGCCTCCATGTGGGTGAACTAATCTGTCTCCCTCATCTGGTCAGCACTCGTCTGGTCTGGGGTCTTCTGGTCTGGTCTGGTCTCATTTGGTCAGGCTCCTCTGGCAGACTCCTCTGGTCAGACTCCTCTGGCAGACTCCTCTGGTCAGAGCTCATCTGGTCCTCTGGTCAGACTCCTCTGGCAGACTCCTCTGGTCAGAGCTCATCTGGTCCTCTGGTCAGACTCCTCTGGCAGACTCCTCTGGACCTCATCTACTCTGGTGACTCTTCTACTCTGGTCTGGTCACCTCATCTGGTCACCTCTCATCTGGTCACCTTATTTCTTCCCCCTTAACCAAAGACCTATTCTAGACCTAGGCTAATCTGTAGCTGACTAACAGGTTCAGCTAGTCCTATTACAAGTTCTTGTTTTAACATCTTCAAAACATCTAATCTATATCCTAACAATTTCCCCCTTTTTGATGATGTTAAAACTGGAAGAACTTTAAATAAAACAAGACAAGAAAATATTGAAATAACAAATAGAGATTCTAGCAGGCTGGGTCAACTGATCTTCCCCCTCAAAGTATGCTCAGCTGATATTGGAGCAAAATATCAGCTGGTCTTCTTGTGTATCTGCGGGCAATCAAGTTTTTGGTACCCTTCTGGGTCCAGGGGGGTTAGCACAATTTTTAGGAAGCCACAAGAATAGATCATCCCTTTTTAGATCAGGTGATCTTATCTTTCTTCCATATAAGTCCACAAAAACACACTCAATAAAAGAACCTTTGGCATGGTTATTTCTTCTAGAGGCTCTTCTTCTCTTATGAGCTTGTCCAGTAGAAGGAATAACTTGTCTTAATGCAACAGTCTTGAAATTTTGTTGATAAGGATAAGTCTTGCTAGAACCATCAAAAGTTCCAGCTAGTCTGGCAGATGGCTTAAAGGTCTTCTGCAGGTGAGTAGAAGTCATCTGGTTCTACCTCTTTTGAGAAGATCCAGATTGTCTTCTATTCTGCTGGCCTGGCTGAGGTCTTTTATTCTAGGTATAACCCTTCTTAAAATTCCTCCTCTGCCTTTTGGGTTTTTGAGTTTTAGAACTCATCTGCCCATTAGGCTGAGTTGTCTGGTCAGCTGACCTCTTGCCCTTATCAATAAAATTTCTGGGTTGTTCTTCTTTCTGATCAGGTGAGGATTCAGGTTTGGAATAACCAAGGCCTGTCTTATCATGCTCTCTTTGAGATGAGGCAGCTATGTGTGACACAGCATTGTTTGCTGTAGTCAGCTGCTCCAGTCTCAGCTTGAGCTTGTCCTCACTATCTTTTACAATTTTATTTTGATGGAAGAGTTCATCAAACTTAGCTTTCAGCAGAGTATATTCATTATCTTTCTCAATGTTTTCAACAAGCAGCTTTTCTATCAGCTTAGTTTGTTCATCACATCTAGTTTTCAAGTCAGTGGACTCTTCTACCAGTGTTTGAACATGTTCAGGTGGTAGATCAGCTGATTTGTCAAAACATTTTGAAAGCTTTTGATTTTCTGCTTTCAGCTTTGTGTTCTCATCTTCCAATTTTTGACAAAGTTGTATAGAAGATTTGAGATCTAATAGCATCTTCTGCATATCAGACTCATCTGATTGTTCAGAAAAAGAAGAAGATGAAAAAGAAGAGGAAGTTCGATTACATACCTCGTCTGTTACAAGACATATCTCTTCGTCTGGTCCAAAATTGGATGATGAACCAGAAGTGGATACTTCTTCTTCCTCATCTGCTAAGCTTCTTTTGGAGTACCTCCTGGTGTCTCTTCTACTGCATCTCTTTGAGCCCATTTCTGCAAAGTTTGTTAGCACAACAAATATTTGGGTTTACAAAAAATGGATCTGCCCTGGTGACCACCGAGATAATTTCAAAACAGTGATCCGTAGGACACACTGCTTTGATACCACTTGTTGGTCCCAAAAAGGTTATCCAGCGGAAAGCGTTTTGAGTTTATTTTTAAGAAAACCCTTTAAAGAAATGCTAAAAGAAATTGCATAAATTTAAAGTGCAGAAAATAAAGAACACAAGGATTTATAGTGGTTCGGACAACAGGTCCTACGTCCACTCTCCCTTTCTCCAAAGGGGACTTACTCTCCAACCAGCGTACTCACTAACCACTGGAATTTCGAAGTACCAGCTCCTTCGTACAACTACTTCAATCTTACGATCTAAGCCTTACACCAATCTATCTATACAGATAAGGATTGTGTGAATGATCCAACTATAACTCCTAAAGAGTGTATATAAACTTGAAAGGACAAAGTGAGTGAGTGGAAGAGTTCGTGTGTTCTTGGTGTGCTCTCGCGCGACTCTTATTTTCTCTGATGAACTCATCCAAGCACTCCTATTTATAGTTGTGAATTAACTAGCCGTTGGAAGCTAGAATTTCAAACAACCACAATTGGAGGAATATAATCAATCAAAGATTGATTATATTGATTGATTAGTTGACTTTCAATCAAGCAATCAATCAATTAGATCCTCCAACAGTTGACTCTCCAGATTGCTCCTTCTCTATCATCAAACTCCAAGATCTCCTTGTCTCCAGATTACACACGGCCTCCATGTGGGTGAACTAATCTGTCTCCCTCATCTGGTCAGCACTCGTCTGGTCTGGGGTCTTCTGGTCTGGTCTGGTCTCAACTGGTCAGGCTCCTCTGGCAGACTCCTCTGGTCAGACTCCTCTGGCAGACTCCTCTGGTCAGAGCTCATCTGGTCCTCTGGTCAGACTCCTCTGGCAGACTCCTCTGGTCAGACTCCTCTGGACCTCATCTACTCTGGTGACTCTTCTACTCTGGTCTGGTCACCTCTCATCTGGTCACCTTCTCTGGTCACCTTCTCTGGTCAGCACAGATTTCTTCCCCCTTAACCAAAGACCTATTCTAGACCTAGGGTAATCTGTAGCTGACTAATAGGTTCAGCTAGTCCTATTACAAGTTCTTGTTTTAACATCTTCAAAACATCTAATCTATATCCTAACATATTATGTATTCCACTGAGCGTACTTAAATATATCTTAAGCTTAGAGTGATTATCCAATCCTTAGCATATCTTTATCTTGTAAGGATAATCACAAATAATTGGAACCCAAACTGAAACCAAAACCCTCTCAGTTAGGTTTGTTGGTTGAAGTTAGTTAGTGAGTTAGAAGGAATAAGGGTCAGTGAGACTGATCTGGGTGCACCTTGGCACGTTAAAAACAAGCCAACCCGTAGTTGATTCTCTTGTTGAATCAGGATCGTGGACGTATGAGCTTGAGTTTCTGAACCACGTTAAATTGCTCTGAGTCTTTACTGCTTTGATATTGTTCTTATCTGCTAACATTGCTTAAGTCATTCATTGCATGTTTTGTCAGTGCTTGTTAGAAGAAATGTCTCCTTCCACATTCACTGCCTAGGAGATAAAGCTCAAGAAGAAGCTAAACATCCAGAATCCAGTTGAGCTAGAGACCCCGGAAGCAGCGAAGGTGTAGATTCGCACTCTGCTCATCCAGAGAGGAGTTATGATCTCTCCAAAGGGCCCCTCCTACAAATTTGGCCCTCACTTCTCTTTCCCTCTAGAGCTCTACTCTGATGAGGAGGACTTTGATGTCACTCCTGCCATGCTGCAAAAGATGAAGACCTTCTTCAATGAGCAGATCATGCAGATTGGGCGTTTTTCCAAGGCGATTCAACATATGGCCCCTGCTATGATTGAGTACCAGATCCGGCAGGAGAGGAAGATCTTCTTGAAGCAGATAAAGTCCACCTTTGCAGCTGCCAAAGCCTCTTTCAAAGCCAATGGACTTTTTGTTAAGCTGGATGTGATGCACAGCCAGAAGCAGCTCCAGGAGCATCTGCTGGAGCAGCTGAGGCCAGTTTCTATTTTGAAGGTTGAGATGGCTTCCCAGATGTTGCAGACTGCTAAGCTTAAGGACTCCATCCAGGAGATGTTAGAAAAGCAGGAGAGGCTAGTTGCGGAGTCAAAAGCTTATCTGGAGGAAGCAAAGCAACTGCGTGATCTTCACTCTTCCTCCAACACTGCCTTGCCTGATCTCATTAGGCAGGTGGTGGAGCCTCTTATTGATGAAGTTAAAAAGGGGGAAGAGAAGGCCAAAACTGATCTGGCGAAGACCACAAATGAGACTCTCTTCAGCCATGGTGCTCGTCTGGACCTGCTGGAGAACACTTTGGCCCAGGCCGAGCTGCAGAAGAAGAAGAAGGAAGAGTTAAAATCTCTTACCATGGCAAAGCAGCTTGCGGCAGAAGAGGAGTCTTCAGAAGTAGAGCAGGATCCTATGGTCGTTTCTGGACCTGCCAAGAGAAAGATAAGGAAAGTTAAGAAGAGCTTCCTTGAATCTGTCGTTGAAGAGGCAGAGAAGAGATTCAAGGAAGAGACGCCTGAAGAGAGGCAAGCCATAATAAGGAAGAACATAGATGAAGAGCAGAGGCTCAGATATGTTAGGAGGTAGAACAAGAAGTCCAGAGAAGCTGGCATCTCTTCTGGCGCTAGTGGATCTAGCCAGAGAAGGAAAGCGCCTGTAGAAGTGATGGAGATTTTGCCACTCAGGACAGAAGGATCCTTTGACTCTACTGTGCTTGTTCCCCTCATTGAGAAGTGGAGAGAAGCCAAGACTTTGTGGTTCATCCAGCACTACATCCAAAGGCCTCCACCAGAGGATGATGCTCTCATCAACAGGACGTTCCATTCTTGGATGAAGGCTTATGACGCAGGTCTGTACAAGCAGCTGATGGACTCCACCATTGAGTTCAACCTGGAGGTCACTGCCCCTGAATTTCATTATCTCAACACTCCAATGATAGGGGACCAGGTTGATTGGGCTGAACTGAAGAAGCTATACAAGACCAAGGTATTGGCAAATTTCACTCCAACATCTTCTGCAGAGTTGAAGGCCATTCAAGACAGATTCTTCGACTGGTTTCTGGTGCCTAAGGAGAACAGAAGATATGCTTATAATAGGACCACGATTGCATTGTAATCTGTAATCACGTTTGTCCTTATTATTCAATGAAATATCATATCTTCTCTGTTCAAAAGACAACTTCTTGTTGTCTTCTTGTTTGCATGATAAGATCTATTCTAAGGTCTTATCATTTTATTGCTTTTATGCTTAAATACTTTTATTTGATCAGTTCTGGTTATGTTTTAACTCCATCATAAAGGGGGAAATTGTTAGGATAAATGTTGTATAGTTTTGATGAGTTAAAACAAACCAGAAGATGTAATAGGATCATCTGGACCTATTAGCCAGATGATGAACTAGAATAGGACTTAGTCTAGGGGGAACTGCCAGACCAGAAGACCTCACCAGAAGAGTCACCAGAAGACCCACCAGAGGACTTCACCAGAAGACTCCACCAGAGGACTTCACTAGATGAGACTGACCAGAGGCAGAGAACTTTCCCCAGACCAGACGAGTCCGGACCAGACGAGTCTGGTGAAACAAAAGATGCTCAGAATCATCTACTGACTCTGATGAGCATTCTGTTTCTTAACCAGATCTGGACCAGAAGACATCAAGGTTACCTGGTGTCTGGTCTTGCCTTCTCTAGAGAGAATCAGAGTTAGGCATTGGAAGCTATTGACCGTTGGTGATTTAAATCAAGTCAACAAGATCAGGATTGGAAAGTCTTGAAGTCAATCAATCCAAGGATCTCACCAACCCAATCAATCAATTAGGGAATTGATTGATTGAAGCTTCCTTAAATAGAGGATCTGATTGGATTAGCTCTCCAACGGCTATACCCTAATCACCACTATAAATACAAGAGTGCAGTCTCAAGAAAAAGGGCTAGAGAATCTTACGCGCACGAAGTTATATTCCAAGCTCTTGGTTATCAAGCATATAGCACTCTTATTCTGCTCATACTTTCATATTTACTCTTAAGGAGTTGTTGGATCACAACCTGTTCATCTTTAAGAGAAGGTTGAAGGCTTTAGATCAAGTTAGATCTAAAGGGTTTGTAAGAAGGAACTGGTACTTCACAATTCCAGTAAGAAAGTTGGTTGTTGGTTGGTTAGTGAGACCCCTTTGATCAAGGCAGAGTGGACGTATGATATTCAGATCCGAACCACTATACATCTGGTCTTATTTACTGTTTTCTGTATTTACTTTCTTGCTTATTTTATTGTGCTCTTGTGAAAGAACTTTGCTAAAGACATTTACTTTAAAGCTTCCGCAATTTATCAATCTAGTGGGACCAACAGTGCTGAATCAATCAGCCTGACCTGAACTCATTGCACTGCCCTTCTAACCACGGCTTCATAAAGGAAAACAAGTTTTCAGAAAGCAAACATAAACAAGTCTTTAAACTTTCAGGGCTCGCACATTTCTGCACTTGAACATAAGTAGATAGTTATCCAACCGACTTGCACTTAGTGCTGTTAGTCGGTGGATTATCTCTTCAGTGTTCAACACTTAACCCTGTGTAAGGGGACTCAATGAAGTTTAAGAAAGAAAAATTTGTATACGTGTATTCCCCCCCCCCTATACACGTATCACTTAGACTTGTACGGGACCAACAGTGCGGAGGTATATACACCTAGGCTATTGAGGACTTCCAGTCTCCAACACTTGTTTCCTCATTAAGGTTAATATACACTGACTGCTTTAATATTGATTTCGGGGTGGTTTCAACAATGGAAGTCTGTTATCAAAACAACAGAGTTGGAGCGTATTATTACTATAATGAACTGAGGAATACCTTAGCTTTGTTTCTCGAAACAATGCTTTGTGCATCAAGTTCTGGAAAGCGAACAGAGCATATGGATTTAAACATCACGGTCTTCCTACTTTGGCACCCACTATGGCTCTAAATCTACCAAACATCAATAGGATAAAATAAAACTACTGCTATCAATTTTGAACAAGGAATGATATAGATTTATGAATGAAAATTGATCGATGTTACTATGTATACATACCTACACTCGGCTTTGTGAGCCCTCTACTTCATCAACTTTGTACTCTGTGTCAAGTTCATTCAGGTCAAATGGAAGAGAGTGTGAAACAACTTGTGTCATCCTTCTCTAATCCTTTCCTCCTTTTCTCATCAGCTCTAGTTTTCCCCTCTTCCAACTTTCGTTTCCCAAACTCAGAGTATCCCAAAATCTGTTTATCATCCTATTTAAGTCATCCACTGCAAGGTGCAAGTTTGAAACCCAACCATTGCTGGAGGAAGCAGACTGTTCCATGCTCATGCAGAGTGAGATCGACTCTTGTGACTTTTGTATTTTCTTAATCTCTTTGAACGTGCTTTCAAAGCACATTGTTAGATGATCCCCGAATAACTTGAAAACATCAACAAGCTTATCAATTGAGTTGTTTGGTGAAAAGTTTTCCTCATTGGGATTAGTATTCGTAGCTCCCGACGATGCATTCTTTGTTTATGTACTGTGAAAATTCCCCAATATAGTATATCATTTTTTTAGTTAATGTTAATTAATTTATATGATAAAAATTAATTTTTTACATAAAAAATCTAAAATAAATAACTAACCGCGTTGTGTATGCACCATATGTTATTGTTCGGTTTCTCTCCTAGACACTCTTGCATCCTCGAATTCCACTTTCTGATGCGGGCAAAGTAGCTCTGGTCAACTGGACCTTTTGGCAAAACGACTCGAATATAGTACAACTGGATTATAATAAATAACTTAGTTATCTAATATAGAAACATACATGGAATGACTAAAAATATCAAACAACTAAAATTATTAGGGAAATTAAATTAACATACCTGTGAAAAAAGGACGCATCTGGTACTTGTGGTAGCTCTAATTCGGTTTGAGTCCATGAATTTGAACTTTTTAACTCCACCATAAGTTAAAAAAAAAAATTACCCAATTCAATTTGCCAATTTTATGCATTAAAATCATGGAATGTAAATAATCTGCTTGATTTCAAGTTTCGTAATACTACCCAACACAAGAGCAATTCCTAAAAGTATGAAACCACGGGTTTTATCGTCGACGCTCATATTTTCATTTTTTAGCAAATCTTCTAGTAATAAAACCTTAATTACACATCGATCACAAGTTTTGCTAACGAAAATGCTACGAAAGTAAAAAAATATTCTTAAAATGGCCAGACGTGACTACCTCACTGTCTCCCTCCGGTACCCCTATGATCTTGCTAAAATCATTAAAACTGACCACAAATTTCTTCCCTCCAACCAATAGAGTGTTAGTGTTTGTGTTTGTGTTTGTGTTTGTGTTTGTATCAAATGCATTCAAAAGATAGTACATCATTTCTTTAGTGAAAATGCAACCACACAAATTAAGTAATCCCCCAAACCCTACCTCCTCAACCACTGCTGCCGTATGGGAGCCCAAATTTCTGGCAATGCTATTAAATCTATCCAGACATATATTAGATCTTAAGCGGTGCTTACCAATTTTCTGGTGTTTAACAACATCTGGGATGGAGAGATCTTCTGGAGAAATGATTGATCCGGGCTCCATGCAATCACTTGAAGAGATGTTTGACCAAAAAGGGTTTGCTCCATTATATAGGCTTTCAAACCTATACATATCTTCGATCCCCGGGCCTAAGTTGATATCGCCATCGAACGAGACACCGCGCTGAAATCACTATTACTTGCCATCGTAAAACACGATACCTCTTCATCGTCGCCGTGAATGTACCTTTCTGCAACCCCGTCGTCACTTTTTACAAGACCACTCATTTTTTACTGTTTCCGAGCTTTTTTTCCCTCAAAATTTGTAATCAGTTTGCTCACTCAGACATGACTCAGATGGAATGATGAACTAAACCACTACCTGATCAACTTGAGTACACGGCTGGAGAGATGTTTGATGTGATGCGCCCCATTTAGACATTTAATATGCCCAAGTTATTTATGTTTTCATCTATGCTCTAGTATGTTGGGTGTTTGGTAATTGTTGTAATATTTCATTTTCAAATTATATAATATTAATTTTGTGTGAGTCATTATCTCGTAATTTAAGGATTAAATTCTAATTTTTAGAAGAAAAAAATTTAATTGAAACATATGAAAAATATGATAATTGAAACAAACAAAAATAAATGAAAAACACTGACACTTTAATTAATTAAATGAAACAACATGATTTTAATAATTGAAAAAAAATGGAAAATGGATTTTTTGTAAATAAACACACCCTTCATACTCATCCTCTATATTCATCCACATTCTTCAAATATAAAGAATATCAATACACCCTTCATACTCATCCTCTATATTCATCCACATTCTTCAAATATAAAGAATATCAATACACCCTCTATTCTCAACTCTTTATATAGAGTATTGTTGGAGGGCCACCATTCTCCATTTGGTGCCAAAATCTCTAAAATGGAGATTGATTGGAGATGGCCACATACATTTTTTTAAAGTGTTGCTCCCTTTTAGATTGTCCCAAATAAAAGGGCACGTGTTTTAATAAAAATATTGTTTATTAGTGCTTGTAGGTATAATTTTTTTTCTTTAATAAGGGTAAAGAAATTCGTTCACTTTTTAAGAGTTAAATTTAAAAGGATATGATTTCCTTTTTGCCATTTTGGGAAAAAGGGACAACAAAAAAATCTTCCACAATAATAAAAACTAACAGGGATTGAGGCGGGGGCAGATCTATATAAGATTTTGCCTATTAACTACTATATATAAAATAATTATTACTCTTTAGTAGAACAATTAATACTCTTTAATAAAACAATTTAAATCCTTCAAAACTAATGTCATTTCCTGAAAACAACTAATACTCTTCTCTTTAATGGAACAATTAATAATCTTTGATAAATAAAACAACTAATACAATTTAATAAAAACAACTAATATCCTTCAAAACTAATGTCATTTCCCGAAAATAACTAATACATTTTAATGAAATATCACAATACTTAATGACATATCATAATACTTTCAAAATAAGTTCTTCAGTGACACTTGTTTACACAACACATTTTGATTTTAGGGTAAGAATATTGTTCACCATACACCACTTTAGTTGTAAAAATTAATATTATTTCTCATAAAACTAATACTATTGCATGTAAGAACAATATTACTAGTTTTTTTTATCGATCAAATATATTTTATTTCACAGAACTGTGTATAATAAATACCTAAACATCTTGCTAACACTCTTGGCATCTCAAGTCATTCCCGATAAGAAAATGTGGTGCACCTCATATCCACAATTGAAATCATTGCCTAATATTATTGCTAGTGGTGCACATTATGCAAGGTGTATATAAAATTATGGTGAATAATCAATTATATTTTAAATTTCTGATACAAAAAAATTAATTACATTTTAAAACTTATTGTAATGGATTGATCGATAACTATGGAGGTAAATTCTATTTATCATATTTATTTTCTTGGGTAAATATTATTGGTAAAAGTTATGAACTATCCATTGTGAGTTTAAATTTCTAAAATAAAAGTTTGTACTCATCTATTTAGTTTAATTATAAATGTGTTTGCTTTAAACTAATAATGTATTAAATTTATTGGAGTAAATTAGAGAAAAATATATATAATACGCTAGTTCCCATTACGCTACTTTATATATTTAATTTTGAAAATTACATGATACAATATAATTGTTAAACAAAATATTACAAACGGACGTCCACTAAGCATATAATTACTTCCAATAGATCTCATTTCCCCAATTGGCTTGGAGACCCATTTGAGTTCAAATATTATGCAGCTAGAAAATAACCACCGAAAGTTCAACGCGTCGATCCGGCGAACCCTTACCAGATAGTCCAGTTCTTTGAAGAAGGGTTCACCCTCTAACCGCATGCGCTTTTCATCTTCACATTCTTGAAAAACAAGATTAACCCTTATTACAAAACAAAACCCTAATTTACAAAAAAAAAAAAGTAAAGGTTGAATGACGAAAAGTCTAACGAAATACCTGATTTATTTCACTAAAGTACTTGTCGTTAATCACTGTCACTACATTCGTATCAACATCATAAAGGACTCCATGAAGATCAATAAACCATGAGAATGAGGAATACCTTTGGACCAATGTTTGTATCCGCTTGACAATATCTATTGGAGTAAACCTACATCTTCCAACGTATAGGCGTTGGGATTGTATTATGATCCATCTATGCATAACATTTGAGTCAGAAATATTGATATAGTCGCTGCTTTGAATTAGAAAGTTTAGAATTTTTCATTTTGTATCCATGCTCCATGGTCGCTGATCCTCCATGTTAGAATCTCTAAAAAATATCATTATTTCAAAAAATATGGACACCGAGAAGAAAGAACGAGTGGTGATATGAAATTAAAAAAAAGACATATAAATCGTCGCAACTGTTGAGATTTCATAGTTGGTACAAAATATGAGTATAGAGAAAATGATTTGGCCGTATTTTTTCCAATTACACCAGCTAAATCTTTCAATTTGATTTTATTAGATCTAATTACAAAATCCATACAAGTAAATACATACACATGTATATATATATATATATATATATACACTTCCTCGTCAATATATATATATATATATAGATTTCCAAATGTATACACTTTTTGAATGTCGATTTTTTTTAAATCTTTGTTTCTTTGAATTTGTCACGCATAAATGGGTACTACATCTATTTAGATACCGTAATTAATGAGAAAGTTGGTATTTGTTGTTGGATAGAATAAATTTAAACTGAGGGAGTAATTACTTGTTAATGTGAATAATTTTTTTTCAGATCATTAATGCACAAATCAGCTTAATGAATGAAACTGGCATTATTTGGTTACTGAGAAGATGTATTCATTCGGTTCTCTAAAGACGTGTCTGCTTATCTCTTTTTAACCCATGTAGCAGTTTTCTTTTTTATATCTAAAACTCGTTCTCCCTTAAAAAGTTCATTACTTCCGTCGAAATTAGAATTTCTTGTCAAATTCATTGTAAAACAAAAAAATGGCAGATGAATACTTAAGAGATTTGATGATGCAGCGTTTGCGAAGAATCGAAAAATACAAACATTTGTTTCGTATTTACAACAAACAATTGGAAGAGGTTAATGTATTTTTTTAATTATTTTCCGTGGATAATTTCCTTGTAGTCGATCATAACTGGATATATTGACTTGCATTTTGTTTTTATTGATTTTTCTCATCCAAAATTGCATATTCAGTCGTTAGTGAGACATATGAAGAATCTTTAAATTACTTTTATTCTTGACAAAGTGATGACCTATCGACACATTTTATCAACGAATAGAACTCAACTCGATTGTTGTAATGACTTTGTATCGGCTGAGCATCAAAAGGAAATTTGAGAAATCCATTCTAAAATTCAAGGAAAAATTTAACGAGGCCACACATGAATATGAAGTGGCGAACGCAAGCTTCCAAGCAAAGTATATGTAAAAATATAACTACTTATCGATTTTTTACGTTTATCAATATTATGTTATTTAAATTGAAACTTTTTACTATGTTTTTTGTATTTTCTGAGATATTTTTTGGCTCGTTGTATTTTTCACATCATCAAAATGGTCATGTAATTAAGAACCATAATTAAACCCCAAAATCAATAGAAAATGACACAGGTTTATGTAGTTTAAGTATGTGGAATCTAAAAAAATATAAGAAAAATATAGTAATCAATAGTGTAAAAAGGTGTAGTGTTGATTATAATATAAGTAAAGTCCAAGTGCATGCTAGAATTTATGCATTAGTTTTGGCTAAATTTCGTTTCTAACATTATTTTATTTGTATATGAGTAAAACTTGAATTAAAATGTTTATTTTATATTTTTATTTCGAGTTCATTTGTGAATTATGAGTGTAAGATTTTTAATTTTATTTACCATGGACCATTAGTTGATTTATTCATCATCTCCTTAAATTTTTCAATTTCTAAAATTATTTAATGTTCTATGTATTCGACTTAAAATATTAAATAAACAAACAAATTCAAATATAAATTTTGAATTTCTACTAAAAAAATAAAAAGTATTTGAGTTATATATATCCGACTCAACTCAATTAATTTATCCTAAATCTTTAAAAAAATTTACCAAAAGGTATTAATAAAAAGCAAGCTTTTTCAAATTTCACATTTATATATTAATATACATATTGAATATTATTAATTATTAGTTAATGTATAACTTTTAAAAACATATAATATATTCAGTAATAAATTTTTGGTTGAGATTTTCTTTTCTATTTTGAGTATAAGATTTTGTTATTGGATACGACTCAACTTAATTAATTTATTCTCAATCCTTTAAAAAAAAAACTATACCAAAATGTATTAATTAACAACAACCTTTTCAAAGTTCACATTTATATTTTAATATACATATTGAATATTATTAATTATAAGTTAATGTGTAACTTTTAGAATTTTATAATAGATGTTTAGATGCAAATTTACTAAATAACTGACTAACTTCTTTTTTTCATTTATAAACGAATTAGTTCATTTTGATATAGTTGTCCAATTTATATTGGGCTTTTCCTATTAGAAGCCCAAGAGCATATCGATGTGTTTTCTCATTTTATTTTTTTTGATAGAAATATTTACAATTCAAAATTATTCATTTCAATTTCAAATTACTTATTGATCATGGTTCGAACAAATCTTGACAACAAATAGAATACAATTTTCAACAATATATGCGAAGTTCAAAATACTAGTTAATGTTTTGCAACATAACATTAATATTTACAACATTTGTAGTGGTACTTCAGAAATTAGAACTTACATCATAATTAACTTATCAATCCGAACAACCTTAGAAAAGCTACAACAGGATGAAGTAATTAGGACAAAATGAACCAATGTACAAAATAACAAAAGCTTCAATTCCAACTTCTTTCTCCGAATCCCAACAACCTTTTTCCCAAGACCTTTTCCACTCATTTTGCAAATCCCGATTCTTCAGATTGATGTTTTTAATTTGATATTCTAACTCAGCAATTCTACAAGAAAGCTCTAGATGTTGACCATCCTTATCAGCCAACTCATCTTTCTTAACGTCCAACCTTTTAGAAAGCAATTTCTCTAAAACCATCTTACACCTCAACTACTCCTGTAATATATCTCTTTCAGTCTTCAACTTGAAATAGCAATCCTTCTGGAAGGGTGAGATAGCAGGATCTACCCATTCCCAAAATCCACATTTTCTAACCTACAAAACAGAATGTATTGGAACTTGGAAGTAAAAAAAAAATATAAACTGGAATTCATTTAGTTAAGACGCTGCATTTTTCCTATAGGTACCTTACATTCAGTTCTATTTAAAAGACTTATGCTTGGTTAAACACTTTAGGGTATGAGGAATAAGTATGGAATTGAATTAGGAGGAATGAGAACCAATACCATTTCCATACCCAAACTCATTCCCTTAAATAATGCTACTAGCTAGCTTAAATCTATAGTTGTATCTTGATGATGAGTGAAGTTAAAACAATTAATATCATTAACATACACATTGTAGGTAAACAACAAACAGAATAATTTACTTTATACATTTAACATAACAAAAACAGCGATCAATCTAGATAGAGAAAGAAATAGTTTGTGGACATGTATAAAACAGACAGAATAATTAGAAACAAGATAACATAACTAACCATAATTTTATGCTTCAAAATTCGAGATATCAGTTGAGATTGAAAATTTAGGGCAAACTTAAAAAATTACTGATTTTTTTTTTACTCAAGGACTAATATTTTGGAAACGACCAAGAGATAATTTACCTTTAGTAAAAGACATCAAATAACCATAAATGTATGCTTCAGAATTCCAGATATCATTTGAAATTGAAAAATTAGGGAAAAATTATAAAAATAAACCTGATTTCTTTTACACAAGGATTAATTAATTGGAAACGACTAAGAAATAGAGTGTTGAAAGAAAATTACCTTTGGTAAAGGATATCGAACAAACCTCCGCAATGGATTTTTTTTCAGTCTCGAGCACAAATGGAACACACTTCAACCGATGAACACAAATAAATTTCTCCGGACTACTTGTCAAACCGGATGAATTAGTGGTTTTTGGTAATCCAGAGTTTGTGCTCGACATGTTGTGAAGAATGATAAAGCAGAAGAGGATGTGGGAGACTAAATGTTTGAAGAAAAAGGCTACAGAAGAAGACGAAACAGAAAAGAAGAGAAAAAAGAGAAGAAGAAAAAATTGTGAAAAGAGAGAGGAACGGGAAAGAGGGGAGAGAGACAAAGACTGATCTACTACAGTACATTAAAAATGCAAACTTACCGGTTGGAGAGGTTGCCAAAAAAGGTATTTTAGGTGGACAATCCAACGGACAAGATTAAAAAGTGATCGAATCTAACAGTTGAAAATTCCAAGGACACGGGTATACCTGGTACACATCAGTACGACCCTATATTTTATTATATGTTTCTTTTATGAGTATATTTTTAGAGTATTGATATTTGATAATGACTATAAGTTTCAAATTTCAATTGTAAAGTGAAAATGGTTCATACATAAACTATTGAATGATATTAATTATTTTTATTAAAAATTATTAGTTGTTTTTATTGAAGAGTATTAGTTGTCTTTACTAAATAGTATTAATTATATAGGGAAAATAAATTTATACTCTTCAGTAGAAACAACTCATACCCTTTAGTGAAAATAACTAATACGCTTTAGTGGAAACAGCTAATATCTTTCAATGATTTATATATGAACCAATTTCATTATATACCTACTCCATTCCATAACCATTTACGTTATTGTCTCATTGTTACGTCTCATAAATGTTATTTGCAAATCTTAAAAAGAAAATTCATTTGTATACACAACACTCATAATATTCATATATTTATATAAAATATTATTAATTTTGGACTCAAACATACACTCAATTTAATCAATTGATTTACTTTATAAATAAAAATTTACGAAGGTTACCTTTCAATATACTCTATTCGTTACATTTTTTTTTTAAAAAGTGTCAATTTGGGCAAACAATAATGAGACAAGAGGAATAATAAACTTGAATTATCATGTAGAAATAACTTTTTACTGTATTATATATTTATTTATTTTTTGTCCCCTCATGAAAAAAAAATCATAAATCCGCCCATACCGTTAGGTGGGTTGCCAATTTTCAATGATGTGGGAACAAACATATTTATTTGGGTCCCTTACATATAGGTGTTAAATAGCACCCTTTATTGGGGTTTAGTTCAATGTGTGTGTAATCAAAACATATATTTTTATAGGAATGGTACATATAACTTAGACCCACCACCCAACTCCCACTACCCACCCGCTTTCCATACCTTGCTTTAGCCAAAAGCTCGGTTGATGGGACACTGATTTGTTTGTTGTTCCCCCACTCTCCCCTCACCCTACCCTAATGTGCATTTTTTATATTTATATTATATTTTTAAAATTACTAAAATAATAAAAAAATTCTTTGAAAATACATTATTCAGTCACATTTTACTGCTCCATGTGCAAATTTTATTATATTATGCACACGTATTCAAATTATATTTTATTTGAATTATATATCTTAATTGAATTAATTAAAAAATAAAGGTATTCAATTTGAATTATACATCTTAATGGAATTATATATCCAATTTTTATCATTTGTGCATAAAATAAAAGAAATTGCACAAGCTAAAAATTCAAAATTAATTGAATTATATTTCTTGAAATTTAAAATTTACATCTGGAAATCCAATATTTAGTAATTTAAAGATTTTTCACAGCCCTGTAATTCAAAAAAATAATAAAAACTTCTAAAAATTCATGTTTATACTCAGGTGCTAACAAACAAAAAAAAATGCACAAGAGTCTTATTCTTCATATCTTCACCCCTTCTGCAGACTATCATCCTCAAATCTTTTCTCCACTTCTCCCCAGTTAGCACATGTTCAGCTTGAAAAACAAAATCAAATATTAATAAAATTAATATAGCCATTATTACAAAAACAAATTTTAATAAAATTAGTATAACCATTACTATACATCTCCATCCCATATTCAAACTTTTCTGCCTTGAACACACCAATAAACACTCACAACCTATTGCACACACCCCCACAAAACACACACTATGCACATAACCGTAAATTAATAAAAAAATGCACAGGAAAAAAATAGAAATTAATCAAGATTTTTTGCTCTGGGTGAAATTACAATCATCAGAAGCCAGATTTTTTGCCTCTCTGAGTGAAATTCCTTCATGCACCACCAAAAATTCACTTATTTTGGAGGACAAGAAATTACAACGAATTATTGCAAGAAATTACTTAGCGATGTCAGCAAATCTGGGGTATAGCACGGTGGCGGCAGATCTGAACTGATGCAAGATGGCGAGGCATCTCGAAGTCGGCGCTCAGATATCTGGACTGATGCGCGGCGTCGGAGGGTGGAGACAGCGGTGTGCGGCGTTGCTGGGGTGGAGGAGCACCGATCTGAAAGAGAGAGAGAGAGAGAAATAGATGAAGGTCGTGAGGAGACGCGGTGGAGCTGCGCAGCGGCATCTCCCGTGAAGCGAGCGGTGTCTCCCGATGATGCCTCGTTATCAGTCCAGATCTAGCCTTCTCTCGATATGTCTCTCCTTCTCTTTGCTCGTTCCGATCGAGCAGCGCCTGGAGATATGAAGGTTGTGGCCTGAAGATATAGAGATCTCGAACGACGCCATCGGGCTCATACGGCGGTGTCGTGGGGGGCATGGGCAAGCGGCCGTGGCGCGGTGGGGCATGGCAGTCGTGGAGATAAATATGGAGAGGGGAGAGAGATTAGGAGAGGGTGAGAGAGAGAGAGAGAGAGAGAAAGTGAGAGAAAGTTCCACAGAGAGAGAGTATGTTGGGTTGGGGAGAAATACGGGGTAGGGTGGCCGAGTGGGTGGGGTGGGGGTGGATGGTGGGGGCTGCTGATATATTAGGAGGTGGACCCCTCCTTTTTGAACCAAAAACCAATTTCACAAATATTTTGAACTAAATCTTAATATAGATACTATTTTTGAACCAATTAGTAAATATTTCTAATTATTTTGCACTACTAGTATTTTTGTAAAACTGAAAATGATATTTGCATGCCTTATGCCCCACTTTTTACTTCTAAAAAAAAATTGGATAAGAAAACAAATAATATATAACATATTAAATTTATCAATATTATATATATGGTCCCCAGATTTTTAAGATAATATTCTGTTAATGTGTAGAAAAAAATATTTCCCTGTTCCATGATAGTCTTCATAGGTGAGTGGATGATACATAAATTTAAAATATTGCTAAAAATGATTTTTTTTATATTATTATTTGAATATAAAAATGGTATTGTAAGGGTATTATAATTGAATTTTATTTTTATTTTAGAAGTGTGAAGATTATTGTGAAACGGGCAAAAAAAGAAAAGTGTAAAATATATTGCTTGACGGAGGGAGTGTACATTTTTTAAAAACAAATCAACGTTAAAAGAATAATAAAAAAGAACTCAAATATAATAAATTGTATTTATTCTATTTCTTAATAAATGTCTTTTTAGCTGTTTAAAACAATCACTGTTGCGAAGGATACGAGGGATATTCAATACTCTCTCCGTTCAAGATCAAAAATTTCCCATCTTCATTATTCGTCAGTCACAAGTAAGGTTGTATTTATACATTGTGTTTATATTTATTATTTTGGTGGAAATATTAACTTTTATGATAAAGTTAATATTCACGTCACAAAAAAAAATTATATAAAAAATGATAAATACAATATACTACATGAGATTGTTGGGAAAATTAGGAGTGCCCGGAATCTATTCGGGATGAAATTTAAATACGAATTTAAATACAATTATTACTAGCATGAATTAATCCTAATTAATTCAAATAATAATTCCAACAACCAATTTAACATCATGCATGTTGAATTAATTCACATATAATCTATGGCGGAATAAACAAGATTATATGTGATTAACGTACCTCTCGTAGAACTTGGTCTTTGAATAAACGGGACTAACACGTACACGTTTTATCAACCCAAAAGCCTTCTCAAGTATTCCCTTTCACCTTATTCGATCACCGGTGGGAGATGCTATCGAACAATTTAAATAATTAAGGAAAAAGAAAAATATCTATGCTCTTGATTTTCCAACACATGGAATTATGTACTAGGGGATGAAATAATCATCCCCTATTTATAACATGAGGGGACCGAAATTTTGAGTGAAATATGGGCTTGGAAAAAATCTTTTCTTAGACTCTAAGAAATCTTGAATATATCTCATATATTCTTTTCTCCAAAATAAAATATTCCACAAAAATCTCACCCTTCATATTAAGGGGTAAATTTCAAAAATCTCATGGGAAAAGAATCCAAAATTTGGATCTTCTTGAATATATGAGATATTCTTGTATTCCAAGAATACATATCTTCCATAATATCTTTTCAAGAAAATCAACAAAATCTTTTCTCTCCCAACATTCATAATTTTCGAAAAAAATAAGGAAAAAATCAGCATAATATATTCTTTTTATTTTAATCACCTTATCATTATTGGGCTACTTAATGGGCTACTTGAGGGGCCTTTAAGGAGAATTAAGATTGGACCACCTAATGGACTTCTGAATTTCAATATTGAGTCCCAATATAATTCAATCCATTAATATTAATTATTACCACTAATAAATTAATATTGCACTATCCATCTTAATCCATATTACGATAATATGGGCTCCCGGTTATTATTTTTTACGTTTAAGATTATCAAGTCCATTAATTAATTAAGCTTCTGAATAGCTCTAAATTAATTAATATATTTCACCTTGGAGTAAAGACAGCTCAACATTATTATCCGTACCGAAGAAACTGATTCTTCACTTGCAAGATTTGGTACGATAAAACTTCTGAGCCCACCAAGGGGACTAATCACACGAGCCGTACTCGCACGCGTTTCTCCGTATTAAATCTTAGCAACCGTCGTATGATTAATATTACTGCCCAAGACACAAAGTTCGAAGTCACAATGATTTTCACCCAACATGAATCAAAGCAGTAACCATTAAGCACACACGGTCCAATTTAAGTGACGGAGATTAAGAAATCAACAACCACGGAGGTCTAATTCTTCACATTTCAGAACAGAAGAATTTATCCTCGTTGTAGGTCCTCTTCAACACATACTAAATGTGCTAGTGCAATCTCTTAGTCAAGACAGACCAATCTGAGCCTTACACATCGACCTTTCACGGCGGATTGTTCAATTCCACCTAGGTCGTGAATATGTACGTTTAGTTACAAGGAAACAGTTAATGTTGTCTTCCGTGATCGGGTATCACCACATTAACTATAATGTAACTAGTACCATATATTGAACGGTTTGCAATAGAAATTCAACATTCAATCATAACTAAAGCAATTGTGATAAAAGAATTATTCTCATAAAACGAGTGTTTGATACACGAGTTATACAAAGTAAAAGCATACTTTCACGTATAACTCCAACAATCTCTCACTTATACTTAAAGTCTGCTTTTAGTATACATCACGCATGTCTTAGGGTAGTAGCTCTACGTGACATCTCATGTCAACCTACACTAACCTAATAATTTCTCCCACTTATACTTAAAGCAGATTGACAATAGTCTTGACTCCCATTCCATCCACGTGTCTCTCGAATGTACTCTGAGGCAGACCCTTTGTGAATGGATCCGCTAGGTTGTCACCCGACGCTATCTTTGCCACCTCTATATCTCCTCTCTTAACGATTTCTCGTATAAGATGGTATTTTCTTTCTATGTGTTTGCTGGCCTTGTGGGCTCTCGGTTCCTTTGAATTTACAACTGCTCCGGCATTGTCACAAAAGACAGTTATCTTGTCGGGTAAATTCGGAACAACGTCCAAGTCCACTAAGAAGTTCTTGAGCAAAACTGCCTCTTTCGCTGCTTCACAAGCAGCTACATACTCGGCTTCCATGGTCGAATCGGCGATGCATTTTTGCTTAACGCTTCTCCATGAAATGACTCCTCCTCCCATGCAAAACACACTACCCGAGGTTGACTTTCTTGAGTCTATGTCTGATTGGAAATCCGAGTCCGTGTATCCCACGGGAACTAGACTATCTGACTGGTAAATCAGCATCCGCTCACGAGGTCTTTTCAGATACCTCAAGATGCACTTTACGGCAGTCCAATGGTCTTTCCCGGGATTACTTTGATATCTTGCCACCATGCCCACGGCAAAGCAGCTATCCGGTCTCGTACACAGCATTGCATACATAAGGCTTCCTACGGCTGAAGCGTACGAAACACCTTTCATGTCATCTATCTCCGCTTGCGTCTTAGGGCTCATTTCTTTCGATAGATGGATTCCGTGTCTAAAAGGTACAAAACCTTTCTTGGAATCTTGCATGCTGAAACGCTTCAAAACAGTGTCAATGTATGAAGCTTGCGATAAGCCCAGCATCCTCTTCTTGCGATCGCGAGGGATCTTGATCCCAAGGATGTGGCCGGCTTCCCCTAAGTCCTTCATATCAAATTATTTTGACAGTCATACCTTTACGTCTGACAATACCTTAACATTGTTTCCAATGAGAAGAATATCGTCTACCTATAATACTAAGAATACTACTGCAGTTCCGTCACGCTTCGTATACACACAACTTTCGAACTCGTTTTGATCAAACCCATAAGACTTAATCACTTGATCAAAACATTGGTTCCAAGTACGCGATGCTTGCTTAAGTCCATAAATGGATCTCTTAAGCTTGCATACGAGATTCTCTTGGGCTTTTTCAATGAAACCTTTGGGCTGTTGCATATAGATATCTATCCCGTCAAGACTTCCGTTAAGGAAAGCCGTCTTGACATCCATTTGCCAGATCTCGTAATCTAGGTGCGCAGCGATCGACAAGAGAATACGGATGGACTTAAGCATCTCTACAGGTGAAAAGGTTTCCTCATAATCGATCCCTTCTTTCTGAGTATACCCTTTGGCCACAAGCCTCGCTTTGAAGGTCTCTACCCTTCCGTCTGGTCCTCTTTTCCTCTTGTACACCCACTTGCATCCAATGGGTTCTACCCCACTGGGTGGCTCGACCAACTCCCACACTTGATTATGATCCATCGAACCCATCTCGGCTTCCATTGTCGTTTGCCACGACTCCGCATCTTTGTCTTGGATTGCCTCGTCGTACGTCCATGGGTCCGATTCAACACCGGGAACCAAATCCGAAGATTCTCCTATCCCCATGAATCTCTTGGGTTGCCTAACAATCCTTCCACTACGACGGGGTTCCGGTTGTAAAGATGTGACGTGTGGTACATCATCTTGTATACTTGGTATCGAGGTTTGACCTCTCAATTCTTCTAAGGTAATTTCACTTTTAGGTTTCCGATTGTTCATATAGTCTTCCTCCAAGAATTTAAAGTGTGTACTAATCACGGTCTTTTGATCCTTGGGACTATAGAACATACACCCTTTCGTTCCCGCAGGGTATCCTATAAACAGCCTTAATTCCGAACGTGGATCCAACTTACCGGCTTCCTTGTCTAGCACGTATGCCGGACAACCCCAAATCTGCAAATGTCTTAGACTGGGCTTGCGCCCGGTCCACAATTCCATTGGGGTTTTAGGAACCGATTTGGATGGCACAAAGTTTAGAATATAAGCCGCTGTTTCCAAGGCATTACCCCAAAATGACTTGGGTAAATCTGAATAACTCATCATGGATCTAACCATCTCTAAAAGAGTCCAATTTCTTCGTTCCGCCACACCGTTCTGTTGAGGGGTTCCCGGTGCGGTTAACTGGGATACGATCCATTCGTCCGATAAGTAGTTCAAGAATTCATCGCTGAGGTATTCGCCTCTATGATCTGATCGTAGAAACTTGATACTTTTTTCCCTATGTTTCTCGGCTTCGGCCTTAAACTCCTTGAACTTATCAAAAGTTTCAGACTTATGCCTCATAAGGTAAATGTACCCATATCTTGAGTAATCGTCAATGAAGGTGACGAAATACTCATACCCCATTCTCGCTTTGATCGTCATTGGACCACACACATCGGTATGAACGAGTTCTAACACTTCCGTGGCTCTATTCCCCTTGGCTCCAAATGCCCTCTTGGTCATCTTACCCTCTAAACAGGATTCACAAGTTGGAAACAGCTCAACTTGGAGCGATTCCAAGGATCCATCTTTCACCAATCTCTCTATCCGCTTTAGATTAATATGACCTAGTCTAAGATGCCATAGAAGTGTTTCGTTCATCTCCGAAGAACGCTTTCTTTTATTACTCGAAATGATCGACGTGTTATTAGATTCATTATTTGAGTGGTGTGCACACTTAATCATATAGAGATTGTTTACCAACGTTCCATGACAGATAGTATCATTCTTAAAAGAAACAGTAACAACTTTATTAAAAGTAACTAAATATCCATCAAAAAACAACTTAGAAACTGAAATTAAATTCTTCCTAAAGTTCGGAACGTATAAAACATCTCTTAAAATTAAAACTCTATCTTCAAAAGATAGGTGCACGACTCCCACTGCTTCGGCTGCCACTCTCGTAGCATCGCCCAAAGTGATTGTGATCTCATTCTTGCTAAGTCGCCGGGTTAGCTGGAACCCCTGAAGAGTGAAACAAATATGATCAGTTGCCTCGGTATCCACTACCCAAACGTGGGCAGCATACGCCGCAACATATGTTTCAACGACTAAAGCATGAGACTTACCTTTCTTTCCCGCCTTCTTAGGCTTAGAACAGGTCGCCCTCCAATGTCCCTTCTCACCACAATTGAAGCACTTACCCTTAGCAGTTTTCTTTCCACTTCCTTCTCCCTTTGCCTTGGGTTTCGCAACGGTTCGATTTGCTTGGGTCTGGCCTTTCGTCCTCTTCCTCTTCTTCCCTCCCTTGGGACCCGAAGAGGTAGACGGACCGTTGGCCACCATAGCAACGGTTTGGTGATCCATTAGAGTCTCCGCCGATACCAAAGCTTGCAAGAGCTCGGGCAAACTATTTGCCCGGTCATTCATTTGATAGTTCAACTGAAACTACTCAAAGCTCTTTGGCAGAGAATGGAGAACGAAATCGACCTTAGTAGGGAGGTCAAATTCCGCACCAAGTACTTCCAACTTATTGAGATAACCCATCATCTCGATAACGTGATCCCTTACGGGCGTACCTTCCACCATCTTCAACGAAAGCATCTTTCGCATGGTGATTTGCCTAGCTGTACGGTTCTGATGTTTAAACATCGTTTCAAAATTGAGCATTATCTCAGAGGCGGTCTCCATGTGTTGGTGTTGGTGTTGCAACACATCTGACATTGAAGCCAGAATAGTACACCTAACCATCTCATCGGAGTCAAACCAACTCTTATGCTCTTTCTTGACCGCCTTGCTCGCATCTTCGACAGGCTCTTGGGGCTTAGGAGTAGTAAGTACCCATTTGTGGTGTTGAGCGGTTAGGACAATATCAAGGTTACGTTTCCAATCAACATAGTTCTCACCAACAAGTTTGTTATCTTTAAGTATACTAAACAGTGGATTAAAAGGTTGCGACATGATGAACTGAGAATAAAACATACATTCATATCAATATCTAGAAAAATACGAAATTATCACATAATTCGATCACATCAATTATATTGAAACCTTAAAACAATATAATCATGCATCAGCCAACATCTCAAAAAAATTTAAATGTGCCACGAGGGGTGGTCTTTACATTTAAATACATTCAAGCGGATTACAAACTTAAAAGTTACAAATCCTTAATTCAAAAATAATAGTTGGCTCCCACTTTGACCACATAGAAATTGACAGGGACTCCGAGGGGAGTAAGTTAATATCAATTTCATATGCCTAAGTAATAACCATAATTAAATACAGGATTATTATTTCGCTTTGAGCAAGCCACTCGGGGTGAGGGTCAATACCGCCACTAGTAATAATCCACAATCATCATTTTGGAATTTATTCATGAGATATCCGTTCTTTTGGCCGATCCGAGGGGGAAATGTATTCCAAAAGAACTTCACAAATAAATAAATTATGGAGGCCAAATTAATCCAATTTTAATATCCGGAATAAAATTGCGATTAAAAAACATACTTAGTAATTTTCGAAAGTAAGGTTTTTCTTGGACAATTAAATTCATACAAACACATATTAACAAATAATAATAAGTGCACGAAATAAAACATCCATCAAAACAAAATTAAACACATTAGAGCACTTAAATCCAATTGTCACGGTTTAATTTCTTCACGTCTTGATGCGAAAAATCGTCCTTGTTGCTTTCTGTCGTTCGTCTCGATACGCTCCCACTCGAACAGCAACACTTCATCAAAAACAGCATTGTTTGGGGTTCGGGACGACGTTTAAAATCATACGAAAAAAAACAGAACCGAAAAAAATTCCACGGCCCGAGATACGGCGCGCGCCTCTCGGCCAAGCAGCCGAGGCGCTGCAGGCCGCGCCAGAGGCGCGCGCGGGTCGTGCGTCGTGCACCCCTTGCGCCGGGTTTCGACGTTCGTTCTCATTTTCTTCACCCCATGCACGATTTTACGTCCATGCATGCGCCGCGCACGCATGCGTCGTCCGGGTACGCCGTCTTTAATTCTCCGTTCTTTCGTCACGATCCGGTTACAATTTATTTTACAAAAAAAATAAATACTAGATCTAGACTAGTCTATTACAATGATCGAATCAAAATAAAAACAACTAATCTACTCGTGGATTTTCTCACGAGAAAAATGAATTCGAACGAATCGAATTAAAAATAATTAATTCACACGCATGAAAAATTACAACATTAAAACCATGACAATTGGATACCTGCAAAAAAGATCTAGCAATTCTACTATCTAATTTCAATTTAATGTTTAACAATTTAAATTCCAATTTAAAGATCAGAGCCCGAAACCGTGGCTCTGATACCAGTTGTTGGAAAAATTAGGGGTGCCCGGAATCTATTCGGGATGAAATTTAAATACGAATTTAAATACAATTATTACTAGCATGAATTAATCCTAATTAATTCAAATAATAATTCCAACAACCAATTTAACATCATGCATGTTGAATTAATTCACATATAATCTATGGCGGAATAAACAAGATTATATGTGATTAACGTACATCTCGTAGAACTTGGCCTTTGAATAAACGGGACTAACACATACACGCTTTATCAACCCAAAGCCTTCTCAAGTATTCCCTTTCACCTTATTCGATCACCGGTGGGAGATGCTATCGAACAATTTAAATAACTAAGGAAAAAGAAAAATATATATGCTCTTGATTTTTCCAACACATGGAATTATGTACTAGGGGATGAAATAATCATCCCCTATTTATAACATGAGGGGGCCAAAATTTTGAGTGAAATATGGGCTTGGAAAAAATCTTTTCTTAGACTCTAAGAAATCTTGAATATATCTCATATATTCTTTTCTCCAAAATAAAATATTCCACAAAATCTCACCCTTCATATTAAGGGGTAAATTTCGAAAATCTCATGGGAAAAGAATCCAAAATTTGGATCTTCTTGAATATATGAGATATTCTTGTATTCCAAGAATACATATCTTCCATAATATATTTTCAAGAAAATCAACAAAATCTTTTCTCTCCCAACATTCATAATTTTCGAAAAAACAAGGAAAAAATCAGCATAATATATTCTTTTTATTTTAATCACCTTATCATTATTTGACTACTTAATGAGCTACTTGAGGGGCCTTTAAGGAGAATTAAGATTGGACCTCCTAATGGACTTCTGAATTTCAATATTGAGCCCCATTATAATTCAATCCATTAATATTAATTATTACCACTAATAAATTAATATTGCACTATCCATCTTAATCCATATTACGATAATATGGGCTCCCGGTTATTATTTCCCGCGTTTAAGATTATCAAGTCCATTAATTAATTAAGCTACTGAATAGCTCTAAATTAATTAATATATTTCACCTTGGAGTAAAGACAGCTCAACATTATTATCCGTACCGAAGCAACTGATTCTTCACTTGCAAGATTTGGTACGATAAAACTTCTGAGCCCACCAAGGGGACTAATCACACGAGCCGTACTCGCACGCGTTTCTCCGTATTAAATCTTAGCAACCGTCGTATGATTAATATTACTGCCCAAGACACAAAGTTCGAAGTCACAATGATTCTCACCCAACATGAATCAAAGCAGTAACCATTAAGCACACACGGTCCTATTTAAGTGACGGAAATTAAGAAATCAACAACCACTGAGGTCTAATTCTTCACATTTCAGAACAGAAGAATTTATCCTCGTTGTAGGTCCTTTTCAACACATACTAAATGTGCTAGTGCAATCTCTTAGTCAAGACAGACCAATCTGAGCCTTACACATCGACCTTTCACGGCGGATTGTTCAATTCCACCTAGGTCGTGAATATGTACGTTTAGTTACAAGGAAACAGTTAATGTTGTCTTCCGTGATCGGGTATCACCACATTAACTACAATGTAACTAGTACCATATATTGAACGGTTTGCAATAGAAATTCAACATTCAATCATAACTAAAGCAATTGTGATAAAAGAATTATTCTCATAAAACGAGTGTTTGATACACGAGTTATACAAAGTAAAAACATACTTTCACGTATAACTCCAACAGAGATGAATAATGAATGTGTGAGAACTGATTTGGGACGGAGGTAGTATAATTTTCTTAATTAAAAAATTATGAGATCTTTGAAGGGAATAAATTGGGAAAAAAATATGTGAAATAAGACAAAAACGTACATGAGGTAATATAAATTAACACATATTCTGTTAAAGTATTAATGTATCATATTCAATTTATACCCCATTTCACTGTCTCATGGCATGAGACGACCTCACATAAAATCTGTAGGTGAAAGGGTCCAACTATATACCCCTCTAATATAAGGTGATACACCTCCACACATAATGAACTACCTATTTTACCCCCCTCACATATAATAAATTTTAATTTTAATACACCCCTTCACACTAAAGATACAATAGCTCACCACCACTTTTCTGAACACGACCGCTGTCTTGCAATGTGTTGCACCAAGAATCTATAATTGAAATTGAAATAAGAAACAAGTAACAAAATTCATTTAAACAACAAAAAAAAATCTAAAAAAAAAAATTAAAAACAAATCTAAAGAATTTTCGTGGATATCAGATCGAAATTTGTTGTTTTCTACTGTTAATCGGTTTTGATTCACAAGAAAACTTGTAATCGGGAATCGGGATTATGACTATTGCTTAAGAACGAAATTGAAATCAACTGAAAAAATGAAGAACACCAGATTTACGTGGTTCGCAGAAAATACTCCTACATCCACGGGATCGGAGAAGATTGATCTTTCACTAAGAATAGAGAATTTACAATTCACTCTAGCTCGCACTCTCTCTCTGTGTTTGCACTCAATTCACTGTTCGCGATGATGATCTCACTCGCACACACTGTTTCTCACAGTTGAGAAGTACCCTTTATATAGATATAGAGATTGAATTGAACCTTAGATTCGATTTGTAACGAATCCTCATACGTTAGGTAGTTATCCAGCTGGCTAACAACTTCAATAACCGCTTCAGTTGATTCAGTTAGAACCGACATCGCGTTAGCTTCAATTTGGTGTAATTCACGAGTAATTAACCTCCTCTGGCTCTGGTCATGCTCATCTGGCTCTGGTCTCTTCTACCAGACTCCTCTGGTCTTCCTCCTCTGCCAGACTTCTATGGTCTTCCTCCTCTGTCAGACTTCTCTGGTCAGTCTCCTCTGGTCCAATTCCTCTAGGACCCCAAATTGACTAACTCCCAGGCTAACACTTTAACAACATAACTTTCTATTGAAACACACGCACAACAAATTAGATACTTCACATATGACTCTTCACATCTTCGATCACAACAGTTGAATAACCCATTACTTGTTCAATTAAGATGAGGGAATACTCATTTACTTTTCGATTATGTTGGTGGAATATTAAAAAAACTAACAGTCACCGTCTGCACTGTCTTGGACTTCACCGAAAAAAAAGTGCAATGAAAATATTTTAATACACTGCTGTGAAATTGTTGAGGGATTTGGAAGAATGGTATGCAGGGGTTGGGGGGAGGGGGAGTGAGAGTGAGAGGAGGGGGGGAGGGGTGGGGTGGGTGAATCGGAGGGGCTTGGCCGTTGCGGTAATTGTTGCAGGGGTTGGAATATTGCGGGAGAGAAAGATGATGGGGGATGGGGTGGGGTGTATTTATTTTAGAAGGGTAAAATAGATAATTCATAATATATTTAGGTGTATTTAAATAGGGTATATATCTGGACCAAATAATCAAGGACAAATCTTAGATCGCGGAAAATAGGATTCCAATTACAGGTGGGCCGGATTAAATGAGAGCCCAAATGAAGACCTGAATTCCTCGGCCCAAATTATCTAACGAATTTCCTTTCCTTTCCTTTCCTTAAACCCCCGTCCCCTCACAGAGCGCCTCCTTCTACCTTTTCCCGGCGACTACACACCAGCTTTCCATCACAGGTACGCTTCTCCCTCTCTTTCTTTTCCTCAATGTTTATATCAAACCATCCCGTAACCCTAAAATCACCGGTGTGTGGGCACGAAAGCGTGAAATAATAGAAAACCTCCACCCCTAATTGCCATTTATTCATTATTGATAGGCATTACAATTCAAAATGATTGCGGCCATATCTTGGATTCCGAAAGGAGCCTCAAAATCCGTGCCTATTGCGGCTCAGCCCCCTTCCAAAGATGAAATTGAAGAGATGATAAAGAGTGGTATCTTGGAAACACGGTTAGTTACACTCTTGTGCCTCGTGTCTTTTTCCCCCCTTTTTTATGATTAATTTATAAGCTTGCTTGCTCTTCTGTTATTATAAACTGTATCAGAATACAAGTGAAGAAGGAAAATGAATGACAATAAAATATCTGGGTTGAGTTTGTTGCAGTTTATTCATCCATTCAGTGTCTCCGTCTCCATTTTTTCTTCCTTTTTAAATTGCTGTTGAATTCTATTTCCTTGATGCAATACTTAATGGGTCTATGTCGCTTTTGTTTTAATTTTTTAACTGGTTTCAGACAATTATTTTGTTATCTTTGCAGTGAAGAGAGTGAAAATGAGGAAAATATGAATCTCGATGCATCCAATCGAGACGGTGAACTTGCTCATGCATTATCTGCAGCAGATGCACTTGGAAAAGCTTCCAAAGGTGCAGAAACTGACAGCTTAGCAGATGCTATGAAGGATCTTGATATGGATCGTTATGATGAAGAGGAGGATGGTACATACCAATTGTCAACTATCTTTAACCCTGTTAATTAAAATTTTGAACCTTTCTGAGTAATGCTTGATTTTTTTTTAGTTTTTTTCAATTTCCTGTATCAATTTGGTGTAATGCTTTGTATGATGATATCTTCAATGCTTTCAGATTCTTAAAGATCTTGAATATGGTTTTCATTTTGTTTGGAAATCAGGTGTTGAATTATTTGGCTCGGGGCTTGGCAACCTTTATTATGCTAGTAATGACATGGACCCTTATTTGAAGGATCAGGGAGTAAGTCGTCTCACATTATAATTGGGTTTCGTATGTGCCCAAATCTCTTGTACTATAAATTGATCTCATTTTAACTTGTCTAGGATGATGATTCTGAGGAGGAAGAGGATATCATCATAAAACCAGACGATGCTGTCATAGTTTGTGCTCGAAATGAGGATGATGTTAGCCATCTTGAGGCATGTGATTGTTGTGAATAAATTTATAAAGTATGTTTCAGTATGGACCTGTCACTGTCTTAAGTCACTAATTTTTTAAATCACTAATCTAAAATAGGTCTGGATATTGGAAGACCCTTCAGATGCTAATTCAAACATGTATGTACACCATGATATTATCATTCCAGCATTTCCCCTGTGCACAGCATGGCTTGATTGTCCTATTAAAGGTGGAGAAAAAGGTAATAACATTAGAGACATATGTAAATATCTAAAATAGGCCGTCCAAGTTTTTGCCTAATCTTTTAGATGGCTAGAAGTATTTACTTTTGGGCCTATGGTATGTTTGTCATGTTTGTTGAGAGGTGATATTTTTGTATTATGTATTTGATATAATCATTAGCACAGCTTTGATGGTAGCAGTTATAATATTTCCGATTCTATTTATTTTCACTTGTTTGTTCTTATTTTTCATTTTCTCAGTACAAGAACATACTTTTTTGTAAGGAAATTATTTTATAGCTAACTTTGATTCATTGTCTCCTCTCTTTATATTTCTTCCTTCTGTAATGATGTGTTGGTGATATTTATTGTCATAGGCAACTTCATCGCTGTTGGCTCAATGGAACCCGCCATTGAGATATGGGACCTTGATATTGTAAGTACTTTATGGCCTTTGATTATTAGATGATGTGCTCGTAGGTCAGATTGACTAACTATACTCCAATTTTTACATGCTTTAAGTTGGATGAAGTCCAGCCATCTGCCACATTGGGCGGCTTTATTGAAAAGAAAAAGAAGGGAAAGAAGGTTAGCTTCTTATATTGGCCTTTGCCACTGGTTAAACTTTTTTGTATTTAATAGCATCCTTTGCGCGTAAGGAGTGTTTCTTCATAGCAATCCCTTGCAGCTGTGCTGTTATAATTTTATCTGCTCATTGTATGTATATTAGTTAAACTTTAACTCTACCTTTATATGAATGGGCAATTATTCAAGGTATGCCGGGATATATCACAACCTTATATGGTGAATAACAAATTACAATGTTAATGCATCTCTGATGCAATTTTAATTATTATTTCACTTTGTTACAGCATTAATTGTATGCAGTGATTCTGTGGTTGGGATGGAGAATCTTTTATGTTAATTGAATCATTAATTATAGATGATTCCAATGCTCAAGATTTGCCTGATAACATTAATTTTTTACCTGCTTCCTGTATTTCAAGTTTAATTATATTAAAAAGAACTTCACAAAATACGTTCCTTCTTCTAACATACTCCTTTTTTCGTTTTTTTGTGTATGTGGTTGTGGAGCAGAAATCTGTTAAATACAAGGATGGCAGTCACACAGATTCAGTTCTTGGACTTGCTTCGAACAAAGAATACAGGTATTTCTAAATGCGGTCAGATGCACTGTAATAATTGTTCACAGGAGGTTTGGGAAATTTGTAATTTTACTTTCTTTCTTTAATTATTGGTTTGTATAGGAATGTTCTTGCTAGTGCGAGTGCGGACAAATTGGTCAAGATTTGGGATGTGGCAACTGAAACATGTAAACTAACCTTGGAGAACCATACAGACAAGGCAAGGGCTAACCTATGTCTTCTTCAATGCCATCATTTACTTGAACTCCGGAACTCATGAATTTCTCTTTAGTTGGGACCTAAAATTTGCACTAAACAGGCAACAGAGGATGTGATAGTTTACTGTGTGCCACAATATAATTAAAACTCTAAATCATGAAATCAATGATGGGCATACTAGTAAAAGATGAAATTATGAAGTGTTCAAGTTTGAATTTCATGTAACATTGAATGTGATAGCTAGGAAATCAGTGATGAGCATACTAAAGCTATAGATCAAATACAATTGTCTAGATGCATAGGATTCAGAATGGATCCACAATCTATATTGATGAGATGCAGCAAGCTTTTGAATACGAGAAATTATATGTACAGAAACAGAACAGATCTTAATGACAAATAGTTTGTTCTATTTTGGGAATTCACCTTTTATTATTTGGGTTACAAGCACGCTTACAAATTGTTGCAATTTAAGTGTGCATCAAGGTTTGTGTGCCATTGCGCCCCCCCCCCCCCCCTCTCTCAAAAAAAAAAAAAAAACAAATACCCCTTTCTCCGTTTTGACGGTGCGTTATTCGTGCCTTCAGGTCCAAGCAGTTGCATGGAATAACTTTCAACCTCAAGTTCTTCTCAGTGGATCTTTCGATCATTCTGTGGTTATGGTACAAAGATTACATTTTCTCCACTTATTAAAAAATAATGATTTTTGGCTTTCATGATTATTCTGTAATATTGGATAATGAAATTATATTTTGCATTTCAGAGTGATGGCAGACGACCCTCACATAGTGGATTTAGATGGTCAGTTGAAGCTGACATTGAAAGCTTGGCATGGGATCCCCACACAGAGTATTCTTTTGTGGTTAGATTCTCTCTGTTTCAAACAATTTCTCGCCGAAAATGTCAAAAGCTTCAAATTCCTTTTGAAAATGAAATTTATGAAAATTGAAATTCCCTTTTTTTTTCTTATCTACTTGTTTCTCAGGTCAGTCTGGAAAATGGGATGGTTATGGGTTTTGATATTCGTACTGCCACCTCAGATTCATCTGCTCAGTCTAAACCAAGTTTCACTCTACATGCACACGACAAAGCAGTTTGCGCAATCGCATATCATAAATCAGTTCCAAATGTATGTATTCTATATCTAAATCCATTTGATTTATAAGCATTTTTGTATATCTCTCTCAACTCACTTTGGGACTATGAATTCCTGCAGCTCCTTGCGACTGGTTCCATGGATAAGATGGTATTCCTAGTAACCTCTGTCTTGTTTCAATTTTTTTTTTCACCGTTTTGTTTAGTATGTGTAATTTAGTCTGCACAACCCTGTCTTCTCTGTAGGTGAAACTCTGGGATTTGTCAAACGAGCCATCGTGTATTGCTTCCAAAAATCCAAAAGCAGTATGTGAAATTCATTTTATCTTGTTATTCCCTTTAAAAATAAATTTATGAATGTGACTACTTACTAGTTTTGAAGATATGTCTTTGTTTATTATATATTCATATGAAACAATCAATTAATTGCATAGCTGAAGAGTTGTTGAGATTACCTTCTTTTTAGTTGCTTCTGTTTCTGCCAATAGTTAAACTTAGATTATTACCATGTTTCTGATGAATTGCTCGCGTATGTTTTTAGGGGGCTGTGTTTTCGATTGCTTTCTCAGAAGATTGCCCTTTTACATTAGGAGTTGGCGGATCCAAAGGAAAGTTGGAGGTGGGTTAAAATCATTTTAGGTCAAATGTTTATTTTGCTCCCATAATTTAACCCAATTAGAATTTTAGTCCTCCAACCTTTTTTGCTTTTGAAATCCGTCCCTTAACTTTGCCAAATTCAATTTTTTGGTCCTTTTACTGGTTGTAAGAGGTTAAATTTCCAGTAATAGCTGACTTGCCGTTTATCAGCAAATTGGCACGTCAGCAATTACCTGTAAGTTTACCTATTACCACTGGTAAAAGGTCGAAAATTTAAATTTGATAAAGTTAAGAGACGAATTTCAATTCAGACTAAAATCAAAATGGGGCAAGTTGAAGGGCTAAAAAACATTTACCCCCGGGCTGGGATTTTCATTTCCCTTTGTTTCCTCGTATGAAAGCATTTACAGAATTATTCATTCATCTTTGGTATTTGTTTATAGGTGTGGGATTTATTATCCGATGCTGAGGTTGCCAGAAGATATGGGAGGTATGGTAACCGACCTAAACCTACGGCACCTTGAATGGTACAATAAATTATGGAATAGTAGGAGGAATTCAATTGAGGTCGAATTTTCTATGGATTCAAAAGTTGATTGATGAGAGAAAGCGTATACCAATTTTGATATCTAAGATATGTTGTATGTTGCTGCAATCTAAAATATTCCCAGAGCTAAAGGTAAGTCTTTCTTGCATTTCCCCTGTATAGTTTTTGAAAATTACCAGCTATTTTAAGTTTGCGTTTATTCTTTTTAGCTGTGTTGTTAAAGATGAAATGGTAATGGGAAATGGTGAATGTGATGTTTATGGAAGTTGGATTTTTTTGCACTTTTTGTAGTGATTTTTCCTTGTTAGATTGTGTCACGTGTGATGTTGAAATTAATAAAAAATAAAATTCAAATTGGATTAATAGGGTAGTATGATTATTAGATTCATTTAGCCATTTATCTAGTGTTATAATATATTGTTTCTCACAAAAGTTTCTCTCGATATTATTAAAGACGAAATATAGTGTGAAAATAGTTTATAAATGAATCATTGAATAGTATTAGTTTTCAATAAAGAGTATAAATTGTTTTTACGGAAGGGTATTAGTCATTTTCAATAAAGAGTATTAATTGTTTATTAAAAACAAATTAATACTCTTCAATGTAAATTACTATCTATAAATCAATTTTACTCTATACATGCTCATTATTAAATAGTCTTTGATTTTTTATTCTCTTAAGAAAGTGGTCTTGATATTGTGTCCACAGTATAACCTAATTGGGCCTAGATATATCACAGAGAATACCCAAATATAAAATTTAATTTCGTGGGGGCAGAATTGACTACCAAGGAACACGTCAATAAAAAGAAAAAGTTGACTGTAAAAATGGTTCATACATGAATCAAAGAGTATTAGTTGTTTACATTAAATAATAGTAGTTATTTTTATTAAATAGTATTAGTTGTTTTTATTGAAAAATATTAGTTGTTCAGTGAAAATAACTAATTCATTCATGTATTAATCATTTTCATTATATACATGCTCAAACAAAATTGGTCGATTATTTCCACTGGTTATCAAATAACATATAGAGATTAAACGTGGGTCGCAGAGTATGTTTGGTTGAGCTTATTAATTTTTTTAAAACAATTTATAAATTTTTTAGGAGTTTATGAATGTGGTTGAAAATATTATGTTTTTTTTTTTTATGAAGTGATTTAATTTACTTGTTATGAGAATAATTGTTTACGAGTAAAAATAGCAAATATTTGTAAAAATATTACAAAAAATTGTAGAAGCTTGTAAAAGCATCAAATAATCAATTTATAGGTTATAGCTTTTGTTAGATTATTTAATCACTTGGAAGAAAAATAACACATTTAAAAATGCTTTTCAAAAGTTAAAAAAATAAAATTATAAGTTCCAAGAAACACTCTCGAAGTGTTTAGTAAAATAAGATGTTTAACAAATAAATTGAAGTGTCCCAATTTATTTTTCTTGCTAACATTTATTTTAATGTGCATTCTCAGATGCACCAAGTGTATAGTGCATTCACTCAATAGTTGATGTTATTTACACTGAAAAATGTAGATTGATAACATTGAAAAGTATGATTAGATTACACTGAAAGGTTACTGAAAATCGGATTTCAATGTAATATAACAACACTTTTTTGGGTAATCATATCATATTTTTCAGTGTAAATGGTCTCAACTAATGAGTGAATGCACCATGCACCAAGTGCACAAGAGAATTAGTCTTATTTTAAAAACCTTCCAACCAAATATCTCTTAAAGTTTTTGTTATTGAATGTACCATGCACAAAGTGCACACCACGTACGCTTAGTTTTCGTCCCGATAACATATTTCTTTAGAGCTAACTTAGGAGATGTATGGTTCAAGGATTTCTTAAATGATGATGAGTATGAGGTAAGATTAATAAGTATAAAAAGTTATTAATTCACATTAATCATTTCACTATTCATCAATTAACAATTATTTTTGTCACCATTTATTTAAATTAGAGCAAAACACTAACTATATAATCATCATTCTTATTGTAATTCACTATTAAATTATTCTCATTATCATTATTATTGAGAATTTTAAGCTAAACACTCCCTTAGCCAATGTCTGCCCTAATTCTCGGGACTCAATTCTGCCCATAACAATAATTCTCAGAGCATCTGGTATGGAGTATTAGCACGTTTAAGGAAGGGGACCAAAAACTCACGGATCATTTGCTAATTAATCGGGTCAAGTCGGATCTTTCCAAAAAATCGCTCAAAGACAAACCAAATAACATGCTCCCAGATCCGTATCACTATAAAATTAAGTATGTGTTACTGTAATGACCAATATATACTTGTCCTTATAGAATTATATATTTGTCCATATAATAACACATGTTAGTTATTGAAAAATGTGTTACTATATGAACACAAAGACATAATTTTATGGGGAAATATGTGTTACTATATGAACACAAAAAAAAAATTCTATTCAAATAGATGAATAACAAAAAAAAAAAAAACACCAAATTTAATGGAAGTCTTAAGATGAGAAACACTAACAAGTGCCTGAGAAATATGAGAAGAATTTGCACATAGAAAAAAAAAGAAAGCAGAAACGTAAAAGTAGGGAGGAAGGAAAAAAAGAAGTTTATTTTAAAGCATATTGCACATTTTTTAATCTTGCTTTATTGCATATAAGTACTTGTATTTTTTTAAATTTTTACTATTAAAGAAGATCAATTCCTTTGTTATATCTGTCTTGGTGGGTATAAATTGCCTCAGTCCTCTCTCTCTTTTTACTAAAATTTGGAGAGTGAGAAATCACATATAAGCAATATTTATGTGGCTTCAACTTTATGAATATGTCTATTCATACTTCTCAATATACTCCACCTAGCATTCGACCCCGCAAATTTTCCAAATTAAAAGAATTTTTTATGTATAATAAAACAGTAGATGTTTTTTTTTTTTTTTTTACAGAGAGATATAAATACATTATTAGTGATTTATAAATTTGTATAAGCAAAACTATTCATAACGCTCGAAATTTTTATATAGAAATTGTAATTCAAAAATCAAAAAGTGAAATTAAATATTTAGTACTTGAATACTCTATAAAACAATAATAAATCCAAAAATTCCATTTTAATAAAGTAAAAAACGTTACAATTCAAATTACAAACTTTGAAAAACCTTTTTGTAAACTACGTTTATTGTACACTTTGATGCAATGTATTAGTAAGACATTAAGAAAAAATCTTAGAATATAAATTTTTTATACAACTATCTATAATAAATACTAAAATGTTGTCTTACAAAAAGGTACAACTACACTAAAGTCAATGGACTATACCCTTAAAAGTGCTCGCACTGCACATCTTCCCTTAAAAAAATACATTTTATTGTGAAATAATAAAGTACTATTCAAATTTCATTTGGTGATAAAAATAGATTGAAATGTATTTGTAAATGTACGGAAGAGTAATTCCACAACTTTAGAAGATTTTACACAGTAACTTGAATCAGTTCACGTTTTGTTTATTTAAAACAATTTTTTTTTTTTTTGTAAAATGTTGATATTTAACTTGGAGAAATAATTTGGTTTAATATTGTTGGACGATATTATTAATGTGTAAATATAAAATTTGTTAAATTTTTATATATGCAACTTAAAAACTATAGTACCTTTAAAAAAAATTAATTAAAATATACACTATATATATATATATATTAAATAAGTTAATATGAGATAACAATATTAATAAACTATTTAAAAAGTTTTTTTTTAAATATTAAAAAGTATTAATCATTCGGCTCGAGAAAACAAGGTAGTATTTGTTAAGTATGAACAATAATAATTTATTAATAATTTAAAAAATTAATTTTCTTGTTAATGTATATAATCTCTAACAGTTTAATAAGTACATTTAATTTTGATAAAGTTTTCAACCAAATAATGACATATGCATGAAACCAAATTTAATCTTAACTTTTAAAAAGTGAATAAAGTGTTCAAAACAAACCAAAAGTATAATTTTATTTCAATAATAATAGTTGTAAAAACAACAAATACGCCATACAATACAATTTTTTTTTTTTTACAGGATACAATACAACTTCATTAGATAGAGTGTATAGATCATAAGATCAAATCCTAATAAGATTGAATTGATATGCCAAATCCATCTCGACCTATAAATTGAAATACATTCGTGTTGCTTGTCCAAGAGCACCAATTACTTTCTCTGCAAAAAAATCATTTCAAAAATTCAATTAAGATATAAATTTAATAATATGTATTAACCTTTAATTGAAATATAAATATTAAAAAAAATTAAAGAACTAACCTGAAAATATTTTAACAAAATTTATCTGCCTCCTTGTAAAATGTTGATTCATGCATTCTCTATAACAACATTTAATGGAGTAAAATCTTGTCACAAAACTAACATACGAAAATTTGTGTAGACTAAATTAGATAATAAATAATTGAAAGTAATTTGGTCAACTAAATTTTCGTCATACCTTAATATAAACATAAATGATGAACATAAATTTCTTTAGTATAGGTGAATTATGCATAATATAATACTAGTATCAAGCTCACCCGTGCTTCACATGACAGCCATGTAAATCTCTAAAATTTTAATATAATGATTTATGTTTTATATTTTAATTTTTATATCTATCAGTGTGCATTATATTTATCAATTGTTCTTGAAGAATTTTTTTTATAAACTTTTTTAGAGATGTGAGTGTAAGTATTATATGTTGGTTAAAAATATTATTTTAAAATGAATATATTTAATTAAAATTATGAATGGGTTTGGTAAACTTATTAGAGTATGTTTTATATGAAAACGCTTCATAATAAACTTAACATGAGATAGTTTTAGAGTATCATCAATCTCATCAGAAGTATCATTAAACCTGTCAGGGGTATCATTAGTCCGAGTTCAAGAAAATTTAGAACAATTTTCTTGAACTCAGACTAATGATACATCTGATGAAATTAATGATACTCCCAGTGAAATCAATGATACTTTAAAATTGTTTTATGATAAGCTTATCATGAATCATTTTCATATAATACTTTGTCAAGTTATTAATATAGTGGACACAAATAGTTGCGGGTTATAAATTTTGGCAAAAGTTTAATATGAAAATGATTCATGATAAACTTATCATTAAACTATTTTAAAATATAAAAAATTAGGGTAAGATGATTTATATTCTAAGTGTTGTAGATTTTGTTGAAGCCAACTTTTGATACTCCTAATGAGATTTTTTATACTTCTGATTAAATATTCGATATATTAAAACAATTTCATAATGAACTTATTATGAACTATTTTCATATAAAACCTACTAATAAATTTTTGGTAAAACTGTATTCTGCCCAAGGACAGAAAAACATGGTCCAAAGTTGCGCTCGATAATCTATTTATCTAAAAATTCTATTTGATTAATAATGAATAATTTAAATATTTGATTTTTAATTTAAAAAATAAACTCAAACTTGTTATATACTCACTCCTATTCAAAATAATTTGACGTTTTGACCTTTGATTTTCTTTGCAAATGATATGACGTTTTGTACTTTTTAATATAAATTTAATACATTTCTTCAAGATTTGCCCACCATAAAATAATTAAATTATTTAGATAAATGTGTCTTATTGTGAAAAAAAAAACATTTATTAAGGATAAAATAAGAAGTCAAATGTTTTCTTAATATGTGTGCATTCACCCAAAGTGACGTATATTTTGAATATGAGGGAGTATATAAAACAGTTACATAACAATAAAGACAATATTAATTTTAATTTTTTCAATAAATCAACTTTATATTTATAACGAATATAAACACGCTAACAAAATTAAATAACAAATGATTTAAGAAAAATATAACAAAAATAAATACCTCTGGTCTTAATAAAAATCACTAAACTTAAATCCTTAACTCGAAAGTGAATTGTTTCTAAATTTTAACATCCACATAAATTAATAAATATACGATACAATAATAAAATATTATATCATCATTAGAATTTAGCAATACAAATAAAATAATTAGCAAAGAAATTTGATTAAAAATATCAATATCATGTACTCAACTATGTTATACATTAATTGAATTCATTCTTGCTCCGACATCAATATTATTTCTACACAATCCAACATTTATTAAAATAGATATGCATATGAAGAAATATAAATTACACCATACAACATTTAAATTCAGTAGTATTACATTTCAAAAAGAGTTTGTTAATTTTTACCGACATTCATTGGTACTACTGTTTGTTAACATCATCTTCAAAATGATCAACTTTGACTTTTAGCCGATTAATTTGGAGAAAAATTTAAATTGCCTATACATGGTCCAGTTTTATTTATTTATCATTGTTCAAACAAAAAATAATTATAAAATAAAAATATAAAACCAAAAAAAAAACCCACACGTTAACATTAAAAAGACATAATACATTATATCATCTAATTTGTGGATCTCTTATCCTCCACAACTATGTTTTAAAAGCAAAAACAGACATTGACCCGGATGCCTTAGCGCTTTCGGTCGGATCGGGTTCAACCGGGACAGACTGTTTTTTAAGTAGTTGAGTCGATATGACATTATAAATACATAATATATAAATTATATATATTTATTAATTATTAATTAAACTTTTGAATTATTAAATTCTAAATTAACTAATTAAGTGTCCGGTTTAATAGGTCTAACTAAATTGAAATATGATTAGTGTAATACCCCGTCCCGTTCTGTACCATTTTTCTTAATTAGAAGCCTTATTTTATTTTCTTGTCTTGGTTTTCTTTTAATTTTATTATTATGTGTGTTATTTGTGTATTTTAAATATATATACCCTTTTTATAAATTCCTAAATACGAAGAAAGAAATCGAATTCTTTCAAACGAATAAAAGACTACGAGAAATTAATTATTCAAATTAAATTAAGGATTTCGATCCGTTTAATTTATTTAGAAAAATCAAAATACATTAAAATATTAATTGAGTTTTAAAACTGTATTAATTTCTGAATCGGGGTTATACTCGTGAACCAAACGACCCCTAAACCGTATTAGTTGGGAACGAAAATATCGACTTTTTGGATAAGAATTGGAGGGGATAGATAAGTCTTAGAATTAGTATAAATAAGAAAAAGTCAATCCCTTCTCCCCATTTTCATTCACGCACTTAATTTTTCTCTCTCAAAATTTTTCTCTCTCAAAATTTCCTCCTCCACCTTCGGTTTTCCGGCGACCCAACGTCGCCCCTCACGCCTCCCTTCTCCGACCACCGCCGTGCTCAGGCCGCCGCAACGCCTCCACCGCAACGGCCGCCGCGACCCCTCCCTCGCTCACCGCCGCCGCGCCTCTTCGCTAACGCCTCACGCCTCCCGCTCGCGAAGCAGGCCACCGCGCCGCCGCCGAGCTCCGACCACCGCCCACCTTTTTCTCTCAGCGCCGCTGTCGCACCGCGAAGCCACCGCGTCTCTCTCTCTGTTCGAAGCTGCGCCGCCTCCCCTGCCCTCCGTCGCTCTCGCTCTCTCTCACCGTGCGAAGCCGAGCGCCGCCGCGTCGAGGCCGAAGCCAGCTCCGCCGTCGCCGCCTCTTCCTCAACTTTCGGTTAGATGAAATCTTTTCTCTTTTCTTCGAATTTCATTCCGTTTAATTCGATTTCGAATACCGGTTTATTCCAATTTCTAAACGAGACCTTATTTCGTTTAATTTTCCGTTCAATTTTGACGCCGTTGAACCGATTGTTGTTGCCAAATTTCTGGAAATTTCGATCGACGCCGTTAGGCTGTTCGATTCGTTTTTCCGAATTCCCGAACGACGCCGTTAGGCTGCCCAATTTTCGTGAGCAAATTCCGAGTTTCAAAATGACACCGTTAGGCTGCCCATTTAACATCTCGGACCGAAGCTCGTAAGGTTTCTACCTTCGTTTCCTTCTTTCGTAAATTTTGGAATTTTTGGCCGAGTTTTGTTCGAATCCCATGGAACAAAGAAGCAGAAAAGAAAGGAGAAAACTTACTGTTAAGCTTAGTTTAATGTTTTAGTATCTTTAGTTGACTTATTTAGTATTATTGAATTGTCCTCTTTGTATCACTCTTTAGAAGTAGGTTTTGGATATTGTTTTCCCTGTTTTTATTTCCTTCACAAACTTAAGTTGGACTGTTGGAATTAGATGAATTAGTATATTGATTTTTAGTTGACCGGTTGATATGTATTAATGTTTTAGATGTATGGTATTAATGACTTAGTGGACTAGTATTATTCTTGCGAATGTTTAGTGTCATTGTTTTAGTATTATGATGATATTAGCAAAATCCTTTAGTATCCTTGTTTTGATGAGTTGGTATTATTTTTGGATGATGATCTTCAAGAATAAAACACTTTTGTTTTGAATCCATAGACAAAGGGAAACTCGTCTTCACCTCGTACCCTGTTAGAATTTTAGAAACGCAAAATAAAGCCTTTATTATAATCCGTTGTTTTAGAAGTATTACAAACCAACTTTAGAAGTATCACTAATATTAGAAAAGAAGAATACCTTTTTTATAAACTATTTTAGTTTATAATATAATTTTCTTAGAAAAGTCCAAGTCTTTTTAATAAGTTTAGAAGAGAGAAGTTTTATATTCAAGTTTTCTTTTAAAAATGAGAAATAGAATTCTTAAGAAAGAAAAACCTTTTCTTTAATTTTATTAATTTTTCTAAGTAATTCCAAGTTTAATAATTATATTTTTTTCCTTAAAGGGCCTTTATTAAGGACACAATAGAAATTAGTAAATACACACCCCTAATACACCTCCTCTTAAAAAGGGGTGTACTTATCAAAAGATTGTTTTTGTAGTAATTGAAATAGTCATACCACAAGTATACTAGTAAATACACTCCCTCAATACACTCACCTTTTTAGAGGTGGTGTATTTACCAAAATAGGGTGTGACCCTTAAGCAAGTCCTTTTTTAGTTTATAAGACCACAACTTTCTCGATTCTCGTAACACAAACTCTCAAGTTTTTCTAATAATTCAAAGGTCAACTTTTAATCAAATGGTTTCGTACTAGGATTCTGTGCTAATCGAAATACGCACGAGGGATCCGACATTCTGGTTGTATATCACTCTCGGGACCCGGAGTTAACAGCTGGGTGATGATCTGTTGATTGATCTGCTAATAATAATGTCGTGCCGGTATTTCCTGAACTCGATTAAATCAAATCAAAAATACCTAATCCAACATAAATGTAACACCTATCTATATAACTGTTTGGATTATGTGATATAACTATATATGTTATACATTAGCCTGTTGTTTTGTGAATCGATCATCACTGCATGAGTAAACACCTTACGTGAGCATGAATCAGTTCAGTTGTCAGTCAAGTATTTATTCTTTGTAAAGTTTATTGAGTCAGTTTTGTGGAGAGTCAGTATGTACGGAGTCGGGATCGAGTTTTAAATCCGACCTCCGGGGCCGCTGTCGGGGACGCCCTCGGAATCAAGGTTGTTGATCAAGTAGATCTGGTCCCAGGTCAGCTGTCGTTAGACGCACTGGGAATAAGGCCATTGATACTTGCTTATTTTGAGGGATGTTATGGTTGGATGATGTGAGTTTGTGTGGTTGGATGAAGTAAGTTTTGGTTGGAGTTGAAAAGAGTAACTTTGTTGGAAGTGGAATGATTGTACGTTTATGGTTTGACAGTTGTGATAATATGTGCTATGACTTTGGCTTTGCCTTAATGTGAACCAACTTGCGCTATTTCAATTATATTATGCGAAATATGCTTAAATGCCGTTTAAACTTTATAATCTTATATATGTTAACTGATTAAATAAAATAAACACTTTATTAATGAGTATAACTTAATGTATTTCGGATTTACCAATCCCATGATGTTGCAATCACCCATATGTGAGAATTCAATTCTCACGCCCCTTTTTCCTAACCCCTTGCAGATTACAATTACGGGGAGCAAGGACAGTGACACAGAAGACACAAAGTTTCCCATTTGCTTGAAATATTATTAATAATACAATGATGCCTATTATTTCTATTTCCCAAATAAATGTTATCGCTACTGCCATGCAAGACGATACTCTTTCCGTGTGTTTCAAATATCCAAACTCAGTGTGTATTATTTTGAAGATACAGAACCCTCTATCCATCTTTATATATATACAAATACACTTACGTTATAATATTTCTTCCTACTTATCCGCTGCATGAAACTTCTCTCTCAATTCAGTTATTTTCCTTCAAAAATTTTATAGTTCGGACTTTTGATCACAATAATACTTCGAATCCGGTATATTTAATATATTCTTGGTTCGGGGCGTTACAGGTGGTATCAGAGCGTAGGTTCAAAACTTTCGGACCCAACCCCAAATCTTGTTTTCTCGTTCCACTAAAATTAATTATTATCACTTAAGTATTAAAATATTAAAATTTTATGAGGGAAACGTGTCTCTGGTTACTGTCTACAAGCTCCTCGAAGGTACGTTACTACTTTTATAAAATTGCTTAAAGGCCTTTAAATTCACAACTTCTTGACTTCATAATATTACCCGATCAAAAAGGTTACGATAACTCAAAATAACGTTCGTACTACGAAGGAGGAACTACAAAATCTAGTCTAAGTTGCTTTTGAAACTCGAATAATTGATAAGAATGCTCGAATAATTTGTGAACTTCATAAATGATATTATGTGATTTCTTTGATTACGTGCTTTAAATGTTTACTTTACGGTTATTTTTCCTTTTAAACTAAAATTTGACTAGAATTTTCCTTTCCCTATAGGAAGCCTAAGATGGATGTGGCCCAGTACTTAGAGATTGAGCAGTTAGAAGTAGAGACCATTGATGCCTTCACTGCCCGTTTTTTAGAGTCACGCGAAAGGGCAAGGACTGCCCCAGAGCCCCACATCGAGACTGAATTCGCAGCTGCGACCTGATTCGCGGGAGGAGTGATCGAAATCTTCCGCCCTATCGCTGCTGGACTGTTAGACCGTATGAGGGTGGACGACCCAGAGCAGGGACCTCAGGTTCACCTAGACGCTTACTGGGTGGAAGCCCAGAGAGTGATTCGGCACGCGGATGATCACCGCACCCTGTCCCGACAGGCTGCCGGAATTTCTCGGAGTGATTTTGCCATGTCCGGAGCTCTTCACGAGGACGCCGTACTTGCCCGAGTCTCAGCCGCCGCATCAAGGGCTGGCGCAAACTCTCAAGAAGAGTTCTCCTGTACCACTCTTAGGAGGTCCATACTGTACTTGGATGCAGCTCTCGCGCAACGGGATAACTCCATCGCCTACTGGATAGCGAGTGGACTGGCTGGGGAGGGACCTTTCGGCTTTGGGGAAGCCACACCTCCTGTGATTGAGCCAGAAGGAGTCGAGCCGGGGGTAGCAGAGGTCGAGGCAGACGAACCAGAGGGAGATGAGCCAGAGGTAGAGATAGATTCCCCGCCAGAGTCAGAGGTTGATGACTAGTTGGACCACCAGACCTTGTATATAGTAGTAGATGCATATATATAGTATAGGTGGTAGCCGTTTGACTTATAGTAGTAGTAATTTTGTGTGATCGTTTTCCTTATAGACCATTGCAGCGTAGCTCTAACCCCTCTTTTTTGTCGCTCGTGGTCCATATTGATTTGAGGACACGATGCTATAACATTACCTAGAACCCTTTTGCATTCCATGACGAATGTAAGGAGACTGACTCCGTAGCACCAAAACTTTTTATATATATACATACTTATTATGTGCTCACTACTTGTCAATGTGTTTTACTTGCTTTATATATTGACTGTTACATATTTTATCTGATTATCGCTTAATGACACATTACTGGTTCCTAGAATACTGTGCGAATGTGAGCACTGTACCATTGTGGGCCCCAATGCGAAGTGGTGAATTACGTACCACACGTGTTTCAGTGCTAGCGTTGTGTTGATTTGGTTAATCCGGTTATATTTTTTTAATTTTCTCATACCTATACATATTGTAACAATATTATTCTTTTCGATCAGAACTACCTTTAGAATGACACCCGGACGTAAACGTGGACGACCCCGCGTTAACCCTATTTCTGAACCCGTGGATCCAATAGAACAAGACCCACCCTTTCAGGCTGAACCTGAGCCGCCTCAACAGGCCGCGCCAGAAAACGATATTGCGAGAGAAATACTGATCTCTCTTCAGAACTACATTCAGCAGCAAGTTCCACCACCTCCTCCGCCGTTGTACGGGCCTATACCTCAGATAGCGCCCAGGGCGAATGACTTTGTCGAACGCTTTCGACGACTGCAGCCACCTAGGCTGGATGGGAAAGAAGATCCCTTTGAAGTTGAGGAGTGGATATCGGGATTGGAACGTATCTTCAGACACATGACACTGGCTGATGCACAGAAAGTCTCCTGTGCCCAGTTTCAACTAATGGAGGATGCAACCCAATGGTGGGAGTCTTATGAACGAACTATGGACGAAGAAGCTAGACAGGTCCTTACTTGGGAGAACTTTAAGAAAGCTATACTGGATCGATACTTTCCACGAGTCCTGAGGGATCGGAAAGAACAAGAATTTGTCAACCTTCGACAGGGAACTCTCTCAGTGATAGAGTACGAGAGAAGGTTCAACCAACTGTCTCGTTATGCCCCACATCTGGTGGGTGACGATGAAAGGAAAGCTCGCAGGTTCGAGCAGGGTTTGAGGCCCGAGATAACAGGAATTATAATTGGCCTTCAGGTGCCAAACTATGGAGAAGTTTTCCATCGAGCATTGATGGTTTCGATCAGTCAAAACTTGGAGTACAAACAAACTCCGACTACTGTCCCTGTTAATCGGAATTGGCAGCCACCCTTTAAAAGGAATCCAGTTCCGCAATCCAGGGGGAACAACTTTGTTGGCTCTCGAGCTAACCAGAACTGTCAAAGGTGTGGAAGGAGACACTGGGGACCCTGTAATCAGGGAGGAGTAATTTGCTTTCGTTGTCATCAACCAGGGCACAAGTCCAATGAATGTGCTCAGCCACCGAGCAGCAACCGTCAACCGGTTAATAACGCTCAGTACCGCCCTCAGCAGGCAAACAATTATCAGGCTCGTCAGCTACCTGCACCTAACAACCGCCAGACGGAACCCCCAGTCAGAGGTCCGCCTAACCAAGGTCAAAGAAGGTCAGGCCACGTGAATGCTATCCTAGAGGAAGGGGAAAGCAGTGGAGAGCAACTTCGCCTGAAAGGACCAGCTCAGCCTGAGCAGCACGAGACGCTAGTAGGTACTGTCTTTGTACTTGAAAAACCTGCGTATGTATTGTTTGATACTGGAGCATCTCATTCCTTTATATCTGATAACTTTAAAAGAAAGTTAGGATTAGTCGAGGAGAAAGGAAAAGTTTTAAACGTTAGTATTCCATCTGGAACTACTATGGAAATTGAGGGTCAAATTAGAGGTTTACCTCTAACGCTAGACAATCATTTGATAGAGTCCGACCTTCACGTCCTTAAGATAAAAACCTTTGATATAATCTTAGGCATTGACTGGTTAACGAGAAACAAAGCGATAATAAAATATGCCGAATGAGAGATCGACCTCGAAACTCGTGATGGCCAACGCTTCGCGTTTCGTGAAATCAAGACCAAGAAGGAAACCCAAGTAATATCAGCAGTCCAAGCTGCTGCAATATTACGAAAGGAGAAATGCCAAGCTTACCTCGTTCACATCTCAGCAGGAGAGATAGACGATAAGTTACGCATCAAAGTGCCAATTGTGGATGGATATCTTGGCGTATTCCCCGAGGAATTAAACGGGTTACCTCCCGATCGTCAGATAGAGTTCTCTATCGACTTGATACCTGGGGCAGCACCAGTATCTAAAGCACCCTATCGAATGGCTCCAAAGGAATTAGAAGAACTAAAGGAACAACTGCAAGGTTTGCTTGAAAAGAAGTTCACCAGACCTAGTGCATCACCATGGGGAGCACCCGTGTTGTTCGTAAAGAAGAAAGATGGAACTTTCCGTATGTGCATAGACTACCGAGGTCTCAATCAACTGACCATTAAGAACAAATATCCTCTTCCAAGGATAGAAGACTTGTTCGATCAGTTAAAGAATGCTACCATATTCTCAAAGATCGATCTGAGGTCTGGGTACCATCAGCTAAAGGTCAAGAGCGAGGATATCCCGAAGACAGCATTCTGGACTCGGTATGGACATTACGAGTTCACTGTGATGCCCTTTGGAGTAACGAACGCTCCAGCGATCTTCATGGATCTGATGAATAGAGTATTTCATCCGTACCTGGATCAATTCGTCATTGTCTTCATCGACGACATACTCGTACACTCTAAGAGCAAAGAACAACACGAAGAACATCTCAAAGCAGTCTTAGAGACAATGAGACGAGAGAAGTTGTATGCTAAATTCAGCAAGTGTGAATTTTGGATCGACCGTGTGATGTTCTTAGGGCATATAATCTCCGCAAAAGGGATTGAAGTGGACCCAGCGAAGGTAGAAGCCATCATGAACTGGAAGGCACCTACTAACGTCAATGAAATTTGGAGTTTTCTTGGGTTAGCAGGGTACTACCGCAGGTTCATACAAGATTTTTCCAGCATTGCGAAAGCACTGACGAAGCTGACCAAGAAAACTGAGAAGTTTACTTGGGATTCAACTTGTGAGGAAAGCTTTCAAGAGCTAAAGAAAAGGCTAACCACGTCGCCTGTGTTAACCATCCCAGATGGATCAGAAGGATTCGTCATTTACACAGACGCTTCTTTGTCAGGTTTGGGTTGTGTTCTGATGCAGAATAAGAAAGTTGTAGCTTATGCATCTCGGCAACTTAAAGACCACGAACAAAACTACCCAACACACGACTTAGAACTGGCCGCAGTAGTTCACGCGTTGAAAATTTGGAGACACTACTTATATGGGGGAAAGTGTGAGATCTACACTGACCATAAGAGCCTGAAATACTTCTTCACGCAGAAGGAATTGAACATGCGTCAGAGAAGATGGCTCGAATTGGTAAAAGATTACGATTGCACTATCCACTATCACCCTGGAAAGGCAAACGTAGTGGCAGACGCTTTGAGTAGAAAGGAAGATACAAAACTAAGCGTCGTTCCGACCACGTAATTACCACTAATGGGAGAACTCTCTCGTTTAGACTTGGAATTTTCCACACAGTGTTGTGCAGATTCCATGGTTTACGCGTTCACCCTACAACCGACCTTACGAGAAAGGATCCTAGGAGCGCAAAAGGACGATAAATTCTTAAGAGGAATATGTAAGCGCGCTGAGGAAGGAACCATTCAGAAGTTCGTGTTGGGTACTGATGGAGCTTTAATGTTCGATAACAGAATCTGTGTGCCTAAGGATGACGGAATGAGGAATGAAATTCTGAAAGAGGCACACAGCACTCCTTACACCGTTCACCCCGGAGAGACGAAAATGTACCGGGGACTGAAAGAGAACTTTTGGTGGAGAGGTATGAAGAGATCGATAGCTCAATTCGTCAGGAGTTGTTTAACCTGCCAACGAGTTAAAGCAGATCACCAATGACCTCTAGGGTTGTTGCAACCTCTAGAGATGCCAAAATGGAAATGGGAGGACATCACTATGGATTTTGTCACCGGATTTCCGAAAACGGTGAAGAATCATGATGCCATTTGGGTTATCGTAGATAGACTTACGAAAACTGCCCATTTTATCCCTATAAGAATGACGTACACGTTGGACAAACTCGCCCAACTATACATTACAGAGATAGTCAGACTGCACGGAGTACCAGTTTTAATAGTATCCGATAGAGACCCCCGTTTTACTTCCAAGTTCTGGGGAAGTCTGCAACGAGCCTTAGGTACTGAATTGAAGTTCAGCACCGCATACCACCCGCAGACTGACGGACAATCGGAAAGGACCATTCAAACGCTTGAAGATATGCTCAGAGCTTGCGCTCTAGATCTTGAAGGAAGTTGGGAAAGCCACCTACCATTGGTAGAGTTTGCATATAACAACAGTTATCAAGCAACAATACAAATGGCGCCGTATGAAGCGCTCTACGGGAAGAGGTGTAGATCGCCAGTTTGTTGGGACGAAGTTGGGATTTGAAAGATTCTCGGACCCGAGCTAGTCGAAAGATCGGCTGAGTTAGTCGCAAAGATTAAAGAGAGAATCAAGTCGGCCCAGGACCGTCAGAAATCTTATGCAGACACCCGAAGAAGGGATTTACAATTTGATATTGGCGAGAAAGTATTTCTCAAAGTTGCACCAATGAAAGGTCTAATCCGTTTTGGGAAAAGAGGTAAGCTAAAGCCGTGATACATTGGACCATTCGACGTCCTGAATAGAATCGGGGATGTAGCTTATCGCATAGCTTTACCACCGGAATTGTCACGAGTCCATAATGTGCTCCACATATCTACACTCAGGAAATACGTGAGCGATCCAAACCACGTTATTAATCACGTAGAATTAGGTCTAAGCAGTGACCTGACTTATGAAGAAGTTCCTGTAACTATCCTAGGAAGAAAGTTACACTTGTTAAGGAATCGAGAGATACCTTTAGTGCTCGTTCAGTGGAGCCGACATGGGAAAGAAGAAGCGACTTGGGAAAGAGAGGACGAAGTCCTAGCCAAATACCCTCAATGCTTAAGTAATACCTAAGACATGAATTTCGGGGGCGAAATTCTGTTAAGGGGGTGAGGATGTAATACCCCGTCCCGTTTTGTACCTTTTTTCTTAATTAGAAGCCTTATTTTATTTTCTTGTCTTGGTTTTCTTTTAATTTTATTATTTTGTGTGTTATTTGTGTATTTTAAATATATATACCCTTTTTATAAATTTCTAAATTCGAAGAAAGAAATCGAATTCTTTCAAACGAATAAAGGACTACGAGAAATTAATTATTCAAACTAAATTAAGGATTTCAATCCGTTTAATTTATTTAGAAAAATCAAAATACATTAAAATATTAATTGATTTTTAAAACTGTATTAATTTATGAATCGGGGTTATACTCGTGAACCAAACGACCCCTAAACAGTATCAGTTGGGAACGAAAATATCGACTTTTTGGATAAGAATTGGAGGGGATGGATAAGTCTTGAAAGGAATTAGTATAAATAAGAAAAAATCAATCCATTCTCCTCATTTTCATTCACGCACTTAATCTTTCTCTCTCAAAATTTTTCTCTCTCAAAATTTCCTCCTCCACCTTCGGTTTTCCGGCGACCCAACGTCGCCCCTCACGCCTCCCTTCTCTGACCACCACCGTGCTCAGGCAGCCGCGACGCCTCCCTCGCTCACTGCCGCCGCGCCTCTTCGCCAACGCCTCACGCCTCCCGCTCGCGAAGCAGGCCACCGCGCCGCCGCCGAGCTCCGACCACCGCCCACCTTTTTCTCTCAGCGCCGCCGTCGCACCGCGTCTCTCTCTCTGTTCGAAGCTGCACCGCCTCCCCTGCCCTCCGTCGCTCTCGCTCTCTCTCACCGTGCGAAGCCGAGCGCCACCGCGTCGAGGCCGAAGCCAGCTCCGCCGTCGCCGCCTCTTCCTCAACTTTCGGTTAGATGAAATCTTTCCTCTTTTCTTCGAATTTCATTCCGTCTAATTCGATTTCGAATACCGGTTTATTTCAATTTCTAACCGAGACCTTATTTCGTTTAATTTTTCATTCAATTTTGACGCCGTTGAACCGGTTGTTGTTGCCAAATTTCTGGAAATTTCGATCGACGTCGTTAGGCTGTTCGATTCGTTTTTCCGAATTCCCGAACGACGCCGTTAGGCTGCCCAATTTTCGTGAGCAAATTCCGAGTTTCAAAACGACGCCGTTAGGCTGCCCGTTTAACATCTCGAACCGAAGCTCGTAAGGTTTCTACCTTCGTTTCCTTCTTTCGTAAATTTTGGAATTTTTGGCCGAGTTTTGTTCGAATCCCATGGAACAAAGAAGCAGAAAAGAAAGGAGAAAACTTACTGTTAAACTTAGTTTAATGTTTTAGTATCTTTAGTTGACTTATTTAGTATTATTGAATTGTCCTCTTTGTATCACTCTTTAGAAGTAGGTTTTGGATATTGTTTTCCCTGTTTTTATTTCCTTCACAAACTTAAGTTGGACTGTTGGAATTAGACGAATTAGTATATTGATTTTTAGTTGACCGGTTGATATGTATTAATGTTTTAGATGTATGGTATTAATGACTTAGTGGACTAGTATTATTCTTGCGAATGTTTAGTGTCATTGTTTTAGTATTATGATGATATTAGCAAAATCCTTTAGTATCCTTGTTTTGATGAGTTGGTATTATTTTTGGATGATGATCTTCAAGAATAAAACACTTTTGTTTTGAATCCATAGACAAAGGGAAACTCGTCTTCACCTCGTACCCTGTTAGAATTTTAGAAACGCAAAATAAAGCCTTTATTATAATCCGTTGTTTTAGAAGTATTACAAACCAACTTTAGAAGTATCACTAATATTAGAAAAGAAGAATACCTTTTTTATAAACTATTTTAGTTTATAATATAATTTTCTTAGAAAAGTCCAAGTCTTTTAATATGTTTAGAAGAGAGAAGTTTTATATTCAAGTTTTCTTTTAAAAATGAGAAATAGAATTCTTAAGAAAGAAAAACCTTTTCTTTAATTTTATTAATTTTTCTAAATAATTCCAAGTTTAATAATTATATTTTTTTCCCTTAAATGGCCTTTATTAAGGACACAACAGAAATTAGTAAATACACCCCCCCCTAATACACCTCTCTTAAAAAGGGGTGTACTTATCAAAAGATTGTTTTTGTAGTAATTGAAATAGTCATACCACAAATATACTAGTAAATACACTTCCTCAATACACTCACCTTTTTAGAGGTGGTGTATTTACCAAAATAGGGTGTGACCCTTCAGCAAGTCCTTTTTGAGTTTATAAGACCACAACTTTCTCGATTCTCTTAACACAAACTCTCAAGTTTTCCTAATAATTCAAAGGTCAACTTTTAATCAAATGGTTTCGTACTAGGATTCTGTGCTAATCGAAATACGCACGAGGGATCCGACATTCTGGTTGTATATCACTCTCGGGACCCGGAGTTAACAGGTGGGTGATGATCTGTTGATTGATCTGCTAATAATAACGTCGTGCCGGTATTTCCTGAACTCGATTAAATCAAATCAAAAATACCTAATCCAACATAAATGTAACACCTATCTATATAACTATTTGGATTATGTGATATAACTATATATGTTATACATTAGCCTGTTGTTTTGTGAATCGATCATCACTGTATGAGTAAACACCTTACGTGAGCATGAATCAGTTAAGTTGTCAGTCAAGTATTTATTCTTTGTAAAGTTTATTGAGTCAGTTTTGTGGAGAGTCAGTATGTACGGAGTCGGGATCGAGTTTTAAATCCGACCTCCGGGGCCGCTGTCGGGGACACCCTCGGAATCAAGGTTGTTGATCAAGTAGATCTGGTCCCAGGTCAGCTGTCGTTAGACACACTGGGAATAAGGCCATTGATACTTGCTTATTTTAAGGGATGTTATGGTTGGATGATGTGAGTTTGTGTGGTTGGATGAAGTAAGTTTTGGTTGGAGTTGAAAAGAGTAACTTTGTTGGAAGTGGAATGATTGTACGTTTATGGTTTGACAGTTGTGATAATATGTGCTATGACTTTGGCTTTGCCTTAATGTGAACCAACTTGCGCTATTTCAATTATATTATGCGAAATATGCTTAAATGTCGTTTAAACTTTATAATCTTATATATGTTAATTGATTAAATAAAATAAACACTTTATTAATGAGTATAACTTAATGTATTTCGGATTTACCAATCCCATGATGTTGCAATCACCCATATGTGAGAATTCAATTCTCACGCCCCTTTTTCCTAACCCCTTGCAGATTACAATTACGGGGAGCATGGACAGTGACACAGAAGACACAAAGTTTCCCATTTGCTTGAAATATTATTAATAATACAATGATGCCTATTATTTCTATTTCCCAAATAAATGTTATCGCTACTGCCATGCAAGACGATACTCTTTCCGTGTGTTTCAAATATCCAAACTCAGTGTGTATTATTCTGAAGATACAGAACCCTCTATCCATCTTTATATATATACAAATACACTTACGTTATAATATTTCTTCCTACTTATCCGCTGCATGAAACTTCTCTCTCAATTCAGTTATTTTCCTTCAAAAATTTTATAGTTCGGACTTTTGATCACAATAATACTTCGAATCCGGTATATTTAATATATTCTGGGTTCGGGGCGTTACAATTAGGCCCATCAATTAGACATTCTTTTGTAAAGCCCATCAATTAAATGAAGAAACCCTACCTTATCAGCCGGCAACCTGTCTGAGTAGCGGTCGGATCGGCCGGTTCAATCCGCTTTTAAAAACATAGCTCCACAAACATCTATTTTTAAATACTCAAATTCTATACATTAGACTAATTTATGGCATCAAACTTCTTTCTATTTTCAAATACATTTATAAATTATAAATAATTTATATTTCTGAATATAAGGTATTTCGCATAGTGCAGGTATAATATTTTCATCTATGTTATATAAAATTGAAAATACTTAAATAAAAATTCCATGTATTGTTTATAAATTTAAAATACATCTGATAAGAATTATATTACAAATATATAATATTAAAAATAAAAAGCATGGCTATAATTAATATGAATTAATCGAACTACATAAAATTTAATTGTTTTCAACTCATGTATTACTCGGGGTTTAACTCTAGTTTCAACTACTCCCCTCCGTTTCAAAATAAAAGTTTCATTTTAAGGACTAAATTTTGTTTCAAAATAAGTTCGTTTTAGCTATTTCTTTCACATTTTTTTCTAATTTACCCCCAATTTAAATCTAAATTATAAGAGATATTTTAGGGATTATTAAGATATAATAAATATTTTAGAGATTATTAGAATATTATAAAATCTTTTAGAGAGGGTATATATATCAAAATTGTATGATTCTTAGAGGGGTGTATTCAATTGAGATTCTATTGAATTTTGTTGGACTTTAATAAGTCCGTGGATTTAGAAAATCTATAGACTCCATGTAGAGTTTGACTGACTTTTTTTATTGATTTACTTGGATTGTGGAATACATTTTTTATTGATTTACATGGATTTCAACAAAACTCCGGCGCTGGAACCCTTGATGCAAATGTATATGGAATACACTTGTATATAAAAAAAAAGTTATCCAAATTGTTTAGAAAAAAAAAACGTTAGTTAAAATAAATTCATTATTATTCTCATCTCCATTTCCATCACCGTTATATCTCGCCCTCATTAGAAGTCTCTGGTTGTTAGAAGAGATTTTGGAGAGTAAATTTTATTTATATTTTTTGAAGAGTGGACTTGGCAGCAGGGTGGGGAATCTCGATCCCCGTGGGGATCCTCCCAGAACGGGGCAGGGAATCCCCAAAGCAAACGGGGACGGAGAATTTTGCTCTGTAGGCGGGGACCGATTCCCATGCCCGGGGATCCCCGTCTCGTTCCCCGCGAGGAGCTGCGTTATTTTTATATAATTAATTATTTATTTATATATATATATAATGTAAATTTAAAAGTAAATTACAAATAAATATTTCATAATTTCCTACTCAATTAACTATTTACTCAAAATTACATCTATATTTTATTTAATATTATGTTATTAGTTCCAAATTATATAATTTTCAATTTAGTATATGTGTAAATTAAAAATATTAGAATTAGAGGTTCTTCAAATTGTTTAAATTAGTTTTTTTTAACACCAACTTAAAGTGATTGTTGTGTATGATTAATTTTTTAAATTAATATTATTTTATATTTTAAAAATAAGATAAAAAAATAATTAGGCCGGCGAGGCGGGATGGGGGAAAAAATTTCTCCATTTATTTCGCGGGGATGGGGAATGACCCCCCGTCCCCGCACCGCCCCGTTGACATTCTAATGGAAGAGAATCAAAGAAAGTCCATAAATTGTTGAATACCTAAAGATTTTTTAAGACTTTTTAAAATCCGTAGAAATTTCTGGTTATTAGAAGAGATTTTGGAGAGTGAAATCTATTTATATTTTGGAAGAGAATCAAAGAAAATCCATGGAGTATTAAAATCCATAGACTTTTGAATACCTATATAATTTTTTAAAAAAAACTTTTTAAAATCCGTATTGAATACCTCGAAATTTTTTAAGACTTTTAAAAATCCAGATTGAAAACCCCCAAACTTTAAATGTCTAAAAAAAAATCTTACAGACTCTAAAACCAATACACCCCTATTAATTTAATATAAAATCTATCAAACCAAATTAGATTATACACTAATAATATATCCTCATAATATTCAATAATATATTCAAGAATAAATACTAAAGTAGATTATACCCTACAATAATCTTTGTAGCAAAAGGTGAAGCCCTCGCCCCCAGGGCCCCCACCCACTGGCCCTACAGGAATACCCTACAATAATCTAATGTACTAATAGATTGATTATATTTAATAAATACCTAAGAAATTTTCAAAACAGAAGGTGGGGAGTTGATTGGAATATTTAAGAAAAATTTAAAATATGAGGGAAGAAGTTAATTAAATACCACAATTATAGGAGATTTTGAAACTAATCAACATGGACTACGCATATTACGGAGCCTAAAATTATTTTAAAGAAAGAAGACATTACATTTTTATGACCAACATCAATTAAAAAAATCAGTAAACCCATATATATAATACACAATATACTCTCAATAAATTCAATACAAATATCAAAATTGATTAAGACGGTTTCAACTAACAATCACCAAAAATGCGCAAATTAGCTAAATAATAGCAACCACCATGAATGCATAAAAAAAGTCACGATCCACACATATATTTGGATCAACTCTACGCCGAAAATCTGAAGCAAAACACATTTGGAAACAAACCACAATAATTGATATATCCTTGAAAACAATAAAAATTCATTGCTAGTGCTATAATTAAAAACAACCTATACAATTGATGCACCATATATTATTTCCACCATAAACACGACTAAAAGTGAATACTGAATACTGCAACACATACCGATAAAATAACCATACTCGCTCGAAAATCGATCACACATCCATCACAAACTATAAACTCCATAAAATCACTGAACTCATAAAAAAGAGGAAAAAACTGATTAAAATTTACTGCGAACAATTACCAAGCAGGAATAGTTTATTAAGTTATAAATACAATAAAATGTTATTAATTATTCGTACTACTTTTCTATATTACCTTATTATTAATTAGACAAAACGAATCAACAAACAAAGAAAGAAAAATCATCAATTGTAAATATCGACAAAGAGACGGCGAAACAATCAGAACAAACCTACAACACCTATCTCGATCGGAAAAATGAGATTACAAACATATAAGAACTGCAGAAGGGAGTCCGACATCAAATGATCATCAACGACCAATCACCGTACGAACTACTACAACAAATGATCATAGATTGAAAATCTCATATTCGCGACCGAACACGAATCCCAGACATGGAGAAATCATTGCTCCACCGTGAAGATCTCCTCCACGATGACAACAACCTACAACCAACAACAACGACAAAAGTAATCAGAAAGGAAGGAAAAAAAAAGGAAATCACGAAACCATCGCTCAAAGTCACAACGAAAAGAGTAGACACCGTGAGCTGTATATAAAAGAAGGCCAAAACATAACCGCCCCAAGATTGGAGCGGATTAACAAAAGGTGACATCCACAAACAATCAAACAATGTACGGTCAAGATCAAGAATTAAACACGATCAAGAGGTTGTAGTGAACTCCCGCCCAAACCTAATTTTAGAAAGGTAGTGTGTATTATATATTATAGATATAGATTTAATATCTATTCATTATGACATATTTAACAGAGATTGATATTACACATTAATTTTTATAGAAATTTAAAACTTAAAATATAATAGACTACATATTTTATAGTTTCTAAAATATTGAAATACATTAAATTGCTTATTTTATGGAATTAAATTGAAATATATTAAATTGCAAAATTAAGATATATGAGATTAGGAAAAAAATTCACTATGACATATTTAACATAGATTCATATAAATTTAAAAAATTGTAATATACTAGACTGCTTATTTTATGGAACTAAATTGAAATACAATAGACTTCTTATTTTATGGATTATATACTATTCCCTCCGTTTTTTTAATAAATGTCACTTTAGAATCTAAACAACAAATTAAGATAGTATTTTTTGTCAATATTGTCATTAATTGATTAGACCAAAAATAAATCTCGAAATTAAGGGAAAGATGAATGGAAAGATTTATGGAAAATTAATAGGAGTAAAATTGAGATACTTGAGGAAAACTAATCAAAATGACATTTATTAAAAAATTAGTGAAAAAAGCTAAAATGACATTTATTAAAAAAAGGATGGAGTATTTAATTTATAATATAGATGGTCAAAATTACCAACAATATTCTATTACATAACAAATATTGATTAGTAAAAAAAAAAAAAAAAGATACACAGGATCATAGAATCAATATTCTACATAGATTAAGGAATGATTTCAAATTAATCAAGGATAAGATTTTCTATGTTAATTTAATTCTTTTAGAATATGATTTAGTCAAATTAGGTAATAATAAGACAATTTAAATTTCATTACTTTACTAGTATACTTCACATAAAATCATACCCAAATAAGAAAGTATTTTGGCATGAAACTATCAATCTTTCATATATAAGTGGTCATGTATAAGCAATGTTCTGAAAAACGGCCTAGTTGGCCCTAAATCGTTCCGACTTTAGTTAAAACGTTTAAAAAAACGGTCCTATAAGTATTAGGCGACTAATCGAATTAGTCAGGACTAGTCGGTGACCAATCGGACTAGTCGGCGACTAATTTGATTAGTCATCGTCTAATCCATTTAATCCATTTTTTTTATCTAAATAAGTAATAAATTAATTATTTAATTCACTTTTTTTTATTTTTTAACCTAATTATCAAAACTCTCTCCACCACGGACGCCGAACGTCGGTGCACCTCCACCACCGAAAGTCGTACCCCATCCCTCCTCCACCGAACATTGTGCCACGACTCTTCACCACCGAACGACCCCAACCCTCCATGCTGCTCCCCCAGTCTTTCCATGGAATTTGGATGATGTCTTTTGATTTATATTATTATGCATATTTGCTACTTTATTGAGTTTTGAATTTTATGGTATTACTTAGGGTGATGATGTATTACTTATAATTTTAATAATTACGGGTGGTGGTGTTTTTTTATGTATTTAATGTGTTAATTTATTAAAAATAATTATTTTATAGATTTAGGTGGTTTCGACTAGTCCCCAACTAGTCTCCGTCTAGTCACTAGATCCCAGTAGTCTGACCGACTAGCGACTTTTAGAACACTGTGTATAAGAATGAATATTTGATATTTATACATAAATATTACTTTTACCATTGTGATTAGGTGTATGTTTAAAATTTAATATACACATGGTCAAATGTAATTTATTTTTCCTATACATTACTATTTAATATATGATAATATATATATATATATATATATATATATATATATATATATATATATATATATGATAATATATATATATATATATAAAGATAATAAGTTAGTTAAAATTTAATTATTATTATTATTATATATTCTTTGAAAAATTAAGAATTATAAACAGAAAGTTTGGTAGTAAATATTTCTAACTAATTGAAGATATAACACAAATTAGGATATAAATTACATGCACAATTTTTTTAAGAAATAACCATACAATCTATGATGCACAAATTCTTCTAAATATATCATAATGCAGTATCAGATTCGCACCCGCCCCCTAAAAAGGGTGTGATTCTTGAATCTGTGAATCTGATTCTCCACGTGGCGAATCCAACTAACATGTACTTTGGTCTCTCCCGTGAATCCTACTTATTAAGCATTAAATATATTATTTCAATTGAATTTTAATATATAATATGATTTAAATTAACAATGTGACACTGATTTTACATTGAATTCACTATTATGACCAATGTATTGGGCTAATGGAACTGATGTTTGGAACTTAATTGTATTAAATTATTGAATACTAGTGTGTGCATCCGCGAATTTCGCGGATTGGAGGAAAAATTGTTATTATTCTTTGAAATTATAAACATTAGTATATTCTATTTTAAATATCTTGTAATTTCGATATAATATTAAAATTTTAATTATAATTCAACGAACAATAAAAAAATACTAAACATGGATTAATAGAAAATTGGAAAAATATTAACTAACTCACACATTCAATCTCAAATTAGTATAACATAGCATTCTTTACAATTACACGTTTTTTAAAACTTCTCTGTAGACTATATTTGTTGTATACTTGTATGGGCTTCCATTAGAATCAAGACATGGAATTTTCGATCCTCTTTTGCTTTTAACTCTCGAAACTGTAATATATAGTTCTCCATGTGTAAAAATTAGTTTGGGAATATACACTCTTACAGTCGTCAATTGAATTTAACTTTTATTTATAGTCATTGCAAAACATAAAAGAACCGGTAACGATCTTCTCAGAATTCTAAAACGCAAAGTATCATCCAAATTATTCAGGGTCATTCTGGGAATATATATACCTTGCTCCCAATATTTTTTCCAGAAATGATTTCCAAGTTTTGTAACGACCAATCTGGTTAAATTACATAACCCTGACTGTTGATCGATATTTCTGAAAAGCATTATAGGGACACCAACCTTCAATACCAAACGGTGGTGTGTAAGTCCGAAACACTTGACCGAGTTCAAGTAATCAATAAAAGGCAACTCTCCACGACCACCGTTTAATATAAAAGCATTTAATGCTTCACGATGATAACTTAAGGTTTTACTTTTTTTAAAGTGTGAAATTAATCTTAATAGTTATGGATGAAAAGAGAGGAAATTTAGTCTCTGATCTGGCGATTTAAGGACCATAATTTATTTAAGTCGCAAATTTAGTTCGATATCATTTTAGATGAAAAAAAAATCAATCATAGGACAATGAGAGAAATTTATCCCTAATCATTATTTAATGCAAAAAAAAAAAAAAGTATATTTCCAATGGGAATAATTATTATGAATTACATTATGCATATTAACTGTTTTAAAATATTATCATAAAAAATATGGATTGTAAAGATTTTTGTTTAACAGAAAATAACTTATAGTGCTAAAAAAACAATACACAATTCTCTGGATATCACATTTCCTCTATCTTAACTTCACATTGACCTGTAATATATATCTTACATTGACCCCGAAATTTTGAGTATCTTACTTTTATGCAATTCACATCGTTCAAAATTGAACATCCAGAAGAATAAAATAATAGCTTAAAAAAATAAATCGTGGACTAAAATGCATTCACACTATGAAACCATTTAAATTAAAACGTTGAATATGCAATCTTATATCCATAAGCTTTCACAATATTAGCAAATCATCAGTAAAAAAATGTATCTATATTAAATTTCATGCATGAGAAATCAAAGGACACAAAACAATAATAAAATAAAATAGTGCAAACAATTAGCCTCTTGCAACTTTGCAGGACTTATTATTAAGCGCTTTTCTTCAGACCGGAACCTCAAAACGATCCCTTTTGTTGAGCCTTTGCCTTAAGCTCCTTAGTAGCCTGCACGAACATGAAAATCATATTTAAACACATAGGTTAGAATGCAAGATAGATCAGACACTATGTTGGGGTTTAGATGAACCTTGAAACATGAAGTAATATTACCTTCCATTCTTTCTTAGTTTGAATGTTAGCTTTGTCGAAGTGCAAGGTGACAATATTTTGTAAGACAACTATATAGTAACCATAGACGGATAACTCTATATATTAGAGAGAGTGTCATAACTTTATGTATTAGAGAGAGAATAGAATTGGTAACTCGCAAGTTAAAAATGCATACCATCTAGATGCTCCCTAAGAGTTCCATTGGCCTGCACTTGTGCAACCATAAAAATACATTTACAAAAATATGCATGAGATCAAATCATGAACCATGATGGAAAAATTTAATGTTCTTATGTTAATTGAAATATCAAAGCAAGCGGGTGTATAAGTTGCTTCAAATATTTACCAATTATATGTTACATATATGGGATATAAACAACAAATTATGCAACCCCAAAGGATTGTAAGCTTCAACAGTAGCTTTCCTGCAATCACAAATTGTTCCTGAAGTAGCAGCCCAACAAATTAGCTTCAACAATATTGAATCTTAGATAATCCACTACCATGTTTTTTTTAGAAGCTTGATTTGCTAGCTACTAATAATTCTGCTCATATTCATATTCCTATACAAACAAATCCACCTTCAAATTGAATCCTTATCATATCTAGTTTCCCAAAAGTACATCCTCAGATGTTGAAGGTACAATATGTATAACTTTCAAAGGTGCACGATGTACATGTGTTTCTTATATTAATCAAAATATTCAAGATTGCCAAGCATTTATGCACACGCATCACCAAAAAACACAGAAGTAACTATTATAATTCATTAAAGACTTTATTAAGATGGGTACTATTTTTTAACAATTTAAATATATCTAAAGCATTCATAGATAAGTCCCTAAAAAGATAGGAGATTTAGTCATTGATAATTTATTAATCAGTATTGGATAGAATATTTTGCACAACTACTTCTGTAATCCCTTATAACATTCACATCTCACTTTAAATTTAAATCATATATTATTTGCACGATTAAAACTTTCATATATTTAAATTCATCCACACGTACGTGGTTTTATTATTAGAACCATCAATTGCATCACTGATTGTTTGAGCAGTCATAGATTCAAATGAAGCTCTAGGAATAAAATCAGTAATCACCAATCTCATTTATCAAACATACCTATATATTGACAACTGCAAAATGGAGAAAGTTCTCCCACTAAGATAATCTGCTCTGATAACCTGGAAGTGACCAAGAGCAGGCTATATAAGCACCTTTACCTCATTTAATATATAGACATTTAATTTAATAACGATGGAGTTTAAAAATTAGAAGTTTGTACGCCTTAAAGCTTACTTCTCCATGTAATGATTCATTAAAATGTACTAAGTTACATTCTCAATGGATTTGCATGAATCATGATGAGAGGAAAGATTGAAATTGCGAAAAACTCACGTTGCATCTGAAGAGTGGAATATTTTGAACATCCCAATACTGATATTTACACGACTGCAGCAGCGATATCTGCCAAAATAAAAATAACATTTAAAGATCATATGATGATTTAACAAAGATCCCAAATTAGTTATACTTCAAAGAAATTTTCCCACTAAAACATGTCAAAATAAAATCCAGAAAACCCACTCCTTCCCAAGCAATAATTAGCCTTGAAACCGCACTCAATCCCAATCAGTACACCGATCGTTAAAAATTGAAAAAAGAAAATGACAGTTTGAAGAGACATACATTGAAGAAAAAAAAATTAGATTTCTACAGTACATTTTTTCCTCATTCTTTCAATTACACATCCTAAAACAAAATCAATCATTTGACATTCGTATTGGCAACATGATTGTATCTACCTTTGAGAATGAAAATCAACATATTAACAGGGATAAAATAAATAATTTAAATCTGCGAGAGAACATAAATTGTGCAAGATGAGGTGCATACAGATTATGTGAAACCCGTTTTTGGAATACAATGTAACTGAATAAATTAGTGTGAAACAAATTATATAAATGAGAAATTCAATGCATTCTTGAAGAACTTACTTCAGGATCCTGATGTGGATTCAATGGTACAGAAGGGGTTCTCCTATTTGAATCATCAAAATCACCATGAAGCTTATTTTCTAGGTGCAGTATCTGACCACTCTCAGAAAGATTAAGGTTGAATGGACTTCTATAAGACCCTCCTTCCATTTTGATACATTGGCCATTTTGGGGCTGGAAATCAGCTATTTCCAGCTGTTGATTCACAAAGAAGCTGTTAACAGATTCCTGAGACGACGAAATTCTTGGATATGAGTTCTTAGGGACTGCTTAGAGGTAACATTTGAGCTACTTTGTGGAAAATACAATTCTGATTTCTGCAATACTACAATAACCTTCTCATTACCATCACCCCTCTTCCTAGACCTTCAACTACATAAAAATGAATGTGAACTTGCAAGAAATTTGTCACACTCATTCTACGTCCCGTGATTTCAAACTCCTAAAATTAACTCTGCTCCAAAATTTTAAAAAAACTATTATTGCTAATTGGTAAATAGTCAAAGAAAACCTGATATTTCTTGATAAAGAATTAGAAAACTAAGAAAAAAACTAAAAAAAACAGATATATGTTACAAAAGAAAAGACTTTAACACATACATTTACATTATGTGGCTGACCATTTACGGTACTGCAAGAAAGAGCCATACACTGCAATTCTTTTAATGAAAGAATATTTTGAGGACACAGTGTCAACAACAAAAAATGAATACAGAACAATGCAATATATAACCTGCGCAAAAGTAAACAAACAATAAAGAGTCTTTTTTCAAGAAAGTAAAATAGTGTAGAATGTAATAAGATAAGCAATTGAATGCGTACCATAGATCTTTTAAATATTTCAAGAGCTATATATCCATCAATTGAATGACCAAACTTCAGATAACACTCAATATAAAATTCATTAGAAACTCAAACTGCTTAAATAAAATCTAATAATTCAAGATTTACAAATTCATACCTTGAGACTTTAATAGCTTGTGGCATGTAGCTGAACATTTACAGTATGGCCTTGAGGTTTGTGAGCTGACCTATAACCATGGATGTAGAATCTCTTGCTTTTAGCTTGTGATACAACACAATTATAATCACAAAACCTTAAAAAATGAAACAACTTGTAGATCGATTATAACTAAAATTTTAATAACTAAGAGAGAGAGAGAGATGAATACCTGAGATCGGGGTCACCAATTCCATGTGACGCACATACAGTTGTTCCGATGATGGCATCTGAAATAGGAATCGACAATATGACGGGCATAACTTAAGACGTGAATCTGGTGAGATACCTAATATTGGCGGCGGCAGTTGTGTTCAAGAGTGGCGTGGACTTTTGCGACCGAGAGGTGCTATGTACCTCTTGATTTTTGGGCAGAAGCTATTTGCACTTCTGTGTTTTTAATAAATCGGTTGCCTACTATCGGATGTCGTTCTCCTTTTAAAGTGATTCTCTTTTTGGGAGTCTGACACTGGTAGTTAGCTCCATAACTCCAACTCCAGGGATAGGAGGAAGGTTTTCATAGCAGATCGGAGAAAAGACTTGATCTTCTGAGTTGATTTCACCTAATTTTTATTATGCACATGAAAGCCCTGCTATCGACATGCCCTATCCTTCTAACTTCTGAGCCAGGCGGCCGTGTGCGACCGAGAGGCGGCTGCAACGATGAAATCCAATGGTGTGTGCGATTGGGAGAGATGAGGGATGTCGAAATTTCTCTCCCCGATCAATTCGGCAACTCGTTTCCCTGTGATTACAATCAGTAAAAATTGACCAATATCTGGAGAAAGAGCACCTGAGTTTTCAGGAGCACGATGTGGTCCACCGTATCTCGGAATAATTGATGGGGTTTTATCTCTGCGGTATGGCAAGATGAATACGCAGGGCGAGATGGCAGTGAGAGAGGGAAGATGACGGCGTTGGCTGCAATCTATTAAAAATAAAATTCTTTTAATTATTGTCGAGAGAATTAACCCTAGATTAAATGTGTGGTCTAGATTTAATTGGATGTAATCAAGGGTTGAGATTAAAAGTTTAACCAATTTTTAATGAGAGCACAATATTTTGAAATAGAGAGATTTGAGACATGCCACATCAGCCTAAGAATAATGTGGTGTTAACACATCATTTTGGAGAGGTTTGGAAATATAGTATTATAAGATGCTTAAGTTTTGGGTAGGAGAAAATGTGAATTATATACATTTGATTTACAAAATTTTAAAATATATATGTATTTTTAGGTTATATATATTTATAAAATATAAATAAACAGACATATCCTTAACAAATTGCACCCTAATTTTTTTTTTAATTCATATCCCCAGACTCTTATCGTAGCGTTCTCGCACTTATGTAATATAGCATAAAATTACGCTGACAAAAAATAACAATAAATATTGAATTAGTAACATGTATACACACATTCGTTGTATTACAAATATTTGAAATATGAAAATATGAATCCAATTACATCAAAACTCTAATCAATTAAAATTGAAATGATGAATTTTCCTCTAATCTTCAATTTCAATCTCATTTTCCTGTAAAAAAAATGAGAATAAGATAAAAATATAATTAGTTTAAGATTTAAAAAATAGAAGTCAAATATTAATAAGATCTAGAAGAAAAAGGAAAGAAAAATGAGAATAAAAAAAAAAGATGTTTATATTTATGGCGATTTTGGTAGCATATTTGTTCCACAAAAATCTTTAGTTCATCATTGAATTAGCTCCAACTCGCATGTCAACTAATACAATTATTCTTGTAGATTATGATATTCAGAGGGAGTGTGAGAATTATTTCACAGGCTCAATTTGATGATATTATATGGATGCAAAAAAAGAAAATCAATAAGAAGATCAAACCTTAATCATCAAGAATATATATGATCTCTCTTCAAATCTACTTGATGGAGACGAGATTGTAACGATCTCGTATGAATCTGATTCTGATTTGATTTTGAAGAATCAAATTAATTTGAAAAATTAGCATTAGTATTTTATGATATATTATTTCTATATTTCTAAGTTTTCGTTTACTATTTAATATCGAGTTGTAATACGTTTTATGGGAGTTGAATTATGAATTAAAGTTTTAGAGATTATTTTCTCTTTATTCCTCATTGTCGGTAGGTTTTTCTTGGATCAGGCACCCTATCGAGTTGACTAATATCAGTAATGCTCTATAATTGTGTCACGCATCATCGCACTGTGTCATACTGACCTGTTACTTGTTGAATTCACTTATTATTTTATAATTATTTTTTAAATTGTAATTTTGAATTTACCGTTATACCCTTTTTAATTTAAATTTAAAAATATGTATTAGATTATTTATTTACTGTAGTTTTACATATATTAATTCAAATCTTAAAATATGTGTTAACATAAAAAATATCCATAATTTTTTTTACAAATTGAATCGTTTAGAGATCATAATCACAAAAATAAAAAGAAACCACCGCCACCGCACACATTCGCCATTGCACACCGTCTCCATCGCAAAAGGAGCACATCTACTGGCTCCACTGAACATTATCATCGCACACTACTGACTTGAACGCAAAATACTAGCTTAACTAGTAGTTACCCAACAAGAGTATAAGATCACTGTAGTATAGGCGAGTATAGGGACCAAGTAGTATCAAACCCAAGGGAAAGCTTGTATGTGAATAAATCCCTGGAAATGTATGTGTCGTAGCTAATATGAATGTGATATTTGGTTTAAACTACTTCTACTAATTGTTATCGATTAATTAAATTCTAAAGACAAAAATAAAAACTATACTAACTCTTGTATGAATGCGAATATGATGGTGATGCTTGAGATAGGAATCCCTACGTATACTAACAGAATTGGAACGATAATTAAAATAATCGTGATGTTCAAGTGATAATCCTAAGTGTACTAAAACTAGACAATCAACTTCTCTAATCTAGCACAAGAATTGAAAGAATAAAAGCTCAAGAATTAATCCTAATACTTAGTTCTATCAACCTACTTCACTAATCCACTAATTAAATTATATGGATTGTGCTTAATTATTGAGGCCCTAATTTTACTAAGGTGATGCGGCCGTCCTCCCTTGATAAACTGGTAGATTATAAACCCCTTCAAAAACCCTCTCCTTAAGCCTATTCGTTATTAAAGAGTGACGCGGTCGTCTTCTCTCTAACAATTTTCATACTTAATTCTATGATTATTTTAGGGTTTATTAGAATTATTCAATAATTAAGAGAACTAAAATTATACACCACGAATTATTCCAAGTACGTACCAACGTCCTAATTCTACGAGTTCATCATTTCCCAAGCATACAAGGGTTCTAGCCTAGCATGGTAATTTCAAGAATAAAAGCAATAATAAGATAAAAAAATCATCAACATAATTAGAACTATGAAAGAAATCAAGAACATCAACTAATTATAAAAGCAATTAAATCAAGTCTCAAAATCAAATCTATAAAATTCTGGAAAAGTAGGTCTAAGAATATCAAGAGTTCAAGAAATCAAAACGAAAATCTAAATTGTTCAAAGAAGTAATTAATCTAACGAATTCGTATGCTAAAAACCTCGATCATAATCTTCAAAACCCTGCCAAAGACTCAAAATCTCCTTCCCTAGCTCTTCCTCTTCGAAAATTATGTCAAAATATGTGTAGATGTTTAAAAATTAGCTTGAGATGGGTTTTTATAGGGTTTGGGCCAAAATCCCCCTTAAGTGCTCGAGCTGAGCCCCCACTCGAGCGCCTAGCGCTCGAGGGGCTCCAGCTCGAGCGGCTCAAATCAACAGCACACTTCGGGCGCTCAACCCTTGATCACTCGAGCGCCTACCGCTCGAGCATAGCCAGCTTGAGCAGCCTTCGGTCACAGCGCGGATGGGGTGCTCGAGCTCCCTTTGTGCTCGAGTGCCTCCTCTTTTTTCTCTAATTAACACTTTTCTTCGCTCTAACTAATACTTTTCGTATTTCTTCAATATCTTATCATCCGGGAGTCCATTTAAGTCGATTCAAGGTCCTACGAACTCCGTTTTTTGCCCTCTTTCCTAACATGAGCATCAAAAAGATAAATTGATGAGTTTATGAAAATGTTACTCAAATAACTTTAAATACTCATAAAAAAACACTCAAAATATAGACTAATCGGACACCAAAACATAACAATTTCACGCCTAATCAATCCCCTCAAACTTACCATATTGCTTGTCCTCAGGCAATGAAATAATAAGTCAAGTAAAATTGTTAGAAATGAATCAAAGTACTAACTCATACAAGTAATAGTTTTCAAAGTTTAAAAGATCGATCACCCGTACACAAACTCACCCCCTTCATCCTACTCATGGATAATCAATAAAAAACCACCAAAATCAAACATGGATGTGCTCTCGATGATGTGTTTCACTCCCTCACAAGTGTTTATCAATAATAAGGAACAATCTAAATCAATCATTCACTCAAATCAGTGATCATAGGCTTGTAAGTACTCTCAACTTCGACCACACACTAGAATTCATGCCGAATCAAAAAGGTCTTTTTCAAGATTGTAATGTACGGCTCTTTGGACAGGTGGGGTAATTATATAGGATAACTGACTCAAGTGAATGGAGAATAGAAAATCAAAGCTTCGGTATTTAATACACGGAACAAAATACTTCAAATATTTTCATACAAGGCACTTTCAATTCCATCTACTCTCAACACCTCAACTCTTTTTTTCTTCTAACTCTTTTTTTCACTTTTCTTTTTTCAATCAATCCTCTTTTTTTTTTCTCAACTATATATGAGCTCATATTTTCTTTTGCTCATTCTCAAATTTTTTGTTCTTCCCCACTACTCACACTTTTATTATGCCCTTTTCTCATACTCACTCAACCATAAACAATTCCACATTCTCAACTCAAACCCCCTTTCATTCACAACTTTTCCTATTCTCCACTCAAATTGGGACAAAAAGAGTTTAGGAGTTGGATAAGTTCAAATGTGCTAGCAAATAAATAGGCTCAAGCTCAAACGGGCTAACAAGGGATAAATGTCATTGGTAGTCTTATTTTGGCTAAGTGACTTATCAATTCAAAAGATGGCCTTAAATCACTTCCGGCATTTCATACTAGACACAATCAAGAAGCGAGAGTACCCACGAGTTCTAGCACCTCTAAGGTAAAGATCCACTCACAAAAAATGAGATCATTTTAATGAATTTTGATCTCTTATAATGCTCAAATATCACGGCTTTCACATCCATGCTAGACCTAGTGACTTCTCATCACTACCACACAAGTATTCAAAAGGACAATTCGTAAGTGTACAAACTCCCTTTCAAATCAACTCTACTCACTAGACTCACATAATCTAGTCCCTAACTCAATTCCACAAATTACTAACTAATAATTCCACACTCAATGATAGCAATCAATAAGCAAAGAAGAGTTAATAAACATGAAAATAATTAGTAGCGCCGAATTAGTCAAAATCATAGCAGCTCAAGGAGTATTAAGTACAGACCCAAATAAGAAAAAGAAAACATAGAACAATAGTCTCAGCTCAAAGGAAAAAGGAAGAAAAAAGGGAAGAAACTTGGGGAGGTCCCCATAAACAATCAAGCATCTGTAGGAGGTGGTGGTCGGTAGCTCGGGTGATCCGGTCCTAGATGTGAGATAAAAAGTGCCTCCATCATCTTCTTATATCCGAGACCTCTTCTCGGACTCCTTGGAACTGCCCTTGCATACTCGTGGCGGTTGCGTTCCACTGATCCTGAACAGTGCGTAGATGTGTAACATCCGTACGCAACGCCTGAATATCTGCCTCCATTCCCAACCATTGAATCTAGGTTTGGGCCCATCCGCCCTGAACGGGTGCTTCAGGCACCTCGAACTCCATATCCTGCGGCTCTTGTCCTCATGCAACTTCCTCTTCGGCTTCTCGATCATTTTCTTGTGGCTTGTACCGTTCATCCCCATGCCTTCTCGAGCTTTGCTTTCTAACAACCCTGCCTTCTCGAGCTTCGCTTCGAACTTCTCAATCACATTCTTGTGGCTTGTACCGTTCATCCCCATGTTATCTTTCTTCTTTCCCTTTATAGTGACGAGCTTCTTGTTGGGCAGAGGGAAGAGGTCATCCTCTTTAAACCTGGTATAGTAGAAGCCCATCTTACGCTCCCACATCCACGTGTTCCACATCTGGTCAAAATCGATATCCTTTCCTGATGGTCCCGTTTTCGAAGGGCAAAATGGGAATTCAGGAGCACAATTTTTTTTTTAAACTTTTCCTCAGGGAGTTCAGCAAGAGTGAGAAATACTCAAGTCACTGCTCTGCTCAGAGGCTGAGTTACCAAGTCAGTGAGAAGGCTTGGAGTCTCATGCTCTGAGCAAGGACAGTGGCTTGAGATGCTGAACTCTCGAGTGCGTTCAAAGGCATAGCTTGCACCCTGACTGAGTTCAGTGACGGAATACTCAAGTCACTGCGTTGCTAAGAGTCAGAGCACTCAAGTCAGTCCAAACTGACTTGTGAGCTCAGGCTCTTAACAAGGCAGTGACTCGAGAGACTGAACTCTCGAGTGCTAGCCTAAGCTTGTCAGTGAGATTGGTTCTCCCTGACTAAAATACTTAGCTAATCTTCTTTTCAAACTTTCCAAGTACACTCAGAGAGCATACACTAAAGATAATTAGCAAGTGCTTAGACAAAAACAACGCTCAGTTTAACGTGGTTCAGAGACTCAAGCTCTTACATCCACGACCTGATTTAACAGGAAATCCACTACTTGGGATTCTTGTTTTTAACGTGCCAAGGTGCACTTACAACTGGACTCACGCCACTCCCTGGGCTGCCTCACCTCACCTCACTACAAACCTAACAATCTTCTGAAAGGGTTTAGTTTGGTTTGGTTTTCTCCAACTAGGTGAGGTTTTCCTTTACAATGTGTTAGCCTTAAAGCTATGATAAGGAAAACCTCTCTAAGCTAAGAGTTACAAGCTTGACACTCAATGAATATACGTGATAACCCTAAAGGTCAGTGTCGTGGGTATGTAACACTTCCTTATGACTCCCTAACACACCCTCACAGCTTGTAGGTGTTTATTTTCTTCTTTTTTTTACACACTTACAATGAAGCCATGAGCTTGTATTTATAGTGTGGATTCAAATGTAACCGTTGGAGGAAATTACATTTGAATCCATACAATTAATGGTTTCAACCACTTTTCTTGGAATTCGGCCTTTGTCAGTGTCAGAGTTGCTGCCTCGTGCTGATTGGTCCACGTGGCCTGGATTCACGGATCTTTGACTCAGTGGGTTTGACTAAGACCCACTGACTTTAGGTAGCTTCCTCCTTCACTGACTGATGATCTTCAGTGGACTGAACGTCTTCAGTGTGGTTGTCCTTCAGAGACTGTTTGAAGATCATTCCAAGAAGTTTGTCATAAGGCTGAATGACAAACTTCCCTGACCACAGTAGCCTGACACCTTCAGGGCCTACTTGGTGCAGCACTGATCCTCCTGATCATTGCTCTTCACTGAGTGGTCCACCTGACTTAGCTTAGATCAGCCCGGTTTATACTCAGTGGGACATCCTTCAGGCTTCTCTTCTGGTTCAGGTTACAAGCATGACTTCAGTCAGTTCTTCTGGGTGTCATCTTGATATCTTCAGGCTGTGTTGCTGAGTTCCCTCTCAACTGAACAACCTATTCTACTGAAAGCTAATCTAGCCTGACCTGAAATAAAAGATACTATCCTGACTGCTTTCAAACCTATTACATGTTGTTTTGGAAAATCATCAAAACTAAAACATATCCCAACATTTCCGATCAGAGGTCCCGCCCTTGGTTCAACTCCGACACTCCTCACAATAGCCGAAATAAGATCCCTTCTTCTAATCTTAGAAGTCTTCTTTCCTACCATGAACGTGGCCTCTAAATGGTGCTCTAAGAAGTCTCTGCCAAAATCATGCGGCTTCTTGTGTAGCAAACACCACATCCCATACAGCTCCTTCATTGAGACTGTCCCCATCTCCGAACGAGCATAGATGGTGTTCCCCAATATCCTCTCAAGGTACCGGATAATTGGGTTCCGGATGGCGGATGCTCGTGCATATTGGGACTTATAGTCTCCGGCTAAACCCCCTGTGATCAGCCTCCAAAAATCATTAGCATTGTATGACTTGCTCTTGGGGTTCGCCCCCTCTATGTATGGAAGTATGAGGGCATCGTTGATGGCCTTCAACGAGTAATTGTACCACTCCCCACTAATCATGAATAAAAAATAGTTCACGTCTCTCAATTCCGCCGAAATAAGAAATTGCTCAGTCAAGTCAGGGTATGTCTCCATCGTGAGCATGAACTCGTAAAAACCCTCCATATTGTTCTTCCTGAAAATCTCTCGAATTTCATCCTCAATTCCCAACTCGATCATAAACTCGACGCTCGGACGCCGGGTTTTTTCTACCTTTCCAACAACTAGGCCCCATCTATATGCATATCAACACCACTGATCTCCAAGTCTAGATTATCCCATCTAGAGGGCAATGCCCCCTTGGCAGCTAGCTCTCGAGTCAATGCCTCTAATTCCTCTCCCATAACCATTCTATCTTGATTCTTCTTCGGTGCCATTATACCTAGTTGACATGAAAAATAAAATATCAACTACTCAATCACAATATCAATTCAAGTAGTAATCAAATTCCAACAATTTCATCAACATTGGTCTATATTGGGGTGATATTCCCATCTCAAATAAATTCAACCCACTCAAAATGCAAGCCTATCATGGAGTAACATCACAAAATTTGTAATTTACATGCTCAAGGCTCAATTAATTTCACATAGCCACAATACTCATTCCCCAAAATCATATATCATGTCTCAACAAGAAATTCCCACAAAATTCTTACATTCATGCTTTCTCTCTCTAGAAATTCACCTATTCTACACATTCAATCATGAAATTGAAAGAAAAATTGACAAACCCATAGCATATATGCAATCAACAAAGAAGCAAGAATTATTGGACAAACCGAAAAGTCCCAAATTCTCATCCAAGTCTAAGAACCCTAGTCTCAAAATTACTCAAACCTTCCCTAATCTAAGTTAAAACTAAGAAAAGAGAGAAGAAAGTATGAAATTACTTACCTTGGTGGAGAGAAATTATCCCTTTGAGATGAATTCGTGCGAAAATTGGAAAGACTTAGTGAAATTGGGGTGAAGGGGAGTAGTGGCTGCTATTTTCGACCAAGAGTGTGTGTATTATGGTGTGATGTATGTTTTTGGCTTTAAATAGGAGAAAAATGGGTTAGGGCTTAAAAAGGATCGAACCGCTCGAGCCGGCCCCGCAGTCGAGCGCCTAGCGCTTGAGCGGGTGCCAGTCGAGCGGCTCCTTTGCACTGGTGTTGACGGGTGCTCGAGCTGAAGGCCCTCGAGCGGAAACCGCTCGAGCGAAGGGCCCTCGAGCGCCCTAGAGGTTCTGGAGGATTTAGGCGCTCGAGCCAAGGGGCCTCGAGCACTAAGTGCTCGAGCTCCTTATGCTCGAGTGCCCTGAAACTTCAACCAAAAAATGTGTTTTTTCAAAATTTTTGACCCAACTTCGTAAGTTTAAGACCAACACACGTACTAACCTGGAAAACCCCTCGATTTAAGCCAGATCGCTCATTCGATCGAGGAGTCGGGGTCTCTTCCAAATGTGCATTTCACCGAGCCAAATCACCACATAATAACATATTCAAAACCACTCTGTGCATCAATATTTTCGAAAATTTTAACCAATTTTTCACAATAATTAGTGCACGACGCATGAGTACGAAGACAACCCCCCCCCCCAAACTTTTTCTTGCTATGCAATAATAGAGTTTGAGAAATGAGTACGTACAAAGACGTGCACTCATCACACCATGAACTTAAATTCCTATCCATGCACAATATAAGACCAAACTCAACTCAACTAGAGGGCGTGCGCCTGTGCAATGTAAAATAAACCTATCAAGTGTGCCGGTGCATATTTAGTCCCATAAAACATATAAACACTCCACCCCCCAAACTTCGACCTTGTGAAGCGGTCTAATTTTGGGGTTCGGGGTTACCTCATACGCATAATTCTGGTTTGCACTTGGCAATGTAGCACACTCATTTTCTCGAATTTCTCCCCTTTATCACTACTTTGGAAATTTGTGCACCCTCAAGACAAACCTACAATATTATCACTCAAGAACGAGGTTAAAACATACGACTCAAAATAATCACGAAAAATAAAAAACACACAAAAGCAAGTAAAAATGGGCTGCCTCCCACTCAACACTATTTTTAAGGTCCTAATATCGAACCGAGCTCGAAGGAGCTCACGGGTCATGAGACTCAAAGCTACCTCCCTTATTCTCACAAGAAAAGTTGTAGAATTTCTTTACTCGATCTCCATTCACCGTAAACGCCTTCCCATCCTCCTTCTCAACCTCAAGGAATCCACTATTGAATACCTTCTTCACCAAATAAGGACCATTCCACTTAGATTTAAGTTTTCCACCAAACAACTTCATCCTAGAATTAAATACTAGGACTTGGTCTCCCACTTGAAACTCCTTCTTCCTCAACCGCGCATCGTGCCACTTTTTAGTCTTCTCTTTAAATATTCTAGCACTTTCATATGCGTTGTCTCGAAATTCCTCCAACTCATGAAGTTGAAGTAGTCTCTTTCCCCTACCATAGTACTATCAAAATTCAGCCTCTTTATTGCCCAATACGCCTTGTGCTCCAACTCCATAGGCAGGTGACATGCCTTCCCAAAAACTAATTGGTACGGGGACATTCCCAAAGGGGTTTTATAAGCCGTGTTATACGCTCATAATGCGTCATCAAGCTTCACAGACCAATCCTTCCTACTCACGCTCACCATCTTCTCTAAGATCTCCTTAATTTGACAATTAGACACCCTCCGCGAGACCATTCGATTGAGGATGATATGCCGTTGAGACCCGATGACTAACTTCATATTTTGCTAACAACTTCTCCATCAATTTGTTCACAAAGTGACTCCCCCCATCACTAATCAACGCTCTTGGAACTCCATATCTAGAAAAAATATTCTTCCTCAAGAAGTCAATTACCACCCGGGAGTCATTCACTCGAGTCAGGACCGCTTCAATCCACTTCGAGACGTAATTGACGCATACTAGGATATACAAGAATCCATTACTCAGGAAATGGACCCATGAAATCAATCCCCCATACATCGAATACCTCTACCTCCATAAATACGTACAAAGGCATCTCGTCCTTCTTCGTAATAGTGCTGAAATGTTGACACTTATCACACCGTCTCACCCACTCCATGCAATCCTTCAGAATTGTTGGCCAAAAGAAACCGGCTTGAAGCACCCTCCTTCTGGTTTTCTCTCCACCCAAATGTCCTCCACTTGGTAAGGCGTGACAATGTCTTATAATGTCATTCCACTCCTCCTCGGGCACACACCGTCTAAGCACTAAATCTATCCCTCTCTTGAACAAATACGGGTCATCCCAAATACATTTTCGGACTGTCTTCAAGAAGGCCTTCCGATGCAATGAATCCATCTCCGCCGGCAGCCCTCCACTAGCTAAATAATTAGCATAATCTGCAAACCATGGTGTTTTACCTTCTGCTCGATATACCGGGACATCTCCTACACCAAACAACTTCTCGTCTGGAAACTCATCGTTCACCTCTCGCTCTTCTACCATATTCTCCTTGGTGAGCTCCAACCTCGAGAGGTAATCGACAATCACATTCTCACTACCCTCTTGTCTCAAATCTCTACAGCGAACTCCTGGAATAATAGGATCCAACGAATGAGCCGTGGCTTAGCATCCTTCTTACTCATGAGATACCGAATCACTGCGTGATTCGTATACACTATTATTTTCGTTCCTACTAGGTAGCACCGAAATTTATTAAAAGCATACACGACCACCAACAACTCCTTTTCGGTCGTAGTGTAATTCATCTGAGCCGAATTCATCATCTTCGAGGTATAATAAATAGCATGAAACCGCTTCTCTCGTATTTGGCCCAAAGTTACTCCCATAGCATGATCGTTAGCATCACACATGAGTACGAATAGACTCTTCCAATCTGAAGTCACAAGAATGGGAACATTCACCAACGCTTCCTTTAACCAGTTAAAAGCGACTAAACAATCATCATTAAACTAAAAAACGACTTTTTTTTCAAGAAGTCGCGAAAGGGGTTTAGCAATTTTTGAAAAGTCTTTTATGAAGCATCTATAAAACCCTGCATGGCCCCAAAATGAGCGAATCCCCTTCTCAATCGAAGGTGGAGGAAGCTTCTCAATAGCGATCACCTTCGCCTTATCAACCGGGATACCTTTCGAGGACACATGATGTCCAAGAACAATCCTTTCCTTCACCATAAAGTGGCATTTTCCCAATTAAGCACTAAATCCGTCTCTTCACACCCGCTCAACACAACTTCAAGATTGATTAGACACATATCAAATGACTCCCCGAACACGGAGAAGTCATCCATGAAAACTTCCATAATCTTCACTATCAACCCATGGAAAATAGCCATCATACACCTTTGAAAGGTGGCGGGTGCATTACACAACCCGAACGACATTCTCCTAAATGCAAAAGTACCATATGAGCAAGTAAAAGTGGTTTTCTCCTGATCCTCGTGCGCTATCATAATCTGATTATATCCCGAATACCCGTCTAGGAAACAGTAATACTCAAATCCACCTAATCTATCAATCATCTGATCAAGGAACAACGGAGGAAAGTGATCCTTGCATGTTGCCTTGTTCAACTTTCTATAATCTACACACACACACGTCATCCCGTCACTAATATAGTGGCTACCAATTCATTAGTTTCAGTTTTAAATACCGTGGTACCCGTCTTCTTAGCAACTACGTGTAACAGACTCACCCAAGGACTATCAGAAATAGCAAAAGTTATATTACTATAATACCTCTTTATGAATGACCTCTTGTATAATCGGATTCACTCTTCTTTGATTTTGTACTATCGCTTTTGTACATTCCTCTAATCTAACCCTATGCATGCATATAGAAGGACTAATACCCTTAATATCCTCAATTGACCATCCTATGACAGATTTGTGCTTACGAAGCATTACAAGTAGTCTCTCTAACTGATCACTTGACAAATGGGAAGATACAATTACCGGGTACCTCTCATTATCCTCCAAGTAGGCGTACTTGAGGTGATCCGGGAGTGGTTTCAACTCTTTCTTCGCCTCCAATGGTGGCGCCTTATCGAACATCTTCTCAAACGTGGACTCTTCCACATCTAACTCTTCCTCCTCCTCAACTTGCTTCACATCCATGAACTTTAATTCCTTGCTATCTTTAATGCTGTCAAAATAGTTAAGATCATAAAGCTCATATGTTAGCTCATCAAGAATAGGATAATCATAATTATGCACATATAAAGAGCAAGGGTCAAGAAGTGTGTCATCAACACAAGTGTCCATGATATCAATAAAGTGACAACTTTCATCTCTCATGGGGTATTTTATTGCTTCGTAGATAACTATTTTCACTTCTTGATCATCCACTTTCACCGTGATCTTCCCATTTGACACATCTAACACCATCCTGGCCATAGCTAAGTACGGTCTACCCAAAATCAGGGGCTCATGCTCATCCTCCTCCATATCGAGCACTATGAAGTCGGTAGGAAATACGTGATTCACCACCATCACTAGAACATCCTCCACCACTCCTTGAGGTATAGTAATAGATCTATCGGCGAGTTGGAAAGTCATCATAGTGGGTTGAAGTTCACCCCCATCCAACTTCTTGAACAATGACAACGACATCAAATTAATGCTGGCCCCAAGATCGCACAACGCCCCCTTCTTGATTCTATTTCCAATATCGCACAAGATAGTGAAACTACCAGGATCCTTCATCTTCGGAGGAAGTGCTTTGTGCACCATAACACTCACCTCATGGTTCAAATGCACAAGTTCGGGTCCGTCAACTTGCCTCCTTTTAGCAATCAAGTCCTTTAGGAACTTGACATAATTCGGCATCTGCTCCAAAGCATCATAAAATGGTATGTTAATGTGGAGCTTCTTGAAGACATCAAGAAACTTAGCGAATTTCTCATCTAACTTCTTCTTCATGAATTGTTGTGGATATGTTACCGGAATTACTGATTTTGGTACCCCCCATTCATCACGCTCGGTCTCTTTCACGTTTCGCTTCACTTCTTTAGCCTTCTTCCACTTAGGTACTCGCTCTATCTCCTCAATCCCTTCTTCCTCCTTTTCTTTCCCTTTCTGAATGTCTTCCATCACAACTTCTTCCACTACATCCTCAACACCTTCTTTCTTTTCCTCATCCTCTTTCTCGATCTCTCTATGGACTTCCTCCACTTCAGTAGGTAGTGGAGGACCGTCATATTTGGTCCCACTTCTCAGCTCGATAGCATTGTACTGCTCTTTCGGGTTCACTTCCGGCATATATGGAAATTTACCCATCTCTCTAGTATGCGACTTTACAATCTGGCTAATCTGATACTCTATTGAAGTGAACCGCCTGTTGTTCTCTTGTTGAGCTCTATTGAGGTCCATGTCTCTCCTCTGAAGTTCTTGATCCCTCTGATCATTCTTCTTGTTCATCTCCTTCACATCATACTCCAAAGAGGACAACCTCTTACTTCCCTCCTTCATCTTCTACAAAATAGCTCGTAACATCTCATCGGTTGAGGCACCGCCTTCTTCCCCTGGGAGTTTCAAACCTGGATCTATACCTGGAGGTACAGTTATTCCGGCTTTCGAATTGCTGTAGGAGAAGTTATTGTTCTTCCTCCACTGATTCTGATTAGATGGTTGACCTCCTTGGTATCCCTGGTTATTCATCCATTGATTCTGAGGAGGCTGTGGACCCAGTGGTACAAACGGTTGACCGTAGAGAGGTCTTGCCTGCTGATTCCCACCTTGCTGATAGCCACCCTGATTATAATTAGGCCTTCCCATATAGTTGACCTCCTCTTGCTGGCATCCTGACTGATCCACTTTCTCACTCAAAGTATTACTTCCACCACTCAAACTCTGCCCAACCTCCAAATTACTTATCTTCTCCATCATAGTCATGAGCAGCTTTCTCGTCCCCTCACCGTCTTCCATCTGATAGACCCTCTGATGCTCCTGATCTTCATTCCACTGTCTTGCGTTCTTCACTATGTCTTCTACTATCTATCTGCACTCAGCTGCGCTTCGATTCAGGAATGCTCCACTCACACATGCATCGAGATGGCCTTGAGCAGTCTTGCAAGCCCCACAATAGAAGTAGGCCATAATATCTCCCTCATTGTACCTGTGCTGCGGGCACTCGATAAGCATATTAGAGAATCTCTCCCAAGCTTGACTCAATTCTTCACCGAGTCTCTGCTTTAACGAGGAGATCTCCTTCCTAGCCTTCAACGTTCTAGACGGAGGGTAGAAACACTCAAGGAACAGACGCTCGAGCTCAGCCCATGTATTCACTCCCCCCCCCCCCCCGTGGAAGTGTGTTATCGTACCATTCTTTAGCTATTCCAGTTAGAGAGAATTGGAACAATCTGAGTCTCTTTGCATCTTCAGACATCCCATTGTAGTGAAAGGTAGAGACTATCATGAGGAAGTTTCTCAAATGGGTGTGGGGTTATCCTTTCCTACTTCTCCCTTAAACAGGTTCTCCACGAGCATCTTCAAAATTCAGGGAGAAATAGAGAAGTTATTTGCCTCAACTAGTGGCATAGTTATACCATCATAATAGTGGTGAGGTTGAGCCTCAAACCTTCCTCTAATCGCCATACCAGGAGGATCTGTGTTCTGAAGTATTTGTGGTTGGTAGACTGGTGGTGGAGAGATCTGTGGGATTTATGGTTAGTTATGGAATGGTTGTGGGGGGTAGTATGGTGGATAGTAGGGTGGATAAGGGTATGGGTAAGGGTGGTTGTTGTGTTGGTAAACTGGATTGTTGAAAGGGTTGTTTGGGTTTTGGTTTTGGATCTGATTCTAGTTTAGTGCGGGGTTGTTTGGGTTCTGTGAGTTTGAGTTTTGGTTTGAGCTCTCCCCTTGGAGTACTTGCTTCTGATTATTCACAACGCTTGCTCCTTCAACCTATTCCACATTCTGAATAAGTCCTTCTCCATCGAGATCCAATCCTCCGCCCATATTCAGATTCATCGCATTATCAGCTGCAGTAGTCATCATTCTCAGAAAGGCTTGATTTCTTCTGGCAATCGTCTTAGGGTCTAGCTTCGTTCTATCTTCGCTCGTTTCTCCCTTTGAGCGTGATTTCATATACCTGAGTACTCAGAAAAAAAGATCAAATGCAACTGACTAACAAATAGAAAAATAGAAATAAATGCACTCACTACTAGCTACTAAACTATTTCCAAGTTTTACTTAATGTGCATACATCGCCTTTCCCGGTAACGACGCCATTGACTTGAACACAAAATACTAGCTTGACTAGTAGTTACCCCCACAAGAGTATGGGATCACTGTAGTATAGGCGAGTATAGGGACCAAATAGTATCGAAACCAAGGGAAAGTTTATATGCAAATAAATCCCTGGAAATGTACGTGTCGTAGCTAATATGAATGTGATGTTTGGTTTAAACTACTTCTACTAATTATTATCTACTAATTAAATTCTAAAGACAAAAATAAAAACTATACTAACTCTTGTTTGAATGCGAATATGATGGTGAAGTTTGGGATATGAATCCCTATGTATACTAACGGAATTGGTACGATAATTAAAATAATCGTGATGTTCAAGTGATAATCCTAAGTGTACTAAAACTAGGCAATCAACTTCCCTAATCTAGTACAAGAATTGAAAGAATAAAAGCTCAAGAATTAATCCTAATACTTAGTTCTATCAACCTACTTCACTAATCCACTAATTAAATTATATGGATTGTGCTTAATTATTGAGGCCCTAATTTTTTAACTTAGGTTATGCGGCCGTCCTCCCTAGATAAACCGGTAGATTATAAACCCCTTCAAAAACCCTCTCCTTAAGCCTATTCGTTATTAAAGAGTGATGCGGTCGTCTTTTCTCTAACAATTTTCGTACTTAATTCTATGATTATTCTAGGGTTTATTAGAATCATTCAATAATTAAGAGAACTAAAACTATACATCACGAATTATCCCAATTACGTACCAACGTCCTAATTCTATGAGTTCATTTTTTCCCAAGCATACAAGGGTTCTAGCCTAGCATGGTAATTTCAAGAATAAAAACAATAATAAGATAAACAATCATCAACATAATTAAAACTATGAAAGAAATCAAGAACATCAACTAATTATAAAAGCAATTAAATCAAGTCTCAAAATCAAATCTATAAAATTCTGGAAAAGTAGGTCTAAGAATATCAAGAGTTCAAGAAATCAAAATGAAAATCTAAACCGTTCAAAGAAGTAATTAATCTAACAAATTTGTATGCTAAAAACCTCGATTACAATCTTCAAACCTTGCCAAAGACTCAAAATCTCCTTCCCAAGCTCTTCCTCTTCGAAAATTATGTCAAAATATGTGTAGATGTCTAAAAATTGGCTTGAGATGGATTTTTATAGGGTTTGGGCCGAAATTCCCCTTAAGTGCTCGAGCTGAGCCCCCACTCGAGCGCCTAGCGCTTGAGGGGCTCCAGCTCGAGCGGCTCAAATCAACAGCACACTTCGGGCGCTCGACCCTTGATTACTCGAGTGCCTACCACTCAAGCATAGCCAGCTCGAGCGGCCTTCGATCACAACACGGATGGGGCGCTCGAGCTCCCCTTGTGCTCGAGTGCCTCCTCCTTTTTCTCTAATTAACATTTTTCTTCGCTCGAATTAATACTTTTCGTATTTCTTCAATATCTTCTCATCCGGGAGTCCGTTTGAGTCGATTTAAAGTCCTACGAACTCCATTTTTCACCCTCTTTCCTAACATAAGCATCAAAAAGACAAATTGATGAGTTTATGAAAATATTACTCAAATAACTCTAAATACTCATAAAAAATACTCAAAATATAGACTAATCGGGCACCAAAACATAACAATTTCACGTCTAATCAACCACCGTCTTCACACTCCGCCGCCTTCGCATACCGCCAGCCGTTAGACTAAAACCACTATCCATTGCTCTATCTCCACGGTATACCTACAGTTTCGTCTCTTTGAAAGAGATGAAATTTTTAGGTAATTTTAGTTTATTTTAAACTCTAAATTGTAAGCCATAATTTGTTTAATTTTTGTGATGGATTTGGACATAATTGTTTAATCATACACTTGTAGATTATGTGGGCTGATAAATCACCAATAATTCATTGTGTGATAAATCACTGCAAGCAATTGATAGAATACTAGATGTTAAGTATTAATGATGCTTCTACATAAATTTAAGATGTTATGACCACATATTTTTAATTTTAGTTTGATACATAAGGGAAAAAAACATCGATAATCACATATTTCAGAGTGATGGACTCTTTTGAAATTGTAGCCCACTTGTTAACTTGTTATTACTATGAAACTTGAAGTTTTGAAGAGGTTAAATAAGTAGCTAATTGGTTTTTCTTGTGTTGTCTTGTTTGATATTTGAATCATAAGCAATCAGTTGATGGATACTTACAAATTTGTAAGAGAAATGTAATTGGTTTGGAATTGGTCCCGTCAGATTGTTAAAGCTTTAGACCCTGAAATATAAGATTACCACATCATGGACTCATTATTGTAAGTCGTAACAGGAAGCTTACACTATAATAAAAACCCTTCCATTTTTATCATGTACATAATTGAAATTTGCAAATTTTAGTCCTAAAGTCGCAAAAATTGGAATTTTGACTAGAAAAGTCACAAATCGTAGGACCAAAGTTGTGAATTTCAGTGAACTAAAAGACTAAATCAGAGACTAATATAAAACATAGGATTAAATTTTTATATTACATGGTTAAAAAAGTGACACAGTCCATACTATTACAGTTGTCCAGAATGAGTGTATATTCATATCATTTACGCAAATGGGATTCAAAAGTTGGTGTTATATAGTAATACTTCCAGCAATGCCAAACTCTGAAATTCACCAAAATAAGATGGCACAACACCTGAAATGTTATTATTCCTCAACACTCCGCCAAACCGACGAGTCATGCTCATTATTTGTCAATGAAAATAAAACCAAGTATCTATCGTGTTAATTTACTAACAAAATCAGAAACAATGATTTCTTACAAGATGGATAGAGATTTCATCCTTGTGAGAAAATTCAGTGAAGAGCTATTGTTAGATAAAGCACTTATTTTCAGCATCGTTTCGATTTGTAGGTAGTATTTAGTTATGATATTTGTGAAATTTATTTATTAATAATAGTTACCTAGTTTGTGCTTGCCTTTGTAAAATTATATTGTATCACATTGGGTTATAATATTTATTGAACTCATATGAAATAGATGCACCTATCAGTGATTTGTTGCATTGAACATTTAGTTGTTGGGTAGGCAATTTTGATAAAAATCTTTCCAGATGTTCTCTTCAATGACCGAAGTTATGTTGAAGTGAGAACTAGATGAGTTGAGATGGGATACATTATTAGTATTTAAAGTGATTTGAAATGTTATAAAGGAATACATGTCGCTATGAAGATTGACGTCTATGTATATGTCGAACACCTTCCAAATTATGGTCGTTACCACAGTTGCAACGTGATGCATACGGAAATAAGAGAATATTGCTATTGTGAATTTGGAAAATAAATAATGACCTATGATCGCAGTGGTGTTGTTATGTGCACTAATAATCTTACGTATCCACACCCTAGCCCCGTATGTTTAAATTTCTCTATTTTACACGTGTTCAAAAGTTATTGGTTCATTTTGCTTATCCTATACACCAGACGAATAAAAAGCTTGAAGAATCATTGTATACACCACACACTTGCATTTATAGAGACTGGTGGTTGAGAACAAATCCCGTCAATCAATGTCATTTCAATGGATACATTTTATTTTCCGTTTAGCATTGCCTTTTAATGATTGTTAAATAACGATGTCATGAAATATTAATTCTTAATTTTGATTGAAATTCAGAAAGCGATGCATACATCATTACAAAGAAAAATATGTCACCATAAAGATTTACATCTATGTATATGTCGAACACCTTCCGAAATATAGTCATTACCACAGTTACAACACGAAGCATCCGGAAATAAAAGAATATTGCCATTGTGAATTTGGAAAATAAATAATGACATGTGTATCGTTATAATTGCAATGGTGTCGTTCTGGCACTAATAACCTCGTACATATCCCCACCATAGCCCCGTATGTTTAAATCGCCCTATTTTACACGTGTTCAAAAGTTATTGATTCATTTTGCTTGTCATATACACCAACCTGACAGAAAGCTTGAAGAATCATTGTATACACCACACACTTGCATTTACAGACACTGATGGTTGAGAACAAGTTCCGTCAATTAATGTCATTTCAATGGATAAATTTTATTTATCGTTTTGCATTGCCTTTTAATGATTGCTGGATAATGATGTCCTGAAAAATTGGTTCTCAATTTTGATAAAAATTCAGAAAGCGATGTGCGCATCATTACTAAGGAAAATATGTTTCTATGAAGATTGTCGTTTATGTACATATCGAACACCTTCCGAAACATGGTCGCTACCACATTACAACGTAAAGCGTCTAAAAATAAGAGAATATTCCCCTTGTGAATTTGGAAAATAAATAACGTGGTGTGTTGTTATGATCCCAGTGGTATCGTTATGTGCACGGGTATCCATTCTATCCCCACCCCGACAACCTGTATGATTGGTTCAAGATCACATATGATACTATTTGTAAAACTGATATAGAAATAGTTCATATAATGTGTACTAATTTACATTTTATGTATTATTAGTCCACATTGTATTTGTATATAAATAATGCTTTTTCAGATGTTGTGTACTATAAGTTCTTAAATTCTAGTATTACTTCACATTTGGTGTAGTATTAGTTCATATACTGTGTAGTATTAGTTCAATTAATGTGTAGTAAAAGTCCACAAATTAGTTCTTATTTTTTTTCATCTTCCACATTGACCAAGCTACGCATTACCTCAACCACACATCCACAAGTCTTTCTGTTTTGATACTTCAACAAGATTCTCACTTTAATAGTGATATTTCAAATGGAGACTCGTATCCCTCTTCTCCCCAAGTAGTACAATCATAAGTTCTTATTCATCCAAAAATTTAATATCAAAGTTCTCAGTAATATACCGAAACAACACTAGTTCATGACCTCCAACTTTGTAATTCCATAATTAAATTGAACACATCCACAAACTTATTCTAAACAAGTGCAATACAACTAATGTTTCACATCAATACTAATGCACATCATCCATACCATCTAATATTCCATATCAACATCCATACCATCTAAGATTCACATTTAATAATGAAAGTGATCCATATTAACATCCATACCATATAATATTCCCGCATCCACTTCTCGACTCACAAACTAACAAAAAAGAAAAAAAAATCATGCAACTACAGAAACATGATTAAAAAATGCCAAAAGGAAATCATCACTTAGCTAAAGTCTGCCAAAATAAGTGTCTAATGGTTAAAAAGTAGTAAGTACGAGACTGAGGGTAGGGAAATATAGAGAGAAGTGAATACGTATAGCTCATCTATCATTACAGATCCGTTCTCCGAACATGCAAAATAGTATGACACAAAATCTTCTCTAAATATCTAGCAGTTGCATTACAGATTAATGAGGCCTTATGTTTCCCTCCTCTAAATGGCTTTTGATATGAAGCTCCTGAATTAGTTATCTTCTTTCAAAATTCTTTCAACATGAACTCTTTTCTCTGTTTCAAAAGTGAGCCATCATGATCAATTGGTGCTCCGATCTCATTAATTCATTTATCGTGAGTTCATGCAACTGACCCAGAAATTCGAACTTAATGGACTCTAGAAACTTTTTCTTTGAAGGTTTTTGAATTAACGGTGCAAATGAACTCCAAAGTGAGACCTAGAAAGGTTTTTGGTCTTTTCTCCAAGAATCTCTTCATCCCAACTCTTGCAAAGATCTATTTGATATCCATATCCATCCTCATAACTCTCATACATTGTTATCGGGAAGTCTCGTCCTTTCAACCCGATCCCACTTAATCGCATACAATGGAGCATGTTCTGCCCATTTCTCCCCTTCCCATCGTATGTTAAGATTCACAGGTCTTACTTCCTTTTGTTCAACCATTTTTCATACGCTGGATCTTTTGTAAGGTAGACATCATGTTTATATCTCTGAAACATGACTAACTTGTCCTTAAAAAAATACCAACAAAGAAGTAAAGTTCAGAATAACAAACGAGGAGAGACTAGAATAATAAAAAGAGATATTGCAGAGACAATATATAAATTGAAAATGGCATGATATACATATATATATGGTAGGTTTCTTATTCTAGAGTTGGGCTACATCGGAAACCCACCATTGGACTCCATATCATTACTTTATACACACACACACACACATATATATATATATATATAGGTATATGTATGTATGAACCATCTGAATTAAATTAAAGAAATAATAAGTGCATGTTTTTGTAACAATGGGAAGAAATAAATCGACTCGTGAAGTTAATTTACAAACAAAGTGGATGTTCAAGCAAACTCTAGAAACCAACATCTGGAGGTCAATTATGTGCATTGATAGCACAACCATTTGCAATTTGTAATGCAAGGATCACATCAAAAATAAGAAAAAGATCGTGTACATTTTTCCTTTCCGGGAATCAAGTTCTTAAGTAAGACCGTAAAGTTTCTCTAAATATGGTTAAGGATACTCAACAATAAGGAAACTCTATAGCAAATTTAGAGTGACAGAAAGTATATACTAGCGCAAATTGAGCACTTATGAGAATGCTAGCTAAAAGCCAATAAAGAGGAAACTACCAAATCATCATAATATGGGACAATCAAGAAAATTTGAAAAGAGCAAGGGATTAAAAAATAAAATTCTCAGACCTACGAAACTAGAATACATTTTAATTCACATTCCAACAACAAATCTTAGCAAGTAAATGGTAAATAATGGTCACAGAAAATGTAGATTATGCAGCTGCTGGTACTGGAACCACTCAAGATCAATCTGTTTTCTTTTTACTGTTTTACCTACACATAATCCCATGTAAAATCCCAGGATTTACTCTATTCGTGTATTATCTTGAATCTATTCTAGATATTGCAGGCATCCAACACATAACACTCTTCAAAACTTTTTGATAATAAATTAGGCAGTTATAAATTTCACTCATATCGAGTCTGGTAGTAGTATTGTAACCATATCATATATTGTTGATACACATAATAGGTGTATTCATGTATTTAAATTATAATCATATCATATACAGTCGAAATGAATGACTTTACGTTATCGGAAATGGGTTGTTGAGGTAGGAGTGGTGTGTCTCCACACTGTTATCGGTGATGGGTTGTTGACATCACGAGCTTTGGAGGCCGTCTCCACGGTGTGGTTGGCGCTGGGCTTTGGTGTGTGCTGGGGCTGTGGACATGTGGTCGACGATGGGTTGTTTTCGGCACGGGCTATTGAGGTTGTCTCCACGCTGTGGTGGCTACTGGGGCGATGGCCTATGGTCGAGGCTGGTCTGTGGTGGACACAGGTTGTTGAGGCCGTCTCCACATTGTGGTGTGCTTTGGGTTGTGGTCGTTGCTGGGCTATGATGGGCGTTGGACTGGTGGCTTTACTTGTTCAGTTGTTGGCGATGACATGTGGTCGGATGTATCCTTTTGTTGGCGATGGATATTAGGGCGTAGACTCTCCTCCATGTTTGAAGTATGATATGTAGGGGTGAGCAGAAAACCGAAAAAACTGAAAAACCGAACCGAGGAAATTCGGTCCGTTCGGTTCGGTCCAAAAAATTTCGGTTCGATTTTCGGTCCAAAATTTTAAAAAATTTGGTCTGTTCGGTTCGGTCCGGTCCTAAATTTTTTAAAACCGAATGGACCAAATTTTATAATTAAATAATATATATATATATATATATATATATATATATATAATAAAAAATATATCTGTATGTGGACTAGTAGTCATGATTGAATGAATTAAGTGATTTGTATACCAACCAAATGGACCAAATATTTGTATAAAATAAAAATCTAATGAACCGAATCTTTATAGTTTAAACATTTTGTTTGTAATTTGATAAAAAAATTATATTAATTGCAGATTTGCATGATATTGGAGGATTGAAGCCAAGAATGAAGTGATTTTATATTTAAATTAATATTGTGTGATTTTAATTAAACTTCAAACTTTGGACTATGGTGTATTTGTGTGTTGAAGATTTTTATTGAACAAAATTATGTTGTATTCGTTTAAATATTAACATTCGACTATATTTCGTATTGTATGAGTATCTCTTTAAATTGTTGGTATTGAATTAGATTTAATGATATTTATAATGCATAATATTTATTATATTGAAATACATATTTTTTTTATATAAAATGGTATTTTGGACCGAATTGACCCTAATGGACCGAACCGAAAAAATCGGTTTGGTCCGGTTCGGTCCTATCCCAACTTCGGTTCGATTCGGTCCATACAAATAAAATTTCGGGTATTTCGGTTCGGTCCAAATATTGGACCGAACTGACCATTTGGACCGAATGACCACCCCTAATCACATGATATGAACGGAGAAGATATGGTCTTAAGAAATTTAGATTTGTTTATGATTAAAAGTTTTTTTTTTAATATAAATTAAACAAGGATAAATTTGTAAAATAATAATTTTAGATTTTTAAACTATTAATTTAATATATATTAGAATATTACGACACAACTTGATACTACTCAATGCAACTCGATAGAAAATTATATGATTAACTCAACAGGTAGAAGATCATCAGATTTAAACCATTAGATTTTAGATCTGAAAGTTTATAGAGCATTAACGATATCAATCAACTCGATAGGGTGCCTAGCATAAAAAAGCCCCTTGTCGGTATTCTTGCAAGAATCAACGGAGATTGTGAAGTGTTCTTGTATGGAATCACGTCTTCCCTGCATCAATACTGACCAACAATCTTAATTTAATCTTAAAAAAAAACTAATAGAGTAAAATTAGATTTATATACAAATCCAAACATTTTATCATGAGTAATTTTTCTTTTTTAATATTATCATCAAAGTTTTATTCCAGCCTGCCGAAGAATGAAAATTTGTTCCAATTTGCAAAGAAAAACAAAAGAAATTGGAAAGCGACTGTAGCAGAACTTACGAAATTATGGTTTGGATGGTAAGGAGTAAAATGTAAAGAGAGATTAGAGATTTATATAGAAAATAAAAAATAACCAGGTGGAAGCCACCTGGCTACTGTGTTCCTCACTTTAGTGAGTGACCCAGGTTTGATTCCCCTTGAGAACGAATTAAATTGAGTTATAAGGTGGCTTGAAGAATTCTTGGAGTAGGATTTTAATAGAAATTTGCATTTTCGCTTGAAGAATTCTTGGAGTAGGATTTTAATAGAAATTTGCATTTTCTTATCGCAAAATCTTCTGTAAACAAGTTTCATAGTATGAAGTGTATATTATTATACACATTCACTGATACTTTTAGACTTATAAACTGAAATTGTAATATAAAATATTATAATATCAATAAATGTATATGATGATATAATATGAACAAGTTTCGCAAAGACATCTTTCCTTACCTGGATACCTCACAAAATCCAATTTACTACCCCCTCCACCCCAGAACTACTTTCGTAGTAGAGGATGACACTTTTTTTAGTACATTATTACTCTCTACGTCCCCCAACTACTTTTACACTCATTTTATTTGAACATTAATTACTCCATTTGTCATGGAACTACTTCCTTAGTAGAGGATAACACATTTGTTTTTAGTATATTATTACTCTCTCCGTCCTCCAACTACTTTTACTCTCATTTTATTTGAACATCTCACAACTATTTTCACACCCTTAAAAAGGAAATAATTACTCCCTTCGTTCCATACTTTTTTGTTATTTTACTGTTTCCACATGTTTTAAGAAAATAGTTGTTTATTAGTATTTGAAGTGATAAAATAAATGTTTTTGGTTAGGAGTATATGAAGATTATAATATTAAAAAGTATTATTTTTTTTTACCAAAAATGGATATAGCAAATAATAATGACGAACCTTTTTGACAATGTACTCCCTCCGTTCACAAAATATAAGTTTGGTTGCCTTATTGGGTCGCCCACGAAAAATAGTTTTGTTGTCTAATCTACACTTTTTAATATACATACATAACATTTCTAAAATAATTTATTTTGTATTTAATATGACACAACATTTTTCTTTTTTACATATTTTATTAATTTCTTAATAACTGTGAAAATACAACAAACCTAATTTTTATGGACGGACAGAAGTAAACAAGTATTGGATGGAGGATGTATACTATCAAAATAAAACGAGTGTGATGGTGGGAGGCATGAGACAAGAAAATCCGCATAAAAATAGTCTCTGAAAAAAGACCAAAGAAAACCTTTGTTCATTCCAATTTCTTCTTCTAGTTCTAGCCAAAACACGAGGGAGCTTGTGAATTTTGGATAGCGAGTGATGAGAGTAGCAATTCACGCACCTTCGAATCCACACCTTTCTTCCACATGGGCTCTACATTACGACCCTATCAAAATCACAAAACCCATCATCAATCCAAAAACCTCCCTTAAACCCTCAGCCCTCTCTAAATCTTCCATCAATTTCAACCCACACGAACGAAAGATAAAACCCCACCATCTCCACGACAATTTCGACCTCCCTGTTGTCACGCGCCATTCAAGGTATTTTTGGGATGGGGAGGAGCTGCAATTTGTCTCTATCGATGGAATCGATTCGTTTTCAATCTGGGACTTTTCTGTTAGTTTCGAAAATGGTATGCGGAAACTCGTTAGGCTTTGTGGGGCTGCGATAAGGAACTTTTTTCTTCCTAGAGAAGTGAGTGAGAATTATTTGGAGTATGTGAAATGGAAGTTTTTGCATAGAGTTTTCAGCTCTGCTCTTCAGGTTCTTGCTACCCAGGTACTCAATTTGTTTTATCCCTTTTCTTGGGGTTTATATATTTCTGATAATGGCTAGTTGACAAAATAAGATTGAGCAGAGGTTTGTTCAGGTTCTTCAATGAGAATAAAAATGATTTTTTTTTTTTTTTTGTTTCCTCTTTTGTAGAAATGATTGTGTTCATGGTAGTTATGGCAATAGAGAAATGATTGAAGATAAGCAGGGGAAATAGTTTATCAAAATGAGATAATGATTACATTATTTCAAATTGATCCTCTTTTGTTCTCATTACCCAATATTCATTCTTATTGATAATTTTGAAGGAGCTCTGAGCTCTGTGTCTGAACATGTATATGCTTGTGATTTTGTACATTAGGTTGTGTTTGTTCAAGTATACTTTTTATTTTAGCCTCTTTTCCTTTTAAATTATCTGAGTAACACATTTCATTGCATGTATTGACTCAGCCAGGATGACTGTGACTTTTGAATGTTGATATTAGGCAATGTTTCGAGCGATAGGAATTGGGTATTCTCGTTCACTCCCGTCAGCTGCCGCCCTAAATTGGGTTTTGAAAGATGGGCTTGGGCGCCTGAGTCGCTGCATTTACACTGCTAGTCTTGCTTCAGCTTTTGATACCAATCTCAAGGTACACCTTCTTTTCCACACTTAATTTGGTTGTATGTAATTGGTTAAGTAATCTATGATCCTATTTGGTGCTTTATGTTCAACAAATTGAGGGGTCGCTTGGTTCAAATTCTTCTATGAGAATTGTGATTATGTTGCTATCTAATATTGGAATAAGTTGGGGATAAAAAATGAGTGTTGGTTGAGCAGAAATAATTGTTGTGGAAGAGATAGTTGATCAAAATGGTCCATTGAGTAACTTATTTTGAGTCTCATTACCTCATACCAAGTTTCGTATGGTGAAGAAGAATTGATCATTTGTTATTTATTATTAATCTCCACAATTACCACATATGCATTCTCATTACCATCCTATTGACGGCTTTTCTTGTTGCAATCGACAACTTCCTGACTCGTTTTTGTGTTTTAACTGAAGAGAGTCAGGTTCACGACTTCAGTTCTGTTCAGCCTGAGCATCGGAGTTGAATTATTGACTCCCGCCTTTCCGGAATACTTTCTGCTTCTTGCAACAATAGCCAACATTGCCAAGCAAATAAGCCTTGCTTGCTACATAGCAACTGGTGTAAGTTTCAGTACTACTGCTTTATCTTAACCTCATCACTTGAAATATTAGGGAATCAAATTAGTAAGCATTTGATCTCTAGATCCCCTGATCCCTGGTTCTGTGTTCTTGAGATGACCTCTGGGCATAGATGTCCCATTTCTATTGGGTGTTTGTTGGCATACGAATTCTTCATTTTCCCATAATTTTTAAGATGCTGCAATTTTTGTCTTATATTTATCTTTTGGCAAAAACTTGAATGAGACGGTCTCATGGCATGAGACCACACAAATTAACACCCACCCCTATCAAAGTGTTAATGAGTCAATGCTCTAATTACACCCATTTCCATTGTCTCATGTCATGAGACGGTCTCATACAAGACCTACTCTTTTCTTTTTAATTGAAAGTGATATCTTTGAATCTCATTATGCTACATAAGCGACGCCAGCCATTAATCTGGTTGGTACATGGAATTCCAGATAGCTCACTGCTCACATGAGCGACACGTGCAAAAATATTGCAACATCGCCAATATAGGACTAAAATTGGATCATTTTAAAAGTTACACGACTTAACTGAGAAAATTGGTTTGTATAAAACTAAAATCACCAACGCCAATAAATACGGGACCAACTTTGCAATTTACTTCTGATGTTGTTACCAAAATGTCGTAATGACAACATACATATATACTGCTTAAAAAGAATATCATCAAAATGCACCCAGTATTTTTAAGTAAATAATTTAGCTGCGTTGATTGCTGTAATAATGGGATACTTTCCTGCATATTATGGTAACCAGTTATGTCAATGGTGACAGAAAACTCAATTTATTATCTTGTCAGACTGCTGTTCACAAAAGCTTTGCCATCTCAGACAACCTTGGTGAGGTTTCTGCAAAAGCCCAGGTACCGTACAAAATTATGTAAAGATTTCAAGTATTATTATTCTTCATTACATAATATCTGATTCTTGGTTTTCGTTTCAGATTCAAACAGTGTGCTTTGACAACGTCGGTCTTCTGCTTGCTGCTACCTTCAACATTTTGCTTAGAAACAATCAAAGGTAGCTGTTATTAATTCCCCCCAAGAATGGTGCTATTGTATTTCCTTGTTAAGTTATACATTAATATATTAATTTAGCCATTTTGTTGCAAAGAATCAGATGGACTTGCTTAATGATTTTTAACTTCCTGTTTTTGTGAAAGATTGTTGGTAGCTCTACCATTTGTTTTGTACCCGATCTTCTCTGCTGTTGACCTTTTCGGGATCTATCAATCGCTAAAACATGTTCATCTGCAAACATTAACCAAGGTTAGTCCAAATATTTAATCACCAATTTTGCTAAAAACACTAGGACATTTGAGTTGTCATTTCACAGTGCATTGTTCGTCCCTTACAAAGACCTCTAATTAGATTTAATTTCACTAATAGTTAAGCATAAAAATATTTTTCTTTTGTTTCATTCACTTAATTGAACAATATTCCATCATCAAAAACCATTTTATCCATTTAAATAAACTATCATACTAAAGTCCAAAAAAATCATTTGTGAAAACTGTTTTTAGTTTATCCTGCTACTTGATTTCTTTTTGGTTTGGTTTCCTAACTTAATCTCTAGTGAAGACGTGATATTCATTAAGCTGATAGCATTTAATCCTAAGAAGACTGAAACTTGTTGCATTACTTCATTTATTTCCAGAATGGGGACAGTAAAAAAGATCACTTTTAACCTTGTACGAGAGAGTATCTTGTTAAGCATTACATATATCTCATTTTAAGACCTTTTCCAGGATAGGCTTGAGTTGATAATAAACATCTGGATTCAGCATGGATATATACCGTCACCAGCTGAAGTGAGCAAGAGGGAAGGTATTGCTTTCTTATGGAGCAAAGGTAAGGGTTTCCTCCATATCTAACCTAAAAATATTCGATTTTTTCCATTTGAAATGATCAATTATATATATCTTTCTGTGGCATTTGGACCAGGTATGGAGCTAGTGCCAATTAGAATAGGTTGCTTGAATCCCAAGAGAAAAATTCCCAAGTTATCTTTGATGACATTGAAATCTTTAAAAGACGAAGATTTCTACTTCATTTGCATCGAGAAGTTCAGAAGTGGATCCAGAATAACAGATGTGCGTATCTTAAAAGTATCAATTTTACTGTACAGCTGGTTTGCAACTATCATTTTATGGTGAAACTACTAATACCTTTTTAATGAAATAACTAATATGTTTTAATGAAAACATTTAATACCATTTAAAAGTACACACAAAATGCAAATCAGTTGCATGGTAAAACTTACTTATACAAAACTTTGTGTTAGTTACATGCTGCCATGTTTTGTTTTTAATCACTCCTTCTCATGCTAATCGCAGCACGGAATTCTTGTTTGTCTACGGGAAGGAGCTCGAGCTTTAGATGTAATCATGGGGTTATTGCAGGTGAACATTCCATTCTGCTACTCTAATAATATTTAAAGTATCACAAAACCTGCACAAGATTCACGTCTCATGCATATGATGTTTCATATAAGCTTTTGTGTATATTTTGTAATAAAAGTTACATGTTTGAAACTCCTTCGTCATCTTATCCCTAATATGGTATTTGTGAATGCGCACCTAGGCTTGTTATATACGGAAAGGCCTCCTACACGATACGGTCAGTTGGGAAAATGGTTTAGAAGATTCTTCAGATTCGGTTTTTAGGGAATGGGTTATGCTGATGAACGAAAGCAAGAAAAGTGCACGGGCAGACGTCGATCTTTTGATCGAAAAAATGTCGGGCGTAGGATGGGCTTGTAGGAATGTTCTTCTGAGCACACAGGAGCAAGCAAGATACACTTTTGTGGCTGAATCAGGTCAGTAGTAAGTAGACACATTTTTAGTGTTTCAAAAAATAGTCACAAAGATTGGAGTAAATTGAGTTTTTACTACCATATATACAGAAACAGTTTTGTTCTTTTCCAAAGGAAAAGCAATTTATTCTTTGTCTATTGCCCTTTTCTGAGCAGAAGTTAACAATATGAATTAATATCATGTTTCCAATTTGTATTTTATAAAATCATAAATTTTGATTGTGAGATTAAATACTTGTACCAAATAATGAAGCTCTCTTATGGACAAGGGTTCTAGGCATTAATATCTAACTGATTTCTTACTTATCCAACTACTCAAATTTTCATATATGATAGTACAGATTATTCTAAAAATATCATAATGCAGTATTGGATTCGCATCCGCTCCCTAAAAAGGGTGCAATTCTTGAATCTGCGAATTTGATTCTCCTTGGCGAAACCAACTAACTGATTCGCGAATTCTATTTGTTAAGTATTAAATATGTTATTTCAATTAAATGTTATTATGTAATATAAGTTAAATTGAGAAGTGACGCACATTTTAGATTGAATACACTATTATGACGTGTGTATTGGACTAATTGAACATGAACTGATACTTTGTTACGTAATTATATTAAATTATTGAACATTCTTAAGTTTTTTTTTTTTTGATCGGTAAATGTTAGTTGTTAGTAGTTAGATTAGTTCACCAAGTCTCCATACACTCCCAGAAATCTCCAAGCCTACCTTATAACTCCTATAATTCGTTCCCAAAGGAAATCGAACCCGGGTCACTCACTAAGTTTTGAGTCAGAGAAAATGTAAAATTATATACATTTGATTTACACATTTTTTAAAATTTATATATATTTTTAGGTTTTATACATAATAAAATATAAATATATAGATGAATCCTTGATGAATTGAACTGTATCGCTCCTGCACCTCTGAAACATAGATTTAAAAAAATGATAAAGGTAATAAGTGTTGATGATCTTTTCTAATCAAGATGATTAGTGGCTGTTTTCTCAAGTTAAGATCACCAAACAAAACCAAGAAATCATGAAATTTGATCAAGTGATATGCAAGAAAGAAATTTGCAAGAGTTTTGTTACTTTTTGAATTATGGAAAAAATCCTCCTCCTCTTCATACACATGAAGGGGTATTTATAGATGTACAAGGAGGTCACGTGTCACCATTTTGGTGGTTTAACCATTGGATTTGTGCTAAGTGTTGGGACACTTGTACAACATCTAAACTATTATCCTTTAGATGAGTGTCAAGTGTTAAGACACTTGTATTACATCTAAACTAATGACTCTTGGGATTCCCAATGTTGTACTTGGTCTTCCAAACCACTTTGTTGCTCTTCTTGGTGACTTGTTGCTCGCTAGTATATCTATGTTGGGCGTTATGGACCTCTTGCTCGCCTCGTGTTTGGGCTTGATGCACGGTTGTTTGCGTGTTTGCAAAGTTGTTCGCCTTTTGTCTTTACCTTTTGCTTTGATTATTCATTTCTTTTGTTCTTTGCTCTTCTGGTCGCGTCAAATGTATCTGATCGCGCTCCTGGTCGCCAGAGGGGTTGACTCTCTTTAGCTTTGATGGTCGCCTGTCTTCTAACCGCGGCTTATTAGCTCCTTAATTCTTGATCACTGTTGCTCGCCTGGTCGCCTATCAACATTGTCCCCTGACTTGTTCTTTGTTAGAAAAATTGTTGACTAATGGAGAGCAAGACATAATTTTGATAGAATGGTAGCTGTGTGTGTGTGTGGAGCGAGCAACAAATTTTTGAATTCTTTTGAGCGGGAAAAATGGCGACCATCAGGTCATTTAGGCGAACACTGGGGCATTCCGAGCTTTGGTGACGGTTGAGTTCCCGATGTTCTCGGAAATCGAAACGTCGTGGGCGGTCGATGACGTCATCGCCGCCCACTCTTATTTTCTTTTTTGCGTATAGGGGCCTATAAATTTCTTTAAAAATTTCATCTTGGCCCCAATTTTTTAGCCTTATAAATACTCGTCTTCTTCCTTTATTTCATTCTTTTGAATTCTTTCTTCTCACGTCTGCCATTAAAGCTTCACTTCAAGCTTTTCTTATTCACTCTCGTCGGATTCTTGATAGAATTTGAGTGCAATCATCAGGTAATCTCCCATTATCAACTTTAATTTCCATTTTGCTTTTGATTTTACTTTCATTTCTGCATTTTCCTTTTCGAAAAGTTCTTTCCACCGTTGTACTTCCTCCAGCGCCGTCGCGTTCCGTCGCGCTCCGCCGCGTATCGCCGCCTCTCAAAATCCTTCGTCAATTTTTCTCGAAATTTTTGTTATTACTCTTATTTTGTTGAGAAATTTCCTTCAAATGTCTTCCTCGAGTGATACCCTTTCGATTGAAATTATTGAACGTAATCCCGGGAAGCGTCCCATGGAAGAAACCTCTTCCCCTGCTCCTCGCCGCTCTGTTCGCCAAGCATTTGCTCGTAATCCGAGAACTTTGTTGGTGGACGAGGAAACGGGTTCTGAGGCTTCCTCTGTTGTTCGCTCCCTCGAAGCTCATGCCTCGGAACATTCTGGCGAGGAGGAAGTCCAGAACTCTGCTGGTCGCCCTGATGCAGAGGAAGTCACCTCCTCCGATATAGGGGAGGATTCAGAGGAAGTGGCTGCTGAGATTGATGCGGAGAGCGATCATCAAGAAGTTACGCGATCAAGATTGGCCGTGACTTGGGAATTCCTTGAGGAAATAGGGTTTCCTACTTCCAAGGTGACTCCCGAGTCTCAGATCCCAGAAGGCATTGCTCGCCCAAACGAGTGGGAAGACTACGCTGCTCGCTTTTCTGAGACCTTCCCTGTTCGCGCACGAGAGATTATATCCGCCGAATTGAATGCTTATACCGCGAGCAAGATTTCGAGCTTAGTTGTGGAGGAGGACTTGGATAGTATTAGGTCCCAGTACAAGATCCCTTACGATATATTTTTGTACGCCCCCAAAGAAGGAGAGACTGCTGATTGCCCTCCGCCAGGTTGTACGGCGATCAACCTGGACATTCTTAACACGGGTTTCCCGTTGCCACTTCATCCCATCATTGGTCGCCTTTTAGAGGACCTCAACTTGGCGATTACTCAAATTACTCCCAATGGGTGGAGTAATCTGCTCGCCCTGATGACCCTCTTCGGCCTTGAAGGATACAAAAATAAACTCAGTACGACTGAGATTTTATATGCCTGGGTTGTCTCGGCTTGTAGCGAGGAGGGGGTAGGCTGGTATTACGTTAAAGTGAGGACGGGGGTGAAACTTATCGAGGGAGTTCCTAATAAAGTCAAGAGTTGGCATAACCAATTCCTATTTATTGGCGGCGATTGGCGAGCATCAGTGGGATTTACTGGCGGCCAAGCGCGAATTAACTCTCCCGAACGATTTGGCATAATAAAACGTATGCCTCTCTTTCTTTCCTAGGACCGCGTTGGGGACTAATTTTAATTTTTTCTTTCTTTTTGTTTTGCAGGTCGAAAAGTGTTGAAGTGGGGAGATTCAGGCCTTAGTGAAGAGTTCTTGTACACGTTGGCAGTAATTGTGCTCCGGAACCCGGGTGATCGCGACATCTTGCACCTTTCCAAGGCCCACTGTCGTAAGATTGCCCAACTCTTCACAAGTCCTCATCACTTAGAGGCTCAAGCAGAGATCCCTGAAGGTGATAATTATCATTAACTTTACACCATTGCTTGCTTGATCGCCTATCTTAGCTTACTCTATTTTCTTTTTAAACAGATCAAAGGGTGACTTTTGCTGTGCCAACCATTCCTCAATCTTATCACTTGCTCGCTGCAAGAGTTAAGCAAATGGCTGCTGAGGAGCCAACTAGGAAGAGGCAGGATCCGCCTCTATCACTTATGCGCCTACGGGCCGGAGGAGACCAGGGTGGTCACTCGCGAACATCCAAGGGGGGTTCCAAAGGGGCCCCCAAAACAGCTCCCAAGGCGGCTTCTTCTTCACAAGTGGTGGAGAAGGAAAAGACAAAAAAGAAAGCTCCGCGGGAGGATTCTCGCGAGGAGGGGGATGGCGCCGAGCGAGCATCAAAGCGCTCAAAGACTATCATTGAGGCGAGTAATCGCGCTCCTCGCTCGCCTGCTACCAAGCATGCCTTGGTTGAAGTTGTAAGTGAGCAGCAGGCCGTTGCTGCCATTTTAAACAAGAAATCGCGATCACCTAGTGATCGCTCATATCTGGGGTATGTGACCCCGTAAAATTGAGAGAGTAAGTCATCAAACCCTAACTCTGATGATCGCTCCTTCGTTATGTATTTTACTCATGATTTTTCTTCTTTTTCCAGGTACAAGCCTGAGGAGCACCCTGGGCGAGCAGAAGTGCTCCATCAGCTCAGCTGCGTAAAAACTCCTCCTCCATATCTGGACATCGCGGATTCCCATGTCCGGCGAGCAACCGAGTTGGTCCCCCGTTCTTGGACTAAGACTTGTGAAGAGATTGTTCAAGGACAAATTCCAAGCGACAATGCTCGCTTGATCGCGTATAATGCCAGCCATCAAGCTGTGATGGCTCAAAGGCTTCTTGATCAAATCGTACTCCTGGAGAGGACGAATCGCAGTCTTGGTCGCAAGATTGAGGGCTTTGAGGCGGAGAGAGCGGCTGCCTTGAAGAAAAAAGATGAGGAGCTCGCGCAGGAGAAAGCTGAGCATGCCAAGGCAATGGCGAACTTGGAGCAAATGTTCAATGCTTCCGTGGCTAGCGAACAATTTGCTCTGAACCAATCAGAGAAGCTATCTCTCGAGCTGGGGGTGGCCGATGAGCGAGCAAAAGTGCTAGAAGTTGAGAAGACGGCCATGGTCGCTCAAATAGAGGAGCTTCAAGCCGAGGTTGCTCGCCTCAAGGAAGAGAAGGCTGGGATGGTCGCCTTCGACCTTTATGCTCAAGATGTGGCTGACAACACCAACCTGGGATATGTCTGTGCTTACGCTGAGAGCTTAAGATCAGTGAAGTTCGCTTTGGACCATAACTTAGATGTTTTGGCCACTGCAAAAAAGGACTTTATTGGTTATGTTCAAGACAATCCCCTTGGTGAAGGGTTCAAGCTTCCCTTGGCTGATCTTGGGGAGATGGGAGTTCCCTTGGATATTTTCGGGGAAGGTGTTGAAATTGTTCCCCCCCAGTCCTCCGGCGAGCAGCCGAGCAAGGAGGCGGATATCTTCGATGGCCTCTACTCTCTCCCCTTGACTCCAATTGATGGGGCGAGCACATCCGCTGTGGCGACCACTGCTGCAGCTGCCACTGTTGAAGAAGCATCTCCAGCTCCGGCGACCACGGATGCGCCTCCAGCTCCTCCAGCCTGAAGATCTTGTATTTTTTGTTTCTTTTAGATCTGTATTAGGGCTAGCTTGTACTCTTCACTTTCCTTTTGGTGTAACAACTTGCTTCCTTAATGAAAACATGAACGAATTCACTTTCTTTTCTTTGTTTCTATTTCTTTTGTTTCTCGCTTGTTCGCGCATTTTCATTTTTTTAGAATGAATATTTTGTGCCTTAATGCTCGCCTGATCGGCTTAGATGGGCTATTAGTGTCTTTTAAAAAGACTTAGCCTTAGATAATTGGGCCTTATAGTCTCTTTGTGGACTTGACTTGGCATTTTGTTTGCATTCAGCTCTGTTGCTCGCCCCCTGCACGGTGATTTTGAAGCGAGCAACTTTGCTTTGTGGAGCGAACAACTTAGTAAGTAACAAAAGCTCTATATATATATACTCATAAAATTTTTGAAAGTTTCATCGTACTTACAACTCTGTACAAATGATGCAAAAACTAAATTAGCTCTTACAAATGCCAAATACGGCTTGTCTATTGATAATACTTTTTTAACAAAGCCGCATTCCAGGAGTATTGGGCCGAATTGTCTTTCGTGTCTTCCAGGTCATATGTGCCGTTGTCCCATTTTTTAGTTATTCTGTAAGGGCCCTCCCAAGTTGGTCCGAATACTCCTGGTGGTGGTGCTAAAACCTTTTTGAGCACGAGATCTCCAATCTTGAATTCTCTGACTCGCTTGTGAGTTGTAATACTTTGTGATCCTTCTTTTGTAAATTGCATTTTTCATTTCTGTCGAGATTCTTTTTTCCTCCATCAAGTCTATTTCCGTGGCCAAAGCTTGGTCATTTGTCTGCTCGTCGAACGTCGCTGTTCGTTCTGTTGGGACCTTCAATTCTATAGGTATCACTGCTTCGATGCCGAATGCCATTGTGAATGGAGTTTCGCCTGTACTCGTTCTGTGAGATACTCGATATGCCCATAACACTTCTAGTAGCTCTTCCGACCATTTTCCTTTTTTGTCAATCAACTGGATTTTCAGTATGTGTTTGATTATCTTGTTAACTGCTTCGACTTGGCCGTTAGACTGGGGATGATATGGAGTTGAAAAATGTTTTTTTATTCCCCACTTCTCACAGAAGCTCCTTATTTTCTTGCCTTCGAATTGTCGTCCGTTGTCAGTCACAATTGCCTATGGCACTCCAAACCGACATACGATGTTCTTCCATATGAAGCTGATCATTTTTTCTTGCGTAATTGTCACGAGTGCTTCTGCTTCGACCCACTTTGTGTAGTAGTCCACGGCCACCACTGCGAACTTTACATTTCCCTTTCCTATCGGAAAAGGTCCTATGATGTCGATCCCCCATTTCGCGAATGGCCATGGACTATTGACTGCTATCATCTCGGTTGGTGGCTTGTGGATATTGGGGGCGAATATCTGACATCTGTGACAGGTCTTCGCAACTCTGATAGCGTCTTTTAGCAACGTAGGCCAATAATATCCTTGTCTCACTGTTTTGTAGGCCAACGCGCGTCCTCCAGCGTGGTTTCCACAAACGCCTTGATGGATTTCTTGCAAAACCTCTTGGCCTTGTTCTCTTGTTAAACATTTCAACAGTGGGAGTGAGAATCCTCTTTTGTACAGTTGTCCATCCATCATGGTGTACCTTGCTGCCCGTTTGACCATCTTGCTAGCCTCCAACGGGTTGTCCGGTTTTTCATCATCTCGTAGATATTTGATGATCGGTGTCCTCCAATCATCTTCACCCATTTCTGCGTCAACTTGATAGATTTTGTAATCCTCGGTTGATGGGTTGGATATCCTTGTTAATGTAACTTCAGACAACTCTGCTGGTCCGGTGCTAGTTGCTAATCGAGCGAGCGCGTCTGCTTGCGCATTGTTATCCCTTGGTATTTGTTCAATGTATATTTGCTCGAACATGGAGGCCAAGTGAGCAACAATTTTCTGATACAAAGCCATGTTCTCGTCCTTTGCTTCGTACTCTCCCCGAACTTGGTTGACAATTAGTTGAGAATCTCCGAAAATCTGTAACTTTCTTACTCCTACCGCTAATGCTAGCCGCAATCCAGCGATCAATGCTTCATATTCGGCTTCATTGTTTGTTGCCATGAATTCGAAACGAACAGCCGAAGTGAAGACTTGTTTGTCTGGACTTATCAAAACTATTCCTGCCCCCGAGGCTGTGTTTGTGGACGACCCGTCAACATACATGTGCCAGGGATGACTATGTCCTCTCGTCGGATCTTGGGGGAAAGTTAGCTCGACTATAAAGTCGGCTAATGCTTGCCCCTTGATCGCTGTTCGAGGAGCATATGAAATCCCGAACTGGCCGATTTCTAAGGACCACTTCAGGAGGCGACCGGCTGTGTCAGGTCTATGCAATATTTGTTTGAGTGGGAATGTTGTTAGCACTTCCACCTGGTGGTCGAAAAAATATGGTCGTAGTTTTCTGACGCTCATCACTAGCGCGTATGCTAGTTTTTCTGTTGGCGAGTATTTGAGTTCCGCTTCATGTAAAGCTTGGCTTACGTAGTAGATGGGCAGGTGAAACTTTCCTTCTGCTCGAACAAGTACCGAGCTGATTGCCACCTCTGAGGCTGCCAAGTACAAATACAATTTTTCTCCTGGAATTGGTTTAACAAGAATCCTCGTGTCACCAAGATATTCTTTCAACTGCTCGAACGCTTGTTGACAGGCGTTCGTCCATTGAAACTTCCCTTTCTTGATTGCCTCGAAGAATGGCCTACATTTGTCTCCGGACCTAGAGATGAACCTATTCAACGCTGCTAGGCATCCGGTCAACCGTTGAACTTCTTTTACTGACCGGGGCGATTGCATCTCTATGATTGCTTTTACTTTCAATGGATTCGCTTCAATCCCCCGTCGACTGACCAGATGTCCTAGGAATTTCTCGGAATGGACCCCGAAACTGCTCTTTTTGGGATTTAGTTTCATGTTGTAGGTCCGGAGTATTTCAAATGTTTGGGCAAGATGTTGCAAGTGATCTTCTTTCCTTGAGCTTTTAACGACGATATCGTCCACATACACTTCCATTGTCTTTCCGATGTGGTCGTCAAACATTTTGTTGACCAGCCTTTGGTAGGTGGCCCCGGCGTTGATTAATCCAAATGACATCCTCTTCCAACACAACAAATTTTTGTTGGTGTAAAATGTTGTGTGCTCCTGGTCGTCTGGGTGCATTGCAATCTGGTGATATCCTGCAAATGCATCCATGAATGTAAGGAGCTCGTGTCCAGCTGTGCCATCAACCAACTGGTCGATATGTGGCAATGGGAAGTTGTCCTTTGGGCAAGCGGCATTCAAGTCGGTAAAATCGATGCACAATCTCCACGCCCCGCTTGCTTTCTTGACCAACACCGGGTTTGCCACCCATTGCGGGCATAAAGCCTGTCTGATCAAGTCGTTATCCAAAAGCTTTTTAACTTCCACATCGAGCGCTTCATACTTGTCGGGCCCAAATTTTCTCCTCTTCTGATGGACTGGCTTTTTCATTGGGTCGATGTTGAGTTTATGGCAGGCATGCTCGGGGTTGATACCTACCATATCTGCATGCGACCATGCGAACACATCGAGATTTGCTTTAAGGAACCTCGTCATTTCGGACCTGTACGGCTCCGGGAGCTCAGATCCTATGAAGAGTTCTAAGCTCTCTTGGTTCGGGTCGACCTTTATTGCCTCTAACTCTTCGATCGGAGTGGCTCTTCGCTTCTGGCCTTTCCAACGAGGGTCGATAATGGGCCCTTCCATATTCAATTCGTCCTCGACTTCCACTGAATCCGCGCCCAGTCGTGGTTCGATATCCTCTGCCTCCATGTTGGCCGCTGTTGTATGCTCTGCTCTGTTGCTGGTTGTTGCAGTTTCTTTATCTCCCATATGGCTTGGTTGCTCGCTCTCGTTCCTCTGCTCGCCACCACTTTGCTGCTCGTCATTACACTTCTGCTCGCCTTTGTACAGCTGCTCATCTACCTCCATCATCTCCGTATCGATAGAATCCATGGTTTCGTTGGGAGTGGATGGTTTCTCTTCATTACGACTGCTGAGTTGTTCTTCCACCATGCTGACTCTGCGATCTCCGGGTTGAAGTTGTAAGAGACACTCACGAGCTTTCCTCTGGTCACCTTTAATTGTGCCTGCACCTTTTGATGTGGGAAATTTTACACAGTAATAGTAAGTCGAAACTGCGGCCTTGAATTCATGCAAAAAAGGACGGCCGAGGAACCCATTGTAGGTGGACTGTTGATCTACAACTAGAAAGTCTACCATCCTATTCAGCCTCCTTTCAGGGTCCTCGACCGATACAAGTTCGACTGCTAGCGTAATCATTCCTAGCGGGAAGGTCACAGCATTTCCAAATCCCACTATCCTATGATCGCAATCCTTGATGTATTCAGCGCATTCTCCTAGCTGGTCCACCGTGCTTTTGAACAAGATGTTTGTGTAAGAGCCAGTGTCGACGAGCAGACGGTGCACCTTCGTTCCCATGATGTTAGCGCAAATGACTAATGAGTCATTGTGGGGAGTGAGCACCCCGTCTAAGTCCTTCTCTGAAAAAATGAGGTTCCCAGTTCGTTTGGTCGATGGATTTGTACCTACCTCCATCACTTGCGCTACTGCTCTCAGCTCCGCTTTCTTTTTCCTTTTCGACATAGGTGGTCCCCCGTCAGAACATCCGCCTACCGGCCCAAACGGTTCCAACATTAGGATCTCCGGGACTGGTCTTGCTGGGGCTGCGGGGACCTTTTTCCCTTTCTTGCCCGTCCTGCTCGGTTGCTCGTCGCTATCATCCTCGTCTGAGCTGGACGGCGCTGCTGCCCTCGGCCTCTTGCCAGGTTCCCTTTTCACGAACTTAGATAACCTTCCTTCTTCATAGAACCTCCACAGTTGCTTTAACAAATCTCGGCATTCACTGGTGAAGTGGCCGATACTCTGATGGTATGCGCAATACTTGTTCGGGTTCAACTTTCCTCATTCCTGCCTTATTTTTCGTGGCTCTGATAGCATCTCCTTGTCTTTGACATTGTTGTACACAGCGTCTACTGACATCGTGAGAACTTGATTCAACTTTTCTTTTATTTCCGCTCCTTCGTTGAATGACTTCATGTTCTTCGGTGCTTTGTAATCACTCCCTCCAGATTTCTTGTCAGACTTCTTTGGACCAGCCTTGTCTCCCATCTCTCTGTGTAAAGCCTCTTGCATCGATACATGGATCCCTGCCTTGTGTCGGAATTCCATGTACGTTTTCGGACATGTCAAGTGCATTTCCTTCCACAGCTCGGTTCCTTTTTTCAGTCCCGCCATCACTGCAACTATTTTTGTGTCTTCACTCACCATTTCGCCTTCCAGCAGAACTTTATCAAATCTCTCCAGAAATTGCTTGTCTGACTCCTCGCCTCCTTGCTTAATGTCTGCCAACCGGTGCTTGTGGGTTAAGTAAGACCCAGCTGTTGAGAAGTGAGACAAGAACTCCCTGCTCAATTGGGCAAAGGAGTTGATAGAACCAGGAGCCAGTGCTGAAAACCATCTGTGTGGACCATCCCCAAGGGTGAGTGGGAAATTTCGACATTGAGTAGCGTCGGTTGCCCCCACTGAGATCATGAAGTCTGAATATTTCGTCACGTGAATTCGTGGGTCCGACGTCCCTTCATACAAACTGATGGCAGGGAATTGTATCTTTTTCTGAATTGGTGCATTGAGGATTAATGGAGACAGCGGTGAGGACGGGAGAATAGTTGACCCGACGCCTTTCTAAGATTCTAATTGTTTTTGCAATTCTTCAATTGTTTTTTTCATTTCTTGCAGTTCGCTTGGGGGAGTTCTCCCATCGGAAGGCTGTTCATCATGATTGGGTATAACTTCCTCACGATGCAGTCCCTCTCCGATGGGACGTTTCTCCTTGGTTGCCCTCCTAGCAACGTTACTAGCTCCATTTGGCCCTAGCCGGCCGAAAGCCGATCTCCTGATCCGGTCATGTACAGACGGGCGAGCAGCAGTGCGTGGTCGCGCATCATTTCTCCCAGATTGTTCTCTCGTAGCTGTATACCTTGTTCCTAGCCTTTCCAACGCACTGGTCCGAGAAGTGCTTTTGCTCGACTCATTTGCCTGACTTGGCGATGATTCTTCTCGATTCCCCAAATGCTCACTTATGGGAGCCTTTCCCTTGTTTCTACGGACTTCAGCGCTGTCAGCCTCATCACGGCGCACATCTTCTCTCATTTTACTCCGCTGCTCGCATGTTCGCCCCTGCTCGCCTGCTGCTCGGTTGGTCGCTGTCGTTGCCCTCGACGGCCCAGTCGTTTGTCGATTCTGCAACGATTGAAGGACATCGATCGTTTTTGCTAGTTCTTCGGGGTTTTGAGTAAGAGCTTCAACTTCCGGTGGAATTGTATCAATGGTGACTTGGACATTCCTTTGCGAGGTTGCTCTCACTGTCCGGGCATGTCCTTCGGTGGAAGAAACCCTAGTTCTTGACCTAGGATTCGGGGATGCGCTCGAATGTCGTTCTTCTTGTGACCTAATCATCTTGGTTGCTGAAATGTATGGGATAAATAGAGGATTGAGGTGATCTTGCTTCTAAAAAACACCTTTTTCAAGAGTTACTAGCCTTGTATGTATGAATATGGTGGTTTGAAAACCCTAGTTCATACATGCATGCATTCAAACTCTTAAAATGATATGTTTATGGATAACTTTGCTCCGAGTGGTGTGTACACTTGATTTCCGGTGGCTTCTTCCCGGATTCCGGCCAACTTTTGCAGATTCCGGCGAAGATCTTCAAGCTTTCTTCGATTTTTACAAATCGGAGGTTCGACACCACCCTCCTTCTAGCGCCAATTGTTGATGATCTTTTCTAATCAAGATGATTAGTGGCTGTTTTCTCAACTTAAGATCACCAAACAAAACCAAGAAATCATGAAATTTGATCAAGTGATATGCAAGAAAGAAATTTGCAAGAGTTTTGTTACTTTTTTAATTATGGAAAAAATCCTCCTCCTCTTCATACACATGAAGGGGTATTTATAGATGTACAAGGAGGCCATGTGTCACCATTTTGGTGGTTTAACCATTGGATTTATGCCAAGTGTTGGGACACTTGTACAACATCTAAACTATTATCCTTTAGATGAGTGTCAAGTGTTAAGACACTTGTATTACATCTAAACTAATGACTCTTGGGATTCCCAATGTTGTACTTGGTCTTCCAAACCACTTTGTTGCTCTTCTTGGTGACTTGTTGCTCGCTAGTATATCTATGTTGGGCGTTATGGACCTCTTGCTCGCCTCGTGTTTGGGCTTGATGCACGGTTGTTCGCGTGTTTGCAAAGTTGTTCGCCTTTTGTCTTTACCTTTTGCTTTGATTATTCATTTCTTTTGTTCTTTGCTCTTCTGATCGCGCTCCTGGTCGCCAGAGGGGTTGACTCTCTTTAGCTTTGATGGTCACCTGTCTTCTAACCGCGGCTTATTAGCTCCTTAATTCTTGATCACTGTTGCTCGCCTGGTCGCCTATCAACAATAAGTACTGGAAAATCATATGAAATTATCGTCATGTCAGAAACTCTGCAATTTTCTTTTAAAAGGAGTTTTATGTCAATATGTTAAGAGTGCAACGTATAGACATTTTAATATTATAGTAGCCACGTATCTCCAACATTTGTATATAAAATAATGGAAATACAATAGCACCATATCTCCAAGATTTATTTTGTTTCCTTTAATTTTCAGGTATGCATTAATTAAATTTACAGAAGAAATATTTTAATATCATATAAAATTGTGGTTGAGGGGTAGAAAATCTTGCATTGGTTTTGAAATTTGAGTATGCATAGAGTGAAATTGGTTTATATATAAACCACTGAAGGGTATTAGTTGTTTTCACTGAAGAGTATTAGTTGTTTTTACTGAAGAGTATTATTGGTTTACACTGAAGAGCCTTAGTTCATTTTCACTGAAAACAACTAATATTCTTCAATGAAAACTACTAATACCCTTTGGTAATTTATATATAAATCAGTTTCACTCCATACTTTGTCTTGAAATTTTGGGTGAGTGTTAAAAGTATATGTGTCTAATAAATTTAATATTTATTCTTTATAAAGGATATATTAGTATTTTTTATTTAAATATATTTTTGTTAAATATAAGAATGGCGAACATAGCAGATGATCGGTGAAGTCAATTCCACTGTATATAAAGGGGCCCACCCTTATTAAATATTTTACATATAAAATAACTTATAAAATAGCCAAGTATAATACATTTGCAGATCATGAGTCGATATCGAATAAAATGACAATCAATATATTTTGCACGAGTTTGACTAATAACAAAGAAACTGATAAAACAAAAGAATGATGCTCTTCGACACCGATTAGTCTGATTAAAATGTATTCAACAGAATTCCATTCTAATGAAGGTAAATTACAAATATCTCCCTTGAAGTTTGTCAAATACTAAACAAATCACGCAGAATAATTACCAAAAATTTCCTAATATCACTAAAAATTCGTTTGATAGACTTAGTACTCCCCCATCCCAACTTTTTCTTCACATTTTTTTTTTTTGTAGTGTTCCTATTCTTTTTTTACACCCTTAAAAAAGAAATAATTTATACTCACAAACGTCAATAAAATTTTTTATTTATTTAATTTCACTCACATACTCCATTTTTATTAAAAATTGTACCATGTACTGCTATGGAGAAAGACCCAGGACGGAGGGAGTATTAAACAAATCACGTAGTTTGAATAATTACCCAACATTTCCAAAAATACTAAAAAAAAATTGTTTGATAGATTAGTAGTGTAAAATCAAGAAATCATCAAAATAGAGGAAACAAAAATTTGTATAATAATTAGTTATACAAGATACATTATTTTGTTACTGTAACTTAAATTGATTTCAATTTTAGTTCTGCAACTTTTTATTTTCCCAATTTTAGTTCTAGAGTTATCATTTTTATTCTTGTAAAATAAAATTCTCTCAATTTTAGTCATTTTTTGTATAAAAATTCAAATACTCACTGAAGGAATTGGGGTTTTTTTTTTAATTTTCCGGTAAATTGTACACGTGGCTTACAATATAATCAAAAAAATTAATCGACACATCTAATTATAATTGATTTGTTTGGAAACAAAAACAGGCTTGACCCAAATCAAACCCAATCCGCCCCCAATTTCACAAAAAACCATTTTGATTTTGCGACAATCAATTTTTTTTTTTTATTATTACGCAACAGTCCACGTACACAATTCACTAGAAAATTAAAAACCTCCAATTCCTCCACTAGGTTTTTTTAATTTTGAGGCCATATAAGGACTAAATTGACAACTCCAAGATTAAAATTGAGAAAATAAAAAGTTACATGATTAAATTTGACAACTCCAGGATTAAATTTGAAAAAATGAAAAAAGTTACAAGACTAAAATTGATAAAATGAAAAGTTGTAGGACTAAAATTGAAATCAACCTAAGTTGCAAGATTAGTTTTGATATTTTTCCCCAAATCTCTTTCTTATACTTCCTCACTTATATATAAGTGAGCAAAAAAAGAAAAAAATTTACACAAGTTTTAAAAAATATTAATTGTTTATGTATAAAGTATATGGGAAGGTATTATGAAATCCATCCATTTATAAACAAAGCATCATTCATGAAAACAATCAAATGTCATTTGAGTAATTAACTAAATGTTTGGAGGGTGAATAAAATAAAACCTTTTTTTTTTTTGTCTATGCCTACTTAAATTGAATGAATCAATAAAGAAATTCTGGCCACTTATATCAGACAAAGGGAGTATTATTCATGCATCATTACGTCATAATAGCATTTGCTGTATCATTTGATTATGCAGACAAATAAAAGGTTTTCCTAAATTAGGAATGCAAGGAAGAAACCATTGGCCATGGAAAAAAAAACATGCAAATTTAATCAATGCTCCAAAGTCATTTTTCTTAACATTCCAATTGATGCATACATAAATTAGATCAAATTGCGCCAAGGTAAATATCAGAGAACCTGTATAACAAACTATAATCTTCACTGATCCTTGAAAGTATTGTTATATTAGGATTTCTTCCACTTGAGCATTATTATCTGTTTTCGAAATCAATACTATCATTTAAAGGAAGCACCAGACAATCTTGTATCAAGTGAAGCAACATTTACTCCGACCACTGGTTGATTACATTGTTTGACCTGTGTCACTTTCCAATGCATTGAGATACAACGATCCATTAATACAAGACATCTAATTCAAAGACCACGAAATTTCTAAACTCTCACTGAGGTATATTGTTTGGCAGCCAAAAATGCAATTAAATTTGCTATTATCCATCCGACCTTACCTTACTGTAGCAACCCGGATTTTGACAGCAGACGCAGTGCTTGATTTGAATTGTTCAAAACGGCAGAGGATCTTGAAACCATCATTTTTCGTTTATTCAAGAATTCCAGTGAATTTTGTACACACTGAGCAGTTGGTATGTCCTTCAAAATAACGGGTTCCAACCTGTCAAATAAACGAAGGATATGTTGAGGTTTTTATCCTATAAGATTATAAGATTCAAAACCTGTATCTTATCGAGTTGAGACTGGGGCGACTAACCCAGATTTCCTCAGCCTCCTCTTTTTTGTCGCCTTCTTCTCAACTTTCTCATCCTCAGAGTCTGATGAAAAAACTATTCTGCAGACAAAGAATGCCACTTCGTTAAAGGCTTGCAAAATCACAACAGGGAACTGGCATATAAACATGCATGGAAAGGACAAAAATGCCCATGAGAAGTTAATGGACGTACTTTTCACGCTCTGCAAGAAGTTTAACGATATCATCGGGCAGCATTCCTTTGTTAACCTCAGACTCTTCAGGTGTTCCTTTTTCTGTTTCTTTGATACTTTTCCCTTTGGACCGTGGGGTCAATTTTTGTGCCCACTGTCTGTGACGCTCCTTCACCTCACGAACTACCCTAAAATATATTCATATTTGTCATACTATATGGGTCTTTAATATCATCTAAAGAGCAATCAGCATTTCATAACCCATAACAGGCACAAAAATTAATTGTTGAAATGCAATATCATTAGAGCGACCCGAAAGAAATTTTGACATAAAGTAAGAACTACCATTGACTACAACAAAAGATATGAAGAAATCATATATTTCAGCCATAACACAGTGTGGCAACGAAAGCCTGAGCAAAGAACAGGTATTGGCGGTCTCTCATCGTTTATATCTCTAAACTAGTACACATAATCTGAATCAAATGAGAGAAAATAATGAAAAGAGAACACATTTTGGGCCTCTTCTATCCATATTATACACTTGCAGTACCAGGAATATAATTTCACTTATGAATACACACCCCACATGCTACAATACATCAAAGGAGCGTAAAATCCAATTATATAAGGAGCTCATTCAATCTAAGTTGGTACTCCTACACATTTCTCACAACCTACATTAACAGAAAGTTTCAAACTTCAACCTACAATCATCAATCAACAAACCTTATGAACTCAACACAAGCAATTATTAAAAAATAAATACCTAGCCTTATTTTCTCTTTGAACCTGTCGTATCTCTTCATCTTGTTGCATCCCCTGATCAAAATTAGAATAATTAGACCTAAAATTCCAGATTCCACATACAAGTAAATCCGAGAATTAAGCGAACCTGTTGGACCGTGACCTCCTCGGGGGCATCAGAATCGGCGTCCGACATCTTAATCTGAAAAGAGTTCTAGGGTTAGGTTAGGGCTTTTGAAATCCTCTAGTCATTGCCAAAATCATATACAAATTGAACGGAATTCTTAAGCAATTGAATAAAGTACAAGTCGTATAGCTATTTCCTTGTGGAGAATTCCTTCCTAGAAATCCAACAACGAATGAGATGCAGGCCTATTCTTCTCATCATATAGATGTATAATTCTTAGAGAAGAGATAGCACTTACAGTCTTATGGGTCGGGTCAACCCGTCGTCGTCGGAGCCCGGCGAACTGAGAAAGTTAGAATGAGGGGGAATTGGACGGAAAAGAACAAAGATTGAACGACCGCGAACTGAAATGAGGCGGAGAGTATTTACTAGGGTTTATGGGTTAGGATTTAGGAATTTAATTTTAAAAAAATTATTTACATTTAGGATAATTGCAAATAAAATCACCAATTTTATAGTCTTTATCAATTACAACATAAATTTTTTTAAGTTTGCAATTCGATAAACGAATTAATTTACTATTACAATTTGATACATGGTGTAAATTTTCAGTTATACTTAATCTTACGCAGCAGTCAACTGAGGCCCCACAAAAAACACGTCACACGCTACATCAAATGTCAAATTTAAAAAGAAAAAATACAATATCTCAAAACGTTTTTAAATTAAGAATCTCAAACCAATATTTTTAAATATTAAACTAAGAGGGGTGTATTGGTTATAGAATCTGTAGGATTTTTTTAGACTTTTAAAATCTGGGGCCTCTGGGGGTATTCAATCTGGATTTTCAAAAGTCTTTAAAAATCTTGAGGTATTCAATACGGATTTTAAAAAATTTTAAAAAATCTTTAGATATTCAACAATATATGGATTTTAATACTCTATGGATTTTCTTTGATTCTCTTCCAAAATATAAATAGATTTCACTCTCCAAAATCTCTTCTGATAACCAGAGATTTCTACGGATTTTAAAAAGTCTTAAAAAATCTTTAGGTATTCAACAGTTTATGAACTTTATTTGATTATCTTCAATTGGGATCTCAACGGGGCGGGGACGGGGGTCATTCCCCATCCCCGCCTAATTATTTTTTCATCACATTTTTTAAATATAAAATAATATTTAAATTAAAAAATTTAACCATACTACACAACAATTACTTTAAGTTGGTGTTAACAAAAACTAATTTAAACAATTTGAAGAACTTTTAATTCTAATATTTTTAATTAACATATATATACTAAAGTGAAAATTATATAATTTGGAATTAATAACATAATATATTAAATAAAATATAAATAAAATTTTTAATAAATAGTTAATTGAGTAGGAAGTTATGAAATATTTATTAATAATTTACTTTTAAATTTAAATTATATATATATATATATGTATATATATATATTAATTATATAAAAAATAATGCAGCTCCCCGTGGGGAACGAGACGGGGATCCCCCGGGCTGGGAATACTATCCCGGTCCCCGCCTACGGGGCAAAAAAAATCCCCGTCCCTGTTTGCTTTGGGGATTCCTCGCCCCGTTTGGGCGGATCCCCACGGGGATCGGGATTCCCCGCTACACTATCAAGTCTACTCTTAAAAAAATATAAATAAATTTTACTCTCCAAAATCTCTTTTAACCAAAGACTTCTATTGAGGGCGAGATATAACGGTGATGGAAATCCATGTAAATTAATATAAAAAAAAAAAGTGTATTCCACAATCCTATAAAGTCTATGAAAATCCAAGTAAATCAATAAAAAAAAGTCAGTCAAACTCTGCATGGAGTTTATAGATTTTCTAAATCCACAGAATTTTTAAAGTTAAAAAAAATCCAATAGATACACCTCTCTAAATCGCAGTTGCAGACATGTTCAATAAATATATACTAATATTTACAAAAATTTCCATCGTGTAGTTTGAAAAGCGTTAAAATTTTACAATTCTTAAAAAATAGTCATGAAATTTTTAATTTTAAAAACGTTTAAAATATCTAAAAGGGATTTTTTTTTTTCAGATTTAGCATCAGATGCACCACAAAAAACTATTGAAATAAAGAGGGTTTTGAAGAGGGAATTGGGTTTAGAGAGGGTATTGAAGAGGGAAATTTTCACTCTTCAAAACGCTGGTCGCCATTCGCTACACGAGGGAAAATGGATTTCCTCGAAAATACCGAGGGTTTTGGAGAGGGAATTAGTGTGGGACCAGGTGAGGGAAAAGTTCCCTCGAGAAAGAATACCCTCGGCTAATCCCTCGCGTATCACGAGGGAAGTCAGCCCTCGAAAAATGTGGACGAGGGATTTTCCCTCGGGAAACCCTGACAGCTCTGCCGCAATTTTGGCGAGGGAATTTTCCCTCGGCTGACGTGGCGAGGGTAATTCCCTCATTTAATGCCCTCGCCTATACCTGTATCCGAAAAAATAAATTTTCGTGGGTTTTGAACCCACGACCTCTCGGCCCTAAGCCCCCCGCGAAACCGCTAGGCCACCACCCACCACAATCTCATCTTTGTAGAAAGTCATATTTGTCCCCTACTGAGGGCTGGAAATGAGCGAATTTTCGCCCCCCTTGAGTTTCGAACACGCGACCTCCTCATATGCGGAGGCCTTGCGTGTTTAAAGCTAGTTCGTTGTTATATTTTAGGGTGTAATATATATATTTCATATATTTTAAATATAATACTACTTAATATTAATTGTTTGTTATACTTTATTTGAAAATTATTATTACATATAAAATTAAAATATCACTTGTATATATTATTTTTATTATTTATAATATTAAAATATTTTTTTATAAAATTGTAAAATAAATTCTTTTTCACTACTTACTAATATGTGTGCACATATATTGATCTTTTTTTTTAAATCAATAAAATTTTAAAATAAATACTTTTTAAATTCTTTTTCACTATTTACTAATATGTGTACACATATACACATATATTGATCGTTTTTTTAAATCAATAAAATTTTAAAATAAATACTTTTTAAATTCTTTTTCACTATTTACTAATATGTGTACACATATACACATATATTGATCGGTTTTTTTTTAAATCAATAAAATTTTAAAATAAATACTTTTTAAATTCTTTTTCACTATTTACTAATGTGTGTACACATATACACATATATTGATCGTTTTTTTTAAATCAATAAAATTTGAATATTCATACTTTTTAAATTCTTTTTCACTATTTACTAATATGTGTACACATATACACATATACACTTATATTGATCGTTTTATTTTTTAAAAATAATAAAATTTTAATATTCAACAATATACATAACTAATAATCAATAATAATGATAACACAAACTCACATATCCAGACACATAAATCCAAATAAATAGTAAAATCTCAAACCAACAAATATAGTTCGAAAACATATACTAATATTCATGACATCCTAACTCTCATCATCATCATCATCATCATCATCACCTCTTTTGTAATATCCTAGGTTTTCATGACCTTACTTGCTATACTAAATGCATTATGATTATATGAACTTATATGACGCATTTACATTCGAATGAATGCAAAGGGCACATCTATGTGTTGTAAAGTGTTTGATACTTACTATTAACATACTAATTGCTCAATATATGATTATTCTTGAAACTTTAGGATTCATATATGCTCTTTAATTATGTCTTAATATGTTTAACTTATGAATTAGTATAGTTCTTATGTTTAAAGATTTATTTCATAAAGATTAAGTGATAAATTGATCGTTTTCTTAGAAAACGACTTATGAAATGTTCATTTGAAATTTTCTAGGATTAGTATTTAGACTATATAAGTTAATTAGGATCTTAGAAGGGTTTAATTATGTTACATAAGGTAATGCTTAAGTGTAGAGACAGTATACTTTAGAAATTAGTGAAAAATTAGTAGTATAAATTAAGAAAATTACATAATTTTGACCTAAGTCAAAACCATAACTTAAAAATTAGACCAAGACCACTCCTTTTGACCCTAAATTTCGATCACTTAGGATAAATGAGGAGAAATGTAGAAGCTTTGAGAGTTTAATGACTCGTTATTTAATTATATTACTAACATGTGCTTTATTATTCATCTTTTACACTTGTAACACATAGATTAACCAAATCTTGCCACCTAAACCCCCTCAAAGTCGGTTCATGAATGCATAAGAAGGGTAGGGAGAGTTCCATAATCTTCATCTCCCAACTATAAATAGGGCTTAGGAGTTCTTCCAATTCTACACACAAAAACCATAAGAAATTTCCACTATTTCATTTGTTTTGCTTAAGATTGAAGAGGAGTTTGCTCTAAGCTCTCAGCATCTTCTAGGTAAGCTTCTTATCTTACTTAATTAAGTGATTGTTTGAATTATAGGTTTTGAAGTAAGATTAAAGTGATATGTTCTTCATATGTGCATGAATCTGAAATTTCGGATACAGTTTGGTAGAAAAATCAGTTTGATCGTTTCCTTAGATGAAAGTTTCTGGAATTTTTATATGTTATAGTATACTGGTTAAGGGACTTAGAGTATAGATTTCATAGTAAAAAGAGTTATGGTTAATGAGATATGAAGTTCTGAAATTGAACTAGGGTTTTGGTCGGAAAAACTGTAATCAGTGTGTTTTGCATAAAATAAATAGATTTTCGTAAGGATTTTCAGGAAATAAAAAGTATGTGAGTAAACTATATGAAATTAGAATTATGTGGTTAAAATCCTAGCTCAAAATGCTTTATGGTCAATATTTGGTGAATTTTCTTATTTAATAGGGCAGAAACGAACAGAGTTATGTTCTTCGTAAAATCTGTATGTTTTGGTAAGGAATTTTGGAAAAATAAAAATTTGGTGATAAACTAAATCAAGTTTTGATCATTCTTTAAAAATCTTGGATGAAAATGACGTATAGATAATTTATTAAAAATTCTAGAAATTGATTGCGCAATCTGCCGATAATCTGAAATTTGATGAATTGTATATGGAATGGTCCGTTTCCAATTTTACGGTCGATATATCTTTAGAACTTGACAATTGATGCTCATACATGCGAAATTGATACCTATGATCTATAATATAACTTTTGAACATGTGTTAGGACTTGAGTTGGGATGTGAAAACAAATTGAATGTGAAAATATGTGTGAACTTTACAAATGAAGGGATAAGTAACAAATGTTTATATTTCAAAATATTACTTGTAGGTACCAAACTACAAGGTGGGGAATCACTTCACTCTTTACCGGGTGTTCATTATTATTTAATTGCACTTATTAAACGTCGAATGTTAAATTTTGAGTTTGGCCCGCTATCGACTGACCCCACATATAGTCCAACTTTATGTTGGCAAACATATAGTCCGGTCATTCCGGCACAATGGGTTGGTCAAGCCACCCACAGATACCCGGTGAAATTCCGGGGGCTCCACGTTATACGCATTTATGTTTAGTTTGTGCAATTATAAAGAGATTTTCCACTAAGTGTTTACAAACGCTTATCCCTTCCACTTTCATATTTTTCAGATGCAGAGGATCCCAGCGTGGACGAATGAGCTCGGAGGAGGGCTGTGAAGTTCTTTTAAGTTCTAATATACTTTATTTTAAAAAATTTGATTTGTAAACTCAAGGCTATGGTCGTACGTCTTTACTACTTCCGCTGTATAAATAGTGTGGCGTTATCTTTGATTATAAAATAAACTTTAGTAGCGTTCCTACTTGTGCCACATCACGTCTTCCTACTATTTTAATTTTGGACGTTACAGGTGGTATCAGAGTCAGGTTCGCCTGCTAAAGAATTTTCAAAAGAGTGTGTGTGTTTTAAAATTTAAATGAAACAGCCGCACCGAGATCATTCTCCACAACGGGATCAGGTAAATGTTTCATATGTGCTTAAATTATGAAATTGTGATTGATTATTTGAAATTATGTAGTATTCTATTTGAACTAACCAATTCAATATATTTAAGTAAGCAGATGGACGACAACACTAGAAGACAAAATGATAACAGACTAGAAAGACTAGCTAGAACGGGTAGGACTGAAGGGGACGATATAGGAGCCCATGTGGGAGAACTTACTTCTCAATATAAACAGGACCTAAGAAACAAGCGTGATATCATTGATGACTACTACTGTTATCTGCTTATTGATACTTTACCACATACGTGGATGAATGCTGCCTGGGAAATGCTAGATTTCGTATATGACCAACATGGTTATATATGTTTTCCTTGCTTTTCTTCTTTTTTATACTGTGAGTGGCTGCAATTCGAGACCATCCATCTTGATCCTCTGCAACCGAGGTTTGAGATGGGTGACAATCAGGAATTAGTATCAGTTCAAGAAAGCAGTCGAAATCAGAATATCGGATTGGAGGAAATGGAGGCAGAGAGAAAGGATAGTGATATCGAGATGTGGGAGGAGAAAAGAAGGAACCCGAAATCATCATCATCGATGATGATTGAATAAAGACCAGTTGCAGATTATGTTTTCTATGCGTGATTATGTGATTATATATGTGATATAAGTGAATGTAAAATATATGTACTCAATGAACTTGATGTATAATACTTTTGAATGTAACATTTATATATGTAAAATATGATGTATTTTATATGAAATAACTGTTATGTTTGTATAATTGTTAATAATAAGTTGATTTTGACTAGAACCATGAGCCGAAAAGGGAATCGAAGCAACTCAGAGATGAGCGATGACCTAGCTTTTGTCTTAAGAGGATTAGCTCAGCAACTAAATCACCAAAACCAATCGTCCCAAACACCTGTATCCTCAACCCAAAACCATGACATTGTTAGCCAATTTAAGAAGTTTAGACCCTCAACCCTGACCGGAAAAGAAAACCCTATGGAAGTAGAAAATTGGATTCGGAACTTGGAAAAGATATTCACTTATCTTAAGTGCACAAATGAGCAGAAAGTTTCTTGTGCTATCTTTCAGCTGACTGAGGATGCAGATTATTGGTGGGAAGCTCACTGTAGGACAATGACTGAAGAAGAACAAACTACAGTTACTTGGGAGAAATTCGTAGAAGCAGTGGTTAAGAATTATATACCACGGTCATTCTTAGATCAGAAGGAGACTAAATTTCTACAGTTGAAACAGGGGAATCTAACAGTACAGGAATATGAAAGGAAATTTAATCAATTGGGAAGATATGCTTCTCATTTTATTAATACTGATGAAAGGAAAGCAAAAAGATTTGTGCAGAATTTACGACCAGAAATCAGTACTATCTTAGAGGCACAAGATATCAAGTTTTATGCCCCGGCATTCGAGAAAGCTCAGATGATAGCAGCATATATGAAATCGGAAGAAGTAAGAATGCCATAATCACAACGGAACAAAAAGAAGTGGGTTGGTACGAACCAAGGAGGAAATTTTAAGCAAGTTAAAAGGACAGAAATAGTGCCACGACAACAACAGAGGCCACCTAAGTACGGAAATTGTGGGAAGGAACACTTTGGGCAATACCTGAAAGGAACAAGAATCTGTTACAGATGTAGGGAACTGGGACATCTCATAACTAATTGTCCAAAGTGGAAAGGACAACAAAGGTCGATACCTGCCCGAGTATTCGCTATGAACCAGCAGGAGGCTACAACAAACCAGGAAATGATGGCAGGTATGTTCAAAATTTGTCAAGTACCTGCTCTCACACTATTCGATACTGGTGCCACACATTCATTTATCTCTATGAAGATATTTGAGCAAATCAATAATACCCATATGATAGTAGAGGGAGATTTCCTAGAGGTAAATATTCCTTCCGGTACTACAATACAATCCTTAGGATTGTGTAGGAATGTGAGGATGGATTTCGATCATACGGTAATTCCGGCGGATCTACATATATTCGAGATGAAGGATTTTGATGTTATATTAGGAATGGATTGGCTTAGGCCTAATCATGCTCTTATAAAATACCAAGAGAAAGAAATATCGGTGCGAAAACCGAAAGGTGTGAATTTCACAATCTATGGTGCAAGAGTGAGAAATATACCTCGTGTAATTTCAGCAGTAAAAGCTCAGAAATTATTAAGGAAAGAAGAATGTACAACAATTCTAGTAAATGTTGTAGCAACAAAGTCTGGTGGTCCAATATTGGACGATGTGCCGGTAGTATGTGAATACAACGATGTATTTCCAGATGATTTGCCAGGACTACCCCCAGATCGTCAATTGGAATTTACTATTGATTTAATTCCCGGAGCAACGCCTGTTTCAAAAGCACCTTACAGAATGGCACCAAAAGAATTGCAAGAATTGAAGGTGCAACTGCAAGAATTACTGGATAAGGGTTTTATTCGACCAAGTGTGTCACCCTGGGGAGCACCGGTGTTATTTGTGAAGAAGAAAGATGGGTCATTAAGGATGTGCATCGATTATCGGGAATTGAATAAGCTTACCATCAAGAACAAATATCCTCTTCCCATGATTGAAAATCTGTTTGATCAATTAAAAGGAGCTAGTGTATTTTCAAAGATTGATTTGAGATCGGGGTATCATTAGGTGAAAATAAAGGAAAGAGATATTCCGAAGACAACTTTCAGAACTCGATATGATTATTATAAGTTCGTGGTGATACCATTTGGACTCAGTAATGCACCCGCTATTTTCATGGATTTGATGAATCAGGTATTTCATCAATATCTGGATCAATTTGTGATCATTTTCATTGATGATATTCTGGTGTATTCGAGAAGTCAGGAGCAGCATGCGGAACATCTTCGGATTACACTAGAAATCCTGAGAAAGGAAAAATTGTATGCTAAATTCAAGAAATGTGAATTTTGGTTGGATAAAGTGGTATTTCTTGGACATACAATTTCAGCTTCGGGAATAGAAGTGGATCCAGCAAAGGTAGAAGCTTTAAACAAATGGAAGACACCAACTACGGTAAATGAAGTCAGGAGTTTTCTTGGGTTAGCTGGGTATTATTGGAGATTCATTGAAGGGTTTGCTCGGATTGCAAAACCTTTAACTCAGCTGACTCGGAAAGAAACGAAATTTGAATGGACGAAAGAATGTGAAAGGAGTTAAAGCAAAGATTAACAACAGCTCCAATTCTTACAATTCCGGAGAGTACGGAAGGATTTATAGTATTCAGTGATGCTTCTAAACAAGGTTTGGGATGTGTACTTATGTAGAATGGGAAAGTAGTAGCATGCGCATCAAGACAGTTAAAACCACACGAGCAAAATTATCCTACACAAGATTTGGAATTAGCGGAAGTGGTGTATGCGCTAAAAATTTGGAGGCATTACTTATACGGAAGTAAGTGTGAAATATACACAGATCATAAGAGTTTGAAGTATATCTTCGAACAGAAGGAGTTGAACATGAGGCAAAGGAGATGGTTGCGAGATATTGTATTATCCAGGAAAGGCAAATGTAGTGGCTGATGCCTTAAGTCGCAAAGCGAGGATAAAGATCAACGCCTTGGTTGTGAAACCAACATTGAAGGAAAAAATAGCAAAGGCTCAAATGGATGATACATTCTTAAAGAAGATGAAGCAAAAGATCAAGGAAGGAAAAGCAAAAGAGTTTTCAGTACGTGAAGATGGTACATTAGTATATCGGGGAATAATGTGTGTACCAGAAATAGAAGAACTCAAGAAAGAAATATTGGAGGAAGCACATTCTACTCCATATACAGTACATCCTGGAGGAACGAAGATGTACCAAGAATTAAAAAGGTTATTCTGGTGGAAAAATATGAAGAAGGATATTGAAAATTTTGTACAGAAATATTTGACATGCCAACAGATGAAAGCTGAACATCAAAGACCATCGGGATTGCTGAAACCACTTGAGATTCCTGAATGGAAATGGGAACACATTAATATGGATTTTGTGGTAGGATTACCCAAGTCAATACAAGGAAATGAAGCCATCTGGGTCATTGTGGACAGATTAACCAAAACAGCTCATTTCCTACCAATAAAGATGACATTCACCTTGGATAAATTATCCCAGATTTATCTCAAGGAAATTGTCCGATTGCATGAAGTTCCGGTCTCTATTGTGTCAGATAGAGATTCACACTTTACATCTAAATTTTGGCATCATCTTCAAGAAACTTTGGGTACAAAGTTGGAATTCAGTACAGCTTTGTATCCGCAAACAGATGGACAATCAGAGAGGACAATCCAAACTTTGGAGGATATGTTAAGAGCTTGTATCATTGACTTTGGAGGAAGTTGGGAGAGGTACATACCTTTAGTGGAATTTGCCTATAACAACAGTTATCAGGAAACAATTGAAATGGCTCCATATGAAGCATTGTATGGAAGAAAGTGCAGATCTCCTCTATGTTGGGATGAGATTGGAGAAAAGAAAGTGTTAGGGCCAGAATTGGTGGAAGAAACTACTAAGGTAATAAGAAAAATCAGAGAAAAGATGCAAGCAGCTTAGGATCGACAGAAAGCATATGCTGATAAACGAAGGAAAGAATTGAATTTTGAGGTTGGAGATAAGGCGTTCTTGAAAGTATCTCCAATGAAAGGAATTTTCCGCTTCGGGAAAAGAGGAAAGTTGAAGCCTAGATATATTGGACCTTACGAGATCTTGGAAAAAGTTGGAGATTTGGCTTATTGTAAGAGGACATGTTCTGGTAGATAGATTTGGAAGGAAGATAAGATCTCCTCATCCAACAAGGGATGATCTTTATCTATGGATTCCTACAAAACCTGCAACTAACCAATCAGGACCCAGCACTAGTAGGGGACCTAATTGATTTCTCTGCAGGTAGATAAGAGCCCATTGGAGAAAGGACTTTCAAGCAACCATGTCTGGTACATTGATAGTGGATGTTCCAAGCACATGACCTTCCAGAAAGATAATCTCCAAGATTTCAAACCATTGAATGGGCCAAGAGTGATGTTTGGTGACAATAACTATGGAGTCACCAGAGGAGTTGGAAAGTTGACTTTTAATGGTGTATCTGTAGATGAAGTCTACTATGTTGAAGGACTCAAGCATAATCTGCTTTCAGTATCCCAATTCTGTGACAGGGGATACTCAGTGAAGTTCTCTAGTGATTCATGCACTGTCTTTTCTTCTGATTATAATGATATCTTGCTAATAGGCTTGAGGAAGGGTAACATTTATCTTGCAGATTTTAGCAGTTGCCCAAGAAATGCTTGCCTGGTTGCAAAAGGATCTGCAGAGAACAGCTGGATTTGGCACAAGAGATTGTGTCATCTGAACTTCAAAACACTGAACAAGATTGCCAGAAAAGGTCTTATTCGAGGTCTTCCTAATGAAGTGTTTAAGAAGGATCAGGTTTGTGGTTCATGCCAGAAGGGTAAACAACCCAAGACCTCCTTTAAGGATGTCCAGAGCACAACCACAACCAGAGTACTTCAACTACTTCACATGGACCTGTTTGGACCTGTTTCTCCTCTTAGTTTCAGTGGAAGGAAGTACACCTTGGTGATAGTAGATGACTTTTCAAGATACACTTGGGTAGTGTTCTTGTTTAAGAAAAATGAAACTATCACTAAGCTGCCAGAGTTCTTCAAGCAGATTCAGAATGAGCAGAACCAGAGCATAGTCAGAATCAAAAGTGATAAATGGACAGAGTTTTTAAATTCACACATTGCAGATTACTGCAAGGACCATGGGGTTTTTCATGAGACATCTGCTGCCAGAACACCCCAACAAAATGGAGTAGCAGAAAGGAGGAATAGAACTCTCAAAGAAGCTGCAAGAACACTTCTGGCAGAGTACAACACACCACAAAGGTTTTGGGCAGAGGCCATTAATACAGCTTGCTACACTCAGAATAGATGCCTAATTGCCCAGAGTCATAATAAGACTCCATATGAGGTATGGAAAGGTAAAACCCCATCTGTTTCATACTTTCATGTATTTGGATGTAAGTGTTTCATCCATGACAATGGAAAATCTAAATTAAAAACCTTTGATGCTAAAGTGGCAGATGGAATATTCTTAGGATATTCCAGCACCAGTAAAGCTTTTAGAGTTTTTAATAAGAATTCACTTTGTGTGGAAGAAATACCTCATGTTGTTTTTTATGAATCTGCTTTTGAGTGCAAAGTGGACTTAAAATCTTCTGATGAGAAACAGAATCAGACTACTCCCAGAGTAATCAAAGTCAATCCACATATTCTCTATTCAGATTCAGATTCAGATGAAGACCCATCTCCTGGTTCTCTGAAGCAGAAGTCTTCACAAGGAGCAGAACCAGAAGAGGTTGGAACTCATGTAGGGGGAAGCTCTTCTGCAGGTGGTGATATTCACCAAGGTACTGCAGAAGATGATCAACCAGGCAAGACCACGGGAAGGAGGACCTTGGTTGATCACCCCAATGACCTGATACTTGGAGATCCAACTAAGGGTGTCCAGACTAGGAGAACTCTTAACTTAGCTGCCCTATTCAGTTGCTATGTGTCCTTGATTGAGCCCAAGACCATCAAGGAGGCACTGAAAGATTCAAATTGGATTGTTGCAATGCAAGAGGAGTTGAATCAATTCACCAGACAGGATGTTTGGGAGCTGGTAGACAGACCAATACATCAAAAGGTGATAGGCACTAAGTGGGTTTTCAAGAATAAGAAAGATGAGAATGATGTCATTACTAGGAACAAGGCAAGGCTAGTGGCTCAGGGTTATTCTCAGTCTGAAGGAATAGACTATGATGAGACATTTGCTCATGTTGCCAGACTAGAAGCCATCAGATTGTTCTTAGCATATGCTGCTCACATGAAGTTCAAAGTATACCAGATGGATGTGAAATCTGTCTTTCTTAATGGGATTCTCATTGAGGAAGTGTATGTGGAACAACCTCCTGGTTTTGAACAAGGTGACAAGGTGTTTAAGCTTAAGAAAGCTCTTTATGGGCTGAAGCAGACACCCAGAGCATGGTATGACACTCTATCTCAATTTCTTCTGGACAATGGTTTTTCTAAAGGTAAGATTGATAGGACCTTGTTTAGGAAAGAAGAAGGAAAGGACATCCTTCTGGTCCAAATATATGTTGATGACATTATATTTGGATCCCCTAACAAGAAGTTGTGTGAGAAGTTTGGTGATCTCATGCAGAGTCAGTTTGAGATGTCCATGATGGGTGAAATGAATTACTTTTTAGGTCTGCAGGTAAGGCAAACAGAGAAGGGAATCTTCATAAATCAGGCGAAGTACATCATAAACATGTTGGAGAAATTTGGAGTAGGATCTAGCAAAGCAGCCAAGATTCCTATGATGACAAATTTCAACATGGACCCAGATGAGTCTGGAGAGAGTGTGGACCAGACTCAGTACAGAGCTCTTATTGGTTCTCTTCTGTACCTGACTGCAAGCAGACCAGATATTACTTTTGCTGTAGGAGTGTGTGCCAGATTTCAAGCTAATCCTAAGAAAAGTCATTTGGAAGCAGCTAGGAAGATATTGAAATATCTTAAAGGAACTGTGAACTTAGGATTATGGTATCCTGCAGATGACAACTTAGAATTGAGTGGTTATTCAGATTCAGACTATGGTGGATGCAGAATAGATAGAAAGTCTACAAGTGGAACATGCCAATTTTTAGGGAATAAATTGGTATCTTGGTTTTCTAAGAAGCAAACACCAGATGCTACATCAACAACAGAAGCAGAGTACATGGCTGCAGAGAGCTGCTATTCACAACTACTCTGGATTAGTCAACAGCTTAGGGACTACCAGATTAGAGCCAAGGATATTCCTATATTCTGTGATAGTAATAGTGCAATTGCCATCACCCAGAATCCCGTTCTTCATACCAGGTGTAAACATGTTGATATAAGGCATCATTTTATCAGAGATCATGTTGAGAAGGGAGATATAAGGATGGAAAAGATTGCAACAGAGAAGCAGAGAGCAGATATATTAACTAAGCCTTTGGCTGAGACCAGATTCAGAGAGTTAGCTTTTGAGTTGGGATTATTGGATCCAGAGACAGATTTGTCTTAGGGGGGACATCAGAGAAGTATCCTTTATTTATACCTTACTGCATATTCTTTGTTATTTAAAACTAACATACCTGCAGATTAGACATATCAGATGAGGTTTACATCAGGTGACCCTTGTCCCAGATGAGGTGCTGAGTCAGATTCCAGAAAAGGCCAAAGTCTTCTCTGACCAGAACCAGATGGGTTCCATCAGAGGAGATGTAACACCAGACTAGCTGTGGTCTCATCTGGTTACAATATCAGGTGACAGGTATGCTTTTACTTCTCTGGCCTCTGATCATTGGGATACACTTTTCAAATTAGTAAGTACACTCAAAACGTTTCAACTTCGGAGTGTATTTAAGACTAGGGTATAGGGCCTAGGCAATCATTTCGCTTTTTCTCTTGACTGCCACAAAAACCCCTTTATGCCCAGTCCCAATGACCACGCCTACGCACCAGATTAAATATATATCTCGCTTTTCATCGTGGCCATCAGATTTAATCGATGTGCAATATGTCAATCAATTCAAAAATTGATTTTGTTCCCTAAATTAAATTTGTTATTACACGCGTTCACACTTCATTTATTAATCAAGCCACGCGTATTGCCCTATTTAAATCAAATTTCTTTTCAAATTGTCTTTTCACGTTTCCATATTTTCAAAGCCCTAACTTCTCTCTGCAAAGTATCTCTCTCTCTCTCTCTCTCTCAGAAATGGCCCCTTCGTGCAACTTCGATCATGAACTGATGATGAAGAAATTGAAAACGGAGATGGTGGTTGACTTCTACACCACCAAGAACCCATCTGCGCTGGCTATTTTGGAGTTACTAAGAAGGTCCGGCGTAGAGAAGTTGATTTCCACAGTCCCCAGAGATCTTCGCACTCTAGACGGTTATACGGCCCAGTTTCTGGTTCGTATGAAGATTCATGAAGATCATATTTCATCAAAGATTGACAAAGAAGATCTGGTGTTTTCCAAGCAGGATTTTTGTGCGTTGTTTGAAAACATTTCGGCAGAAGGCGTGGATCCTTTAACTTACAAGGAGGATGATATTATTGGTTCTTTCAAGCTTTTTGCTCGTTCCTCTTGCCAGAACATCACGAAAGGATTTTTAGATAAGCATTTGAGGCAGAAGTATAAGGTTCTTTTTGATATTGTGGTGAAGGTGCTGATGTGTGAGAATCACAGCACAGATGCCATTTTCAATGGCAGGATGTGTGTGATGCGTGCCCTGTTTGATGGAGTTCAATGCAATTGGGCTGAATTCTTTTGGGATGTCTTGAGGAAGAATAGATTGAAGGTGAAGAAGGAGGCTTGCCCTTCACAGCCAGGGGAGTTGCAATACTACTTCACTGCTAATATTTCGTTGGGAACGAAACTGACTCTGATTTTGGACTCTTTGCTTCCAGAGAAGAAATGGAAGGAGTCTTGGTGCAGAGGGTTTCACAAGTCTAAGGTTTTGTTCTCTAAGGATGGTCCTCTTCATGGCCATCCTGATTCTGATGGAGAAGAAGCTATTCCTGCCCTTCCCCTTCAAGCCATTCCCTCACCTGCTAAGGGGCAGAAGCAGCAGAGGAAGCAGCAGAGTACGAAGCAAGCTGCTGGAGCAACTGGTTCCTCAACAATTGTCTTCTCTGGTTCCTCAGAGGAGGACCAGATTCCCTTTCTAAATATCTTGAAGAAGAAGGGTGAAGTTGCTGAAGCTGCTAAGAAGGCTGGAGCAGCTAAGAGGAAGAGGCCAGAGGAGGCCAAGAGAGGCTCTGCTAAGAAGCACAGAACTAGCAGGAAGGCCAAGAAAACTCTTCTGGTGGATGAGCCATCAGAGGAAGAAGAGGAAGAAGAGGTTGAGCCTCTTAAGAGGAGGAAATCCAAGGCCAAGAGAGCCATTCTTCAAGAGTCAGACTCTGGCTCTGATCTTGGGGAGGCCTTGGAGAAGGCAATTGATGAGGCTTCTCAAATGATGGAGGATGCCTCTGCTCCAGAGCATGTTGTGCCTGCTGATGTTGACTCAGCAGAGGTAAACCCTTCCAACCCATCCTCTACTCATGTTAACCTTGTTACCCCCACAACTTCTCCACCAGACACCCAAACACAACCCATTTCCTCTGCTCCTGGTGCCCCTATATCATCACCAGAGCAGACCTTACCAGACACACCAATATACACTACTTCAGCCATCCCTCAAACACCTTCTCCCCCACCTTCCCAAATACCTCTAAATACAAATCCCTCTCCCCCAGCTTCTGTACCAGAGGTGCCATCAACCTCTTCTGGTGCAGATATTCCCCTTCCAAACACCTCCACTTCACAAATTCCAATCCCACCCTCTGTACCAGAGATCCCAACTTCTTCTGGTGCAGAGCAACCCATTCCTTCCACCTCCACCTCTCAAAATCCTACCCCTCCCCAAACCCATACAGACCAGGACCCAACCATTTCTATGGCTCTGGGATTCGTTGCCCCTCTCCCTTCTCCCACCTGTTTAACAAGCTATGATAGTGAAGATGAGGAAGCTTCACTTGAGCCTGCTAACTTAGCACCTTCCTCCTCTGCCTCTGGGCCCAAACCCTTCACTTTCTCATCTGCAGAAATGGGTCTCATTAGGCAGAGTATGAGTGTGAGTGCTCAGCTCTGGCTAAGAGAGCATTTCCCAGTTCTTCTGGAGCACTTACCACTTCTGGCAGAGTTGACTGATGCCAAGGTCTGGAGCAAAGCCAGACTTGAAGATGTGGAGGACCTTATGTTGTTGCTTGAGGAAATGGGTCCCTCCAACTTCACTGCTTGGGAGATTGAGCTGAAGCAGAAGATGAATATTCAGAACCCAGCTGAGCTGGAGACCCCTGGTGCAGCCAAGATCTTGATTCGCACCCTGCTCATCCAGAGAGGGGTAATGCTCACTCCAGAGGGCCCCTCTTACAAGTTTGGGCCTCACTTTGTCTTCCCTCCAGAGTTATATTCAGACGAGAAAGACTTTGAGATGTCTCCTGCTGTGCTCCAGAAAATAAAGACGTTCTTTAATGAACAGATCATGCAGATAGGGCGCTTCTCTAAAGCAATTCAACACATGGCCCCTGCTATGATAGAGCACCAGATCCGGCAGGAGAGGAGGATTTTTCTTAAGCAGATCAAGTCTAATCTGGCTGAAGTCAAGGCCTCATTCAAGGCAAATGACCTCTTTGTCAAGCTGGATGTTATGCACAGCCAGAAGCAGCTCCAGGAGCACGTGCTGGAGCAGATGAGGCCAGTCTCTGTGCTGAAGGTTGAGATGGCCAGCCAGATGATCCAGACTGCTAGGATGAAGGGCTCCCTCCAGGAGATGTTAGAGAAGCAGGAAAGGCTTGTTGCTGAATCAAAAGCCTACCTGGAGGAGGCAAAGCAGCTGCGTGATCTTCACTCTTCCTCCAACACTGCCTTGCCTGATCTTATAAGGCAGGTAGTGGAGCCCCTCCTTGATGAAGTTAAAAAGGGGGAAGAGAAGGCCAGAACTGATCTGGCGAAGACCACAAATGAAACTCTTTTTAGCCATGGAGCTCGTCTGGACCTGCTAGAGAACACCTTGGCCCAGGCAGAGCTGCAGAAGAAGAAGAAGGAAGAGCTTAAATCTCTTACCATGGCTAAGCAGCTTGCTGCAGAAGAGGATTCCTCAGAAGCAGAGCAGGATCCCATTTCAATTTCTGGACCTGCAAAGAGGAAGATCAGGAAAGTCAAGAAAAGCTTCCTTGAGACTGTTGTTGAAGAAGCACAGAAGAGATACAAGGAAGAGACTCCAGAGGAGAAGCAAGCCAGGATCAGGAAGAACATAGATGAAGAGCAGAGGCTCAGATATGTTAGGAGGTAAAATAAGAAGTCCAGAGAAGCTGGTGTTCCTTCTAGTGCAGGTGGATCTAGTCAGAGGAGGAAATCTCCTATTGAAGTGATGAACATTCTGCCTCTCAGGACAGAAGGGTCTTTTGACTCTACTGTGCCTGTGCCCTTGATTGAGAAATGGAAGGAGGCAAAGACTCTCTGGTTCATTCAACATTATATCCAGAGGCCAGCACCAGAGGACGATGAGCTGATCAACAGAACCTTTCACTCCTGGATGCAAGCTTATGATGCAGATCTGTACAAGTAATTGATGGACTCTACCATTGAGTTCAACCTGGAGGTGACTGCTCCTGAGTTTACTTTTCTCAACACACCCATGGTAGGAGACCAGGTTGATTGGGCTGAGCTGAAGAGGTTGTACAAGACCAAGGTGTTGACCAACTTCACTCCAACATCTTCTGCCGAGTTGAAGGCCGTCCAGGATAGGTTCCTTGACTGGTTTCTTGTGCCCAAGGAAAACAGGAGATATGCATAGAATAGGACTCTTCTTGTCCTTATTATCAATGAAAATATCATATCTTCTCTGTTCAAAAGACAACCTCTTGTTGTCTTAATTGTTTGCCTGATAAGATCTATTCTAAGGTTTTATCCCTTATTGTTTTCTTGCTTAAGTCTTATGTTTTGATAAGTTCTGGTAGTGTTTTAACTTCATCAAAAAGGGCGAAATTGTTAGGAAAATTATTGTATAGTTTTGATGAGTTAAAACAAACCAGAAGATGTAATAGGACCATCTGGACCTGTTAGCTAGATGATGATCTAGATTAGGACTTAGTCTAGGGGGAACTGCCAGACCAGAAGACTTCACCAGAAGACCCCACCAGAGGACTTCACCAGAGGACTCCACCAGAAGACTCCACCAGATGAGATCTGACCAGAGGCAGAGAACATTTCCCCAGACCAGACGAGTCCGGACCAGACGAGTCTGGTAGAACAAAAGATGCTCAGTTTGATCCCCTGTTTCTACTGAGTATTCTGGTTGTCAACCAGATCAGGACCAGAAGACACCGAGGTTGCCTTGTATCTGGTCTTGCCTTCTCTGGAGAGAATCAGAGTTTGGCAAAGGAAGCATTTGACCGTTGGTGATTCAAATCAAGTCAACAAGATCGGATTGGAAAGTATTTGAAGATAATCAATCCAAGGATCCCACTGACTTGAACCGAAAATACTAGCTTTTACTAGTAGCTTCCCCGCAAGAGTACGGGTTCACTGTAGTATGGGCAAGTATAGGGACCAAGTATTATCGAACCCAAGGGATGGTGTATATGCGAATAGATCCCTGAAGATCTACGCGTCGTAATTAATATGAGTGTATTGTTTTTGGATTTTTGAAAGATTAATTAAACTAAACTCAATTATCCTACGAATGCAAAAGGAAAATTAAACTAAGTAACAAAAGGTGTGTTTTCAAATATGAGATGGTGATGCTTAAGATAAGAATCCCTACGTATACTAACGGAGCAGGTACATAATCAGAATAACTGTGACACACAAGAATTAACCTAAGTAAAAGAATGCAAGGTGAAAGCTCAAGATTCCAAACCCTAATACTTTACCCTAACACTCGCCTTCACTAATCCACTAACAAGTTAATGGATTGTGCTCAATTAATGAGACCCTAATTTAACTAAGGTGATGCGGTCGTCCTCCTTCGCTAAACCGGTAGATGAATTAACCTTTCCTAAACCTTCTCGTTAAGACTACTAGTTGTTATTGAGTGATGCGGTCGTCCTCTCTCTAACACTTTCGTACTAAATTCAAAGGTATAGTTCAGATTAATTATAAGAATTCATTAACCAAGAGAATTAAAATCTAACGTCACGGTTACCCTAATTATGTACCCACATCCTACTTCTACGAGTTCATCCTACCCTAAGCATACAAGGGTTTTAGCCAGACATGGTTTTAACAAGCATAAAAGCAATAGAAGAGACAACGAACATAAACATAATGAATTGCACGAAGAAAATACGAAACATGAACTAGGGTTTTAAAAGAAAATAAATACGAAGAACTGAAATTTAATTAACTCAAACGAAGTTTCAAAGTGTTTAAAGAAATTAAACTAATGAAAAGGAACTAAAAACTAAAAGAAACTAAGAATTCGTATGAAAAACCTCAACAAAACGTAAGTAAAGCTTGCTCCTCTCCTTCCTCTAAAAAAACTAAGTCTAAAATTATTTCTAAAGTTCGGGGTCTGGTCTTCTCTTTTAAAACGAGTTTGGAAGAGGTATATATAGGCACGGGTCGAAACGGGAGTTAATGGGCTGAAAATACGCATCCGGAGGCAAAAATCCGAGGTTGCTCGAGCAAAACGCTCGAGCGGTCCCGCTCGAGCAGTGTAGCTCGAATGACACAATCGCTCGAGCGATGAAATCACTTTGTATGTTTTGGGCGCTCGAACAATGCGCTCGAGCGGTGGTGCTCGAGCTGCTCGAGCGCAAGAAAAGTTCTGTACGTTTAGGCGCTCGAGCGGGGGCGCTCGACCTAGTCACTCGAGTGACTTACAACTCCTCCCAACTGATACTTTTCCTCGTCCACACTAATACTAATCGTATTTCTTCAATATCTTCTCATCCGGGCATCCGTTTGAGTCGATTCAAAGTCCTACGAACTCCGTTTTTCGTCCTCTATTCACCTATGAGCATCAAAGAGACAAATTCATCAATGTATAGAAATAGTACTCATTTGGCTCTAAAAACTCAATAAATTCGACCAAAACTAGGGCGTTTCTAGCCACGAATCATGACAATTTCACGCCTAATCACCCACCAACCCAATCAATCAATTAGGGAATTGATTGATTGAAGTTTCCCTAAATAGAGGATCTGATTGGATTAGCTCTCCAACGGCTATTCCCTAATCCCCTCTATAAATACAAGAGTGCAATCACAAGAAAAAGCTCTAGAGAGACCCTACGCGCATAAGTCACAATCCAAGCTTTTGATAATCACTCTTAGCACTCTTATTGTTCATATTAAATATCTACTCTTAAGGAGTTGTTGGACCTCAACCTGTTCATCTACAAGATAAGGTTGAAGGCTGTTGTTCTTTAGATTGAAGTTAGATCTAAAGAGTTTGTAAGAAGGAACTGGTACTTCACAATTCCAATAAGTAAGTTGGTTGTTGGTTGGATAGTGAGACCCCTTTGATCAAGGGAGAGTGGACGTAGGATATTCAGATCCGAACCACTATATATCCGGTCTTATTTAATATTTTCTACATTTAAATTCCTGTTTATTTTAGTCTGCTCTTGTAGAAAGAAGTTGTCTAAGACATTTAACTTAAGCTTCCGCAATTTATCAATCTAGTGGGACCAACATGGTTGTACTATTTCTTTTCTTTGATATTTTTGAAATTTATTTTTGCTAAATATTGATAGATGTGAAATCTGTAGCAAGAAATTGAAATATTTTTTAAAAGATATTGTCACCGAAATAACATATGATTCCCAAAAAAATATTGCCACCAAATATAATATCTTACCATCAATAATAGATTGTAAAATATTTTTTTCTTTTTTGGATAAAATTCTGCTTTCAAAATAAAATTTGAAACTGTAAAATATAGATACTGTATTGTAGAGTATAATTTCGGTTTTTTTTTTTAATTTTGATTTTTTAACTTTTTTTTTTTTTTGCAAAACATCTGTATATGTGAAATGTTTAGGAGGGAAATTGAATTTAAAAAAAAACTAAGATTGACGCCTAAAGGTTAATTCTTATTGTTGAATTGTGTATTATAAATACAACAACACATTAATTAATCGTTCCCACACAAACATCTAAACAATATTTTATTTTAATTATGATATTTTTTTGTCAAATGTTACTTTTAGATATGAAATGTGTGATTTTAACTTTAGAGTTAAACTTTTGCGTTAAATTATTATTGTATCTTTATACCATGTGGGAAAAACGAGCATGCAAGTATACAACAACTGGTTTTTCAAATGTGTGAATTAAGTAATATTTTTTAAAATTTTCTATTTATTCATGTTTAATATTTTTTATTATTTGTTGAATTATAATTATAATTTTAATATTATATCAAAATTACAAGACACTTGAAAAAAATTAATATTTAAAATTTGAAATAATAATAACAAATTTTTTTCCAATCCGTAAAATTCGCGGGAGTACAAACTAGTTCTCTATAAACTTCATTCTCATAATATTTCATTCTTTTACTTTATAAATGGAAGTTTAGCAATTATTCTACATAAAGAATTCTCAACCTTAAATTGGAAAGAAAAATACCTCGAATTGAGACACATATCTATTACTAATAATAAAGAGGTTATACCTCAAAATGAGTCAGTTTCAAGCCCGTACCCGGTGGCCCACTATTACTAACTATAAAAGTCTGACACTCAAAATGGACCACATTTTAGCCTCAACAGGTGACCCAAGCATGTGGTGGAGGATTGGTATAATTGGTGGCCCAAATGTGATGTTACTTGAAACGTGTCCAACAGCCATGTGATCAAATTGAAACGTGTCTGTTCTTCTATCTATTGCACATTACTATTTCTTCATCTTCACAAATTATATTTTTCAGTTCCCGTCTTTCTTCCATAGGTCACTACCGAGAAATAAACACGAGTCCACCGAAAATTCCGTGTGTATGTTTACTTTCACTTCTTTAATTTGTGTGTGTTTTCGTTTAGATTGATTTGCATCTATGGTTAAATTTAAAGGTTAGGTTAGAGGGTGTTGGTAGATGATAATATTTGGAAATTGTAGGAAAAAATATTCTGCTCATCAGGTGTTCGATAAAATGCCTAGGAGAACTCTTTTTATTATTTGGATTTAGATACACTATGTAGTTTCTTCAATAATCTTTATCAACCTATAATTTTATTGCCACTCACTTCAATTGCATCCGCATCTATCTTACCCCACCTCTACTGCGCTGTTAAATCTCTTTTCTCACGCGAAACTTCCGTAAAAAAAATTCTATTTTCTCGCATCCTCTCCAACATTTCCATATTTCGTTCAGAGAAAGGAAATTAATTGGGAGGTTGTAATTTGTGTTATGATTTTACATTATAGAACTAAACAATTTTATTAGGCACTTTTTGTTGTCGGTACATTTCGCCATTTATTTCTTGTTTTATATAGCGGGCTTACTTGGTTATACACCATTGAAGAGATTGAAATGAATATAATAGGTTATGTGTCTTCCAACCATACCCTATCTTCAGCAGCAACAAAGTGTATGATTGTGCTTTTTCCTTGATTGTTTGCATTTTATTGATGTTGTACAACATTGGGGATTGATTCACAGTAATTGTAATTTAGTATGTTTGATATAGAAAGGCCTTTAGATCTCATATCTCATTTTTAATTTGTGAGTGTTCTTGTAGAATAACAGATGGTTAAAAGAATAATTCTTACAGAAATACATCTTCATTTTTGTTTTTCAAATCTAAGAAAATTTAACTTGTGTAAATAATTAACTCATATCTTCACCAGACATGAAAACAACTGATTTAGACTTTTTCATAGAACCGGAATAAGAGGACTTGTCATGGATAGATCTTTTAAATCCGAGCTCCCCATTATAACAATCAACGACATCCTCATCGAGGATTAAAGCCTTAGTTGGCGTTACAGAATCATCACCCTACATTGAAAATTTTATATAGATGAAAATTTAGAAAAATATATTAAATACATAAACTTTTATTTCATAATTAAAGACAAATTCTTACATGAATGATGTCACAATCATTAACAGATTCACCAGTGATTTCCTACGGAAAAAAAGTATATACGATGTCAAAAAAAACTAAAACACACAAAAACCCAAGGAATAATAACCTTAATAAAAAAAATTCTAAGAATAAGTAATACATTATACTTAGGCAAAATCAATTTATAACTTAAAGAATTCTAAACACATTGCATGTGTAACTTAACATAGCCACAAAATACCAATTTAAACTAAAACGAAAAAAACTCTATATGTTGAAATATATTAAACAAGAAAATTTATGAAAACAAACATTAATACTATTATTAAAAAATGATTGACACTATAACTAAAGTTATAATAAGCATAACATCCCATAAGCATTAATTTTGTAACGCCCCGAACCCAGAATATATTAATTATATCGGATTCGAAGTGTTATTGTGATCAAAAGTCCGAATTATAAATTTTTTGAAAGGAATATAACTGAAATGAGAGAGAGAAGTTTCATGCAGCGGATAAGTGGGAAGGAATATTATAACGTAAGTATATTTGTATATATATAAAGATGGATAGAGGGTTCTGTATCTTCAGAATAATACACACTGAGTTTGGATAATTTAAACACACGGAAAGAGTATCGTCTTGCATGGCAGTATCGATAACATTTATTGGGAAAATAGAAATAATAGGCATCATTGTTTTAATAATAATATTTTAAGCAAATGGGAGACTTTGTGTCTTCTGTGTCACTGTCCTTGCTCCCCGTAATTGAAATCTGCAAGGGGTTAAGAAAAGGGGGCGTGAGAATTGAATTCTCACTTATGGGTGATTGCAACATCATGGGATTGGTAAATCCGAAATATATTAAGTTATACTCATTGATAAAGTGTTTATTTTATCTAATCAGTTGTCGTATATAAAAGATTATAAAGATTTAAACGCTGATTAAGCATATTTCGCATGATATAATTGAAATAGCACAAGTTGGTTCACATTAGGGCAAAGCCCAAAGTCATATCACACATTATCACAAACTATCAAACCATAAACGTACAACCATTCCACTTCCATCATAGTTACTCTTTTCAACTCCAACCATCAACAGCCTTGATTCCGAGGGCGTCCAACGACAGCTGTCCCCGGAGACCGGAAAAATAATCAACGACCTTGATTCCGAGGGCGTCCAACGACAGCTGTCCCCGGAGGCCGGAAAAATAATCAACGACCTTGACTCCGAGGGCGTCCAACGACAGCTGTCCCCGGAGGCCGGAAAAATAATCAACGACCTTGATTCCGAGGGCGTCCAACGACAGCTGTCCCCGGAGGTCGGAAATCAATACCCAAATCATAACTCCGTACTTACTGATTTTCCATAAAACTGATACAACAACTTCGTTGAGAAAATACTTGACTGATAACTGAACTGATTCATGCTCACGTAAGATGTTTACTCATACAGTGGTGATCGATTCACAAAACAACAGGCTAATATATAACATATGTAGTTATATCACATAATCCAAACTGTTATATAGATAGGTGTTACATTTATGTTGGATTAGATACTTTTGATTTGATTTAGTCGAGTTCAGAAAATACCGGTACGACGTTATTAATAGCAGATCAATCAACGGATCATCACCCACCTGATTGTTCTGAGTTCCGGGAATATTGGGAAGGTAGACAGTCGAGTCCTTCGTGCGTGTTCCGAAAAGTACAGAATCCTAATAAGGAGTATTTCGATTAAAAGATTGACTTTTGAATTTGAAAAGCTTAAGAGCGCGAAACTCGAGGATTGAGTAGGTCGTTGTCTTCAGAAAATTATTGAAAACTAAAGTTTTCAAAGGTTGATTTCAAATTGATAAGTACACCTCTTTTAAAGGGGAGGTGTATTAGGGGAGTGTATTTACTGAAATTGGTGGTGTAACAGGGGTGTATTTACTGAATTTAGTGATGTAACAGAGGGTGTATTTACTGAAATTGGTGGTGTAACAGAGGGTGTATTTACTGAAATTGGTGGTGTAATAGGGGGTGTATTTACTGAATTGAGTGGTGTTCTCAAAAAGGCCTTTTAAGGAAAAATATAATTATTAAACTTGGAAAAATACTTAGAAAAATAAGATTATTACTTAATAAAATTAAAGAAAAGGTTATTCTTTCTTAAGAATTCTATTTCTTGTTTTTAAACGAAAACTTGAATATAAAACTTCACTTTTCTAAACTTATTAAAAGACTTTATTTTTGTGTTTTCTAAAAAAATTCTAACAGGGGTACGAGGTGAAGACGAGTTTCCATTTGTTTACGAAATTTATTCAAAAGTGTTTTTATCCTTGAAAAATATCAAAACAAGGATACTATAGGATTTTGCTAATATCATTATAACACTAAAATAATGATACTAAACATTCATAAGAATAATACTAGTCCTCTAAGTCATTAATACCATACATCTAAAACAATAATATTTCAACATCCAACCACTAATACTAAACACTAAACTAAAAATTTCCAATCTCATGGTTTGTGAAAGAAAATAAAACAAAGAAACAACTATCCAAAAACTCACTTCTAAAGAGTGATACAAGAGGGCTAAGCTAACAATACTAAACAAGTCAACAACTAACACTAAAACATCTAACCAACTAACAGTAAGTTTTCTTTCATTTCTTTTCCTTGTTCCAAGCTTTTTAACAACTTAACAGAATAACCCAAAATCTACCCGAGATGAAAACGAAGATAGAAACCTTACGAGCTTCAGTTTGAGACGTTAAACGGGCGGCCTAACGGCGTCGTTTTGAAACCCGGAAATTGTTCACGAAAATTGGGCAGCCTAACGGCGTTGTTCGGGAATTCGGAAAAATGATTTGGGCAGCCTAACGACGTCGGTTTGAAATTCCAGAAATTTTGCAAAAGCAACCGGTTCAACGGCGTCAAAAATCGATCGGAAATTAAACGAAAAGAAGGTTACGGTTAGAAATTGAAATAGTTCGGTAGTCGAAATCGAATTAAACGGAAATGAATTTCGAAGGAAAGAGGAAGAATTCCATCTTACTGGAGGTGGAGGAAGAGGCGGCGACGGCGGAGCTGGGCTTCGAGGCGGCGACGCTCGGCTTCAACGGAGAGAGAGAGTGAGAGCGACGGGAGCAGGGGAGCTCGGAGCGCGACGGCGGCGGCCTGGCTTCGTCGTGGCGGCGTGCTCGGCGAGGGGTGACGGCGGCGAGCGGGTCGCGGCTGAGCGGGAGGCGGAGCCCCGGCGGCGATGGCGCTCGCGGCGGTGGGAGCTCAGAGGAGCAACGACGTGGGCGGCCTGGGCCGTGGTTGAACGGAGCTCCGGCGGGGTGTGACTGGCTGGGCCACGGCGGCGTGGAGTTTCGTCGGCCGGAGTAAGGAGGCGGAAGGAGGCGGAGGAAGGAGGAGGCCAAAGGAAGGAGGAGAGAATTTTTTAGAGAGAAAAATTGTGTGCGGGAGAAAAAATGAAAGAAAATGAGAGAGGATTTTGGCTTTTTCCCTTTTTATACTAATTCCTTTCAAAACTTATCTACTCCTCAATTCTTATCCAAATAATTTCGATATTTTCGTTCCCAAATGATACGGTTCAGGGATCGTTTGGTTCACGAGTGTAATCCCGATTCAGAAAATAATACAGTTTTTAAACTCAAGTAATATTTTATTGTATTTTGATTTTTTCTCAATAAATTAAACGGATCGAAAATCCTTAATTTAATTTGAATAATTAATTTCTCGTAGTCATTTATTCGTTTGAAAGAATTCGTTTTCTTTCTTCGAATTTAGGAGTTTTATAAAAAGGGTATGTATATTTAAATACGCAAATAGCACACAAAAATAATTAAAATTAAAAGAAACAAAGAAGAGAAAATAAAATAAGGCTTCTAATTAAGAAAAAGGGGTACTGAACGGGACGGGGTATTACAAATTTAAACATAACACCTTATAGAATCATCCTCAAAAGATAAAAAAAAAATATGGGAAGTATCATTTTCTTTGTTGGTCTACTTGTACAAATAGTTTTTATCAGATCTCTTCAAAGAAACACTCAACACCACAAATTTCCAACTGTCATAGAGATGTATAAAAACAGAATGCCTACCATGAGATTCTATGAAACGTTGATCATAACGAACATTAAAAATTTCTCCATTGATTGCATTCTTCAACTGAATAGTAAGACTAATAGATCCAAAAACATTAACTGCATTCCTTGGAAGATTTTGGGATAGAAAGAATAATATATTGGAATTAGAAGTATATACTTTTAAAAAATATGTACATAAACTTTCTATAAAATAAAATTGCATAGAAAAATAAGATATTAAATATAATCAATACATACCAAACAATACATAAACTTAGATTGATGGCAACCCACAAAAACTTGAGAATAATAATCTTTTAGAAAGTTAACTGAAATAGAACAATGTTCTGTTATATAAGATATAAAAAAAATATTAAACAAAAAGATATACATAACAAACAGAAACAAAGTAAAAATATAAAATTACCGTGATTAACATAGCGAGACCACGTAGTAACCTCATAATTATTGTCTATAAAAAAACTGACATTGGATCATAGTCTAATAGACATTGTTATGAATTCTAATAGATCAATGAATTATTCACCATCCGGAGAAAAGACTGTTGTTCTTGGCGGAGATATCAGACAAATACTTCTTATTATATTAAAATGAAAAAGGGAAGATGTTGTTCACTCAACAATTAACTCATCTCATTTGTGGGGACACCACAAGGTAATATTATATATGACAATTTTGTTTTGATTATCTTTTTTCAAATTTATTAACCCGTATTATTAATTAATAATAATTATTTTTTGCAGTGATAGGTACTCACATTGACAAGGAATATGAGGTTGGATTATAAAATTCATGTGTCAGTTCAAGCAATAGTGAAGTTGCTGAATTTTCTAATTGAATTCTAAAAGTTGGTGATGATAACCTTGGAGATGGCAGGGATGATTTTGCTGATATTGTTATTACATCGAAAAATTTGATTTATGATTATATTGGTCATATTTTGGCTATTATTAAAAGTATTTATTCATTTGTGGAATATGTACTACGCACACATAAATACTTTGAAGATAAAACAATACTTGCATTTACGCATAGAGATGTGGATTGACAAAGTCCTGAGATGGAGGTAATGGAGAGTTTATTTTTTAAACTCCATCAAGTGTTCTCGAGTGTCGAGCCATCATTTAGTTCTAAAGGAAGGTGTTCCAATTGTTCTTCTCAGTAATATTGGCCATAAATCAGGATTGTTTAATAATACAAGAATGATTGTTACTAGGCTGGGAAATCACATAATAAGAAGAAATCATTTACGGAAGAAACATTGAGAATATAATTTTAATCCCAAGAATGACATTGAATAATTTAGATAATTTTCCATTTACTGTATTTTGCAATGACTATTAATAAAAGTTAATAACATACTTTAGTATAAAGTAAAAAAAAAATTATCTGTATTACTTAAAAATCTTTTGAAAATTAATTTAACTTGTAAAATTCGCGGGGCTATAACTATATATATATATATATATATGCAGTCATCCGGTTTTCTTTTTAGTGGTTCAATTGGTCTAACCAATAACCTAGTTTATTGTCTGGTTCAATGGCCATCGGGTTTAAAAACATTGATTATCACCACACAAGGCCAATATATACAAAAAAAAATTCTTTCTTCAAAGAACAACAAAGGGAGAATAAGATATCTTCAAATTTCAAATCAAGGATAGAGCATTAATTAATATTTGCGATATATAATTTATTTTTCCTAATAATTTATTGATTAATAAAGAGGTGCAGTTATTTTAAAATGATAGTTTAGGTTTGATATATTTATCTAAATATGTGTAGTATTTTTATTTTTGCTGATCAAAATATTTTTATAATACGTTTGTTTAGTTTTAGTATAAAATTATATCTTCAGGATCATGCTTTCTAAATATATGTTTGGATATCAAGAGAGGGAAAAAAAAAGTAAGAATTGAAGATTTAATTCAAAGTCAAACTAGTGATATACATAAATATTTTACTTCTAATAAACAAGTGGTCGTAGACAAAAACAGTGAAGTTGAGACATTGTTGGATGAAGGAAAATGTGAAAATTTTGCAGAAAAAAATTGGAAGGGGATAATGAACTTGATTTCGAAGAAGTGACTGAACCTATGACACAAATGCATCAAATGATAAAGAATAAGTTATTGAACATGAAAAAGATGGTAATTTTGTTCAACATCAGAGTATAAATCAAAAGAACGAACATTAATATTGATGATCATGTATTGTAGAATTATAAGACGCCTAACATTATATCTCGAATCAAATTTATAATTGTTACAATTAACCCTACAAAGGACGAGAAAAGACAAAAAAAAAAAAATATGCAAGTCTTATTTGTAACCATAATATCTATTGTAGATATGTGTGAAACATCATAAAATATCCACTTTGAAACTTTTAACGAATTCATAATAAGATCTTGCATATTTATTTAGTTAAATGCAATCACATCATTCCAATTCTTTTGAGATCATGGTTAGATATTACTAAAAAAACAACAAAATATGAATTGTGAATATTAAATAACAATTATCAAATCTTTTAAATAATTTTTTTTATATATTTTTATTTCCAATGATATAATAATATTTCAAGCTTAAGGGACAATGTATACCTAAATAACACGTTGTTGGTTTATATATGCACCAATGATGACTTACAGGTGACAGAAATAATAATAAACAGGAAATAAAAAATTGAATATTTCTATTCAATTATTTATTTCAGGTTAAAACAAAAAAGAATCTTCAATCACCGGAATCAAACTCAGGACAACAGGTTCACTGAACAAGAATTTGCAACCACAAACTTGAACAGACAACAACCTCGATAAAAAAATAATCACGAATAGAATGGAAAAAATCGAGTCAAGGTATCACATTTTCCCACAAAAAAAATATGTTCCGACTAGTGCACATTGTATGACGTGATGTTCCAAGAGGTAAAACGACTTTCCTCTTTTACACGAGTTGCACTACTGCATTTAAAAGCACCAACGAACAAAAGTTGGAAAGTAGAAAAATGGACCGTGTTCTATGAATGTATGTATGCAAAAATATATGATTGGATGCAGGATACAAGATTTTTCTGTGTGTGAACTTTCATGTGGATATGATTCCTATTTATAGGCTTTTAAGCCACTTCAATTGGGGAAAGTGGACTTAACATGTTGATTAATGGGGGCATAAATTCCTCTGGTAACCGCCCATCATTTCAGGCGAAACGTCCGTCTAGGTTCGTTCTCAAACATTCCACACGCTTATTTTTTTTGTTGCCATAAATCACGGCCGCTGCCACCAATCACGCCAAATCAGATACCCTATCTGACAATTTCGATATGTTATCACTGATAAGCATATTTTCTTATTCGAATAGTTGGGCCATATTTCTAGAGGCCCAAAAGAAAAATTATCCAGACCCAGACCCAGACCAAGGCCCAAAGTCCAATTATCAAGATCCAAGGCAAAGGCTCAGGCCCTCGGATACGGGCACGGACATGGGCGGTCGGGAGAGAGGGCGACGACGCGCATGTGGTCCATAGGAGTATTTCCTTAGACACTATTGTTTGAGAAAAACATAACTCATTCTTATTAATAAGAAGTTAAATCTTTCCACATTATCCAATGTGAGACAATTAACTCTTAAGATAATTATTCAACCTTTAACATTCTACTGCCATTAAATTTTTAATGCCGTTTCAACTTCGTATATTAATTTCTCACTCAACAAAAATCGGTTTTGAGATTCCAAATATACCATGATCATCTACTCGGAGAGCAAATCGATCATTCGACATTTAATTTTCTAAAAATTAAACTTTTACCAATTATTTAAATTATTAAACGTGAGCATTACACAACCTCAATTAATGATAAAATAAATAATATTAAAACAAATTTCTCCAACAATCCCCCACATGAGTGGAAATTAAGTCTATAGTTATGCAAAACTACATTCCAGTACACAAGAGACCTGATTGCTTCCGAATAGGGAGTTTGAGCTTTGAACCTTCCTTAGTCAAACACTATCGAGTATATCAGCGATCTAGTGGACATGATGTCTTGAACCATTCCACCTTAGTGTATAATGAGACAACAATGTCAACACAAACATATCTCAAATGCATTTTGTTCTCGTGGTTTTTCCATCTCGGCCCTGGACCCTCTTTTATTCATAAATCTTTATCGAAGCGGTCCACACTTCTTACTACTAGGTTGCACCACGTGCGTTGCACGTCGGAAAAATATTTTTTTTAAAATAATTTGATCAATAATATTGGATCTCTTAGTTGATGTATCTAACCTTCAAACAAGAAATTTGAATCATTGTCGGGTGAGCGCTATTTATAACTTTAGATGATGTGTTTAACAAATAACAATAAAAAAACTTAGAGTTATTATCGAGTGAACGCTATTTATGGAAAAAAGGATGAAATCAGAGGTCCAGAGGAGGTTTTCTGAATGGAGTTTTTGTTTTTTGTATTTTTAAAAAATTTGGTATGGTTTTTATATTGTAATTTTCGTATCCTAAGTCCTTTTTTTCTTTTTCCCAGTGGTAGAAAACCTTTTTTTTTTCATTGTCTTACTGGTCCAATTTCCACTGTTTTCATAAAGCTGATAAAGTGTGGTTGAATAATTTTAGTTAGATTTTTCATCTTTTATAAAGTGTCATATTAGGATACGATAAATATTAAATAAGAAATTTTGAGATTATTAATACGCTAAGTGCGACCCTTAAATAAAATTTATTTTAAAACTTCCTATTTACATCAGAATTTCTTTGTACACAATATTTTTTGTTTGTCGGTTATTCTTTGCCTTGATCAACACTTTTGTATCTTCTAGGGAAATTCCCCTCGAAAGTGCGACATATAGCTGTCCATGGGAGAATACATGTTCGGGTAGGTAGACTCCAACTTTTTGAATTGTTTGCCCTTAAGCTTTGTTTATGGTCATTGCAAAACAACTTCGAACAGGGAATTGTTTGCGAATGAATTTGAAAGGGTATCCCTCATCGTTTGCTAGGCTCATCGGTATGCGAGGTATGAATACTTGCTTTCCGTGCTGCTCCCCAGTTGCAATTTCTGCATGAATCAGGTTTCTGGTGAATGCTGTTCGACTGAACTCGTTCTCGTGTCCGTTTGCTGGATCCAAATTTCTCAACAGCATAATAGGACCATTTTGTTTAAGCAGTAATCGATGGGGAGGAATACCATTGAGAAGCAAAGTGTTGAGAAATTCTTCTTGGTAGTAGTTCCCTGTATCATCCACTGTTGTGTCGAAACTAACGAATTCTTTTTTTTTTCCCTGGAAATTGATCGATCATTTTCTGGTTAATTTCATCAACATACTCATTCTTGGTCGACAAAATTGCTCGCTGAGTTATGTATTCTGACGACCCTGCTCTTATCTCCAGTTCAGAGTAGATTGCCTTTATCAAAGAATCTTCTGGAGTAACGTCCACCTCAGGGGTAACAATTATTTGTTTGGGCATTATGATGTAGTCTTCTCCTGTTGTGGGTTCAGTCTCATTTCCTATTCTGAGCAAATATTCAACAAATTATGGATCCCCATTTGCCCTCATGTTCATTTTCAGTTGCAGAACTTCCATTTCGGACCATAAGTATGAGCGCGCCAGGCTTTCGTTTATAGTTTGTTATCTCGTGCCCTTTGGAACAACTGGAAGTACTTGTCTGAAATCTCCTCTAAATACAATGATCTTTCCCTAAAATGGTGTAGAATTATCCATTATATCCCGAAAGGTTCTATCAACTGCTTCAATGGTTGTTCTTTTCGCCATTGGCGCTTCATCCCAGATTATAAGTGATGCTCTTCGAATGAGTTCGCTGCGACTGCTTTGCTTGGGTATATGATAAACCGTTGTTTCGTCTATGTGTAGAGGAATGTTAAATCGTGAGTGTGCGGTTCTGCCTCCCGGTAGTATAGATGAAGTAACTCCTGAAGTCGCTGTTGCAAGCATTACCATTCCTTTTTGTCTTAGATCTGCCATTATTGCTCTGTACAGGTATGTTTTTCCTGTACCTCCAGGTCCATCGATGAAAAAAAGACCGCTTTCATTGTTCTCGACTCTCTCTAGTATGACTTCGTATGCTTGTTTTTTATCACTGTTTAGATTCTGAGACGCTTCAGTGTCCTTCTGCGGTGTTATGATTGATAGTTCATCCGTTATTTCCTTCGACAGTATGATAGTCGACCCTTATTCATCGTTTGAAATCTTTGGCAAGTCATATGTGGTTATTCTTTTGCCCATAGATTCAAGGAAGGATTCGATATCTCGAAGCGCGCGGTTTTGCCTTTCTTGGATGGTGGAGTTACCTTGTCTTTCAAAATCTTCAGACATGGGGTCAAAGTATAACTCCCATAATTTTCTAACATCGAGGGCTCGCAATACGTTAAAATCGTTGTGAATAGTCTCCGGAGTTCATGAGGCATCTTGAAGTTCGATGCTTCGTCCAAGCTTTCGATAATGCTTTGGTCCGATTCTAAAAGCCCTCTCTTTTGTGCTGCTTCTTTAAAGGTCCAATACTGAACATTTCCAACTTTCATTAGGTCTTCAAATGACTCCGGTCCTGGAATGTTGTTCAGTAGTATCCTTTCGTAGTATCTTTCACCTTCGGCTGGATTGGCGCTTGCTATCCTTGAGACGACGATTCCTCTCAGTCTCTTTGTCCACTTGCGGGTTTGTTTGTTCCACACATAATGCTTTGGAAATTCTCTATACAAGAGTTTTTTTGCGGCCTCATCACCCTTGTAAATTTTGAAAAATTCAGTTAGCATTGTCTTGGACGTATTTTCATCTTGAACAACCCTACGCAAGTCTTGCTTCTCCCAGTACGTCACCAATTGTTGGTTTGGAAGATGCAGTTGGAGCGTTATCACTGGAGGTGATATCTCGTTCAGTGGGAACTCATACATTCTCCACATAGCTTCTTGCGCTGACACCCATCGTGCGTCTTGGAACTCTTGAATTTCGTCAACTGTTCCATGCTTATCATCCCTAGACACATTCACAGCTGCTCTGTCGTGGCCTTTGTAGATATACTTGTATAAGTACTTAACTGCTTTTAAACCTGAGCAAATCTCTACGTTGATATGGCAGTCATATCTTATCAGCAAGAAAGGATTGTATGGAACGACCCACCTGTTATCGAGATCTGCATTTCTTTTCCGTACCTGTGGTAATTGGTTATTGCGATTTGTTCTTTTAAAGTATTTTTTATTTTTTAAAATAATTTAAAAAAATACTTGTGCTCCATTGTTCCTTCTTCGATAAAGTGGGTATGCGTCTTTTCCTTGGATAATTTTTTTGGAGAACTGTTGTGGGTATTTGAACTGGCATTTTTGGTTCACCATGCATGGACATTTTGTATTGAGGTTTCCGCATGGTCCATGTAGCATGTGTTTCACTACAGCTTCATGCAGGGGGGGATCCACCCTTTTGTCTGGAATTTCAGCACTCACAAACTTGTCATACTGATCAACATTCATTAATTTATCTTCTTTCTTTAAGATTATCAACATGTGAGCATGCGGCAATCCTCTCTTTTGGAACTCAATAACATATACAAACGCTGCGACCTTGCCAAATATCTCTTTCTTTACAATCTGGTCCTTGAGATCCATGAGTTTTCCTTTAAAAACTCTCGCTGTGAGATCCGGCCTATCCTGGGACGTTTGACCTGGAAGGAGTGCATCTTTTATTTCTTTCCATTCAGAGTTGCATGTCATTGTTAGGAAAATATATGGTTTCTTGAATTCCTGAACTAATGGCATTGCATCCAAATACCGTCGGCGCAAATCTCTTGGCCCTCCGATAAAGGTTGGGGGCAGGACCTTTCTTAATCCAATTTGGTCTCCTCGTGTTTCCCCTGCATTGACAATATCAATAATTCCTTGGTAAAGTTCGGAACGAATTTAGCTCTGTTGGTTCCTAAAGAAGTAAAGCCTAGTTGTTTCTAACTTTATGTACACATCAACCACAAACTGTTGTAAAAGTCTTCCTGCTCGCAGGAGAGTAGACTTGTTTCCTGGTCTGATTTGCAGTTTGTAGCAATAATATTCTCGACATGAAACATTTGATTGTTGTCTTTGTGAGACTCCTGAGGCAAAAAAATTATCTATGTCATATCATGTTTGTGGTTTTGTATTAAATATTTATTGACTTGGAGCTCTAACAATTTTAAAGCGATGTTTACCTAGGTGTTGATTCCCAATTATGTCTCCTGCTCTTGTGATCTCGGTTGCTGGTTGGGAGCTGGGAGGAAGTTCTCCTTGCTGGTTGTTGCTGATTGTGCTTGGAGACTGTCTCTTTATGTTTTGGCACCAACCAGACTCCCCTCTTGGAAATAGCAAGGGATACTGAAGTGAATCATAACAACTGAAGTAATGTTGTATCCTATGTTTTTTTCCTGAGTGTGCATGTATAACAATTTCTCTTTCGAATGGTATATGTTGGTTGTTTCCTTAAACCCATATGGCTACCACCTGTTCTTTTGTTGGAGTGTTGTATACACGTTGATCAAGGTTAATGTTGCATGCTATCCGAAGTTCTACTTCCTCAAGGGATGGTTCATCGTCGACGCTTCGAAAAAATCGAGCGTAAGGATTTCCTTGCATTATGTTTACAAGTTTCTGAATTATAGGCTTTTCTAGCTCTGCCGCCCTCAACATGTTAAACCTGTTTTCCACTTCATTCTCAGTATCGTAGAAGTAGAGTTGAAAATACTTTGGTTGTTGTGATGGTAGGAGAGCGGGAAGATTATGATATGCTTGACCTTTCACCCTGAAGGGGTAAACTCCTTTATTTAATGTTGCCAGCTCCTTATCATAATGCACTCCAAATGAGGTGAATGAGAACATACTGTTAAACCCTCTAATATTTTTTCTGAAGTGTCCCCCTTCGTCGGTTTGAGAGTTAAACAAGTTGAACAACTCTTCAGGGGCTTCGGGTTCCACAAGATGAACCTATTCAATATTTCCAAAAAAAAAAAAACAAAAAAATATGTGGTTAGAAAGGAAATTTTTAATTAGATTTAGGCATTTGTTAGGTGGTGGTAAGTTGTTACCTGACCGTTTTGACAACAGAATGTTGGTGTTTCATTTGCAAACTTTTTTGCCCCGCAATATCTGCATGGTTCCTTTGTTTTTAGAACGTGGATTGGAGAGGAATATGATGTTGACGGATTTGATTCGCCTAACTGGCGTCTTTTCCTATTTTCATTGTTACGTTGAATCTCTAGTCTTCGCTGGTCTTGGGAGAGCATTGAATATCTTGTTCTTTTTTGTTTGTTTTCCATGGTGGTTATCAGTGAGGTCGATTCACTGTAAATTATCATTAAAAGGGATATGAAATTATGAAAGCATTATAATTGTTAATCGATGTTATTGTAATGCAGTATGAAATTTTTTAGAAGTTAATTTTAATTGCTAATTCATAGTAGTTTTTGTTTAATTTTTATTATTCAATATTTCGATAACTATGCTAAACAAAACTGACATTCTAACTCAAAATATTAAATCTAATTTTATACAAGTTCATTAAAAATAAATTGGTGTGGACCAAGAAAGAATCATAATGTTAGAACGATCGCCTGAGTCCGCTAATAAAAAAAATTGGAATGGTCGTGTGTTGTTAAGTTATCCCCAAAAAGAGAAAAAATATTTTATAACTATTAAAAGATGTGGAGATTTTTTTTTGTTATAGTTATTAATATAATTTATAAATAAGAGCAACTACTTTTTTTTTTTACTTAGGATGCCGATGAAATCTTGGAATGAGTGAAAAACACGGTGAAATCAATTCAGCTAATAAATGAATATGTCCCATATGGCATGTGAAAAACTATATCTTTATTGGGCTTATTCCTTTTCGATTCTTTTGACCCTACAAGAATTAATTTACGAGAGATTAGAATATATGAAATTATTAATAATTCCATGAAAATTTAAATGCAAATATTGAGAGATAAGTTGTATGGTTCAAATTTTATTTCAACGTTTATTTTTCCACCTAAAAATTTCCTTTATTTCTTTGAAAATATCCTTTGGTACAAATAGAGATTTTTTTTACTTGGATATTGTATGATGTTTTATAAAGTGAGTATTTTTTTAAAGATATTGATATAAATTAAATTATTTATAAGTTTTGTGTATTGAAGTCATAAATAAAATGAACATTAATTTTTTTTTTATAAATACTTTAAAGAGTAGTTTTATATAAGACCGTTTGATCGGTCTAATTCTGTCATACATGTCTATATTTGATTCAAATAAGCCCTTCCCCCAACATACTCTACAAGAAAAAGAAAATTTCGTCTAAAATATTTGTTAACATGACTACAAATTCTAAACAAAAAATTTTGAGGTAAAGATTGTCTACAATTTGCCTAGAATATTTTTTAATTATATAAGCATCTTCTTTTTTACCTATAAAAAATTTGCTTACGAAATTTTTGTAAGCAAATTATTTGTAAATTTGTAGGATAATTATTTTGCAGGTAATTATTTAGTTTGGAATTTTATTTCATAAGCGAATTATTTGTTGGTTGATGAATTAAGATATCTTTGATAAAAAAAGTTGAAGTCAATGCCCACTGCAGGATTTTTTTTTGTTGGAAATTGATCACATAATTCATTTCCAAGCAATTTGATTAATAACAATATATTGAGCAGGCCCATTCAGAATTTAATTAATGCCCCGACATTGTAGGGCTTGGAATATTGGGTTTCGAAGGTGGGCCTATAACACTTTTTTTTTTCTTTTCTTTTTAAAAAAATGAAATTTGGACCCCTAATAATTTTACTTCACCGAATCAGATACCAGGCAGTTTTATGAAGTGGCATTTTAGAAAAAAAAACTAATGAGTAGGTTGTTCTTTTAATTTGACATACCCTGTTATGAACCAACCCTGGTGAAATTTAAAGGATAGGTATAACTTTTCATTATTGTTTCCTGTAGCATCCAAGGCTCCCGGCCTGCTTATCCATTGATAACTTACAGAAAAGAGAAAACTTATTACCTTTTGTGCCCAAAAAGTGTAGCTATAAGCAAATAAACAACTTAAAGATTACAGGTTTTTCAAATATTCCTACTACCCCACAATCCAATCATTTTCTCTAAACCACTCTGAATTATTATGAGCTTCTTATAAAGCCAGGTATATATAGCTCCTTACAGCATCCTCTATAGAGTTGTTTTATATCAATTGAAATTAATTCGAACTAAAAATCTAGTACTCAATCTTAAAATTCCTACGCAATGGTCATGAAAGTGAAAGCAATGGATAATTAATTTTCAGAAATACCTATGGCAGTTGCAATATCATTTACAATCTTTTTCGGGGCATTATCCACGATCTCGAGCGGGATACTTCCTCTAGCCCCTTCGACTGCTCTATATTTTTCCACAACAGCCCAGCACGTTTGGGGCGACTCAGTTTAGCCGGTAATAGATGATTCAAAGAGAGAGAGCTATAGTTTTTGTAAAAGTCAGTTAACGTTTGATAGAAAGGAGGGATGAGAGGAGTAAATTGAGATTCCCAACTGTTATGAGAAATCGGATTGGTGCTCTACGAAGATTTCAAAAGTTTTAGAGAGATTTATGATAGCCAATTATGATCATTAAAGAATTCTTATTATTCATTATTACTAATATTTAATTCCCAACTGTTTAATTTGAAATGCTTCCAGTAAATTTGTTGGAATGATAATAAGCAAAAAGTGGAATGATAATCGGATCGTTACTTGATGTTAATCTTCATTCTGCATATGAAATTTCGAGAGTAGAAACCATGCGGTTTGTCTTCACACGCAATCAGTAAATGAAGAAAGCAGGCATCGTTCTAGAAGTGGGATATTACATATCTCATTGTTATTTCACCTTCGTTTTCTCAGTTGCACAATTATTGCTATATGTATAATTGTTATTGGGAAAGGCACCATTGTCTGTGCTCTAGCTGTAGTGCTGCTATGTTGTATCTATATGTTCTTGAGCCCTACATACTGCCCAAACTTTTAAAAGGGCCAACAATTAGAATACCAAAGTCGGTGATGCAAATGTCATTTTATTTACGTATTTGCAAAAGTAGATTATAAAATCCCAAAATATCATGCCGAAAGGCCATACATATTGCCCTTTAGGGTGGGTTTTTTGGATTTTAAAAATTCGGATTCAGATCCTGTATTTTAAAATTTATTTTAGTTTGAATTTTAAAATTAGAGTTTTAAAATTTTAATTCTGCATTTTTATAACATCATTTATTTTTAGATCATAAGGTCAAAATATATTTTACTCAAAATCTAAAAAAGAGAACACCGATTTTAAAATCTCCTGAATTTAAAAAAACTACTAATTTTATCGATGTTTAAAAGTCATTAGAAAAAACATCAGTTGGGGTGTTCAATTTGACGATCATTTCACAAGTCATTTGCTTTTTCATTATATCATATAAACCTTAGTAAAATTCATCGCATAAAACTTACTCCATTTTTATATGCAACTTCCTGCCATAGTCGTTGGGTAAGAGTCTAACTAAAATAGTTCAGAATTTGAACGAAGAATATTAATGATCTCTAATTATTAGAGCCATGATGTGCACATGTGATAATGCATCTATGGCATAATTTCAAACATCCTCCATTATTTTGAAATCTACTCCGCATACCTTTTTCTTCAAGAAACATAAATATAGTTGATGTAATGATCAATTATTGCTAGCTATTGTAAATTCGATGGACTTTCATAAAGGGGGTATGAAATAAAAATTGTTCTGCCTTTTTTGGACATTCACACCACCTTTCTTTAGCGAAAGGGTATGAAAATATCTGTTACACACTACCGCGTGACAAAGGAGTGGAACAAGCGAGGTTAAATTCGGGCTCTTTTGGAATTTATTATGCAAGAGCCATTGCGAACATCCGCCTCTTAACCGAAAAGAGAAATAAAATATCCCCTTAAAATTGCCATAAATTATTGTTCATTCATTCAAGAACATTGGTAAAGATTTGTATAGCATGCGTAGCTCTTTCCCCCTTAAAATTAAATCAAATAAAAGGAAAATATAAATATGCATTAAACAAAAATATTTATTTTCAATAGTCTAGGGGCTTTATATGCCCATCCAAACTTCGAGGGATCAAAATAGCTTAAACATGTTTGATCAGGCAAAACCAAGTATGGCCATAATTCAAAACAACCCAAGTTCTTTTAGCAACTACTCAAATTCTATTATTTGGGATCAACAAAGTTCTAGGAATTCTTTATTTGAGGAAAATAAGTGGAAAAGGGATAAAATCTTGCAAAGGGCTCGTGGAAATTTCGTTGACCCAACGACCTTTTTTCAGCTTAGCTTTGGTGCTTGCGCTTCTTGGAAGAGGATTCATCTTCCAAAACTTCTTTATCAACTTTAAGCACTTCCTCTGCGATGATATTCTTTTCAGCCCTTTGTTCCGTATTTTTAATGTCCATTTTCGCCAAGAATTTAAACTCCTTGTCTTCACACCTAATTAGTTGTTTGTAGTAGGGGTAGTGGTGTTTCTCCTTATCCTAAATTAAATTATGGGATCAAAATTTGAATCTAAAAAAATTAAAACCTCACAAATCATGAAATTTAAAGCAAACTTACCGATAAAAGATACTCAACAAACGGAGTAACAGGACACCCAACAATGGTCTCCGTAACTTCGAACAAAGTAACATAGGCTTCTTCCTTGTCATCGGTGACAAATAGCCTTAATCGGTAGTACCTTGAAAAGGTGGAACTTTTGTTCTTGCATTTGGAGCACTCCGCTGTTTTGTTGCTTCCAAGTGGGTCTACGCGTGAATTGCAAGTGTTGCATTTTTCATACCAAGGGTTGTTTTTGTTCAAAACTTTTACCACCCTCGCAACAAATGTGCAATAGGTTGATTCCACTTGGCTCGCTATAACCCTTGGTAAGGTAACTTTCTCTGCTTCCACCATTCTTTTGGACGGGCCATGGAGTGTATCCGCTCCTTCTCTAGCATTGTTGAAAACCTGATAACTGTACTGACAAAGTTATGAGTGCATATAGGGAGAGCTTTGTTTAAATTTTTTAATGGATTATTTTTAATATGGGTTGCCACCTTTGCTTGAAGTCCTCACTATCTTCGTACTTTGGATTGATGTCCATAACGTTACAGAGGATGCAGGTAATTTTGTCTCTCCTATGATGGGAAAATTAGAATAATCTGTTAATTGAATCTCTAGTTAATAAAGGGGTATTGAATTTTTTTTGGGAGGGAAAAATGCAGTACCTCCGAAGTTGTTCAAAAGCACGTTGAAAACGGCTACAATTGGCTTTAGGGTCAACATGGACTCCAATATTTCTCCTTCATTCAGTGCCAAATCTCCCCATAGTTCTATTGTCATTACGTTGGAACTGTTGATTTTAAAGTGCGAAAATTATAGCTTGGGCTTATAATTAACAAAAAAACTACTTTGGGACATAATTAATTGTGCATTGTAAGCAAGCAAGCAAGTATTTTAGAGTCATACAACAATTATCGCATAAGACAATGTCGTATGAACTCAAAAGATGTTAATATCAACCATAAAAGTGCATGCAATGGATGATCTTGACATATGTATTTATATATCTAATCAATATATCTATCTATCTATGTGCGTCTTTACTATTCTCAATTATATTTTCAAATTGTGCATTGTAAGCAAGCATTTTAGAGTCATACAACAGTTATCGTAAAAGACAATATCGTATGAACTCACAAGATGTTAATTTCATCCATAAAAGTGCATGTAATTGATGATCTTGACATATGTATTTATCTATGTAATCAATATACATATCTATCTAGGTGCGTCTTTGCTATTCTCAATTATTTTTTCAAGTTCCACACTTTATTACTAATGCCATTTGTTCGACCGATGCATAAGGGGATATGGATGCATTAAAATTAGATTGCCTAATTAGCTTAAAACAATAGGAGCATACAAAAAAAGATTAGAAAATAATCACAGATTTCAATCCAAATGAAAAAATAGTTGTCCATAACATCAAATCAAATATAAAGAAATTTTTTTACCAATTCTAAGAAGAGCCATGGCTCAAAATAATAAACTGTAATAATTGGAAATAAATAAAATCAGGGAAAAAAAACCCATCCAATTCGAAAGGGGAAAAAGGTTTAATCAACAATTTTAATTAATAAGAAAACCATCTAAAAAAAATTCAACTAAATTAAAGTTGTTTTAATGCCAATCAAAGTTCAATTTTTCATTTTCCATGACTTTGCAAACAGATGACGTGACAGTTTTAGGATACATCAGCTAACACATCTAAATGATTGACTTAGTAGTAGTTTTAAAAAATGAAAGCTTTGTATCAAACATGAAAATTAATTGGAAACATAACTACCTTAAAGTCGACTGAGACTAAAAAATTCAGTTTTTAATACTTGCAGCATAATTCAAATAGGTTAATTACAACAAGCTACTGCAACAGCATCACATTTCAGAACAATTTATTAAATCCTATCACGAAACACCCAACATCGCTCATATGAAATGAAAGATTCAGGTTCCCGAAACTCGATTCAAATATGGGGGAAGGGGGGCAAAATTTATCAATTGTTGTCTAGATTCTAACCGCTAATCCATTAGGACGATTTCTCGTTTGTGCGTGATTTTGTCAAGGAGCTTTCTTCTGACAACATAAGCTGGTCTGACTTTGACAACCATACCGAATACATCTACACAGTTTAAGTAGCAGACGAAATTACAAAATAGAAAATGGAAATTGACAAAAAAAATTTAAAAAATGGGGAAAAGTTTAGATACCCATCATCCTCTGTCGTTTTGAAACCTCTTCCACATCATTCAAGGGGACAAAAGTAGTTCTTCTTATGAAGTGGATATCCTCAGTAGATGCTTCTACTTCCATTTTGGAAGTGAAGACTATTTCATGTTTTTCATTAACATTATCAAAATTTCTATTCACTTGTTTAACATTTCCCCGGCGGATGACATAACTTTTACCACTCTCAAGAATCTCGGTGAACTTGTCAATGAGATCATTGTACAATATCGCGAGTATCATTGTTCCCTAATTAGGGAAAAAAATGGGTTAGGAAAAAAAAAAGGCTGGGAAATTTAAACGAAAGTTCTAAAAATTAATCATGGCAAAAAAACGAACCTCCTTGTCAATTAGGAAGATTTTCACAGCGTCAGTTGTTTTATTTGTGCTGTAAAATGTTTCCCTGCTGGTCTTCCGAGCAAGCCTAACAGTTATGGACCACTCTTCCTTGTACGCTATTAGCTCCCTTATGAGTTTGCTCTCCATTTGCTGATAAATTTAAACCAATTAAAGAAATTCAAAACGTCACAAAGGAAGCTAGGTAGTAACTAAAATTCTAAAGAGTCATTAACACAATTCAAATATGTTTCAGCCAATTAGTTGAAAGGTTAAGTTTAATTCAAATTTCTAAAGAGATCTTTGGACAATTTCACATTCAGTTTCAACAACCAATAAAAAGGTCTAACGTTTTTAAAACTTGGAAAAAAAATCCACGAAAAGGAAGGATAACGGCAGCATAAACATGAACCTTACTGAGAAGCTTGAAGATGATGTAGAGTTCCAAGGGAAAGCAGAGAAACTGAAGGTTAGATAAAGCGATTTTAAATATCTTGGAATCAACTTTATATAAAGGTTAAGAATTAGGCAGGAAAGCATATTGCATTTATGGTTAATAAAATAGAATTAAGAGAATGAGAATTTCAAGAGCCCTAAAAAATAATAATTAACCAAAATATCAAGATTATATAGCTTCTGCAGGAGTTACAAAAAAATAATTTCAGGCCCTAAGTAAGGGGGCAGGTGAAAAGATTGGATTAGAGAGATTTATTTCTAAAAAATTGTCTTAAATACAAGTTAAGATGGTGGAAGATAAACAGGTGCTAATAAAGGATAAATAACTAATTTCAGATAGAGGTGAATTACAAGAGATAAAAATATAAGAAGATAGTTTATAAAATTAATGAATAGCCAATAAATCAGAAATTTTGAGCTGGAGATAAAAAGTTAGTCACTTATTGTAATTAACTGCCTTAAAATGGCAGAGAAGCTGAAAGGTTTTCTGATGGTAAAGAAAGGGAAATAAAAAATGGTAGAGGGGCGGAGAGGTACTCTGTTGGTAGAGAAATGGTAATAAACCAAAACCAGTTGGATGAATATATTTGAAAATACCTCACTATTTTTATTTTAATAACATTTTATATTAAATCCATGAAAAAAGATTAATTTTAGAAATATGGGAATTAATCGTAATCTCATTATTTTTTACAAACCTGGCCTGTTTCCACTTTGAGTGGGAAGAGCAGAAGATTAAAACTACATTCACTTATCCTGCTGATTTTTTGGACTTGCTAGTCAGAAACATACTAATCACTTCTCATATTACCTGACTTTCACCATAAACCCTTCATTGACAACATGAAAAATTCATACAAATACACAGAGATATTAGATCCAATAAGTCAATAAATTTCGCCCAAGTAAGGGGGAAAGTAAACGATTTTCTCTACCTCTCAGCCTCTTTTATGACCCATTTTAAAACGATCTCAAATGAGACCAAATGTAAAACGAACTTATCATCGGAATCGGCCCAATTATCCGATTCATTAGCAAAAGATTAATTAAGAAAATATTTACAGGGGTAAAAGATTCGTGTCAAAGTATAATATGTAGTTCGATTAAATGGATGGATAAAGATTCATACAGCAAAGCCAATTTCCCAAAAAAAAAAATATATATGTATGCCTCAGAAATAGGGAGGAGGGCCAACTTTTCACAATTTATGTAGTTTAGAGAAATATTGCACGGATTATGAGATACCTGCATTGAACGTTGCAATGCCCTCAAATCAGCTTTCTCTGCTACAAGTTATTGATTTTTTGCTTCATAAGCATCCACTTACAAGCATGAAATGTCATGCATCAAATTCAAAGTGCACAAGTCAAATTAGTCGAGCACGACTTACAATCATTTTTGTGGAATTCATTACCAGTCTTCTTTCCATTCCATACCCCCCCCCCCCCTGCCGGCCTTCTTTCTATTGTCAAGATGTGACAAATTAGAAAAGAAATTACATATTTAACAGAAGCTAAAATCAGATGTTCACCTGCAATAAACTCATAATTTCCATGCCAGACCTAGATTCCTTCCTTTTCTCCATTAATACTTGATTAAGACGTTCCTACAACACATTCAATGACTCAATGTTTGTTATTTGCATTCGCCCCTTCATAATTCCTTAGTGACGTGTCCACTCTCAAAATTATATATATAAGGCTAAAAGCAAACAAAAACATCATACCTGCAACTTCAAATACTTCTTTTCTTTTTTCTTCATTTCGTGAACTTGCTCAATCCACACTTGCTGTTTAAAAATGCATATTTGATAAAAATAATTATGATACAGATAAGATGAAAGGCTCAGTGTGATTAAGAAATGAAGGTAAAGTGTAAACCTGATTTCCCAAAACTATATTTTGAAACTCATCTCGCTCCTGCTGCAACTTATCAATTTGGGCCTTGTAAGCTGCAACATATTTAGCTTCCTAAAGATGGATTTTTAGCAAATCAGCAAAAACAAAGTCTATCTTCCCAATTTATTTCAACAGATAATTCCCTTAGTAAAATGTACAAAACTATTTTTTTACTGACTGCAATTCATAAAGAGTGCAAGTATTTTCAAATTAACAATTGAAGACAGATGCTCTTAGGTGCAGAATAAACTTGCATATAAGTCATAATCTGGTTAAAGGACTCTGTGAAACCATTATGTAATTGGTATCTTACTTGCTTATACCGAGCTTTCTATTGCGAACTGCACACCATACCCGAAAAGGTGTGGATATGAGAATGACACAAGGCTGTTTTGAAAATTCAGCTCTATAAGCAAGTTGTTTGGTCATTAGTTTGATGTAAAACTTGTTCCCTTTACACAACTTTTTGCACTCCTATGCTGTCTGAGCAGCTAATTCACGTGTACGACAAAGGATCACAGTCCGAATTCCATCATTCGAAGAATTATGGAAAAAAACCTCCTTATGACATCAGAAATGGCTAATCTCCATTACCTTAAATAGGCAAAAATTTATCGTAAACTAAATATTGCAATAAGCCATAATAGATCACAAGGAATATCCATTCCCAGTTAGATAACCGAGGAATAAAAAATCAAATAAATACATACATACTGCCTAAGTGTTTGTTCACCATTTTATGTTAACCCAGTTCAGCATTTCAATTGAAGTCAATAAACAGCTGCTAAAACAATGCTAACTTTCACATTTATATAACAACAATCAAACGACACAGGCATTTAATTCAAGAAAACAATAATTGATACTATTCCAATTAAAATTCACAATTGCCAATGTCAATGGTGCACATTTGAAAACCGAAACCGAAAGAGAAACATACCCAATATCGAAAGGCGACAACCTCAGCTGGAGTGTTCTCAGGAGGACAAGAGCCTAAACTAATCTGCTTTACAACTTCAATCTGAACGGCCTCGGGTCCTCCTTTGCACTCAATTCTAAAGCCAGCTGAATTTGATATTCCTCCTATATATCATTCTCCCTAGAGTTGGTACTCCCCACAGAATCAGAAGGATCCATTCTCATCACCACATTAGAAGATGACTTGGGACTATTATTATTATTGTGCCTATTTGTAACAGAATTCAACCACCCCGAAATTGTGGAAAATGTTTCATGCTCTGACCTAGAGTGAGACAACCTTTCACTGGTTGGAGCATCGAAGCTCGACCTGTTTCCTTTTGATGAAGTAGAAGAAGTTTCAGAATCTTCCGATTGGTTGGATCCTATATGAAGTTTCTTTATGAAATTTTTCATTTCTTAAACCCCTAAGCTAAAATAATCAATGCTAAAGAAACAAGAACCTGTACATAAATCCTTCCATTGTCCCAATCCAAGCATGAAAGTTGAACCCCAATCACAACAACAAAAAAAAAACTGCCCCCCAATAAACCCTTTTGCTCAATCTCCAAGAATTTCAAAAGGAACCCACCAACACCATTCAACAGCCACACCTTTTTGCTCAAACCAAAACCCAAATCAATGAAAGAAAATAATTAAATTAAAAGTACGTATTTGGTTCGACATACCCCAAGTTTCATAAGGATTGGGTGGACAAATGAAAAGGATTTGCCAGAACCAGTTGGTGCACAGGCAAAACACTCCCGTCCCTGGACATAATTTATAAAAAACTTAAGCAATTAAATAAAAGAAAATGTGGGCTTCAATATAAATAAGGGCAATAACAACAACATTTCAGTGGGAAATAAGATACAAACAAAAAACAAACATTAGAAGATTATGCTAAAAAAAGGTCATACAGATAATAAGACTGGAATAGCCTGTCTTTGGATTGGAGTTGGCTCTTTACAACCCAGTTCTGCCAGATTACGTACTAAGTATGATATGCAGTTGTGCCTGCAAAGAGTGAATCACTAAATTGTAAAGTGAACTTCCACAAAGAGTAACATACAGTGGCACCCTAAAAGAAGAAGAAACAAATTTAACAATTCAATGAGAAGTTTGAAATTACTTACAGGAGTTTAGCTTCCATCACTTTTTTGAAGAAATTGCCTACCTCTGCTGCTAATATCTTGAGAGCTTACCATATATACCTCGCCACGTGTCCTTTCAAGGAGATATCCAACTTCTTTGTGAACAAAACGATCATGGGCGTGTCTCAGAGGCAACGAGGGTCCACATTATCGATTTCGGCATTCTCTACGGTTTCCAATGGCCGTGCTTTCTACAGCGTCTGTCTTCTAGGCCCGGGAGGGCCCCTAAGCTCCGTATCATGGGGATTGATCTTCCGTGCCCGGGGTTCAGGCCAGCGGAACGGGTTGAGAAGACGGGGAGGCGTTTGGAGTTCCGTTTGAGTTCAATGCAATAACTCAGAAGTGGGAAACGATCAAGCTCGAAGATCTCAAGATAGAGAAAGACGAGATGCTCGTGGTGAACTGTCTTTATCGTCTCAGGAATCTGTTAGACGAGACCGTGGTAGTGAACATCCCAAGAAATATGGTTCTGAACCTCATCAGGAAGATGAATCCCGCAGTTTTTGTTCAGGGGATAGTGAATAGCGCCTATAACACCCTCTTTTTCATCACCAGATTCCGTGAGGCTCTGTTCCATTATTCGTCCCTTTTTGACATGCTTGATGCCAATATTCCATGAGAAATTCACGAGAGGATGCTTCTCGAGAAAATAGTGTTTGGGCGAGAAGCAATGAATGTGATTACTTGTGAAGCAGCAGAGAGAATCGAGAGGCCTGAGACGTACAAGCAATGGCAGGTTCGAAACTTGAGAGTTGGATTCGAGCAGCTTCCTCTCGACAAAGAGATAGTGAAATTCGTAAGAAACAGAGTTAACTCGGTAAATCTTTAACTGTCAATATTCTTTGTGAATTGACATACTGTTCCAAGAAAAAAAATATATAAACAACAATTAATTTTCATCTAAGGTGAATAACCCCTCTCTATAATTCAGAAAGCAAGTTGTGGAAATATTAAAAATTAATAAATACATACATTAACATTGCTAACTCCTTTATCACAAGGACATCAAGAAACAAGCATAAATGTAATTCTATGATAAACTAAATTAGATCCAGATTAAATTAAGACAATAAACAATCTGAGCCTGCTTACCTGGAGTGATCGTTGCACATATAATAGACTGGCCGACATGGTGATCAAGCGTGGGATCGATATCTTCTTTATTGTGACTGCCTCTCCGGAATAGAAAAAGAAAACAGAGATAGGATGTTAGCAGCGTATTAAACAATATTTCTCAGAGACTGTAAATAGATGTAGCAATGTTTGGATATCATATCACCATAAAAGAAAAACCTAACACAATAAAAGAAGTCGAGAATAGAAAAAGAAAACAGAGATAGGATGTTAGCAGCGTATCAAACAATATTTCTCAGAGACCGTTAATAGATGTAGCAATGTTTGGATATCATATCACCATAAAAGAAAAACCTAACACAAGAAAGAAGTCGAGAAGCAAGGATTTGCAAATCAAAATACGGAAACCTAGAATGAAGAAAATTCAAAGCATCGATAGACATGGGATTACCTAGAATGAAAGAAGCAATTATAGATCGAAAAAACCTAGAATGAAAGGATCCACCGCCGAGGACGATGACTTTGAGCAATGTTCGTCTACGCCTTGACGTTTGACGGTAAAAAAGAAAATAATCCCATTTGGAAAAGTTGCTTAATCAAATGGAGAGAGGGGAAAAGATGAGGCGTGCCACACTGCTGGAGGGTTAGGGCTCGACTCACTCAGAGTGGATCATCGCCACGGATTCGCCGCCTGAGTTCCGTCGGCGTTCATCGCTTGAGATCCGTCGTTGATTGCTCTCCCCGACCAATTTGACTATCTGAAATGCAAGGACGGAAACGCAAGGAATTAGAATTGTTACGGGGGAAAATGTCAAGGAAAAAAAAAGCAAGGGCATAATGGTCCAGAAATGATTTATGTGGCTAAGCCACTTTTAATAGTATTATAGATATAGGTGAACACCTACTCAGAATATCCCACAATACTCCACCTGCTCAAGGTTTGAGGATTCATTGGAAGTCAAAGACTTGACCTACACCACAAATTACGGGTTCAACACTTGGTGTTGTGCTTTCTAAGGAATGGTCGGATTACCAAATATATTAGACCGAACGTCCACAACTTAGTTGTCTCAAACCAAGATCATGGGATCTCCAGTCATTAAGGTTGGATTACCATTGCTTTAGTTAATTTTGTGGATTTTAAACTCGTTCCTTCTAGTAGTTTATACATTTTATCTCGATTAATTGCTTTTGTGAGCGGCTCCGCCATATTGTCTTTTGATCTAACATAATCAATAGACATGACTCCAGTTGAGATCAAATGTCTAACGGTGTTGTGGCGATGACGTATATGTCTCGACTTCCGTTATACATATTGCTCAAAGCTCTACCAATGGTGGCTTGTCAATCATAATGTACCATAACATATGGATATGTTATGGTTTCTTCCAGCATGGAATAACTTCAAGGAAGTTTAGAAGTCATTTTGCTTCTTCACCAGCTTGATCTAAAGCTATGAATTTCAACTTCATGGTGGAACGGGCTATACACGTTTGTTTCGTGGATTTCCTAGATACAATTGCTCCTCTAAAAGTGAAAATATATCCACTTGTGGGAAAGAATCTTTAGTGTATGATATCCAGTTGGCATCATGTTGGGATATGTTTTAGTTTTGATGATTTTCCAAAACAACATGTAATAGGTTTGAAAGCAGTCAGGATAGTATCTTTTATTTCAGGTCAGGCTAGATTAGCTTTCAGTAGAATAGGCTGTTCAGTTGAGGGGGAACTCAGCCACACAGCCTGAGGATATCAAGATGACACCAAGGAGAACTGACTGAAGCATGCTTGCAACCTGAACCAGAAGAGAAGCCTGAAGGATGTCCCACTGAGTGTAAACCAGACTGATCTAAGCTAAGTCAAGTGGACCACTCAGTGAAGAGCATGATCAGGAGGATCAATGCTGCACCAAGTAGGCCCTGAAGGTGTCAGGCTACTGTGGTCAGGGACGTTTGTCATTCAGCCTTATGACAAACTTCTTGGAGTGATCTTCAAACAGTCTCTGAAGGACAACCAAACTGAAGACGTTCAGTCCACTGAAGATCATCAGTCAGTGAAGGAGGAAACTACCTAAAGTCAGTGGGTCTTGGTCAACCCACTGAGTCAAAGATCCGTGAATCCAGGCCACGTGGACCAATCAGCACGAGGCAGCAACTCTGACACTGACAAAGGCTGAATTCCGAGAAAAGTGGTTGAAACCATTAAATGTTGGATTCAAATGTATCTTCCCTCCAACGGATACATTTGAATCCCCATTATAAATACAAGCTCATAGCTTCGTTGTAAAGTGTATTGTATTGTGTGAAAGAAGAAAATAAACACCTACAAGCTGTGAGGGTGTGTTAGTTGTTAGGGAGTCATAAGGGAGTGTTACACACCCACGACACTGACCTTTAGGGTTATCACTTATATTCATTGAGTGTCAAGCTTGTAACTCATAGCTTAGAGAGGTTTTCCCAATCCTAGCTTAAGGCTAACACATTGTAAGGGAAAACCTCACCTAGTTGGAGAAAAACCAAACCAAACTAAACCCTTTCAGAAGAATGTTAGGTTTGTAGTGAGGTGAGGAGAGGCAGCCCAGGAAGTGGCGTGAGTCCAGTTGTAAGTGCACATTGGCACGTTAAAAACAAGAATCCCAAGTAGTGGATTTCCTGTTAAATCAGGCCGTGGATGTAAGAGCTTGAGTCTCTGAACCACATTAAACTGAGCGTACTTATCTTTCAAAGTATTTACTAAAGTATTGTGAAAATCAGCTCACTGAGAGCTTTGTTAAGAAAACTTTAGTTAAGCATTTGTCAGGGAGATCCAACTCACTGATTAAATCAGGCAAGGCACTCGAGAGTTCAGTCTCTCGAGTCACTGCCTTGTTCAGAGCCTGAGCTTTCAAGTCTCATCACTGACTTGATAGCTCTGACTCTGAGCAACGCAGTGACTTGAGTATTCCGTCACTGAACTCAGTCAGGGTGCGGCGCGAAGGTTTTTTTAAAAAAAAAAATTTTTTGCTCCTGAATTCCCATTTTGCCCTTCGAAAACGGGACCATCACATCACTATACCCTTCGTGTACAACTGAATACCTCGTATAATGAAGCCCAAAATCGAGTGTATACTTCAAGTATCTTAACACTATTCCGAGATCTTTCCAATGCTTAACACTTCTACCTTAGCCAAACACCCCCACGCTTTTAGGTATTTGTACGAAGGTCTTTGCCCTTTCCACAATTCATATGGAGTTTTGTCCCTATTTTTGGGTGGAATCTTATTTAAAATATGGTTAGCTGACAGAATAGCTTCTCCCCAAAAATTTCCTTGTTCCAGCATCTTCAGTCTTATACGTTTTCTCTAAAGAATCCCACAGTTCTTTGGAAGTTTTCACTGAGGCATACATGCTATACAAAGCGTCAACCAATCCAGTAAGGATATGGTTACGACACAAGTAATCACCCGTAGTCCACTGATCATACGCTACCCGCCTAGCAGTATCAGTGTCATTCACATCCACCATAGGAGGATCCTGATGGAAATACTACACTAGGCAAAACATAGTAGAACTATATCTTCTGATGACATCTCTTAAAATGACCTCACGAGTAATTCTTGAGTTTTTCACCATGGACCACGAATGGCCTGGTCTCATAGGGAAGGACAAGAGGGTTCGAACTTTGACCAGCTCTAGAAACTGGTGGGATGGGATTGGAAACAACCTTATTATTTCCATTTTACGCCATTGCTTTTACAATCCGAATGTTTGTTTTTGTTGGAGTTATACGTGAAAGTATGCTTTTACTTTGTATAACTCATTTATTAAACACTTTTTTATGAGAATAATTATTTTATCACAATTGCTTTAAATATAAATTAATGTTAAATATTTATTGCAACCCGTTCAATATATATAGTACGAGTTACATTGTAGTTAATGTGGTGATACTAGATCACGGAAGATCACATTGACGAGTTCCTTATAACTAAACGTACAAAAATTCATGACCCAGGTGGAATTGAACAATCCATCGTGAAAGGTCGATGTGTAGTTCTCAGATTGGTCTGTCTTGACCAAGATATTGCACGAGCACATTTGTGTGTGTTGAAGTGGACATACATCAAAGATAAATTCTTCTGTTATGAAAGGTGAAGAATTAGACCTCAGTGGTTATTGATTTCTCAATTTCCGTCACTTAAATAGGACCATGTGTGGTTAATAGTTATTGCTTTGATACATGTCGACTGATAATCATCGTGACTTCGAACCTTGTGTTTTGGGCAGTAATATTAATCATACGATGGTTGCTAAGATTGAATACGGAGAAACCTATGCGAGTACGGTTCATGTGATTTGTCCCCTTGGTGGGCTCAGAAGTTTTATTGTACAAAATCTTGCGAGTGGAAATTAGTTTTTCGGTACGGATAATAATGTTGAGCTGTCTTTACTCCAAGGCACAAGAAGTTAAGTAATCTAGAGTTATTCAAAAGCTTAATTAATTAATGGACTAAATAATCTTAAACACAAGAAATAATAATCGGGAGCCCATATTATCGTAATATGGATTAAGATGGATAGTGCAATATTAATTTGATAGTGATATTAATTAATATTAATTGACTGAATAATACTGAGACTCAATATTGTAATTCAGAAGCCCATTGGAGGTCCAATTTATATTCTCCTAAAGACCCTCAAGTAGCCCAATAATAATAAGGTGTTTAAAATAAAAGAAAATATAATTGCTGATTTTTCTTGATTAATTTTGAAAATTGTATAGATGGAAGAGAAAAGATTTTGTTAATTTTCTTGGAATGATATTATGGAAGATATGTATTCTTGGAATACAAAGTTATTTCATAAATTCAAAAATATCCAAATCTAGCATATTTCTCCCTATATTTTCGAAAATTTCATATAGTTGGAAAGGTGAGATTTTTGTGGAATATTTTATTATGGACAAAAGAATATATGAGATATATTCAAGATTTCTTGGAGGCCAAGAAAAAGATTTTTCCCTCACATTTCCACACTAAATTTTCGGCCCCCTTCCCCTATATATAGGGGATGATTTTCTCATCTCCAATTACACAATTTCATGAGTTGGAAAAATCGAGAGCAATAAATATTTTCTTCTTCCTTAGATTATTAAGTTGTTCATTAAGCATTTCCCACCAGCAGACGAGCAAGGTGAAGGGGAATAATTGAGAAGGTTTTTACAGTTGATAGGATCGTTACACTTATCCCGGTCTTCTCGATTGGACGTCGCTACAAGAGGTACGTGTTCATGTAAAATTCTTATTATTCCGCCGTAGAATTTTATGTGATAATATTCATATGCATGATCTTTGTTATTGGATTAATTATTATTTGAATTAATTTAGGATTAATTCATGCTAGTAATAATTAGGTATTTAAATTTTATCCCGAATAGATCCGGGCACCCCGATTTCCCCAACAGTTTTGCGAGTGTTGATTTATATGTGCACCACAATGGCTTACAGGTGACATAAATAATAATAAACATAAAATAAATAATTGAATAGAAAGAATTACAACTATTTATTTAGGCTAAAATAAAAAAGAATCTTCAACCACCGGAATCAAACTCAGGACAGCGGGTTCAATGAATAAGAAATCCACAAACTCAAACAGACAACAACCTCAATAAAAAAAATCACGAACAGAATGGGAAAATTCGAGTCAAGGTATCATTTTTTTTCTGCAAAACAAACACGTCTTGGCTAGTGCACACAGTATGACATGATGTTCCAAGAGGTAAAAACTTGTCTCTTTTACACGACTTGCACTGCGTGTAAAAGCACTAACAAACAAAAGTTGGAACATCGAAAAGTGGACCATTTTCTATGAAAGTATGTATGAAAAAATATATGATTGCATGTAGGAAATAAGATTTTTATTTATGTGTGAATTTTCATGTGGATATGATCCCTATTTATAGGCTTTAAAGCCATTTCAATCTAGGAAAGCGGAGTTAACATGTTGATTAATGGGGGTGTAAATCCCTAAGGTAACCGCCCATCGTTTCAATCGAAATGTCCGTCCAAGTTCATTCTCAGTCTGAAATGTTCGTCCAGGTTCATTCTCAAACATTCCACACACTTGTATTTTTGTTGCCTCAAATCACGCCTGCTGCCCAAATCAGATAACCTATCTGAAAATTTCAATATGTTATTAGTGATAAGCATATTTTCTTATTCGGACAACTGGGCCATATTTCTAGAGGCTCAAAAGAAATATTATCCAGACACAGACGAAGATCTAAAGTCAACCCAAATTCCAATTGCCAAGATCCAAGGCCAAGACCATGTTGGGAAAATAGGGGTGCCCGGAATCTATTCGGGATGATAATTAAATACGAATTTAAATTCAATTATTACTAGCATGAATTAATCCTAATTAATTCAAATAATAATTCCAACAACAAATTTAACATCATGTATGTTGAATTAATTCTCATAAAATCTATGGCGGAATAAACAAGAATTTATGTGACTTACGTACCTCTTGTAGAATTGGTCTTTGAATAAACGGGACAATCACGATCACGCTTTATCAACCCAAAAGCCTTCTCAAGTATTTCCCTTTCGTCTTACTTGATCACCGGTGGGAGATGCTTTCAAGTAATTTAAATAACTAAGGAAAAAGAAAAATATATATGCTCTTGATTTTTCCAACACATGGAATTATGTACTTGGGGATGAAATAATCACCCCATATTTATAAAGTGAAATGGCCGAAATTTTTAGTGGAATTGGGCCTTGGAAAAAATCTTTTCTTAGTCTCTAAGAAATCTTGAATATATCTCATATATTCTTTTTTCCATAATAAAATATTCCACAAAAATCTCACTCACCTTATAAGCCTTGCAATTTTCGAAAATAATGAAATAAGAATCCAAGATTTGGATCTTCTTGAATATATGAGATAATCCTGTATTCCAAGAATACTTATCTTCCATAATATCTTTTCAAGAAAATCAACAAGATCTTTTCTTACTAAAAAAAAATGATTTTCGAAAATTACTAAGAAAAAATCAGCATTTTATTTTCTTTTTATTTTAATCACCTTATCATTATTGGGCTACTTAATGGGCTACTTGAGGGGCCTTTAAGGATAATTAAGATTGGACCTCCTAATGGACTTCTGAATTTCAATATTGAGCCTCAATATAATTCAATCCATTAATATTAATTAGTACCACTAATAAATTAATATTGCACTATCCATCTTAATCCATATTACGATAATATGGGCTCCCGGTTATTATTTTCCGCATTTAAAATTATCAAGTCTATTAATTAATTAAGCTTCTGAATAGCTCTAAATTAATTAATATATTTCACCTTGGAGTAAAGACAGCTCAACATTATTATCCGTACCGAAGAAACTGATTCTTCACTTGCAAGATTTGGTACGATAAAACTTCTGAGCCCACCAAGGGGACTAATCACACGAGCCGTACTCGCACGCGTTTCTCCATATTAAATCTTAGCAACCGTCGTATGATTAATATTACTGCCCAAAGCACAAGGTTCGAAGTCACGATGATTCTCACCCAACATGAATCAAAGCAGTAACCATTAAGCACACACTGTCCTATTTAAGTGACAGAGATTAAGAAATCAATAACCACTTAGGTCTAATTCTTCACATTTCAGAACAGAAGAATTTATCCTCGCTGTAGGTCCTCTTCAACACATACTAAATGTGCTAGTGCAATCTCTTAGTCAAGACAGACCAATCTGAGACTTACACATCGACCTTTCATGGCGAATTATTCAATTCCACCTAGGTCGTGAATTTGTACGTTTAGTTACAAGTAAACCGTTAATGTGATCTTCCGTGATCGGGTATCACCACATTAACTACAATGTAACAAGTACTATATATAATGAACCGGTTGCAATAAATATTCAACATTCAATCATATTTAAAGCAAATGTGATAAAAGAATTATTCTCATAAATAAGTGTTTAATACATGAGTTATACAAAGTAAAAGCATACTTTCACGTATAACTCCAACAATCTCCCACTTATACTTAAAGTCTGTTTTTTAGTATACATCGTGCATGTCTTAGTGTAGTAGCTCTACGTGACATCTAATGTCAACCTACACTAACCTAATAATTCCTCCCACTTATACTTAAAGCAGATTGGCAATGGTCTTGAGTCCCATTCCATCCACATGTCTCTCGAATGTACTCTGAGGCAGACCCTTTGTGAATGGATCCGCTAGGTTGTCACCCGACGCTATCTTTGCCACCTCTATATCTCCTCTCTTAAAGATTTCTCGTATAAGATGGTATTTTCTTTCTATGTGTTTGCTGGCCTTGTGGGCTCTCGGTTCCTTTGAATTTGCAACTGCTCCGGCATTGTCACAAAAGACAGTTATCATGTCGGGCAAATTCGGAACAACGTCCAAGTCCACTAAGAAGTTCTTAAGCCAAACTGCCTCTTTCGCTGCTTCACAAGCAGCTACATACTCGGCTTCCATGGTCGAATCGGCGATGTATTTCTTCTTAACGCTTCTCCATGAAATGGCTCCTCCTCCCATGCAAAACACACTACCCAAGGTTGACTTTCTTGAGTCTATGTCTGATTGGAAATCCGAGTCCGTGTATCCCACGGGCATAAGACTATCTGACTGGTAAATCAGCATCCGCTCACGAGTTCTTTTCATATACCTCAAGATGCACTTTACGGCAGTCCAATGGTCTTTCCTGGGATTACTTTGATATCTTGCCACCATGCCCACGACAAAGCAGATATCAGATCTCGTACACAACATTGCATACATAAGGCTTCATACGGCTGAAGCGTACGGAACACCTTTCATGTCATCTATCTTCGCTTGCGTCTTAGGGCTCATTTCTTTCGATAGATTGATTCCGTGCCTAAAAGGTACAAAACCTTTTTTGGAATCTTGCATGCTGAAACGCTTCAAAACAGTGTCAATGTATGAAGCTTGCGATAAGCCCAACATCCTCTTCTTGCGATCGCGAGTGATCTTGATCCCAAGGATGTGACCGGCTTCCCCTAAGTCCTTCATATCAAATTGTTTTGACAGCCATACCTTTACGTCTGACAATACCTTTACATTCTTTCCAATGAGCAGAATATCGCCTACGTATAATACTGAGAATACCACTGCAGTTCTGTCACTCTTCTTATACACACAACTTTCCAACTCGTTTTGATCAAACCCATAAGACTTAATCACTTGATCAAAACACTGGTTCCAAGTATGTGATGCTTGCTTAAGTCCATAAATGGATCTCTTAAGCTTGCATACGAGATGCTCTTGGCCTTTTTCAATAAAACCTTTGGGCTGTTGCATATAGATATCTATCCCGTCAAGACTTCCGTTAAGGAAAGCTGTCTTGACATCCATTTTCCAGATCTCGTAATCTAGGTGAGCAGCGATCGACAAGAGAATACGGATGGACTTAAGCATAGCTACAGGCGAAAAGGTCTCTTCACAATCGATCCCTTCTTTTTTAGTATACCCTTTGGCCACTAGCCTTGCTTTGAAGGTCTCAACCCTTCCGTCTGGTCCTCTTTTCCTCTTGTACACCCACTTGCATCCAATTGGTTCTACCCCATTGGGTGGTTCGACCAACTCCCACACTTGATTATGATCCATCGAACCCATCTCGGTTTCCATTGTTGTTTGCCATGACTCCACATCTTTATCTTGGATTGCCTCGTCATATGTCCATGGGTCCTATTCATCGCCGGGAATTAAATCTGAAGATTCTCCTATTCCCATGAATCTATCGGGTTACCTAGCAATCCTCCCACTGCGACGGGGTTCTGGTTGTGAAGATGTGACGTGTGGTACATCATCTTGTATACTTGGTATCGAGGTTTGACCTCTCAATTCTTCTAAGGTAATTTCACTTTTAGGCTTCCGATTGTTCATATAGTCTTCCTCCAAGAATTTAAAGTGTGTACTAATCACGTTCTTTTGATCCTTGGGACTATCCCGCAGAGTATCCTATAAACATCCTTAATTCCGAACATGGATCCAACTTACCGGCTTCCTTGTCTAGCACGTATGCCGGATAACCCCAAATCCGCAAATGTCTTAGACTGGGCTTGCGCCCGGTCCATAATTCCATTGGGGTTTTAGGAACCGATTTGGATGGCACCAAGTTTAGAATGTAAGCCGATGTTTCCAAGGCATTACCCCAAAACGACTTGGGTAAATCCGAATAACTCATCATTGATCTGACCATCTCTAAAAGAGTCTAATTTCTTCGTTTCGCCACACCATTCTGTTGAGGGGTTCCCGGTGCGGTTAACTGGGATACGATCCCTTCGTCCGATAAGTAGTTCAAGAATTCATCGCTGAGGTATTCGCCCCCATGATCTGATCGTAGAAACTTGATACTCTTTTCCCTATGTTTCTCGGCTTCGGCCTTAAACTCCTTGAACTTATCAAAAGTTTCAGACTTATGCCTCATAAGGTAAATGTACCCATATCTCGAGTAATCGTCAATGAAAGTGACAAAATACTCATACCCCATTCTCGCTTTGATGTCATTGGACCACACACATCGGTATGAACGAGCTTTAACACTTCCGTGGCTCTATTCCCCTTGGCTCCAAATGCCCTCTTGGTCATTTTACCCTCTAAACAGGATTCACAAGTTGGAAACGGCTCGACTTGGAATGATTCCAAGGATCCGTCTTTCACCAATCTCTCTATCCACTTTAGATTAATATGACCTAGTCTAAGATGCCATAGAAGTGTTTCGTTCATCTCCGAAGAACGCTTTCTTTTATTACTCGAAATGATCGACGTATTATTAGATTCGTTATTTGAGTGGTGTGCACACTTAATCATATAGAGATTGTTTACCAACGTTCCATGACAGATAGTATCATTCTTAAAAGAAATAGTAACAACTTTATTAAAAGTAACTGAATATCCATCTAAAAACAACTTAGAAACTGAAATTAAATTCTTCCTAAAGTTCGGAACGTATAAAATATCTCTTAAAATTAAAACTCTATCTTCAAAAGATAAGTGCACGACTCTCGTAGCATCGCCCAAAGTGACGAGGATCTCATTCTTGCTAAGTCGCCGGGTTAGCTGGAACCCCTGAAGAGTGAAACAAATATGATCAGTTGCCCCGGTATCCACTACCCAAACGTGGGCAGCATACGCCGCAACATAAGTTTCAACGACTAAAGCATGAGACTTACCTTTCTTTACCGTCTTCTTAGGCTTAGAACAGGTAGACCTCCAATGTCCTTTCTCCCCGCAATTGAAGCACTTACTCTTACCGGATATCTTCACGCTGTATGGCTTGAATGCTCTTTCTTTTCCATTAAGAGTGAGTCTACTGTTTGGTTCTGATCAATCTCCTTCTTCTCAATCTTACCTTCCGTTGGCCTAGATTTTGAGAAAAAGCTCTTGATCACCAAAGCCTCATCCTTACTCCCTAAGTATGACTCTACCGTTATCAGAGCTTTGAACAGGGTATCTAAAGTGAACTTGTGTTCCGATAACACGTATTCCCAAAAGAACCCATCAAAACTGCTCGATAGCTTTAGGAGTATGGAATCGATTTGACTTTCTTCACTTTGTCCGGCACCAAGAAACTCGAGTTTTTCAAACCCACGCCTAAATTTGAGAACATGATCCCTTACAGATGTTCCCTTCACCATTTCCTTCGTGAGCTTCTCACGAATGGTGAACAGATTCGTCATGGGGTTCTGATGTTGAAACATCTCTTCAAGGTTATTCATGATATCAACAGCCGCTTCAATGCCTTCATGAATGCATTTCAAATCTTCAGACATGAATGTCAAGATGATGCGCTTCATGTGCTCATTGGAATACTTTCAATCATCGAATACCGCCTTGTCCCCATTACTTGACTTATCATTAGGTTTCTTGGGTACGTCAACGCTAAATATCCAATAGTGTTCTTGCGCAGGTAGGACCATATTCATGTTACGTTTCCAATCAACATAATTCTCACCGACAAGTTTGTTATCTTTAAGTATACTAAACAGTGGATTAAAAGGTTGCGACATGATGAACTGAGAATAAAACATACATTCATATCAATATCTAGAAAAATGTGAAATTATCACATAATTCGACCACATCAATTATATTGAAACCTTAAAAACAATATAATCATGCATTAGCCAACATCTCGAAACAATTTAAATGCGCCACGAGGGGTGGTCTATACATTTAAACACATTCAAGCTGATCACAAACTTAAAAGTTACAAATCCTTAATACAAAATTAATAGTTGGCTCCCACTTTGACCACATAAAAATTGACAGGGACTCTGAGGGGAGTAAGTTAATATCAATTTCTTATGCCTAAGTAATAACCATAATTAAATACAGGATTATTATTTCGCTTTGAGCAAGCCACTCGTGGTGAGGGTCAATAAAGCCACTAGTAATAATCCACAATCATCCTTTCGGAATTTATTCATGTGAAATCCGTCCTTTTGGCCGATCCGAGGGGGTAATGTATTCCAAAAGAACTTCACAAATAAATAAATTATGGAGGCCAAATTAATCCAATTTTAATATCCGGAATAAAATTGCGATTAAAGAAACATACTTAGTAATTTTCGAAAGTAAGGTTTTTCTTGGACAATAAAATTCATGCAAACACGTATTAACAAATAATAATAAATGCACGAAATAAAACATCCATCAAAATAAAATTAAACACATTGGAGCACTCAAATCCAATTGTCACGGTTTAATTTCTTCACGTCTTGATGCGAAATGTCGTCCTTGTTGCTTTCCATCGTTCGTCTCGACACGCTCCCACTCGAACAGCAACACTTCATCAAAAATAATTTCGTTTTGGGTTCGGGACGATGTTTAGAATCACACAAAAAAATGAAAAATGAAATTTAAAATTTCACGGCCCGAGATACGGCGCGCGTCTGCCCACGGAGTGGGCCCGCGCGTCTCTCGGCACGACGCCGAGTAGCTGGCCGCTGAGCGCTGCCTACATGTGCGCGCGCTCGCACCCTGCCGTGCCCGTCGTGCGCGGGTCGTACGCCTCGCGCACCCCGTGCACCGGGTTTCGCCGTTCGTTCTTGTTTTTCACCCCGTGCATGACTTTACGCCCATGCATACGCCACACATGCATACGTCGTCCGGGTACGCCGTCTTTAATTCTTCGTTCTTCATCTCGATCCGGTTACAATTTATTTACAAAAAATAAATACTAGATCTAGACTAGTCTATTACAATGATCAAATCAATATAAAAACAACTAATCTACTCGTGGATTTTCTCACGAGAAAAACGAATTCGAACGAATCGAATTAAAAACATTAATTCACACGCAGGAAAAAAATAACATTAAAACCATGATAATTGGATACCTGCAAAAAAGATCTAGCAATTCTACTATCCAATTTCAATTTAATGTTTAACAATTTAAATTCCAATTTAAAGATCAGAGCCCAAAACCGTGGCTCTGATACCAGTTGTTGGAAAAATATGGGTGCCCGGAATCTATTCGGGATGATAATTAAATACGAATTTAAATTCAATTATTACTAGCATGAATTAATCCTAATTAATTCAAATAATAATTCCAACAACAAATTTAACATCATGCATGTTGAATTAATTCACATAAAATCTATGGCGGAATAAACAAAAATTTATGTGACTTACGTACCTCTTGTAGAATTGGCCTTTGAATAAACGGGACAATCAGGATCACGCTTTATCAACCCAAAAGCCTTCTCAAGTATTTCCCTTTCGCCTTACTTGATCACCGGTGGGAGATGCTTTCAAGTAATTTAAATAACTAAGGAAAAAGAAAAATATATATGCTCTTGATTTTTCCAACACATGGAATTATGTACTTGGGGATGAAATAATCACCCCATATTTATAAAGTGAAGTGGCCGAAATTTTTAGTGGAATTGGGCCTTGGAAAAATATTTTCTTAGTCTCTAAGAAATCTTGAATATATCTCATATATTCTTTTCTACATAATAAAATATTCCACAAAAATCTCACTCACCTTATAAGCCTTGCAATTTTCGAAAATAATGAAATAAGAATCCAAGATTTTGATCTTCTTGAATATATGAGATTATCTTGTATTCCAAGAATACTTATCTTCCATAATATCTTTTCAAGAAAATCAACAAGATCTTTTCTTACTAAAAAAAAATAATTTTCGAAAATTACTAAGAAAAAATCAGCATTTTATTTTCTTTTTATTTTAATCACCTTATCATTATTGGGCTACTTAATGGGCTACTTGAGGGGCCTTTAAGGATAATTAAGATTGGACATCCTAATGGATTTCTGAATTTCAATATTGAGCCCCAATATAATTCAATCCATTAATATTAATTAGTACCACTAATAAATTAATACTGCACTATCCTTAATCCATATTACGATAATATGGGCTTCCGGTTATTATTTCCCGCGTTTAAGATTATCAAGTCCATTAATTAATTAAGCTTCTGAATAGCTCTAAATTAATTAATATATTTCACCTTGGAGTAAAGACAGCTCAACATTATTATCTGTACCGAAGAAACTGATTCTTCACTTGCAAGATTTGGTACGATAAAACTTTTGAGCCCACCAAGGGGACTAATCACACGAGCCGTACTCGCACGCGTTTCTCCGTATTAAATCTTAGCAATCGTCGTATGATTAATATTACTGCCCAAAGCACAAGGTTCGAAGTCACGATGATTCTCACCCAACATGAATCAAAGCAGTAACCATTAAGCACACACGATCCTATTTAAGTGACGGAGATCAAGAAATCAATAACCACTGAGGTCTAATTCTTCACATTTCAGAACAGAAGAATTTATCCTCGTTGTAGGTCCTCTTCAACACATACTAAATGTGCTAGTGCAATCTCTAAGTCAAGACAGACCAATCTGAGACTTACACATCGACCTTTCACGGCGAATTGTTCAATTCCACCTAGGTCGTGAATTTGTACGTTTAGTTACAAGTAAATCGTTAATGTGTTCTTCCGTGATCGGGTATTACCACATTAACTACAATGTAACAAGTACTATATATAATGAACCGGTTGCAATAAATATTCAACATTCAATCATATTTAAAGCAAATGTGATAAAAGAATTATTCTCATAAACAAGTGTTTAATACATGAGTTATACAAAGTAAAAGCATACTTTCACGTATAACTCCAACAGGCCCACGGACCCAGGCACGGCCGGTCGGGCAGGCAACGATGCGCGTGTGGTCCGTAGGAGTTAGGCATGTTAAACGGGCTGGCCCTAACTCTATAGGACCAGCCCTACAGGGCTACGGGCCTAAACGGTTTCGGGTCTTATCGGTTCATTTTAATCGGTCCACTAACACTCGAAACCCTACCCTAACCCTAACCCTAGCAGTCCGCGGGTTAAATGGGCTGCTAACGGGCCCCGGGAAAAAAAATTAAATTTTAATATAAAATATAGATTTGTAATTGTAATACGCTACCATTTAAACTAAAAATTTAAAATTGATACATTTAATATAAAATATAGATTTGTAATTGTTAAGAAATTGTTCATAAAGTTCATAATTGATACATTTAATAAAAAAAAAGGTTAAAATAACTAAATAATATGAAAAACAAACTATTCAAAACATATTAAAGGGACTACAGAGCACACACAAAATTGTAAAGTAATCACCACAGTTAAAGGAGTCCATATAATCCTCAATGTACAAACCCCCTTTATGAATCCAATTAATTCTTGTTCATGTACAGAACCCCAATATTAATTTAATCAATTCTTCTACTTCTAACCCCAATCACCGTCCAGTCGCCGCCGCCAACTAATAATTTGAATTCACAACTGTAGGATTTGAGACGCGTACGGATTAGGCGAGCTATTTCAACGTATGAGGGTCGATGTGGGTGGAGTTGGGATGCTGCGGTCGGCTTCTCTACTGCGACCTCTAGGACACTTCTCTCCTCTTCTATCCTTCTCGCTACGATTCATACTTGTGTCGGTTGGTTTGGAATTACTGAGATGTCAGCTGACTTGAAGCGATTTTACTAACTTCTACTAGTCGCTCACCCGCAAGCGAACGGGTTCACTGTAGTATCAGCAAGTATAACGACCAAGTATTTCGTACCCAAGAGACAGTGTATATGCGAATAGATCCCTGAAGATCTACGCGTCGTAATTAATATGAGTGTATTGTTTTTGGATTTTTTTTGAAAGATTAATTAAACTAAACTAAATTATCCTACGAATGTAAAAGGCAAATTAAACGAAATAACAAAAGGTGTGTTTTCAAATATGAGATGGTGATGCTTAAGATAGGAATCCCTACGTATACTAACGGAGCAGGTACATAATCAAAATAACTGTGACACACAAGAATTAACCTAAGTCTAAGAATGCAAGGTGAAAGCTCAAGATTCTAAACCCTAATACTTTACCCTAACACTCGACTTCACGAATCTACTAACGAGTTACTAGATTGTGCTTAATTAATGAGACCCTAATTTAACTAAGGTGATGCGGTCGTCCTCCTTCGCTAAACCGGCAGATGAATTAACCTTTCCTAAACTCTCTCGTTAAGTCTACTCGTTGTTAAAGAGTGATACGGTCGTCCTCTCTCTAACACCTTTCGAACGAAATTCAAGAGCGAAGTCTAGATTAATTTTAAGAATTCATTAACCAAGAGAATTAAAACCTAACGTCACTAGTTACTCTAATTACATACCCACAACCTACTTCTACGAGTTCATCCTACCCTAAGCATGCAAGGGTTTTAGCTAGACATAGATTTAACGTAAACAATAACAATTAGACAAGTTACGAACATGAACATGATAATTAAAACGAAGAAAAGATCGAACATAAACTGGGGTTTTAAGATATAAAAGAATACTGAAGTTAATTGACAAAACGAGGTCTCAACGTATTAAAGAACAAAAGATATTAAGAAACGAAACTCAAACGTGAAATCGTAACGTGAATTCGTAAGCAAAAACCTCAAAAATGTAAAATTAAACTTGCTCGTCTCTTCTCTTCCTCTCTCTCTAAAAATTCTCTGTAAAAGTGATGTAGTGCGTTCGGGGATCCTTCAAAACGTGTTTGGAAGAGGTATTTATAGGCAACGGGTCGAAACGGGATCTCATGGGCCAAAATTCTCGTCGAGCTCGAGTAGAGCTCGAGTAAAAATACTCGAGCAATGCAAGCTCGAGTGTTAAAATTGTACAGAACATGAAAAGTACTCGAGCCCCTTAGCTCGAGTAGTGCTACTCGACCGGACCCTGCTCGAGTAGTCTACTCGAGTGCCCGCGTACTGCCTACTCGGCCGGCTTCTGCTCGAGTGCACTACTCGAGTGCCTGAGTATTGGCTACTCGACCAAAGCTGGCTCGAGTAGTCTACTCGAGTGCTTGAGTAGTGTTTACTCGAGCACCTTCATCTTGAGTACTTCAATGACACTTTTGCTCGCTCGAACTAATACTTCTCGTATTTCTTCCATATCTTCTCATCCGGGTATCCGTTTGAGTCGATTCGAAGTCCTACGAACTCCTCTTTTTGCCCTCTATCCATCTATAAGCATCAAAGACACAAATTTGTTAGTTTGAGAAAATAATACTCAAATGACTCTAAATACTTATATGAATCCATCAAAATAAAGGCATTTCGAGCGACGAATCATGACAATTTCACGCCTAATCATCAGCCAGCCTTGGAGCACCGGTGATGGTGGTTGTTGTCCGGTGTAGATGTGTGTGGCCCTAGCAACACTAAGGGTTATGCTTGGAGAATTTGACATTTTACAGGGACATTTGTGCAAATATCCAATTTATGATGTTTTGTATTTTAGTCTTTGTGAGCTTTTTTGCCATTTATTAATTTTCTAAAATTATAGTTGGTACTTAATATAAACAAATGTGGATTTAAGAATAAGTTTTCTTTAATATGGTGCCACGTAGATGACACATATGCAACAAACACGACACATAAGCAACAGGCAAAAGTAAATCTGTCTATAAGCTAAAATTGCAAAAAAATAATTAAATTAAATTAAAATTTTGCTTAACAAGATTCAAAAGTTTAGATTAAACTACAATTTGCAAAAATGTGATGATTTTATTTGCAATTAACCCTTAGTTTATCAAACGTGGGTGTAAGCAAATTAAATTTGCACTCAATTAAGAGGCAACACGTGGAAATTACGTCTTAAATATCAATTAAAATTATTATTTATTTATTGGGATTTATATACATTTAATCCTTCAATAATTAAATTAATTAATTAATTGATACAAATTAAATTGGGCCTCTAAAGTCAAATAAATTCAACTGAGCCTCTAAAGTCCAATTAATCCAATTGGGCCTCTAAAGTCCAATAAATTAAGTTGGGTGTAATACCCGGCTCTACTAATCAATTATATATGTTTTAATCTTAAATTTTTTTTTCATTAAATTTTTTTTTCTTCCCTAGATTTTAGTCTTATATTCTTTCCAAAGTTAGACCCAAAAAATGTTTACTCCCTCCTGCTTTAAGTCAGCCGAATATTTAGTCCATTTTCATCCAAGATGTTTTCCTCCACTTCAATGGCAAGAGAGAAATAAACCATTATTAATTATTATATATTAATTATCATTAATGCAATAAATGGAATATACGGTTACTTTTCCTCACTCCTTTTCTCTCTCAAAGCAATGTACGTGCCTCAACTCTTGAAAAAAAACGATATCTCCTTCTCAACCTTCCACTGTTCCAGGATGTTAGGCTCATCATCTCTATTTTCGTGTTTCTTACTCCGTTTTCCCACAAAGGCGATGACAATTGCTAGAGCTGGTACATTTGAGGCTTCTACATATCAATTCTTGTGCCTATTATTGGGGCGGGGATTTATTTGCTCTAAACTCTACAATGGTATTGTAGAGTATGCAATTGTTATTCAATTTTAAATGTGATGTATAAATTGCTTGAGATGCTTGTTTAAATTACTTATTCCATGCTATTCTAATAGCCTGGGCCCCTGATTTGGTCCGGGACCGACGGGTCTTCGGGTGTATCCCGCCGTGCTCGACAAAGTCTAATAGTCAGGGGCCCTTATGTGGTCCGGGACCAACGGGTCTTCGAGTTTAACCCACTGTGCTCAATATCCATGTGGCAAAGTTGACAAAGTTACTATTGGCAAAGTTATTATTATCAAAGTTGGCAAAGTACTATTGGCAAAGTTTCATGTGAATTTCCAATTTAACCTATATTTTCTTGTTGTTTATAATTGCATTTAATTTTGAATAATTTATCTCCACTGAGTGTGCTTGCATACTCACTCCAATTATTAATGATTCAGGTTAAGGAGCTGATCGGCGGGGAAGTGGTGATGGAGGAATAAATAATATTGCATAAATAAATATTTTATCAAACTCTGGAGAGGAATATTTTAAGTAATTTGGTTGAAATTTTTGGGTGACATTATTTTCTAATAAGTTGTTAAAGCGTTACTTTTCCGCCGTAACAATTACTTTAAATTGATTAATTACTAGTTGTTATTTACCTTTAAACTTTTACCGTTAAAGATAGATAGTTTGAATTTTGGCGCTTGTAGTGTGTTAGTTATAACGACTTTTTCGAATGTCCGATTTTAATAATCTAGGGTGTCACAGTGTGGTATCAGAGAAGGTCTACGTTCTTGTAGACTTGTTAAAAAAAATTAAAGTTAAAATTATTTAAAGTGTTTATCCCATGAGAAAATTTTAGAATTTTTTTTAATCATCCATCCCCGCTTCACCGTCTCAGCTCATAAGGTACACGCCTGGTTATTTAGTTGCAATGCTATTATACTTCTAATAACTCTATGTGCAATGATTGTAATTTTATATATGTACATATTTGTAAGAATTGTATGAATATTTCCTTGGGACGCGAACTTGTATTCTCTAGTATACTAAAAATGAAATGTGAATTATGATGATAGATGGTTAGTCGTTGAACAACACCTAGGAAGAGGATAAATCCATATCTACGTGAATTTCTTCATTATAAGCATAATGGGAGTGATGACTTAGAAACTCATTTAAATAAAATCCGATGGAGATGGATTAAATTGATGGAACATGGGAGTAGGATCACTACAAGTCGAGCGATATGAACCTTGTCCAGTTCGCTTCCAGAGGAGTGGAAGTGGCCCGGGGAACGATTGTGTCGGGAGATGTTAGCCGAAACAAACGAGTCTGGGTTGAACTATTTCCAATATGAAATTCATTTACTCACTATGTTGTTTTCAAAAGACAAGAGAACTCCAGGAGATATAAGAGACGAAGTTCCTGGGATTCTTTTTTAGGAAGAACCATCTGAGGACCTTGAGGAAGAACCATCTGAGGATGAGTCACTTGACTTCATGTTTTGGGGGAAACCATGCTATTTTGTTTTTTAAAAAAAATTAATTATTTTTCAACCCAGTTGTGGTCATTGAATATTATGAATTTCATTTTTACCTTAATAAAACCATTGAGTGAATAAGTTTGTTGATTCATGATCAATGACGTGTATTCCTCTTTTTTGTTTTACTACTTATGTTTAATGGTGTATTTTATCTTTATGATAAAAACAATGAGTGGAAGTATTAAAACCATATAAATTTCGATATTTTAGGTTACGGCACGTGGCAATGCACGTAATCAAGTTGGGGATGACAACCAGGCACCCCAAGTGGTAAATGAATTCCAGAACAACGTTAGCATTATCGAACAATTTCGTCGATACAAGCCACCTACTTTTAACGGACGTGATGGGCCTGAAAGAGTTGAGGAATGGTTTCGGGCTTTGGAATACATTTTCCATCTCGTTAAGTGCACGACTCATCAACGTGTAGCCTGTGCTGAATTTCAGCTGGTAGAAGATGCTAATCATTGGTGGGAGGGGTATTGGCGGTCAAGAACTGAGGCAGAAAAGAACGCTTTGACTTGGGATGGATTCAAGGCAATCGTCGTGGAAAGGTTCTTCCCTGATACCTACCGTGAGGAGATGGAGTCTCGATTTTACCACTTCAAGCAAGGGAATTTAACTGTTGAGGAATATGAGAGACAATTCAGTAATATGACACGTTTTGCAGGCCACATGGTGGATACTGAAAGGAAGAAGGTTCAGAAATTCATGAAGGGACTGTGACCCGAGATTCGCAGTATCCTAGCGAGTTATGCGGACATGCTTTTCAGTGAATTGGTGAGGACAGCTGGAGTAGTTGCTGCAAGCCAGCTTACTGAGAGAGTCCATCAGAAACCAACAGACAACTTGGGCAAGAGGAGATGAGATGATCGTAACCAGAACAACAGTTCAAACAAACAAGGAAAATTTTAGGGTGGCTCTGCACCGTCACGCCCTCAAGGCAACCAGCTCCGAGAAATTTTCAAGGAGCTACGAGTGCCAATACTCAACTGATCAAGCCTTTTTGTGCTAGTTGTGGGAGAAATCACGGAGGAGAGTGCCTTGCGGGTCAAGGCAAGTGCTTTAAATACCGACAGCCGGGTCATACGACTCCCTTTTGTCTCAGCTTCGGGGGCCCAAATCCTGCGCCTAAAGGCAACGCACAGGTTTACTCTATGATGGGACAAGATGGTGAAGAACAGGAACGTCATGATACTCTGACAGGTATGTTAACGTTAAATAAAGTACCAGTAGTTGCTTTATTTGATACGGGTGCAACACATTCTTTTATGTCTGCAAAGTGTTGTGCAAAAGTTGGTTGCAAGGAAACCAATACTGTTAAAGCACTTTATGTCAGTATTCCTTCTGGTAAATCGATGGTTCACTATGCCAAAAATGACTTTCGACAACGGGGAAAAGACAACGGGTATCCATTCTGACCGTTGTCTTAAGTGTTATGCCCGTGGTCTTAAGTATCCCTGTTGTCTTAAATTCAGGGTTAGCAATATAAGACCACGGGGATAAGCCCCTGTTGTCTTTTCCCGTGGTCTTAACTCAGTCTCGCAACATAAGACAACGGGGATTAATCCCCATTGTCTTTTCACGTGGTCTTAGGTATTTATATTTATTTTGTAATTTTTATTTATTTGGTTAATTAATATGGTATATAAGGGACACTTAGAAAAAAAATTCATTCCTTCATTTACTCTCAAGATTAATCCCCAGCGTACGCTTTTTCCATCGACCACCACCACCACCACCACCACACCACCATTTTCGACATCCGTCTCCTCCTGCACCACCGTCACTCAGCACCACCTCCACCGTCGCTCAACACCGTCTCGTCTGCCATGAATCTGTAACGCCCCGAATCTAGAATATATTAATTATATCGGATTCGAAGTGTCATTGTGATCAAAAGTCCGAACTATAAAATTTTTGAAGGAAATATAACGGAAATGAGAGATGATGAGTTTTTATGCAGCGGAAGAAATGGGTAGAATAATTTTAGTAAGTATCTTACACACATATATGTGTACATAAAACATAGTATCAACAGTAATGTTTTATTTAAGTGGGGAACTCCGTGTCGTCTCTATTACTGTCCTTGCTCCACGAAATCATAATTTGCAAGGGGTTAGGAAAATGGGGCATGAGAATTGAATTCTCACATATGGGTGATTTGCAACATCATGGGATTGGTAAATCCGAAATATATTAAGTTATACTCATTGATAAAGTGTTTATTTTATTTAATCAGTTTCATATAAAATTTAAACGGCATTTAAACATATTTCGCATAATATAAATGAAATAGCACAAGTTGGTTCACATTAAGGCAAAGCCCAAAGTCATTTCACATATTATCACAACTGTCAAACCATAAACGTACAATCATTACACTTCCAACAAAGTTACTCTTTTCAACTCCAACTAAAACTTACTTCATCCAACCACACAAACTCACATCATCCAACCATAACATCCCTCAAAATAAGCAAGTATCAATGGCCTTATTCCCAGTGCGTCTAACGACAGCTGACCGGGGACCAGATCTACTTGATCAACAACCTTGATTCCGAGGGCGTCCCCGACAGAGGCCCCGGAGGTCGGATTTAAAACTCGATCCCGACTCCGTATATACTGACTTTCCACAAAACTAACTCAATAAACTTTACAAAGAATAATACTTGACTGATAACCGAACTGATTCATGCTCACGTAAGGTGTTTACTCATGCAGTGATGATCGATTCACAAAATAACAGGCTAATGTATAACATATATATTTATATCACATAATCCAAACAGTTATATAGATAGGTGTTACATTTATGTTGGATTAGATATTTTTGATTTGATTTAATCGAGTTCAGGAAATACCGGCACGACGTTATTATTAGCAGATCAATCAACAGATCATCACCCACATGTTTGCTCCGGGTCCCGTGAATGATGTATAGGCAGATGGTCGAGTCCTCCTTGCGTGTCCCGATTAGTACAGAATCCTAATAGGGAGTAATCCGATTAAAGATCGACTTTTGAATTTGAAAAGCTAAAGCGTTTGTATCTCGAGGATTGAGTAGATTGTTGCCTTTAGAAAACTATCGAAAACTAAGATTTTCAGAGGTTGATTTCTATTTGAGAAGTACACCCCTTTTTAAGAGGAGGTGTATTAGGGGGATGTATTTACTAATTTCAGTGGTGTCCTTAACAAAAGCCTTTTAAGTTAAAAACATAAATATTAACCTTGGAATTACATAGAAAAATAAGAAATTACTTAGAAAAATATTAATAAAATTAAAGAAAAGGTTTTTCTTTCTTAAGAATTCTATTTCTCGTTTTTAAACGAAATCTTGAATATAATTAATCATTTTTTATAAATAAAACTCCCTTACTAAACTTATTAATAAACTTTATCTTGTGTCCCTTTTTATAAACTTGACTAATAAATCTAACAACTAATTCATTCATCCAATAATACCAATCAACTAAACCAATAATACTTAACAGCTAAACAGCTAACACTAAATAACCATATCCACTGCTTTGAACTAAAAACCAAGTCTTACATCAATAACCCCAAAAACTAGTCCAAAGAATTAAAAGAGGAGTTTCAACAACAATAGTATTTCATCTATAGTTCTACTGGCTCAAACCAAAATAATCAATACTCTAATTCACCACAACACATAGCTAATTCAATACTCACAAAATCAACAATATCAAAGTCCATCTACATGGTTCCAAAAGATGAATATTCCAACCTCTCCAAAAGTCTAGACAACTCGAAATTAAAACAGTTCATTCCTAATCCAAATACTACGAAAATCAAAGAGAAAAGACGAGCAGTCTTACGAGTCCCAAATCGGGCAGCCTAACGGTGTAGTTCGGGAATTCGTCGAATGAGTTGAACAGCCTAACGGCGTCGATTGAAAACTCGATGGTTCGCTTATAAAATTGGGCAGCCTAACGGCGTCGTTCGGGGATTTGGGAAAATGAATCGAACAGCCTAACGGCGTCGTTCGAGGTCTCCAAAAATTCCAGCAACATCAAACCGGTTTAACGGTGTCATATCGATCAGAAAATTGAACGACAAAAGGCTTCGGTTAGAAATCGAGTTTAATCGGTACAAATCGAATTACCCAAAATTTAAATTAAATTAATTGAAGGTTAGGGTTTTTCAATTACTTACTGGAAAAGAGAGAAGAAAGGAGGCGGCGGCGCTGGGCGAGGGCCACGGCGGCGGTTGACTCCGGAGGTGGCATCGCGGCGGCTTCGGCAGCGAAAAAGGTGAGAGCGAGGGAGAGAGGAAGAGGCGTGCGGCTTTGCTGCTTCGCCGGAAGGAGGAAGACGGTGACTGGAGCACGGCGGCCGATCGGAGGCGAGGCGGTTTCTTCTGGTCACGGCGGCGCTGGAAAAGAGGCGCGACGGTGCTGGCGGAGGGAGAAGGCTTTGCGCGCCTCTGAGACGACGCTGGTTCGCCGGGAAGAGGAGAGGGAGGAGATGGGCGTCGTGGCGGTGACTGGAGGGAGACGGCGGAGAGAGGCGAGCGGCTTCGATGGTGGTGCCGTGCGAAGAGGACGGTTGCGGCGGCTCTGCTCCAGCGGCGTCGCGACGGCGGCCGGAGAAGGGAGGTCGGCGGTCGCTCGCCGGAAAGAAGAGGCGGTGGGCGGCGATTTTTAGAGAGAAGGCAGAGCCTCCTTCGAAGAGAGAGAGAGCCGATTGGAGTGAAATTTGGGAAATGAAATTTTGGGGAATAGTCTCCATACGGGTTTTGCTTTGAGAGGAAAGAGAAGAAGATATTTTAGGAAATTAATAACTTAATTAATTAATTTAAAAGGAATGGATAAAATACATGGCTCGAATTAATTCTCAATTTAATTTAATTAAAAAAGAAAAGGTAAATTATGTGGTTAGGGTTTAAGCCCCTTTAATTCTGATATTTTCGCTCCCACTTGATACGGTTAGGGATCGTTTGGTTCACGAGATTAATCCCGATTTGAAAATTAATACAGTTTAAGATTCAATTAATATTTTATTGTATTTGAATTATTCTCAATAAATTAAACGGATCGAAATCCTAAATTCAAACTCGATTATTTAATTTCTCGTAGTCCTTTATTCGTTTGAAAGGTTCGATTCTTTCTACGAATTTAGGAATTTGTAAAAAGGGTATATATTTAAATTACACAAAAGCACACAAAATAATAAAATAAAAAGAAACAAAGATAAGAAAATAAAATAAGGGTTCTAGGAATATAAAAGGTATAAAATGGGACGGGGTATTACATCCTCACCCCCTTAACAGAATTTCGCCCCCGAAATTCAGCTTCTAGGTACTGCTTAAGCATTGAGGGTATTTGGTTAGGACTTCATCCTCTATTTCCCAAGTTATTTCTTCTTTCTCGTGTCGGCTCCACTGGACTAGAACTAATGGTATTTCTTGATTCCTTAATAAGTGTAACTTCCTTCCTAGGATAGTAACTGGAACTTCTTCATAAGTTAAGTCACAGCTTAAAACTAAATCTATACGACTAATAACAGGGTTTGGATCGCTTATGTACTTCCTGAGTGTAGATATGTGGAACACATCATGCACTCGTGATAACTCTGGTGGTAGTGCTAAGCGATAAGTCACATCCCCGATTCTATTCAGGATGTCAAATGGCCCATTGTATCGCGACTTTAGCTTACCTCTTTTACCAAAATGGATTAGACCTTTCATTGGTGTCACTCGGAGAAATACTTTATCGCCAATGTCGAATTATAAATCTCTTCTCCTAGCGTCCGCATATGACTTCTGACGGTCTTGAGCCGCTTTGATTCTTCCTTTAATCTTTGCGACTATCTCAACCGATCTTTCAACTAGTTCGGGTTTGAGAATCTTTCGAATTCCGACTTCATCCCAACAAACTGGTGATCTACACCTTTTCCCGTAAAGTGCTTCGTACGGTGTCGTTTGTATTGTCGCCTGATAACTGCTGTTATATGCGAACTCTACAAATGGCATGTGGCTCTTCCAACTTCCTGCAAGATCTAGAGCGCAAGCTCTCAGCATACCTTCGAGTGTCTGGATAGTTCTTTCCGATTGTCCGTCAGTCTGCGGGTGGTATACAGTGCTGAATTTCAATTCAGTCCCTAAGGCTCATTGCAGACTTCCCCAGACTTAGAGGTAAAACGGGATCTCTATCGGACACTATCGAGACTTGTACACCGTGCAGTCTAACTACCTCTGCTATGTATAGTTGGACGAGCTTGTCCAACGTATAAGTCATTCTAATAGGGATATAGTGGGCAGTTTTCGTAAGTCTATCTACGATAACCCAAATGGCATCGTGATTCTTCACCGTTTTCGGAAATCCGGTGATAAAATCCATAGTGATGTACTCCCATTCCCACTCTGGCATCTCCAGAGGATGCAACAACCCTGGAGGTCATTGGTGATCTGCTTTAACTCGTTGGCAGGTTAAACAGCTCCTGACGAATCGAGTTATCGATCTCTTCATACCCTTCACCAAAAGTTTTCTTCCAGTCCCCGATACATCATCGTCTCTCCGGGGTGAATGGTGTATGGAGTGTTATGTGCCTCTTTCAGAATTTCATTCCTCATTCCTTCATCCTTAGACACACAGATTTTGTTATTGAACGTCAAAGTTCACTCAGTACTCAATACGAACCTCTAAATGGTTCCTTCCTCAGCGCGCTTACGTATTCCTCTCAAGAATTTATCGTTCTTTTGCACTCCTATGATCCTTTCTCGTAAGGTCGGTTATAGGGTGAATGCGTAAACCATGGTATCTGCACAATATTGTGTGGAAAATTCTAGGTTTAGGATGAATTGGTACTATATCTTACTCCACTCAAAGTAGTTTTGTCTAACTAATTACTCTAAAACTTCTGGTTCAAAAGGGGTGTTAAACCTTAGTGGGGAGGTTTGATTTTTTTTTTTTTTTGAAAGGTCCCCCATTAGTTAAAGCCAAAATAACTTCTCGATTTTCTTGGTCGACTAAGTTTGTTGTCACTCTACCTGATCTAACACTTTGAAGGTTTTCTAGTCCTCAAGCATGCAAACTTTTCTTCCTACATAGTTGCAAATTTTCCTCTACTTCGAAGTCCACTATGTATCCCATAGATAAAAATCAATTGTCCTTTCTTTTTCAACTAAAGTATTCCCATAACATATAAATGTTAATCTTAACACGTAAGACTTAAGATCACATCTAGCTTACTCATTCCACAAAAAGGCTCTACTTAAGCTTAAAATCTTATGTTATCCCAAAAGAAAGTAACTATGTCCATGTTTCATATTCCTTCATATGCATAAAACTAGTTCGTTTTCAATAATGCCTAACTACTCAACTTAAGAACGTGCAGTTCAGTCTCTATTTGATGTTCATCCAAGTCTATCTCCAATCAATTCACTCGGCTTTAGGTTCTCATTGCATTCCTCAAAAGTTCACTTTCACTTAAGGTCTATTCTTCTATACTCTATATCCTCAAATTTTCTTAATTCTTAGGCACAAGGGAGTGAGATGCTCTAGTACTAATCGATACATAAGCAGTTGATCCAAAATTCACACTTGCTAAATTTGGAATACAACTTCTCTCGTCTCATTGTCTTTAAGACTGCCTTGAGATGTTCTTCGTGTTGCTCTTTGTCCTTAGAGTACACAAGAATGTCGTCGATGAAGACGATGACGAATTAGTCCAGGTACGGATGAAACACTCTATTCATCAGATCCATGAAGATCGCCGGAGCATTTGTTACTCCGAAAGGCATCACGGTGAACTCGAAATGTCCATATCAATACCGAAATGCTGTCTTCGGGATATCCTCGCTCTTGACCTTTAGCTGGTGGTAACCAGACCTCAGATCGATCTTTGAGAATACCGTAGCATTCTTTAACTGGTCAAACAAGTCTCCTATCCTCGGAAGAGGATATTTGTTCTTAGTGGTCAGTTGATTGAGACCTCGATAGTCCATGCACATACGGAAAGTTCCATCTTTCTTCTTCACGAACAACACGGGTGCTCCCCATGGTGATGCACTAGGCCTGATGAACTTATTTTCAAGCAAGCATTGTAGTTGTTCCTTCAGTTCTTCCAATTCCTTTGGAGTCATTCGATAGGGTGCTTTAGATACTGGTGCTGCCCCAGGTATTAAGTCGATGGAGAACTCTATCTAACGATTAGGAGGTAACCCAATTAATTCCTCGGGAAACACGTCAAGATATCCATCCACAATTGGCACCTTGATGCGTAACTTATCGTCTTTCTCTCCTGCTGAGATGTGAACGAGGTAAGCTTGGCATTCCTCTTTTCGTAATATCGCTACAGCTTGGATTGCTGATATTACTCGGGTTTCCTTCTTAGTCTTGATTTCACGAAATGTGAAGCGTTGACCATTACGGGTTTCAAGGTCAATCTCATGTTCTGCGCATTTTATTATCGCTTCGTCCTTTGTTAACTAGTCAAAGCCTATGATTATGTCAAAGGTTTTCATCTTAAAGATGTGAAGATCGGACTCTATCAGGTGATCGCTTAGCGTTAGGGGTAAACCTCAAATTCGGTCCTTAATTTCCATAGTAGTTCCAGATATTTCTTAGCGCGGCCTGCTGAGGTGGCTTATGTTCAGCCTGAGAAGGTGAGTTCTGTCCTATAGGATTCACTGATACATGAATGAGGTTAACGCGGGGTCGTCCACGTCTACGGCCTGGTGCCATTCTAAAGGTGGTTCTAATCGGAAAAGAATAATATTGTTACGATACGTATAGGTGTGAGAAAGTTATAAAACATAACCGAATTAACCAAGTCAACACAACACTAGCACTGTAACACGTGTGGTACGTAATTCACCGCTTCGCATCGGGGCCCCAATGGTACAGTGCTCACATTCGCACAGTATTCTAGGAACTAGTAATGTGTCATTAAGTGATAATCAGATAAAATATGACATTTAATATATAAAACAAGTAAAACACATTGACAAGTAGTGAGCACATAATAAGTATATATATATCTAAAAGTTTTGGTTCTACGAAGTCAGTCTCCTTACATTACGTCATAGAACACAAAAGGTTTCTAAGTAATGCTAAAGCATCGTATCCTCACATCAATTCGGACCACGAGCGATAAAATGAGCAGGTTAGAGCTACGCTGCTATGGTCTAAGTAAAACGGTCATACGTCTGACTACTACTATATGTCAGGAAAGGGTGGCACATCTATGTTGTACGTATTTGTGACTACATCAAAAGGATAGTTATTTAAAAGGATTTGATCACTCTGACTGATCAATACTATCATACGTAAATACCCATCGTCAACTTTTCTAGGTATGTCTCCAAGTGAAATGTGGGGTCGTTGAACTGGGTCTTCTATTCTCGTCCGTTCGAGTAGTCTTACAGCGATAGGACGGAGAACAACTCAGTAACCCCTCTGGCAAAATGAATCACGGCTGTCAAATAAGTCTCGTCGTGGGATATTGGAGTGGCTCTTACCTTTGCACGCAGTCTCGTGATCTGGGTTATAAACACACTGATAGATTCTAAGTTTAGGTAAGAGTTTTCTAATTATCAGTATATAACTATCTTAGGTGGATTCTTATATGGAAAGGAAATTCATAGTCAAAATTTTAGTTATGCATGAACATAATTTAAACAATTAAAGCACATAGTTCAAATAATCATATAACATCATTTATGAAGTTTATAAATTTATACAAATATATTTATTTCTATCATTCATTAATTATCTGCATTTCAATAGTATTATAAACGACATTTCGGGGTTCTTTCTACACCTCGTAGGTGTTGTTTCGAGTTCGCAATTTTTGATTGGAGTTTTGTTATGAAAGTCAAGTTGTCGTAATATCACAAACTTTAAGGCAATAAAATAAGAACATACCTTCGAGGAGCTTCTGACGGTAATAGGAGACACATTTCCCCTCAAGTGATTTAATTAGTGATCTATACTTACATGATAAGAAAATTTTAATTAAAGAAAAATAATTTTGGTTTGATGAAAACAATGATTTGGGTTTTGGTCCGAAAGTTTTGAACCAAGGCTCTGATACCACCTGTAACGCCCCGAATCCAGAATATATTAATTATATCGGATTCGAAGTGTCATTGTGATCAAAAGTCCGAACTATAAAATTTTTGAAGGAAATATAACGGAAATGAGAGATGATGAGTTTTTATGCAGCGGAAGAAATGGGTAGAATAATTTTAGTAAGTATCTTACACACATATATGTGTACATAAAACATAGTATCAACAGTAATGTTTTATTTAAGTGGGGAACTCTGTGTCGTCTCTATTACTGTCCTTGCTCCACGAAATCATAATCTGCAAGGGGTTAGGAAAATGGGGCGTGAGAATTGAATTCTCACATATGGATGATTTGCAACATCATGAGATTGGTAAATCCGAAATATATTAAGTTATACTCATTGATAAAGTGTTTATTTTATTTAATCAGTTTCATATAAAATTTAAACGGCATTTAAACATATTTCGCATAATATAATTGAAATAGCACAAGTTGGTTCACATTAAGGCAAAACCCAAAGTCATTTCACATATTATCACAACTGTCAAACCATAAACGTACAATCATTACACTTCCAACAAAGTTACTCTTTTCAACTCCAACTAAAACTTACTTCATCCAACCACACAAACTCACATCATCCAACCATAACATCCCTCAAAATAAGCAAGTATCAATGGCCTTATTCCCAGTGCGTCTAACGACAGCTGACCAGGGACCAGATCTACTTGATCAACAACCTTGATTCCGAGGGCGTCCCCGACAGCGGCCCCGGAGGTCGGATTTAAAACTCGATCCCGACTCCGTACATACTGACTTTCCACAAAACTGACTCAATAAACTTTACAAAGAATAATACTTGACTGATAACCGAACTGATTCATGCTCACGTAAGGTGTTTACTCATGCAGTGATGATCGATTCACAAAACAACAGGCTAATGTATAACATATATATTTATATCACATAATCCAAACAGTTATATAGATAGGTGTTACATTTATGTTGGATTAGATATTTTTGATTTGATTTAATCGAGTTCAGGAAATACTGGCACGACGTTATTATTAGCAGATCAATCAACAGATCATCACCCACCTGTTTGCTCCAGGTCCCGTGAATGATGTATAGGCAGATGGTCGAGTCCTCCTTGCGTGTCCCGATTAGTACAGAATCCTAATAGGGAGTAATCCGATTAAAGATCGACTTTTGAATTTGAAAAGCTAAAGCGTTTGTATCTCGAGGATTGAGTAGATTGTTGCCTTTAGAAAACTATCAAAAACTAAGATTTTCAAAGGTTGATTTCTATTTGAGAAGTACATCCCTTTTTAAGAGGAGGTGTATTAGGGGGGTGTATTTACTAATTTAAGTGGTGTCCTTAACAAAAGCCTTTTAAGTTAAAAACATAAATATTAACCTTGGAATTACTTAGAAAAATAAGAAATTACTTAGAAAAATATTAATAAAATTAAAGAATAGGTTTTTCTTTCTTAAGAATTCTATTTCTCGTTTTTAAACGAAATCTTGAATATAATTAATCATTTTTTTATAAATAAAACTCCCTTATTAAACTTATTAATAAACTTTATCTTGTGTCCCTTTTTGTAAACTTGACTAATAAATCTAACAACTAATTCATTCATCCAATAATACCAATCAACTAAACCAATAATACTTAACAGCTAAACAACTAACACTAAATAACCATATCCACTTCTTTGAACTAAAAACCAAGTCTTACATCAATAACCCCAAAAACTAGTCCAATGAATTAAAAGAGGAGTTTCAACAACAATAGTATTTCATCTATAGTTCTACTGGCTCAAACCAAAATAATCAATACTCTAATTCACCACAACACATAGCTAATTCAATACTCACAAAATCAACAATATCAAAGTCCATCTACAAGGTTCCAAAAGATGAATATTCCAACCTCTCCAAAAGTCTAGACAACTCGAAATTAAAACAGTTCATTCCTAATCCAAATACTACGAAAATTAAAGAGAAAAGACGAGCAGTCTTACGAGTCCCAAATCGGGCAGCCTAACGGCGTAGTTCGGGAATTCGTCGAATGAGTTGAACAGCCTAACAGCGTCGATTGAAAACTCGATGGTTCGCTTATAAAATTGGGCAGCCTAACGGCGTCGTTCGGGGATTCGGGAAAATGAATCGAACAGCCTAACAGCGTCGTTCGAGGTCTCCAAAAATTCCAGCAACATCAAACCGGTTTAACGGTGTCATATCGATCGGAAAATTGAACGACAAAAGGCTTCGGTTAGAAATCGAGTTTAATCGGTACAAATCGAATTAACCGAAATTTAAATTAAATGAATTGAAGGTTGGGGTTTTTCAATTACTTACTGGAAAAGAGAGAAGAAAGGAGGCGGCGGCGCTGGGCGAGGGCCATGGCGGCGGTTGGCTCCGGAGGTGGCATCGCGGCGGCTTTGGCAGCGAAAAAGGTGAGAGCGAGGGAGAGAGGAAGAGGCGTGCGGCTTTGCTGCTTCGCCGGAAGGAGAAAGACGGTGACTGGAGCACGGCGGCCGATCGGAGGCGAGGCGGTTTCTTCTGGTCATGGCGGCGCTGGAAAAGAGGCGCGACGGTGCTGGCGGAGGGAGAAGGCTTTGCGCGCCTCTGAGACGGCGCTGGTTCGCCGGGAAGAGGAGAGGGAGGAGATGGGCGTCGTGGCGGTGACCGGAGGGAGACGGCGGAGAGAGGCGAGCGGCTTCGATGGTGGTGCCGTGCGAAGAGGACGGTTGCGGCGGCTCTGCTCCAGCGGCGTCGCGACGGCGGCCGTAGAAGGGAGGTCGGCGGTCGCTCGCCGGAAAGAAGAGGCGGTGGGCGGCGATTTTTAGAGAGAAGGCAGAGCCTCCTTCGAAGAGAGAGAGAGCCGATTGGAGTGAAATTTGGGAAATGAAATTTTGGGGAATAGTCTCCATACGGGTTTTGCTTTGAGAGGAAAGAGAAGAAGATATTTTAGGAAATTAATAACTTAATTAATTAATTTAAAAGGAAGGGATAAAATACATGGCTAGAATTAATTCTCAATTTAATTTAATTAAAAAAGAAAAGGTAAATTATGTGGTTAGGGTTTAAGCCCCTTTAATTCTGATATTTTCGTTCCCACTTGATACGGTTAGGGATCGTTTGGTTCACGAGATTAATCCCGATTTGAAAATTAATACAGTTTTAAGATTCAATTAATATTTTATTGTATTTGAATTATTCTCAATAAATTAAACGGATCGAAATCCTAAATTCAAACTCGATTATTTAATTTCTCGTAGTCCTTTATTTGTTTGAAAGGTTCAATTCTTTCTACGAATTTAGGAATTTGTAAAAAGGGTATATATTTAAATTACACAAAAGCACACAAAATAATAAAATAAAAAGAAACAAAGATAAGAAAATAAAATAAGGGTTCTAGGAATATAAAAGGTATAAAACGGGACGGGGTATTACAGAATCCCTCCATCGTGAACCGCCGGCTTCGTCCACCATCGTGAATCGCCGATTTCGTGCACCATCGTGAACCGACTGCTCGTCCTCCACTGTGAATAGCCTAGGTTGTATTTTCCTCAGGTAATTAAGCCCTAATTTTTCTGCCCTAGCCCTAATTTTTCCCTAGCCCTGAATCTCTCTTTGTTTCTTTCTCTGTGTGTGTGTGTGCGCGCAAGCGTGTGTGTGTATGGTGAATTTGTGATCTCTGTGTGTATGGTGAATTTGTGATCACTGTGTGTATGGTGAATTTGTGGGTAAAATGTTCGATAAAAAAATGTTCTTCTCTTTCATTTATCGCGGCCACATACAAAGCCTTGTTACCGATCAAAAGTTACATACATCATGTTCTACAGAGCAAAAAGTCATAGAGCTTTTGTTTCGTAGCGATCATGATTTGAAATCCATCTTATGCTTTTTTTTTCATTTCTTATTTTTGATCGATGAGATTAATTTATTGAGAGTAACAATTTCTTTCATCCTTCCTAATATTTTCTTCTTTTGCACTTGGTGGCAATTCCTTTCGTGATTCAACTTTGTATTATTTTGGTGTGCACCAATTTAATGAATGATGTGAAAAAACATTGATTTGCAGCTGAAGTACCCTTGTAGAAAAGCAGCGACGCCGATTTGCCCTGGTTTTTAATCTTTTAATTTATTTAATTAAATTGGATGAGACGTGCAAATATTATTGATGGTGTTAAATTCTCGAGCCTTAAATCAATAATTTTATATAAATCGAACCTTGGATCGATAAAAGCTTTCTTTTAAAAGATACAAGATGATAAATTTTGTGGGTTCAATTTTTTCTATGTCGGTATAGGACCATATAAAGCCAGAAAGATCAACCGTTCTTAGTTTGGTTTCCATTTTGTTATGTATCCTTTATGTTGATTGGCTTGGAGTCCTAATTATCAGGAAAAGCATGGGCTGATATTGTAAACGAATCAAATATTTTTTATTCGATTCGGTATTCGTATTCGAATATTGATATTCGTATTCGAAATTTTGTGATTCGAATTCGAATAAAAATATTCGATTCGATTCGATTCGATTAGTAATCAAATATGAATACAAAATTATGGTATTCGATTCGTTATTCGTAAATATTCGATTAAATATATATATATATATATATATATATATATCAATAATATTTTGAATATATATATATATATATAATATTATCTTTAGCCCATTAAAATTAAGAGTTAATTACATAATGTATTAAAATTGGTGGCCCAAGAGATACTAATTAAATTATACATGTGGCCCAAAAGATGTTCGGCCCAATCCAATGGAAAAGATTTAATATATTAAAAAATGAAAAACTAAAATATATATTACCATGTCGTGAACGAAAACCAATGTACCAAACCAAACCCTACTTTTCCAATTTCAAATCTCATCCGACTCCATACAATACTTTCCCATCGTCCGCCGTCTCTCGCGGCTTCATCCATCGCCGCTCGTCCTGCCTCGCCTCGCCGCTCGTCCCGCCGCGTCTCATCGTCTATACCACCACGTTCGTTTATACCACCGCATCGTCTCTTCGGGTGTCTCACCGCGTCGTCGTCTTCGGGTGTCTCACCGCGCCATCGTCGTCCATTGTCGCACCACCTCTGTATTTTTGTATGTAATTTCTTAACTCAATTTCTTTTTTGTGTTTATTAAAAAAAGAGTCACGCTATTTCTTGCTCTTGTTGTTCTTTTCCATTTTACTTTATTAATTTCTGCAAATTTCCGTCCAGTTTAGAGGGTGCATCTAGTTAATCTTTCGATCTTGGAGAAATTAACTTATATAATTTTCATTTTTGGATGTAGAGGATATTCTGGAGCTTGCTGAGACATCCGAGAGGTGCTCGTTTAATTGGGTTAGAAGAGGGGCAAATTCAATAGCACCTAAAATTGCTAATTTTAGCTAGCTCCAGTTGTTTGGAGCCCTTTTGTATTCTGATGTGATTCCTTCAGTTTTTGTAAACGATTTTGTTACTGGTTTAGCTTATTAATGAATTTTGTTTACTGTAAAAAATATATGTATATATGCGTATTGAATTATTTTGTTTACAAGATTTTTTTGATCGAATCGAATAGTTTTAAATTAAAAAAGGTAATTCCGAATCGAATAGTTTCGAATAATTACAAATCGAATCGAATATTTTCTAATCGAATCGAATAATACACTATAAAATATGTAAAAATAAAAAACGAATCGAATACTCGAATAGTTTCGAATAATTCAAATACCGAATACGAATCGAATACGAATCTCATTTACTATTCGAATTTTTTTCGAATACGAATATTCGAATAGTTTCACGAATATGAATCGAATATAGTAGTATTCCCTTCGATTCGATTCGATTACAACCCTAGCTGACATGCAAGTGCTGCTATTTTTCTACTCTGTTTCTGTTGTGTAAAAGAAACTTCAACTTTTTGTGATATCTTATTATTGATCAGTTTTTTAAGAATTTCTATACTTTGCTCAGTTAATTGTAGATTGAAGTTATTACACTTTTACTGTTTTCGTAAAGACACGTATAAATAAATGTTAAACGGACGAGACTTTACCTTTATCTTCTAAATTACAACTTATGATATGGAATAGGTGGATTTGATATAATATGAGTAGGTTCTTCCTATTAAAATGACTGGAGTCAATATATATTACCCATTAGCTATAGTAATGCGCATGCTATTTACTGTTACAGAAAATATTTGAGAAACAGTAACCCGATGATTACAAATTGGTCACTATAACACTCTTGCTGATGATAGTTCCATATGACAAATTGTAGATTGAAGTTATTACACTTTATGTAATTTCCATTCTATAGTCTCTCTGTTCTTGTTATCATAATTAATAGTAGCCATGCATCTCATTCTTATGCAGCTTACTTTACTGTGGCCAAGCGGCATAATGAATACTGATAGAATTGACCTGTGATATATATCCACCAAAAGACAGGATCGAAGACCATCAAAAGGTATATATCATAGATTTTTTTTCCTTTACCGTGGTTAGATTATATTATAAGGTTTCTGCTTCTTTTATGCTATTTATTTCTAAGGAAAAACTGAGCATATGTAATTTCATCAAGTGCAAATCTGCTTTTTTAAAACTGTTGCAGAAAGACCATAATTTAAAAAAAAAATTATGGAATTAATGTTCAATACTGAAATAATTGACCATCAATGTTCAATACTTATATGGTAAAAGCCGAAGTATTGCATTAGATCATTAAATAAAACAAGTACTTATATTGAAATTCTTCAACTTATTTCCTAATCACTTCTACCATCAACCACCCCCCTTGATCCCACCTTGACCCCCTTTTCCCACCCACCTCTACCTTAATATAAAAAAAATTATTTAATATTAAAATTTAAAAATATTTTTTATAGATTATCAAAGATCTTATAAATTATATTAGTCAAACACTTTAGCAATTTATAGACTATTAAAAATTAATATCTATAAAATTTTAAAATAAAAGGAAATATAATTTTGATTTGTTTCTCATTCCCCATTGTGATGGACACCATTTCATCTTTCTGTTTTCAGCTAATTTTTTCTCCATTCTGTTGCTTTTATTTGATGGACTGTGACTGATGTTTACAAGTAGCTTATTTATTTTTGATAAATTGGTAAATACAATATAATTTACTCTTACCCAAGAATATATTTTATTTATCTTTTCAAATAATAGACGAATCTATGTTTGATTAATTTGTGAATGCTTCTTGAATCAAGAGCGAGCTAACAGACATGAATGCAAGAGGTTAATATTAAAGTTATTTTGTCATCCTTCTTTGAGAATGCTCGAACATCATCTCTTTGTTTACTTGTAGGGCAAAAATTTGTATAAGCTCATGGCATGAGACAATACAAATTAACATTCACTCCTATCAAAGTGTTGATGAGTCAATGCCCTAACTATATACAATCGTATTATTTCATGCCATGAGATAGTCTTGTAATAATAGAACTTGAGGGTAGAAGTGATTAGAAATGACTACTTTAGCTATAGAATGATTTCTAACCAGTCTATTATTTTAATTTATAATAGTGAGCTCTAATTTTAAAATCAGTGTATCTAAAATTCTAGTATTTCAGCCAAGTAATATTAGATGCCTTCTCTCACCCACAAAATGCACCTGTTTAATCTCAATTAACCTTCCCGTTAGTTCCGATCATAACCACACATAAAAACAGTGAAAGGTACATGAAAGTTCTGAAGAGTTATGTGAGGTGTCGCACTCGGCCTGAAGGATGCATGGCTGAATGTTATATTGTTGAGGAGGTTGTGGAGTTTTGCTCAGATTACCTTTCAAATGTGCAAACAATTGGGATTTCGTCAAGCCATCAACATAAAGAACTTACTAGACCTCTATCGAATGGTAATGTATGTTCTATCAGCCACTTGGAGTTGATGCAAGCACATCATCATGTGTTGACAAATGATGCAGAGATAGATCCTTATATCAAGTAATATATCAAAACTTATAATCATTTGAAAATTTTAATAATTTTAGATTCTAATATATCTTATATTTTTTAGTGAACACTTAGCGCATGTGAGATCAAAGTATGTTCGAAAAGCCAAGGCTGAAAAATGGCTTCATGAGCAACACAACAAATTATTTATTGGTTGGTTTCGCGAACGTGTAAGTTCCAACTATATTTTTATGCTTACATTATTTCTTACGTGTTAGTCCATTGTTAAAATAATAGTACACTTTGTAACTTGTAGGTTACACATGAAATAAACAACTCTAGTCAGACAATATCTCAAAAGATGAAGGCATTAAGTCGTGGGCCTAGAGCGAATATGTTCAAGTATGATAATTACTCTATTGATGGGGTGACTTATCATACGAAACAACTTGATGATTCATGAGTTACGCAAAACTCTGGAGTTAGCATAGTAGCAAGCACCATGCAAGTTTCTAGTGCAAAGGACAAAAATCCCATCGTATCTAACATGACTTTTTATGGAGTAATTGATGAAACATGGGAGTTAGATTACGAGCACTTTCGAATTCCAATTTTAAAGTGCATTTGGGTGGACAATAAAAATGGTGTTAGGATAGATGATCTTGGATTCACTTTGGTAAACCTTAAGAGGGTTGGTTTCAAAGATGATTCATTTATTTTGGCTAGTTTAGCAAAACAAGTCTTTTACATCGAGGATCCTAAAGATGATGCATGGTCGGTTGTGCTTGCAACTCCCACGAGGGATTACTTTGAGTATACAAGAAGTGGCGAGTTGGAAGAAACTGCGATCCACCATCAATGTTTTACTAATGGACTGCCTTTAGTGGATCCTAATACAACTGATGAAGATGAGCCACCATGTGTTCGTAAAGATTGTAAAGGAGTTAAGATTGGCAATGCAAAAATTGGTATTTATATGATTTTTTAGTATGTGCTCATTTATTTCAATTTCATTTTGTACACATTATTTTATCTTGAATTAACAAATTTTACAATTCTTTTGTGTTCACTGATTTATTTGATTGAACAGGTTTGTAGGACTGATGGCACGTCGTAAAAATTTGAAGTTGGATACTAAGAAAACTGAGAGAGAAGGTGAATCTGTGAAAAAAAAGAAAGGAGAAAGATGATGATTCTGATTTGGGGAAGGAGAAAATACCATCAAAAGCTAAGAAAACAAAATCGGTTAGCGTGAGGGACGAGAAAATGATTGAAGATGAGGAAACAAAATATGTAGATGAGGGGAATGCAAAAGAACCATCAAATTTGCGTAATCGGAGGGGCAAAACAGTAATGGCAAAACTTTATAGATTACGGAGAGACAGAGAGAGAAAACCAGTCGAATTTAATAAACTAGGACAACCAATTGGGCCTAATAACACTGAGATGCAATGTTACATTGGTGTACTTGCAAGGGAGTTGGTTAACATCACATATAAGGAGTGGAAGGACGTTCCAGAAGATGTGAAGAAGCAAATATGGGAATCAGTCAATGTAAGTAATTGTTATGTATTGTTGTTTTTTAATTTATTGCAGCATTCATGCATTTCTTTGATCTCTTATAATTACCTTAAATTCCTATTTTATGTAGTTATCATTCATTGTGGTTCCGGAGTATTACAAAGGATGTTGTGCATCAGCCAATGATAAGTGGCGTGGATTCAAGGCGATGCTTACAAGAAAATATGTTTATGAAAGAATTGACAACCCTAATCTGAACACACCACCTTCTGATTATGATATTACTCCAACTAATTGGAGTAATTTTGTTATTAGTCGTTTGACAAAAGAGTTCAAGGTAAAATTACTTATAAATCTTTTAATATAAAATTGGGTTTGAAAGGGATAATGTGTATTAATTCATTGTTTAATTATTGTTTTGATTCTAGGATTCTAGTTTAGCTCACAAGAATTTGCGCAAAAATATCAAATATCATCATCGCCTATCTCGAAAAGGCTACGCAAATTATGCTAAGGAAAATGTAAGTGAATGTAATACCAATTAATATTCTGAATATGTTTTAGATACTAAGTTGTCTTTATTACAAATTATTTTATTGTAGGTTTCTATATTATCCGGTGATCCTGATATTGATAGAGCGACTCTTTGGGTACATGGTCGTAGAAACAAAGAAGAAGTGTTCGAAGGAGAAGAACTAACCGATAAAGTGATAAAAATCGTAAGCAATGATTTTATTAATAAATCCATACTTAGAATATGTTATGTTTGTATGTTTATACTTATAAGATACAATATTTAATGTGAATTTAATTATTGTTTGTTATTTTTACTTAATTTTACAGAATGAATTCATAGAACAGAAAAAGAGTGGTACATGAGTATCATCACAAGACATACTTTCTTCAGCACTAGAGTCAAGTGAACATGGTGGACGTGTGAGGGGAATAGGAGCTTCGGTCACTCCGTCAACATTTTTTACCATTCCTAAGAAGCATGGGCATCACGATAGCTTACTAGAGGATACACGTGCACGTTTGGAGAAACTGGAAGCATTGGTCTACAATAGAACATGCAGCAAGACCACTGAAGAGAAGGGGAGTTGTTCGGTAAAAGTTAATAATGCAATAGAAAATACTGATTTTTTACATGATGATGGTGATCAAAAGAGCATCTCACCAAAGGATAATTATGTTGTTGATATTGATGATGATGAGGACATGAAGGTATGTTATTCACATGCTAAAAAAACTATATATATAACTTAAAAATACTATATTAGATCATTAACATGAGCCTCATTTGTGAATATTTTTGTTAGGGTAAAGTTGTGGAGTTGATTTTATCGTTGAGGGTGGGAGTTGCAGTGGCTGTTGGGACATTTATACGAACAAATAGACCCAATGACAAAATTCATGGTATGCCATGTCCTAAAGACTCTGTGCGTGTATCCATTGATCATGCAATAGATGAGAATGCACGACTGTCGTTTCCCACGAGTGAGTACGAGTATATTGAGGATGCGATAGGTTCACATGTCGCTTGGCCAAAGCATTTGGTCAAATTACGAGTAAGATATATAATTTTACTTTCGTTTATATATACATCGTATATATCTATTTGGCAAAATCTTATATATTTCAATTCTTAGGGTTCTGCAAACAAGAAACCTAATCTTGAAGTTCAATTGTCTGCATTGAAAAAGGAAAGTGTTCCAATGTCATTATGGTTTGTGTACTGTTTTTTAAAGTCTGCTAAACATACCATAGAAATCTCGTTGGATGCTGATGTCTTTGATCAGAAACTCTCATTGTTTGTTCACTTCGACGACATTGATCAATTTGCTCGGTTGAAGCCCATCTCAGCCACTTGTATTGCTATCTATATCTGGTAAAATTATATTTGAGAGGTTTAATTTGCATACAAATTAGTTTTATCTATATTTAAATTTGTTATATGTTTTTCCATTATAGGCATCTACACACGCATTTGATCAAGGTAAATAAGAAGGAAAGATTTGTATTTGTGAATCCATGGATGTCATCAGCGTCACAAAGTAAGGATGAAACAATTATGGATAAGTACAATGAAAATAGGTCAAATGATCTTGCAAAAATATTGGCTAGCACAACTAGCAATCAACTAGTTATGGTGTCGTGCAATCTTACTGGGTGAGTATGTTTTACTAAATAATTTTTAATATATATGCTCTCCATATATGTCACTCGTATAACTACACATTTATTATATCTTTTGTGAGTAGTGGTCATTGGGTTCTTACGAATATTAACCCACATAAGGGAGATGTTTGTTTCATTGATCCCCTTTACTCCATCATTAATCCTGAATGGAAAAGCGTAGTGGACATGTAAGTTAATTCATTTTTCATTAATGAAATAGTTAGTTGTGAATTTGTTGTTAATCGTAAGATGTTTTTATGGTTGTCTATTAATGTAGGGCTTTAAAAATCTTTAATGTGAGCGTCATGAATAAGAGATCGAAGAAAAGCCATACATGGAACATAATCAAGGTAGAAAAAATTATATATATATTGTGTTCTTATTGATCGAATTAGTGTTTAATGAGTTTTTTTACTAACGTAGACACCTAAACAACCTGAAGGAGAACAATGTGGTTATTTTGTACTACGCTACATGAAAGATATAATTGAGTTTGATGGAGTTGTAGAAACGGATTCGATCTAATCAGTGGTAAGAATAGTTTGTGTTGATGATGCTTATTTGTGTGTGTCTTAATTTGGTGATTTTTTAATTTTGTTTACAATTATGCTTACTACAAAAATATTGAATATTGAATGCATTAACTTTTTTCTTGTGTTTATTTTGTACTTTAACAGTTTCCACAAAAGAACTACTCAAAAAAAGATATTGATGACGCGCGATAGGAGTGGGCCGATTGCCTTTCAACTTACATGGGATAAATGATCATCAATACAAGATGCGGTAGTGGGAAGTTTGATTGTTTTTTATGATTTGGAACTTATCATTGTAGTTGGATATTATTTTAGATTTTCATGACTTAATTAGTAGGAACAATGGGTGAAATTGATATTTGTAAGGACTTCTATGATAACGATGTTTGTTTTTTATTTGATGATGCTTGTTTTATAAATCTCTTCCATTCATTTGAAAAAAAAATACATTACCACAGGAAAAAATATATGACAACGAACCAAATATGGTTTTGACAATGGGTAAAAACCTGTTGTTGAAACCATGGACATTGAGAAAAGACAACGGGGATAAATTATATAACAAAGGGTAAAACCCGTTGTCTTATATATATAACAACGGTGATTCCCCATTGTCGTAGGTAAATATCAACCGTAGTGGATGGGCTCGTTGTTGTAGCTCCAAACTTTTGACAACGGGTTATACCCGTTGTCTAAAGAGCTTAAGACCACGAGTATAATTAGGTTACGACAACGGTGAATCACCGTTGTCTAAAATGCTTAAGACCACGGGTATAATAAAGATACGACAACGGTTAATCACTGTTGTCTTAAGAACTTAAGACCACGGGTTTAATAAAGCTACGGCAACGGTTAATCACCGTTGTCTTAAGTTCCCGTTGTCTTAAGAACTTAAGACAACGGTGGAAAACCCATTGTCAAATGTCCAGACCTACGACAACGAGTCCATCGACAACGGTGGGAAAATACCTACGACAACGGGGAATCCCCATTGTCGTATCCCTTTTCTGGCATAGTGGTTACAGATAGAATAGCTAAAGATGTGAACTTAGACATATGTGGTAGAAACCTAGAGGCTAATATATATGTCATAGAGATGGAACACTTTGACGTAATCTTTGGAATGGATTGGTTGTCTAAGTATCAAGCTAGTATTGACTGTCGTAAGAAGGAAGTAGTGCTTAAGTTGCCAAGCGAAGAGGAATTGGTGTACTTTGGGTCTAGGACAAATACTAGCAACCTCATTATAATTGCTATGAAAGTCATGAAGATGTTGCGGAATGGCGGATGTCAAGGGTATTTGGTCCACGTGACTGGCACATCAACTCGTGAAGTAAAAATTGAAGATGTATCGATAGTGCGAGATTATCAAGATGTCTTTCCGGAGGATTTATCCAGTATACCACCTAATAGACAAGTGGAGTTCACGATAGACTTACTGTCAGGATCAACACCTATATCCCTGGCACCGTACCGGATGGCACCGAAGGAGTTGGAAGAGCTAAAGATACAACTGCAGGAATTGTTGGATAAGAAATTTATCCGTCCTAGTATCTCGCCTTGGGGTGCACCAGTCTTATTTGTGAAGAAGAAGGATGGGACTATGAGGATGTGCATCGACTATAGGGAACTAAATTGACTGACCATCAAGAACAAGTATCCTTTACCAAGGATAAAAGATTTGTTCGATCAGTTGAAAGGAGCCAGTGTCTTTTCCAAGATAGATATGCGGTCTGGTTATTACCAGTTAAAAATCAAGGACAATGATATACCAAAGACGACTTTTCGGACTCGATATGGACATTACGAGTTCATAGTGATGTCTTTCGGGTTAAGCAATACTACGGCGGTATTCATGGATCTGATGAACCGAGTGTTCCACCCATTCCTGGATCGGTTTATAATTGTGTTCATCGATAAACAACATGAGGAACACTTGAGCACAGTATTAGAGGTACTTCGTAAGGAGAAGTTGTTTGTGAAGTTCAAGAAATGCGAGTTTTGGCTAGACCGAGTTGTGTTCCTTGGACATGTGGTCACCGCTCAAGGAATAGAAGTTGATCCGGCTAAAGTGGAAGCAGTTAGCGACTGGAAGACGCCTACTAATGCTAACGAAGTCTGTAGTTTTTTTTTGTATAGCCGGCTATTATAGAAGATTCATCGAAGGGTTTGAATGGACGAAGACATGTGAGGAAAGCTTCCAGGAACTAAAGACGAGATTAATCTCGGCCCCTGTTTTAACAATTCCTGATACGTCGGAAGGTTTTGTTATATACAGTGATGTACCAAAGCAAGGCCTAGGATGCGTCTTGATGCAAAGTGGAAAAGTGATTGCCTACGCCTCGAGGCAACTCAAGAAGCATGAGCTGAACTACCGCACTCATGACTTAGAACTGGCTGCAGTGGTTCATGCTTTGAAGATTTGGAGACACTATCTTTATGGGGCAAGGTGTGATATTTATACAGACCATAAGAGCCTAAAGTATTTTTTCACACAAAAGGAGTTGAATATGCGACAACGTAGATGGTTGGAGCTGGTAAAGGATTATGACTGCACCATTCATTACCATCCTGGAAAGGCGAATGTGGTGGCAGATGCACTAAGTCGCAAAGGTAAAAGGGAATTGTCGTGTTTTCTTACACAACAAGAAGAGTTGGTGAAGGATTTTGCCAAACTGAGAATAGAGGTTGTAAGGTCACCAAAGAATATTGAGGCGATAATGGCCGCCATGGTGATACAACCCCTGCTACGAGATAGAATTAAGGAAGCTCAGTGTAAGGATGAATTCTTGAACAAAATGAGGAAGCGAGTATAGGACGGAAATGGTAAAGGTTTCATGATAGCACTCGACAATACACTCGTTTTCGAGAGACGGATGTGCGTACCCAAAGATGAGGAGTTGCGAAGAGAAATTCTAGAAGAAGCTCATTGTACGCCTTACACAGCTCACCCTGGAGGAACAAAAATGTATCGGGACCTAAAGACAATGTTCAGTGGAGAAACATGAAAGACAACATAGGGACTTTTGTGGAACAATGTTTGACATGTCAGCAGGTGAAAGCTGAGCATCAACGACCGTCAGGGTTGATAAAGCGGCTTGACATCCCGGAATGGAAGTAGGAACACATCACTATGGATTTTGTGGTGGGTTTACCACGATCAGTAAAAGGGAATCACGCGGTTTGGGTTATCGTTGATAGGTTAACGAAGTCAGCACATTTTCTGCCAGTAAAGATGACATTTGGAATGGATCAGCTTGCTCAGAATTATGTACGAGAAATTGTTAGACTTCATGGGGTTCCTGTTTCAATTGTATTAGACTGAAATACTAGATTCACCTTAAAATTTTGGAGGAGTTTACAAATGGCTATGGGAACGAAGTTGAACTTCAGTACAGCCTTCCATCCACAAACTGATGGACAGTCTGAGAGGACTATTCAAATTTTGGAGGATATGTTGGGAGCATGTATTTTGGATCTCGGTGGAAATTGGGAGTCTCATTTGCCATTGGTAGGGTTTGCTTACAACAATAGCTATCAAGCAACAATCGGAATGGCTCCTTACGAGGCATTATACGGAAGAAGATGCAAGTCTCCATCGTATTGGGACGAGGTCGGTGAGAAGAAGATTTTGGGACCAGAAATTATTGAGCAGACCGTTAAGGCAATACAGAAGATCCGAGAAAGAATCAAGATTGCTCAAGATAGACATAAGTCTTATGCCGACAAGCGAAGGAAACAACTGCAGTTTGATCAAGGAGAGAAGGTATTTTTGAAGGTCTCGCCCACAAAAGGAGTTGTTAGATTTAGCGGCAAAGGAAAACTTAGACCAAGGTATATTGGTCCTTTCAAAATTCTTGAACGAGTTGGTGAATTAGCTTACCGACTTGCTCTACCTCCATCACTAGCTGGGGTGCATAATGTTTTTTCATGTATCTATGTTGAGAAAGTATGTGCATGACTCAAGTCACATTGTCAATCACTCTGCTTTGAAGATCAATAAAGACTTGACGTATGAAGAGGTGCCAGAACTAATCTTAGAGAGAAAAGTCCACAAGCTTCGCAACAAATATGTGATTCTTGTCAAAGTGCAATGGAGCCGACATGGGAGAGATGAAGCAACATGGGAACGTAAAGACGAGATTCAAGCGAAGTACCCAAAGTTCTTTTCACATGGTAAACTTCTAAATTTCGAGGACATAATTTTTGTTAGTGGGGTAGGTTGTAATACCCAGCTCTACCAATCAATTATATATGTTTTAATCTTAAATTTTATTTTCATTAAATATTTATTTTCTTCCCTAGAGTTTAGTCTTATATTATTTCCAAAGTTAGACCCCAAAAATATTTACTCCCTCCTGCTTTAAGTCAGCCGAATTTTTAGTCCATTTTCAGCCAAGATGTTTTCCTCCACTTCAATGGCAAGAGATAAATCAACCATTATTAATTATTATTTATTAATTATCATTAATGCAATAAATGGAATATACGGTTACTTTTCCTCACTCCTTTTCTCTCTCAAAGCAATGTACGTGCCTCAACTCTTGAAAAAAAATGATCTCTCCTTCTCAACCTTCCACTGTTCCAGGATTTTAGGCTCACCATCGCTATTTTCGTGTTTCTTACTCCGTTTTCCCGCAAAGGCGGCGACAATTGCTAGAGCTAGTACATTTGAGGCTTCTACATATCAATTTTTGTGCCTATTATTGAGGTGGGGATTTATTTTCTCTAAACTCTACAGTGGTATCGTAGAGTATGCAATTGTTATTCAATTTTAAATGTGATGTATAAATTGTTTGAGATGCTTGTTTAAATTACTTATTCCATGCTATTCTAATAGCCTGGGGCCCTGATGAGGTCCGGGACCGATGGGTCTTTGGGTGTATTCCGCCATGCTCGGCAAAGTCTAATAGCCAGGGGCCCTTATGTAGTTCGGGACCGATGGGTCTTCGAGTTTAACCCGCCGTGCTCAATATCCATGTGGCAAAGTTGGCAAAGTTATTATTGACAAAGTTGGCAAAGTACTGTTGGTAAAGTTATTATGGCAAAGTTTCATGTGAATTTTCAATTTGACCTGTATTTTCTTGTTGTTTATAATTGCATTTAATTTTGAACAATTTATCTCCACTGAGTGTGCTTGCATACTCACCCCAATTATTAATATTTCAGGTTAAGGAGCTGACCGGCGAGGAAGTGGTGATGGAGGAAAAAATAATATTGCATAAATAAATATTTTATCAAACTCTGTAGAGGAATATTTTAAGTACTTTGGTTGAAATTTTTGGGTAACATTATTTTCTAATAAATTGTTAAAGCGTTACATTTCCGCTGTAATATTTACTTTAAATTGATTAATTACTAGCCTTTATTTACCTTTAAACTTTTACCGTTAAAGATAGATAGTTTAAATTTGGCGCTTGTAGTGTGTTAGTTATAACGACTTTTTTGAATGTCCGATTTTAAAAATCTAGGGCGTCACATTGGGCTCCTAAAGTCCAATAAATCAAATTGGACATCTAAAGTCCAATAAATCAAATTGGGTCTTCTAAAGTCCAATAAATCAAATTAGGCCTCTAAAGTCCAATATATCAAATTGGGTCTCTAAAGTCCAATAAATCAAATTGGGCCTCTAAAGTCCAACAAGTTAAATTGGGCCTCTAAAGTCCAATAAGTAAAATCGGGCCTCTAAAGTCCAATAAGTTAAATGAGTGGATAAGATCAATGTTTTCAAGTCCATCAAATCAGGCCCATAAACCTATAATCATGCACCTATAATTAGAGGTCTTCATTCATTCATTTTGCACACATTCAGAACACAACAATAAGTCAGAAGCTTCAGGATTTCAGAATTTTCTTTAAGTGTTCTTTGCGGCTTCAAAGGCGTTAACGAAGATTGATCCAAGATTAAGGTGTGAAACCTCTCCGATCAACGTTCCTCGAAGGTCTCCATCAAAGGCGTTCTTCATTAAAGGTGTTCTTCATCAGATGTCTTCATCAAAGGTCTTCAATAAATTCAAAGTTGTTCTTCGCCAAGTTCAAAAGAGTTCATCCACAAAGTCACCCAAATAATGTATAATCCGTAATAAGGCGTCAAACCCTCGGATTAACGTTATATGTCTCTAAATCCAAGATCGAATAAGATCAAAACAAGGATTTCGTCCTAAAATTTAATGAAGTCAAAGTCAAATAAAAGAGAAGAATCAGATGAGTAAATCTAGAGTTTAGAACCCGCACAAATTTCTTGGTTCTATCCGAAATAAATTAAAATTATAAACATTTTCGTGTTATTATTTTTAATTCTACGAAATCGGTTGTTATAGTGAGCATTACACAACATCAATTAATGATAAAATAAATAATATTAAAATTAATTTCTCCAACACACGTATCATAAGTTGACTAAACAAATTCTCAGGCAGCACAATAATGTGGTCTTACATCTTTTATCATGTTTGAAGGTGTTTTCTAAAATTTATGGTCATGCCAAAATAGGGTCGGGGAAATTTTCAGTATACTGCGTTTATCGTGCTAAGAAATATTGAATTTATTGAAAATTCTAGTACACCAATATTTTTGGTACGGTATGGTAACAATATAAAATTTTGGCATACCATGGTATTTCAGTATTGTTATACGAGTATATATCGTACCAAAATCTACAAAAATGTTAACAAAATAATTTATTATTTATTTATAAATAATTTTGATATGAATGGTATGGAACGATATACCGATATTTCGGTATACCTTAATTTTCACTACAGTATCGATATGAATTTTCTCATACCAAAAATTTATGTATGGTATACTATTGCTTCGGCATTTTTTCTATATCGTACTGAATAACCCCTAGCTAAAAGAATGTTTGAGGACCCGAACCATATATAGATGATAATGCATCAAATTAAAACACGACTATATAATGAAACAAAATTTTGTATGAAAAGTCTCACAAAATGAGTATGTAAGACTGAGCTCAATTTAGTCATGACAAAGTATAAAGTGAAAATGGTTCATACATAAACTATTGAAGGGTATTAGTTGATTCACTAAATAATATTAGTTGTTTATATTGAAGTGTATTAGTTGTTATCACCGAAGAGTATTAGTTATTTACTAAAAACAAACTAAAACTCTTCAGTGAAAACAACTAATACTCTTCGATAAAAATAACTAATACTCTTTTGTGAAAACAACTAATACTCTTCGATAATTCATGTATGAATCAATTTCACTCTATACATACTCTTTAATCATTATATTTTTTGAAAAATAAGGTGGATTTTATTTTAAATAGATTAGGTATAGATTGTTCTAAAAAAAAAATTATAAAACATTTTCACACAAGAACACCCCTTTATTTATGGATGGATATAATTGATAAAATGGAATCCAACATACTTACATTATTAGGTTTAAGTCTTGAGTTAAGCCATAAATAATAAGACGAGACAAAATGCATATTTCAACCCATCACAACACAACCTTTTACGACTAAATATATAAACTTCGATCCAAAAAACTATACGTGTCAAATTATTAATTTAAAATATAAAACATATACTCCCTTTGTCCACTAAAAATATGCACACTTTTCTACACGTGGTTTAATGCAAAATGTCGGAGGGTATTTAAAGGTCTTGTGGTTCCATTTATAAATAAAGTGATTGTTTATGAAACATATGTTATGCATATTTACCAAACAATAACTTTATTCATAAACAGATCTCACAATAAGACTTTAATATATCATCCAGCATATCGCATTAAACCACATGCATAAAAAATACTCCCTCCGATTCAAAATATTTGATGTTTTAGGGTGTTTTTTCTGTTTCAAAATATTTGATGTTTTAAGGTATTTTGCACCTTATTTTCCTATTATACCCCTATTTAAACCCCCCTAAAATACCACTCATAATTTTTTCTTACCTTTTAATAATGTTACACTATAAATAAACTATTTGACCTTCCATAAATCTCTTTTTCAATCACTATATCATAAGGGTATAATAGTCACTATATACCACTTTTTAATTCTCACAATAAATCCTAAAACATCAAACATTTTGAATCGGAGGGAGTACATACATTCAATGGATGGAAAGAGTATAATAATAGAATACTAAAATGGAATGAATAATAATAACAATAATAAAGGACAAATCACCATCCACGAATGCTATATTTATTAAGGTCATATCAAATAATTTAATGTTTCTAAATGAGAATGCTTTAAAAATAAAATAAAAATTTGTATGACGGATCTCTTATATTTCCTCATATTTAAAACATACCCCTGTATTAATTTTGGTGAATACACAAATATTAAGAAAATGATTGGTTTATTACTTATATATTTAATATTTAATAAATGTTTGACTTTCTTATTAAAAGGATACTATTATCTAAATATTTTAATAGTTTTAGGAATGAATTTGAAGAAATGCAATTAATTTATCTTGAAAAATACAAAATGTCATCTAATTTACAAATAAAATAAAAAGGACAAAACATCATTTATTTTGAAGTTTGAACAAGGGGGAGTTCTATATTTATTAATTACTTGCTTTATAAGAAAGAAAAGAGTGTAAAACGATGTGCTTTATACGAAGAAAAGAGTGTAAAACGATGCCACAACCCTGCAAGGTATAACAACAATTCAAAGAGTACCTAAAGGAACCCTCTCAAGAGCAAAAACCCCACACAAATGGAAGTTTTAAGTAAAACGAAAATACCACAAATGTTATATGCACATTGATTAGACATTGATGGAACACCACCCATCAATGTTTAATCAATGTATTAAATCCTAAACAACAAAAAATCATGATTCAATAATTTAAATTATACTCCCTTAATTATAAATTTTTTTAGCACTTTAAAATAAGCAGTTTAAAAAAATACGTAAATATAAAATTTAATAAAATAATAATATTTTAATATTTTATAAATTTTTGTAAAAGATAATTTTTTTTATTTTAGTTGTGTGCAAAGTATTGTGGAACGAATAGAAAAGAAAAATGTATTTATTATTTAGTGAGATTAATTGATCAAATATTGCATCAAAATTTAGGATAAAAAATTCTATAAGTGAATTGAATTTTTTCAAAAAACAGGCAAAAAAAAAAATCAATTATTATTTTTTTTAATGAAAAATAATGAGTGTATTTTTTTTCCTGTAATGAAAAACATGTAATGAGTGTATATTTGTTAGAATTGTGTATATTTGTCCTTTTTCACAACTATTACTTTTGAATTAAGTAACTAATATTTTTGTAATAGTAAAAAAATAATTACTCTAAACAATTAATATTTTTGAATGAAACAACTAATATTTTTTTTATAAAATAATTAGAGTAAATAAATAAAGATAAATTACATCATATCATCATCACCCTAAACATTGTACTAATATTTTTTGTAAAATAATTAAAGTAAATAAATAAATAAATAATTAGAATAAATAAAACAAATAAATAATTAATATTTTCTAATAATTATCATCTCATCCTTAGCTTAATCATCATTATCTTATATTTAAAAATAAAATATGCACATTGATGGGACAACACACGTCCCATCAATATGCATATAGTATCACTCCGAAAATACTTGACATATCTTACCTTAACTACCATTTCTTTGATCAAATCAGGACCACATCCCACCATACCATGTTCGTGTAGTTCGAAAATATTCGGCCACATAATTACCTTAATTCTCTGAACATATATATGTTCAACTAGAAAATCCAGTTGGCTAGCATGTTAGTCATTAAGTTGTAAATCTTCATAAATACACTTGTTGCATGTTGTCCAAACTAAGCATTTTAAAGGAAAATATTTAAACAACACACTAAAATGGAACTCTATATTATATATGAAACCATTTTATACAAGCTAAAAAAAATCTAGGCATGTTTGGTTGGTGGAGGACTTTTGTATTAGGGAATGGAAATGGAATTAAAAAAAAAAATGTTTGGTTGGACATTTTGATATCTACTACAGGACCTCATATTTAAAAATTGGAGAATCACCCATTCCTCATGATTTTCAATGAATTTCATTGCTTCATTCATTCCCAAAAAAATGACATGCACCCATTTTCTCTCTATTTTTGTATTTTCCTGATTTCATTCCTAAAAATTTTTAAAATACCAAATAAAATTAATGACTATGATAGTGATTCTCATTATCAACCAAACAATATAATTTTAAACACCATACATATATCATTCCTCAATACTATTATTGTTGATGACTGTTTCTAATCTCGATGATTAGTGGCTGTTTTCGTTGGTTAATTGATCATCAAACAATTACGTGTGATTGATCACTAAACGAAAATAGTGAATACGAAATTTTAAGTTTAGGTTTGAGACGTTTATAAGCTTACGTGATAAATTCGATTGTAAGATAAACGAGTTGCTTCTGGTTCGTAGACGAAGTTTGGACGTGTATAATAATTTGTGCTTATTTTATTAGCTGAAAATATCTAAGTATTTATAGACATTTGCCTAGCAGGAGGTGTCGCGACTTTTGGCCTACCTGGCCCGCATGCGCGACACCTGGGCTTTGACCAAGTTGACCCTATCTAAACTAAATTCTATCCTTATCTGTCGGACTTGCTCGCGGTCAAGAGCTGCTCGTCATATTGGACTCGTCCTGAAGGAGTCTTTAGTCTGATTCTGTTGGTCTCTTGTCTCACTTAGTTGCTATTTTGGTACTGTGGTCGGATCTGGTCGGCGAGATGCTAATTGAGCTCATCATGTAGCTTTTGATCTGATTTTGTTTGTCTTTCCGCCTTGGTGTAGTATGCAGGTTCTGCTCGCCAGATATCTTGGGTGAATCTTGAGTTAATTTTGCCTTAATCTTTAAGTGTTTTGTGCTAATCCTGGTCGCCCAAATACTGATTATGCTCGCCTATCAACAATTGCCCCCTTGCCGATCAATAAATTGTGAAGATGATGAACGAGCACTTTTTGGGTTGGCAAATTTTAAGTGTCATCGGTGCGAGCAGAAATATCGAGGGGGCGAGCTACTTTTCACGTGCGGACAACATTGGTCGAACAGACTTGGGTTGGTGACGGTTGGGATCCCAAGGTCTGGGTACGGCTCGAGGTGTGACGTGGGTGGAATGATTGCTGCCACCCACGCGCACGTGATCTCGAGGTGACGCGTCTTCCCGCTTTGTCGGACAAGTGCTGCACGCGCTCAAAAATTGCATTTCAGTCCTTCAACTCTTGGACTTGCTCGCCCGGAACCCCGTTTTTCCAGAGAGTATTTAAGGGAAAAAATTCGCGATTTTATTCATTTTAACTGTTCATTAAGCGCGAATTTCTCATTTTCCTCTCTTTCAAAATTCCGACGTACGCTTCTCATTTTCCGGCGACTTTGAAGCAACTGCAACGTAGTCTTCTTCTTCTTCTTCTTCTTCTTCTTCTTCTTCCTCTTCTTCCTCTTCTTCCTCGTCTTCCTCTTCTTCCTCGTCTTCTTCTTCTTCCTCTTCTTCTTCCTCTTCTTCTTCTTCTTCTTCCTCTTCTTCTTCCTCTTCTTCCTCTTCTTCCTCTTCTTCGTCTTCTTCCTCTTCTTCCTCTTCCTCCTCTTCCTCGTCTTCTTCCTCTTCTTCGTCTTCCTCGTCTTCTTCTTCTTCTTCCTCGTCTTCCTCGTCTTCTTCTTCTTCCTCGTCTTCTTCCTCTTCCTCGTCTTCTTCCTCTTCCTCTTCTTCTTCCTCTTCCTCTTCTTCTTCTTCTTCCTCTTCTTCCTCCTCTTCTTCCTCCTCCTCCTCCTCCTCCTCCTCCTCCTCCTCCTCCTCCTCCTCCTCCTCCTCCTCCTCCTCCTCCTCCTCCTCTTCTTCTTCTTCTTCTTCTGGTGTTGCGTGTGCTTTGGTTCCGCAAAATTCTCTACTCCGTCGTGGGAAACTTTAAAACGCCGAGTTCTCCCTCGCCGGAATCCTTATACATTGGATGTCGTCACATTCCGAGACTGGATCTTTCCCCCCACGGAACCCGAAGAAAAGGCCCGTCGAGGAGAATCCCCCTATAGTAAATCTGGAGTCCGATCCCGAGGCGGCTTCAGTTGCCCGTTCTGTCAATTCGGGAGCTCGCCCCTCTGGGGAAAAAGAAGAGCGAGTAAATCCTGCTCGCCAACTCATGGAGGAAACGAGCTCTGACCTCCACAAAGACGAGGACGAGGAGGCTGAGGTGCTCCAGCCTATAAACCCCGACGAGCTGACCTGGGCGTTCCTTAGAGATATTCACTTTCCCATGCCCAGGCTGATTGAGCATCAGGTTCCGGTCGTTGTTGCTCGCCGGATAGACTAGGGCGAGTACGAAAGGGAGCACTCAGACCGGTTTGCTATTCCTGCTCACGGAGTACGAAAGCTCAAGGCGACCGACTTTGCTGCGAGCTGCATAGTGTCCGCCATCACAGAGGAGGACTTGCCCAAGATTCGGAGGAATTATAAAATTCCCTTCGACATTCCGATGTATGCTCCCTTGGTGGATGACAGAGCTGATCGCCCACCACGTGGGTTGACGGCGATCAATCTAGCTACCCTCGACGCCGGAGTCACCTTGCCGCTGCACCCTTTGGTCGGAAAGTTTCTGGATAGTGTGAACTTGGCCATCACCCAACTGACTCCCGTTGGGTGGATAAATTTAATGGCTCTGATGGTTCTGTTCGCTCTTGAGGGCTACCCCAACAAACTGTCCGCCGAGAAAGTTTGCTACTTGATGACGATCACGGGTTGCACCGGGGAAGAAGCTGGCTGGTATTACTTAAAGGCGCGACCTGACCAGAAATTAGTGGAGGACATCCCCGGAAAGGTGCGAGATTGGAAGCATTACTGGTTTTGGATTGGAGGAGACTGGCGTGCTTCTGCTCGCCCCTTTGGTGGTCCTGAGCGGGTTGAAACCCCGGCGGAGTTTAGGGAACTGAAGCGTGAGTCTCACCTCTTCTACAACTTTGAAGTGGTTGGACTAATTTTAATTCTCTTTTGTTTTGTTTCAGGTCCCAAAAACTTGAAATGGTGAACTGTTAAAGACAGCATCAGCGACCAGTTCCTATTTGTGGTGTGTCTGATCGCCCTTCGTCACCGAGAAGATCGTAGTATTGGTCATCTCTTTTCTGAGTCCACACTACGAGTTGCCCACCTCACCACTTATCCTCACCATCTTGAGGTTCAAGCCCCCATTCCGGAGGGTAAGTGTATTTCCCCGTCGGGCGAACAGATCTGTTCGTTCTTGTACAATTTATTGACCTAGTTCCTTTCTTTGCAGACCAGCTTTTCACCATTGCTCTTCACCCCTCCTACCTCGAGCTCGATAATCGTGTTTGGGAGATGCCGACGAAAAGAGGTCGCAAGAAGTCGGATCCCCTCTAAAAAATCATTTCCCTTGCGGCTACGGGTGGAAAAGGCGACCCAAGACAAGCTGGAGGAACGAGCTCGGCGCATCCGCCTGCACCGGTGGCCAATCCGCCCAAGAATTTAGCTCCGAGGGCGAAGAGGCTCTTGCGAGGAGATGGCACTCCCGTCTCTGATTCTGAGAAAGTGGCCAAGCGCACAAAGGCTGGCAAGGAACAAGTGACCGTGGCTGCTCGCCCTACTGAGGCCGACAACCAGCAAACTCCCCCCGTGGAGTGTCAGGTCGAGCAGCCTCTGATCACCATGCCTCGAGAAGGGCATGGGCCCTCAACTGACCCTACCTATCTTGGTTGGGATAAGGGTCATCTCGATAAGTATGTCTTTCCTCGCCCAGGACACTTAGCATTTTTTTAACTAACTGATGATTTCTTTCCAGCTACTTGCCCGAGCAATATCCTAGGCGATCTAACATGGTGCACCGGTTCGCCTGCTCGAAGGTGCCGACCATTCTCCGCAAGATGCCGGACTCTTTTGTCCGTCGCGCTTCTGAAGTCGTTGCCCGCAATTGGACTAAGGAGCTGAACGAGATTGTTAAGGCACAGACGCCTCGCGATAATGGCCGCCTGTGTCTCATCGAGGCGGGCAACACCTTGGCGGCCGTGCAGCGTCTGGTCGACCAAGTAGAAGATCTCGAGAAGGATTCCCGTCAGCATGCGTCCACCGTCAGCCGTATTGCCAAGGAACGAGACGATGCTAAGGCAGAGGCGAAGAAAATTGTTGCCGACCTGGAGAATAAGGCTAAAGCCCATCAAATCAGCGAGCAACGTGCTCTGGACCTGCACATCAAGGTCTCTGAAGAACTGAAGGTCAAGATGGCCGAGGTCGAGCAGATGCGAGCAGAACTTGCTCGTGCTCAACAACAGAAGAAGGTCGCGGAGAAATTCGCGACCGAGGCAACGGCTAAAATTACCGACCTCGAAGCCCAGCTCTCCAACTCCATTACTCAAGAGGAACTTATTCCAAAGATGGAGGTGAGCTCAATCCTGGGTTTTGTGACAGGCTATGCAGAGAGTATCCATATTGCGCACGAGTACAATGTCCCCGCTGTCGTTGAAGAGATCGGCAAGGAGCTCTGTAACTTTGTTGAATTAAACCCTCCAGCCCCGGGCACGACTCTCCAGATCGGCGACCTACCCGATTATGGAGTCAAGCTTGACTTCATCGGTCCTGAGATCATTATCACAAATCCTCCAGAGGACGAGGAGGAAGAGGAGGGCGACACTGCCGAGGGCGAGTAAATCCTGCCCGTTATCAAAGTGAGAGAGCTCTCCAAGAGCGAGCTGATGCTGAGGGGCTAATCGTTGAGCTATCCCAAGAGGTCCCGATTGATCCCACTCTCGCTGGGTCTCCTCTGGAAGATCCCAAGGATGACAATATTCCCCCACCTGCTGGGCAAGGATCTTAGCGGACAGGATTAATTAGGGCCTTGTACTTTTTTTTTTGTTCGTCTTTATTGTAATTTTTGGGCGATCAGGCCTTATCTTCAATGAAACTATTTTGCTCATCTGCTCATCTTATTTACTTTACATTAATTGTTCTTTGCATTTTTATATATGCTTCAGCAATCTTAATGTAGTTGGGCCTCGTTCCTTAAGAACTTTTTGGCCTTAGAATTTGATGGGCTTTTTGCCTTAGGCTATGTTCATTTAAAAACGAACAGCCTTTAATGGGCTTGGTTGTATAATCAACTTGCGCCTTGAGCTTGCATTTTTGTTTGAGCGAACAACTTAACATTGGAAAGATCTTAAAAAATTACAAGTGTTAAAAGCGACCAAAAATGTAATCTTGTACTAGCTAGGCTGGATTTGCTCGACCAAAACAATATCAAACCACCAACCATTCAAAAAACATAAATTACATTAAGGACCAAAGTCGCTCGACCACTATACATTGTCAAAGCATCTTTAGACTTAAAAGAAAATAAGACTATAAAAGAGGCTAGTATACTAGATCGCGACCAAACCTGACCTAATTCAACTTTGTTCGACCACTTATACTTGGTGAAAATTTCAAAAAATTAGGCAAGTTTTTGGATCCATCTCGTGCATCTGCCATTCTAGCTCGCCCACTGGACTTAGTAGTTCGCCCATCTCAAATTCATACTCTCATGGGTAAAACTGCTCGCCTATTGAAAGTACTTTCTTAAGTTAGCTGCATTCCAGGAGTATTGGGCCGAGTTGCCATCTAAGTCCTCTATGTCATACGCTCCATTGGGTAACCTGTCCGTTACCCTGTATGGGCCCTCCCAAGTTGGGCCAAATATGCCTGGAGGCGGGGCGAGCTTCTTTCTTAGAACAAGGTCACCAACCTCGAACTTTCTCATCTTGACTTGGGAATTGTAGTAACGTTCTGCTCTTTGCTTGTACGTGGCATTTTTTAGCTCGACGTGTAATCTTTTTTCTTCGAATAAATAAATTTATTTGGCTAGAGCAGAGTGGTTTGCTTGTTCATCGAAGCTGGTCGTCCTGACTGTGTTGGTCTTTAACTCAATTGGTATCACAGCCTCTGTTCCGAAAGCCATTGCAAAAGGTGTTTCTCCGGTGCTTGACCTGGGAGAAACTCTATATGCCCACAAGACCTTCGGGAGTTTTTCTGACCAACTACTTTTGCTCTCTGCCAGCCGTATTTTCAATGTATGCTTAATGATCTTGTTCACAGCTTCAACTTGCCCGTTTGACTGGGGATGATAGGGAGTCGAATAGTGTTTCCTGATCCCACACTTTGCACAGAAGTCTCTCAACTCCTTTCCATCGAACTGCGGGCCATTATCTGTCACAATGGTTCTTGGGACCCCGAAACGACATACAATGTTCTGCCATATAAAATTGATCATGTTTTGTTGTGTAATTTTCACCATGGCCTTTGCTTCTGCCCACTTTGTATAACAATCGACTGCTATGACAGCAAATCGAACATTTCCAACTCCTGCCGGGAAAGGACCAATAATGTCTATTCCCCACCTTGCAAATGGCCATGGACTATAAACTGATACGAGCTCCTGGGCCGGGGCATGAATACTTGGAGCAAAAATTTGACATTGGTGGCAAGCTTTGGCTAACTGGGTTGCATCTTGTCGTAGGGTCGGCCAATAATAACCTTGCCTTACGGTTTTGTAGGCCAAAGCTTGCCCCCCAGCGTGATTTCCACAAGCTCCAGAATGTACGTCCTCCAGAACTGTCCTTCCTTGCCCCCTAGACAAACATTTGAGTAGCGGGACTGAAAAGCCTCTTTTGTAAAGCTGCTCATCTACCAGAGTATATCTGGCTGCTTATTTCGTGATTCTCATAGCTTCAAAAGAGTTGCTTGGCAGTTCCCCGTTTTTCAAGTATTTGGCTATAGGAATTCTCCAATCATCGTCACTCCTCTGTTCAACTACTTGATTTACTTCGTAGTCCATTGTTGATGGTTGAACTTTTCTGGTAATGACAATGTTCGTCAGATCTGCTGGCCCATCACTTGTTGCTAGTCTTGCTAGGGCATCAGCTTGTGTGTTGCTCGTTCGAGGTATCTGCTGGATAAACACTTGGTCTAACAAGGATATCAAGTGAGCAATTATTCGTTGATACTCGATCATTTGTTCGTCTCTAGCTTCATATTCACCTCGTACTTGGCTTACAATAAGTTGAGAATCCCCGAAGATCTGGAGTCGTCTCACTCCGACGGCTAGTAATAGGTGGAGTCCTGCAATGAGGGCCTCGTATTCAGCTTCATTGTTGGTGGCCATAAACTCGAATCTGACTACCGAAGTGAATACTTGCCAGTCGGGACTGATGAGGACTATCCCTGCCCCCGAGGCCAGGTTTGTTGACGAACCGTCTACATAGAGATGCCATGGGTGATCTAGCACTCTCGTTAGATTTTGAGGGAAGGTTAATTCGACTATAAAGTCGGCTAACGCTTGTCTCTTAATCGCGGTTTGAGGTGCGTATGTCACACCGAATTGGCTTATCTCAATGGACCATTTTAAAAGACGGCCAGTGGTGTCAGGTCGGTGTAGTATTTATTTGAGCGGGAAAGTTGTCAGTACTTCGACTTGATGATCGAAGAAGTAAGGTCTTAACTTCCTAACGTTCATGACGAGAGCATATGCCAGCTTTTCGGTTGGTGAGTATTTTACCTCAGCTTCATGTAAGGCCTGGCTGACATAGTAGATTGGCAAATGAAATTTGCCTTCTGCTTGAACTAGCAGTGAACTTATGGCCGTATCAGATGCTGCCAGGTATAAATATAACTTTTCGCCGGGAATTGGTTTTGACAGAATTTTACGTCCCCAGATACTCTTTTAGTTGATCGAAGGCTTTCTGACAGCTCCCTGTCCAGGCAAAATTGCCTTTTTTGATAGCTTCAAAAAATAGACGGCACTTGTCTCCCGACCGTGATATGAACCTGTTTAAAGCGGCTAGGCAACCGGTTAACCTTTGCACTTCTTTAACAGAACGTGGTGGTTCCATATCGACGATCACTTTCACCTTTGCTGGATTAGCTTCGATTCCTCGCTTGCTGACCAGATGGCCCAAGAACTTTCCGGAATGTACTCCGAAACTGCTTTTCTTTGGATTTAGCTTCATATTATACTTTCGGAGTATGTCAAACACCTGGGAAAGATGATAGAGGTGATCTTCCTTCTGTGTACTTCTAACGACTATGTCGTCGACATACACCTCTACCGTTTTCCCAATATGTTCATCGAACATTTTATTGACTAGCCTCTGGTAGGTTGCTCCAGCATTGATTAGACCAAACGGCATCATTTTCCAGTATAGTAGATTTTTGTTAGTATAGAAGGTCGTGTTCTCTTGGTCATCTGGGTGCATCGAAATCTGGTGGTAACCTGCAAAGGCATCCATGAATGTAAACATCTCATGCCCGGCAGTACTGTCCACCAGTTGATCAATGTACGGGAGCGGAAAATTGTCCTTCGGGCATGCTGCATTAAGATCTGTAAAATCTATGCATAGCCTCCAGGTTCCATTCGGCTTCCATACCAAGACAGGATTTGCAACCCATTGAGGACACAATGCCTATTTAATCAAGTCGTTGTCCAGTAACTTTTTAACTTCCTCGTTTAAAGCCTGATATTTATTAGGTCCATATTTTCGTCATTTTTGGTGGACAGGTTTTCGAACTGGGTTGATATTCAACTTGTGACAAGCATCTTTTAGGTCAATTCCCATTATATCAGCATGGGACCATGCGAAGACGTCCAAGTTAGCCTTCAGGAAATCCGTCATGCGGGTTCTGTAAGGCTAGGGAAGTTCTGACCCGATGTAGAGTCCAAGGTCATCTCGTACATGATCAATCTTGATGGCTTCTAATTCTTCAACCGGAGTCGCCCGTCGTTTTTGCCCCTTCCATCGAGGGTCAACTATTGGTCCTTCTGGACTTAGCTCATCTTCGATGTTCATGGGTTCGACACCTAGCCGGGGGTCAAAATCTTCGACGGGCTCTGGGCAGAGTTTGGTCGCCACAGTTGGGCCCTCCTGGATGTCATTTGGACATGTTCCGTCAACAACAGGTGGTAACATTGCCTCTGGCAAGGTTTGCTCGCCACTTTGCAGCATCTGCTCGCCCATGGGCGATGGTTGGTCGTCTATGTCCATCTTATCGTTTTATGCCCCGAGGATGTCTTCCAAAATTGAGGGCTTGTTCTCGAGTTGACTGGTTGACGCTTCCATCATAGATACTTGTCCCTGTTTTGACTGGATTTGTAGGAGACATTCACGAGCTTTTCTTTGGTCTCCTCTTACTGTGCCAACTCCACTTGCTGTTGGGAATTTTATGCAATAATGGTAAGTTGAACATGCTGCCCTGAATTCATTCAAGAAAGGGCGACCAAGGAACCCGTTGTAAGTCGACTCTTGATCTACGACCAAGAAATCTACCATTCTTGCGATGTTTTTCTCGGGTTCCTTGACCGTTACAAGTTGTACGGCCAAAGTAACTATTCCTAGTGATTGTTACAGCATTTCCAAATCCCAGGATTCGATGATTTTTATCTTTGATGTAGCCTGCATAATCTCCCATTTGATCAAGCGACTTTTTGAAAATGACATTTGTGTAGGCTCCAGTATCCACCAACAGTCTGTGCACTCTAGTTTCCATGATTTTAGCACATACCACGAGGGAATCGTTGTGAGGGGTCAGTACTCCTTCCAAGTCTCTTTCGGTAAAGGTTAATTCCGATGTTTGCATGATGGACGGTATAACCCCCATTTTTTGTACATGATTGATCGCCCGTAACTCGACTTTTCTTTTACGATTGAAGACTGATGGTCGGCCATCAGAATAACCACCCACGGGTCCCGCTGGCTCCATCATCTGGATGTCTGGAACTGGACCACCTGCAGGTACGGGAGCTGGTCGCCCGGCACGATTTCGACGAGGAGCTTGTTCTAGATCCTCTTCATCAGAATCCTCGTCTCTGTCTCTTTTGCCGGGTTGCCTCTTTACGAACTTGGATAGTTTTCCCTCCTCATAAAAACGCCATAACTGCTTTAGCAAGTCACGACACTCACTCGTAAAGTGCCCCACACTCTGGTGGTAGGCACAATACTTGTTCTGGTTTAACTTGCTCGTATCTTGACGTATCTTAAGGGGAGGTATGAGCAATTCTTTGTCCCGGACATTATTGTAAATTGTGTCAATTGATACAGTAAGAATATGGTTCAATTTATCCTTCAGCTCCGTTCCTTCAGTGAATGCTTTCATGTTCTTGGGAGTTCGATATCCAACACCAGGCTTCTTTGCACCCTCTTTTTGTTCTCCTTTGTCCCCCATGTCCTTTTGCAGTGCTTCATGCATGGAGACAAAGACTCCAGCCTGGTCCTGAAACTCGGCATAAGTCTTCGGGCATCTAAGGTGTACATCTTTCCAGAGTTCAGTGCCCTTCTTAAGTCCAGCTAGGACGGCCACAATCTTGGTGTCTTCACTAACAGATTCCCCTTCTAGCAGGACCTTGTCGAATATTTCCAAGTACGATCGGTCCGACTCGTCATCAGTTTGCTTCAAGTCGGATAACCGATGCCTCTGGGATAGATAAGACCCGGCCGTAGAGAAATGGGACAAGAATTCTTTGCCTAGCTGGGCAAATGAATAAATTGAGGCTGGTGGCAAAGCTGAAAACCACTTATGGACACGATCCCCCAGAGTTAGAGGAAAGTTGCGACATTGAGTTGCGTCACTTGCCCCCATTGATACCATATAATTGGTATACTTCATCAGATGCACCCGGGGGTCCGCCGTGCTCTCATACTGAATGCTTGATGGGAACTGGATCTTTTTCTGAATCGGGGCTTTCAGAATCACCGAAGATAGAGGAGAGACTGGAAGAGTTGTGTTCCCATATCCTCTCTGTTGGTTGAGTTGGCCTTGCATGCTCTCAATGGTCTTTCTCATGGAGGCGAGCTCTTCATCGGATCCCCCATGGCTTTGAGGTTGTTCGGCGAACAGAGGTGCATGACCATCTGTTCGCTGCAGTCCCTCATTTAGTATGGGAACCCCCTGGATTGGCCTCCTGGGATTGGGCTCTGGGTCTGGGCCAAGGTGACCAAAAGCTGACCTAGTCAGCCTATCATAGACTGACTGGCGAGCAGGTACTGCAGCTGGGCGAGCTACTCCTGCTGCAGGATGAGCTTCCATGATTCCCCGGCCGTGACGACCTAATCTTTCCAGAGCACTCTGACGTGTGCCTTGACTCACCGCCACGGCCGGATTCTGAGTTGAACCTCCCTGACTAGCGGCCTCAACATGTTGCTTATCTTTGTCCTTGGCCTTACGAGCTTGGGCACTGTCTGCTTCATTTAAATGATCCCCCCTAGCCTTCTCATGTTCACGAGTCTTTGTGGGGCTATGCCTTGCTCGTACATAAGAAGGGCCAGGTTGGGCTTGCTGGCTTTGTAGAGCCTGGAGCATGGCTATGGTCCGTGCCAATTCGTCTGGATTGCGAGCAAAAACGTCCAACTCAGAGGGCATCAATTGACGAGAAACATTGGTCTGATTTTCCTGGTCATTTCTGCTCGCCCCTGCTCGCCTACCATCTTGGGACATCCGTGAGTGTGAATCCCTTGTTATACGTTGTGAACGTTGTGTTTCTCGTGATTGAGGCATGTTCACAGGAGGTATCAAGTATTGTTCTTGCTGTTCTTGGATTTTTTTCTTCAAATGTTCAAACCTGTTTTATAATCTTGGGGTAATCTTCCCGTATTCAATGAATCGGAGGTTCGAACCCTTCTTCTAGCGCCAATTTGTTGATGACCGTTTCTAATCTCGATGATTAGTGGCTATTTTCGTTGGTTAATTGATCATCAAACAATTAGGTGTGATTGATCACTAAACGAAAATAGTGAATACGAAATTTTAGGTTTAGGTTTGAGACGTTTATAAGCTTACGTGATAAATTCGATCGTAAGATAAACGAGCTGTTTCTGGTTCGTAGACGAAGTTTGGACGTGTATAATAATTTGTGCTTATTTTATTAGCTGAAAATATCTAAGTATTTATAGACATTTGCCTAGCAGGAGGTGTCGCGACTTTTGGCCTACCTGGCCTGCATGCGCGACACCTGGGCTTTGACCAAGTTGACCCTATCTAAACTAAATTCTATCCTTATCTGTCGGACTTGCTCGCGGTCAAGAGCTGCTCGTCATATTGGACTCGTCCTGAAGGAGTCTTTAGTCTGATTCTGTTGGTCTCTTGTCTCACTTAGTTGCTATTTTGGTACTGTGGTCGGATCTGGTCGGCGAGATGCTAATTGAGCTCATCATATAGCTTTTGATCTGATTTTGTTCGCCTTTCCGCCTTGGTGTAGTATGCAGGTTCTGCTCGCCAGATATCTTGGGTGAATCTTGAGTTAATTTTGCCTTAATCTTTAAGTGTTTTGTGCTAATCCTGGTCGCCTATCAACAATTATTACCATTCTCATTCTTATTCCCTTTCCCTTTCCCTTTCCTTTTCCTCCCAACAAACCAAAGGACCCCTAAATAAGACGGTTTTACACAAAATTTACTAACAAAATATTTGTAATATGACACAAATAATGGGCAATTCTAATAAAACGTGGGTTTGAATCTAGAACAGGACAATTAAAAATTCAAACTACTTATACGGATACTCATTAATAGATTAATAATAGTCAACAATAATAGAATTTTCTTCATCAATTTTCCAGAAATCAACAATAATAATTATAGGTTAAGAATGCCATCCCATTAATCCATTAGAATACCCCATACTCAGTCTTGTCACTAGGAATTCCCAGAAAAGTCTAGGGTATAGTTGTCATTTTACAATCTGGAATGCTCGGTACGCGCATATATAGCGAATAAAACCCCACCATTAACAGTTCCCCCAAATTCCCCCTCTCTCTCTCCTCTCTTTCTCTCTCATCATCGCCATGGCCATGCGCCACCATTGTTGAGCAAATCAAATCATTTTTGCAGAAGGAGAAATTGAAATTGAAAGCAGCTCAGATTTACCAGAATTCAAGACGACAGAGTAATACAAGAAGACGCATTAAATTTCTCGCCAACCAACATCAACTGCTCTCCTTAATTCCCCTCCATTAATACTCACTTCAGAAGTCAAACCTTCTTCACACTCTTCCAGCTACATCACCATTATTGCTATCTACTCTCTTTTCCTCAAGCATCATGCTAAAAATCTCATAATTTTTCCTTTTTCCTGCAAACGATGATTCGTCTATTTCACCGCATAATTGCCCTTTCGCTCCTCTCAATTTTGCCCCTGACGTCTCTCGCCGTTTGCGGCCGAAATTGCAGCGGAAACCTAGTTCCCTATCCGTTTGGACTTTCTGATGGATGTGAAATCAAGTTGGATTGTAGCGCCGGGATGGTGAAGATTGGGGGTTTTGATGTGCAGAATTTGACTTCCGATTCGATTCTGGTGAATCTCCCGGCGAAGTGTAACCGTTCGATCGGGGAATTGTCTCGGCTTTCCGGTTCAAATTATTCGCCGACGTGGCGGAACGGCCTTCTGTTGGAGAATTGCAGCATCCCGACGAACGATTGCGTGATTCCTAGCAGATTGCTCAGGTCTAAAATCAGTAATTTGGAAATGTGTAGTTCTAATCCAGGAAATAACGATTTTAATATAAGCTGTTATTCGAGCGAGCCTAACGGTGACGCTGAGTTTTTGGATTTGGATAAGGTTAGAGGAAAGGGCAAGTGTGGATTTCTGTTATCGTCGATCATGGTTGAAGGGAATAGTAGTAGGTCGCTCCCGAGCAACACGATTGCGCTGGATTTTGAGACAGTGGAGCTCGGGTGGTGGCTCGCCGGAAACTGTAGCTGTGTCGACCAGGCTAATTGTACGCCGGTGAAAGAAAAGCAGGGATATCGTTGCAAGTGTAGGGATGGGTACGTCGGAGATGGTTTCGCCGCCGGGGAAGGTTGCCGGAAAGGTCAGTTCATTTTCTTTGTATTATTAAATTGTTAGTCCAATTGCAATTTTGACTGGGAAATTATCACCTACCATTATGAACATCACTTTTATTTATTTTTTTGACATAATGTTTTGGTGACAGTGGAAATTGTTGACCTGTTTTTTAGCTGTCATTATTTGACTGGATATTTGGTAAAAAAATCAGATGAGTAGTTGTTAAGACTTTTGATCTTATTAATGTCATGTGTACTTGTTATAGGAATGATTCTTTGGTTTAAATGGATACATTTCAAAGCTCATCTTAGGTGTTAGTTGAACAAGATGAAGCCTTTTCTAGACTGATAATCGAAGTTGAATGTTTGATAAGAAAATGAAACATAAGGTAGAGTGAATTAATGATGAAATCGACTCAAAAGTTTATTATACATTTGGCAGATGAGAATGTGACGGGTGTAGTGTAAAGGTTCCTAGTTGAGTTTCATATTGATGGTGTTGGTATACTTTGTACTTCGACTGCATTTGCTTTCGAATTAGGTGTGCTTGTGAAATAATGACTTAAAATCATTGAAAGCAAATTTCTTGATGAATAGCAAAAAGTATGTGTGTTTACACTGGGATTTTAGTAGGGTGATTTTTTATTTTTTTTTTGGTGTCAAATCAAAATTTAATAATTATTAATATTGTATTAAGTTAATGTATTATGTATGAATAAAATAGGAAAGAGAAAAATGTATAGTATAAGAGTAAAGTTAATTATATTGAGAAGGGATAATAGATTTATAGGTATTTTATTGAGTACGAGATATAAAAACTGAATTTTAAATTTTTAACTCAAATGGGATGGGAGTCGTAAAGTCCTAATTCCACCCGAGTGCATCCCAAAACAAACAAATGTAGGTGTTTAGAGTTTTATTATAAATAAATAAATACTTATGTGAGGTTGTTACACGAATCAATTTCGTTACATGGAGCTCCATTTAATCAAATATGAGTAATGAAATAAGTGGGTTGATTAGGTTTTTATGGTTTAAATATAGACATGTCTCACGGGATGAGACGGTTCCAAAATGAAAATGAAAGAGGAAAAATAATAAAAAAAATACTAGGAGGAGGTTGACTGTTTCCTCAATGACGATATCAATAAGCTAATCATTAATGATCTTCTGCTAATGAGGCCTACTAGTTAGATTATTTCGTGGTATAGCAATTTTTTAATTGGATAATAACAAAAGTCAAACTGCTACTAATCAATTCCTTTGAATAATTAAAGTTTTAGTACATGAGAAAGAGAGAATTGACAAAGCACATGCCACTTGGTTAAGAATCTGAGTTTATGAAAGTCAGAGGAAAGAGAGGATATGGATTGCGGAAAAATCTCAAATTTGGATCAACCATTGACTGCGTATTTTTTTAATTTTGGCATTAGAATATTGCTGCTGATATTTTGAATGAACTATTTAGGAATATAAGGCAATAATAAACTATTGTTTAAAGAGTTGATAGATATTATGTAAAACAGTTCTATAAGATGATTAGTTTGTGGCATTCATTTTATAATAAAACAATTAATATTTTTTTTAACAAAATTTATAGTACCATTAAACTGATACATCCTAATGAAACAACTAATGTTATTTTTAAATGCAAGCCAATAAAACTTATTTACATTATAATCTCCCTGTTTAAAAGATTCTCTTTTGGTTGGTTAGACAAATGATGAAGATTTCAGGACAGGACAACAGCTTGTTGAATCTTGAATCCTGTTTTTTAGGTCACTTTCTGCCAAATTTAGGGATTTTTTTTTTTTTAACTTGAATAATTCAGTGGTGCGTAATGTATTTTGGAATGCTTGTAATATTTACATTAGTGGGGGGATAAAAAGATTCTTCAGATTAACAGGAGCCCATATATATTAGATTATTGCTAATACATCGGTTGTGCAATAATTTGGCAATAGATTTGTTTGTTCATATCATCAAGGCTACAAAAATTAATACTAATCAAATACAGTGAACAATCTTTGTTATCTTTATGTTAAATTTTGTTTTTTATGCATCAGTGTCTCACTGCAAAGGACGTGGGCATGTATTTACTGGATGTGGTCCAACTAAAGTGGTGATTCTTATTGGAGGTAGTTAAGTCAGATTTAATTTCATGAAATTTTGCATGATCTTACTAGCATAATTATTTGTCCTGCTAGGGATTATAGCGGGAGCAACTTTGATGGCAGCACTGGCCATGATTTTCTTCTGTCTAAAGAAACGTGCTAAAACCTTGAGGAGCAGATTAAGCGCAAGGCGTCTAATCAATGAAGCAGCAGGTAACTTCAGTGTGCCCTTCTATCCGTACAAAGAAATCGAGAGAGCAACGAGCGGCTTTTCTGAAAAGCAAAGACTGGGAACGGGCGCCTACGGCACTGTTTATTCCGGAAAACTCTACAACGGTGAGCGTGTAGCAATCAAGAAGATTAGATACCGTGATCACGAGAGCATCGATCAAGTGATGAACGAAATCAAGCTTCTATCCTCCGTAAGTCACCCGAATTTGGTCCGTCTTCTAGGATGCTGCATCGAAGAAGGCGAACAAATTCTCGTTTACGAGTACATGGCTAATGGGACCCTCTCTCAACATCTGCAACGAGAGAGGGGCTCCGTTCTTCCATGGACGATCCGTCTCACCATTGCTGCAGATACGGCTCACGCCATCGCTCACCTCCACTGCGCCATGAACCCTCCGATATACCACAGAGATGTAAAATCGAGCAATATTCTCTTGGACTTCAATTTCAAATCAAAAGTAGCAGATTTCGGTCTGTGTAGATTCGGTATGACGGATGACTCGCATGTCTCCACAGCACCACAAGGCACCCCGGGCTACCTTGACCCTCAGTATCATCAGAACTTCCATTTATCTGATAAGAGCGATGTTTACAGTTTTGGAGTAGTTCTTGTGGAAATAATCACAGCTATGAGAGTGGTTGACTTCTCACGACCTCACAGCGAGATCAATTTGGCTGCTCTAGCAATTGACAGGATCGGGAAAGGGCGTGTGGACGAGATAATCGACCCGTTTCTTGAACCGAATAGAGATGCGTGGACACTGTCGTCTATTTATAAAGTGGCTGAACTTGCTTTTAGATGCCTTGCTTTTCATAGGGACATGAGGCCTTCAATGATGGAAGTAGCGGATGAGCTAGAGCAGATAAGGCTCAGCAGTTGGGCACCACTGGATGAAAACATGCACATGGGTTCATCGGTTGCATCTTCTTGTTCGTCTCCGCATCAGGGAAGTGAGAAATCATTTAACATTTCGATGAATAAGAAATTATCAGGTGTGGGAAGTAGGAGAGTGGTTGTTCCTCCACAAAGGGGTGGTGCTGCCATGCCAATAACGGAGGAGGTGACGGACCATTCGCCCGTCTCTGTACAAGACCCTTGGTTGAGTGAACAGAGTTCACCTTCAACCAACAGTTTATTGGGTAATAGAGTTCGGTAGAACCATATAGATAGATACATACATACATATGCACCAGTTACACCGTGTCAAATATTAGTTGTTTTCACGGAACAATATTAGTTGTTTTCATTGACAATATTAATTGTGCATCGGTTGCATTGTGTGACTGATGTACTTTCATTTGTTTATATTGTAAAATTATCATGGATACTAACATCCGAAAGTTGTGATTTCGAATACAGAAAGAATTCCTAATAATCACTGTACATTCCTGAGTAGACGAATCTGAAAATTACTGACCAAGGAATACTGCACTTTGTGTGGATTCGTTATCCATGGCTTCTGGGATCAGCAACTGGGCGTACTTTCCTGTTCTCAGCACGCGAAAACTGGCCAACAACACGAGCATGAGGTACGTTTGGTTCACCACGAGCAAGGGCATCTATGTTTTCGAGCAGGTATTGTTTTGGAAGGCGGCCTACCACATTACCCTCCTCGTTACCATCTTTGTCCAGAAATGCGAAATGGGGAATGCCCTCAACACCAAACTCATCGAGCTCTTGTTCCCACTTTGTGTTATCAACATTCAGCATGACAAAATTCACTTTCCCCCTAATCGAAACAACCACAAGGGACAATGAGTTTACAATAATTTGACAAGCTGATAAAACCTATGCAAAACAAAAGCTCTCATCTTGCAGCTTCAGTCCATAAAAGACAATTAGAATCTGAAGATAAAGAAAGGGGGGATCAATGTTTAAAATACAGATACTAATTAGTACCTCAAAACGCAATACTATTTAAGGACAAAAACTTGCATAAAACGGCTTCCATTTAACATATTATATGACGCATGATTTTAAATGAAAGTGTCACTCAGGTAGCACAGTAGAGCTCCTTCTCATGTACGAGACCGACTCATACAAGACTACCCTTTTTCAAATTGATGGTACGCAAAGAAAGAAATGGATGATACAACATCAAAACTGAAAGATACACACATATTGCCAAAATTTATATATTTCAAGTATTTAACAAGATAATTACTTGTATTGTTGTTCCACTTTGTAGACATCTGGGGCTAACTCCTTACACACTTCACACCAATCTGCATAGAACTCCACAACAGTGGGTTTACCATTTGAGAGAGCCTACAGACAACAAAGCGAAAGGAAAAGGGTAGGCAATGAGGCATCAAATATTCAATATATATTTAGAAAGAAAAAACGTGAGTGGATTGCTAGGAGATTTTTTTTTTTTTTGTCTAATAAAGTCGGTCTCAAAAATCCTCTAACAAATAAATTTTTCTACAGTCAAATCACCAAATATTTCAATTGTGAATAAAAGAATTAGCTATATTTTCACAATATAACCATTCTTTGAACGATTTCCTCAAAACAATGAACTTAGGAAAGCAATTAAGAACTACGCAGCATGACATCATTTTAAGCTAATAGTCACTACATTTCACATTTTTCCAACAATAATACCTACAATTATCAAGCTCAAGTCTATCATATTCATTAGTTTCTCCAAGGATTAATACCTACAGTTATCAAGCTTGACTCTATCAAATTCATAAGTTTCTCCAAGGATTAATACTCCCTCCGTCCAAGAAAACATCGCATACTTTCTATTTTAATCCGTCCCACAAAAAGTTTGCATGCCTAAAAGTGAAAATTATTTATTAAACTTCACTCTCACAATACACATATAATATTTATAAAAGTGCACTCATTGTACCTTTTTCTTAAACTACGTGCCCAAAAGCCCTCGCAATGTCTTTCGTGACGGAGGGAGTACTTAGGTGGCGTTGGTTCAATTTTTCAATGGGAATGAAATAAAAATATTTCTTCCCTCTATGCCTTTGGATAGGTTGTCTCCATGGTGGTGATTATATTACTGGGGTTGTGCTCTAGTTTTGATAAAAATGACAAAAAAATAGTTGTTGGCTCCGGAATAGATGAATAATCGAGGATAAATTATTGTAGAATTGAAGGTGGTTACCTTATTTGGAAGGAGAAAGTAGTGTCTTTTGTTCTCATTAACTGCTATAAAGACTCTATAATCATTTTTCGTATTAAAGAATTTCCAACCAATCCTCTATCAAAATCATTTGTTTCTCCAAGGATTAATACTTACAATTATCAAGCTTGAGTCTATCAAATTCATTAGTTTCTCCAATGATTAATACCTACAGTTATCAAGCTAAATATGATACCGAGTATCAACAAAAGGTGAATATGATATTCGGAGAGTAAAAAAGTCTGAACACAAGTGTGAAACAAACCTCCTCATAAGGCAAGGCCGCAGCGTAGAGATCCTTCAACGACATTCCGCCGCCAAATTCCAATCGTCGTGATAAGAACAATCCCACTGCTGCTACCGTAGTCGCCACTGCAATTCGCCGATTCAGATCCTTGGTCGGAAACTCCGGAAATCCACCGGTGGCGGGAGATGCTTCGGCCGCGACCGAACTAACCGCAGCTCCATCAATTTCCGGTTCAGGCGGCTTCTCCTGCACAAATTGCTCACAATTAATCAATGCCAACAGCAACAACCTGATTATCACCATCGGAGCTAAAAGCGTAACCTAATTAGCTGTACCTGTGTTGCAGATGAGTCGATTGAGTCCGGATTGTTTTGGCAGAAAATCCTGCGATTTTTCTTCAGAAAATTGGGGGAGAAGTTCAGGATGCACGGTGGCTGCTTCTGAGACTGGAGAGATGAGGAGCGAAATTGGGGAACGGCGACGGTGGTAGAGGTTGAAGCCACCCTAGCCATGGCGGAGGCGCGGCCGTATGGTTGGTTCGTGGTACAAAATGGTCAAAGGTACTACTACCCACTTTGTTGGCTTGTACGTTTGAGCTAACGGATGCGGATAATCGCTTTTAATAAATAAAATTATCGTCGTACAAATATATTATGCGGGAGAGTAATTCTTGTATGAGACCGTCTCATAGTATGAGACCAATAATATTTGATCCATTTTTAATTTAAATTGTGTCACTTATTAATTAAAAAGTTGTCACTTTTAAAAAGGGATAAAGTTTAAACAAAAAGTGATAATATTTTTGTTAAAAGTGACTTATCACTTTTCTTTAAAAATATTATCACATTTTATGATAATCCTATCACTTTTTTTTAATTTGATAGGTCTCATATTATGAGACGGTGTCACACAAGTTTTTGCCTATGCGGGAATTCCACAAAATACCCACTTTCAATTTGTAATAATTTATTTTGCCTCATGAAATCAATGTATTCTATCTACTTTTACTTTTTTTTATATATTTGAGAAACAAATACTCCTCAAAGTGGGTAGAATAATTTTTTACAAGTTGAGGTGGTCCCCCACTAGACACATACCTCACCCTTACTCCCACAACACTTCTATTAATATGTTCATTTTCTCATTAATTTTAGTACTAATAGTGTGAAAATCATGTGTAATTATTAATTAGTAAAAAAATATAAATAATTATTAGTTTTTAAATTTATCAACAATGAATAAAATTGAGAAAATTACATCTAGGTTAAGTTTTTCCTTCTTAATTACAGTCTAGTTGGTATCCTTTTTAAAATTACAAGTGGGTTAACTTTTTTGTAGTGTAATACCTTAAATACCCTTAATAGATTATTATATACAATTATTTTTCTCTCCCCATCCTATATTTTTGCAGATACATCCTCTCTCCAAATTCAAATAAAAGTAACCAAAACCCTATCCTCTCTCTCCATTCTCACCCATACCCGAAGCTCAACGCCATCTCCGAGACTAGTCCGGTGACGGAGGTGAAAAGCGGCGGCGGTAGTGTACGGCCGGCCGGAATCGGTAACAAAAAGGCGGTGAAAGTCAAACCTAGATCTCCGGTGAAGCCTGAGGACTACTACTGGTGAGCAATTTTGATCGATTTTGAGGTATTAAGTTGAAATCGTGGATGAGGTTTGCTGAATTGTGGATTTGAATTTGTGATTTCAGGAAATCGTCTCAGGCGGTGGCGATTCCGGCGTTCTCTCCGACGTCGTTTATGTTCTAAGCAGGGGAGTTCTTCTCTTGTGATTAGTTCTGGAAATTCAAATGGCAATTGTATATTTTTAGGGATGAATTTTTTGTAATTTGGAATTTGTTGTCGTGATTGCTTCATGATTAATCGAACAAATGTTTTTAGAGAAGTAATTTGGAAGATCCCAAGTCCGATACTAACTTTGCCTCATCGGAATCTGGTAATCTGCACACAGAAATCTTAGGCTCGACTGCAACGAAATCTGGTAATTTTTTTAGTATCAATCATGTTATTCACGAAACCCATGAGATTATTCTTGGTACTTGTTTAGTGGAATTGATTCTACTATTAATAATTTTTAAAACACCGAAAACATCAGATTTTTGGTTGATTGCAGATGGATCTTCGGGATAAGCCTGCACTTGAGAAGCTTTTTGCATCTGAAAAGTAAGTTGTTCGTTGTGTTATGTGTTCTAAACCTGATGTTTTCTATTGGGAAAGTATCCTTGATTGATGAGTGTGAAATAATGTTCTGTTTTGGATGCTGATGTTGTTGAGTAAAATGGAAGAAGTATTGTTGTTGATTTATTCGAAAGTGATGAAGGGCTAGAATTTGCTGATTCCTCATCCTTGGCGTCAGTATTAGCCTTGTCAGACCACAATGATTTGCTCGAGCTTGCTTGCACCAAACCCCATCTTTAGGAGGAGCTTGCACCAAGCAAAAGATGGATTTTGTTGTTTGAGAAGCTATAAAGATGAGGAGAAGAGGAGGAGGAGGAGGAGAAGTGAATTGTTTAGATGCAAAATATATATTATGGTATTATGTTTAATCCATAGTACAAACAACTCATTTGTACTAATGTCCACACTCTTGTACTACAAATTCTAAATATTTACTATAGTATTATATCGTACACTGTGGTACAAATAATTTATATACACAAATTAAAAATTTATACCATTGTCCAAATTTATACTATGTTATTATCTTTTGTACTATACATTTGCGAGAATAATAATTAAATAAAGAAATGCAAATAAAAAAATGTTTGTATTTTTTTATTAAAAAATTGAACATAAAACTTGATAAATTATAAAAAGTTGGAAGAAAAAGTGGAAAAGTAAATGTCAAATCAAAAATTGATGAAAAGTAAAATGAAGGGTATTATTGGTAGTGTATTTTAAAAAAGTTAACCTAGTTGCAATTCTAAAAAGGTACTACACCTATATGCATTTTAGTCTTAGAAAATACACCCTATTGCAAGTCTCCCAATAAAATTATTATAATCATCAAATTAAAATTAATAATTAATTATTTAATGAGTAAAATGAAGGTAAGATGTAAATTAATTTTTTTTTTATAATGGTGGGCCCATAGGGGTAAAATAAATGATTTTATAGAAGGGTATTAAAGTATTTTTGTGTCAAAGTGGGTATAAAAGATTTTTTATGTTTATGAAAATGGGTATTTTAAATTTTATCCCTTATAATACTGTACATGTTCAAATCAAAACAAAATATACAATAGCGAAAGCAAAATAAGCCACGGTCCTGCTCGCAGATCGTCATCTATGTACACCGCTACCCAAAAGCCTGCAAGAGCGCCGCAGCTAATCCAGTATGCACAGGTCGTCACACGTCACCAGAATTACCTACAATGCATAAACTACGTGAGATTTACAAATCTCAGTAAGCATAAATTATGCATGATGTGATGTTCACAATGCACTCTCGTTCAAAAACACCAATTTATTTATGAAATACTCGTTAAAGGCCCCTGACTCACTATTATGAACCGACACAAACATCAATATCAATAGAATATAATCAAGTGACCACAATAAGTATGATCCAACGGGGGTCCATCCTCTTGTGGCCATCGAGGGTCCCCCCCATCGCGCCCCTCATGTCCACCAAGAAATAATCCCCTACATGTCGACTCACACGGTGAGGATCCATCCCCCTAACGGCCTAGCGAGGTCTATCACCAAACTTAACCCCCTATCCGTTTAGAAGTCTCTTCTACAAACATGCACACAACATAACGTATAAGACGGTGGCACACGCTAGGTAGCCTACGCTAGGTTTCCCTAGGTCGCTCCTTCCCAGGTCGCCCCTTCCGCCCTCGATGCATAATCATTGGTCAACTACACCAGTTTATAAAAATATACTTTCATTTCAATGCATGATATGCATGATGCAGTGCAACCAATGATATGTCACAAAATTCATAGTTTGTTGAACTCACAGGTTCAATCCACATCAAACGTTGATCTCACATGCTCATTCCACATTAAATAGCTCACGGGCTCATCCAAAATAATCACTGAATATCAGTCAATATCACATACAATTCACGTATCGTCATTTAACATAAATAATTCACAAAATACTATGTTTATGCATTATAGCTGCAAATGAATTTCTACCTACCTCAAACCGCACACGTAATGTTAAATCCCTTCATCGCATAGCATTTCGTTATCCAATCTAACTAAAAGAGTTAACTATGAAAGATTACTTTGGATTAATCGGTAAGATTAATTTTCCAAATACAAATAATAATCTATTTACAATTAAATTAATTTCTTCAAACAATTGCAAGGTTGATAAACTAATAAATTAATTCTACTCCATTCCTTTAATCAATAGAACAATCACAACTCCAAAATATGGTAATTACCTGGGAGATTAGGTTTCGTCTCTTTTTTCTTTTCCGAGAAGTAGTACTTATGTTTTTGTTCCTCTAGTGTATTTCTTTTCAAGTATAAAAAGTAAGGGATATACGCATACCCAAAAGTACCGCCTCTCTTTTCCTTTCTCGGTAAATTTGCTGCCCTTTTCCCTTAATTTAATTACTATAAACTTCTTATTCTTAGTACAATATTATATTGTTAGTAGTAGTATACACGGCTTACACATACCCATGCACAAGTATTATCCATACTTTTAGAATTTCTATTAACTTTTAATATTAGTCACGTATATGTAATGCTCACACTTACACACACATATATATATAAATAAAATTTATTTAAATTAATTATCTACTCTAATTTCTAATTTAATTACTAAACTCACTTAAACATTAATAAAACTCAACTAAATTTATTAGGATTTTCTACCACTAATTATATAATAACATATAAATAATTCAATATTTAAAAGTACGATAAAATAATCAAATTCACAAATAGCACACAAATAATAGAAAATTCACACAAATTATAAATAACACATAAATAATTAAAATGCACTCAATGCATGAAATATATTGGCCAATAAGTAGTGAGAAGCTCGGGTATCACAGTTTATATTCATATGCATGTAAATTTGTTGTTGGCATAGTTATTATATGAATTAATTTAGGATTAATTCATGCTACTAATAATTAGATTTAAATTCGTATTTAAATTTCAACACCCGAATTTCCCCAACACTAGTTTTACGGCGAAACGTTCACTATAATGAGATTAGTGATACAAAAGTTGTGTGAAGAGTTAAATCGTTTACAACGGAAACAAGACTCGATATCATCTATCAAATCTAAATTGACTAAGTGTATAAACAATACACCGTCAAAGTTGATCTCTTTCTATCTAAACATATATGATCGAATATAAGTTATGCGAGATGTACTAAACTTCTAGGCATAAAGATATATGATCGAATATAAGTTGATTTTTCTATTTCCTTTTGTTTTTATTTTATTTTGAAACTACTTTCCTTTAGTTTCTGTAAGCCCATTCCCAACTATTAACACTAAGGCTACATTTGTTTCGTAATTTAGGTGTGGTGTGAAGTCATGACTTTACATCAACAAGATGTAAAATCCTTGATGAATAGTAAAAAGTATGTGTTTGTTTTGTGAATTTTAATAGAGTGAAATTTTATTTTATGTCAAATCATGTGTAAAAGTAAAGTAGAAAATATAAAGTACGAGTGAGAGAAAAGTGTGGGCCCAAGGAGGGTTGCCACCCAGGAAGTGGGCCTTGAATATGGGTTGCCACCCGAAGTGTGTCGTCCGTGGACGTTCGACTTTAAGAGGGATCGATTGTTACGATCTCACATCGAATCCACAAGAAATTGTGGATGTGTATATAAGTGGGAGTCAATCATTAACCTTTGACCATGATTTTGGGTTAAGTTAGGCTCCCTAGTTTATATTCCTAACATGAATAATAAAGTGAATTGTATTGGGAAGGGTAATATTATTTTTAAATTGTATAAAATGAATTATATTGAGAAGAATAATAATATGTTTTATAAGTGTGGATGGAAAATGAGACGTGTAAACTGTATTTTAAATCTTTAACTCGAATGGAATGGGATTGGAAAGTCCAAATCCTATGCGAATGAATTTCAAAATAAACACAACCTAATGTCCTTTTGTTCTATAAGCTCGTTCCCAACTATTTTGAACAATATTTTTCAATTGTAAAGTAAATTGAATGAACAACTTATTTATTTCTTTTAAAAAATAAAATAAGTATGTAAATAATTGTGGGCGATTTTATCCAAATTAAAAATGTTGGATCCACCTCTATAATGCTTATTTGTATTTTAGAGCAAATTTTAGGATATATTTGGGCACGTTTTCTTACCTCGTGATACTCCATTAGTTAATAAAATATATGCAATTCAATAATTTAAAGTTGCTTGATATGCTTTTATTTTAATGCATTGCCATAAATAATATATGGGAGAAAATTTAAAATACCCATTTTCATAAATATAAAATTTATTTTGCCCACTTCAAATATAAAAACTCTTTTATACCCACTTTGACACAAAAATACTTCAATACCCTTCTATAAAATAATTTATTTTACACATATTGGCCCACCATTATCAAAAAAATTAATTTACATCTTACCTTCATTTTACTCATTGAATAATTAATTATTAATTTTAATTTGGTGATTATAATAATTTTATTCATTGTTGATAAATTTAAAAATTTTATTTATATATTTTTACTAATTAATAATTGTTGATGAACGTATTTAATCGGATGTATTAATGGCTGTTTAAATCTGTGTTACGTCACCAATCAATACGTGTGATTGATTACCACCGTAATTGGTAAATCGAGGTGTGAATTTATCGAATTAGTAAATTCGGTAGTCGAAATTGAATTGATTTCGTATGTGTGGGCGTTTTAGGTGTATTTGTGTGTGTTTTGGAATTGTTTATGCATTTTAACTCTTTTTGAACTTATTTTTTCATAAGCTGGAGAACAACTATTTATAGAGACTAGCAAGCATGAGGTGTCCAAGACTCTTGGCCTACCTAGCCTGCATGCTTGGCATGTGTCCCTTTGATCTTATCTAAGCTGAATCTTAGTTACAAAGTCTTCTTTGGTCTTATTTCGGACTCATTGTTGTTCGCCTAGGTCGGCTTGATTGATTTTGTTGATTCTCCAACTGAAAGTTGTTCGCCTCTTGAGGTTGTACTTTTGAAGTTGTTCGCCTTATGGCTTTGTTCAGCTTGGCTTTGGGATCTTTGTCCTTTGTTCACTTGTACACACCTCCTTGGCTGTTTGTTGTATCATAATTTGACCAAGTTGTTCGTCATTGATGACTTCACAGTTGGCTCATTCTTGGTCTCGGGTCTTAATACCTGTTCGCCCATTAGTTGTTCGTCGGGGGAGTTGTTCGTCACTTTATACACCTCTCAGATTGGTAGATGCACCCCAATGTTGACTATCTTTGTTTAAGCCCGTAACTCTTGTTCGCTTCATGCTGGATGATGTTCGCCTATCAACAATTGCCCCCTATCCTGACTAGATGTTGCATTAAATGAGCAACTTTGTGGCGAGCAACTGTAGTTAGGATATTGTTCTGGTCAAGACTTGGACGAACAGCATCTTTGTGACGAGCAACATCGGGATAACCGTTTCGTCTTCCCATGATCTGGGGAGATCACGAAGATGACGCCAGCGCAATGATTGCGCGCCGTTCACGCACGAGCAGCCCCGAGGCCACGCGCCCATATAATTGCCTATAGGTCCTTCAACTTTTAGTTTAGCTCGGAATTGACCCCGTCTTCTCTCAGTTGAGTCCCTGAACTTTCAGAAAATTATGCCTTGGAGGGGTACGTTGATCGGCTTACTGCGGAAGAGATCAACTACCTGATGACAATTACAAAGTGCCCCTCAGGAGAAGAAGGTTACCACTATCTCAAGGCCAGAACCGGGCTAAAAATGGTGGAAGATGTGCCGAACAAGGTTTACAACTGGAAGCAACACTTCTTCTTTATTGGGGGTGATTGGCGAGCATCTTCCGGTCCACACGGCGGCCCTGGACGAATAAATTCTCCAGCAGTTTATGGAAAACTGAAACGTAAGTTCTTTTCTTGCTCGCCTATGGGCTAAGTTGTTCTAATTTAACTTTTCTTGTTTGTTCGCAGGCCCTCGTCTACCCAAGTGGGATTCAGAAGAGGAGGAGTTGAGCTCCGAGTTTTTATTTACTTCGTGCTTGGTTGGCCTCCGCAACAGGGCAGATAGGACCATTGACTACCTTTGCCGAACAAGGTGTTTAAGAGCTGCTCGCCTTTTAACATACCCACACAACTTGGAGGCCCAGGTCGAGGTGCCCCCAGGTATGAATTTCTAAATCTTGGGTTTAAACCTTGTTCGTCATTGAGTTTTCTTAACTTGCTCGTCTAACTTTTTTTTTTTTTTTTTTTTAGCTGAGCAAGTGACAGTTGCCGTTCCTCCCTCATACGCCCTCCTTGAGCAGAGGGTTCTCGAAATGGCGCCGCCAAAAGGGAAGAAAAGGAGAGGTGACCCACCTCAAAAGGTGCTCGCCATGACGAACAAACCTGAGGGGGCTAGAGTTCCAAGACAGGCTGCCCCCTCCACTCAAGTTCATTCTCCTCCCATTTCCCCTCCTCGTGGGGGGAAACGTTTAAAGAAGGCATACGGGACTCCAGTGTCCCATGATGTTCCCGACAAGGGGAAGGAGAAGGTGGGCTCGAGCCATGCTCGCCCTGAAGGGGATGTTGTACGCCGCTCATCCGTAGAGCTCACGGAGAGGTCTGGCAAGGCGAGCAAGGACATAGGCTCCCCCAGAGGCCCAGAGGACATTACATACTTAGGCCGGGATGAGCGAAAATTCTCTGAGTAAGTTCTTACTTTCTTGCCGAACAAGTTTTTTATTTGCCAAAATTTTCAAGTGCTGACCTTCTTTTTGTTCGCAGATACCGGCCCAGCGATTACCCGGGGCGAGCAGACCTGGTTCACCAGTTTGCCTGTTCTAAGACCCCGGCGAGCTTCCGTGACATTCCGGATGAACATGTTCGTCGGGCAGCTGAGATTGTTGCTCGCGCCTGGTCACGGCCGCTGAACAAAGCCGTCCTCGCCCAGGGCCCCATTGATAATTTTCACTTATCAATGGTCCAAGCCGCAAACTCCCTTGTCTCAGCTCAAAGGGGAATGGCTCAAGTAGCAGAGCTAGAAGAGACTGCTCGTCATCATGCCGCTTCTGTTCGCCAGCTTACTGAGGAAAAAGAGAAACTGGCGAACAACTTCAATGGCCAGATTGTTCGCTTAAAGGATCAACTAAAGCTGGCCAATGACATGGAGAAGAAGCGCATCGAGGACTATCAGCTTGTCTCTGGTGAGCTTAAGGATGCAAAGGCCGAGCTACTTTCCTCTATTACTGTGTTGGAGGAGGAAAGGAAAGCCAGGGGAGAGGCTGAAACGGAACTTGCTCGCTTGAAGGAGCAAATGGCTGAGATGCTTACTCGGGAACAGGCCGAGCAAGAGTTCCAGGCTCGGAGTGGGCCAATCTCCAACTTGGGCTATATTTGTGCTTACGCGGATGGCATCCGTATGGCCGATGCCTATGATTACAAAGATATGGTGGAGGAGATGGCCAAAGATCTTAACGTATTCCTCGACAACTACCCGCCACCGAACAACATCGAGGTCCAGCTGGCGGATATGGCTGTACTAGGGGTTAAACTTGACAAACTTGACCCCAGTATTTCCATCACTCATCCTCCTCCTCCAGTTGATGAAGGCGAACAAGAGAAAGAGGTGGCTACCGCTGTCGAACAGAGTGCTAAAGAGGCGGAGGATAAGGCAGCCGAAGACTTGGCTCTAGATATAATTGTTGAACCTCCCGCCGAGCAAGCTCAAGATCCTCCCCCCGCCGAGCAACAATAGTTCTTAGGACTTAACTTTTTTTGTTTTCTTTTGTAATAGTTGTTCGTTCCTTTTTTGTAGTACTTGTAATGGCTACTTTCAGCTTGTACTATCTTTTGGGCTTAAAGCCTTTAATTCAATGAATGTCTTTCTTTTGTTCGCTCATCTTCTTATATGTTAATTGCCTTTACATTTTCATGAAATGCTTTTGCAATTATAACATATTGTATTGGGCTTTGTTCGCTTTTTGAACTTTGCCTTTGATGGAATAGGGTTTAGCCTTAGGTTCTGCTCATCTTAAAAGACGAACAACCTTTGAATGGCTTTGGTCCTTAAATGGACTGGTACCTCGAGCTTTGGACTTTTCTTTTGTTGACGAACAACTACTGTATTTACATTTTGAACAAATTACAAGTGTTATAAGACTGTTCATCACTAACATATACAAAATGACGAACAATTTTGAACACAAACTAAAAACTTGCTCGCTTATAGATTTTTGCCGAGCAACTCTTATTCAAAAATAAAAGACGCAGCACCAGACTATACAATGTGCCGAGCAACTTTTTAATCTATACTTAGCCAAATTTTCAAAAAATTATGCAAGTTTTTTATCCATTCCACTTGCTTGATTCACTTCATTCGCCATACTTGCCCCCAAGATAATTGTTCGCCCATTCATTGATAGTACTTCTTGAGATGTACGGCATTCCAAGAGTATGAGGCCGGCTTGCCTTCCATATCTTCGAGATCGTATACGCCATTTACGAATTTTTCCGTTATACGATATGGGCCCTCCCAAGTTGGTCCCAGTACTCCTGAAGGTTGGGCGAGCAGTTTTCTTAGAACCAAATCTCCAACTCTGAATTCCCGGACTTTTACACGGGAATTATAATAACATTCCGCTCTTTGCTTGTATGTTGCATTTTTTAACTCAGCATTGAGTCTTTTTTCTTCGAGCAAATCCATTTAAGCACTTAGAGCAGAATTGTTTGCTTGTTCATCAAAGTTGGTCGTCCTAATCGTGCTGGTCCTTAACTCAATAGGTATTACTGCTTCTGTTCCGAAAGCCATAACAAAGGGTGTTTCTCCGGTGCTAGACCTGGGAGAAACTCTGTATGCCCACAAGACTTCCGGGAGTTCGATAGACCAACCACTTTTGCTCTCCGCCAGTCTTACTTTTAATGTATGCTTGATTATCTTGTTCACAGCTTCAACTTGTCCGTTTGACTGGGGATGATAAGGTGTGGAGTAATGCTTTTTGATCCCCCACTTCGCACAGAATTCTCTCAACTCTTGTCCATCAAACTGTGGACCATTGTCTGTCACAATTGCCTGTGGAACTCCAAAACGACAGACAATGTTCTTCCAAATAAAGTTGATCATCTTCTGCTGCGTGATGTTCACCATGGCCTCTGCTTCTGCCCATTTAGTGTAATAATCGACTGCCATAACGGCAAATCGAATATTTCCGACTCCAGCCGGGAAAGGACCAATGATGTCCATCCCCCATCTTGCAAAAGACCATGGGCTGTAAACTGACACGAGCTCTTGGGCCGGGGTATGAATGTTCGGGGCAAAAATCTGACACTGATGGCAAGTTTTTGCTTTCTTGATCGCATCCTGACGTAATGTCGGCCAATAATATCCTTGCCTGATGGTTTTGTACGCCAAGGCTTGCCCCCCAGTGTGATTTCCACATACTCCGGCGTGAATTTTTTCGAGGACTGCTCGTCCTTGCCCCCTAGGCAAACACTTGAGAAGTGGGACTGATATTCCCCTTTTGTAAAGCTGTTCTCCCACCAGAGTATATCTGGCGGCTCGCTTCACTAGCTTGGCAGCTTCAAAAGGGTTGTTTGGTTTTTCCCTATTTCTCAAGTATTTGACTATATTTGTTCTCCAGTCGTCCTCATCGGCAGTTTGATCGTCAAATTGGTTGACATTATAGCTTACTGTTGATGGATCATTCATCTTTGTAATTATAATGTCTGCCAACTCTGCTGGCCCTTCACTTGTTGCTAGTCGGGCCAGAGCATCTGCCTGAGTGTTGCTTGTCCGTGGGATTTGTTCGATGAAGACTTGATCTAACATGGACATAAGGTGAGCAACAATCCGTTGATAGCCAATCATATGATCATCCTTCGCCTCGTATTCACCTCGGACTTGGTTCACAATCAGTTGTGAGTCTCCGAAGATTTATAATCGTTTAACACCTACGGCAAGGGATAGGTGAAGACCAGCAATGAGAGCTTCATACTCTGCTTCGTTGTTGGTTGCCATAAAACCGAATTTGATTGCCGAGGTGAATACTTGTCTTTCAGGGCTAATTAGTACCACTCCAGCACCTGACGCCACATTTGTCGAGGATCCATCAACATAGAGATGCCAGGGGTGATCTAGTCCTCTCGTCGGATCTGGTGGGAAAGTTAGTTCGGCTATAAAGTCGGCTAATGTTTGCCCTTTGATCGTTGTTCGAGGAGCATAGGTCACCCCAAATTGGCTAATCTCTAGTGACCATTTTAGAAGATGTCCAGCAGTGTCAGGGCGATGGAGGATTTGTCTGAGCGGGAAAGTTGTTAGTACTTCGACTTGATGATCGAAAAAGTATGGTCTTAACTTTCGCACACTCATGACCAGGGCATACGCCAGCTTCTCAGTTGGGGAGTATTTGATCTCTGCTTCATGCAAGGCTTGGCTGACGTAGTATATAGGTTGGTGGAATTTGCCGTCTTCGCGCACCAGAACAGAGCTGATGGCAACTTCTGACGCGGCTAAGTATAAGAATAACTTCTCTCCTGGGACTGGTTTTGATAGGATTTTAACATCTCCCAGGTAGTCTTTGAGTTGATCAAAGGCCCTTTGACAGTTGTTAGTCCTTGAGAAGCTTTCTTTTTTGATGGCCTCAAAGAATGGACGGCATTTGTCCCCCGATCTGGATATGAACCGATTCAAAGCTGCTAGGCATCCTGTGAGCCTTTGCACCTCTTTTACTGATCGTGGAGGTTGCATATCCACAATAGCTTTAACTTTTGCTGGGTTGGCCTCAATTCCCCGCTGGCTAACAAGATGTCCCAAGAATTTCCCCGAATGGACACCAAAGCTGCTCTTCTTCGGATTTAGCTTCATGTTATAATGCCGAAGAATCTCGAACACTTGGGTCAAATGCTGGAGATGATCTCCTCTCTTGGGGCTTTTAACCACGATGTCGTCTACATAGACTTCCACCGTGTCTCCGATTTGTTGGTCAAACATCTTGTTCACCAGCCTTTGATAAGTTGCCCCGGCATTGATGAGGCCGAAGGGCATTCTCTTCCAGCACAGCAAGTTTTTGTTAGTGTAAAAAGCTGTGCTTTCTTGATCGTCAAGATGCATTGGGATTTGATGATACCCTGCAAAAACATCCATGAATGTTAGCATTTCGTGACCCGCAGTGTTGTCCACCAATTGATCAATGTGCGGGAGAGGAAAGTTGTCCTTCGGGCATGCTGCATTCAGATCTGTAAAGTCTATGCATAGCCTCCAGGTTCTGTTTGGCTTCCTCACCAGCACAGGGTTTGCTACCCATTGTGGACAAAGTGCTTGACGGATCAGATCGTTGTCTAACAGCTTTTTAACTTCTTCATTCAACGCTTGATATTTGTCCGGGCCGTACTTCCTTCGTTTTTGATGGACTGGCCTCTTGGCTTGATTAATGTTGAGCCTGTGGCAAGCATGCTTTGGATCTATCCCCACCATGTCTGCATGAGACCATGCAAAAATATCTAGATTCTTGAGGAGGAATTCTTTCATCCGGGATCTGTATGGCTCAGGGAGCTCAGATCCTATGTAAAGCTCAAGATCCTCGTTGTCAGTGTTAACTCTGAACGCCTCTAGTTCTTCGACTGGAGTTGCTCGTCGTTTTTGTCCTTTCCAACGGGGATCAAGTATTGGCCCCTCAAGATTTGTATCATTTTTGATGTCCATGGGCTCTTCCCCCAGGCGGGGATCTAGATCATTCGTCGGCTCTGATCCGTTGTTGTTAGCCAGTACCCGGCCCTCCAAGTTGCTTGATGAAGGTTGCTCGTCACCACCACTTCTTTGTTCGTCAACTGGAAGTTCCTCAATGGTGGTGGTGAGTTGCTCGTCCAACACTTGCTCGTCCAAGTGTTGTTCGTCAGTGTCCATGTGGTCGTCCATGTCCATCATGTTCTCCAGTACTGACGGCTCATCGTCAGGATAGTTTGTGGTAGCCTCCATCATGGACACCTGAGTAAACTTTGCTTTTAATTGTAAGAGACACTCCCGAGCTCTTCTTTGGTCTCCTCTCACTGTGCCTGTCCCACTTGTTGTTGGAAATTTTATACAATAGTGGTAAGTGGAACATGCAGCTTTGAATTCATTTAAAAATGGGCGACCAAGAAATCCGTTGTAAGTTGATTCCTGGTCTACGACCAAAAAATCAACCATTCGTGTAATATTCTTTTCGGGTTCATTGGCCGTTACAAGTTGTACAGATAATCTAATTTCCCCTATTGGAGTGGTTACAGCATTTCCGAAGCCTACAATTCTATGAGTTGTACTTTGAATGTAGCCCGAACAATCTTCCAGTTGGTCGAGCGTCTTCTTGAATATGATGTTGGTATAGGCTCCGGTGTCCACCAAAAGTCTTTGGACTCTTGTTCCCATAATTTTGACACAGACTACGAGCGCATCGTTATGTGGGGTCGAGATTCCTTCCAAATCTTCTTCGGTAAAGGTCAACTTTGCCGTTTGCATGATGGTTGGTTTGATCCCCATTTCCTGAACTTGGCCTATAGCTCGTAACTCTGCCTTCTTCTTTCTGTTCGACATTGGTGGACGTCCATCAGAACAACCTCCGGCAGAGCCGGAAGGCTCCATCATGAAAATATCTTCCAATGGGCGTGCAGCTGCAGCGGGAACTGGTCGTCCGGGGCGATTATTCCGTTGAGGCTGTTCGTCGCCTTCTTCCCCCGGGCTGTCTATTAACAAATTCGGAGAGCTTTCCCTCCTCATAAAATCGCCAGAGTTGCTTGAGCAAATCTCTACACTCACTTGTAAAGTGCCCCACGCTTTGATGGTAGGCACAATACTTGTTGGGGTTGAGTTTGCCAGTGTCCTGACGGATTCTTCGCGGAGGGGAGAGCAATTCCTTGCCTTTTACATTATCATAAACAGTGTCAACTGACACTGTTAGCACCTGGTTGAGCTTTTCTTTCAATTCTGTCCCTTCGTTGAATGCTTTCATGTTCTTCGGGATTCTGTATCCTGTTCCACCAGGCTTTTTGTTGTTCTCCTTGGGGTCTACTTTGTTCTCCCCCAAGTTTGCTTCTAGGGCCTCATGTATGGAAACGAACACGCCGGCCTGATTTCTGAACTCGGCGTAATTCTTTGGGCACTTCAGACGTACCTCTTTCCATAGTTCTGACTCTTTTTTCAGTCCTGCCATAACAGCGGCAATTTTAGTGTCCTTGCTGACCGGTTCTCCTTCCAACAACACTTTATCGAATCTTTCCATGAATGCTCTGTCAGATTCGTCGTCATTTTGTCTTAAATCTGACAGTCGATGTTTCTGGGAAAGATACGAGTCAGCTGTTGAAAAGTGTGAAAGAAACTCCCGACTCAGTTGGGCAAACGAGTTGATTGATGCCGGTGGCATTGCTGAAAACCATTTGTGAACCCGGTCGCCCAACGTCAATGGAAAGTTCCGGCACTGGGTGGCATCGCTGGCCCCCACAGAAACCATGTAGTCCGTATACTTGGTAAGGTGGACTCGGGGGTCTGCCAGGCCTTCATACTGGATGCTTGCCGGAAACTGAATCTTCTTTTGAATTTGGGCTTTTAAAATGTGAGGGGCTAATGGGGATAATGGCATGCTGGTCGTCCCCATACCTCTTTGTTGGTCCAATTGCCCCTGCATGCTTTCCACTGCCTTTCTTAAACTGGCCAACTCATCCAAAGGTGCCCCCTGACTTGGAGGCTGTTCGGCGAACAAAGGCGCATGCCTTTCTGTTCGTCGCAGTCCCTCACTCGGAGTGGGCTCCTCCTGGAGTTGCTTCCTAGGGTTGTTCGCCGCATTCGGCCCTAGGCGTCTGAAGGCGGACTGAGATAATCTTTCATGTACTGATGGGCGAGGCTGTTCAAGAGTTGTTCGCCCATCACCTGCTCTCTGGCGAGCAGCTTCCATGACATGTTGTGGTTGACCAAGTCTGTCCTGGGCACTGGAACGAGTAGTCCCATGGCTTGACAAAGTTGTTCGCCCACGGGCAGACTCAGCCTGCTCTTCTCTTAGGTCAGCCATTTTGGCCTTGCCCTTGTCCCGCCTAACTTGAGCGTTGTTCACCTCATGTTGTTCGCCCCTAACAGTTTTAGCCATCACAACTTCCAGAGACTTATCCCTAGGCCTTGCTTGGGAAGGTCTAGCTCGTTCCTGTTGTTTCTGGAGGGCTTGGAGAGCTGCTATGGTCTTAGCCAACTCGTTAGGGTTGTTCGCCAGAGCCTCCATTTCAGGCGGGAGATTATGTGTAATGGCTGTATGCTGTGATCTGTTCGCATGCTTAGGATCACGGTCTTAATGGTCTGCTGTCGAGGCCCGAGTAGGAGATGCTCTCCTTGACAGGCGTGATCCTTGTGTTTGCTTGGATTGAGGCATCCTAATGTTGGATTAATTTCTTAATCTTTGAATCTTCAAATTGTTATTGAAGAACACCAAGAACACTTTTGCTTGTATCTTCAAGAATTTCTTGAGGATTTCTTTGAATCTTCAAGTTTCAGACTCGAAGTTCTTGAGCAATCACACTGAATCGAAGGTTCGAACCCTCCTTCTAGCGCCAAATTGTTGATAAACGTATTTAATCGGATGGATTAATGGCTGTTTAAATCTGTGTTACGTCACCAATCAATACGTGTGATTGATTACCACCGTAATTGGTAAATCGAGGTGTGAATTTATCGAATTAGTAAATTCGATAGTCGAAATTGAATTGATTTCGTATGTGTGGGCGTTTTAGGTGTATTTGTGTGTGTTTTGGAATTGTTTATGCATTTTAACTCTTTTTGAACTTATTTTTTCATAAGCTGGAGAACAACTATTTATAGAGACTAGCAAGCATGAGGTGTCCAAGACTCTTGGCCTCCCTAGCCTGCATGCTTGACATGTGTCCCTTTGATCTTATCTAAGCTGAATCTTAGTTACAAAGTCTTCTTTGGTCTTATTTCGGACTCATTGTTGTACGCCTAGGTCGGCTTGATTGATTTTGTTGATTCTCCAACTGAAAGTTGTTCGCCTCTTGAGGTTGTACTTTTGAAGTTGTTCGCCTTATGGCTTTGTTCAGCTTGGCTTTGGGATCTTTGTCCTTTGTTCACTTGTACACACCTCCTTGGCTGTTTGTTGTATCATAATTTGACCAAGTTGTTCGTCATTGATGACTTCACAGTTGGCTCATTCTTGGTCTCGGGTCTTAATACCTGTTCGCCCATTAGTTGTTCGTCGGGGGAGTTGTTCGTCACTTTATACACCTCTCAGATTGGTAGATGCACCCCAATGTTGACTATCTTTGTTTAAGCCCGTAACTCTTGTTCGCTTCATGCTGGATGATGTTCGCCTATCAACAATAATTACACATGATTTTCACACTATTAGTACTATAATTAATGAGAAAATGAACATATTAATAGAAGTGTTGTGGTAGTAAAGGTAAGGTGTGTGTCTAGTGGGGGACCACCTCAACTTGTAAAAATTTATTCTACCCACTTTGAGGGATATTTGTTTCTCAAATATATAAAAAAAAGGTGAAAGTGGGTAGAATACATTGATTTCATGCAAAGTGGGCAAAATAAATTATTACGAGTTGAAAGTGAGTATTTTGTGGTATTCCCACATATTATAATATAAACTAGTATGTACTTGCGTGCGGGTTTGGAGTTACAGTGGTTTGCTGGTTTGACTTGAAACCCTTTTTGTAAATATGAGCAGGTTGTCGTGTTTGTGATAATATTATGCTTTTGTTAAGAAAAAAAATTATAGCAGGTTTCAGGGTTATATTTATTTAAATTAGTATTATGCTTGTTTGTGTGAGCGCGGTCGTGTCAGAGTGGTATCAGAGCACGGTTCGCCTCATATAGACTGTTTACGTACACGAGCTCAGAACTTGGGGAGCCCAACTATTCTAGTAAGTGTTTAATTATGTTCTGTTTAAGTTATTTGCATCATGAATTATATTGGCCATGTGGTGTAAGACTTGTAGTATTGTTAAACAGATATGGTGAGAGAAGAAGGTGAAGGTAGTGGTATGGAGCGAACTCCCGAACAGGCAGCACCGACTGCTGGTGTCGATCGAGATAATCTTATTGCTCGTCTGGCAGATATGGTTGAGCATCAGGCGCAACAGTATCAACAACTTTTACAGCAAAGAGATGCAGATAGACAACATATTGATGTGAATCAGCCAAAGCCGGGAGCAGCGCATGTCGAGCTAGTTTATGAGCGATTCTGAAAATTGAATCCCCCGATATTTGAGGATGCTACTAATCCCTTAGCTGCTGAGGACTGGTTGCGGACCTTAGATAACATATTTCAGTACAGCAAGATCCCTGACGTGGAGAAAGTCTTGTGTGCCTCTTTTATGCTACGCGGTAGTGCTGGATATTGGTAGGACACTGTTAAAGCTATTGAAAATGTTGCTGTTGATGTTGTTGGTAGTGAAGTATTCACTATTTACTTTGAAACAACATGAATTTGCCCTTTCTTCTCATTAACCAACACTTTATGATCAAATGTTGTCTCAGATGTTTTAACATGCAGGATGAAGATCTAGAAGGATCTACAAGGTTCTGGAATTATCGATGTTGCAATGAATGTTGCTTAACATTGGTAACAACATGAGCAGTTACGGGTTCTAGAAGGATCTACAAGGATCTACAAGGAACTACACGATCCAGACTTATCCAGGACGTTTTAGAACTATCTAGATCAGGCGGTTGCATCAAGAAGCATAAGGAATAAAGAAAGAGACGTGGGACATCATGAAAGATCATGAAGGCGGTTACAAAGAGAAGTTATTTTGGATTGAAGACTTCTGCCTATAAATAGAGGCCGGATCCTTCAGTACCAAGTGTGGAGTAAACGAGTACACCTACTCTAGTGTTGATCCTGAGTTTAAAGGTGATAGGGCAGTTATTCCAACGTTTATGTTATGCCTTGAAATAGAGTTTTTCACGCATAGCTTGTGATCGAACTTATATCCATAGATAGTTAGATCATCGATATAGAGTGAGATCAGTTTTGACGGTGTATTATGTTATACACTTAGCCAATTTAGATTTGATAGGAGATATCGAGTCTTGTTTCCGTTGTGAACGATTTTACTCTTCACACAACTTTTGTATCACTAATCTTTTATAGTGAACCTTTCGCCATGAGGCTGGCACAAGCTATTTATGATAGTTTGTGTTAAAAAAGTATTCCCTTTTACAATTGTGTGTTTAAGTCTTCCGCTGTACACGTTTTATATTCTGATTTACCAGATTGTTGTAATATTTGCTTTAACATCTGTTACAACATCTGCACTTTATAACACACGCACACTATCAATTGGCACCAGAGCCATAAACTTGATATACTAAGTTTAGATCCTGAGTTTTTAAGTGTGTCTTTTGCTATGGAATATCCTGTAAACACCCCACTTAGGCCCCCTATACTAGATGGAAATAACTATGCCTATTGGAAACCTAAGATGCGCATGTACATCAAGTCTATTGATGAGCGTGCTTGGAGAAGTGTTCTGACCGGTTGGGAATGGCCCAGAAATCAAGCAGATGATGATTGTGAGACAAGAGTCAAACGGGAGATTGAATGGACAAATTAGGAGACCACAACGACGAGCTACAATTCCAAAGCTCTCAATGTAATCTTTACCTCTGTTGATGTATCTATGTTCAAGATTATATCAATATGTACTACGGCTAAAGATGCATGGGAGAGGCTTCAAGAGCACTGTGAAGGAAGTGGAAGTGTTCGAAGGACCAAACTTCGAATGCTTGGGACCAAGTTCGAGAATCTAAGGATGAAGGATGATGAGACAATCACGGCGTACAATGAGAGGCTGAGTGAGATTGTCAACGAATCACACGCACTTGGTGATCCAATTTCCAATGTACGAGTAGTACATAAAATTTTGCGATCTGTTCCTAAACGATTCGATGCAAAAATTTGTGCTATTGAAGAAGCCAAGGACACTGACACTTTAAGTCAGAATGAACTTGTAAGTATTCTCAAAACATATGAGATGAACACAACTCAATCTGATGATACAAGTGAAGGAAAGAAAGTTGTTGTTTTCAAAGGTGAAACATCACTCAACACTGAAAATCGGCCCTTCGTGACTGAAGTTGAGTCTGATGAAGATGTTCTAGACCAATGTTACAACACTCCTGAGCACATTGCCCTCCTTACAAAGAAATTCAATTCCTACCTGAAGAAGAAACTGAATAGATCCAGAGAAAATGGTCAACAGAGAACTTCTTTCAACAATACAACATCAGACCCAGAAAAAAAGAAGGATCAGAATCAATCAAGGCAATTCAGAGGTAATAAATCAAGGTATGATCCTGAATTTAGAAAATCAGTTAGATGTGATGCATGTACTGGATTTGGACACTATGCAAATGAGTGTGCAAATACCAGGTTAAGACAAAAACTGAATTTTAATGTTACCTTTAGTGATGACTCAGATGATGATGAACCTGAAGGCTCTAAAGATGAGGAACTAGCTTTTTCTGCAAGAATTGATTATGATGATTCTTTAGATGATGATCTGGATGATCTAGACACTGATGTTGTTTCTAATGTTATAACATCAGAAACAACATTTGTCAAAAATCATTCAGATTTGAATTGTTTTAATGGGTGTATTGATGAGACAGGTTCTAATGACGTAAGGGATGATGACTCCAGTATAGCCAAAGAGATTGATGATCTCAGAGAAACTGTGACAAAGTTAGAAGTCATTCTAACAAGGAAGGATTTAGAAATTTCTAAGCTAAAGGAAGAATTGAAAAATTCTACCTTAAGTTTTAAGAAATACTCTAAGAGTTCTTCCATTGTAAGTGACTCCTTAACTACTGGACAGTCTAATAAACATGGTTTAGGCTACTATGATGAGACTGCTTCTAAATTGGTGAACAATCCTGTAAAATTTGTCAAGGGAAAAACTGAACTTTTTGCTGAAACAAAAGTACATGAGTTTGAAAAACCTGTGAAGAAGTATGTGTGTCACTACTGTTCTGAAATTGGTCATATTCGTCCTTACTGTCAAAAGTTGAAAAGGGATCTAGAAATTCAGAAAGTGTTGTCTGAAATGTCTTCACATTCTAAGAAACACTGGTCAAAATCTGCTAAGAAAAAGAAAGAACATGTTACATGTAATGTTGTTCAAACTTCTCTGAAAGCATGTATTCCTGATCTATGGTACTTTGACAGTGGTTGTTCTAGACACATGACTGGTCATGTTAAATACTTGTCTGACTATGAACCTTATAATGGTGGAACTGTTACATATGGTGGTGGATCAAAAGGTAAAATCATTGGAAAAGGGACCTTAAATGTTGAAGGTTTTCCTAAACTTAATAATGTTTTGCATGTTGATGGTTTACTTGCTAATCTTCTTAGTATAAGTCAACTATGTGATGATAATTTGCATGTTAAATTTGATAAAGATTCATGCTATGTTCTAAACAAGGATAATAAGTGTCTAATGACTGGAAATAGGTCAGCAGATAATTGTTATCTAATTGGAACAAACAAAGTATGTCATTTGTCAAATTGTGATGAGAATGTCCTATGGCATCAAAGACTTGGACATGCAAATTATAGGTTCATGCAAAAATTGGTTAAGTCTGAAGCAGTGAGAGGTTTACCAAAACTGAAGATTGTTGCACCCACTGTATGTGGTTCATGCCAAAAAGGTAAGCAGGTAAGAGTGTCGCATAAAATGTTATCACATTGCATGACACATCGTTGTTTTGAATTACTGCATATGGATCTTATGGGTCCTATGGAAACTGAAAGCATTGGTGGTAAGAAATATTCACTAGTTGTGGTAGATGATTACTCTAGGTTTACATGGATTGAGTTCTTAAGAGAGAAATCTGAAACTTTTGATGTTTTTAAAACTCTTTACAAAAGGTTTAAAACTGTTTTCAACTTGAAAGTAAGCAGGATTAGATCTGATCATGGTAGAGAATTTGAAAATAGCATGTTTTCAGAATTCTGTAATAAGAAAGGAATTGTCCAAGAGTTTTCTTCCCCTAAAACTCCACAACAAAATGGGATAGCTGAAAGGAAAAATAGAACTCTTCAAGAAATGGCAAGAGTAATGCTTACTTCAAAAATTCTTGCAAAGAAATTTTGGGCTGAAGCATTGAATACAACATGCCATATTGCTAATAGAGTTTATTTCAGATTTGGAAGCAAGAAAACCCCATATGAGATCTTGAACAATAAGAAACCGAATGTGAAATATTTTCATGTTTTTGGTTGTGTGTGTTACATTCTGAATGATAGAGATCAACTGCACAAGTTTGATTCTAAGAGTGATAAAGGTTTTTTCTTAGGTTATTCTAGAAATAGTAAAACCTATAGAGTCTATAACCTTAGAACTAACACTGTTCAAGAATCTGTGAATGTTGTTTTTGATGATGACAGGAATCTGATAGATGGAAATGACACTGAAGATGTGACTGATGTTACTGATGTTCCAAAAGAATCACTGAAAATAGAGAATGTTACACCTAATGTTACAGCATCTGGTTCAACATCACCTGTAGACTCAGTTGATACTTTACAGAACAATCAGTATACTCCAAAGAAGAATCCAGCTACTTGGATTACCAAAAGTCATCCTTCGAATCAGATTATTGGAGATGCTTCAGTTGGTGTTCAAACAAGAAGAAGAGTAAGTGCAAATCGTGTTGATATGGTAAGGTCTGTGTGCATGTCTTCAATATGCAATATAGTGAATGCTCAGTGTTACTATTCTGAAATTGAACCTAAAAATATTACAGAAGCATTAAAAGATGAAAATTGGATTAATGCTATGCATGAAGAACTTAATCAGTTTGAGAGAAATGATGTTTGGTCATTAGTTCCAAGACCTGATGATGTCTATGTCATTGGAACTAAATGGATCTTTAAAAATAAAACTGATGAGTCTGGTAACATAATTAGGAACAAAGCTAGATTAGTTGCACAAGGTTACACTCAAGTTGAAGGTATTGATTTCGATGAAACATTTGCACCTGTTGCTAGAATAGAGTCCATTAGATTGTTACTAGCAATTGCATGTTACATCAACATTAATCTTCATCAAATGGATGTAAAAGCTGCTTTTCTGAATGGCATATTAATTGAAGATGCATTTGTTGAACAACCTAAAGGTTTTGAAAACCCACAGTATCCTGATCATGTGTACAAATTAAAGAAAGCCTTGTATGGTCTCAAACAAGCTCCTAGAGCTTGGTATGGTAGACTTACTGACTTTTTGTTGCAATTTGGTTTCATAAGAGGAGAGGCTGATAGAACCTTGTTCATTAAAAATTCTGGAGAAGACTTGTTAATAGCTCAAATATATGTTGATGATATTGTTTTTGGTTCAACTTGTAACATCATGTTAAACAAGTTTGTTGAAGCAATGACAACAACATTTGAGATGAGCATGGTAGGTGATTTGAAATACTTTCTTGGACTTTAAATCAAACAAACTGATAAAGGTATTTTCTTCTCTCAAATCAAGTATGCAAAGAATTTAGTGAAAAGGTTTGGTTTAGAAAGCTCAAAAGTCATGAAAACTCCTATGGGATCTACACAAAAGTTGTCTAAAGACACTGGTGGTCAAGATGTTGATCCAACTTTGTATAGATCCATGATAGGTAGTCTCTTGTACTTAACTTCAAGCAGGCCTGATATTATGTATAGTGTTTGTGTTTGTGCTAGGTACCAAGCTTGTCCCAAAGAATCTCATTTGAATGCAGTCAAGAGAATCATAAGATATGTTGCTGGTACAACTGATCTTGGTATATGGTATACCAAAGACACAAGCAGTGCACTTGTTGGATATAGTGATGCTGATTGGGCTGGAGATATTGATGATAGGAAAAGCACTAGTGGTGGTTGCTTTTACATGGGTAACAATTTGATTTCATGGCATAGTAGAAAACAGAATTGTGTATCACAATCTACTGCAGAGTCTGAGTACATTGCAGCAGGTAGTTGTTGTACACAACTTCTTTGGTTGAGTAAAATGTTTAGTGATTATGGTTTAGAGAGTGACACTTTAACTGTATTTTGTGATAACACAAGTGCTATCAACATTTCGAAAAATCCAGTTCAACACTCACTTACTAAACACATAAGTATTAGACATCATTTCATAAGGGATCTTGTAGAGAAGAATATTGTGAAGTTAGAATACATACCCACTGAAAATCAATTTGCTGATGTGTTTACTAAAGCATTAGACCATGAGAGATTCTCATTTTTGAGGAAATCTCTTGGTATGTGCACAATCTAAATAACTGAGAAGCGGATGTTGTTATGTTTGTTAAAACATCCATAACAACATCAGGGTATCTGCATGTTCTAATTAAAGCTTGTTCTTGTATTTTGTTTCTTAATTTCTTTGAAAAATAAATCTGAACTAAGTATGTTTGTTGTGTAAAAATAAAAAGGAATCACTCTTCTCAAATGCATAAAAAGTTTTTGAAAAAGCACATCAAGATGTAACTAATTCACTGAGTAACTATGGAGCACGGAGTTCGCTACTACGATGTCTTCTTTTCAAAAGGTGATTAGTAAAACATCAAAATGTCACAAATCCATTGAGTAATTATGGGGCACGGAGTTCGCTGCTACGATGCACTCTCTTAAAAAGATGGATCAATGTGAATAAAAAGTGCTAAAGAGTGTTTGATAAAAAGGTGCGACATTGGATATCAAAACCAATGTTGAAGTGTGTGTTCCAATTTTGAATACAACATCATATGCGGTTCGTGTTTATTTTTCTAAACTAAAATTTTGGACCGATTTTTCAGGAATTTGTTTTTTAATTTCCACATGCATAAACCCACGTTTTTTCAATTTATTTCAGTAGTGCATAATTTAGTGTGTTTAATTAATTAAAATTCGGATTTTTAACCATGAAATAACCCACGATCTTTTATGGGGGAGTGGGTAGTTTCAACTGCTTAAAAATTCCAGAATATTCACTTTCATGGGTAATTAGAATAACTTCCGTACTTTCTTCTTTATATATCCCTCGTGTCTCATGTTTAATTCCCAGTGTTTAGCATATGAGTGAAAAATTCAGATTTTTCGTATAAGTGTTGAATGTTGTGTGTTCACTTCTTAGGGTTTTAGTGTTATTTCTTTTAAATTTTATTTTTGCTTAATTTTACTATCTACTTAATGGCTGGAAATCAAAAGAAGTCCTCTCACAGTTCAAAATCTCGCGCAAACCCTCCAACTCCTCTACACTCGAATCTGAACCTTCTTGCAGAAATGGCCTCAAGCCAAAACCCAAATGCTGCCTCTGTTGCTCCATCATCGAGCACAACAACTCCTACTACTCTAACCCATGTTCAAGCCTTTCCCGTAAACATCTACATCCCAAATGAAGCCACTGTCGATCAGCTGGAGACGATCGCACGCGGCATTGCACAAAGTCTTCAAGGAAGCCCTGTGGTTCCCAAACTAACCATTGGCTCTATTGAAGTAGATGTTGCATCCTACTTGAACCAAACTCAAAACCCTTTTCCTACTGTTCATGTCGAAGGCCCTTCTTCGACTGTACAATCAAAAAATCCTGAAACCTCTAGCCAAGCCAAAAGCCCTACTACTAATGTTTCAAAGAGTGTTGAAACAGGTGATCAGGCTACAAAGGAGACTCCCATTGTCAAGGAGACTGTTGCTGAAGAAAATAGGGAGAAAAGCCCTAATGCTGAAGTCCCTGATGTTGACATGTCAGAGGAGGACAAAGGAAAATCACCCAAAACTGATTCTTCAATGTCTGAGGATTCTGAACCTGCTCCAATAGCCAAAGCTGTGAAGAAAAAGGGAGGCAAGAGGAAAAGGAGCCCTGTTCAATCAAGGAGGAGATCAGGTAGAGCAAAGAAGAGGGTGAACTATTCTGAAACTGCAAGGAAGAAGAAGGATGATGAAGGAGATGTTGCTACTAAACCTATTAGAGTGTTTTCAGAATCTGAAAAGGAGTCAAGCTCCAAAGACTCATCTGAAAAAGAGACTGATCAATCTGAAAGCCAGGAGAAAGAAGAAACTGATGAGAGTGATGTACCTATTTTTGAACTGAAGAGGAGAGCAAGAGTTGAGATGAGGACTAAGAGGAAGTTTGAGTATGCTACTGGTGGTGCTGGAACAAGTGCAGCAGCACCAGAACCTGAAGCTGATGACAGCAGTTCTGATAGTAGCTCAGACAAAACCAAAACTAATTCTGATCAAGGTAATGCATCTGAACACTCTGTTGAGCATGTTAGTTCTGATAATGATGATGATGAATCTTTAGACCAAAAGTTGGAAAGATTAAGGAAGAGAAATCTGTTAATTGAAAGAAAAATTAACATTGATGAGTTTGAATCCAAGGGTCTAGTTAGATTTCTAGAAGAGAGAAGTTTAATGCATGCTGTTACTTTTGCTGATGCATTTGTTACTGATTGGGTGTATGAGTTTTATGCTTGTCTGAGAAAGAACCAGGCTAGAAGGAATTCTAGGTGGTATGGTGCTGTAAGGTTTAGAGATAGGAGTGTTCCTTTTACTCCTAAGTTAATTAACCAGTTTCTACATGTTGAGGATGTTGAGGAAGAAGATGTTCCTCATATGGATGAGATCATTACTGTTCTGACTGGGGAAAAAGTTAACAAATGGAAGAAGAATATGTTAGCTGCTTCTTTGACCTCTCTGTATTCAGTATTACATAAGCTGGTAGTGTATAACTGGATACCCTCTACAAACTCCACAAAGGTTACCAGGGATCAAGCTGTACTGATGTACAGAATTGGTGTGATGAAAAATTTTAACCTGGGCTTGGTTATTTTTCATCACATGATGAAGTTTGCTGGGAAGATTTCTGAGAAAGGCAACCTGCCTTACCCTGTGCTGATTTATGGATATTTGAGGAGTCACAACTTTGTTCACAAAAGGAATGAGTTGTTGAGGGGGAGAGTTCATCTAATGGGTATATCTCATTATTTACTGTCTGGAAATAGAGTGTTAGACTTACCCCTGCAGGATAATGCTGAAGAAGAAGATGCAGAACCACACCAACCTGTTCCTGACCCTGCTCCTGCACAAGATGCTGCACAGAATGCTGGGAACATACCTAGCAACATTCCAGCTCCCACAACCTATTCTCTGAATATCTCACCTGAGTTTATTCAAACTCAACTTAAGCACTTGCAGGACTCAATTGATGAACTTCAATTCTTGAAGAACTACTGGGAGAACCTCCTTTCTGCCACAACAGGGGGAGTACCAGTTGCTGCTGCTGCCAGGGGAGTTGAAATTCATGAAGTAAATGCTGATGAGCCTGTTGCTGAGGAAGGTGGTGCAACTGGACCTGCTGAGACTGGAGGAAATGCAGATGCTGCTGCAGATGTTGTTGCAAACTTTGCAACATTTGATATCCAGGAGGAAGATGAACTATATGGTGATCTGCCTGACATCTCTGCTAAAGTTTGAAGTTATCTTAGAGACTGGAGGAAGCACAATTTATGGGGGAGCTTAGTGCAAGATGCTTGAAGCTGCAGCTGTATATTTTATACAGTGATATCAAGTTTCTCTTTTTGTGATTGCCTCTAAGTACTCTTGATTGTTTTATGTTTTTTATTGCTGCTATGATAAGATGTTTTTATTTTCTGAAAAGACAATATTATATTAGTTGATAGGTTATTATATTAGAATTGTTAGGATTTTATTTCAGTTAATTTTGCTTTGAAGTTGTAATTTGAATGAGTAAACATTATGTTACTCATTCTGTTGATTTTGATGAGCATATGTGATGATGTTCATTCTGTTTTGGTGAAATTAACTTAGTGTTATTTCATCTTGTTTTTGGTGGTTCAACTTACAGTTGATCATCTTATTTTTTTGGCTGTTTTGCTACACAAGGGTGAAAAGATAAGTGTACAATACGATGTTGATCTCTATTGTACATACATCACTGACTTATATATTGAAAAATATATACATCAGGTGTGTTGTAGCAGAAAGGTCAAATTGGGGGAGATTGTTGATGTTGTTGGTAGTGAAGTATTCACTATTTACTTTGAAACAACATGAATTTGCCCTTTCTTCTCATTAACCAACACTTTATGATCAAATGTTGTCTCAGATGTTTTAACATGCAGGATGAAGATCTAGAAGGATCTACAAGGTTATGGAATTATCGATGTTGCAATGAATGTTGCTTAACATTGGTAACAACATGAGCAGTTACGGGTTCTAGAAGGATCTACAAGGATCTACAAGGAACTACACGATCCAGACTTATCCAGGACGTTTTAGAACTATCTAGATCAGGCGGTTGCATCAAGAAGCATAAGGAATAAAGAAAGAGACGTGGGACAACATGAAAGATCATGAAGGCGGTTACAAAGAGAAGTTATTTTGGATTGAAGACTTCTGCCTATAAATAGAGGCCGAATCCTTCAGTACCAAGTGTGGAGTAAACGAGTACACCTACTCTAGTGTTGATCCTGAGTTTAAAGGTGATAGGGCAGTTATTCCAACGTTTATGTTATGCCTTGAAATAGAGTTTTTCACGCATAGCTTGTGATCGAACTTATATCCATAGATAGTTAGATCATCGATATAGAGTGAGATCAGTTTTGACGGTGTATTATGTTATACACTTAGCCAATTTAGATTTGATAGGTGATATCGAGTCTTGTTTCCGTTGTGAACAATTTTACTCTTCACACAACTTTTGTATCACTAATCTTTTATAGTGAACCTTTCGCCATGAGGCTGGCACAAGCTATTTATGATAGTTTGTGTTAAAAAGTATTCCCTTTTGCAATTGTGTGTTTAAGTCTTCCGCTGTACACGTTTTATATTCTGATTTACCAGATTGTTGTAATATTTGCTTTAACATCTGTTACAACATCTGCACTTTATAACACACGTACACTATCAGTTGTTGCTATGACCTGGGAGCGGTTCAAAGAAATTTTCAGAAACAAATATTTCACAGCTCCTGTCTGAATGATGAAGATGAATGAATTCATACAGCTCAAGCAGGGGACCATGATTGTTACAGAGTACCTCCGCAAATTTGAACAGTTATCCAGGTTTGCTAAACACATGATTGGTACTGAAACACTAAAGGTGGAGAGGTTTATGGAGGGTTTGAGGCCTGAACTGTACAGAGATGTGAGTATGGCAGGAATCCAGGGAGTGACTTATGCACAGGTCGCAGAGAGGGCACAGATTGCTGAGCAAGCTGAGATGAGAATAAGGCATGCACAAGAGGCACGTCGTCACTTTCAACAGAGGCCGACACCCCAGTGGAGCGGAGATAATAAGAAGAGACCGTTGCAATTTCAAAGGCCAAGACCTACATTCCCACCTCGACAAGGACAAAGACCAGAATAGGGAGATCCGAAAAAATGTTTCAAGACTGATCAGAGTGGAACACCACCACCACCACCCCTTTGCTTGAATTGTGGTAAACCACACGATGGAGCATGCTCTTTTATACCTAGAACTTGTTACACTTGCGGACATAAAGGTCATATAGCCAGTATGTGCCCGAGCCGTGGTAGACAAAGGGAGCAGGGAAGAGTTCCAGCACAAATTTTTACCTTTACTAAAGAAGATGCTGAAGATAATTCAGTCGTCACGGGTAAACTTTCTATCTTTGGCATTTCAACTTTTGTGTTATTTGATTCTGGAGCTACACATTCATTTGCATCCACTAAGTATGTGAGGAAGCTGGGTAAAACACCTAACCTAACAGAAGCCAGATTTGATGTGATTATTCCTTCTGGTGATTAGAAAAAAACCAATCAAATTTTACGAGGATGTATTATTCTGATAGAAGGCAGGGAATTGTGTGCTGATTTGATTATCCTGGACATGAATGATTATGATGTGATACTGGGTATGGATTGGTTATCGAAATATAGTGCTACAATTAATTTTCAGAAGAAGAGTATCACGTTTCAGCCAGCGGGAGAAAACTATTTTTCTTTTATCAGTGTGAAGGAACGCTTCAAATTCCCTATGATGTCAGCTGCTAAAGCACGAAGATTACTAGAAAGTGGTTGTGAGGGTTATTTAGTAAGTGTAATGAGTATCGAGGGGCAGCAGTGTTCGAGTGTTACTGATGTACCAGTTGTACGAGAATATCCAGAGATATTTCCAGATGACCTTCCGGGATTACCACCAGATCGTGAAATAGAGTTTGTGATTGATTTGCAACCTGGGGTTTCTTCTATTTATAAATCACCCTATCGAATGGCACCTGCTGAATTGAAAGAATTAAAGATACAGTTGCAAGACTTACTAGAAAAAGATTTCATTCGTCCTAGTTTCTCACCCTGGGGAGCGCCAGTTTTATTTGTGCGGAAGAAAGATGGTACATTGAGGATGTGTATCGACTATCGAGAGTTGAACAAAATTACAATCAAGAACAAATATCCCTTACCTCGTATTGATGATTTGTTTGATCAACTGCAAGGTGCATCTATCTTTTCGAAGATTGACTTGCGATCAGGGTACCATCAGTTGAAAATAAAAGAGGATGACATTCCTAAAACTGCATTCAGTACGAGATATGGGCATTATGAGTTTCGAGTGATGCCGTTTGGACTGACAAATGCTCCTGCAGCGTTCATGGACTTGATGAATCGGGTATTTAAAGACTTCCTTGACAAATTTGTGATTGTATTCATTGATGACATCTTGATTTACTCCAAGACTAAAGAAATCTATGCACGACATGAGAACATTTTTTACCAAGAAATCTGACCCCAATCCATAGATATGACCAAACAATGAAACACAGTGAAAATTCCTTTAGTTGAAAAAATACAGATTGTTTATCTGTCTAGAACAAAAATGCATTTACGATTGGTCAACAAATTATTATATTTAACAGTTGGGTTTAAAATGCGAAAAACTGAGCATTTTGATACTGACTCACTCTTTTTAGACACATGGACCAATTTGCACATCATACGAATTAAAACACGACTGTGTTGTTTTTTTTAAAAGACTAAAAGAATAAAATAGTATAATCTGAAAAGACACACATTGTGCTTGTTCATATGCAGGAAAATCAGTCACGCCAACATATACAAAAAGAATGAATAAAGCAACAATTGGACGTGAATTTACGTCGAAACACAATCTACCTTGCAGTCAATTTAATCGCAACAAAAGTTTGGAAAAAATAAATGGATGAATCCAAAAAAAAGAGTTGCTTCATATCAAATACTTATTCAATATCTCAGGAGATTATTTATGTAATTACTCAATTACAACTACAAGCAAACACAATGCATGAAAACTGCCCAGGGGGTTGCTCAACATGTCATATTAATAAAATATACCATACAAAGGATATTTCATAGATATACATCTTTAAAGTTGTATTTGTATAGTATATCTTACCTTTTAAATTCACAACAGCCCCGTCAACCTAAAAAAAACGCAAGTGGAAATCATATTCACTCGGACTTTGAGAAGAGATTATGTATTCTCCTCCCTGTTAAATAGATCGTATAGGAAACTAAATGGATTACAACTAATGCATATAATATGCCCTACCAATACTCCACCAAGTTCTTCATTATCTTGATTAAACTCAAATCCTAATCAAACTTATGCACAAAACTAATTATAATTAATATAATATTATCTTCTACCAAATTACTCAATATTGATGCTAAGATTTATCTTAAATAACACTTAGTAATATCGAAATCAGTTATTCGTCCATTGATTCATATATTTGGAACTCTCGACTGCATACTGATGCATAAGTATTATTTTTAATAAGAAAACTAATATATTTTTCAAATAAATCAATTAGGCTGGGTCCAAAAGTTGATGACAACTCGGAAATCAAAAGAAAGTAAAAAACAAAGCACTTCGATCGATGAATATTGTATACAACGAATCAGAATTAGAAAATTGATAAATTTATCATATGCCATGCTAAAAGGCGAATTAGAATTTTATACACATGGAAATCTTTTAAATTTGGTAACAAAAACAATTAGATCAGTATACACAAAAATACCTTTTATATACAATATAATGGTTCGAAATAACTTGATAGATATTCATCCAATGCAAGATTCTATCTCATTTTATTATATTTTCCTCCATTATTTAATTTATAATTTGTCAAAATTGCACGGTCTTAGCTTTGAATTTGCTGTTGTCGATTGGTTCACCTTTTTTTATACTATAGTAAATGATTTTTAGTTGTATCAGAATAAAAGTATGAATAAAAATTAAAAGAATATTAATACTTTTATAAGGTTAACCACAAATTATTTGAGCTCGATAAAAAAATATTACTTATTCTCACTGAAGAGTATTAATTGATTTCACTGAAAATGTTAGTTTATTTTCAGTAAACTAATATTCTTCAATGAAAACAACTAATACCCTTCAATGAAACAACTAATACTCTCTAATGAAAACAATCAATAATCTTTAATGGTCCATGCAAAAACTATTTTCTCTCTATCCTCTGTCTTAATTATTTCATGTAAAATAATATAAATGATGAAACTAATATTTTGTTAAACCAACCTTATATTATTTTAAATATATTATATCGACTAATATTGAAAGGTAAGTAGGTATAGTCTTATACAATTGTGTAAAATAGGATATATTTTAATTCGGAGGGGTCTGCATTGTTTTGATTGGTCATGCATATCAAAAGACTATTTTTGATATCTTTTAATGGCATGTGACCAATTACTTTAATTTAGAATCAATCGTGGCTAATTTGTTGTGGTATTATTACCTGGTAATTATGGTAGTTCTGGTCTAGAATTTTTGGTATTTTGTCTTTTGATTTCTTACTTTCTTTATTTTATTATTTGTAAAATCCTTTAAAATGTTGGCTTAGTAGAGTTTCCACCAGTGAATTTTGCTATATTTTTCTTGGAGGTGCAAATTGTGTTTGTTTTTTAATTATTTTATTTTAAAAACAAAATGTATACATTTTTTATTGTATTGACTTGTGTTGATTTGTGTTGTTCTATTGTAGGTATTAATTATTCACATGGACCCAATTGTTATTACCATTGATTTTTAGACAATTTTGGATGATTTACTTTTGAGATTGGGTTTCACGAGAGCTGCATACGAGACCGAGGAAGTAGGGTGCGATTGTTTTCCTGCTTTTGTTTGTACTGTTTGTCTTTATCGTGGTGATGATATGCAAGTTATTCATGGAGATTTAGAAGCTACTTTTGCAGAAGCTGAGAATGATGTTGTATATCGCTCAATTTTTTGAAGGGATTGTATAATATTAGGATTCAATATTTCCATTCCTATTAATTTTATTATTTTGTAATGACGTTAAGCATTATATGTTGGTATTTTTGGGGTTTTTTTTAATAAAAAAATTGATATCAACGGTATATATTTTTTACTATTTGTTATCTTTTTATTAAGACTGTAATAATATTATTTAGATTTTTTGAATATATTATTATGTTTAAAACTAATTGTTGCCGACTTTGGATACTCTTCTATTGAGGAGTTATTTTAGAAAGTTGATGAGATTTTTTCCAGTGGTCTCTTTTTGTTCTTAAATTGATCATTATCACAGCGTATAAGTTGACCCAAAAAGAAAGAAAACATTTATAATACTGATATACCGAACACATTCCACAGTACATAACTAACCAAAAAAAAATTTATATGGAGATTTTATAATTTTTGTTAGAAGCAAAATCAAATCATTAGATACAAAAAATCCTTTAATATACAAATACAGTCATAGTTATGAATATAGACAAGATAATACATTGGATCACAGTAGTTGGAGAGATATTTATATATGGAAAGATCATAATTAATATATCTAATAAATTGTACATATATTTATACATGTCAAGATCACAATATACATATATATTTTTATTTCAATGAAATTCATATATATATATATATATATATATATATATATATATATATATATATATATATATATATATATACACTCATATATATATGAATATAGACAAAATAATACACTGGATGGATAAAAGAAATTGGAGAGGTATTTGTCCATAGTATGATCCTAATCAGCATATCCAATTAACTGTAGAAATATATATAAGTGGCAAGATCACAATTTTTTTCATAGAGTACGAATTTTTTTTAACATTATCAGTAGCCCCAAACTTTAATGAACATATTCCATAGCAAAGAATTAACCATAAAATTCTTTTAAATGGAAATTTTATAAATATGGTTAGTAACACAATTAAATCATGGCAAGATTCTAATATATATATATATATATATTTATATATATCATGGCAAGATCCTAATTACCATATCCAATAAATTGCAGAGACATTGATACATTGCAAGATTCTAAAAAAAAAAAAATATATATATATATATATATATATATATGTGTGTGTGTGTGTGTGTGTGTGTGTGTGGATTTCATACATATACACCAATAGACATGAATATAGACAGGATAATACATTGGATCATAATAATTGGAGATGTATTTATCAATGGCAAGATCATAATTAGCAAATGCAATGAATTGTAGAGATATTTATAGATGGCAAGATAACAATTTTTTTTTTCATAAAGTACATAAATTTTCTAACATAATCAGTAGTCTCTAAAGTTTAGAATACATGGTAGACGCGGAAAATTATAATATAGATGGATAAGACCTCTGCACAATTTCGAGCCTTTTTAAAAAAAAATACCAATACAGATAGGTATTAGTTGATTTTACACAATATCACCAATCACCACGACAAAAAGGAAAAAAAAAAGCGACACAATGTTATGTAGATACGCGTCTTCATTTGTGATTTTTGCCGAAGTGTATTCCAATATATTGAACACCGAACTCAATACTTAAATTCATTATAACCGTTTCTGAGATTACGAGGAATTATCAAACTGTGCAAAATCTGTTACTATTTCTATGAAATAAACAATAACAAATTCTAACACTCAGTAATCTAAGTATATCACCAAACCAAAATAACAAATAGCTGCTTTTTTCAATGGGCTCTGGCTAATGAATAATGCATGTCCAAGTCAAAAGTAGCAGTTGATTCTACCTAACACCACTTACGCCATAATTAAAAGATGGAAAAAAGGGGGAAAAAAACGTTGACACATTATGTAGTCACAATTTTATTTTCATAAAATTTCTCAAAAATACTTGACAACATGCTAAGCAAAGGACAACAACAATGATAAGTGTAGTATAAGGGAAACATTAGAACCATTTTCAAAAACACGCAAAATTATCAAATAATACAAACATAAGCACAAAGCAACAACAGTGGCAAGTGTAGCATGAAAAATATATTAGGATCATTCTCAAAATCACAAGGAATTCTCAAAATACTATAAGTTTATTCCAATATATTCATGTAACACTATACAACTATCCAAGGATAAAATTACACGATGCGTAGTCGCAATAAAAATCAAATCTCAATCTGACTGAAACGATCAGCGATATCTACGCTAGTGTCGGGATTGGAAAATATCCTCGTAGCTTGAGGAATAACACCAAGACGCTCTGCAAAAAAAAAAGGACTTACGTCAAAGAATATCTACGCATGCCACCCATATGCACATAAATAACAAAAACAATTAGATCGAAATAACTACATATAGACACATACCTCCGTTGGACAAATATATTCTTGCATTTTGCACAATAACCGTCAACGGGGGCAGAGGATGCCTAACAACCACGTTGACAAACTGATCACATAACTCATCAACCAAAATACACTGCATCTCATAGTCATTGTAGGTGAAATGAAAAATAAATTAGATATATCATCTACACAACATAACAAAAAAAAAAGTAAAAAATGAATTATAGACACCTGTCGTTCCGCAAATGGAGCTGAATAAACCTAAAATTTCCAGACATCAGCAAGTTAATGACACGCACAGGACCAATGTGCACCAAATTGGCATGCACATCTATAATTTAACAAAAAAATCAACCACATTACAATAATTATTAAAAAAAGGGATCAAAATCGTACAACAAATAATCTAAAATACTAATAATTACCACGCAACACTGAATTATCAACGTCATCAGATAGAATGTCCTTAAGATCACTGTTGTACCACGAATAATCTAGTATTTGACCTAAATACTAACTCAGAACCGGGGTATACCGGAACCAGAGTTTAGGCCTCGATAACAGGATCTCAGCACTAAATAACCTGGTAGACGAGCTACCGCAACTGTTCGAGATGAACGAACCTCGACCTCGTCAAACCTCTCGGCCTCGTCAGATCTCTCCACCTCGACAGAATTAAGGGTCAACATCATTGAAGATATCGGAGACTGACAAGATATTGTAATAGTAGATTTAATACTGTTTAATACTGTTCATTAGATCTACGGTTGTAATTACCCTAAAATAAAGGGTCAGGATCGCTCCTTTAGTGAGGAGCTTGGGGCTCTATAAATAGAGGCCCCAACTCATTGTAAGAGGCATCATCATCATCATCTTCCTCCCCACCAAATACTCCTCAAATATATAAAACACTATAGGCTAGGGTGTTCATCTTCATGAACCGCCCGAAGCCATATTTAAGGGAGGAACCTCTCGGTTCTTCCCGCAGTGCTTGTGTTCTTCGTGTTCGTACCCGTTTATATGTTATACCGTCTAGAATGTCCTACCCCTATATACGGATAAATACGGTAACAACAATCACTAAAACCAAAAGATGAATTGACAATGGTGGGTGCAAGACATTGACGCAACTCCGTTGAGTTAGTGAACTCTAAAGTATACTCATTATTGGTATATTTGATCAGCATATTATTCTGGAAAACACCAAAATACTTGATGAAATATTCGTTGCCCTCAACAACAAATTCACAGAATCTCACAACCAAATGACGCGGAACATAGCAATAGATCTTTATCCCCTGAATTATTTATAAAATAAATTAATAATATCACCAACAATAAATTAACACAAATCTACTCAAAAGCAATGATAACCTGTGAATCAATCATCATTATATTCATGCTTTCACCACCATTTATCACCCAAGTCTGGAGAATTCTTACATGCACGACCAAAGAACACACATCTGAAAGAAAAAACAATAAAGTAACCATGTTGCCAAAGAACAGTAAATATTATCAGTCAAATGACAATGGGTATACAACAATGCATACCCACATATATATAGTGCCAAAGAAGTTTCATGGAGGAAACATATTAAAACACATTAAATTAAAATTAAATGGGATAATAAAGGAAAAAATGTAAAAATGGTACATAATAGACAATCCCCGTCAACTCAACATGATCAATGTATGATTTATAGTTTTCCCAATAATATCAATAGTTTGGGACGAAATTCAAATTGTCGGGAAACTGAACAACCGATATTCAAACAACCTAAATAAATTTATAAAAAAATCATTATCATACTATGCACCATACTTCCATTTAGAAGTATACAAAATTAGTATACCATATTCAAAAAGTAGGGACACACAGTTGCAACATCTATATTTTTAAAAATAATAACTCATTTGTTTTTTATTGATCCATGAATTGAACATATTTAAGGCAAAATGTGTCAATGCTCTACACATCTACATATATACATAAAAAAAAGGAAAATATACACACACACCTACTAAACAATGAAATTCGTAATCCGTTAGGACCAAACTCAAAATGGCTAAAAGTTAACAACTTATGTAAATTTAATACAATATATTATCATACTATACATGATTCTTCCTTTATACAAGAATAATAAATACATTTTCATGCAAAATGCAACTCCCATACAAAATAAAGCTGACATATGATTTAGTTTTAACACCAACTCACTATACAACTATGCAAGGAAGGGAAGATAAAATTAATCATGAAATAAATATAATTCTATAGGAAGAGTAGACAATATTAAAGACACAATAAATATATATCTATGCAATTTGGTCATTCCTTATACTCCTTCCAAACCTTTATTCATATTCTCTCATTCCTTATACTCCTTCCAAACCTTTTTGGGGGGTTGGAGTAACTCGAGAGAAATTAAAATGGTTGCTCTACTTTATCCTATGGTAAAATTAACATATGAAATGATATAATTCCGAGCATGATATAATTTTATTCTTATTATATCATACTTCCAATAATTTGAATAAAAATAACTACTTATTAATTTAGCTAGAATTACACATTAGAAGTTAGAGTAGTCCAATATGCATCGGTTGAACTATGTAATTCGATATACGATACATGATTTTAAATTTAACTGAAAAAATATAAAATTAAACATGACATTAATTTTGATTATAATACATCATTCGCTGTAACTAAAATGTGGTAAACAATTATATTTGTTGCATGAGATTGTGACAAATGCATATGTCGTATCTTTTATTTTAAATTTGTACAAAAACTTGTGTGAGATGGTCTCACGATCTACAAACTAACACAACCAATTAATACATATATTTTTTAAATTATTAATACAATATGCCCAACTTATGTTTTATTTCACAAAAAGACGGTCTTACGGAAGACTTACCCTTCAACTTGATACTTCATTTTATATATATATTATTGTATAATTATTTTTAATCTATCACTAATTAATACGTAGTGTGCACACATTGCCAATCATAAATTAGCCACACGTATCATAGACATACCGACCAATTCCCAAAAATTATGAATTATTCATAGATACTCAAGTCAAGTTACAAATTATTCAAAGTATTGTGAAATTTAAGAGCACATTCTAAGCTCTGAAATATATAATAATAAATACATGTTCAAGATTTTTAAAATTTAAAATTAAATTGAAGGCTCAAAGTTCGGTATAGAGTACTCCTATAATATTACATGTTCAAAGTTTGATGAAATATTAAAAAAGGATTACGCCGGATATGGCGGATTTGATCGATTAAATTAGTTATTAATTTGACCAAAATGGGTAGAAAAATGTGTTGTCAAACTCATAAATAGTTAAGACTTAGCAACACATGTAATCTAATAAATTTTATTATCATACCATATATGATTCTACCATTTCGTGACTTATTAGGACCAAAATCAAAATGGTTGAAAGTTGACCTATGATTTAATTTAAACACCAATTAAAATATAGAATTGTGTTAGGACCAAATTCAAAATGTTTAAAAGTTAACTACTTATGAAACTTTAATACAAGTTAATATCATCCCATATATGATCCTTCCTTTATATAAGACTAATTAACATAATTAATTAGTTAGTTAACCAGGTGGCTTAACCCACCAGGCCACCGGGTTCCTCACTCTAGTGAGTGACCCATGTTCGATTTTCTTTAGGAATGAATTATGGGAGTTATAAGGTGGCTTGAAGATTTCTTTGAGTATTTGGGGGCTTGGTGAACTAATCTAACCACTAATGTTGGTGATCAAATTTTATTGGGTGGATTAGTGACTGTTTAAGTTCGGTTTATTGATCATCAATCAATTACGTGTGATTGGTTACCACCGTAAATGGTAAATCGAGGGTCGGGTTATGAACTTGTAAATATGAAAATCGAAATCGGGATAATTTCGTATGTGTGTACGTTTAGGTGCGTTAGTGTTTGTTTTTGGGAGTGTTTATGAATTTGAACTTGTATTTCTTAAGCTGGAGAGCAACTATTTATAGAGACTAGCAAGCATGAGGTGTTCTTGACTCTTGGTCTCCCTAGCCTGCATGTTTGACATGTGTCTCTTTGACCTTATCTAAGCTGAATCTTAGTTACAAAGGCTTCTTTGGTATTATCTCGGACTCATTGTTGTTCGCTTAGGTCGGCTTGACGGATCTTGATGATTCTCCAAATGAAAGTTGTTCGCATCTGGAGATTGTACTTTGGAAGTTGTTCGCCTTTTGACTTTATTTAGCTTGGCTTTGGGATTTTAGTCCTTTGTTCACTGGTACACATCTTAATTGTGTTGTATCATAGTTTGATCAAGTTGTTCGTCATTGGCGACTTCACAGTTGGCTCATTCTTGGTCTCGGGTCTTAATACCTGTTCGCCTATTAGTTGTTCGTCGATGGAGTTGTTCGTCATTTTAAACACCTCCTGGATTGGTAGATGCACCCCAATCCTGATTTTCTTTGCTCAAGCCCTTAATTCTTGTTCGCTCCATGCTGGATGATGTTCGCCTATCAACAATTGCCCCCTATCCTGACTAGATGTTGCTTCAGACGAGCAACTTTGTGGCGAGCAACTGTAGTTACGATATTGTTCTGGTCAAGACTTGGACGAACATCATCTTTGTGACGAGCAACATCGTGGCGTCCGTTTCGTCTTCCCATGATCTGGGGAGATCACGAAGATGACGCCAGCGCAATGATTGCGCGCCGTTCACGCGCGAGCAGTCCCGAGGCCACGCGCCTCTATAATTGCTCATAGGTCCTTCAACTTTTAGTTTGGCTCGGATTTGCCCCCTTTTTCTCATAATTCAGTCCCTGAACTTCTAGAAAATTAGGCCTTTGACCCCGTTTCTGCTTGGGGTATAAATAGTGGGAAAACTGAAATTTTTCCCACTTTCCCCTCTCTTACTACAGTGCTCCGGTGATTTTCTCCTCCCTCCGGCGATTCCAAGCTTTCTGACGTCCGTCCTTCAGCATTTGGCTTCAAATTTCAATTCCCAGGTAGTTACTCTTTTTTCTCTCTATCTTTTTCTCTACTTTTTCTCCCAAAAATTCTTTTGCCGCCGTGTGGATCCGAGCGCCACCGTCTTCTCCGGGAAAGCGCCGCCGTCTGCAACACTCTTCACCGCCGCTTGGATTTTTCTCTCCCTCCTATGTCTTCGCATTCGAGCAACAAAACCCAGGAGACCCTAGATCCCCTTTTCCCAACTGTGGTTTACGATCCACAACCGGTTGAAATTTCTTCAGCGTCGAACGCTCACATGGATTCAGTTGTTCGCTCTGTGGAAAACACTGGTGCGGGCCCATCTGAGAGAGAACTGACAGTTGTGGCGAACAACAATTTGAACGACGACTCTTCATCTTCCGTTGAATCTGAAGATCCAGGTCTTGACGAACTCACCCGCGAGTTCTTGGAGGGTATTAACTTCCCATCCCCAAAGATGTTGGAAAATGAGATTCCAACAGGAGTTGCTCGGCCATTCGAATGGCAAGCATACGCTGAGGAGTATGCGAACAGCTTTCCTCGCCCACAGAGGCAAATTATGGACAAGGTGAAAACTGGATACCAGGCGAGCAAGATCAAAAGTGTTGTTCGCGAAGATGAACTGGACTCTATCCGCAGGGACTACAAAATCCCATATGATATTCACATATGGGCCCCTCGGAGAAAGGAAAGAGCTGATCGCCCACCCCCAGGATGCACGGCGATCAACATTCACACCTTGATCGCCGGATTAAGGCTGCCTCTTCCACCCATTGTTGGTCGATTCCTGGAGGCGACCAACTTGGCCATCACCCAAATTACTCCAATTGGGTGGATGAATCTCCTAGGCTCCATGTGCTTGTTCGCCTTGGAGGGGTACGTTGATCGGCTTACTACGGAAGAGATCAACTACCTGATGACAATTACAAAGTGCCCCTTAGGAGAAGAAGGTTACCACTATCTCAAGGCCAGAACCGGGCTAAAAATGGTGGAAGATGTGCCGAACAAGGTTTACAACTGGAAGCAACACTTCTTCTTCATTGGGGGTGATTGGCGAGCATCTTCTGGTCCACACGGCGGCCCTGGACGAATAAATTCTCCAGCAGTTTATGGAAAACTGAAACGTAAGTTCTCTTCTTGCTCGCCTTTGGGCTAAGTTGTTCTAATTTAACTTTTCTTGTTTGTTCGCAGGCCCTCGTCTACCCAAGTGGGATTCGGAAGAGGAGGAGTTGAGTTCCGAGTTTCTATTTACCTCGTGCTTGGTTGGCCTCCGCAATAGGGCAGTTAGGACTATTGACTATCTTTGCCGAGCAAGGTGTCTAAAAGCTGCTCGTCTTTTGACATACCCACACCATTTGGAGGCCCAGGCCGAGGTGCCCCCAGGTATGAAAATCTAAATTTTGGGTTCAAGCCTTGTTCGTCATTGATTTTTCTAACTTGCTCGTCTCACTTTCTTTTCTTTTTTTTTTTTAGCCGAGCAAGTGACAGTTGCCGTTCCTCCCTCTTACGCCCTCCTCGAGCAAAGGGTCCTTGAAATGGCGCCGCCAAAAGGGAAGAAAAGGAGAGGTGATCCCCCTCAAAAGGTGCTCGCCATGACGAACAAGCCCGAGGGGGCTAGAGTTCCAAGACAGGCTGCCCCCCTATTCAACTCCATTCTCCTCCCATTTCCCCTCCTCGTGGGGGGAAACGTTTAAAGAAGGTAGACGGGACTCCATTGTCCCATGATGTCCCTGACAAGGGGAAGGAGAAGGTGGGCCCGAGCCATGCTCGCCCTGAAGGGGACATTGTACGCCGCTCATCCGTAGAGCTCACGGAGAGGTCTGGCAAAGCGAGCAAGGACATAGGCTCGCCCCAAGGCCCAGAGGACATTTCATACTTAGGCCGGGATGAACGAAAATTCTCTGAGTAAGTTCTTACTTTCTTGCCGAACAAGTTTTTCCTTTGCCAAATTTTCCAAGTGTTGATCTTCTTTTTTGTTCGCAGGTACCGGCCCAGCGATTACCCAGGGCGAGCAGACTTGGTTCACCAGTTTGCCTGCTCTAAGACCCCGACGAGCATCCGTGACATTCCGGATGAACATGTTCATCGAGCAACTGAAGTTATTGCTCGCGCCTGGTCGCGGCCGCTGAACAAAGTCATCCTCGCCCAGGGTCCCATTGATAATTTTCACCTATCAATGGTCCAAGCCGCCAACTCCATTGTTTCCGCTCAAAGGGGGATGGCTCAAGTTGCCGAGCTAGAGGAGACTGCTCGTCACCATGCCGCCTCCATTCGCCAGCTTACTGAGGAGAAGGAGAAATTGGCGAACAATTTCAATGGCCAAATTGCTCGCTTAAAGGATCAATTAAAGCTGGCCAATGACCTGGAGAAGAAGCGCATCGAGGACTATCAGCTTGTCTCTGGTGAGCTTAAGGATACAAAGGCCGAGCTACTTTCTTCTATAGCTGCGCTGGATGAAGAGAAGAAGAAGAGGGAAGAAGCAGAAGAAGAAATTGCTCGCTTGAAGAAGCAAATGTCTGAGATGCTCTCCAAGGAAGAAGCCGAGCAAGAATTTCAAGCTCGGAGTGGGACTATCTCAAACTTGGGCTACATCTGCGCCTACGCGGACAGCATCCGCACGGCCGATGCTTATGACTTCAAGGATCTGGTGGAAGAAATGAGCAGGGATTTAAATGAATTCCTGGAGCACTATCCACCGCCGAACAATATTGAAATTCAGCTGGCGGATCTGGCAGTACTAGGGGTTAAACTTGAAAAACTCGACCCTAGTATTTCCATTACTCATCCTCCGCCCCCAACTGATGAAGGCGAACAAGAGGAAGGGGTGGCCGTGGCTGACGGGCAAAATGCAAAAGAGGCTGAGGATAAGGCTGCTGAAGATTTGGCTCGAGAAATGATCGTTGAACCTCCCGCCGAGCATGCTCAAGATCTTTCCCCCGCCGAGCAACAATAGTTCTTAGGACTTAGCTTTTTTCTTCTTTTTCTCTGTAATAGTTGTTCGTTCCTTTTTGTAGTACTTGACTTCTTGAATCATTGTACTATTTTTGAGGCTCAATGCCTTTTAATTAATGGAATGTCTTTCTCATGTTCGCTCATTTTCTTTATATGTTAATTGCCTTTACATTTTTATCAATGCCTTTGCAATTATAACATATAGTGTTAGACTTTTGTTCGAATTGAACTTTGCCTTTAGTGGAATCAGGGTTCAGCCTTAGGTTCTGTTCATTTTAAAAAACGAACAACATTTAAGTGGCTTTGGTCCTTAGGTTCTGTTCATTTTAAAAACGAACAACCTTTAAATGGACTTGTACCTCGAGCTTTTGGACTTTTCCTCTTGGCGAACAACTACTATATTTACATAATGAAAAATTTACAAGTGCTAAAAGACTGCTCGTCACTAACAAATATAATCTGACGAACAACTTTAAACATTAACTAAAACATGCTCGCTTATAATATTTTTGCCGAGCAACTCTGTCTATAAATAAAAGATGAAACAACACTAAACTATACAATGTGCCGAACAACTTTACATTCTATACTTAGAAAAAAATTAGGCAAGTTTTTAGTTTGCCTTACTTGGTTCACTGGCCCCCCAAGACATTTGTTCGCCCAATCAAGAACTTGTTCGCCTTATTGCTAGTACTTCTTTAGATGTATGGCGTTCTAGGAGTATTGGGCCGGCTTGCCTTCCATATCTTCGATATCGTATACGCCATTAACGAATTTTTCCGTTATACGATACGGGCCCTCCCAAGTTGGTCCCAATACACCTGGAGGTTGGGCGAGCAACTTTCTTAGAACCAAATCTCCAACTCTGAATTCCCTAAGTTTAACATGGGAATTATAGTAGCGTTCTGCTCGCTGCTTATAGGTAGCATTTTTTAGCTCGGCAATCAGTCTTTTTTCCTCGAGCAAATCTATTTCAGCAGCCAGAGCATAGTTGTTCGCTTGCTCATCAAAGTTGGTCGTCCTGATTGTGTTGGCCTTTAATTCAATTGGTATAACAGCTTCTGTTCCGAAAGCCATTGCAAAGGGTGTTTCTCCGGTGCTTGACCTGGGAGAAACTCTGTATGCCCATAAGACTTCCGGAAGTTCTGTAGACCAACTACTTTTGCTTTCCGCTAGCCGTACTTTTAACGTATGCTTGATGATTTTGTTTACGGCTTCGACTTGTCCATTTGACTGGGGATGATAGGGCGTAGAGTAATGTTTCTTGATCCCCCACTTTGTACAGAAATCTCTCAACTCTTTTCCATCAAACTGTGGACCATTGTCTGTCATGATGGTTTGCGGAATTCCAAAACGACAGACAATGTTCTTCCAAATGAAAATGATCATTTTCTGTTGCGTGATTTTCAACATGGCCTCTGCTTCTGCCCATTTTGTATAATAGTCGACTGCCACAACGGCAAATCGAACTCCTCCAACTCCTGCTGGGAAGGGACCAATAATGTCCATTCCCCATCTAGCAAAAGGCCAAGGGCTATAAACCGATACGAGCTGTTGAGCCGGGGTATGAATGTTTGGTGCAAAAATTTGGCATTGGTGGTAAGTCTTTGTTTTTTTTATTGCATCCTGGCGTAAAGTCGGCCAGTAATAGCCTTGTCTGATAGTTTTGTATGCCAAAGATTGCCCCCCAGTGTGATTTCCACATACTCCGGCATGTATTTCTTCGAGTATTGCTCGTCCTTGCCCCCTAGGCAAACATTTGAGAAGTGGAAGTGATATTCCTCTTTTGTAAAGTTGCTCGCCTACCAGAGTATATCTGGCGGCTTGCTTAATTAGCTTGGCAGCTTCAAAAGAGTTGTTTGGTTTTTCTCCACTTCTCAAGTATTTGACTATATTTGTTCTCCAGTCTTCCTCTTCACTGGCTTGATCATTTAGTTGGTTGACATTATAACTTGTTGTTGATGGGTCATTCATCTTCGTAATTATAATGTCTGTCAATTCTGCAGGTCCTTCGCTTGTTGCTAGTCGGGCCAATGCATCTGCTTGAGTGTTGCTCGTCCTGGGATTTGTTCAATGAATACTTGATCTAACAAGGACATCAGGTGAGCAACAATCCGTTGATATTCGATCATATGGCCGTCTTTCACCTCGTATTCACCTCGGACTTGGTTCACAATCAATTGTGAATCGCCGAATATTTGCAATCGTCTGACACCTACTGCCAAGGATAGATGGAGACCAGCAATGAGAGCTTCATACTCGACCTCGTTGTTGGTTGCCATAAAACCAAATCTGATTGCCGAAGTGAATACTTGTCTGCCTGGACTGATTAGAACCACTCCTGCCCCCGAGGCTACGTTAGTCAAAGATCCGTCAACATAAAGATGCCAGGGGTGATCAAGTCCTCTCGTCGGATCTGGTGGGAAGGTTAGTTCGACTATAAAGTCGGCCAACGCTTGCCCTTTGATCGCTGTTTGAGGAGCATAAGTCACCCCGAATTGGCTAATCTCTAGTGACCATTTTAATAGACGACCAGCTGTGTCGGGGCGATGGAGAATTTGTCTGAGTGGGAAAGTTGTTAGCACTTCAACTTGATGATAAAAAAAGTATGGCCGTAACTTCCTCACACTCATAACTAGTGCATACGCCAGCTTCTCGGTTGGGGAGTATTTGATCTCCGCCTCATGCAAAGCTTGGCTGACGTAGTAGATAGGTTGATGGAATTTGCCATCTTTTTGTACCAGAACGAAGCTGATGGCCACCTCCGACGCTGCCAAGTATAAATATAGCTTTTCTCCTGGGATGGGTTTTGATAGGATTTTTACATCTTCCAGGTAGTCTTTGAGTTGGTCGAACGCCTTTTGACAGCTGTTAGTCCATGTGAACTGTCCTTTCTTGATGGCTTCAAAGAATGGACGACATTTGTCCCCCGATCTGGATATAAACCGGTTCAATGCTGCTAGACATCCCGTGAGTCTTTGCACCTCTTTTATTGAACGTGGCGGCTGCATATCCACTATGGCTTTGACTTTTGTTGGATTAGCCTCAATTCCTTGTTGACTAACAAGATGACCCAAGAATCTGCCTGAATGGACTCCAAAGCTGCTCTTCTTTGGATTCAGCTTCATGTTGTAATGTCGAAGAATTTCGAACACTTGGGTCAAGTGTTGGAGATGATCTTCTTTATGGGGACTTTTGACTACGATGTCATCAACGTAGACTTCTACTGTATCTCCAATTTGTTGGTCGAACATTTTGTTCACTAGCCTTTGGTAAGTTGCTCCGGCGTTGATGAGGCCAAAGGGCATTCTCTTCCAACACAGCAAGTTTATGTTAGTATAGAATGCTGTGTTCTCTTGATCATCTGGATGCATCGGGATTTAATGGTACCCGGAAAAGGCATCCATGAATGTTAGCATTTCATGACCTGCAGTGCTGTCCACCAATTGGTCAATATGAGGAAGTGGAAAGTTGTCCTTCGGGCATGCTGCATTCAGATCTGTAAAGTCTATGCATAGCCTCCAGGTCCCGTTTGGTTTCCTCACAAGGACTGGGTTTGCTACCCATTGTGGACAGAGTGCTTGTCGGATTAGGTCGTTGTCTAACAACTTATTTACTTCTTCGTTCAAAGCTTGATATTTGTCTGGGCCATATTTTCTTCGTTTTTGATGGATTGGTCTTTTTGCTTGATTGATATTAAGCTTATGACAAGCGTGCTTTGGATCTATCCCCACCATGTCTGCATGAGACCAAGCAAAAACATCTAGATTTTTGCTGAGGAACTCTTTCATTCGGGATCTGTAAGGCTCAGGGAGCTCGGATCCTATGTATAATTCAAGATCCAGGTTTTCAGGATTAACTTTGAATGCCTCTAGCTCTTCAACTGGAGTTGCTCGTCGTTTTTGTCCTTTCCACCGAGGATCGAGTATTGGTCCCTCAGAGTTGAAATCATTTTCGATGTTCATCGGCTCTGCCCCCAGGCGGGGATCAAGATCATCTGTTGGCCCTGATTCGTTGTTGTTAGTCAACACCTGGCCCTCCAAGCCATCATATGAATGTTGCTCGTCACCACCCATTTGTTGTTCGTCAGGATGATGTTTCTTATGGGTGGTGAGGAGTTGTTCGTCAATATCCATGTGGTCTTCCTCTATGTCCATCATGTTCTCCAATATTGATGGTTCTTCAGCAGGATAGCTTGTTGTGGCCTCCATCATGGATACTTGCGCATGTTTTGCTTGCATTTGTAAGAGGCATTCCCGAACCTTTCTTTGATCTCCTTTAACTGTGCCTGCTCCACTTGCTGTTGGAAACTTCAAGCAATAATGGTAAGTTGAACAGGCAGCTTTAAATTCATTCAAAAAAGGTCGACCAAGGAACCCGTTATAGGTTGATTTCTGGTCTACAACCAAGAAATCTACCATTCTTGTAATATTCTTTTCGGGTTCTTCGATCGTTACAAGTTGTACAAGCAAAGAAATTTCTCCCAACGGAACTGTTACTGCATTTCCGAAGCCTAGAATTCGATGGTTTGAGTCCCGGATATGGGCTGAAAAGTCCCCAAGTTTATCAAGTGTGCTTTTGAACAAGATGTTGGTATAGGCTCCAGTGTCTACCAACAATCTATGGACCCGAGTCCCCATGATCTTTACGCAGATTACGAGCGAATCATTATGTGGAGTCAAAATTCCTTCTAAGTCCTTTTCGGTGAAAGTCAGTTCTGCTGTCTGCATGATAGATGGTTTGACCCCCATTTCTTGGACTTGATCGATCGCTCGTAATTCAGCCTTTCTTTTCCGGTTAGAGATTGGCGGTCGTCCATCAGAACATCCTCTTGCAGGACCTGCAGGTTCCATCATGTATAAATCTTCCAATGGACGAGTAGGAATGGCAGGAACTGGTCACGCCGGCTTATTGTTCTTCTGGGGTTGATCATCTTCATCCTCAGAGTTGTTCTCCCGGACTCTCTTCCCGGGTTGTCTTTTGACAAAATCGGAGAGCTTTCCGTCCTCGTAGAAACGCCAGAGCTGCCTGAGCAAATCTCTACATTCACTTGTAAAGTACCCCACGCTTTGATGGTAGGCACAATACTTGTTAGGATTGAGTTTGCCAGTGTCTTGGCGAATTTTCCGGGGAGGGGAGAGCAACTCCTTATCCTTCACATTCTCATAAACAGTATCGACTGACACTGTTAGCACCTGATTCAACTTTTCTTTGAGTTCCGTCCCTTCAGTGAATGCCTTCATGTTTTTAGGGACTCGATAGCTTGTTGCACCAGGTTTTTTGTTGTTCTCCTTGTGGTCGGCTCTGTTCTCCCCCAAGTTTGACTGTAGGGCTTCATGCATAGAAACGAATATGCCGGCCTGATTTCTAAATTCGGTGTAGCTTCTTGGGCACTTCAGATGTACCTCTTTCCATAGCTTTGACCCTTTCTTCAGTCCTGCCATAATAGCAACAATTTTTGTGTCCTCGCTGACGGGCTCACCCTCCAATAGCACCTTGTCAAACCTTTCCATGAATGCTCGATCTGACTCGTCATCATTTTATTTTAGGTCTGACAATCGGTGTTTCTGGGACAGGTACGATCCCGCCGTTGAGAAATGAGACAGGAACTCCCGACTCAGCTGAGTAAATGAATGGATGGATGCTGGTGGCAATGCTGAGAACCATTTGTGCACCCGGTCCCCCAAAGTTAACGGGAAGTTCCGGCATTGAGTGGCATCGCTGGCTCCCACCGAGACCATATAGTCCGAGTATTTTGTTAGATGAACTCTGGGATCAGCAAGGCCGTCATATTGTATGCTTGCTGGGAATTGGACTTTCTTCTGAATCGGGGCTTTCAGAATGTAAGTTGATAATGGTGAGGATGGCAAGCTGGTCGTCCCTACACCTCTTTGCTGGTCCAATTGTCCCTGCATACTTTCTATCGCCCTTCTCAAGCTTGATAGCTCATCCAGAGATGTCCCCTGACTTGGAGGCTGTTCGGCGAACAAAGGTACAAACCTTTCTGTTCGTCGCAGTCCCTCGCTTGGAGAAGGCAAATCCTGGAGCTGCTTTTTTGGGTTGCTCGCCGCATTAGGTCCCAAGCGTCTAAAGGCAGACTGGGAAAGTCTTTCATGGACCGACGGGCGAGGCTGTTCAAATGTTGCTCGCCCATGTCCTTCTTCCTGGCGAGCAACTTTCTCCTGTTGCTGGGGTTGGCCAAGTCTGTCCTGGGCACTGGAGCGGGTTGTTCCGTGGCTCGACATTGTTGTTCTCCCGTGAGCAGACTCTGCTTGGCCCTCCCTTGGCTCGACCATCTTAGCTTTGCCCTTGTCCCGCCTAACCTGGGCGCTGCTCACCTCACGTTGTTCGCCCCTTGTTGACCTGGCCCTAACAACCTCCAAGGGTCTATCCTTAGGCCTTGCTTGTGAAGGCTTATTTTGTTCTTGCTGTCTCTGGAGAGCTTGGAGAGCAGCAATGGTCTTAGATAATTCGTCAGGGTTGTTCGCCAGGGCCTCCATTTCAGGGGGGAGATTATGTGTTATGGTTGTATGTTGCGATCTGTTCGCATGTCTGGGATTACGGTCCCGGTGGTCGGCCGACGAGGCTCGTGTTGGAGAGGCTCTCCTTGACAAGCGAGATCCTTGTGTTTCCTTGGATTGAGGCATTTCAATATAAATTGTTTCTTTAATTTTAATATTGAAGAACACCAAGAACACCAAGAACACCTAGAACAATCTTGCTTGTATCTTCAAATATTTCTTGAGGTTTCCTTTGAATCTTCAAGTTTTCAGCTTGAAGTTCTTGAGTAATCACACTAACCGGAGGTTCGGACCCTCCTTCTAGCGCCAAAATTGTTGGTGATCAAATTTTATTGGGTGGATTAGTGACTGTTTAAGTTCGGTTTATTGATCATCAATCAATTACGTGTGATTGGTTACCACCGTAAATGGTAAATCGAGGGTCGGGTTATGAACTTGTAAATATGAAAATCGAAATCGGGATAATTTCGTATGTGTGTACGTTTAGGTGCGTTAGTGTGTGTTTTTGGGAGTGTTTATGAATTTGAACTTGTATTTCTTAAGCTGGAGAGCAACTATTTATAGAGACTAGCAAGAATGAGGTGTTCTTGACTCTTGGTCTCCCTAGCCTGCATGCTTGACATGTGTCTCTTTGACCTTATCTAAGCTGAATCTTAGTTACAAAGTCTTCTTTGGTCTTATCTCGGACTCATTGTTGTTCGCTTAGGTCGGCTTGACGGATCTTGATGATTCTCCAAATGAAAGTTGTTCGCATCTGGAGATTTACTTTGGAAGTTGTTCGCCTTTTGGCTTTATTTAGCTTGGCTTTGGGATTTTAGTCCTTTGTTCACTGGTACACATTTTAATTGTGTTGTATCATAGTTTGATCAAGTTGTTCGTCATTGGCGACTTCACAGTTGGCTCATTCTTGGTCTCGGGTCTTAATACTTGTTCGCCTATTAGTTGTTCGTCATTTTAAACACCTCCCGGATTGGTAGATGCACCCCAATCCTGATTTTCTTTGCTCAAGCCCTTAATTCTTGTTCGCTCCATGCTGGATGATGTTCGCCTATCAACAACTAACATCTAACATTTACCAATAAAAAAAAATTAGTTAGTTAAGTATGACATAAAACCTATAAGGAAGAATGGACAAAATTAATTAATCATATAATAAATATATTATTAACATATTTAATTGGTTAGTAAAATATGACATATAAACCTATAAGGAAGGGTGGACAAAATTAATTATATAATAAATACATAATTAACATATTTATTTAGTTAGTTAAATATGACATAAATACCTATAAGGAAGGGTGTACAAAATTAATCATATAACAAAAACATTTTCATACAAGATGTAATTCCTATACAAAATAAAGTTGACCTATGATTTAATTTAAACACCAAATTAAAATATAGAACTGATTATCATGAGATAATCTCTATGTAAGGAATGGTAGACAAGATTAATCACACAATAAATACAATTCCATATAAGATACAACTCTTATGCAAGATTTTTAAAAAATGTTATTAACCACAAATCAAATAGGCAAGTCATAAAAACCTGTTAGGAAGAATAGACAAAATTAACATATAATAAATACATTTCGGTCACAGTTAGGTTCTTTATATATATAACTATAATTGGTCAAGTCAATGTCATCTAACTACAAAGAAAAAGGGAACAAAGGGCACCTATGAGAAATAGACATGAAGGCAAACGTATTAAATGTAAATAAATACACTTAAAAATCGGTATTTTAATCTGCCAAAATTAGGATTTTAATTATTGCCATGATTGGGTTTTAATTTGCAAAGATTAAGATTTTCATTTTTTACCCAAGCCAATGACATTAAAAAAAAAGCGGCACTTATGGCGAATAAAAAAAAAGGCAGTTGCTACATATGTATATCATCTTTAAACCTTCATTTCAAAATAAATCACATTTAGGAGATAATATGGGGACCTAAATACAATCCACTAAACAAAATAATATGGGGCATATGAATTTAATTACGATTGATAGTTATTTACAAAGCTCTAAGTAATCATCAGTCCATATCTTCAAGCATTTCGTCCCACAATGATTAACAAATCAATTGAATTTCAAGGCAAATCTAATTCAGAGATTTCAGACAATGAAAAAATGGAACACTAACTGATAAAATCTAAATAATACGTTTAAAATTATTGCGATGAACATTTGGGTTGATGACCATAGAAATTGTAGGATCGGAAAGAATACTACACCGGTAACCCAGACTCCACAAATTACAGATGATCATATTATAGGCTAACAAACAATGCGTAGAGAATATGGGAGAGACAACCGGGTCAACGTGCCACGATAAAGCTCGCCAAACACAATGCGAAACAGATTGACATAATCCATTTTTTCTTTTTGGACGAGTACATGACAATAATTTAAATATAGATAGTCGATCAATATACATGGACGAACATGACAAGCCACTATAGAGGAACATGTCTAAAAAAATTAAAATATCGAACACAACACCAGGCCAGAAGAATTAAACAACATAAATTTATTAAAAATTGAACGCAACTGATAGAGCTACATACAACTTCATCACACAAGACACGCGATGAACAATCTTTCATACAATTAGGAACGGAAAAAATACAAAAAATTTGATCGAAAAGAACAACGCTACATCCAACTTTGTCGGCACAAGACACACGACGAACACATATGTACTACAATCGAGGATGAAAATACAAATGAACACAAAAAACGAAAAATATCTGAGCACACTTAATCAAACGACTCCCGGAGACCAACCATCAGAATGAAAACCACAAGAAGAATAGCAACCGTACGGGCACAATCATCCGGCACACCGATAGTATAGTCGACGGGAATATAATGGGGCGACAGCACAAAAGAAACCAAAGAAGATAGATGAGGATCACTAATAAAAAAGAGATGGACAAAACACCAATTTATAGGAAAAATGAATATCGATCAATGGACGAGATGAGAAATGAAGAAAATCAATTGACAAGATGGAATGTACACTTTGACTCAATGAGGAGCCAATGTTTGAGAAGTTGGAAGAGGGAGGAGGATGCCACATAGGCAAAAATTATTTTGCCAATATAAGGGTATGAATTCTATTTCCGGCCATTCAATTCGAAGTAAATAGTTCCATGCATTCAAAGTTTAAAAAAAAAATCCTTTTTTAAGAAATGAATAACGATTTGGAGGAATTGTACCGATCACTTGGTAATACTTAGAGTTATTTTGTATAATACCATTAATTAATGGACAAAGTCTAATATGCAATATTGCACCAAGTTTGACCCGTGCAATTTTTCCAAACCCTACCCAGTTGCTTTCTATATAAATTAAAACAAAATTCGCGGGTCAAAGGCGGGTCAAACAGGTCGCCCATTTTTTATAATGCTGAAAATTGTGTTACTGTATGAACAAACGAGTGTTACTGTATGAGCAAAAATGTGTTACTGTTTTAAATAGAAAATACCAAAATTCGTGGGTCAAAGGCGGGTCAACCGATCACCCATTTTTCATACTTCTGGAAATTGTGTTACTGTATGAACAAACGAGTGTTACTACATGAGAAAAAATGTGTTACTAGCTCATATCGTAACACTGATTAGTTCTTGTAGTAACACTCATTTGTTCATGTAATAACACACGAGCAAATGTGTGTTACTGCTTTAAATAGAAAACTCCAAAATTCTTGGGGTCAACGATCGCCCATTTTTCATACTGCTGAAAATTGTGTTACTGTATGAACAAACGAGTGTTACTGCATGAACAAAAGTGTGTTACTAGCTCATATCGTAGTACTGGTCAGTTCTTGTAGTAACACTCATTTGTTCATGTAATAACACATGAATTACTTAATCATATAGTCTTTTTATCGTTCAGATTCTTCCAATTTCATATGGTAACACATGAATAAGAATTATGATGTTATGATTATCTAATAATTTTAAGATTTTTTTTGTGTTTATCAAGTTTTTCTTCTTCATAATTTAAACCTCTGTTTTTTCGCAATTCCACACTGTTTCTGATATAGTAACACATACGTACTCTTACAGTAACACTCATTTGCCCTTAAAGTAACACAGATCTGAGAGCGATTTTTTCTGTTTGCTTTTGCGCGATTTTTTTGGGAAGAACCGTTGGCTCGCGAATTTATAAAATCCTTCCTTATTTGCGCGAAATTGCACCGTACAATATTGCACAAGAGACCTACCCTAATTAATGATGTATTTCAATAAATGTACATAATATTTTCACGATTGAAACATATTTTGATTATTTCATATGTATCTGGAGGTGAATTGTGAAAAGTGCGTTTAAATTCAATTTATTTATCGTACTAGTAAATAAATTGAATACTTTTCCTTATTTCAAAATTTGGCAAGATCTTAATTCAGTGAATCAAGATCAAGCTACGTGAGTAATGAGTTGCCTTTTATTTAGCTTAATTAAAGTTTATTCAAAATCAATTAAATTTAGCAACCATTATTTAAAATAAAAAATGATACTCAATCTATTGAAATTTAGGTTATTCCAAACTAATATTTTACTCTCTAAAATTAATCACTTTCAAACATCACTTTTTTTTATCTTATTACATTACATTTTTCAACATATCTTTTACCAATAAACTAAAATCACTTCAATAAAAAAAAAAAGACTAATAAACCCTAAACTTTACACCTTTTAATATTAATAAACAAATTTTTCATTCCAAATAATATAAACGGGAGTAATAAATATTCAAATAATTTTATATAAACCATTTATTCTTTTATGGTTGGGCCTTAAAAAAATCTAGTTAGGCTTCTTTGCGAACAAACCCAAGCTTACTTTGAAAGAAAAAAAAAAAAAAAGAGCCCAAGTTTAGTTTAGCGATGAGTTCCGTACGACGCCGTTTCATCGAGCGCTCCCAAACTCATCTATAAAATCCCTCCGTTTCACCGTTCAATTTCACACTTGATTTTTTGCGCCAGAGGGGTTTTATTTCCATTTGAAACAGAAAGCAAAAAGGGTCGAGGGTTTTCCAAATCTCTTCAGTCAAACTCTTCAATGGCGGAAGAAGCTGCGAGTTCCGAAGTGCAAGGTCTCTCCGTGGACCAAAACCCTAACTCCGTTGAAGCCACCATTGATTCGGCCTTAGGCGGTGGTGCGGCGGAATCCACCTGCAACAACAGCACCGGCGCTGAGAGCTCCGCCGTGACCACCGACGGTGAGCGCGAGAAGTCGTTGGAACACGCGGACGAGTTGATGGCGCGTGGCGCTGAAGCCGCCAAGGACCGCGATTACGCCGAAGCCACTGATTGCTTTAGCCGTGCCCTAGAGATCAAGTAATTTTTGTTTCACTGTTTAGTCTTTGAACATAATTTTAAATTCTCTTCGTAAAGGGTGACATTTGTAATGCAATTTCAATTCTGTTTTTCTTTTTCTGTACAGTGTACTTCCCTAGCAGAGTAAATTAGGCACAGCGAAATTTCTTGTGATATTATGTTTACATTTTTATAATGGCTATATGATGTGGAATTGGTTTCTAGGGCGGAACACTTTGGTGAACTAGCTCCCCAGTGTGTCTCTGCTTACTATAAATATGGTCGTGCCCTGTTATACAAAGCCCAAGAGGAAGCTGATCCGTTGGGTTCCATGCCCAAAAAAGAGGATGCCCCTCAAGAAGATTCCAAGGAAGATACTTCTGCAAAAACTTCTGTTGATGGTGGAACTTCGGCTGCCACGGAGTCAAATAATGCAGAACAATCTGGAAAAGCAAAATGCTCGGATGACGTTCCAAATGACAGTTAGTGTTCCTTTTCTCCTAGCGAAATTATGTCGTTAATAGTTGTTAAATGGATATTGCATTTAGCATTGCTGGCACATCTATGACATTGAATGATTGCCCGAATGTGCCAAGTCATGGTTATTTGTTAGAGAACACGTCTATTTTTCTAGTTGAGAACCTGCATAGTAATTTCCTGAACTTAAAGTATTAATTCTATGTATTTTCTTGTAAGCATGTCCTGAAGCAGTTATGCATTTCTAATTTTCTTGGTCTTCTATAGCTAATGCTTTGTTAAATGAGATGCTGTTGGATCTTGAGAATGTGGACTGAGGATTTCATTATTCTTTTTGAACACCACTTTAACCACTTCTTACCTTAATTTTTTCAATTCTAGGCTGTATACTTTGTTATACCTAGAGTTTTACCAAGGTGACTATAAGGTGTAGTCTACATACTAGGACCCCAGTTCTACTACTACATTGGATTGGGATTTCATACTTAGTTGCAACTGTGTGATTCTGTGACCGAGGATTTATTCTCTGCTTAAAGAGGCTTCATTATGTTATGTTTGCTTGTAAAATGAGAGGTGTTTTACTATTGTTTTTTTCCACTTGAATCAGATGTAGAAGAGAAAGGCGAAGAAGGTGAAGATGAAAGCGATGAAGAACTTGGTGACGGTGATGAAGATGAATCTGACCTTGATTTGGCATGGAAGATGCTCGATGTTGCTCGGGCGATCGTTGAGAAGAACTCAGGTGATACAATGGAAAAGGTGGAGATATTGTCAGCTTTAGCAGAAGTAGCTCTTGAAAGAGGTCTGATTTTCTCCTATGGTTGATTATAGTGATTATGTGGCCTACTTTTGCTGATCATAGAGGTTTTTGATTTGACCAGAGGATGTAGAAACTTCACTAAGCGACTACTTAAAAGCACTATCCATCTTGGAGCGCCTGGTTGAACCTGACAGCCGCCTTATTGCTGAGCTGTATCCTTTAAGAGATTAAATTTAATTGCTGAAATTTCTACCATTTTGTATTGAATAGGATGTAGTGTTAGTTATATCTACTAACCTATATTCATTTTTCAGTTAACTATATTTTCTTCAGGAAACAAGAGGATTCCAAGTAACTTCCTTAATACGAGAAATCAGGAATTTTAGGATTTGCTTGTGTCTGGAAATCGGTTCAAGAGCAGAAGAAGCTATTCCATACTGTAAAAAGGCTATTTCTATTTGCAAGTCTAGAGTGGAGCGACTCAAGAACGAAGTGAAGAGCTTCTCAGAACCAGTAGGGTCACCAACTGCATCTGAGACTGGACAAACTGTTCAACAATCTTCGACTACATCTGGATCAGATGATTCTCTGGCAGAGAAAGAAGCTGAGAGTGAAACACTCACCGGTCTGTGTGGTGAACTGGAAAAGAAGGTAAGATTTAAGTCTTGTGAATAGTTCATGTGGCACATTGTATTAAGCTTGGGTGCACAGTGCAACTAGTGCCAATACTTTTCAATAATTTAAAGTATACTTTTTTATAAAACAACAAACTAATCTTGTTCTCTCTGGAATGCAGCTGGAAGATCTTCAACAGCTTGTAGCAAACCCGAAATCTATCCTGTCTGATATCCTTGAGATGGTGTCTGCAAAGGCTAAGGCTAGTGAGAAGAATACTATTTTGCCCTCAGAGCAGGTTGGAAATACAGAGTCTGCCTCTGTTTCTACAGCTCCAGCAACAAATGGTGAAAGCGGAGTGACGCACCTAGGGGTGGTGGGGAGAGGAGTGAAACGGGTGGTAATGAGCTCAGCCATGCAATCCAGCCCAGCAAAGAAACCTGCAATTGATCCATCTTCAAACAATGGTGATAGCACATCTTGAAAATTTGGAATCTATCAAGCGGGTCCGTTTATCTACTGAAGTGTTTTCTGCATCTATTTTAGGAAAGATTGTTTTATGTGTCGACTTTCTTCTACTACTACATGTAATGTAATTTGGCCGTCAGCGGTTGATCAAATTCAAAAGAGAGTTTTGATATTATGTATGCTCCTAACCAAAAAGTTACTTGGGTATGTTTAAGGGTTTCCTGCTAAAGCTTGATATTCTAACATGTTTGTTGCACCTGAATTTTATTCTTTCTTTGGGTTGTTTACCTTAATCAAAGTAGCTTAAACAGCCTCAAAAGTAAAGCTATTGCCAGCCATCTTGTTTCCTCAAGAATAAAACAATGAGTTTGAGAAATGTTGCTCCAGAAGGGGACAGGATGACATTTAGCCCCACCTCAAAATGTCACAATTTCTCAAAAAAAAAAAAAAAAAAGAAGTAATTTCATGAGAACACGGTTGGATTCACAATTCCCCATTATTCCAATTCTAAAAGTCCAAAAAAAAAAAACAAAAAACAAAAATTCGGACCCATTTCAACAAACAAATATATAATTGTAGATACATAATCATAATTATCATCCTGGCACTTGGAGTATGTTTGGTTGAGCTTTAAATTGATTTAAATATTTTATAAGCACTACTCCCTCCGATTCAAAATGTTTGATATTTTAGGATGTTTTTTTTTTGTTTCAAAATATTTGATGTTTTAGGGTATTTTGCACCTTATTTTCCTATTATGCCCCTATTTAACCCCCCTAAAATATCACTCATATTTTCTCCTTACCTTTAAATAATTTTACGTACCATAAATAAACTAGTTGACCTTCCATCAATCTCTATTCAATCAATATATCATAAGGGTATAATAGTCATTATACACCACTTCTTAATTCTCACAACAAATCCTAAAACATCAAACTTTTTGAATCGGAGGGAGTATTATTTAACAAAATAAGGTGTTTAATAGATTTAAGATCATAATTTAAACTCCTAACAACTTATAAGCTGTAAAAAAAAAAATTTTAATTTGTTTTCCTAACCACCTCCATCCGAATCTCCACCCACCTCTACCTCAACATTAAAAATCTTTTTATATCAAAATTAATATTTAAAAAAAAACATCTAACCCAACGGGCTCTTACCCAACGGTCCACTTTCTGAGACATCTAACCTCGAATTCCGGCTCTTCTGTAGCTAGAAATAGAATAATCCAACTCCGGCTAACTGATACTTCTGTATTTTATCGTTGATGATTCCTTTGATTAATTTTTGGAATTAGAGTATAGGTTTTTGTGGTTTGTTCTGTAATCCACTGTATTTTGTCTTAGTTTTTTACATGCAAGTTACACCGTGCAACTCAAATACATTTTTTAAAAATTATCTTTATTTGTATCAAAAAATTACTCCTTATTGAATACACTTTTAAGTACAAATAAGGGTAGTGATAACTTAAATAACTTTTAAAAAATGGACATGAGTGCATGTCTTGCTCATTATTTTTTTGTGAGGGTTAAGAATTTGTGTTGTTGAAAAGTTAAGACGATAATCCCTTGCCTGAAGCATGACTATCCTAAACATAGATTATATGTTTCGAGAAAATTGATGCATTTTTCTTTGTATTTGGTTCGCGGGCATTGTTAATCATGGTACTGCTGTTAGAAATATTTGTTACTAAATTGGAAGATTTGAAGAAATCGCTAGAAGATGCACGTTTACCATTGTTGTCAATATTTAGCTAGATAATTTTAAAATAATTCTTGGTATTATTTTTATGACGTAGAGATTTAGTTTAATTTTTTTAATTATTTACAGAATACTCGTTGATACTTGTTGAGCTTGAACACTCAATGTGCCTTATATATATACTCCTATAAATCATTTAATAAAATTGAGTAGTCACAATATTATTTGGTTGACAGTTACTTGAGGGATGATGGGGAAGATTTTGCTAATCCCAGCCACTCAAACTTTATATATATCTTCACTGCTTTCTCCAGAACTTCTTATATATTTGATATTTTTTTTTTGTCAGACAATCAAGAATTTTATTAAAACAACAATTTGGCATGAGGAATATCTACAGATAGTATCCTCACTGCCTACAGAACACAAATTTCACAAACAACATTAGAAGACCAACCTAGGACATACAAGCCAATTACTTGTTTCACCAACAACCAACTCCATAATCTACCTCTAACTTCGTCGAAAATATTTGCCACCCCAAACTCCGTTCCTTCAAATATTGTTTTGTTTCTCGCCTTCCATAGATCCCAAACAATGCATTCCCAAGCTGCAATCCCCAATATCGATTCTTTCTTCCTTCGGAATAACCCCGAGAAAAGGAGGAAATGATCGCTAACCTTGTTTGGTAACACAGTCGGAATTCCTAGCCAATCCACACACTTGTCCCAAACCATATGTGTATTCGAGCATCTAACGAAAAAGTGTTATGCAGATTTGGTTTCGTTTTCACACGCGACACAACTCAAATCAGCCTCCCCGTTTAGGATACCCCTTCTTGCTAGATTATCCTTAGTTGGAAGCCTATCATGTAGCAACCTCCATGACATGACATCTACTTTAATCGGAACCGCCTTGCACCAAATCTTCTCGAACTCCTCTCTTCTCCTTGTACCCCAATTGACAACTACCTTCTCCAAGCATAGTGTGTGGTACACAGATCTTGGTGTGTATTTGCCTTCCTTCTACAAACTCCACACCCAACTATCTTTTCCATCCTCCTTCAACCTGCACATATTCACTTTCACAAGAAAATTATTAAAAACAACATGTTCTCTTTCAAACAACGGCCTTCTCCATCTCCACTCCCATCTCCAAACCCCTCCAACCCAAGACCCCATTTCCCTCACTCTCCTCTCCTTATCGTAACTTAACTGAAATAACCTCGGAAACTGACTCCTAAGCGACGTACCTTCCACCCAAACACCATTCCAAAAATCAGTATTTCCCCCATCTTCTAATCTTTTAACAAGACTCCTACTGAACCAGTTTGTTCCCCCTCCCCCGGAACCTATCCCTAGAACCTGTTTCCACCATCCTGAACACACCCCCCCTGCCCTTACTACTCACGCCTCCCTCACTCACTCTCACTTTACCATGTATGGACTCTACTACCCTGACCCATAAATTCTCCCTTTCTATAAGAAACCTCCACAACCATTTATCCATCAACACCTTATTAAAATTCCCTACCTCCCTCACCCCCAAACCCCCTAATGATTTAGGTGTTATGCAATTTCTTCCTTTTGTTAAATAAGCAATTATTGTGATTTGTGATGTATAAGAAAAATAATTTAATGAATTAATTTTATAGTTTTTTATAAGTTTGGACTTTCAGATGAGATGAAATTCTCTCATGGTACAAGAGCCGAAAGGCTCACGCTCGCTGAAAGCAACTCCATCCATATTAAATTATTTATTCATTGAGCCTTAAATTTTTTAGTGGGAATTCATATAAAATTGTTCGTTCATTGGACTTTTAAGTTTTTTTAGTGGGAATTATATTGAGAATTATGAATAATGAATGAGAATTGTAATAAGAATGATGAATAATAAATGATAATGAGAATAATTTTACGTACTAGAAATGAATTTATCCTTTGAAAAATACTACTAATATTATATGGTTTCACATAAAGTTAATTTTATTTAAAAAAGCAATTTTCCTATTAAATTAAAAAAAATAGTAGATCAAAATAATTTCCAAAGTAGACAAATCAACATTTGTATTGATTTTTAATTTGTGCTAAGTAAGGGGATTGCTATTTTGGAACTAATAAAATAAAATTTAATTTATACCTCGTAAAAGAATTTGTTTGTTTTGTGAGATTAACTGTTTACTTTCTTTTGTAAAGAAATTTAGCTAACCAATAAATTTATGAATAACTAGAAGAGGAAGAAGCATGAAGAATATGTGAGGCGCTGAAATGGGTTAGAGATAGGGATGACAATTGGCTCGTTCTGCACCTGAGCCGCCTTGCCCCGATCTGTTTGGGTCGCCCCATCCTGTGACCCGCAGCGGGGCGAGAGGGATATGGGTACTACTTTTAGCCGGTCCTGCCCTGCCCTGCCCCGCCCCCTCCACATATAATACAAATTTTATAAATATATATTATATTTAGAGAAAATTGTCTTGAGCCACAATCTTGGACTCTTAATTGCACAAACCCACCCCAAAAATTCTACATTTCAAAAAATTACATTTAATATCAAATAACCTCAAAACATATGGACCCACCCACACAACCATTTCCCTCTCTCTCTTTCTCTCTCCCCTCCCTCTCGGTATAAACATCCTATCCCTATCTCAATCCCAATCATTACTCTCTCTCCCCACCCCACCCACCCCACCCCACCCCACCGCCCATTCTTTTCTTCTCCCTTTCTCTCTGTATATCCCATCCCAGCCCCAAATTCCCCACCCCCCACCCCTCCCCCTCCCTCCCCACCGTCCCCCAGCCTCAACTGCCCCCACCGTCCACCAAACCACCACCGCTCACCACCACCACACAACAGACGACTCCCTACCGCTGCCCCATACAAGACCCACTGTCCTCACCACCGTTTCACCGCCTCACAACCAACACCGCCGATCTATTCGTGGGGGTGGCCAATCTGTTGCGCCCCCATTGATGGCACCTCCGACCAATTGGTTTGTCGAGCAATGATGGTCCGCGCTTCGATCTGATGTAATTTTAGTATTTTTATATATGCAAAAATGGTTTCTGTTATGAAGAAAAAAAGGTTGAAAATGATATAAAAACATGAAATTCAGGAAAAATAAAGTAAAATGTGTCTACAAAGAAAAAAGGATAAAAAAAAACAGAAAATGAATCGGTCAAATAAAAATTTTGAAAATTCAAAGTGAATTTAAAAAAATACAAAAAGATTAAAAAGAAAACCTATAAAGCGGGTGATGAAAAATTAAAAAAAAAAAAGTCCAAAAAATCAGCCTACAAATAAAATTGTGTAGAATTACAAAAAAAGAAAAAAAAAGTCTGAAAAAGCTGTCTGCCTGCCTGCAAAATCAGAAAAGTAGACTGATGAGTTTTGGGCAGTGGACCCCACAAAATGGGGTTCATTGCAATGTAGGGAAAGTAGTATGGTATCATGCAATCACACCCTCCCAATTGTGCCTATATGTATAATATACATATAAAATATAAAACATCATTATATTTCTCATATTTATTAGTATTATATAATATAAAGGGTAATAATTAAAAAAGGTAAAATAAATCCATTAATATGTTTTATTTTTTCAACTGCAATATTAGTTTTATGTTAAATATCTTAAAATATATTATGTACTATTTTTATAAAAATAAATTACCATGATACGAGTGGATCGTCCCGCCTGGCGACTTGCAGTGGATCGCTCCGTTCTGCCCCGCACAAGGGATGGGGCGGACTGACTTGAAGCGACTACACTAGCTTCTACTAGTAGCTACCCCGCAAGAGAACGGGTTCACTGTAGTATGGGCAAGTATAGGGACCAAGTATTATCGAACCCAAGGGATAGTGTATATGCAAATAGATCCCTGAAGATCTACGCGTCGTAGTTAATATGAGTGTGATGTTTTTGGTTTTTTTGAAAAGAGAAAATAATCTAAACTAAATTACTCTACGAATGCGAAAGGAAAATTAAATTACGTATCTAAGGTGTTTTTCAGATATGAGATGATGATGCTCAGGTTAGGAATCCCTACGTATACTAACGGAGCAGGTACATAATCAAAATAACCGTGACAAACAAGAATTAACCTAAGTAAAAGAATGCAAGGTGAAAGCTCAAGATTCTAAACCCTAATACTTTACCCTAACACTCGACTTCACTAATCCACTAACAAGTTAATGGATTGTGCTCAATTAATGAGACCCTAATTTAACTAAGGTGATGCGGTCGTCCTCCTTCGCTAAACCGGTAAATGAATTAACCTTTCCTAAACCTTCTCGTTAAGACTACTAATTGTTATTGAGTGATGCGGTCGTCCTCTCTCTAACACTTTCGTACGAAATTCAAAGGTAGAGTTAAGATTAATTATATGAATTCATTAATTAAGAGAATTAAAACTAACGTCACGAATTACTCTAATTACGTACCCACATCCTACTTCTACGAGTTCATCCTAACCCAAGCATGCAAGGGTTTTAGCCGGACATGGTCATAACAAAAATAAAAGCAACAGAAGAAACAACGAATGAAAACATAATGAATTGAATGAAGAAAATACGAAACATGAACTAGGGTTTAAAAAGAAATAAATATGAAGAACTGAAATTGAATTAACTAAAACGAAATTAAAAGCGTTTAAAGGAACGAACTAATGAAAAGAAACTACGAATTCGTATGAAAAACCTCAACAAAACGTAAAATAAAGCTTGTTCTTCTTCTTCCTCTCCAAAAACTAAGTCTAAAATTATTTCTAAAGGTTGGGGATCCTTCAAAACGTGTTTGGACGAGATATATATAGGCACGGGTCGAAACGGGAGTTAACGGGCCGAAAATACGAATCCGGAGGCAAAAGTATAGGGGCGCTCGAGCAAAACGCTCGAGCGGTCCCGCTCGAGCAGTGTAGCTCGAATGGTGCATTCGCTCGAGCGGTCGCGCTCGAGCTGCTCGAGCGCTGAAATCATTCTGTAAGTTTTGGGCGCTCGAGCGATTCGCTCGAGCGGTGGCGCTCGAGCTGCTCGAGCGCGAGAATGATTCTGTATGTTTGCGCGCTCGAGTAAGGCGCTCGAGCGGTGGCGCTCGAGTAATGCGCTCGAGTGATCTCCAATCCTCCGAAATGATACTTTTCCTCGTCCGCACTAATACCAATCGTATTTCTTCAATATCTTCTCATCCGGGCATCCGTTTGAGTCGATTCAAAGTCCTACGAACTCCGTTTTTCGTCCTCTATTCACCTATGAGCATCAAAGAGACAAATTTATCAATGTATAGAAATAATGCTCAATTGACTCTAAATACTCTATAAACTCGACCAAAACTAGGGCGTTTCTAGCTACGAATCATGACAATTTCACGCCTAATCAACCCCCCCAAACTTACCATATTGCTTGTCCCCAAGCAATGAAATAATAAGTCAAGTGAAATTGTTAGGAATGAGTAGGAAAAATCAATCATGCAAGCTAATGAATTCAAGCTTCAAAAGTCAATCACCCGTATACTCACTCAATTCCTTTTATCGTACTCATGCAACAATAATAAGAAGCACCAAGATCAAGCATGGATGTGCACTCAACGATGTGTTTAACTCCCTCACAAGTGTATAACAATGATAAAGGGACTCACTCAATCAATCACTCACACAAATTGGCAGCCATAGGCTTGTAAATGCTCTCAACTTCGACCATACTCTAGAAATCAATGCCGAATCAAAAAGGACTTTCAAAAGGTTGTAATGTAGGCTCTTTGGACAGGTGGGATAACAATATGGTAAAGTGACTCAAGTGAATGGAAAATAGAAATTCAAAACTTCGGTACTTCGAGATTATGAACGAACTACTTCAAACGTATTCAATCACTACACTTTCGCTTTCAATTCTCTCAACACTTCAATTTTTTTATCTTTCTCACTCCTTCACTTTTTCAATCACTTCATCATTTTTTTTTTTTTCGCACAAACACATGAGCTCATTTTTTCCTTTGCTCATTCTCAAATTTTTTTCATTTTTCCCACATCTCATAACTTCATCACACCTTCTTCTCATATTCACTCAACAAACAACCTTTTCCTTTTTCAACTCAATTCACTCCCTTCATATTCACACTTTCCTATTCTCCACTCAAATTGGGACAAAAAGGCTTAGGAATTGGAATAGTGTTCATATGTGCTAGCAAATAAAATAGGCTTTAGGCTCAACGGGGCTAACAAGGGATCAATGTCATTGGTAAGGAAAATTTTGGCTAAGTGACTCAATAAAATCAATGATGGCCTAAGATCACATTCGGCATATTAAACTAGACACAATCTAGAAGCAAGAGCACATGCAAGTTCTAGCATCCTCTAAGGTGACGATCCACTCACAAACGAAGAGATTAAATCATGCATTTAAATCTCGTAAGGCTCAAATCTCACAGCTTTCACATCCATGCTAGTCCTAGTGAATTCTCACTCTCATCACACAAGTACTCAAAAGAAAACTCATAAGCATACGGGTTCTCTCCCTAATCAGCTCAAACTCAAACACTCACACAAGAAAACTCCTAACTCAGCCTCACAATTCACCCTACTCATCAAATCATACTCAAAGATAGCAATCAACAAGCATAAGGTGATTGATAGGCATAAAATATTGAGTAACTAAACCAATTAATAATAGCCCAAGGAGCATCTCAAGGCACAAAATAACTAACTCAACTCAAAGATAAGGGGTGCATGCATGTGCAATGTAACAAGAAACATAAAAAACTCCACCCCCCCAAACTTCGACCTTGCTAGAGGTCTAAGTTTGGGGTTGTGGGTTACCTCAACCGAACAATTCAGTTTCTCTCAACAGCTTTGCACACTCCTTTGTCTCAAGTTGGTTCCTTCAATCTGAGTAACTCCATGATACCTTTACTCCTTTAGAGACAAGCCTACAAAATAAAACTCTCAAGTACAAGGTTAAACATACGACTCAAAATACTCCCTAATAATATAAAAAAAACACTAAAAATAAATGAAAGCAAATAAAAATGGGTTGCCTCCCATTCAGCGCTATTTTTAAGGTCCTCATGCCGGACCGTGCTCAAAGGAGCTTATGGGACATCATACTCAAATTTACCTCCCTTACTCTCATAAGAGTGGTGTTTGAACTTCTTTCCTTGATGTCCCTCCATCATGAGTTCTTTTCCTCTTTTCTCATTCCCAAGTGTTATGGGTCTCAACTCCTTCTTGCCTCTATCTGGAGGAGTCCTACCAAACAAGTTCTTGAGTTTGAATTTTTTCTTCTTAACTCCTCCTTTCCCTTCTAACTGGACCACGTCCACTTTCTTCACCTCTCCATCCTTCAACTTCTTCACTTTATCCCTATCAACATAATCAAGATCATAACGCTCATGGGTTAAATTATCATTTGAAGGACTAGCAAAATCATGAATATGAGAAGGATTAGGGAGAAAATGCGTGTCTTCAACACGAGGATCAATTGCATCCATGCAATACAAGCTCTCATCCTCCCTCGGGTGTTTCATGGCTTCATATAGGGAGATCTTCACTTCTTGATCGTCAACCTTCAATGTAATCTTCCCATTCGCCACGTCTAGCACCATCCCCGCCGTAGCTAAGAACGGTCTTCCCAAGATCAATGGAACGTGCTCATCTTCCTCCATCTCTAGCACTACAAAGTCGGCTGGAAAGATGTGTTCTCCAACTCTCACTAGGACGTCTTCAACAACACCTTGAGGTCGAGTAATAGACCGATCGGCTAGTTGAAGCGTCATCATTGTGGGTTGAAGTTCACCACCTTCCAACTTCTTGAAAAGTGACAGTGGCATCAAATTAATGCTCGCCCCGAGGTCGCACAACGCTCTCTTCTTGATCCCGTTCCCAATATCACATAGGATCGTGAAGCTCCCGGGATCCTTCAGCTTTGGTGGAAGCGCCTTGTGCACTAATGCACTCACCTCGTGGTTCAGCTGCACCAACTTCGGCTCATCCACTCGCCGTCTTTTTGCGATCAAGTCCTTCAAAAACTTCGCATAGTGCGGCATCTGTTCCAAAGCATCATAAAAAGGAATATTAATATGCAATTGTTTAAAAACATCAAGGAACTTAGCGAATTTCTCATCAAGCTTCTTTTTCATGAAGCGCTGTGGATATGGGACGGGTATCACAGATTTGGGTACCCCCCATTCATCTCGCTCGGTCACTTTCACTTTCTCCCTTGCTTCCTTTGCTTTCTTCCACTTAGGAACTCTCTCAACCTCCTCAATGCCTTTGCCCTTCTGGGACTCATCCATATCTTTATGCTTCTCAATCCCTTCACTTTCAACCCCCTTCTCAGCTTGGCTCTCCTCAGTCTCAACTTCATCTCCTTTAGGCTCAATCTCTTCTTGGGGTGTCTCAGAATCAGCAGGCATCTGAGGACCTTCATAATTGGTTCCACTTCTAAGCTGGATCGCCTTGCACTGCTCTTTCTGGTTCCCTTCTGGCATTCTATTCACTGACTTTGCAATCTGGCTCATCTGGAGCTCTAAAGAGGTGAACCTTCGATTGTTCTCTTGTTGAGTTCTAGTCCACTCAACGTTCATCTTCTGGAGCTCTTGATCACGTTGATCACCCTTCTTGTGCAGCTCCTTCACATCGTACTCCAAGGATGACAACCGCTTGCTCCCTTCCTCCACCTTCTGAAGGATCGCTCTCAACATCTCCTCGGTTGATGCACCGCCTTCTCCACCAGGAGGTTTAGATCCCGGATCAACACCTGCAGGAACAGTAACACCAGCTTTTGGGTTAGCATAAGAAAAATTATCATTCCTCCTCCATGTGTTTTGAGGAAGCTGCTGGCCTCCTTGAACTCCTTGTGTGTTCCTCCATTGATTTTGAAGTGGCTGAGGGCCTGGAAGTACAAATGGTTGGCCATAAGAAGGCCTTCCATACTGGTTTCCACCTTGGTAGCCATTCTGATTGTAATACGGACCTCCCATGTAATTGGCTAACTCTTGCTGTCCACTGGGCTGGTCTACTCTCTCATTCTCCACTGCATGCTCTCCACCCAAACTCTTCCCCAACTCGAGGTTGTTGATCTTTTCCATCATGGCCATCAACAGCCTTCTCGTTCCTTCTCCCTCTTCAACCTGATGCACTCTTTGCAAATCTGCATCCACTCCCCAAGCACCGGCATTCGTGACAATGTTGTCCACGATCTCCCTACATCTCTCTATGCCTTGATTGAGGAATGCTCCGCCCGCACAGGCGTCTAAATGGGCTTGACCATCCTTGCTGGCACCGCTGTAGAAGAATGCCATAACATCCCCCTCATTGTACCCATGCTGCGGGCACTCTATCAGCATGTTCGAGTATCTCTCCCACGCTTGGCGTAAATCCTCTCCAGACTTCTGGCGAAAGGACGAGATCTCAATTCTAGCCTTGATCGTCCTAGATGGAGGGTAGAATCGCTCGAGGAACAGACGCTCGAGCTCGGCCCAAGTGGTAATACCTCCCCGCGGGAGCGTATTATCGTACCACTCCTTGGCTATTCCCGTCAATGAGAATGGGAACAGCCTAAGCCTCTTGGCATCTTCAGACATGCCATTATAATGAAATGTTGAGGCTATCATGAGAAAACTCCTCAAGTGAGTGTGAGGATTCTCCTTCCCTATCACCCCTTTGAACTGGTTCTCGGTAAGCAACTTTAGAATTCCCGGGGAAATCGAGAAGTTGTTCGCCTCAACAGGAGGTAAAGCCACTCCATCATAGTACCGCTGTGGCTGTGCTGCAAACCTCCCTCTAATCGCCATATTATGATCTACGTTCATAGGAACGTGTTGAGGATTAGCAGCAGGTACTGGTACTTGTTGGGGTAGTGGTGGGTAAACAGGTGGTTGATTATAGACTGGGGGTGGATGATATGGATACGGTGGGTAAGGGTAAGGTGGGTATGGGTAGTGTTGGTATGCTGGGTTATGGAAAGGGTTATTCGGGTTTTGTGGGTAAGCAGGGTTGTTAGGAGGATTATGGACAAGGTTATGAGCTGGATTCCCTACGTTTCGTGTATCCGGGTTTAGGCTCTGGCTATCCCCTAATGGAATTTGATTCTGGCTACCACTAACTCCAGTGCCTTCAACTCGGTCTACTGCCTGATTGAAATCGTTTGCAGCATCGTCCAACTCATTATTTATGTCCATTGGTTCCTTCCCTAAGTCGGCAGCGTTCATCCTTCTCAAGAAGGCTCGGTTTCTTCTAGCTATTGTCTCAGGATCTGCAGGTAATCTCTCTTCGCTCGTATTGCCTTGTGAGCGTGTTTTCATAAACCTGACACACTAGCAGATAGATCAAAACGCAACTGCCGAATGGATAGAAAAATAAAAATAAAAACAGAAATTAAATCACCCACTACTAACTACTAAGCTATCGACAAGTCCTATTCAAACATACAACGCCATCCCCGGCAACGGCGCCATTGACTTGAAGCGACTACACTAGCTTCTACTAGTAGCTACCCCGCAAGAGAACGGGTTCACTGTAGTATGGGCAAGTATAGGGACCAAGTATTATCGAACCCAAGGGATAGTGTATATGCAAATAGATCCCTGAAGATCTACGCGTCGTAGTTAATATGAGTGTGATGTTTTTGGTTTTTTTGAAAAGAGAAAATAATCTAAACTAAATTACTCTACGAATGCGAAAGGAAAATTAAATTACGTATCTAAGGTGTTTTTCAGATATGAGATGATGATGCTCAGGTTAGAAATCCCTACGTATACTAACGGAGCAGGTACATAATCAAAATAACCGTGACAAACAAGAATTAACCTAAGTAAAAGAATGCAAGGTGAAAGCTCAAGATTCTAAACCCTAATACTTTACCCTAACACTCGACTTCACTAATCCACTAACAAGTTAATGGATTGTGCTCAATTAATGAGACCCTAATTTAACTAAGGTGATGCGGTCGTCCTCCTTCGCTAAACCGGTAAATGAATTAACCTTTCCTAAACCTTCTCGTTAAGACTACTAATTGTTATTGAGTGATGCGGTCGTCCTCTCTCTAACACTTTCGTACGAAATTCAAAGGTAGAGTTAAGATTAATTATATGAATTCATTAATTAAGAGAATTAAAACTAACGTCACGAATTACTCTAATTACGTACCCACATCCTACTTCTACGAGTTCATCCTAACCCAAGCATGCAAGGGTTTTAGCCGGACATGGTCATAACAAAAATAAAAGCAACAGAAGAAACAACGAATGAAAACATAATGAATTGAATGAAGAAAATACGAAACATGAACTAGGGTTTAAAAAGAAATAAATATGAAGAACTGAAATTGAATTAACTAAAACGAAATTAAAAGCGTTTAAAGGAACGAACTAATGAAAAGAAACTACGAATTCGTATGAAAAACCTCAACAAAACGTAAAATAAAGCTTGTTCTTCTTCTTCTTCCTCTCCAAAAACTAAGTCTAAAATTATTTCTAAAGGTTGGGGATCCTTCAAAACGTGTTTGGACGAGATATATATAGGCACGGGTCGAAACGGGAGTTAACGGGCCGAAAATACGAATCCGGAGGCAAAAGTATAGGGGCGCTCGAGCAAAACGCTCGAGCGGTCCCGCTCGAGCAGTGTAGCTCGAATGGTGCATTCGCTCGAGCGGTCGCGCTCGAGCTGCTCGAGCGCTGAAATCATTCTGTAAGTTTTGGGCGCTCGAGCGATTCGCTCGAGCGGTGGCGCTCGAGCTGCTCGAGCGCGAGAATGATTCTGTATGTTTGCGCGCTCGAGTAAGGCGCTCGAGCGGTGGCGCTCGAGTAATGCGCTCGAGTGATCTCCAATCCTCCGAAATGATACTTTTCCTCGTCCGCACTAATACCAATCGTATTTCTTCAATATCTTCTCATCCGGGCATCCGTTTGAGTCGATTCAAAGTCCTACGAACTCCGTTTTTCGTCCTCTATTCACCTATGAGCATCAAAGAGACAAATTTATCAATGTATAGAAATAATGCTCAATTGACTCTAAATACTCTATAAACTCGACCAAAACTAGGGCGTTTCTAGCTACGAATCATGACAATTTCACGCCTAATCACGGACACGGGTCTTCAAGTACACGCCCTGCCCCGCCTCGCCCCATTGCCATCTCTAGTTAGAGAATTGAATTTTAATTCATTAATTATTGAGGCGTGAAAGAATTTCGCCCCATCTAAAAGTCCGAGCTTCTAGAGAGTTATATAATTAATTAATTTAATTGTTTCCCTTACACTCCCCCTTATTCATGGGGCCGAATTCAACTTTCCTTCTTTGAGGAGGTCCAATGAGTGAACAATTTAATATGGGTGGAGTTGCTTTCAGTGGGAATCAAACCAGATCTTTGTCTGGGCATGAGCCTTTTGGCTCTGATACCGTGAAAGAATTCCGCCTCATCTAGAAGTCCGAATTTGTAGAGAGTTTTATAATTAATTAATTTAATTGTTTCCCTGTAAGGTGGATGCATAGATGATCAGCGGCGCAATTACTTTGAGAGATACAGTTGACAACTTTTGGTAATTTCATTGTTGAGATAAAAAAAAGGAGTTATATTCTAAGAATAAGTTTTATATGAAAACGCTTCATAATAAGTTTAACATGAAATAATTTTAGAGTATCATTAATTTCATCAGGAGTATCATTAAACCTGTCAGGAGTATCACTAATTTGGGTAAGTGGTATTATATTGTAATGGTTTTAAATTTTCTTGAACTCATACTAATGATATCCCTGATGAGATTAATGATACTTTAATTTTTTTTCAAGTTAAGCTTATCATGAACTATTTTCATTTAATACTTTATCATATTCTAATCCTTCTTTTAGTTACACAGTTTGACAGGTCATGATGCCAATTTCACGACACATTCATTAGTTAAGGCGTATCGTTGTTTCGAGACATACAAAAATTGAGAGATGTAAGGGGAAAAAAACAGTGAAAAAAAATATAAAGAGTAACAGTGAAAATAATAAAAGTACAAGGGCAAAAAAAAAAATGATTTCTCTTTTTACTTTATCAAGACTTAGAGGGGTGTATTGGTTATAGAGTCTGTAGGATTTTTTTAGACTTTTAAAGTCTGAGGGTATTCAATCTAGATTTTCAAAAGTCTTTAAAAATCTTGAGGTATTCAATACGGATTTTAAAAAGTCTTAAAAAATCTTTAGGTATTCAACAGTCTATGGATTTTAATACTCCACGGATTTTCTTAGATTTCCCTTCTAAAATATGAATAAATTTCACTCTTCAAAATCTCTTCTAATAACCAGAGATTTCTACGGATTTTGAAAAGGCTTAAAAAAATATTTAAGTATTCAACAGTCTATGGATTTTCTTTGATTCTTTTCCATTGGGATGTTAACGGGGCTGGGACGGGGGGTCATTCCCCATCTCCGTCCCTGCAAAATAATTGAGAAATTTTTTTCCCCCATCCCCGTCTTACCGGGGATCCCCGTCTCGCAGCGATTCTCCGTTCTCCGCCTACTTATTTTTTTATCTCATTTTTAAAATATAAAAAAAATATTTAAATTAAAAACTTTAAATATACACAACAATTACTTTAAGTTGGTGTTAAAAAAAATTAATTTAAACAATTTGAAGAACCTCTAATTCTAATATTTTTAATTAACATATATACTAAAGTGAAAATAATATAATTTGGAACTAATAACATAACATTAAATAAAAAATGTAATTTTTAATAAATAGTTAATTGAGTAGGAAACTATGAAATATTTATTTGTAATTTACTTTAACATTAAAATTATATATAAATATATTAATTATATAAAAAATAATGCGGCTCCCCGCGGGGAACGAGACGGGGATCCCCCGGGCTGAGAATACTATCCCGGTCCCCGCCTACGAGGCAAAAAAATTCCCCGTCCCTATTTGCTTTGGGAATTACCCGCTCCGTTGTCAAGTCTACTCTTCAAAAAATATAAATAAACTTTACTCTAAAAAATCTCTTCTAACAAGTCAAGACTTCTAATGAGGGCGAGGTATAACGGTGATGGAAATGAAGATGAAATAATAATGTATTTTTTTAAAAATAATTTGGATAATTTTTTTTATATACAAGTGTGTCCCATATATATTTGCATCAATGATTCCAACGCCGGAGTCTATGTAAATCCATGTAAATCAATAAAAAAATGTATTCCACAATCCTGTAAAGTCTATGAAAATCCAAATAAATCAATAAAAAAAGTCAGTCAAACTCTGCATGGAGTCTATAGATTTTCTAAATCCATAGACTTTTTAAAGTCCAAAAAAATCCGATAAAATCCCAATTGAATACACCCCTCTTAGATAGATTGGGCCTTCAGCATAGGCCCAGCCCAAAGTAACCCAGCGATAATTTGCCCTAATCTGAAACCCTAAATAGACCAGGGTTATAAATACTCTCAATCGCCTTCTCTTATCAAAACACCAGTTCCGCGCAACAGAAAGATACATCTCTCACAATCTCTAATGGTGGCCAAGTAGTCGCTCAATTCCTGCCATCTGCTTCTTCATCCTTTTAATGTTTTTATTTTTTCTTTGGTTTCGATTTATAGAAATTTATTGAAAGGTTAATAGCTTTTGTTTCTCGGTGATGAATAATTACGATGACGAGTCTGATCGAAATCCATTCGTTTAAAATCGTGACGACATATCGAGGCATTTGTCTGAGAGGAACATCTAATTTCTTCTGTTTCAATTTTTTTTCCTATTTTATTCTATTTTTTGGTTCGAAAATAAGTATTTAAAAAAATTAATTAAGTTGACTCGATTGTGGGGGCATAATGAGGATTGTTATTGTTATGAATTTGTGATTATTTACAACCTCCTACTCATTCTGAATGCCCTTTTCTGTTAATACTTCTATAATTCTTTTTGTTACTTACATTTTCTGATTATATTTGAAATCCTGGTACAAATTCAAGAATTTTGCAGTGGTGAAACACTTTTTGGGATGTTCTGATTTTCGTATATATATTCGATAAAACACATTCTTTTTTGCATTGATAAAACACATACTCTTATAATATGAATTCGATTAAACACCCAAATAATTAATATACTTTTTATCCAAATGCAACCTTAAATGCAAATGTTATTTGGTAAATTGAGCTTTTGCCAGCTCCTACTAACTCTACAATTCATTATTTTAAAAGAAAATTAAAGATCTATAATCTTAAATAGAGGCATAAATTTGTAGGTTTCTAATTAAATTGAATTAAATTTTCGAATGTTTTTACAACTATATATATATATATATATATAAATATAAATATATATAAACACATATACATATATATACTAGATGAGCGCCCGCGTATTACGCGGGACTTTTGTAAAAATAAATTATATATATGTTATACATATTAAAATACATTTGTTCGCCATAATATAATTATATTATATAATAAATATATTCAAATAATATATATTTATAAAATTATGGGAAAACTTTTTAATTCACGATTTTTAGACTCAATCTCAATTTAATTACGATTTTTTATATTCTTATAAAAAATCATGTTAACTTTTTGTTTTAATTTAGTATTCATTTTAAAATTATGACATAATTTTCTCAATTATTGCCTCCCTAAAATGATTTCCTCAATGTAGGGTGATTTTCAATTCAAACACTAATACACTCTCATGCATCTATTATTTTCTTCTTCTAAAAGTGCAAGTCGAATATCAAATTAAACAACTAAAGGTGTAGTGAATTTTCATAAAACTATTGAAAGTTGTAATTAAATTGAGATCACGATTTTTATTTAACCCTAAAGTTATTAATATTTTTTTATATTTAAAGTTTTCTTTTCAAATTTTGTTGAATCTATAAGTTATTTAAATAATATATTATACAATATAAATATGCAGTTCATTGCATGTATGAAATATGTAATTAATATATATGTCATTTAAATTATATAATAAATAAATTCAACCATTTTCAAAATAAAAAATTAAAATATATATTTTAAATCATCAGTAGGTTTTAATACAACTTTCGATTTTAAAAAAATTATGTTAAATAAAATTGATATTCAAAATATAAAGATTTATAGATATGTGCAAGGTTTAAATTCATGTGATTGCATTTCAACACAAACATAGTATCACATATTAAACAAAGTTAAGTTAAAAAGAAATGATATATCAAGTTTGATTTCAGATTAAAAAGGATCAATAAATATAATTTTGGTTTATTGTGTTTTCTAGATAATAAGAATTTATCAATTAAATGTTATATTTAAGATAATTAGATTAGTTTTAATAATTAATATTTGATCGAAATCAAAATTATTTAATATACTTTATTATATTTTTTATTTTTTCACAGATTAAGATTTTCTAAAAATGAAATCCCCAAATATTGTAAAACAATAAAAATAACTCAATTAAACATTAAAATTCACATAATTAGAATTTTTTAAATTTATTTAATAAATTCAGTAATAATATGTAGAATTAAATATACTTAAGTTACCTAGTTGAATTAATTACTAATACATAAGATTTTTTAAATATAGGATATCCTAAAATGTTAAATTAGTATAATTATAATAAAATTTATAATATACTTTTATAAACTCAAGTTATATACAATAATATTCAAAGTTTAAACATGTTCATTACATGGTTTAATTGGTAAATTTCATGAATATTGCTTATGGGGTTCATGGTTCAAATCTTTTGTGAGTACAATATTTTTTGTTAGACTCCTTATTGTATAATAAGACCACATGGATGACACATATGATTTATAAAATTGGCATGTATGGCTTCCACACACATAAGCATGAAAAACTTTCTATTATTATAATAAATGACATGTAAATTATTTTTCTCTAAAAAACTCTCAAAATGACACATAAGCAAACTAAATGAGTGAATGACACATGGACAATTAGAACTCCCTATTAGTAATATAAGAGATATGTAAATATGTATAATTTGTATAAAAATGATTAATAATTTTCCAATGCTAAATACCTGTATGCTAAAATTTTTTATTATGAATTTTGAAATAGATTATAATGGAGTTGATTACATGCTCACGGTGGATATAAGAGTATGTATACAGTGAAATGGATTTATGTATAAACTTGGATCCTAATAACAAACAAGGATCTAAATAGAACCGCCAACCCATTACTACCAAGGCCCAACTTGCAGCATTGACCATTTACAAATGTGTTACACATAGTCAGTGGGAAACGTGTGATAATTTTAATGAATATTTATTTGCTATTATTTAAATGTAGTTTAACGGCTTCAATTAGGTAATTATTTTCTTACCATGAGATTGATTATTAGGCCCCACGCCACTACCTTTTATGGTAAGTGCAATAATTTTTTTTTTTTTCTCTTTATAAGCAACACAATATTAAATGATTGTTTGAATGTATTGATAATTTTAATTTTAAAAATGTCATTTATATCATTTTCGGGAAAAAATAATCTATGTTTATGCAAGTGATATCCTTTAGAATTACAACAAATACTCTTCGGTTATCACGACTAATATTCTTTGTAACACATTTCTCACCCTTCGGTTATCAAGGCTAATAATCTTTGACAAAGTATAGGTTAAAAGTTTATTTATACACAATCAATTTGAAGGGTAGTCCTTACTTTCAGTAAGGATATTAATTATTTTCATTGAAGAGTATTACTTGTTTTTACTAAGAGTATTAGTTATATAATGTAAGGGTATTAGTTGGTTACACTAAAGGGTAATAGTTGTTATACTAAAAGGTATTGCAAAATGATTCATGTATGAACCAATTTCACTCTATACATACTCATAATCTTTTATTGTAGGTCATATAGTTCAGTTGTAATGATTAGGACTCTTAAATTATCTCGACTAAAACTATTTAGTATGTTATGCTCTTCAGTTATCGCAACTACATATTCATTTGTAATATGGTCATATGCGCTTCAATTATCACGATAAATACTCTTATGTTAACTTGACTAATACCCTTTAGTAATATAATTCACCATTCAGGTATCACAGCTAATACCCTTTGTAATGTTGGTCATACCTTTCAGTTATCCCGATTTATACTCTTAAGTAGTACATGTCATACACTTAAGTCAACACAACTACTATCATTTATAATGTTGGTCATGCCCTTTAGTTAACCCGACTAATATCCTTTAGTAATATAGGTCATACTCTTCAATTATCAAGACTAATACTTTTCAGTTATCACGATTAATACCATTTTGTAACGTAGGTCATACTCTTCAGTGATCATGACTAATACCCTTTTGTAATGTAGGTCATACCTTTCAGTAATCATGATTGATACTCTTTTCTAATGTAGGACATACTCTTTAGTTATAATGATTAATACCCTTCTGTAATGTGGGTTATAACCTTCAATTATCACGACTAATACTTATTTGTACGCTAAAAATAATATTTCATATGTCAAATTATTCACATTACATACAATAAAAAACTATAATTATGTATAAGTAATAATTCTTTGAATTTATAGAATTTATAGAATCTTTGTTAAAGTTAATTAAATCCAAGTAAATTTAAAAAATATTTGGATCCAAAATGTAAAAAAAAAAAAAAAAAAGTAAAAAGAAGTTAAAATGAAAAGGTAAAATAAATGGTGGAAGAATAAAGAAAAAAAAAGAGAGAAAAAAATGGGCTCAGGAATAGAAGAAAAAAAAATAGAGTTCATATGATCCATACTAACCCACTTAACATAATGCCAATATTTGCTATTATTTAAATGTGATTATATGATCGATCCATACTAACCCACTTAACATAATGCCGACCCACGAATTATATTATGGGTAAATGTATCCAAGTTTATTTATGAACATGATTCACTCTATACTTTGTCTTATAGGTATGTGTAGTATAGGGTATGTGTGGTGTGGAACTTGTTTATGGTGAAAATGGTTTACGGTTAATATTTTTTAAGCAGAATATCTAATATATTTTAGTAAAATAAATAATACCCAACTAATACTATATGAAAACAACAAATACTCTTTAAAACTAATAATACCACTTAGTAAAAATAACTAATACTCTTTAAAAAAAAAACTAATAATAACCTTCAACAAGTTGGGTGGACCATTGTCACATAATACATTGCCCATGGAGTATGTAATGCACACAAAGATATATCTAATGCAGATTAACGAGAAATTAGAAATTTAAACAAAGGCCTTGATTAGTGTTTCTCTAAAAAATATTAATTTTATTAACCGAAGAGTTTTAGTTTGTTTTGATAAATAACTAATATTTTTAAGTGAAAACAATTAATATTCTTTAATAAATAAAACTAATACTTTTTATTGTAAACAACTAATACTCTTTAATGATTCATGTATAATCCATTTTCACTCTATATTATGTCATGTCACATGGATTTGGATAGAGTTATATATATTATAAATCCAGTAGATTTATTATACAAATCTAGAAGATTTGATGTGGACATTACTAATGGAATTATAACCTAAATAGGCTTTAGACTTATGAAAGTGTGTGTGTGTTATAAAGTGCAGATGTTGTAACAAATGTTAAAGCAACTATTACAACAATCTGGTAAATCAGAATATAAAATGTGTACATCGGAAGACTTAAACACACAATTGCGAAATGGAATACTTTTTAACACAAACTATCTTAAATAGTTTGTGCTAGCCTTACGGCGAAACGTTCACTATAACAAAAGTAGTGATACAAAAGTTGTGTGAAGAATAAAATCGTTCACAACAGAAACAAGACTCGATATCACCTATCAAATCTAAATTGGCTAAGTGTATATCATAATACACCGTCAAAGTTGATCTCACACTATATCTATGATCTCACTATCTATGGATATAGGTTTGACCGCAAGTTATACGAGAAGAACTCTACTTCTAAGTATAACATAAATGTTGGAATAACTGCCCTATCACCTTTAAACTCAGGATCAACACTAGAGTAGGTGTACTCGTTTACTCCACACTTGGTACTGAAAACTTCGGCTTCTATTTATAGATGGAAGTCTTCAATCCGAAAATAACTTCTTCATGTAACCGCTCCATGATCTTCATGTAATCTCACGTCCTTATCTTTATTCCTGATATTTCTTGATGCAACCGCCTGATCTAGATTGTTCTAAAACGTCCTGGATAAGTCTGAATCGTGTAGGCCCTTGTAGATCCTTGTAGATCCTTCTGGAACCCGTAACTGCCCATGTTGCAACCAATGTTATGCAACATTCACTGCAACATTAAGTTTTCCAGAACCTTGTAGATCCTTCTAGATCTTCATTCTGCATGTTAAAACATCTAAAACAACATTTGATCATAAAGTGTTGGTTAATGAGAAGAAAGAGCAAATCCATGTTGTTTCAAAGTAAATAGTGAATACTTCACTACCAACAACATTAACAATCTCCCCCAATTTGACCTTTCTGCTACAACACACCTGATGTATATATTTCTCAATATATAAGTCAGTGATGTATGTACAATAGAGATCAACATCGTATTGTACACTTAGCATTTCACACTTGTGTAGCAAAACAACCAAAAAATAAGATGATCAACTGTAAGTTGAACAATCAAAATCAAGATGAAATAACAATAAGTTAATTTCACCAAAACAGAATGAACATTATCACATATGCTCATCAAACAACAAAATGAGTAACATAATGTTTACTCATTTAAATTACAACTTTCAAACTGAAATAAATCCTATCAATTCTAATATAATATCCTAACAACTAATACAATATTATCTTTCAGAAATAAAAAAACTTCCTATCAGAGCAAATTGAGCAAATTTCTAACAGAATAAACTTAATCAGAAACACAAATCAATCAAGAGTACTTAGAGGCATCACAAAAAAGAACTTGATATCAATGTATAAGATATACAGCTGCAGCTTCAAGCATCTTGCACTAAGCTCCCCCATAAATTGTGCTTCCTCCAGTCTCTAAAATATCTTCAAACTTTGGCAGAAATATCTGGCAGATCACCATACAGCTCTTCTTCCTCTGCTTCCTGGATATGAATTGTTGCAAGGTTTGCAACAACATCTTCAGCAGCATCAGGTCCAGTTGCAACAGCTTCATCAGCAACTGTCCTTCCTTCCTCAGCAACCTCAGCAGCAGGTTCAGCAGCATCATCCATCTCATGAATCTCAACTCCTCGAACAGCAGCAACTGGTACTCCCCCTGTTGTGGCAGAAAGTAGGTTTTCCCAATAGTTCTTTAGGAATTGGAGTTCATCTATAGAGTCCTGCAAATGCTTCAGTTGAGTTTGAATAAACTCACGTGAGATATGTAGGAAAGGAGCCGTAGAAGCAGGAATGCTGCTAGGTATGTTCCCAGCATTTTGTGCAGCATCTTGTGCAGGAGCAGGGTCAGGAACAAGTTGGTGTGGTTCTGCATCTTCTTCTTCAGCATTATCCTGCAGAGGTAAGTCTAACACTCTATTTCCAGACAGTAAATAATGAGATATACCCATCATATTGACTCTCCCCCTCAACAACTCATTCCTTCTGTGAACAAAGTTGTGACTCCGCAAATATCCATAAATCAGCACAGGGTAAGGCAGGTTGCCTTTCTCAGAGATCTTTCCAGCAAATTTCATCATGTGATGAAAAATAACCAAACCAAGGTTAAAGTTTTTCATCACACCAATTCTGTACATTAGTACAGCCTGATCTCTGGTCACCTTTATGGAATTTGTAGAGGGTATCCAGTTATACACCACCAGTTTGTGTAAAACTGAATACAGAGAGGTCAATGAGGCAACCAACATATTCTTTTTCCATTTTTTAACTCTACCTCCAGTCAGAACATTTATGATCTCATCCATATGAGGAACATCTTCCTCCTCAACATCCTCAACATGCAGAAACTGATTAATCAACTTAGGGGTAAAAGGAACATTTCTATCTCTAAATCTCACAGAACCATACCACCTAGAATTCCTTCTCGCATGATTCTTTCTCAAACAAGCATAAAATTCATACACCCAATCAGTGACAAATGCATCAGCAAAGGTAACAACATGCATTAAACTTCTTTCTTCCAAGTATCTAACTAGACCTTTAGACTCAAACTCATCAATGTTAATTTTTCTTTCAATTAACAAATTTCTCTTCCTTAGTCTTTCCAACTTTTGGTCTAGAGATTCATCATCATCATTATCAGAACTGACATGCTCAACAAAATGTTCAGATGCATTACCTTGATCAGAATCAGTTTTGGTTTTGTTTGAGCTACTTTCAGAATTGTTGTCATCAGCTTCAGATTCTGGTGCTGCTGCACTTGTTCCAGCACCACCAGCGGCATACTCAAACTTCCTCTTAGTCCTCATCTCAACTCTTGCTCTCCTCCTTAGTTCAAATATAGGTACATCACTCTCATCAGATTCTTCCTTCTCCTGGCTTTGAGAGTGATCAGTCTCTTTCTCAGATGAGTCTTTGGAACTTGACTCCTTTTCAGATTCAGAAAACACTCAAATAGGTCGAGTAGCAACATCTCCTTCATCATCTTTCTTCTTCCTTGCGGTTTCAGAATAGTTCACCCTTTTCTTTGCTCTACCCGATCTCCTCCTTGATTGAACAAGGCTCCTTTTCCTCTTGCCACCCTTTTTCTTCACACCTTTGGCTATTGGAGTAGGCTCAGAGTTCTCAGACATTGAAGAATTAGTTTTGGGTGATTCTTCTTTGTCTTCCTCTGACATCTCAACATCAGGGACCTCAGCATTAGGGCTTTTCTCCCTAGTTTCTTCAACAATAGTCTCCTTGGCAATGTCAGCATTCTCCATGGCTTGATCACCTGTTTCAACATCCTTTGAAACATTAGCAGTAGGGTTTTTGGCTTGGCTTGAGGATTGAGGAATTTCTGGTTGTATAGTCGAAGAAGGGCCTTTGATATGAACAGTAGGTGAAGGGTTTTGAGGTTGGTTCAGGTAGGATGCAACATCCACTTCAATAGAGCCAATGGTTAGCTTAGGAACCACAGGGCTTCCTTGAAGGCTCTGCGCAATGCCGCGTGCGATCGTCTCAAGCTGATCGACCGTGGCTTCATTTGGAATGTAGATATTGACAGGAAATGCTTGAACAGGGGTCAATGTAGTAGGAGGTGTTGTGCTCGATGATGGAGCAACAAAGGCAGCATTTGGATTTTGGTTTGAGGCCATTTCTGCAAGTAGATTTAGGTTTGAGTGTGGAGGAGTTGAAGGGTTTGCGCAAGATTTTGAACTGTGAGAGGTCTTCTTTTGATTTCCAGCCATTAAGTACTTAGTAAAAGCAAGTGAAATAAAATTTAAGTGAAATAACACTTAACCCTAGAATGCGAACACACAAATTTCAACACTTATAAGAAAAAATTCTGAACTTTACTCATATGCTAAAACACAGAAAATTAAACATAAGACATGAAGGATATATATATGAGAGAGTACGGAAGTTATTTTAAATTACCCACAAAAAGAATATTCTGGATTTTAAGAAGTTGAAACCACCCACTCCCCCATAAAAGATCGTGGGTTTTTCCAAAATAAAAATCCGAATTTTAATTAATTAAACACACAAAATTATGCACTACTTGAATAAAATTGAAAACATGGGTTATGCATGTGGAAATTAAAAATAAATTCCTGAAAAATCGGTCCATAACTTGACTTAGAAAATAAATACGAACTGCATATGATGTTGTATTCAAAATTAGAACACACACTTCAACATCGGTTTTAATATCCAATGTCGCACTTTTTATCAAACACTTTTAGCACTTTTTATTCACATTGATCCATCTTTTCAAGAGAGTGCATCGTAGCAGCGAACTCCGTGCCCCATAATTACTCAATGGATTTGTGACATATTGATATTTTACTAATCACCTTTTGAAAAGAAGACATCGTAGTAGCGAACTCCGTGCTCCATAGTTACTCAGTGAATTAGTTACATCTTGATGTGCTTTTTCAAAAACTTATTATGCGTTTGAGAAGAGTGATTCCTCTTTATTTTTACACAACAAACATACTTAGTCCAGATTTATTTTACAAAGAAATTATGAAACAAAATATAAGAACAAGCTTTAATTAGAACATGCAAATACCCTGATGTTGTTATAGATGTTTTAACAAACATAACAACATCCGCTTCTCAGTTACTCAGATTGTGCACATACCAAGAGATTTCCTCAAGAATGAGAATCTCTCATGGTCTAATGCTTTAGTAAACACATCAACAAATTGATTTTCAGTGGGTATGTATTCTAACTTCACAATATTCTTTTCTACAAGATCCCTTATGAAATGATGTCTAATACTTATGTGTTTAGTAAGTGAGTGTTGAACTGGATTTTTCGAAATGTTGATAGCACTAGTGTTATCACAGAATACAGTTAAAGTGTCACTCTCTAAACCTTAATCACTAAACAATTTACTCAACCAAAGAAGTTATGTACAACAACTTCCTGCAGCAATGTACTCAGATTCTGCAGTAGATTGTGATACACAATTTTGCTTTCTACTATGCCATGAAATCAAATTGTTACCCATGTAAAAGCAACCACCACTCGTGCTTTTCCTATCATCAATGTCACCAGCCTAGTCAGCATCACTATATCCAACAAGTGTACTGCTTGTGTCTTTGGTATACCATATACCAAGATCTGTAGTACCAGCCACATATCTTATGATTCTCTTGACTGCATTCAAATGAGACTCTTTGGGACAAGTTTGGTACCTAGCACAAACACAAACACTATACATAATATCAGGCCTGCTTGATGTTAAGTACAGAAGACTACCTATCATGGATCTATACAAAGTTGGATCAACATCTTGACCAACAGTGTCTTTACACAACTTTTGTGTAGATCCCATAGGAGTTTTCATGACTTTTGAGCTTTCTAAACCAAACCTTTTCACTAAATTCTTTGCATACTTACTCTGAGAGAAGAAAATACCTTTGTCAGTTTGTTTGATTTGAAGTCCTAGAAAGTAATTCAAATCACCTACCATGCTCATCTCAAATGTTGTTGTCATTGCTTCAACAAACTTGTTTAACATAATGTTACAAGTTGAACAAAAAATAATGTCATCAACATATATTTGAGCTATTAATAAGTCTTCTCCAGAAATTTTAATGAACAAGGTTCTATCAGCCTCTCCTCTTATGAAACCAAATTGCAACAGAAAGTCAGTAAGTTTACCATACCAAGCTCTAGGAGCTTGTTTGAGACCATACAAGACTTTCTTTAGTTTGTACACATGATCAGGATACTGTGGGTTTTCAAAACCTTTAGGTTGTTCAACAAATGCATCTTCAATTAATATGCCATTCAGAAATGCAGCTTTTATATCCATTTAATGAAGATTAATGTTAATGTAACATGCAATTGCTAGTAACAATCTAATGGACTCTATCCTAGCAACAGGTGCAAATGTTTCATCAAAATCAATACCTTCAACTTGAGTGTAACCTTGTGCAACTAATCTAGCTTTGTTCCTAATTATGTTACCAGACTCGTCAGTTTTATTTTTAAAGATCCATTTAGTTCCAATGACATTGACATTATCAGGTCTTGGAACTAATGACCAAACACCATTCCTCTCAAACTGATTAAGTTCCTCATGCATAACATTAATCCAATTTTCATCTTTTAATGCTTCTGTAACATTGTTAGGTTCAATTTCAGAATAGTAACATTGAGCATTCACAATATTGCATATTGAAGACATGCACACAGACCTTACCATATCAACACGATTTGCACTTACTCTCCTTCTTGTTTGAACATCAACTGAAGCATCTCCAATGATCTGATTCGAAGGATGACTTTTTGTAATCCAAGTAGCTGGACTCTTCTTTGGGGTATTCTGATTGTTCTGTGAAGTATCAACTGAATCTACAGGGGATGTTGAACCAGATGCTGTAACATTTGGTGTAACATTCTCTGTTTTCAGTGATTCTTTTGGAACATTAGTAACTTCAGTCACATCTTCAGTGTCATTTCCATCTATCAGATTCCTGTCATCATAAAAAACAACATTCACAGATTTTTGAACAGTGTTAGTTCTAAGGTTATAGACTCTATATGTTTTGCTATTTCTAGAATAACCTAAGAAAAAACCTTTCATTCAGAATGTAACACACACAACAAAAAACATGAAAATATTTCACATTCGGTTTCTTATTGTTCAAGATCTCATATGGGGTTTTGTTGCTTCCAAATCTAAAATAAACTCTATTAGCAATATGGCATGCTGTATTCAATGCTTCAGCCCAAAATTTCTTTGCTAGATTTTTTGAAGTAAGCATTACTCTTGCCATTTCTTGAAGAGTTCTATTTTTCCTTTCAGCTATCCCATTTTGTTGTGGAGTTTTAGGAGAAGAAAACTCTTGGACAATTCCTTTCTTATTACAGAATTCTGAAAACATGCTATTTTCAAATTCTCTACCATGATCAGACCTAATCCTGCTTACTTTCAAGTTGAAAACAGTTTTAAATCTTTTGTAAAGAATTTTAAAAACATCAAATGTTTCAGATTTCTCTCTTAAGAACTCAATCCAGGTAAACCTAGAGTAATCATCTACCACAACCAGTGAATATTTCTTACCACCAATGCTTTCAGTTTCCATAGGACCCATAAGATCCATATGCAGTAATTCAAAACAACAACGTGTCATGCAATGTGATAACATTTTATGCGACACTATTACCTGCTTACCTTTTTGGCATGAACCGCATACAGTAGGTGTGACAATCTTCAGTTTAGGTAAACCTCTCACTGCTTCAGACTTAATCAATTTTTGCATGAATCTATAATTTGCATGTCCAAGTCTTTGATGCCATAGGACATTATCATCACAATTTGACAAATGACATACTTTGTTTGTTCCAATTAGATAACAATTATCAGCTGACCTATTTCCAGTCATTAGACACTTATTATCCTTGTTTAGAACATAGCATGAATCTTTATCAAATTCAACATGCAAATTGTCATCACATAGTTGACTTATACTAAGAATATTAGCAAGTAAACCATCAACATGCAAAACATTCTTAAGTTTAGGAAAACCTTCAACATTTAAGGTCCCCTTTCCAATGATTTTACCTTTTGATCCACCACCATATGTAACAGTTCCACCATTACAAGGTTCATAGTCAGATAAGTAGTTAACATGACCAGTCATATGTCTAGAACAACCACTATCAAAGTACCATAGATCAGGAACACATGCTTTCAGAGAAGTTTGAACAACATTACAAGTAGCATGTTTTTTTTTTTCTTAGCAGATTTTGACCAGTGTTTCTTAGAATGTGAAGACATTTCAGACAACACTCTTTGAATTTCCAGATCTCTTTTCATCTTTTGACAGTAAGGATGAATATGACCAATTTCAGAACAATAGTGACATACATACTTCCTAACAGGTTTTTCAATCACATGTACTTTTGTCTCAGCAAAATGTTCAGTTTTTCCCTTGACAAATTTTACAGGATTATTCACAAGTTTAGAAGTAGTCTCACCACAATAGCCTAAACTATGTTTACTAGACTGTCAAGTAGTAAAATAATCACTCACAATGGAAGAGCTTTTAGAAAACTTCTTAAAACTTAAGGTAGAATTTTTTAATTCTTCCTTTAGCTTAGAAATTTCTAAATCCTTCCTTGTTAGAATGACTTCTAACTTTGTCACAGTCTCTCTGAGATCATCATTCTCTTTGGCTATACTTGAATCATCATTCCTTATGTCATTAGAACCTGTCTCATCAACACACCCATTAAAACAGTTCAAATCTGAATGATTTTTGACAAATGTTGTTTCTGATGTTATAACATTAGAAACAACATCAGTGTCTAAATCATCCAGATCATCATCTAAAGAATCATCATAATCAATTCTTGCAGAAAAAGCTAATTCCTCATCTTTAGAACCTTCAGGTTCATCATCATCTGAGTCATCACTAAAGGTAACATTAAAATTTAGTTTATGTCTTAACCTGGTATTTGCACACTCATTTGCATAGTGTCCAAATCCAGTACATGCATCACATCTAACTGATTTTCTAAATTCAGGATCATACCTTGATTTATTACCTCTGAATTGCCTTGATTGATTCTGATCCTTCATTTTCTCTGGATCTGATGGTGTGTTGTTGAAAGGAGTCCTCTGTTGGACATTTCCTCTGGATCTGTTCAGTTTCATCTTCAGGTAGGAATTGAACTTCTTTGTAAGGAGGGCAATGTGTTCAGGAGTGTTGTAACATTGGTCTAAAACATCTTCATCAGATTCAACCTCAGTCACAAAGGGCTGATTTTCAGTGTTAGAAGATGTTTCACCTTTGAAAACAACAACCTTCTTTCCTTCATTTGTATCATCAGATTGAGTTGTGTTCATCTCATATGTTTTGAGAATACTTACAAGCTCATTCTGACTCAAAGTGTCAGTGTCCTTGGCTTCTTCAATAGCACAAATTTTTGCATCGAACCGTTTAGGAACATATCGCAAAATTTTGTGTACAACTCGTACATTGGAAATAGGATTACCAAGTGCGTGTGATTCGTTGACAATTTCACTCAGCCTTTCATTGTAAGCCGTGATCGTCTCATCATCCTTCATCCTTAGATTCTCAAACTTGGTCCCAAGCATTCGAAGTTTGGTCCTTCGAACACTTCCACTTCATTCGCAATGTTTCTGAAGCCTCTCCCATGCATCTTTAGCCGTGGTACATGTTGATATAATCTTGAACATAGATACATCAACAGAGGTAAAGACAGCATTGCGAGCTTTGGAATTGTAGCTTGCCGTCGTGGTCTCCTCATTTGTCCATTCAATCTCCCGTTTAACTCTTGTCTCACCATCATCATCTGCTTGATTTCTGGGCCATTCCCAGCCGGTCAGAACACTTCTCCAAGCACGTTCATCAATTAACTTGATGTACATACACATCTTAGGTTTCCAATAGGCATAGTTGTTTCCATCTAGTATGGGAGGCCTAAGTGGGGTGTTTACAGGATATTCCATAGTAAAAGACACACTTAAAAACTCAGGATCTAAACTTAGTATATTAAGTTTATGGCTCTGGTGCCAATTGAAGATTCAAGTGGTATGATATCAGATTGCTCTGATACCAATTGAAAGTGTGCGTGTGTTATAAAATACAGATGTTGTAACAAATGTTAAAGCAACTATTACAATAATCTGGTAAATCAGAATATAAAACGTGTACAACGGAAGACTTAAACACACAATTGCGAAAGGGAATACTTTTTAACACAAACTATCTTAAATAGTTTGTGCTAGCCTTACGACGAAATATTCACTATAACAAAAGTAGTGATACAAAAGTTGTGTGAAGAATAAAATCGTGCACAATGGAAACAAGACTCGATATCACCTATCAAATCTAAATTGGCTAAGTGTATATCATAATACACCGTCAAAGTTGATCTCACACTATATCTATGATCTCACTATCTATGGATATAGGTTTGACCGCAAGTTATACGAGAAGAACTCTACTTCTAAGTATAACATAAATATTGGAATAACTGCTCTATCACCTTTAAACTCAGGATCAACACTAGAGTAGGTGTACTCGTTTACTCCACACTTGGTACTGAAAACTTCGGCTTCTATTTATAGATGGAAGTCTTCAATCCGAAAATAACTTCTTCATGTAACCGCTCCATGATCTTCATGTAATCTCACGTCCTTATCCTTATTCCTGATATTTCTTGATGCAACCGCCTGATCTAGATTGTTCTAAAACATCCTGGATAAGTCTGAATCGTGTAGGCCCTTGTAGATCCTTGTAGATCCTTCTGGAACCCGTAACTGCCCATGTTGCAACCAATGTTATGCAACATTCACTGCAACATTAAGTTTTCCAGAACCTTGTAGATCCTTCTAGATCTTCATCCTGCATGTTAAAACATCTAAGACAACATTTGATCATAAAGTGTTGGTTAATGAGAAGAAAGGTCAAATTCATGTTGTTTCAAAGTAAATAGTGAATACTTCACTACCAACAACATTAACAACTTAGATTAGGGTTTCTCTATTATAAATAGACAAAGTATAGAGTGAAACTAGTTTATACATAAATCCATGAAGGGTATTAGTTGTTTCACTGAAGAGTCTTAGTTCATTTTCACTCTATACATACTCTTATAAATAGACATATGTACTCAGTATTGTATACACACGCATACACAGATATATTAGTTAAAACTCCTTGCTTGGTACGCCCCAGACGTAGTCATTATCGACGGATTGGGTAAACAAACATGTGTCTCTATTTTGCGCTTATGATTTGCAACAATATAAACACAATATTCTGCTAAATAGAGATAATCATTAATTTCTCGCCAAAATCGCATAGATTAATAGAAACTTTTAAGTTTTTCCAATTCAAATTTTAAATTACAATAATTTTTCCCTTCAAATACATTTTCAACGTCATACATCATTTATTTTACAATCTTTAATTTGACAACTATAGTGTATATATAAAAATTAATTTTCAAAGCTAACATGTGATCTTATTTGGGTTTGAAGTACTGTTTATTAGTATTACTATCTCCGTTTCATAATACTTTGCATAGCTATTATTTCATTCGTGTTTTCGCGAGCGAGTTTTTTATTAGTATTTGAAATGATAAAGTAATTTTCAAATTACTTTATAATAGGGGAGAGGTAAATCTATCATTACCCTATCTTAAAAATTATTTTGTCATTTCAAATACTAATAAACAACTCGTTCGCTAAAATACGAAGATAAAATAATTGTGAAAAGTGTTTGAGGATGGAGGGAGTATTTTTACATGTCTCACAGTATACCATTCAAATAAAATAATTTTCAATATACTATTGTGCATAGCAACGCAAAATAATTTCTAGTGTAAAGTAATGTATGATAAACAATTTTGAGATGACTATGTATTGTAATTATATTTGAATTGATTCAAGTTATTCCTTTATACTTTTCAACAAGTAATAAATTATTATGAAATTAATCTCAATATAAAGTGAAAGTGTATTAAAGCAAAGAAAATAAAATTTATCCAAATTTTCTTTTAATGTTGACTAAAAGGATCATTACAATCATAATTCAATAAGTATATCATAGATCCACACATTGAAAGTTACAGATTTATAATTTTTTTTAAAACATTGATAGTGTTGTATTTGCGTGATTAACTTTGAAGATAACAAACATAATTGAGTTGTTCACGTGTAAAATATGGTTTGGGAGGATACAATATCATAGACGGACACAATTGTGCTTGACTTTTTATTTTTTTTAATCATCAATTCATCATAGTGAAGCATAACATCTCTCAAGTACCAACTGCTGATAATGAAATGATTTTTGATTGAAGATTATGTTTTCGACATTGTTGTTGGTTTAGTTGTACAAAATTGGATGACAATAGGAAAATTTCGTAGATAAATCACAAAATATTGCATTTTAAAGAAATATCACAATTTTTCTCTAATATTAAAACATAATCTATCATTTTTATGATATTTGTATCGTTGTTCAATAATATAATTAAGAGTGATGTTATCAGCCGAAGAGTTTAACCTATCTAAATCCTGGTAGTAATCACATTATTAACACCATAAAATTAGCAATCAACGATCAACCTCAATTCAAGAGAGCGAAGTTCATCGGCCAAAACATTGATCGACAGGCGAAGAGAAATAAGCTGGAGAATAAAGGACAAGCCAAGAAGATGAAGCATCAGACCAGAGATGATCCACATAAGTCAGAGGTTGATCGACTACAAATAATGCAGCCAAATTACTTACTTATGCCATAATCCACTAATATTAAGGGCATGACACGTGTCTTAACACTTACCATGAACCTAATGTACATAGATTAGAAAAGAGATACCCCTACTTGTTTGTACCACTAAATTCATCAAATAAAGAGTTACAAACTCAGTTTACTTGCACATATATGCATAATTTCCCTCTCTTATTATTCTCCTAAATATTTGATATGAAACACAGTTATTTGTTAGATGATCTTGCCAAGTGAAGTCTTAGTCACATAAATTAATTATTGTACACAAGATTATCAACAAGTGAGTTTCATGTTCACCAGGTGTATCATATAATTCAAGTGCATTTTTTTTTACTATTATTGAAAAGTTATCCTGTTATTACTGAAACTGTCCTTATTAAATGCAAGACATCTAATATGTAATTATTTATTTAAAATATAATTTATAAATTCATATGGCATAGTAGTTTTCGGACATTATACAGAAATAAATAGACATACATGTATTATGCGTATCAGTATAATGCGTATATCTAATATTCTTCATCAACCCTGCACCTCGTCACATGTTATACCGAGGTTAAAATATGTACCAATGAAATAATTAAGTTAGTCCCCACATAATACAATATACGGTTTTTGTTGTCAGTAAAAAGAATTTCATTCAACAAATGAGTACAAGAAATACTCAAAACAATTACAAAATTACAAGAATTAGCAATCTAAAACAATCCTTGAATTTACATATTAATCACTAAACAAAAGATTAGAGCACCCAACTTTCTTCACGTAAATCTAACTGCAAAATTTAAATTTGACATCTTTAACTATCCTATCAACCAAGAAAGCAATACTACTACTTATGTAGTCTATTATTAATATGTTTGGTTCAAGTCATTTTGTTGTGATTTTGATTGAATAATACGCATAATATCATGTTATAATAATTTCTAAAATTTAATGTTGAATTTAAAATTTTTTTAATAAAATTTTCATTATTTTTCTAATTATTTTTTTGCTATATCAATATAATTATTGATATTTTTATAAAATAAAGATTGTGACGACGATATTTTCATCTTTGGTTATGACCCATCATATTTTGGTTAATCTTCTTTAGAATTATTATTATTGGGACACCCATGTTTAGAAGTGACGATGATTAAAAATGGGAACATGTACCATATTTTTGGAATTGTTTTACTGAACTCCTCTAATATGAATTCGTAAATTCACCCCAATATAATATTACTATTTGATGAGATGAATAATATCATTCAAATATATGCATGGTATAATTGGTTTCAAGTAATACCATTTATTAAAATAAATAATACTCCCTCTGTTCCAAATTAGTTTTCATAATTGATTTTTTGAGACTTTAATATGAGAATTGATTTGCACTCCCTCCGTCCATGAAATATAGTCCTGATTGTCTTATTTGACTGTCCATGAAATATAGTCATGTTGCCTAAAATGGAAATAATAAACTTTATCTACATTTTTCAACATACACATATAACATTTTTAAAATAATTTATTTTATACTTGATGTGACACAATATTCTTAGTTTTTACTTATTATATCAACTTTCTTAATAACCGTGTATAAAGCAACATGACTATATTTCATGGACGGGGGGAGTACTATTTAAATGGATAAAATAATTTTTTTTATGATGGAATATTATTCAATTTAAGTGAATGAAACAAATCAAATGCATTTTTGTGCGTAATTATTAATGAATGAAATGTAATTTAAAAGTTTTTGTAAGTGATGAATAATGCACTGTAAAAATTAATCTGGAACAGAGGGAATACTACTTAGTGAAATAAATAATATCATTAAAAAATAGTGTGTGATGCAAATAATGTGTGTAAGAATTCGCTAAATAGTTAACTATAAATCTTGTTAATAAAGCAATAATTTCCTCAATATATTAAATAAAGAATAAGTACAGATTTATGTGATTAATGTGTAAGTAGTCTCGTACAATAAACCACTTTCATATCATGACAAAGTGTAGAGTGAAACTGATTCATACGTGAACTATTGAAGAATATTAATTATTTTCACTGAAAAATATTAATTGTTTAGTAAAAAAAAAACTAATACTCTTCAGTATAAATAACTCATACCCTTCAATACTCTTTAGTGAAAACAATTAATACTCTTAAATGGTTCATGTATGAATCAATTTCACTCTATAAATACTCTCATATTATAAGATATAAGATGTACTATTGATAATTGAGTATGTATACTTATGAAACTTGTTTAGAGTGAAATTGTTTGCCACTAATATTTTTTAATAGAATAATTAATTTTTTTTGGTAAAATAATTAATACTCTTTAATAAAAATAATTAATAATCTTTAAAATTAATATTTATAAGTGAATACAACTAATATCCATTAATGAAATAATTAACATCCTTCAAATAAATTTTATGACGATATTGTTGACACAATTCTTTGCTTACTATCAAAGATATAGTTAAATAGTTAGAAAAGTGTTAATCCACTTGTAAAGTTGTTAAGATAAGTTAATTTTTCAGTTATAAGGTAGTTGAAGTATTTTAACTTCTATAAATACATCACAGCACACTATCTTGTAATTCACTTTAGTTATTATACATTCAATATGAAAAGTATTACTTTAAGTTCAATATGGTATCAGAGCCTGATAAAAATTAAAAAGAAAAAAAAAATTGCCTACTAAAAGGGGGCTATTTGAGGGAATCCTTTTCTACTTTTCTTGCGCGGTGAGACAAACATCTCCATGCTATTTATCTGGTAAGAAAATATACAACCAAAAAAATGTTATTTTAGTTATTTTTTAAAATTTATATAAGCACAATTAAGAAAAAGGGAAAGAATTATATAAACGATAAACGTAAAATTCGTTTTAAATCAGACTAATGTCATGTTTCATGATGCAAATGATCAAATTATGGCCCGTGATTTAGTTGTTAACATTTTAATGATAAATGGAAAGCTCCTAAACTATCTGACTTTTATCTAGAAATATTTCTAATTTTTTTTTTTAAGTTTTAAAACTATCTAATTCTTGTTTAATAAGACCACTGATTAATAAAAATTCGCGAATTTTGTTGAGTCAGGCTAATGATTTTGTTAAAATATGATGAATCAATCAACTACAATGTTATTGTATTCACATGACATTTAACATCAAATTCCAACAACAAAAAAAAAGTTTTACTTTTATATATGATCAAAAAGTAGTATCATGAAATACGAATTATATATTTTAATAGCTTTTTAAAATAAATAATACTCCGGTCGGAGACTTTATGAAATTAACGAGAAATGTATAATTCAAAGGTTTAAAAAAAATAGTTTAAAAACCTTTACTAAATATATAAAAAAAAAATGCATTATGCTAAATATATAATACCAACCGCTACAAGAAAATTAATTTTAGTGACAAAAATTATGTAATGTTCAATCAGTATTAATAGGGAGGATTTGATTGTCAATTAAAGATATGATTCTTAAATATCATATCTCTGCATATATTTTAGGAGATTTGTTTTCCATGTATATAGGTTCATTTCCTTGTAATTCTGCTGTACAATTATTTTAAATACTGAGAATACACATCACCAAATCAAGTGGTGAAATTATTCATCTTGTCATGGTATCAGCTAATTAACGCTGAAAACCCTAACTCTTCCTTCTCTCTCTTTCTTTTCGTTTCGGTTCTCGCCGTCTCTCTCTGTTTCTTTTCTTCTCCTACAATGGCTTCGAATAACAATCCAGATGTTATTCCACTCGCCACCTTATTCCATATGGTCACAATTCGCCTTTCTTCCACTAATTATCTCCTCTGGAAGAGTCAAATATTGCCGGCTATGAAGTGCGACAATCTATCTTCACTCGTGGATGGATCTGATGTCCTGCCATCTCCGACCATCACGAACTCTTCCAACAACGAAGTCGTTAATCCAGCGTTCCCAGTTTGGTCCAGACGTCACGATAGAGCCCTTAGCCTTCTTCTTTCTTCTCTCACGGAGGAGGCTATGTCCGAGGTCATCGGATTGACATCGGCAAGGGACGTTTGGCTAGCCCTCGAAGCGGCTTTCAACCCGTCTTCCCCTTCTCACGCACAACAACTTCGTGATGAGTTGCAATTCCTCAAGCGTGGGGATTCCTCCGTCATGGATTACAGTCGTCGTTTCACCTCGTTATGCCATCAGTTGTCCTCCATCGGCCATGTTGTTCCTGACCCAGAAAAAGCTCGTTGGTTCCTATGCGGATTGGGTCCGCAATTCCGGGTTTTCACCGAAATCCGCCTGGCTGAAAGCCCGTTGCCATCTCTCCGTGGTTTAATCAGCCAAGCCAAAGACCACGAACTCCGGGATAGAGCCATGGACATCGCCGAGGTTCCGCCGCCGTCTGCGGCTTTTTACGCCAGCAAAACTCCTGGTCGTGTGACTTGAAGCGAAAATACTAACTTCTACTAGTCGCTTCCCCGCAAGCGGACGGGTTCACTGTAGTATGAGTAAGTATAATGACCAAGTATTATTGAACCCAAGGGATGAAGTGTATGCAAATAGATCCCTGAAGATCTACACGTCGTAGTTAATATGAGTGAAATATTTTTGGATTTTTTTGGAAAGATTAATTAAAACTAAAATAAACTAATTAAACTTAAATACTAAAGAAGACGAATTAACTAAGGTTTGTATTCAAATGAGTGATGGTGATGCTTAGGATAGGAATCCCTACGTATACTAACGGAGCAGGTACATAATCAAAATAACCGTGACGCGCAAGAAATAACCTAAGTAAAAGAATGCAAGGTGAAAGCTCAAGATTCTAAACCCTAATACTTTACCCTAACACTCGACTTCACTAATCCACTAACAAGTTAATAGATTGTGCTTAATTAATGAGACCCTAATTTAACTAAGGTGATCCGGTCGTCCTCCTTCGCTAAACTGGTAGATGAATTAACCCTTTCTAAACCCTCTAGTTAAGTCTACTCGTTGTTAAAGAGTGATACGGTCGTCCTCTCTCTAACACTTTTCGAACGAAATTCAAAAGTAAAGTTAAGATTAATTTTAAGAATTCATTAATTAAGAGAATTAAAACCTAACGTCACAAGTTACCCTAATTACGTACCCACAACCTACTTCTACGAGTTCATCCTACCCCAAGCATGCAAGGGTTCTAGCCTAACATGGTGGTTTGAATAATAAAAACAATCACAAGAACAATAAACATATGCATAATTGAATTAACTAATAAAATCAAGAACATAAACAAAAGAACAAATTAAAGTCTCCAAAGAAATCTATATAAATCTGAAAAACTAGGTTTAATCGTCTCAAAGAGTAAAGAAAGAAAGAATTAATCTAATACGTTACTAAAACTAAGAATTCGTAAATTAAAACCTCGATTACAACGTATAAAATTCTTCAAAACTCCTCCCCAAACTTTCTCCTCGCTCAAAGTATGTAAAAATATGTGTTGGTATGTTGTTATCCTCCAAAATGAGTTTGGAATGAGTATATATAAGTGTCGGGGCGAACTGGAAACTCATGGGCCGAAAAACGAATTCGGAGGCAAAAAATAGGAAAGTGCTCGAGCAGCTCGAGAAGGGGCGCTCGAGCATGTAGCTCGAGTGGTGCAATCGGTCGAGCGCTGGCGCTCGAGTGCTCTCGCTCGAGTGGTTTTCGGCTGCTGTACACTTGTTCGTAAAATCTTCATATCTTCTCAACCGGGAGTCCGTTTTGACCGATTCAAAGTCCTACAAACTCCTCTTTTCGCCCTATATCCATCTATGAAAACCAAATAGACAAATTAATGAGTTTATAAAAATGATACTCAATTGACTCCAAACACTCATAAAAAACACTCAAAACATGGGCAAATCGGGCACCAAAACATAACAATTTCACGCCTAATCAACCTCCCCAAACTTACCATATTGCTTGTCCTCAAGCAATGAAATAATAAGTCAAGTGAAATTGTTAGGAATGAGTCAAAGAATCAAATCATGCAAGCAAATGAACTCGAGCTTCAAAGATCAATCCCACGTAGACTTACTCACTTTCCTTCATCATACTCATGCAACAATAACAAGAAACACCAAGATCAAATATGGATGTGCACTCAACTATGTGTTTCACTCCCTCACAAGTGTATATCAATGATCAAGGGACTCACTCAAATAATCAATCACTCATATCGGCAGCCATAGACTTGTAAGCACTCTCAACTCCGACCATACTCTAGAAATCAATGCCGAATCAAAAAGGACTTTTCTCAAGGTTGTAATGTAGACTCTTTGGACAGGTGGGATAACAATATGGGTAAAGTGACTCAAGTGAATGGAGAATAGAAAATCAAACTTTGGTACTTCGAGATTAGGAACAGACTTCTTCAAATATTTTCAATCAACACATTTTCAATTCCACTACTCTCAACACTTCCATTTTTTCTTTCTCACTATTTTCACTTTTTCAATCACTCAACTCTTTTTTTTTTCTCTTTTTTTTTTCACAACACACATGAGCTCATATTTTCTTTTGCTCATTCTCAAATTTTTGGTCTTTCCCACAACTCAAAACTTCATCACACCCTTCTTTTATCACATCTCAACCATCATAATTCCTTTTCTCAACTCAACTCAATCCCTTCAACATTCACACTTTTCCTATTCTCCACTCAAATTGGGATAAAAAGGCTTAGGAACTTGGAATAGTGTTTAAATGTGCTAGCAAATGAATTAGGCTTAAGGCTCAAAGGGGCTAACAAGGGACAAATATCCATGGTAAGGAAAATTTAGGCTAAGTGACTCAATCAAAACAAAGATGGCCTAAGATCACATTCGGCATATCAAACTAGACACAATCAAGAACCAAGAGCACACACAAGTTCTAGCATCCTCTAAGGTGACGATCCACTCACAAACGAAGAGATTAAGTCATGCATCAAAATCTCATAAGGCTCAAAACTCACAGCTTTCACATCCATGCTAGTCCTAGTGAATTCTCACTCTCATCACATAAGTACTCAAAAGAAAAATTCACAAGCATACAAGTTCCTTCTCAAATCAACTCTAGCTCAACTACTCACACAAAAGAGTCCCTAACTCAAATCCACAAATCACCTTACTCATCAAATCATACTCGAAGATAGCAATCGACAAGCATAAGATGATTGATAGACATGAAATATGCAATAGCGACTCAGATCAAAATCACCCCGAGGAGCATCTCAAGACACCAAATGACCAAACACACTCAAAGTTAAGGGGTGCTCCGGTGCAATGTAACAAGAAATATAAAAGACACCACCCCCCAAACTTCGACCTTGCGAAGAGGTCTAAGTTTGGGGTTGTGGGTTACCTCAACCAAACACTTTAGTTTCTCTCAACAACGTGTCACACTCCCTTGCTTGAGTTCCTCCCTTTCGAGTACTCCATGATTCCTCTATTCTCTCGAGACAAGCCTACAAAATAACTCTCAAATACGAGGTTAAAACTTACGATTCAACAACACCCTAATAACATAAAATTCAAATAACTAAAAACACTCAAAAGCAAGTAAAAATGGGTTACCTCCCATTCTGCGCTATTTTTAAGGTCCTCATGCCGGACCGAGCTCAAAGGAGCTTATGGGACATCATACTCAAATTTACCTCCCATACTCTCATAAGAGTGGTGCTTGCATGTCTTTCCTTGATGCCCCTCCATCATGAGCTCTTTTGCTTCCTTCTCATCCCCAAGTGTTATGGGTCTCAACTCCTTCTCACCTTTATCTGGAGGAGTCTTACCAAACTGGTTCTTGAATTTGGACTTTTTCTTCTTAACTCCTCCTTTCCCTTCCAACTGGATCATGTCCAACTTTTTCACTTCTTCCTCCTTCGACTTCTTCCCTTTATCCCTATCAAAATAAGTCAGATGATAATGCTCATGGGTTAACTCATCAAGTGAAGGATTAACGAAATCATGAACATGAGAAAGATTAGAGATAGGAGGTGTGTCTTCAACACTAGGATCAATTGCATCCATGCAATACAAACTCTCATCCTCCTTCGGGTGCTTCATGGCTTCATATAGGGAAATCTTCACTTCTTGATCATCAACCTTCAACGTAATCTTCCCATTCGCTAGCACCATCCCTGCCGTAGCTAAGAACGGTCTTCCCAAGATCAGGGGCACATGCTCATCTTCCTCCATTTCGAGCACTACAAAGTCGGCTGAAAAAATGTGATCTCCAACTCTCACGAGGACGTCTTCAACCACACCTTGAGGTCAAGTAATAGACCGGTCGGCTAGTTGAAGCATCATCATTGTGGGTTGAAGTTCTCCACCTTCCAACTTCTTGAACAACGAAAGAGGCATCAAATTTATGCTCGCTCCGAGGTCACACAACACTCCCTTCTTGATCCCGTTCCCGATATCACAAAGAATGGTGAAGCTCCCGGGATCCTTCAGCATTGGAGGAAGCGCCTTGTGCACTAATGCACTCACCTCATGGTTCAGCTGCACCAACTTCGGCTCATCCACTCGCCGTTTTTTCGAGATCAAATCCTTCAAAAACTTTGCATAATTGGGCATCTGTTCCAAAGCATCATAAAAAGGGATATTAATATGCAATTGTTTAAACACATCAAGGAATTTAGCGAATTTCTCATCAAGCTTCTTTTTCATGAAGCGTTGTGGATATGGGACGGGTATCACAGATTTGGGTACCCCCCATTCATCTTTCTCGGTCTCTTTCACTTTCTCCCTTGCTTCCTTTGCCTTCTTTCACTTAGGAACTCTCTCAACCTTCTCAATGCCTTCCTCTTCAAGCTCTTTGCTCGCTTGAGTGCTTTCACCCTCATCCTTCTTCTCAACTCTCATCTCTTCAATCTCATCTCTATCTTGGGGCGTCTCAGAATCAGCAGGCATCTGAGGACCTTCATAGTTGGTTCCACTTCTTAACTGGATAGCCTTGCAATGCTCTTTCGGGTTCCCCTCCGGCATGGAAGGATACTTACCAGACTCTCTATTCAATGATTTTGCAATTTGGCTTATCTGGAACTCTATTGAGGTGAACCGCCTATTGTTCTCTTGTTGAATTCGATTCAGCTCTACATCTCTCTTTTGGAGTTCTTGATCACGCTGATCACCTTTCTTATGCAACTCCTTCACATCGTACTCCAAAGAGGACAGTCTCTTGCTACCTTCCTCCACCTTCTGAAGGATAGCTCTCAACATCTCCTCAGTTGAGGAACCGCCTTCTCCACCCGGAGGTTTTGAACCTGGAGCCACGCCTGGAGGAACTGTAATACCCGCCTTCGGGTTAGCATATGAAAAGTTCTCGTTCTTCTTCCATTGGTTCTGAGGAAGCTGCTGGCCTCCTTGGTACCCTTGTGTGTTCCTCCATTGATTTTGAGGCGGTTGTGGACCTGGAGGTACAAATGGTTGGCCATAAGAAGACCTTCCTTGAAAATTTCAACCTTGTGGATACCCATTCTGATTGTAATAAGGACCTCCTATATAATTTACTACTTCTTGCTGACCTGTGGGCTTGTCCTCATGCTCATTCTCTGCTGCATTCCCTCCAACCATATTCTTCCCCAACTCAAGGTTGTTAATCTTTTCCATCATGACCATCAACAGCCTTCTCGTTCCTTCACCTTTCTCAACCTGATGAACTCTTTGGAAATCTACGTCCACATTCCAAGCCCCGGCATTCGTGACAATGTTGTCCACGATCTCTCTACACCTCACTATTCCTTGATTCAGGAATGATCCACTAGCACAGGCATCTAGATGGTCTTGCCCAACCTTGTTGGCACCACTATAGAAAAATGCCATGACATCTCCCTCATTGTACCCGTGCTGCGGGCACTCTATCAACATATTTGAGTATCTCTCCCACGCTTGACGTAGGTCCTCTTCTTGCTTCTGGCGGAAGGAAGAGATCTCAATCCTTGCTTTGATCGTTCTGGATGGAGGGTAGAATCACTCGAGGAACAGACGCTCGAGCTCGGCCCAAGTGGTAATACCTCCCCGTGGAAGCGTATTATCGTACCACTCTTTAGCTATTCCCGTCAATGAGAATGGGAACAACCTAAGCCTCTTGGCATCTTCAGACATGCTATTGTAATTGAAAGTAAAGGCTATCATTAGAAAACTCCTCAGATGAGTATGAGGATTCTCCTTCCCGATCACCCCCTTGAACTGGTTCTATGTAAGCAGCTTTAAAATTCCCGGGGAAATCGAGAAGTTGTTTGCCTCAACAGGAGGCAATGCCACTCCATCATAGTACCGTTGTGGCTGTGCCGCGAACCTTCCTCGAATGGCCAGATTCTGATCTGCGTTCTAAGGAACGTGCGGATGATTAGCAGCTGGTACGGGTACTTGTTGGGGTGGTGGTGGTTGATAGACAGGTGGTTAGTTGTAAACAGGAGGTGGAGGGTACAGATATGACGGATATGGATAAGGTGGGTATGGGTAAGGTAGGTAAGGCAAGTTGTTTTGTGGTAAGTTAGGATGTGGGTAAGCAGGGTTGTTCTGAGGATGTTGGACAATGTTATAAGCTGGATTGCCTACGTTTTGTGTATCCGGTTAGGCTCTGGCTATCCCCTAACGGAACTTGATTCTGGCTACCACTAACTCCAGTGCCTTCAACTCGGCCCAATTCCTGATTGAACTCGTTTGCAGCATCATCCAACTCATTAGATATGTCCATTGGTTCTTTCCCTCCTCCAGCAGTATTCATTCTCCTCAAGAAAGCTCGGTTCCTTCTAGCTATCGTCTCAGGGTCCAACGGTATTCTCTCTTCGCTCGTATTGCCTTGTGAACGTGTTTTTATATACCTAACACACTAGCAGAAGGATCAAAATGCAACTGCCGAATGAATAAAAATAAAAATAAACAGAAAAGAAAATCACTCACTACTAAATACTAAGCTATCGACAAGTCCTATTCAAAAGACATACAACGCCATCCCCGGCAACAACGCCATTGACTTGAAGCGAAAATACTAACTTCTACTAGTCGCTTCCCCGCAAGCGGACGAGTTCACTGTAGTATGAGTAAGTATAATGACCAAGTATTATCGAACCCAAGGGATGAAGTGTATGCAAATAGATCCCTGAAGATCTACGCGTCGTAGTTAAAATGAGTGAAATGTTTTTGGATTTTTTTGGAAAGATTAATTAAAACTAAAATAAACTAATTAAACTAAAATACTAAAGAAGACGAATTAACTAAGGTTTGTATTCAAATGAGTGATGGTAATGCTCAGGATAGGAATCCCTACGTATACTAACGGAGCAGGTACATAATCAAAATAACCGTGACGCGCAAGAAATAACCTAAGTAAAAGAATGCAAGGTGAAAGCTCAAGATTCTAAACCCTAATACTTTACCCTAACACTCGACTTCACTAATCCACTAACAAGTTAATAGATTGTGTTTAATTAATGAGACCCTAATTTAACTAAGGTGATGCGGTCGTCCTCCTTCGCTAAACCGGTAGATGAATTAACCCTTTGTAAACCCTCTAGTTAAGTCTACTCGTTGTTAAAGAGTGATACGGTCGTCCTCTCTCTAACACTTTTCGAACGAAATTCAAAAGTAAAGTTAAGATTAATTTTAAGAATTCATTAATTAAGAGAATTAAAACCTAACGTCACAAGTTACCCTAGTTACGTACCCACAACCTACTTCTACAAGTTCATCCTACCCCAAGCATGCAAGGGTTCTAGCCTAACATGGTGGTTTGAATAATCAAAGCAATCACAAGAACAATAAACATATGCATAATTGAATTAACTAATAAAATCAAGAACATAAACGAAAGAACAAATTAAAGTCTCCAAAGAAATCTATATAAATCTGAAAAACTAGGTTTAATCGTCTCAAAGAGTAAAGAAAGAAAGAATTAATCTAATACGTTACTAAAACTAAGAATTCGTAAATTAAAACTTCGATTACAACGTATAAAATTCTTCAAAACTCCTCCCCAAGCTTTCTCCTCGCTCAAAGTATGTAAAAATATGTGTTGGTATGTTGTTATCCTCCAAAACGAGTTTGGAATGAGTATATATAAGCGTCGGGGCGAACCGGAAACTCATGGGCCGAAAAACGAATTCGGAGGCAAAAAATAGGAAAGTGCTCGAGCAGGTGCGCTCGAGCATGTAGCTCGAGTGGTGCAATCGGTCGAGCGCTGGCGCTCGAGTGCTCTCGCTCGAGTGGTTTTTGGCTGCTGTACACTTGTTCGTAAAATCTTCATATCTTCTCAACCGGGAGTCCGTTTTGACCGATTCAAAGTCCTACGAACTCCTCTTTTCGCCCTCTATCCATCTATAAAAACCAAAGAGACAAATTAATGATTTTATAAAAATGATACTCAATTGACTCCAAACACTCATAAAAAACACTCAAAACATGGGCAAATCGGGCACCAAAACATAACAATTTCACGCCTAATCATCGTGGTTCGTCGGATTCCGTCCTTGGTCCGAAAAATCCCAGCACTCGTCAATCAGGTGGTGGCCGTGATGTTGGTTCCTGTCGCTATTCTGGACGGGATAGTGGCGTTCATGGCAGCTCTGGGCATGATCCAAGTTTCAACCGCCCAAATTTTGGAAGTGGGCGAAATAATTCCAATACTTTTGTTAATTCCAACAAGCGCTCGTTTGTTCCCAAATGTCAAATATGCCGTGGCCCCCACTATGCAAATCGTTGTTCGGATCGGTACGCACGTGATTCTAATTCTGCAGCAAACCTTGTTCAGGCTTTTCAGGCCAATGCTCCGTGAATCCGTCGCCCACACCGGACTGGTATGTGGATACGGGCGCATCTGCGCACATGACGTCCTCCTCTACTAATCTGGATGCATTCACACCCTACACTGGTAATGTTAAAGTAATTGTTGGTAATGGTGATGCTCTTTTCATTTCGCATTTGGGCTCTCGTTTCATTAATAATAAATTACCGTTATTAGATGTTTTGGTGGTACCCCATATAACAAAAAATCTTCTTTCCATTAGTAAACTTACCACTGATTTATCGGTTGATGTTATATTCTCTAATGATTCTTTTTTAATTCAGACACGGGTGTCGAAGGAGATTTTAGCTCGAGGAAAATGTAGAGATGGATTATATGTTTTGGAGCAAGGGTCGTCTGCTCTCATTGCTGCTTTATATTCTAGTATTACTAAGTCGTCTTTTGAGTTATGGCACTCCCGTTTGGGACATGCCTCTTTTTCGATTATTCAGTCTTTGAAAACTTTGGGCTTGTTAGATGTTACTTCTGTTTTGCCAAAACCTTCCTTGTGTGAGTCATGTCAATTAGCTAAAAGTAAACGGTTGCCTTTTCCTATGAACGAGAAACGTGCATGTAGTGTTTTGGAACTTATTCATTGTGACTTATGGGGTCATTCCCCTGTTGCTACTCATGATGGTTTTAGATTTTATGTTGTGTTTGTGGATGATTTTTCTCGTTTTTCATGGATTTATCCGTTACGTGCAAAATCTGAATTTTTTGACGTACTTCAACGTTTTACATCCCTTGTTTGCAATCAATTTGATTCTCACATTAAGGTTTTTCAGAGTGATGGAGGTACATAATTTACTAATAAAAATGTTCGGGATTTTTTTCATGCTAAGGGAGTGTTGCATAGATTTTCTTGTCCTTATACTCCCCAACAAAACGGTCGTGCTGAAAGCAAACACCGTCATATAACCGAAACTGGCTTATCCATGTTGTTTCATGCGCATGTTCCTGTTCAATACTCATTGATGCATTTGCCACAGCTGTGTATATTATTAATCGTTTGCCCACTACTGTGCTAAATAATAAATCTCCATTCGAAATGTTGTTTCAATCTCCCCCTCTTTACAGTAATTTCAAGGTTTTTGGGTGTCGGGTTTTCCCTTACCTCAGGGATTATGCCCCTCACAAATTGGCTCCTCGCAGTAAGCCTTGTATCTTTCTCGGTTACAGTAGCATTCATAAGGGTTTTCGGTGTTTTGATCCTGTCGCTTCCCGTATTTACATTACTCGTCATGCACAATTTGATGAGTCTTTCTTTCCTTTTTCTTCGTCGTATAATTCTTCTTCTCCCGATATTTTGGATTTCTCATAATTTTTGGAATTTCAGGTTCCCGTGGCATCTTCTCCGCCTTCGCGTGCTACAGAAAATTCCCAACCTCTACCACCACCTGCTCCAGCTGGACCTTGCCTCCTGTGTCCACCATCCACTGACGCTTCTCCGGCTCCCACCCTCACTGCACCTCCACTCCCTGCTCCGAACAACCCGGGCACTATACCCGTACCCCATGTTGTTCCACACTTGGACCCTGTCGTACCTGACAACTCTTCCCCGACAGCTTCAGCACCTTCGTCGACTCAATCTACTATTTCTCCATCTCACTCTATGACTACTAGAGCGAAGTCTGGTATCTTTAAACCTCGCTATTTTCTTGACATTGCTATGACTGATCTTCTTTCTTCTCTAATTGTTTCTACAGAACCTAAAGGGTTTAAGTCTGCTCTAAAGCTTCCTCATTGGCACGCTACTATGCGTGAGGAAATGAATGCCTTAGCCACGAATCAAACTTGGGATTTAGTTCCCCGTCCTCCAGGTGAAAATATTGTTGGTTCCAAATGGGTGTACCGCACAAAGTACAACTCCGATGGTTCTATTGATCGTTACAAAGCCCGTTTGGTTGCTCGAGGATTTACTCAAATCCCTGGCTTTGATTTTTCTCATACCTTTAGCCCCGTTGTTCGGGCTGCCACTGTTCGTGTTATTTTAGCTATTGTTGTTCAGCGTCGCTGGCCTCTGCATCAGCTAGATGTTAAAAATGCCTTCTTGCATGGCATCCTCAAAAAACCTGTTTATATGTCTCAGCCTCCGGGTTTTATTGATCCTCGTTTTCCTGACCATGTTTGCAGGCTGAAGAAAGCACTTTACGGGCTTCGCCAAGCGCCTCGTGCTTGGTTTGATCGTTTTAGTGGTTTTCTTACCTCTTTGGGTTTCATTTGCAGTCGCTCCGACACTTCTTTATTCTTTTTACATCGCTCTGACTGCACCATATTTTTATTACTTTATGTTGATGATATCATTGTCACAGGAAGCAATCCGGATTCACTGAGAAAGTTCATCAACCGTGTTCACAAAGAGTTTGCTGTTAAAGATCTCGGGAAACTGAATTATTTTCTGGGACTCGAGATTACTCATACCACCTCAGGCTTGTTCCTTAGGCAATCCAAATATGCATACGATATTCTCAAACGAGCAGAATTACAGGATACGAAGTCTGTTGCCACCTCATTGGTTGCAGGTGAATCCTTGGTCTCCACTGGTGAGCCTTTTAAGGATCCTACACTCTACAGGTCTCTTGTGGGTGCTCTTCAGTATCTCACCATTACTCGCCCAGACCTCTCTTACGCTGTTAATCACGTCAGCCAGTTCTTACATTCTCCAACTGTTGATCATTTTCTGGCTGTGAAAAGGATCCTTCGATATGTTAAGGGAACAATCCATTTTGGCCTCACTTTTACGCCCTCTTCGGACTATTCGGTCCTGGGCTACTCAGATGCTGATTGGGCTCGCTGAACTGAGACCCGTAAATCAACATATGGTTATTCTATCTTTCTTGGCGGCAACCTTGTCTCTTGGAGTGCGAAGAAACAGTCTTCTGTTGCTCGCTCAAGTTGTGAGTCTGAATATTGTGCACTTGCAAACACAGCTCAAGAAATGACTTGGCTTTCTCATTTACTTCAGGAGCTTCGTGCACTTCCATCCTCCCGTCCGCTTCTCTTGTGTGATAATAAGAGTACTCTTTTTTGGAGCCAGAATCCAATTTCTTATAAACGCGCCAAACATGTTGATATCGCATATCACTTCATCCGAGAACTTGTAGCAAGTGGACATTTAGCGACTCGGTTCGTCCCCTCCGAGTTGCAACTAGCGGATATCTTTACCAAGAGCTTACCCCGTTCATTGTTTGATCTCATGCGTTCCAAGCTTCGCGTCGATTCCAATCCGTCGCTTCGCTTGAGGGGGGTAATAGGGATGATTTGATTGTCAATTAAAGATATGATTCTTAAATATCATATCCCTGCATATATTTTAGGAGATTTGTTTTCCATGTATATAGGTTCCTTTCCTTGTAATTCTGTTGTACAATTATTTTAAATACTGAGAATACACATCACCAAATCAAGTGGTGAAATTATTCATCTTGTCAAGTATTATTGTTTCTTTAATTAAAAATCTTTAATGATAAGAATGGAGCAACAAAAATATTATTACTATCACTAAATGTCATTTTTCTTGATAGAATAACTAAAGATTGTCTTAAATAAACGGCAGACAAATAGAAATAATACTCAAATACTCCCTCCGTTTTAAAATAAGTGTCTTTCAAGAGATTTCATATCAAATTAAGAATTATAAATTTTAACATATATATCCCACCTAAATCTCTAAAGAATCTATTATATTTTGATAATATCTAACAGATCTGTTATATTTTAATATAATCCCTAAAATATTTTTTTATATTTTGAATTTGAATTCGGAATAAATTAGAAAAAAATAGCGAAAACAACACTTATTATAAAATAAAATTTAATCTTTAAAACGATACTTATTTTAAAACGAAGAGAATATGTAAGTAAGACGTACCTTGCACGCAATAGAACAAATCTCAAATCTAGAGCCCTTTAACTTCGTGCATGATTTACAATTGTGTTGATCATCTGAATTTGTAGTGTTTTTTTGAGTAAGGAACACAACTGGGCCCTTATTAAATTTGCATTCTTGGATATTTGACACATTCAAGTACTTGCTTGTCTCTTGCATTTTCACTGCAACCCGGGACGCTCTACAAACCTAATTCACCATCATGTGAAAAAGCAAAAAATGGCATAAAACCGCTTCATGACATGAAACATAATAAATTAATATCTATTCTTATCAAAATATTAGGAATAATTTTAATGTGCACTTGAGTGCATAGTATACACTTGAATTTTGAAAAAAATACCCCAAACAAAAATCAGTAATACTCCATGAAATAATTATTAATACCTCAATTGTTAAAAAACACATAGTTCGGTGCGTTAGAGTATGTTTTGAAAAAAAAATCGAAGTTGTAGTCAAAATTGAGTTTAAAATCCAAGTGCATGCTAGAACTTGTGAAATATTAAAATTTAATTTATACCTCATCTCATTATCTTATAGCATGAGATGATCTAACACAAGACCTACTGTAATATAAATTTATTCCGAATATAATGAGAAACAACATATTTTAAAAAATGCATGATATATTCTATTTCATAAAAATAATTTGCAATCGTTCTATAGGGGTGATACAAACACGTAAACTTTGTATAAACAGAACACAATGTGATACATGTTAGTACACTTTAAACAATTTGACAACATAAAAAATACAAAATCTCCAATTAAACAACAAAATATCAAGATATATGCACAGTAAAAAAATGGGAGTTTAACTGGTTGACCCAAACACGGAACACAATAAACAAATAAATAATATAAGTTAATTAATACGAGATCTCAAACAAACTTTTACCTATATTAAAAAGTGAGTAGTAATTAAAAACACCAATGATAAAATTAACAAGATTTGATGATTGAGAGATTAATTCTTACATGCAAGATAGGTGATGACCTTGATGATTTTCTTCCTCCTTCTTCCAACATTTTTCGCAAATAGGCACTTGCATGCACTCTTCACAATAAGCAGTTTTGTACTGCTTTGGGTGATTTATGCATTTTGTCTTCGTAGAAAGAAATATTAATTTAACCATCTTTTCAACTTGTAAATAATCTCCATAAATAAAATTCAACAATTTGAAAGAAATTTATGAAAAACCTAGCTAGTTAAAAAATAAAATAATATGAAACAATTCGTGATACATGTATATATATATAGGTAAAAAGTGTTGGAAGCCTGTAATCTTTTTACCTATCTTATTTATTTATCCTACAATCTCACAACATATTAGATGTAATTTATTTTTCCTGATAACTATTAGATTTCAATATTTAGGATTTAAATCTTTAGGAGATTTTCTATTTTATACTTGTTACATGGATCTCGAGTTTTACTGTACTATTTCATTTTTTCACGGGTTCTAATTAATTAATATCTGGTGCATTTCAATTGGGTCAGTTTTAAGATTAAGTTTATCGGAGGTATCGATCGATCGTAACAATTTAAGACAAAATAAATTGATGAAAAAAATATTAAAAAATAAATATGTTTATGAACGTCGCCAACCCGGAATCCCGGATTGATCATTAACACATCACAGTTTGTAATAGGTTTATTTTAATTTTATTAGATAATATATAACTTCTTATTTTTAGTATAATATCTATGTGTATATATATATATATATATATTTCAAATATATCAATGTTTATATTTTTTTTCCTTCATAAATAGAGATCTATATTTTACATCACAATCTTATTTTATTTTGAGTAGGTTTTATATGATAATGATTAATGATAAGTTTATCATGAAACTATTATAAAGTATTGAATATTTAATTAGGAGTATCATTAATTTGGGTTCAATTTTTTTTACAACAATTACAATATAATATCACTTACCCAAATTAATGATAATCTTGATGAGATTATTAATACTCCTGAACAAATATTTGATACTTTAAAACTGTTTCCTGATAATCTTATCATAAACTATTTTCATATAATATTTTGCCAATTATTTTTCTAATGATGTAGACATCTTCATTCCTAAACCTACAAACAATTGTCAAGAAAATCAATTTACTTAAAAAAATGAACTCATAGGTAATTATTTTTCTATGAATTTCATTTCACTAAACAAATTATTTGTAAATAAGGACTAAGATGCATATATGAATTTCTTTGTAGTAAGTCGTAAACAATTTCCTCTATTTAATGATAAATTTTTTTTGTTGTAAATTTTGTAGTCATACTGAAAAATTCTCTTAACAATTCTTTATTTTCTTGTAGTATCAAATATAGTAAAAATTAATATGGATATAATGTAATTACTAAATAATAATAAAATAATAATTATTTTGGGTTGAGTTTGGTTGATAAAGTGGAAAAATTTTATAGTTGGGGTTGAATTGTAAATTGTATAGTGGGAGAGAGAGGAATGAACTGTTTATTGGTCCAGGTTAAATACAGTCCCATGTTTTGTTAATACACTCCACCCAAAAAAATGTTCGAATTTTTTTTCCCGAAAAATTTAACAATATTCGAATATTTTTTCGAAAATTCATATGTCTAATGTTTTTCTTTTTGCATTTTCGGAATTTTTTAAAAATTATCAAATGTTCGAATTTTTTTCCGAACACTTTTTGGGTAGAGTGTATTAACAAAAGATAGGACTGTATATAACCTTGACCTTGTTTATTAAGAGATTGAGTTAAATTAGGTCATTGATAAATATAGTCTAAGAGCCCAACTAAATGCGGCCCAAAGAATCCAACACCGAGAATAAAGTTATTTCTTAAGTTTTACTGCGGTGACGATGATAGACGGAGATATTTATATCTATAATATAATAAAAAGAGGGTTTTATGAGTGATGAGATCAAAATATCCGCTCTCGAATCTTCATCTTCTCCTCTAAATCGGGTGCAAATTCAATTTGTTAGACATGCAAAAGACACGCCGGGAGAAGCCCGATGCTCAAGTCAATTCCAGTCTTATTTGACAGTGTAAAGTATCACTTCTTAATATGGACTATCTCTAAAAATAAGATGTAGAGAATATGAGTAAAATAAGTTTATCACAACATACCATATGAATATAGAATAATACATTTATATATACCTCATACCTAGGGGTATTAAAGTAATTTCTAGTGCAATTAGGACATCTTTGATGTTAAACTTGCAATGAGCCTTTATAGTTGAGTCTAGTCTACTTTTGATTATTTATTCAACGTGGGCTAAAACTAGATCTAAAATGAATCGGATTCTTTTGTGAAATTGAACCGTATTTTATTCTAGAAATTGACATACTTTATTATAAAGTTGAACCACACTCGATTATTCGTACTCTGATGTGGGTTGTGCTTGATACAATAAGGACTCTTCTAGCCTGACCCACATCAATGAGATAAATTCTTACATGAGAAAAAACTCCTTTTTAATATTAACTTTTTTCTAAATATTAGGGTAGGAGAAAATATTATTGGTGAGAATCTAGTTGTAAAAGAAATTGTTAATTTGTTAATTTATACTTGCTAATGAGTTTTGTTGATTATTAATGGAGTGAACTTGAAAATCTTGTTAATGAGACTTTACAAAGTAATTTTTTTTTTAAGTGGTACCTTTTTCATTAATTGTGATAATTTTTATCACCAAAATGATAATTATTTTTAAAAGAAAAAAAAAAGAACTAATAATGAGAATTTACACAAGGCAATTCTTTCATTTGATTTGTAACTTCACTATTCGGAATGATGCTTATTAAAAGATTTGAGTGTTTTCAACAGAGCTCTTTTAGGGGAGTGGATTTGGCGAGTGCTTGATGAAGAGGATAGGATGTGGGTTAGAGTGCTAAAATCCAAGTATGGTGAGAACCCGTTTGCAATTGACAACCCCACGGTGGGGGTAGAGGGTAGGGGGTAGGGAAAGAATAGGGAGGTCTCACATATCGGATCGGAATGGTGGAGGGACATTTGTGACTTATATTAGGGTGTAGTAGGAGACGGAATGAGAAGTGAATTTGTGATGTAGTGGGTAGATGTGATAGGACTAGATTTTGGAAAGATCGGTGGATTGGGGAGGAGACGTTGAGAGAAAAATTTCCTAGGTTGTATAGCGTGAGTGGGCAAAATGAAACGTTTATTAGTGAAATGGGGGAGTGAGGAGTGGTCGTGGAATCTAAGGTGGAATCGAGTATTAAGAGTAAGAGAAAATGAATTGCTTAACACACTTTTAACTTGCATTGACAAGATTAAGCTGGATAAAGAGGTAGATGATTGTTGGAGATGGAGTTATTCTCACAACGAGATTTACTCCACAAGTGAGGCATACAAGAAAAAGATCTTAAGGGCAGACCCAGTATCGCTGGAGGAGAAAGCGTGCAAGAGACTATGGAGTAGCTCAGCCCCAAGAAAAGCCCAAGCAATTGTCTGGAAAGTGTTGAAACAAAAGCTTCCTACGAAACCAAGTCACATTCTACGAGGCATTATTCCTGCAAATGGGGACAAGGCGTGCGGAATCTGTGGCAAGAAAGAGGAGAGTATCTCATGTATGTTCTTTATGTGTGAGATTGCACGAAAGATATGTGATCGCTGTCATTCTTGGACGTCGATGATAATGCCATCTCAAATTGATCCAGTGAAACATTTTCTGCAACATGGCGATATTCTCGGCATCTCAAGGAAATCAAAAGTCTCATCGACACTTTGGATAACGATCATTTGGGCCATATGGAATGCCAAGAACGAAGCAATTTTTAATGGGACATCACCGAATGAAGATAAAGTTTTCTCGAAAATTAAAGCAAGAGTGTGGACATAGCTAGGAGCAAAAGTAAGTATTTTTAGAAGTTGTTCCTTTCGTGATTGGAATAGAGATCCTAGATCGTGTTGTCAAAATCTCTAGATTAGAAGGAGCAGAAACAAAATTGATTTTATTGTAAGGGTTGGAGTACCCCTTGTTCTCCAATTGTTATAATAAAATTTCTCTTTACCGTTTAAAAAAAATTGTCACTTGAACTTGCATTTTACGGTCTAATAGCCACAAAGTAAAGTCTTGTGGAATTTCATCACAACATATGACATTTTAAAGATACATCGAAGAATCGTTTCTTTCATACAAAAAGATAAATTTGATTACTGATCTCGAAAGTTGGTTTGATCAGATTAGCATAAATTTCATGAAATGTGGTAATGAAATAATTTAACCCCCAAACAAAAATGATTTGAAACACACTACTAAAGTAATTATCAAGTAACATTTAGGAATTTTTTTTACCTCAACAAAATGAAGAGCACTTCAAAATCTCTGATATGGAGAGTAAGAAGCAACCAAGTAATAACAATGAGCTTTACAAGCAAAAACTTTAATGACTTCATATAAAATTGTTGTTTTTGTGATACAGATAGATAAAGTCATCTAATCCGACTACCAACTAACTACTTGGTAAAAACTAGAGGTGTTGTGTTTCCTTAAAAAAGTAGATAAAAACTAGATGTGTGGTATTTCCTTAAAAAAGTAGATAAAAACTAGAGGTGTTGTATTTCCTAAAAGAGTAGTTGCAAATAATTGTGGCAATTTTCTATTAGGAGTTGGCCGAAATCAATTATTACGCCCACATAAAAAGGACCCCATCTTCTATCTTGCTAAAATGTAGAACTATTATTCAAGCTGATCCGAGCCAAATATTTGAAGTTCGAGCTTAGCTTGATAACTTAAACGAGTTGGAAATAGAGCTCGACTCGACTCGTTAACGACTCTAACGAGCCTAATGGAATTATAAGAAAATATTTTACTATTGAATCTAATGAGTCGAGCTCAAGCCGGTACATTAATAAAATTAGTATCTCGTGAGCTTGAGTTCAACTCGTTTAGCAATATAATCGAGTCGAGATAGAGCCTTAACGAGCCAACTCGAGCCGAACTCATAAGCAACTCGTTTCGTTTAACAGCTCTATTAAAATAGATAGCATCTTGGACCGCAATTCTTTATAGGAGAACTAGTTTCAGTCAGACCTCATTTTCTTCTCTTTGTTGGCTCGTTTCTCTCTGGATTTTCGATGCGACAAGTTAAACAAATAATAGACATATGTTTTGCTCCAAAAATCTTCATTTTTCTTGCACAAATAACAAAATTAACACCTTTTTCATTTCAAGTGCAAATATTAGTCAATGTAGTGTAAATAATGCGTGAAATTCTATTAAATCAAGCAAAATATAAACATGAATTCCAAGCAATTTTCACAATAACCAGTCGTTTTAGTGTTTTCCTGCTATTTGGAACCAAAACGACACAATTTGAATACGTACAAGACTAAATTGAAAGGTTAAAAATTGTGAATCTAAATTGAAAAAATGTAAAAATTATGGGTCAACACAAGTTACAAATTAATACACTCCCCCATCCAAGTAGCAACGTGTAACTCACAAGTTACAAATTAATACACAACACAAATTAAGACACACCGCTATTAAAATAATTATGCGTTATGATCAATTTATATTTTATCCCATCTTTTTATACAATGATATCACATAAATCCTGTTAAAAAAAACAAGTAAACTGATACTTTCCTTTTTCCTTTGGAATTGTTAGTGGGAATAGACCCACTTAAATTGCCAAAAGTAGAAAAGATAAACTCTAATGAGACAAGTTGTTACTTCCTCCATCCCAAACTCGTTTGCTACATTGCCAAAAAAGTTTGTCCTATACTTGTTTGCTACATTTATTTTTGTCAAAAAAGTAACAATACTTTTAATATTATATTCTCCATACACTAATAACCAAAAACATCTACTTTATCACTTTATATACTATAAACAACTCTTTTCTTAATACCCGTGCAAACAGTAAATGAGAAGTTGAGTTTGAAACGGATGGAGTAGTATTTATTATCACTAGTATTTCTCTCGTGCAATGCACGACTTGTAAATTTTGTAAGTATATATAAATATTACGCTATTAATAAGATATTGTAAATTTCTCATTTTTCTTTTTTAGCAATCCCACAATAAATTTTCCCACAAAAAGTAACTCTATATATTAGTAAATAAATACTTATTTTTTCAATTACACTTTTACTTTTCACAACCACCAATTACTTTTTATAAAATTCAACACGTTAGTCCACCGTATATTAATAAGTAAATATTTTTTTAAAACAAAACAACAATAAAAAAGAAGTTTATTCTGAAACAGATGTAGTATTATTATTTTATGTGCATACATTAATTGAAGTATTGTATAAGGTGAGTAACTCTCTTGTGCACTTGGAATATAGTGCACTCACTCAACAGTTGAAACTATTTACACTGAAAAATATTATTTAATTATATTGAAAAGTGTGATTAGATTACACAGAAAAGTTTATACTGAAAATTGATTTCAATATAAATTTTTCAGTGTAATCTAACCACACTTTCATTGTAATCAATCTATATTTTTTAATGTAAACAATATCAATTATTGAGTGAGTACAACATGCACAATACACCGTGAACATTGTCCATGTAAGATATAAGAGTGTGGCGTATAGGGTTATAATTTGATATATAATAATGCATTAATATGTGATTACCTTTTCGTAAATGTACGTTTCAACAAAAAGTATAAACAAAATTAGCATAGTAACAAAAAAATTTGATATAAGTGTCAAATCACTGGATAGTAAAAAAATTTACAATTAGATTATTTTTACCATGGATCTACTATTGTGATTGACATGGTCACAACTTAATATTGTTATTGCGTTTTTTTTTATGTTTAATTATAAGTTTTATATTTCATAAAAAAATAAAAACAAAACTCCATATATTAATAAATATATATTTTTTCACAACTCTCCATTACAACGAAAAAATTAACATATGACCCACCATATATTCTCGAGGAGTTTTATCAATTTGGGGCCTGAAAGATAGTAAATTTATCAATTTAAGACTTGACAGATTTTTCCTATCGATTCAGGGCCTGGAAGATTGAAAACTATCGATTCAAGATCTAAAAGATAAAACTATTAATTTAGAACTTACTCATTTTAAGACCGTGTTTGGTCTCTAATAATTTTTTATCCGATAATATTTTTATAAGTCATATTTTCAAAAATATAAATATATATTATTTCATTTGATTGAAAATATAAGAAACAAAAGAATTATTGAAAAAATAATAATGTATATAAATAAAATAAGAATATAAATTATAATATGTCAAACATAGGAGTGATTACTTGGATTTTGCACTCAATTTGATATCAATTTTGACCAAAACTCAAAATTCACGGGTCAAGCCTGACCCAATTTTTTTTTTTGTGAATCTGAGAATGGGTCGGATATCTCCCTTCTTCCATTGACGCAGGTCACAGATCTATACACTCACGCCAATTTGCGGGCCTGTTCATCAACGACTCCATCAATTTCTCTCTCTTATTCTCCTCCTCAACAAGGTCCTCTGTATCTTCCTACAAATTTCACTCTCAATTTTTTCAATCATTGGTGTTTTTTTTTTTTTTGGAATTTTTCGAAGGCTCTAGGAGGAAGACGATCTGCTGCCATAACAATGGAGTTGATCAGCAAAATCGACGACAATAGTCATTCTTGCCCAAATTTAATGGAGTCTGGGATTCAATTTCGTGAACTGTGTTATGTAGTACAAAATCTGTCTTCTTGGCTTCATCTATTGCTGTGAAAATATTTTGGGCATTATGTGGTCTAATTGTCTATAAGCTGCCATCAAGTCCCCCGTGCTTATTGATCGAACACCAGGAATGTAGTTTATTTCACTACTGAATAATTCTGGAGGATATCACTGTTCAATGTATTATTGAGTAGTTCTTGAGGTATTGGTGATTATAACTTGGGGATTGATATACTAGTAATTATAACTTGGGGTACTAGTAATTATAACTTGGGATATTTGTGATTAAGTCTTGGGATACTACAGAATAATTCTTTGGAATATCACTGGTCAATGTATTGTTGAATAATTCTTGGGGTATTGGAGATTATAAGTTGGGGTCTTGGTTATTATAACTTGGGGTATTGATGATTATAACTTAGGGTATTGGTGATTATAACTTTGGTTTGGGTATTGGTGATTAAATCTCGAGGTATTAATAAATAATTTTTTGGGCATATAACTTGGGGTATTGGTAATTATAACTTGGGGTATTGATGATTATAACTTTGGGTATTGGTGATTAAATCTCAAGATATTAGTAAATAATTTTTTGGGCATATAAATTGGGGTATTGTGATTATAACTTGGGATATTGGTGGTTATAACTTGAGGTATTGGTGTGAAATGCACGCAACCCATTTGTGACCCGGTTTGTTGCCAGACCCGCAAATTTTGGTTGGGTTGGGCTGGGCCTGACCCGTTTTTTTTTTTTTTTACTATTTGGTCAAAATTAATTTCAAATTGGGATCAAATTTTCATGTGCATGCTATGCACTTGGATGCACCCTAGAATTTGTCCAAACACAGTCTTAATATTTTTTGGTCTTAAATTGATAGGTTCTACCATTCAGGTTCTAGATTTATAGTTTTCTATTTTTCAGACCCTGAATCGATAGGAAAAATCTTTTAGACCTTAAATTGATAGTTTTATCATCTTTCATGCCTTGGATTGACATTATTCCTATTAAATAATAAACAATACACTTTTTTAAATAATTCAACAAAAAGAAAGAGAAAATTTATATCTAGATGGAGGGAGTAACAAAATGATTGATTACGCTGAAACAACATATAATTAATTTAGTTAATTTTATTTTATTTCATCTAAAAAAGATTAACTTTAGTGATTATTGTTGTAAATCGAGAGCGTAAAATAGAGACGCAAGATTTGTTCACCCAGTTCATCGAGAACGACTACGTCTGGAGGTGTACCAAGCCAGGAGTTTCACTAATATGTGTGTGTATGAGTGTGCACAATTCTGAGTACAATGATCTATTTATAAGAATAAAGACCTAGTCTAAACCTAAAGCCCATTAGGTTAAAAGTCCATTAGTAATATCCACATCAAATCTTCTAGATTTGGTATAATAAATCTGCTAGATTTACAACACTCCCCCTTGGACATTACGATATAACATGTCATAAAACTCCACGTGATAGGTATTGGCCAAATATTAAGTTAGGGAGGAATGTAATCGATCTTCCAGATCAAATCTTCTAGATTTATTTTGGGGTTACCGCTCCCCCTGAAGTCAACAACACTTTGAGTTTTTGCATTCCAATACCACGAACGTACTTTTCAAAAGTAGACGTAGGTAAGGACTTAGTGAATAGATCTGCTAGATTGTCACTAGATTGTACCTTTTGAATGGTAATCACGCCACTCTTCTAAAGTTCGTATGGATAGAAAAACTTAGGTGAAATATATTTCGTCAGGTTTCCCTTGACGTACCCATTACTCATTTGTGCGATGCAAGCTGTGTTGTCTTCAAATATAACGGTGGGAGTTGTATCGCCTTTAGCGATACGACACGAGTCACCAATGTGTTTTACCAAGGACCTTAACCAAACACATTCTCGTGCGGCATCAAACAAAGCTATAATCTCTGAGTAGTTTGAAGACGTGGTAACTATGGTTTGTTTAACCGATCTCCATGAGATCGCGGTACCACCACAGAGAAAAATGTAACCAGTCTGTGATATGGTGTTGTGGGGATCAGACAAATAGCCAGCATCAGCATAACCTACTAAGGTTTTGTCTTGGTTCTTACGGTAAAACAGTCCAAGATCTTGAGACCCTTGGAGGTACCGTAGAACATGCTTAACACCATTCCAATATCTCCTTGTAGGAGAAGCGCTATATCTCGCAAGCAAATTAACTGCAAATGCAATGTCCGGTCTAGTGTAATTTGCGAGATAGAGTAATGCTCCAACAGCGCTAAGATAAGGAACTTCTGGCCCCATAATTTCTTTTGAATCTTCTCTTGGTCTAAATGGGTCCTTATCCACTTCGAGGGATCGGACAACCATAGGGGTGCTAAGTGGATGAGATTTATCCATGTGAAATCTCTCCAATACCTTCTTTACGTAGGTTAACTGATGTATAAGAATTCCTTCTGGGAGATGCTCGATCGGCAGGCCGAGGCAGTACTTGGTTTTACCCAAAACTTTCATCTCGAATTCAGCTTTTAAGATTGAATTGGCTTCTTCAATATCTTTACATATTCCGATTATGTTTAGGTCATCAACATAAACAGATATAATGCAAAAACCACTTTACGATTTCTTCATGAATATGCATGGGAAAACTTTATCGAATGTGTATCCATTCTTCTGGAGGAATGTCAAATCCATCGGGGATATTTATATAAATGTCGGCATCTAGTGATCCGTATAAATATGCGGTTACTACATCCATCAATCTCATCTGGAGATTTAAATTAACTGCCAAAGATATTAAATAGCGGAACATTATTGCGTCCATTACAGGAGAATAGGTTTGATCAAAATCAATACCAGGTCTCTACGAAAATCCTTGAGCTACTAGCCTCACTTTATACCTCTCAACAGTATTGTTCTCATTTCATTTTCATACAAAAAACCCATTTATATCCTACAGGGATAGCGCGCACGGGTGTACGAACGATAGAGCCAAATACTTTTCTTTTGTTAAGCGATGCGAGCTCTGCTTCAACTGCCTCTTTCCATTTTACCCAATCGGAGTGCTTCTGGCACTCAGCGATAGTTTCGGGTTCTGGATCTGGATCATTAACGGAAAGAGCAATTATCGCTACATAATGTGTCGTCGACAACAGTAATATTTATATTACATGTTTCTCCCGTATCTATGAAATTCATAGAAACTTCAACGTTTATGTGAACCAGGCCTTCCTCATTTCCCAGTGTATCTGGGTCTGATCGTTCCGCGGTCCTAGTGTATTGAATATTTTTTGTACGTGCTTCAACACTAGGACGCTCGTCTTCTAGATGAGTCTCTTCTAGAGACTTTGAGTTATCTAGACGAATCTCTTCTAGAGATTTTATGTTCGGCTGACCAGTTTTGCTAGCTTTTCTTTTAGGTGTACTAGTATCTCTTGAGGGTTCTTTACGCTTATGGTGTGTGGGGGCATGTATACTTGAATAGGTTGGGACCTCAACCCATTGGGGAGTATTTACTGCAAGTATATGTGTTGGTCCCAAAAATGTTATCCAGCGGAAAGCATTTTGAAATATTTTTAATGAAAACCCTTTTAAAGAAATGCTAAAAGAAAATGCAGAAAACTTAAAGTGCAGTAAAGTAAATAACACAAGGATTTATAGTGGTTCGGACCAACTTGTCTTGCGTCCGCTCTCCCTTTCTCCAAAGGGGACTTACTCTCCAACCAACTTACTGACTTTCTGGAATTGAGAAGTACCAGATCCTTCGTACAACTTGCGTATTCCAACCTTTCTAAGTGGTGAATAGGTTGAGTAATATTCCAACTAGAACTCCTAAAAGAGTAGATATAATACTTGTATAAACAAGGTGAGTGTATGGTGAGTGTTCGTGTGTGCTTTGTGCTCTTGCCCGACTCTTGTCTCTCTAATGAACTCAACCAAAAAACTCCTATTTATAGTTGTAGGAATTAACTAGCCGTTGGAGGCTAGAAATTCAAACAACCATAATTGGAGAAATATAATCAATCAAAGATTGATTATATGATTGATTAGTTGACTTTCAATCAAGCAATCAATCATATCCTCCATCAGTGGACTCTCCAGATTGTCTTCTTCTCCATCATTGATCTCCAAAATCTCCTTGTCTCCAGATTACACGTAGCCTCCATGTGGGTGAACTAATTCGTCTCCCTCATCTGGTCAGGACTCGTCTGGTCTGGGGTCTTCTGGTCTGGTCTGGTGACATTTCTACACTGAACCTCATCTGGGAGAGGTCTTCTGGTCAGACTCCTCTGGTCAGGCTCCTCTGGTCAGACTCCTCTGGTTAGACTCCTCTGGCAGACTCCTCTGGTCATACTCCCCTGGTCAGACTCCTCTGGCAGACTCCTCTGGTCAGACCTCATCTGCTCTGGTGACTCATCTGCTCTGGTCTGGACACCTCATCTGGTCACCTCTCATCTGGTCACCTCTTCTGGTCTGCACAGATTTCTTCCCCCTTAACCAAAGACCTATTCTAGACCTAGACTAATATGTAGCTGACTAACAGGTTCAGCTAGTCCTATTACAAGTTCTTGTTTTAACATCTTCAAAACATCTAATCTAGATCCTAACAATTTCCCCCTTTTTGATGATGTTAAAACTAAAAGAACTTAAATAAAACAAGACAAGAAAAAATTGAAATAATCAAGATAAAGAATCTAGTAGGCTGAGTCAACTGATCTTCCCCCTCAAAGTATGTTCAGCTGATATTGGGGCAAAATATCAGCTGGTCTTCTTGTGTATCTGCAGGCAATCAAGTTTTTGGTACCCTTCTGGGTCCAGGGGGGTTAGCACAATTTTTAGGAAGCCACAAGAATAGATCATCCCTTTTTGAATCAGGTGATCTTATCTTTCTTCCATACATATCCACAAAAACACACTCAACAAAAGAACCTTTGACATGGTTATTTCTTCTAGAGGCTCTTCTTCTCTTATGAGCTTGTCCAGTAGAAGAATTAACTTGTCTTAATACAACAGTCTTGGAATTCTTTTGATAAGGATAAGTTTTACTAGAACCATCAAAGGTTCCAGCTGGTCTGGCAGATGACTTGAAAGTCTTCTGCAGCTGAGTAGGAGTCAGCTGGTTCTGCCTCTTTTGAGAAGATCCAGATTGTCTTCTACTCTGCTGGCCTGGCTGAGGTCTTTTAAAATTCCTCCTCTGCCTTTTGGGTTTTTGAGTTTTAGAACTCATCTGCCCATTAGGCTGAGTTGCCTGGTCAGCTGGCCTCTTACCCTTATCAATAAAATTACTAGGCTGTTCTTCTTTCTGAACATGTAAGGATTCAGGTTTGGTATAACCAAGGCCTGTCTTATCATGCTCTCTTTGAGATGAGGCAGCTATGTGTGACACAACATTGTTTGCTGTAGTCAGCTGCTCCAATCTCATCTTGAGCTTGTCCTCACTTTCTCTTAAAATTTTGTTTTGGTGGAAGAGTTCATCAAACTTAGCTTTAAGTGTAGATTATATTCATTGTCTTTCTCAACATTTTCAACAACCAACCTTTCTATCAGCTTAACTTGTTCAGTACACCTGGTTGTCAAGTCAGAAGACTCTTCGACCAGTGTATGATTTTGTTCAGCTGGTAGATCAGCTAAGTTGCCTAGACATTGTGAAAGCTTCTGATTTTCTGCTTTCAACTTTGAGTTCTCATCTTCCAACTTTTGACAAAGTTGTATAGAAGTTTGGAGATCTAATAGCATCTTCTGCATATCAGACTCCTCTGATTGTTGATTAGGCGTGAAATTGTTATGTTTTGGTGCCCGATTTGCCCATGTTTTGAGTGTTTTTTATGAGTGTTTGGAGTCAATTGAGTATCATTTTTATAAAATCATTAATTTATCTCTTTGGTTTTCATATATGGATAGAGGGCGAAAAGAGGAGTTCGTAGGACTTTGAATCGGCCAAAATGGACTCCCGGTTGAGAAGATATGAAGATTTTACGAACAAGTGTACAACAGTCGAAAACCACTCGAGCGCCAACGCTCTACCGATTGCACCACTCGAGCTACATGCTCGAGCTGCTCGAGCACTTTTCTATTTTTTGCCTCCGAATTCGTTTTTTGGCCCATGAGTTTCCGGTTCGCCCCGACGCTTATATATACTCATTCCAAACTCGTTTTGGAGGAGAACAACATACCAACACATATTTTTACATACTTTGAGCGAGGAGAAAGCTTGGGGAGGCATTTTGAAGTTTTTTTATACGTTGTAATCGAGGTTTTAATTTATGAATTCTTAGTTTTAGTATTTCTTTTGAACGTATTAGATTAATTCTTTCTTTCTTTACTCTTTGAGACTATTAAACCTAGTTTTTCAGATTTATATATATTTCTTTGGAGACTTTAATTTGTTCTTTCGTTTATGTTCTTGATTTTATTAGTTAATTCAATTATGCATATGTTTATTGTTCTTGTGATTGCTTTGATTATTCAAACCACCATGTTAGGCTAGACCCCTTGCATGCTTAAGGTAGGATGAACTCGTAGAAGTAGGACGTAGGTACGTAATTAGGATAATTCGTGACGTTTAGTTTTAATTCTCTTAATTAATGAATTCTTTAAATCAATCTTAACTTTACCTTTGAATTTCGTACGAAAGTGTTAGGGAGAGGACGACCGTATCACTCTTTAACAATTAGTAGTCTTAACGAGAAGGTTTAGAAGGGGTTAATTAATCTACCGGTTTAGCGAGGGAGGACGACCGTATCACCTTAGTTAAATTAGGGTCTTGTTAATTAAGCACGATTCATTAACTTGTTAGTGGATTAGTGAAGTCGATTGATAGGATAAAGTATTAGGGTTTGAAATCTTGAGCTTTCATCTTACGATCTTTTACTTAGGTTATTTCTTGCACGTCACCATTATCTTAATTATGTACCGGCTCCGTTAGTATACGTAGGGATTCCTATCCTGAGCATTACCCTTTTATATTTGAGACAAAACTCTTAGATAATTAACTCATTTCTTTCTTTTGCAATAGTAGAGTAGAATAGTTTAGATTTATTAATTTTCAATCCCCAAACATACACTCATATTAACTACAACGCGTAGATCTTCAGGGATCTATTCACATACATACCTTCCCTTGGGTTCGATAATACTTGGTCCCTATACTTGCCAATACTACAGTGAACCCGTACTCTTGCGGGGAAGCTACTAGTAGAAAGCTGGTATTTTCGCTTCAAGTCAATGGCGCCGTTGCCGGGGATGGCGTTGTATGTCTTTTGAATAGGACTTGTCGATAGCTTAGTAGTTAGTAGTGAGTGATTTTCTTTTCTGTTTTTTTTTATTTCGTACATATTCGACAGTTGCATTTTGATTCTTTTGTTAGTGTTTCAGGTTTATGAAAACACGCTCACAAGGCAATACGAGCGAAGAGAGGTTACCATTAGATCTTGAGACAATAGCAAGAAGAAACCGAGCCTTCTTAAGAATGATGAACGCTGCCGGAGGGATAGAACCAATGGACATTACTAATGAGTTGGACGATGTCGAGAATGAGTTCAATCAGGCATTGAACCGGGTTGACGGCACTGATGGCAATACCAGTAAGAATCAAGATCCGTTAGGAGAAAGCCAGAGCCAAAATCTGGGTACTCAGAACCAAAATAGCCCAGCTTATAACATTGTTCAAAATCCTCATAATAACCCTGCTCACCCACACCCTAACTTACCACAAAACAACTTACCTTATCCACCCTACCCATACCCACATTATCCTTACCCACCATACCCGTACCCTCCACCTCCAGTTTACAATCAACCACCTGTTTACCAACCACCACCCCAACAAGTACCCGTACCAGCTGTTAATCCTCAACACGTTCCTCAGAACGCAGATCAGAATATAGCCATTAGAGGAAGGTTTGCGGCACAGCCACAACGGTACTATGATGGAGTGGCATTACCTCCAGTAGAGGCAAATAACTTCTCGATTTCCCCAGGAATTCTTAAGCTGCTTACCGAGAATCAGTTCAAGGGGGTGATCGGGAAGGAGAATCCTCATACTCATCTGAGGAGTTTCTTAATGATAGCCTCCACTTTCAATTACAATGGCATGTCTGAAGATGCCAAGAGGCTTAGGTTGTTCCCATTCTCATTGATGGGAATAGCTAAAGAGTGGTACGATAATACGCTTCCATGGGGAGGTATTACCACTTGGGCCGAGCTCGAGCGTCTGTTCCTCGAGCGATTCTACCCTCCATCCAGAACGATCAAAGCAAGGATTGAGATCTCTTCCTTCCGCCAGAAGCAAGGAGAGGACCTACGTCAAGCGTGGGAGAGATACTCAAACATGTTGATAGAGTGCCCGCAGCACGGGTACAATGAGGGAGATGTGATGGTATTTTTCTATAGTGGTGCCAACAAGGCTGGGCAAGACCATCTAGACGCCTGTGCTAGTGGATCATTCCTGAATCAAGGAATAGTGAGGTGTAGAGAGATCGTGGATAACATTGTCACGAATGTCGAGGCTTGGAATGTGGACGCAGATTTCCAAAGAGTTCATCAGGTTGAGGAAGGTGAAGGAACGAGGAGGCTGTTGATGGCCACGATGGAAAAGATTAACAACCTTGAGTTGGGGAAGAATATGGTTGGAGGGAATGCAACAGAGAATGAGCAAGAGGACAAGCCCACAATTCAGCAAGAAGTAGTCAATTATATGGGAGGTCCTTATTACAATTAGAATGGGTATCCACAAGGTGGAAATCAGTATGGAAGGCCTCCTTATGACCAACCATTTGTACCTCCAGGCCCACAGCCACCTCAAAATCAATGGAGGAACACACAAGGGTATCAAGGAGGCCAGTAGCCTCCACAAAACACATGGAGAAAGAATGAGAATTTCTCATATGCTAATCCAAAGGCTGGTATTACAGTTCCTCCAGGTGTTGATCCAGGTTATAAACCTCCGGGTGGAGAAGGCGGTTCCTCAACTGAGGAGATGTTGAGAGCTATCCTTCAGAAGGTGGAGGAAGGTAGCAAGAGATTGTCCTCTTTGGAGTACGATGTGAAGGAGTTGCATAAGAAAGGTGATCAGCGTGATCAAGAACTCCAAAAGAGAGATGTAGAGCTGAATCGAATTCAACAAGAGAACAATCGGCGGTTCACCTCAATAGAGTTCCAGATAAGCCAAATTACAAAATCATTGAATAGGGAGCCGGGTAAGTATCCTTCCATGCCGGAGGGGAACCCGAAAGAGCATTGCAAGGCTATCCAGCTTAGAAGTGGAACCAACTATGAAGGTCCTCAGATGCCTGCCGATTCTGAGACGCCCCAAGATAGAGATGAGATTGAAGAGGTAGGAGTTGAGAATAAGGTTGAGAGTGAAAGCACTCAAGCGAGCAAAGAGCTTGAAGAGGAAGGCATTGAGAAGGTAGAGAGAGTTCCTAAGTGGAAGAAGGCAAAGGAAGCAAGGGAGAAAGTGAAAGAGACCGAGCGAGATGAATGGGGGTACCCAAATCTGTGATACCCGTCCCATATCTACAACGCTTCATGAAAAAGAAGCTTGATGAGAAATTCGCTAAATTCCTTGATGTGTTTAAACAATTGCATATTAATATCCCTTTTTATGATGCTTTGGAACAGATGCCCAATTATGCAAAGTTTTTGAAGGACTTGATCACGAAAAGACGGCGAGTGGATGAGCCGAAGTTGGTGCAATTGAACCATGAGGTGAGTGCATTAGTGCACAAGGCGCTTCCTCCAAAGCTGAAGGATCCCGGGAGCTTCACCATTCTTTGTGATATTGGGAACGGGATCAAGAAGGGAGCGTTGTGCGACCTCGGAGCGAGCATAAATTTGATGCCTCTTTCGCTTTTCAAGAAGTTGGAAGGGGTGAACTTCAGCCGACAATGATGACGCTTCAACTTGCCGACCGGTCTATTACTCGGCCTCAAGGTGTGGTTGAAGACGTCCTCGTGAGAGTTGTAGATCACATTTTTTCAGCCGATTTTGTGGTCGTAGAGATGGAGAAAGATGAGCACGTGCCCCTGATCTTGGGAAGACCGTTCTTAGCTACGGCGGGGATGGTGCTAGACGTGGCAAATGGGAAGATTGCGTTGAAGGTCGATGATCAAGAAGTGAAGATTTCCCTATATGAAGCCATGAAGCACCCGAAGGAGGATGGGAGTTTGTATTGCATGGATGCAATTGATCCTCGTGTTGAAGACACATCTCCTAAACTCTCTCATGTTCATGATTTTGATAATCCTTCACTTGATAATTTAACCCATGAGCATTATGTTCTTGATTATGTTGATAGGGATAAAAGGAAGAAGTTGGAGGATAAAGAAGTGAAAAGTGTGGACGTGATCCAGTTGGAAGGGAAAGGAGGAGTTAAGAAGAAAAAGTCCAAATTCAAGAACCTGTTTGGTAAGACTCCTCCAGATAAAGGTGAGAAGGAGTTGAGACCCATAACACTTGGGGATGAGAAGGAAGCAAAGGAGTTCATGATGATGGGGCATCAAGGAAAGGAATGCAAGCACCACTCTTATGAGAGTAAGGGAGGTAAATTTGAGTATGATGTCCCATAAGCTCCTTTGAGCTCGGTCCGGCATGAGGACCTTAAAAATAGCGCTGAATGGGAGGCAACCCATTTTTATTTGCTTTTGAGTGTTTTTAGTTATTTGAGTTCTATGTTATTAGGGTGTTGTTGAATCATAAGTTTTAACCTCGTACTTGAGAATTTTATTTTGTAGGTTTGTCTCGAGAGAGTAGAGGAATCATGGAGTACTCGAAAGGGAGGAACTCAAGCAAGGGAGTGTGCAACGTTGTTGAGAGAAACTGAATTGTTTGGTTGAGGTAACCCACAACCCCAAACTTAGACTTCTTCGCAAGGTCGAAGTTTGGGGGGGTGGAGTTTTTTTTATATGTTTCTTGTTACATTGCACCGGAGCACCCATTTTTTATCATTGAGTGTGTTTGGTTATTTGGTGCCTTGAGATGCTCCTTGGGGTGATTTTAATCTGAGTCGCTATTGCATATTTCATGCATATCAATCATCTTATGCTTGTTGATTGCTATCTTTGAGTATGATTTGATGAGTAGAGTAGATTTGTGGATTTGAGTTAGGGACTCTTTTGTGCGAGTGGTTGAGCTAGAGTTGATTTGAGAAAGAATTTGTATGCTTGTGAATTTTTCTTTTGAGTACTTGTGTAATGAGAGTGAGAATGCACTAGGACTAGCATGGATGTGAAAGCCGTGAGATTTGAGCCTTATGAGATTTTGATGCATGAACTAATCTCTTCGTTTGTGAGTGGATCGTCACCTTAGAGGATGCTAGAACTTGTGTGTGCTCTTGCTTCTTGATTGTGTCTAGTTTAATATGCCGAAGGTGATCTTAGGCCATCTTTGATTTGAATGAGTCACTTAGCCAAAAATTTTCCTTACCAATGACATTGACCCCTTGTTAGCCCCTTTGAGCTTTAAGCCTATTTCATTTGCTAGAACATATGAACACTATTCCAATTCCTAAGCCTTTTTGTTCCAATTTGAGTGGAGAATAGGAAAAGTGTGAATGTGAAGGGATTGAATTGAGTTGAAAAGGGAAAATGTTGTTTCTTGAGTGAGTTTGAGAAGAAGGTGTGATGAAGTTATGAGTTGTGGGAAAAAGAAAAAAAATTGAGAATGAGCAAAAGAAAAAATGAGCTCATGTGTTTGTGCGAAAAAGAAAAAAAAAGTGATTGAAAAAAAAAGTGAAAAGAGTGAGAAAGAAAAGAAAAATTGAAGTGTTGAGAGTATTGGAATTGAAAGTGTGTTGATTGAAATTGTTTGAAGTATACTGTTCCAAGTCTCGAAGTACCAAGGTTTGATTTTCTATTCTCCATTCACTTAAGTCACTTTACCATATTGTTATCCCACATGTCCAAAGAGCCTACATTACAACCTTGAGAAAAGTCCTTTTTGATTCGGCATTGATTTCTAGAGTATGGTCGGAGTTAAGAGTGCTTACAAGCCTATGGCTGCCAATATGTGTGATTGATTGTTTGAGTGAGTCCCTTTATCATTGATATACACTTGCGAGGGAGTGAAACACATCGTTGAGTGCACATCCATGTTTGATTTTGGTGATTCTTGTTGTTGTTGCATGAGTATGATGATGGAAGATGAGTGAGTATACTTGTGATTGATCATTGAAGCTCGAGTTCATTTGCTTGCATGATTTGATTCTTTGACTTATTCCTAACAATTTCACTTGACTTATTATTTCATTGCTTGAGGACAAGCAATATGGTAAGTTTGGGGGGGTTGATTAGGCTTGAAATTGTTATGTTTTGGTGCCCGATTTGCCCATGTTTTGAGTGTTTTTTATGAGTGTTTGGAGTCAATTGAGTATCATTTTTATAAACTCATTAATTTGTCTCTTTGGTTTTCATAGATGGATAGAGGGCGAAAAGAGGAGTTCGTAGGACTTTGAATCGGCCAAAACGGACTCCCGGTTGAGACGATATGAAGATTTTACGAACAAGTGTACAGCAGCCGAAAACCACTCGAGCGCAAGCGCTCGACCGATTGCACCACTCGAGCTACATGCTCGAGCGCCCCTGCTCGAGCTGCTCGAGCACTTTTCTATTTTTTACCTCCGAATTCGTTTTTCGGCCCATGAGTTTCCGGTTCACCCCGACGCTTATATATACTCATTCCAAACTCGTTTTGGAGGAGAACAACATACCAACACATATTTTTACATACTTTGAGCGAGGAGAAAGCTTGAGGAGGAGTTTTGAAGATTTTTATACGTTGTAATCGAGGTTTTAATTTACGAATTCTTAGTTTTAGTATTTCTTTTGAACGTATTAGATTAATTCTTTCTTTCTTTACTCTTTGAGACGATTAAACCTAGTTTTCAGATTTATATAGATTTCTTTGGAGACTTTAATTTGTTCTTTCGTTTATGTTTTGATTTTATTAGTTAATTCAATTATGCATATGTTTATTGTTCTTGTGATTGCTTTGATTATTCAAATCACCATGTTAGGCTAGACCCCTTGCATGCTTAGGGTAGGATGAACTCGTAGAAGTAGGACGTGGGTACGTAATTAGGATAATTCGTGACGTTTAGTTTTAATTCTCTTAATTAATGAATTCTTAAAATCAATCTTAACTTTACCTTTGAATTTCGTACGAAAGTGTTAGGGAGAGGACGACCGTATCACTCTTTAACAATTAGTAGTCTTAACGAGAAGGTTTAGAAGGGGTTAATTAATCTACCGGTTTAGCGAGAGAGGACGACCGTATCACCTTAGTTAAATTAGGGTCTCGTTAATTAAGCACGATTTATTAACTTGTTAGTGGATTAGTGAAGTCGATTGATAGGATAAAGTATTAGGGTTTGAAATCTTGAGCTTTCATCTTACGATCTTTTACTTAGGTTATTTCTTGCACATCACGATTATCTTAATTATGTACCGGCTCCGTTAGTATACGTAGGGATTCCTATCCTGAGCATTACCCTTTTATATTTGAGACAAAACTCTTAGATAATTAACTCATTTCTTTCTTTTGCAATAGTAGAGTAGAATAGTTTAGATTTAATAATTTTCAATCCCCAAACATACACTCATATTAACTACAACGCGTAGATATTCAGGGATCTATTCACATACATACCATCCCTTGGGTTCGATAATACTTGGTCCCTATACTTGCCAATACTACAGTGAACCCGTACTCTTGCGGGGAAACTACTAGTAGAAAGCTGGTATTTTCGCTTCAAGTCAATTGTCCAGAAAAAGAATAAGATGAAAAGGAAGAGGAAGTTCGATTACATACCTCGTCTGTTACTAGACATATCTCTTCGTCTGGTCCAAAATTGGATGATGAACCAGAAGTGGATACCTCTTCTTCCTCATCTGCGAAGCTTCTTTTGGAGTATCTCCTAGTGTCTCTTTTACTACTTCTCTTTGAGCCCATTTATGTAAGAAATTGTTAGCATAAAAAATATTTGGGTTTTTCAAAAAATTGGATATGTCCTGGTGATCACCAAAATAATTTCAAAACAGTGATCCGTAGGACACACTACTCTGATACCACTTGTTGGTCCAAAAAAGTTATCCAGCGGAAAGCGTTTTGAAATATTTTTAATGAAAACCCTTTAAAGAAATGCTAAAAGAAAATGCAGAAAACTTAAAGTGCAGTAAAGTAAATAACACAAGGATTTATAGTGGTTCAAACCAACTTGTCCTACGTCCACTCTTCCTTTCTCCAAAGGGGACTCACTCTCCAACCAACTTACTGACTTTCTGGAATTGAGAAGTACCAGATCCTTCGTACAACTTGCTTACTCTAACCTTTCTAAGTGGTGAATAGGTTGAGTAATATTCCAACTATAACTCCTAAAAGAGTAGATATAATACTTGTATAAACAAGGTGAGTGTATGGTGAGAGTTCGTGTGTGCTTTGTGCTCTTGCCCGACTCTTGTCTCTCTAATGAACTCAACCAAAACACTCCTATTTATAGTTGTAGGAATTAACTAGCCGTTGGAGGCTAGAAATTCAAACAACCATAATTGTAGAAATATAATCAATCAAAGATTGATTAGTTGACTTTCAATCAAGCAATCAATCATATCCTCCATCAGTTGACTCTCCAGATTGTCTTCTTCTCCATCATTGATCTCCAAAATCTCTTTGTCTCCAGATTTCACGCAGCCTCCATGTGGGTGAACTAATTCATCTCCCTCATCTGGTCATGACTCGTCTGGTCTGGGGTCTTCTGGTCTGGTCTGGTGATATTTCTACACTGAACCTCATCTGGGAGAGGTCTTCTGGTCAGACTCCTCTGGTCAGGCTCCTCTGGTCAGACTCCTCTGGTCAGACTCCTCTGGCAGACTCCTCTGGTCAGACTCCTCTGACAGACTCCTCTGGTCAGACCTCATCTGCTCTGGTGACTCATCTGCTTTGGTCTGGACACCTCATCTGGTCACCTCTCATTTGGTCACCTCATCTGGTCACCTCTTATCTGGTCACCTCATCTGGTCATCTCTTCTGGTCTGCACATATTTCTTCCCTCTTAACCAAAGACCTATTCTAGACCTAGACTAATCTGTAGCTGACTAACAGGTTCAGCTAGTCCTATTATAAGTTCTTATTTTAACATCTTCAAAACATCTAATCTAGATCCTAACAATATGCAATTTAGTTACACCTCTATGGTCAGTGAACGCGTCTGGCAGATTGTTTGCTAAATTTTGCAAGTTAATGATCTTCTGAACATCTAGTTCAGATTGACTAGTGTGTGGATCTAGATACTGAAGATTACTTACGTTCCACGTAAGCTCCCGGCATTCATTCAATTTTGAATTCGAATCTCTCCCTAATGCCGGGAAGTGATCTTCATCGAATGTGCAGCTAACGAACCGGGCTGTTAATTGATCCCCGAACAAAGGCTGTAGGTATTTCACGATGGATGGAGAGTCAAATCCAACGTAAATACAGAGCTTTCTTTGTGGGCCCAAAGAGATCCGCTTAGGTAATGTTTTCGTAACATACACCGCACATCCAAAAATACGCAGATGGGAAATGCTAGGTTCTTTCTCACGCACTAGCTGTAGGGGGGATCATTATATGCAGTTGGACGGATTTGTATCAAGTGCGATGCATGTAGGACTGCTTTCCCCCAGCATGAAGTGGGTAGTTTAGAGTTCATAAGTAATGGTCTCGCGATAAGTTTGATACGTTTTATTAGCGCTTCAGCAAGACCATTTTGAGTGTGGACTGACTTGAACGCAAAATACTAGCTATACTAGTAGTTACCCCACAAGAGTATGAGATCACAGTAGTATGGACAAGTATATGGACCAAGTATATCGTACCCAAGGGAAGGTATGTATGCGAATAGAGCCCTGAAGATCTACGCGTCGTAGTTAATATGAGTGTATGTTCTGGGATTGAAAATTATAATAAAATACTCTATATTCTAATAACTGAATTAAAATGAATAAATAACTAAGTGTATGCAAATATGAGATGGTGATGCTCAGGATAGGAATCCCTACGTATACTAACGGAGCTAGTATGGTAACTAAAACAACTGTGATGTGCAAGTATTAATCCTAAGTGTACTAAAACTAGGCAATCAACTTTCCTAATCTAGCACCAGATTGAAAGACTAAAAGCTCAAGAATTAACCCTAATACTTCGTCATATCAACCTACTTCACAACCCACTAAACAAGTTATATGGATAATGCTTAATTAATGAGACCCTTATTTACCCAAGGTGATGCGATCGTCCTCCCTAGATAAACCAGTAGATTATAAACCCCTTCTATAACCCTATCATTAAGTCTACTTGTTATCAAATTGTGATAAGATCTTCCTATCTCTATTAATTTTCGTACTCAATTCCAAGATAATTCTAGGGTTTATTTTAAGCATTCAATTAATTAAGAGAACTAGCACTAAACATCATGTGTTATCCTAATTACGTACCAACATCCTACTTCAACGAGTTCATCCTACTCCAAGCATACAAGGGTTTTAGCCTAGCATGGTTTTAACGATAACAATAGCAATTAAATAAGCAACGAACATAAACATGACGAATTGAAGTGAAAAACTCAAGAACATAAACTAGGGTTTTGAAGAAAAGAAGTTTAATCTAAAAACGAATATTAAATAAAGAAATCAAAGGTCTCACGTAATAAGTGTTGAAGAACAAAAGGAAGAAAATCAAAATCAAAATCTAAACTATGAATTCGTAATGTTAAAACTTCAATTACACGTAAACTATGCTTGCTCAAACTCTCGGTGCTCTTCTCTCTCCAAAAACTATCTCTATGTGTGAAGTGGTACTCAAAATCAGCTCGGAATGGGTATAAATAGGCAACGGGTCGAATTGGGTGTTCATGGACCGAAATCCATGTCTACTCGAGTACTAGCTCGAGTACACGGTACTCGAGCAGTGTAGCTCGAGCACTAAAATCTTCCAGAGGCTGAAAAGTACTCGACTTCCTTAGCTCGAGTAGTGACTACTCGACCGGCCTTAGCTCAAGCACTCTACTCGACCACTCGAGTAGTGAGTACTCGACCAAGCTCAGCTCGAGTGCAATACTCGAGCACTTGAGTAGTGAGTACTTGACCAGCACCCACTCGAGTGCTACACTCGAGTGCTTGAGTACCATACTCGAGTACTCCTTGCTTGAGTACTCCGGTGATACTTTTGCTCACTCGAACTAATATTTTTTGTATTTCTTCTGTATCTTCTCATCCGGGCATCCGTTTGAGTCGATTCAAAATCCTACGAACTCCATTTTCCACCCTCTATCGATCTATGAGCATCAAAGAGGCAAATTTATTAGTTCATGAAAATAGTACTCAATTGACTCTAAATACTCATCGAAATCAATCAAGACACGGGCAAATCGAGCTATAAAACCTAACAATTTCACGCCTAATCAACCCCCCCCCCCCAAACTTACCATGTTGCTTATCCTTAAGCAACGAAATAATAAGTCAAGTGAGATTGTTTAGGTTGAATCAAAGAATCAAATCATGCAAGTAATAGAGTTTCAAGCTTCAACGATTGTTCACACGTACACGAACTTATCCCCTTCATCATACTCACGCAATAACAACAAGAAACACCAAGATCAAACATGGATGTGCACTCAACGACGTGTTTCACTCCCTCACAAGTGTATATCAATGATAGGGGACTCACTCAATCAATCCATCACACATATCAGCAGCCATAGGCTTGTAAGCATTCTCAACTTCGACCATACTCTAGAATCCATGTCGTATAAAAAAAGACTTTATCAAGGTTGTAATGTAGGCTCTTTGGACAAGTGGGTAACTATATGGGATAAGTGACTCAAGTGAATGGAGAATAGAAAATCAAACTTCAATATTTCGAGACGAGAAACAGAATACTTCAAATCTTCATGCAATACACTTTCAATTCCACTACTCTCAACACTTCAATTTTTTTCTAACTCGTTTCACTTTTTCAATCACCTCACTTTTTTTTCTCTTTCACACATACATACGAGCTCATTTTTCTTTTGCTCATTCTCAAATTTTTGGTCTTCCCCACAACTCAAATTCTCATTAAACCTTCTTCTCAATTTCACTCAAGCATTAATAATTCTCATTTTTCAACTCAACTCGATTCCTTCTCATTCACACTTTTCCTATTCTCCATTAAAATTGGGACAAAAAGAATTAAGGAATTTGGATAAGTGTTAAAATGTGCTACCAAATAATATAGGCTAAGGCTCAAACGGGATAATAAGGGATAAATATCATTGGTAGGGAAAATTTAGGCTAAGTGACTCAATTAAATCAAAGATGGCCTAATATCACTTTCGGCATATCAAACTAGACACAATCAAGAAGCGAGAACACACACAAGTTCTAGCATCCTCTAAGGCGATGATCCACTCACAAACGAAGAGATCAATTTATTGAATTGTAATCTCTAAAAAGCTCCAATCTCACGACTTTCACATTCATGCTAATCCTAGTGAATTCTCACTCTCATCACACAAGTATTCAAAAGGAAAATTCGTAAGTATACGAGTTCCCTCTCAAATCAACTCTAACTTCTACACTCACACAATTCAGACTCTAACTCAACTCCACAAATCACTAACTCATACTCACACTCAAAGATAGCAATCAACAAGAATAAAAGAGTTGATAGGCATGAAATATTTAGTAACACATCAAAGCAATATCAGCTCAAGGAGTATCTCAAGGCACAATATATAACCTAACTCAACTCAAAAAGAGGGTGTGCGCCTGTGCAATGTCAAATAAACCTCTCAAGTGCGCAGGTGCATATGTCATAAAACACATAAATACTCCACCCCCCCAAACTTCGACATTGTGAAGAGGTCTAAGTTTGGGGTTGTGGATTACCTCATCCAAATAATTCAGTTTATTTCAACAACGTAGCACACTCCCTTGCTTGAGTTCCTTCCTTTTGAATAACTCCATGATACCTTTACTCCCTCGAGACAAGCCTACAAGCAACTCACTCAAATACGAGGTTAGAACATACGACTCAAAACAACACCCTAATAACATAAAACACTCAAAAGCAAATAAAAGTGGGTTGCCTCCCACTCAGCGCTATTTTTAAGGTCCTCATGCCGGACCGAGCTCAAAGGCGCTCATGGGACATGATACTCAAAATCACCTCCCTTACTCTCATAAGAGTGGTGGTTGAATTCCTTTCCTTGATGCCCCTTCATCATGAAGTCCTTTGCTTCCTTCTCATCCTCAAGTGGTGGGGGTCTCAACTTCTTCTCACCTTTATTTGGAGGAGTCTTACTAAGCAATTTCTTGAGTTTGGGCTTTTTCTTCTCAACTCCTCCTTTCTCTTCCCCTTTGGCCACATCTAACCTTTTCAATTCCGAACTCTCTTCCTCCATAGGGTACTTCATGGCCTCGTATAGGGAAATCTTCACCTCTTGATCATTAACTTTCAACGTGATCTTCCTATTCGCCACATCTAACACCACCCCGGCCGTAGCTAAGAAAGGCCTTCCCAAGATCAAAGGAACGCGCTCATTCTCCTCCATGTCAAGCACCACAAAATCAGCTGGGAATATATGATCTCCAACTTTAACAAGGACGTCTTCAACCACACCTTGAGGTCGAGTAATAGACCGGTCAGCGAGTTGAAGCGTCATCATTGTCGGCTGAAGTTCTCCTCCTTCCAACTTCTTGAATAGTGACAGTGGCATCAGATTAATGCTCGCTCCAAGATCGCACAATGCTCCCTTCTTGACTTTATTCCCGATATCACATAAGATCGTGAAACTACCGAGATCCTTCAACTTCGGGGGAAGCGCTTTGTGCACTAATGCACTCACCTCATGGTTCAGCTGCACCAACTTGGGCTCATCAACTCTCCTCCTCTTAGGTATCAAGTCCTTCATGAACTTGACATAATTAAGCATCTATTCCAAAGCATCATAAAAAGGAATATTAATATGCAACTTTTTAAATACATCAAGAAACTTAGCAAATTTTTCATCTAATTTCTTCTTCATGAATCGCTGCGGATATGGGACGGGTATCACAGATTTGGGTACCCCCATTCGTCTCGCTCGGTCACTTTCACGTTCTTCCTTGCTTCTCTTGCCTTTTTCCACTTTGGAACTCTCTCAATGTTTTCCTCCTCAAGGTCTTTGCCCTTCTGGGACTCATCCATATCTTTACTTTTTTGAGTGTCTTCACCCTCAACCCCTTTCTCAACTTCTACCTCCTCAATCTCATCTCTATCAACTGTCTCATCCCCATTTTTCTTATGTTCTTTACCCTTCATCTCAATCTCTCCTTGGGGCGTCTCTGAGTCAGCAAGCATCTCAGGACCATTATATTTGGTTCCACTTCTTAGCTGGATCATCTTGCATTGCTCTTTCGGGTTCCCCTTTGGCATAGAAGGATATTTCCCGGGCTCTCTACCCAATGATTTCGCGATCTGGCTAATCTGGTACTCCATCGAAGTGAACCGTCTATTGTTCTCTTGCTGAATTCTATTCAGCTCCATATCCCTCTTCTGGAGATCTTGATCACACTGATCATTCTTCTTACTCATCTCTTTCACATCATACTCCAAAGAGAATAACCTCTTACTACCTTCCTCCACCTTGTGTAGAATGGCACGTAACATCTCATCAGTGGTAGCACCTCCTTCTCCTCCGGGGAGTTTTGAGCCAGGGTCGACATTTGGAGATACAGTTATCCCCGCTCTCGGATTACTATAAGAGAAATTCTCATTCTTCCTCCATTGATTCTGAGGAGGCTACTGGCCTCCTTGATACCCCTAAGTATTCCTCCATTGATTCTGAGGAGGCTGTGGACCCGATGGTACAAACGGTTGACCATAAGTTGGTCGCCCCTGATAATTTCCACCTTGATAGCCATTCTGATTATAATTAGGCCCTCCCATATAGTTGGCCTCCTCATGCTGGCTTGCTGGCTGATCCACTTTCTCATTCACTGCAGTATTCCCTACACTCAGATTTTGCCCAACCTCTAGATTGCTGATCTTCTCCATCATTGCCATCAACAGTTTTTTAGTACCCTCACTCTCATCCATCTGATAAGCTCGATGAAACTCTTGTGCCTCATTCCATTGCCCCGCATTCTTGACAATGTTATCAACGATCTCTCTACACCGAGCTGCACCACTGTTCAGGAATGCTCCACTAGCACATGCATCAAAGTGGTCTTGACCCGCCTTGTTGGCTCCACAGTACAAATAAACCATGATATCACCTTCATTGTACCCGTGCTGCGGGCACTCAATGAGCATATTGTAATATCTCTCCCAAGCCTGACGTAAGCCCTCTCCTGGCTTCTGCTGGAAAAACGAGATCTCTATCCTTGTTTTGATTGTTCTAGACGGAGGGTAGAATCGCCCGAGGAACAGACGCTCGTGCTCGGCCCATGTGGTTACACCTCCCCTTGGGAGCGTGTTATCATACCACTCCTTCGCGATTCCAGTTAAAGAGAACTGGAACAACCTGAGCCTCTTGGTATCTTCATACATGCCGTTATAGTTGAAAGTTGAGGCAATCATCAGAAAATTCCTCAAGTGAGTATAAGGATTATCCTTTCCGACCTCCCCCTTGAATTGATTCTCGACTAGCATCTTCAGGATTCCTGGGGAGATAGAAAAGTTGTTTGCCTCTACCAGAGGCAATGCCACTCCATCGTAATACCGTTGCGACTGTGCCGCAAACCTTCCTCGGATGGCTATATCATGATCAGCGTTCTGAGGAACGTGCTGAGGATAGATGGTGGTAGAGGTACTTGCGGAACTGGAGGATGGTTATAAGCAGGAGGTGAAGGATAAGGGTATGGTGGATACGGATATGGTGAGTATGGGTAAGGATAAGGTGGGTTGTTTTGTGGGTAGACAGGGTTGTTTAGAGGACGTTGAACTAGATTTTGAGCTAGATTGTTTTGATTCTGTGGAGCCGGGTTTTGGCTCTGGCTTTCTCCTAGCGGGACTTGATTCTGACTGTCATTCCCTCCAGTGCCCTCAACCCGTTCCACTTCCTAATTGTACTTAGCCGCAACATCATCCAACTCATTACTGATGTTCATATTGTCGTTTTCTCCACCGGCAGTGTTCATTCTTCTATTGAATGCTCTGTTTCTTCTTGTGATTGTCTCAGGATCTAACTTTGTTCGGTCTTCGCTCGATTCTCCTTGTGAGCGAGTTTTCATAAACCTGAGATCACAAAAGAAAGATCAAAATGTAACTGCCTGATGTCTACTAATAAAACAGAAAAAAAAAGCACTCACTACTAACTGCTAAACTATCTTCAATTCCTACTCAATGGACATACATCGCCATCCCCGACAACGGCGCCATTGACTTGAACCGCAAAATCCTAGCTATACTAGTAGTTACCCCACAAGAGTATGGGATCACAGTAGTATGGACAAGTATAGGGACCAAGTATATCGTACCCAAGGGAAGGTATGTATACGAATAGAGCCCTGAAGATCTACGCGTCGTAGTTAATATGAGTGTATATTCTGGGATTGAAAATTATAATAAACTACTCTATATTCTAATAACTGAATTAAACTGAATAAATAACTAAGTGTATGCAAATATGAGATGGTGATGCTCAGGATAGGAATCCCTACATATACTAACGGAGCTAGTACGATAACTAAAATAATCGTGATGTGCAAGTATTAATCCTAAGTGTACTAAAACTAGGCAGTCAACTTCCCTAATCTAGCACCAGATTGAAAGACTAAAAGCTCAAGAATTAACCCTAATACTTCGTCATATCAACCTACTTCACAACCCACTAAACAAGTTATATGGATAATGCTTAATTAATGAGACCCTTATTTACCCAAGGTGATGCGGTTGTCCTCCCTAGATAAACTGGTAGATTATAAACCCCTTCTATAACCCTATCATTAAGTCTACTTGTTATCAAAGAGTGATAAGATCGTCCTCTCTCTAATAATTTTCGTACTCAATTCCAAGATAATTCTAGGGTTTATTTTAAGCATTCAATTATTAATTAAGAGAACTAGCACTAAACATCACGTGTTATCCTAATTACGTACCAACATCCTACTTCTACGAGTTCATCCTACCCCAAGCATACAAGGGTTTTAGCCTAGCATGGTTTTAACGATAACAATAGCAATTAAATAAGCAACGAACATAAACAAGACAAATTGAAGTGAAAAACTCAAGAACATAAACTAGGGTTTTAAAGAAAAGAAGTTTAATCTAAAAATGAATATCAAATAAAGAAATCAAAGGTCTCACGTAATAAGTGTTGAAGAACAAAAGGAAGAAAATCGAAATCAAAATCTAAACTATGAATTCGTAATGTTAAAACTTCAATTACACGTAAACTATGCTTGCTCAAACTCTCGGTGCTCTTCTCTCTCCAAAAACTATCTCTATGTGTGAAGTGGTACTCAAAATCGTGCTCGGAATGGGTATAAATAGGCAACGGGTCGAATTGGGAGTTCATGGGCCGAAATCTACGTCTACTCGAGTACTAGCTCGAGTACATGGTACTCGAGCAATGTAGCTCGAGCACTAAAATCTTCCAGAGGCTGAAAAGTACTCGACTTCCTTAGCTCGAGTAGTAACTACTCGACCGGCCTTAGCTCGAGCACTCTACTCGACCACTCGAGTAGTGAGTACTCGACCAAGCTCAGCTCGAGTGCAATACTCGAGCACTTGAGTAGTGAGTACTCGACCAGCACCCACTCGAGTGCTACACTCGAGTGCTTGAGTACCAAGTACTCGAGTACTCCTTGTTTGAGTACTCCAGTGATACTTTTGCTCCCTCGAACTAATACTTTTCGTATTTCTTCGGTATCTTCTCATCCGGGCATCCGTTTGAGTCGATTCAAAGTCCTATGAACTCCATTTTCTGCCCTCTATCCATCTATGAGCATCAAAGAGGCAAATTTATTAGTTCATGAAAAATATTACTCAATTGACTCTAAATACTCATCGAAATCAATCAAAACACGGGCAAATCGAGCTATAAACCCTAACAATTTCACGCCTAATCATGGACGTAGGGGACCGAATGCTCCACTTTAATTCCCAGGGCCATACAGTAATCTATAAAGGCCTTTGAGCTAAACTCAGTAGCATTATCTATGCGAATCGATTAAATTGGATAATCTGGGAATTGAGCTCCAAGCTCGATAGTTTTCGCAATGAGCTTCGCAAAAGCTTGATTGCGGGTGGACAACAAACAAACATATGTCCATCTAGTGGAGGCATCAATTAGGACCATGAATTACCAAAATGGTCCTGATGTTGGGTGAATCAGTCCACAAATATCTCCCTGAATCCTGTTCAAGGAAAACCGGAGACTCTAGTCCAACCTTAGTGCGCGACGGGCGAACTATTAACTTACCCTTAGAACATGCATCACATATAAATTCATCAATAGGAGGGATTCTATTATTCGAAATATTATGACCAGTGGAATTAGATAGAATCCTATGTATCATAGTTTGTCCTGGATGACCTAACTGCTGATGCTATAATTTAAAAGAGTTCGGATCATGGAATTTCATACTCATAGCTACATGGAGATTAGACGGCCGGATATAGGTATAGTACAATCCGGGGGAGAAGGAATGAAATTTTTCTATAACTTGTTTACGGCTACCTCGAGTAATAGTCATCAAAAGGTATTCGTTATTGTTCTCAGTTTCAGTTTCAATGTGATAGCCATTAGTTCTTATATCTTTAAAACTGAGCAGGGTACACTTAGATTGTGGAAACAATAAAGCATTATCGATTATGAGTTGAGTACCCATGGGGAGGACAATGGAAGTTCTTCCGGAGCCCACTATCAACATACTATCATTGGTTATCGTAGTTATACTCCCCTTACGTTCTACCAAGTTATGAAAATATTTCCTATCTCTTAAGATTGTATGTGTGGTGGCGCTATCTACCAAACATAAATCACTATTTTCATCCATCATGCCAGAGGAAATAGCCCAAACCCAATAACTGATATGTTTACAAGCCATGTATAATAATAGCAATATCCAAGTAAATTTAATGGACAACATTAAAGTAAACACATCGAAGCTAAAACATAATATCATCCATAAAATAAATTATCCGAAAGATAGGATCCAAAAACATAAATTGTTTTATCCAAAACAAAGTACTAAAATAATCAAATACTCAAATCACTCACTGTCTCTAAAGTTTTTGAGCTACGAGCTCAAGAGATCATCGTTGTCTTGATCAAATTCTGCTTCAGGCAGGTTGTCATCGTGAGGTTCAACCATAGGGGCCTTCCCCATGTCGTCCTTCTGCTGCTTTAGATAAGCCTCAACCAAATGCTTGGGAGTTCGACACGTGCGAGACCAATGGCCTTTGCATCTGCATTTGTAGCAGGATTGCTCAATCTTGTCTTGAGAGCTAGGTTTTTGTAGAGCGAAATTCGAGGTTCTGTGACTACCAGATGTACTACGACCTCGGCCTTTAGTCCAGAACTTCTTACTCACTCTCCTCCTTCCACGTTTGCGAACAATCATATATTTGTCCCTATACTGTTGCTGGAGTATAAGGTTGCTAGCGTGGAATGTTGACAGAGTGTTCTGCATCAACTGGGTTACAATACGCTGCAAAGCATAGTTGTACTCCGTTATATACTTAAGGTCTTGGAGTTTCAACCAATCGTATTGTGCCGGAAGGGGGAGTATATTTTTTTGTTGTTGGAAATGGTCCTTCAGGGACTTCCACAACATTCTGGGGTCCTTGTGAGTGAGGAATTCATTTTTCAGATCCTCATTCAGGCGGTTCATGGGAAAAATCAACGATTTTGCCTTCTGGACGTTAGTGGATTTCGAACCTTGGATATTTGTTTCGCTCAACTCATTTGAGGCTAGATGGATCTCGACATCTAGCGCCCATGTCAGGTAGTTATTACCATCGAGAGCAAGCTCATCGAATTTTCATGGTAATATCAGACATTATTAACTACGATTTTAAAGTGACATGGTAAGAGTTGTGACCAATTTATTGACAATGGAGAAATACGGATTTATTTGATTATTCTAAAGCACATAGAAGCAAGAATTGGGCGCCATCTACCCAAAACATAAATTACGGTCCGACAAGTACCAATATATGCGGACTATAATAAATAAACTATGTGCAAAAGTAATAATGCATGCATGATAATTAAATCATAAAAGGCATGCACATACATCGACTAAGCATATAAGATAATTTATTGAGAACTAATATTTAAATTAATTCTTAAAATTTTCAAGCTTAATTAATATACTAGAATTATTACCGTTTAATTTTCAAGTATAATTACGAAACTTGATAAATTAATTTTGAGGGCACAAAAGTACTAGAAGAATTATATGAGGCCCAAAATAAATATATCAGAAAATTTAATTTATGATAGGCCTAAGAATAAATTAATTAAAGGCCAAAAACATTATCATCCACAATGCCTTAATTAAAGGCCCATAACAATTAAACTAAGGGGCGAAATAAGTCACTGGATCGGCCTACAATAATTTCAGAAAAGGCCCAGATTATATAATGAAACAACCCAGGATGGGGTAGGGCAGAGTTGTGGGGCGGAACCCAGGTGCCGATCACGGCATCTTCTAGGCGGCGGCGCGGCGACTTCCAGACGGCGATGCTGGGCGGGCATCGCCTAGTCCCGTGGTGGCCCTGCTTCTAGCCGCTGCTCGTCGTTTGGAGATGGGAGCGCATGGCGGTGCTTCGATGCACGGAGGTGGAAGCATGCGACGGTGGGGGATGGGCGAGACGGCGCGGCGGGTGCACGCTGGGCACCGCATGCGCTGCTGGCGCGATGTGGGCAGTCCCGTGCAGCGGGAGGCGCGCCTGGTGGGAGCGCTACATGCGAGAGTGCGTGCCGGTCAGCGCAGCTTCGAGCGTGCGGCGAAAAGCGCGGCTCGCAGCGGCGCAAGGGCGCGACGGACGGCGGTGGGCTGGCGCGAGGCGGCGGACGAGTGTTGCCTATGAGCGAGGCGAAGCGGGGCGTGCGGGTGTGCAGGCATGCGCCGGCGGCCGTACGCCGACAGTGGACGCTCGAGATTAAACAAAAATATATATGCTTAATCGTATGTATATTGTTGCGATATCAAAGCTTAATTTCGTATATGCTTAATTGCTCCTGAGATATGAAATTTCCGATCAACATATGCATATGTATGTATATAGATGTGGTGTATATATATTAAGTGCATAGTAGCATATATGTTCATGGAACAGAAGCATCTAAATTTGATAACACAATTAATCACATAATTAATCATCATGCTAAAGAGAAAATCAAATCGAGATTCGTACCGATTAATTGCGGGTAGAGACTCGTGCTGATAACGTGTTGGGGGGCGTACCAAGCCAGGAGTTTTACTAATATGTGTGTGTATGAGTGTGTACAATTTTGAGTACAATGATCTATTTATAAGAATAAAGACCTAGTCTAAACCTAAAACCCATTAGGTTAAAAGTTCATTAGTAATGTCCACATCAAATCTTCTAGATTTGGTATAATAAATCTGCTAGATTTACAACAATTATGATATAATTTAAACAATTAAAGATGAAGAAAACAACATGTCAATTTTTTTTTTTTTTTTTGAAGAAAATAGAGAAAATAATTATAACACAATTTAAGTTCAGAATATTTAATTTTTATCTATTATGTATATAAATATATATATATATATATATATATATATATATATATTATAAATCATTTAGTATGTTTATAGATTATAAATAAACCACGAAAGCTCTTTGAAATAATAAATAATAAATTTACTGTAAATTAAATAATTTAACATGAAAGCATTTCAATTCAACCATGTGTATATTTTAAATTCACTGCTTCCTCCTCGTATCCGATCAATTTTTAATGCAAGCAAAGTATCGTCAACCATAATTCTATTTTAATCCTTCTTTGTAAAATGCTTTAAATATTTAAGCTATCAAATTTTTGTGCAATTCTATTTTATGGAAATTAACAATCTATTTTTTTAATCATACTTTGTAACTCATATCATAGTTTATGGAAATCTCCTGTTTCTGAAAATGCAGGTTCTTCGTATCCTAGAATCGATACTTTGTATAAGTCTTCTATTTTCAAATGCTGGTTCTTCATATGTAGGGATCGATTGCATCTTCCTGATCCAGTGACCTTGATTTCGCGTCTTTGACAAACCCATATACCGCAATTTTGGAAAGAGATAATAAATTGTAAGGAAAATGATTTTTTTCGACCCGTAACTTTACCTCATTTTGATTTTTATCCTGCTGACTTTCAAATTTTGATTTTAGTTTTGTAACTTTACCTTCTTTTTTAAAATTTTCGTCCTGCTAACTTTCAAATTTTGATTTTAGTCATGTAACTTTATCGCTTTTTTATTTTAGTCCTATAAGGGTTAGTAGGTTGTAGGACAAAAAAAAAATATATAAGTTACAGGACGAAAATCAAAATATGAAAGTCAACAGGACGAAAATAAAAAAAGAGTAAGTCTCTTGTGCATTTGGTGTATGATGCACTCACTCAACAGCTGATAATGTATACACTGAAAAGTTAGTCTCAATCACACTGAAAAGTTAGTTTCAATTACACTGAAAAGTTTATATTGAAAATCAATTTTCAGTGTAAACTTTTCAGTGTAATTGAGACTAACTTTTCAGTATAATTGAGACTAACTTTTTAGTGTATACAGTATCAACTATTGAGTGAGTGCACCGTGCACTTGGTGCATATGAGACTTTGCCATAAAAAAGAGGTGAAGTTACAAGACTAAAATCAAAATTTAAAGTTAGCAGGACGAAAATAAAAAAAATGGTAAAGTTATAGGATAAAAAAAATAATTTTTCCTAAATTGTATGATAATATAATGAAATAAAAACGAAAGCCTAAAAATCAATACAATGGGAGCCTTAATTATAAGATAAATTTTAAAACTATTATCGCAGGATATTTATTTATAGAAATTAAAAGGAAGTGGAAATGACTTATTTATTACTGTGTAGTAGTTTTCAAATCAGGTTTGCTACAAATAGTAAGGACGCCGTCCTCAACGCCGCTCCTCCAATTTTCCGAGCAAACTTCCAACGGCGGGTGGGACTGGAGCACAAAAAAAATGGGCGCCATCATCAACGGCGCTCCTTCAATTTTTTTTCTTTTTACAGCATACCCTAAAAAAGTAGAGTCCCACTACTCAAATCCTAAAATCCTCTAAACTCACCCCACTTACTAAACATACCCCAATAAAATTTAAAAACATGTAATACTAAATATACCCATTTTATATTAAAAAAATATCTTAAAAAATTATTGAAAATCTTAAAAAATAAAATATATTTTGAAAATAAAATAAAATTCTTAAAAATAAATAAAATATAAATAATGCTTTAAAAAATAAATTAAATTGAAAATAAAAAAATAGATAAATTTGTAAATAATCAAGAAAAAAGTTAAATCCAAATAAATTCATAAAACTATTTTATAAAAGTCATTTCATTCATTGTAAATAATTAACTTCCAAAATATTTTTATTAAATTTTTGAAGTTTTTTTTAATTTAGTTACTTTTCTAAAAAAAAATTAACATCGGATTTTATTTTTATTGGAATATTTGGAAGATATAACTAATTTATTTTTAAAAAAAAATCAAAATTTTAGATTTTAAAGATTTTTTAATTGATTTCTAAATTTCATATAATTTTATTATTTAAATATTTATCCAATTTATTTAAATATTTTTTAGATTTTAATTCTAATTTTTTTAGATTTTTCAAATATTTAAAGGAAAATAAAATAAAAATTGATAATTTTAAATTTAATGTACTAGTAATTTTCAAATTAAATAACTTAAAAAAACTAAATCATGCATGGTAATAACTAAATCATCTCAAATCCATACACAATAATTAACTTAGAGCCAACAAATATTATAAATCACTAAATCCTGCATGATAATCATTAAATCATCTTAAATCCATTCAAATAAAACTTAATAAGGAACATAATATTATTTGTGCTCCATCCCCATCTCATTGTCGGAAGATTGTTTGGAAAACGCCCACATGGGCGTAGCTCATCTGGTTCTTGGGTGGCAGATTGCTACAAGATTGTATGGAAAACTGGAGGAGCGCCGTTGAGGATGACGCCCTTACTATTTGTACAATACGTGAACGACGCTCATATTTATTTTGATAATAAATACCATAACCACCACATATTGTAAACTGGTTTTAAAAACTACTATACAATAATAATTAAGCCAAGTGGAAATAGAGATGAATTTGGAATTCAAAATTTAAAATTACTCGGCAGAATTAGTAGACTCTAACAGCCTGAATAAATAAATAAATATTAAAACACAGTACAACGTGAGTTTATGCGCTTGAATAGCACTGTAGCACCAAACAGCGAGTGCATTATTCTTCCTTTTGACAGCTACAGCTACTGCTGTATAACTATACATGTTGAGCAAGCTACAAGAAAAAGAAAATAGTAAAAACAAAACCTTCTCCAATCTCCGAATCAAATGCGGAAAGTAGAAGAAATACCAGATCTCGCTGCTATTCTCTCCCATCTTTGATCTAATCCCAAAATCAGCTTTTAGTTTCTCTCATGGAGCAGATCTAATCCCTTTCCACAGAAAAAACAGATCTAATCTCTTTGCCAAAAGCTCGATTTCCTGCTTAGATTTTGTAGAGAGTTACAATAATTCTCAAGGAGAAGCAATTGAATCCCGACCAAATTCACGCCCACTCCTCTCCGATTTCTAATTGCGGAAACAAATTAAAGCCCTAGCTGGATCTGTGAAGCTGCAAAAATTAATCGAAGATCTGGATTCGATTGTTGAAAAGCTTTTGAAGATTTATGAGGGAAGGGGATCCACAGGGCAGCAGATCGTCAGATCTTTTCCCGCTGGAAACACTGGCAATGCTATGGTGGGATTCGTTGATTCAACAAATTATGGATGTGCTCACTGGCCAACAATATAGTTGCCAGACAGATCGTCCTGATTGTTGGCATGGATGGTATCGGTAAAGCTACTTTTGCTAGAAATGTCTATGAAAGTAGGTAAGACTACTCTTGCTAAAAATATTTAGGAAAATTCTCTCATCGTACAATTTCGTGCTATTCTTCTACAATTACTCCGTGATACATAAACTTAGGTGAAAGTTTATTTGATAGAATATATTTAAGTGTATTAGATGATATGTGGAGTGTTGAAGTTTGAAAGAAGATAAAGTTTTTGTTTTCATACAATAGAAAGAGAAGTCGAATTGTTATAAATATTAGACCGTCGAGTGTAATTGTTGATGGAATGAACAAGACTACTCTAGCTAGAAATGTTTAGTAATGGTAAGACTACTCTAGCTAGAAATGTTTAGTATTGGTAAGACTACTCTAGCTAGAAATGTTTATGAAACTTCTTGGGTGGGAGAAATTCTTTTACTCTCGATTACATAAAAGTTTGTGGTAAAAAATATTTAATTGTATTAAATGATATGTGGAGGATTGAAGTTTGGGAGAAGATGAAATTTTTGTTTGCATACAATGAAAAGAGTAGTCGGGTTGTTATAAATTATAAGATGGATTTTTTAGATGCATGATCTTATAAGAGAGCTATGCTTAAGGATAGGCGAAGAAGATGGCAAATTTTTTATTTTGGGGTATATTTGAAAGGGGGTGGTGAAAATAGGGTGGGAGGGTGGGTGTTTACGAAATTAAAGGTAATCGCGCCTACCAGAGGCGATATAAGCTTTTGGACGTAGGGAATCGCGCCTACCAGAAGCGACTTTGGTGTATCAGGCAATGTTCTCGCGCCTACCAGAGGCGAGTTCCGACGTGGCGTTTGTCGTCTACTAAACTCGCCCCTACCAGAGGCGACTTTGGTGTATCAGGCAATGTTTTCGCGCCTACCAGAGGCGAGTTCCGACGTGGCGTTTGTCGTCTACTAAACTCGCCCCTACCAGAGGCGCGCCTGCCAGTCATGGGCCTTATCTGTTTGGCGTAAGAATCCCTCCCCCTTTGGCGTTTTATGTTTGGCGTGGGATTCCTTCCTCCCCACTAATATATAACTCCTTCCTCCCCACTAATACTTCTTACTCCTTCCTACCTCACTCCTCTCCTCATTATACTTCTTCGTACTCCTTCCTTCCTCTCTTCTTCTTCTTCAAATGAAGGCTAGTCCATAAGAAAAAAGAAATTTGCCCTCCAAAATACAAACTTGCAGTCTCACGTACTTGAGGAATTGATATTTTGCTATCTACCTGAGGAGTACAGACACTACAATTAAGTGGTAAATATTTCAAATTTTTTTGTATATTTTTAGAATTATTTTGCATGCAATTTTTTGAAATAGTGTATATATAGTATATATATAATGTCGATATATATATATATATGTTAGAGAAATTACATGTTTTAGCATGTTACTTTTGATTTATTTTGATTTAAAATTGGTAGTAGTGTTGCTATTTCGATTTAAAATAACATTAATAAGGTCATAGTGTTGTTATTTTGATTTAAAATTGGTAGTAGTGTTGTTCTTTTGGTTTATTTTGATTTAAAATTCCATTAATAAGCTCATAGTGTGTTATTTATTTAATTGGGCTTCAATTTATTTAATCAAATATATGTAGAATTTTATTTAATAAAAAATGATACACTTTTTTAATTTTTTGAATGTTTTGGTAATGCATAACTTTTATACATTTGAAGAATCGAAGAGTGAATTAGACATTTTATCAATCAAAGTTATTAAAGTAAAATTTGACTTTTTTTTAACGTGATGTTAATAACCATTATGTATACAATGTAAGTTTTATTTTTATAAAATTCTAGTGTTTTTAGTGTTTTAAAAAATCTAGATTTAATATATATAGTGTATTAAAAAACTCTAGATTACTTACTTAATGAAAATATTGATCATCATTTTAAAATTTAATTTTTGCAATCATAAGATAATTTTATTTAACTATAATAAGAGATTAAGAGATAAAATAAAATAAAATGAAATAAATGAAATTAAATAAAATATTAAAAACGAAATAAAAAATAAAAAAATAAAAAAAACAAAATTAAAATAAATAAAATAAACGAAATAAAATAAATTAAAAAAATAAAATAAAATAATATAAAATGAATTAAACGAAATAAAATAAAATAAAACTAATTAAAATAAAAAAACGAAATTAAAATAAAATAAAATAAAATGAATTAAATAAAATAAAGTAAAATAAACGAAATTACATAAAATAAAATAAACGAAATAAAATAAAATAAAACTAATTAAAATAAAAAAACGAAATAAAATAAAATAAAATAAACTAAATAAAATAAAATAAAACGAATTAATTTTATATTCTCAATGTATTTGAGAATTTTCTATTTAGAAAATTTTAATTTGTGAAAAATTAAGAAATGGAATTAAGAATATTAAATACTTTTTATTTGTTAAAAATTAAGAAATGGAATTAAGAATATTAAATGTAACAATAAGACTATATATATTCCTATCTTTTGTTAATACACCCATCAAAAAGTGTTCGGAATAAAATTTCAATACTGCAAAAAAAAAAAAACACTAAAAATGTATGGAAATTAGGGTGTTGGGTTTGATTTACTATACTAGATGTAAACATAATTGAGGCTAATAATTAATTTAGTGCCTATAGATAAATTTTTTATAAGTGTTTTGTGTTGTTGAAGATATGTCAACCTCTCGCGACATTGGAATCATTGTGCGCTCTTGCGGAGCTGTTATTGGAAAAAGAAGAGTTGATCGTATGCTTGATTTCTACGATCTATTACGTGAGTTGTCTGAGGTTACGGGATTAGATTTGCGAGTGTATTCTTTGAATGTGTCTTGCATAATAAAAAATGGGAATGCCTCGTCTAGTTGTCCTATTAGGAACAACAACGACCTACGATACTTCTTCCATCCACAGGCTGGGCTCAATTCCGTTGAGCTATTAGTGGAGGTTGAAATGAAGGTGCAGTACCCAACATCCCATGGCCAGTGGGGGAACCAGTACTATCCTTCTGAATGACCAGGTCATGGTGGTGTCAATATGGATAGACCTTCCAACGTTGAATATCAGGCCCTACAAGAGAGCCATAATGAGTGGGGTGCTTGGGAGGATGAGCCCTACCAACATTTAGGGTCTAGTCATGCCGGTGGTTCAGATCCTAATATTGGACCTTCTGGTATCACTGAGATGGCCCCTGTTGGGACCTCCATAGTTGATATAGCTGGTGATATATATCCAGACTTTACTTGTAATTCTGAACCAAGCGATAATGGTTCTGAGGACGAGGGGTCGTCTGATGAGGATGGTACCACTGACAATCCTTGGATGCCAACTGTTGCTGTACCAAATTCCCTAATGCCAAGAGTGAGACCTCATCCAAATTTGGTTGGAGTGCCATTTTTTGATAGGTCATGTGATGATGTACCTGTCGATTCAGTAGGCGTTCGAAGTGGTGATCTAAGCTATGATGCGGATGATGGGGTTTTGAGGTTAGGGATAATTTTCAAAGACAAAGATGCTGTGATCAATGTCGTGAAGGATTATTCGGTCCGACATGCAAGGCGTGAGTATAGAGTCGAAGAGAGCAACTCGAAGACAATGAAGTTGGTGTGTAAGCAGAACTATGCCAGTGAAAATGATAATTGCTCGACATCGCAACGTTGTGAGTGGCATTTACGCGCATCGTACCGTAAAAGATACGATTATTGGGAAATCACTAGGTTGGGGCCGCCACATACCTGTTTGATGAATATTGACTCGCGCAATCATTCAAATCTCTGTAAAAACTTGCTTGCAGCTGACATGGAGAGTCTCATACAAGTTGATCCAGCATACGACGTCAAATATGTCGTGGAGCATGCAGATAAGAAATATAATTACACTATTTCATATCAAAAGGCATGGCAAGCGTTGAAACGTGCTAGGGAGAATGTGTTCGGAACTTGGGAGAGTTCATGTCAGTATTTGCCCAAGTACATGGGAGCCTTGCAGAAATACAATCCCGGGACCATTGTGGAGTGGAAACACAGGGATACGATTGAGTGGAATGTGCACACGTTGGGATATGTCTTCTGGGCATTCAAGCCATGCGTTGAAGCATTCATGCATTGTCGCAAAATACTTTGTGTAGATGGTACTCACCTTTACACTAAGTACAAACACAAATTGCTGATTGCTAACACCCTTGATGCTAATCAGAAAATCATTTCAGTAGCATATGCCATTGTTGATGACGAAAGTTATAGGTCTTGGAAATGGTTTCTTAGAATGTTAGCTACACATGTTGTGGGTGATATGGAGGGGATATGCCTTATTTCTGATAGGCATAAGGGTATTTTGAAGGCAGTGGAAGAAGTCCCAGCATTTTCACCACCAAGAGGAGTGCACCGTTATTGTTTAAGACATGTCGCTTCAAATTTTAATACTCAGTTCAAGAGTCAAAAGATGAAGGACTTGTGTTACAATGCGGGAACAGCATTGTCGGTAAGATATTTTGAGACAAAGATGAACGAAATCCGAGTTTTAAGTGAAGAGGGTCATCAGTATCTACGAAATATCGATCCTGCCAAGTGGACATTTAGTCATGATGGAGGTCACCGTTATGGGGTTATGACAACTAACATCTCCGAATGCATCAACGGTGTTCTTAAGGGTGCACGACGCCTCCCAATTACAGCTATAGTTAGTGCAACCTTCACACGATCCAAAAATGTATTTATGGAACGTGCTAAAGAAGCAGAGATTTTAGTGCAGAGACATCGGAAGTGGCCTGATCATGTTAGTGACAAATATGATTCAGCGCAGCGAGAGGGGATGAAACATCGAGTAGAACTTTATAATCATTCGGTGGGATCAGCCAGAGTTACTGCCCGTATTAAGGGCTCAGTACAGTGTCGCACATATAGAGTTGCATTATCAAGACGAGAGTGCGATTGCGGACAATGGAAGTTGGATGGTATCCCATGCTCACATGCGTTGGAGGTGTGCAGAGCGTTCCAAATCGATCCAAGTGTATATGTGCCCGAATGCTACAGTACAACAGTGTATTCCTCAACTTACACCTCTAGGTATTTTGAGCCATTGCCGGATCCTCAGGAGTGGGATGAACCCTATTTTCAGCTGAGACATAATCCAGATCGCAGGATAAGGCGTCGTGGTCGGGATGTGACGTCCAGGATTCATAATGAAATGGATTGGGCCCAAACCCGCGCTAGACAACAGTACCAAGCACAAGATAGAGCTGGTCCTTCACATTGATGTTGTGAATCCCTAGGAGCTATCAAAATGCTATCAAAATATTGTCAAAATGTTATCAAAATGTTGAATAAAATTAGTTTGTAGGATTGAATCAAAATGTTGACAATAATGTTGAATAATTTCATATACATTATCCTTTATGTGTTTGAGCTTTATGTTTTATGTGTATGATTTGTGTTAATTCTAATACATCTGTGTGAATGTTTGAATTATAGATGAATTCTGATAGAGAGGCACTGTTATATGGACCGAAGAACAGATCTGTACTCACCATGCAACAAACCCATCGGTCGAGGCTAGGTTATATTAATAGGAAAACAAGCGAGACAGTGCTACATACATACAATGGAGGTGATGGGCCATTCTGGACATTTAGACTAGAAGACCCAAATCCTTATAAGATCGCACTCCATTCCCGTGTGGTGGACAGACTCAAGACGATGGGTTTTTACGGTCCCCTTCGTTGTGGGACACTCAGACTCGATCGTCATCTTATCACTGCATTAGTGGAGAGATGGCGTCGAGAGACGCATACGTTCCATTTCCCCGTCGGAGAGGCGACCGTCACATTGCAAGATGTTGCCATTTTATGGGGTTTACCGATAGAAGGAGAGCCCATTATACAGCGAGATGAATATAATAACTTTGATCAGTGGAAAAGCTTGTGTGAAGAGTTGATGGGCATCACCATACAACCAGATGATATAAGGGGCAATAGTGCGATAAAATTGACTTCCCTAAACGAATTGGTGAGACATTCTGTTGATATTGATGACTATACACCACAGGAGGTCGTTGATCAATATGCACGGGGGTGTGCACTTTTACTCCTGGGAACATTAATGATGCCCGACCATTCTCGAAATTCTGTCCCATTAGTCTATCTGTATTTTCTGCGGGACGTGAATACAGTCGGGGAATACAGCTGGGGAAGTGCTGTGTTAGCGAGTTTATATCGCGAACTCTGTATGGCTTGCAACTATAAATGCAAGAGCATCGCTGGACCATTATGCTTGTTGCAGGTAATTCTTGGTTAATTTAAATTACTTTTAAATATTTCATTGATTAATTGTACATTGAAATAAATTTATCATTGAACAACAGATATGAGCATGGTCAAGGATAATAACGATCCAACCATCGAACGCACATCCGATGCTCCAACAAGGGCAGATAAGTGTAGATGGTCATAATTTGGGGCCTCCACCGTATGGAGCTAGGTATTTTTCTATAGACACATTTATCTATAATTCGTTTGGATATACATACTTATTTTTTTACCTACTATAGGTGGATACATTATCACAGTCATATTCACAGCACGAGGTTTTCAATTCGTGTATATCGCGACATATTTGATCGTTTGTCTAATGGTCAAGTAAGTTATTATTATAATGATTCAAACTAATATAAATTATTTTTTGAGAATATTGATATTAATGTTTTGTGTGTGTCTTTACAGTTTATTTGGGATCCCTATGATGTGGACGCTGAGGAGATCAGGAATCTCGAACCTCGTTGTTGGACCTTAAATTGGAGGTCGCAATGTCCATTGATCAATATTTGGATAGTGGAGCTTCACTATCCGAATAGGGTGCTCAGACAATTTGGAATGGTCCAAAACATTCCAAGTCATGTAGAGGAAAGGGACCAGAGCTTGCATGAGTATAACCGCCAGGGGAGAACCGGCTTTGATTGGACGACCAAGCATGACAAATGGATTAGATATTGGAGAAGCAGACAACCATTCATGCCTTGCACGCCTATCAACGGGGGTGATCCGGTCACGAATGACTATATGCAGTGGTACTATGACATTACACGACGATTGATTTCACCAGTGGAGTATACTGCAGCACCGGTCCGAGGCTTCCAACCACCAAGAACGTCTGTCAGTGATGTTTTGGTAAATTATATATCACAAATTTTATTATATATTGATTTTTTATGTTTGAAATATGAATAACATTCTACTTTTTTTTTTGTTACAGGTAAGCTGGTTTCGAAAATTTAAAATCAGTAAACGACGGGCTCACATTGATAATAGACCATCAATGGAGGAATTTTTAGAAACAGCTGAGAATTTCATCACTGAAGTGGAGCCTATTATTGAATCTCCTACTTATCTTGAACATCCACGAGCCTCAGTTGAAAACGTAGAAGTCGGGGAAACAAGTAGAGGACAAACAAGAAGGAGGTCTGTAGAGCGTGACGGCGATGAAGGTCCTTCAACGTCTGCGAGTCGAAGAAGACATTCCTCGGCAGTGCCATCAGATTCCCCTTTTCCCCGACAAGGTACTCAATATCGAGTACCTCAATCTGCGCCCCGCACACAACATACTGCTGGAAATGGTATGCAATTTACGGAATTACACTTGTAAATATGATATTCCTTGGGTTTATATTTATTTAATTATTAAATATTTTTATAACATGTTACAGATGCTTCTACATCGATGGGCCAACAGTATGGAGCGTCTCGAATTTTGGGCAACACACCAACTGCATACGGTGTGTAATTCAATATTATCAAAGTTACAATAATAAATTAAAATTATTCAAGAAATTATATTTACTTGTTTATGTATATTTCTATTAATTTGATAGACGCTCGGCTTTCAAATGAGTGGCCACCTCAGCCTACGCCTCACACAAGTTATGAGTTGCCCTCATTTGGACTTGGAGCTTACACACATCCTGCTAGAAATGGTATGGAAGTTACACATAACCCTTAATAAATAATATTTTTTAAAGATTATGTTTATTTACTTATGATATGTTATTGTTAACTTGATAGTTGGTTGGGAAAGCGTTGAGGGGTACCTCAGCCTACTTCTACATCGACGTTGCAACAGGAAATACCTCAACCCAGTTTTCAGACACCTTATAATGAACCAGGTATATAATATCAACTTATAAATAATATATATTTTAATATATATTATTGATCTAAATTAACTAAATCTGTGACAGATCTTCTTACATCATGGCCTGGTTCATTTACTGACATATTAAATACGGGTATTAATATGAGTACCTATTATCAACATCGACCTCAATTCGCACAACGCCCAGTTTACAGTTCAACGCCTATACCATATGCGGACACATACGGAGAGGAGCCCGGACCAAGCCAACATGAACAACAACCTCGTCGTAATTATCGTGAAAGACGTCCGCCGCAATGTGGAACGGGTGGTCGATTGGGCCATCACTAATTGTATTGGTACTATTATTATAAATGTCATTTTTTTTACATTTTACATTTATTACTTAAAAATATTATTTAGTGTTTAAAATAATTTTCAATTTTTATGAAATAGTTTATAGTTTCTTTTGAACCAATAAAATAATTTTTTTTTTAAGATAGTATAAATATAAACCAATTTCAATACACAATTATATTTATCTCCACTAACAATTAGGGTTTTACATCATCTCAATAGCAATTTGGGTTTAGTTATAATATATCATTGAATAATCATCACATAATCATTGAACAATAATTACTAACCCACTTAATCATTGAACAATCGTAAAAAACGAACGAAAAAAAAAATCGGTACATAATCGCCCCTCCCAAAGGCGATGTAAAAAAAAAAAAAAAAAAAGCAAAACACGCCTCTCCCAAAGGCGAGATAAAAAAAAAAAAAAGCAAAACACGCCTCTCCCAAAGGCGAGAGACAAAAAAAAAAAAAAAAAAAAAAAAAAAAAAGGGAAACTCGCCCCTCCCAAAGGCGATTCCCTCTAATTTCATAAACAATCTCACAACCCCTCTATATTATCAATCCCACTTACTATTCACCATATATACATAAATTTACCCGAAGAAGAGAAGTTTCTTCGTGTTGTGAAGGCACATGAATTCAAGTAACCATAAAGCCTTTGAAGCTTGCGAAATGGTTGGTGTGCAGGTTAAGTGTATGTTCAGAGTTTTGACAACCTCTGCACATGTAATATTGGTCGTTTGCATAAGTGATCGCATCGCACCAAGGGTTAGCATTCCCGATTTCGATTTCTTTTCTGAAGAACGCGTTCCCCAATTCACTATGCAAGTTGTGTATACTGTGGTGATGCTAGAGGTTCTGTTTGGGTGAATTATATAGAATTTTTTCATTTGATCTGTAATTTCACTTTTCCTACTAAGTAATGAAGCTTCTTAAGATTTTGTCACCTGTACTTATATTTTACCATCTAGTAGTCACAAGACTCACAACAGTGGTGTATAGTAAATTCTTGTGGGATTTCATGACAACATATGAAACTTTAAAGACACATTGAGGAATAATTTAACCCAAAAAAACAAAAATAATTTGAAACACAATACTCATGTTACATATCAAGTAAGATTGTGGAATTATTCTACCTTAACAAAATGAAGTGTAGGGGGAGACGAGGCTGGGAACGATGCTAATGCCATATTGCGGGGAACTATCTTCATGCGTTTTTATGTGGGAATATGTCCAATTTATAGAAAAAATTGGAAGTAATTGCCATATAACCGCCCACTGCAGTTTGTTACTAAAACCATATGACCGCCCACTGCTGTTTGTTACTAAAACCATATAACCGCCTATTTTCAACCGTCCTCAACCATCTTTTTTGAAGCAAAGCGACTTGAATCTTTGATTCTTTGAAGCAAAGATTAGTGATTCTCACAAACTAAATAAGTAAACATATCGCTATTCTTATACTATTCTTTTGTAGTTTCTCAAGAGAGCTCTGGTATTCCTTTCCAAGGTTGAAGCGCAAATTATTTCCATGGCAGAAGCAATTGACGCAGTTTTCACTTTCTGTGAATTATCTAAAATTTGCGGGAAAATTTTAGATTTCATGGGAGTATCAAACCCTAAGCGTACTTACTTTTGGTTGATTGGCCATCTGGTCCTAGTTCTCATCCTTTGGATAAGATGCATCTGTGCTGCATACTTAGGTCCGAGCGAGGATCCATCTACACCACCACCACATCAATCAAGCAACAACGAAGACTCTTCTCCAAAGATAGATCTGAAAAAAATCTAGTTATACATTTATGTTTTACGGGTCTTAAACATAATAATGCAATAAGATCAGTTTTACATATCTTTTTCAATTTCTTCTACATGTTTGTTACGCTCAAGATTTAGGGCATATTCTTGTATGGGAGTGTATCTAGTAATAGTAGGTGTGTATTAGATTTTAATTGTAAAAGTGCCTGTAACTGTAAAGTCGCGTACGCGACTTATCTCTTTTGGCTGGGCCGGGTATATAACCCGAGATTCTGCCCAGAACCACCCTATTGTGTATCAATTTACAAAATCAATAAAAATAACTACATTTCCTCTCGATCTAATACAATTAAATATTTTCTACCACAAACAATAAAAGTGCGAGTAATGGTGGGACGGAGGGAGTACTATATTCATAAACAACAAAAGTGTTATCTTAATCTTAATTAGTACTTGACGTAAGTTAAAGAAGAATAAAAATTACCCTAAATCCTAAAAAAAAATCTACCGGGTCAAAACGGGTCAAGCCCGTCCCGAGCCCGAGCAACCTGATGGGCCAACAGGGCCGGGCCAAAAACCCTGGTTCTTTTTGGGCCTATAATTTTGAAGTCCGGCCCATTGTTAAAATCGGGCTTCTCGGGCAAGCCCGTCGGACCGGGCTCATTTTGACAGCTCTAGGTATGGGGAGTAAGAGGCAACCAAGTTCTCCCTCTGTTTCTTTTTAATTATGCTATTTTATCCAAAATTTTGTTTCTTTTTATTTGTCATTATATCAATAATGATGCGAATTTAGTCACTTTTTCCTAATAAAATACTCCTAACAAGTAGTTGTGTGTATAAATTTAACATGAGTATAAGAATTTTTTGATACACTAATTAATGAGAAAATTATTTTGTGTAGATAGATAAAAGATAAAAAGAAACGGAGTAAAATAATGAGTGACTCCAATGACATAATAAATACGTAGAATAATTCTATTCATCCTCTATTCTTATACTTTGATAGTAAAGAAGAAACAATACCTCCTCAGCAAACCTATTCTACAAAGTTAACTATATATCCATGCATACAATAATGAAACTATGATTAGCCATTTTTTTCAAGGAATTTCATAATCAAAATCTACAATGCCAGTGATATGTCAATTAATCAACATTTTAAAACTTCATAGCTGCAAATTCACCTACAAGAGCTTTGTATATATATATATATATATTCTAAAATGAATGAGAGATTTCAACAAAAATCAATCAAGAACTTGATACACATTAACTAAACATCGAAGCATTTATAACAAAACCAATGCCATTAAGTAAAAGACTAAGTAGACGCTTGGTTAGGAACTCTTCAATGGTAATGGGAATAAGATTGAAAATTAGTGTAATTATAAAGGTTAATGAGAACAAAATCATTACCTCATCTCCTAAATAAGATACTCACTACTTCATTTTGATTATCCTATTCTCATCCTACAATCATCTTCCTTAATCAATCTCCCATTCCTCCGCCAACAACCATTTGTTGCCTACTTTTATTCCAAAATTGGGACATGTCCCTAGCAATGGAATCACAATTGTAACAATTATTTCTCCAAAATATCATTTTATTATGGGGGCATAGATGGAAAATAATTTTCATTATCATCGAAGAGTTGCTAACCAAGCGCCTCCTAAGAACAAAGTTCAACAAGATGCTTCAAACTTTACAAAACCAATGCCAAAAAGTAAAAACTAAGAACAAAGGCCAACAAGAGGCCAACCTTTGTGGTCATTTCGTTTACCTTCTTCTCGAATCTTTATTTTTGCTAGTCTTTTGCAGGGAAGGAGAAGAAGAAAGAATGATCCTTTCAAAGAAAGGGGCTTGGACTTATAAGAGAGAACGAGAAAGATGTGTGCTCTACTAGAATAAATACTGTAATCATGTAAACTATATATATACATACAGATTGTATATGGACAAAGCATAATGTTAAAGATCCAAGAGTAATGGGGAAAAGAGTTTAAAGACACTAAGGAAGAATTGCACTAACTGTCAAATATGAGAGTGCTCTTCATCAAAAGCACTATTTAGAATAGTGAGAAACTAATCACACATTCAAATATATTGATCATGCAACAATACTATAAGAACAAACAACACAGAAACTAACTATATACATCGGATTTGAAATTAAAAATAGAAACATATAAATTTTTCAACAGTATCAGAGACATCAAACTGCTATTAATTCAGTTGGGATTATTGAAGATCAAAGAGAAAAAACCAATTCTATACCATTTTATTATGCTTCCAGATTAGCTTCAGAAGGAAGCTAAATGAACAAGAATTTGACCTCTTCCAGTGGCATAAGGGGATTGATTTGCATAACATATTGCATTTTTTATGAGAGAAGAGAAAAACAAGTGATAAGTAAACAAGAAAGGCTTGAACAAAAGACGGAAATGTAATCATAGCAATCAAAATTGCTTTATGTAGACTATAAAAAAAAGAAATTAAAAAACAATAGAACATTAAAAATCTCGTAGCTAGCAACATGTTGTGATTAAGTCATCCTCTGTGCGGCTTCCCTAGCAAGAACCTTCTCCTTAGCCTTAGTCCTGGCCTGGGACTTGGATCCCATAACACCAGCACCCCACTTCTTCCTTGTCCCGTCGAACTTGTCATTGAAATTGGCCTATATATTAGAATAAGAAATTATGTAAACCCTCCTCATAATCCCAAATTACGTAAAAGTAGGGAGTTATATCTTCAACTAGCCTCGAGCATCCTGCTAAACTCCATCTTGTCTTTATTCTTGACAGAGGTCAAACACAGAATAGAGGCGGTCTTCTTGTGAACAATCTGCAAACACAAAACATAATTACATCTGCATGAAAATGATTAAGAATATAATTTTAATCAAAGGGACTTACAGTTCCCAATCTAGCCTACAGTACGGGATCTCAATTTTCCTGCATAGTGCAAGGAGCTAAACGATTGGATCCACATCGTGGGCAATGCCAACCAACTGATCTTGGTTCTGCAACATGACAAATTTAGTGCACTCAAAGCTATTATACAGTTGTTTTAAATAAACATAGAATGAAAAAGTGAATACCTGCTCAATGAGTGAGGTTACATGGTTAAGGTCATATTTGACCACGACAGCTCAGGAGTTTTTCCTTGGGCCTCAGCTTGAGCTCTTTTCAAAAGACGTTCTTTCTTTTGAGATTTGTCCTCTGGCCGATATTTGAGGAGCATCTTCAAGAGGTTGGTTGCTGCTTGTTTAATCACAGAGCAAAAACCTAATACCAAAAACATCCTCGCAAGATCTGGGCAAACCTCAACATCAAATCTACATAACTAAATCTATTAAGACTTATATTGACTTAATTTGATATAAATAATACATTCCACCTCCGAAAAAAAACCATAACTAACTCCACTCGCCACCACCATAGCCAGCACACATGATAATAAATTTCAGGATCAAACACAGAAACTACTCCATTTAGCAACCCAATTCAATTAAAATAAAATCTCTAATAGCAATTTAACAGTAATGCAATAGTAACTTTGACATTCCTAGATTTACATGACAGTAAAAAAAATACTAAAGAGCTAATATTGCAGCACCACCAAAAAATACTGAGTTCCAATAGTACTAAATGACAACTGTCCAGAATCTCAGTTTAATACTTGTGGTAAATGAGGTAACTAAACATTAATCCAAAAGTAAAAAAAAAAAAATTGACTCCCTCTGCAATAATAGAAAGACCACCTTAAGGTGTTGATATTCTTGTTTTTTTTATCGGTAAAAAAGTTCAAATTCTTGTTAGCTACTTTTATTGAAAACACATAATTTTTCTGCGATGGTGATAAATAGTAATTTATTAAATCAATGCAGTAATAAAACACATAAAAATCACAACCTATTATCTTTCTCTACTACTTCCTCTTTCTTGTTTTTTCGATTTTTAAACTATCTATAGTAATACAAAAACTCATAAAAAATAATTATCCATGCTAATTAAATGAAAACTAACACTGCTACAATTAATAAATTTCAAATTTTATATACGCTAAGATCATGAAGAATGTGAACAGAGTAATAGGAACACATAGGATATCAGATTTCCACATATTAGGAATAATCATCACACGACAAGCATAGACAAAGGGTAATTACGAACCCAAATTCTTATCTAGAACTGATGAATGGAAGTTGTGACCTTCAAAATCTGCTTCAGGATCATCTTCTTTCACTGAATCGTCACAACTTTTGGCAGTTTCATAAATCTGTGGAGATCGCCGATCCTTCGGCCTCTTTTCATACAATGGATTTACAATTTTCTCCGCCTTCTTCTTGGCGGCCGACAGAAGCTTCGCGCCCTTCTTGGTGCCTGAAAACATCATTAATTTAATTAGTTAGAGATGATCACTTTAAGCGCTAAATCTTGGATGGGGAGAATGAAAGGGGATTCTCACCATTGTTGATGCTACGAGGAAGACAAAGCCAGGGTTTTAGAAATGATAACTATATATATATATAGGTCGCGGCTAATAACACTGGACTTTTGCTCTTCACACTAAACTTATTTTTTAATTTTACTTAAAATACCCGTAATATATTGTCTATTTTACCCGTCAACTTAAATTTTAATATTTTCATACACCCAAATCTTAAACCCTACAATAAACACATACACACAAATAAAAAACCAAAAAAAAAAAAAAAAACTCCACACACCCAAATTTACGCACGCTGAAAACACTCACACACACAGAATGAAAACACTCACGCAGCGCACTGGAAGAAGAAAAATTTGGTCAACAGTGGTCGAACTTTATTCATAATGTTTGGCCAACAGTGATCGAACATTTATCATTGTGTTTGGCCAACTTTGGCCGAACATAATGATAAATGTTCGACTCTGGTTTGCTAAACATGCGCGATTTTCAGAATTCCTGAACCTTATATCCGCGAACATAACTCGACCAATACAACTTTTAAACCCTAAATATTCTTCTCTAAATAGATTTATACCATAACACATACCATATAGAACAATAAACTCATAAAAAACTTACGTTACATGTATTTTTCAAAGTGTGTTCTTTCTCCATGACATCCCTCATGAGTATTGATTTAAGTGGTTGAGTGAATAATGAAGAAGAAAGAGTTTGGGTGTGGGGGGAGGAAAGAAGACACAATGAAGAAGCAAAAAATTGGGATTGGGTATATGACTTGAAGCGAATATACTAACTTCTACTAGTCGCTTACCCGCAAGAGAACGGGTTCACTGTAGTATGGGCAAGTATAATGACCAAGTAGTATCGAACCCAAGGGAAAGTGTGTATGCAAATAGATCCCTGAAGATCTACGCGTCGTAGCTAATATGAGTGTAATGTTTTTGGGTTTTTTGAAAGATTAACTGAAACTAAATTAAACTAATTAAACTAAAGAATGAAAGAAACGAATTAACTAAGGATTGTGTTCAAGTAAGATATGGTGATGCTTAGGATAGGAATCCTAACGTATACTAACGGAGCAGGTACATAATCAAAATAACTGTGACGCACAAGAAATAACCTAAGTAAAAGAATGCAAGGTGAAAGCTCAAGATTCTAAACCCTAATACTTTACCCTAACACTCGACTTCACTAATCCACTAACAAGTTAATAGATTGTGCTTAATTAATGAGACCCTAATTTAACTAAGGTGATGCCGTCGTCCTCCTTCACTAAACTGGTAGATGAATTAACCCTTTCTAAACCCTCTATTTAAGTCTACTCGTTGTTAAAGAGTGATACGGTCGTCCTCTCTCTAACACTTTTCGAATGAAATTCAAAAGTAAAGTTAAGATTAATTTTAAGAATTCATTAATCAAGAGAATTAAAACCTAACGTCACAAGTTACCCTAATTACGTACCCACAACCTACTTCTACGAGTTCATCCTACCCCAAGCATGCAAGGGTTTTAGCTAGACATAGATTTAACGTAATTAATAGCAATTAAATAAGTAACGAACACGAACATGATAATTAAGACGAAGAAGAGATCAAACATAAACTAGGGTTTAACGAAATAAAAGAATAAACTGAAATTAACTTAAGAAAAGAAGTCTCAACGTGTTCAAGAACAAAAATATAAAGAAACGAAACTAAAAAGTAAGATCGTAATATGAATTCGTAATGAAAATCTCAAAAATGTAAACGTAAAGCTTGCTTCTCTCCTTCCTCTCCAAAAACGAACTCTAAAAATCTAAATCTATCAAGTGATGTCTGTTCTCCTTCAAAAACGAGCTTTGGATGCATATATATAAGCCACGGGCCGAATCGTGAACTAATGGGTCGAAAAACGCCTTGTAAAACGCGAAACATGAAGGTGCTCGAGCAGGCCTTCTCGAGCGGTCGCGCTCGAGCATATAGCTCGAATGACACAGGTGCTCGAGCGGTGGCCGCTCGAGCTGCTCGAGCGCTTAAAATCTTCTGCATGTTTTGGAGCGCTCGAGCGGTGGCGCTCGAGCTGCTCGAGCTCTCGAACTTTTCTGTATGTTTTGGGCACTCGAGCAACGTGCTCGAGCGCTAGTGCTCGAGTGGTTTACTCGAATGCTCCCAAATTTTCACCAAGTAGTACTTTTCTTCTTCAACACTAACACCAATCGTATTCCTTCGATATCTTCTCATCCGGGCATCCATTTGAGTCGATTCAAAGTCCTACGAACTCCGTTCTTCGCCCTCGATTCACCTACGAGCATTAAAGAGACAAATTCATAAATGTATAGAAATAATGCTCAATTGACTCCATATACTCGACAAAATCGGCCAAAATTAGGGTATTTCGAGTGACGAATCATGACAATTTCATGCCTAATCAACCCCCCAAACTTACCATGTTGCCTGTCCTCAAGCAACGAAATAACAAGTCAAGTGAAATTGTTAGGAATGCGTCAAAGAATCAAATCATGCAAGCAAATGAACTCGAGCTTCAAAGATCAATCACACGTATACTCACTCACTTTCCTTCATCATACTCATGCAACAATAACAAGAAACACCAAGATCAAACATGGATGTGCACTCTACGATGTGTTTCGCTCCCTCACAAGTGTATATCAATGATAAAGGGACTCACTCAAACAATCAATCACTCAAATTGGCAGTCATAGACTTGTAAGCGCTCTTAACTCCGACCATACTCTAGAAATCAATGCCGAATCAAAAAGGACTTTTCTCAAGGTTGTAATGTAGGCTCTTTGGACAGGTGGGAATCAATATGGTAAAGTGACTCAAGTAAATGGAGAATAGAAAATCAGACTTCGGTACTTCGAGATTAGGAACAGACTACTTCAAACATATTCAATCAACACACTTTCAATTCCAATTCTCTCAACACTTCAATTTTTTTCTTTCTCTTTTCACTTTTTTCAATCACTTTTTTTTTTCGCACAAACACATGAACTCATTTTTTTTCTTTTGCTCATTCTCAATTTTTTTCTTTCCCACAACTCAAATCTCATTCACACCTTCTTCTCATACTCACTCAACAAGCAACATTTTCCTTTTTCAACTCAATTCAATCCCTTCACATTCACACTTTCCTATTCTCCACTCAAATTGGGACAAAAAGGCGTAGGAATTGGAATAGTGTTCATATGTGCTAGCAAGTAAAATAAGCTTTAGGCTCAAAGGGGCTAACAAGGGATTCAATGTCATTGGTAGGGAAAATTTGGTTAAGTGACTCATTCAAAACAAAAATGGCCTAAGATCCTATTCGGCATATCAAACTAGACACAATCAAGAAGCAAGAGCACACACAAGTTCTAGCATCCTCTAAGATGACGATCCACTCACAAACGAAGAGATTAATGCATATATCGAAATCTCATAAGGCTCAAATCTCACAGCTTTCACATCCATGCTAGTTCTAGTGAAGTCTCACTCTCATCACACAAGTACTCAAAATAAAATTTCACAAGCATACCAGTTCTCTCTCAAATCCACTCTAACTCAAACACTCACACAAAAGAGTCTCTAACTCAAATCCACAAATCACCCTACTCATCAAATCATACTCAAATGTAGCAATTAACAAGCATAAGATGATTGATAGGCATGAAATATGTAATAGCGAATCAAATCAAAATCACCCCAAGGAGCATCTCAAGGCACCAAATAACCAAACACACTAAAAGATAAGGGTTGCTCCGGTGCAATGTAACAAGAAACATAAAAACTCCACCCCCCAAACTTCGACCTTGCGAAGAGGTCTAAGTTTGGGGTTGTGGGTTACCTCAACCAAACAATTCAGTTTCTCTCAACAATGTTGCACACTCCCCTCCTTGAGTTCCTCTCTTTTGGATAGCTCCATGATTCCTCTATTCTCTCGAGACAAGCTACAAAATAAAACTCTCAAGTACGAGGTTAAAACTTACGATTCAACAACACCCAAATAACATAAAACTCAAATACTAAAAACACACAAAAGAAAATAAAAATGGGTTGCCTCCCATTCAGCGCTATTTTTAAGGTCCTCATGCCGGACCGAGCTCAAAGGAGCTTATGGGACATCATACTCAAAAATACCTCCCTTACTCTCATAAGAGTGGTGCTTGCATGTCTTTCCTTGATGCCCCTCCATCATGAGCTCTTTTGCTTTCTTCTCATTCCCAAGTGTTATGGGTCTCAACTCCTTCTCACCTTTATCTGGAGGGGTCTTACCAAACAGTTTCTTGAATTTGGACTTTTTCTTCTTATCTCCTCATTTCCCTTCCAACTGGATCACGTCCACCTTTTTCACTTCTCCATCCCTCAACTTCTTCACTTTATCCCTATCAAAATAATCACGATCATAATGCACATTGGTTAAATCATCAAGTGAAGGATTATCAAAATCATGAACATGAGAAAGTTTAGGAGATTTGTCTTCAACACGCGGATCAATTGCATCCATGCAATACAAGCTCTCATCAGTATGTTAAGCAAAAACTAAATTTTATGTTTTAATAAATTTTAAGTGATAAAGGGTATAATAGTCTAATTACATTGGGCTATTTTGGTACAAAAAATATTTCTGGCTTAAAAGGCAAAAGTTCGGGTGTTATTAGCCGCGAACATATATATATATATATATATATATATATATATATATATACATATACATGTAGTTTTGATATCAGAGCCCTAATTCAAGTGGGTTTTCTTATTGTCTAACATTGGTATTAGGTTTGGCCCACTAAAGTTCATTTGATGTTCTTATTAAACATTTTATATCTTTTTTCAATGTTTTAATTTTTGTATCAAATATGGTAAAATAAAAGTAGTAACAGTGATTTTTAAACTTTGAGGTATTAACTTTTTTACGTGTATAAATACACCTAGGAAATAGGGAAACATATAAGCCTTCTAATGAAATGAAGGCAATTCCTTATTCGTAGTAGCCTAAACTTCTATAAAATATTAAGAGAAATTCAAAATACGTAAGCATTTGTTACAATAAAAATAATCGCTCTAATTTTACTAAACCTTTCAAAGTATTTTCGATTTTGCACCTAAATCATCAAATTATATTTTGTTACAACCTGCAATATATATAAATATATATATTACTAAACCTAATATTTTATAAAAAAAATTCTAGAAAAATAAATTTTTTACGCATGTGCTTTAGAAAAAAGTATTCCTGTCAAATCTCTCTTCATAGTTTTATTAAATTAGAATGAAAAAAACACAAAAAATTTCATCGCTTTCATCGTCTATCTCTTTCCATTTTTGTGTTGTTGTACACTGCCCTGCTCAACTGCTCTTAACGCTGTTCTCCATCTCTTACGTGCACCCCCTTGCAATGTTTGTCACCAATTGAATTTCTTTTTTGCCAAAAATACCCTCATATGTTAAAATTGAAGATAATTTAACTGAAAATTAACTTTAGTGATTTATATGCCAAAATTTGATAATTTGTATAAATCAGTGCAAAAAAAAAGATAGTTTGATTGTTAGGTAGCAAATCACGAATAATTTGGTGTGTATAGTGCAATTAGCCCAAAAAAAAGCAATTTAAAAGTCTGTATAGTAAATCTAATATATATATATATATATATATATATATATATATATATATATATATATAACAATCTCTTCGCATTCTAGCAGTTAGTTTTTTTTTTTTTTTTGTGAAATTACAATTTGTTCAAACCATATACTACCAATCTGATAGCTTGAAGTTAACATATCTTCCTCAAGAGAAGAAAAAACTTTGACCAACTTTAAACTTGTTCATTTTCAGAGAATGGCATCAATTGAACTCCTCCAAATGAAATATATACTAATACCACCACTTTAACATCATCTTTTCCATCCTCTGATTTCTCTTTAGATTCAGACATATTATACAAAAGGTCATGCATAACATATTCAAAATTTTCAGCAAGTGATTTTTGTTTTCCCCAGAAAAGTAGCCTTGGATAATCGACCAATTCGGAAGTAGAGTGTTGGAAATCACCATCCTATATTTCTCACCTGGAAGCATAGGACATATGTAAGTATGCACAGCTAATTCTATAAAATAATCTCTTTCTTCACCTTTTGAAATTATTATACAACTTGGATATTGATGTTAACGACCTCCATTTATCTCATCGAAATAGAACCCTGCCATTGTAGTTAGAGCTCTGTTAGATACTTGCTGGTAAAAGGGTTTGAGCTCTCTATTGGACAAGAATTTAGAACATATATATAATATTATAAATAATGCAAAGAATATATGAAATAGAGGGAAATATGGCAGTTCTTGTAATGGGTAGCCTGGACTGGAAGTTGGATTTTAAAAAAAAAGTCCCGACCTCATGAGACATCACCAATTAGCAGACATAATTATAAAATTTTGAAGCAAAGAAAAGGGCAGTAACCTACTTTAACTAACATTATCTCTGTAGTATGCATTTATCCTGGTTTCAGAATAATTATTGAACAAAAAATGAGATAGTTCAAATATTTTGTCTTGCAAAAAAAAAAAAGATCTATACAAGAAGTAATAACAACATTTTAAGTTACAAATCACAAGTATTACTCCCAAACAACATTTGGCATAAAAATTTACTTGCTCATTGTGACAAGAGTTAACTTATAAACAAACCGAAGCTGCCACAGTTAAAAGGGATAGATGAATAGGTGGTCTATATATCTCTGAGAAAACCTAAGAGCATATTTGATACTAAGTGAAGAGATTTTTGAATAAATAAGCATAGCATATTCAAGATTCAACCAATTTTCAAGTCAACTATAGCATGTATAGAAATATATGTGACTTGAAGCGATTATTCTAACTTCTACTAGTCGCTTACCCGCAAGCGGACGGGTTCACTGTAGTATAAGTACGTATAATGACCAAGTATTATCGAACCCACGGGATGGAGTGTATACGAATAAATCCCTGAAGATCTACGCGTCGTAATTAATATGAGTGTGTTGGTTTTTTGGATTTTTTTGGAAAGATTAATTAAAACTGAGATAAACTACGTAAACTAAAATACTAAGGAAAAGGAATTAACTACGGGTTGTTTTCAAATGAGAGATGATGATGCTTAGGATAGGAATCACTACGTATATTAACGGAGCAGGTACATAATCAGAATAACTGTGACACACAAGAAATAACCTAAGTATAAGAATGCAAGGTGAAAGCTCAAGATTCTAAACCCTAATACTTTACCCTAACACTCGACTTCACTAATCTACTAACAATTTAATAGATTGTGCTTAATTAATGAGACCCTAATTTAACTAAGGTGATGCGGTCATCCTCCTTCGCTAAACCGGTAAATGAATTAACCCTTTCTAAACCTTCTCGTTAAGACTACTAATTGTTATCGAGTGATGCGGTCGTCCTCTCTCTAACACTTTCATACGAAATTCAAAGGTAAAGTTAAGGTTAATTATAAGAATTCATTAATTAAGAGAATTAAAACCTAACGTCACAAGTTACCCTAATTACGTACCCACATCCTACTTCTACGAGTTCATCCTACCCTAAGCATGCAAGGGTTTTAGCTAGACATAGGTTTAACAAACATAAAAGCAAAAGAAGAAACAACTAACATAAACATAATGAATTGAACGAAGAAAATAAGAAACATGAACTAGGGCTTTTTAAAAGAAAATAAATCTGAGAACTGAAATTTAATTAACTAAAACGAAGTTCAAAGCGTTTAAAGTAACCAAGCTAATGAAAAGAAACTAAGAATCTGTACGAAAAACCTCAACAAAACATAAGTAAAGCTTGCTTCTCTCCTTCCTCTCCATAAACTAAGTCTAAAAGTCGTGTGTGTGTCAAGTCGTCCTTTAAAACGAGTTTGGAAGAGGTATATATAGGCACCGGGTCGAAATGGGATCTCGTGGGCCAAAAAACGAAATTTGGCATATAAGCCTCGGAGGCGCTCGAGCTGTCCCGGTCGAGCGAGGCGCTCGAGCCGTGTTGGTCGAATGGATTGCTTGGTCGAATGAGGCACTCGAGCCGTGTTGCTCGAATGGTTCAAGAGGTCGAATGATGTGCTCGAGCTGTGCCCCTCGAGCGGCAAAAATGTTCTGTAAGTCCGGAGCGCTCAATCCTTTTTGCTCGAGCGAGGTGCTCGAGTGATGGTGCTCGAATGACCTTCCTTCCTTGCAACTAACACTTTTCTTCTCACGTACTAATACCAATCGTATTTCTTCGATATCTTCTCATTCGGGCATCCGTTTGAGCCGATTCAAAGTCCTACGAACTCCGTTTTTCGTCCTCGATTCACCTATGAGTATAAAAGAGATAAATTCATCAATATATAGAAATAGTACTCATTTGGCTCTAAAAACTCAATAAAATCGACCAAAACTAGGGCGTTTCTAGCTACGAATCATGACAATTTCACGCCTAATCAACCCCCCCAAACTTACGATGTTGCTTGTCCTCAAGCAACGAAATAACAAGTCAAGTGAAATTGTTAGGAATGCGTCAAAGAATAAAATCATGCAAGCAAATGAACTCGAGCTTCAAAGATCAATCACACGTATACTCACTCACTTTCCTTCATCATACTCATGCAACAAAAACAAGAAACACCAAGATCAAGCATGGATGTGCACTCAACGATGTGTTTCGCTCCCTCACAAGTGTATATCAAAGATTAAGGGACTCACTCAAACAATCAATCACTCAAATTGGCAGCCATAGGCTTGTAAATGCTATTAACTTCGACCGTACTCTAGAAATCAATGCCGGATCAAAAAGGACTTTTCTCAAGGTTGTAATGTAGGCTCTTTGGACAGGTGGGAATCAATATGGTAAAGTGACTAAAGTGAATGGAGAATAGAAAATCAAACTTCGGTACTTCGAGATAAGGAACAGTCTACTTCAAACATATTCAATCAACAAACTTTCAATTCCAATTCTCTCAACACTTCAATTTTTTTCCTTTCTCACTCTTTTCACTTTTTTTTTTCAATCACTTCATTTTTTTTTCTCGCACAAACACATGAGCTCCTTTTTTTCTTTTGCTCATTCTCAACCTTTTTTGTTCTTTCCCACAACTCAAAACTTCATCACACCTTCTTCTCATATTCACTCAACAAACAACCTTTTCCTTTCTCAACTCAATTAACTCCCTTCACATTCACACTTTCCTATTCTCCACTCAAATTGGGACAAAAAGGCTTAGGAATTGGAATAATGTTCATATGTGCTAGCAAATAAAATAGGCTTTCAGCTCAACGGGGCTAACAAGGGATTCAATGTCATTGGTAAGGAAAATTTTGGCTAAGTGACTCAATAAAATCAAAGATGGCCTAAGATCCTATTCGGCATATCAAACTAGACACAATCAAGAAGCAAGAGCACATGCAAGTTCTAGCATCCTCTAAGGTGATGATCCACTCACAAACGAAGAGATCAAGTAATGCATCAAAATCTCATAAGGCTCAACTCTCACGGCTTTCACATCCATGCTAGTCTAGTGCATTCTCACAATCATCACACAAGCACTCAAAAGGAAAATTTGTAAGCATACGGGTTCTCTCTCAAATCAACTCTAACTCAATACTCACACAATAAATTCCTAACTCAACCTCACAACTCAACTCTACTCATCAAATCATACTCAAAGATAGCAATCAACAAGCATAAGATAGTTGATAGGCATGAAATATGCAATAGCGAGTCAAATCAAAATCACCCCAAGGAGTATCTCAACAAACCAATAATCAATCAAACTCAACTCAGAGATAAGGGCGTGCATGCATGTGCAATGTAACAAGAAACATAAAAAAGACTCCACCCCCCCCCCCAAACTTCGACCTTGCTAGAGGTCTAAGTTTGGGGTTGTGGGTTACCTCAACCAAACAATTCAGTTTCTCTCAATAGCTTTGACACTCCCTTGTCTCAAGTTGGTTCCTTCAATCTGAATAACTCCATGATACCTCTACTCCTTTAGAGACAAGCCTACAAAATAAAACTCTCAAGTACGAGGTTAAATATACGACTCAAAATACTCCCTAATAACTAAAAAAACTCAAAGCAAATAAAAAATAATGGGTTGCCTCCCATTCAGCGCTCTTTTTAAGGTCCTCATGCCGGACCAAGCTCAAAGGAGCTTATGGGATATCATACTCAAATTTACCTCCTTCACTCTCATAAGAGTGGTACTTGCATGTCTTTCCTTGATGCCCCACCATCATGAACTCCTTTCCTTCCTTCTCATCCCCAAGTGTTATGGGTCTCAACTCCTTCTCCCCTTTATCTGGAGGCGTCTCACTAAGCAATTTCTTGCGCTTGGACTTTTTCTTCTTAACTCCTCATTTTCCCTCCAACTGGACCACGTCCACTCTTTTCACCTCTTCATCCTTCAACTTCTTCACTTTATCCCTATCAAAATAATCAAGATCATAATGCTCATGGGTTAAGTAATCAAGTGAAGGACTAACAAAATCATGAATATGAGAAGGATTAGGGATAGGAGGAGTGTCTTCAACACGTGGATCAATTGCATCCATGTAATACAAGCTCTCATCCTCCTTCGGGTGCTTCATGGCTTCATATAGGGAGATCTTCACTTCTTGATCATCAACCTTCAATGTAATCTTCCTATTTGCCACGTCTAGCACCATCCCCGCCGTAGCTAAGAACGGTCTTCCCAATATCAGGGGCACGTGCTCATCTTCCTCCATCTCTAGCACTACAAAGTCCGCTGGAAAAATGTGATCTCCAACTCTCACTAGGACGTCTTCAACCACTCCTTGAGATCTAGTAATAGACCGATCGGCAAGTTGAAGCGTCATCATTGTGGGTTGAAGTTCTCCACCTTCCAACTTCTTGAAAAGCGACAAGGACATGAGATTGATGCTCGCCCCTAAATCACATTGCGCTCCTTTCTTGATCCCGTTCCCAATATCACATAGGATCGTGAAGCTCCCGGGATCCTTCAGCTTTGGAGGAAGTGCCTTGTGCACTAATGCACTCACCTCGTGGTTCAGCTGCACCAACTTCGGCTCATCCACTCGCCGTCTTTTCGCAATCAAGTCCTTCAGAAACTTTGCATAATGCGGCATCTGTTCCAAAGCATCATAAAAAGGAATGTTAATGTGAAGTTGTTTAAAAACATCAAGAAATTTTGCAAATTTTTCATCAAGCTTCTTTTTCATGAAGCGCTGTGGATACGGGACTGGTATCACAGATTTAGGTACCCCCCATTCATCTCTTTCTGTTTCTTTCACTTTATCCTTTGCTTCCTTTGCCTTTTTCCACTTAGGAACTCTCTCACCCTTCTCAATGCCTTCCTCTTCAAGCTCTTTGCTCTCATGAGACTCATCCTCAACCTTCTTCTCAATCCCTTCACTTTCAATCCCCTTCTCAACTTCTACCTCTTCAAGCTCATCTCTAACTTGAGGCGTCTCAGAATCAGCAGGCATCTGAGGACCTTCATAGTTGATTCCACTTCTTAACTGGATAGTCTTGCAATGCTCTTTCGGGTTCCCCTCCGGCATGGAAGAATATTTTCCCGGCTCTCTATTCACCATCTTTGCAATCTGGCTCATCTGGAACTCTATAGAAGTGAACAACCTATTGTTCTCTTGTTGAGTTCTAGTCCACTCAATGTTCATCTTCTGGAGCTCTTGATCTCGATGATCACCCTTCTTATGCAACTCCTTCACATCGTACTCCAAGGATGACAACCTCTTACTTCCTTCCTCCACCTTCTGAAGAATAGCTCTCAACATCTCCTCGGTTGATGCACCACCTTCTCCACCAGGAGGTTTAGACCCCGGATCAACCCCTGCAGGAACAGTAATACCAGCTTTTGGGTTAGCATAAGAAAAGTTCTCATTCTTCCTCCATGTGTTTTGAGGAGGCTGCTGGCCTCCTTGAACTCCTTGTGTGTTCCTCCATTGATTTTGAGGGGGCTGTGGCCCTGGAGGTGCAAATGGTTGACCATAAGAAGGTCTTCATACTGGTTTCCACCTTGGTAGCCATTCTGATTGTAATATGGACCTCCCATGTAATTGGCTACCTCTTGCTGTCCACTTGGTTGGTCTACTCTCTCATTCTCTACTGCATGCTCTCCAACCAAATTCTTCCCCAACTCGAGGTTGTTGATCTTCTCCATCATGGCCATCAATAGCCTTCTCGTTCCTTCACCCTCTTCAACCTGATGCACTCTCTGGAAGTCTGCATCCACGTTCCAAGCCCCGGCATTCGTGACAATGTTGTCCACGATCTCTCTACACCTCTCTATGCCTTGATTCAGGAATGTTCCGCCCGCACAGGCGTCTAAATGGTCTTGCCCCGCCTTGTTGGCACCACTGTAGAAGAATATCATAACATCGGCCTCATTGTACCCATGCTGCGGGCACTCTATCAGCATGTTTAAGTATCGCTCCCACGCTTGACGTAGGTCCTCTCCTGACTTCTGGCGGAAAGAAGAGATCTCAATCCTCGCTTTTATAGTTCTTGATGGAGGGTAGAAGCGCTCAAGGAACAGACGCTCGAGCTCAGCCCATGTGGTTACACCTCCCCGTGGGAGCGTGTTATCGTACCACTCCTTAGCTATTCCCGTCAATGAAAATGGGAACAGCCTAAGCCTCTTGGCATCTTCAGACATGCCATTGTAATTAAATGTGGAGGCTATCATGAGAAAGTTCCTCAAGTGTGTATGAGGATTCTCCTTCCCGATCACCCCCTTGAACTGATTCTCGGTGAGCAACTTTAGAATTCCCGGGGAAATAGAGAAATTATTTGCCTCAACAGGAGGCAACGCCACTCCATCATAGTACCGATGTGGCTACGCTGCAAACCTCCCTCGAATAGCCATATTGTGATCTGCGTTATGGGGCACAGACTGATGAGCAACAGGTGGTGTTGGTACTTGTTGAACTGGAGGTGGTTGGTACACAGGTGGTGGATGATATGGGTATGGTGGATAAGGGTATGGTGGATATGGGTAATGTTGGTATACTGGGTTGTTGAAAGGGTTATTTGGGTTTTGTGGGTAAGCAGGGTTGTTCAGAGGATTATGGACAAAATTCTGAGCTGGATTGATGACGTTTTGTGCACCCGGGTTTTGGCTCTGACTATCCCCTAACGGATCTTGGTTCATACTGGTGTTGCCATCAGTGCCGTCAACCCGGTTCAACCCCTGGTTAAACTCATTCTCGGCATCTTCCAACTCATTATTGATGTCCATTGGTTCTTTCCCTAAGTCGGCAGCGTTCATCCTTCTCAAGAAGGCTCGGTTCCTTCTAGCTATTGTCTCAGGATCTGCAGGTAACCTCTCTTCGCTCGTATTGCCTTGTGAGCGTATTTTCATAAACCTGAAACACTAGCAGAAGGATCAAAACGCAACTGCCTAATGAATGGAAATAAAAATAAAAACAGAAAATAAAGCACCCACTACTAACTACTAGGCTATCTACAAGTCCTATTCAAAAAGCATACAACGCCATCCCCGGCAACGGCGCCATTGACTTGAAGCGATTATTCTAACTTCTACTAGTCGCTTACCCGCAAGCGGACGGGTTCACTATAGTATAAGTACGTATAATGACCAAGTATTATCGAACCCACGGGATGGAGTGTATACGAATAAATCCCTGAAGATCTACGCGCCGTAATTAATATGAGTGTGTTGTTTTTTTGGATTTTTTTGGAAAGATTAATTAAAACTGAAATAAACTACGTAAACTAAAATACTAAGGAAAATGAATTAACTACGGGTTATTTTCAAATGAGAGATGATGATGCTTAGGATAGGAATCCCTACGTATACTAACGGAGCAGGTACATAATCAGAATAACTGTGACACACAAGAAATAACCTAAGTCTAAGAATGCAAGGTGAAAGCTCAAGATTCTAAACCCTAATACTTTACCCTAACACTCGACTTCACTAATCTACTAACAATTTAATAGATTGTGCTTAATTAATGAGACCCTAATTTAACTAAGGTGATGCGGTCGTCCTCCTTCGCTAAACCGGTAAATGAATTAACCCTTTCTAAACCTTCTCGTTAAGACTACTAATTGTTATCGAGTGATGCGGTCGTCCTCTCTCTAACACTTTCATACGAAATTCAAAGGTAAAGTTAAGGTTAATTATAAGAATTCATTAATTAAGAGAATTAAAACCTAACGTCACAAGTTACCCTAATTACGTACCCACATCCTACTTCTACGAGTTCATCCTACCCTAAGCATGCAAGGGTTTTAGCTAGACATATGTTTAACAAACATAAAAGCAAAAGAAGAAACAACGAACATAAACATAATGAATTGAACGAAGAAAATAAGAAACATGAACTAGGGTTTTTTAAAAGAAAATAAATCTGAGAACTGAAATTTAATTAACTAAAACGAAGTTCAAAGCGTTTAAAGTAACCAAGCTAATGAAAAGAAACTAATAAACGAAAAGAAACTAAGAATCCGTACGAAAAACCTCAACAAAACGTAAGTAAAGCTTGCTTCTCTCCTTCCTCTCCAAAAACTAAGTCTAAAAGTCGTGTGTGTGTCAAGTCGTCCTTTAAAACGAGTTTGGAAGAGGTATATATAGGCACCGGGTCGAAACGGGATCTCGTGGGCCGAAAAACGAAATTTGGCATATAAGCCTCGGAGGCGCTCGAGCTGTCCCGGTCGAGCGGGGCGCTCGAGCCGTGTTGGTCGAATGGATTGCTTGGTCGAATGAGGCGCTCGAGCCGTGTTGCTCGAATGGTTCAAGAGGTCGAATGATGCGCTCGAGCTGTGCCCCTCGAGCGGCAAAAATGTTCTGTAAGTCCGGAGCGCTCGACCCTTTTTGCTCTAGCGAGGTGCTCGAGTGATGGTGCTCGAATGGCCTTCCTTCCTTGCAACTAACACTTTTCTTCTCACGTACTAATACCAATCGTATTTCTTCGATATCTTCTCATCCGGGCATCCGTTTGAGCCGATTCAAAGTCCTACGAACTCCGTTTTTCGTCCTCGATTCACCTATGAGTATCAAAGAGACAAATTCATCAATGTATAGAAATAGTACTCATTTGGCTCTAAAAACTCGATAAAATCGACCAAAACTAGGGTGTTTCTAGCTACGAATCATGACAATTTCACGCCTAATCAATATGCTGCTAAACTTAACATTACTGAACCTGCAAAACTTCTAGTCAACTATACCACATATTTGCCAAACCAATATTATTAATGAAGGCAAATATAACCGCATAAACCTATCAGAAAATATTAGTTTCGAAGTAGAGCAACCACTGGAAAATGGGAGAAGTTATAAAGAGGATTAGTGTCCTTTTGGAGTTTGGAGGGTAGTGGACTAATCTTGAGGCACTTTCTACAAATGTACTCTTATTCACCTTGCATATCTAAAAAAATAAATTTGATGCCAGGATGCACGCCGAAGTGAAAATAACTAAGAAATGTGTGATACTGGGGATCTGGACACACATACAAAGAAATTGAGGGACAAAATGTAGGGTGAAAGAGAGATTATAGATGGCTTTTTATTCGGATGGAATAGGCGCATATATCAATTGGGAGACTTTACAGAAACACAAATACATAATCTTATGTTGAGGCATGTGATCACGGAAAACAGAGAATGTTGATTAACTCAAAATGTTTAGAGGCTAACCTTACTTCAAACCCATAACCTGGCGAATTATTAATTCAATACAAATTAATTACAAAAATAAAATTGAAGAAGTTATGTAACGCCCCGAACCCAGAATATATTAATTATATCGGATTCGAAGTGTTATTGTGATCAAAAGTCCGAATTATAAAAATTTTGAAAGAAATATAACTGAATTGAGAGAGAAGTTTCATGCAGCGGATAAGTGGGAAGGAATATTATAACGTAAGTGTATTTGTATATATATAAAGATGGATAGAGGGTTCTGTATCTTCAGAATAATACGCACTGAGTTTGGATAATTTAAACACACGGAAAGAGTATCGTCTTGCATGGCAGTATCGATAATATTTATTGGGAAATAGAAATAATAGGCATCATTGTATTAGTAATAATATATTTTAAGCAAAAGGGAGACTTTGTGTCTTCTGTGTCACTGTCCTTGCTCCCCATAATTGAAATCTGCAAGGGGTTAGGAAAAAGGGGCGTGAGAATTGAATTCTCACTTATAGGTGATTGCAACATCATGGGATTGGTAAATCTGAAATATATATTAAATTATACTAATTAATAAAGTACTTATTTTATTTAAACAGTTGACGTATATGAAAGATTATAAAGTTTTAAACGATAATTAAGCATATTTCGCATGATAAAATTGAAATAGCACAAGTTGGTTCACATTAGGGCAAAGCCCAAAGTCATATCACACATTATCACAACTATCAAACCATAAACGTACAACCATTCCACTTCCATCATAGTTACTCTTTTCAACTCCAACCATCAACAGTCTTGATTCTGAGGGCGTCCAACGACAGCGTCCCCGGAGACCAGAAAATAATCAACGACCTTGATTCCGAGGGCGTCCAAGGACAGCGTCCCCGGAGGTCGGAAATCAATACCCAAATCACAACTCCGTACTTACTGATTTTCCATAAAACTGATACAACAACTTCATTGAGAAAATACTTGACTGATAACTGAACTGATTCATGCTCACGTAAGGTGTTTACTCATGCAGTGGTGATCGATTCACAAAACAACAGGCTAAATATATAACATATGTAGTTATATCACATAATCCAAACAGTTATATGGGTAGGTGTTACATTTATGTTGGATTAGATACTTTTGATTTGATTTAGTCGAGTTCAGAAAATACCGGCACGACGTTATTAATAGCAGATCAATCAACGGATCATCACCCACCTGATTGTTCTGAGTTCCGGGAATATTAGGTAGGCAGACAGTCGAGTCCTTCGTGCGTGTTCCGAAAAGTACAGAATCCTAATAAGGAGTATTTCGATTAAAAGATTGACTTTTGAATTTGAAAAGCTTAAGAGTGCGAAACTCGAGGATTGAGTAGGTCGTTGTCTTCAGAAAACTATTGAAAACTAAAGTTTTCACAGGTTGATTTCAAATTGATAAGTACACCTCTTTTAAAGGGGAGGTGTATTAGGGGAGTGTATTTACTAAATTGAGTGCTGCAACAGGGGGTGTATTTACTGAATTTGGTGATGTAACAGAGGGTGTATTTACTGAATTTATTGGTGTAACAGGGGGTGTATTTACTGAATTTATTGGTGTAACAGAGGGTGTATTTACTGAATTTGGTGCTGTTCTCAAAAAGGCCTTTTAAGGAAAAAATATAATTATTAAACTTGGAAAAATACTTAGAAAAATAAGATTATTACTTAATAAAATTAAAGAAAATGTTATTCTTTCTTAAGAATTTTATTTCTTGTTTTTAAACGAAAACTTGAATATATAAAAAAATTCTCTTTTCTAAACTTATTAAAAGACTTTATTTTGTGTTTTTTCTAAAATTCTAACAGGGGTACGAGGTGAAGACGAGTTTCCCTTTGTTTACGAAATTTATTCAAAAGTGTTTTTATCCTTGAAAAACATCAAAACAAGGATACTATAGGATTTTGCTAATATCATCATAATACTAAAACAATGATACTAAACATTCATAAGAATAATACTAGTCCTCTAAGTCATTAATACCATCCATCTAAAACAATAATATTTCAACATCCAACCACTATTACTAAACACTAAACTAAAAAATTCCAATCTCATGGTTTGTGAAAGAAATAAGACAAAGAAACAACTATCCAAAAACTCACTTCTAAAGAGTGATACAAGTGAAACAAAACAATAATACTAAATAAGTTAATAACTAATACTAAACATCTAATCTACAAATTTAACAGTAAGTTTTCTCTCTTTTCTTGTCCCAAGCTTCTAACAATTAACAATCTAACCCAAAAATTTACCCAAGATGAAAAACGAAGATAGAAACCTTACGAGCTTCAGTTTGAGACGTTAAACGGGCGGCCTAACGGCGTCGTTTTGAAACCCGGAAATTGCTCACGAAAATTGGGCAGCCTTACGGCGTTGTTCGGGAATTCAGAAATGAAATTGGACAGCCTAACGACATCGGTTGGAAATTCCAGAAATTGGCAATAGCAACCGGTTCAACGGCGTCAAAATCGAACGGAAAATAACGAAAGTAAGGCTTCGGTTAGAAATTTGAATAACCCGATGTTCGAAATCGAATTTTAAACGGAAAGTATTTCAAATAAAAGAGAAGAGGATTCAACTTACGGGAGATGGAGGAGGAGGCGGCGATGGCGGCGAGGCGGCGGCGGAGCTTCGGCTGAGGCGGCGGCGTTTCGGCGACGGAGAGGGGGAGAGAGAGCGCGATGGCCAGGGGAGCTCGGAGCGGCTGCGCGGCCTGGGCTTCGTCGCGTCTGGGCTGGACCACGGCGGAGCGGTGACGGCGGCGAGCTTCGGCGAGACGACTGCAGAGGTGGCCGGTGGAGCCGGGCTGGGTCGCGGTCTGCTTCGGCGGAGGCGCTCGGCGGTGGGAGCTCAAAGGAGGAGGGAGGCGGAGGAAGGAGGAGGCCGAAGAAATCGGAGGAGGCGTGAGTTGAGAGGAAAAAGAGAAGCAGAGAAGAAATTGAGAGAGAAAAGAGAAAATTGTGTGCGTGAGGGGAAAAATGAAAAGAAATGAGAATAATTTTTGGCTTTTTCCCTTTTTATACTAATTCCTTCAAGACTTATCTACTCCTCAAATTCTTATCCAAATAATCGATATTTTCGTTCCCAAATGATACGGTTCAGGGATCGTTTGGTTCACGAGTGTAATCCCGATTCAGAAAATAATACAGTTTTAAAACTCAATTAATATTTTATTGTATTTTGATTTTTCTCAATAAATTAAACGGATCGGAAACCTTAATTTAATTTGAATAATTAATTTCTCGTAGTCCTTTATTCGTTTGAAAGAATTCGTTTTCTTTCTTCGAATTTAGGAGTTTTATAAAAAGGGTAAGTATATTTAAATACACAAAAGCACACAAAAATAATAAAAAAATAAAAGAAACAAAGAAGAGAAAATAAAATAAAATAAAATAAAAAGGTTTCTAATTAAGAAAAGGGTGCCGAACGGGACGGGGTATTACATCCTCACCCCCTTAACAGAATTTCGCCCCCGAAATTCATGTCTTAAGTATTACTTAAGCTTTGAGGGTATTTGGCTAGGACTTCATCCTCTCTTTCCCAAGTCGCTTCTTCCTTTCCGTGTCGGCTCCACTGAACGAGCACTAAAGGTATCTCTCGATTCCTTAACAAGTGTAACTTTCTTCCTAAGATAGTTACTGGAATCTCTTCATAAGTCAGGTCACTGTTTAGACCTAATTCTACGTGATTAATAACGTGGTTTGGATCGCTCACGTATTTCCTGAGTGTAGATATGTGGAACACATTATGCACTCGTGATAACTCCGGTGGTAAAGCTATGCGATAAGCTACATCCCCGATTCTATTCAGGATGTCGAATGGTCCAATGTATCACGGCTTTAGCTTACCTTTCTTCCCAAAACGGATTAGACCTTTCATTGGTGCAACTTTGAGAAATACTTTCTCGCCGATGTCAAATTGTAAATCCCTTCTTCGGGTGTCTGCATACGATTTATGGCGGTCCTGGGCCGACTTGATCCTTTCTTTAATCTTTGCGACTATCTCAGCCGACTTTTCGACTAATTCGGGTCCGAGAATCTTTTGAATCCCGACTTCGTCCCAACAAACTGGCGATCTATACCTCTTCCCGTAGAGTGCTTCGTACGGCGCCATTTGTATTGTTGCTTGATAACTGTTGTTATATGCAAACTCTGCCAATGGTAGGTGGTTTTCCCAACTTTCTTCAAGATCTAGAGCGCAAGCTCTGAGCATATCTTCAAGCGTTTGAATGGTTCTCTCCGATTGCCCATCCGTCTACGGGTGGTACGCGGTGCTGAACTTCAATTCAATACCTAAGGCTCGTTGCAGACTTCCCCAGAATTTGGAGGTAAAACGGGGGTCTCTATCGGATACTATTGAAACTGGTACTCCGTGCAGTCTGACTATCTCTGCTATGTACAGTTGGGCGAGCTTGTCCAACGTGTACGTCATTCTTATAGGGATAAAATGGGCAGTTTTCGTAAGTCTGTCTACGATAACCCAAATGGCATCGTGATTCTTCACCGTTTTCGGAAAACCGGTGACAAAATCCATAGTGATGTCCTCCCATTTCCACTCTGGCATCTCCAGAGGGTGCAACAACCCTGGAGGTCGTTGGTGATCTGCTTTAACTCGTTGGCAGGTTAAACAACTCCTGACGAATTGAGCTATTGATCTCTTCATACCCCTCCACCAAAAGTTCTCTTTCAATCCTCGGTACATTTTCGTCTCTCCGGGATGAACGGTGTAAGGAGTGCTATGTGCCTCTTTCAGAATTTCGTTCTTAATTCCGTCATCCTTAGGCACACAGATTCTGTTATCAAACATTAAAGCTCCATCAGTACCCAATACGAATCTCTGAATGGTTCCTTCCTCAGCGCGCTTACGTATTCCTCTCAAGAATTTATCGTCCTTTTGCGCTGCTAGGATCCTTTCTCGTAAGGTCGGTTGTAGGGTGAACGCGTAAACCATGGAATCTGCACAACACTGTGTGGAAAATTCCAAGTCTAAACGAGAGAGTTCTCCCATTAGTGGTAATTGCGTGGTCGGAACGATGCTTAGTTTTGTATCTTCCTTTCTACTCAAAGCATCTGCCACTACGTTTGCCTTTCCAGGGTGATAGTGAATAGTGCAATCGTAATCTTTTACCAATTCGAGCCATCTTCTCTGACGCATGTTCAATTCCTTCTGCGTAAAGAAGTATTTTAGACTCTTATGGTCAGTGTAGATCTCACACTTTCCTCCATATAGGTAGTGTCTCCAAATTTTTAACGCGTGAACTACTGCGGCCAGTTCTAAGTCGTGCGTTGGGTAGTTTTGTTCGTGATCCTTAAGTTGTCGAGATGCATAAGCTACAACTTTCTTATTCTGCATCAGAACACAACCCAAACCTGACAAAGAAGCGTCTGTGTAAATGACGAATCCTTCTGATCCATCTGGGATGGTTAACACAAGCGACGTGGTTAGCCTTTTCTTTAGCTCTTGGAAACTTTCTTCACAAGTTGAATCCCAAGTAAACTTCTCAGTTTTCTTGGTCAGTTTCGTCAGCGCTTTCGCAATGCTGGAAAAATCTTGTATGAACCTGCGGTAGTACCCTGCTAACCCAAGAAAACTCCGAATTTCATTGACGTTAGTAGGTGCCTTCCAGTTCATGATGGCTTCTACCTTTGCTGGGTCCACTTCAATCCCTTTTGCTGAGATTATATGTCCTAAGAACATCACACGGTCGATCCAAAATTCACACTTGCTGAATTTGGCATACAACTTCTCTCGTCTCATTGTCCCTAAGACTGCTTTGAGATGTTCTTCGTGTTGCTCTTTGCTCTTAGAGTACACGAGTATGTCGTCGATGAAGACAATAACGAATTGATCCAGGTATGGATGAAATACTCTATTCATCAGATCCATGAAGATCGCTGGAGCATTCGTTACTCCAAAGGGCATCACGGTGAACTCGTAATGTCCATACCGAGTCCGGAATGCTGTCTTCGGGATATCCTCGCTCTTGACCTTTAGATGGTGATAACCAGACCTCAGATCGATCTTTGAGAATATCGTAGCATCCTTTAACTGATCGAACAAGTCTTCTATCCTTGGAAGAGGATATTTGTTCTTAATGGCCAGTTGATTGAGACCTCGGTAATCTATGCACATACGGAAAGTTCCATCTTTCTTCTTTACGAACAACACGGGTGCTCCCCATGGTGATGCACTAGGTCTGATGAACTTCTTTTCAAGCAAACCTTGCAGTTGTTCCTTCAGTTCTTCTAATTCTTTTGGGGCCATTCGATAGGGTGCTTTAGATACTGGTGCTGCCCCAGGTATCAAGTCGATGGAGAACTCTATCTGACGATCGGGAGGTAACCCGTTTAATTCCTCGGGGAATACGTCAAGATATCCATCCACAATTGGCACCTTGATGCGTAACTTATCGTCTATCTCTCCTGCTGAGATGTGAACGAGGTAAGCTTGGCATTTCTCTTTTCGTAATATTGCAGCAGCTTGGATTGCTGATATTACTCGGGTTTCCTTCTTGGTCTTGACTTCGCGAAATGTGAAGCGTTGGCCATCACGAGTTTCGAGGTCGATCTCGCGTTCGGCGCATTTTATTATCGCTTTGTTTCTCGATAACCAGTCAATGCCTAAGATTATGTCAAAGGTTTTCATCTTAAGGACGTGAAGGTCGGACTCTATCAAGTGATTGTCTAGCGTTAGAGGTAAACCTCTAATTTGACCCTCAATTTCCATGGTAGTTCCAGATGGAATACTAACGTTTAAAACTTTTCCTTTTTTCTCGACTAATCCTAACTTTCTTTTAAAGTTATCAGATATAAAGGAATGAGATGCTCCAGTATCAAACAGTACATACGCAGGTTTTTCAAGTACAAAGATAGTACCTACTAGCGTCTCGTGCTGCTCAGGCTGAGCTGGTCCTTTCAGGCGAAGTTTCTCTCCACTGCTTTCCCCTTCCTCTAGGATAACATTCACATGGCCTGGCCTTCTCTGACCTTGATTAGGCGGACCTCTGACTGGGGGTCCCGCTTGGCAGTTGTTAGGTGCAGGTAGCTGACGAGCCTGATAATTGTTTGCCTGCTGAGGGCGGTACTGAGCGCTATTAATCGGTTGACGGTTGCTGTTCGGTGGCTGAACACATTCATTGGACTTGTGCCCTGGTTGATGGCAACGAAAAGAAATTACTCCTCCCTGATTACAGGGTCCCCAGTGTCTCCTTCCACACCTTTGACAGTTCTGGTTAGCTCGAGAGCCAACAAAGTTGTTCCCCTTGGATTGCGGAACTGAATTCCTTTTAAAGGGTGGCTGCCAATTCCGATTGACAGGGACAGTAGTCGGAGTTTGTTTGTACTCCAAGTTTTGACTGATCGAAACCATCAATGCTCGATGAAAAACTTCTCCATAATTTGGCACCTGAAGGCCAATTATAATTCCTGTTATCTCGGGCCTCAAACCCTGCTCGAACCTGCGAGCTTTCCTTTCATCGTCACCCACCAGATGTGGGGCATAACGAGATAGTTGGTTGAACCTTCTCTCGTACTCTATCACTGAGAGAGTTCCCTGTCGAAGGTTGACAAATTCTTGTTCTTTCCGATCCCTCAGGACTCGTGGAAAGTATCGATCCAGTATAGCTTTCTTAAAGTCCTCCCAAGTAAGGACCTGTCTAGCTTCTTCGTCCATGGTTCGTTCATAAGATTCCCACCATTGGGCTGCATCCTCCATCAGTTGGAACTGGGCACAGGAAACCTTCTGTGCATCAGCCAATGCCATGTGTCTGAAGATACGTTCCAATCCCGATATCCACTCCTCGACTTCAAAGGGATCCTCTTTCCCATCCAGCCTAGGTGGTTGCAGTCGTCGAAAGCGTTCGACAAAGTCATTCGCCCTGGGCGCTATCTGAGGTATAGGCCCGTACAACGGCGGATGAGGTGGTGGAACTTGCTGCTGAATGTAGTTCTGAAGAGAGATCAGTATTTCTCTCGCGATATCATTTTCTGGCGCGGCCTGTTGAGGCGGCTCGGGTTCAGCCTGAAGGGGTGGGTCTTGTTCTATCGGATCCACGGGTTCAGGGATAGGGTTAACGCGGGGTCGTCCACGTTTACGTCCGGGTGTCATTCTAAAGGCAGTTCTGATCGAAAAGAATAATATTGTTACGATACGTATAGGTGCGAGAAAGTTATAAAAACATAACCGGATTAACCAAATCAACACAACGCTAGCATTGAAACACGTGTGGTACGTAATTCACCAGCTGTGCATTGGGGCCCTCAATGGTACAGTGCTCACATTCGCACAGTATTCTAGGAACCAGTGATGTGTCATTAAGCGATAATCAGATAAAATATGTGACAGTCAATATATAAAGCAAGTAAAGCACATTGACAAGTAGTGAGCACATAATAAGTATATATATATCTAAAAAGTTTTGGTTCTACGGAGTCAGTCTCCTTACATTCGTCAAGGAATGCAAAAGGGTTCTAGGTAATGCTATAGCATCGTGTCCTCACATCAATATGGACCACGAGCGACAAAATGGGGTGGGGGGGGGGGGTTAGAGCTACGCTGCAATGGTCTATAAGGAAAACGACCACGCAAAAATGACTACTACTATAAGTCAAACGGCTACCACCTATACTATATATATGCGTCTACTACTATATACAAAGTCTGGTAGTCCAACTAATCATCAACTTCTGACTCGGGCGGGGAATCTACTTCTATCTCTGGTTCATCTCCCTCAAATTCGATAATCTCGGGCTCGACTCTCACTAACTCTATCACAGTATTGGAGGAAAGAGTTGACTAGTATATTTTTAGATGAGATATTTGTGTATAATTAGTTAAGATATTATTCTTGTGCATATCTTTGTATTTATCGGTTCCCATGATTTATGGATCCATCTGTTGTACTCTCTATATATTAGATAATACACACGCTCATCACCACATTCAATGGTGATCAATTTCTCACATTAACATGGTATCAGCCAGAATCACCTATCAAATCCTAATTTTTCTGCTATTTCCGATCGGCTTTCTCTCCCTCGCCGTTCGCTTCCTCCTCTCTCCCGGCACTTCTCTTGCCCTTCTTCTCCGATCCATCATGACCACGCCTAGTGCCTCTGATCCGATGCCAATCACGGCTATGATTTACCTCGTCCCAATCCGTCTTTCGGCCTCCACATACCTGTTATGGTATAGCCAATTTCAACCCTTGTTGGATTGTTTCAATCTCAGGGGTCATATCGATGGTACTTCTGTAAGTCCGTCTGAAACTATTTCTCCCTCGCCGGCCTATGCCGCTTCTCAACCCTCAGGCGCCGCTACTCCCACTCCTAATCCGGCGTTTGCAATATGGAAAACTCGTGATCAGAAACTTTTAGGGGTGATTTTCGCAACCCTAACCGAGGAGGCGATGGCTGAGGTCATCGGATGCCGTGACTCCCGTTCGGCATGGCTTGCCCTGGAAGCCGCCTTCGCACATTCCTCTGAATCACGCACCAACCAGTTACAGACGGAGTTGTTGGGTCTTCGCCGTGACTCACTCTCGGTTGTCGATTTTGGCCGCCGTTTCAAAAGCTTGTGTGACCAGCTGTCATCTATTAGCCGACCGGTGCTTGACACGGACAAGTGCCACTGGTTTTTGTGCGGTCTCGGTTCTCAGTACATCGGGTTTAGCGACACCCGTATGTCCATGTCGCCGATGCCCAGTTTTCGCGACTTGGTCCACCATGCGATGCAGTACGAGCTAATGCTCCAATCCATGGAGGTCTCTGCCCCACCTCAGGCCGCGTTCTACTCTAACAAGACGGATCGCCAAAGTTCTGAAATTTCTGGACAGCCCCGTGGAAATTCTGGTCGTGATGGGGGTACTTCAGGGAAGTACTCTGGTCATCAGTCTTCTCGTGATGGAAATAATCGTGGTGGTTTTTCCAGCAATCGTGGGGGTGGTCAAAATTCTGGTGCTCGTCATCCACCCCGGTGCCAGATCTGTCGAGGTGAACACTACGCCGACAAGTGTCCCAAATACCTCGCCAATGCCTCTTCCAACCAGTCTGCCCAGCTTGCTCATGCTTTTCAGACATCATGCAATGTCTCCAGCACTCTGGATTGGTTTATGGATTTTGGCGCCTCCGCCCACATGACCTCCCAGCCGAATACCCTTGATGTGGTCGAACCATACACTGGTAATGGACAAGTTATCGTTGGTAATGGTAACTCTCTCTCTATATCTCATATTGGTACCCGTAAACTGTCGTCACATGTTAATTTATTGGATGTTCTGGTTGTTCCCCACATTACTAAGAACTTATTGTCGATCAGCAAACTTACCTCTGATTATCCAGTTGATGTGGTCTTTTCTGATAAGTCGTTTACTGTTCAGACACGGGGAACCAAGGAAATCCTAGCTACCGGACGAAGTGAAAATGGATTGTACGTACTTGAGAGAGGGAGTTCCGCTTTTATTGCTGCTTTGCGTAATAAAGTTTCGAAAGCCAGTTATGATTTATGGCACCTTCGTTTGGGGCATGTCCCGTTTTCCGTAATTTCATTATTAAATAAGTTAGGACACTTGTCAGTTACATCTTTGTTACCTAATCCTGGATTGTGTTCCTCTTGTCAGTTGGCAAAGAGTAAAAAATTATCTTTTGGATTGAATGACTGTTGCTTTTCTTGATTTGGTACACTGTGATTTATGGGGTCCTGCTCCCATACCTACTACTGAGGGTTATCGTTATTATGTAGCCTTTGTCGATGATTTTTCTCATTTTACGTGGATATTTCCGTTAAAAGTTAAATCTGAATTCTTTGACACGTTCGTTCGCTTTCATACGTTTGTCTGCACACAATTTTCCACAAAAATGAAGGTGTTTCAGAGTGATGGGGGTACTGAGTTTACCAATTTACGTGTTCGTAATTTTTTGAGTTTGCATGGGATATTTCATCGTATGTCATGTCCTTATACTCCTCAGCAGAACGGACGTGCTGAGCGGAAACATCGTCATATCTCTGAAACTGGCCTCTCCATGATGTTTCACGCTCACTCTCCTGCCTCTCTTTGGTTTCATGCATTCTCCACTGCGGTTTATGTTATAAATCGTCTTCCGTCTGTTGTTCTGGAGCAAAAGTAGCCTTTTGAGTTGGTTTTTAATCAGATTCCGAACTATGTCAATATTAAGCCTTTTGGATGCAGGGTTTTTCCCTACTTACGAGATTGTTCTGCCCACAAACTTGCTCCTTGCAGTCATCCTTGCATCTTCTTGGGTTATAGCAGTGCACACAAGGGGTTTAGGTGTTACGATCCTACTTCCGCCAGAGTATTTATTACACGTCATGCTCAGTTTGACGAGTATAACTTTCCTTTTTCAGGTACTACTATTTCCCCTCAGCAGCCTCAGGATGATATTTCCAGTTTTCTGGACTTGGAATTTGAGCATGTCTCTATCCCATCATCCCCGTCTCGCCCTGCCTTGGCCAGGCCCATAATTAGCGACGACGATGATCTCCCACCATCAGCTCCTCCTGAGCCTGCTCCTGTTCATCAGCCCGTTGATCCAATCATACCGGTTGTTGATGATCCTCCTTCATCTGTACCGGAGCCACCTCGGGTTGCTCCCTCACATCCCATGACCACACGTGCCAAGTCTGGTATTTTCAAACCTCGATACCCTGTTGATTTGGCATCTACTGCTTTGTTCTCTGCTTTGCTTGCCAGTACTTTGCCTCGCGGATTTAAATCTGCTTCCAAGTCTCCAGTTTGGGTGTCCGCCATGCAGGAGGAGATTGACGCTCTCCGAGCTAATGACACTTGGGACTTAGTGCCTTGTCCTCCCAGTACGAACATTGTTGGATCCAAATGGGTCTTTCGCATGAAGTTCCACTCCGATGGTTCTGTTGAGCGCCACAAAGCTTGTCTTGTGGCTCAAGGCTTCACTCAGATTCCAGGGATGGATTTTGTTCACACTTTCAGCCCTGTCGTTAAGGCTGCCACCGTCCGTGTTATCTTGGCTCTTGCAGTACAGTTTCAGTGGCCTCTTCATCAGCTTGATGTGAAGAATGTCTTCTTGAATGGTGTTCTCAAGAAGCCGGTCTTCATGTCTCAGCCCCCTGGCTTCGTGGATCCCAGATTTCCGGACCACGTTTGTCGACTAAAGAAGGCTTTATATGGCCTTCGTCAAGCCCCCTTAGCCTGGTTTCAGCGCTTCAGCACTTTCTTGCACAGTCTTGGCTTGAGTGTTAGTCGTTCTGACTCTTCTCTATTTTACTTGCATACTGGGAAGTCCGTTGTTTTTCTGTTACTATATGTGGACGACATCATCATCACTGGTAACGATGCTCCCTTGCTGAGTCGATTCATTGCTCGTATGCACACTGAGTTCGCAATCAAGGTTTTAGGACAACTAAATTACTTTCTTGGTTTGGAAGTATCATACACCGCAGACGGTCTCTTTGTGGGGCAGGCCAAGTATGCCCTCGATATCCTTGATCGAGCACAGCTTTCTGACTCGAAACCCATTGCCACTCCTCTGGTTCCTGGTGATTCTCTTGTCAGCAGTGGGGTTCCCTTTGATGAAGTTGGGGCATTACAATATTTGACCATCACACGTCCTGACTTGTCCTATGCAGTAAATCACGTCAGTCAATTCCTTCAGTCGCCTATTGTTGACCATTTTTCTGCTGTTAAGAGAATTTTGCGTTATGTGAAGGGCACAATTCACTTCGGTTTGTCCTTTACTCGTCGTCCTGAGCCTGGTATTGTTGGATATTCTGATGCTGATTGGGCTCGTTGTGAGGAGACCCGACGATCTACTTATGGTTATTCCATCTTTTTAGGTGGGAATCTTGTTTCTTGGAGTGCAAAGAAGCAACCCACTGTCTCCCGATCTAGTACTGAATCTGAATACCGGGCAATGGCCAACACTGCTGCAGAGGTTGTTTGGCTTACGAATTTACTTCGTGAACTGCGGGTTCTTCCCTCCTCTCGTCCCCTTTTGTTATGCGATAACAAAAGCGCTATTTTTCTTAGTCAGAATCCCATTGCACACAAACGGGCCAAGCATATTGATATTGACTATCATTATGTTCGCGAACTGGTTTCTTCTGGTCGGCTTCTTACTCAGTTCGTTCCATCTTATTTGCAGCTCGCCGACATCTTTACGAAGAGTCTTCCTCGCCCTTCATTCGAGCTTCTTCGGTCCAAGCTCTGCATCTGCTTACATCCCACGCAACGCTTGACGGGGGGTATTGGAGGAAAGAGTTGACTAGTATATTTTTAGATGAGATATTTGTGTATAATTAGTTAAGATATTATTCTTGTGCATATCTTTGTATTTATCGGTTCCCATGATTTATGGATCCATCTGTTGTACTCTCTATATATTAGATAATACACACGCTCATCACCACATTCAATGGTGATCGATTTCTCACATTAACACACAGGATGTGCGGCTTCTCCCAAGCCGAAAGGTCCCTCTCCAGGTAATCCACTTGTTACCTAGTAGGCGATGGAGGTATCCCGCTGCGCGAGAGCTGCCTCTAAGTGTAGGTCGGCCCTCCGAGTAGCGATGTGAGAGTACTCATCCTGGGAGACGGCGGTTGCTCTAGCTGCAACGGCCGATGCCTGTGCTAGTATGGCGTCCTCCCGGTGACCGTCCGATGTGGCCAGATCATGCTCGGCGAGTGCAGCGGTCTGGTAAGACAGTCCGCGGTTAATATCCGCGTGACGAATCACTCTCTGGGCCTCCACCCAGTAAGCGTCTAGGTGAACCTGAGGTCCCTGCTCTGGGTCGTCCACCCTCATGCGATCTAATAGTCCGGTAGCGATAGGGCGGAAGATTTCGATCACTCCTCCCGCGAATCGGGTCGCAGCTGCGAAGTCAGTCTCGACGTGGGGCTCCGGGGCAGTCCTTGCCTTTTTGCGTGACTCTACAAAGCGGGCAGTGAAGGCATCAATGGTCTCTACTTCTAACTGATCAATCTCTAAGTACTGGGCCACATCCATCTTAGGCTTCCTATAGGGAAAGGAAAGTTCTAGTCAAATTTTAGTTTTAAAGGAAAAATAACCGTAAAGTAAACATTTAAAGTACGTAATCAAAGAAATCACATAATATCATTTATGAAGTTCACAAATTATTCGAGCATTCTTATCAATTATTTGAGTTTCAAAAGCAACTTAGACTAGATTTTGCAGTTCCTCCTTCGTAGTACGAACGCTATTTTGAGTTATCGTAACCTTTTGATCGGGTAATATTATGAATTTAAGCAGTTGTGAATTTAAAGGCCTTTAAGCAACATTATAAAAGTAGTATCGTACCTTCGAGGAGCTTGTAGACAGTAACCAGAGACACGTTTCCCTCAGAAAATTTTAATATTTTAGTACTTAATTGATAATAAATAATTTTATTGTGACAAGAAAACAAGATTTGGGGTTGGGTCCGAAAGTTTTGAACATAAGCTCTGATACCACCTGTAACGCCCCGAACCCAGAATATATTAATTATATCGGATTCGAAGTGTTATTGTGATCAAACGTCCGAATTATAAAATTTTTGAAAGAAATATAACTGAATTGAGAGAGAAGTTTCATGCAGCGGATAAGTGGGAAGGAATATTATAACGTAAGTGTATTTGTATATATATAAAGATGGATAGAGGGTTCTGTATCTTCAGAATAATACACACTGAGTTTGGATAATTTAAACACACGGAAAGAGTATCGTCTTGCATGGCAGTATCGATAATATTTATTGGGAAATAGAAATAATAGGCATCATTGTATTAGTAATAATATATTTTAAGCAAAAGGGAGACTTTGTGTCTTCTGTGTCACTGTCCTTGCTCCCCGTAATTGAAATCTGCAAGGGGTTAGGAAAAAGGGGCGTGAGAATTGAATTCTCACTTATGGGTGATTGCAACATCATGGGATTGGTAAATCTGAAATATATATTAAATTATACTAATAAATAAAGTACTTATTTTATTTAAACATTTGACGTATATGAAAGATTATAAAGTTTTAAACGATAATTAAGCATATTTCGCATGATAAAATTGAAATAGCACAAGTTGGTTCACATTAGGGCAAAGCCCAAAGTCATATCACACATTATCACAACTATCAAACCATAAACGTACAACCATTCCACTTCCATCATAGTTACTCTTTTCAACTCCAACCATCAACAGTCTTGATTCCGAGGGCGTCCAACGACAGCGTCCCCGGAGACCGGAAAATAATCAACGACCTTGATTCTGAGGGCGTCCAACGACAGCGTCCCCGGAGGTCGGAAATCAATACCCAAATCACAACTCCGTACTTACTGATTTTCCATAAAACTGATACAACAACTTCATTGAGAAAATACTTGACTGATAACTGAACTGATTCATGCTCACGTAAGGTGTTTACTCATGCAGTGGTGATCGATTCACAAAACAACAGGCTAAATATATAACATATGTAGTTATATCACATAATCCAAACAGTTATATGGGTAGGTGTTACATTTATGTTGGATTAGATACTTTTGATTTGATTTAGTCGAGTTCAGAAAATACCGGCACGACATTATTAATAGCAGATCAATCAACGGATCATCACCCACCTGATTGTTCTGAGTTCTGGGAATATTAGGTAGGCAGACAGTCGAGTCCTTCGTGCGTGTTCTGAAAAGTACAGAATCCTAATAAGGAGTATTTCGATTAAAAGATTGACTTTTGAATTTGAAAAGCTTAAGAGTGCGAAACTCGAGGATTGAGTAGGTCGTTGTCTTCAGAAAACTATTGAAAACTAAAGTTTTCAAAGGTTGATTTCAAATTGATAAGTACACCTCTTTTAAAGGGGAGGTGTATTAGGGGAGTGTATTTACTAAATTCACTGCTGCAACAGGGGGTGTATTTACTGAATTTGGTGATGTAACAGAGGGTGTATTTACTGAATTTGGTGGTGTAACAGGGGGTGTATTTACTGAATTTATTGGTGTAACAGAGGGTGTATTTACTGAATTTGGTGCTGTTCTCAAAAAGGCCTTTTAAGGAAAAAATATAATTATTAAACTTGGAAAAATACTTAGAAAAATAAGATTATTACTTAATAAAATTAAAGAAAAGGTTATTCTTTCTTAAGAATTCTATTTCTTGTTTTTAAACGAAAACTTGAATATATAAAAAAATTCTCTTTTCTAAACTTATTAAAAGACTTTATTTTGTGTTTTTTCTAAAATTCTAACAGGGGTACGAGGTGAAGACGAGTTTCCCTTTGTTTACGAAATTTATTCAAAAGTGTTTTTATCCTTGAAAAACATCAAAACAAGGATACTATAGGATTTTGCTAATATCATCATAATACTAAAACAATGATACTAAATATTCATAAGAATAATACTAGTCCTCTAAGTCATTAATACCATCCATCTAAAACAATAATATTTCAACATCCAACCACTATTACTAAACACTAAACTAAAAAATTCCAATCTCATGGTTTGTGAAAGAAATAAGACAAAGAAACAACTATCCAAAAACTCACTTCTAAAGAGTGATACAAGTGAAACAAAACAATAATACTAAATAAGTTAATAACTAATACTAAACATCTAATCTACAAATTTAACAGTAAGTTTTCTCTCTTTTCTTGTCCCAAGCTTCTAACAATTAACAATCTAACCCAAAAATTTATCCAAGATGAAAAACGAAGATAGAAACCTTACGAGCTTCAGTTTGAGACGTTAAACGGGCTGCCTAACGGCGTCGTTTTGAAACCCGAAAATTGCTCACGAAAATTGGGCAGCCTTACGGCGTTGTTCGGGAATTCGGAAATGAAATTGGACAGCCTAACGGCGTCGGTTGGAAATTCCAGAAATTGGCAATAGCAACCGGTTCAACGGCGTCAAAATCTAACGGAAAATAACGAAAGTAAGGCTTCGGTTAGAAATTGGAATAACTCGATGTTCGAAATCGAATTTTAAATGGAAAGAATTTCGAATAAAAGAGAAGAGGATTCAACTTACGGGAGATGGAGGAGGAGGCGGCGACGGCGGGGAGGCGGCGGCGGCGCTTCGGCTGAGGCGGCGGCGTTTCGGCGACGGAGAGGGGGAGAGAGAGCGCGACGGCCAGGGGAGCTCGGAGCGGCTGCGTGGCCTGGGCTTCGTCGCGTCTGGGCTGGACCACGGCGGAGCGGTGACGGCGGTGAGCTTCGGCGAGACGACGGCAGAGGTGGCCGGTGGCGCCGGGCTGGGTCGCGGTCTGCTTCGGTGGAGGCGCTCGGCGGTGGGAGCTCAGAGGAGGAGGGAGGCGGAGGAAGGAGGAGGCCGAAGAAATCGGAGGAGGCGTGAGTTGAGAGGAAAAAGAGAAGCAGAGAAGAAATTGAGAGAGAAAAGAGAAAATTGTGTGCGTGAGGGGAAAAATGAAAAGAAATGAGAATAATTTTTGGCTTTTTCCCTTTTTATACTAATTCCTTCAAGACTTATCTACTCCTCAAATTCTTATCCAAATAATCGATATTTTCGTTCCCAAATGATACGGTTCAGGGATCGTTTGGTTCACGAGTGTAATCCCGATTCAGAAAATAATACAATTTTAAAACTCAATTAATATTTTATTGTATTTTGATTTTTCTCAATAAATTAAACGGATCGGAAACCTTAATTTAATTTGAATAATTAATTTCTCGTAGTCCTTTATTCGTTTGAAAGAATTCGTTTTCTTTCTTCGAATTTAGGAGTTTTATAAAAAGGGTAAGTATATTTAAATACACAAAAGCACACAAAGATAATAAAAAAAATAAAAGAAACAAAGAAGAGAAAATAAAATAAAAAGGTTTCTAATTAAGAAAAGGGTACCGAACGGGACGGGGTATTACAAGTTATTTATCAAATCCTGATCAAAATAGCAGGAATATGTGAGATCAAACTGCTAGGAACAAAGGTGCCTCATTTCCAGATTTAGTGATCAGGAGAAAACTCATTTGTAACTGGAATTTGAAAGACACCTATAGCAAGAGCCCATCGACGACGAATTAAACCCTGAATTTTAGTGGTGTTAAAACAAACATTTATTTTGGCGACGTGCCGGAGGAAGATGATGACGGAAACAAGACGGCCTAAGGAGTAAGGAGACGAAGATACACAACAGGGCTAAATTGTAAAAAGGAAAAGGAGAAAAACGGAAAGACATTGTAGCCAATAATTTATCCACACGTAGTGGCCCAATGACCGGCCATCGAGAGGAAACTGGTCATCCCAGCGTTAAATCCTCTTTTATATTGTGTGTGTGTGTGTATATATATGCTAGAATTAGATATTTATAAAAATATTTAAAACTCAGCAAGTTGACTCATTTAAAATATATATACACACACACTAGTTATTGAACTCGTGCGATGCACGACTATAAAATACAATTAGTTTACGGGTGCTCAATTTATATTGTAGTATATTTGTTTCGACTTAACAGTGTTTATTAGTATTCCTCTTAAAGTATTTTTCATTTCAAATAGATAATATTATTATTCTTTATTTGAAGGTTGATCTTTTTATAGAAAACCTTCAAATTCTATCCATTTCTATGTTGGGTCAGTACATACAGAGTTTTGCATTATCTTCAATTGAAATGAATTTTTCATATTATTAACCCGTGAAATTATAACGAATGTAGAGGTAAAAATATTGAGAAATATAGAGTTCGATGGAGATCTTACTCTTTCATTGTTTTGTAGATGACAAAGTACATTAACTTATACATTGTTTGTATGTTAATTAATTAACCCAAAGATATCAGCCAAACTTATTCCAATATGCATGATACATATGATCATATGTATTTGGTGGTTTACCCAATATAATATATTGATATATTAAGGGGTCGCTTGGTTAGGGGTAATGAAAATGATTCCATTAATATTGTTTGATATTATCAATACATTGTAATACGATTAAATATGAGCTATAATTTACCTATCAAATGACTTATCATTCATCACCCTCAATTTGAATGACTCCTCAATCACCTTAATTTCCATTACCCTATAATCGTTATCCCCAACCAAGGGGCCCCTAATTATTATATGGATACTATAATCTTTCTCTGAAGTACTTCCTCTCCATAAAACTAAGAATATGTATAGAGTGAACTTGGTTTATACATAAACCACTTTGCAATATTTTTTAGTATAACCGCTAATATCTTTAGTTGTTTAATGCTCATATGTATTTGGTGGTTCGCTCAATAGAATATATTGATATATCAATTGTTATATGTTTACTGTAATCTTTCTTTGAAGTACTTAATATCGATAATCTCTCTTCTACAAAAATTAAGAGCATGTATAGAGTGAAATTGGTTCATAAACTATATAGCGAATTATTTCTATACATATTTTACAAAAATATTTAATAACTATTATTTTAAAATAATTGAAATTGAGGAATATAGAGTTCGTTGGAGATCTCACGCTTTCCTTGCTTTATAGGCGACAAAGTGCATTAACTCATGCATTGTTTGTATGTTAGTTAATTAACCCAAAAATATCTCTCAAACTATTCCAATATGATACGTATGCTCATATGTATTTGGTGGTTTACCCAATAGAATATATTGAAATATTAATTATTATATGACTATTATAATATTTCTCCGAAAGTAATTAATCTTGACAATCCTCCTCCTCTGCATAAAACAAAGAATATGTATATAATGAAATTGGTTTATACATAAACCACTTTACAATACTTTTTAGTATAACCACTAAAATACCCTTTAGTTGTTTAATACTCATATGTATTTGGTGGTTTGCCCAATAGAAAATATTGATATATTAATTGTTATATGTTTACGATAATCTTTCTTCGAAGTACTTAATATAGATAATATCTCTTCTAGAAAAAATTAAGAGCATGTATAGAGTGAAGTTGGTTCATACATAAATCACCTGACAATACTTTTTAGTATAACCATTAATACTCTTTAGTGTAATCAAATAATACCCTTTAATTATACAACTAATACTCTTCGTACCCTTCAAGGCTTCAACTAATACTCTTCAGTGAAAATAACTAATACCCTCCAGAACTAATACCCTTCAATGAAAATAATTAATATAGTTTAGTGAAAACAACCAATACATTTCAAATGGTTCATGTATGAACAATTTTCACTCTATACTTTACCAAAAATTAAAGAGTGGTCTTATTTTTTCTCCAGATTAGTAAATATTTATTTTAATAAATTCTACAAAAAAAAAAAAAAAAACTTCTATAAACTATATGGCGAATTATTTGATACATTGATCATTCACAAAAATATTTAATAACTATTATTGTAAAATAATTTGTCATAATATATATTTTAAAGATATATTCAACATATTTTTATATTATTTTTCAATATTTATTATAAATTATATTTCAAATGTATATTCAATATATTTCAAAGATATATACTAAAGATTAAAATAAATTAAAATAAATGTTACTCCATTTAGCAATAATTTTGGCGGGAAAATTCAATAGTTTCTAAATGTAGGCCGGTTAGTGTTATTATATATATATATATATATATATTAGATGCAAAATATTATATAGTTCATGATAAGTTTATCATGAAACATTTTTAAAGTATCAAAACCCTAATTTCTATGGGTTTTCTTATTGTACAACATTGGTATTAGGTCTGGCCCCACTAGGGGTGGAAATAGGCCATGTCGAGTTGGGCTTCTTGTTGGACGGTTTGGGTCTGCTATTTAGGTTTTTGGCCTAACTATGACCTATTACTTGTCATGTTTTTTCTTCAATTTACTAAATTATATTCAATAATTAAATTATCATTAAACTAGTGATATCTCCCGCGAATTTCACGGATTGAAAATAAAATTGGTATTATTGATTCAAATTATAATAATTAATATTTTTAAATTTTTAATGTTTAGTAGTTCTAGTATAATATTAAAGTTCTAATTGCAATTTAACAAATAATGAAATTACTAAATATGAATAAATAAACAGATTTGAAAAATTTCTCCATTACAAAATTCGAATTCATACATACAAAAATCGAATTCCCCTTCTAAATTATTTAAGAAAAATATTTTAAAACTATGGAAATTCATATCTATATTTTACAATTTAATAGTCAATTTCGATATTAAAATTTTATCCCAAAAACTTGGGTGAAAATATCAAATTTAATAGCAATATATAACACTTGATGGCAAGATTTTGGAATCAACACTATTTCGGTGACAAAATTATTACCAAAATAATCATAAAAAAAAAAAAGAATATTAGAGAATAAGAGTAAATCTTCTACCAAACATGTTAGATTTTGTTTATATAAATAAATATTCTTGCTAATTTTTCATTTTAAAATATTAATAATTATTGTGGAAAACTTATTAATTTTAGAAAATAACTAACAATTTTTTGAAAAAATGAAGGGATAATTTTCCTTTAGAAAAAATTTCAAGTTTGATCGAACAAATTTCACATCTATCATTATTTTCCAAAAAAAAAAAATCATAAATCATCTAATAAAAAATTCAACAAAATAATATAAATATATATCTAAATTTTACAATTTAATAGTCTATTTCGGTGACAGAATTTTCACCCAAATAACTTTGATGAATCTATTCCTAATGGCAAGATATTACATTTGGTGGCAAAAATTTTGGGAATCATACATTATTTCGATCACAATATTATTTCCAAAATAATCATAAAAAAATATTAGAAAATCCAATTAAATCTTCGGCCAAACATTTTAAATTTTGCTTATATATAAATATTCTTGCTAATCTTTTTATTTTAATATATGAATAGTTATTCAGGAAAGTTTGTCTTCTTTAGAGAATAAATAACATTTTTTAGAAAAAATGAAGATTTTTTTTTTAAGAAAATCTTGAGTTTGATCCAACAAATTTCACATCTACCATTATTTTGAAAAAAAAAAATCTAACCATCTAATAAAAAATCGTTACAAAATAATAAAAAATTATATTTAAATTTTGCAATTTAATAATCTATTTTGGTAGCAGATATTATCTCTCAAATAACTTTGGTAAATCTATTGGTAATGGCAAAATATCACAGTTGGTGAAAAGATTTTTAGGAATCATATACTATTTTGGTCAAAATATTTTTTCCAAAATAGTAAAAAATCTACAAAATCAAACTAAATGTTAGACAACAAATGTTAGACATTACTTATTTTGGAAAGATTCTTGGTAATATTTTTATTTTGAGAAATTAATAATTAATTTTGGAAACATATTATTTTAACAGAACAACTATAATATCTTTTGAAAAATGAAGTAGGATTTTTTTTAATAAATTTTTTGAGTTTGGTCATACAAAATTCACATCTACTATTATTTTGCATAAAAAAAAAATCCTAAATAGTCTATTTTACAATTTAATAATATGTTTAGATATCAGGATTTTTCAAATAAATTTGGTGAATTTATTCTTAATGCAAGATATTACATTTAATGGAAAGATTTTTAGGAATCATACAATATTTTGATTACAATACTATTTCTAAAATAATAATAAAAAGAATATTACAAAATCACACTAAATGTTCGGCAACACATTTTAGACTTTACTTGTTTTACACACGATTTCAATATCTTCAATTTGCTTCAATATCCTCAATTGATCTAAAAAAGAAAAAGAAAAATATCATATTTAGAAAAATATTTTCGGAAAAAGAAAAACAGACGAATATATGAACGACTAAACAATATAGTACACCAACAAATTTGTTATTTATTTGCGTTTGAATTAAAATTTCAGAACGAACAAAGGATAATTATCAAACTTGTTTGTCGATTGCATTGACGATGAGATTCGCTTCTTCAATTAAGCCTATTGCACAATATAATTACAAAATCGATTGATACCAGAAACTTACGAATAATTTTTTAATACACTCCAAGGATCTTCAAATCAGATTGATGTCACATATAATTTTCTCTTAATTTGCGTCTAATCATCTCCATGTGCACAATAATTTAGTTTACCCGTAAAAAAAGAAAAAATATATGATCTACACAAAAAATTATGAAAATAATCTAAACAAATGAATAAAAAATAAAATCGAATTTCTTCACAGACAACAAATGGAAAAACGAAGAGAAGAGAAGAGGACCAAGGTTGTAATTAGAATGAAAATTAAAGGAAATTTTGACATTTATAGAAAATATAAAATAAAATGTATGGTTGAGATTAAAAGTATAAAATATATGGTGTAAGATTAAATCTTAACTTGATTTAAAACATGCCTAAAATAACTTTTAAGGAGAATGCATGATTTTGAAATGAAATGATTTGAAACATGTCACATCAGCTTAAGAGAAATGTGGTGCTGACACATCATCTTGGAGAGATTTAGAAATATAGTATAATAAGATTATAACAATTAACTCTTTAAATTTTAATATAAAAAATAAAAAAAATTATCAAATGATTATCAAATAATAGTACAATAACAAATTTAAATAATATTTTAATTAAATATTTAATAATATTTTTACATATATTGAATATTTATTATATTATATTATATATTTATCAATATAGTTAATTAAATATGCCGGCCTAATGGGCTTAAAATGTTTACAAAAAAGCTCAAAATTGACATATTCAAATAAATAGACATTTAATAAAGCCTGAGTATAACTCATTTATTAAACGTGTCGGGTCGAGCTGGACTTTATTAAGCCAAGTGGTAGAACCCTGTCGGTTAGTCTGGCCTATTCCCACCCCTAGTCCCCACTAAAGTTCGTTTGGTGTTTTTATTAAATATGTTATATCTTTTTTTCATTCTCAATTTTTTTGTCGTTTTTCTACCGGTGTGGTAAAGTTGTCTCTCAACTCTCTATGTCCAATTCGCCGGAAATGGATTATCAATATGGTAGTATCTTTATTGTCCCCTTAAAGGAGGTTTTCACATTGTAGCATGAATCAGTCTCAACGCTCTATTTTTCGATGAGTAGTGTGAGTCAATTTTTTGAATGATTTTTGGTTTCATTTATTCAGAGCCGATGATTGCTAAATTTTGATGATTGCAGAAGTTTCGGCTTTGGGTGTTCATGAATTAGAATAATTTCTGATTGACTGTTCTTATTCGATGATTTTCATTGTGTTGTGGGGCAAATAAATCCCCACCACGACCTTGCTAATAGGGCGAGCTAGATTAGGACCTGAGCGAGGTCCAAGATAACCGCGAGCTTGCGTACCTTCCCGGGAGGGCAAGCTATTACGATGCTCGCCAGTTGTCTCCAAAGGGCCAAGGTCCCTACGACCGGAGTATCTCGACCAAAGAACCCCGCCACAACCTCGCCAAACCACTGAGGTAGCTCTAAAGTGCTATACAAACTTGCCAGGCGAAAGGACATTGGACCACCACAGAGTCAGGACAGCACCAGAGCGTCAGGATTGTAGGACCCCGAAATAGACTGACCCTGGGAGGTCCAGGAAAAGCAACAGGCGCCAGACAATGCAAAATAGGAAAAAGTGTTGCAGGGCGCACAAAGGGACAGTCCTCAGGAGACAGCTGTAGGCAGCCGATTGGAGCAGGACGGCCTGCCTAAGGTAAAAAAAAAAGGACAGTTTAACTCCCACAACACGGTAGCTGGCAGCTGCGGATAGAGATAAAGTTCATGGAATTAATACATAGGCCCCCTAAAATATTAGGGCAACACTATGTAACTTATTCATTACTATAAATAGAGCCCTTGAGCTCATGAATAAACAGAACATACATTAAAACTGAGCCTAAACCCCTCGGCTAACCTCTTCGCATTTACATTCGTGTAATCATTTATATTTATTGCCCTAGTCACTAGCCTAAAGGAGGAAAACACTCATTGTTCTTCTCCCTTAGCACACCTTAGTGTTTTATCCGATAAAATCCACATAAAAGCTCACCTGTATAGAAATCGGGTAACAACAACGACCGGTTAAAATTCAAAATTTATCTAGATTTAATCAAGGTTAATTTAATTAATTGAGTGTTTAAATTGACTCTATGAATAACTACATCTATTGTTTATATGTTAATGCAAGTATGCAACATAACTAAAGTTAAATGTGATGAGTTTCTTAGAGCCAACTCTTAATCGACATAAAAAAAAGTATTCAAGGATGAATGTTGTTATACAATTAACAGTGAGATTTCAATCATGTTAGTTTAATAAAATTTGTCACTATTTTAATTATTGATATTTTTCACGAATAATGTGACAGTAGTTTTAAAAGAAAAAAACAACTATGTGTTTTGATTCTTTTTTTTTCAAAAACCAAAATTCACTAACTAGAGACAATTACTCGAAGTGCCAAGAAGATCATCTATTATAGATGGAGGTTCATCCCATTAATGAGAGGTTAAAAAAAATCTTTAACAGTTCTATCAAGTTGATGGACCAACAAATTGACATTTCGACGAACATGTTGAATCATAAATTAACATTCCAATTATAATCTTTTATGAGATCACCAAATATAGTGTCATCCGATCACCACTTTCGAAAATCTCAAATCCAAGAGCCATGAAAGTGCCTCGTGAAGGCCAACGGTTTCCCCCACTTCAGGTCGGATTCCAGCTTTGCATGCATTTTGGTTCTTATAGAAGATAAACGTGTCGAGCTAAATACCCGCCAAAAAAATTGTATCAAGCCTGTTAATGTTATTGGTAGTGACTCTGATATCAGACCTTTGGGTCTTTCAAAGCCAAAGAAAATAAATATATTAAGGGAAACTGCTTTTTCGGTACACAACTGGGTTTTTTTTTTTTTTTTGTGTGTGAAACAATCATCAACCTTTAAATGATTTACCTGAGGTACAAAAGTTCAATTTTTCTGTTGAACTTATATTGTGTTAAAGTTTAACTTATGTATGTTATTATTGCACTTTGTATCCAGGGTAAATAAATTTGAACTTCTCTTTCCTAACAATATTTGGTTAAATTTTGTACCCTTCACCTCATTGATATATTAAATGTAGTTTGAATTTTATTGTCAATGGCCCATTAGCTCAGTTGGTTAGAGCGTCGTGCTAATAACGCGAAGGTCGCAGGTTCGAGACCTGCATGGGCCATTTTTTAAAAACATTTCTACATAATGTTTTTACACAATTAATTGTCGCATATCCCCTTTAACAACTTTCAAATTTGCCGACTTCATTATTAATTGAACACATATTTTCCATTTTCTTTATTTTGCCCGGTTTTTTTCAACTATTAAAACAAAAGAAAGTTGTTAAAAAAAACTGCCTAAAAAAAACAAAAAACAAACAAACCAAATTGTTCAAGAAAAAATAAAAACATAGTTGTTTACGTGGTAGGTGCTGCCTCTTAATTTTTGTGAGATGGTACCATGCGCCATCAATTTATATGAGTAAGAGAATGAATTTTTTGTGAGATGGTACCACACGCCATCAATTTATATGAGTAAGAGAATGAATTGTAAGGAATTTAATAAATTATTGAGTACAACGTGCTTTAATTATATTTAGTATGTCATATCAACCTTTTAAGTGTTATAAAAATAGATTTAATAGTGTACATTATGCATTTAATATTCAAAATTTTAAATTAAATGTGAATTCATATAAATAAAAAATAAATTTTGGGGACATAATTTTTAAGTCGACTAAGGTTTTAGTAGTCTCCACTGTTAAAATCGATGCCTTCACCAAGACCGTTGCGCCGGAGTACTCCTAAAGATCAAGCTTTTGACACGACTCACCTACACCCTCAACAAGATTGACGACCCCTTTGACATCTCCAGGACGACATAATTAACCTCCAGGAGAAAAATGATATCGACTAGGTTGTCGTCACATTCCAGCTCCCTTTCATCTTCACCGTCAAGAGCCTTGTTGCCTCCGGGAAGCCGGGGAGCATTTCCAGCAAGCTCCTCGTGTTGTCGTACATGAGCTCGTAAAAAATTTATCTCATCTAAAGTTTGAACTTATAGAGAGGTGTGAAATTAATTCATTTAATTATCCTTTACACTCCCCTTCACTCATGTGTCGAGACTCTCTCTTTGGGAAGGCCTACTGAGTGTACAATTTAATATGGGTGGAATTGCTCTCAGTGGGAATCGAACACGAGATGTGTGGGCATGAGCCCTTTTGACTCTGCTACCATGAAAGAATTTCATCTCATCTAAAAGTCCAAACTTTATTGAAAGGTGCAAAATTAATTTATTTAATTATTCTGTTACACTCCTCTTCATCCCTCCTTCCCCCGCGTCATTGAGCTTGAGAAAGAGAACAACAAGAATGTGACGTCGCCGTTGGGAAATATTGTATTTTGTGTCATTAGGATAAAGTTGGAGACATGAGAGGTGATAGGCATTTTCGAGAGCGTTCAACCGTCGAATACTAATTTTGGATCAAAGTTCCGAAAGATATCAAAATCCAGGGGTATGGTATTACTTTGGATCTCCAGTTATATAATAATACTATATCTCTTATTACATCATTTAGATTTGTGCCACATGTATATTTATCAAAATTTATTGTTGGTCCCAAAAAGTTATCCATCGGAAAGCGTTTCAAAATATTTTTAAGAAAAACCAAATTTTAAGGTAAGTGCTAAAAGAAAGTGCAGAAATTAAAGAACACCAGATTTATAGTGATTCGGACCAACTTGTCCTACGTCCACTCTCTCTTTCTCAAAAGAGGTCTCTCTCTCCAACCAACTTACTCACTACTGAAATTGGAAAGTACCAGCTCCTTCGTACAACTTACAACAACCTTTCAATGTGGTGAATAGGTTGAGTAATATTCCAACTATAACTCCTAAAAGAGTAGATAATCGTGAATGAACAAGGTGAGTGAGTGAAGAGTTCGTGTGTATTTGTGTGCTCTTGCTCGACTCGTGTAGAACTCAACCAAAACACTCCTATTTATAGTTGTGAGAATTAACTAGCCGCTGAAAGCTAGCAATTCAAACAACCATAATTGGAGGGATATAATCAATCAAAGATTGATTATATGATTGATTAGTTGACTTCAATCACTCAATCAATCAGATCCTCCATCAGTTGACTCTCCAGATTTCCTTCTTCTCCATCATTGAACTCCAAGATCTTCTTGTCTCCAGATTACACGCAGCCTCCATGTGGGTGAACTAATCCGTCTCCCTCATCTGGCCAGGACTCGTCTGGTTCTGGGGAAAGTCTTCTGCCTCTGCTCTGGTCCTCTTCTGGTGAGGTCTTCTGGTCGACTCTTCTGCTCTGGTGACTCATCTGCTCAGGTGACTCGTCTAGTCAGACTCATTTGGTCAGACTCCTTTGCTCTGGTGACTCTTCAGCACTGGTCTGGACACCTCATCTGGCCACCTCTAGTCTGGTCACCTCATCTGGTTTGAACAGATTTCTTCCCCCTTAAACAAAGACTTATTCTAGACCTAGACTAATATGTAGCTGACTAACAGGCTCAGCTAGTCCTATTACAAGTTCTTGTTTTAACATCTTCAAAACATCTAATCTATACCCCAACACTTACTAATACGATAAAAACACCCTATCATAACCATGGAAACCCATTTAGATACATCTCTTATTTTCATTTACTTTTACCTTTTTTATGTGAATTGCAAGAGTTCTCTTGTCAAATATTATAATTTTTTTAGATAAATTTATTATTACATACAATATTTGGACTATATATAAATTTTATATTTATTACATACAAATTTATGTTTAATGCAAGATTTTGTAAAATTATATGTTATTTTTCAATAATTAAGTTACCATATTTTTTCATAATTAATACATGGAATTTCCAATGTTTTATTCTATGGCCCTAGACTTATTGATCTTCCATATCAAGATCCAACAACTGTGCAAGGGGAACAAGCAGATCCAGACTCCAGTGTCGCTCAGAATGTTGACAATACTTCTGTCAACATTCCTCATACTGCTACACTTACTTCTGTCTCTTTAATTCCAAATTATATCACTGAACAAATTGACACCTTGCAGAGGTCTATTACTAATATACAGTTCTTGATTGAGGATATGAAGAACCAAAAAGCATTTTAGGAATTGTTGTTTTCTATTCCAACAGGTGGAGTGTAGCCTAATGTTGGTGATCGTGTTCATAGAGATGGTGCTGGGAGATCCCAGAAGAAGCTCCAGTGAATCCAGTCAATCCCAATCCAGATGAAGAAGATCCTGATTTAGATTTTCTCTATGGAGATCTAAGAGGAAGAGAGTGAAGAGCTTGATGACAGTGGGAGAATGAAGATGGGGGAGTTCGTGCAGATAATGAAGACTCAGCTGACTTGAAAAGATAAACTAAATCCTCTCCTTACTAGATCCATGTGTATTAAGCTATGTAGTATTTATATTTTAGTTCTAGTATTGTTTTTATTTCCTAGTTATGAACAATTAGTATTTTATTTCGGTTTCTTTTAACTTTTAGCTCTGAAACAATTAATTTGTTTAGGTGGTTGTTTTGTGCATATTGGCCTAAGCACCTTGTTTTGTGCTTAGAAGTTTTATGTTAATTACTGTTAGTTTCTTTAATTTAGTTCAAGCAATGAAATTTCATTGAATTGATGTTAAGTTGTGATTCTATTCTAACACATATTACTGCATATTTTAGCATTAGGTGTGTTGTAGTAGAAAGACCAAATTGTGGGAGTTCTGATGTTGGCTCAGTGTTGTACAGAATGTTATAACATATTTTACAATATCCGGATTTGTCCTTTCTTCTAACACTAACTTCGAATGTTTCAATGTTGTCTTTAATGTCTAAACTTGTAGGTTGACGACTTGGAAGTTACCAAGTCAAGCAGTTGCAGTTTTTAGAGTGAGAAGTTAAAGATAGACATGGGTGGTTACCGAAGTGATGGAGCTTAGTGCTAGATGGTTTTAGATCATGGGAAACCATGATTATCAAGTGTTCACATGATGGTTTCAAATTCTATAAATAGAGCACGCATGGGACATATTCAAGTGAAGAAATCGAGACTTCTATTTACCTATAGCAAGTGTAGTAGTTTCGGTTATCTCCTTTGTGTTGGTAGATATACATTATATCCTACTCAACATTTGTAACTCTAAGGGCTTGTTTGTTTCGGGATTTAGGTGGGCGCGTGAAGTCATGACTTTACATCCACAAGATGTAAAGTCTTTGATGATAATAAAAGTGTGTGTTTGTTTTGAGATTTTAGTAGGGTGAGTTTTTGCTTTATGTCAAATCATGTGTGTAAGAGTAGGGTAGGATGTGTAAGAGAAAAATAGGAAAGAGAGTGTAAGTGGGAAAAAAGTGATATGTGAGTAATGATTGAGTGAGAGAAAAGTGATAAAGTGAATTGTATTGAGATGAGTAATAATAGGTAGTTATAGGTGTGTATGAAGAATGAGATGTAAAAACTGGATGTTACATACTAACTAGAATGAGACGGGGGCCGGAAAGTCCTAGTCCTGTCCGGGTGAATTCCAAAACAAACAAGGCCTAAGAGTGACTTTGTTAGGCTTATAGTAGGTTGTTTACACGATTAGGGTTTGAGACCTTTTGGTTATATATTTAGGATATATCACCTTGTAGTAAGATCTTACAAGAGGATCTTATTTTGTCTTTGTATCACTACTTGACATAGTAAAGTTTCGCCATAAGGCATCATAGACTATTTATAATATATGAAAAGTTTTGATATCCGTTTGCAATCTGTTTTTCAAGTCTTCCCGCTGTGTATGTTATCGTTTATATTTCAACACTTTTATCAATATTTTGGAAAAACACCCAGGTACTCACTTCAAACTAATTTATTGTTGCAATTCGATACATGATGTAAATTTTCATCACCAAACACATGCCACACACCAAATAATATTAATTATTTTATTAAAGAGTATTGAATGCAAATTATTAGTTGTTTCATTAAAAAATATCAGTTGTTTTACTATAAAATATTAAATGTAAACCAATTTAATGGTAAACTTGATTCACACAAGATTAACTCATTTAAATAACAAATTATATGATGACATTTAATAAAGAGAGTATTTAATGTGATGTTTTTTTAGAGGCGGTTCCGACTACCATCTAAGTGTAAGTATCGCTAGAAATTTGTACTATGTATCGAATTGCAACAATTAATTAGTTCGTGTATCAAGTTGTAAACTTTAAAAATTTACATTGTAATTGATATTGATTATAAATTCGTGAATTATTTTACAATTAACCTATTTTTTAATGGAATTTATATAGTAATTTATATATCTATTTATAAATTCGTGAATTATTTTGAAATACTTTGATTTCATGCATTTGTGCTATATATGGTATTATATTTATCTTAATTTATAATCTCAACTATTTATGTTCTCTAATTTTAATCTATTTCTAAATCACTCCCTACTTTTCTAAAACCTTTATTTTTGTATTAGTTCGATTTATAACTTCTTCTTTTCTATTACGAAATGATTTTTTTTTTAAATTACAATTGATTTAAGAATTGTGTCTTATTTTAGATAAATTACAATGGAATCATATATTAAATGGTTGTGTCTCTATATCATAATATAAGAAATAATCGATTTTGATCGTTCACTCGAAATATATTATCTATTTTTTTATTTAATATATTCCTTAAAATTATAATCATAAATTTAATTAAAACAATAATTAATTAAAGGTCACAAATTTAAATTAAGATAAATAAATTAATTCATTAAGAGGATAAACATAATTCCAACTGAATTAAAATTTTGAAACATTTAATTTAAAACTAATAACATAATACTTATAAATCTGCGCAATACGCGAGGCTCAAGAACTAATTGGGATATATATAGGAGATTCGAGTTTATTTAGCCTCACCAGAGGGAAAAAATGAATCTGTTTGATTCGAATATGAAAAGAATGAAGTCAACATCTTGACTACATGGCAATATGGATATGCAAGTGCATACCCAAAATTTTACCAAATGATATAATATAAAGGGTAATTTGATTTGAAGTGCAAAACTTGAGGTAAAATTGCTTAGCACTCATGCCTTTTTAAATAATTAATCTCCACTCTAAAAGTTGTTATATTATTACATAAATGCCATTATAGATTACATTAATGCCCCTAGATCAAAAGTAGCCACCATTTTTTTCTTTTTGGACTTTTTGTCACTTTTTTTGAATTTATATTTTCCCCCCATTTTTTTTTTTTGAATTCACACTTTGAATTCAAATTCATATTCCTCCATTTTCATAGAAATTATACTTACTCCTTAACTTCAACATTATTTTCACCATTTAAAATTGAAATATAAATGCAAATTTAAGTTTCACATTATAATCATCTCATACATTCATACTCATATTCATATCCACCAACATTATATTTCCACTTACGTATTTATATTCCCCCATCATACTCATATTTATACCCTTCAAACATTCATATATTCAACATTCATACTCATATTCATATTCGTAAAGTTCAAAAAAAAAAATATCCGTAAAGTTCAAATATCCGTAAAGTTCATACACATATTCATATTCCCCCAACATTCATACTAAATTATTGAGAAATTAACTAATATTAATTTATCAATAATAAATGTACATTATCTAGAAAAATACATTGACCAACAAGAATTTCAGTTCAACATTATAATAATCACATTCTAACATTTCGTAGGTGCAAAAATATTCCCTTAAAAAGTTCAAAAAAATTATTGTTAAGTTCAAATGTTTTCTTAAAAAGTTCAACATAACATTTAAAAAGTTCAAATTTTTTATTATTAAGTGCAATTACAATTTGACTATAAATTCAAAATATAAATTAAAAGCAGATTCATCAACACTATACCACCAAAAGACAAATCCAGAAAACCTATGATTCCTTCTTCTCAAGATCTACAAATGAAAAAACATTGGATACCTTCGCGAAGGATTTGGAAGCTAGGCTGATTAATTCCAAAGCAAAGAGAAACGCATCGAAAATCGGTGATGTTGTTTCTTTCGACTGGATTGAAAAGCATAGAGAAACACATCCTTGAACGCACTAATTCTTGTGGCGAGTAAAAGGCACGGTTGGGGTGTAGAGATTCGATGATTTGGAAAATGAGTTATGGAATTTGGGGGTGCCCTCCGTCGGCGCCGCCTTGGTCCAAGCTCCCCTCCGTCGAGCGGCCTTAGATCCCCCTATTGTGACAGATCTAGAAGAAACGTCGAGCTTCAGATCTAGGCGGCGGCTCCCCCGGTGTGTGCAAGGGCAACAGCCGCCGCCGCCCTTGAATCCCCTCCATAAGTGCAACGAAGAAACGTAGAGCTTCATGATGAATTCATTCCGGCCATTGGAAACGGTAAGGATTGAGAGTGCAGGAATCTTATTATATAAAAGTAGCATGTCACCTCCTCAAAAGCTGCCAAGTGTATGCCTCCTTTTGATGCCATGTGTATTTTTTAAAAAAAAAAAAAGATAACAAAAAAAAGGTATTCTCATTTATTTCTTGAATGATAGTTTTAGGGAGTAACGTAGATTAAATATTTATAGGGAGAAAATGTCATTTCACATGGCCCATAAAAATAGCAATTACAAATTAAATCTCACCGTATTAATTGTATGTAAATGTCTTTAGTGAGTATGCCTTTTCATATCGCCCATAACATGGGCAATTACCAATTAATTCCCAATTGTATTAACATAGAAACTCCCTCATTCGTCCCCTACTTCCAGAAACTCTCAAATTTATCAAGAAACATTCCCATTTAGCCGTCTAATTTTTGGCGGCGACGGTGATGGAGTCTCCGATAAGTTTGTTTCACCTGCTGTCATTAAAATTCCTCTGTTAAAGGGATATTTTTTTAAAACTTTTTGTTTGAATCAAAACACTATAGATACAAAAAACAGAGTGTTCAAAGGTAATTAAATACAGGTAATTACACGCAAAAATTAGTTATAGATTTGAATTACTAGAGTTTCTTGAATTTGAGATTGGTTGTCTTGGTTTCTCGAATATGGAATTGATCAGTTTAAAGTTAAGACATATTTTTTTTATATGTTTGTGATATTTAAGTATTATCATTGGGCTCTTTAGAGACAGACAATTTAAAGTTGTTTGTGGGTCATTATTCCCCCAGTCTCACATTAATTTTGATATAGGTATCTAATCAACTTTTTGCCTAAACTTTTTATTCACATTGTTAAATTCACAAATTAGCTTCCAACTATTATTATGTTGGGATGTAAAAACTGTTAGACCGAAGAAAAACTTTTGTGCAGTTTCCAGCTCTATATTAGCAAGTGACGAAGATTATGTGCTTCGACTGCTACAAAAATTTGGGTCATGGGAATTGGACTATACCCTTCCCTCATCATCTTCTTCATAAACTTCATCTATTGATTTTTGTTCATTGTTCTCCCTATTGATTATAGTTGCTTTAATTCAAATTATGAATAAATATAATTTTTGCAGACACATTGAGTTTAAATGATTTGAATTAGTTGCAGGATATCACACTTTTTTCCTAGCGTGTGTAGTAACATTAAGACAAAATTATAAATAGAGTTCACCCAGTAAATTGAAGAGTTAAATATAATGAGTAAGTAGCTTTTTGATCGATACAAGTATGGACTCTGAAGTTATTATTTTGTGAAGGCCCCTAATTCTTGCCCTTAATTTTTAATAATTGATTCAAATTTCTTTTTTTTCAAATTTTTAATGGTTAGTTCAGTAACTAAGTCCTTATTGGATTTGTTGGGCATCGTGTGTCTGCAAAAATAACCCAGTGAGACTCCAAATTAATGATGTACATGTAAAAGTAAATCTCTAATCTTTGTATGTATTATTGGATAAAATGCTTAAAAAATATTATGTTGAGTTTTGATTCCTAATGTGATTTAATCACTAATGCCTCATTTATTTATTTTTTGAAGTTTTGCTGTCCATGGATCTAAAATAATGTTTATATTAAAGGTTAACACGATTTTTTCTAATTCTGTTTCGGTTCCAACAGGTTGAAGTCTCCATCATATATATTGGACGGACAATTGAAGCAGAGGATCATTTCAATTTTTTTCAAGATTTGTTGGTTATAGATTCAATATGTGATGTTAAAAATGATGAGTATAATATAAGAATAATAATTTATGTGATTTGAATATTTATTTCGTATGTAGTTTTAGAGATAGATTTTTATATCTTTGAATTAATATTTATTTATTCATTGGAACCTGAACCCTCATACATATCCTCTGAATTTTCCGAGCAATAGCCTTCTGTACAACACCGAGTGTGAAATTGCAGTTCCCTCGAGAGATATGTCTTTCATCTGTAATGCCAGATTTGTGTCACAAAATTGATCATTAATTGGGTTGCATCACTTGGAGTAAGATTATATAAGGTAAACATCACCAAGAATGTTTACAACTAATGTCCTATTAGCTCCCTAGAAGGTTTGTTGAGTATTATGCAAAAATCGCTAGAGTACAATTGATACTCATGATATATTTGCATTTCTTTTGCTTTCAAGCGTCATTGTATGAGGAAAGAAAAGATGTTCCTAATATTATTTTTCTATTCTTATCAATGCAATTTGTGTAGATAAAAATTATTTTAAGGGTGTGAATATATTGATTGACTTAGAGGAAGTAGAATTAGAGATAGATGATTAAAAGATCCTCATATGAATATAAACGGAACAAGGAACAAAAAAAGGAAAAAAAAATCACATTGGACTTTGCTAGAATGAGTCTTTGATCGTTAGCTAATAAACCATCAAAATGGGTAACTATAAATTTCCAAGTACTTCCATAGAATCTCTTTTTTAATCATACGCTTGCTGCATGGATAGGATTACAGGTTTGAAAAGTGTTTATAATCTAGCTTTGTTTAAGTTTAAAAATTATTAATTTACATTTCTAAAATCCAGGATTACAACAGACCCGTGCATCGCACGGGCAAAAATCTAGTAGTTATAAAGAGAGAGACCGAGAGAGGTGGAAAGAGAGAGATTTAATGGGAGAGAAAGAGGAAAATAAGGAATTTAAAAGGAAAGAGAAGACTGAGGGATTTGAAAGAAAGTATGGGATAGTGGGAAAGTTATAATTGACGTGAGTGTTGGATGAGGGGTGTGAAATAGGGGTAATTTAGGAAAGATTTAGATTGATGGTAGTGGAGAGTAATTTTTTTTATAGACCAACTGTTGGTGATCAATTTTTATCGGGTGGATTAGTGACTGTTTAAGTTCGGTTTAAAGATCATCAATCAATTACGTGTGATTGGTTACCACCGTAAATGGTAAATCGAGGGTTCGGGTTATGAACTTGTAAACGTGAAAGCCGAAATCGTAATAATTTCGTATGTGTGTACGTTTAGGTGTGTTAGTGAGTGTTTTGGGAGTGTTTATGAATTTGAACTTGTATTTCTTAAGCTGGAGAACAACTATTTATGGAAACTAGCAAGCATGAGGTGTTCCTGACTCTTGGTCTCCCTAGCCTGCATGCTTGACATGTGTCCTTTGACTCTAGTTTGACCTTATCTAAGCTAAATCTTAGTTACAAAGTCTTCTTTGGTCTTATCTCGGACTTCATTGTTGTTCTTCCAGGTCGATTTAAATCGATCCAGGATGGTTCTTTCATAGAAGTTGTTCGACGTTTGGGTGTATGGCTCAGAAGTTGTTCGTCTTTGTGTCTTGCACAGATTGGCTTTGGGATCTTGGTCTTTTGTTCGTCAGCATACACCTTTTAGGCTAATAACTGTAACACTTTTATCAGTGTTGTTCGTCATTATTGTCTTGGTGGTGGGTTTGTATTCGGTCTTTGGTTTTTAAACCTGTTCGCCAATTTCTTGTTCGTCGGTATAGTTGTTCGTCACTTTATACACTCCTTGGATTAGTTTATGCACCCCGGCTTGATTTTCTTTATTGATCATCTTTGATTTGGGGTTGATTTCTCGTAATTCTTCTTATGGCTTTAATCCTTGTTCGCCCATCATTGATTTATGTTCGCCTGTCAACAATTGCCCCCTATCCTGGCTATATATTACCCCAGACGAGCAACTTTGTGGCGAGCAACTATAGTTAGGATATTATACTGACGTGGATTTGGATGAACATCATTGGTCCTGGCGAGCAACAAATGGTACGTCGTTCCGTCTCCCCAAGGTCTGGGGGTTGTACGAGGATGACGTGAGCGTCATGATTGCGCGTCGCTCACGCGCGAGCAGCCCCGAGGCGACGCGCCCCTATATTTGCAACTAGGCCCTTTGATTTTCGATCTTGCTCGGGTTTGACCCCGTTTTCTTTCAATTTGGCTTGTATTTTGTTGAAAATTACACATTATACCCCGTTTTTTTGCTTGGGGTATAAATTGAAGGGGAAACAAATATTTTCCCACATTTTCACTCTTTGCTACAGTGCTCCGGCGATTCATTCCTTCTCCGGCGACTCCAAGCTTTCCGGCGTCCGTTTCTCTTGCATTTGGCCTCAACTTTCATTCCCCAGGTAGTTATTTTCTTATCTCTTCTTCTTTCTCTCTTTTTCTTCCGTATCTGTACCTTCGCCGCCGCGTGGGGAAGGTTGCGGTGCCGTCGTCCGCCTAGGATTGCCACCGAAGATCAAAGAACCTCGTTATTCCCCTTAAAGAATTCTTTCACCTGAACTGATGTCCTCCCATTCGAGCAACAAAGGATCTGAGGAAACCCTTGACCCACTTTTCCCAATCGCGGTCCCCGTCGATCAGCCTCCCTTCGAGATTTCTTCGGTGTCGGATCCTCACGTGGATTCGGTGGTTCGTTCAGTTGAGGATACCGGTGCCCGCCCATCTGGGAGAGAAATAGTGGTCGCGGCGAGCAGAAATTCGGAGAACGATTCTTCATCCAGCGCCGAATCAGAAGATCCATTATTTGACGAGCTGACTCACGAATTTCTAGAAGGAATAGGGTTCCCATCACCAAGAATGATGGAAAATGAGATCCCAACTGGAGTTGCTCGGCCTTTTGATTGGCGAGCATATGCTGAGGAACATGCGAACAACTTTGCTCGCCCTCAGAGAGAAGTATTGGATCTGGTGAAAACTGAGTACCAGGCGAGCAAGATTAAAAGCGTTGTTCGCGAGCATGAGTTGGATTCGATCCGGGAAACCTACAAGATTCCCTACGATATTCATATGTGGGCTCCCAAGAGAAAAGAGAGAGCTGATCGCCCACCTCCAGGATGCACGGCGATCAACATTCATACTCTGATCGCTGGATTGAAACTGCCCATTCTACCTATTGTTGGTCGCTTCTTAGAGGCGACCAACCTTGCTATCACCCAAATCACCCCAATTTGATGGATGAACCTATTGGGGACGATGTGTTTGTTCGCACTAGAGGGGTATGTCGACCGCATAACTGCAGATGAGATCAACTACCTCATGACGATCACGAGATGTCCCCCTGGAGAGGAGGGTTATTTTTATCTTAAGGCCAGGACTGGACTGAAGATGGTGGAGGGAGTGCCGAACAAAATTCGCGATTGGAAACAACACTTCTTCTTCATCGGGGGTGATTGGCGAGCATCTTCTGGTCCACACGGTGGTGATGGACGAATTAATTCCCCTGCTTCTTATGGGAAATTTAAACGTAAGACTATTTTCTTGCTCGTCTTCGAACTGTACTGTTCTAATTTAACTTTTCTTGTTTGTTCACAGGCCCTCGTTTGCCCAAGTGGAACTCGGAGGAAGAAGAGATCGGCTCAGAGTTTCTATTCACCTCCTGCTTGGTCGGCCTTCGCAACAAAGCAGATAGGACCACCGAGTATTTACGTGAGGGAAAGTGCTTAAGAGCTGCTCGCTTGTTTCCCTACCCTCATCATTTGGAAGCACAAGCGGAGGTACCCCCAGGTATGAAAATTTTCCAACTTCTAATTCCAACTTTGCTCGTCATTTTACTTTCATAACTTGCTCGTCTAACTCCTTTTTTTTTAGCCGAGCAAGTCACCGTTGCGGTTTCTCCCAGTTTTGCTCTTCTCGAACAAAGAGTTTTCGAGATGGCACCTCCGAAAGGACGAAAAAGGAGAGGTGACCCGCCTACCAAGATCTTAGCGATGACGAACAAAACTGAGGGGGCCAAGGTTCCGCGACCAGCTGCTCCCCCAGATCCTGCTCAGCCATCTTCTCCAATTTCCCCCCCTCGCGCGGGGAAGCGCCTAAAGAAGGCGGATGGGACTCCGTTGTCCCATGATGTCCCCATTGTTGGTAAGGGGAAGGAGAAAGTATGCCACAGTCATCCTCGTCCTGAGGGGGATGCTGTTCGCCGCTCCACCGAGCCTACGGAAAGAACAGGAAAAGCGAGCAAAGATTCCACTTCTGGCCGCGGCCCCGAGGACCTCACCCATTTGGGTTGGGACGACTGGAAATTCAAGGAGTAAGTCCATCCCAGCCTCTGCCGAACAAGATTCATCATCATTTTTTTTATTATTCTTCTAAGTATCATTTTCTTTCTTGTTCGCAGATATCATGCTGACGATTATCCCGGTCGAGCAAGTGTTGTACATCAGTACGCTTGCTCGAAGACTCCCGTTAACATAAGGGAGATTCCTGGCGAACATGTTCGCAAGGCGACGGAGTTGGTCGCCCGAGCCTGGACGCGTCCCTTGGAGAAAGCCATCCTCCAACAGGGGCTAATGTGCAACCTCCATCTCTCTATGATGCCCCACGCCAACGGCCTCATCACGGCCCAAAGGGCAATTTCCCAAGTTACCGAGCAAGAAGAGTCTGCTCGTCATTATGCCAGCACTGCTCGGCAACTTACGGAAGAGAAAGATGGCCTGGTCGGCCAATACGAGGCTAAAATTGCTCGCCTCAACAACCAGATCAATGTTTACATTGATGCTGAGCACAAGCGCCTTGAAGAAATTCAAGGCCTGTCCAAAGAGCTGAAGGACAAAGAGGCCCTGCTCAAGGATAAGGAGGCCTTGCTCGGCGAGGGGGAGAAAAAGTTGTCCGCAGCTGAACAAGAGAACGCCAAACTGAAAGCAGAAATTGCTCGTCTTCGAGAGACGGAAGCCAACCTCTACACAAGCGAGCAACTCGAAGCCGAAGTTCAGGCTCGAACGGCTTCCATCTCAAACCTTGGATATATCTGTGCCTATGCGGACAGCATCCGCACGACCGATGCTTATGACTTCAAGGATTTGGTGGAAGAAATGAGCAAGGATTTAAATGAATTCATGGAGCACTATCCACCGCCGAACAATATCGAAATTCAGCTGGCGGATCTGGCAGTACTAGGGGTTAAACTTGACAAACTCGACCCTAGTATTTCCATTACTCATCCTCCGCCCCCAACTGATGAAGGCGAACAAGAGGAAGGGGTGGCCATGGCTGACGAGCAAAATGCAAAAGAGGCTGAGGATAAGGCTGCTGAAGATTTGGCTCGAGAAATGATCGTTGAACCTCCCGTCGAGCAGGCTCAAGATCCTCCCCCCGCCGAGCAACAATAGTTCTTTAGGACTTAGCTTTTTTCTTTTCACCTTCTTTGTAATAGTTGGTCGCTCATTTTGTAGTACTTGACCTCTAGGATCATTGTACTATTTTTTAGGCTTAATGCCTTTTTGATTAATGGAATGTCTTTCTCATGTTCGCTCATTTTCTTTATATGTTAATTGCCTTTACATTTTTATCAATGTCTTTGCAATTATAACATATAGTGTTGGGCTTTTGTTCGAATTGAACTTTGCCTTTAGTGGAATTAGGGTTCAGCCTTAGGTTCTGTTCATTTTAAAAAACGAACAACCTTTAAATGGCTTTGGTCCTTAGGTTTTGTTCATTTTAAGAACGAACAACCTTTAAATGGACTTGTACCTCGAGCTTTGGACTTTTCCTCTTTGACGAACAACTATTATATTCACATAATGAACAATTTACAAGTGCTAAAAGACTGCTCGTCACTAACAAACATAACTGACGAACAACTTTGAACATTAACTAAAACATGCTCGCTTATAATATTTTTGCCGAGCAACTCTTTCTACAAATAAAAGATGAAACAACACTAAACTATACAATGTGCCGAACAACTTTAAATTTTATACTTAGCAAAATTTTCAAAAAATTAGGCAAGTTTTTGGTTTGCCTTACTTGATTCACTGGCCCCCCAAGACATTTGTTCGCCCAATTAAGAACTTGTTCGTCTCATTGATAGTACTTCTTCAGATGTACAGCATTCCAGGAGTATTGGGCCGGCTTGCCTTCCATATCTTCGATATCGTATACACCATTAATGAATTTTTCCGTTATACGATACGGGCCCTCCCAAGTTGGTCCCAATACACCTGGAGGTTGGGCGAGCAACTTTCTTAGAACCATATCTCCAACTCTGAATTCCCTGATTTTAACATGGGAATTATAATAGCGTTCTGCTCGCTGCTTATAAGTAGCATTTTTTAGCTCGGCATTCAGTCTTTTTTCTTCGAGCAAATCTATTTCAGTAGCAAGAGCAGAGTTGTTCGCCTGCTCATCAAAGTTGGTCGTCCGGTACGTGTTGGTCTTTAACTCGATTGGTATTACAGCTTCTGTCCCGAAAGCCATTGCAAAAGGTGTTTCCCAGTGCTTGACCTGGGAGAAACTCTGTATGCCCATAGGACTTCCGGAAGTTCTGTAGACCAACTATTTTTGCTTTCTGCTAGCCGTACCTTTAACGTATGCTTGATAATTTTGTTTACGGCTTCAACTTGTCCATTTGATTGGGGATGGTAGGGTGTAGAGTAATGTTTCTTGATCCCCCATTTAGTACAGAAATCTTTCAACTCCTTCCCATCAAACTGTGGACCATTGTCTGTCACGATGGTTTGTGGAACTCCAAAACGACAGACAATGTTTTTCCAAATGAAGTTGATCATTTTCTGTTGCGTGATTTTCAACATGGCCTCTGCTTCTGCCCATTTTGTATAATAGTCGACTGCTACAACGGCAAATCGAACTCCTCCAACTCCTGCTGGGAAGGGACCAATAATGTCCATTCCCCATCTAGCAAAAGGCCACGGGCTATAAATCGATATGAGCTGTTGAGCCGGGGTATGAATGTTTGGTGCAAAAATTTGACATTGGTGGCAAGTCTTTGCTTTTTTTATTGCATCTTGGCGTAAGGTCGGCCAGTAATAGCCTTGTCTGATAGTTTTGTACTCCAAGGCTTGCCCCCCAGTGTGATTTCCACATACTCCGGCATGTATTTCTTCGAGTATTGCTCGTCCTTGCCCCCTAGGCAAACATTTGAGAAGTGGAAGTGATATCCCTCTTTTGTAAAGTTGCTCACCTACCAGAGTATATCTGGCGGCTTGCTTAATTAGCTTGGCAGCTTCAAAAGAGTTGTTTGGTTTTTCTCCACTTTTCAAGTATTTGACTATACTTGTTCTCCAGTCTTCTTCTTCATTGGTTTGATTGTTAAGTTGGTTGACATTATAACTCGTTGTTGATGGGTTATTCATCTTTGTAATTATAATGTCTGCCAACTCTGCAGGCCTTTCGCTTGTTGCTAGTCGGGCCAACGCATCTGCTTGAGTGTTGCTCGTCCTTGGGATTTGTTCAATGAATACTTGGTCTAACAAGGACATCAGGTGAGCAACAATTCGTTGATATTCGATCATATGGCCGTCCTTTGCCTCATATTCACCTCGGACCTGGTTCACAATCAGTTGGGAATCGCCGAATATTTGCAACCGTCTGACACCTATTGCCAGGGATAGATGGAGACCAGCAATGAGAGCTTCATACTCGGCTTCGTTGTTGGTTGCCATAAAGCCAAATCTGATTGCCGAAGTGAATACTTGTCTGCCTGGACTGATTAGAACCACTCCTGCCCCCGAGGCTATGTTAGTCGAAGATCCGTCAACATAAAGATGCCAGGGGTGATCAAGTCCTCTCGTCGGATCTGGTGGGAAGGTCAATTCGACTATAAAGTCGGCTAACGCTTGCCTTTTGATCGCTGTTCGAAGAGCATAAGTCACCCCGAATTGGCTAATCTCCAGTGACCATTTTAATAGACGACCAACTGTGTCGGGGCGATGGAGAATTTGTCTGAGTGGGAAAGTTGTTAGCACTTCAACTTGATGATAAAAAAAGTAGGGTCGTAACTTCCTTACACTCATGACTAGTGCATATGCCAGCTTTTCGGTTGGGGAGTATTTGATCTCCGCCTCATGCAAAGCTTGGCTGACGTAGTAGATAGGTTGATGGAATTTGCCGTCTTCCCGTACCAGGACGGAGCTGATGGCCACTTCCGACGCCGCCAAGTATAAATATAGCTTTTCTCCTGGGACGGGTTTTGATAGGATTTTTACATCTTCCAGGTAGTCTTTGAGTTGGTCGAACGTCTTTTGACAGTTGTTAGTCCATGTGAACTGTTCTTTCTTGATGGCTTCAAAGAATGGTCGGCATTTGTCCCCCGATCTGGATATGAATCGGTTTAGTGCTGCTAGACATCCCGTGAGTCTTTGCACTTCTTTTATTGAACGTGGTGGTTGCATATCCATTATGGCTTTAACTTTCGTTGGATTAGCCTCAATTCCCCGTTGACTAACAAGATGACCCAAGAATTTGCCTGAATGAACTCCAAAGCTGCTCTTCTTTAGATTCAGCTTCATGTTGTAGTGTCGAAGAATTTCGAACACTTGGGTCAAATGCTGGAGATGGTCCTCTTTACGGGGACTTTTGACTACAATGTCATCAACGTAGACTTCTACTGTATCTCCAATTTGCTGGTCGAACATTTTGTTCACCAGTCTTTGATAAGTTGCTCCGGCGTTGATGAGGCCAAAGGGCATTCTCTTCCAACACAGCAAGTTTTTGTTTGTATAAAATATTGTGTTCTCTTGATCGTCTGGATGCATTGGAATTTGATGATACCCAGCAATCGCTGAGGTATTCGCCTCCACGATCTGATCGTAGAAACTTGATACTCTTTTCCCTATGTTTCTCGGCTTCGGCCTTAAACTCTTTAAACTTTTCAAAAGTTTCAGACTTATGCCGCATAAGGTAAATGTACCCATATCTTGAGTAATCGTCAATGAAGGTAACGAAATACTCATACCCCATTCTCGCTTTGATCGTCATTGGACCACACACATCGGTATGAACGAGTTCTAACACTTCTGTGGCTCTATTCCCCTTGGCTCCAAATGCCCTCTTGGTCATCTTACCCTCTAAACAGGATTCACAAGTTGGAAACGGTTTGACTTGGAGTGATTCCAAGGATCTGTCTTTCACCAATCATTCTATCCGCTTTAGATTAATATGACCTAGTCTTAGATGCCATAGAAGTGTTTCGTTCATCTCCGAAGAACGCTTTCTTTTATTGCTCGAAATGATCGATGTGTTATTAGATTCATTATTTGAGTGGTGTGCACACTTAATCGTATAGAGATTGTTTACCAACGTTCCATGACAGATAACATCATTCTTAAAAAAAACAGTAACAACTTTATTAAAAGTAACTGAATATCCATCAAAAAACATCTTAGAAACTGAAATTAAATTCTTCCTAAAGTTTGGAACGTATAAAACATCTCTTAAAATTAAAACTCTATCTTCAAAAGATAGGTGCACTACTCCCACTGCTTCGGCTGCCACTCTCGTAGCATCCCCCAAAGTGATTGTAATCTCATTCTTGCTAAGTCGCCGGGTTAGCTGGAACCCCTGAAGAGTGAAACAAATATGATCAGTTGCCCCGGTATCCACTACCCAAACGTGGGCAGCATACGCCGCAACATATGTTTCAACGACTAAAGCATGAGACTTACCTTTCTTTACCGCCTTCTTAGGCTTAGAACAGGTAGACCTCCAATGTCCTCTTTCCCCGCAATTGAAGCACTTACTCTTACGGGGTATCTTCACGCCGTACGGCTTGAAAGCTCTTTTCTTGCCTCCCAAAGTGAGTCTACTGGTTTGGTTTTGATCAATCACCTCCTTCTCAATCTCACCTTCCATTGGCCTAGATTTCGAGAAAAAGCTCTTGATCACTAAAGCCTCGTCCCTACTCCCCAAGTATGACTCTACCGTTATCAGGGCTTTGAGCAGGGTATCCAAAGTGAACTTGTGTTCAGATAACACGTATTCCCAAAAGAACCTATCAAAACTACTCGATAGCTTTAGGAGTATGGAATCGATTTGACTTTCTTCACTTTGTCCGGCACCAAGAAACTCGAGTTTCTCAAACTCACGCCTAAAATTGAGAACATGATCCCTTACGGGTGTTCCCTTCACCATTTCCTTCGTGAGCTTCTCACGAATGGTGAACAGATTCGCCATGGGGTTCTGATGTTGAAACATCTCTTCAAGGCTATTCATGATATCAACAGCCGCTTCAATGCCTTCATGAATGCGCTTCAAATCCTCAGACATAAATGTCAAGATGATGTGCTTCATGTGCTCATTGGAATGCTTCCAATCATCGAATATCGCCTTTTCCCCATTACTTGACTTATCATTAGGTTTCTTGGGTACGTCAACGCTAAATATCCAATAGTGTTCTTGCGCAGGAAGGACCATGTTTATATTACGTTTCCAATCAACATAGTTCTCACCAACAAGTTTATTATCTTTAAGTATACTATACAGTGGATTAAAAGGTTGCGACATGAAGAACTGAGAATAAAACATACATTCATATCAATATCTAGAAAAATACGAAATTATCACATAAATTTGATCACATCAATTATATTGAAACCTTAAAACAATATAATCATGCATCAGCCAACATCTCGAAATAATTTAAATGAGCCACGAGGGGTGGTCTATACATTTAAACACATTCAAGCGGATTACAAACTTAAAGTTACAAATCCTTAATTCAAAATTAATAGTTGGCTCCCACTTTGACCACATAGAAACTGACAGGGACTCCGAGGGGAGTAAGTTAATATCAATTTCCTATGCCTAAGTAATAACCATAATTAAATACAGGATTATTATTTCGCTTTGAGCAAGCCACTCGTGGTGAGGGTCAATACCGCCACTAGTAATAATCCACAATCATCCTTTCGGAATTTATTCATGTGAAATCTGTTCTTTTGGCCGATCCGAGGGGGAAATGTATTCCAAAAGAACTTCACAAATAAATAAATTATGGAGGCCAAAATAATCCAATTTTAATATCCGGAATAAAATTGCGATTATAAAAACATACTTAGTAATTTTCGAAAGTAAGGTTTTTCTTGGACAATTAAATTCATGCAAACACATATTAACAAATAATAAAAATTGCACGGAATAAAACATCCATCAAAACAAAATTAAACACATTGGAGCACTCAATTCCAATTGTCACGGTTTAATTTCTTCACGTCTTGATGCGAAAAATCGTCCTTGTTGCTTTCCGACGTTCGTCTCGACGTGCTCCCACTCGAACAGCAACACTTCTTCAAAAAACAGCATCGTTTGGGGTTCGGGACGACGTTTAAAATCACACGGAAAAAAAACATGAATCGAAAAAATTCCACGGCCAGAGATACAGCGCGCGTCGGCCCACGAAGTGGGCCCGCGCGCTTCCCGGCCCGAGAAGCGCTGGAAAACAGCCCGAGGCGCGCCGAAGCGTAGCCCCGAGGCTCACCCGAGGCGCTGCACGGAGGCGCGCCGAGGCGCCGCCCGGGGCGCCCCGAGGCGCTGCAGGCCCTCGCCGAGGCGCGCGCGCGCGGTGCGCGCGGCGCTGTGCGCCCGTTGCGCACGGCGTGCGCCGTGCACCCCCGTGCGCCGTTTTTTCGCCGTTCGTCCTCGTTTTCTTCACCCCTTGCATGATTTTACCTCCATACACGCGCCACGCTTGTATGCATCGTCCGGGTACGCCGTTTTTAATTCTTCGTTCTTCGTCACGATCCGGTTACAATTTATTTTTACAAAAAAAATAAATACTAGATCTAGACTAGTCTATTACAATGATCGAATCAAAATAAAAACAACTAATCTACTCGTGGATTTTCTCACGAGAAAAATGAATTCGAACGAATCGAATTAAAAAACCAAATTAATTTACACGCATGAAATTAACAACATTAAAACCATGACAATTGGATACCTGCAAAAAAGATCTAACAATTCTACTATCCAATTTCAATTTAATGTTTAACAATTTAAATTCCAATTTAAAATTCAGAGCCCGAAACCGTGGCTCTGATACCAGTTGTTGGGAAAATAGGGGTGCCCGGAATCTATTCGGGATGAATTTTAAATACAAATTTAAATACAATTATTACTAGCATGAATTAATCCTAATTAATTCAAATAATAATTCCAACATCTAATTATCATCATGCATGTTGAATTAATTTCACATATTTAACTAGGCGGAATAAACAAGTAAATATGCGATTAACGTACCTCTTGTAGTATTGGCCTTTGGATATACGGGACACTTGTAATCTCGCTCTATCAACCCAAAGCCTTCTCAAGTATTTCCCTTTTCACCTCACTTGATCGCCGGTGGGAGACGCTTTCAAGCAATTTAATAAACTAAGGAAAAAGAAAAATATCTATGCTTCTTGATTTTTCCAACACATGGAATTATGTACTTGGGGATGAAAATATCACCCCCTATTTATAAGCATAGTGGCCGAAAATTATGAAGAATATGGGCCTTGGAGAAAATCTTTTCTTAATCTCTAAGTAATCTTGAATATATCTCATATATTCTTTTCTCCAAAATAAAATATTCCACAAAAATCTCACTTAGCTTATAAGGTTATTATTTTCAAAAAATATGAGGATAAAATCCAAGATTTGGATCTTCTTGAATATATGAGATATTCTTGTATTCCTAGAATACATATCTTCCATAATATCTTTTCAAGAAAATCAACAAAATCTAATTTCTCCTACACATGCATTTTTTCGAAAATTTCATGAAAAATCAGCATAATATTTTTTTTTTATTTTAATCACCTTATCATTATTGGGCTACTTAATTGGGCTACTTGAGGGGCCTTAAGGAGAATTAAGATTGGACCTCCTAATGGACTTCTGAATTTCAATATTGAGCCCCAATATAATTCAGCCCATTAATATTAATTATTACCACTAATAAATTAATATTGCACTATCCATCTTAATCCATATTACGATAATATGGGCTCCCGGTTATTATTTCTCGCGTTTAAGATTATCAAGTCCATTAATTAATTGAGCTTCTGAATAGCTCTAAATTAATTAACATCTTTCACCTTGGAGTAAAGACAGCTCAACATTATTATTCGTACCGAAGAAACTAATTCTTCACTTGCAATATTTGGTACAATAAAACTTCTGAGCCCACCAAGGGAACTAATCACACGAGTCGTACTCGCACGCGTTTCTCCGTATTAAATCTTAGCAACCGTCGTATGATTAATATTACTGCCCAAGACACAAAGTTCGAAGTCGCAATGATTCTCACCCAACATGAATCAAAGCAGTAACTATTAAGCACACACGGTCCTATTTAAGTGACGGAGATTAAGAAATCAACAACCACTGAGGTCTAATTCTTCACCTTTCAGAACAGAAGAATTTATCCTCGCTGTAGGACCTCTTCAACACATACTAAATGTGCTAGTGCAATCTCTTAGTCAAGACAGACCAATCTGAGCCTTACACATCGACCTTTCACGGCGGATTGTTCAATTCCACCTAGGTCGTGAATATGTACGTTTAGTTACAAGTAAACTGTTAATGTTGTCTTCCGTGATCGGGTATCACCACATTAACTACTATGTAACATGTACTATATATTGAACGGTTTGCAATAGAAATTCAACATTCAATCATAACTAAAGCAAATGTGATAAAAGAATTATTCTCATAAAACGAGTGTTTGATACACGAGTTATACAAAGTAAAAGCATACTTTCACGTATAACTCCAACATCCATGAATGTTAGCATTTCGTGACCTGCAGTGCTGTCCACCAACTGGTCAATGTGAGGAAGTGGAAAATTGTCCTTCGGGCATGCAGCATTCAGATCTGTAAAGTCTATGCATAGCCTCCAGGTCCCGTTTGGTTTCCTCACAAGGACTGGGTTTGCTACCCATTGTGGGCAGAGTGCTTGTCGGATTAGGTCGTTGTCTAACAACTTCTTTACTTCTTCGTTCAAAGCTTGATATTTGTCTGGGTCATATTTTCTTCGTTTTTGATGGATTGGCCTTTTTGCTTGATTGATATTGAGTTTGTGACAAGCATGTTTTGGATCTATCCCCACCATGTCTGCATGAGACCAAGCAAAAACATCTAGATTTTTGCTGAGAAACTCTTTCATTCGGGATCTGTAAGGCTCAGGAAGCTCAGATCCTATGTATAACTCGAGATCCGGGTTTTCAGGATTAACTTTGAACGCCTCCAGCTCTTCAACTGGAGTTGCTCGTCGTTTTTGTCCTTTCCACCGAGGATCAAGTATTGGTCCCTCAGAGTTGAAATCATTTTCGATGTTCATTGGCTCTGCCCCCAGGCGGGGATCTAGATCATCTGTTGGCCCTGATTCATTGTTGTTAGTCAACTCCTGGCCCTCCAGGTCATTATATGAATGTTGCTCGTCACCATCCCTTAGTTGTTCGTCAGGATGATGTTCCTCATGGATGGTGAGGAGTTGTTCGTCCAACACCTGCTCGTCATGATGTTGTTCGTCTGTATCCATGTGGTCATCTTCTAAGTCCATCATGTTCTCCAATATTGATGGTTCATCAACCGGATAGCTGGTGGTGGCTTCCATCATGGATACTTGTGCATGTTTTGCTTGTAGTTGTAAGAGGCATTCCCGAGCCTTTCTTTGATCTCCTTTAACTGTGCCCGCTCCACTTGCTGTTGGAAACTTCAAGCAATAATGGTAAGTTGAACAGGCAGCTTTAAATTCATTCAAAAAAGGTCGACCAAGGAACCCATTATAGGTCGATTCTTGGTCTACGACCAAAAAATCTACCATTCTTGTAATATTTTTTTCGGGTTCCTCGATCGTTACAAGTTGTACCAGCAAAGAAATTTCTCCCAATGGGACTGTTACTGCATTTCCGAAGCATAGGATTCTATGGTTTGAGTCCCGGATGTGGGCTGAAAAGTCTCCAAGTTTATCGAGTGTACTTTTGAACAAGATGTTGGTATAGGCTCCGGTGTCTACCAACAATCTATGGACTCGAGTCCCCATGATCTTTGTGCAAATTACAAGCAAATCATTGTGAGGGGTCAAAACCCCTTCAAGATCTTTTTCAGTAAAAGTCAACTCCGCCGTTTGCATGATAGTTGGCTTGACCCCCATTTCTTCCACTTGATCGATTGCTCGTAATTCAGCCTTTCTTTTTCGGTTGGAGATTGGTGGTCGTCCATCAGAACATCCTCCTGCAGGACCTGCAGGTTCCATCATATACAAATCTTCCAATGGACGAGTAGGAATGGCAGGAACTGGCCGTGCCGGCTTATTGTTCTTCTGGGGTTGATCATCTTCGTCCTCAGAGTTGTTCTCCCGGACTCTTTTTCCGGGTTGTCTTTTGACAAAGTCGGAGAGCTTTCCGTCCTCGTAGAAACGCCAGAGTTGTTTGAGTAAATCTCTACATTCACTCGTAAAGTGCCCCACGCTTTGATGGTAGGCACAATACTTGTTAGGGTTGAGTTTGCCAGTATCTTGGCGAATTTTTCGGGGAGGGGAGAGCAACTCCTTATCCTTCACATTCTCATAAACAGTATCGACTGATACTGTTAGCACTTGGTTCAGCTTTTCTTTGAGTTCTGTCCCTTCAGTGAATGCCTTCATGTTTTTAGGGACTCGATAACTCGTTACGCCAGATTTCTTGTTATTCTCCTTGGGATCGGCTTTGTTCTCTCCCAAGTTTGACTGCAGGGCCTCATGCATAGAAACGAATATGCCGGCCTGATTTCTAAACTCGGTGTAGCTCCTTGGACACTTCAGATGTACTTCTTTCCATACCTTTGACCCTTTCCTCAGTCCTGCCATGATAGCAACAATTTTTGTGTCCTCGCTGACGGGCTCACCCTCCAACAACACCTTGTCGAACCTTTCCATGAATGCTCGATCTGATTCGTCGTCATTTTGTTTTAGGTCTGACAATCGGTGTTTCTGGGACAAGTACGATCCCGCCGTTGAGAAATGAGACAGAAACTCCCGACTCAGCTGAGTAAATGAATGGATGGATGCTGGTGGCAATGCTGAGAACCATTTGTGCACCCGGTCCCCCAAGGTTAATGGAAAGTTTCGGCATTGAGTGGCATCGCTGGCTCCCACCGAGACCATATAATCTGAGTATTTTGTTAGATGAACTCTGGGATCAGCAAGGCCGTCATACTGTATGCTTGCAGGGAATTGGACTTTCTTCTGAATCGGGGCTTTCAGAATGTAAGTTGATAATGGTGAGGATGGCAAACTGGTCGTCCCCACTCCTCTCTGTTGGTCCAACTGTCCCTGCATGCTTTCTATTGCTCTCCTCAAGCTTGACAGCTCATCCAGAGATGCCCCCTGACTTGGAGGCTGTTCGGCGAACAAAGGTGCAAACCTTTCTGTTCGTCGCAGTCCCTCGCTTGGAGTGGGCAACTCTTGGAGCTGCTTTTTTGGGTTGCTCGCCGCATTAGGTCCCAAACGTTTGAAGGCAGATTGGGAAAGTCTTTCATGGACCGAAGGGCGAGGTTGTTCAAATGTTGCTCGCCCATGCTCAGCTTCCTGGCGAGCAACTTTCTCCTGTTGCTGGGGTTGGCCAAGTCTGTCCTGGGCACTGGAGCGGGTTGTTCCGTGGCTCGACATTGTTGTTCGCCCGCGAGCAGATTCAGCCTGGCCCTCTCTTGGTTCGACCATCTTTGCTTTGCCCTTATCCCGCCTGACCTGGGCACTGTTCACCTCGTGTTGTTCGCCCCTGGTTGATCTGGCCCTAACAACTTCCACAGGTTTGTCCTTAGGCCTCACTAGTAAAGACCTATTCTGATCTTGCTGTCTCTGTAGAGCCTGGAGAGCAGCAATAGTTTTGGCCAGTTCATTAGGGTTGTTCGCCAGGGCCTCCATTTCAGGTGGGAAATTATGGGTTATGGCCGTGTGCTGTGATCTATTCACATGTCTAGGATTTCGATCCTGGTGGTCAGCCGATGAGGCTCGGGTAGGAGATGCTCTCCTTGACAAGCGTGATGCTTGGGTTTCCTTTGATTGAGGCATTTCAATATAAATTGTTTCTTTAATTTTAATATTGAAGAACACCAAGAACACCCTTGCTTGTATCTTCAAATATTTCTTGAGGTTTTCTTTGAATCTTCAAGTTTTCAACTTGAAGTTCTTGAGTAATCACACTAATCGGAGGTTCGAACCCTCCTTCTAGCGCCAAAATTGTTGGTGATCAATTTTTATCGGGTGGATTAGTGACTGTTTAAGTTCGGTTTAAAGATCATCAATCAATTACGTGTGATTGGTTACCACCGTAAATGGTAAATCGAGGGTTCGGGTTATGAACTTGTAAACGCGAAAGCCGAAATCGTAATAATTTTGTATGTGTGTACGTTTAGGTGTGTTAGTGTGTGTTTTGGGAGTGTTTATGAATTTGAACTTGTATTTCTTAAGCTGGAGAACAACTATTTATAGAAACTAGCAAGCATGAGGTGTTCCTGACTCTTGGTCTCCCTAGCCTGCATGCTTGACATGTGTCCTTTGACTCTAGTTTGACCTTATCTAAGCTAAATCTTAGTTACAAAGTCTTCTTTGGTCTTATCTCGGACTTCATTGTTGTTCGTCCAGGTCGGTTTAAATCGATCCAGGATGGTTCTTTCATAGAAGTTGTTCGCCGTTTGAGTGTATGGCTCAGAAGTTGTTCGCCTTTGTGTCTTGCACAGATTGGCTTTGGGATCTTGATCTTTTGTTCGTCAGCATACACCTTTTAGGTTGATAACTGTAACACTTTTATCAGTGTTGTTCGTCATTATTGTCTTGGTGGTGGGTTTGTATTCGGTCTTTGGTTTTTAAACCTGTTCGCCAATTTCTTGTTCGTCGGTATAGTTGTTCGTCACTTTATACACTCCTTGGATTAGTTTATGCACCCCGGCTTGATTTTCTTTATTGATCATCTTTGATTTGGGGTTGATTTCTCGTAATTCTTCTTATGGCTTTAATCCTTGTTCGCCCATCATTGATTTATGTTCGCCTGTCAACACCAACCTATAAGGAAGTTTTCTTAAAATGTTAGAGTGGAAAGGCAATTACCCTAATATAAAATAATTAATTTATATTTTCATTATTAAATAGGTATCTTGTGAATTCGAAATCACGTAAACTCTCTTTTATAAATATCACTATTATGTAAATATTCTTGATTTTATAACAATGATAGTTTATATGCATAACAATGATCACGATTATACATACGGTGATAGTATGTATATATAACAACATTTGATGAAACTGAGTTCACGTGAACTTGGGCTCACACAAATTTTTGTCTTAATTATTAGGCTTAAAAAAATAGAATTCACTTTAAATAAAAAATTATTTGTGGTCCTTAATATTGTATGTTTTCAAGTTTTAGATTGTCTATACTAATTTTATTTAGGCAAAGTCTTGTGTAAACAATTTTCACCATGATGTTGGTTTAAAAATTATTAATTGTTCCATTGAAGGATATATACATTATTTTGAATGTATATTACCTATGGTAAACAAGTTTCGCCGTAAAGTTGATTTGAGAAATATTAGTTATTTCATTAAATGGTAATAGTTGTTCAATTAAAATAAAAGTTGTTTAACTATAAACAATTACTTAGGGTAAATTGTATTTTTTGTCTCATGAGAATAGGTGGTCTGCAAAAATGATTTTTTAAAGATATTTTTGGTCCCGTAGTTTTATTCGACATTTTTTGGTCCTAAAAGAATGTATAAGTTGCAATTTTAGTCCCAAAATATTACACCTTTGGACCCAAAAAAATAACAAAAGGATCAATTTTGCAAAAAATGGGATCAGAAAAAAAACGTAAAACCAAAATTGTTATTAAAAAATTTCACGGGACCAAATTTACAATTTTCCACTATTACTTGCAAAGTATAAATTGTATGATTTAAAAAAAAAAAAAACTACCTCCAACCCTAGTTGACTTTTTTTCGTGTTTTAAGAACGAGTTTTTATTAGTATTTAAAATGATAAAATATAATTTTGAAGTTATTTTATAATAGAGGAAAAATAGATCTATCATATTCAATCTTAACCCCACCCCTGACTCGACAGGATTGAGTGGAGGTGGTAAATCATGCTGACTCAGCGGCCTATTAGGTATCAGGGCTCGATCCTGCGTCCTTATAGCAATCTGTCACTCAGGAACCAACTGAACTACGCCCATGCGGGCCCAGATTCGCTATCTTGACCCAATGATTACATTGCTCAAACATCCGCCCTGCAAACTCAGTTTCTCTATCTTCCTACACACTTCCGCCACCCTACATTCCAGTTTTTATTTACAAAGGATCGATTCCTACATCACAAAATGTTCTTCAGCGAAGCAACTCGAACCCCTCAACGCCCAAATCATCCTCCGTGGCCTCACCGACGATCCCATCTCCCTCAGCAAACTCAGTTCCTTCCTTGACCTCTCTTCCTCCGGAGACCTCCAATACGCACACCACCTGTTCGACAAAATTCCCCAACCAAACAGACACATGTACAACACCTTAATTAGGGCCTTCTCCGGTGATAAAAACTCAGATAAGGCCATTCCCCTCTACAAGAAAATGGTTTCTGCCGGTATTTCACCTAATGAGTTCACTTTCCCTTTTGCTCTGAAATCTTGCGCCTTCCGGAAGTCATACTTTGAAGGTATTTCGATTCATTTCACTTATCACTTCTCTTTAAAAGCATTGTCACACTTTACTATAATCCTGTCACTTATTTTGATTTGGTCAGTCTCATACTATGGACTCACACAAATTTATGTCCAATGCTATATATTGAAAAATGGAGAATGAAAAGATGATTTCATCCGAATTTTGACATGCTACCTACTGATCATTGACTTCACAATTTTTCTATCCATTTTATGAACTTTAGTTTTTCTTTTTCAGTCTTTTAAAAGAAACAAAGAATGGGCAAGTGGTTGGAGGTTTTATGTCTGTGATCTCTAATTAAGACCATTAGATCAAATTTATACTATTATTGCAAAGTTGAACTGTACATCCTGACATTGAGATTTGAGAAGATAAATTCTTATATTTTTATCCATTTATTTAGTAGTTTCTCTCTTGTATTTTGTTTGGACTACTTAAATAATGTTGACAGTATTACATTTCTCAATTACTTAAATGGTGGTAGCGGTTGTTTATTGTTTGCCAACTAGCCATCCAATAATATTTTGTAAATATATAAATAGTGGTAGCATGTCAATGTCATTAAAATAACGTATACATGCCAATAGGTTGACTTTCCGTTGGATCATAATTTTTCAATGAGTTCACAAATTTGCAGACCATTTGATTGAGAGAGAGGATGAAAGAAAGGATGAGAGAGAGAATGATGGAGAGAATGAGAGAGAGAGAGAGGGAGGAAGAGAGAATCATGGAGAGATTGACGTACGAACGCAGGTGGAGAAGGACTGAAGGAGTGAAAAAATTATGATAGAAAAGATGTCTTTTGTAGGCCTGAATCCACTTGGCCTGACAATTTTCCGCCTTCTAAATTCGTCTCGTGTTTCAATGGGTTCACGCAGTCGAGAATTCCTGATATTCGCTGACTATTGTGTGAAGGAGGCAATAGCACTTGTCAAATTCTTGGGAGAGTTCAGTGATCGCATCGAGAGTAAGCGGATGAAAGCTTTGGAAGGAGAGATACGAGCGGCAGCAGTGGAATTCGAGAATGTGCTCGATTCCTGTGTTTCAGATCAGTTTGTTTTACAAACCGGAACTGAAAGCATTCAGCTTGCTGGAGATGAGAGACGGCCGTTGTTATTTTCCCTAAACCTGCAGGGAATAGAACAAGATATTGATGGCTTTAGCGAAAAGATGATGAAAATGGATAAGTTATTGAACCCCTGGTATGAAAAAGAAGAAGATGAAGGAGATAACAAAAAAGTCAAGTGTAACGAGAAGTTGGTTTATGAGTTGGCTTGCAACAAAAGCTGCTTCAGTATTCTTGGGGATGAAGGAGGACTACATTCAAGAATTGGAGAATTTGATGCCTCAAGAAGAAGGAGATGATGATCATTATGCTGTTCTATTCACAAGGCGGGCTTCTTCCCAAAGAATGTCAGATGATCGTTTTAGGAAAATCAGAGAGGAGCTTATAATTTGGTGGATAAACAATGCTGCTTCTATCTTTGTAATTGAAAGGGAAGACAACCCCTTGCCAGAAGCTATGGTTTCATCAAGAATTGCATCTGCTCAAAACTTGGTTGGATTCACTGCTCTATTTTGCAAATTAAGAGACGATCTTATGGAAGGTGCGGGATTTTCAGGAACTGTCACTATTGTTGGTATGGCAGGTATTGGTAAGACTGCTCTTGTTAAGAAGATCTTACAAGATCCGTTAATTTCGAGCAAGTTTGAATGTCGTGTCTTTGTGAGGATGGGCCCAGCGTGCGAGATGGAAGAAATTAAGAAAGTTATTCTAGCTCAAATGCTTGACGGTGACAATACACTCATAGAAGGAGACAAGGATTTGGAATGTATTGCAAACACAACTAGGAAATACCTCATTGTGTTGGATGACGTATGGAATAGAGATCCCTATTTTACATTCGAACTAATACCCCTATGTCTTTCACACAATTGTGTCTTAGTGATCACAACTAGGATAAACGCAATCGCTACAGGTTTAGAAGGTGAAAGAATTTACCAAGTGCCATTCCTGAATGAAGAAGAAAGTTGGGATCTTCTTCGGAGGGAGATATTTGGTGGAAAGATTTGCCCACGTGAACTTGAGAAATCTGGAAAGAAGATTGCTAAGAATTGTGAGGGTCTTCCTCTCTTGATCGTCACCGTAGCAGACCTCCTATCCAAAGCTGAGATGACACCAGAGTATTGGAGCAAGGTAGCAACAAACAAAACAAATTCCATTTTTGTGGATGCGTATGAACAAATATCAGAGGTAGTATATCCGAGCTACTCCAACTTACCTGTACATTTAAAAGCATGCTTTCTCTATTTGGGAGCTTTCCCTCAAAATGATGAAGCCCCTGTTTCCAAGCTCATCAGCTTGTGGAGTGCTGATGGATTTCTTGGTGTTTCATATACGCTTTTACAACGATATGTGGGCGATTTTTTAACAGAAATCGTGTCTGAAAATGTTGCTTTGGGAACCCAATGGACCAGCTATTTTCAAAAGCTTAAAGCTTGTAGTCTTCATTCTGTCTTTTGGTATCTGTGCAAAAGGGAAGCTTGGAATGAAAAGTTTATCCTCGTCTTAAATAGTTACAAAGATGCTATGGCAGAAGGTATAGAAAGCCCACGACGTCTTTCCATCTATAAGAACATCATTTTCAGCATAAAAGATGTATGTGACTCAATTGCATCCATGTCAAATGTACATTCACTCCTGTGTACAGGTCCGTATCATCAATATCAAGTACCTATTTTTTTCAGTGTAAGGTTGCTCAAGGTTCTTTATGCTCTCACAATCCGTTTCTACGAGTTCCCAATAGAGGTAGTCAAGCTAATTCAATTAAGGTACCTTGCCCTCACTTGCAATGGAAACCTCTCTCCTTCCATATCCAACCTTTGGGGCCTCCAAAGCTTGATAGTCCATCAACATCTGAGCATTAAGTCCTCTGTATCTCCGTCGTTTTTACCTTTGGAGATATGGGATTTGCTTGAGTTGGAGCATCTACAAATTTTGGTAAGAAACCTACCAGACCCTCCTCCTGGCGCTGTCTTAACAAACCTCTCGACGCTTTTAGATGTGGGCACTCACACTTGCACCAAGCGTGTTCTTGGAAGTATCCCCAATCTAAAAAAGTTAAGAGTTCAAATTGAGTTGATGCCTGAACCCCTGAGCTTCGTTGATGATATATACTATCCCCGGTCTCTAAGTTCACTCCAATGTGTCGTCGTGAATCCTGAACTCATGTCTTTAGCTGTTGCCCCAGTTTCTTCTTATTCCTTTTTGTCTATAGGAAAGTTAACTTTGAGTGGCTGTGTATATCCCTGGAAAGACATGAACGGCATTGCTGAATTGCCCCATCTTCAGGTGCTTAAACTGAAATGTTACGCCTTTCAAGGGGAAAAGTGGCAGGTGAAAGAAGAGGCAATTGAGCAACTTAAGTATCTTTCGATTGAAGACACTGATCTTGTGCAGTGGGCGTGTGGAAACCTAAGCTTCCAGGGTCTACGCGTCTTAGTCATTAAAAACTGCTACAAATTACGAGAGATCCCAAAATTATCATCTCTAGAATTGATTCGGGTAAGTGATTGCGGCCATTCAGCTGTGATTTGTGCAAAGCTAATGGAGACTCCCAAGTGCAGCGTTTACATCGATTCTTCATGGTTGAGTGATGGGAAACTTTCGTAATGGTTAGCCACCTTTAACCCTTCTCTTTCACACACACATTCTTGATAGATATTTCCTTAACAGAGGAACATCAGTGTAGTTGTGCTCTTATTGCTTGATTGTTGGAAAAACAAATTCAGGGAGATAAAGATACATGTTTTAATTTATTACACTTAATCTATAGGATATATATATATGTTTTGATTTGCTTCCTCGTAGTAATTATGTTTATCAAGGTTGATGTTAGATATTTTAGATATTTCTATTATTCAAGATTTCTATATGTACTGGCATAAATTGATGTTTCTTCATTGTTTTTGTGTGATCAATTATTATCTATGAATAGAAAACAAGGAGTTTTTCTTAGTTTCACCCATATTTATTTTACTGGGACTCTATTTTTGCATTTAGATAATTAATTAGACATAAAAAATACTATGCATATAAATTGAAATAGTGGCTCCTCTACAATTTCAATGCACCAATATCCTCCCAGTTCATTGAAAATTGGAAGAATGATAACTCAAAAGTACTAATATTTTCTCCTTCATGAGCAGTTGTGTTCTTGAAGAATGGGCGTGTGAAGCAATGTGGATCAAATAATACCATAGATTTGTGTTATTCTAGTATTCTGTAATTTGGGACTGTTATCTCAGTATTTATTGTTGTAACAAAAGAAGGCAAATGATGTTGCCATTACAGTTATAAGTCGCACTTTCTTTCTTAAGTTGTTTCCACGTTTTATTAAATATTGTCAAGTAAAATACGGCTTGTTTTCTATTTGATAGATTCCCAGCTGTAAGTTGTTGGATGCTTGAAAGTATTTCCTTTTAATTTATCCAATGACTTTTTTTGTTATTCATGTATCAGTTTTTCTTTGCAGAAAATGTCTTCGTGTTTTAAAACGAGATTTTATTCTCTCCATTGTTGTAAAGCTCAACACTTCACAGTTTTAATGAATGTTTCTAATCTTAATTAAAAGAACATTATATAGTATTCTAACTAAAAGAATGAGTTAATTTTCTCAAAGAAAAAAAAAAAACACTCCATACATTTATAGATAGCATGTATACCTCGTATTTACTAACTTTTCAAGAGTTATTGAAAAAACCGACTCCCAAACATGTACAACTTTGAAAAATGAATAGGGTATTTAACCCCGGTATAATGAGTGTATATTGTTGTAAATAAGTGCGTAAATAAAGAGACACCGTTTGTTGACTCAGTTCGTCGGGAACGACTACGTCTGGGGGGGCGATCCAAGCCAGAAGTTCCACTATTATTCTTGTGTATGAGTGATTACAATAATGAATACAAAGGTATATATATAATACTAAAACCCTAGTCTAATAGATAAAGCCCATTGGGTTTCTTGGTCCATAAGTAATGTCCATATCAAATCTTCTAGATTTGGAATAAATATTCTAGATTTACAACACTCCCCCTTGGACATTATGACATAACATAAATGTTTTGTCATAAAAACTCCACGTGCTAGGTATCGGCCAAATAATAAGTTAGGGAGGAATGTTATTGATCTTCTAGATCTAAATCTTCTAGATTTATTTTGGTGTTACCGCTCTCCCTGAAGACAACACTTTAAGTCTTTGCATCCCAATACCACGAACGTACTTTTCAAAAGTAGACGTATGTAAAGATTTAGTAAACAGATCTGCTAGGTTGTTACTAGATTGCACTTTTGAATGGTAATCACGTCACTCTTCTGGAGTTCGTATGGGTAGAAAAACTTAGGTGAGATAAGTTCCGTCAGGTTTCCCTTAATGTACCCATTACTCATTTGTGCGATGCAAGCAGAGTTGTCTTCAAATATAATGGTGGGAGGTGTATCGCCTTTAGCGATACCACACGAGTCACCAATGTGTTTTACCAACGACCTTAACCAAACACATTCTCGTACGGCTTCAAATAAAGCTATTATCTCTGAGTGGTTTGAAGACGTGGTAACCATGGATTGTTTAACCGACCTCCATGAGATTGCGGTTCCACCACAGAGAAAAACGTAACCAGTCTGGGATATGGCGTTGTGGGGATCAGACAAATAGCCAGCATCCGCATAACCTACTAAGGTTTTGTCTTGGTTCTTACGATAAAACAGTCCAAGATTTTGAGACCCTTGGAGGTATCGTAGAACGTGCTTAACACCATTCCAATGTCTCCTTGTAGGAGAAGCGCTATATCTCGCAAGCAAATTGACAGCAAATGCAATGTTCGGCCGGGTGCAATTTGTGAGATAGAGCAAAGCTCCAACAACGCTAAGATAAGAAATTTCTGGCCCCAGAATTTCTTCTGAATCTTCTCTTGGCCTAAATGGGTCCTTATCACTTCGAGGGATCGGACAACCATCTGGGTGCTAAGTGGATGAGATTTATCCATGTGAAATCTCTCCAATACCTTCTTTATGTAGGTCGACTGATGTATAAGGACTCCTTCTGGGAGGTACTCGGTCTGCAATCCGAGGCAGTACTTGGTTTTACCCAAGGACTTCATTTCGAATTCAGCTTTCAAGATTGAACTGGCTTCTTCAATCTCTTTGCATGTTGCGATTATATTTAGGTCATCAACATATAAGGATATGATGCAAAAACCATCTTGCGATTTCTTTGTGAATACGCATGAGAAATCTTTATCGAATGTGTATCCCTTCTTCTGAAGGAATTCACTAAGTCGGTTGTACCACATGAGGCCTGATTGCTTTAGGCCATACAACGACTTTTGCAGTTGTATGCTATACATACTGCGGTTTTCACCATCCCTCATTTGAGGAATGTCAAATTCATATGGGTTTTTCATATAAATGTCGGCATCTAGTGATCCGTATAAGTACGCGGTTACTACGTCCATTAATCTCATTTGGAGATTCATTTTCACTGCCAAAGATATCAAGTAGCGGAACATTATTGAGTCCATGACGGGAGAATAGGTTTGATCAAAATCAATCTCACGTCTCTGCAAAAACCCTTGTGCTACAAGCCTCACTTTATACCTCTCCACAGTATTGTTCTCATTTCGTTTTCGTACAAAAACTCATTTATATCCTACAGGGATAGCGCGCGCGGGTGTACGAACGAAAGAGTCAAATACTTGTCTTTTGTTAAGCGATGCGAGCTCTGCTTCAATTGCCTCTTTCCATTTTACCCAATCGGAGCGCTTCCGGCACTTAACGATAATTTTGGGTTCTGGATCCAGATCGTTAATGGAAAGAGCAAATGTCGCTGCAAATGTATCGTCGACGACAGTAATATTTATATTACATGTTTCTCCCGTATCTGTGAAATTCACAGAGACTTTGACGTTTACGTCAATCAGACCTTCCTCATTTCCCATTGTATCTGGGTCTGGTCGTTCCATGGTCCTAGTGCAAGGAATATTTTGTGCACGTGCTTCATCACTAGGACTCTCGTCTCCTAAAGACTTGGGGTTATCAAGACGGATCTCTTCTAGAGATTTTACATTCGACTGACCAGTTTTGCTAGCCTTTCGTTTAGGTGTGTGATTAGTGTGAAAATTGCTCTAAATTCATGCATTTAATTTGCCTATTTTTATGAGATTTCTTGCATTTATTTACATTAATTTGATTAATTGCGCTTAACTGTCGAGAAAGGTATTTTTGTAATTTTTTGCAGGAAATTTGAGAATTTTAGAAAGAAATACAAGCCTTTAATATATTGAGGTCGAGCGAAGAGAGAAATCGAGAAGAAAACGAATTGACATCATTTTAACTCAATACTTTTCAGCCCAAGTTGAGAGATTAAAGTCCAAGCCCATTTGCATTTTCATTTAAAAGCAGCATCACGTGAACTTGGGATTGGAAAGGAAAGAAAGAAAAATGCGGGCCCCACATCCCAAATGAAGAAAGATGGAAAAAAGCAGATGGGCCCATTTTCTTTTCTTGCAAAGTTGACCAAAACAATTGGAAACCTCCACCTTGCTGCCAAATACGAAGAGAGAGAAGAAGATAACATTCACGCCATTAATGAACTGGAGGAAGAAAGCTTCGCGTCGGCAAAGCTCCGAGCCACCACCACTCACAACCGCCGCCAGAAATTGAAGAAGCCATTACCGGAATTCACAATTCGACGCCGGAAAATCAAAGCTCCGTGGTCGGAATTACAAAGCTCACACCACAAAGCCACCGTTCACCGGAGTTTGAAGCCAGCAACACGCACATGCTCGCCGGAGAAAGCTTGCAGCTCCATCACCGCCATGAATCGAAGCTTACCTCGCCCGGAATTTGAGCGCCGCGTCACCGTCTCGACGCCGGAAACTGGAGAAAGCTCGTGCCGGAATCCATGGAAGCTCGCCACAGAACCGAATTTGCCGGAAAGCTGTTCGTACCCAGAACGGAGGAAAGCTATGAAGCTCCGAAGTCGAAAATTTGCAGAAAAAAAATGAAGGGGAAGAAGAAGTATTCGTATCGGCCGATACGTTTCACCTCCAAACCGATACGAGAAGCCCAAACCGGTACAATGGCTACGGCCCTTGAATACCGGTTAACGCCTAAGCATACCGGTCTGTTGGGTCTCCTTCCTCCTCACACAATTCACGGTTCGTGTCGTCGGACTAGGGTTCAGGCCGCCTGAGAAATGGACTCTAAACCGATGCTGACGAGAGGGCAAAACGGACCTATGTAATGTAGAAGCTCTAACACACCACACTCTCCTCGGCTCTCACTCACGACTCAACGGGGAAGGGAGAAGAGTGAGGCTTTTTATATGGAGGCTTCCAAACAAACCTAGGGTTGGATCATAAGTGGGCTTCAGACTTTAAACCAACAATGGGCCAAAACCCATTGGGCTACCAAGCCAAGCCCAACAAATTCTCCACCTTTTTGGCCATTCTCATCAACACCGGAATCCACAGGTTGTCATCATTACCCAAACACATGTTGGAGTTATACGTGAAAGTATGCTTTTACTTTGTATAACTCGTGTATCAAACACTTGGTTATGAGAATAATTCTTTTATCGCATATGCTTTAGATATGATTGAATGTTGAATATCTATTGCAAACCGTTCAATATATAGTGCATGTTACAATGTAGTTAATGTGGTGATACCCGATCACGGAAGACAACATTAACAGTTTACTTGTAACTAAACGTACATTTCACGACCTAGGTGGAATTGAACAATCCGCCGTGAAAGGTCGATGTGTAAGGCTCAGATTGGTCTGTCTTGACTAAGAGATTGCACTAGCACATTTAGTATGTGTTGAAGAGGTCCTACAGCGAGGATAAATTCTTCTGTTCTGAAAGGTGAAGAATTAGACCTCAGTGGTTGTTGATTTCTTAATCTCCGTCACTTAAATAGGACCGTGTGTGCTTAATGGTTACTGCTTTGATTCATGTTGGGTGAGAATCATTGTGACTTCGAACTTTGTGTCTTGGGCAGTAATATTAATCATACGACGGTTGCTAAGATTTAATACGGAGAAACGCGTGCGAGTACGGCTCGTGTGATTAGTCCCCTTGGTGGGCTCAGAAGTTTTATTGTACCAAATCTTGCAAGTGAAGAATTAGTTTCTTCGGTACGAATAATAATGTTGAGCTGTCTTTACTCCAAGGTGAAATATATTAATTAATTTAGAGCTATTCAGAAGCTCAATTAATTAATGGACTTGATAATCTTAAACGCGGGAAATAATAACCGGGAGCCCATATTATCGTAATATGGATTAAGATGGATAGTGCAATATTAATTTATTAGTGGTAATAATTAATATTAATGGGCTGAATTATATTGGGGCTCAATATTGAAATTCAGAAGTCCATTAGGAGGTCCAATCTTAATTCTCCTTAAGGCCCCTCAAGTAGCCCAATTAAGTAGCCCAATAATGATAAGGTGATTAAAATAAAAAGAAAATATTATGCTGATTTTTCATGAAATTTTCGAAAAAATGCATGTGTAGGAGAAATTAGATTTTGTTGATTTTCTTGAAAAGATATTATGGAAGATATGTATTCTAGGAATACAAGAATATCTCATATATTCAAGAAGATCCAAATCTTGGATTTTATCCTCATATTTTTCGAAAATAATAACCTTATAAGCTAAGTGAGATTTTTGTGGAATATTTTATTTTGGAGAAAAGAATATATGAGATATATTCAAGATTTCTTAGAGATTAAAAAAAGATTTTCTCCAAGGCCCATATTCTTCATAATTTTCGGCCACTATGCTTATAAATAGGGGGTGATATTTTCATCCCCAAGTACATAATTCCATGTGTTGGAAAAATCAAGAAGCATAGATATTTTTCTTTTTCCTTAGTTATTAAATTGCTTGAAAGCGTCTCCCACCGACGATCAAGTGAGGTGAAAAGGGAAATACTTGAGAAGGCTTTGGGTTGATAGAACGTGATTACGAGTGTCCCGTATATCCAAAGGCCATTACTACGAGAGGTACGTTAATCGCATATTTACTTGTTTAATTCCGCCTAATTAAATATGTGAAATTAATTTAGCATGCATGATGATAATTAGTTGTTGGAATTATTATTTGAATTAATTAGGATTAATTCATGATAGTAATAATTGTATTTAAATTCGTATTTAAAATTCATCCCGAATAGATTCCGGGCACCCCTAAATTTTCCCAACAACTGGTATCAGAGCCACGGTTTCGGGCTCTGAATTTTAAATTGGAATTTAAATTGTTGAACATTAAATTTGAAATTGGATAGTAGAATTGTTAGATCTTTTTTGCAGGTATCCAATTGTCATGGTTTTTAATGTTGTTAATTTCATGCGTGTGAATTAATTTGGTTTTTAATTCGATTCGTTCGAATTCATTTTTCTCGTGAGAAAATCCACGAGTAGATTAGTTGTTTTTATTTTGATTCGATCATTGTAATAGACTAGTCTAGATCTAGTATTTATTTTTTGTAAAAATAAATTGTAACCGGATCGTGACGAAGAACGAAGAATTAAAAACGGCGTACCCGGACGACGCATGCAAGCGTGGAGCGTGTATGGAGGTAAAATCATGCAAGGGGTGAAGAAAACGAGGACGAACGGCGAAAAAAACGGCGCACGGGGGTGCACGATGCACGCCGTGCGCAACGGGCGCACGGCGCCGCGCGTACGGCGCGCGCGCGCCTCGGCTGCTCCCTGCAGTGCCTCGGGGCGCCTCGGGTGCGCCTCGGCGCGCCTCCGTGCAGCGCCTCGGGCTCGCCTCAGGTGCGCCTCGGGGCTGCGCTTCGGCGCGCCTCGGGCGCTTTTCCAGCGCTTCTCGGGCCGAGAAGCGCGCGGGCCCACTTCGTGGGCCGACGCGCGCTGTATCTCAGGCCGTGGAATTTTTTCGGTTCGTGTTTTTTTTCCGTGTGATTTTAAACGTCGTCCCGAACCCCAAACGATGCTGTTTTTGAAGAAGTGTTGCTGTTCGAGTGGGAGCACGTCGAGACGAACGTCGGAAAGCAACAAGGACGAATTTTTCGCATCAAGACGTGAAGAAATTAAACCGTGACAATTGGATTCGAGTGCTCCAATGTGTTTAATTTTGTTTTGATGGATGTATTATTTCGTGCAATTTTTATTATTTGTTAATATGTGTTTGCATGAATTTAATTGTCCAAGAAAAACCTTACTTTCGAAAATTACTAAGTATGTTTTTATAATCGCAATTTTATTCCGGATATTAAAATTGGATTATTTTGGCCTCCATAATTTATTTATTTGTGAAGTTCTTTTGGAATACATTTCCCCCTCGGATCGGCCAAAAGAACGAATTTCACATGAATAAATTCCGAAAGGATGATTGTGGATTATTACTAGTGGCGGTATTGACCCTCACCACGAGTGGCTTGCTCAAAGCGAAATAATAATCCTGTATTTAATTATGGTTATTACTTAGGCATAGGAAATTGATATTAACTTACTCCCCTCGGAGTCCCTGTCAATTTCTATGTGGTCAAAGTGGGAGCCAACTATTAATTTTGAATTAAGGATTTGTAACTTTTAAGTTTGTGATCCGCTTGAATGTATTTAAATGTATAGACCACCCCTCGTGGCGCATTTAAATTGTTTCGAGATGTTGGCTGATGCATGATTATATTGTTTTAAGGTTTCAATATAATTGATGTGATCGAATTATGTGATAATTTCATATTTTTCTAGATATTGATATGAATGTATGTTTTATTCTCATTTCATCATGTCGCAACCTTTTAATCCACTGTTTAATATACTTAAAGTTAATAAACTTTTTGGAGAGAATTATATCGATTGGAATTTTTTTTAAAATTTGTCCTTACTGCACGAAAACACAATTGGGTTATTTATGTTAATATACCCGGCAAGCCTAATGATAAGTCAAGCAATGGGAAGAGGCAGTTTATGATCGGAAGCGTGGCAATGAATGAAGTGCATCATCTTGACATTTCTGTCTGAGGATTTGAGGCGCGTTCATGAAGACATTGTATCCGCTGTTGAAATCATGGAACACCTTGAAGAGATGTTTTCACATCAGAATCCCATGACTAATCAGTTCACCAAACATGACTCGGTCAAGTTGGAAATGGTGGAAGGAACGCCCGTGAGGGAGCACGTTCTCGAGATAATGGCATACCTTAACAAGTTGGAAGTACTTGGTGCGGATTTTGATTGATTTCATATACCATTCCCTACCGAGAAGCTTTGAGTAGTTTCATCTGAACTGTCAGATGAATGAACGGACAAGTCGTTTGCCCGAGCTCTTGCAAGCTTTAGTTTCGGTGGAGGTGATAATGGAGCACCAGTCTAGTGCTATGGTGGCTAATGGTCCGTCTACCTCTTTTGGTCCCAAGGGAGGGAAAAAGAGGAAGAGAACCAGAGGCCGGATCCAAGCAAATCCAATTGTTGCGAAAGGCAAATGCAAAGGCAAGCATCGAAGGGGAAGTGTTTTAGTTGTGGTGAGAGAGGACAATGGAGGTCTGCCTGTTCCAAGCCTAAGAGGCTAGGAAAGTTAGGTAATTCACACACCTTAGTCGTCGAAACTTGTGAAGTGGCGTATGCTGTCTATTCGTGGATAGTGGATACGAGAGCTACTGATCACATTTGTTTCATGGGTTTAAGCTAACCCGACGACTTAACGGAAGTGAGATCCCCATCACATCGGGCAATGCTACGAGAGTGGCAGCTGAAGCAGTGGGAGAAGTGCGCCTATCTTGTGAAGATAGAGCTATGGTCTTGAGAGACGTTCCTCATGTTCCAAGTTTAGAAAGAACTCAACCTTCAGTTTCTAAACTGTTTGAATAGATACTCAGTTTCTTTTAATAAGGATGTTATTATTGCTTGAAACGATGAGTTTATCTATTCCGGAACTTTAATGGATGATCTTTATACCATTATTTGGGCACACCACTCACAAAATTGAATCTAATAACACATCGATTATTTCGAGTAATAAAAGAAAGCGTTCTTCGGAGATGAACGAAACACTTCTATGGCATCTTAAACTAGGTCATATTAATCTAAAGTGGATAGAGAGATTGGTGAAAGACGGATCCTTGGAATCATTCCAAGTCGAACCGTTTCCAACTTGTGAATCCTGTTTAGAGGGTAAAATGACCAAGAGGGCATTTGGAGCCAAGGGGAATAGAACTACGGAAGTGTTAGAACTCGTTCATACCGATATGTGTGGTTCAATGATGATCATAGCAAGAAGAGGTATGAGTAATTTGATGATTACTCAAGATACGGATACATCTACCTTATGATGCATAGGGAAAGAAGTATCAAGTCTCTACGATTTGTTTATGGAGGCGAATACCTTAGCAATGAATTCTTGAACTACCTATCGGAAGAAGGGATTGTATCCCTGTTGACCACATCGGGAACCCCTCAATAGAACGGTGTGGCGGAACGAAGGAGCCAGACTCTTTTAGAAATAGTCAGACCCATGATGAGTTATTCGGATTTACCCAAGTCGTTTTGGGGTAATGCCTTGGAAACAACGACTTACATTCTAAACTTGGTGCCATCCAAATCGGTTCCTAAAACCCTAATGGAATTGTGGACCGGGCGCAAGCCCAGTCTAAGACACTTGCAGATTTGGGGTTGTCCGGCATACGTGCTAGACAAGGAAGCCGGTAAATTGGATCCATGTTCGGAATTAAGGTTGTTTATAGGATATCCCATGGGAACGAAAGGGTGTATGTTCTATAGTCTCAAGGATTAAAAGACAGTGATTAGTTCGCACTTTAAATTCTTGGAGGAAGACTATATGAACAAAAAAAAAAGCCCAGAAGTGAGATTACCTTAGACGAGTTAAGAGGGCAAACTCCTATACCAAGTATACAAGATGATATACCACATGTCATACCTTCACAACCGGAACCCCGTCGTAGTGGGAGGATTGCAAGGCAACCCGAGAGATTCATGGGAATTGGAGAATCTTCGGATTTGATTCCCAGCGATGAATCAGACCCATGAACGTACGACGAGGCAATCCAAGACAAAGACGCGGAAGTGTGGCAAACCGCAATGGAAACCGAGGTGGGTTCGATGGATTATAATCAAGTGTGGGAGATGGTTGATCCACCTAATGGGGTAGAGCCCATTGGATGCAAGTGGGTGTACAAGAGGAAAAGAGGACCGGACGGAAGGGTAGAGACCTTCAAAGCAAGGCTTGTGGCCTGTGGTCTGTAGCTATGCTTAAGTCCATCCGTATTCTCTTGTCGATCGCTGCGCACTTAGATTACGAGATCTGGCAAATGGATGTCAAGACAGCTTCCCTTAACGGAAGTCTTGATGGGATCTATATGCAACATCCCAAAGGTTTCGTTGAAAAAGGCCAAGAGCACCTCGTATGCAAGCTTAAGAGATCCATTTATGGACTTAAGCAAGCATCGCGTACTTGGAACCAGTGTTTTGATCAATTGATTAAGTCTTATGGGTTTGTGATCAAAACAAGTTCGAAAGTTGTGTGAAAGATGTGACGGAACTGCGGTGGTATTCTTAGTATTATACGTAGACAATATTCTGCTCATTGGAAACAATGTAAAGGTATTGTCAGACGTAAGGGTATGGCTGTCAAAATAGTTTGATATGAAGGACTTAGGGAAAGCCGGTCACATCCTTGGGATCAAGTTCACTCGAGATCGCAAGAGGAAGATGTTGGGCTTATCGCAAGTTTCATACAAAGCCACTGTTTTGAAGCATATCAGCGTGCAAGATTCCAAGAAAGGTTTTGTACCTTTTTTAGCCACGGAATCCATCTATCCAAAGAAATATGCCCTAAGACGCAAGTGGAGATAGATGACATGAAAGACGTTCCGTACGTTTCGGACGTAGGAAGTCTTATGTATGCAACGTTGTGTACGAGACCGAATATCTGCCTTGTCGTGGACATGATGGCAAGATAATAAAGTAATCTCGGGAAAGCACATTAGATTGCAATTAAATGCGTCCTTTAGTTTCTGAAAAGAACTTGGTATGGAATGCTGATTTAACAATCAGACAATCTAATTCCCATGGGATACACGGACTCAAATTTCCAATCAGACATAGACTCCAAAATACCTACCTCGGGTAGTGTGTTTTGCATGGGAGAAGGAGCCATGACATGGAGAAGCGATTTGCAGAAATGCATCGCAGATTCGACCATGGAAGCCGAATAAGTAGTTGCTTGTGAAGTAGCGAAAGAAGCGGTTTGGCTCAAGTACTTCTTAGTGGACTTGGACGTTGTTCCGAATTTGCCCGACAAGATAACTGTCTTTTGTGACAATGCCGGAGCAGTTGCAAATTCAAGGGAACCGAGAGCCCACAAGGCCAGCAAACACATTGAAAGAAAACACCATCTTATGCGAGAAATCGTTAAGAGAGGAGATAAAGAGGTGGCAAAGATAAACGTCGGAGGACAACCTAGTATATCCATTCACAAAGGGTCTGCCTCTGAGTACATTCAAGAGACATGTGGATGGAATGGGAGTCAAGACTATTGCCAATCTGCTTTAAGTATAAGTGGGAGGAATTATTAGGTTAGTGTAGGTTGACATGAGATGTCACGTAGAGCTACTACACTAAGACATGCATGATGTATACTAAAAGCAGACTTTAAGTATAAGTGGGAGATTGTTGGAGTTATACGTGAAAGTATGCTTTTACTTTGTATAACTCGTGTATCAAACACTTGGTTATGAGAATAATTCTTTTATCGCATATGCTTTAGATATGATTGAATGTTGAATATCTATTGCAAACCGTTCAATATATAGTGCATGTTACAATGTAGTTAATGTGGTGATACCCGATCACGGAAGACAACATTAACAGTTTACTTGTAACTAAACGTACATTTCACGACCTAGGTGGAATTGAACAATCCGCCGTGAAAGGTCGATGTGTAAGGCTCAGATTGGTCTGTCTTGACTAAGAGATTGCACTAGCACATTTAGTATGTGTTGAAGAGGTCCTACAGCGAGGATAAATTCTTCTGTTCTAAAAGGTGAAGAATTAGACCTCAGTGGTTGTTGATTTCTTAATCTCCGTCACTTAAATAGGACCGTGTGTGCTTAATGGTTACTGCTTTGATTCATGTTGGGTGAGAATCATTGTGACTTCGAACTTTGTGTCTTGGGCAGTAATATTAATCATACGACGGTTGCTAAGATTTAATACGGAGAAACGCGTGCGAGTACGGCTCGTGTGATTAGTCCCCTTGGTGGGCTCAGAAGTTTTATTGTACCAAATCTTGCAAGTGAAGAATTAGTTTCTTCGGTACGAATAATAATGTTGAGCTGTCTTTACTCCAAGGTGAAATATATTAATTAATTTAGAGCTATTCAGAAGCTCAATTAATTAATGGACTTGATAATCTTAAACGCGGGAAATAATAACCGGGAGCCCATATTATCGTAATATGGATTAAGATGGATAGTGCAATATTAATTTATTAGTGGTAATAATTAATATTAATGGGCTGAAATATATTGGGGCTCAATATTGAAATTCAGAAGTCCATTAGGAGGTCCAATCTTAATTCTCCTTAAGGCCCCTCAAGTAGCCCAATTAAGTAGCCCAATAATGATAAGGTGATTAAAATAAAAAGAAAATATTATGCTGATTTTTCATGAAATTTTCGAAAAAATGCATGTGTAGGAGAAATTAGATTTTGTTGATTTTCTTGAAAAAATATTATGGAATATATGTATTCTAGGAATACAAGAATATCTCATATATTCAAGAAGATCCAAATCTTGGATTTTATCCTCATATTTTTCGAAAATAATAACCTTATAAGCTAAGTGAGATTTTTGTGGAATATTTTATTTTGGAGAAAAGAATATATGAGATATATTCAAGATTTCTTAGAGATTAAGAAAAGATTTTCTCCAAGGCCCATATTCTTCATAATTTTCGGCCACTATGCTTATAAATAGGGGGTGATATTTTCATCCCCAAGTACATAATTCCATGTGTTGGAAAAATCAAGAAGCATAGATATTTTTCTTTTTCCTTAGTTATTAAATTGCTTGAAAGCGTCTCCCACCGGCGATCAAGTGAGGTGAAAAGGGAAATACTTGAGAAGGCTTTGGGTTGATAGAACGTGATTACGAGTGTCCCGTATATCCAAAGGCCATTACTACGAGAGGTACGTTAATCGCATATTTACTTGTTTAATTCCGCCTAATTAAATATGTGAAATTAATTTAGCATGCATGATGATAATTAGTTGTTGGAATTATTATTTGAATTAATTAGGATTAATTCATGATAGTAATAATTGTATTTAAATTCGTATTTAAAATTCATCCCGAATAGATTCCGGGCACCCCTAAATTTTCCCAACAACACACACACCCACACAGCACACACAACACACACTGCACGCATTGCACACCTGCAACACAAAGCAGAAAGTAAGTACAAGACATTAATAACAAATACAAGATAAGTTATTAAGGGTGAACACAACTTCAAACAACATGAAGAAGAACACAAAGTACACAAGCACAAACAGTTTAGACACATAAGTCACAAACATAAAACACACGGAAAAGCACATAGGGAGCAAGAGACATTCCTAATCAACATAATCAAAGTTCAACGTTCTCATGCAAGACCTAAATTTTTCCACAGAAAGGCACTTGGTACCCATATCAGAGGGATTAAATTCTGAAGCAATCTTTTCAAGAGAGATAATGCCTTTTTCTACAACATCACGCACAAAATGGTATCTAACATCAATGTGTTTAGTTCTATCATGGAAAACAGGATTCTTACACAATTGGATAGCAGACTGACTATCAGAAAAAACAACCACTTCACCTTCAAGGAAACCAATTTCAGATAAAAGACCTTTTAACCAAATAGCTTCTTTAGCAGCTTCAGTTATAGCAATATACTCAGATTCGGTAGTAGACAAAGCAACTACACCTTGCATTTGAGATTTCCAGCTAACACATGAACCACACAAGGTGAACACATAAGAAGTGGTAGATCTTCTATTGTCTCTATCATTAGCATAGTTAGAATCCACATAACCAACTAACCTCACACCATTTGCACATTTAGAGAATTTAAGGCTTACCTCCATCGTGCCCTTAAGATATTTAAGAAGCCATTTCAAAGCCTCCCAATGAGGCAAACCTGGATTAGACATATACCTACTCAAGCAACTCACAGCATAAGCAATATCAGGACGAGTGCTTACCATAAGATACATCACAGATCCAATAGCATTAGCATATGGCACATCTTTCATCTCAACAATTTCAGACTTAGTGGCTGGGCACTGAGTCTTACTTAGCACGAAATGGGCAGCAAGAGGCACATTAACAGACTTAGCAGAAGACATGGAAAATTTACTCAAAACCTTATCAACATATGAAATCTGGTTAAGCAGGAGAGTATGATTTTTCCTATCTCTTTCAATATGCATGCCTAAAATCTTTTTAGCATCACCAAGATTCTTCATCTCAAATTTATCACAAAGACACTTTTGAACATGCTCCACAGTTTTAACACACGGGCTAACAAGAAGCATATCATCCACATATAAGAGCAAGAAGAAAGGCACAGATGCATTTTCCTTAAAGTACAGGCAATGATCGAAAGAACTTCTTTTAAGCTTTAAAGACCTCATGCATTCATCAAACTTTGTGTTCCACTGTCTAGGGGACTGTTTCAAACCATACAAAGATTTATTAAGAAGACACACATGCTCAGGATGCTTAGAATCAACAAAGCCTTCAGGCTGTCTCATATAAATCTTTTTGTTATCCAAGTCACCATGTAAAAACGCAGTTTTCACATCCATTTGCTTTAGTTCCCAATCAAAGTGAGCAACAAGAGCAAGCATAATACGCACAGTGGTAAATTTGACAACAGGAGCAAAGATTTCATTATAATCTATCCCCTCTTTTTGAGTAAATCCCTTAGCCACTAATCTAGCCTTATATCTAACATATTCAGTTTCATCCTTAATCTTGAACAACCACTTGCAATCAATAACAGAGCTATGCACATGTTTAGGCACAAGATTCCAAGTTTGGTTAACATGCAAAGATTTCATTTCTTCTTTCATAGCATTCAACCAATCAACTGAATGTTTAGACCTTAAAGCTTCATGATACGATTTAGGCTCATTACCACAGGATTCATAGACATTGAAAGCATGCGAATCAAGATGGAAATCATCAAATTTTGAAGGTTGCCTAATGTTTCTCCTAGGTCTATCCCTAGCAAGATGATAATCAGTCAAATCAACATTATCAGACACATTTTCCACATAATCAGCAGGCACATCAACATTTTCAGCATGCAAAGCATCATTTTCAGCAGGTAAAGCATCATTTTCAGCAGGTAAAACAGTGTTTTCAGCTTCATTTGGCACATGATCAGGTTCAGATAAACAGGGAAGCTCCACCTTACTTTGAGCAGTCTCTTTTTCAGGTGAAGACACAGAAGCATGCAAGCAAGGAAAATCAGATTCATTAAAGACAACATCTCTACTAATAACAACCTTGAATCCATGTTCTTCCTTCAACCAAAGTCTATAACCCTTTACCCCATCAGGATAACCCAAGAAAACACATTTCCTAGACCTAGGTTCAAGTTTATCACCTTTTTGATGCACAAACGCAACACAACCAAATACACGCAAGTTGGAATAATTAATGCTTTTACCATAAAACACACTATCAGGACATTTACCTTTCAACGGGACAGATGGGGACCTATTGATCAGATAAGCAGCAGTAATAACAGCCTCCCCCCAAAATTTTTTAGACAAACCAGAAGCAGCTATCATGCACCTAACCCTATCAATCAAAGTTCTGTTCATCCTTTCAGCAACCCCATTCTGTTGAGGCGTGTAAGGGACAGATTTATGTCTTTTAATCCCAGAATCAACACACAATTTATCCATCAATTTGTTGCAGAATTCCAACCCATTATCAGTCCTAAGGTTTTTAATCCTCTTTCCAGTGTGATTTTCAATAAGAATTTTCCGATCCTTAAACTTTTCAAACACATCAGATTTGTTTTTCATCAAGAAAACCCATACTTTCCTAGAGAAATCATCAATCACAGACAGAAAATACAAGTTTCCACCATGAGTGGGCACACTAGCAGGACCCCACACATCAGCATGCAAATACTCAAGAATACTTGTGCACGAAGAGGGGTTAGGGTAGGGGTTAACAGGAAATTTCACCTTATGCTGCTTTCCTAACACACATGAATCACAAAATGGCACACAAGACAATTTTACATCGCCAAAAGCACCAGATTTGTGCAGAATTTCCAATCCTTTGTTACTCATGTGTCCTAATCTTCTATGCCACAAATCAGTCTTGTCAACCTTGACAACATTCACAGAATTTGCATAAAGATCAGATTTAGTAAAGCACACATACAGGTTGTTCCTTTTGACAGCTTTGAGAAAAACCATGGAACCACGCATGATTTTCATACAACCATTACCCCACTTCCCCTCATAACCCTCATCTTCCAATGCAGCACAAAAAATCAAGTTATTGCACAAATCAGGAACATGTCTTACATTTTTCAAAGTAAAAACAGAACCACAATCAAGTCTCATGCAAACATCACCAATTCCAGCAACATGACATTTTTTCTCATTTGCCATAGACACAAAACCATGTTCAACTATCTCATATGAAGAAAACAGATTTTTAAAAGGAGACATATGGAAAGAACAACCAGAATCAATAAGCCATTCATTTTCACTCGCAGCAGAGGAAAGCACAGAATTCACACATTGTTCAACACCAATTTCAGTCACCATATAACAATCACCATCATGAGAACTAGAAGCAACATTAGCCTGTTCTTTTTGTTGCTGTTTCTTCTTTGGACTAGGGCAAGCTTTGTAGTAATGACCACTTTCACCACAATTATAGCACTTCTTATTCCTAGACTTGGACCTATTGTTTCCTTGAGACTTCTTTTTGGTGTCAGAATCTTGGTTATCATGTTTCTTTTTGTTATAAGACCTAGAGACAGACCTCCCCCTAACATGCATGACCTCACCAGAATTCTTACCACTCTTCCCATTGTATTTCAAGTCATGCTCTTTACTCTTAAGGCCATTAACCACAATGTCAAGAGTGACACTATCTCTACCATACTTAATCGCAGATTTGACATCATTATAAGTATCAGGTATAGCATTTAACAACACAATGGGAGTATACTCATCAATATGTTTATCACCAGTTTGTTTGATATCTTGAATGAGCTTAGTAAACACATCTAGATTTTCATCTATGTCTTTGTTCAAGTCAAGCCTAAAGCGAAAAAACTTTTCAAGCAAGAACAGTTTACTAGGCAGGGAGGTCTCAGTGTACAACTCTTCTAATTTGACCCATAAATCTTTAGCAGACTCCATTTGACCAACCTTTCTAAGCACATAATCAGACAAGTTCAAAATAATGGACGATAAAGCAAATTCATTCATTTCAAGTTTCTTTTCCTCAGTTTCAGTAGAGGAATAAGAGTGATCAACGACTTTGTAAACCCGCTGCTGGATTAAGATGCATTTCATTTTCTGTTTCCAGATACTGAAATCACCTTTTCCAGTGAAGGGGGCCAACACGTACGTAGGAGTAGTGGTGGCCATTTGGTTTACTAAGCTTTGAACACAAATCACAGCACACAAAGATGCAAGAAAAACAGTAACAAGCAAGCGGAAGCAAGTACCAACACAGGTCACAGAAAAGACAGACCAACGAGCAGAGAAGACAAGCACGTAATTTTCTAGAAACTACAGCACGTAAACTCAACAGCCCTAAACCGCGGCAAGCGGTCCACAAAGAAAGCAATAAACCCGCGGCAAGCGGCTACACTACAGAAAACAGTAAATAGGTTAGAGTTTCAGCCAATTTACCAGAGCGATACCCTAGGCAAGGGCCTCAAAACACCAAAATAACAGCGAAGCAATCCCGGGACCAAGCAAACATGCTGCCTAATTCCCGTTTTAAAAAACAGGGGCAGATCCCACGAGTGCCGCAGAAAAATACACAAAGAGTCTTTATCCCCAAAGTCTCACGGTAATTTTTAAAGGCCAAAGATAAAACTAAGCAATTAATTTTTTGGAGTTTAACTTTCTGCAGAAAACAATGTTAGTCAAGCTTTTAAAGGATATTCCTATTACCTAAAAAAAAACCTGCAGAAGCATTGTTAGCCCAAAAACAATATAATAATAATATATTAATTAAAATAAAAAGTAAGGTAACAGACGGGAATAGCAGGGGAAAAGAGGAAAAACAAAGGAAAATACCTTCAGCCCTTACCCGACTTACCTTGCGGAACGGCGGCCGAGCGCGAGACTCCGGCGAGCGGCAGGACGGCGTCGCAACTCCGGCGGCGCTGCTATGGCGGCAGGAGCGCGACTCCCGGCGAACAGCAAACACGTGCGACCGCCAATGGACGGATCTGCAACAGATCGGACGAGGCAGCGCTGGGATGGCTCCAACGGCGACGACGTCAGACGGGCGGTGCGGAGGCGGACGAGCGGCGCTACGGCAGATCCGGACGCGAACAGACAACGGCTCGATCCGTACAATCTACACACGAATGGTGGTCGTGCATACCCAGCGGCGCTCCGGCGGAGGACGAGCAGCGGCACGCACCCTCGGACCACGAATAGAGTCGACGGAGGTACCCGTGGCTCTGATACCACTGTTGGGTCTCCTTCCTCCTCACACAACTCACGGTTGGTGTCGTCGGACTAGGGTTCAGGCCACCTGAGAAACGGACTCTAAACCGATGCTGACGAGAGGGCAAAACGGACCTATGTAATGTAGAAGCTCTAACACACCACACTCTCCTCGGCTCTCACTCACGACTCAACGCTCAACGGGGAAGGGAGAAGAGTGAGGCTTTTTATATGGAGGCTTCCAAACAAACCTAGGGTTGGATCATAAGTGGGCTTCAGACTTTAAACCAACAATGGGCCAAAACCCATTGGGCTACCAAGCCAAGCCCAACACGGTCGATACCAAAGAAGCAAACCGGTATGAAAACGTGCAGAGCTAAGTCAAGCCATTTTCAAGCATTCCAAAATCTCGTGAGATATTGAAAATCTCGCGAGATACCGCGAGATATTCGGCCAAGGGTTAAAAAGTGCGAAATTCATCAATTTTTAGGGATTTCTTTGCAAAATTCGTTTCCATACCCTCTTCCCCCACTATATATACCATTTTCTCAGATTTTAGAAGAAGGAACACACACCCCACACACCAATTTAATTAATTTGCACCTTCAATCTTAGATTTTAATTTTCTTTCAATTATTAGAGTAATTTTAGCTTGCATTTGAAGAACAAATTTTATTTCCAAGTTGTAATCACTCTATCTAGGTGACTTCTATCCTTTATCTTTCAATTAATTTGCATAATTTTCTTATCCATGGTTTATTGCAATTTTATTATGATGATTCTCATGGGTTTATTGATTTGTTTAGTTTGTTTATCTATTGATTGTGTTAGATTGGCCATGGTCTAATCCCCTAATGCTTTGGGTGTTTGAATTATGATGGAATTAGTGTTATGATGTTAATTGAGCTTTGATTATGCTATTGAGTTGGTTCGATTGCTTCTATTAATGTGTTTATCTTGATTAGATTGATTGATTAGGTTTAGTAGCTCTTGTTAGGTTAATTCATGCTACAACGAGAGTTGGGTGTGGGTTAATCAGACTTGTGGTGAGGAATTTGGTTAATTAATCGGATTCAATTAGTCGTTTATTAACTCGAGAGAGGGTAGATGGCTAGACCACCATTAATAGACATTAGGAACCTTAATCTACGGGTTTAGGGGCTTAGTGAAGGGAGAATACTTTAAGTGCATCGCGTGCTTTAAGTCATTCACTATCCTTTGTGCTTTTGGTAACTAGTTAGGTGCTAATTAGTCCATTTGATCACCCAAGCCTCAAAAGGGATCGGTATTCAATACTTTAGTGATAGCTCTTTGTAAGAACCAACGAAGTAGCATAAGACAAGTGAAATTAACGAACGTAGCATTGATTCCGTCATAAGGATTTCACCCGAAGCATTACCCTCAACTTGCACTTCTAACGAAGTTTTAAATTGCTTTTTAGTTTAATTTGTTCATTTCATTTCTAGTGCTCACTTCGATTATTGTCATTTCAATTTTATTAGTTTAAAAACTCCAAAACACGCTTCTACAATTCTATGGAAACTTGTAGTCTTAGGGATTCACCGGTCCACTAGGTCCTTGGATCAATACTACTTGGTCTTTTATTTGCATGCTATAACGAACCCATTCGCTTTTGGGTCGTGTTTGCTTATTTGATTTAAAGTTGCAAAAATACGAAAAAGTTAGTGTGTTACTATCTCTTGAGGGTCCCTTACGCTTTTGGCGTGTGGGGGCATGAGTACTCGTTTTACTTGGGACCTCAACCCTTTGGGGAGCATTTACTACAGGTATATGCGATTTAGTTATACCTCTATGGTCAGTGAACGCGTCTGGCAGATTATGTGCTAAATTTTGCAAGTTAATGATCTTCTGAACTTCTAGTTCAGATTGATTAGTGCGCGGATCTAGATACTGAAGATTACTTACGTTCCACGTAAGCTCCCGACATTCATTCAATTTTGAATTCAGATCTCCCCCTAATGCCGGGAAGTAATCTTCATCGAACGTGCAATCAGCGAACCGGGCCGTTAATTGATCCTCAGAAAAAGGCTCGAGGTATTTCACGATGGATGGAGAGTCATATCCGACGTAAATACCGAGTTTCCTTTGTGGGCCCATAGAGGTCCGCTTTGGTATCATTATTGGAACGTATACCGCACATCCAAAAATACGCAGATGGGAAATGCTAGGTTCTTTCCCACGCACTAACTGTAGGGGGAATGATCATTATATGCAGTTGGACGTATTTGAATTAAGTGCGATGCATGTAGGACTGCATGCCCCCAACATAAGGTGGGTAGTTTAGAGTTCATAAGTAATGGTCTCGCGATAAATTTGATACGTTTTATTAGCGCCTCGGCAAGACCATTTTGGGTATGGACGTAGGGGACCGAATGCTCCACTTTAATTCCCAGGGCCATACAGTAATCTGTAAAGTCCTTCGAGCTAAACTCAGCTGCATTATCCATGCGAATCGATTTAATTGGATAATTCAGGAATTGAGCTCTAAGCTCGATAGTCTTCACAATGAGCTTCGCAAAAGCTTGATTGCGGGTGGACAACAAACATGCAAATGTCCACCTAGTGGAGGCATCAATAAGGACCATGAAATAACGAAATGGTCCTGATGCTTGGTGAATCGGTCTGCAAATGTTTCCTTGAATTCGCTCAAGGAAAACCGGAGACTCTAGTCCAACCTTGGTGCGCGACGGGCATACTATCAACTTACCCTTAGAACATGCATCACAGAAATATTCATCGACGGGAGGGATTCTATTATTCAAAATATTATGACTGTTGATAGGCGAACATAAACCAATGATGAGCGAACAAGGATTAAAACCTTAAAAAAGGATTATGAAGAACCAACCTCAAATCAAAGATGATTAATAAAGAAAATCAAGGTGGGACGCATGAACCAATCCAGGGAGTGTATAAACTGACGAACAACTCTACCGACGAACAACATACCGGCGAACAGGTTTTAGAACCCGAGACCAGATATGGGCATTCCACCAAGTCATTGATGACGAGCAACATTATAAAAAATGGTGCATCTACCAGCTTAAGAGGTGTATGGAAACGAACAAAGGACCCAGATCCCAAAGCCAATCTGTGTAAAACACAAAGGCGAGCAACTTCTAAGCCATGCACCCAAAAGGCGAACAACTTTTATGAAAAAACCATTATGGGCATGCTAAGCCAACCTGGACGAACAACAATGAAGTCCGAGATAAGATCAAAGAAGACTTTGTAACTAAGATTCAGCTTAGATATAGTCAAACTAAGGTCAAAGGACACTTGTCAAGCATGCAGGCTAGGGAGACCAAGAGTCATAGACACCTCATGCTTGCTAGTCTCTATAAATAGTTGTTCTCCAGCTTAAGAAATACAAGTTCAATTTAACATATACTCCCAAAACACACACTAATACACCTAAACGTACACACATACGAAATTAATATGATTTTGACTTTCATATTTATTATCTCATATCCCGAATCTTCAATTTACCATTTACGGTGGTAATCAATCACACGTAATTGATTGGTGATCTTAAACCGAATTAAAACAGTCACTAACCCAAACAACTAAATTTGATCACCAACAATGACCAGTTGAATTAGATAGAATCCTACGTATCATTGTTTATCCCGGATGACCTAACCGCTGATGCCATAATTTAAAGGAATTTGGGTCATGGAATTTCATACTCATCACTAGATGGGAACTAGATGGCCGGATGTAGGAATAGTACAGTCCGGAGGAGAAAGAAGAAAGTTTCTCAATAACTTGTTTACGGCTACCTCGAGTACTAGTCATCAAAAGGTATTCGTCATTGTTCTCAGTTTTAGTTTCAATATGATACCCTTTTATCCTAATGTCCCTAAAACTGAGTAGGGTATGTTTAGATTGTGGAAACAATAAAGCATTATCAATTATGAGTTCGGTACCCGTGGTGAGGACAATGGAAGCTCTCCCGGAGCTCACTATCAACGTACTATCATTGGCTATTGTAGTTAAACCCCCCTTACGTTCTATCAAGTTATGAAAATACTTCCTATCTTTTAGGATCGTATGTGTGGTGGCGCTATCTACCAAACATAAATCACTATGGGCGTCCATCATGCAAGAGGAAATAGTCCAAACCTAGTAGTTGATTTGTTTACAAGCCATAAATGAGAACAACAATATCAAAAATACATGGACAGCTATAGAGGTAAACATATCAAAGCTAATTCATTCATAAAAATATTCGAAAGAAAGGATCCAAAACATAATGAGAAATTGTTTTATTCAGAAAACAAAATACTAGGAATAACTAAATACGTAAATCTACTCGTCATCTCCAAAATCCTTAAGCTCAATGCCCGTACGATCTGTGTTGTCTAGGTCAGAGTCTACTTCAGGCAGACTGACATGGTGAGATTCAACTCTAGGAGTCTTCCCCTTATCGTCCTTTTGCTGCTTTTGATAAGCCTCGACCAAATGTTTGGGAGTGCGACACGTGCGAGACCAATGGCCTTTGCATCCGCATCTGTAGCAGGACTGTTCAATCCTATCTTGATTATTAGATTTTCGGGTAGCGGAGTTCGTGTTAGATGCAGCCTTCCCACGAACCTGAGCTTGATTGTCATTCAAGGCACCTGAACCACCGGATTTATTACGACCTCGGCCTTGGCTACGAGTTCGTTTACTTCCTCTCCCCCTTCCACGCTTGCGACCTCTTGTATCACTTTGAGCTACAACATGTGCTTCGGGCACCGCTTTCGAGCCAACCGATCTCGCATTATGATTCTGTATAAGGAGCTGGTTGTGCTTTTCCGCTACTAGAAGTGCAGAAATTAGCTAAGAGTGTACAGTGTAGTTCTTAGCCCTATACTGCTGCTGGAGTACAAGGTTGTTTGATTGGAAGGTCGACAAAGTCTTCTGGATTAAGTCGTCCTCAGTTATAGTTTTCTTACATAACTTTAACAGAGACACAATACGATGTAAGGCTGAGTTGTACTCCGTAACGGACTTAAAGTCTTGGAAACGGAGGTTCAACCAATCGTATTGTGCTTGAGGGAGGAGTATGTCATTTTGTTGTTGGAAACGGTCCTTCAGGGACTTCCACAACATTCCGGGGTCTCTCTCAGTGAGATACTCATTTTTCAGGTCCTGATTGAGATGATGCCTAAGGAAAATCAAAGCTTTCGCCTTCTGGGCGTCAGTTGATTTTGGATCATCGACAATCGTGCCGCTAAGGTTTTTTTAGGCTAGATGTATTTCAACATCTAGCGCCCATGTCAGGTAGTTACTACCATCAAGAGTAAGCTCAGCAAATTCTCTTTTAGTAATATCAGACATTATTCACTACAATTAAAGTGACATGGGTAAGAGGATTGACCAAAAATATAGACAACGGGGAGACAAGGATTTATTTAGTTATTCTAAGGCACATAGATGCACGTACTGGGCGCCGTCTACCCAAGGCATAATTTTACGGTCCGTCAAATACCGGGCGCCGCCTACCCGGGCATAAAAGCTGACTATAAAGAAAATAAACTATGTGCAAAAATAATGCACGTAGGATAATTAAATCACATAAACATGCAAAAACAAATAAGGGAGATAATCACATGAAAATAATTTCTAGAAAATATACGATTTAATAGACAGAGGTAATAATCATAAGGATAATTATTTCATGTATATTAACGCAATTTAACGAAATATTTTCAGGATTAAAAATTAAATTTTGTGATACCATAAAACGAAACCGAAGTTAGGTTAGGTTTTCACAAAATTCAGGGGGGAACAGCGCTACGTGTGACATAGCGGAAGGAGAGAAGCGTAGCCTCGACGCTGCGCACGGAGGCGCACGGAGGTGGCGGGCCACGAAGGGGGCTACGCCGGCAGGCGGCGCACGGAGGGGCGCTATGGCGCGTGCGGCGGTGCGGGCAGGAGCCGCGATGGCGGCGCAACGGGGCCGTGGTCGCGCAGCGGTGCTCGGCAGGAGGCGCGACGACGATGCAGCAGCACACTGGGGCTGTGCACGCACGGCGGCGTTCGGCAGGAGGCGCAACGGCGACGCAAAAGCGCACCGGGGCTGTGCTCACGCGGCGGCGCTCGACAGGAGGCGCTACGGCGACGCAGCGGCACACCGGGGCCGCGGTCGCGTGGCGGCGCTCGGTACGGAGGCGCGTCGGCGATGCAGTGGCGCACAAGGGGCCGTGGACGCGCGCGCGGCGGCGGCGGCGGCCGTGCGGCCTAGGGCGGCAACCGTTGCTCCGTTTAATCTCAATAAATAATTTTAATTCAACGAACAAGCATAATCCAATTAATTGCAAATATAAGTATAAATCGAATTAGCAATATTAGGATCAAATAATTCGGTACGGGAATTAATTCATATAATCTATAGAGAATTTAATTCTAGGACGTACCGTTTAATCTCGGGCAGAGTCTCGTGCTGATAACGTGTTGTAAATAAGTGCGTAAATAAAGAGACAACGTTTGTTGACCCAGTTCGTCGGGAACGACTACGTCTGGGGGCGATCCAAGCCAGGAGTTCCACTATTATTCTTGTGTATGAGTAATTACAATAATGAATACAAAGATATATATATATATATATATATAATACTAAAACCCTAGTCTAATAGATAAAGCTCATTGGGTTTCTTGGTCCATAAGTAATGTTCATATCAAATCTTCTAGATTTGGAATAAATCTTCTAGATTTACAACATATATCACAATATAGATTTGTAATTGATTTGAATGTATTTTGATTGAGAAAATAGAAAATAGCGGAGGGCACGCAGTTTATATTCCAAGGGAATATTTGGAGACAAAGTATTGGGTGGAACTGATTTATATATGAATTATTGAAGGGTATTAGTTGTTATCACTAAAGAGTATTAATTGTTTTCACTGAAGAGTATTACTTATTTACACTGAAGAATTTTAGTTGTTCAGTGAAAACAAACTAAGACTCTTCATTGAAAACAACTAATACCCTTCAGTAAATATAAGTAATACTCTTTAATGAAAACAATTAATACCCTTCAATAATTCATATATGAACCAATTTCAATCTATACACAATTGGAAGGAGGTTTAGTCTACACAATAGGAGGATTTAGATTCACATATTAATTTAAGATAATTGAGGGCACACTTATTTTGGATCTAAAATGGCTTTCATATCTTTGCCAATTGCCAGCAATGCAAAAATCGGCCTAAGGGTCATTAAGCGGGCCTAAATTTAGTGTATAAGGCATTTTATGTGTAAGACGCCACCTAGATGGGCTAGCGCCAGTAGTTTTAATTTTCCTCCTCTTATTTTACTGTTGTGAAACAATGTCATTTTAGGGATTTCATTTAATGTGATTGGATGTCCCAGTTTTGTTTTTTCATTTGCCAAAAAGATATGTCCCAATTTTATTTTTTCATCTCTAAACTACTTTATTCATTTAAATACTACTTTATTCACCATTTTCAACACTACTTTATTAAATTAAATACTACTTTATTCACCATTTTCAATACTACTTTATTAATTTAAATACAACTTTATTCACCATTCATCATTCTCAATACTACTTTATTCATTTAAATAATAAAATTCAACTATCGCATTAAACTCCGCGCACAGTCAAACGGAAAAATAAAACTGGGATGGAGGGAGTATGTGTTTAGTTGTATAGTTTGTTTATTTGTATTTTGAGGTTGGAATTATGTTGTTAAATTATTGTTATTGTTTGTCATTTTAATTTTTATTAAATTTGAAGTTTGATTTTTTTTTTCATTTAATAATTGACTTATGCAGTTATGTATATTAAAATAAAGACTTAATTGTAATTTAAATTAATATTTTTTCAAAATTGTATTTTAAGTTAAATTTTTTTTTATTTTGTTAAAAAAAATTAATTTTACTTTTTTTGAAAATTAAAACTTACGGGTAGATTTACCTCTATCCATTGCTGATGCGGCGTCTACGTGACAAGCGTCCATAAAAATTAAATTGGGTGACAAAAAACTTTAAGATTTAGTTGCAATTTAAATCACAACATTTTCCTAAATTGCATTTTAAGCTAATTATTTTGATCTTGATAAAAAAGTTCCAATTTAATTTTTTTTACAATTAAGACTTACTGTTAGATTTGTAGAGGTCTGTCGTTGACATGACGTCTACGTGGCAATGAGACAATTTTTTTTAAATACGTGCATAATTTAAAATTAAATTTCAAATTTCAAATGTTTTTATTAATAAGAACATAAATAATGAATCCATAGAAAAAAGAAGTAAAGGAAAAATGAAATCAAAATACAAAATACTTGCATTAATAAGAACGTAAATGAACTCAAATAGGATAAACACAACCATTATATCAGAAAATAATTTTAACATGTTACCATGAAATTGAGATGTAGAGTTTTGAAAAACACTAGACTCGTCTGGTAGCGATGCGGAAGCTTGATTTATACTAACTTTTGCAAGAAACCTTTTATGTCTTTTATCAAAATAATGCAAGTATAGAATATGCAATGCAGAAAGTAAATTGAAACAGGACGTATAGTGGTTCGGATATCAAATCCTACGTCCACTCTCCCTTTGACAAGAGGACTTTCTTACGAACTTTACTGGAATTGACAAGTACCAGTTCCTTGCTTACACCTTTAGATCTAATTGATCTAAACCCTAATACAACAGTCTTATCCTCAGGATGAACAAGTTGTGTATTTAAATCCCAACTAGAAAACTCTTTAATTGAGTAGATGTGTTTGAATAATATGAGAGTACTGGAATGCTATTCTTAATCAATGAATTGTTTGATAGTGTCTTCGCGCGTATCAATTCTCCTTCACAGTAGCTCTCTATTTATAGGGTGATTTTAGGGTTAGCCGTTGGAGAACTAATCTAATCAAGTCCCTATAGATGGAAGTCAATCAATCAATTTCCCTAATTGATTGATTGGGGTTGGTGAGATCCTTTGGATTGATTCTCCATTTGACTTTCCAATCCTGATCTTTAGAAGCATTAAATGCATCAACTGTAACAGACTTCCTTGATATCTCTTCTGGTCTGCTTAACAAGACAAGACCAGATGACACAGAGGTTCTCTGGTCCAGACCAGAGTAGTGAAATAAAGATTTCCTCATATTTAGAAGATGATTCTAAGGCTTTTCTTATTTCACCAGACTCGTCTGGGTTTGGGAAAACTCTTTTGTCTTCTGCTCTGAACCTCATCTGGAAGAGGTCTTTTGGTCGACTCCTCTGGTCTGACTCTTCTGATTTGTAAGTTCCCCCTAAACTAAGTCCTAGTCTAATTCATCAACTGACTAACATGTCCAACTGGTCCTATTACATCATCTGGTTGTTTTAACATCTTCAAAACTAACACATTTTTATCCTAACAATAACCAATTTTTATTTACCAAGATACCACTAAAAATAATTTTATTCTCTCTTTTTACATCTTTTATTTATTACAATGCCACTAAAAATGGTTTTATCACTAACTAACTACTCCCCCGTCCACAAAAATAGTCTTGTAAGCTTTTGCACGAATTTTGAAAAAGGTAGATATTAAGTGTAAAAAGTAAGAATATTGTACAAAATAAATTGTTTTAAAAATATTAAGTGTATGTTGAAGGGTGTAAATAAAGACAATTGTTTTCATTTTAGGAAACAAGACCATTTTTCATGGACAAACTAATAAGACAATGTGAATATTTTTTTTAGGGACAGAGAGAACAATAAATAACTATCATATTAAAGTTCGTCTCAACCAAGGTCTCATATGCACTTGGTGTATGGTGCATTCACTCAACAGTTAATGTTGTTTAAATTAAAAAGTGTTGGTTAATTATATTTTTTAGTGTAAATAAGTTCAATTGTTGAGTGAATATATATTGCAACAAATGCACAAGAGATTTATTCTTCTTATAACAATGCATCATGCACCAAGTGCACTGGAGGATTACTCTTCGTATAAAAAATTAGAGTGTACAATCGAAAATAAGACGGATGGAGAATTTGATATGATTCCTTTATAATACAAGATTACTTCATTCCCCGAACCAGCCACACCTCTCATCTCACGTATAAAAGCTTAAGCCAACAAATGAATCAAAGATGGAAATTATACAATTCACCTATAAACAGAAAAAGGAAAAACATGAATTCGTATTTATCCGAATTTGAAAAGAATGAAGTCAACATCTTGACTTCCCAATGATTACATTGCTCAAACATCCGCCCTGCAAACTCCGTTTTTCTCTCTTCCTACACACTTCCGCCACCCTAAATTCCAGTTTTTATTTACAAAGACTCGATTCCTACATCGAGAAATGCTCTTCAGCGAAGCAACTCAAACCCCTCCACGCCCAAATCATCCTCCGTGGCCTTACCGACGATCCCATCTCCCTCAGCAAACTCATTTCCTTCCTTGCCCTCTCGTCCTCCGGAGACCTCCAATACGCACACCACCTGTTCGACAAAATTCCCCAACCGAACAGACACATGTACAACACCTTAATTAGGGCCTTCTCCGGTGATAAAAACTCAGATAAGGCCATTTCCCTCTACAAGAAAATGGTTTCTGCCGGTATTTCACCTAATGAGTTCACTTTCCCTTTTGCTCTGAAATCTTGCGCCTTTCGGAAGGCGTACTTTGAAGGTATTTTGATTCATTTACACGCTATAAAACTGGGTTTTTTTGAGTCTCATGTAGTCGTGCAAAACGGGCTTATAAACTTTTATGTTGGTTGTGGGGTCATTGGGTGTGCAAGAAAAGTGTTTGATTGCATTGTGTTTAAGAATTTAGTCACTTGGAACTCTATGATCAATGGCTATGCGAAGCTCGGTAAGTGGAAAGAATCGTTTGTTCTGTTTGATTGTATGAGGGAAGAAGGGGTGGGGGCTGATGGCCATACTTTTGTTAGCTTGCTCTCTGTTTGTTCAAGAATTTACGACGCGGAGTTGGGGACGTTTATTCATTGGTATATCGAAATTAATGGTGTTTACGCCGATATTTTCGTGCAAAATGCACTTCTAGATATGTATGCTAAGTGCGGGCACTTACAGATGGCCGAAGCAATATTTGATCGTATAGTCGACAAAAATGTGGTATCTTGGACTTCCATGGTTAGTGCATATGCTAAGCATGGATTCACTGAGTTGGCTGAGAGGGTTTTTAACCAAATGCCGGTTAAGAACGTGGTTTCTTGGAATTCGATGATCTCATGTTATCTCCAAAATGGTCACTATAAGGAATGCTTAGAATTGTTTTACAAATTGTGTGATACTTATGGTCATGTTATACCCGATGAGACTACGATAACTAGTGTTCTTTCGGCATGTGGTCAGTTGGGGGATTTAGTTCAAGGGAAGAAATTGCATGCCTATCTTCTTGAGAATAGGATAAAATTAAAACCTAGTGTAACCCTGTTTAATTCCCTCATAGACATGTATGCAAAATGTGGTTCTTCTGATGCAGCATTAGATATCTTCTTGAAAATCCCGGAGAAGAATATTGTTTCGTGGAATACTATAATTAATGCACTCGCGTTAGACAGTTCTGGATTCAGAGCAATTGAATTATTTCAAGAAATGGAAGTTGGTGGAATAGAGCCCGATGCACTTACCTTTCTAGGCTTGCTTTCTGCTTGTTGTCATTGCGGTTTGGTTGAAATGGGAGAATATTTCTTTAGTAAAATGAATCGGATTTATAATATTCCTTACGATATCGAGCATTACGCTTGCATGATTGATATACTTGGTCGTAGAGGATTATTGAACGAGGCAGTCGAGCTGGTTGGGGAAATGTCGATGAAGCCAGACGTGGTTATATGGGGGGCGTTGCTTGGGGCGTGTAGGATTCGACGAAACGTTGGGGTTGCCAAACAGATCCTTAAGCAAGTGCTGGAATTGGAGCAAGATGCAGGGGGGTTGTTTGTGCTCGTTTCGAACATATTTTGTGAAGCTGAACAATGGGATGATATGAAGAAGATGAGGAGACTGATGAAGGAGTATGGCGTCAGAAAGAGCGATGCAGTTAGCTCGATTCAAGTAAACGGGCTCGTTTATGACTTCATGGTCGACGACAAGAAACACAAAGGTTCTGATCTTATATACGCAATGCTCAATCAAATGAAGGATCACCTAGCATTTGAAAATGATGAGTTTTTAGATGCTGCAGAGATTTAAAGCCCAGGCATTACTTTTCTGCATTGTGAAAAATCTAGTGATTGCTTGATCTGATACAATTGGATTTAATTAGGTAACCATTGTATTGTATGATGTCTTTGATGGCAAGATAGAGAAAAAAAAAAAGTGGGGAAATGCTGATTAATATGACTTGTGAAATGGAGGTAGTCCAGTAGTTTGTTTCATATTTTCATTAAGTCCTTTTTTTTTTCTTGGTAGTAGAATTATTTTTTTAAGATGGTGGGTAAAAAATATTTTGCATGATTAATTCATTTTTTTGTACTATCTTACATAATATATTTCCAAACCTCATTAAGATGATTTGTCAACATGATCTTATTCTTAGGTTGATGTAGCATGTCTAAAATCTCTTCATTTTGAAATAATGCGCTCTCATTAAAAGTTGGTAAAATTTTTGATCTTGATCCTTGATCTTACGCAATTAAATCTACACCATTAAATTTATTTTAGTAATTTTATAATAAAACCCTATATATTTAAACCTTAATCTTAAAGTTTTATTCTCATTTTTTTCCATCTTGAATGTCGTCTCTGCCCCATCTACTTCACACGAACGTTCTTCCGCCACATATATTTCAAACGTTGCGCTTCCACCATATCTATTTCACACGGTCATGTCTCCACCACATCTACTTCACACGGCCGCGCTCCGCCACATATATTTCATATATCCGCCGTCTGCCGTCTCTGCTGTTATTATAAACGGCTATCGTCTCTGTCGTTATAGTAGGTTCATAACTGTTCAAATCTTAATTTTTAATCGTTCATACATTCGTCGTTTTTTTCCGAGTATCGATTATCTGGTTTGTTTTCTTAAATATGATATTTTTTATTTTCACTTTTCTTTTGCCTTGAATATCGCCTCGCCGCATCTACTGCACACAGTCGTCTTCTCTACCAATATTGCACATGGACGTCATCTCCGCTGTTATTGAAGGTTATTATTTGTTCATATTTAAATTGTTTAATTGTTAATATATTCATCTGTTGCTATTTTTTTCGAATATCTCTTATCTGATTTTTTCCTAAGTATGATATTTTTTTTTTTTTTAGATCGATGTGAAATTTGTAGGATCGAACTTGAGATTTTTCTAAAAAACAATAAAAATATCCCTTCATTTTCTAAAAAATAATAAGTCTTTCAAAATAATTATCTATATTTCAAAATAAAAAGATTAGCACGAATATTTTTATACATAAATAAAATTTAACATGTTTGGCAGAAGATTTAGTTTTATTTTCTAATATTCTTCTTTTATGATTATTTTGGAAATAGTATTGTCACCGAAATATTGTTTGATTCCAAAAAATCTTGTCACCAAATTTTGTATCTTGCTATTAAATTCGATATTTTTCACCCAAATTTTTTGGGAAAAAATTTAATTATTTAAATAAAGTATTAAATTGTAAAATATAGATATGAATTTTCATAGTTTTAAAATATTTTTTCTTAGATAATATAGGAAAAAATTAGCGGGAGAATTAGATTTTTGTATGTATGAATTCAAATTTTGTTGAGGGAGAATTTAAGATGTCAGCTTTGCATGGTGGAATTGAGTTTTTTTTTTTAATTCCACTTAGAACGTATTTTTACCATTTGATTTTTTATTTTTATTTTTTGTATTATAAGACATTGATTAGTTTTTTCTACACAAACCTTCGCATAATATTGCATTTTAACAATGACATCACTTTGGTCAAATATTACTATTAGGTTTGTAATGTGTGATTCTATCTTTAAAATTAAAGTTGTTCGTTTGATGAAGTTGGACATGGTAATGATATTGAGAGATTTACAAATTTGAGTTTTACAAGTTGTGAATTTAATTGTATTTCAAAATATTTTTTGATAATTTATTAATACATATTGATAATTTTTTAGTTGCTACATTACATATTGATATTGTTTTTTAAATGTTGCATTTTTATGAATTATATATAATTAATATATTTATGCAGGGTACGAAAAATCATATTTTTATTCCTAGAAATCTTATATCTATGTATTAATACATATTAATTAAATGTTGTTTAAATATTTTTTTCCCACATAATTTTCAAATTTCAACGGGGACATCTGTGTGATGAGGACCGAAAATTTGGCGGGTTGCAAAACTCCTAACCCAAGCCACTAATTGTTTGGTGTGGGTTTAGGCGGGCAGCCCAATTTTAATTTTTTAATATATTTTAAAATTTTAAATTTTTAAAAATGTAATTTGAAAGTTCTAATGCATAAAATTTATCGGAATCAAATGTAATCAAACAATTTATCTTCATAGTTATCATTATAGAAATATTAAAATAATATGTTACAAATAAAGTTCATAATTCATTAATAAAAAAATAAACTCCTACAAATTGAAATTCACAATATATTAACCATAATAATTTATAAAAATAATCTTCTACAATATAAATTCATCATCTATAAAGATAAATTTTACAAGATAGTCCTAAAAATAATATTATAATGGTTAAGAATGTACAAAATAATGGAAAATAAATTTGGAGGTGAGCCGGCCCGACAAAGCCCACCCCTAACCTACCAAAACTCGCGCACCAAACAAGCCAGCCCATTAAGACCCGCCTTTAAACGGTCTAAAGAATATTTCACCCAACTCTCAATTTATGTTGTAAGGTGTGAGTCAGCCCAACGGGTCCAATTAACTTTGATAACTCTAAAGGTTGATGTGTGTATAATATATCTCAGAAATATTGACCAAAAGTCAGGGTTGTGTAGTTGAACCAGATTGGTAGTTACAAAACTTGAAAATCATATTGTAAAAGCTGAGATCATTTTTGAAATAAATATTGGAAGTAAGGTATATGCATCCCAGAATGATCATGACTAATTCAGCGGATACTTTGTCGTTTAGGATTTAAAGGAGATTATTTTTTATTCTTTTGTGTTTCATGACTTTAACCGAAAATACTAGCTTTTACTAGTAGCTTCCCCGCAAGAGTACGGGTTCACTGTAGTATTGGCAAGTATAGGGACCAAGTATTATCGAACCCAAGGGAAGGAACGTATGTGACTTGCAGCGATGTTACTAACTTCTACTAGTCGTTTACCCGCAAGCGGACGGGTTCACTGTAGTAAGAGTAAGTATAATGGCCAAGTATTATCGAACCCACGGGATAGTGTATATGCAAATAGATCCCTGAAGATCCACGCGTCGTAGTTAATATGAGTGAAATGTTTTTGGATTTTTTTGGAAAAATAAATTAAAGACTGAAATAAACTAAGTAAACTTAAATACTAAAGAAAGCAAATTAACTAAGGGTTGTGTTCTAATGAGAGATGTGATGCTCAGGATAGGAATCTCTACGTATACTAACGGAGCAGGTACATAATCAGAATAACTGTGACAAACAAGAATTAACCTAAGTCTAAGAATGCAAGGTGAAAGCTCAAGATTCTAAACCCTAATACTTTACCCTAACACTCGACTCCACTAATCTACTAACAAGTTAATGGATTGTGCTCAATTAATGAGACCCTAATTTAACTAAGGTGATGCGGTCGTCCTCCTTCGCTAAACCGGTAGATTAATTAACCTTTCCTAAACCTTCTCGTTAAGACTACTAATTGTTATTGAGTGATGCGGTCGTCCTCTCTCTAACACTTTCGTACTAAATTCAAAGGTAAAGTTCAGATTAATTATAAGAATTCATTAACCAAGAGAATTAAAACCTAACGTCACGAGTTACCCTAATTACGTACCCACATCCTACTTCTACGAGTTCATCCTACCCTAAGCATGCAAGGGTTTTAGCTAGACATGGTTTTAACAAACATAAAAGCAAACCAAGAAACGACGAACATAAACATAATGAATTGAAGAACGAAAATATGAAACATGAACTAGGGTTTAAAAAGAAAATAAATACTAAGAACTGAAATTTAATTAACTAAAACGAAGTTTCAAAGCGTTAAAAGTAATCGAGCTAATTAAAAGAAACTAAGAAAGAAAAGAAACTAAGAATTCGTATGCAAAACCTCAACAAAACGTAAAATAAAGCTTGCTCCTCTCCTTTCTCTCCAAAAACTAAGTCTAAAATTATTTCTAAAGTTCGGGGATTCTTCAAAACGTGTTTGGAAGAGGTATATATATAGGCACGGATCGAAACGGGAGTTAATGGGCCGAAAATACACATCCGGAGGCAAAAATCCAAAGTTGCTCGAGCAAAACGCTCGAGCGGTCCCGCTCGAGTAGTGTAGCTCGAATGACACAATCGCTCGAGCGGTTCCGCTCGAGCCGGTCGTGCGCTGAAACTGCATTGTATGTTTTGGGCGCTCGAGCAATTCGCTCGAGCGGTGGCGCTCGAGCTGCTCGAGCGCAAGAAAAGTTCTGTAAGCTTAGGCGCTCGAGCAATGCGCTCGAGCGATGGCGCTCGACCTAGTCACTCGAGTGACTTCCAACTCATCCAACTAATACTTTTCCTCGTCCGCACTAATACCAATCGTATTTCTTCAATATCTTCTCATCCGGGCATCCGTTTGAGTCGATTCAAAGTCTTACGAACTCCCTTTTTCGTCCTCTATTCACCTATTAGCATCAAAGAGACAAATTCATCAATGTGTAGAAATAATGCTCAATTGACTCTAAATACTCGATAAACTCGACCAAGATTGGGGTATTTCAAGCTACGAATCATGACAATTTCACGCCTAATCAACCCCCCCAAGCTTACCATATTGCTTGTCCCCAAGCAATGAAATAATAAGTCAAGTGAAATTGTTAGGGATGAGTCAAAGTATCCAATCATGCAAGTACACAAATTCGAGCTTCAAAGATGCACCACAAGTAAACTCACTCACCTTCCTTTATCATACTCATGCAACAACGACAAGAAACACCAAGATCAAGCATGGATGTGCACTCAACGTTGTGTTTCGCTCCCTCTCAAGTATATAACGATGATTAAGGGACTCACTCATTCAATCAATCACACATATTGGCAGTCATAGGCTTGTAAGTGCTCTTAACTTCGACCATACTCTAGAAATCAATGCCGAATCAAAAAGGATTTTTCTCAAGGTTGTAATGTCGGCTCTTTGGACAGGTGGGATAACAATATGGGTAAGTGACTTAAGTGAATGGAGAATAGAAAATCAAACTTTGGCACTTCGAGATTAGGAACAGACTACTTCAAACATATTCAATCAACACTCTTTCAATTCCACTTCTCTCAACACTTCAATCTTTTCTTTCTCACTCTTTTCACCTTTTTTTTCTCAATCACTTTTTTTTTTCGTTTTTCGCACAACACATGAGCTCATTTTTTCTTTTGCTCATTCTCTATTTTTTTCTCTTTTTCCCACATCTCAAATCTCATTCACACCCTTATTTTATCACCACTCAACCATCATAATTCCTTGTCTCAACTCAACTCAATCCCTTCAACATTCACACTTTTCCTATTCTCCACTCAAATTGGACAAAAAGGCTTAGGAATTGGAATAGTGTTCATATGTGCTAACAAATAAAATAGGCTTTAGGCTCAAATGGGCTAACAAGGGATTAAATGTCATTGGTAAGGAAAATTTTGGCTAAGTGACTCAATAAAAACAAAGATGGCCTAAGATCACATTCGGCATATATAACTGGACACAATCAAGAAGCAAGAGCACACACAAGTTCTAGCATCCTCTAAGGTGACGATCCACTCACAAACGAAGAGATTAAATCATGCATTTAAATCTCGTAAGGCTCAACTCTCACGGTTTTCACATCCATGCTAGTCTAGTGCACTCTCACTCTCATCACACAAGTACTCAAAAGAAAAATTCACAAGCATACAAGTTCTTTCTCAAATCAGCTCAAACTCAAACACTCACACAAAAGAATTTCTAACTCACCCTTATAACTCACTCTACTCATCAAATCATACTCAAAGATAGCAATCAATAAGCATAAGATGATTGATAGGCATGAAATATGCAATAGCGAGTCAAAATAAAATCACCCCAAGGAGTATCTCAACAATCTAATAATCAATCAAACTCAACTCAAAGATAAGGGCGTGCATGCATGTGCAATGTAACAAGAAACATAAAAATCTCCACCCCCCCAAACTTCGACCTTGCTAGAGGTCTAAGTTTGGGTTGTGGGTTACCTCAACCAAATAATTCCTTTTCTCTCAATAGCTTTGCACACTCCCTTGTCTCAAGTTGGTTCCTTCAATCTGAATAACTCCATGATACCTCTACTCCTTTAGAGTCAAGCCTACAAGCAACTTACTCAAATATGAGGTTAAACATACGACTCAACAACATCCTCACAACATAAACGGAAAATAACTAAAAACACTCAAAAGCAAACAAAAAAAAATGGGTTGCCTCCCATTCAGCGCTATTTTTAAGGTCCTCATGCCGGACCAAGCTCAAAGGAGCTTATGGGACATCATACTCAAATTTACCTCCCTCACTCTCATAAGAGTGGTGTTTGCATTCTTTTCCTTGATGTCCCTCCATCATGAGCTTTTTTGCTTTCCTCTCATCCCCAAGTGTTATGGGTCTCAACTCCTTCTTACCTTTATCTGGAGGAGTCTTACCAAACAAGTTCTTGAATTTTGACTTCTTCTTCTCAACTCCTCCTTTTCCCTCTAACTGGACCACGTCCACTTTTTTCACCTCTTCATCCTTCAACTTCTTCATTTTATCCCTATCAACAGAATCGAGATCATAATGCTCATGGGTTAAATAATCAAGGGAAGGACTAACCAAATCATGAATATGAGAAGGATTAGGGATAGGAGGTGTGTCTTCAACACGAGGATCAATGGCATCCATGCAATACAAACTCTCGTCCTCCTTCGGGTGCTTCATGGCTTCATATAGGGAGATCTTCACTTCTTGATCATCAACCTTCAATGTAATCTTCCCATTGGCCACGTCTAGCACCATCCCCGCCGTAGCTAAGAACGGTCTTCCCAAGATTAGGGGCACGTGCTCATCTTCCTCCATCTCTAGCACTACAAAGTCGGCTGGAAAAATGTGATCTCCAACTCTCACTAGGACGTCTTCAACCACACCTTGAGGTCTCGTGATAGACCGATCGGCAAGTTGGAGCATCATCATTGTGGGTTGAAGTTCGACACCTTCCAACTTCTTGAAAAGCGACAGTGGCATCAAATTAATGCTCGCCCCGAGGTCGCACAATGCTCCCTTCTTGATCCCGTTCCCAATATCACATAGGATTGTGAAGCTCCCGGGATCCTTCAGCTTCGGTGGGAGTGCCTTGTGCACTAATGCACTCACCTCGTGGTTCAGCTGCACCAACTTCGGCTCATCCACTCGCCGTCTTTTCGCGATCAAGTCCTTTAAAAACTTCGCATAGTGCGGCATCTGTTCCAAAGCATCATAAAAAGGAATATTAATATGCAATTGTTTAAAAATATCAAGGAACTTAGCGAATTTCTCATCAAGCGTTTTCTTCATAAAGCGTTGTGGATACGGGACGGGTATCACAGATTTGGGTACCCCCCATTCATCTCGCTCGGTCACTTTCACTTTCTCCCTTGCTTCCTTTGCCTTCTTCCACTTAGGAACTCTCTCAACCTCCTCACTTTCCTTGCCCTTCTGGGACTCATCCATATCTTCATGCTTCTCAATCCCTTCACTTTCAATCCCCTTCTCAACTTGGGGCGTCTCAGAATCAGCAGGCATCTGAGGCCCTTCATAGTTGGTTCCACTTCTTAACTGGATAGCCTTGCAATGCTCCTTCGGGTTCCCCTCCGGCATTCTATTCACTGACTTTGCAATCTGGCTCATCTGGAACTCTAAAGAAGTGAACCTTCGATTGTTCTCTTGTTGAGTTCTAGTCCACTCAACGTTCATCTTCTGGAGCTCTTGATCACGATGATCACCCTTCTTATGCAACTCCTTCACATCGTACTCCAAGGATGACAATCTCTTGCTCCCTTCCTCCACCTTCTGAAGGATCGCTCTCAATATCTCCTCGGTTGATGCACCGCCTTCTCCACCCGGAGGCTTTGAACCTGGATCAACACCTGCAGGAACAGAAATACCAACTTTTGGGTTAGCATAAGAAAAGTTCTCATTCTTCCTCCATGTGTTTTGAGGAGGCTGCTGGCCTCCTTGAACTCCTTGTGTGTTCCTCCATTGATTTTGAAGTGGCTGAGGGCCTGGAGGTACAAATGGTTGGCCATAAGAAGGTCTTCCATACTGATTTCCACCTTGGTAGCCATGCTGATTGTAATACGGACCTCCCATGTAATTGGCTACCTCTTGCTGTCCACTGGGCTGGTCTACTCTCTCATTCTCTACTGCATGCTCTCCACCCAAACTCTTTCCCAACTCGAGGTTGTTGATCTTTTCCATCATGGCCATCAGCAGCCTTCTTGTTCCTTCTCCCTCTTCAACATGATGCACTCTCTGAAAATCTGCATCTACACCCCAAGCACCGGCATTCGTGACAATGTTGTCCACGATCTCCCTACACCTCTCTATGCCTTGATTCAGGAATGCTCCGCCCGCACAGGCGTCTAAATGGTCTTGCCCCGCCTTGTTGGCACCACTATAGAAGAATACCATAATGTCTCCCTCGTTGTACCCGTGCTGCGGGCACTCAATCAACATGTTTGAGTATCTCTCCCACGCTTGGCGTAAATCTTCTCCAGACTTCTGGCGAAAGGACGAGATCTCAATTCTAGCCTTGATCGTCCTAGATGGAGGGTAGAATCGCTTGAGGAACAGACGCTCGAGCTCGGCCCAAGTGGTAATACCTCCCCGCGGGAGCGTATTATCGTACCACTCCTTAGCTATTCCCGTAAATGAGAATGGGAACAGCCTAAGCCTCTTGGCATCTTCAGACATGCCATTGTAATTGAAGGTTGAGGTTATCATGAGAAAACTCCTCAGGTGAGTGTGAGGATTCTCCTTCCCGATCACCCCCTTGAACTGATTCTCGGTGAGCAGCTTTAAAATCCCCGGGGATATCGAGAAGTTGTTTGCCTCAACAGGAGGCAAAGCCACTCCATCATAGTACCATTGTGGCTGCGCTGCAAACCTCCCTCGAATAGCCATATTGTGATCTACGTTCTGAGGAACGTGTTGAGGATTAGTAGCTGGTACGGGCACTTGTTGGGGTGGTGGTTGGTAAACAGGTGGTTGGTTGTAGACAGGAGGTGGATGATATGGATATGGTGGGTAAGGATAAGGTGGGTATGGGTAATGTTGGTATACTGGGTTGTTAAAAGGGTTATTTGGGTTTTGTGGGTAAGCAGGGTTGTTATGAGGATTATGGACAAGGTTCTGAGCTGGATTCCCTACGTTTCGTGTATCCGGGTTTAGGCTCTGGCTATCCCCTAATGGAATTTGATTCTGGCTACCACTAACTCCAGTGCCTTCAACTCGGTCTACTGCCTGATTGAAATCGTTGGCAGCATCGTCCAACTCATTATTGATATCCATTGGTTCCTTTCCTAAGTCGGCAGCGTTCATCCTTCTCAAGAAGGCTCGGTTCCTTCTGGCTATTGTCTCAGGGTCCAACGGTATTCTCTCTTCGCTCGTATTGCCTTGTGAGCGTGTTTTCATAAACCTGACACACTAGCAGAAGGGTCAAAACGCAACTGCCGATTGAATACAAATAAAAAATAAAAACAGAAAATAAATCACCCACTACTAACTACTAAGCTATCTACAAGTCCTATTCAAAAGCATACAACGCCATCCCCGGCAATGGCGCCATTGACTTGCAGCGATGTTACTAACTTCTACTAGTCGCTTATCCGCAAGCGGACGGGTTCACTGTAGTAAGAGTAAGTATAATGGCCAAGTATTATCGAACCCACGGGATAGTGTATATGCGAATAGATCCCTGAAGATCCACACGTCGTAGTTAATATGAGTGAAATGTTTTTGGATTTTTTTGGAAAAATAAATTAAAGACTGAAATAAACTAAGTAAACTTAAATACTAAAGAAAGCAAATTAACTAAGGGTTGTGTTCTAATGAGAGATGTGATGCTCAGGATAGGAATCCCTACGTATACTAACGGAGCAGGTACATAATCAGAATAACTGTGACAAACAAGAATTAACCTAAGTCTAAGAATGCAAGGTGAAAGCTCAAGATTCTAAACCCTAATACTTTACCCTAACACTCGACTCCACTAATCTACTAACAAGTTAATGGATTGTGCTCAATTAATGAGACCCTAATTTAACTAAGGTGATGCGGTCGTCCTCCTTCGCTAAACCGGTAGATGAATTAACCTTTCCTAAACCTTCTCGTTAAGACTACTAATTGTTATTGAGTGATGCGGTTGTCCTCTCTCTAACACTTTCGTACTAAATTCAAAGGTAAAGTTCAGATTAATTATAAGAATTCATTAACCAAGAGAATTAAAACCTAATGTCACGAGTTACCCTAATTACGTACCCACATCCTACTTCTACGAGTTCATCCTACCCTAAGCATGCAAGGGTTTTAGCTAGACATGGTTTTAACAAACATAAAAGCAAACCAAGAAACGACGAACATAAACATAATGAATTGAAGAACGAAAATATGAAACATGAACTAGGGTTTAAAAAGAAAATAAATACTAAGAACTGAAATTTAATTAACTAAAACGAAGTTTCAAAGCGTTAAAAGTAATCGAGCTAATTAAAAGAAACTAAGAAAGAAAAGAAACTAAGAATTCGTATGCAAAACCTCAACAAAACGTAAAATAAAGCTTGCTCCTCTCCTTTCTCTCCAAAAACTAAGTCTAAAATTATTTCTAAAGTTCGGGGATTCTTCAAAACGTGTTTGGAAGAGGTATATATATAGGCACGGGTCGAAACGGGAGTTAATGGGCCGAAAATACGCATCCGGAGGCAAAAATCCGAAGTTGCTCGAGCAAAACGCTCGAGCGGTCCCGCTCGAGTAGTGTAGCTCAAATGACACAATCGCTCGAGCGGTTCCGCTCGAGCCGGTCGTGCGCTGAAACTGCACTGTATGTTTTGGGCGCTCGAGCAATTCGCTCGAGCGGTGGCGCTCGAGCTGCTCGAGCGCAAGAAAAGTTCTGTAAGCTTAGGCGCTCGAGCAATGCGCTCGAGCGATGGCGCTCGACCTAGTCACTCGAGTGACTTCCAACTCATCCAACTAATACTTTTCCTCGTCCGCACTAATACCAATCGTATTTCTTCAATATCTTCTCATCCGGGCATCCGTTTGAGTCGATTCAAAGTCTTACGAACTCCGTTTTTTGTCCTCTATTCACCTATTAGCATCAAAGAGACAAATTCATCAATGTGTAGAAATAATGCTCAATTGACTCTAAATACTCGATAAACTCGACCAAGATTGGGGTATTTCAAGCTACAAATCATGACAATTTCATGCCTAATCAGTATGCGAATAGATCCCTGAAGATCTACGCGTTGTAGTTAATATGAGTGTGATGTTTTTGGGTTTTTGAAAATTAATAAAAAGAAACTAAATTACCCCTATGAATGCAAAAGGAAAATTAATCTAAGTAACTAAGCTGTGTTTTCAAATAGGTGATGTTGATGCTCAGGATAGGAATCCCTACGTATACTAACGGAGCAGGTACATAATCAAAATAACCGTGACATGCAAGAAATAACCTAAGTAAAAGATCGTAAGATGAAAGCTCAAGATTCAAACCCTAATACTTTATCCTATCAATCGACTTCACTAATTCACTAACGAGTTAATAGATTGTGCTTAATTAAAGAGACCCTAATTTAACTAAGGTGATGTGGTCGTCCTCCCTAGATAAACCGATAGATTAATTAACCCTTTCTAAACCCTCTCATTAAGTCTACTAATTGTTAAAGACTGAAAAGATCGTCCTCTCCCTAACACTTTTTGAACGAAATTCAAAGGTAAAGTTAAGATTGATTTTAAGAATTCATTAATTAAGAGAATTAAAACTAAACATCACGAATTGCCCTAATTACATACCCACAACCTACTTCTACGAGTTCATCCTACCCCAAGCATGCAAGGGTTTTAGCTAGACATGGTTTTTACTTAAACAAAAACAATCGAAGAAGTAACGAACATGAACATAATGATTTTAACAAATAAATTATCAAACATAAACTAGGGTTTCAAGAAATCAATGCTAAGAACTGAATTTAAATTAAGAAAACGAAGTTTCAATGTATTCAAGAACAAAGATCTAAAGAAACGAAACTAAAAAGAAAAACCGTACTATGAATTCGTAAAGAAAACCTCGAAAAAGTAAATCTAAAGCTTGCCCGTCTCTTCTCCTCCAAAAACTAACTCTAAAAGCGATATGGTATGTTGTGGTGTCTGTGTAATCCTAAAAACGTGCTCGGGACGAGTATATATAAGCATCGGGCTGAATCGTGAACTCATGGGCCGAAAAAACGCATCCGGAGGCAAAAATAGGATAGTGCTCGAGCAAGCACACTCGAGCGATGACGCTCGAATTGTGTAGCTCGAATGGTGCAAGTGCTCGAGCGCCTCCGCTCGAGCTGGTCGAATGCCAAAATTTCTCTGCATATTGGGGCGCTCGAGCAACACGCTCGAGCGGTGGCGCTCAAGCTGCTCGAATGCGAGAAATCTTCTGTAAGTTTTAAGAGCTCGAGCAACACGCTCGAGCGCTAGTGCTCGAGTTGATCTATTCGAGTGACTCCAAAAGTGCTACAACTAATACTTTTCTTCTTCCGCACTAACACCAATCGTATTTCTTCGATATCTTCTCATCCGGGCATCCGTTTGAGTCGATTCAAAGTCCTACGAACTCCGTTTTTCGCCCTCGATTCACCTATGAGCATCAAAGAGATAAATTTATCAATGTATAGAAATAATACTCAATTGACTCTAAATACTCGACAAAATCAACCAAAATTGGGACATTTCTAACGACGAATCATGACAATTTCACGCCTAATCAACCCCCCTAAACTTACCATGTTGCTTGTCCTCAAGCAATGAAATAATAAGTCAAGTGAAATTGTTAGGAATGAGTCAAAGAATCAAATCATGCAAGTAAATGGACTCGAGTTTCTAAGATCAATCACACGTATACTCACTCACCTTCCACCATCATACTCATGCAACAACAACAAGAAATACCAAGATCAAACATGGATGTGCACTCAATGATGTGTTTCACTCCCTTACAAGTGTGTATCAATGATAAGGGACTCACTCAAACAATCAATCACATATATCGGCAGCCATAGGCTTGTAAACACTCTCCACTCCGACCATACTCTAGAAATCAATGCCGAATCAAAAAGGACTTTTCTCAAGGTTGTAATGTAGGCTCTTTGGACAGGTGGGATAACAATATGGGCAAGTAACTCAAGTGAATGGAGAATAGAAAGTTAAACTTTGGTACTTCGAGATTAGGAACAAAATACTTCAAACAATTTCAATCAACACACTTTCAATTCCAATACTCTCAACACTTCAATTTTTTTCTTTCTAACTCCTTTCACTTTTTTTTTAATCACTTCACTTTTTTTTTCTTTTCTCTTTTTCGCACAAACACATGAGCTCATTTTTTTCTTTTGCTCATTCTCATTTTTTTGTTCTTTCCCACAACTCAAAACTTCATCACACCTTCTTCTCATAATCACTCAAGCAATCACATTTTCCTTTTTCAACTCAAATCAATCCCTTCACAGTCACACTTTTCCTATTCTCCACTCAAATTGGGACAAAAAGGCTTAGGAACTTGGAATAGTGTTTAAATGTGCTAGCAAATGAAATAGGCTTAAGGCTCAACGGGGCTAACAAGGGACAAATATCAATGGTAAGGAAAAAATTTGGCTAAGTGAATCATTCAAAACAAAGATGACCTAAGATCACATTCGGCATATCAAACTAGACACAATCAAGAAGCAAGAGCACACACAAGTTCTAGCATCCTCTAAGGTAACGACTCACTCACAAACAAAGAGATTATTTCATGCATCAAAATCTCAAAAGGCTCAAATCTCACGGCTTTCACATCCATGCTAGTCCTAGTGAATTCTCACTCTAATCACATAAGTACTCAAAAAGAAAACTTGTAAGTATACTAGTTCTCTCTCAAATCAACTTTCACTCTCATACTCACACAATAAAATTTATAACTCAACTTCACAACTCACCAACTCATACTCACACTCAAAGGTAGCAATCAACAAGCATAAGATGATTGATAGGCATGAAATATGTAGTAGCACCTCAAAACATTATCAGCTCAAGGAGCATCTCAATGCTCAATATATAACCAAACTCAACTCAAAGTGAGGGTGTGCATCTGTGCAATGTCACCATTAAATAAATAAAAACTCCACCCCCCCCCAAACTTTGACCTTGTGAAGAGGTCTAAGTTTGGGGTTGTGGGTTACCTCATCCAAATAATTCATGTTTCCCAACAACGTGTCACACTCCTTGGTCTCGAGTTGGTCCCTTCAATCTGAATAACTTCATGGTACCTTTACTCCTTCGAGACAAGCCTACAAAATAAACTCTCAAGTACGAGGTTAAAACTTACGATTCAAAACAACACCCTAATAATATAAAATACTCAAAAGCAAATAAAAATGAGTTGTCTCCCATTCAGCGGTATTTTTAAGGTCCTAATGCCGGACCGAGCTCAAAGGAGCTTATGGGACATGATACTCAAAATTACCTCTCTTACTCTCATAAGAGTGGTGGTTGAATTCCTTTCCTTGATCCCCCTCCATCATGAGCTCCTTTGCTTCCTTCTCATCCCCAAGTGGCAGGGGTCTCAACTTCTTCCCACCTTTATCTGGAGGAGTCTTACTAAGCAATTTCTTGAGTTTGGACTTTTTCTTCTTAACTCCTCCTTTCCTCTCCAACTGGACCACGTCCTCACCTTTCACTTCTTCATCCTTCAACTTCTTCCCTTTATCCCTATTAAAATAATCAAGATCGTAATGCTCATGGGTTAACTCATCAAATGAAGGATTATCAAAATCATGAATATATGAAAGGTTAGAGATAGGAGGTGTGTCTTCAACACAAGGATCAATGGCATCCATGCAATAACTCTCATCCTCCTTCGGGTGCTTCATAGCTTCATATGGGGAAATCTTCACTTCTTGATCATCAACTTTCAATGCGATCTTACCATTTGCCACATCTAACACCATCCCGACCGTAGCTAAGAAGGGTCTTCCCAAGATCAAAGGCACGTGCTCATCTTTCTCCATGTCGAGCACTACAAAGTCGGCTGGAAAAATGTGATCCCCAACTTTCACGAGGACGTCTTCAACTACACCTTGAGGTCGAGTAATAGACCGATCGGCTAGTTGAAGCGTCATCATTGTCGGCTGAAGTTCTCCACCCTCCAACTTCTTGAATAGTGACAAGGGCATAAGATTAATGCTCGCTCCAAGGTCGCACAACGCTCCCTTCTTAACTCCATTCCCGATATCACATAAGATCGTGAAACTCCCAGGATCCTTCAACTTCGGGGGAAGCGTTTTGTGCACTAATGCACTCACCTCATGGTTCAGCTGCCCAACTTGGGTTCATCTACTCGCCTCCTCTTTGCTATCAAGTCCTTCAAGAACTTGGCATAATTCGGCATCTGTTTCAAAGCATCATAAAAAGGAATGTTAATATGCAATTTCTTAAAAATATCAAGAAATTTAGCGAATTTCTCATCAAGCTTTTTCTTCATGAAGCATTGTGGATACGGGATGGGTATCACCGATTTGGGTACCCCCCATTCATCACGCTCGGTCTCTTTCACTTTCTCCTTTGCTTCCTTTGTCTTCTTCCACTTAGGAACTCTCTCAATCTTCTCAATCTCTTCCTCTTCAGGCTCTTTGCTCTCTATCTCAATTTCTCCCTCAACTGTCTCACCTCCATCTTTCTTATGTTCTTGCCCCTCCATCTCAATCTCTCCTTGGGGCGTCTCAGAATCAGCATGCATCTGAGGACCATCATAGTTGGTCCCACTTCTAAGATGGATCGCCTTGCAATGCTCTTTCGAGTTCCCCTCCGACATAGAAGGATATTTACCCGGCTCTCTTCCCAATGATTTTGCAATCTGGCTCATCTGGTACTCTAATAAAGTGAATTGTCGGTTGTTCTCTTGCTGAATTCGATTCAGCTCTACATCTCTCTTCTGGAGTTCTTGATCACGCTGATCACCTTTCTTATGCAACTCTTTAACATCATACTCCAAAAAGGACAATCTCTTGCTTCCTTCCTCCACCTTCTGAAGGATATCTCTCAACATCACTTCTGTTGAGGAACCGCCTTCTCCACCCGGGGGTTTTGAACCTGGATCAACACCTGGAGGAACTATAATTCCGGCCTTCGGATTGGCATATGAAAATTTTTCGTTCTTCCTCCATGTGTTCTGAGAAGGCTGTTGGCCTCCTTGATACCCTTGTGTGTTCCTCCATTGATTTTGAAGAGGTTGTGGACCTGGAGGCACAAATGGCTGGCCATAAGAAGGCCTTCCAAATTGATTGCCACCTTGTGAATACCCATTCTGATTGTAGTAAGGTCCTCCCATATAGTTGGCTACCTCTTGCTGAACTATGGGCTGATCCACTTTCTCATTCACTGCTACATTCCCTCCAACCAAATTTTGCCCAACCTCAATGTTACTTATCTTCTCCATCATAGCCATCAACAGCTTCCTCGTCCCTTCACTCTCCTCAATCTGATAAGCTCTCTGAAATTCAGGGTCCTCATTCCATGCCCCGGTATTTATGATAATATTGTCAACGATTTCTCTACGTTGTTCCTTGGTTCAGGAATGCTCCACTGGCACACGCATCAAGATTGGCTTGGCTAGCCTTGCTGGCTCCACTATAGAAGAAAGCCATGATATCTCCCTCATTGTACCCGTGCTGCGGGCACTCAATCAACATGTTAGAGTATCTTTCCCACGCCTGATGTAAGTCTTCTCCTTGCTTCTGGCGGAAGGAAGAGATCTCTATCCTTGCTCTAATAGTTCTAGATGGAGGGTAGAATCGCTCGAGGAACAGACGCTCGAGTTCGGCCCATGTGGTTACACCTCCCCGTGGGAGCGTGTTATCGTACCACTCCTTTGCTATTCCCGTTAAAGAGAATGGGAACAACCTCAGCTTCTTGGCATCTTCAGACATGCCGTTATAATTGAACGTGGATGTGATCATCAGAAAACTCCTCAGATGTGTATGAGGATTTTCCTTCCCAACCTCCCCCTTAAATTGATTCTCAGTAAGCAGCTTTAGAATTCCAGGGGAAATTGAGAAGTTGTTTGCCTCTACAGGGGGCAATGCCACTCCATCATAGTACCGTTGCGGTTGTGTCGCGAACCTTCCTCGAATAGCCATGTTCTGATCTGCGTTCTGAGGAACATGCTGAGGATTAGCAGGTGGTACGGGTACTTGTTGGGGTGGTGGTGGTTGATAGACTGGTGGTTGGTTGTAAATAGGAGGTAGAGGGTACGTGTATGGTGGATATGGGTAAGGATAAGGTAAGTTGTTTTGTGGGAAGTTGTTCTGTGGGTAAGCAGAGTTGTTTTGAGGATGTTGGACAAGGTTGTGAGCTGGATTGTTTATGTTCTGTGTACCCGAGTTTTGGCTCTGACTTTCCCCTAACGAAACTTGATTCTGACTCCCATTACCTCCAGTGCCCTCAACCCGGTCCACTACCTGATTAAACTCATTTGCAGCATCATCCAACTCATTACTAATGTCCATGTTCACGTTCTCGTTCTCTCCTCCGGCAGCGTTCATCCTTCTTAAGAAGGCTCGGTTTCTTCTTGCTATTGTCTCAGGATCTAGCTGTAGTCTCTCTTCGCTCGTATCACCTTGCGAGCGTGTTTTCATAAACCTGGAATACTAACAAAAGAATAAAAACACAACTGCCGAACACGTAAGAATAAAAACAGAAAAATAAAGCACTCACTACTAACTGTTAAGTTATCTACAAGTCATATTCAAAAGACATACGACGCCATCCCCGGCAACGGCGCCATAGACTTTAACCAAAAATACTAGCTTTTACTAGTAGCTTCCCCGCAAGAGTACTGGTTCACTGTAGTATTGGCAAGTATAGGGACCAAGTATTATCGAACCCAAGGGAAGGAATGTATGCGAATAGATCCCTGAAGATCTACGCGTTGTAGTTAATATGAGTGTGATGTTTTTGGGTTTTTGAAAATTAATTAAAAGAAACTAAATTACCCATACGAATGCAAAAGGAAAATTAATCTAGGTAACTAAGGTGTGTTTTCAAATAGGTGATGTTGATGCTCAGGATAGGAATCCCTGCGTATACTAACGGAGCAGGTACATATTTTAAGAATTTATTAATTAAGAGAATTAAAATTAAACGTCACGAATTACCCTAATTACATACCCACAAGCTACTTCTACGAGTTCATCCTACCCCAAGAATGCAAGGGTTTTAGCTAGACATGGTTTTTACGTAAACAAAAACAATCGAAGAAGTAACGAACATGAACATAATGATTTTAACAAATAAATTATCAAACATAAACTAGGGTTTCAAGAAATCAATGCTAGGAACTGAATTTAAATTAAGAAAATGAAGTTTCAATGTATTCAAGAACAAAGGTCTAAAGAAACGAAAATAAAAAGTAAAACCGTACTATGAATTCGTAAAGAAAACCTCAAAAAAGTAAATCTAAAGCTTGCTCGTCTCTTCTCCTCCAAAAACTAACTCTAAAAGCGATATGGTATGTTGTGGTGTTTGTGTAATCCTAAAAACATGCTCGGGACGAGTATATATAAGCATTGGGCCGAATCGTGAACTCATGTGCCGAAAAAATGCATCCGGAGGCAAAAATAGGATAGTGCTCGAGCGCCTCTACTCGAGCTGGTCGAATGCCGAAAATTCTCTGCATATTTTGGGGCGCTCGAGCTGCTCGAATGCGAGAAATCTTCTGTAAGTTTTAGGCGCTCGAGTAACGCGCTTGAGTAACACGCTCGAGCGCTAGTGCTCGAGTTGATCCACTCGAGTGACTCCAAAAGTGCTCCAACTAATACTTTTCTTCTTCCGCACTAACACCAATCATATTTCTTCGATATCTTCTCATCCGGGCATCCGTTTGAGTCGATTCAAAGTCCTATGAACTCCATTTTTTGCCCTCGATTCACCTATGAGCATCAAAGAGACAAATTCATCAATGCATAGAAATAATACTCAATTGACTCTAAATACTCGACAAAATCGACCAAAACTGGGACATTTCTAACGACGAATCATGACAATTTCACGCCTAATCATTTCACAATAACTATAAGTAAAAGTCAAGGTCAATAATTATGGGTGTGTATCTTTCCAAACCTATTTTTGCACATGGACAATTACATGGTATAGCTCCGAGAGTTAAAAGCAAAAGAAATTTTTTACCTTAATTTCAATGGAAGACAATGCAAGTATACAACAAATATGGGTTAATATCACTTTTGCTCACCAAACTTTACCCTAGATTCACTTTTGGTCACTAAGTTTCACTTGTCATCAAAATTGGTCACTAAACTATACTTTATTAATCATTTTTGGTCAGGGCGTCAGTTGACCGTTAGTCAACTAACAGAATAAGTTAGAGTTGGTATCAGTTTTGGTCATCAAGCTTTATCTCAATTTTAATTTTGTTCACTGTGTTTCACTAGTCATCAAAATTGGTCACTGAACTATACTCTTTTAATCATTTTTCATCAAGACGTCTGCAATTTTTTTTTTTATTTAGTAATGTTGGGACCCTGTAGATGGACCATGATCTCCCATTGGTATGATATTATCTGCTTTAGGTCGAGCCTGCAGAGATTTGTTTTTGGACTTCCCCAAAAGACCTCATAGTACCAATATGAATATTTGTTCATCTTTATTAACCCCATGATCCTTCCTTGGACCTTGTAAATTTGATTTAAGATATTGTTTTCACTCTGCAAATAAACAAGACCTAAAATTTAAAATTATTTTAAACAATAAATGTACAAACTTAAAAAAAAAATTACTTTAAAAGTTCCTAAGTTTAATAAATCAACTTACTATTTAAATTTTGATTAAATTTAGGTTTGATTTATAATTTCAATTACTTTTTAAATATATTTTTAGATAACTTTTATTTTAATAATTATTTTTATTAAAATCGAAATATATAAAATAACTTAATTTATTAAAGTTAGAAACTTTTAATAAAAAAATTCTTAAAGTTTGTATATTTATTGTTTAAAATATTTTTAAATTTTAGGTTTATTTATTTTTTGGGTGCAAATAATAACTAACATCGAATTTACATTGGTATGATGTCTTTTGGGGAAGTCTAAAAATGAATACATGCAGTCTCGGCCTAAAACGGACATTATTATACCAATGAAAGATTGTGGTCCATCCACAGAATCCCAACATTATTAAATTTAAAAAAAAAAAAATTCACCCTAAATAACTTATTTTATTAGTTATCTAACTATCAACTGATGTCTTTATGAAAATAATTAAAAATATATATTTTAGTGACCAATTTTGATGACCTATGAAATATAGTGACCAAAATTGAAATTGAGGTAAAATTTGGTGACCAAAACTGATATTAATCCTAACTTATTCCGTTAGTTGACTAATGGTCAACTGACGCCCTGACAAAAAATGATTAAAAAAGTATAGTTTAGTGACCAATTTTGATGACGAGTGAAACTCAGTGACCAAAACTGAAATTGGGGTAAAGTTTGGTGACCAAAAGTGATATTAACCCAACAAATATTGTCTACAGATAAGTTTTTAGAAATTTGTAATTTGAAATAATATTGTCTTATAGTATTTTGAGATTGATTGTTTGAATGTTTTAATATTTTTTAAATATATTTATTTATTCATATTTAGTAATTTCAGTGTTCGTTAAATTGTAATTAGAATTTTAATATTATACTAAAATTACTAGATATTTAAAACAAAAACATTATATTTTATTTTCAGTCCGCAAAATTTGTGGGAGATATTACTAGTATATATATATATATATATATATAGGAGTATTATATTGATATGTAATTATGTATTGTTCATTATCTCCGCAACTCAAATATATAATTGCAATATACATATTTAAAATTAATGGTAAAAAATTCATAATATAAATTTATTCATAGGAGATTTTGTGTTAAAATTATATTGATATCTTAAATTTAGTATTTTTTTTTTTGGGTGAAAAACTAAAGTTTTGATTAAATTGTATCTATAAAGAATATTTAATTTCTTTAATTGATTTAGATAATTCCTAATTTAACATACTACAATAAACATTTTCTTAATTCCACATTCCTTATGCATCCAAAATAGTTAATTTTTTGTCAACAAATATGCATTAAAACTTATAAAAATATATTTATAACATTAAACTTACACATCTCATGATATACCACTCGAGTTATTCTATTTTGGCTTGAGTTCATCGATATTCATTTCATCATATTTTTTTGGGTATATAAAATTTGTTACATTAAACAAGAAGTTATATACTATTGTATCATACATACCACGTTGTCTCAAGAGGGATCAAAATCATATTCTGTACAAGTCCCTTTTGTGCAGGATCCCGATCCTTAATCTAACGTCCTACTAGTCAAATAAATTAGCTAAAAACAAAGGCTAAACAACAGCCCCCAGTCAAACTATAAACAACTGAAAGAAAAACATTTGACTAAGGTTAAATACAGTCATATTTTTTTGTTGATATACTCCATCCAAAAGAACACTAAAAAGTATGCATTTTACAAAAGAAATTCTGAAAATGTTTAATCTAAGCAAATTAATTTTGCACCCCACTAAAAGACAACACGTGTACAAATATATATTAATATCAAATTAAATTTATTATTTTATTTTGAGAATTTAATTAAATTAATTTTTAAAATAAATAATTAAATTATTGATATCTAATATACACGGTACAAGCCTATCAAAATATATGAGTCTGCAGTGCCCACGTTTAGTAATAAATACAATTGACTTACTATACAAACGAGATCAAACTCACCCTATAAATATGGGTCTTCATTCATTCATTTTCCACACACAATCAAAAGTTCAAGAGCTTAAACAACTTTAGAATTCGCTGCAACTATACTTGAAGATTTAAAGCCTCTTTCATCAAATTTGAGGCATTATTGGTGGAAAGCGATCAGAAATGGTGTTTGATTCGAGATCAAGGTCCAAACCTTTCCCATCAAGTGTTTCTCCTCGAAGAAATACTATGAATCTTCAAAGGTGTTTTTTGGGCAAATCCACCACAAACAACATTCGATTCAGAATCGAGATCCAAAACTCCTCCGATCAAGCATTTCTCTGCAAAAAATACTTGAAAATTTGAATAATCTTCAAAGATGTTCTTTGCATAATTCTGAAGATTCAAAGAACCTTTTACATGCGTTCGTCCCGCCTTCGAAAGTGTTCATCCACCAATCTCCAAAAATCACATTTAATCCAAAACATTCCGCCCTTGGATTGACTTTATAAATCCAAATCCAACCTCAGACGAAAATCAAGATGAAGATTTTGCCCATAAATCATCCAAATCAAGGTCAAACCGAAAAGAAGAATCAGTGGAGCAAATTTAGAGTTTGGAACCCCCAAAGTTTCTCGGTTTAGTCCGAAAGAAATTAAAGTTTAAACATTTTTGTGTTTATTTATATTAATTTCACGAAATTTATTGTTATAGTTATATTTTTCGAATTTTTTTTTCCTAATATTTTTTTTGATGAAGTGTATTTACAAAATATAAAACTGTATATAACCTGGGCACAAATATTATTCCCTCCCAGCCATTCTTGTATGCCACAGCCCAACTTGTTAACTAAAAGCCCATCTATATGATACCTCTATATCTCGTAATATTATTGTCAAGCTCCTTTTTTATTTTGAGTTTCATTTTCCATTGTCCTCCAAAAAAAAAATATTAATAATAATAATTCCATGTACTTACCCGTCAACAAAAATAATAATTCCATGTACTTAAAAATACATAATCCTTATGACGACCTCTTACTCTAATCACACTAGATAAATTCTTTTTGCCGTCCAATGATGGAGGTAAAAATACATAAATTCTTGTATACATTCAAGTGCACAACATACACTTAGATTTTGAGTCTAATTTTAAATTTTCAAAGTTTATTAAGTAAATTGAGCTTTAAAAATTTAAAATTAATTTGAATCTTGACTCAAAATCTAAGTGTATGTTATGCACTTAAGTGCATATAAGAACTATTAGTAAAAATAAATGTTTTTCTAGCTATTTCACAGCTGGATATGAATGGACATAGCCAATAATAATGAAAAAAGTACTCCTTAATAATTAATGTTTTAGGATTTACTGATAAAACATAGAAGTGAAAAAGAAAAAGAAAAAGGAGAATAATGAAATATCATGAAGTTTAAATAGATAGATGATTTATCCTATGGAAATAAATAAGAATGAGAGACTTAATTAATAAGGGTAGGTTTTATAAGAAAATGGCTTATGATATGATTATATGAAATAATTTTAAAGTATTAAATATTTGATTAGGAGTATCGATAATCTCATTAAGGGTATCATTAATTTCGATTTTTTTTTACAACTACTATATAATACCATTGACCCAAATTAATAGTACTCCTGATGAAATTATCAATATTTTAAAATAATTTCATGATAAACTTATCATGAATTGATACTTTGCCAATTAATAATGGTATAAGCTATAAATTATGAGTTTAGGATTGTAGTTTCAATTGTAATATCAACTAAAATATCAATTGACATAGGGGTGAAATATGCAGGGGAAATTGCCGAAATGGTCCCATAAGAATTGGTCCTCATGAATTTGGTCATTTTTTAAGCGCAAATAGTCTCATACGATTTTTCCGTAAAAAAATAACTGATTAACGAGCATGAGGCCCACACGCCCATTAGTTTTCTGCCAAAAACTCGCGCGTATAATCTCCAACTTAAAAATAATTAATTTCCAACATCTTAAAACTTTACGAACTAAAGTTGCAGAATCGCCTCCATAATTGCATTTTACCTTGAAATGATTGTTAATACCAAAAGCTGTCTCATTTTCCTCCAAAAATCAAGTTGAAAAGGTTTTTTCATCCAGTATTCCATAGAAAACTGTAAAATATTTAACGGATGAAATATTTTCTGCTAAAAATGGGACCAAAAAAGAACATGAGACCAAATCTGTCAAGTATAAATTCTCATGGGACCATCCTTGCAATTTACCCGAAATATGCATGTTAATATAAGTGAAACGTGTAGTCAAATATAATTGAATTGTACAAATTAATATAATAAAAAATATTTCGACTAGAATTTAGTTGAACATGGTGAATGCAAGGATTTAAAATTAAGGTACTTAGGTGCATGTGTTACTTGAGTACCCTATAAGGCTATAACATGAGTAATGAAATCGGGGAATACATCATTAGCTGGGGAAGATTTTAGTTTCTCTCTGCAGCATTTTTTTCTTTTTTTTTGAAACGTCTGTAGTATTTAATTAATATCGTAACTTAATTGGCAACTTCTTAATGGGCTTGCGAATCCAAGATTTTACGAAGGACAAGATTATATACAGTCCTATTTTTTTGTTAATACACCTCACAAAAAAGTGTCCAAAAATACAAAAATAAAAAACACCAAATATATGAATTTTCGAAAAAAATGAACATTTTTTTGGATGGGGTGTATTCACGAAATATGGGACTGTATTTAATCTTGACCTTTTTGGAATATGTATAAAAAAATAATAGTCAGAAGCCAATAAGGATTCAAATCTACGAAGATTAATATATGCAATTGACATATGCATATATGCCTTGCCGAATTTGTATTAAAAATTATCCCATAACTTTTTAATTAAATAAATATAATTTAAAAATTAATGGGAAATTGTCTCTTAGGTACACAACTTTTAAAAAAATTACTCTAAGATAGTCAATTTTTCCCAACTTACCTGAGGTGCAAAATTATTGAATTTAAGTTATAGTAAAGTTGAACTTACGTATATTATTATTGTACTTTATACTGAAGAGTAATTAAAATTTTGAACTTTGTGCCTCCCAATAATATTTTGTTCAATTTTGTGCCTCCCAACAGCTCACCCAAAATTAATTTTACATCAGATTTAGACTCAGTTTCTCTAACAAGGTCCAATTTAGGTCTCAAATCGACTGGAAAAGGCGAAACAATGTTGTTTTTTTCTCATTGAGTGTCACATGACAAACAAAATTGAGAATTCCCGGCGATAAAACTAATATGACTGTCATTTATTTGTTAAAATTCTATATATATGATATTTAATAAAATTATAGAAGAACAAAAATCAAATGTAATTAGCACACTTGGTTGGGCGCCACATAAACTCTCTCGCCGGAAATCACCAATTCCAGACTTCAAAACAACATCGTGTTGACTTTTCGGACTGATATAGAACTAAAATTGGATATTGTCAGAGAAATTGAGATTAAATCTGATAAAAAAAAATTGATCAGCAAAGGGACTTTATTAAGAGGGTGTTTGGCTGAGCTTATAAGCTACTTAAAATATCTTATAAGTTGTTTAAGAGCTTATAAGTACTTCTAATATGTTTGGCAAAATAAAATGTTTAACAGCTTATAAGATCATAAAATAAGCTACTAACATCTTATAAGCCGTACAAAAATAAGTTGGGATTTCCCAACTTATTTTCCTAACCACCTCCACCACAACCACCCACCTCACCCTGAAACCACCCCAACCCTCCCCAACCCCTACCTTAACATAAAAAATAGAAAAAAATAATTTTTATAAATTTAAAATATATTTGTTATAAGTTATCAAAGATCTTATACGTTGTATTAGCCAAACACTTTAGTAACTTATAAGCTACTTAAAAATTACATCTTATAACCTTTTAAAATAACTTATAAGATGTTAGAGCTTATAAGATGTTTCAAATAAGCTTAGTCAAACACCCTCTAATACTCAATAGAAAGGTATAAGACATACCCCCTCTACAGTGGATTACAACATGGAATTCAAAGATAACTCACACCTCCAGCAGCTAATTTACTATCTTATGCCAAGTTTCAAGCTCCTAGACCAATCTCTAAAGCAAACTCTACTTACGATCACGTTTACAAAACACATCCAACTCCACACTCTATTTTTAAGCTCTAGAATAATTTCATCCTCGGTTACTTGTAGATTTTTAAAAATCATAACATTCCTAGCCTTCCATATATAACAACCATACCAAACAAACTCATATACATCTTAACAACATTTTCTCCTTTAGTCCTATAATGAGCTTACAAAAATGCATGATATTAGTGGAAGGCTTTGACGAGAACACCGTCATCACCCCTACTCGCTCACAGCATTTCATCCACATATTATAGGAAAAATTACATTAAAAAAGCACGTGTCTAACCATTTCTTCCTTCTCATTGCAAAAGGCACACTTGAATGTGATAAATTTTGATAAAATATTAATTTTTAGACTAAATTTATTTTATCAGAAAGTTATAAGACGATTTGTAGTTTAAAGTATATTCTTGTCCAATATGAACACTTAAATGTTGATCGGCAATGTGGCAAAATTAAATAAAAGAGATAAGAGAAGCATTAGTCTCTTATTAAATGATGTTCACAATGTAATCCAACAGGGAGTATAAGGTAAAATAAAACATAATAGACGGAACTCGATATTTGGTTGGTAAAATTGAATTTCATTATCCAACTAAAACTTTTGTGTTATTTTGTTGACGTGAATTATTTGTAGTGTTCTTTTTTTTCTTTTTTATTTTTTGAATTATTTGTAAGGGTTAATTTCATATAAATTCACAATCTTTATGTTTAGTATCAATTTAATCACGAACTTTTAGATTTTTGTATAAAAACTCAACCTTTGACATTGTTGCAATTTAATACACATTTTTTTTCTTCCAGCCAGCAACCGATGATGTGGCTCGCCGGAACGTGTGTCATCTTGCCACGTAGGATTACACATGTTTACTTTATTTATTTTTTAAATCCACATCACAAGTAACACTTACAATTTAAATAACATCTTTCTACTTAAAATTAAAATAACAACCAAATAAATTGAACAACAATCAACATAAATTATATGTAATAAATCTCTTTACGTTCTTAGTTTTTGAGATTTATTTGGTTGCTATTTTAATTTTAAGTAGAAATATATTATTTAAATGGTAAGTGTTACTTATGATATGAATTTAAAATATAAATAAAATAAACATGTATAATCCTACGTGGCAAGATGACACGCGCTCCGGCGAGCCCCGTCATTGATTGCCTGCCGAAAGAAAAAAATGTGTATTAAATTGCAACAATGTCAAAGGTTTGATTTTTTTACAAAAATCTAAAAGTTTGTGATTAAATTGATACTAAGCATAAAGGTCGTGAATTTATATGAAATTAACCCTATTTGTAATGTTCATAGTAGCGTAGCCGATATATTCCTAAGATATCATGTGTCGTAAATAATTAAAGTTCTTCTCTCATGCCAAAATTGTATATAGTTGGAAAAAAACTATTATACTTATAGTAAATGAATGTAACTTTGCTGTAATGAAAAAATAATGCAATATATATTCGTAAAATTATTAATGGACCACCCATCGTAAGTAACCGATCCTAGCGGAGTTGAATTAAATTTTAAAGTGTTTATTTCTGATTTGTAAGCAAGCTCAAATTTATATATACACGAGCTCTTTCAAGTTTATTCAAACTATACGAGTCTAAACAAGCTTGATAATTATGAATCTTAAATTAGAATTCATCCATTAAGTATAAACATTAAACTATATGTTCCACAAATCATATATACTTACTAAATTTTATTATTTCATTTAATTATATAAGTTAAATTACATATTTTAATATATATCATAAATATTAAGCACAAAATGTAAATTAATTATTCATCACCTTCCGTCCAATTTTACTAGTCCTATTTCTTAATTTGTTATTTTTTGTCATATATTGGAAGCTATTATGAGTTATTGTGAGGTTAATTTTTTAATAAAGTGATTGTTTATGAAAAATGTGATTCTTACATTTTCCATAAACAATCATTTTATATTTATAAATAGGTCTCACAATATTCATAACATCCTCCAATATATAACAAAAAAAAAAGGACTAGTAAAATTGAAAAGTGAGAGTTTATTGACGAATTTGTGCCTGAACTAACAAATTAAAATTTTACTAAATTTATTTATATTAATAAATTTTGTTAATCGAGTTCAAATAATTTTTTAAGAGTCGAATTTAAAATAGTATTTTCTCAGTTCTAAAGGAATTTGTACACTTTTCTTATTTGGATTTAATTTGCGTGCACATTAATAAAAATATACACATATTTATTTATATGTCATTATTTTACTCTATTTTTTAAATCAACATGCAATCTCAATTGTGCAAAATTTATTAGAGCGAAGAGAGTAATAAATATTTTTCGAGCCCGAATTTAAAATAGTTTAATTTGCAGATACTACATGATTTAATTACTTCCCTAAGTTTATTGAGGGAACCACCCAATGTAATCTTTGCCTTAATGGAAAGATCAGTGTCAAATAAGCTGGTTTTGTCGTGGCTTGACGGTGATAGTGAGTGGTCATCAATTCATATTTGATGGATTGAATTTTGCCAAATAAAGTAACAGATACAGTGGTTGTTGTTAGGTATATATTTTATTCTGAATTCAGACCCCCATTTTTATTTTTATATCTTAATAAAATCACCCATATTTTATTATAATAAAAGAAATTAAAAAAAAAAAAACCCCCACCTGGCCCATACCAATTTACTCACGTGAATCATTTTCAACCATGCATCTCTCGTTACTTTCACTTCATAAATCATAATGCAGACACTTGTAAATAAATATATTATTATCGAATAATATTATATAGATATTGCATTCTAGAGAATGGAAGAATTATTTGACAAGAAAATACGAATTCTCATTTTATGTCATTAGTATCCATTTATATACTTAAGGTATATGTAAAATAGGTGACGCATATTATATTTATCTTTCTTTGTATATAACATTTTAGATAATATTACTTATAGAATGTACGTGGTTAATTTTAGTCAGGCATGCATATTTTTACGTTTTCAATTTTTGTTTTTTGCCAAAATTTTTGGCTGGAAAGTTTATTTTCCAATGAGCCAGAGATTGTGTTCTATTGTTACTTCCAATTTTTCAATATGATAACTACAATTTTGAGAATTTTGTTTTTATAAAAGAATCACTCAATTTGACAGAATAACATAAAAAATTATCAAATTGATTTGGGAAAAATTGAATTATTTGGCGAAAATGATCAAAGTTGATTCCAAATAAAATTGATTTTTAAAAAATCCAAATAGAAAATTACAAAATAAAATTGTAGTTCTCAAAAGTTAATGAATGATGTGTGATGTTATCTCTATTTCATCAAGTGAAATATGACTAAGTACTGTCAAGACATCTGATCCATGGATTCTTAAAAAATAATCAGTATACAGTATTGAATACGTGGGAATACGGGTACGGGTGTGGTGCGATTCACGTTGGATTTTCACCCGATACGCCACGTGGCGTATCCGACATTTTTTTTAATTTTTTAATTTTTTAATTTAGATACGTGTACCCCCTCCAAGAATATGCGCAGGATACGTAGGGATACGCGAATCGAATAAATATTGCAAAATTTATTACTCCCTCTGTTCCACAAGTGTTTGCACATAGATTGGGCACAACTTTTAAGACAAAAGTGTAATGAGTAGTGTTTTGTGGGGTATAAAGTGAAGAAAGTGGTTGAATTGAGTGTATTGTGGGCCCGAAAGGTAAAAAGTAATGACAATTTCTGTAAATATGTGAATATTGTGAGGGTGAAGTTTATAAAAATGTTTCCTTTTATGGGTGTGTAAACAATTGTGGGACAAACGAATAAGGAAATTGTGCAAACAATAATAGGACGGATGGAGTAATTTTTTGTATTTTTTTTTTTTTTGTAATTATATTAAAACTTAACATTAAAATGTAAATAATTAAATATATTAGTCAACAAAAAATCAAATAATACATCATTCAACCAAGTATTTAAGTTTCTTAATTCTTATATAATTAAATGATTTGAGAAATTTCTAGGATATATATATATATATATATATACACATATATATATATATATATAATTTTCCAGTAATTATTCAATTTTCTAGAGATAATAGTGATGATGCGGCCGACAAGTCATAATGATAATGATGTTAATGTGAGTTGACCTTTGTGGAAATATGTAGATTGAAGCTTTTATAATGACTTATGTAAATTAATGATATTTAATTTTTAATTGTTGCATATTTAGATCAAATTTCTCTATATTTTTAATTTATTACATGTATTATATATAATAAAATAAATATAAATATAAATAGACATATCCTTGCCGAATCGTATCCTAATTTTTTTGAAAAACTTCATATCCCCTCACCCGTATCGCATGCTCCTACACCCATGCAACATAGATTAAGACTAAATTTTTTGAAAAACTTCTTCTTCCTCCTTCTTCTTTCTCTTCTTCTTCTTCTTCCTCCACCTCCTCCTCCTCTTCCTCTTCTTCTTCCTCTTCCTCTTCCTCCTCTTCTTCTTCCTATTCCTCTTCCTCCTCTTCTTCTTCTTCCTCTTCCTCTTCCTCCTCTTCTTCCTCTTCCTCTTCCTCCTCTTCTTCCCCGAGATTGACACCTTCTTCAAGGACCACTGTTTGAGCTTCTTGGACCTCAGTTTGAAATGCATTTTCAGGTTGTGCAATGTCTTCTTTGGATGAATTAGAAAGTTCCACCAAAGACCGAGCCTTGACTTTGCAAACTGTCTTTAAGTGTGGTCTACCTGAATCTGGGCATTTGCAATAATATACATGAGACGCTTGAGTTGCAAAGACGTAGGGTTCGTATGCGGCAGCGTACTTCCAGTTGACATGAATATCAACAATCTTGTGGTTTGGGTCGACTCTTTTTCCTACAGGCCCTGGATTAAACTACTCACACAAGAACAAAACTATTTTCCTCGATGGCCACCCCGGATATTCTATTTCAATCACTTCCTGCAACACTCCGAAGTAATCAATCGGTGCTTCATTGCCACTCCCACTTGAAACACAAATATCATTGTTTGTAGTTCTTTTCGTTGAAGCATACACATCTGTATGGAATTTGTATCCATTTACGTAATACCCTTTGTATGATTTCAACTGTCGTAGTGGCTTTTTGCTCAGAGCTTCCAGATGTGGGTTGTGAAGTTGATTATTCAAACCCTGTAAATATATATATAATTATTTTTATATAATGAGTTGTATTAAAATAATAGTCATATAATTAATTTTAACTCACGTAGGATTGAAACCAATATAGGAATTATTTGGAAACCAACTGATAGACTGCTTCATCTGTGATGCCTGATACTTATTGTCGAGTGTGGTCACAAAACATCCTTACATGAAAAAAAAAACACAATTATACAAAGTATTGAGTATAACAACACATATCTAAAAATAAAGTACTTACTGGATGTAAGGTTGAACTTTAGGAGTATTCATCAAAACGTATGATTGTATTGTCTCCTCTTCCAAGTTGGTCTTAAACCACCGTTTGACTCCCTTACCTAGTGGTCAACCTGCGTGCAAGAATAGGGATAACATACCTTCAAACTCACGAAGGGGATGTTCTACTCCGCGACCATCGTAATTGCGAGGCTCATTTCTGATCTTGGTTTGAACTTGGTCGCCGAACTAATAAGAAAAAAATATTCCAACCTCTTCGGTAAGATATGCATTCACAACGGATGCTTCAATGTGGGCCATATTTCCAATATTTTGTTTCAAATTGTGTAGATACCTAAATATAAAAGCATTCAATTATAGTTAAATATACGATTTCAAGATAAACAGAAAAATATTAGATATCTAAATATAAAATATGTTTACCTCTTAAAGGGATACATCCATCTGTACTGCACAGGACTACCAATTAAGGCTTCATACGCTAAGTGAATGGGTAAGTGCTCCATCGAGTCAAAGAAGTTGGGTGGAAAAATCCGCTCTAGTTTGCACAGTAGAACAGAGATGTCTCTATCCAAACGATGCATGTCTTCGACAGTAATCATTGAAGCAGTTAAATCTCTAAAAAAAGACTTAACTATGTGATGGCACTTCATACAGCCTTCAGAAGTGAATATCGAAAGACAATCAGTAACAACCGCTGCATGATCACATGGCAGTCATGACTCTTCATCGGATTCACCTTTCCTGTATCTGGCTAAAACAACCGACCCAAATTTGAAACATATTGTCTGGAAAGCTCAACTCCGTCACTCACTTAAATAATGTCTTTTTATCTGCTTTGGTGATTGTGTAATTGGCTTGTGGATACTTTTTTGTCTGTGGATCTTTAGACATGCCAGAACGAGAACAGAACAGACACAACTCTTCTCTGAATTTTGAAGTGTCTTTAGTCTTGCCTTCTGTATTTAAGATCGTGTTGAACAAGTTATCAAACACATTCTTCTATATATGCATCACGTCCAAGTTGTGTCGAATCAACAATTTGCTCCAGTAAGGCAAATCCCAAAAGATACTCTTTTTTTTCATCCACCCTTGATACATTTGTTGTGCTCCATTGCACCCTCCCCAGTTGTCTTCATCAAACGAGTGACTGCAACCTCATACAACAACGACTCACCTGAAATAATTTATATATGGTTAGTCATATTTATATGAGACAGATAGATAACATAAGTACTGTTTCAGACGCATACCTTTTCAAATCTGTTGTTTTGGTCGACCTACTGTATGTTTACCCTTAAGGAAGTTTACTTTGTCCTTTCGGAAGGGATGATCAGCAGGTAGAAACTTCCGATGGTTGTCGAACCATGATACATTTTTACTTAACGGAAGATAGAACGCATCAGATCTATCCATACAGTACGGGCATGCTTGTTTTCCAGCAGTTGACCAACCAGACAACATAGAAAATGTTGAAAAGTCGCTAATGGTCCACAAAACAGCAGCACACATCGTAAAGTTCTGCTTCCGATGCACATCATACGTCCCCACTCCCGTATGCCACAGAGATAAGAACTTTTTAATCAGTGGCTGAAGATAGACATCCAACTTATGCTTAGGGTTCTGTGGACCAGGCACCAAGATAGTATAAAAGATATGTTGTGGCTTCATGCACAACTAAGGTGGTAGATTGTACGGAGTCAACAACACAGGCCACAATGAATACTTCTTTCTGTGCATTCCGAATAGAGCAAAACCGTCGGTGCACAAACCTAGCCTCACATTTCTCTTCTCTCTCGCAAAATCTGGGAACTCTCTGTCAAAATGTCTCCATGCTTCCGAGTCTGCTGGATACCGCATCTCTCCAAATTCTGGATCAGAACACTCATCAGCGTGTCATGTCATGTCTTTAGCAGTGGCACTAGACTGATACAATCTCTCCAAACGAGGAGTGGTAGGAAGGTAATACATCGACTTAAATGCCTTCAACTTTTGTTTCTTCTTGTCCTTCTTACGACCAGATGGTTTGTACCTGGGGTGGCCGCACATCCTGCATTGATCAATACTCTCATCCTGGTCCCTAAACAACATGCAACCGTTTGTACAACAATCAATCTTCTCAAACGGTAGACCCATCTCCTTCAACAACCTTTTGCTTTGATAGAAATTTTCAGGCGCAGTGTTCTCTTTAGGTAGGGTCTTTTTGAACAATTTTACAAATTAATTGAAGACTTTTTGACTGACTTTGTCTTCGGATTTGATGGACAATATTTGCACATTGAATGACAACTGCGTCTCGGTATCACAATCAGGAAACAACTTTTGATCAACGGTTGTTAGCATCTCAAAAAAGTTCTTTGACCGATGATTTGGTTCCTCCTCCATGGCTGTGTGACCACCCAACACAAATTCATTAACCATCATGTGGTACCTATAGGCTTCATCCACCTCCTCCAAAGGTGGTCCGAACTGAGTAAATGGAATATGAGCCTCCTACGTGGGTGGTTCCTCCTGAGTATACGGATCATGACTTGAACCACCAATCTCAAATCGTTCACCAATATTCCACTGAGTATAAAAGTTTTTAAGTGTGTCGATATCAATATTCCAACACTCTTCACCGTGACTGGTCCAATTGTAGTAGCGGGGAACAAAACCAACCCTAAAAAGATGAACTTTAACCTCATCAATGCTCAAGTATTTCATATTCCTGCATTTTCTTCCATTACACGGGCATCTAAGCTGATTGAAATGATCAAGACAGTGTGGATGACTATATGCAAACTCAATAAATTCTTCAATTTTACGGTAAAATAGAAGATTCATGCCCTCTCCTATCATACGAGGCATTGAGTACATCCAACCACGATCTGGAAATTCCATATGTTTCAAATTAATAGTAAATAACAAGTTACTTATAAAAAAAGACAGCATTTCGACTGTAAACAAACATATATCCATCAAACATAATAAACTAACCAAATACAACATATTAATTAATTCCAAAAATTTGGGTAGAGTTTTGACTATAAATAGACATATCCATATTTATTTTTCACATAAATCCAACATAACAATCATATATACTAAATCACTACTATACATTTAAGCATGCATACTAAAAACTTACCAAAAACGAAAATATATACAACAAAAGAATTAAACGATAAAAGTGTGAAAACGTACAGTGAAGTTGAAGCTACGAGCACAATGTGATATAGAACCAGTCGATTGCTACCACCACTTCAAACGCAACTTCGTCGTAGATTAAACGGACGAAAAACGAGTTTAGTAGGGTTTTTTTCGTGGAAAAAATATGAAAGAAAAAAAGCAGAATCTATTCTGTAATAGACGTTTAGCGACCGCCTTACAGGTATTAGTGACCGCCAACGGAGCGAAACCGGGTCACTTTTGCCCAACTGCCCACATAGGGATTCGAGATTTGCGACCGCCACTAGCGGTCGCTAAATTTGGTTCCAATTTTGCGACCGATATCGATCGCTAATCTCCAAAATACGACGTCGTCGTGCAACAACGGTCAAGCGGGCGCTAATATCGGTCTCAAATTAGCGACCGATTTACTGGGCGGTCACTAATCCTAAAATTTTTGACCATTTTGGTTCGTCGGTCGTAAATCGGTCGCTAATCACACTCTTTAGCGACCGACGTCCGGGCGGTCGCAAAAATCGGTCGCTAAAACCCGTCTTTTTAGTAGTGCCTCCGTCCAATAAAATTATCCTTTTTTCTTCTCTTTTATGTAATTTGTTGGAGGATTCTATTATGGAGTATTGTGACCTGTAAAGTATATTTATAAATAAAATTACTCCCTCCGTCCCAACATTTTTTGCAAACAAAAATGGGCACACATATTAAGAAAAAGTAACTTCTTTAGTAAAGTAGTGACATATGAGTAAATATGTGTATATTATTGTGAGTGTGCACGCAAATCAATATTTTCTTTTTTAGAGTGTGCAAATAATCTTGAGACGGACGAAAAAGAAAAGTGTGCAAATAATGGTGGGACGGAGGGAGTATTATTTATAAATAAAATATTTATATACAATCACTTTATTCATAAATTAACATAATACCCCTTCAACATGTCACTTAACAAACTGGAAATTAAAAATAATGTCTAGTTTCGGAGTATTAGATAAATTCATTGTGTTCTCGTTATCCATTTTAATTGCCCCATAAGCATGGAAGTGATAAAAGACAAACCAATGTGTATATTTAATTAAATTTTAAAAAACGTGGGTCACAGTATAAGGACACTGTACTCCCCCGCATTACAACCTGGCTGTCATCCACAACCTTTATGATTCATGCAACGACATTATTAAATCACATCTATCTCTCTTTTAATATTTATTTGTACAACTTATGAGATTCATTATTATTTTTGTTTGTATAATAAAGTCATGCTCGACTAGTACTTTTGCAGAGGATTATCTTCACTTTTGTCCCTAGCGTAGTATATAAAACAATTATACTTTTACAAATTTAAGTACTACATTTTTTCTTAGACAATTAATGTAATGTTATGTGAATTACAGGGAAATATGGATAAATACCGCATTTAAGTTTTCATTTTAAATAAAGTCACTTATTTATTTATTTTTTACAAAATGCATCGCGCTGCCCTTTTCGATGGTATTTTTGAAAAAAAAAACCCTGAGGGTGACATTTTTTCCTATTTTTCTATATTTCCCTAATACCATTACACTTTTATTTACAATTAGAATGGTTTAATTTTTAATTAATAAATAGTTTTTGGCTGGTCCAAAAGAGAGTGTAAAATTCAAAATTTAATATTGTAATCATCACATATTCCTATACCGTGTATATCAAAACTCTCTATAATCCTTATCATTCAATATAACATTTTATTTGAAATTGTAGTTTGATTGTTAAATACTATATAAAAGAACACCATAACATCATTATGCCAAATTCATCATTTAGATAAAAAAAAATAGAATCAAAGGATAAGTGAATAAGTGTAAACATTATAATACATTTATTTTTTGACATGACTCACGATTTGTCTCACTTAACACCATCTCATCTTAAGTTGTCAACAATTTAGGATAGCATTAGATGCCCAATAAGACTATTTAATAAAAATGCCTCTTAACTTTTGAAAAAGGGGAGTGTCACATCATTAATTACTGACAATGAAAATAACCATTATTAGGATATTTTTACCTAACTCTTAAAAATTAAAGTTACTTGACAGTTGTTTAATTGTCCAAAATTAATCAACATTTCTATTTTCAACATGCCTAACAAGAAGACATGAAATAATATAACCTAGATTTAGAATTGAGGACCATGCATGTAGCACTACCAAAATTATTAATGTATGCTTTATTAATGTATGCTTTATTAATGTATTGTGTGAACACGTTAGTTATTTTATTAATGGAGTAATAATTTTGAATGATATTAATTATTTTATTAAAGAATATTAATTATTTTGTTATTAATTTTTAGGAAAAATGTCTCTTAGATACATAATTTTTTTTTCATTTTTTGTGAAACAATCATCAATTTTTAAATAATTTATTCTAAGCTATAAGGATTCAAAATTTTTGTTGAATTTATATTGTTTTAAAGTTGAAATTTTGTATGTTATTATTGCACTTTGTACCAAAAGGTAATTAAAAATTTGAACTTCTTTCTCTCATTAATATGTGATTTAATTTTGTGTTCCTCAATATCTCACCCTAATTTTTATTCAATAAATTGACTTGTTCATATACCAAGTCCTTCGTTTAAGTATTCCATTGTGAGTAAATCTATTGCAAAACTTATTTCATAATACAAAACTGATATATTATAATATTCATTCAGTGATCGATATCACTGCTCTTATAAACTAGTATTTTACACTATAGTATTAATTTATAAATGCAATAATATCACTAAATAAACATAATAATATAAATTTAGTATTATGAACAAATTTGCGTTGGCCCACCCCAATATTGTTTCGTTCATTGCTTCTATTTTCATATAAACCTCTCTCTCCCTCTCTCTCACTACACACACTCCCTTCCCACTTCTCAATTTCATTCTCTAGAGAGAGAAGAAATATGGGCATATGCAGTTCTTGCGAGGCAACGTCAGTAGCCACGGCCAAGTTGATTCTAGAGGATGGGAGATTACAAGAATACCCTTACCCCGTGAAGGCCTCCTACGTTCTACAAAAGAACCCCACATGCTTCATCTGCAACTCCGACGAGATGGAGTTCAACGACGTCGTATCGGCCGTCGGCGACGACGAGGAGCTCCAGCTAGGCCAGCTCTACTTCGCCCTGCCCTTGACCCTCCTCAAGCACCGCCTCCAGGCCGCCGATATGGCCGCATTGGCCGTCAAAGCCACCGCCGCGCTGCGCCGGACCAGGGGCAACACTCCCGTCATTTTTACCGACGGTACGAAGGTGGAAGGAGGCGGCGAGATTGGCCCGCGGCGGCGGAGGACGAGCGGTGACGCCGGGGCGAGGGGGAAGTTGAGTGCCATACCGGAATAGGGGTATTTTAGGGAGTTCGTGTAGGAAATTCATTTTGTGAATATTGATTGATTATGATATTGAAATGAGGATTTGAGCAAATTAGGAAGAAGTAATTTTTAAGGGAGTGAGTGGTCCAAAATCCAAATAGGCCTTTATGTCCACTTTTTATCTTTTTGCTGCAATTTTTGTGTCGTTATTATATGTGAATTTGGACTTATTATAACGTCCAAATTGGACAGGATATATCAAATAATTTAAGTCTAAAACTAATTTATACACGATTTATAAAAATAATTAATATTGTATTTTGTGAAAACAATTAATATTAATCAATTAATATTGTTCAACATAACATTTAATGATGTTTCGTGAAAACGTTTAAAATACTCTCTTCATCCTAGTTGAAATTTCTCATTTTTTTATTTTCGTCCGTTCAGTAAAAACTTTCGTTCCATTTTCCATAAAGTACTACTTCTTTCATCCCCTCTATCTCTCATTTATCTCCATCTCTACATTTTACACATCTATGTGTCCAAAAACTATAAATAAATTAACCAAGATGAAAGGAGTATTTTTTCAATAAAAATAATTAATAATATTCCCTAACAGACTTTAAACCACATTATGCTCTTTGGAAATGGAAAAATCATTTTGAAAGATCAACTGATATTGTTAAAAAAAAAACTAGTGTATATAATAATTTTCTTAATTTTAATATGAGTATGTATAGTGTGAAATTGGTTTATAAATGAATCACTGAAGGGTATTAGTTATTTTCACTGAAGAGCATTAGTTGTTTTTACTGAAGAGTATTACTGATTTACACTGAAGAAATTAGTTCATTTTAGATTATTTGGTGTAAATCAGTAATAAACTAGTTTCACTCTATACTTTATTATACGGCCACAATTTCAAATAATAGTTAGAATATGCACCTTTTGGTGCCATCTGGTTTAATTAATAAAAATAGTTTAATTTGAAGACACTTGATGATAATGATGACAGGATTAATAGTGGGCTATTTCATTTCATTTTAAAAGACACTTCGTCAACCCAAGTTGATATTAATTACTAATTCAGTATTATATGGAGTAGTAATTATATATATATATATGTTGTACTAATGCAAATCTGAGTCATGTACTGGTACCTTTTCCTTTTAATTAAGTTCATACTTAGACATAATGACATGCAATCTTAAATATAAAATTTAATGCAAATAAAAGTGCTAAGCCTCAATAATGTAATGCAGAGGTCCATTAAAAAAAATAAAATTAAAACTACTAAAAAAAATCAATCTGTAAATATATCGACATATTAACAACTTGATTTTGACTATTTATCATAAAATGACATTTTATGTCACACTTTTTATTACATTAGTGAATTAATATATAAAATAAAATTTACAATTTATATAAGTGGTACACGAATAAAATTATTCATAGAGAAATCACATCATCATAAAGTATAATAAAAGACACCATGATATAATGAACTACTAGTACAAATTGTAGAGTAAACAAGTTTTACCATGAATAAATTTATTTGGAGAGTATTATTTATCTTACTAAAAAGTATTTATTGATTATATTAAAGAGTGTTTCACTAAAAAAATATTCACTGATAAGTATTAGTTGTTTCACTAACCAATGTTAATGCACAATATTAATTGTTTTCACTATAAGGGAAGTTGTCCCACAAAAGTCTGCTGCATTTTTGTGCGCACAAAAAATTAAGAAATAGTGTAATGTAGAAAGTGTAGAATGAAGATTGTGATATGAAGATTTTGAGGTTGGAGATTGTGAGAAATATTTCATTTTTTAAAGTATGCAAACTTTTGTGGGACAAACTAAAAAGGAAAGTATGCAAACTTTTTTGAAACGAGGGTAGTGTTAGTTGAAAAGTTTCATGGTGACACGTGTTCACATTATACATACTTACTCCCTCTGTCGACAAAAAATAGTTTTGGTTGTCTTATTTGTCCGTTCACAAAAAATATTATTGTTTCCTAAAAATGAAAATAATACACTTTACTAACATTCTTCAACACACACACATTAACATTTAAAAAATTAATTTATTTTGTACTTGATTTTACATAGTATTCTTACTTTTTATTTCCTCTCTGTCTCAAAAGTATTTGCACCATTGTAATTGCACGTGGATTAAGAAAATGAGTAAAATATTGACATATGAGTAAATATGTGTTAATTTTTGCAAGTGTACAAGTTCAAATAAAAAAAATATGTAAATTCCTCATAAATGGATGGAGTACACATTATATCTATTTTATTAATAACCGTAAAAAAAGATAACAACTCTAATTTTTGTGGGCAGATGAATATTACATTAGAGTAACGTGGTGTAAGAAATATTATGAGGTGGAAAAAGAGGAGAAAGATTTAGGGGATGTTGGTGGATAATATGCTTTCCCAGCTTCAAGGACGAAGGAAGGAGATTGGTTTGTTGGGGCATGGCTGGCATTGGTAACACACATTAATAATTGAATTCAATCACTCTCTCTCTCTCTGTCACATACAAATACAGCTGGCTGTGTGCTTACATTTATTTATCGATGTAGTAACTTTTAGATCAAATCAGAAAGTAACACTACTATCTACATGAACAAACAGTTTAAATTAACAGTATTTACTTGTTTATTTAATTAGTTTTTGTTAAAAAAGTAATACTACTAGATGAACAATAATACAATATTGTATACATTATACTGTAATATATTGTATTTACATTGTATTACATGTAATAAGGCATGCAGTATTGCAACATATATAAAACATGGGCAAAAACTTGTATGAGACTACATAAATTAAGACCTACCCGGCTACCCCTACCAAAGTGTTAACGAATCAATGCCCTAGTTACATTCATTCTCATTGTCTCATGACATGAGACGGTCTCATACAAGATCTACTCTAAAACATGTGATATTGCTATTCAACAATTATATTGCAGTGTTACACTATAAGACATGCAGTATAAAGTTCAACATTAGTACAAAAAAAATTAACGATATTAATGTACTAATTTTAGTTTGGTAATTAGAAGTTCTTCTGTATAGTTTAATATCAAAAAGCAGTCCATATTATATAAAACAAAGGCATTTTCACAATTTATAAACTTCGTAGACCACTTCAGCATCAAGCTCGAGATTTGTCTTAGATTAAATATATATTACTTTTATAAAAGGAAAAATGTACCATTTGGACCTTAAACTAGTGTCATGGGTACAAATTATACCCTAAATTATTTTTATGTACAAATTGGACCCTAAATTATGTCTCATGTACAAATTGGACCCCGAACTAGTGGCTTTGATACAAATTGGACCCTAAACTATTTTTTAGTACAAATTAGACTTTGAACTAATGTTTTAAGTACAAATTGAACCTCAAACTCTCTTTTTTTTTTTTTTTTTTAATAAACACAAAATTTTAAAATCAAAAAACAAACTCCAACTTATAAAAAAGTTAAGCATTGTTATATAACATTTGACTAAAAAATTTATGATAAATTTTATAAATTGATATTTTAATCCATTATTATTTAACGATAGGTTATTTTCAACTCATACTATTAAAGTAATTATGTTTTTAAACATTAATTTAAATACATATGGCATTAAATAATAAAAAAAAATCTAAGTCTGTGGTTCTTTTCTTTAAGCACGGATCATTCTTTTTACCAACATAAACAAAATGTTGCTTATTTAATATATATTAGCAATTGATTCGGAAAATTTTATTTATTTAATATGCAATATGTATTTAAATTAATGTTTAAAAAAACCAATTTAATGTATGGGTTGAAAATAATCATTACCGATAAATAATATTGGATTGAAATACCAATTTATAATTTTTATCATATAAAATTTTTAGTCAAATATTATTTATCAATGTTTAATTTTTTTATTAGTTGGGGTTTATTTATTTAATTTTAAAAGTTACTGTTTATTTATACAATAAAAAAATAGTTTGAGGTCCAATTTGTACTTAAACCATTAGTTTAGGGTCCAATAATATTTATTATGAGTTTTTATTATGAGTTTTTAAGTGAATCAAATAATAATATCCTAAATTCATAATGACACTTTTTCCATAATAATAAATTCATGAAGCAGAGAGTGTGATTCTATGAATAGCCCCTAGGCCAAATGCTTTTCATTTGGTTTCATTAAGAAAATCTAGTTATTATTGAAAAGTGATTTTATCGACATGTTGGATGATCTTTATAAAGTTGTAGATTTATAAAAGGTGAATCCTCCATTTATTGTTTTGACCCTCAAAAAATGATGCTCATCGTGTGGAAGAGTTTAGCCGAATTCTATTAATTGGATGGATTTACAAAATATTGGCAAAAATTTTATCTCGCAGACTTAGTAAATTGTTAGAGAAGACCATTTCAGAGAACCAAAGCTTGAGGAAAGTGCAAAGAAAAAGTCTTCTTCAAAAAAGATTTTGCAAAACCTTATGACACAATTGATTGAGATTTCTTGAATGTTATGATGGAGAGAATGAATTTTTTGTTGTCTTTTAGAGATACGAATTTTAGCGGAAATTAAAATTTTGTTCACCAACAAAAAACATGACTTGGTTACACACTAAAAATGAGGATTATAAAATCTAATTAAAAAAAACCTTTACAATATTATATGATGATTGCTCAACCACAGTATCCACGTAATTGTTATTTACAAATTCACATAATCGAACTGTTGGATTTTAGGGCCCATTGTGTTTTGACCTTTACACCATACATAAAGCCCACTCACTATTCTACCCTTAGGGTTGTTGTTGACAACCATATATATATATATATATATATATATATATATATATATATATATATATATATATATATATATATATTCTCATTCTCTCGTCTTCTTTGTACGCGCAACTAGAGAGAATTGAGTAATTGTGTGCGTCCAGATTCTAGGTGAGTCTTGTGCCCCTACTCTGTCTGGTTTTGATCTCCAAGTGAGCCCGCATCGATTGTTTGCTCGTGTATAGAGTGTTTAAGAAACCCATTAGGGCTTGTTTGTTTTGGGATTCACACGGACATGACTAGGATTTTTCGGCCCCGGCCCCAGCCCCAGCTCCATTCTAGTTAGAGATGTAACATCCCGTTTTTACATCTCATTCTTCATCCACACCTATAATACCTATTTTCTTTCACTTACACTCAGTGGCGGATCCAGAAAATCGAAATAAGGTATGCACTTCTATAATAATGCTAAAATAATCCACAAATTCTAGCATGCACTCAAGCATAGCATGCACTTGGATTTTAAGATCAATTTTGACTTCAATTTTGTTTTTTCAAAACACACAAATATACCGAACTGTGTTTTTTTTTCAGTTGGGGTATTACTAATTTCTACTTGAGATATTTTTTTCAAAATTCAAGTGCATATCATGCACTCAAGTGCAAAAATGAACTACTCAAAATAATTATATAAACAAAATATAGGGAATCTAAAATTTTAAAACATATAATATTAAGAATTTCAAACAAAAATGTTATAGTCATCTAAAGAAAGATTACAGTTGTTCTCAAAGAGTTTTCATACTTTAAAAGTAGTTAAGAATGTCATTGTAACTAATTAATAAAAAAGAAATTCTCAATTCAGCATTTACGAATTTATACGGTTTAAAAGTTTAGTAACTTATTAAGACAAAGTATTATATGAAATTAGTTTATAGTAATTTTATCATGAAACAGTTTAAAAGTATCAAATATTTGATTAAAATGATAAAAAATCTCACCAGGAGTATAAAAAATCTGACTTAGTGGTATTAGAGTAATTTAATAGATTTTCTTGATCCCAATTTTTGATACTCCTGATGAGATTTTTTATAATCCTGATCAAATATTCAATACTTTAAAACAATTTCATGATAAGCTTATCATAAACCATTTTCGTATAAAACCATCCCATTTATTAATATTTTAAATTCATTATAACATAAATACTATATAATAATACTACTCTAGTCTATAGTATATATACTAACTTTTTGACAAGAAAATAGGGTATGCACTTGCATACCCTTTGGCTATGCTGCATCCGCCACTGCTTACACTCTCTTTCCTACTTTTCTCTCTCTTACACTCTTTTTCCTACTTTTCTCTTTCCTACTTTTCTCTCACTTACACTCTCTTTCCTACTTTTCTCTTACACATCCTACTTTACTTTTACACATGATTTGACATAAAGTAAAATCTCACCCTACTAAAATCCCATAACAAACACACACTTTTATTATCATCCAAGATTTTACATCTTGTGGGCGTAAAGTCATGACTTCACACACCCACCTAAATCCCGAAACAAGTCATCAGAGCCAGAGTTGGTCACGTCTCCATTGTCTCTGCCCATTTGTTGTCCGCCACCGTGTATCATCATTGTTCGTGAAACTTCTATATCATCGATTAGTGATGGCAAATCAAGCCGCCTAGCCTTGCCCCTCCCAGTCCATCGGGCCAAGCCATGTTTATGGGTTGGGTCAGACCAGTCTATACTTAAATTGGGCCTACAAAAATAGAGTCCAGCCAGTCCGACCCATTTTAATTTTTTTTAATGAATGATGAGCATAAAAAGTTGTACTATACATACTAAATATACAAAACTCATTACACTTCCACAATCCACATATATATTTTATATCTTCCTAATCTACTTTAGTGCCTAACAAGTAACAACACTAAATTATAAAATAGAATAAAAATCACAAGTCCAAATATAATTAAAAATAAAAATAGAAATAAAAAGGTCATTATAATACCAAATAAGTTTAGAGTCCTAATAGAATTAAAAATAATTCACAACTTCAAAGTAAAAAAAAATAGTAACACATAAGTTTTATATCTGAATAATTTAAATTTAATTTTTTTTATTTTAATGTTATTTTCATACACCTAAAAAGAAAACCCTTCATTAATTTCACCTTCAAAATTTAAAACATATAATTAATTTTGGGTCTACAAATACACACAATCAAATTCATTTCTTTATTTTATATATAAAAATTTATGAAAGTATCTCCCAAAACTATACTCATTACTCCAATTCTTTTAAGGAAAAATGTACAAGCAGGACCCTAAACTATTACTTTAAGTATAACTAGGACCCTAGACTATTTTTTTAGCTCAAATAGACTATATTATTTTGGATCAAATAGACCCTTAAACTATATCTTTTTGGAACAAGCGCACCCTTCTATTAAAAAGAATAATAAAGTTAGGAGGACATCAATTTTAATTTATACATATTTACTTATATTTACTAAATAAGTTGATTAATCTTAATAAAAAATTTACTCTTAGTAACATGTGATTGTATATTTATCCTTTAAAAAAAAATAAGTTGTATATTAATTCTAAATTAGAATTTTAAATACAATGTATAATTTTATTATTGATATATATTTTTAAATATAATGTATCCTCCAATCATTTATCGTGTTAATTCGATATTTATTATATTTTTTATAAAAAGATATTACATTGCACTTGTTATAATGCATAATGGACTACAACTCTTATGTTTAAAAATTCTTATACATTCATTTATAATAATTTTCATCCAAATATAAAGAATAAAAAAATGAATATAGTAATATTATGCACATTAAAATCAATAATGTTGAAAATTTTGCACATATATTTCAATTTATTTAAAAATTATTACAATTTTATTAGTAAGTAGGACCTAAACTTTACTCAAATGAAGCAAACAAATATAATATTAGTACACATATATATTTTATATATTAAATCATATAAATTATTTTTAAAGTTTATAAAGTAATTGAGTTATAATTTAAAATAATTTATTAAGAGAAGCGTGGGTTTGTCTCAATAAAATATAGTTTAAGGGCCTATTTGATTAAAAAATATAGTTTAGGGTTTGGTCGTACTTAGAGCAATAGTTTAAGGTCTGATTGTACCAAAAAATAATTTAAAATTTTTATTGTACCTAAAATAATAGTTTAAAGTTTTGGTTGTATTTTTTCCCTTTAATACGTGTGACCACCTTTAGAGAAAAGTAATCCAGGTAGGATGAGAGTATAGTTAAAGTCAAATCAAGAACTTTTTTTTTTTTTTTTTTTTGACGAAATGGAGGAACCCATCTTAAAACCTAGCCGGTTGTGTATGTGTAAAAAAAAAACCCCCTAAAGTGAATTTGATTAAATAAATTAAACCAACAAATAAATGAATAGGAATGGAAATAGATGGAGTTGAACTATGTATTTCATTGGACTATCTGGCCTGCGATTTAAGTTTTGAGCATAGGCTCTAGCTATTACTTGTCATAAACTTTTTTTAAAGGTTAAGTCTTACTTTTTAATAAAGAGATTTGACCTAAAAGTCTTTTAAGAGCCTTTTTAATTATGTTTACTAAATTATATTTTGCAATTGTATTATCATTAAATTATATATAACAATTAACTCTTTAAATTTTAAAATGAAGAATAATAACAATTTATAACACAATAACAAATGCATCAAATAATATTTTATTTTATATTTAATAACATTCTAATATATATGTATATTGAATATTTATTTATTATATTATATACTATATATTGTATTTTTATGTATTATATATTACTCGATATGTCCACTAATAGTATGCTCATTGACTTTTGACAGATTTTAATTAAGAAAACATAAATTAATAAAGTATGTAAAAAATGTATTATCGTGTACTGTGTGATCCATTTATGAATTAAGTGAATGTTTATGAATGTAAAATCAATGATATGTGAAATAATTAAGTGATGATTGAATGGTAGATGAAAGAAGATTGTTGTAAAAAAGCAGTCTGAGCATACTTATAGTGGACAAAGGTAATATATATTTATTAAGACAAAGTATAGAGTGAAATTGATTCATACATGAATCATTGAAGGGTATTAATTGTTTTCACTAAAGAGTATTAATTATTTTCACTGAAAAATATTATTTGTTTACACTGAAGAGTCTTAGTTGTTCAATGAAACAAAGACTCTTCAGTGAATACAACTAATACCCTTCGTTGAAAACAACTAATACTCTTTAGTGAAAACAACTAATATCCTTTAATGATTTATGTATGAACAAGTTTCACTCTATACATACTCATTTATTAATATAGTGAATAGGCCGGTATGTTGGGCTTAAAAGGATTACAAAAAAGCTCGGGTATGACCTATATATATAAATAAATGAGATTTTAAAAAAGTTTGAGCCTGACTCATTTATTAAACGAGTCGAGTTGAGCTGGACTTTACTAGGTCGAGTCGTAGGTCTCACTCGGGTAGTCTGACCTATTCCCACCCCTATAAATGATATGTAAGTGAGAATTTGGAATTAATAAAATGTTACGGTTGATCACATATTAAAGCGTTAATCCTGTGCAATTTTAGATTTAAAGAGTATTAATTATTTTTACTGAAGAGTATTAGTTTAGAGTACAAAGATTATTAATTATTTAATTAAAGGACATTAGTTGATTACAATAAAGGATATTAGTTGATTAAAAAAAAGGCATTGCAAAGTTGTTCGTATATAATCCAATTTCACTCCATACATACTCATCCTAATTTCTACCAGTGATAACTTTTAAATTGATTACTTAATTCATTCATGAATTTATATCATTAATGAAAATTAAAGCAATAATACCGAACACTAATTTGGCATCTTAAGTGATGATTATGATGTTTAACTATAAAAACGAGCAGAAAAAAGTGCATGAAAATGAAAAATATCCGTCCATGCATGAAAGAAAGCGCAAGAACATTTTTCAATAATGCAACGACAATATACCTATTTTTGTGGGTGAAGATGTGCGTTAAATTGACCACGTTTTTAGCATGAAAAATATTTTTAAGCATGTTTCTCAAAGTAATTTAATGTCCTTTCAAATCCATTAAGCTATTTCAAGGTGTGCTTGTACAAATATGAGTTTTTAAATAATTAACTAACTTAATTCGAACAAACCGTTTTAGGATAGTAGGTATATTTCAAATCAAATGTATCGATTATGTTAAATGTTTTTTCAGTGTTATCATAAATATTGAGATAATATTTTGAATAACATCACATAATTTACACTTTCTCCTAATATCAACTCTTTTAGTATATGTTGTGTACGCAAATTGAAGGCCTAAAAGATTTTAGGTGTGGTTGCCGTTTACACATGAGGAAAGTTGAGCACATTATGAGCGGTTATTTCAATCATATAGTTAATAGAGGGAATAATTTCTAGGTCATTCCAAATTGATTTAGTGGTCCTTACTGACGATTGATATTTGCCTATAAATACCTCAAGCCCGCTGGAGAAACATGAAGGACGCCAAAGAGGAATAAATAAGAACTAGACTATTGAGTGTGATAAGTGCATCTAGTTTAGGGAGGCCGTTGTTTTTCTCTCTTTTGGTTGGTCGAGTATTGCAACACTCCAATCAACAATTACATCTAATGATAGACTAGATTATGATTTGAGAGATAATTTTTCTATTATATTGTTAAATTATTTCGGCTGTGTGTTCACTACAACATAAATGATATTATGTAACACCTAAAAAATGTACATAATATGTATTAAGTGTTATCTATGTACAATAGGTAAAACTTTTAAGGGTGTTGCAGTTGCTCGTGTAGCTTAAAGTGTAATGTAACACTTTTTATGATATATGTATCTCTTTAAAAAAAAATATTAAATATATATATGTAACACTTTATGGTAACACTTATATAAAAACTTTAAAGGGAAAAAAATTAGTTTCTGGTACCTCTAGTGTAAAAAAACTTGATAATCACCATTTAGGCTACTAGAAATGCTTTAAACATTTGAGTTTTAAATATTATTTAACATATTAACAATTTTTAAATTTTGCTTTTTCTTTTTAGTAAAACATTAGTAATATTAACTCATATTAATAATTAAAATTACTAATTCTTAATTGACCAAATAATTTTCTACATATCTTATAAAATAATATATATTAGCAACAACACAACTTGCTCTCACGAAAAACTATAGGACATATGAAGAGAATAATCCACAATTATTTAAAAAATCAAAGTGTTCAAAATGAATTAATAAATTGATTTAAGTGATAAATAAATTTTATGTATAAGAAAATTATTTTTTAAAATCATAAATTATTTTATACAAGGGTAAATGCAATGCATATTATATATAGATATGTGGAAATAATAATTTTATTATATGTATTATAGATAACGTATAATTATATATATACATAATTTAAATATTTATATAAAGTGTAACCAAAATATGTTACATATATAAAAGTGTTACCTAAAAGGTGTTACTTATGTTAAAATGTTACTAAAATGCTTAACCCTTGTAAAAGTGTTACAAAAAAAAGTTACATTTGTAAAAATGTTACCTAAAAAGTGTTACCTATCATAAAATGTTAGCTAAAAGCGTTACTTATATAAAAGTGTTGCATATAAGTATTGCATATTAACAAAGTGTTACATAAAAAGTTAATATCACTTAAAAGAAGTGTTATCATAATGTGTTACTTAAACTAAATGTGTTACAATAAAATGTTACATAAAATCAATTATGTTGTAGTGGTTTTTACACCTTTTGTTTTAGGTCTTAAGTGTAAAACTCTAAATCTTTGTTTGTATTACTACTAATTATAGTGAAGATTTCATTATGAGGAATCATAAACTAATTTAGTCTATGAAAATATTTTGAATTCTATTTGCAAAATGTTTTAAATCTTCCGTTGAACTATTTATCTGTGTTGTAATATATATTGTAAATATATATTTTACGCAACACAACTCTAAAAAAACACTCATGCACACTTTCAAATTATATATTTCAAATTGAGAATGGTCACTCTTTATCTTGTGAATGGTCACTCTTTATCTTGTATCCTTAACATCGATTTAGCAACAAACTGAGATTTGGGGTTCGACCCAAGAAAATAAAGTGCTGACAATTTACTACTTTCTTTATGACTCAAAGATTTGGGGTTTGCATATGTGTGATGACAACTTGATATTTACGTGTCATTTCTATTAGTGTTGGAATGGTTATGTCACCCTCTTGTACTATAAATATAGAAAAATGCCTCCATCAAAGGCAAGGCTAGTGTTTGTATTTTTTTTAAGAATTAGGTAAAAAGAAATGTATGTTTTTTCATAGCATTTATATTAGAACGGTAGTCCCTCAGCCCCCTAATAATTTTTGCACTTTTATTTTGGATATTCCATAATAAATTTCATATTCAAAATATAGAAATCAAATACTCATACAATAGATGTATATTTTATTTCAAAATACTTTTTATTCATCTGTCCAAGTTTTAATAAAATAATTTTTCTTAAAAAATATGTCACCCCAAATATAAAAATTAATATGAATGGAGGAACTTCCTGGTGTTATTCAAAGTGATTGAAGCTTTACATATTTATTTTGTTGAGTTGACTATATAGATAAAGTATAGAGTGAAAATGGTTCATAGATAAACTAGAGATGTTAAACTGGCTAGCCCTAATCCTATAGGGCCGGCCCTAACGGGCTTCGGGCCTTATCCGGTTCACTCTTAACGGACCTTTAATAATTAAGACCTAACACTAACCCTAGCGGGCTTCGGTCTAAACGGGCCACAAACGGGTTATGTCGAAAAAAATAAAATTCAAAACAAAATTTAAAATAGTGGCAATAAAATGTTAATGAATTTAAACATTGTTCATAAATTAATTAAAATTATATAAAAACAATTCAACATAATTATAAAAATTCAAACATCAATACTTAAAAAGTATAAAACACCAACACGTAATAGTTCAAACATCAACACGGCTAATTTTTTTATTTATTGCAGTATTATAATTACAAAAAATTCACCCAATCATACTTGTAATAATTCAACCCACTACCATGCATATCATACAAAAAAAAAAAAACAATTTAATCGGAATGATACTAATAAATTGAATCTCCAAGAAACAAAAGAATATACAATATTAGCAACAAATTAGCTAAAATGTTCATCTAATTGGGCACTTGTGTATCTAAGTACAACTAGTACATGGATGGAAGAACCTAGAAAATGAACTAAAAATAAAATAACACTAAATTAAATGGATGGATTAGATTTCTCATATATCATCTTTTACTGAAGTTAGGGCTAGATGATGAATTGAAAAAATGTGAGTATATATATATTAATACTTTGATTGTAATAAATAATTAATACACTTATTATATAATATAAACTAGTAGTTTACCCGTGCGATGCACGATTTGATTATTGATAAATTTTAATTTAAAATTGTGTAATGTGAGGCGTATCATGATATGAACTTAAATTGATAAAAATATGTACGAGACAGTTTCATAGATGAGATGAACTCTCATCAAATTCATATTACATGCTTAACTGCAAGTTAAATCACCACATTATTGCTAACTGTTAATCTAAAATTTTTAATAATTGTTAATCACCACCTTTTAATATTAAATGTTGTAAATTAGTTTTTCGGGCATCCTTTTTTGTGTCCGAGTTTGACGTGACTTGTTAACATGACATACATCTTACTTAAACAATATTATTTTTTAGGAGGTGTTTGTCAAAATATCAAATAATGGAAAGAGAAAGAGAATTGAAATGAAAATGATTTATACTCATAGGTCTCAATGGGTGAAATTTAAGAGATTTCTTGTTTTGGAGAAATCAAAGTCATAATAGTTTAATTCTAAATTCAAACTATGACTTTTATTACCATAGTTTACCATCCAAACCTCCCACCCAAGTATACCTTTGATCTTATCTAATATATAATTTGTGAAAGAAGCATGTTAATGACGCAAAATAGGTTGTTCAAAAAATTAATTTGCAACAATATTTAAAGGTGATAATTTATTTGCAATTATCCAAAATTTTAGATTAGATTGCAATTATGTGACATGTGGTGAGATCATAAACCTACTCAAATCATGTTATAAAGCTAAAGTGAGATCTAAATTTTAAAATGAAGTTCGGTCATTGGTTCAAGCCACAAATTTATCAATAAAAAAATAAGTTCGGTCTTATACATGAAATAGTCTCCCACAAGACTCCCCCACTTAAATTAAATTTAGTTTGTCTATCTACCCATTGATCTTTTATTATATATAATTATTTAGTTTAATAATATACGAAATCTTGTTATATAGTATATAATCACACACACTAGTACAAAAAAGGTCTAAGAGAGCGGTTATATTTAAGCTAAGAAAGCGGTTAAAACCGCTTTCTAAGAAACAACTATGTTAGTCTAAGAGAGCGGTTTCGTAACCGCTGTGCAAAGTTGGTACTAAGACAGCGGTTTTAAACCGCTGTCCAAGAGGAAGATCTAAAAGAGCGGTTTTTAACCGCTCTCCAAGTGCCATACTAAGAGAGCGGTTATAAACCGCTATCCAAGCCTCTCTCTTAGACAGCGGTTATTAACCGCTCTCCAAGAGCCTTTTTTTTTTTAATTATTTGGACAGCGGTTATTAACCGCTCTCCAAGCTATTTTTTTAATTTTTTTTTAATTATTTGGTTTTAACCGGTTTTTTTTCAATTATATATATATATATATATATATATATATATATTTTTTTTTTTTTTAATAAACCTGCTTATATATTCAAAATTACCAAAACACATATACTAATATTTATTCGTAACATCAAATAAATATAATATAATATCCAATAACATGAAATATTAGTACATCACAAATTAATATATAAGTTACATGCTATGAAAAGTTATAATAATGTTTTACAAGAATCGATTGTAAAGATACCCAATCCAATCCATCTTCCATTTCTCCATTCGAGCGTTGTTGTAAAAAGGGATCCGAGGCCTATGCACAAACTGCAAATTACATAGAAAATTTAATTAAATAATAAACATTTTTTATTCAATCAATAATATTTAAAATAAATCGATAATCGACTTACTTCTTCAGGAATGGTGGTCCGAGAAGTCAAGATTATATCTTCAATGTAGCAACAAACAAAATGTCCACAGTGATTGCCATCTTGCTGCCTCGGAACCTATTGATTAACAATTACAATCATGTACTATAACTATGATTATTTTCTATTGATTTTACAATTTTCTAAAGTAACTTACCTTAATGTTTTTCCACAGCACTTTACTAATATTGGTGGTATCTGATTTTTTACCTGGAAGGCTAGTCTGATACATAGCCATCACACTATATAATCCAGCGAAAAAATAAATATACATTAGATATGTATAATCTTAAAAGTAAAACAAATCATAATATGAGAATATTAAAAATTAACTTACGTACCCTTCCATAAATGCTATAAGATCGGGACGATGTGTATGCACCACATCCGTAGCTGGATCCAAATAATACACAGTAAGATCCTTCATTCTTATGGCCAACATCACCCAATGATCACTACATTATATTAACAAAATTAAAATTAATCGCTTGTTCGTATAAATAAATTTTTTTATGAAATATTTATTATACTTACCCCACATTGTTTGGCCAAAAAATGAGATGGTCTCTCTCTCTATATTTCAACATATGTTGAACAATGTCGTTCATATACTGTGTCCTATTACCAAAAATGCTACACACTTGGGGGCAGATGAATGAATATTTTGCACTTGCAACGACATCTACGGTTAAATATACCTCGCCCAAATACCTTTAACCAACATACACTAATATTAATATTTAATAAGTAAGTTAAACTATAAATGAAGTAAATGTTGAGAATTAAGTAAACACACCTGAGGTAAAAAGTCATGGTAGTTGCACTCAACCACTTGTCACCGAAGACTTCTTCGACATAATCTCGTATGATGAACTCCTCATATCCAACATAGTTAAAGTAAGCATTAATGGGCACTGTGATTGTGTTGAAGCTGGAGGACACCATGTAGTGCACCGTACTCATTACAGTGACATCGTGGGGTACGTCTCCGGCCAGGGGGTACCCTAATCGCCGTCTGCGCACACCAACAGTTGGTTCCCCTGGTCTCTCCCTCTGTGTAGTCTTTTGTGGAGTCGGGAGTATCTACAATCAATATTTGTAATATTATTTAAAATAAATTGACTTATTAATTACTTTAATAACATGTATTTTACCTTTTTTGTGAGAGAAACCAAGTTTTGCGGCCATTCGAGGAAATGCCCGATCGCGTCTCCGACTGTGGTGGCCACATCTTTTGGTTTTGGCAACAGTGAAGTCTCTTGTCCAATTTCAGGTACAGTGAGGGTGACTTTCACAAAACCAGGAGTGATTGGGCGACCATGGATCACTCCACTGGAGCTATCGAACAACATTCCAGTGGCCACCAACCGAAGAGGATAATCCAAATAAAGGTAACAAGGAGTCGTCTGTTCGAAGAGGATATTCAGTTAGAAAATTTATACTAGTATTTAATTAAAACAAATACGAGATATATCTGATACCTTGGAGATATTTTGAAGTGCATCATGGAAGTCGTCTGAAGCATTGTTTCTAACAACACTCTCTCTAGCCTCAGCGGAAAACATAGGAGCACTGTTTTCACAGCTAGCACCACTAGATGACATCCCGTATCTCATTTGATGGTTTGATATCATCGAAACTTGTTTAGCTAAGTCGGCAACCTGGGCTGAAAGTTGTTCCACCTTAGACATAGCCGCCATACCAGGTGCCATACTCAATGATTTCTTCGTGACGCCAAATCCAAGTCCCCGTATGCGTCCGGGATGCTCCTGACAATTTATTGCTCGTGCAAACAGATCATCAGTCCCCACAGTGCGGGTCTCGTCGGGCGTCATGCTCTGAGATATGCGCTCCTAAATAACAAACAAATATTATTAAATCATTTCAAATTAAATAATAGTTTATAATGTTAAAGATAAAAATAATGGATGAATTACCGCTTCATCAATGATATGCTGTGTTTTGGGATCGGGAACATTCCCATCTCGAGTCTTTCTTGTAGTCTGAAATAACTCATAACGGGTAACAACAGGTGCACTCTCTCCACCTTTTCTTTTTTCTTCTTTCTACGATAATAATAAACATGTAAAAAATCATTAAAAGTGAATATATATTAATGAAGTGAATGATCATAAAAAAAATTAAAAGTTAGCAAATCTCACCAAATCTTCCCTAATGCGTGCATAACCTCTGGAAGATCCACGATATCGCGCCTCCATATTCTTAGCTTGTATGCTATTTCTGTTACTTTTTTCCTACAGTGTAATATAAATACGATAAATACTGAAAAAAAAAGAATAGGTGAAATAACATTAATCAATTTTACCTTGAAATCATCAAGCATAGATCTACGCACAAACTCCTGCCAATAAGGAGCCACCATAGGGGATTCCGCATAGTCTTTAGGCGGCGTAGGCGAATACAAACCAATCTTCGGGTCTCGTGCCTTATTCCTCAGAAAAGTCCGAAAATTTTTGACCTTATTTCCGACTTGTTTAAGTATATCATGCTTCTTTGTGTGATCAAGGCCGATGAATGTTGACTGCATATACATATAGAATATAACAATTTATATTTAGTAATTTCACATATAAAAAATAAATTATACAATAATTTTAATATGCATCAGTGTTATCCTGTCGTGTGTCATCATCTCCGTCATCTGGATCATCTCCATCATCTGGCTCATCTCCAGCATATGGAAAATAAGCTGGATCATCTCCATCATCTCTATCATAGGGCAAATAATCCATGATCCTGCGAAATAAAATAAAAAATATGTAAGAATTATAAAGAAACAACATTTAATAAAGCACAAACAATAACATTCAATAAAGTCATACATTTCTTTTTAGCACTGGTTTTTCTTTTTCGTTTTTTGGTTGACTTTTCTTGTTCATGACCATGAATGTTGACGAGATCCGGATTGATATACTCATCATCACTTATAAGTTTTCTCTGGTACGGACGGGGATTTGCAGGATCATCGAAAGAGGGTACAGAATGAGTGAAATTCTGGAAAGGATCATCAATCATGTCAACATCTTCATCGACGTGATTGCTGATCTGGTAACTATGGTTAAATTTGTTTGACAGAAGCACAATTGACCATTTCCTGTTAACTAGGTCGGGGACATAGAAAATTTGTTGAGCTTGACTAGCCATTATGTAAGAGTCATCTCTGTATCCCACATTCTTCAAATCAACGCGTACGAACCCAAAACGTTCAACTTGGACCCCATTTGGGATCCTCACCCAACTACAATCGAAAATTGGCTCACGGTGACCAACATAGTCGAGTTCCCAAATGTTGACAATCTGTCCAAAGTAAGTGGTATTCGACTGATTCCATGCAGTTGCAGTAATAGACACCCCATTATTCTGCATTGTACTTGTGGCATCATGATCTCTGGTATAAAATGTGTATCCATTAATAAGATAACACTTGTATGAATACACATGTCTATCAGGCAATCTGGATAACCACTTAACTCTTTCTTTCACCGAGTCTTTATCCTGTGACAACATATTTGCAACATAACCATTGAACCAGTCAACAAACGTGCGATTGTGCTCAATTTCAATCCATGATCTAGCTCTGGTGGGAAAAGACTCAGAAAGTGCCTGCATGTGCAGGTCAATAAAAGGAAGCACGTCGACCGTGTTGTGAAGTACACACAAATGCATCTGTGTTAGCTCCTTCATACTAACACTTACAGGTTGGCCACCGGTAATGCCTTCACCATCCATTCTATTGGTGTATCGGGTACTTGGAAGTCCAATTGCATCGACATTCGGAATAAATTCAGACCAGTACTCGACTGCTTCTTCTACTAAATAGCGTTCTGCAATGCATCCCTCGGGCCTGTACATATTCATCACATACCCTTTCAACACTTTCATATATCTCTCTACACCATACATCCATCGCATACGAGCAGGACCACACATCCTTGTCTCGTGTACCAAATGAACGGTTAAGTGAACCATTATATCAAAAAATGAAGGAGGAAAATACATTTCAAGCTCACAAAGCGTCCCCACAATCTGTCTCTGAAAACCAAGCAATTTTCTAGGATCAATAACTTTACTACTCATTGCCTTGAAGAACCAACAAAGCTTTGTTATGGTTATGCGCACATTTTCAGGCAAGATAGAACGTATTGCAATGGGCAAGAAATTCTCCATGATGACATGATAGTCATGTGATTTCAGATTCATCAACTTCACGCCATCATCTGAAACAAGTCTCTGTATGTTGGACGAATAACCCTCTGGTACTTTCACATCCTTTAGTGTTTGAAGAAGAATTTTTCTCTCACTCTTGGACAGGGTGTGTGCAGCAGGAGGTAATTTCGGTGGTTTACCTTCTTCATACACAGGTGCCAGTTCAACTCTTATACCCATATCAACCATATCCATTCTTGCATTGTAACCATCCTTAGACTTGTTATCAGCTAGCAGAGTATTGAGCAAACTAGCACAAACATTCTTCTCAACGTGCATTAGATCAATGAAGTGTCTAACATACAACTCTTTCCAATAGGGCAATTGAAAGAAAATTGATTCCTTCTTCCAGCCTCTAGTTGGGAGACTCTTTGCAAAGTGTTTTCCGTATTGTGTGTTGACATTCTTCATCTCGTTCAATACATCTGTACCTGACAATAAACGTGGTGCTCCACGTTCCTCGATTGTGCCATCGAATGCATCGGCCATTCTTCTGTACTCATGTGTTGGCTCCAACCACCTTCTATGCCCCATATAAACAGTCTTCCTACAATGACATAAACGAATGTGATCTGTGTTCGTGGTACACCAAGGACATGCATCGGCCCCCTTCACACTATATCCAGATACATTCCCATAAGCGGGGAAGTCATTGATAGTCCCAAACAACATGGCCTTCAACTTGAAATTCTCCTTTCTATAAGCATCATACACATCGACCCCCTCATTCCACAAGAGCTTCAAGTCCTCTATCAAAGGAGACAGATATACATCTATGTCGTTACCAGGTTGTTTGGGTCCTGATATCAATATAGACAACATCATATAAGTGCGCTTCATGCACAACTCCGGTGAAAGATTATAAACCATCAGAATCACTGGCCATGTACTGTGGTTGGTACTTTGGATACCGAACGGATTCATTCCGTCAGTTGAGAGTGCAAGACGCAAGTGTCGTGGCTCGTCACCAAATTTTGGATGTCTGACATCGAATGTCTTCCACTGGGGTGAATCAGCAGGGTGTCATAGCATTCCATCATCGATCCTATCATCATGATGCCAAGTTAAATTTCTAGCATCTACACCGCTACTATACATTCTCCTGAATCTTGGTATTATTGGGAAGTACCACATCACCTTCGCTGGAGATTTATTCTTCAGATATCTCTTCTTCCCACACTTGGGACATTCATCGAGGTCTTCATACTCCTTCCGAAATAAGATACAATCACCCGGGCAAGCATGAATTTTCTGATGTGTTAACCCGATGGACTTAAGCATTTGCTTAGCCTCATATGCTTTCGTAGGCAGTACATTTTCATCGGGCAATAGACTACTAATTGCTTCCAGCATACTTGAGAAGCACACATCGGATAACTCGTGTGCTGCTTTTAGGTTGAACAATATCAACACAGCTGACACTTTTGTTGCCTTCTTACACCCGGGCCAAAGGGGCAATCCAGCGTCATCCCTTAATTTTTCAGACATATAAGGGTGATCTCGCAGATTTGTGTCATCCCCACTCGATGTATCAACATTCGGTACATCTCTGAAACTATCCCCATCCACTGTATCTTCAAATCTAGAGTCAGTTCTTATGTTGCTAGAGCTACATCCATCTCTTCTCTCACCATGAAATGTCCAAACGGTATATGTTTTATCAATACCGTGACACATCAAGTGGTCAAACAAACTTTCTCGACCACTAACAGTTTTTCCATTCATACATTTCCAATACGGACATAGAATGTATCGATGGTCGGTGCAGTGTCTAATTGCATGATTACAAAACTCTTCCACCCCATTCCTATACTCCTCTGATAATCTATATGCCCGAACCCACTTTCGATCCATATAGAACTAGAGATGCCTATATAGATTAATCGAAAAGCACACGTGTTGAGTCTATATATAATTAGTAATCCAACTCTATTTACAACTACTACTGTTTTATAAAATTTATTAACCTCTAGCTAGGCATGCTATAAGTCCCAAAACATTCTAAAATTCTAACATGCTATAAGTCCCAAGACACTCTATAAGTCCCAAGATATTCTAAAATTCTAACAAGCATTCTAACAATTTCAAATAAAATTATAACATATTAATCCTAACATGCATTCTAACAATTTCATCTAAAATTAATTCTAAAGCCTTCAATTAATTAACAATTCTAACCCTAACAATGCTTCATAAGAATCATCTTATGAGCTCAATTAAGTATATACTAGGATCATATTTATTACTCACCAATACCATAATCAAGTATATATATATCATAATCAATTACTCATTGTCAAACTTATTTTGAATTCATACCCTAACTCATGAAGTCAAATACAAACATAATTCTTGGCCATCAATCTCAAAATAATAACTATTACCTCTCCTTCCACTAAACATATTCCTTTTTTTTATTTTGTTGTCAAACAAATTAAGACAATACGTCATTCCAAAATGGAGTCATATTAATTAGCCAAAAGTCGACTAATTAATTGCGTACACACATTTAGCTATTTTTATAACTTGTAGATATAAGTTAATTAACTAGAAATAATTTAAACACAATTATCTAATACAAATATAAGTTAATTAACTAGAAATAATTTAAACACAATTATCTAATACAAATTCATCAATTAGATTAATATACACCTAATAATCTAATTATTATCTAATACAAATTCATCAATTAGATTATCTAATAACTAAAACTAGAAAAAAATAGAAAGAGAAATTTACCTGGCGGCGGCGGCGGCGGCGAGGCGGCGGGCTGGGACGGCAGCTGGGACGGCGGAGGCTCGGCGGCGGCTGGGACGGCTTCGCAGAGGAGCCTCGGCGGCGGGCTGCGTCGCGAGGTGGGAAAAGGCGGCGGAGGAGATGGCGTGAGAAGAGGCGGCGGAGTCGAGAGGCGGCGGAGGAGATGGCGCGGCGTGGGAAGAGGAAGAAGAAAGGAGAGAGCGAGAGCGTGGTGAAATTAGGGATCTGAATGTGGGTCAAAGGGGGTAAAAGAGGTCAAACACCTAGAAAGCGGTTAATAACCGCTCTCCAAGTAATTATCTAAGACAGCGGTTCTTAACCGCTATCCAAGAACCACTTAGATAGCGGTTTTGAACCGCTCTTTAAGTTACACCTTAGGCAGCGGTTTTTAACCGCTGTCTTAGCTTTCACCTCTTGCACAGCGGTTTAAAACCGCTTTCTTAGTTCAAATCTTGGACAACGGTTTATAACCGCTGTCTTAGTTGTTTTTTTTTTTTTTTTAAATAAATTTTGTAAAACCGCTCTCTAATCTATCTCTTGGAGAGCGGTTTTTTTAATGGCTGTCCAAGTACAGCTATCTTAGTTCGAATTTGTAGTAGTGACAACTGATACAATTATTAAGCATTTTTATAGGTGGTTTTTCTTCTAATATAACCATAAGAAAAAAGTTATTACTCGGTGTACATGTGAATAAAATATGGCATAAAATTGAAGAGATTCAAAAACCTTAATGTGACTGGATCAATAACTAAATTAGCAAACCTTAATGTCCAACAAAACAATATTGATTATCATAATGTGATAAACGAAATATTTACGCACTCCAAAATTATTGACACAGTATACACATGATGCACAATACGTAAATGGATAACAATGAGGTGTAGGATATTTAAATATATAAACCCGATTTTCCCCGTCCCTAACGGATAGATACATAGGATGCGTGGAGCGTTCCACTACAGATTAGTGGGTGCAACAACCTGTTCTAAATCAGCATGTCATTGTCATAGTAATTTATTTTATATTTTTAATATATTTAACATAAACCTTATAAGGTTACAATTGAAAAATAAATAGATCTGTCTAAATCAACATGTTATTTTCATAATAACATATCATATATTTTAAAATATTTAACATAAACTTTATATGGTTTCAGTTGAAAAATAAATAGTTTATATAAGAAGTATGTTTATGGATTTATTTTACCTTTTAAAGATGTTGATATTAATTAAATTTTTTAGTTGAATTATTATATCATATTTGACATTATGTATTATTGCATCGGCCTAAAATATATCTACAAAGTTGAATTACTTGTATCAACTATTTCAGTTCTTGTTTCACCGTCCTTAAATTTAATATATTATTATACTACTATTATATAATATTAAATAGACCATTCAAAATACTACCTCCGTCCCAATTTAGATTACTCATTTCTAAATGACACAGTTTTTAAGAAAAGAGTTGTTTATTAATACTTTTGAGTATAAAGTAGCTTTTTAGGAATTGTTTATTAATACTTTTGAGTATAAAGTAGCTTTTTGAAGGTTGAGTTTGAAAAAGTGGTGTTGCTTTTTGCAATTTTAGGAAATGGGTAAACAAAAAAAACCTTCATTTTTGGGGCTTTTGGGTAAACAAAATTGGGACGGAGGGAGTAATAGTTTAGGACCCAATTAAAAATACACCAAAACCTTATGGCAAATGAAAAGAAAAAAAGAAAAAAAAAGAAAAAAAAAAAGAGCAATAATGTTACATAAGATGTTACTTTTTATTTGGTATATAAAGTAATAAAATTTATGGCAATTAAAAAAAATCACTAATGTTACATGGACGTTACAATTTGTTTGTCAAATATAGTAATAGGATTTTGGCTATTAGAATTTTTATTACTATTTTTAGAAGATTTTGTTATTATATATAGTTAGATAATTAATATATATATATATATATATATATATATATATATATATATATATATATATATATATATATAAAACCCGGGCTGGCGGGCGTGGGCTAGCCCTATTAGCTCGCGGTCCAAAAATGCCCTGATTTAAACGGGCCCCTTGAAACATAGCCATAACCCTGCATTTTTAAGGGTTAAACGGGTTGACCCTATTAGCCCGGCCCGAATTAACATCTCTAATATAAATCATTTAAAAGTATTAGTTACTTTCACTAAAGATATTAGTTATTTTAATTGAATTAATTGTTTTCATTGAAAAATATTAGTTGTTTATTGAAAATAAACTAAAACTCTTAAGTGAAATCAAATAACATTCTTTAGTGATAATAACTAATACACATTAATAATTTATGCATGTATGAACTAATTTTACTCTGTAGATACTCTACTATATATAGGACTGTCCTTCCCACGAATTAATGTAAAAAAAAAAAAAAAAATTGTCTCAATTCTTGTCCAGCAAGGGATCCTTATTTTCGTGGGGATTCAATCCCCGTTTCCCTTTTTATTTTTTATTTTTCCTTTTCAGCGTTTTTTCTCCATTGCAATATGAGAGGATGATACATTTATAGCTAGTTGAACAAAAAATACTGACATAATTAAGCATGAGACACGTCAATTGAGAATTTAGAGGGGGTTTGTTTTGAATTTTTGGATGAGAATGAGAATGCAAATTTATTTTCTCCCTTCATCCTTGAATATATTGAATGACTGATTGTTTTTATGGTGCTACATCACTGGTGTTGTGCTTTAATTTTGAAAAAAATGAACAAAATGAGAGGTAGTTGGTTGTGACATGAGGGAATGATGGAGGAAGATAATTATAAAAAAATAGAAATGTAATCAAATGTGACAATGATTATCTTATTTAGAATGTAAAATAGTGTTATGGATCATAATTTATTCTCATTAACCACTATAATCACTTTATATTTATTCTCATTTTCATTACCATTGAAGAATTTTCAAACCAAACGTCGCCTTAGAAGGAAAGATTGCTAACAACCCTTTACACGAGTGACAAAATTTTGCGCTTCTTGAATTATGAAATTTTACCTTCGTTACGTTGTGCAATATTTCGCCTCTCGGAGACGAAATTTTGAATCTGTCTCTCTATGTACTTAGAGCCCGTTTGATTAAATTTATTTGAAACATCTTATAAGTTATTTTAAAAGCTTATACGATGTAATTAATTTTAAGTAACTTATAAATTAGTAAAGTATTTGACCAATACAATTTATAAGATTTTTGATAATTTATAAATAAAAAATTAATTTCAATATAAAATAATTTTTTTTTTTTTTTTTTTATGTTGGGTAGATGTGGAGAGTGGAGGGTATGTGGTTAGGAAAATATCAACTTTTTTATTTTTTTACGGTTTATTATAAATTGTAAATAACTTTTTTTTTTTATCTCATAACTCATAAGTTATTAAACATCTTATTTTGTCAAACAATTCTAAATTTTTATAACCTCACCCAAATCAACTCTAGTCATGTAAATTTACGCTTTGATGAAATCAATATTAGCTGTACTCATTATTAATTGAGCATTCGATTTTTATAAACATGCACGTACGACTGAGTTTGGTAGATCTCACATTGAATTGATGGCATTGAGTATAGTATAGTATGTTTGTGGTTTTTTCTGCATACATATATATATATATAGTTGCATACAATTTCATGTGGATGTACATTGGATTTTGGAGCCCGAATTTCAGGCTGGCTGATTTAATGATATTTTTGCATAGTGAAAGAAAAAAAAAATCATGTTGATTTACATTTTATACATGGAGTATCCACAAGGTGGATGTGGCATCAAACGAGACCAATTACGTATATTTATGTGCAGTTAAATATATAGGTGCATATATTACATTAGGTGAAATTATAATCTAGCTAGTAGGCATAAAAAACCCACGCAGTATTTATAACATTAATTTTTCGAATTTATAAAAATTAAGTTGTATACAAGTATGTTTAGATAGTAAATATTAATGTTGTTGGATGCTACTACATTCCTTAAAATATTTAAATTTGTTATTTTTTTATATAAACTAATTATTTATAATCACATGTTGCAACGAATGTTTTTGACATGTTGGTTGAAAAATTTAGAACATTCTATGAGGATCTTGAAGTTCAGATGTTGCACTGAATGTTACAATATGACAGTTACAATATTTAGAAGATTTCTAATGAACCTGTATATTTTAAAGCTTTCATGACAATTGAGAAAAATCTAGATCATGCAATTATTGTCAAATCATATTCAAAATAAAGTTATCTACATGGATGGTTAATAAATGAGATCATGAGAGGTTACTTATGAAGTTATTTTCCGGATCCATTTATTAAGATGTGGATTGAAGACCGAGTACTTTCACACCTATAGATAGAAGACGAATATTTCAATGTCAGATAAGGAATAATCGACTATCATCTATTCTAGTGTTGATACTGAATTTAGGTGATAGGACCATTATTTCCCCTTGCACGTTATGCCAGATGTTCAATACATCTCGTACATCAATAGATCGATCATTGTGTCAATAGATTTCGAGATCAACTTTGATTGTGTATCATATACACTTAGCTATTTAGATTCAATTGGTGTATATTGAGTTTTGTTTCTGTTGTGGATGATCTGTTTTGGAATCATTCTACACAAAATTTATATTCGCTACTTGTCATAGTGAAGGTTTCGCCATGAACTATAAATAGTTTGTGTTAAAAATTTATTTCATCTTAAAATAGTGTGTTTTAGTTTTCCGCTATATACTCTTTAAGTTATGTTCTTCAAATTGCCGTGCATATTTGTTAAAACATTCATTACAACATCTACACTTAACACACACCACACTCCCATTAAATTAAAACACATTTTAAAGTTTATAGATCAGCACCAAGGAAGAAAATTTTAAAACCAATAGTTTCGTAATTTCGGCAAATTGGACATCATCGGGCGCGGGGAAGCCACTTATCACTAAAGTTAATAGCAAAATCTGTTATAACCTATTTATTGTGAAAATATTTTGCATTTGTTTACATATTTTTAAATAATAGTATTAATTATTTCATTAAAAAATATTATTTTATTATTTCCCATATGAACGGGTAGTTCCGAAAATTGTAATGATATTTATTGCCAAAGTGGTCCAATAATTAAAAAAAATAAAAAAATATCAATGCACTTTTAATATCATACTCGAAAATGATCCCTTTTGTGTTTATTTTATTGCAAAACTAGCCTCGCAAGAATTGTGTTAACATTGTTGGGACTAATATTTGTTAAAAAAAATAAAAATAAAGATCATTTTCTCAATAAGTTATGACCTTATTATAGCTTAAATATTGGTCTACTTTTGGAATGAACCCAGTTGTAAGGTAAATTATTTCACATAAAATCAACTTAAAATTCGCTAATTAATTTAAGAATAATATATAAGATATAATGAATTCTTTGCACACTTTCATTTTCTGTTTATCCCAAAAAAAACTTGCACACTCTATAAAAGAAAATATTGATTTATGTGCTTACTCATAAAAATACACATATTTACTTGCATGTCACTATTTTATTAAAAAAATAATTTTTTAATAAAAAATGTATCAGAAAAAGTGTGCAAGTTCCTGCAAAACGACGTGTATAAACGGGAATAATTTTCAAATTAAGTCGCAAGTCAGCGGGGTACCATCCAGAAGAAAAAGGGTACTGTAACTACTCGATCGATCTATTCTTCCTTAAAAGTGTAGTTGTTACATCATAATTACATTGGGAGACTTTTTGTAGCAAATTGAGCTAATAAAAATAATAATTGATATTATTATTAATAATAAAACCATTACGATACAACTGTATATATACAATTATTGTGATAGCGCGGTGGAGAATTTAAATTTTTCCAATGATGTTATAGATAATAAATAGATAACTTAAGTACATGCATAACTCAGAATAGAATAGTATAGAATGCGCCAGTTAAATTGTTGCATTTCCTTAACGTTAAAAATAATTGATGGGCCATGCAGACAACTGCATGATCGTGACGTAGAAACAAGAAGTCAAAATATTTTTACAAGAAATTATAAGCAATCATCTTTCTGTAAAACACAAAATTGAATACTCTTTTATTTGGTTAGTTTTTATATGAACATTATCAAATATTTAATTAAGAGTATACATTTTTTTATTAGAAGTACCAAAAGTTTGGGTCATAAAAATCAACAACAATTACAATACAATACTACTGTCCCCTATTTTTTATACTTAATTCTAATGAGATATTTAATAATCTTGATCAAATATTTAAAATTTTAAAAGAGTTTCATAATAAGCATATAAAAGACCATTTTTTTTTATAAAACATTGCATTTTTTATAATTACTATTACATTAATCATTATGGAAGTGAAAACAAGGTTTCTAGAAAAACATCAATATGTCATTTCATGGTGCTGAAATGTAAAGAAAAGGAAGCTGAGGCCGTATGCAACGCCCACCAGGATCGGCATTCCTGTTCTTAGCCAATAAAAAAAGGACGGATTCAAGAATTCGTTCAAGGACGAAATTTTTCACAAAATTAGATAGACAAAAACTTATAAATATAGGAGACAAAAATGACAAAATTTTACGAATTTAAGACATATATAATTTTTTTATATGCATAATAATGAAAATTTAAATTAAAAAAAATATCAGCTCTAGCTCTTAATAAGAAATCACAGCAATAAATAATTGTTGTAAAGTTTTTTTTTTTCTTTTTAATTTAGTCCCAGTTTTTTTTTTTTTTTAAACAAAGTCACATATTACTTTTTTTTCTTTATTTTTTTGGTAATTTTGATACACAGGGTTAGTTATATTTGGCGACCTATTGCTAGTGTGTAAACAGAATTACCAGTGTAGTATCGAAATGTATCAAATTCCAAAAATTTCAAATTAAATTAAATTTTAAAAAATGATTTTAGAAGCTCTTTTTAGTGCACTAACATATTTTGTGAGTTGGGCCCTATATATATCACGAAAGGCCCAGATTATATACAGTGTCATGTTTTGTTAATACACTCCACCCTTTCAAATTTCTTTTATTTAGTGTTTTTTTTTTTCAAAATTTGTCTAATTTTTCAAAAAAATAAAAATTCTAACATTGTTCGGATGTAATGTATTCATAAAAGATGACAAAGCATATATGAAAATAGTTCATAAGCTTATCATGAAACTATATTAAAGTATCGAATATTTAATCAGGAGTATCGATAATCTCACCAAAAGTATTATTAATCTGGGTGGGTGATCTTATATTGTAATTATTGTAAATTTTTTTTATCACAAATTAATAATACTTCTAATGAAATTATCAATATTCTTAATTAAATATTCGATAGTTTAAAATAATTTTGTGATAAACTTATCATAACTATTTTTATATAAAACTTAGTCAGAAAAGATAGGAGTGAATATAACATGTGCCAGAAATCCAAAACGTACCATATTTAGTGAGTTGGGCCGGGTGATGATTTGGGCCCGATGAGTCCCCCAACACCAAAAACATGGAAATAACCACAAGCCCACTTCCAAATATCTCCCTCACAACCCTCTCTCTCATGTCTAAATACCAAAACCCACCTCTCCCATTAATCAAATCTTCAATTGAAACCTTTATAAACAAAAACACCCCTAACCACAACGCAAATTGACCCGTTTTTCTGATTCTGGATCCGGTTTCTGCCCCGTTGACCAAATTCACAACACAAGCAGTTGAATACAGAGGAATCCAAAAATACCAATCTGAGAAAACCCAAAAAAGATGAGTCACAAAACATGTGTAAGTAAAAAACAGGGGAGTTAATTAGATTTTTTTTTTTTACCTGGATCATTGAACTGGAAAGAGGCTGATAGAGCAAAAAGTGAAGCCATTAAGAGATGGCAAATCCGCTGTAATGAATTTTTACCCATTTGGTGTTTAGCGGTAAAGATCCGCTAACAGAATCCAGTTAATTGTAAAGAAAAATATTAATTTGGTTATGGAGAGGAGATGTTATTTGGATCTGGCAAATGGGATCTAATTATTATTTATTGAGTTTTGACTTTGTTCAGAATTGTGGAGTTGTGGAGTTCTTTTTTTTTTTTTTTTATAAATATATTATTATATTTTGTTTTACTTGGGGATATTTGACTTTGTTTGGTCAGTATTTTTCAATTAAATCAAATTATGTATAGATAGGATCCAACCGAATTAATGCAGAAGGTTAATCCGGCTAATTAAGTATTCCCGTTCCGGAGAAACTTGCACACTTTTTTATTTTGGTTTGCACACCTTATAAAAAAATACATTAATTCTACATGCACACTAAAAAAAATATATAAATATTTACTCATATGTCACTATTTTATTTAAAAAATAATTTTTTTTAAAAGTGTATCCAAAGAGGTGCATAAGTTCCTCCGAGTTGGAGGGGTAATTTGGTGAAATTTTTTTTTTTTGCATATCTTTACGCATATTGAGCTAATTTTAACATTTTATAATATCAAATTATTTAAAAAAAAAAATTTACAACATAATTATTTCAAACATTTATTCTAATTATCATTACTGTCTATTTTGTCTATGAAGAATTATATTAATTACACAATAAATACAAAAGTGAGTTTTCAATAAAAACATAAAAGAATTTCTTAAAATGCGCTCGAATAATATCCAGCTTGAGCTTAAGTCCATTTTCTTTGAAGGGGGCTTTGGCAAAGTTAAAAGTATCATTGATTTGTTTGAGAAACTTCTTCCTTTCATACTTGATCTGGATCTCAATCATATCAGGCCCATAATGTTGCATGGCTTTGAAGAAGCGACCAATCTCTCTGATCCGTGAGTTGAAGAATAGACACATTTTCTTGATCATCCCTGGAGTAACATCAAAATCCTCCTCTTCTGAATACAGCACTGGAGGGAAAGTGAAGTGAAGGCCAAAGCTGTAGGTAGGGCCGGCAGAAGATATCATGACCCCTCTCTGGACCAAGAGAGTTCTAATCACTACTCTGGCAGTATCCACAGTGATTAGCTCTGAGGGGAATTTGACATCAAGCTTCTCCTTGATATCAGTCTCCCACTTGGAGAAAGTTGAGGAACCCATCTCTTCTGTCAGGAGCAACAAATCCTCAATATCCCCTTCTCTGGCTCAGCTCCAGACTACCCCATCAGTGAGGTTAGCAAGTAAGGGAAGGTGGTCAAGAAGAATAGGGAAATGCTCTCTGAGCCAGAGTTGAGCAGACTTACTCATGCTCAGCCTTATAACTCCCATGTCTGTGGTAGAGAAGACAAAGGGAATGAGCTTATTTGAGGAGGTGGAGGGAAGTGCATGACTTGTTGGCTCCAGTGTGACAACCTGGTCATCACTATCATCGCTAGGTGAGAGTGGGGGATTGGCAGATGGGGGTAGGAAACCTAAGGTCATACATGCGGATGTAGAAGGAGGTGGGATGAATGGTTGTTGAGACGAAGAAGAAGGTTTTTCTGTACCAGATTTGGTGGGAGGTGTGAGAGCAGGCTCCTTTGGTACAGAGGCTGTTTGTGAGGTAGATGGAGGGGTTTGAGGAAATCGTTCCCGACTTGAAGTGAGAGCTGGTGGGGTAGATTTGTGTGTGTGTTGGGGTGAGGGTAGGTTAGTATTTGTGGAGGTAGACGGGTTTTAAGACTTTTCTGGAGCAGAAGCAGGTAAAGATGCGTCCAGAACAGGGCTGGGTTGTGAAGGTAGGGGAGTAGAGGGGGAAGGGGAGGAAGATAAATGAATGACATGAGAGAGATGAGGAGAAATTACCTCAGCTGAGTTAACATCAGCTGGACCAATAGAAGTAGAAGAGGGAAGAGGTACCTCTGCTGCTGGTGGGGGGGCTTCTGGAGCATCTTCAACAACCATCAGATGAGACTCTGTATCTGCAGCCTCCCTATCAGAGGACATATATATTGAGGAATATGTCTTTGGTTCTGCAGCTTTAGCCCGTCTGGTTCTAGGCTTCTTGTTCAAAGGCTCCTCAAGGACCTCCTCCTCCTCCTCCTCCTCCTCCTCCTCCTTCTTCTTCTTCTTCTCCTCCTCCTCAACCTTCTTGGCAGAAGGTGAGACAGTCTTGCCTGGAGAAGTGGCATTCGAAAACTCACTCTCTCCCTTCATTTTCTTCTTCTTAGTGTGAGGAGCCCTCTAAGCATCGTCCTCTTCTAAGGAAAGAGTGACTGTCATCTTGGTGGAAGATGCACTTTCTCCCTTCTTCTCCTCCTCCTTCTCCTCCTCCTTCTCCTTCTCCTCTTTCTTCTTATCCTTCTTCTTCTCCTCCTCCTCCTCATCCTCCTTCTTCTTCTGCACAAATTGTACGGGCTGAGCAGTGATGGCCCCTTTTGAATCTGGAGCGCCAGTCAGGGGTCCATCCTTGTTTAAGATCTTCAAGGGATGAAACTTCTTAATCCCTTCTGCCTTCCAGATCTGCTCTGGTAGAACGTGATCCAAAAAATGGCAATCTTGGTGACGAAGGTCACATTAGTGTTAAGCTTGAAACGCTGATCTCCTTCAACAGTGGGATGTTCTTCTCTATCCACCTTCTCCACATTCTTCTGGAACACCCTCCAGAAGAATTCCACCCAATTGCACTGCACTCCGTCATAGATTGCTTGCAACACACTCATCCTCTCCTTGAATATTGCATCAGTGATGTGGTTTTCACACATCAACACCTTCACCACAATGTCAAAAAGCATTTTGTGCTTTTGATGCATATGTGTGCACATTAGAGTTTTCGATATGTCCTTGCAAGAATTCCTTGCGAATATCTTGAATGACCCAAGGTATTCTTCTTCCTTGTATGTTTCTGGATCCACGCCTTCCATCGATAGATTACCAAAAATCTTGCTGAATTCGTACTGGTTGACAACAATCTTCTCATCTCCAGTCTTGGAGACAATATCGTCCGCATACACCTTGGCACGCACCAGAAATTGAGCCTCTCCATGATCTAGTGTATGGCCATCCCTGGGAATCTTCGAGAGAAAATCCTCGTACCCAACGTTGCGAATAAGATCGAGAATTTCCAGAGCCTTGGAGTTCCCCGTGGCATAGAAGTTCACCACCATCTCGGGTTTGAGTTTCTGGCATAGATAAGAGTCTTGAAGTTGACATTTGGAGGCCATTTCTGCAGCGTAAGAGCTTGAAGAAAGAGTGAGAGCAGAAAAGGTAAAGAAATAAGGGTTTGAAAAGGTAAAGTGAAAGGACAGGATTTTTTTTGAATTTAAATAGGCGAGTGACGCGTGAATAGTGGAATTAATGGAGTACGTGGGAAGAAACAAATCAAATAATTGATTTGATTTGTATTTTGCACGGTTGGATTAAATCCAGTGGCCACGATTAAATAGATAAATTATGGATTTAAGTATTGTGCATGGCGCAGTCATTGGGACTGGGTTCCAGGGGATTTTGGGGCAGTTAAGGGAAAAAGTGAAATGATTGCCCGACCCACTAACCAATTTTATATACACCAAGAATATGAAACGTATTGGGTGTATTTACTAATTTTGAAAGTGTAATCTCAATTACTAGACGTAAAAGAGTAAAGACGTACCTGCCATCTAATATAGTAACCAGATGATACCACTTGAAGTCTGGCTTTAAGTACTGTTTTGTTCTATGTGTATCATCTGAGAACATAACTCATCTGGGATATCTGATCTGTAGACAGGTGAGTATAAAAAGAAATTATGCAATATAAAGAATAAAGGATACTCTTCTGGAGTTTCCCCTAAACCAAATCTGTCTCTGGGTCTAAAAGCTCTAACTCAAAAGATAACTCTCTAAATCTGGTCTCTGTCAATGGTTTAGTAAGGATGTCTGCCCTCTGCTTCTCTGTAGCAATCTTCTCCATCCTTATGTCACCTTTCTCAACATGATCCTTGATGAAATGGTGTTTGATGTCAGCATGTTTACATCTGGTGTTAAGAACTGGATTCTGGGTTATGGCTATTGCATTGTTGCTATCACAAAATATCAGAATATTCTTAGCTCTAATCTTGTAGTCTCTAAGCTTCTTACTAATCCATAGATATTGTGAACAATAACCCCTGCCGCCATATACTCTGCTTCTGTGGTTGAAGTAGCAACTGAAGTATGCTTATTAGAAAACCAAGATACCAACTTATTCCCTATAAATTGGTAGGTGCCACTAGTAGACTTCCTATCTATTCTGCAACCACCATAGCCCGAATCTGAGTAACCACTAAGCTCAAAGTTGTCATCTACAGGATACCATAAAATAAGATTAACTGTTCCCTTAAGATATTTCAAGATCTTCTTGGCTGCTTCTAGATGACTCTTCTTAGAATTAGCTTGAAATCTGGCACAAATCCCTACTGCAAAAGTGATGTCTGGTCTGCTTGCAGTCAAATACAGAAGAGAACCAATAAAGTGCCCTAAACTGAGTCTGGTCCACACTTTCTCCAGACTCATCTGGATCCATGTTGAAATTTATCATCATAGGAGTCTTGGCAGATTTGCTAGATCCTACTACAAATTTCTCTAACATGTTCCTTGTGTACTTAACTGATTGATGAAGATTCCCTTATCTGATTGTTTAACTTGCAAACCTAAGAAGTAATTCATTTCTCCCATCATGGACATTTCAAACTTACTCTGCATGAGATTCCCAAATCTTTCACATAGTTTCTCATTAGGAGATCCAAATATGATGTCATCAACATATATTTGGACCAGAAGGATGTCATTTCCTTCTTCTTTCCTAAACAAGGTTCTGTCAATCTTGCCTTTAGTAAAACCATTATCCAGAAGAAATTGAGATAGAGTATCATACCATGCTTTAGGTGTCTGCTTAAGCCCATAGAGAGTCTTCTTAAGCTTATACACATTGTCACCTTGTTCAAAACCAGGAGGTTGTTCAACATACACTTCTTCAATGAGAATCCCATTGAGAAATGTAGATTTCACATCCATCTGGTAAACTTTGAACTTCATGTGAGCAGCATATGCTAGAAACAATCTGATGGTTTTTATTCTTGCAACAAGAGCAAATGTCTCATCATAGTCTATTCCTTCAGACTGAGAGTACCCCTATGCTACTAGCCTTGTCTTGTTTCTAGTGACAACATCATTCTCATCTTTCTTATTCTTGAAGACCCACTTAGCGTCTATCACCTTTTGATGTCTTGGTCTGTCTACCAGCTCCCAAACATCTTGTTTGGTTCAACTCCTCTTGCATTACAATACCCAATTTGAATCCTTCAGTACCTCTTTGATATTCTTAGGCTCTATTAAGGATACATAGCAACTGAATAGGGCAGCTAAGTTGAGTTTCTTCCTAGTCTGGACTCCAACAATTGGATCTCCTATAATCAAATTACTGGGGTGATCATCCAGACTCTTCTTTCCTCTCATCTGAGCTGATTGACCATCTACCGTAGTACCTTGATGATTATCATCAACTACAGAAGAGCTTCCCCCTACAGGATTGCAACCACTTCTTGTCCTGCTCCTTGTGGAGACTTCTGCTCCAGAGGGCCAGAAGATTGGTGGATAGACTTTAACCATCTTAGACTTGATCTAAATCCGAATCCGAATCAATGATTGGTGGATAGACTTTAACCATCTTAGACTTGATCTGACTAGTCTGATCTCTTGTCTTATCTGGAGGTAAGTCTCTAATTCCACCTTGCACTCAAAAGTAGATTCATAAAAAACAACATGGGGTGTTTCTTCCACACAAAGAGAATTCCTGTAAAGACTCTGTATGCTTTAATAGTGCTGGAGTATCCTAAGAATATTCCATCTGCCACTTTAGCATAAAAAATCTTTAACTTAGATTTTCCATTGTCATGGATGAAACACTTACATCCAAAAATATGAAAGAAAGAACATATGGGGTTTTACCTTTCCATACCTCATAAGGTGTTTTCACATGTCTCTAGACAATAAGGCATTTGTTCTGGGTGAAGCAGACTGTATTGATGGCTTCTGCCCAAAATCTTTGAGGTGTACTAAATTCTGCCAGCAGAGTCCTGTGGTGTTCTGGCAGATAATGTTTCATGGAAGATGCATTTGCCCTTGCAATACTCTGGTATGTGTGAATTTAGGAATTCTGTACCCTTATCACTTCTGATTCTGCTCATTCTGAATTTGTTTGAAGAACTCTGACAGCTTAGTGTTGGTTTATTTTTCTTAAACAAGAACACTACCCAAGTGTATCTTGAATAGTAATCTACTATCACTAAGGTGTACTTTCTTCCACTGAAGCTAAGATGTGATACTGGTCCAAACAGATCCATGTGAAGCAACTGAGTACTCTGGTTGAGGTTGTACTCTGGGCATCTTTGAATGAAGCTTTAGGTTGCTTTCCTTTCTGGCACGAGTCACAAGTCTGGTTCTTCTTGAATACTTCATTAGGTAGACCGCGAACAAGACCTTTTCTAGCAATCTTGTTAAGTGTCTTGAAGTTCAGATGACTCATCCTCTTGTGCCAAAGCAAACTATTCTTTGCAGAGCCTTTGGCTACAAGACAAGTATATCTAGGGTGCTATTAAAACCTGCAAGATAAATATTACCTTTCCTCAAGCCTATTAAAAGAATATCATCATTATATGAATTAAAGATAGTACAAGAGTCACTAGAGAACTTCACTGAGTATCCCTTATCACAAAATTGGGATACTGAAAGCAGATTATGCTTGAGACCTTAACATAGTAGACTTCTTCTACAGATACATCATTGACAATCAATTTTCCAACTCCTCTGGTGACTCCAAAGTTGTTGTCACAAAATATTACTCTTGGCCTATTAAGTTGCTTGAAATCCTAGAGATGAACTTTTATAAAGGTCATATGTTTGGAACATCCACTATCAATGCACCAACCAGCACATGTCCTCTGATAAAAACAAATTGAGCTGCTAGTCTCATGACAATGCCTTCCTTATTGACAGGCCTTGTATACCTCCTTTCATTTCTTGCCTTAGGGATAACTTGTTTTAAGGACATGGTCTTAAAGGCCTGGTAATAGGGATACATCCTACAAGATCCATCTCTGGTGCCATAAGCACCTAGATCATTTGGTCTTGTTTTGAAGAATCTGGATGATCTCTTTTGGTTATGATGATAAAAAATAGATCCCCACTTCTGAGAGAAACTCTTATGAGGTATCCTATTCTGATTAGGTCCCCTCTTCTGAGTATATCTCATCTGAGGTTTCCTAACCCGCCTTCTGGGTTCTAGAGGTTGTTCACCTCTGGTCCCATCTGGCTCTGTCTGATCACCTAACACTTCCACTATTTCACTAGCTCTTACAGACTTGTCTTTGTTAAAAAAATATCTATGAGTTCTTGTGGCTCTACTAGGATATCCCAGACCTCTCTTGTCATTTATGCGTTGAGAAAAGTCAGTAATGATAGACAAAGTAGTAGGTACTTTAGTCTTCTGCTCTTTTCTTGGCATATGTATTTCTTCTCTCTCTGGTTCAACTTGTTTTCCTTTGAGGAGGGCTTGGTTTTTGCCTCTAAGCTCACCAATCTCATTGTCCTTAGTGAAATTTTCTTTCATCAATCTATCTACCAGATTATCTTGATCTATAATATTGTCCTAAAGTGTTGAAACTTCTTTGACATAATTACAGATAAGATCTCTGGAGGATTTTTGTTCATTGTACAGAGATTGTGCTTCAGCTTTAAGCCTACCATTTTCCTCCTCTAGTTTTTAACAGAGTTGAACACATTTTTGGAGATCTGATAACATTGACTGCATATCAGACTCCTTAGAAGCATCAGATGAGTGAGAGGAATGAGTATATTTAGAGAGACAAAGAGTAGATTCTTGTACCTCAGCAATGTCTGCCATGAGACATAAATCATCACCTGATCCAAAGTCAGAAGAAGATGAAGAACTTGATCCAGTGTCCCCTTCTTCAGCTTCTGCCAGCAGTGCTATCTTGTCTACAAATCTCCTATCTCTCTTGAGTCTCTTTTCTTCTCTCTCTCTCTCTCTAGGGGTCATCTGGGGACAATCATAGTTGTAGTGGCCTGGTTTGTCGCAGGTGTAACATGAGTTATCTCCAGATCTGGGACTGGGGCTGGAGTTTCTTCTCCTGGAGCTCAAATCTGATCTGTCTGAGCTGGAATCTCTCCTCCTGGGGCTGAAATCTCTTTTCCTTTATGGAGACTTGAACCTGGTTTCCCTGGAATCTCCAAATGATCTTTCCTTGTCTGCAGACTAGAAATAACCTCTTTTGTCTCTGTTAAGTCCTTCCAATGTCTTCTGTACTTTCCATACTTGGAGCTCATCTTCTCCAACTTTCTTGTTAAGAGTGCCACTTGCTCCCTAAGGCTTAGATCATCTGCAATTGGTTCTTTCTCCTTTTCCTCAGTCTTGATGGGAGAAGAGAATGCTACTCCTTTCTGACCAGATGAGGAAGAGATCTCATCTGCTTGATCTTCCTCTTGTAAATCATACTCATATGCCTTTAGATCAAAGAAGATTGTTATAGCAGGAATTATCCTCCCGTGACAGGAGGTCAGATTCCCAAAGATACACTGCCCCGACAGGATCAGGAGTCTACATTAGACAAGAGCATTTAATGTACTATAGATCTACTGTTGATTGTTAGTTTAACAATTGTAATAAATCCCTAAAATAAGGGTTTAAGACGAGTTTATGACCACTTTTGGGCCTTTGAGGGTGAACCTATATAAATAGAATGTCACCCCCCTGTTAGTGTTAGTGTCCTAGAGACAATCCATCGAAATGACATAATACTAAGATAATATTCAGATTTGGTTTAATATTATTGTTAGGTTTAATATTAAATGTATGACGTTACACTTATCTGAATATGATGTTTGATTGTTTGCATATATTCTTATTTGTGTTCCCATGAATCACTACTGTCATTGAGTGAGTGAGAACTCAGATTACTTAGGTATGATTCTCAAATAGTCCGGGTCAACGATCATCAAGAATGGGATATTGATGATACAATTGAGATTGGTGTGCGATCTGCATCACACTCTTAGAGAGTGCAGTAAGATCTCACTTACTACGAGATACCGAGTATCTCATGATGGATGCATAAATACCTTAGAGGGTATTGGTATACCCATCCGAGAAACCGTTTGATGTAATTCCACATAATATGTCTACGTGTGTCTCGGTTAGTGGGAGAGATGTGATACTCCTTTGACTTGAGGTCAATACGCACGACATGTGTGGAGTGATGAACTTTGACCATGACTGATGCTTGCGCCCTTCCACGAGTAGATATGGCATGGATTGGGTTCATCACGAAATGCATGTGCACGGTAGTTGAGCCAAGAATTGGATTCATTCCTCAATATGGATTTAGAGAGAATACTCGTGTTCTCATCATAATTGGATCTAAGTCGTCGGCCGACGCGCATCAACTTAGACTTTGTGGCTAAGTGTGATATACTTGATCAATTAGTGATTGTAGATAATATGATTAAGTTAATTGAATAGGCACTTCATCATGTTCAAGACTTAATCGAGTATTCGTGAATGAAAGGAAGATATCACAATAGCCTACAGTATTACAGGTAGTTGCAGATTTCCTCACAACGTACCTTGTATATTGAGAATGTCTGGTTTATTGTCTAGGGTTCAATTAAGACCGTTAGTTTGACTAACCACACGATATACGAGGACCTATGGATCACACAACAAGTAATGACAATTTAGCAATTATAGTTGGTTGATTAAATATTGTATTGGATATAATATTTAATTTATGGAGAATATAATAATAATTATATTTGGAATTAATTATAATTATTATTTAATTAAATTAGATTTAATTAAATATGAAATCCTAATAATAATATTTGGAATATTATTATACAAGAATAATATATGGTCAAGATATTATTTGTATGAACATATCTAGGGAAATATAATCCATAGAGATTATATTTACGGGCTAGGCCCGATATCTTGCTTAGGAATTAAGCTAAGTTAATCCCTTTAAATATGTATCATATGGGAATTCCTAAATAAACAAGAAATATAATTTCTCCATAAAATCTCCAGTCGGAATTTTCCTAGCAAGTTCACCTCAAGATTCAACGCTGGCATATCGATGCGGGTTGGTAGAAAGTCGTTACGTGGATACCATAGTTGAGGATTCCGCGTACAAATCGTTTTAAGGATTTATATACGTATTATTTATCCTTTATATTTTATGCTATACAACCATATGCAGATTCGTTGTTGGTGAATCTTATCTTCCGCTGCGCCGAACATGGTATTAGTGCCTCAAAATCCCAACATTGGTATCAGAGCTTCAGGCTCGGTTGTATACATGGATGTGTGTATTTTTCGTTGATAAAAAATGTGCATAATTTTCAATCATATTTTGCCCTCATTTAACGTGTATTGATTACTGACATTATATAAAATATAAATCTTAATACCTTTTGGTTAGACTGAAAACTTGATTTATTTTATATAAATTCTTTAGAATTTAGAAATTAACGTTTGAATATTATGTGTTTCGAAAACTAATTTTTTTTAATATGATAACTATTGTTAGTGTTAGTGTCTTAGAGACAATCCATCGAAAGAACATAATAATAAAATAATATTCATATTTGGTTTAATATTAAATGTATAGCGTTACACTTATCTGAATATGATGTTTGATTGTTTGCATATATTCTTATTTGTGTTCCCATGAATCACTACTGTCATTGAGTGAGTGAGAACTCAGATGACTTAGGTATGATTCTCAAATAGCCCCGATCAAGGATCGCCAAGAATGGGATATTGATGATACAATTGAGATTGGTGTGCGATCTGCATCATACCCTTAGAGAGTGTAGTAAGATTTCACTTACTACGAGATACCGGGTATCTCATGAAGGATGCACAAATACCTTAGAGGGTATTGATATACCCATCCGAGAAACCGTTTGATATAATTCCACATAATGTGTCTACGTGTGTCTCGGTTAGTGGGAGCGATGTGATACTCCTCTGACTTGAGATCAATACGCACGACATGTGTGGAGTGATAAACTTTGACCATGACCGACGCTTGCACCCTTCCACGGGTAGATATGGCATGGATTGGGTTCATCACGAAATGCATGTGCGTGGTAGTTGAGCCAAGAATAGGAATCATTCCTCAATGTGGATTTAGAGAGAATACTCGTGTTCTCATCATAATTGGATCTAAATCGTCGGCCGACGCGCATCAACTTAGACTTTGTGGCTAAGTGTGATATACTTGATCAATTAGTGATTGGAGATAATATGATTAAGTTATTTGAATAGGCACTTCATCATGTTCAAGACTTAATCGAGTATTCGTGAATAAAATGAAGATATCACAATAGCCTACAGTATTACAGGTAGTTGCAGATTTCCTCGCAACGTACCTCGTATATTGAGAATGTCTGGTTTATTGTCTAGGGTTCAATTAAGACCGTTAGTTTGACTAACTGCTCGATATACGAGGGCCTATGGGTCCCGTTACAAGTAATGACAATTTACCAATTATAGTTGGTTGATTAAATATTGTATTGGATATAATATTTAATTTATGGAGAATATAATAATAATTATATTTGTAATTAATTATAATTATTATTTAATTAAATATGAAATCCTAATAATAATATTTGGAATATTATTATACAAGAATAATATATGGTCAAGATATTATTCGTAGGAACATATCTAGGGAAATATAATCCGTAGAGATTATATTTACAGGCTAGGCCTGATATCTTGTTTAGGAATTAAACCAAGTTAATCCCTATAAATATGTGTCATATGAGAATTACTAAATACACCAGAAATATAAATTATCCATAAAATCTCCAGTCGGAATTTTCCTAGCAAGTTTGCCTCGAGATTCAACGCTGGCATATCGATTCGGGTTGGTAGAAAGTCGTTACGTGGATAACATAGTTGAGGATTCCGTGTACAAATCGATGTAAGGATTTATATACGTGTTATTTATCCTTTATGTTTTATGCTATACAACCATATGCAGATTCGATGTTGGTGAATCTTTATCTTCCGCTGCATCGAACATGGTATCTGTACCTCTAAATCCCAACAGTGGTATCAGAGCTTCAGACTCGGTTGTATACATGGATGTGTGTATTTTTTGTTGATAAAATATATGGATAATTTTCAATCATATTTTACCCTCGTTTAACGTGTATTGATTACTGCCATTATATAAAATACAAATCTTGAATCCTTTTGGTTAGACTAAAAGCTTGATTTGTTTAATATAAATTCTTTTGAATTTAGAAATCAACGTTTTAATATTATGTGTTTCGAAATCTAATTTTTTTTAATATGATAACTATTGTTAGTGTTAGTGTCCTACAGACAATCCATCGAAAGGACATAATACTAAGATAATATTCAGATTTGGTTTAATATTAAATTTATGGCGTTACATTTATCTGAATATGATGTTTGATTGTTTGCATATATTCTTATTTGTGCTCCCATGAATCACTACTGTCATTGAGTAAGTGAGAACTTAGATGACTTAGGTATGATTCTCAAATAGCCCCGATCAAGGATCATCAAGAATGAGATATTGATGATACAATTGAGATTGGTGTACGATCTGCATCATACTCTTAGAGTGTGTAGTAAGATCTCACTTACTATGAGATACCGGATATCTCATGATGAATGCACAAATACCTTAGAGGGTATTGGTATACCCATCCGAAAAACAGTTTGATGTAATTCCACATAATGTGTCTACATGTGTCTCGGTTAGTGGGAGCGATGTGATACTCCTCTGACTTGAGGTCAATACGCACGACATGTGTGGAGTAATGAACTTCGACCATGACCGATGCCTGCACCCTTCCATGGGTAGATATGGCATGGATTTAGTTCATCACGAAATGCATGTGCGTGGTAGTTGAGCCAAGAATAGGATTCATTCCTCAATGTGGATTTAGAGAGATTACTCGTGTTCTCATCATAATTGGATCTAAGTCGTCGGCCGACGCGCATCAACTTAGACTTTGTGGCTAAGTGTGATATACTTGATCAATTAGTGATTGGAGATAATATGATTAAGTTATTTGAATAGGCACTTCATCATGTTCAAGACTTAATCGAGTATTCGTGAATAAAATGAAGATATCACAATAGCCTACAGTATTACAGGTAGTTGCAGATTTCCTCGCAACGTACCTCGTATATTGAGAATGTCTGGTTTATTGTCTAGGGTTCAATTAAGACCGTTAGTTTGACTAACCGCTCGATATACGAGGGCCTTATTGGAATTTATAGACACGTAAACACGTAAACATGCGCAGCAGAAATAAACATTCTCCAATAATGAATAATTTAATTGCATAATTAAATACGAGATATCTTAAATAAGAGATCTTACAGAGCTTCGTACGCGGAGTCCTCCACTGTGGTAGCTATTCACTGATCTGCACCGGGGTGCCAGCGTTGAATCTCTATACGAACTTGCTAGGAAAATTCGAACAAGAGATTTTATGGAGAAATTATATTTCTTGTGTATATTTCTGAATTCCCATATGACACATATTTATAGGGATTACCTTAGCTTAATTTCTAAGCAAGATAATATGCTATATTCGCATAATATAATCTCTACGGATTATATCTCCCTAGATATGTTCCTACGAATAATATATTTACCAAATCTATTATTCTTGTATAATAATATTCCAAATATTATTATTGGGATTTTATATTTAATTAAATCTAATTTAATTAAATAATAATAATAATTAATTCCAAATATAATTAATATATTCTCCATAAATTAAATATTATATCCAATATAATACTTAATCAACCAACTATAATCAGCGAACTGCCATTGCTTGTTGTGTGACCCATAGGCCCTCGTATATCGAGCGGTTAGTCAAACTAACGGTCTTAATTGAACTCTAGACAATAAATCAGACATTCTCAATATACGAGGTACGTTGCGAGGAAATCTGCAACTACCCGTAATACTGTAGGCTATTGTGATATCTTCCTTTCATTCACGAATACTCGATTAAGCCTTGAACATGATGAAGTGTCAATTCAAATAACTTAATCATATTATCTCAAATCACTAATTGATCGCTCGCGTCGCACTTGGCCACAAAGTCCAAGTCGACTTGCATCGGCCGATGTCTTAGATCCAATTATGATTAGAAGACGAGTATTCTCTCTTAAATTCACATTGAGGAATGAATCCTATTCTTGGCTCAACTACCACGCACATGAACTTCGAGATGAACCCAATCCATGCCATATCAACCCTTGGAGGATGAAAGCGTCGGTCATGGTCAAAGTTCATCACTCAACACATGTCGTGTGTATTGACCTCTAGTCTGAGTAGTATCACATCGCTCCCACTAACCGAGACACCCGTAGACACATTATGTGGAATTACATCAAACGGTTTCTCGAATGGGTATACCAATACCCTATAAGGTATTTGTGCATCCATTATAAGATACCTAGTATCTCGTAGTAAGTGAGATCTTACTACACTCTCTCCATAGAGTATAATGCAAATCGCACACCAATCTCCATTGCATTATCAATATCCCAATCTTGATGATCCTTGATCGGGGCTATTTGAGAATCGTACTTCGGTCATCTGAGTTCTCACTTACTCAATGACAGTATCGATTCAAGGGAACACAAATATGAATAATGCAAACAATCAAACATAATATTCAGATAAGTGTAAAGCCATTCATTTAATATTAAACCAAACAATAATATTAAACCATAAACTGAATATCATCTTAGTATTATGTCCTTACAAAAGATTGTCTCTAGGACACTAACACTAACTATCTCCCACTTGGACTAAAGCCAATCACCCACATGTCTAACCCCTAGACCATCAAAATGTCTAGTGTGTACATGAACACTCAAAGCCTTGGTGAATGGGTCAGCCAAATTATCATCTGTGGGAATGCGCTCTAACTCTATTTCCTTTTTAGTGATCATCTCTCTTATCAAGTGATAACGCCTTGGTACATGCTTGTTTTTATTGTTGGATCTCGGTTCATTTGCTTGCGCAACCGCACCAGTGTTGTCACAATACAACTTTATTGGACCACTGGCACTCGGAACTACCCCTAGTTCAGTTAAGAACTTTTTTATCCAGACAGCTTCTTTCGCAGCCTCTGCCGTAGCTAAGTACTTAGCCTCAGTTGTTGAATCCGCGGTTGTCGCTTGTTTGGAACTATTCCAACACACCGTACCTCCATTGAGAGTGAAGACGTATCCTGACTGCGACTTGTAATCATCACAATCGGATTGGAAACTTGCATCAGCGTAGCTGGTGACGACTAACTCTGATTGCCCACCGTAGATAAGAAAATGTTCTTTAGTACGCCCGAGGTACTTTAGAATATTTTTGACAGCAATCCAGTGAGGCTCACATGGATTCTGTTGGTATCTACCCGTGATGCTAACAGCGTAGGCCACGTCTGGCCTGGTGCAAGTCATGGCGTACATGATGGATCCAATTGCAGATGCGTATGGAACATCCTTCATGTGCTCGATATCAGCTTCGCTAGAAGGACAATCCTTCTTTGACAGCTTTATCCCATGATTTGCTGGAAGATATCCTCTCTTAGAGTTTTCCATCGCAAAACGCTTCAACAGCTTATCTACGTAGGTGGATTGTGATAGCCCTAACATCTTCTTGGATCTATCCCTATGGATCTTGATCCCTAAGATGTAGCATGCTTCACCAAGATCCTTCATCATGAAGGTCTTTGATAACCAATCTTTCACGGACTGCATGAGCGGGATGCTATCTTCTATAATCAATATGTCATTGACATATACGACTATAAAGACAATACTCTTCCCACTGCATTTACAATAAACGCATGGATCTTCCGGATTTCTAATGAAGCCAAAAGACTTAACAACTTCATCAAATTGGATATTCCAACTCCTAGAAGCTTGCTTCAATCCATAGATGGATCGTTTAAGCTTGCACACGAGATTAGATTTTGGCTTAGATATAAAACCCTCCGGTTGAGTTATAAACACGTCCTTATCAATGTTTCCATTGAGGAAGGCCGTTTTAACGTCCATATGCCAAATCTCATAATCATAGTGTGCGGCTATCGCAAGTAAAATACGAATGGACTTGATCTTCGCGACAGGCAAGAAGGTCTCGTCATATTCAATGCCTTCGCATTGACTATACCCTTTCGCCACCAACCTAGCCTTGTAGGTTTGTACCTTGCCATTTGCATCGGTCTTCCTCTTGAAGACCCATTTGCAACTTATGGGTTTTACCCCTTTTGGCAATTCAACCAAGTCCCAAACTTGATTGATGTACATCGAGTCCATCTCGGATTTCATGGCTTCATGCCACTTCTCTGAGTCAACATCTAATGTCACCTCAGTGTAAGTCTTAGGTTCGTCCTTATCCGGTATTTCCACATCATCGTGTTCCTCCACGAGAAAACCATAATACCTATCTATTGGATTACGAATCCTAGTTGACTTACGGAGTTATGGTTGTGCAGGCTATACATTCTGATCGTGAAAATTTTGTGGTGCAACAACTTCATCGTTGACCGGAGAGTCCTCAAGAGCGACACTTTCAGATGCCTCTTGGGCGGGAGTTTGAACTATGCTATTCTCATTCAGCCTACTTGGAGGTTGTTGCGAAGGCAACACAACTCCAATTACGCTCCCACTGGCTGAAAGAGGATCACCTAGTGATAAACTTCCACCATGAGAGTCGCTGAATGCTCCCACTGATTCTTTGTCATATTATTTTGACAAGTTATCAGTCTCTATGTTAATTCGTGGTTCTTAAATTTCTTCAAGTTCTTTCTTCTTATGGCTTTGTTCCTTAAAGACATACTCGTCTTCTAGGAACCTTGCCTGCCTAGAAACAATAACTATTTGTTTCTCCGGTAGATACAAATAATATCCTTTAGTCTCCTTAGGATATCCCACAAAATAACCCTTTTCACCTTTAGATTCCAACTTACCAGTTTGCATTTTCTTCACAATTGCGGGGCAACCTCACGTTCTAATGTGTAGAAAAGATGGCTTCTTGCCATACCACAACTCGTACGGAGTTTGTACAACTGATTTAGACGGAATCCTATTCAGAATGTAGATTGAGGTTTGCAATGCGTGTCCCCATAAGAACGCTGGAAGGGAGGCAAAATTCATCATGGACAGTACCATGTCCAACAGGGTTCGGTTTCTCCTTTGGGACACCCCTTTCATCTGAGGGGTTCCGGGAGGAGTCCATTGTGATTGGATCCCATGAAGCTTCAAGTAATCCATGAATTCATGGCTAAGGTACTCACCTCCTCGATCTGATCGAAGAGTCTTGATACTCTTACCAAGACGTTTCTCTACTTCGGCCTTATACTCCTTAAATTTCTCAAACGATTTGGATTTGTGTTTCTTGAGATACACATATCTGTATCTTGAGTAATCGTCAGTAAAGGTGATGAAGTAGCTGAATTGACCCCTAGCTAGAGTGGGCAATGGTCCACAAATATCGTTGTGGATCAACTCTAGAACTTCTTTGGCACGCACCCCTTTCCCGGAAAAGGGTTTATTGGTCATCTTGCCCATGAGACAAGATTCACAATTTCCATAAGACTCTAAGTCAAATGAGGTTAAGTAGTCCAACTTTCTTAACCTTGCGATTCTTTTCTCGTTTGCATGACCAAGTCTACAATGCCACAAGTAAGTCGGGTTTTCATGATTACTAATCTTGAGTATTTTATTTTGTATATTAAGAACACTATATCCACAGTGTAACAAATATAAACCATTCACAAGAGGAGCATTTCCATAAACATCACCATTAAGCGAAAAATAACAAGTATTATTTGCAAAACGGAAGAAAAATCCCTCAATGTCAAACATAGGAACGGAAATAATGTTACGAGTAATAGACGAAACAAAATAACAATTATTTAATTTAAGTCTAAAACCAGATGGCAAGTCTAAAACATAAATCCCAACACGTTCAGCAGCAACTCTTGCTCCATTCCCCACGTGAAGGGCGACTTCACCCGGTCTAACTGCTCTGTTGTCCTTGAGCCCCTGCACATTTGTACAAATGTGTGAGCCACAACCGGTATCCAATACCCAGCAGTTAGAATCATTTGTGGACATGTTTATCTCAATAACAAACATACCTGTTCCAGTGGCTGAAGCACCTTGTGCCTTCTTTTCAGCTGCTAGAACCTTGCAGTCCTTCTTCCAATGCCCCTTTTGCTTGCAGTGGAGGCATACATCCTTATCTACCCGCTCCTTCTTTTGAATTCCACCTTTGGCTTGAGGAAATTAGGCTTAGAAACTTTCTTAGCCTTGCTCCTTCGCTTCCTCTTTCCTTTAGGGGCAGAAGAAGTAGAAGCTCCCACCATGAGAACGGGCTTTTCCTTAGCAGTGGAAGACTCAAAAGTCTTGAGTATGTTATGAAGCTCAGGCATGGTCGAAACTGTCTTATTCATATTGAAGTTTACTACGAAACTCGAATATGAATCGGGTAGTGACTGAAGAATGGCATAAACAGCAATATTGGTTTGCAGCTCAATGCCCAAATGACCAAGTTTCTCGATTAGCCCTATCATCTTCAAAACATGAGGGAAGACTTTCCCTCCTTCAGATAGTCAACATCTAAACAGATCTCTCATCACTTCATAAATCTCGGAATGAGACTCAGAATCAAAGAGATCCTTCAAATGTATAAGCATCTCGTAGGGAAGCATCCTTTCGTGTTGCCTTTGTAACTCGGGAGTCATGCCGAGCAACATAACACACTGAGCCTGGGAAGCATCATCTTGATGCTTCTTTTGAGCTTCGGCGTCAAACACTTCGGCTTCCTCAGAACAAGCCTCAGAGGTATCAGGGATTGGCGTGTCCAACACGTACTCAATCTTTTCTTACCTAGGCACCAAACACATATTTCGGTGTCAGTCCAGAAAATTTGCTCCAGCCAATTTATTTGTTTCCAAAACACTTCTCAACGACAAGTTATTTATTTCAAAAATCCTAGGAAATAAATTTTAAACGGGAATTAAAACACATAATTCCTATGATCAATATTCATCAATCAAAATAAATATGGTCTTTTATTTATTTTGTCTCCATTATTTTCACTTACTCGATGACCACATCGGAAGAGTACGAATTTATATTCAATATAAATTGTAATGGACTAGGATCCACATTCCTACTGTTACAATGACTGCTAGGGCTGAACATTGCAACAACATAACTGGTAGGTCTCTAAACCAACTGTCTCACGCAATTCCTAGTTGATTGAACCTAGTTTAATCGGATGTCACTTAGTTCTCATTTCCCTGCTAGGGCTGTGAGACATAATTAAGTTGGTTTACAACCATTAAGCGACGACAAACGCGTCCCTATAAAAGTCCCGTTAGATGTAGATCCGAGCAAAAGACTAGAGTCTTAAATACTCATTGGAACGAAATCTCTGGTTTACTTTTAATTTTAATGGAAGACATCTTTCAATTTAATGAAAAACCATATTTTATCGAGGAACATTTTAAAGGCGGGATATTAATCGCTTAATCGAGATCCAATATATTAATCTATATCACATATGAGCAATTATAGGGCGCCGCCTACCCAAACACGATTTTATGCGGACTAACATCTATTTGGGCATCGTCTACCCAAAACAAATAATACCGTCTGACAAATATTTGAGTGCCGCCTACCCAAAATAAGAATGCGGACTAAAACATTAACATCTAATGTTAATCAAGTGGGAATTAATAATTTATTTAATTCTTATAAACCAATATTTAAAATCAAATTTTTAAAAAAATGTTTATTAATTAAACTCTTTTAATAAAAAATCTTGTTTAATAGGTCTCATCTTAGTCCAACTAATATGTCTCCTTTTAAACTATTTTATTAAATTTTATTAATTCAAAATTAAATCAAATTTAATTTTAATTTTCTTATAAACCTGGTGGGCTCAGGTGCAATTTCAAAATTGCACCAAGGGGCCTGTTTCAAATCGAATTTGCAAAACAGCCCCTAAACATCATCGCCTCAACCTTTTCAGATCCAATCCGAAAAACTCTCACGAATAAACCCCAAAATTCTTAAAATTCAGAACTGATCATCAACATCATCTAATTTCAGTTGAACTATCACAATCAAATTGGTTCATGAATCAAGAACATAGTACTGCACGCGTCACGCTGCCGAAGGAAGAAATAAAAGATCGAAACAAAGCAATAGGTCGCCGCCGCTGCCGAAGCAGCAGAAGGCGGTACTTTGGATCCATGACCGTGCATCGGCGAGCGGTGCTGCAACCGCCGCCGCGTCGCCCGCTCGCAGCACGGCGGCGACTACGAGAAAACGGAAGCATCATCTTCAAGCCAACGAGACGAGAAGCCCAGCCTCTGTCTAGCGTCTGGAGTGACCGTGTAAGGCACGACACACGGTGAATCACCATCGCGTCAGGCATTGAGGCGCCATGCCTCCACCACGAGGGAAAATCGTGCAACGAAAACCAATTTCAGGCATATCGAGCGAGATAGGAGCGGTGTGAGATGTGACTTACTGCCGTCTTGCACTCGTATGCCGGCGAAGCGGCACAAGTAGGGTTTCGGTCTGAGACGAGGTCGTGGGGAAGAAGCCCAAAGGGCTTTTCCCTTTATTGCCACCAGAAATAAGAGGGTGCGGTCAAACTATTTGACCGTGCCCTTCAATTTTATAAAAAAAAATCTTTTACAAAATAACAACAATTAGGCAATTAAATCAGGAGTCTGAGCTCTGATACCGCTGTTGGAATTTATAGGCACGTAAATATGCGCAGCGGAAATAAACTTTCTCCAACAACGAAATATTTAATTGCATAATTAAATGCGAGATATATTAAACAAGATATCTTACAGAGATTCGTATGCGGAGTCCTCCACTATGGTATCCACGCAAAAAATATTCACTGATCTACACCGGGGTGCCAGCGTTGAATCTCTATACGAACTTGCTAGGAAAACTCGAACAAGAGATTTTATGGTGAAATTATATTTCTTGTGTATATTTCTGAATTCCCATATGATACATATTTATAGGGATTACCTTAGCTTAATTTCTAAGCAAGATAATATGCTAGATTTGCATAATATAATATCTACGGATTATATCTCCCCAGATATTTTTCTACGAATAATATATTTACCATATCTATTATTCTTGTATAATAATATTCCAAAAATTATTATTGGGATTTCATATTTAATTAAATCTAATTTAATTAAATAATAAAAATAATTAATTCTCAATATAATTATTATATTCTCCATAAATTAAATATTATATCCAATATAATACTTAATCAACCAACTATAATCAGCGAACTGCCATTGCTTGTTGTGTGACACATAGGCCCTCGTATATCGAGTGATTAGTCAAACTAACGGTCTTAATTGAACCCTAGACAATAAATCAGACATAAATCAGACATTCTCAATATACGAGGTACGTTGCGAGAAAATCTGCAACTACTTGTAATACTGTAGGCTATTGTGATATCTTCCTTTCATTCACGAATACTCGATTAAGCCTTGAACATGATGAAGTGTCTATTCAAATAACTTAATCATATTATCTCAAATCACTAATTGATTGCTCGCGTCGCACTTGGCCACAAAGTCCAAGTCGAATTGCATCGGCCGATGTCTTAGATCCAATTATGATGAGAAGACGAGTATTCTCTCTTAAATCCATATTGAGGAATGAATCATATTCTTGGCTCAACTACCACTCACATGAACTTCGAGATGAACCTAATCCATGCCATATCTACCCTTGGAGGGTGAAATCATCGGTCATGGTCAAAGTTCATCACTCCACACATTTCGTGCGTATTGACCTCAAGTCTGAGGAGTATCACATCGCTCCCACTAACCGAGATACCCGTAGATACATTATGTGAAATTACATTAAACGGTTTCTCGGATGCGTATACCAATACCCTCTAAGGTATTTGTGTATCCATTATGAGATACCTAGTATCTCGTAGTAAGTGAGATCTTACTACACTCTCTCCATAGAGTATAATGCAGATCGCACACCAATCTCCATTGCATCATCAATATCCCATTCTTGATGATCCTTGATCGGGGCTATTTGAGAATCGTACTCCAGTCATCTGAGTTCTCACTTACTCAATGACAGTATCGATTCAAGGGAACACAGATATGAATAATGCAAACAATCAAACATAATATTCAGATTAGTGTAAAGGAATATATTTAATATTAAACCAAACAATAATATTAAACCATAAACTGAATATCATCTTAGTATTATGTCCTTACAAAGGATTGTCTCTAGGACACTAACACTAACAGGCCTATGGGTCACACAACAAGTAATGACAATTTACTAATTATAGTTGGTTGATTAAATATTATATTGAATATAATATTTAATTTATGGAGAATATAATAATAATTATATTTGGAATTAATTATTATTATTATTTAATTAAATTAAATTAAATATAAAATCACAATAATAATATTTAGAATATTATTATACAAGAATAATATATGGTCAAGATATTATTCGTAGGAACATATCTAGGGAAATATAATCCTTAGAGATTATATTTGCGGGCTAGGACAGATATCTTGCTTAGGAATTAAGTCAAGTTATTCCCTATAAATATGTGTCATATGAGAATTTCTAAATAAATAAGAAATATAATTTCTCCATAAAATATCCAGTCGGAATTTTCCTAGCAAGTTCGTTTCGAGATTCAACACTGGCATATCGGTTCGGGTTGGTAGAAAGTCGTTACGCGGATACCATAGTTGAGGATTCTGCGTACAAATCACTGTAAGGATTTAAATACGTGTTATTTATCCTTTATGTTTTATGCTATACACTTATCTGAATGTATGACGTTACACTTATCTGAATATGATATTTGATTGTTTGCATATATTCTTATTTGTGTTCCCATGAATCACTACAGTCATTGAGTGAGTGAGAACTAAGATGACTTAGATATGATTCTCAAATAGCCCCGATCAAGGATCATCAAGAATGGGATATTGATGATACAATTGAAATTGGTGTGCGATCTACATCATACTCTTAGAGAGTGTAGTAAGATCTCACTTATTACGAGATATCGGATTTCTCATGATGGATGCACAAATACCTTATAGGGTATTGGTATACCCATTCGAGAAACTTTTTGATGTAATTCCACATAATGTGTCTACGTGTGTCTCGGTTAGTGGGGGTGATGTGATACTCCTCTGACTTGAGATCAATACGCACGATATGTATGGAGTGATAAACTTTGACCATGACCGACGCTTGCACCCTTCCACGGGTAGATATGGCATGGATTGGATTCATCACGAAATGCATGTGCGTGGTAGTTGAACCAAGAATATGATTCTTTCCTCAGTGTGGATTTAGAAAGAATACTCGTATTCTCATCATAATTGGATCTAAGTCGTCGGCCGACGCGCATCAACTTAGACTTTGTGGCTAAGTGTGATATACTTGATCAATTAGTGATTGGAGATAATATGATTAAGTTATTTGAATAGGCACAATCTAATTTTATTGATATTATTATTAAAATTCAATTTAATAATTTAAATATGATATTATTACGTGCTAAATCTTAAGAACAAAGAGACTGTTTTGATTTTAAATCTAACATCTCAATGAAAGTTGATAAGTGCAAGTTATCATATTAAGAAAAGGGCTGGGAATTGTGTACAACGCAGAAATTGGTTTCCTCCTTTAATCCAATGCGTCCCCAACCTCCATGGACGGGACTGGAGCTCGCTGGGCGAGTCTGGGGACTGTCGCGCCGCCACCAGAAATGAATCTGCTGGGTAAAGAATGCCACGGTGGCGTCGATGGGTGGCGCCAGATTCGCTGTGATGCCACAGACGGATCTGAAGGACAAATTGCCGTGAACAAGCGGCGGCTGCTGCTGCTGGTTATGGATCACGATGGAAGATTCCCTTCATCGATCAGATCGATGGCGGCCGGGGCTGGAGTCATCGCGCCGTCGGGATGCCATCGGAGACGGGTGTGTCGACTGGCGTCGCTAGGAAAGCCGAACCGATTTCACATCCTAACCCACTGATTTTCTATCGAGATGTTCGGCGATCAATAGGAAACTACCGTATTATTTTAGGATTGATGTGCAACCCAGTACTTGTTTGGAACATTTTGTGGGCGAAACCGTTAATCGCGGACTCCATGAAACAAGATCAGTCGGTTGATTTGGGGCTGAAAGTGATAGCCTGTATTTGTAACTAAAGTTTATTTATCGGATTTAATATTGTATAAGGGGTATAAGCAATTTATGAAAATCTTGGAATTACAATTTGGTCTTTTAAGTTCCTTTTGCAGTTTCAGATTTTTTTAGAATTAGCAAACTAGCTCCTGGTGCAATTCTAAATTCTGATAAATTGAATTAAGGTTTTATTTGAATGAAAGAACTTTGGAAATTCTGAAAAAAAAAATAAGAGCCTATTTTGGTTGGACTGAATTTCTAAATTTTTAATTAATTTTGGGCAAAATAATTTTGAAAATGACTTTAGAAATTGACCGAGAGCTTGGAGCTTGTTGGTATTTCTAATTTTAGCAATATTTTACCTACGGATAATTATTGTTAGGCACGTTTATTTGATTTACGTGTTATTTATAAATATTAAATATTTTGCATGTTTATTTGATTTATATGTTAAATATTTATTAGATGCTTTATTTATGCAAATTTAAATTTTGAAATAAAGCATGAGAACTTGATTAGTTGCTCCCCACTTGTATAACTGTTTATATGAATCGATATTTACATTATTAGTTATATAGCCCGCATTAAATTGTTTGGGTAGGCGGCACCAATATTTGTCAGATCTTATTAAATATTTGGATAGACGGCGCCCTATATATGTTTGTCTGCAAATGTCATGTTTGGGCAGGCGACGCCCAATAATTGCTCAAATGTGACGTAGTTATCATGTTGGATCTCGATTAAACAATTAATACCCCACCTTTAAAATGATCCTTACTAAAATATGATTTTTCATTAGATTGAAAGATGTCTTCCATTAAAATTAAAAGTAAATGGGAGATTTCGTTCCAATGAGTATTTAAGGCCCTAGTCTTTTGCTTGGATCTAAAACTAACGGGACTTTTATAGGGACACGTTTGTCGCCGCTTAATGGTTGTAACCCACTTAATTTTGTTTCACCAGCTCTAGCAGGGAAACAAGAATTAGGTGAAATCCGATTGAACTAGGTTCAATCAACTAGGAATTGCGTGAGGTAATTGGTTTAGAGACCTACCAGTTCTGCTGTTGCAATGTTCAGCCCTAGCAGTCATTGTAATAGTAGGAATGTGGATCCTAGTCCATTACGATTTATATTAGATATAAATTCGTACTCTTCCGATGAGGTCGTTGAGTATGTGAAAATAATGGAGACAAAATAAATTAAAAGACCATATTTATTTTGATTACTGAATATTAATCATAGGAATTATGTGTTTAATTCCCATTTTAGTTTATCTCTCTAAAATTGTTGAGATGAATAACCTGTCATTGAGAAATGTTCTGGAAACGAATAAATTGGCTGGGCCAAATTTTCTGAACTGGCACTTAAACATGTGTTTGGTGCTAAGGCAAGAAGAGATTGAGTACGTGTTAGACACGACAATCCCTTTACCCCTGAGGCTGGTTTAGTTGAGGCTGCAACATTTGACGTTACAGCTCAAAAGAAGAATTATAACGATGCTTCTCAGACTCTATGTTATGATTGCTCGGCATAACTCCCGAATTGCAAAGGCAAACATGAGAAAATGGATCCCTTAGAGATGCTTAAGCGTCATAAGGATCTCTTTGATTCTAGATCTCGTTTGAGATTTATGAAGTGATGAGAGATCTGTTCAGATGTCGATTAGCGAAAGGAGGGAAGATTTCACCTCATGTGCTATCCTCAAGTCGCTCCCTGGTTCATATTCTAGTTTCGTAGTAAATTTAATATGAAGAAGACGGAAGCGACAATGCCGGAGCCTCATAACATGCTTAAGATTTTTTAGTCTTCCACTGCTAAGGAAAAACCCGTGCTCATGGTGAGTGCTTCTACTTTTACTGACTCGAAAGGCGAGAAGAAGCGAAGGAGTAAGGCTAAGACGGCTCCAAACCCAACTTCCTAAAGGCTAAAGGTGGAGTTCAAAAGAAAGAGCGGGTTAATAAGGATGTATGTCCCACTGCAATAGAAAGGGGAATTGGAAGAAGGACTATAAGGTTCTAGCAACCGAGAAGAAAGCACAAGGTGTTTTAGCTGCAAGAACAAGTATGGTTGTTATTAAGATAAACATGTTCACTAATAGTTCAAACGGCTAGACATTTGTTGAGCTATGAACATGATGTTCTTAATATACAAAACAAGATGAATCAAGCTTAGTGATCATGAAAACCCGGCTTACTTGTGGCATTGTAGATTTTGGTCATGCAAACGAGAAAAGAATCGCAAGGTTAAGAAAGTTGGACTACTTAACCTCATTTGACTTAGAGTCTTATGGTGATTACAAATCTTGTCTCATGGGCAAGATGATCAACAAACCCTTTTCCGGGAAAGGGGTACGTGCCAAAGAAGTTCTAGAGTTGGTTCACAGCGATGTTTGTGGACCATTGCCCACTCTAGCTGGGGGTCGATTTGGCTACTTCATCACCTTTACCGATGATTACTCAAGGTACGAATACGTGTATCTCATGAAACACAAATTCGAATCGTTTGAGAAATTCAAGGAGTACAAGGCTGAAGTAGAGAAACAACTTGGTAAGAGTATCAAAATTCTTCGATCGAATCGAGGAGGTGAATACTTTAGCCATGAATTCATAGATTACTTGAAGCTTCATGGGGTCCAGTCACAGTGGACTCCTCACGGAACACCTCAGATGAACGGTGTGTCCAAAAGGAGAAACCGAACCTTGTTAGACATGGTAAGGTCCATGGTGAGCTTTTCCTCTCTTCCAATATTCTTATGGGGATATGCATTACAAATCTCAATCTACATTCTGAATAGGATTCCGTCCAAATCAGTTGAGCAGACTCCAAACGAGCTATGGCATGGCAAAGAAGTCATCTTTTCTACACATTAGAACGTGGGGTTACCCCGCAGTTGTGAAGAAAATGCTAACTGATAAGTTGGAATCCAAAGGTGAAAATGGTTATTTTGTGAGATATCCTAAGGAGACAAGAGGATATCACTTCTATCTACCGGAGAAATAAACAATAATTGTTTCTAGGCAAGCTAAGTTCCTAGAAGACGAGTACGTCTTTAAGGAACAAAGCCGTAAGAAGATAGAACTTGAAGAGATTCCAGAACCACAAATTAACATAGAGACTGATGATTTTTCAAAGCAACATGACAAAAAATTAGTGGGAGCATTCAACGACTCTCATGGTAGAAATTTATCACTAGGTGATCCTCTTTCAGCCAGTGGGAGCATAATTGGAGTTGCATTGCCTTCGCAACAACCTCCAAGTGGGTTGAATGAGAATAAAATAGTTCAAACTCCCGCCCAAGAGGCATATGAAAGTGTCGCGCTTAAGGACTCTCCGGTCGATGATGAAGTCGCTGCACCACAAAATTTTCACGATCAGAATGTATAGCCTGCACAACCACAACTCTATAAGCCGACTAGGATTCATAATCCACCCACCCACTAGGGATTATGGGTTCCTTGTGGAGGAACATGATGAAGTGGAGTTTCCTGATAAAGACGAACCTAGAACTTACACTGAAGCAACATTAGATGTTGACTCAGAGAAGTGGCATGAAGCTATGAAATCCGAGATGGACTCGATGTACACCAATTAAATCTAGGACTTAATTGAATTTCCAAAGGGGTAAAACCCATAGGTTGTAAGTGGGTCTTCAAGTGGAAGACCGATACAAATGGAAAGGTACAAACCTACAAGGCTAGGTTGGTGGCGAAAGGGTATAGTCAACGCGAAGGTATTAACTATAATGAGACTTTTTTACCAGTTGCTAAGATCAAGTCCATTCGAATTTTAATTGTGATAGCAGCACACCACGATTATGAGTTTTGGTAGATGTACGTCAAAACAAATTTTCTCAATGGTAACATTGCTAAGGAAGTGTATGTGACTCAACCTGAGGGTTTTATATCTAAGTCAAAATCTAATCTTGTGTGCAAGGTTAAACGATCCGTTTATGGATTGAAGCAAGCTTCTAGGAGTTGGAATATCCGATTTGATGAAGCTGTCAAATCCTTTGACTTCATCTAAAATTCGAAAGATCCGTGTGTTTATTGTAAATGCAGCGGGAAGAGTATTGTCTTTATAGTCGAATATGTCGATGACATATTGAGTATAGGAAATAGCATCCCGCTAATGCAGTCCGTGAAAGATTGGTTATCAAAGACCTTCATGATGAAGGATCTTGTTGTAGCATGCTACATCTTAGGGATCAAGATCCATAGGGATAGATCCAAGAAGTTGGTAGGGCTGTCACAATCCACCTACGTAGATAAGGCGTTGAAGCGTTTTGCGATAGAGAACTCTAAGAGAGGATCTCTACTGGAAAATCATGGGATAAATCTGTCGAAGAAAGATTGTCCTTCTAGTGAAGAAGATATCGAGCACATGAAGGACGTTTCATATGCATCTGCAATTGGGTCCATCATGTACGCCATGACCTGCACAAGGCTAGATGTAGCCTATGCTATCAGCATCACTGGTACATACCAGCAGAATCGAAGTGAGCCTCACTGGATTACTGTCAAGAATATTATGAAGTACCTCAGGCGTACTAAAGAAAAATTTCTTGTCTACGGTAGGCGGTCAAAGCTAGTCGTTACGGGCTATGCTGATGCGAGTTTCCAGTCCGACTGTGAAGATAACAAATCACAGTCAAATTATATTTTGTTCTCAATGATGAGGCGTTAAGTTGGAATAGTTCCAACCAAGATCTGACCGCAGATTCAACAACCGAAGCTAAGTATATTGTTGTGTCAGAAGCCTTTGAGGCTGTCTGAAATTTAAGGTTCTTAAGAGAACTAGGGGTAGTTCCGAGTGCTAGTTGTTAAATAGAGTTGTATTGTGACAACATTGGTGTGATTACATAAGCAAAGGAACCGAGATCTAATAACAGAAATAAGCATGTACCGAGGCATTATCATATGATCCGAGAGATCATAACGGTAGGAGAAATAGAATTAAAATATTTCCCATAAAGGATAATCTTGCATATGCTTTTCACTGATTATTCATGTACACACTAGACATTTGATGGTCTAGGGGTTAGACATGTAGATGATTGGCTCTAGTCCAAGTGGGAGATTGTTAGTGTTAGTGTCCTAGAGACAATCCATCGAAAGGACATAATACTAAGATAATATTCAGATTTGATTTAATATTATTGTTAGGTTTAATATTAAGTGTGTATGGTGTTACACTTATCTGAATATGATGTTTGATTGTTTGTATATATTCTTATTTGTGTTCCCATAAATCACTATTGTCATTGAGTGAGTGAGAACTCAGATGACTTAGGTATGATTCTCAAATACCCCCGATCAAGGATCATCAAGAATGGGATATTGATGATACAATTGAGATTGGTGTGCGATCTGCATTATACTCTTAGAGAGTGTAGTAAGATCTCACTTACTACGAGATACCAGGTATCTCATGATAGATGCACAAATACCTTAGAGGGTATTGGTTTACCCATCCGAGAAACCGTTTGATGTAATTTCACATAATGTATCTACGTGTGTCTCAGTTAGTGGGAGCGATGTGATACTCCTCTGACTTGAGATCAATACGCACGACAAGTGCGGAGTGATGAACTTTGACCATGACCGACGCTTGCACCCTTCCACGGGTAGATATGGCATGGATTGAGTTCATCACGAAATGCATGTGCGTGGTAGTTGAGCCAAGAATATGATTCATTCCTCAATGTGGATTTAGAGAGAATACTCGTGTTCTCATCATAATTGGATCTAAGTCGTCGGCCGACGCACATCAACTTAGACTTTGTGGCTAAGTGTGATATACTTGATCAATTTGTGATTGAAGATAATATGATTAAGTTATTTGAATAAGCACTTCATCATGTTCAAGACTTAATCGAGTATTCGTGAATGAAAGGAAGATACCACAATAGCCTACAATATTACAGATAGTTGCAGATTTCTTCGCAACATACCTCGTATATTGAGAATGTCTAATTTATTATCTAGGGTTCAATTAAGACCGTTAGTTTGACTAACCGCTCGATATACGAGGGTCTATGGGTCACACAACAAGTAATGGAAATTTACCAATTATAGTTGGTTGATTAAATATTGTATTGGATATAATATTTAATTTATGGAGAATATAATAATAATTATATTTGGAATTAATTATTATTATTATTTAATTAAATTAGATTTAATTAAATATGAAATTCCAATAATAATATTTGGAATATTACTATACAAGAATAATATATGATCAAGATATTATTCGTAGGAACATATCTAGGGAAATATAATCCGTAAAGATTATATTTATGGGCTGGGCCCGATATCTTGCTTAGGAATTAAGCCAAGTTAATCCCTATAAATATGTGTCATATGAGAATTCCAAATACACAAAAAATATAATGTTTCCATAAAATCCCCAGTCGGAATTTTCCTAGCAAGTTCGTCTCAAGATTCAACGCTGGCATTTCGGTGCGGGTTGGTAGAAGGTCGTTAAGTGGATACCAAAATTTAGGATTCCGCGTACAAATCGCTGTAAGGATTTATATACGTGTTATTTATCCTTTATGTTTTATGCTATTCAAACATATGCAGATTCATTGTGGTGAATTGTTATCTTCCGCTGCGCCGAACATGGTGTTCGTGCCTCTAAATCCCAACACCCCCATTGTAAGGGTTGCCGTTTTTCCCCACATTCATCATACATGCAAAGACCTCATATTCAATGGAAGAAGTTATTCCCCTATCGTTCGTGTTCGTTTATATTTATTGTTTGTCGGATAAAACCAAAATAGCCACAATACATTATTCCTACGAAAATGCCCGTTAACAATTTGACGCTAGAAGAAGGGTAAAAACCCTAAAAATTATTCGAAGATTTTCAGGAAAACCTTCAAATCTTCAAGTGTTCTTGAAGATCACCTTCAAATCTTCAAGTGTTCTTCAAGAACACCTTCAAATCTTCAAATCATCAAAGAGCTTTCCTTCACATCTTCAAACCTTCAAGTTCCTCATCTTCAAATCCCCAAGTCTTCAAGCTTGAATCTTCTAATCTTCAAACCCCATCTTCAAATCTTCATATCTTCATCAAGAACATCTTCATACCTTCAAACATTTACCAAGAACATCTTCAAGTTCATCTTCAAATCTTCATCTATAAACCCAGAAAAATATTATCTACATTGCTCATTATCAAACATCACCAAACCACTATACGTATATATACGCGTAACATATTAGTAGTGCACAAGTTGTTCTTACAAATAATTCTTAGAGGTCATGTTGCAGCCTTTGCAATTTACCCCCCACTGTCGAGAACACACCTCTTGAACCAGGCATAAGGCAATGCCTTTAGAAATGAGAAAACATATGCCTAGGGACTTCTATTTGAGACGAATCTCTCTGCCGTTAAAAAGGAGTAATTGGATTCCACCAGCTAATTAAGTAGCTATGAAGAGTAAACAACCACAGAGGTAATGAGAAAATTAAAATTTTGCAAAGATAAAATACTATGCAAGAAAATATACATCAGTTTCTCCTGCTAGCTCAATTCAAAAGGCCTCTAAAATTAGAAAACCCGCATTTAAATTATTTAAAAACAATCTCTGCATACACAGTGCATAATTCAGGGTTTCTATTCCGCTTCACAGTTCCTGTTTCTCCATATATCCAGATTGGATTCTCGTAGTCTTCTCTGTTGATCCTGCTCCCCTGAGAAAGGTAATTTTCATACCCTATTTCTTCTTTCAATTTGACTCCAAGAATACCTCTACCCGAATATCAGGAATTTGTGTTTTCATTATCCGTCCGCCATTAATTTTCCACAAATGTTTCTCGAATTTCAGATTCAAGTAAGGTCCTCTGCTTTACCCTTTTTTTTAACTTTCTTCTCTATTCTCTCTAAATTATCTCTTCTTTCTTAGGCATAAATAATGTTTGATAAAAATGTCTGTTAGAAATTTAAATTTGTTTCAGTTTTAATTTTGTGATGGAATTGGTTCTTGATTTCATAGTTAATTGGAGTCATTATTTTGTTGTTTGTGAAATTGTCGTGATGAAGACGAATTTGTTGTTATGAAGATGAAAAGTACAAAAATAGAATAGGAAATTATGATTGTAGGTTGCAAAAATTGTTGGTAGTAGACACAAGGATATAAAGGTGTTGGTGTTTGGGCTGAGATTTAATTCCAAATAAGTTGAAATTGTTGTCTTGTCTTGACTCTTTTACTTGTAAAATTTAATCCTTGTGAAGAATGTTGCAATTGTCTTCTATCTCCTCTTTCCTCCACTTTCTTATGAAGAACAAGCACATTAGTTGATAAAAAAGAATCACTTCGACAATTAACATATGTAGTAGTTACTACAGTAATAGTGCATTCTCAATCTAGCTTGTTATGTAAAGATACTACAAGTCACATGGAGAGTTATCCTAAGGTTTATTTACACTGAGCTATGAATATCTTAAGAGCATCACATTAGGTATTTAATTGGAGAGGTTAATTAAAAGGATCAAAAGGCATTACTATAGTTGGGGTAGTTGCAAATGACTTTCTTTTTACACCAGAAAAATTCAATTTGAGTAGATGTCTCTTTCACAATGATATGAATTCTCGTCTCTCAAGTTTACTTAACTTATAGCTTAAGAAATTCATAGCTCTTGGCAAAAGGGGAAGACACTTTTTCTGTTTTTCAATATTCTTTGATTTCAAACATAGGATGATTGTTTGTTTTTCTTAAACTTAAATAAAAATAAATAAAAATAGGAAAAATGCCCATTATTGGAATCGAACCGATGACCATCGCATTACAAATGCAATGTTCTAACCTCTGAGCTTAGAGGGCCCATATAATAGAATTTTTTGTGCCTAAACATACACTATAGTATAAGTATAGTGTCTATAGAAATATAGAAAAAAATAGAATGTACTATTCATTCACTCTTCTCCCCCCCCCTGTGTCGTTTCTCTGTAGGCACAAGATAAGAGCCTTGAAATTGTACCCGCATCATTGGGGACCATATCTGGACAATTATTATATTTTAGAAAGAAGTTAAGGAACCGGTACAGAGATCCTCTTCTAAATTTTCAATTTATGATAGTCATTGTAGATTTGGGAGTAGGGTTTTCGTAATATTGCATTCGTTTCTGATTAGTGCACATAAGGATCTTATAATATACTATTGTAAATAACTAAATTCGAGTTTATGATGAATGTGTTGCCTGGGCTAAGGTAATTTGCCTACTCTTAAGATACCTTGATTTTTGGAGTGATTTCTTATGGTTTGAATGTTGTTTTATTTCCAAAGTTTTCATGTATAGTCTACCACACTTGAGGCCTATGCTAATGTGTTCTGTTTTATGAATAATGCTTTACAAATTTGACCACCAGTATATTTACATCTTTGACATATGAAATTGTAAAAAGGTCGTCAGTTTGTTTTTCAAGCACTTTGGATTCACTCTTGTACTTTCATTTATGAACATACTATTCATGCATATATTTACTTTTGCTGGTGTCAATGAGATGCAATCATCTCGATGATATCTACACTTTTGTCCACCAGGCTTGCAAAAAAGTACCAAAGCATTATTCTCATATCACAAGAATAGGTTTTTCAATAGAATATACTTATGGTCCCCATTAGAGAGTGTCAATTTGAAGTGAAAGTTATTGCTCATTCTAAACATATTATGTTAAATTTACGTCGGCAGAGATACATATATAGTATTCAGGTTTTGCTTAATTCTCTATTTTAATTATCTAGCTATATTTCTTATTCAATTTGCTTTCCTCTGAAGTTGATAAAGTTGCCCCCTCAGTATGTTTTCCAGATCACTGCAAGACAACAAGATTTGTCTTTCTTGTATGCTATTATTTGTGTGTTGTTAACTTCATTAATCTCAATCCTTATTAAATTAACTTAAATTAAATATTTGACATACTTTAACAATAAAGAGTGGTGAACATGAACCTGATATTTGTCAAGTTAGTCTAAATATTTATTTACTACTGAATTTAAAAGTAATTTTCCTTTCAAATAAAAATTAAAAAGGAAAACCAACGTCATTTGCAGAAGATCAACATTAATTTTACATTATTAACAGTAAAAACATGCATTAAAATCTGGGTAGACACCTCACGACCTAGTAGAATATAAAGGGTATACGAATAAATATATACATGTGTCCAATCAGAATTATCCAATTAAAAAAATGTACCTGAATATATATATAAGGAAACAAATTAATTAATTAACTAATTAGATTGTATAACTAAATATATGGAAAAACTTGATTACCAAGATATGAAACTTGATCTACTTAGAGATACTATACAGAAACTTGATCTACTTAGAGATATGAAAACTTGATCTAATTAGAGATACCAATATATGGAAACTTGATTACCAATCAGAATACCATACGGAAAAGTGCAAAAACCTGATCTACAATGACGATAGATAATAAACTTGATTACCAAGATATGGAAACTTGATCTACTTAGAGTCCAAAAACCTAAAAATATGTGTCATTGTTCATACGATGAGAAGCAATATTAATTTCCGAGAAACTCTAACCCCAATTTATCAAATTATTTGTGCTGAATTTCAACAGTGACGATATATAGATAATAAATTGGAGTGGGTGAAGTCATGGTTAAATCTTTCGTTCTACAAAGAAAAGTGCATCATTTCAAAACATGGAAATCAGTATCCAAGGCTCTATTGCACATTGTGCAAGGAACCACTCATGTTGGGCGATGAAGTCGAGCGAACACCAAGGTCATCGAGTTCTCAAGGTACGTACGAAACTCGATTATTCGTCCCCATCTTGAATCATGATTAATACACTATTCAAACCATATTCAAACGATTAATTAAGTTCAACCATGTTCATACGATGTCAAGTTTTTATGTATCTATCTTTCCATCATATATAAATTAGATTAGTGACATTCTTCTTAGACCTAAGATTCCAATGTTTTTAGATGGGCGCTTGATTTAGGTAGAGGAATTGAGATGGAAATTAGTTTGATAATAACGATAAATGGTGATAAGTATGTTCCAATTACTGAATTATTTGGTTAATGAATAGAACTATCATTACGGTTTTAAAAAAAATTAGTGATATAAATTTTATATGAATTTACGAAGAAACAATTTTCAGGGATGAATTTAAGGCTTTCATTTCTTATTTTTTGAATACCAAAATACTATAGAACCGAACCTCTAAACCAAACCCCTCATTTTCAATTTTTTTATTCCTCATCTTCAAGTCCTCCTACCAGTATTCCCTAAATTAATAAAGTTAATTCTTTTGGGAGCTTTGTTAGAGAAAATTAGTTGGTGGTATTATTTTATAATTAATTGGTATTAAAGTTTATTTGAGACTTTAATAGTTGACCAATTAATTCTTGGTGTTGAAATTAATTTCTCGGAAATTAATTGTTACAAGTGCGTTCTACTCTTGGAGTAGATGAGAACTGTGTATTCATACTCGCAAAACCGATTTTCGGTGAGTGAGAAATTGAATCGGAAAGTCGAAAGGTTCAACACCTAATTTGGAAATTAAATGAGTCATTTAATTCATCCCACATTGAATTTTTGGAATACTAATATACATGATATTAGTATGAGAATAATGAAGTATAATAAATTGTAGTTGATTGCTAGTCAATCAAAGTTGCCACACGCGCGCGCGCCGAGCCGAGCCGAGCCGCGCCGCGGCCGTGGACTTGGACTTGGCCTGGCCACGCATTCAGAAATCTTCTCCTCTCCCTCTGTCTCTCTGCATATAGAGTCTTAAGAGCCAGTCCAGTTCGAAGCGCTCGTTTTGTTCGCCGGAGCTCCAGGACCTGTGGTGCTACACTCTTGGAGACATTAGTGACGTTTTACCTTTGGGGGCAAATTTCCAAGTCCGAAGAGCACTACCGGGGAAATTTTGTCTTGCGGGAAGAGGGCTTCCTCGACTCGTCACTGCAGCCGTTTATTTTCTTTATTCTCTCTCTGTAACAAGTCATTCGAGTTGTATTTTCTTTTAATTTTAAATTATTATTTCCGCAGTCAAATACTTTCTGATATTTTACAATCGCAAGACAAAATCTTTCTTCTGTTTTTCAAAAATGACTGACGGAAATAACAATTCGGAGTCTGCTAACCAGGGAAACACTGTTGTTCCTCCTGGTAACCCCACTCCCCAGGGCACCACTACCCCCGTTCCCCCTGTAACTGTCCATGTTGGGCAGACCTCTAATCCCTCTGTGGTGAGCCCTTTCCCATTTGATAACTCGAGACCTTTTATGGTCCAAAGTGAGAGACCCGAAAAGTTTTCGGGTAAAAACTTCAAGAGGTGGCAACAGCGTATGCTGTTCTTTCTGACCACCTTGAGGTTGGCGAGGTTCCTTTCTGAGGACCTGCCTGCGGTCGTTGAGAACGATGCGCAGAATGAGAAAGTTCGTGCCCGCTGGTGGGAACACGGCTTCTATGCTCAGAACTACATTCTGAGTGGTCTGGCAGATGCTTTGTACAGTGTCTACCAGAAGTGCAAAACGGCCAAGGAAATGTGGAATTCCTTGGAGGCCAAATATGTGGCCGAGGATGCCGGTACTAAGAAGTACTTGGTTGGGAAGTTCTTGAACTTCAAGATGGTGGACTCGAAGTCTGTCGTTGAACAAGTTCAAGAATTCCAGTTGATTCTGCATGACATTGCTGCAGAAGGAATGATACTGCCAGACGTTTTCCAAGCCGCTGCAGTCATTGAGAAACTGCCTCCAAGCTGGAAGGAGTTTCAAAGCCACTTGAAGTTGAAGAAGAAGAGTATGACCTTGGAAGAGGTCATAGGCAAACTTCAGATTCGCGAAGGTGGGCTGGAAAGGAACAAGGGTCAAGAAGAGGCCAAAGCTAATTTGATGGAGTCAAAGAAGCATAAGAGGCCAAATTCTGACAAAGGCAAACAACCAGTTGTAACTCGACCCAAATTTACGGGTGATTGCTACAACTGTGGAAAGCCGAACCACATTGCAAGATTCTGCAAGGCCCCGAAGAAAGATGACAAAGGCAAGGGCAAGCAGTCCAATGCGAACGTGGTTGAAGGGGAGTTCACTGAAGAGGACCTTGCTGCGGTGACCACTGAAGTGAACCTCGTGGGCAACCCAAAGGAATGGTTCATTGATACAGGGGCTACCTGTCATGTCTGTTCTGACAGGAATGCTTTCTCGACCTATGAGCCAGCCAATGGGAGAAAGCTGCACATGGGGAATCAAGCCACGTCTGAGGTGGCTGGGGTTGGCAACGTTGTTCTGAAGCTGACCAGTGAGAAGAACATCACACTGAGAGATGTCCTGCATGTCCCGGACATTCGCAAGAACCTCATCTCCGGCTCTGTACTAGTGAAGAATAATTTCAAACTTGTATTTGAGTCTAATAGGGTTATTCTTAGCAAGTACTCAGTGTACTTAGGTCGTGGGTATGTCCACGATGGTCTGTTTAAGATGAGTGCCATTGTTGTACACCCCAAGGGGAAATCTGTTATGAATAAAGAAGCTTCTACTTCTTCTTATATCGCTGAGTTCTCAGATTTATGGCACTGCAGATTGGGACATGTAAACGTTAAATCGATAAAACGACTAGTAAGCTTAAATTTACTAGACATAAAAAATATCGTTTTAAATAACAAATGCGAAGTTTGTGTAGAAGCTAAAATGACAAAGTTGCCTTTCCCTTCTGTTGAAAGGAACTCAGAACCTCTAGAATTAATTCACACTGATGTGTGTGACTTAAAATTCGTACAAACTAGAGGTGGGAAAAAGTACTTCATCACTTTTATAGATGATAGTACAAGGTTTTGCCATGTTTACCTTTTGCACAGTAAGGATGAATCGTTAGACGCTTTTAAACTGTACAAAGTGAAGTGGAAAACCAGTTGAATAGACGAATCAAAATGGTTCGTAGTGATAGAGGAGGAGAGTATGTAGCACCGTTTGAGAAGATATGCTCCGAATCCGGAATCATACATCAAACTACTGCTCCTTACTCGTCTCAATCTAATGGTGTTGCGGAACGAAAGAACCGAACACTCAAAGAGATGATGAATGCTATGCTTATTAGCTCCGGTTTACCGCAAAACTTGTGGGGAGAAGCCATTCTGTCGGCTAACCACATTTTGAACAAAATTCCACATAAGAGTAAAGATGCTACTCCTTATGAATTGTGGAAGGGGCGGAAACCGTCATATAAATACCTCAAAGTGTGGGGGTGTTTAGCAAAGGTTGAAGTGCCTCTACCCAAACAAATTAAAATCGGCCCTAAAACGGTTGATTGCATATTTGTTGGGTATGCATTAAATAGTAGTGCCTATCGGTTTATAATTCACAAATCAGAAGTTCCCGATATGACAGAAGACACTTATATAGAGTCGAGAAACGCTGTGTTTTTCGAAAATATCTTTCCTTGCAAGTCCAAGGAAGATGAGATATCAACCAAAAGACCTCGTAATGAGGAGGTTGATAATGATGCTGGTCCATCCACTCAAGATAGTGGCGAGTTACGACGCAGCAAGAGAGCTAAGATAGTTAAAACCTTTGGTCCCGATTTCATCACTTACGTGTTGGAAGAGGAACCGAGGACTATCAAAGATGCTCTATCTAGGCCAGACGCTCCACTCTGGCAAGAGGCGATTAACAGTGAAATCGACTCTATCATGCAAAACCACACGTGGGAGTTGGTTGATCTCCCACAAGGTTGCAAGCCCTTAGGATGCAAATGGATCCTTAAAAGAAAGTATAAAGCATATGGGTCAGTTGAAAAATACAAAGCCCGCTTAGTGGCCAAAGGGTTCAAACAAATCGAAGGGTACGATTTCTTTGATACCTATTCACCGGTAACGAGGATTACTTCCATTAGGGTGCTAATCGCGATTGCTGCTTTGCACAATCTCGAAATTCACCAAATGGATGTTAAAACTGCGTTTCTAAATGGTGAAATGGATACAGACATATATATGGATCAACCAGAAGGGTTTGTAGCACCTGGAAATGAGAAAAAGGTGTGCAAACTAGTAAGGTCGTTGTATGGGCTTAAGCAAGCTCCAAAACAATGGCATTTGAAATTTGATAGCACCATGTTATCAAATGGCTTTCGTATTAATGAGTGTGACAAATGTGTGTACGTGAAAAGTACACCAAAAGGGTTTGTCATATTGTGTCTATACGTTGATGACATGCTCATTATGAGTAATGATCATGATTTACTCATTAGTACGAAACGCATGTTGAGTCGAAACTTCGACATGAAAGATTTGGGTGTTGCTGACGTGATTCTAGGAATCAAGATCAGCAGGACATCAAGTGGTATATCTTTAACACAATCTCACTATGTAGAGAAAGTGCTAAAGAAGTTCAATGCCTTTGATGATCCACCTGCAAAAACCCCTTTGGACATGAGTGTTCATTTGAGCAAAAACAGAGGTAGTCCTGTAGCTCAACAAGAATATGCTAGAGTTATCGGTAGCATAATGTATATTTCGAATTGTACGCGTCCCAATATAGCATGTGCGGTGAATAAATTTAGTAGATTCACAAGTAATCCAAGCAATGAGCATTGGAATGCACTCAGGAGAGTCTTGAGGTACTTAAAGTATACTCTCGACTTTGGGCTACAGTACACTAGGTATCCTGCTGTACTTGAAGGATACTGTGATGCTAATTGGATCTCAGACACTAAAGAGTCATTCTCCACCAGTGGATTTGTATTCACTATAGGAGGAGCGGCTGTGTCCTGGAGATCGACTAAGCAAACATGCATAGCCCGATCCACCATGGAATCAGAATTCATAGCTTTGGATATAGCTGGTGAAGAAGCAGAGTGGCTTCGAAATTTCCTCGAGGATATTCCATGTTGGGATAAACCCGTACCTACGATAATGGTACATTGCGACTGTCAAGCCGCAATTGGTAGGGCTTTAAGTGACATGTATAACGGAAAGTCTAGACACATTCGTCGTAGACATAATTCCGTGAGACAATTGATCTCAAGCGGTGTAATGTCAATAGACTATGTGAGGTCTAAGGACAATCTTGCGGATCCGTTAACTAAGAGTATAAATCGAGATCAATTGTCTAAACTGTCAGAAGGAATGGGTCTAAAATCCACAAAGTAAGCTGAAGCAGTGGTAACCCAACCAAGTTGACTGGAGATCCCAAGATCTTGGTTCAATGGGAAAACTAAGCTGTGGAAGTTAGGGAATGCACTTGGTAACCCGACCATTCCTTATAGGACAGTACACCAAGTGAGAACCCGTGTGTGGTACAGGCTAAGTCTATACGACTTTTAATGAATCCTAAGTCCATGTGGGGGACGGAGTATTACGGGATACTCAAGAGGAGTTCACCTATGTAAGTGTGAGGTGAGAGGCCGCCTCAAATATCAGTGGATATTAAACACTTATGAATCCAAAGGGTGTCCATGGCCGAAACGGACAAAAACGTGAGAACAAGAAATGAGCGTAGAAATATTATTGTGTCAGTACTACTGTCTAAGTACACACCAAGGCGGAATGGTTCAAGGCAATGTGTCCACCAGGCTGCCGGTGTACTCGGTAATGCTTGACTATGGAAGGTTCAAAGCCACAAACTACCTATCCAAATGCAGTAATATTTTGTGTTTGAACTGGACTGTGAGTCTGCATGTCTATAGGTTCAATTTTCACTCATGTGGGGGATTGTTAGAGAAAATTAGTTGGTGGTATTATTTTATAATTAATTGGTATTAAAGTTTATTTGAGACTTTAATAGTTGACCAATTAATTCTTGGTGTTGAAATTAATTTCTCGGAAATTAATTGTTACAAGTGCGTTCTACTCTTGGAGTAGATGAGAACTGTGTATTCATACTCGCAAAACCGATTTTCGGTGAGTGAGAAATTGAATCGGAAAGTCGAAAGGTTCAACACCTAATTTGGGAATTAAATGAGTCATTTAATTCATCCCACATTGAATTTTTGGAATACTAATATACATGATATTAGTATGGGAATAATAAAGTATAATAAATTGTAGTTGATTGCTAGTCAATCAAAGTTGCCACACGCGCGCGCGCGCCGAGCCGAGCCGCGCCGCGCCCGCGCCCGAGCCCGTGGCCTTGGCCGTGGCCTTGGACTTGGACTTGGACTTGGTCTTGGTTCTTGGTTCTTGGCAATTGGACTTTGGGCCTTGGGCCCAGTGGGTATCTAATTTTTTGGAGAACAAAAATTAGGATATCAGGTCCATAAAGTTTTGGGTCGATTCAGATCAGAGACCCACCCGGTTAGGAAAGTCAAACCGGACCATACTTCATAAGAGCACATAAAACACGTGTGCTAAATTTGTGGGACGTTACCAGCGTGATTTACGGAAACGCGTTCTGGGTCAACTCTTGCCACCAACGAAAACGCGTCCGCATTTAATGCCCACGCGGTTTTTCCTTCTGCATTGAGTGGAGGTTCGCCTATAAATAGCGTCCTCATGCATTTGCCTGGCCACGCATTCAGAAATCTTCTCCTCTCCCTCTGTCTCTCTGCATATAGAGTCTTAAGAGCCAGTCCAGTTCGAAGCGCTCGTTTTGTTCGCCGGAGCTCCAGGACCTGTGGTGCTACACTCTTGGAGACATTAGTGACGTTTTACCTTTGGGGGCAAATTTCCAAGTCCGAAGAGCACTACCGGGGAAATTTTGTCTTGCGGGAAGAGGGCTTCCTCGACTCGTCACTGCAGCCGTTTATTTTCTTTATTCTCTCTCTGTAACAAGTCATTCGAGTTGTATTTTCTTTTAATTTTGAATTATTATTTCCGCAGTCAAATACTTTCTGATATTTTACAAGCTTTTCAAGTAAAAAGTTATATGATTGAAAAATGATTATATTCCTTAGAGCATCTATTGTTACTTCTTAATTTGTACAATGACGATTGAAATTATGATATATGTTACGTTGATTGATTTGAAAATTCACATTAATTGTATAAGATGTATTTCTACTTCTTGATTTCGTAAATCTTTTCTTGGATTGTTTTCTTGAATTTCGAAGTTTAGATTTCCTGGTAATTTAATTGAAGAACATATTTCCCAAATTTGATTTGCCGAAAATTTTTGGAAAAAGAAAATTGATGGATTGAATGAGATTGATACTATATGAAAATTGGATTGATTTCAATTATTTTTATTTCTTAAGAATTTGATTGAGGCCAAAGAAAGTTGAAATTAGCCCTTTCAAATAATTTAATCAACTACGCCTCTAAGGATGGTTTTTTTTTTCATAGTTGTCTGAATTTGATATTATAATCGGTGGATATTGACTAAATTTCTTAATTCTTTTGGGCAAAAACTTGTATGAGACCGTCTCATAATATGAGACCGATCAAATTAAAAAAAGTGATAGGGTTATAATTAAATATGATAGTATTTTTAAAGAAAAGTGATAAGTCACTTTTAACAAATATATTATCACTTTTTGTTTAAACTTTATCACTTTTTAAAAGTGACAACTTTTTAATTAATAAGTGACACGTTTTAAATTAAAAGTGGATCAAATATTATTGGACTCATACTATGAGACGGTCTCACACAAGACTTACTCATTCTTTTGATATTTATAATTGAAACCTAATTTTTTATTGTATAGAGATAATTTTGGATATAATCTTAATTTTTTTAATTATATAAAATATAAGGAGTTTCTTTGATTCTGCCTGCGACTCCCCTTATTTTAATTTTTTTTTTATAAAATACCAACAAAGTTTGTATTCAATATAATAGTTTAGTTCTTAATTTTTTTTTTATTTTTTATTTTTGCATTGATGGTTGATTAGGTTTGTACTGCTTCTCGAAGGGCATCAATCCACGAAAATAAGTAGCTATTTTGATGTATCAGACATTCAAAAAAACATAATAAATTACAAGAAAGCAGTTCACCTTAATCCCCATGAAAAAGAATTTTTTTTGGAGAATTCACATTTGATTAATTCACAAACGCAACTTATGTGAAGTATGCAAGGGAAGACTCAATCACTCCCACGACAAATTTTGTTCAATTGCATGCAAGGTGATTCTCACTTTTGTTTTTGTTAATAAGAGTTTTTGGTTTACTTTTAAGTCAGACATAATATATTAAAATACCCCTCAACTATTACATTTTGTTTCGAAGACCACTAAATTATTTTTATATTTTAAAAAGCCTCTAAACTATTAAGTTTTGTTTTACGAGGACCCTGATAACAAAAATTCACGGATTTTGTCGAGTTATTTTAATATTTTTCATTAAATATGATAAAAAAATCAAATTCAATGTTATTAAAATCAAATTTCAATAAAAACTGTCTCTAACGGATTGTCAAAATGAGCTTTATAAAAGAAAAATTATATACTTTCTGAGCTTTTTGAAACAAAAATATCTATAATTTAGGGGCCTAATGAAACAAGAATGTATAGTTTAAAGAATTTTTCAAATAAAAATTAGTTCAGGGTTTTTTCAAAATAAAATTGATAGTTTGAGAGTCTTTTTTTAAACTAGTTTGAGAGCTTTTTGATACATTATGCCTTTGTCATTTGCTAGCCATCTTGTTTTAAAAATTAATATTTACGTCTTTAGTTATGCAACTATTTGAGTAGTGAATACAATTAATACCACTTGTTTATTTTTTTTCATAATTAGCAACTCATTAATCTTGTTCATCATAAATTGCTTGAATTAACAATTTTGGCGATATTAATTTGTTTCCATTGACAGGTTAGCACGATGAACATTGGAGTGGTTGTAGAAAATAGTTTGCCAGGATTGAAGGAAAGTGGTGCAAAGAAAAAGAAAGTGGTGACTGATTCAGATATACAAATACTAGAAAAAAAAATGATGTGAATGAATATTGCTCATTCCGTAAGAGAGGCCGGAAAGAAACCCCTCACCTAGCCCCCTTTATGATTCTTCCATTAACCTGAAGAATCTATTAATACATATTGTTTAGTAGTTTTATTTTTTTGGAAAGTGAATTTTTTTCCTAAATATGGGAAGTGAATTTGTCGTAATTTTTTTTTATATTTTTAACCATGTGAAGCCAATATGTGTTGGCTATTAAGATTTTCTTCTTCCCGTTAACAATAGGGATGTTAAACGGGCTAGCCCTAAACCTATAGGGCCAGCCTTACAGGGCTACGGGCCTAAACGATTTCGGGCATTATCGGTTCATTTTAATCGGTCCACTAAAACTCGAAACCTAACCCTAACCCTAGCGGTCCGCGGGCTAAACGGGATACTAAAGGGCTCCGGGAAATAAATAAAAGAATTATTTTTTAATATAAAATATAGATTTGTAATTGTAATCCGCTACCATTTAAACTAAAAAATTCAAATATTGTTAAAAAATTGTTCATAAAGTTCATAATTGATACATTTAATAAAAAAAGTTAAAATAACTAAATAATATGAAAAACGAGTTATTCAGAACCTATAAAAGGGACTATAGAACACACACAAAATTGTAAAGTAATCACCACAATTAAAGGGATGTTTACATAATTCAAGCAAAGAAAGTTTTCATAATCTGGCAAAATTAAAGATGAACCTTTACTAAAAAAACTATTAGAATGTAAATAAATGAAGTAATAGTAACAGTAGGTAAATTAAGTAGAAAATATAAAAAATAAAAAGAATTTGGGCTAACAGGTCAGCCCGATAAACCGGCGGGCTAGCCCGTTTAGCCCGCGGGCTAACCGGTCCGGGCCAAAAAAGCCCGGATTTTAATCGGTCCATTAGACCCCTCAAACATAGCTCTGTGCGGTTCAGGGTTAAACGGGCTAGCCCGCCAGCCCGCGGCCCGTTTAACATCCATAGTTAACAAATTGCAATTTATTGAAAGTAAGTTATTGAAAAAGTATTTTGTGAAGAATAAAGGTGGAAATTTAGTAATATATGATGGAACCGTAAAAGTCGTAGCTAGGAAAGGAAAAATGTACTCTCTCCGTTTAATTCTAATAGTATTATTTTTTTAGCTGTTATTTTTATCATAAGTTGGAGAGATTATAAGGTGTTGTGAGGACCAATAACATTATTAATAAATGAATCTCACAATAATTCATAATAGTTTTCAATTAATAATAAAAAATAACAGCTAAAAAAACAGGACTAGTAATATTGGACGGATGAAGTATTTAATACAGATATTGAAAAAATGAATTATTTATTAGTATAATATAATTATATTTATTTGTATAACAATTTTTTCGACTATGTGTATCCCGTTTTTACATATTAAATAAATACAATTATTGGCTACAATATATCACTAAATAATAAATATTACTACAAAAGTATAATTCATATTTTATCAATATCTATATTAAATACATTTTTAAATTCCCCCTTTTCCAAAATAAATATATATATATGAAGATGTCTTATTTCGGCATATAAATAATTGAAAAAAATGAATGGTTTTTTTATATTTGATAAATCTTCAAGGAAAAAATTAGTGTGAAAACGTCTCATGAAATAAGACAACATAAATTATTACCTACCCTTATCAAATTCAAAATATTAATACGACATGTCCAAACTACTTAATATAAATTTTAATTCACTATTAAATACTTGTAGTTTTATGCTATCAGATAACTAAAAGAGACAAAATAAATTGGTCATGGTACAAAATCATTTAGTCGTCTAGAGTTCTTATATTTTATTTTAGGGAATGTTGCAATTGTGAATATTTGATAATTAATCAAGAATTAATGTAAATTCATATATCTATATGCGTTATATATTAGTTAAAAAAAATATAAACAGGTGATATTTACTGAAACAACATTAACAAAACATTTCATAGGAACAATTATTATTTCAAAATATATATAGCAAAGTCTAGATATAAATATACGCAAATTCTAGGATGCATCCAAGTGCATAGCATGCACTTGAAATTTTGATTCTAATTTGAAATTAATTTTGACCTATTAAGATCCAACAAAAACTCGCGGGTCAGGCCCAACCCAACCAAAATTCGCGGGTCTGGCAACAAACAGGGTCGCAAATGGTCGCGCACGCTTCGGACCGATACCCGAAGTTATATCACCAATACCCGAAGTTATAATCACCAATACCCGAAGTTATAATCACCAATACCCGAACTTATAATCACCAATACCCCAAGTTATAATCACCAATACCCCAAACTATAATCACTAATACCCCAAGTTGTAATAATCAATACTCCATGATATAATTATTAATACCACACACAAATACCCACCAATACCCCGAGACTTAATCACCAATACCCCAAGTTATAATCACTAATACCCCAAGTTATATTCCCTAAAAATTATTCATCAATATCCCGTGACTTAATCACCAATATCCCAAGTTATAATCACCAATACCCCAATAATTACTCAACAATACCCCAACTTATAATTATCAATACTCTAAGAATTACTCAACAATACATTGATAAGTGATATCCAAAGAATTATTCAGCAGTATCCAAGACTAAATCATCAATATCCCTAATTATAATTACCAATACCCAAAAAATAGTGAAATAAAACCTAGTTAATGTACCAACTATCAACTCTTGAAAATCCATCCAATTTGGTAAATTATAAAGTTATCAACCATTACCTTTTCTGTAATTAAATAAAATAAATTGTGTTCTCAGTATCACCCTTAAACAATTAATTGAATTGCAATATTCAAGCTGGTTCCGTTGATTGTCGAAGCCGAAGAATTTAGAACTTGGGTTTCTTGGATATATTTTCAAAATGTTCGGAGGTGGAAACTTCATTCACAAAGTACTTTCTTATGTCTTATCGTGAATGGACTTGCCAACAGTCCGAAATTCCAGAGGTTTGCTGTGAAGACATCAAAGGAGATAAATGAATTATCTAGTTTAGCTGCTCAAAAGAAGAAAGATGTGGCCGACCAAGAATTTTGATTCATTCAAGAACCAGTAATGTCTCACTAGTCTCTTGGAACGAGAATAACATAGATCTGAAGGTACCTTTACGCTCTTCAAGTCATTTACGAACGAGTGATGCTCGTTGCTGTTCTAATGGCATGAAGCCCTCTCATCTAGAGGATGGGGGTTTAGGTTGGTGTTCTGCAAGCGACCAACTCGATGGATTTCGGTCGGTTGGGCCTTGCGGGAAAACAAATTGTGCAGGTGATAGATGACCCGCGAATTTTTTCCGGGTTCGGGCTGACCCGCGAATTTTAGTTTAGTCAAAGTTGATTTTAAATTGGATGCAAAATCCAAGTGCATAGTATGCATTTGGATGCACCCTAAAACTACTCATAAATATATATGCATTCACACACACATATATTCAAATTTCCATTTCAATTTGGATTTGTCATGGATTGGGAGGGTTATATTAATTTTTAAATATTAAATTATAGTATTAAGAATGCAACATTATTTGTTTGTGAGAGAAGATTTGATAATATTTGAGAGAGATAAAAAGGGAATTTTGTTTAATCATAGTTAATTTGCTCAAGTTAATTTTTATCAATTATGCCACATGATAATTATTAAATGGGGTTACAAAAGATGCTACACTATTGTGTAATATGAGATCTCGCGTTCCTATTATTTTTTATAGTCAATTAAAAGGTTTGCTCATTTTATACTGAGGAAAAAGTAAAACCACAAATCTAGTTTTTAACTTCATTTCAGTCATTTTTTTAATCCAGATACATAGTTATATATTACTTCTTTGACATTCAATTGAATATTTTTTGGAACTTAAGTAATAAATATTTAATGAAAAATAACGAGCCTGGATAGCAAACACAATTGAATATAAGTTAGAATTTTATTATATAATAATTAAATAGCATATATCCATAGTATTATTACTATTATAACGAAGCTTGAATATCCCAATTTCAATAAATTGATACTTAGACTTAAAAAATTGATATTAAGCAACAATAAAATAAATGAATAAAATTCTATTGGAGTGGTCTCACGGATTTATTATGTGAATTGAGAGAGAAAGCTTGATTAGGTTGATCATGGGAGAATTGCTGCAACGCATGGAATAATTATTGTTGCATCATGGAAGAATTGCTGCTTAATTAATTTCAGCGCTTTTGAATTGGCGCTTTTAAATACCAATATCCACCCCACACTAAATTTTAAAATATTCCTCATTAATTTTAAAAATGTTACATTCGATTGTGTCCAGTTATGGGAGTTTTTATGTTTCCAGCAAACAAGAAAACTGAACCTTTCAGTTGTGAAAAGTACACTTATTTGAAAGTACATTTCCTTTTTTCAGTATCGATCGTTTTAGTATTTTTCATACCCTATGTAGTTAATAAAAATCTTAATATTTATGGTGTGTTTCTTAAATGCACTCAAGTGTATGGTATGCACTTGAATTTTAAAAATCAATTGTAAAAAGTACACCGTTCGGAGTAATATTGTGTGTTTTGAATCAATGTGTAATGTGTGTTTTGACAGTAATACCCCTAGCAGTATTCAATAATATCCCAAGAAATAATCAGTAATATCCAACTTTTTTTATTATACAATTCTAATTGAAAATGTTAAAATTGACTTTAAAATTCAAGTGCATGTCATTATTTGATTGCATACAAAAATGTGTAACATTTATCAAACAAGATGTGTTAGATGTCATTTTTTATTAACTCTACTTTTTCCCGTTATGCAGTCAATATTTTCCTAGAACAATAATTTGAACTATCTTTCGAGTAAGTATTTATTTAAATAATTTAATGAATTTATTTATGAAGAACAATAATTAGATTACACAATCTTACATACAGTCTTTGTTATCTAAAAACATTTTTTTAAAGTAGGTTTGGTTTGGACGGTATTGGAAATGAAATATGTGTCCACTATTGTTCACGTACAATAAGATAACAAACTAATGTAGGTGAAGCCATGGTTAAATCTTCCACTCTATAAAGAGAAGTGCATCATTCCAAAACATAAGAGTCAATATCCAACGTTCTATTGCACACTGTGCAAGGAACACTCTTGTGCAGACTATGTTGGGCGACGAAGTCGAACGAACACCAAGGTCATCGAATTCTCAAGATATGTACGAAACTCGATTATTGTCGCCATCTTAAATTAAAACCATGGATATAAGAAAGTAGATGACAAAAATCTCAAATTTGGCAAAATTATTCATGTCCGTCTCATAATCTACCTCGAAACCATGTAACAAAGCGGAATTTCATCACCAATTTGTACTCTGAATGCAGTGACTTAGCTAGTGCACGCAAGTTGTTCGATAAAATGCCTAAGAAGAATATTGTTACTTTGGATATGGATTGAAATCTAGATTGATATTATTCCTTAATGAGGCCATTGCATAATGTTTCTTAGACATTGATTTTTTACGATATGATACTTTGAGTGTTGTTATTTGTGTAGCATTATTTGTGAATGTCCTTTAAAAGTTGAGGCATCTCCGTTATATGCATTTTGTCTTCATTTATACGATTAAGTTTTAAGTTCTTTGCAGAATTATAATTTATTAGGGATTTATTTTTTTATTCTAATAGTTTTTTGTCTAGGAAAAATGTTCAGACTAAATTTTGAATAGTCAAATTTACCCTTACACACAAGTAATAACTTGCACGATTCAGTTGTAATCGGTCATTTTTACATAGTATAGATTGCAAATTAATAAAAATATTAGTACGGGTTGCAAATTGATAAAAAACTCATAGTACATGTGACAAATTGATATAAACTCAGTTTGGTTTGCTGAAAAATTTTGGAAGAAAAAGTTTATGGATCGAATGGAATTGATACTAAACGAAAATTGGAATGATTTTAAGTGTTTTTTTTTTTTAATTCTTAAGAATTTGATTGAGGCTTAACAAAGTTAAAGTTAGCCATTTAAAATAATTTAATCAACTTCTCCATTAAAGATGGGGGCTTTTTTCTAGTTGCCGAAAATTTGATATTCTAATCGGTGGATATTAACTAAATTTCTGAACTCTTTTATGATCAGATCCTATTGTATGGAAACAATTTTAAATATAATCTTAATTTTTTATTACATGGGTTATAGGAAGTTAGTTGTTTAAATATTCTTTTTATTTCTTTGATTCTGCTTGCTACCCTCCTTATTTTCATTTTTTTTTATAAAATACCAACAAAGTTTGTATTCAATGTAATAGTTTAATTCTTATTTTTTTACATTATTGTTGACGGTTGATTAGGTTTGTACTGCTTCTCGAAGGGCATCAATTCACATAAAGGAAATAAGTGATCCTTTGGATGTATCGGACATCCAAGAAAACATAATAAATTCCAAGAAAGCAGTTTACCTTAATCCCAACGAAAAAGAAAAGAAATTGGAGAATTCACATTCGATTCATAGACACGGCTTGTGTAAAGTATGCAAGGGAAGGCTCAATCACCCCCACGGCAAATTTTGTTCAATTGCATGCAAGGTAATTCTCACTTTTGTTTTATGTTAATTAGAGTTTTTGGTTTACTTTTTGGTCGACATAATACATTAAAATACCCCTCAACTATTATATTTTGTTTTGAAGGACCCCTAAATTATTATTTTTTATTTTAAAAATCCCCTAAATTATTAATTTTTATTTCATGAGGACCCTGGTAACGAAAATTCACGGATTTTGCTGAATTATTTTAATATTTTTCATTAATATGACACAATAACTGTTATTAAGATCGAATTCGAATAAAAATTGTCTCTAACGAATTGTCAAAATGGTTTTTTTGAAATAAAAATTATATACTTTAAGGTTTTTTGGAACAAAAAAACTATAATTTATTTAGGGGCCTAATGAAACAAGAATGTATTGTTTAAGGTCTTTTTTTCAAATAAAATTTTGTTCAAGGGGTTTTCAAAAAAAAAAATTTGATTGTTTCAGAGCTTTTTAATACAATATGCCTTTGCCATTTGCTAGCCATTTTTTTAAATATTTAATATTTACGTCTTTAATTATGCAACCATTTGAATAGCGGATACAATTAATAATTTAATACCACTTGTGTCGTAATTTTTTTTCATAATTAGCAACTCATTAAACCTGTTCATTTTAAATTGCTTGAATTAACAATTTTGGTAATATTAATTTGTTTCCATTGACAGGTTAGTACGATGAATATAGAAGAGGTTGTAGAAAATAATTTGTCAGAATTGAAGGACAAATATCGGAGAAAAATTATGTGAATGAATGTTGTTCATTCCGTAATAGAAGTAGGAAAGAAACCCCTCGTCGAGCACTATTTTTCTAATTCTTCCCTTAACCAAATTGGCAATACATTCAATTGAATATAGAAGAATATGTAAATAGATATAGTGTAGCAGTTTTATTTTTTTGGAAAGTGAATTTTTTGCCTAAATATGGAAAATCATTAAGATATAGCTAGCAAATTTGTCGTAATATATATATATATATATATATATTACTTTTTCCTTTTTTTACCATGTGAAGTCAATATGTGCTGGCTATTAAGATATTCGTCTTCTCGTTAACAAATTTCATTTTTTTGAAAGTAAGTTGTTGAAAAAGTATTTTGTGAAGAATAAAGGTAGGAATTTAGTAATATATGATGTGTTTGTAAAAGTGGTAGGAAAGGAAAGATGTACTACTTCCGTCTAATTTCACTAGTCCTGTTTTTTCGGCTGTTATTTTTTTATTTTAGATTTTATTTTTTTTATCATAAGTTGGAGGGTATAATAATGTATTGTGAGAACCAATTAATTTATTGATAAATGGACCACACAATAACTCATAATACCCTCCAACTTATATATATATATATATAACCTACATTAGAAACCATTGATGAATATGACTTTTCTCAAGTTGCCTACTATTCAGGCAAAATCTTGGAGGTCCTTATCTTTCAACATAAGCTCAACTTATCTGCATTTTCTAAACGGCCTTGCAATACTTCAAGGGTCATATATATTTAAATGCACATGTAAATTAAATAAGGTTAGATTAATGCTAAGATGGCTAGAGAGAGAAAGAGAGGCGAGAGGGTGAGGTTTTGGGTAGACCCTAGGTTAACCTTTTTCGAGCGAAATCCGGTGAGACATAAACGTAACCTGAGGGACGGTGCCGGGAGATGGTCGAGAGGTTTCTTTAGGGTTAAGAGCAGTTATCCGAGTTTGGAGGTCCGTCGGAAAACACAAGAATATGTGACTTCGTTCTTTTTTAGAAACTTCCCTGAACATAATACGGTGTTGATACAGATACTAGACAAGAGGTGATATGTAATCCATCTAGCGACATGGATGAGTGGATGAGGTACTAGTTCGAGTGGTGTAGACCTTGGCAAAAGAAAGACGTGAACCATAGAAGAAGGATATGGACTAAGTGGATTGGCGTGCCTCTCCATGCTTGGTCATCTCGCTTCTTTAGACTCGCAAGCCCTAGTATTGGTGCATTTGTTAAATGGGACGAACCCTTCAGGTCAAGCAATAACTTGGAAACGACAAGGGTGCTTTTATCTGTTTTGTTTATGAATGATACCAATGTGAATTTTTCTGTGTCGATTGATGGAATTGTTTACCGGATAAAGGTGATGGAGGAAGTGATATGGAGGAAGGAGGCAACAAATTTTGTTACAGAAGACTCTGATGACGATACCGAGTCCTAGTTATCAGACGTATCTAGTTTTTCAAAATCTCTCAGTCCGGCAAAGGCTATGGCGGTTTCCGGTGGTGACGATTCAGTTTCCGAGAGAGATGAAATTGTGGATTCAATTATAATAGAGATAATGACTAATTCAATATTGTTAATGTTGGAGTTATACGTGAAAATATGCTTTTACTTTGTATAACTCGTGTATCAAACACTCGTTTTATGAGAATAAATCTTTTATCACATTTGCTTTAGTTATGATTGAATGTTGAATTTCTATTGCAAACCGTTCAATATATAGTACATGTTACAATGTAGTTAATGTGGTGATACCCGATCACGGAAGACAATATTAACAGTTTACTTGTAACTAAACGTACATTTTCACGACCTAGGTGGAATTGAACAATCCGCCGTGAAAGGTCAATGTGTAAGACTCAGATTGGTCTGTCTTGACTAAGAGATTGCACTAGCATATTTAGTATGTGTTGAAGAGGACCTACAGCGAGGATAAATTCTTCTGTTCTGAAAGGTGAAGAATTAGACCTCAGTGGTTGTTGATTTCTTAATCTCCGTCACTTAAATAGGACCGTGTGTGCTTAATGGTTACTACTTTGATTCATGTTGGGTGAGAATCATTGTGACTTCGAACTTTGTGTCTTGGGCAGTAATATTAATCATACGACGGTTGCTAAGATTTAATACGGAGAAATGCGTGAGAGTACGGCTCGTGTGATTAGTCCCCTTGGTGGGCTCAGAAGTTTTATTGTACCAAATCTTGCAAGTGAAGAATTAGTTTCTTCGGTACGAATAATAATGTTGAGCTGTCTTTACACCAAGGTGAAATATATTAATTAATTTAGAGCTATTCAGAAGCTTAATTAATTAATGGACTTGATAATCTTAAACGCGGGAAATAATAACCGGGAGCCCATATTATCGTAATATGGATTAAGATGGATAGTGCAATATTAATTTATTAGTGATAATAATTAATATTAATTGGCTGAATTAAATTGGGGCTCAATATTGAAATTCAGAAGTCCATTAGGAGGTCCAATCTTAATTCTCCTTAAAGGCCCCTCAAGTAGCCCATTAAGTAGCCCAATAATGATAAGGTGATTAAAATAAAAAGAATATATTATGCTGATTTTTTCTTGTTGTTTTCGAAAATTTTGATTATTGAGAGAGAAAAGATTTTGTTGATTTTCTTGGAAAGATATTATGGAAGATATGTATTCTTGGAATACAAGAATATCTCATATATTCAAGAAGATCCAAATCTTGGATTCTTTTCTCACGAAACTTTCGAAATTTACCCCTTAATATGTAGGGTGAGATTTTTGTGGAATATTTTATTTTGGAGAAAAGAATATGTGAGATATATTCAAGATTTCTTAGAGTCTAAGAAAAGATTTCTCCAAGCCCATATTTGACACATAATTTTCGGCCCCTACATGTTATAAATAGGGGATGATTATTTCATCCCCAAGTACATAATTCCATGTGTTGGAAAAATCAAGAGCATATATATTTTTCTTTTTCCTTAGTTTATTAAATTACTTGAAAGCATCTCCCACCGGTGATCAAGTGAGGTGAAAGGGAAATACTTGAGAAGGTTTTTGGGTCGATAGAGCGAGATCCTAATTGTCCGTTAATCCAAAGACCAATTCTACAAGAGGTATGTTAATCACATATTTACTTGTTTATTCCGCCATAGTTAATATGTGAAATTAATTCAACATGCATGATAAAAATTCGTTGTTGGAATTATTATTTGAATTAATTAGGATTAATTCATGCTAGTAATAATTGTATTTAAATTTGTATTTAAATTTCATCCCGAATAGATTCCGGGCACCCCTATTTTCCCAACAACTGGTATCAGAGCCACGGTTTCGGGCTCTGATCTTTAAATTGTAATTTAAATTCTTAAACATTAAATTGAAATTGGATAGTAGAATTGCTAGATCTTTTTTGCAGGTATCCAATTGTCATGGTTTTAATGTTGTTATTTTCATGCGTGTGAATTAATTGTTTTTAATTCGATTCGTTCGAATTCTTTTTTCTCGTGAGAAAATCCACGAGTAGATTAGTTGTTTTTATTTTGATTCGATCATTGTAATAGACTAGTCTAGATCTAGTATTTATTTTTTTTGTAAAATAAATTGTAATCGGATCGTGACGAAGAACGAAGAATTAAAAATGGCGTACCCGGACGATGCATACAAGCGTGGCACGTGTATGGACGTAAAATCATGCAAGGGGTGAAGAAAACGAGAACGAATGGCGAAAAACGGCACACGGGGTGCACGGCGCACGCCCGCGCGCAACGGGAGGCCGGCGCCGCGCGCGCGCGCCTCGGGCGCGGCCTGCGGCGCCTCGGCGTGCCTCCGTGCAGTTCCTCGGGTGTGCCTCTGTGCTGTGCCTCGGCGCGCCTCCTGCAGCGCTTCTGGCCGAGAGGCGCGCGGGCCCACTTCGTGGGCCGACGCGCGTCGTATCTCGGGCCGTGGAATTTTTTGGTTCGTGTTTTTTTTTCTTGTGACTTTAAACATCGTCCCGAACCCCAAATGATGCTGTTTTGATGAAGTGTTGTTGTTCGAGTGGGAGCGTGTCAAGACGAACGTCGGAAAGCAACAAAGACAATTTTTCGCATCAAGACGCGAAGAAATTAAACCGTGACAATTGGATTTGAGTGCTCCAATGTATTTAATTTTGTTTTGATGGATGTTTTATTTCGTGCACTTATTATTATTTGTTAATATGTGTTTGCATTAATTTAATTGTCCAAGAAAAATCTTACTTTCGAAAATTACTAAGTATGTTTAATTTAATCGCAATTTTAGTCCGGATATTAAAATTGGATTAATTTGGCCTCCATAATTTATTTATTTGTGAAGTTCTTTTGGAATACATTTCCCCCTCGGATCGGCCAAAAGAACGGATTTAACATGAATAAATTCCGAAAGGATGATTGTGGATTATTACTAGTGGCGGTATTGACCCTCACCCCGAGTGGCTTGCTCAAAGCGAAATAATAATCCTGTATTTAATTATGGTTATTACTTAGGCATAGGGAATTGATATTAACTTACTCCCCTCGGAGTCCCTGTCAATTTCTATGTGGTCAAAGTGGGAGCAAACTATTAATTTTGAATTAAGGATTTGTAACTTTTAAGTTTGTGATCCGCTCGAATGTGTTTAAATGTATAGACCACCCCTCGTGGCGCATTTAAATTGTTTTGAGATGTTGGCTGATGCATAATTATATTGTTTTAAGGTTTCAATATAATTGATGTGATCGAATTATGTGATAATTTTATATTTTTCTAGATATTGATATGAATGTATGTTTTATTCTCATTTCATCATGTCGCAACCTTTTAATCCACTGTTTAATATACTCAAAGTTAATAAAATTTTTGGAGAGAATTATATCGATTGGAAATGTAATTTAAATTTGTCCTTACTGCACAAAAACACAATTGGGTTATTTACGTTAATATACCCGGCAAGCCTAATGATAAGTCAAGCAATGGGAAAAGGCAGTCTATGATTGGAAGCGTGACAATGAACACATGAAGTGCATCATCTTGACATCTCTGTCTGAGGATTTGAGGCGTGTTCATGGAGACATTGTATCCGCTGTTGAAATCATGGAACACCTTGAAGAGATGTTTTCACATCAGAATCCCATGACTAATCAGTTCACCAAACATGACTCGGTCAAGTTGGAAATTGTGGAAGGAACGCCCGTGAGGGAGCACGTTCTCGAGATAATGGCATACCCTAACAAGTTGGAAGTACTTGGTGCGGATTTTGATTGATTTCATATACCATTCTCTACCGAGAAGCTTTGAGTAGTTTCATCTGAACTGTCAGATGAATGAACGGACAAGTCGTTTGCCCGAGCTCTTGCAAGCTTTAGTTTCGGTGGAGGTGATAATGGAGCACCAGTCTAGTGCTATGGTGGCTAATGGTTCGTCTACCTCTTTTGGTCCCAAGGGAGGGAAAAAGAGGAAGAGAACCAAAGGCCGGATCCAAGCAAATCCAATTGTTGCGAAGGCTAGCATCGAAGGGGAAGTATTTTAGTTGCGGTGAGAAAGGACAATGGAGGTCTGCCTGTTCCAAGCCTAAGAGGCTAGGGAAGTTAGGTAATTCACACACCTTAGTCGTCGAAACTTGTGAAGTGGCGTATGCTGTCTATTCGTGGATAGTGGATACGAGAGCTACTGATCATATTTGTTTCATGGGTTTAAGCTAACCCGGCGACTTAACGGAAGTGAGATCCCCATCACATCGGGCAATGCTACGAGAGTGGCAGCTGAAGTAGTGGGAGAAGTGCGCCTATCTTGTGAAGATAGAGTTATGGTCTTGAGAGACGTTCCTCATGTTCCTAGTTTAGAAAGAACTCAACCTTCAGTTTCTAAACTGTTTGAATAGATACTCAGTTCCTTTTAATAAGGATGTTATTATTTCTTGAAACGATGAGTTTATCTGTTCTGGAACTTCAATGGATGATCTTTATACCATTATTTGGGCACACCACTCATAAAATTGAATCTAATAACACATCGATTATTTCGAGTAATAAAAGAAAGTATTCTTCGGACATGAACGAAACACTTTTATGACATCTTAGATTAGGTCATATTAATCTAATGCGGATACAAAGGTTGGTGAAAAATGAATCCTTGGAGTCACTTCAAGTTGAGTCATTTCCAACTTGTGAATCCTGTTTAGAGGGTAAAATGACCTAGAGGGCATTTGGAGCCAAGGGGAATAGAGCCACCAAAGTGTTAGAACTCGTTCATACCGATATGTGTGGTTCAATGACGATCATAGCAAGAAGGGGTATGAGTAATTTGATGATTACTCGAGAAATGGATACATCTACCTTATGATGCATAGGGAAAGAAGTATCAAGTTTCTACGATTTGATCGTGGAGGCGAATATCTTAGCGATGAATTCTTGAACTACCTATCGGACTAAGGGATTGTATCCATGTTGACCGCACCGGGAACCCCTCAATAGAACGGTATGGCGGAATGAAGGAAGCATGCTCTTTTAGAAATAGTCAGATCCATGATGAGTTATTCGGATTTACCCAAATCGTTTTGGGTAACGCCTTGGAAACGGCGGCTTACATTCTAAACTTGGTGCCATCCAAATCGGTTCCTAAAACCTCAATGGAATTGTGGACCGGGCGCAGCCCAGTCTAAGACACTTGCGGATTTGGGGTTGTCCGACATACGTGCTAGACAAGGAAACCGGTAAGTTGGATCTACGTTCGGAATTAAGGCTGTTTATAGGATACCCTGCGGGAACGAAATGGTGTATGTTCTATAGTCCAAAGGATCGAAAGACAGCGATTAGTTCGCACTTTAAATCCTTGGAGGAAGACTATGAACAAAAGAAAGCCCAGAAGTGAGATTACCTTAGACGAGTTAAGAGGGCAAACTCCTATACCAAGTATACAAGATGATGTACCACACGTCACACCTTCACAACCGGAACCCCGTCGTAGTGGGAGGATTGCAAGGCAACTCGAGAGATTCATGGGAATTGGAGGATCTTCGGATTTGATTCCTGGCGATGAATCAGACCCATGGACGTACGATGAGGCAATCCAAGACAAAGACGCGGAGGCGTGGCAAACCGCAATGGAAACCGAGATGGGTTCGATGGATTATAATCAAGTGTGGGAGTTGATTGATCCACCTAGTGGGGTAGAGCCCATTGGATGCAAGTGGGTGTAAAAGGGGAAAAAAGGACCGGACGGAAGGGTAGAGACCTTCAAAGCAAGGCTTGTGGCCTGTAGCTATGCTTAAGTCCATCTGTATTCTCTTGTCGATCGCTGCGCACTTAGATTACGAGATCTGGCAAATGTATGTCGAGACAGCTTTTCTTAACGGAAGTCTTGATGAGATCTATATGCAACAGCCCAAAGGTTTCGTTGAAAAAGGCCAAGAGCACCTCGTATGCAAGCTTAAGAGATCCATTTATGGACTTAAGCAAGCGTCGCATACTTGGAACCAGTGTTTTGATCAAGTTATTAAGTCTTATGGGTTTGTGATCAAAACAAGTTCGAAAGTTGTGTGTTTAAAAGGTGTGATGGAACTGCAGTGGTATTCTTAGTATTATACGTAGACGATATTCTGCTCATTGGAAACAATGTAAAGGTATTGTCAGACGTAAGGGTATGGCTGTCAAATCAGTTTGATATGAAGGACTTAGGGAAAGCCGGCCACATCCTTGGGATCAAGTTTACTCGAGATCGCAAGAGGAGGATGTTGGGCTTATCGCAAGTTTCATACAAAGCCACTGTTTTGAAGCATTTCAGCGTGCAAGATTCCAAGAAAGGTTTTGTACCTTTTAGGCACGGAATCCATCTATCTAAAGAAATATGCCCTAAGACGCAAGTGGGCTCAGAAGTTTTATTGTACAAAATCTTACAAGTGAAGAATTAGTTTCTTCGGTACGAATAATAATGTTGAGTTGTCTTTACTCCAAGGTGAAATATATTAATTAATTTAGAGCTATTCAGAAGCTTAATTAATTAATGGACTTGATAATCTTAAACGCAGGAAATAATAACCGGGAGCCCATATTATCGTAATATGGATTAAGATGGATAGTGCAATATTAATTTATTAGTTGTAATAATTAATATTAATGGGCTGAATTATATTGGGGCTCAATATTGAAATTCAGAAGTCCATTAGGAGGTCCAATCTTAATTCTCCTTAAAGGCCCCTCAAGTAGCCCATTAAGTAGCCCAATAATGATAAGGTGATTAAAATAAAAAGAATATATTATGCTGATTTTTTCTTGTTGTTTTCGAAAATTTTGATTATTGAGAGAGAAAAGATTTTGTTGATTTTCTTGGAAAGATATTATGAAAGATATGTATTCTTGGAATACAAGAATATCTCATATATTCAAGAAGATCCAAATCTTGGATTCTTTTCTCACGAAACTTTCGAAATTTACCCCTTAATATGTAGGGTGAGATTTTTGTGGAATATTTTATTTTGGAGAAAAGAATATATGAGATATATTCAAGATTTCTTAGAGTCTAAGAAAAGATTTCTCCAAGCCCATATTTGACACATAATTTTCGGCCCCTACATGTTATAAATAGGGGATGATTATTTCATCCCCAAGTACATAATTCCATGTGTTGGAAAAATCAAGAGCATATATATTTTTCTTTTTTCTTAGTTTATTAAATTACTTGAAAGCATCTCCCACCGGTGATCAAGTGAGGTGAAAGGGAAATACTTGAGAAGGTTTTTGGGTCGATAGAGCGAGATCGTAATTGTCCCGTTAATCCAAAGGCCAATTCTACAAGAGGTACGTTAATCACATATTTACTTGTTTATTCCGCCATAGTTAATATGTGAAATTAATTCAACATGCATGATGAAAATTCGTTGTTGGAATTATTATTTGAATTAATTAGGATTAATTCATGCTAGTAATAATTGTATTTAAATTCGTATTTAAATTTCATCCCGAATAGATTCCGGGCACCCCTATTTTCCCAACAGTTAATGATTTCCTATAAGTTTGGTAAATATACGTGTGTATAGTTGGTATAGATTTGGAGTAATCTTCTCCTTAGTTATAGGAGATTGTTATTGTATAACTTGTATATATACACAAGCACACCGATGATTCAAACACGGTGATTAATTCCAATTCTCGGATTTCCTCATCTCTCTTCTTTTCTATGAATTATACATAAGATTACATGGTATCAGCCGTACTTCGATCCTAATCCCTAATCTTTTCTTCTGCACCTAAATCCTAATCGCTCAGTTTGCGATCTTCTCCCTCTGTTTTTTTTTTTACAGACGTTGCCTTCTTCCTCTTTTCTTCTACTTCAATGGCGCACATTACTGCTTCCACCGATCCAATTTCTGTAACAACCATGATTAACATGGTCCCCATCAAGCTTTCTTCCGCTAATTATCTCATGTGGCGCCGGCAAGCTACCCACATGGCGGAATGCTTCGACCTCTTTGGTCACTTGGACAACTCTTCTCCTTCTCCGTCCCCTACTATCACTACTGACGCCGCCGGTTCGTCGCCTAATCCAGAATTTACCGCCTGGAAAATCAAAGACAAGAAACTCTTGTATGTTCTCTTTACATCTCTCACTGAGGATGCTGCTTCTGAGGTGCTCGATTGCACCACTGCCCACGACGCCTGGGTTGCCCTTGAAGCGGCTTTCTCCTCCGTTTCTCGATCGCACCAACTCCGTGAAGAGCTACTCTCGCTTCGCTGAGGTGAGCTCTCTGTCGAAGACTATGGCCGGTGATTCAAACTGCTGTGCGACTAGCTTTCAGCAATCGGCCGACCGGTGGACTCGGCTGATCAATGTCACTGGTTTTTGCGGGGCTTGGGGATCCAGTATGCCGGTTTTGTCGACACCCGCCTCTCCCTCACGCCTGTTCCACCTCTGTGTGTTTTGGTGCATCAGGCTGTCCAATTCGGCCAAATGATCAGATCCATGGAGGGCGCCGCCTCTGCTCCTCAGGCCGCTTTTGCCGCCGATCAGCATTTCAAAAATACCTCTGGTAAATCTGCAAACTCTTTTCCTAATAACTACTCTCGTGGTCAGGGTGGACGGCAAGGAAATTTTTCCCAACGACACCCTTCTGGTAACACCTCGGGTGGTGGCGGTTATGGTGGTCAAAATTAGGGTGGCGGCGGATTCAACTCGGGTGGTTATTGTCGTCCTCCCAGGTGTCAGATTTGTAAGGGTGATCACTACGCCAACAAGTGTCCCCAGTTTATTAATGCTTAGAATACCGCCTCCTCTCGTTCGGCAAATTTGGCTCAGGCATTTTCTTCGGCTTGCAATGTGTCTGATCCTACATATGATTGGTACCTGGACTCTGGAGCTTCTTCACACATGACAAATCAGACGACTACCTTGAACTCTTTTGAGCCTTACTCTGGTAACGGCTCTATCATTGTCGGTAATGGTAATTCTTTAAACATTTCCCACATTGGCACTTCTAAGCTCCCTGATGATGTTAAGTTATTAGATGTTTTAGTAGTGCCTCATATCACGAAGAATTTATTATCTATCAGTAAATTAATTGCGGATTATCCTGTCGATGTGATTTTCTGATAAGTTCTTTGCGGTTCAGAATCGGATCTCAAAGAAAATTCTAGCCCAAGGAAGGTGTAGTCAGGGACTTTATTTGCTTGATCGGGGTGTTCCAGCATTGGTGGCAGCTCTTCAGGACAAGAAGTTAAAAGCAAGTTTTGATCTATGGCATTTACGTTTGGGGCATGTCCCGTTTTCAGTTATTTCTTTGTTGAATAAATTGGGTTGTCTGTCTGTTACTTCAGTTTTGCCAAACCCTAGTATTTGCTCCTCTTGTCAGCTAGCTAAGAGTAAACGTTTACCTTTTCCATTAAATGAAAAACGAGCTTCGGCAGTTCTTGATTTAATTCACTGTGATTTGTGGGGTCCAGCACCCATTACTTCTTCTGATGGATTTAGGTATTATGTTGTTTTTGTGGATGACTTCTCTCGCTTCACTTGGTTATATCCATTGCGTGCAAAGTCCGACTTTTATGCTGTGTTTGTCTGATTTCATACATTTGTCTGCAACCAATTTTCTAGTACTGTGAAGGCTTTTCAGTCTGATGGTGGAACTGAGTTCATTAATGGGAGGGTTCGCGAGTTTATGGAGTTACATGGCATTCATCATCGAGTTTCCTGCCCATATACACCTCAACAAAATGGAAGGGCCGAACGCAAGCACCGTCACATTTCTGAGACAGGATTATCTATGTTGTTTCATGCTCAGGCACCGGCTTCTCTTTGGGTTGATGCATTTGCCACAGCGGTTTATGTCATCAACAGACTTCCGTCATCTCTCCTTGATAACATTTCGCTATTTCAGGTTCTATTTGGCCACCCCCCTAATTATGCCACATTCAAGCCTTTTGGTTGTCGTGTATATCCATATTTAAGGGATTATGCAGCTCATAAATTAGATCCAAGGAGTCGTCCTTGCATCTTTCTGGGTTACAACAGCACTCAGAAGGGGTTTCGATGTTTTGATCCAGACACCTCTAAAATGTTTGTCACTCGCCATGCTCAATTTGACGAACTCTTCTTTCCTTTTTCAGGGGCTCCTTCTTCTACGAAGGTCTCTGATCTAGATATCTCAACATTTTTGGATGTCTCATCAGACTCCCATTTGGAACCCGTGCCAGCAGCGCCCGTGCGCCCTCCACACAGGTTTTCAGTTGGTCATGATGCTCGTTCCCTGCCTCCACTCGCTGATGATCCTCCTGAGGTTTTTCTACCGGTTGCTGAGCCGGTCCAGCCTCCATCTCCACAAGTCGAGCCAGCTGAACCAGATCAGCCCCCATCTCCACATGTCGAGCCACCTCCTATAGACGATCATGTTGTTCCCGAGACCCCTGCAGTTGTCCTTCCCACTCATCCCATGATAACTAGGGCTCGCAATGGAATCTTCAAGCCACGTTATCCTGTTGATATTACTTCACATGCTCTATTCTCGGCTCTTGTTGCTGCTTCTGAGCCTTGTGGTTTCAAGTCTGCTGTCAAGCACCCTCATTGGCTTGCTGTTATGCAAGAGGAGATTGATGCTCTTCGTTCTAACTCCACTTGGGACTTAGTACCTCGTCCTCAGGGTACCAACATTGTTGGGTCAAAGTGGGTTTTTCGAACAAAATTTCTAGCGAATTGCTCGATTGACCGACATAAAGCTCGTTTGGTGGCTCAGGGATTTACTCAGGTTCCTGGTATTGATTTCCATCACACATTTATCCCTGTGGTTAAGTCTGCTACAGTTCGAATTATTCTGGCTATTTCTGTACAGCGTGGTTGGCCTCTCCATCAGCTCGATGTCAAGAATGCCTTCCTCAATGGGGTTCTTAGGAAACCTGTGTTTATGGCTCAGCCCCCTGGCTTCATTAATCCTCGTTATCCTGATCATATTTGCCGTTTGAAGAAGACCCTGTATGGTCTTCGCCAAGCTCCTTTGGCTTGGTACCAGCGTTTCAGCTCCTTCCTCTTCCACCTGGGTTTTTCTCAGAGTCGCTCTGACTCCTCGCTCTTTCATCTACATCAGGGTAACACTGTTATTTACCTTTTTCTATATGTAGATGACATTATTGTTACAGGCAATGACTCTGCAGCTCTTCGTCGCTTCATAGCTCGTACTGGAGTTGAATTTGCTATCAACGACCTCGGGCAGTTGAGCTACTTTCTTGGCCTTGAAGTATCTTCTTCTGCCAATGGTAGCCTGTTTGTTGGTCATGCCAAATACGCCCTCGACATTCTTGAGCGAGCAGATATGATAGAGGCGAAACTAGTTTCCACTCCCTTGGCTGCTAGTGAATCTCTTATCAGCACGGGACCTGCCTTTAAGGATCCCACGCTTTATCGGTCTCTGGTTGGGGCGTTACAGTATCTCACCATCACCAGACCTGACTTGTCCTATGCTGTAAGCTCTGTTAGCCAGTTTCTTCAGTCACCCACTGAGGATCATTTTTTGGCTGTAAAACGCATTCTCCGCTATGTTAAAGGTACGATTCATTTTGGGCTTTCCTTTGCTAAGCGATCTGATTCTTCTATTTTGGGTTATTCTGATGCTGATTGGGCTCGCTGTACTGAGACTCATCGCTCCACCTATGGCTATTCTATATTCATTGGGGGGAATCTTGTTTCTTGGAGTGCTAAGAAACAGCCTATTGTTGCTCATTCCAACTGTGAGTCTGAGTATCGTGCTATGGCTAACACTGCAGCTGAAATTGTTTGGGTTCTCAATTTACTTAAAGAGATTCGAGCTTTGCCTCCTGCTCGACCAGTTTTGTTGTGTGACAACAAAAGTGCCATCTTTTTAAGTCAGAATCCTGTGGCCCATAAGCGAGCTAAACACATTGATTTGGACTACCATTTTGTTCGAGAGTTGGTATCCTCAGGGCGTATCGCTACGAGCTTTGTGCCTTCTTATCTACAGTTAGCAGACATTTTCACCAAGAGTCTTCCCCATCCAGCATTTGAGTTTTTACGATCCAAGCTTTGCGTGTGTCTTCATCCCACACAGCGCTTGACGGGGGGTAATAGAGATATTGACTAATTCAATATTGTTAATGATTTCCTATAAGTTTGGTAAATATACGTGTGTATAGTTGGTATAGATTTGGAGTAATCTTCTCCTTAGTTATAGGAGATTGTTATTGTATAACTTGTATATATACACAAGCACACCGATGATTCAAACACGGTAATTAATTCCAATTCTCTGATTTCCTCATCTCTCTTCTTTTCTATGAATTATACATAAGATTACAAATTACGATTTCAAATCCTAAAATAGGTACCGAGATAAAAAAAGAAGAAGGACATGATTAAGAATAGGTTTACCCCATTGGCGAAGAGGAGATTCTTCTGGAAAAAAGTGTAGGACGCACGGTTACAAATTCATGTGCGCCGTTGACATGAAGCGAAAATACAAGCTTTCTACTAGTAGTTTCCCCGCAAGAGTACGAGTTCACTGTAGTATAAGTAAGTATAGCAACCATGTTTATCGAACTCAAGGGATGAAGTGTATGCGAACAGATCCCTGAAGATCTACACGTCGTAGCTAATATGAATGTATGTTTTTGGATTTTTCGAAGAATTAAATTCTAAACTAAAATAATCTAATTAAACTAAAGAACGAAATAAACGAATTAACGAAGGATTGTATTCAAATAAGTTATGATGATGCTCAGGATAGGAATTCCTACGTATACTAACGGAGCAGGTACATAATCAAAATAATTGTGACGCGCAATTATAAGATGAAAGCTCAAGAATTAATACCCTAATACTTTATCCTAGCAATCGACTTCACTAATCCACTAACGAGTTAATAGATTGTGCTTAATTAACGAGACCCTAATTTAAACTAAGGTGATGCGGTCGTCCTCCTTAGATAAACCGGTAGATTAATTAACTCTTTCTAAACCCTCTCCTTAAGTCTACTAATTGTTAAAGAGTGATAAGGTTGTCCTCTCTCTAACACTTTTCGAACGAAATTCAAGAATAAAGTTAAGATTGATTTTAAGAATTCATTAATTAAGAGAATTAAAACCTAACGTCACGAATTACCCTAATTATGTACCCACAACCTACTTCTACGAGTTCATCCTACCCTAAGCATGCAAGGGTTTTAGCTAGACATGATTTTTACGTAAACAAGAACAATTGAATAAGTAACGAACATGAACATAATGATTATAACAAATAAATTATCAAACATAAACTAGGGTTGAAAGAAAATTAATGCTAAGAACTGAATTTAAATTAAGAAAACGAAGTCTTAAAGTATTAACGAACAAAGGTCTTAAGAAACAAAATTAAAAAAACAAAACCGTACTATGAATTCGTAAAGAAAACCTCGAAAACGTAAATCTAAAGCTTGCTCGTCTCTTCCTCTCCAAAAACTAACTCTCAAAGTAATATGGTATCAAGTGGTGTCTAAAAATGTGTTCGGAAGGGGTATAAATAGGCAACGGGTCGAATCGGGAACGTATGGGCCAAAACCACGCATGCTCGTGCACTGCTCGTGCACTAGGTGCACGAGCTCATCCCCATCGTGCACTCCAATTCTTCCAGAGGGCAAAAGTGCTCGACCTCCCTCGCTCGTGCACTAGTGCACGACCCGCATCAACTCGTGCGCACTGCACAAGTGCTCGTGCACTAGGTGCACGAGTTGCACCTGCTCGAGCGCTGTACTCGAGTATTCGTGCACTAAGTGCATGAGTGCTACTCGCTTGTGCACTCCAATGATACTTTTGCTCTCCCGAACTAATACTTTTCGTATTTCTTCGATATCTTCTCATCCGGGCGTCCGTTCGAGTCGATTCAAAGTCCTACGAACTCCTCTTTTCATCATCTATCCATCTATGAGCATCAAAGAGACAAATTCATTAGTTTATGAAAATGATACTCAAATGACTCTAAATACTCATATAAATCAATCAAAACAAGGGCATTTCGAGTGATGAATCATGACAATTTCACGCCTAATCAACCCCCCCAAAATTACCATGTTGCTTGTCCTCAAGCAACGAAATAACAAGTCAAGTGAAATTGTTAGGAATGAGTCAACAAATCAAATCATGCAAGCTAATGAACTCGAGCTTCAAAGATCAAACACAAGTATACTCACTCACCTTCCTTCATCATACTCATGCAACAACAACAAGAAACACGAAGATCAAACATGGATGTGCACTCAACGATGTGTTTCACTCCCTCACAAGTGTATATCAATGATCAAGGGACTCACTCAAACAATCAATCACTCATATCGGCAGCCATAGGCTTGTAAACACTCTCAACTCCGACCATACTCTAGAAATCAATGCCGAATCAAAAAGGACTTTTCTCAAGGTTGTAATGTAGGCTCTTTGGACAGGGTGGATAACAATATGTGTAAGTGACTTAAGTGAATGGAGAATAGAAAATCAAACTTCGGTACTTCGAGATTAGGAACAGAATACTTCAAATATTTTCAATCAACACACTTTCAATTCCAACACTCAACACTTCAATTTTTTCCTATCTCCTTTCACATTTTTTTTTCAATTACTTCACTTTTTTTTTCTTTTTCGCACAAACACATGAGCTCATTTTTCTTTTGCTCATTCTCAATTTTTTTTTCCAAAACTCTTTTTCTTCATCACACCTTCTTCTCATAATCACTCGAGCAATCACAATTCTCCTTTTTCAACTCAAATCAATCCCTTCACATTCACACTTTTCCTATTCTCCACTCAAATTGGGACAAAAAGGCTTAGGAACTTGGAATAGTGTTTAAATGTGCTAGCAAATGAAATAGGCTTAAGGCTCAAAGGGGCTAACAAGGGACAAATATCAATGGTAAGTAAAATTTAGGCAAAGTGACTCAATAAAAACAAAGAGATCACATTTGACATATCAAACTAGACACAATCAAGAAGCAAGAGCACACACAAGTTCTAGCATCCTCTAAGGTGACGACTCACTCACAAACGAAGAGATCAATTCATGTATCTTAATCTCAAAAGGCTCAAAGCTCACGGCTTTCACATCCATGCTAGTCCTAGTGAATTCTCACTCTCATCACACAAGCACTCAAAAGGAAAATTCGCAAGCAAACTAGTTCTTTCTCAAATTAACTCTAACTCATACACTCACACAATAAAATTCCTAACTCAACCTTACAACTCAACTCTACTCACCAAGTCATACTCAAGAATAGCAATCAACAAGCATAAGAGAATTGATAGGCATGAAATATGTAGTAGCAAATTAAATCAATATCAGCCCAAGGAGCATCTCAAGGTACCAAATAACCAAACTCAACTCAAGAGAGGGTGTGCACCTGTGCAATGCCACCATAAAATAAATAAAAAACTTCACCCCCTAAACTTCGACCTTGTGAAGTGGTCTAAGTTTGGGGTGGTGGTTACCTCATCCAAGTAATTCAGTTCCTCTTAACAACTTGGTACACTTCCTTGTCTCGAGTTGGTCCCTTCACTCTAAATAACTCCATGATACCTTTACTCCCTCGAGACAATCCTACAACATAAACTCTCAAGTACGAGGTTAAAACTTACGATTCAACAACACCCTAATAACATGAAAACACTGAAAAATAAATAAAAGTGGGTTGCCTCCCACTCAGCGCTATTTTTAAGGTCCTAATGTCGGACCATACTCAAAGGAGCTTATGGGACATGATACTCAAATTTACCTCCCTTACTCTCATAAGAGTGGTGGTTGACTTTCTTTCCTTCACTCACATTCATCATGAGTTCCTTTGCTTCCTTCTCCACCTCAAGTGGTGGGGGTCTCAACTTCTTCTCACCTTTATCTGGAGGAGTCTTACTAAGCAATTTCTTGCGCTTGGACTTTTTCTTCTTAACTCCTCCTTTCCCCTCCAACTGGACCACGTCCACATTTTTCACTTCTTCATCCTTCAACTTCTTCCCTTTATCCCTATCAAAATAATCAAGATCGTAATGCTCATGGGTTAAATCATCAAGTGAAGGATCATCAAAATCATGACTAAACAAAAGATTAGGGATAGGAGGTGTGTCTTCAACACGAGGATCAATTGCATCCATGCAATAACAACTTTCATCCTCATTCGGGTACTTCATGGCCTCATATAGGGAAATCTTTATCTCTTGATCGTCAACTTTCAACGTGATCTTCCCATTTGCCACATCTAGCACCATCCCGGCCGTTGCCAAAAACGGTCTTTCCAAGATCAAAGGCACTCGCTCATCTTCTTCCATGTCGAGCACTACAAAGTCGGCTGGAAAAATGTGATCCCCAACTTTCACGAGGACTTCTTCAACTACACCTTGATATCGAGTAATAGACCGGTCGACAAGTTGAAGCATCATCATTGTTGGCTGAAGTTCTCCACCTTCTAACTTCTTGAATAGCGACAATGGCATCAGATTAATGCTCGCTCCAAGGTCGCACAATGCTCCCTTCTTAACTCCATTCCCGATATCACATAAAATCATGAAACTCCCGGGATCATTCAACTTCGGGGGAAGCGCCTTGTACACTAATGCACTCACCTCATGGTTCAGCTGCACCAACTTGGGCTCATCAACTCTCCGTCTCTTCGCTATCAAGTCCTTCAGGAACTTGGCATAATTCGGCATATGTTCCAAAGCATCATAAAAAGGGATGTTAATATGCAATTTCTTAAAAACATCAAGGAATTTAGCGAATTTCTCATCAAGCTTTTTCTTCATGAAGCGTTGTGGATACGGGACGGGTATCATCGATTTGGGTACCCCCCCCATTCATCACGCTCGGTCTCTTTCACTTTCTCCCTTGCTTCCTTTGCCTTTTTCCAATTTGGAACTCTCTCAATCTTCTTAATGCCTTCCTCTTCAGGCTCTTTGCTCTCTATCTCAATTTCTTCCTCAACTGTCGCACCTCCATCTTTCTTATGTTCTTGTCCCTCCATCTTAATCTCTTCTTGGGGCGTCTCAGAATCAGCAGGCATCTGAGGACCATCATAGTTGGTTCCACTTCTAAGCTGGATCGCCTTGCAATGCTCTTTCAGGTTCCCTTCCAGCATAGAAGGATATTTACCCGGCTCTTTTCCCAATGATTTTACAATCTGGCTCATCTGGTACTCTAATGAAGTGAACCTGCGGTTGTTCTCTTATTGAGCTCGATTCCACTCTCTGTCCCTCTTTTGGAGTTCTTGATCACGTTGATCGTCTTTTTTATGCAACTCCTTCACATTGTACTCCAAATAGGACAATCTCTTGCTACCTTCCTCCACCTTCTGAAGGATAGCTCTCAACATCTCCTCAGTTGAGGTACCGCCTTCTCCACCAGGAGGTTTCGAACCTGAATCAACACCTGCAGGAACTGTAATTCCGGCATTCGGATTAGCATACGAAAAATTCTTGTTCTTCCTCCATGTGTTCTGAGGAGGCTGCTGGCCTCATTGATATCCTTGTGTGTTCCTCCATTGATTGAGGCGGCTGTGGACCTGGAGGTACAAATGGTTGGCCATAAAAAGGCCTTCCAAACTGATTGCCACCTTGTGGATACCCGCCTTGTGGATAATTAGGCCTTCCCATATAGTTGGCCTCTTCTTGCTGACTCGTGGGTGGATCCACTTTCTCACTCACTGCTACATTCCCTCCAACCAGATTCTTCCCCATCTCAAGGTTACTGATCTTCTCCATCATTGCCATTAACAACTTCCTCGTACTCTCATTCTCCTCCAACTTGCAAGCTCTCTGAAATTCTAGATCCTCGTTCCATGCCCCGGCATTCGTGACAATGTTGTCAACGATTTCTCTACACCTCGCTATCCCTTGGTTCAGAAAAGCTCCACTAGCACATGCATCTAAATGGGCTTGGCCAGCCTTGCTGGCTCCACTATAGAAGAATGCCATGATATCTCCCTCATTGTACCCGTGCTGCGGGCACTTAATCAACATGTTCGAGTATATCTCCCACGCCTGACTTAAGTCTTCTCCTTGCTTCTGGTGGAAGGAAGAGATCTCTATCCTTGCTCTAATAGTTCTAGATGGAGGGTAGAATTACTCGAGGAACAGACGCTCAAGCTCGGCCCATGTGGTTACACCTCCCCGTGGGAGCGTGTTATCGTACCACTCCTTGGCTATTCCCGTCAAAGAGAATGGAAACAACTTGAGCCTCTTGGCATCTTCAGACATGCCGTTATAATTAAACGTGGATGCGATCATCAGAAAACTCCTCAGATGAGTATGAGGATTCTCCTTCCCAACCTCCCCCTTGAATTGATTCTCGGTAAGTAGCTTTAGAATTCCTGGGGAAATTGAGAAGTTGTTTGCCTCTACAGGGGGCAATTCCACTCCATCATAGTACCTCTACGGTTGTGCCGCGAACCTTCCTCGAATAGCCATGTTTTGATCTGCATTTTGAGGAACGTGCTGAGGATTAGCAGGTGGTACGGGTACTTGTTGGGGTGGTGGTGGTTGATAAGCTGGTGGTTGGTTATAAACAGGAGGTGGAGGGCATGGATATGGTAGATACGGATAAGGTGGGTATGGGTAAAAATAGGGTAAGTTGTTTTGTGGAAAGTTGTTTTGTGAAAAGTTGTTATGTGGGTAAGCAGAGTTGTTCTGAGGATGTTGGACAAGGTTGTGAGCTGGATTATTTACGTTATGTGTACCCGGGTTTAGGCTCTGGCTATCTCCTAATGGAGCTTGATTTTGACTACCACTACCTCCAGTGCCCTCAACTCGGTCCACAACCTGATTGAACTCATTCACAGCATCATCCAACTCATTAGTGATGTCCATGTTGACGTTCTCGTTCTCTCCTCCGGCAGAGTTCATCCTTCTTAAAAAGGCTCTGTTTCTTCTTGTTATTGTCTCAGGATCTAGCTGTAGTCTCTCTTCGCTCGTATCACCTTGTGAGCGTGTTTTCATAAACCTGAAACACTAACAAAAGAATAAAAATGCAACTGCCGAAAATACTACGAAATAAAACAGAAAAATAAATCACTCACTACTAACTACTAAGCTATCTACAAGTCCTATTCAAAAGACATACAACGCCATCCCCGGCAACAGCGCCATTGACTTGAAGCGAAAATACTAGCTTTCTACTAGTAGTTTTCCCGCAAGAGTACGGGTTCACTGTCGTATAAGTAAGTATAGCAACCAAGTTTATCGAACCCAAGGGATGAAGTGTATGCGAACAGATCCCTAAAGATCTACACGTCGTAGCTAATATGAATGTATGTTTTTGGATTTTTCGAAGAATTAAATTCTAAACTAAAATAATCTAATTAAACTAAAGAACGAAAGAAACGAATTAACGAAGGGTTGTATTCAAATAAGTTATGATGATGCTCAGGATATGAATTCCTACGTATACTAACGGAGCAGGTACATAATCAAAATAATTGTGACGCGCAAGAAACAACCTAAGTAAAAGTTTGTAAGATAAAAGCTCAAGAATTAATACCCTAATACTTTATCCTAGCAATCGACTTCACTAATCCACTAACGAGTTAATAGATTGTGCTTAATTAACGAGACCCTAATTTAAACTAAGGTGATGTGGTCGTCCTCCTTAGATAAACCGGTAGATTAATTAACCCTTTCTAAACCCTCTCCTTAAGTCTACTAATTGTTAAAGAGTGATAAGGTCGTCCTCTCTCTAACACTTTTCGAACGAAATTCAAGAATAAAGTTAAGATTGATTTTAAGAATTCATTAATTAAGAGAATTAAAACCCAACGTCACGAATTACCCTAATTACGTACGCACAACCTACTTCTACGAGTTCATCCTACCCTAAGCATGCAAGGGTTTTAGCTAGACATGATTTTTACGTAAACAAGAACAATTGAATAAGTAACGAACATGAACATAATGATTATAACAAATAAATTATCAAACATAAACTAGGGTTGAAAGAAAATTAATGCTAAGAACTGAATTTAAATTAAGAAAACGAAGTCTCAAAGTATTAACGAACAAAAGTCTTAAGAAACAAAATTAAAAAAATAAAACCGTACTATGAATTTGTAAAGAAAACCTCGAAAACGTAAATCTAAAGCTTGCTCGTCTCTTCCTCTCCAAAAACTAACTCTCAAAGTAATATGGTATCAAGTGGTGTCTAAAAACGTGTTCGGAAGGGGTATAAATAGGCAAAGGGTCGAATCGGGAACGTATGGGCCAAAACCACGCATGCTCGTGCACTAGGTGCACGAGCTCATCCCCATCGTGCACTCCAATTCTTCCAGAGGGCAAAAAATGCTCGACCTCCCTCGCTCGTACACTAGTGCACGACCCGCGTCAACTCGTGCGCACTGCACGAGTGCTCGTGTACTAGGTGCACGATTTGCACCTGCTCGAGCGTTGTACTCGAGTACTCGTGCACTAAGTGCACGAGTGCTCCTCGCTTGTGCACTCCAATGATACTTTTGCTCCCCCGAACTAATACTTTTCGTATTTCTTCGATATCTTCTCATCCGGGCGTCCGTTTGAGTCGATTCAAAGTCCTACGAACTCCTCTTTTCATCCTCTATCCATCTATGAGCATCAAAGAGACAAATTCATTAGTTTATGAAAATGATACTCAAATGACTCTAGATACTCATATAAATCAATCAAAATAAGGGCATTTCGAGTGACGAATCTGACAACTTCATGCCTAATCAGCCGTCTTTGGAGAAAGTGAGTATGGGTGGGTTTCTTGATACAAAAGAACCGAATGAACATGGATATTTAGGCTTAGTGGACCGAAAATTAGTGGAAAATGACAAGACAAGTGTGGGCCTGAACTGTAATATAAATTTGGCCCAAGAAATTTTATGTAACACGACCCAACCCCTGTCTATTTCTGCCCAGGATGGAAATTCAATGGAATTAATTAATGGCCTAGTTTGTGTCGAACATGAGAATTCAAGCCTTGAAGCTCCATCTGGTACGAAAAAATTCCTTTCGAAAAAAGACGAAGGCAGATCCCTAATCAGATGTGAAAATAAGAGGCCAGAAATTACATCTTCACAGAGAGCGAGTTCGATGCAAAAGGAGGGGAAAGCTGCAAAACCTTCTAAGTGTTGTTACCGATTTTACCGGATCTAGGTGACGAATTTATGTGGCTATAGGGGTAGTCCCGATTAACCGATAACGAACATATAAAATAATATGAACACGAAGAACACAAGAATGGGGGAAGAACCGATGGGTTCTTCCCTTGAAGATGGCTTTTGGGAGTCCCTGAAGAGGGTCTCCCTTGCCTAGCATTTTTATTTATGTGGGGAGAATTTGTGGGGAGGAGAAAGCTTATGAGCTCCCTTTACAATGGGTTGGGGCCTCTATTTATAGAGCCCCAATCTTCTACCTAAGGAAGTCATCCTGACCCTTTATTTTAGGGTATTTATTACAATCGTAGATCTAATAAACAATTATGAAAAACATTAAATCTATTATTACAATATCTTGTCAGTACTTCGATATCTTTACTGATGTTTGACCTTTGATTCTGTCGGACTATTTGATGCCGAAATTCTGTTGTCGGGGCCTAAACCCCGGTTCCGGTATACCCCGGTTCTGAGATAGTATTTAGGCCAAATATGGGATTATTTGTGCCCCAACAATTGCCCCCAAGATCGGGCTTTGACTTTGGTCAGAGTTCGATCTTGATTCGTGCTCCGAACAAATTTTGCTCCTTACTGCAGTTGAGGTTACCAATACATGCCCCCGAGCTTGTTGATAAGATAGCTCGGGTATCCCATGGGGACTTGGGTGGTAGAGACCTTGATGAAAAGGTCTTCAGTGTTATTTGTGGCTTGGTGTATTTTGATCGGACTGAGTCAGGCGGGAATCGATCTTCTGTCGTGCCCCCGAGTCGTCAGTCTTTAGGTGCTCGTAATTCAAGGGCTATAGCTTCCTTGATGTATAATTATGTTCTCGTACTTCGAGACTAGGCTCTTCGTACGAGGCTTTTTCTGTGCTCGTACTAGAGGCTAGACTCTCTGTACGAGGCATTTTTTGTGCTCGTACTCGAGGCTTGGCTCTTCGTACGAGGCTTTTTCTGTGCTCGTACTCGAGGCTAGGCTCTTTGTACGAGGCTTTTTCTGTGCTCGTACTCGAGGCTTGGCTCTTTGTACGAGGCTTTTACTGTGCTCGTACTCGAGGCTAGGCTCTTCGTACGAGGCTTTTTCTGTGCTCGTACTCGAGGCTTGGCTCTTCGTACGAGGCTTTTTCTGTGCTCGTACTCGAGGCTAGGCTCTTCGTACGAGGCTTTTTCTGTGCTCGTACTCGAGGCTAGGCTCTTCGTACGAGGCTTTTTCTGTGCTCGTACTCGAGGCTAGGCTCTTCGTACGAGGCTTTTTCTGTGCTCATACTCGAGGCTAGGCTCTTCGTACGAGGCTTTTTCTGTGCTCGTACTCGAGGCTAGGCTCTTCGTACGAGGCTTTTTCTGTGCTCGTACTCAAGGCTAGGCTCTTCGTACGAGGCTTTTTCTGTGCTCGTACTCGAGGCTAGGCTCTTCGTACGAGGATTTTTCTGTGCTCGTACTCGAGGCTATGCTCTTCGTACGAGGCTTTTTCTGTGCTCGTACTCGAGGCTATGCTCTTCGTACGAGGCTTTTTCTATTTGCACAGCTGGTGGCACTATGGCCTATGTGATAGGTCGACCGCTTTGGGGCCGGCCTAATTTTTGTACTAAGTGTGGAGGGCCGACCGCAACCGCTTTTGAACTTAGATTTTTTGGGTGGACCGACAGCTTAGGGGCCGGCCCATTTGGTACTAAGTGTGGAGGGCCGACCGCTTGAGGGCGGGCCCCCACTTTTGAACTTAGATTTTTTGGGTGGACCGACCGCTTTGGGGCCGGCCCATTTGGTACTAAGTGTGGAGGGCCGACCGCTTGAGGGCGGGCCTCCGCTTTTGAACTTAGATTTTGATCTTGTTCCTGACCGATTGTAATCGGGTGGTCAACGCCGGTGAAGACGGACAAATCATCGCTAATTAAAGCGGAAAAATCTACGCCGATGAAGGCGGATAAAGAAAGTCAACGCCCAAGAAGGCGGACAAGAAGTCGACGCCACGGAGGCGGACGGATCAACGCCGATGAGGGCGGATAAAACACGTCAACGCCTAAGAAGGCGGACGAGATGTCGACGCCACGGAGGCGGACGGATCAACGCCGAGAAAGGCGGATAAAACACGTCAACGCCTAAGAAGGCGGACGAGATGTCAACGCCACGGAGGCGGACGGATCAACGCCGATGAGGGCGGATAAAACACGTCAACGCCTAAGAAGGCGGACGAGATGTCAACGCCACGGAGGCGGATGGATCAACGCCGATGAGGGCGGATAAAACACGTCAACGCCTAAGAAGGCGGACGAGACGTCGGCACCACGGAGGCGGACGGATCAACACCGATGAGGACGGATAAAAAACGTCAACGTCTAAGAAAGCGGACGAGACGTCGACGCCACGGAGGCGGATGGATCAACGCCGATGAAGGCGGATAAAGAACGTCAATGCCTAAGAAAGCGGACGAGACGTCGACGCCACGGAGGTGGACAGATCAACGCCGATGAAGGCGGATAAAGATACGGTAATTTCGAGATTCAAAAATTTGTTTTGGAATACCCAAAATTATCTCTAAATACGGGTACTCAAAATTATCTCCAAATACGGGTACTCATGCCCCCGGCTTTTAATGTATTGTAAATATATTCGAGTTGCAATACATTAAAAGGAAGTAATCGGAGAAAACCTGAATCGAGATGGGCAAAAGGACTGCCCGTAGATTCCTCTGGGTCGTTGCAGTGGCTCGGAGCTGCTGTGTGATATTATTTTTTTTTATATAGCTTCCGTGGAATAGTTGAGACTCATTTAAATTACTGGGCCAAGAGAAATTTAGAAAAAGTCTGGCCCAAATAATTAAATACAAGGCAGCCCAACAACTCCTCATCAATACAAAATCCTTTCTTTCACCGTACTCTTTGGGCCAGTAGCTTTTGGCCCGTCCGAATTAAATTCTTGAAGAGCCCAATAAATGTTTTCTGGCCAAGAGAGAGGTGACGGGAGTTCGGATTTCACGGATCTAAATTCCCAAATTCCCAAGACCATGAAATCAAAATCAGGGGGGCTGCAATTAGGTCGGAGGAAGTGGAACGAGGTCTCTCGATTGTTGCTGCTAGTAGCGCCCGGGCTGAGATCGGTAACGTCGAGGGTCCCGGCCGGCGGTGGCGGTGGACTACTCGCGGTGATGGGTAGTGAACGCGCTCGAGATCGACGGCCTTTGGTAGTGATCGAGAGCCCGCGGCGGCGGTTGGGCGACGGCTGATCGGAAATGCTGCATGACCTGTGTTCTGTTGGGCGCTTTTCGGTGGCTGGAACCCGAGCAATGGATGTGCTCGGCCTCGGCCGTGGCCGAGGTCGCGTCTGGTTATGGCCCGGCTCTGCAGGGATCATCGAGGTTCTCGGCGGAAGCTTCTGGTCTGGTGGAGGCCCAGGTCGGCGCCGGTGAATGGGGCCGAGAGGTCGGCCGCTACAGAACGAGGCCGGAGGTCGGCCACTGCGGAACGAGGCCGGAGGTCGGCCGCTGCGGAACGAGGCCGGAGGTCGGCCGCTGCGGAACGAGGCCGGAGGTCGGCCGTTGTGGTGCGAGGCCGAGGTCGGTGGTTGTGTGCGAGGCCGTTATCGACCGCTGCTGTGATGTCGTGCTCGGGGTTGGGAGGCCGAGGTCGGCATTTGCGGTGTGTGGTCGGGGGTCGGCCGTAGAGGTGCGAGACCGGGGGTCGGCCGTTGCGGCTTCGGCAGAGATGGGCAGCCAATCTCCATGCGAGAGTGTGGGCATATGCCCGGCTCATGAAAGGAAAACTGGCCGGGACCTCGCGTAAGTCGAGATCGATGCACGGATATATATATATATATATATATATTTGCAAATGGATGATCTCTTTTTCTTGCAGACCGGTGAGTGGTGATTTTCTCTTTCTTCCTTTTGTGAAAATTCGAACAGTGCTATAGCCATGGGAGTTGTTTGTTGAATTTCTTGTTCTCCCATGAATGGGTGGAATTTTGCTTTTCGTTGAAAACGGAATGTTTTGGGGTTTTTGATTTGATTGTAATCTGGCTTGAGGCAATGGAAATTTCGAGAGGACTGGGGATCTTGGGTTATATTGGTATTTTTAGAGAGAGAAAATTTCTAGTTTTAGAAAGTGAAAAAAAATTGTTTGTTGTAATTTTTGTAGAGATGAGTTGGCTTGAAGCCGTGTAATATATGTATTATTTTCTGGTTTGGTGAATTGGTATTTGATATTATGGAAATCTCTGATGACTATGGATTCAAGGAAAGCTTCGAAAGGAATTTTATTGGAGATGAAATGGCTTGAGGCCGTTGGGATATATCTGTAGGAATTTACTTGATGAATGAATGGATTAGTGTGGGTCTTTCATTTATGGAAAGACTATATCATTTTCAAGCAAGGGGATTTTGAATTCCTATGTGTAAATTTGGGATATGGGTTCGTAGTTCTTTTTGTAAAGAATCACATAAATGTAGGTTTTTTAGTTCCACCATTGTTGTTTCAAAAAGCTCTGAGAGGATGAAAAACTATAAACAAAAAGATAAGATCCCAAAAAGAAAATCATCATGATGACGTGATTTCTTATACTAGAGATGTAGTGCTAGGACTGATTTATAAAGGATAGGATCTGGTGTAAATATAATTTTTCTGGAAAAGAAAACCTGAAGATTTGAAGATACCTTTCAAGAATGTTGGGTCTTCTTCAAGATTTTCGAGTGATTGGATCTGTAGTAAATTAGGGACGAAAGGACCCTCCTTCTAGTGTCATTTGTTGTTACCGATTTTACCGGATCTAGGTGACGAATTTATGTGGCTATAGGGGTAGTCCCGATTAACCGATAACGAACATATAAAATAATATGAACACGAAGAACACAAGAATGGGGGAAGAACCGATGGGTTCTTCCCTTGAAGATGGCTTTTGGGAGTCCCTGAAGAGGGTCTCCCTTGCCTAGCATTTTTATTTATGTGGGGAGAATTTGTGGGGAGGAGAAAGCTTATGAGCTCCCTTTACAATGGGTTGGGGCCTCTATTTATAGAGCCCCAATCTTCTACCTAAGGAAGTCATCCTGACCCTTTATTATAGGGTATTTATTACAATCGTAGATCTAATAAACAATTATGAAAAACATTAAATCTATTATTACAATATCTTGTCAGTACTTCGATATCTTTACTGATGTTTGACCTTTGATTCTGTCGGACTATTTGATGCCGAAATTCTGTTGTCGGGGCCTAAACCCCGGTTCCGGTATACCCCGGTTCTGAGATAGTATTTAGGCCAAATATGGGATTATTTGTGCCACAACACTAAGCAATGGAGGAAGAAGATGGAAAAGAAGAAATTATGAGTATTCCTAGCAAAAATGGCGTTGCCTAGTGAACGAGATAAAGTGTTGGCGAAAAAGTCAGAAAGAAAGGATATTAACCAAATGTTACTAGCGGAAGATAGAGCTTCATGGGAGACGGGAAAGAAATTGGGGCTGCGAGCACCTGGATCAGAGGAAGAATTGGTGGAAGGTATTGCAAAATTTAAGGCGGACTCGATGATAGCGGGTGAAGACGGCTTGGAAAAGAGACAGGGTAATCATCAATGAAGATTCTAAACTATAACATTAGAGGCCTGGGAAGCGACACAAAGTGGAAGGAAATTCGGGATTTGATCAAGGTACATAAAGTTGATTTTTTTTCAAATTCAAGAAACTAAAAAAAGAATTAATTGATGATGCTCCGTGTCAGAAAATTTGGGGGGAAGGACAGTTTGATTGGGTTTTTTGGGAGTCAGTAGGGTGTTCAGGGGGAATTCTGTCAATCTGGAATGCTAAAGTTTTCACAGCAGCCAGTAAATGGCATATGCAGGGGGCTGTTGTTAATGGTTATTGGGGTGTTGATAGAATTGAGTGTTGTTTAGTGAATGTGTATGCTCCTTGTCCTCTGGCGGAGAGAATTGAGTTATGGGATAGGATTTCTAATGTCATTGTTAATAATAATGAAGTTTGTCTGTGCATTTCTGGGGATTTTAATTCGGTGAGAAGAGAGGCAGAAAGGGTTGGGAGAAGGGAATCCCCGTGTAGAAGGGATATGGAGTGTTTTGATAAATTGATTAGAAATGCTGATTTGCTCGATCTCCCGCTACATGGTAGATCTTTCACGTGGTATAAAACAGATGGAACTTGTAAAAGCAAGATCATTCGTTGTCTAGTGAATGCGGAGTGGATCGTAAGATGGACAGATTCTTCACTGGGAGAGCTAAGGAGATCATTGTCGGATAATTGTCCCATAATCTTATCAAACATCAGGAAAGATTGGGGGCCAAAGCCATCTCGGTTTATAAATGCATGGTTGTCGCATCCAGGGTTTAGGAGTAGATAGCAACTAAATGGAAATCATATAAGGTGGATGGCTGGGGAGGCTACATTCTAAAGGAAAAATTTAAAAATCTCAAGTCAGATTTGCAAACTTGGAACCATGAGGTTTTCAGGTCATTGGAAAAAAAGATTGATCAAAGAAAAGAGGACATCTGGAAACTAGATTTGATGGATGATATTTTCGGTTTGGAAGAAGAGGAGATTATAAAGAGGAACGAGTTGTCTGCATTACATGCTTTGGATATGAAGAATTGGGCGAGTCTCTTGGCGCAGAAAGCAAAACTTAAATGGATCAAGGAGGGAGATACAAATAGCAGTTTCTTCCACAAAAGTATCAATAAAAGAAGAAAAATCAATGAAGTGGCTGGGCTGATACTGGATGGAGTTTGGGTAGAGAATGAAAATGAAGTGAAGAAAAGAGTATACGAGTTCTTCAGTAATCACTTCATAGCAGTAGACAGGTCTCGTCCAATACTAGAAGCTAATTTTGTAGAAAAGAAGATTTCGATGGCTGAAAATCACTTTCTTACTGCCGCATTTACAGAGGAAGAGGTATGTGAGGCAATCAAATCCTGTGATGGGTCAAATAGCCCCAGTCCGGATGGTTTCAACTTCTATTTTTTGAAGACTTTCTGGGAAGTTCTTAAAGAGGATATCATGCGATTTATGAATGAGTTCCATACTCACGGAAAGTTAGTGAAAGGGATCAACTCGTTGTTTATAGTTCTCATTCCTAAGAAAGAAGAAGCAGTTGATCTAAGTGACTTTATACCAATTTCCCTGGTGGGTGGCCCTTATAAAATTCTATCGAAAGTTTTATCCAAGAGGTTGGGGAAGGTAATTGAGTCAGTAATTTCAGATCACCAGTCAGCATTTGTGTGAGAGAGGCAAATTGTGGATAGTATTGTGATCCTTAATGAAGCAATCGAAGACGCCAAAAGGAGAAGAGAGAAGAATATGTTCTTTAAGATTGACTTTGTGAAGGCGTGCGACTCAGTGGAGTGGAGTTACTTGAGGACGATTATGGCAAGCTTCGGGTTTAATGATCATTGGATGGATGGTGCAGTGCGTTTCCACGGCACAAGCTTCGGTACTTGTAAATGGGAGTCCATCGAACATTTTTAACCTTGGTAGAGGGTTGAGACAGGGTGACCCGCTATCCCCGTTCCTATTTCTTCTGGCAGCAGAAGGATTGAATATTACGATGAGAAAGGGAGCAGAGCTGGAGCTTTTTTTTGTAATTAAGTGCGATAAATAAAGACACAAGTTTGTTCACCCAGTTCGTCGGGAACGACTACGTCTGGGGGCGAGCCAAGCCAGGAGTTTCACTAATATTCTTGTGTATGAGTGTTTACAATTCTGAGTACAATGGTATATTTATAAGAGTAAAACCCTAGTCTAAGATATGAAGCCCATTGTGTTATTGGTCCATTAGTAATGTCCACATCAAATCTTCTAGATTTGGAATAATAAATCTTCTAGATTTACAACACTCCCCCTTGAACATTACGACATAATATAAATGTCTTGTCATAAAAACTCCACGTGCTAGATATCGGCCAAATAATAAGTTAGGGAGGAATGTAATCGATCTTCTAGATCAAATCTTCTAGATTTGCTTCGGGGTTACCACTCCCCCTGAAGATAACAACACTTTGAGTCTTTGCATCCCAATACCACGAACATACTTTTCAAAAGTAGACGTAGGTAAGGACTTAGTGAACAGATCTTCTAGATTGTCACTAGATTGCACATTTTTAATGGTAATCACGTCGCTCTTCTGGAGTTCGTATGGGTAGAAAAACTTAGGTGAAAAATATTTCGTCAGGTTTCCCTTGACGTACCCATTACTCATTTGTGGGATGCAAGCTGCGTTGTCTTCAAATATAATGGTGGGAGGTGTATCCCTTTAGCGATACCACACGAGTCACCAATGTATTTTACCAAGGACCTTAACCAAACACATTCTCGTGCGGCTTCAAATAAAGCTATTATCTCTGAGTGGTTTGATGACGTGGTAACCATAGCTTGTTTAACCGATCTCCATGAGATCGCGGTACCACCATAAAGAAAAACGTAAACAGTCTGGAATATGGCGTTGTGGGGATCAGACAAATAGCCAGCATCCGCATAACCTACTAAGGTTTTGTCTTGGTTCTTACGGTAAAACAGTCCAAGATTTTGAGACCTTTGGAGGTACCGTAGAACATGCTTAACACCATTCCAATGTCTCCTTATAGGAGAAGCACTAAGTCTCGCAAGCAAATTGACAGCAAATGCAATGTCCGGCTGATTGCAATTTGCGAGATAGAGCAATGCTCCGACAGCACTAAGATAAGGAACTTCTGGCCCCAGAATTTCTTCTGAATCTTCTCTTGGCCTAAATGGGTCCTTATCTACTTCGAGGGATCGGACAACCATAGGGGTGCTAAGTGGATGAGATTTATCCAAGTGAAATATCTCCAATACCTTCTTCACGTAGGTCGACTGATGTATAAGAATTCCTTCTGGGAGATGCTCGATCTGCAGGCCGAGGCAGTACTTGGTTTTACCCAAGGCTTTCATTTCGAATTCAGCTTTCAAGATTGAACTGGCTTCTTCAATCTCTTTGCATGTTCCGATTATGTTCAGGTCATCAACATAGAGGATATGATGCAAAAATTATTTTGCGATTTCTTCGTGAATACGCATGGGAAACCTTTATCGAATGTGTATTCCTTCTTCTGAAGAAATTCACTAAGTCGGTTGTACCACATGATGCCCGATTGCTTCAGGCCATACAATGACTTCTGCAGTTTTATGCTATACATACTGCAATTTTCACCATCCCTCATCTGAGGAATGTCAAATCCATCGAGGATTTTCATATAAATGTCGGCATCTAGTGATCCATATAAGTATGCGGTTACTACGTCCATTAATCTCATTTGGAGATTCAATTTAGCTGCCAAAGAAATCAAGTAGCGCAACGTTATTGAGTCCATGACGGGAGAATAGGTTTGATCGAAATCAATCCCGGGTCTCTGCGAAAACCCTTGAGCTACAAGTCTCGCTTTATATCTCTCCACAGTATTGTTCTCATTTCCTTTTCGTACAAATACCCATTTATATCCTACAGGGATAGTGCGCGCGAGTGTACGAACGAAAGAGCCAAAAACTTGTCTTTGGTTAAGCGATGTGAGCTCTGCTTCAACTGCCTCTTTCCATTTTACCCAATCAGAGTGCTTCTGGAACTCAACGATATTTTTGGGTTCTGGATCCGGATCGTTAACAGAAAGAGCAATCGTCGCTGCAAATGTGTCGTCGACAATAGTAATATTTCTATTATATGTTTTTCCCGTTTCTATGAAATTCATAGAGACTTCGATGTTTATGTCAACCAAACCTTCCTCATTTCCCAATGTATCTGGGTCTGGTCGTTCCGCGGTCCTAGTGCATTGAATATTTTGTACACGTGCTTCATCACTAGGACGCTCATCTCCTAGAGACTTTGAGTTATCTAGACGAATCTCTTCTAGAGATTTTACATTCGGCTGACCAGTTTTGCTAGCTTTTCGTTTAGGTGTACTAGTATCTCTTGAGGGTCCTTTACGCTTCTGGCATGTGGGGGCATGAATATTCTTACTTTATCTATTTTTCAATAAAATATTAAATTTTGTGTCCAATAGTAATGAAAAAAAATTTCAAACAATATTTAACAATGGACACATTCTCTTGAGACTATGCTGAGTGGAGATCAATCTCCTATTATAACACTATCAATATACGCAAGTCGGGTTTATAAACGAAATCAACAAAAAGTTCGAAATATTTCAGTATTCATCGTGGACCCAAAGGCAATAATATTTTAAATAGAAAAACAGCAAACTAATAATTTTTCTTAATTTTTTTAGTGTGCGTGAAGTAGGAAGATTAAATGATTACATCACAACATTAAGCACAAACAAACTGAATCATTGTATAACCATTTGATGAGGCTCCTCATACGAAAAGTACAACTTAAAACTAAAATCTGAGGCAAGAAGAAACCTATTTTGCCAAATAAATCAAATAAAAGAACATAGTTTGAACACGTTGTAATGCTACGGTTCCTAAATTTTTATCCCCTTCTTCCTGATCTCCTTTTCCTACAAATTTAACACTAGTATAATTTTTTTATAAAAAAAATAATAATAAAAAACTGGCCAGGTCGGTCCCATTAGCCCACGAGCTAGGTGTGACTGAATTGGGATTTTATAGGCCCGATTTGTAAACGGTCCGGCTCGGCCCATGAACATTGTTTGGCCCGACAGGCCGGGCCGAGCGGCCCGTTTTGCCAGCTCTAGTTATGACCAACTAAAATTACACATCATCTAAAAATTTGAACTGGTAGATAGATATGAAATATGTTCAATTACCGTTTTTTCCAAACATACTTCTATTAGTTATGCTTTTTGGTTTTCATGATCACTTTTTTTTTTTTTTTTATAAAATTTATTTTCACATTTGTTTGATTCACATATCATTTTGTATTAGAGAATGTCAGTTGTAAGATCACTGTTAAATTCATCAATGAATTTCATCCAAACCAAATGACATTGTATGGTCTTACACGCCATTAATTTTGTATTTGAACTTTACACGAACAGAATGAGATTCGCGAGACCAATCATATAAATAAGACCTTCCCGCTAACTAATACGACCCAATTTTTTTTTATCCATTTTTCCTTTTTTGTTGTCCATCAATATTTTATTCAATTTATTTTTTAAAATAAACACCACTTACAAATAAATAGTTGGATCCCATAATACCTAATACAATATTCTTATTTTATCTACCTTTTTTTAATAAAATATTAATTTTTATTAAATTTTGTATCTAACAGTAAAAGAGTAAAAATTTCTCCAACGCAGGGAGTATATATTTTAATTACCGGCCAAGTATCATATGAAAATAATTCATGATAAGCTTATCATAAAACAATTTTAAAGTATCATTAATCTCATCAGGGGTATCATTAGTCTGAGTTCAAGAAAATTTAAAACAATTACAATATAATACCACTGACCCAGATTAATAATACCCCTGACAGATTTAATTATACTCCTAATGAGATTAGTGATACTCTAAAAACTATTTCATGTTAAAATTATTATGAAGCATTTTCATATAAAACCTACCCTTAATTACCCGATTAGCGTGGCATCAATTTGATCTGATATGAACCTTTTGAATTCAAGTGTTTTATAAGTTTGTGTAAAATGCATGATATATATATATATATATATATATATATATATATATATATAATACTCATTCCTCAGGTGTGGGTTTTTTTTTAATTGTACCGTGCAATTTTAGTATATTTATAAAAAATTACATATGTTATTATTTAAAAGTTTTTTAAATGACTTTTTTAATAGTAACATGTGTGATATACTAGAGTTGCACGGTGCATCTAGTACACACAAAATTCAGCAATAGAGATAAAATTGTATTCAATTATTTATTATTATTTATATTTTATATAGTTTTAGGGCTTTGCTTAGCTTTTAAGCAATACAAATTTTAGCATGCATTTGGGTTTAAGCTCAAATTTGACTTAAATTTTGATTTTTTTTCAAAACACACTAACAAATTGAACTCTATATTTGTGTTTTTTTTCAATTGGGGTATTAGTGATTAGTTCTTGGGGCATTAGTGACTACTTAGGCCCCGTTTAGTTCGCAGGACTAGCTAGGATTGACCGAATAGTCTCAAGTAATAATTGATTTGGTTTGCATGACAGAAGCCCAGGACCAAATTCTAGCCCGGGTCCCAAATACCCTTTAGTCCCAATGCATTGGGACTATTTGATCCCATGGGGGAGGGTGGGACTACTTAGTCCCAACTATCAAATGACCATATTACCCCTCAAAATCAACCTAAAATGACAAAATTGCCCTCAATAACATTACAATTTACAAATCAAACAACTTCAACAAAACCCTAGCTGCTCTTCCTCACGCTCATCTCCCTCTCTCGCACGAAACAGGTCAGGTTGAGTTCGCCGTCTTCAATTTATGTACCTCCCATCGTTCTTCTCGGTCATCCTCTGTTCGTCGACTTCGTTTCTCTCTCCGGGAAAGTTCGTCGTCTTCAATTTCGCGGGTCGTCGTCTTCAATTTGCTATGGGAGGCGGCGGCCACTGTAGGCTCCGTTGACGGGAGGGCCGATGAAGTCCCGTCGGCGACAAGAGGATGACGAACTATTTTGTTCATTCTATTTATGTTTTTGCAGATTTGACGTTCCCAAATTTTAACTTCTTTCATCTTTTATCTATTCTCAGATTGTGAGCTCGGGAACTGATTAAGCGCTCGCTCTACGGAATTCAAGCAGGTATTCTCCATGTCAACATTAGATTTGGGTTTAATTTTGGGTTATTAATTGAAGCCCTCAGATTGGATTGGATTTGTTGTATCAACATTGCTTTGAAGAAGTCCTCTGTAATGATATAAACTGGTTTAATTTTGGAATGGATTTTCTGCAATATTCTCTGCAATATTGGATTTGGATTTGGATTTCTGCAACATTGCAACATTTGCAGTGTAAACTGGCTCATTACAGATCTTTTCCCCGTAAAGATGCATTCTTTTGCTCATCTTATTTTGCATTGAAGCTTAAACTTGAACCAATTGCACTTAAAAATCTGCAACACCATAATTGATATGATTTTGACGTTCTTTGGCTGTTGATGCAGGGCGACCTCGTTGAAGGAAAAGACGGCGCTGGCGAGGTCGTTGATGCAGGGCGTCGGGGCTTGCGACTTCGTTGAACGAGGAAGACGGCGCCGACGACTTTGTCGGAGGAGTTTGCGTCGCTGTGAGATAACCCTAGAGCAGAAATCGATTTGGGGTGGGGGGGAGAAATGCTCCACAGTCGAATTTGGGGTGGGTATCAGATTTATATTTTTGGGGTAAATTGGGTAATTAATGTAGATTTTTTCTTTAAAATAAAAATATAAAAATTTTACAATCCTGCAATCCAAACACAAGTTAAAAAATATGAATCCCACCAAATTCAATCTCATCTAGTCTAATCCCAACTAATCCAGTCCAATTCAGTCCTGCGAACCAAACGGGGCCTTATTGGGGTATAACTGATTTCTACTTGGAATTTTATTTTTCAAAATCCAAATGCATATCATGCATTCAAGTGCACACTAAAACTTTTTTTTATAAAGTAATTGTTAGAGTGATTTTAGGGTGCATGCAAGTACATACTATGTACTTGGAATTTAATTTTAATTTAAAATTAATTTTGACTTTTAGCGGGTTTGTTGACTGCCCATAAAAAATTCATGAGTTTGACAACAAACCGGGTCATAAATGGATAGCGCACACTTCATACGAATTCCTCAAATTCTATCGCCAATACCCCAAGTTATATCCCCTAAAAATTATTCACCAATACCCCGAGACTTAATCACCAATACACCAAGTTATAATCAACAATACTAAAAAAATTACTCAACAATACCTCAAGTTATAACAAAAAATGCGCTCATTCATTATTTTTCTATGCCATAGACAAATAGACCAAACAACAATAAGCAAAACAAGGATGATAAAGTAATTAAGGCAGACAATCAAGATAATCCTCCAACTAATTAACGTATAACTAATTTATCTATGCCATCCCCAGTGAATTTCACTCGATTCAATTTTTTTTTTTTTTTTTTTTTGTTATAATTTAAGGTTCATTAATTCACAGTATCGCATGTATTTGTACTAAATGGATGATGAAAGACTGTTTTTGCTATTCTTGGGAATTTTCCTTTTTCGCATTGAAAAACTGGAGAAAGTTTTAGTTTCTAGTACCTTTGTTACAGTCCAAACGAGACGGCATAAATAAATCTGCAAATGGGATGCATGAATAAGAAAATGGAGAAACAGGGGCGACTGACGTGAATTTGATGCAGTTTAAAGCGACCCGCGAATTTAATTTGATCCAATTGAGATGAAATTGGGTTTTAAAATCCAAGTACGCACTTGGATTTAATGCACCCTAGAATTTGCCTAATTGTTATATTCATTGAATCAATGAATTAACATGTACATCACATTTTGCTCTATTCAAATATTCTCAAAATCAATGAAAAGAAAAGTAGCCAAGGTAAATTTTTGAAGAAAATCAGATCCGTCATGGCAAAGATGTACATATATTAATTAGTACTACTATAAGTGGGGATTCTATAAGAAAAATGAACATTATGTATTTTAGCCGTCACACAAAATGGAGCTCATTCCACAAAATCTCAAGGAATACTTTCTCGTTTCAAGCACAAATCATCTGTATTGCACCCAAACATATAAATAACATATCCCATAAATTAAAAAAAAAAAAATCAAACATATAATTACATTCTTGATTCATCAATGTTGATAGAACCTCATCTCATGATCTAACTACCCATTATAGCCCTGTTGTTAGATCTCAAGTATACGTAAACTTACTATGGATCTAACAGCATATAGATGATTTGTTGTCCATAATAACACAATTTGACACGAAAGCTCTCTACATCTCTGCCATCATCAGAATATCCTGCTGTTGCACAACTCCCGATTCGCCGTACGGTCTAATGAAAGTCCTCCTCCACCACACCTCGAAAGCTGCCCGAAGATTCGGGCAGTTATCCCCGGCCTTGAGAAAACTTCCCAGCCAAGAAAGTAAAATGCTCTGCTGATCCTCCAATGGGAGCGTCAGGATCGTCCTGCCTATCCCTTCCTCCACCACTTTTCGATCGAACGACCTGCACCCATTTTGCAGCCAGCTGTAATCATTGATCAACGGCTCCAACCACGTCTTTAGCAACATATGACGCGTATCCTTACATGGAAGAATCTCCCCCCTTCCTATTCCAACAAAGAGCCTCGCGGTGATCATGCTAACATGGTATCGAGAGACTATAGGAAGTTTCGTGTGTAGTGAGGCCAAGTGTCGCTCGTTTGCCCAAGTTACGGAAAACTCCTCCGCGTTTTGTCTGTCAGCTAAAATATCAAGTAACCACACGAGGTTATCAGCCTCGATCGCGATTGATTTCATCGTTAAATTGCTGATTTTATCATCAAGTTCGGGTTCTGCAGCTTGTTTGAACAGAGACGACAGGGAATCGAGGGAGGTTCTGCACGAGGCGTAAAGGGTTCCGTTGCATAAGTCGGATGAGGTAGGAAGGTTGTTATTCTCGCGGAGGAGTTTGAGGACGATGGACTTCATTTCTCGTCTCGCTTTTTCGTCTTTGCTCTTGAGGACCAACTCCAGTATGTGAGAGATGGTGTCCGTAGGCGGTGGTGATATTTCGGGAGAGACTCGTTTCAGTACTGGTTTGACGATAATGCCCTCGCCTTCAAGATGCAAGACTGATGAAACTACCTTCTCTTCTTCCTCTTCGCCCACCCACGGGACTGCTTCCAAGTACTCCAAACAAGATTGGATGCATGATGTGAAACCAAGCTGTTCACCAACCTGTAAATAAATTTACACCACAAATATAATGAGCTATCAAGATTTTAGAAATTTGCAGCCCTTTGTAGGAAAGCTAAGCTTTGAGAAGTTCATCCAATTTTATGTTACTTTGTAGCTACTCCCTCCGCTCTAACTTTAATTGTTGCTTTAGAGAAAAAATTTGTTCCAAAATATCTGTAGCTTTTGGTTTCCAAAGACATTAAATATTTTTTTCCAACTTTGTCCCTTCTCTTAATTTTTGTGAAAAGTGGGATAAATGACATAAATGATTCATTAATAACTTGTAACTTTGTAAGAGGGTCATTTTATTCAAATAATAATTAGCATTACATAAATTTCTTAGTCTATGTGAAAAACCAAAAGCAAAGATCCAAAAGTATTCAACTTAATCCCAAAAACAAAGATTGAATGACTATAATCTGAGATATTTAGGTGATCCAAGTGCTAACTCACCTAGATTTTATACAGCCCTGCAACTATTCAAGAAAACCTGGATTACCAGTAGAAGGCAAATTGTAGTATACAGATTAGAAATATCATGAGACGAACTATTTTGTTTCGACTTGTCAAACCAAGAACTTCGATATATCGAACAAGTGAAAATTAGTAAACAAAGGTACGTTTTACCCAAACTACAATTTCAAATTCAAATTAAGATACTATGCTCATGAAAACTACTAAATGATCATCATCCATTTCAAGCACAGTCTAAATATTCGATTGTAAAGAGTTAAAAAGAAAAAACACGAGGCTGAGTTGTCTGAATTACCTTAAGAATTCGGAGAACTCGTGAAACGCTTTGCTTGATCAACCGTTGCTTCAGATCTCTACAGTACATCAGCCCAATTGTCTCCACACAAATCTCAACATCTTCGCAGTTATCGATTTCAAGGCAGGGGAAAACGGGTTGCTCTTGGGATATTCTAGTGTTGAAAAAGCTGCTGTGTTCCATTAGTACACTCCTATGAACACTCAACTTCACAGCTAACCCCTGCTTCCCCAACAAAATCACCTTCAAATCGCTCGTTCCAGCTTCACCAAACTCAATTGTCACCTTCCTAGGTGCATTTTCAGGCCTCACTCTAGGCGCCTTTTCGTAGGCATCAACAATATTTGAATCAGGACACTGAATTTTTTGCTCATCTGTAACAGAATCGGTCCTAGACGTTGTGGAACTCGACTTCTTCTCGTTTATTGAGGTTTGTTTTCTTGAAATGGGAGGGGGTTTAGGCTTGTTTAAGGTATTATGGGTTTTGATTGTCTTTTGAAACACAGTGGGAGAAGGGCAACACCAAAATCCTTCTGGGGTTACAGCTATTGGAACACTTCTGATTTTAGTTTGGCCTTGCTCTAATCTAGGGAGTCTAATTTCAGCCATGATTTCAAACCCTAATTTCACCAAATTCAAATTCAAACTTGCAAGAACCCAAGCAGATGAATCCCTTAGGAAATTAAACAGAAATGAAAAATTCAGCTCTTATTCAAACAAATCTCCTCTTTCCTTCCAAAATAATCTAAATTCAGCAGAACATAAAGAGTGTAATCTAAATTCACCTAAAAAAATCCACAAATTCACCTAAGAAAAATCCACCAAATTCAAAGAAACCTAAACCCCATTATCAAGAATGAAGAAAAGATTCAACCCCATTTTTCCAAACTACAATTAATCTCTGAAACGGGACAAATAACACAAACCCTTGAGATTAAAGGCCATAAAAGCTGAGATTCAGGGAACCCATCTGAAGAAGAACTTTCCTGCAGAAAACAACAAGAAAACTCACCAGAAGAGAGAATTTCTCGAGAGTTCAATCCCTTTCCATCTTTAATTTAAGAGCCACAGCAAATGATTGAAGATAGCTTTGATGTCAAGCATCAAGGGAACCACTTTAACATGCGACTTAACAGAGTGGAATGATGATGGAATTTTTCTTTCCGATTAAAAAATTATTAGGGGGCTAGTAGTAAAAAGTAAAAGCGAAAAATGGGAGGACTATTTTAGAGAATCATATGGCTTTCTTGATTTAAATTGATTTCTTTTATGTGGGTCTGGAGATATATCATCATGTCTAAAAATAATGCACCCCCCTCTCTCACTCAAAACACAAAAAACAAAGTGATTGTTTTCAATCAAAGGAAGATAGAGGGACAGGCATGCATAATGCATCGGTGCTGTCAAAATTTGATCTTGCTCGTGCTTTTTCCAGCTTTATCGTCTCTCCGGCTTATGCTTTTTTTCTTTTTTTGGTGGTGTGTGTGTGCGTGCTCTGAGTGGAACATCTTTCGCTATACAAGTCGGTCAGGTTTGTTGCTATTCGATTTCCCAAAAATGGCCCTTCACCATGTGTGTGCCACTATTTGACAAATAAGTATTCATACTATTTTCATATATTTAGTTACCACCTCTGTTACAAAAGAAATTCTTTTATGAGTATTGACTTATGCCATTTAAATTGATAAAATAATTTTTTTATGAAAGATTTATTGTTTAATTTAAATGAATAAAACAAAATAAAAAACTTATTATAATGTGTAACTATTAGTAAACTAAGGTGTAATTTACAGATCTTTATAGCGGTTGAATAGTGAATTGTGCAAAGTGTTTAAAGTAGTAATAAGTTTTATATTAAAATGGTTCAATGTAGGTTTATCATGAAAATATTTTAAAAAGTATTAAACATGGAGAAAATTGCACTTTTAGTTTTATAGGAATGTTCCCAAAATATTTTTGGTCCCAATGTTTAAAAGTGGTTTTTTTTTTATGCAAAAATAGTCTAAACCGATTAATAAAATGACAAATTTTAGAACCAATCTTGCAATTTTTGAAGAAATTTTGGGACCAAATATATTGAATTTTTAACGACTGAGACTAATTTTACAAACAAAATGACTACTTTTGAAATATGGGGTCAAAAGCGTTTTAGGAATATTTATATGAGACTAAAAGTGCATTTTTCTCATCAAATATGTGATCAAGAGTATTAAAAATCTCGTTAGGAGTATCAAGAATCGAGGTCATTTGTATTGTATTTTAATTGTTGTTGATATTATTTACAGAAATATGATATCATCGATCCCAATTTTTGAAACTCCTAAAACAATTTCATGATAAGCTTATCAATTATCATTAACAATTTTCATATAAACCTTTTTATTTTTACTTTATCCATTTACTAAAATTGTTTATGAAGAAAATAAGAAAAATAAATTGAGAACTAAAATATATACAAGTGTGAAAGAATTAGTCTCATCTAAAAGTCCAAATTTATAAAGAGACATGAAATTAAATCATTTATTTATTTCACATACAAAGTGACTTCTTTGTTGAAAAAAGTGTTGTAAATAAGTGCGTAAATTAAAGAGACATCGTTTGTTGACCCAGTTCGTCGAGAACGACTACGTCTGGGGGCGATCCAAGTCAGGAGTTTCACTAATGATCTTGTGTATAAGTGTGTTTACAATAATGAATACAATGATCTATTTATAAGAATAAAAACCTTAGTCTAAGATATAAAGCCTGTTGGGTTTCTTGGTCCATTAGTAATGTCCACATCAAATCTTCTAGATTTACAACACTCCCCCTTGGACACTACGACATAACATAAATGTCTTGTCATAAAAACTCCACATGCTAGGTATCGGCCAAATAATAAGTTAGGGAGGAATGTTATTGATCTTCTAGATCTAAATCTTCTAGATTTATTTCGGGGTTACCGCTCCCCCTGAAGACAACAACGCTTTAAGTCTTTGCATCCCAATACCACGAACGTACTTTTCAAAAGACGTAGGTAAAGATTTAGTAAACAGATCTGCTAGATTGTTATTAGATTGCACCTTTTGAATGGTAATCATGTTGCTCTTCTGGAGTTCGTATGGGTAGAAAAACTTAGGTGAAATATGTTTCGTCAGGTTTCCCTTGACGTACCCATTACTCATTTGTGTGATGCAAGCAGCGTTGTCTTCAAAGATAACGGTGGGAGGTGTATCGCCTTTGGCGATACCACACGAGTCACCAATGTGTTTTACCAAGGACCTTAACTAAATACATTCTCGTGCGGCTTCAAATAAAACTATTATCTCTGAGTGGTTTGAAGATGTGGTAACCATGGATTGTTTAACCGACCTCCATGAGATTGCGGTTCCACCACAGAGAAAAATATAACCAGTCTGGGATATGGCGTTGTGGGGATCAGACAAATAACCAGCATCCGCATAACCTACTAAAGTTTTATCTTGGTTCTTACGATAAAACAGTCCAAGGTCTTGAGACCCTTGGAGGTATCATAGAATGTGCTTAACATCATTCCAATGTCTCCTTGTAGGAGAAGCGCTATATCTCGCAAGTAAATTGACAGCAAATGCAATGTCCGGCCGAGTGCAATTTGCGAGATAGAGCAAAGCTCCAACAGCGCTAAGATAAGGAACTTCTGGTTCCAGAATTTCTTCTGAATCTTCTCTTGGTCTAAATGAGTCCTTATCCACTTCGAGGGATCGAACAACCATAGGGGTGCTAAGTGGATGAGATTTATCCATGTGAAATATCTCCAATACTTTCTTTACGTAGGTCGACTGATGAATAAGGATTCCTTCTGGGAGATGCTCGATCTGCAAGCCGAGGCAGTACTTGGTTTTACCCAAGGACTTCATTTCAAATTCAACTTTCAAGATTGAATTGGCTTCTTCAATCTCTTTGCATGTTCCAATTATGTTTAGGTCATCAACATAGACGGATATGATGCAAAAACCATCTTGCGATTTCTTCGTGAATACGCATGGGAAAGCTTTATCGAATGTGTATCCGATTGCGTCAGGCCATACAACGACTTTTGCAGTTGTATGCTATACATACTGCGGTTTTCACCATCTCTCATTTGAGGAATGTCAAATCCATCGGGGATTTTCATATAAATGTCGGCATCTAGTGATCCGTATAAGTACGCGGTTACTACATCCATTATTCTCATTTGGAGATTCAGTTTAACTGCCAAAGATATCAAGTAGCGGAACATTATTGAGTCCATGACGGGAGAATAGGTTTGACCGTAATCAATCCCGGGTCTCTGCGAAAACCCTTGTGCCACAAGCCTCGCTTTATACCTCTCCACAGTATTGTTCTCATTTTGTTTTCATACAAATACCCATTTATATTCTACGGGGATAGCGCGCAAGGGTGTACGAACGATAGAGCCAAATACTTGTCTTTTGTTAAGCGATGTGAGCTCTGCATCAATTGTCTCTTTCCATTTAATCCAATCAGAGCACTTCCGGCACTCGACGATCATTTTGGGTTCTGGATCTAGATCATTTATAATGAAAAAGGCGATTGGCACTTATGTCGTCGACGACAGTAATATTTCTATTGTGTGTTTCTCCCGTATCTGTGAAGTTCACAGAGACTTCGACGTTTACGTCAACCAGACTTTCCTCATTTCCCATTGTATCTGGGTCTGGTCGTTCCACGATCCTAGTGCATGGAATATTTTGTGCACGTGCTTCATCACTAGGACTCTCGTCTCCTAGAGACTTGGAGTTATCTAGACATATCTCTTCTAGAAATTTTACATTCGACTGACCAAATTTGCTAGCCTTTCATTTAGGTGTGTTACTATCTCTTGAGGGTCCCTTACGCTTTTGGCATGTGGGGGCATGAGTACTTGTTTTGCTTGGGACCTCAACCCTTTGGGGAGCATTTACTGCAGGTATATGCGATTTAGTTACACCTCTATGGTCAGTGAACGCGTCTGGCAGATTATTTGCTAAGTTTTGCAAGTTAATGATCTTCTGAACTTCTAGTTCAGATTGATTAGTGCACGGATCTAGATACTAAAGATTACTTACGTTCCACGTAAGTTCCCGGCATTCATTCAATTTTGAATTTGGATCTCCCCCTAATACCGGGAAGTAATCTTCATCGAACGTGCAATCAGCGAACCAGGCCGTTAATTGATCCCCGGATAAAGGCTTGAGGTATTTCACGATGGATGGAGAGTCGTATCCGACGTAAATACCGAGTTTCCTTTGTGGGCCCATAGAGGTACGCTTTGGTATCGTTATTGGAACGTATACCGCACATCCAAAAATTCGCAGATAGGAAATGCTAGGTTCTTTCCCACGCACTAATTGTTAGGGGGGAATGATCATTATATGCAGTTGAATGGATTTGGATTAAGTGCGATGCATGTAGGACTGCATGCCCCCAGCATGAAGTGGGTAGTTTGGAGTTCATAAGCAATGATCTCGCGATAAGTTTGATACGTTTTATTAGTGCCTCAGCAAGACCATTTTGGGTATGGAAGTAGGGGACCAAATGCTCCACATTGATTCCCAGGGCCATACAGTAAGTTGTAAAGGCCTTCGAGCTGAACTCAGCTGCATTATCCATGCGAATCGATTTGATTGGATAATCCGGGAATTGAGCTCTAGCTCGATAGTCTTCGCAATGAGCTTCGCAAAAGCTTGATTGCGGGTGGACAACAAACATGCAAATGTCCACCTAGTGGAGGCATCAATAAGGATCATGAAATAACAAAATGGTCCTGATACTGGGTGAATCGGTCCGCAAATGTCTCCTTGAATTCGCTAAAGGAAAACCGGAGACTCTAGTCCAACCTTAGTGCGTGACGGGCGCACTATTAACTTATCCCTAGAACATGCATCACAAAAATATTCATCAACAAGAGGGATTCGATTATTCGTAATATTATGACCAGTTGAATTAGATAGAATCCTATGTATTATTGTTTGTCCCGGATGACCTAACCGCTGATGCCATAATTTAAAGGAATTTGGGTCATGGGATTTCATACTCATCGCTAGATGAGAACTAGACGGCCGGATGTAGGAATAGTACAATCCGGAGGAGAAGGAAGGAAGTTTCTCAATAACCTGTTTACGTCTACCTCGAGTACTAATCATCAAAAGGTATTTGTCATTGTTCTCAGTTTTAGTTTCAATATGATACCCATTTATCCTAATGCCCCTAAAACTGAGTAGGGTACGCTTAGATTGTGGAAACAATAAAGCATTATCAATTATGAGTTCGGTACCCATGAGGCGGACAATGGAAGCTCTCCCGGAGCCCACTATCAACATACTATCGTTGGCTATTGTAGTTATACCCCTCTTACGTTCTATCAAGTTATAAAAATACTTCCTATCTTTTAGGATCGTATGTGTGGTGGCGCTATCTACCAAACATAAATCACTATGGGCATCCATCATGCAAGAGGAAATAGTCCAAACCTAGTAGCTAATTTGTTTACAAGCCATAAATGAGAACATCAATATCCGAATAAATACTATGGAAAGCTATTAAAGTAAACATATCAAAGCTAAAAATGATAAATTCATTCACAAAATAAAATATCCGAAAGAAAGGATCCCAAAACATAACATGAAATTGCTTTATTCAGAAAATAAATAAAATACTAGAAATAACTAAATATGTGAATCGCTCGTCATCTCCAAAATCCTTAAGTTCAATGCCCATAGAATTTGCGTTGTCTTGGTCAGGGTCTGCTTCGGGCAGACTAGCATGGTGAGATTCAACTCTAGGAGCCTTCCCCTTATCGTCCTTCTGCTGCTTTTGGTAAGTCTCGACCAAATGTTTGGGAGTGTGACACGTGCGAGACCAATGGCCCTTGCATCCGCATCTATAGCAAGACTGTTCAACCTTATCTTGATTATCAGATTTTCGGGTAGCGGAGTTCGTGTTAGGTGCAGCCTTCCCACGAGCCTGAGCTTGATTGTCATTCAAGGTACCTGGACCACCGGATTTATTACGACCTCGGCCTTGGCTACGAGTTCGTTTACTTCTTCTCCCTCTTCCACGCTTGTGACCTCTTGTATTACCTTGAGCTACAGCATGTGCTTCGGGCACAACTTTTGAGCCAACCGGCCTTGCATTATGATTCTGCATAAGGAGCTGGTTGTGCTTTTCCGCTACTAGAAGTGCAGAAATTAGCTCAGAGTGTACAGTGTAGTTCTTAGCCCTATACTGTTGCTGGAGTACAAGGTTGCTTGCGTGGAAAGTCGACAAAGTCTTCTGGATTAAGTCGTCCTCAGTTACAGTTTTCTTACATAACTTTAACTGAGACACAATACAATGTAGGGCTGAGTTGTACTCCGTAACGGACTTAAAGTCTTGGAAACAGAGGTTCAACCAATCGTATTGTGCTTGAGGGAGGAGTATGTCATTTTGGTGTTGGAAACTGTCCTTCAGGGACTTCCACAACGTTCCGGGGTCTCTCTCAGTGAGATAATCATTTTTCAAGTCCTGATTGAGATGATGCCTAAGGAAAATCAAAGCTTTCGCCTTCTCGGCGTCAGTTGATTTTGGATCGTCGACAATCGTGCCGCTAAGGTTGTTTGAGGCTAGATGTATTTCAACATCTAGCGCCTATGTCAAGTAGTTACTACCGTCAAGAGTAAACTCAGCAAATCCTCTTTTGGTAATATCAGACATTATTCACTACAATTATTAAAGTGACATGGGTAAGAGGATTGACCAAATTCATAGACAACGGGGAGACAATGATTTATTTAGTTATTCTAAGGCACATAGATGCACGTATTGGGCGCCATCTACCCAAAACATAGATTTACGGTCCGATAAATACCGGGCGCCGCCTACCCGGGCATAATATGCGGACTATAAAAAAAATAAACTATGTGCGGAAATAGTAATGCACGTAGGATAATTAAATCACATAAACATGCATAAACAAGTAAGGGAGATAATCACATGAAAATAATTTCTAAAAAATATACGATTTAATAGACAGAGGAAATAATCATAAGAATAATTATTTCATGTATATTAACGCAATTTAACAAAATATTTTTAGGAGTAAAAATAAATTAATACGGATTTTGTGATATCAAGAACGTAAACGCAATAGGGTTAAGAGATCACAAGAATCCGGGGAAAAACACCGTGTGGGTCGCGCACAGCGAACGGGAGGCATCGCACGAGCGGCACGGGCGCGAGGGCGCGACGGGCGCACGACGCTGGCAGCACGGGTAGGCGCGCAGGTGCGCGACGGATGGGCGCGGGTGCGCGCGGGCGGACGGGCGAAGGCGAGACGGGCACGGTGTGCACGCGATGGGCGGCGCGACGTGCGCGCGGGTGTGCGCGGCGCTGGGGTGAGGGACGGGCGTGCGCCGTGCGGCGCTGGGCGCGCGAAGGGCACTGCTCTCGTGCGGCGTCATCTCGTGCGGCGGACGGTGGCGGTCGTACGCCTTCGGGACGTCGGTCGTTGCTCGTCAATTCGATACAATAATTAAATCCAACAATCAATCATGAATCAAATAAATTCATAGCAAAGTTACACATGTAAACATGTAAATTCATATGAAAATAAATTAAGGGCGTACCGTATAATCTCGGTTAGAGACTCGTGCTGATAACGTGTTGTAAATAAGTGCGTAAATTAAAGAGACAACGTTTGTTGACCCAGTTCGTCGGGAACGACTACGTCTGGGGGCGATCCAAACCAGGAGTTTCACTAATGATCTTGTGTATAAGTGTGTTTTTAATAATGAATACAATGATCTATTTATAAGAATAAAAACTCTAGTCTAAGATATAAAGCTTGTTGGTTTTTTTTGGTCCATTAGTAATGTTTACATCAAATCTTCTAGATTTGGAATAAATATTCTTGATTTACCAAAAAAAATGGAAAAGTAGCATTCAATTTTGGTGCCAACAATTTAACGGATGGAGACTTATTACAAAAAAATCCGAATTTCCACAATGAAAAATTCTTAGATATAATATGGGGTGGGGGTGTTATAAGACAATTTAAAGCATATATAATTCTCTTTGTTACTTTTTAATTGAATTTGTACTTTTTTAGAGATTAATCGGTGAAATTTGATCATATGTGAGATAGATAGATAATCTTAATAATATTTAACAATCAACACAAACACTATCGTACAAATTTCTACATATGTGAGCAAAATACTATCGCCCAAATAAATATATTAAGTTGTTCATTTTTTGAGCCTTGAACAAAAGTTGATCCTGATTTATGAGCGAGGGAAATGCAAAGAAAATAAATATAAATAAATTAACCCAAAACCTTTTTATAAATTTGGATTTTTAAATTAGATGAAATTTTTTCATGATATTAGAGTCAAAAGACTCACGCCTTGATAGAGACCCTGGATTCGATTACTACTATCGAGAGCAATTCCACTTATGTTAAATTGTCCACTAAATTTGAACTTTTAAATTATAAAAAATTCTTTCACCGTCAAACATCAACTCCAACTATTCGAATTCGATTGGAGACGGGTTTGTCTCGTGAAATTTTATATTGTCTGCTATGATGTGATTTGCATGATTCTAATTTACACAATACATCTCCACAATCCATTTTTTTCTTTAAAAGATTTAAAGTAGCTAGGGAAGCAAATTAAGTGTTAAGAGATGCGTGTGTTTACCAAAAATTTAAGTTGTGTTTGGAGGGAGGAATATGTACAATAAATTTTAAATTTACGATCTAAATTCATTCCACTTGTTTGAGTAAATTATTCAAATGAATGAATTTAGAGTTAATTGCAAAAAATAAAATAAAATAACGAACTTTATAGTCTTTATCAATTACAACATAAACTTTTAAAATTTGAAATACGATAACGAATTAATTTATTGCTACAATTCAATAGATGGTGTAAAGTTTTGGAGATATTTTATACATGGTGTAAATTTTCGGCGATACTAACGCTACTTGAGAGCCGAAGGCTCCAACAAAAACACGCCACACACTACATCAAATACCAAATCTAAAAGAAAAAAATATTTGTTTTTTAAATTTCAATTTTTTTTATAAAATATTGCTCAAACACGATTTAATAATAACGAAAGATATTTAAAAAAAATATTTTCTAGTATCTATAGATGTTTGTTATGATGTGAGATATTTTTTCTACATAAATTAGAAAACATCAACATTTATGATATATTATTAATAAACGTGTTTGAGCAACATTTTACAAAATAACTTTTTGAAATATTAATATATATATATATATATATTTTTTGCATATTTGACATCTAACGTGGCGTGTGACGCGTTTTTTGTGTCGGCTCCGAATACCACGTAAGCGTACGTATTGCCGGAAATTTACACCATGTATCGAATTGCAAACTTTAAAAGTTCATGTTGTAATTGATAATGACTAAAAAGTTTGTGACTTTTTTTTGCAATTAACCCATGAATTTAAAATTCCTAACTATAATTTTAGTTCAAAATTGAGGAATTCCAAAGTCCTAGCAAAATTCTGGCACATTTAAAATCCATGAATTTGATAATTCATTCATTTCAAATATCTTACATTTCAAATGACTTCATTAAAATACAACATAGCTAAGACAATAATTTTCAAGAAATTTGAAGATCGACTCTAAATTTATCCAGAACTCAAATTTGATGAGTAGAAAATTTTGATTTATCAAATAGGCAAATAATTTTATACACTTATCTGACTAGTTGCACGATACAAGTCAAGTACATTTTAAAATAATATTAATCATTTTTATTAAAACTTATTAGTTATTTTTATTAAATAATACTCCCTCCGTTCCAGTTTTGTTTTTCCGTTTGACTGTGCGCGGAGTTTAATGCGAGAGTTGAATTTTAGTATTTAAATAAATAAAGTAATATTGAGAATGATGAATGGTGAATAAAGTATTATTTAAATGAATGAAATAATTTTCATTTTAGGGATGAGAAAACAAAATTGAGACAGATTTTTTTTGCAAATGGGAAAACAAAACTGGAACGGAGGGAATATTAATTATTTTTTATGAAATAGTAGTTGCACCGGGGTGTATGTATATTCTATTAGATAACGCCATTTAATTATGGTCAGATGGGAGTTTTATCATTCTACACTTCTTGAGGTACATTTTGAGATTTACATTATTACTGTATATCTCAGGACAAGAATGATAGGATTGGAGTTCGATTCAAGAATGATAGGATTGGAGTTCGATTCTTTTTGTTTCGTAGGAATTAACCCCAGTGAAAAAAAAAAATAGCCATCAAGGAGGATAATAATTAGAAGGTGCGAGATTAGAACATCACATCCAATAAAAAAATATTTAATCTTGCCGTGGATAATATATCTATCCAACAAAAATACATTTTAACAATTAATATTTGAAAAGGGCGAAAAACATTAAAAATATCATCCATTTTTTACTTAATATATAAATTTAAATGTAGATACATAATGAAATTAGTTCATAATGAATCATTGAAGAGTATTAGTTGTTTTCACTAAAAAGTATAAATTATTTTAATGAAAAATATTAGTAGTTTTTTACATTGAAGAGTATTAATTATTTTTAGTAAACAACTAATATCCTTTAATAAAAATAACTAATATTATTTATTGTAAACAACTAATAATCTCTCATAATTTATGTATAAACTGTTTTCACTTGTTTAAATTTATGCACGGTAAATACCTAAAAATAAAAACTTCACATCCAAACGTGTTGTTGAACTACTTTTTTGACCAGCTCTCATTTCGTTTTAGAGATCGTTAATTCTTTTGAGAAATGGGTTTCTTGCAATTGCCGACTTATCTGCAAAAATGATAAATGAGAAGCAAATTGGGGCACCAAAATCCATCATTACTATATTGTCCTTTACTATGAAAATAATTTCATGCCTTTGTGATGGCTTTTGCTGTACCACTGTCCCCACTCCCCACAATGCTGCCCGATAAAATAATGTGTGTGTATATACAAAAAGGTTTAAAAAAGGGCAAGAAGTGATACATTTTAGAATTCCATTTCATTAAATAATACATATATTTATCAGTTATTAGTGCTGTAATAAATTGGCTTTGAACCAATTAAAGGAGCATATAATTAGCACAATTTTTTATATTATATATTCTACGGATTCTAAATCCATAAAATAATCCATATTTAGAAAATGGATCCTCATTTCAATGCTTCCCTTTCTTACGTCACCCCCACCGCCCGCCCAATTCCGGCAGCCCTGCTAGTCTGCTACGCTTCACCCACCCCTGACAAATCCAAACTGCTATGCTATGCTCCTCCAACCCCAACCCCAACAATTCCAAACTGCTATGCTACGCTCCACTTCCTCCCCCTCCCCCCACAACAATTCCAACCCTGCTATGCTATGCTCCCCCGCCCCCAACCACCCCCTCCCCCTCCCAAATAAAGGACCTTGAGAATTATGAAATCATGTGCCTTCAATTTTTCGTTATGAAATGAAAAGAAAAAAATTAAAAAAAAAGACAGGTTAATTATAATTAAACATGGATTAATTTCTGAATACAAAAAACTGATTTTATTCTTTATTTGTGTGTTGATTACTAAAAATATGTGTTACTATTGAAACAAATGTATGTTACTGTTTGATTAAATATGTGTTACCGCAAGTGTGTGTTACTGTCAGAATAAATGTGTGTTACTATTGGAGTAAATATGTGTTACTGCAAATGTGAGTTAATATTAGAGTAAATGTGTGTTAATAAAAATATGTGTTACTATTGGAGCAAATGTGTATTACTATTGGAGAAAATATGTGTTACTATTGAAACAAAGCGTGTTAATGTTAGAGTAAATGTGTATTATTACAAATGAGTGTTAAAGTTAGTGTAAATGTGTGTTATTAAAAATATGTGTTATTAAAAATATGTGTTACTATTGAAGCAAATGTGTGTTATTGTTAGAAGAAATATGTGTTACTATTGAAGCAAAGTGTGTTACTATTAGAGTAAATATGTGTTATTGCAAATGTGTGTTAATGTTAGAGTAAATGTGTGTTACTAAAAATATGTGTTACTATTGGAGCAAATGTGTGTTATTGTTAGAGGAAATATGTGTTAATAATGAAGCAAAGTGTGTTAATGTCAGGGTAGATGTGTATTATTACAAATTGGTGTTAAAGTTAGAGTAAATGTGTATTATTAAAAATATGTGTTACTATTGAAGCAAAATGTGTTAATGTTAGGGTAGATGTGTATTATTGCAAATGAGTGTTAAAGTTAGAGTAAATGTGTGTTATTAAAAATATGTGTTACTATTGAAGCAAATGTGTGTTACTATTGAAGCAAAGTGTATTATTATTAGAGTAAATAAATATGTGCTATTGCAAATGTGTTAATGTTAGAGTATATGTATGTTACTAAATATATATGTGTTACTATTGGATCAAATGTGTGTTATTGTTAAAGGAAGTATGTGTTACTATTGAAGCACAGCGTGTTAATGTTTTAGCAAATGTGTATTATTGGAAATGTGTATTAATGTTGGAGCAAAAGTATGTTATTGTTGGAGAAAATATATTTTAATATATAAAACAATACATTTAAAGGTATGAGAAATAAATTAAAAACACATATTTGATTTTGTAAAAATATATATTTGTTATTATTATTATTTTAAAGTAGAAAAAATATGTTTTTTAATGACTTGTAACACATATAGTAACATATATTTACCAATACAGTATCACAAACTGGGGGCGAAAATTCTAAAATTTGACTTGCGCGAGATTTTGGAAAAACCCCATCAAATTCAACCCGACCTGGCCAAGATCCGCAAATTTTTACCTGGAGCGACCCGACCCATGATGTTTTTAATATATGTTTATTTTAAGTATATTTCACATGTGAAATATTTTACCAAAGAGCTCCTCTATAATTATTCATGTGGGTTTTTTTTTTGGGAGAGTATTGAACACTCGTCTTTAGCCAATTAGATGAACGCATAAAGTTTTATTTTTTAAAATTAAATGACATAGAATTGATGTACTATCAGGATTAGATAATGAAATTGTATTTAGAATCATCCACCCAAGACTTCATCTTCTTGAAAACGAGATTTAATTAAAAAATTATGAATTTTATCGATTCAGAATTCGAAAAATTGTAAAACCAAAAATTTAAGGTCTAATTTTTTTTTCTATTGATTCGGAACCTTCAAAATATAATGGAAGATAGAAACAAGTATTAATTTAGAACTCATAAATTTTAACCTATTATAATTTCTAGTTACACAATTATATGTTTATAAAGTATAGTTCCAAAAATATATTAATTTAATGTGATAGAAAAATATAAAAAAAGAAAATAATAATGAAAGAATATATATATATATATATATATATATATATATATATATATATATATATATATATATATAATATTAATAAACAAGAATATAAATTTCAATACGCCAAATATGATCTTATTATTTTGGAGTCCTAAATTAATAAACTCTATCTTTCAGGTCCTGTAATGATAATTTTCTATCTTTCAAATTTTAAATTGATAATTTTATAATTTTTCAGTTTTAAATTGACATTATTCCTGAAAATAAAAATACTAATTCTACGTATTTTAGAACACCATGTTTTTTCGTGACAACGAAAATTTCAATTTTTTTTTTATTTTACTGTGTTGAACCACACTAGTCTCAATCCTCTGGTAAGTTACTTACTGATCATTTTATTAAGGGTTAATTGCAAAATAATTCACGAATTTTATTGTTTTTATCAATTACAACATAAACTTTTAAAGTTTGCAATTCGATATACGAACTAATTTATTATTACAATTCGATACATGGTGTAAATTTTCAATGATACTTACGTTTACGTGGCAATAAGGGTGTCACCAAAAATACGTTACACGCTACGTCGATTGCCGATGCAAGATTTTTTTTTTTAATATTTTAAAATATTGACGTCTAGGTTTATTTGTTTATTAAAACTACTACATTCAAGCACATCACACCACATACCGAATACATTTTCTTTTTATATAACTAGACAATACCCACTTTATAAATTCATTAGAATTACTGAATTCAAGCATGTCCACTCATTTCTCTTGTGCATTTAGTTAGAGTTATATTTAGGTACAAGAACTTCGACTTCATCGACGTCTAGGTTGGGTGGTAAAAAAATATATTTTTTCTTGTAGATTTGGCATCTAAGGCGGTGTGTGACGTATTTTTTGTGGTTGTTTTAGCTTCCACATAAGCGGAAGTATCATATAAAATTTACACAATGTATCGAATATCAACAGTAAATTAGTTCGTGTATTAAATTATAGACTTTAAAAGTTCATATTGTAATTGATAAAGACGGTAAAATTCGTGAATTATTCTGTAATTAACCCTTTTATCATTCATCTATATATTGTTGTTTTGATGGAACAGAGTTTCCACTTTCCACATCATACATCACTGATTTAAACACTGATTTAATGTTTTTATGAAACAGAATCACTCGCATCACAATTTATATAATAGTCACACTACTCAAATCCCAAAATCCTCTAAATCCACCCCATTTACTAAACATACTCCAATAAAATTTAAAAATTAACATATATTACTGAACACTAGTGTGTACCCCCGTGAATTTCACGGACTGAATTTTTTTATTATTATTATTATTATTTTAAATTATAAATATTAATTTTTTAAACATCTTGTAATTTCGATAAAATATTAAAATTATAATTATAATTCAACGAATAATAAAAAATACTAAACATGAATAAATAGAAAATTTGAAAAATATTAACTAATTCACACATTCAATCTCAAATTAATATAACACAATATTACTTAAAATTATATTTGTTGTATTGTTGCATGCCCAGTTTTTTCCCATGGTATGAAGATACAATAACAATCTAACACAAAAGTTTAACTCTAAAGATAAAATCACACATTTCAAATCTAAAGGTAACATTTGGAAAAAAAATATCATAATTAAAATAAAATATTGTGTAGATGCTTGTGTAGGAACATTCGATCAATGTGTTGGTATTTATAATACACAATTTAACAATAAAAATTAACATTTAAGCGTCAATCTTAGTTTTTTTTTTTTCAAATCAATTTCTATCCTAGACATTTCACATATGCAGATATTTTGAAAAAAAAAATTAAAAAATCGAAATTGTTAATTTTTTTTTTTTTTTGAAATCCTACACTACAAAACAATACTTATATTTCACAGTTTCAAATTATATTTTGCAGGTAGAATTTTATCCAAAAAAAAAAAATTGTGTTACAATCTATTATTGATGGTAAGATATTATATTTGGTGGCGATATTTTTTGGAAATCATATGCTATCATAGGGACAATATATTTTTCGAAATATTTCAATTCCCTCATACAAATTTCACATCTATCAATATTTTGCAAAAATAAATTTCAAATATATCTAAGAAAAGAATCATTCAACCATGAAAAAAGATTTGTTTGTATTAATTTAATGTTTAAAATAATATTCCATATTATACATAAATATTTTATTTCCATTGATTCAAAATTCAAATATATTCAGATTTATTGCATTCTAGAGTAAGCTATTTTTTAAATTTTATAATACTTAAATTGTTAGTAAAGAAACTTAATGTCCTTTTTGTTGGGAAAATAGGGGTGCCCGGAATCTATTCGGGATGAAATTTAAATACGAATTTAAATACAATTATTACTAGCATGAATTAATCCTAATTAATTCAAATAATAATTCCAACAACTAATTTTCATCATGCATGTTGAATTAATTTCACATATTAACTAGGCGGAATAAACAAGTAAATATGCGATTAACGTACCTCTTGTAGAATTGGCCTTTGGATATACGGGACAATTACGATCTCGCTCTATCAACCCAAAGCCTTCTCAAGTATTTCCCTTTTCACCTCACTTGATCACCGGTGGGAGATGCTTTCAAGTAATTTAATAAACTAAGGAAAAAGAAAAATATCTATGCTTCTTGATTTTTCCAACACATGGAATTACGTACTTGGGGATGAAATAATCATCCCCTATTTATAATGGTGAAGTGATCGAATTTTGCATATGTTTATGGGCCTAGAGAAAATCTTTTCTTAGTCTCTAAGAAATCTTGAATATATCTCATATATTCTTTTCTCCATAATAAAATATTCCACAAAAACTCACTCACCTTATAAGGCTTATAATTTTCGAAAATTCTATGAAGAGATCCAAAGATTTGGATCTTCTTGAATATATGAGATATTCTTATATTTCAAAATACATATCTTCCATAATATCTTTCCAAGAAAATCAACAAAATATTTTCTCTCCAAGACATGCAATTTTCGAAAATCATATAGAAAAATCAGCAATATATTTTCTTTTTATTTTAATCACCTTATCATTATTGGGCTACTTGAGGGGCCTTTAAGGAGAATTAAGATTGGACCTCCTAATGGACTTCTGAATTTCAATATTGAGCCCCAATATAATTCAGCCCATTAATATTAATTATTACCACTAATAAATTAATATTGCACTATCCATCTTAATCCATATTACGATAATATGGGCTTCCGGTTATTATTTCCCGCGTTTAAGATTATCAAGTCCATTAATTAATTGAGCTTCTGAATAGCTCTAAATTAATTAATATATTTCACCTTGGAGTAAAGACAGTTCAACATTATTATTCGTACCGAAGAAACTAATTCTTCACTTGCAAGATTTGGTACAATAAAACTTCTGAGCCCACCAAGGGGACTAATCACACGAGCCGTACTCGCACGCGTTTCTCCGTATTAAATCTTAGCAACCGTCGTATGATTAATATTACTGCCCAAGACACAAAGTTCGAAGTCGCAATGATTCTCACCCAACATGAATCAAAGCAGTAACCATTAATCACACACGGTCCTATTTAATTGACGGAGATTAAGAAATCAACAACCACTGAGGTCTAATTCTTCACCTTTCAGAACAGAAGAATTTCTCCTCGCTGTAGGACCTCTTCAACACATACTAAATGTGCTAGTGCAATCTCTTAGTCAAGACAGACCAATCTGAGCCTTACACATCGACCTTTCACGGCGGATTGTTCAATTCCACCTAGGTCGTGAAAATGTACGTTTAGTTACAAGTAAACTGTTAATGTTGTCTTCCGTGATCGGGTATCACCACATTAACTACATTGTAACATGTACTATATATTGAACGGTTTGCAATAGAAATTCAACATTCAATCATAACTAAAGCAAATGTGATAAAAGAATTATTCTCATAAAACGAGTGTTTGATACACGAGTTATACAAAGTAAAAGCATACTTTCACGTATAACTCCAACAATCTCCCACTTATACTTAAAGTCTGCTTTTAGTATACATCACACATGTCTTAGTGTAGTAGCTCTCCGTGACATCTCATGTCAACCTACACTAACCTAATAATTCCTCCCACTTATACTTAAAGCAGATTGGTAATAGTCTTGACTCCCTTTCCATCCACATGTCTCTCGAATGTAGTCTGAGGCAGACCCTTTGTGAATGGATCCGCTAGGTTGTCACCCGACGCTATCTTTGCCACCTCTATATCTCCTCTCTTAACGATTTCTCGTATAAGATGGTATTTTCTTTCTATGTGTTTGCTGGCCTTGTGGGCTCTCGGTTCCTTTGAATTTGCAACTGCTCCGGCATTGTCATAAAAGACAGTTATCTTGTCGGGCAAATTCGGAACAACGTCCAAGTCCACTAAGAAGTTCTTGAGCCAAACTGCCTCTTTCGCCGCTTCACAAACAGCTACATACTCGGCTTCCATGGTCGAATCGGCGATGCATTTCTGCTTTACGCTTCTCCATGAAATGGCTCCTCCTCCCATGCAAAACACACTACCCGAGGTTGACTTTCATTAGTCTATGTCTGATTGGAAATCCGAGTCCGTGTATCCTTCGGGAACTAGACTATCCGACTGGTAAATCAGCATCCGCTCACGAGTTCTTTTCAGATACCTCAAGATGCACTTTACGGCAGTCCAATGGTCTTTCCCGGGATTACTTTGATATCTTGCCACCATGCCCACGGCAAAGCAGATATCCGGTCTCGTACACAGCATTGCATACCTAAGGCTTCCTACGGCCGAAGCGTACGGAACACCTTTCATGTCATCTATCTCCGCTTGCGTCTTAGGGCTCATTTCTTTCGATAGATGGATTCCGTGTCTAAAAGGTACAAAACCTTTCTTGGAATCTTGCATGCTGAAACGCTTCAAAACAGTGTCAATGTATGAAGCTTGCGATAAGCCCAACATCCTCTTCTTGCGATCGCGAGTGATCTTGATCCCAAGGATGTGACCGGCTTCCCCTAAGTCCTTCATATCAAATTGTTTTGACAGCCATACCTTTACGTCTGACAATACCTTTACATTGTTTCCAATGAGCAGAATATCGTCTACGTATAATACTAAGAATACCACCGCAGTTCCGTCACGCTTCTTATACACACAACTTTCGAACTCGTTTTGATCAAACCCATAAGACTTAGTCACTTGATCAAAACACTGGTTCCAAGTACGCGATGCTTGCTTAAGTCCGTAAATGGATCTCTTGAGCTTGCATACGAGATTCTCTTGGCCTTTGTCAATGAAACCTTTGGGCTGTTGCATATAGATATCTATCCCGTCAAGACTTCCGTTAAGGAAAGCCGTCTTGACATCCATTTGCCAGATCTCGTAATCTAGGTGCGCAGCGATCGACAAGAGAATACGGATGGACTTAAGCATAGCTACAGGCGAAAAGGTTTCCTCATAATCAATCCCTTCTTTCTGAGTATACCCTTTGGCCACAAGCCTCGCTTTGAAGGTTTCAACCCTTCCGTCCGGTCCTCTTTTCCTCTTGTACACCCACTTGCATCCAATGGATTCTACCCCACTGGGTGGCTCGACCAACTCCCACACTTGATTATGATCCATCGAACCCATCTCGGCTTCCATTGTCGTTTGCCACGACTCCGCGTCTTTGTCTTGGATTGCCTCGTCGTACGTCCATGGGTCTGATTCAACACCGGGAACCAAATCCGAAGATTCTCCTATCCCCATGAATCTCTCTGGTTGCCTAGGAACCCTCCCACTACGACGGGGTTCCGGTTGTGAAGATGTGACGTGTGGTACATCATCTTGTATACTTGGTATCGAGGTTTGACCTCTCAATTCTTCTAAGGTAATTTCACTTTTAGGTTTCCGATTGTTCATATAGTCTTCCTCCAAGAATTTAAAGTGTGTACTAATCACGGTCTTTTGATCCTTGGGACTATAGAACATACACCCTTTCGTTCCCGCAGGGTATCCTATAAACAGCCTTAATTCCGAACGTGGATCCAACTTACCGGCTTCCTTGTCTAGCACGTATGCCGGACAACCCCAAATCCGCAAATATCTTAGACTGGGCTTGCACCCGGTCCACAATTCCATTGGGGTTTTAGGAACCGATTTGGATGGCACCAAGTTTAGAATATAAGCCGTCGTTTCCAAGGCGTTACCCCAAAACGACTTGGGTAAATCCGAATAACTCATCATGGATCTGACCATCTCTAAAAGATTCCGGTTCCTTCGTTCCGCCACACCGTTCTGTTGAGGGGTTCCCGGTGCGGTCAACTTGGATACGATCCCTTCGTCCGATAGGTAGTTCAAGAATTCATCGCTGAGGTATTCGCCTCCACGATCTGATCGTAGAAACTTGATACTCTTTTCCCTATGTTTCTCGGCTTCGGCCTTAAACTCTTTAAACTTTTCAAAAGTTTCAGACTTATGCCGCATAAGGTAAATGTACCCAAATCTTGAGTAATCGTCAATGAAGGTAACGAAATACTCATACCCCATTCTCGCTTTGATCGTCATTGGACCACACACATCGGTATGAACGAGTTCTAACACTTCTGTGGCTCTATTCCCCTTGGCTCCAAATGCCCTCTTGGTCATCTTACCCTCTAAACAGGATTCACAAGTTGGAAACGGCTCGACTTGGAGCGATTCCAAGGATCCGTCTTTCACCAATCTCTCTATCCACTTTAGATTAATATGACCTAGTCTAAGATGCCATAGAAGTGTTTCGTTCATCTTCGAAGAAAACTTTCTTTTATTGCTCGAAATGATCGACGTGTTATTAGATTCATTATTTGAGTGGTGTGCACACTTAATCGTATAGAGATTGTTTACCAACGTTCCATGCCAGATAACATCATTCTTAAAAGAAACAGTAACAACTTTATTAAAAGTAACTGAATATCCATCAAAAAACAACTTAGAACCCGAAATTAAATTCTTCCTAAAGTTCGGAACGTATAAAACATCTCTTAAAATTAAAACTCTATCTTCAAAAGATAGGTGCACGACTCCCACTGCTTCGGCTTCCACTCTCGTAGCATCGCCCAAAGTGATTGTGATCTCATTCTTGCTAAGTCGCCGGGTTAGCTGGAACCCCTGAAGAGTGAAACAAATATGATCAGTTGCCCCGGTATCCACTACCCAAACGTGGGCAGCATACGCCGCAACATATGTTTCAACGACTAAAGCATGAGACTTACCTTTCTTTACCGCCTTCTTAGGCTTAGAACAGGTAGACCTCCAATGTCCTCTTTCCCCGCAATTGAAGCACTTACTCTTACCGGATATCTTCACGCCGTACGGCTTGAAAGCTCTTTTCTTGCCTCCCAAAGTGAGTCTACTGGTTTGGTTCCGATCAACCACCTCCTTCTCAATCTCACCCTCCATTGGCCTAGATTTCGAGAAAAAGCTCTTGATCACCAAAGCCTCGTCCCTACTCCCCAAGTATGACTCTACCGTTATCAGGGCTTTGAGCAGGGTATCCAAAGTGAACTTGTGTTCAGATAACACGTATTCCCAAAAGAACCCATCAAAACTACTCGATAGCTTTAGGAGTATGGAATCGATTTGACTTTCTTCACTTTGTTCGGCACCAAGAAACTCGAGTTTCTCAAACTCACGCCTAAAATTGAGATCATGATCCCTTACAGGTGTTCCCTTCACCATTTCCTTCGTGAGCTTCTCACGAATGGTGAACAGATTCGCCATGGGGTTCTGATGTTGAAACATCTCTTCAAGGCTATTCATGATATCAACAGCCGCGTCAATGCCTTCATGAATGCGCTTCAAATCCTCAGACATAAATGTCAAGATGATGTGCGTCATGTGCTCATTGGAATGCTTCCAATCATCGAATATCGTCTTTTCCCCATTACTTGACTTATCATTAGGTTTCTTGGGTACGTCAACGCTAAATATCCAATAGTGTTCTTGCGCAGGAAGGACCATGTTTATATTACGTTTCCAATCAACATAGTTCTCACCAACAAGTTTATTATCTTTAAGTATACTATACAGTGGATTAATAGGCTGCGACATGATGAACTGAGAATAAAACATACATTCATATCAATATCTAGAAAAATACGAAATTATCACATAATTCGATCACATCAATTATATTGAAACCTTAAAATAATATAATCATGCATCAGCCAACATCTCGAAACAATTTAAATGCGCCACGAGGGGTGGTCTATACATTTAAACACATTCAAGCGGATTACAAACTTAAAAGTTACAAATCCTTAATTCAAAATTAATAGTTGGCTCCCACTTTGACCACATAGAAATTGACAGGGACTCCGAGGGGAGTAAGTTAATATCAATTTCCTATGCCTAAGTAATAACCATAATTAAATACAGGATTATTATTTCGCTTTGAGCAAGCCACTCGTGGTGAGGGTCAATACCGCCACTAGTAATAATCCACAATCATCCTTTCGGAATTTATTCATGTGAAATCCGTTCTTTTGGCCGATCCGAGGGGGAAATGTATTCCAAAAGAACTTCACAAATAAATAAATTATGGAGGTCAAATTAATCCAATTTTAATATCCGGAATAAAATTGCGATTATAAAAATATACTTAGTAATTTTCGAAAGTAAGGTTTTTCTTGGACAATTAAATTCATGCAAACACATATTAACAAATAATAATAATTGCACGAAATAAAACATCCATCAAAACAAAATTAAACACATTGGAGCACTCAAATCCAATTGTCACAGTTTAATTTCTTCACGTCTTGATGCGAAAAATCGTCCTTGTTGCTCTCCGACGTTCGTCTCGACGTGCTCCCACTCGAACAACAACACTTCATCAAAAACAACATTGTTTGGGGTTCGGGACGACGTTTAAAATCACACGGAAAAAAACACGAACCGAAAAAATTCCACGGCCCTAGATACAGCGCGCGTCGGCCCACAAAGTGGGCCCGCGCGCCTCTCGGCCCAAAAAGCGCCGAAGCACTGCTGGAAGCGCGCCGAAGCGCAGCCCCGAGGCGCACCGAGGCACACCCGAGGCGCACCCGAGGTGCGGGCGCGTGTGCGCGCGGCGCCGGCCTCCCGTCGCGCACGGCGTGCGCCGTGCACCCCCGTGCGCCGTTTTTCGCCGTTCGTCCTTGTTTTCTTCACCCCTTGCATGATTTTACGTCCATACACGCGCCACGCTTGTATGCGTCGTCTAGGTACGTCATTTTTAATTCTTCGTTCTTCGTCACGATCCGGTTACAATTTATTTTTTAAAAAAAAATAAATACTAGATCTAGACTAGTCTATTACAATGATCGAATCAAAATAAAAACAACTAATCTACTCGTGGATTTTCTCACGAGAAAAACGAATTCGAACGAATCGAATTAAAAAAAATTAATTCACACGCATGAAATTAACAACATTAAAACCATGACAATTGGATACCTGCAAAAAAGATCTAACAATTCTACTATCCAATTTCAATTTAATGTTTAACAATTTAAATTCCAATTTAAAATTTAGAGCCCGAAACCGTGGCTCTGATACCAGTTGTTGGGAAAATAGGGGTGCCCGGAATCTATTCGGGATGAAATTTAAATACGAATTTAAATACAATTATTACTAGCATGAATTAATCCTAATTAATTCAAATAATAATTCCAACAACTAATTTTCATCATGCATGTTGAATTAATTTCACATATTAACTAGGCCAAATAAACAAGTAAATATGCGATTAACGTACCTCTTGTAGAATTGGCCTTTGGATATACGGGACAATTACGATCTCGCTCTTTCAACCCAAAGCCTTCTCAAGTATTTTCCTTTTCACCTCACTTGATCACCGGTGGGAGATGCTTTCAAGTAATTTAATAAACTAAGGAAAAAGAAAAATATATATGCTTCTTGATTTTTCCAACACATGGAATTACGTACTTGGGGATGAAATAATCATCCCCTATTTATAATGGTGAAGTGATCGAATTTTGCATATGTTTATGGGCCTAGAGAAAATCTTTTCTTAGTCTCTAAGAAATCTTGAATATATCTCATATATTCTTTTCTCCATAATAAAATATTCCACAAAAACTCACTCACCTTATAAGGCTTATAATTTTAAAAAATTCTATGAAGAGATCCAAAGATTTGGATCTTCTTGAATATATGAGATATTCTTGTATTTCAAAATACATATCTTCCATAATATCTTTCCAAGAAAATCAACAAAATCTTTTCTCTCCAAGACATGCAATTTTCGAAAATCATATAGAAAAATCAGCAATATATTTTCTTTTTATTTTAATCACCTTATCATTATTGGGCTACTTGAGGGGCCTTTAAGGAGAATTAAGATTGGACCTCCTAATGGACTTCTGAATTTCAATATTGAGCCCCAATATTGAGCCTCAATATAATTCAACCCATTAATATTAATTATTACCACTAATAAATTAATATTGCACTATCCATCTTAATCCATATTACGATAATATGGGCTCCCGGTTATTATTTCCCGCGTTTAAGATTATCAAGTCCATTAATTAATTGAGCTTCTGAATAGCTCTAAATTAATTAATATATTTCACCTTGGAGTAAAGACAGCTCAACATTATTATTCGTACCGAAGAAACTAATTCTTCATTTGCAAGATTTGGTACAATAAAACTTCTGAGCCCACCAAGGGGACTAATCACACGAGCCGTACTCGCACGCGTTTCTCCGTATTAAATCTTAGCAACCGTCGTATGATTAATATTACTGCCCAAGACACAAAGTTCGAAGTCGCAATGATTCTCACCCAACATGAATCAAAGCAGTAACCATTAAGCACACACGGTCCTATTTAAGTGACGGAGATTAAGAAATCAACAACCACTGAGGTCTAATTCTTCACCTTTCAGAACAGAAGAATTTCTCCTCGCTGTAGGACCTCTTCAACACATACTAAATGTGCTAGTGCAATCTCTTAGTCAAGACAGACCAATCTGAGCCTTACACATCGACCTTTCACGGCGGATTGTTTAATTCCACCTAGGTCGTGAAAATGTACGTTTAGTTACAAGTAAACTGTTAATGTTGTCTTCCGTGATCGGGTATCACCGCATTAACTACATTGTAACATGTACTATATATTGAACGATTTACAATAGAAATTCAACATTCAATCATAACTAAAGCAAATGTGATAAAAGAATTATTCTCATAAAACGAGTGTTTGATACACGAGTTATACAAAGTAAAAGCATACTTTCACGTATAACTCCAACACTTTTTTTGCCAACACTATAATTTTTTAACCATGAAAAATTATTCCACATATTTAAAGATATATATATATATATATATATATACACACACACCTTAATTATATAACATATAAGAACATTTTACTTATTTATAATTTACAATACTATTTTAATATTTGTATGTTAAAACAATATAAAAGAAAAATCGAAATCATATTCTAGAAAATAATATATGTACTTTAAAGTTTAATAGGCTATTTTGGCGACATAATTTTATCCAAAAATAAACTTTCGTATTACAATATATTATTGAAGGCAAGATACTATATTTGGTAGCAAGAATTTTTTGGTATCATACACTATTTCGGTGATAATATCTTTGTTGAAATATTTCAATTCACCCCTACAACTTTCACATCTATCGATATTTTATAAAATTAACTTTAAAAAATATCTAAGAAGAGGAATAATTCAACTATGATAAAAGATATGCTAGCATTAATATAATGTTTAAAATAATATTCTTTATTTTACGTAAATATTTTGTTTATTGAAGGTAAGATATTATATTTGTTGGCAAGATTTTTGACAAATATTTTTCTGAAATATTTCAATTCCCTCCTACAAAAATTTTATATCTACCAATATTTTGCAAAAATAACTTCCAAATATCTAAGAAGCGAAATTGTTCAACCGTAAAAAAAAGATATGCTTGCATTAATATAATATTTAAAATAATATTTCATATTATACATAAATATTTTGTTTCTATTAATTAAAATATATTCAGATTTATTGTAATTTATAGTAAGATATTTTTTAAAGTTATAGGCATTAAATTGTTAGTAAAAAAATTTAATATCCTTTTTTTTTTGCCAACACTATAATTTCATAAAAAAAATTATATGAACGTTTGTATGTTAAAAAATATTTGTATTTTAAAAATTATAAAAGAAAAATTGAAATCCTAGTCTAGAAAATAATATTTGTATTTTGAAGTTTAAGAATCTATTTTGGCCGCATAATTTTTTATCCAAAAATAAAATTTTGTATTACAATTGGCATCGTATTTCAGTGAAGATATTATTTCCAAAGTATTTCGATTTCCCTCCTAAAATTTTTGCATATATCAATATATTGCTAAAAGAATATATCCTAAAAAAATAAAAAATGGTTCAAAAGTGAAAAGGAATTACTTGCAATAATTTATTGTTTAAAATAATATTTCATATTATACGTAAATATTTTGTTTCCATTGGTTAAATTTTATTCAGATTTATTGTATATTATAGAGAAATAAAAACTTAGTAATAAAAATTATATATTTAATATTTTACAAATAAATAATTATTAAAAAATTAAAGAAAAAATCTCCATCCGCCAATTTCCTAATTATCCCGATAAACTAGAGTCTTGAGAACGTTTCCGGTACGGTGGTGTTTCGGGTTGGGATCGTCATACCGAGGATTTATTCATATCTATGCAAGAAAAAAAGGACGATTGAATTAGATTAAAAAATTGATCTCTTACCATATGCGGCAGCATGTGATGTTCTGATGCGATTCGAGGGAGGAGATCTGTGAGGAGGTGGCGCTTCCTAAATAACCTGAGAGAAGAGGGACGACAGCGTGAGAGAAGATAAGAGGAGAAAAAATTAGTATTATACTTATAAAGAAAATCAAGGAACGGTGGTCTGATACAATAGACAACGAATGAGAAAAAGAAGAGAAATGAAGATGATTAGGGTTGTAAATTTGAATGAAAACTAAAGTGAGATTTGACAATCATAGAAAATATAAAATGAAATGTACGGTAGAGATTAAAAATATATAATATATGGTGTAGATTAACTCTTAATTAATTTAAAACATGTCTAAAATAACTTTTAAGGAAAATGCATGATTTTGAAATAAAAAGATTTGAGAGGTGCCACGTCAGCCTAAAAATAAGGTGGTACTGACACATCATCTTGGAGAGGTTTGGAAATATAGTATAATAAAATATCCAATTTTATTCCTATAATATCCTTACCCTATAAAAATAAAAAATAACACTTTTCTATATTATATTCTGATAATTGTCTCTCTTCTAAAAAAATAAAAAAATTATTCCCTTTTATTCTTTAACTTTTATCAAAATTTGAAAAAAAAATTCTTAAAAAATTAAATATATTTTAAAAAAAATTATAAAAAATAACCAAAATTTAAAAATATATAAATTACAAAAATTAATTAATAAAATAAAATTCTTAAAAATATTTTAAAAATAAAAAAATATAAATAATATTTTAAAAAATAAATTAAATAGAAAAATAATTAAAAATATAAATTTGAAAATAAAAAAACTAGATAAATTTGTAAATAATTAAGAAAATATAATTAATCTTCAAAAAAATCAAATAAATAATAGAAAACTTCAAAAGAAAAAGGTTAAAGGCAAATAAAATAAGAAAAATATTTTATAAAAGTCAATTTCAATCATCGTAAATAATTAACTTAAAAGTTAATTAATTTTTATTTAGTTTTGAAGGTTTTTTTTAATTTAATTAGTTTTCTAAAAATAATTTAAAATCAAATTTTAGTTTTGGTTGAATTATTTTGGGAGATATATTTGTTTTATCAAATTTTCAGATTTTAAAGAATTTTTTAATTGAATTTCTAAATTTTATATTATCTTATTATTTAAATATTTACCAGATTTTTTAAAATAATTTTCAGATTTTAATTCTAACTTTTTTTTTGTAAAATTCAAATATTTAAAAAAAATCATCAATTTAAATTTAATTTACTAATTTTAAATTAAATAACTTAAAAAATTAAAGTAAAAATCAATAAAACTTAGAAGATAATTACCCATATTTATATAAGGATAACTTTGTCATTTATATATATCTATTATTGTCTTTAAATTAATGGAGTATATTTAGAGGATTTTGGGATTTGAGTGATGAGACTCTGTATATAATTGTATTTTTTTTACAGACAATTTCATATTTTTGAATAAATAAAGAAAAAAGGTACAAATTTAACTTGAACTATTTTTTTATACTAATAAACTCTCCATTTTTAAAATCAAACAGATACGCCCTCAAACTAATTAAATAAGGGAAAATGGTTTTTTTAGTCCTTTATCTTACAACTATTATGCTTTTGGTCCCCTTGACTATTATTTTTTGGAAAAGTTTCCTTAACTTACAAAAAAAGATCCATTTTTCGTCCTCGAACCTCCTACAGCAGGTCACACAACCGGTGACTGCTGACGTGAAATTTTTTGTTTTTTTTTAATTCCAGACGCAGTTTTTTGCTGACGTGTCCAAAATTGGAGGAAACACCAGTCACGTGAGGCACTCGTGTGTGGAATAAGATGGGCTTCTTCCAAAATAAGCCCTAAATCCTACCATTTCCCCTAACCGTAATTTGAAAAATCCCAAATTAATTCCACACTCTGAAAATTTCGCACAAGAGGAGGCCAAATCGTGGACACATTGAAGCAACTGGAGGATGAAATTGAGAGATCCTTCGAAATATGGAGACCCCCCCCAACCGTACGATAAGAATCTTCCATGTCATTAGTGTTAGTTTAATATATTTGGCATTTTGGTCGAATCTATGACTCATTTTTTCATAAAGGATGTGGTCCCTTTATTGAATGTTGGCATTTTGCATAAGATTCATTTGGTCTTGTGTTTAATGGACATCTGTATAAAGAAATAATTGTGGTCCCTATATATTTTGTTGGTTGGCTTCATTTACTGCTATTTATATAAAGAAGTAGGGCCTTTTTGTATAGTATATTACTCTGTTTTTGTTGGTTAGTGTTTGTGTCTATATAAGTATTATTTTTTAATAGCATCCGACTCTCTGTTTTTTTTTTCTTTTTTTATTGTTTCCAGATCGCAATGGTTGTCTCTTTACTATGTGTATGCATGTGGGAGGGGAAATTTCTATGGGTAGAGATTATATAGGTGGCAGTGTTTACAAATTTGATAGTGTAAGAAGAGACCACTTCTTTATAGAGTCTTTAAGGCAGTTTTCATGTTATATGGGAGATGATGAAAGAGTTATTATGTATTCAAAAAATGATGAGTGTTAGTTTGAATTAATTAAACTGAAGATGATTTTCAAAAGATTTCTCAAAAAGCTATTAGTGAGGTGAAAGAGTTGGAGATTTTTATAGTCATATACGGGTGATGCTGAATCTGTTCATGAACATACTAGTGAGGATGAGAACTCTAGTGATAGTGATTACCATGTTGTACCTGAAACTGACTCTCGTGACAGTGATGATATAGGAAATGAGGACAGTGAGCAGGATATTGAGGATGAAAAAAGGGTTGGGAGGGGATGAGATTGAGGAGGGCAATGAGGGTGAGATTGAGGAGGGTAGTGAGGGTGAGAATGAGGAGAGTAGTGAGGATGACTTAGTTGATGACAATTCAGGTGAGGAAAATGTGGTAGAAAGTGGGGAGGATTTTAATAGTGCCAAAGATTTTGATAGTGATAATGATGGTAATAGGTTTCCTAGCTAAGCACTTTATACAATCCTCACATAGAAATGAACATGATTTTTACCAACAAAAGGGAATTGATTGAAGTTGTACATTCTAATGCAATTGTACAAAAGAGGGCCATTAAGATAACAAAGAATGATAGGAGGAGGGTGCATGCTAAGTGTGATGGTGGGAGGGGTAGGGGTGTGAGTGGAAGTTGTATGCTCTCAACATTCCTGGGGAGTCCACATTTCAAGTTAGATGCTATAATTCTACAAATACTTGTCCTGAGTCTTTCCATGTTAAGAGTCTTAAGTCAAAATGGTTGTGTGGTAGGTATGGTTACCAGTTTCTGTGTGATTCTAAAAAGACAGTGACAACTTTTAAGGCAGAGATAGAGAGAGAGTTATGGGTCCATGTTACACCCCATCAGGCCTATAAATGTAAAAAGTTAGCACTGAAGGGGCAATATGCCAATGTAGATGACCAATAAAAGTTATTGTGGTCTTACGCAGAAGAAATCAGAAGGTCTAATCCTGGGTCCACATTTATTATAGGTTTTGATAGGGTGCATATGTTTGATAGAATGTACATCTGTATTAGTGTAGTGAAAGAAGGATTTCTGATTGGGTGTAGGCCTTTGATTGGGGTAGATGGGTGTCACCTTAAGGGTCCACATAAGGGTATTCTTTGACAGCAGTTGGCATTAACCCTAACAATAACATTTACCCTATTGCATATGCTCTGGTGAGTAGAGAGAATGGTGATACATGGGATTGGTTTTTGGGGGTTTTGAAGGTGGATTTAGAAATTAATGATGATTCACTTTGGACATTCATATCTGATAAACAAAAAGGTTCGTTCAAGCTTTTCAAAACATTTTTACAAAAAGGACATCCATAGATTTTGTGTGAGACATTTACATGGGAACTTTAGGAATGCAGGGTTTAGGGGCCAAACTTTTAAAACAGCCCTTTATAGAGCATCAATGGCCACCACGGAAAATAGTTTCTTAGAAGGATGAATGGCATGAAGGAATTAAGTGAGGCTGTTGTGCAGTGGTTGAGTGATAAACCACCAGAAAACTGGAGTAGGTCTCATTTCAATTGTCATCCTAGATGTGACATTGTGATTAATAACATGTGTGAGTCTTATAACTCTTGTATCCTGTCTGCAAGAGAACTTCCTGTACTTAGTATGATGGAGTGGTTGATGGAGCACCCCATGGAGAGATTCCAAAAGAATAGAGATAAAGCCAACAGAGGAAAGAAATGGCAAGGTTTGTTGTGCCAAAAAATTCTTCTTAAAGTTCAAGCATCTATGACACACATGGGGACTCTTAGGCCTTTGAAATCCAATAGCACATTATCAAGTGAAGGGCTTTGATGGTACTCAGTATAGTGTGGATTTGGAAAACTCCACATGTGGATGTAGGAAGTGGCAGCTGACAGGGATACCTTGCATACATGCTATTAGGGTTATCTACTGTGAGGGCTTGAAGCCTGAAGACTTCACAGCCTCTTGGTACAGGTAAATACAATTTCTTTATGCATTGTTACAAGTTATTTCTTTTACAGCCTCTTAAATTGATTATTTCATTGTTATTTTTGCAGGGCCAGCACATATAGGATGGTGTATGATGGTTGCACCATGCCTATTAATGGTAGAGATGAGTGGCCATATACTAATTTTGTGCCTTTAAACCCTCTTGTAATTGGAAGACAAGCTGGAAGACCATCTAACTCCAGAAGAAGAGAGCCAGATGAACAAGTTCAAAAGCAAAAGAAGAGGCCTAAAGGCAAGCCAGTCATTAATCCTAGAAGATGTAAGAGAACACAAGCGACTCTCAAGTGTAGCAAGTGTCACCAAACAGGCCACAGTAGGAGGGGATGCAAGAGTGAGGTGCAACCTGACCTCAACTCACATTCTCCTAATCTAAGTGCAAGTGAGGTGCAACCTGACCTCAACTCACATTTTCCTAATCCAATTGCAAGTGGGTGCAACCTGACCTCAACTCACAATGTACTTTCTCAATTAAATCTCTTAGGGCTTGTTTGTTTTGGGATTCACACGGACAGGACTAGGACTTTCCGGCCCCCACCTCATTCTAGTTAGAGATGTAACATCCAGTTTTTACATTCCATTCTTCATCCACACCTATAAATACCTATTATTACTCATCCCAATATAATTCACTTTATACAATTTAAAAATATTATTACTCATCCCAATACAATATCAATTTTCTCTCACTTACACTCTATTTCATACTTTTCTCTTACACATCCTACTTTACTCTTACACATGATTTGACATAAAGTAAAATCCCACCCTACTAAAATCCCAAAACAAACACACACTTTTATTATCATCCAAGACTTTACATCTTGTGGATGTAAAGTCATGACTTCATACGCCCACCAAAATCCCGAAACAAACAAGTCCTTAGAGTATGTTTGAATAATTTTTTGGTCTTTCAATTAAATTCTACTGTATGTGTTGCCATTTGACAACAGCCTTAACCCAGACATTGCAATATGAAGAGAGTCAAGTGACCAATGTTGGTACTCAATAGACATTATAGGTATTTATCTACTGGTCTCTCAATTATATAGATGTTTTCTCATTTTAATAAACTAATATATTGAGTTATTTTTTTACAACAACCCCCACCCATGTATGATCAACTAATGCAAAGGAAGATGTCTTCTCAGAATAGTGTTTTCAAAAGAGGTGGGAAGAATTTTGTGGCTGCTGGAAATCTGAGGAAGTTTGTGGCTGCTACAAACAAAGGGACCAAGGGAAAAGAGAAGGACAAGGGCATTAGGGATAAGGGCAAGTAAAAGGCCTAAATTAGTTTCATTTTCATTGTTGGCATTGTAATTTAAGAATTTTAAACAATGTTGGCAGTTTTTTTGGTACTTTGAATGGTATTTTGTTGGCTCTAAAGCCATTAGGTGGTATTTTGATACTATGAAAGGTATTTTAGGTGGTAAATTAGTTGTGCTTTTGGCTCATTTTGGTGCTTAATTTTGCAATGTATAACAATTTGGTTCATTGTGGTTAATGAAGTAAATGTATTTTGGTTCATTTAGTAGTGGTTAATTTTGGTTAATTTAGTAGTGGTTAATTTTGGATAAATAAGCCTACTCAGTTTACTTTGGTATGTTATTCATTTAGAGAGATTCTTCCTGTTGCAAACTACCCCTGATTGAAAACTTCAGCAATTCTCTTCAGTTACTTACACCAAATCTTGTTCATGCTTTCTTTTAATTCAGTTGATGATTTTTGTGATACTTGGAGCTAAGTTATGACCAAACTATTGTTGTTATTTGTCTAAATTTGTTAGGAGTATTTGATAGTACTCAATGCTCTGCTCAAATCTGTCTATAACATATATTTGATAGTATTTGACTCCTACTCAATTGCTCTTAAGACCAAACTATACTCTATTTTCTTTCCAGCTTTTAAGAACAAATATTGCTCTAAATTCACAAACAACTTTCTAGCTTCAGTTGCTACAGAATTGCTACAGAATTGATTCACAAACATCATTAGACAAACATCTTTCCAGCTTCAATTTCACAAAATCAACCAATTGCTACAAAATTTATTCATCATTGCTTCAAAACAGAATTGATTCATCATTGATACAAAATTCATACATAATTCATTCATCATCCAAAATAAACCAATTGCTACATCCGAAATCATCTAATACACTTACACAATACTACAATTGCTACAATACTTCAATACATAAACCAAAATGCTACAAATAAACACCAAGATGCAATTATAAGAATTTATTCCGTTTTACTCGATTGTTGAGCATTTTGACTTGGGCTTCCAATGCACACTGCTTTGCCATCAAATGCTCGATAATATCTTTTGTTCCTCGAGGGATTTGAGGGTCTAACCAATTAAAGAATTTGCAGCCACCACCCTCCGGCTGTGTATGTTCCAAATGAAAGAGCATATTAGCATACGAGCATATTGTTGGGAAAATAGGGGTGCCCGAAATCTATTCGGGATGAAATTTAAATACGAATTTAAATACAATTATTACTAGCATAAATTAATCCTAATTAATTCAAATAATAATTCCAACAACAATTTTATCATCATGCATGTTGAATTAATTCACATAAAATCTATGGCGGAATAAACAAGAAATTATGTGACTTACGTACCTCTTGTAGAATTAATCTTTGAATAAATGAGATAATCACAAACACACTTTATCAACCCAAAAGTCTTCTCAAGTATTTCCCTTTCGCCTTACTCGATCACCGGTGGGAGATGCTTTCAAGTAATTTAAATAACTAAGGAAAAAGAAAAATATGTATGCTCCTGATTTTTCCAACACATGGAATTATGTTCTTGGAGATGAAATAATCATCCTCTATTTATAATAGGAGGGGGCCGGAAATTAGAGTGTATTTGGGCTTGGAGAAAATCTTTTCTTAGTCTCTAAGAAATCTTGAATATATCTCATATATTCTTTTCTCCATAATAAAATATTCCACAAAAATCTCACCCTCCATATAAACTTACAATTTTCGAAAATTTCAAGTAAAGATCCCAAGATTTGAATCTTCTTGAATATATGAGATAATCTTGTATTCCAAGAATACATATCTTCCATAATATCTTTCCAAGAAAATCAACAAAATCTTCTCTTTTCTTGACACCTTATTTTCGAAAATAAGGAGAAAAAATCAGCATTATATTTTCTTTTTATTTTAATCACCTTATCTTTATTGAGCTACTTAATGGGCTACTTGAGGGGCCTTTAAGGAGAATTAAGATTGAACCTCCTAATGGACTTCCGAATTTCAATATTTAGCCTCAATATAATTCAATCCATTAATACTAATTATTACCACTAATAAATTAATATTGCACTATCCATCTTACTCCATATTACGATAATATGGGCTCCCGATTATTATTTCCCGCGTTTAAGATTATCAAGTCCATTAATTAATTAAGCTTCTGAATAGCTCTAAATTAATTAATATATTTCACCTTGGAGTAAAGACAGCTCAACATTATTATCCGTACCGAAGAAACTAATTCTTCACTTGCAAGATTTGGTATGATAAAACTTCTGAGCCCACCAAGGGGACTAATCACACGAGTCGTACTCGCACACGTTTCTCCGTATTAAATTTTAGCAACCGTCGTATGATTAATATTACTGCCCAAAGCACAAGGTTCGAAGTCACGATGATTCTCACCCAACATGAATCAAAGCAGTAACCATTAAGCACACACGGTCATATTTAAGTGACGGAGATTAACCACTGAGGTCTAATTCTTCACATTTCAGAACAGAAGAATTTATCCTCGCTGTAGGTCCTCTTCAACACATACTAAATGTGCTAGTGCAATCTCTTGGTCAAGACAAGTCAATATGAGATATACACATCGACCTTTCACGTCGGATTGTTCAATTCCACCTGGGTCGTGAATTTGTACATTTAGTTACAAGGAAACCGTTAATGTGATCTTCCGTGATCGGGTATCACCACATTAACTACAATGTAACAAGTACTATATATAATAAACTGGTTGCAATAAATATTCAACATTCAATCATATCTAAAGCAAATGTGATAAAAGAATTATTCTCATAAACAAGTGTTTAATACATGAGTTATACAAAGTAAAAGCATACTTTCACGTATAACTCCAACACATATGAGCAATAAAAAATACAAAGGTGAGAATATTACCTTCCAATTCAAACATCCATAAAATCTTCTTCCCGGATTTTGGCCAGTAGATGAAGTGCAAATTCAAGATTGAATTCCACAATAACAAAATTTCACTATCGAACCCCCGTTGGAATACGAACTCGACGAAGACATATTGTTAAGCTGGAATTATGGCCAAATTTCCTCCCCTTTCCTTTCCTTCTCTTCAATTAATCTATAAAAAATTGATTAAAATTTGAGGGTGGAATTTGGGGATTGTGATTTGGGGATTGTGATTTGGGGATTTGGGGATTAGGTTAGTTGTGTATTTGAGGGTTTTATTTTTGGGAGAAGCCCACCTTATTCCACACACGAGCACATCACGTGACTGGTCTTCCCTCTAATTTTAGCCATGTCAGCAAAAAACCGCGTCCGGAATTAAAAAAACAAAACAAAAATTCCAAGTCAGCAGTCACCGGTTGTGTGACCTGCTGTAGGAGGTTTGAGGATGACAAATAGATATTTTTTACAAGTTAAGGGACTTTTTCCAAAAAGTAATAGTCAAGGGGACCAAAAGCATAATAGGTGTAAGATAAAGGACTAAAAAAAATCATTTTCCCATTAAAAAAACAGTGACGCCATTCCGTCAAATTAAGATGCAAATGACCGTGTGATTTTTATATTTTTCAAATCTTCCCAATCTATGAAATCAAGAAGAATAGGCTACAATGGTTCCCAAATAGGGAATATCATTGCCCACAACTTCTCAATTAAAAATCAGGAATTTCAAACTTTCCAAAATCTTTTCAACCCTGCGAAATTAAACACAGTGATTTTAAGAGTTTTACATGGGTATCCAGTGATTATAGCATAGGTATGCAGCAAAGCTTCACATAACATTAGTAATTTTGGCTTAATATGTACTATGTTGGAGTTATACGTGAAAGTATGTTTTTACTTTGTATAACTCATGTATTAAACACTCTGTTTTATGAGAATAATTCTTTTATTACATTATCTTTAAATATGAATGAATGTTAAATGTTTATTGCAACCCGTTCTATCTATAGTACGAGTTACATTGTAGTTAATGTGGTGATACCAGATCACAGAAGATCACATTAACGAGTTCCTTGTAACTAAACGTACAAATTCACGGCCCAGGTGGAATTGAACAATCCATCGCGAAAGATCGATGTGTATATCTCAGATTGACTTGTCTTGACAAAGAGATTGCACTAGCACATTTAGTATGTGTTGAAGAGGACCTACAACGAGGATAAATTCTTCTGTTCTGAAATGTGAAGAATTAGACCTCAGTGGTTATTGATTTCTTAATCTCCGTCACTTAAATAGGATCGTGTGTGAGTAATAGTTATTGCTTTGATTCATGTTGGTAAGAATCATTGTGACTTCAAACCTTGTGTTTTGGGCAATAATATTAATCATACGACGGTTGCTAAGGTTTAATACGGAAAAATGTGGGCGAGTACGGCTTGTGTGATTTGTCCCCTTGGTGGGCTCAGAAGTTTTATCGTACCAAATCTTGCAAGTAAAAAATTAATTTCTTCGGTACGGATAATAATATTGAGATGTCTTTACTTCAAGGTAAAAGATATTAATTAATTTAGAGCTATTCAGAAGCTCAATTAGTTAATAGACTAGATAATCTTAAACACGGGAAATAATAATCGGGAGCCCATATTATCGTAATATGGATTAAGATGAATAATGCAATATTAATTTATTAGTGGTAATAATTAATATTAATTGACTGAATAATATTGGGGCTCAATATTGTAATTCAATAGCCCATTGGAGGTCCAATCTTAATTCTCCTAAAGACCCATCAAGTAGCCCAATATAATAAGATGATTAAAATAAAAGAAAATATTATTGCTGATTTTATCCTAATAAATTCAAAAATTATAGATTTGGTGGAGAAAAGATTTTGTTGTTTTCTTGGAAAGATATTATGGAAGATATGTATTTTTGGAATACAAGATTATCTCATAAATTCAAGAAGATCCAAATCTTGCATTCTTAGCGATAATTTTCGAAAATTATATGTGGATTAGGGAGGTTGAGATTTTGTGGGATATTTTATTATGGAGAAAATAATATATGAGATATTTCAAGATTTCTTGGAGTCCAAGAAAAAAGATTTTTTCTCCCTTATTCCTTGTAATTTTCGACCAGCCCCATATCTATATATAGGGGATGATTATTTCATCTCCAGTTTACAATTTCGTGATTTCATGAGTTGGAAAAATCGAAAGTAATAAATATTTTCTTCTTCCTTATTATATTAAACTAGTTAAATTTCCGCGAATTTCGCGGGTTGGAATTTTTTTTTTTATAAAAAAAACTTAAATCAACGAACATTAACACTCATAATACTAAGGGCATATATATTACTATCTATCTTCATTTATTTTAAATGATACACTTATTATACAACTAACTTAATAAAGTAATGAATCAACATAAAGAAATAACACAAAAAAATTATATGCATATTCATTTATAGATTTAACATGAGTGTAGACAATTGTTGGAATGACAATCACATAAAGAACTCTTGTAGCTAATCTGTCAATTCTAATTGCATCATCATTTCCAATTGGATGTCCTGTTGTGCTCAATTACCTTCTCCCCATACTCGCCCAATGCCTTCCTAGTAAAATATAAATGATAGTACAAAGTACAAACATTAATACGATATAGTACAGATTAAATATTCAAGCAAACAACAAAGATAAAAACAAAAAACTAGAAATTCTCCATCTTTCTCAATTGAAATTGAAGCAATTAAAATAGAAAAAAATATTGTTGGTATTATATTTTTCACTTTATCTCAGCGAAGCAAATAGGTTCTTAAGTTGCAAAATAATGAAAAATATCTAGATGAATGCAGACCCTATAATTGCCAACAGTAGAATGATGGAAATAAAGAGTATCAGTTAAAATTAAATATCCGCAGCAGAAACAACATAGTTAAGAATATTGGTATCATATAAGAGATATATCAAACACAGAGGTACCAAAAGGAATAAAGTCAAACCATAGAGAATGTAGAAAACAAAATGGAAAGTAACGATTTAGGTTAGATCGATGAAGAAAAAATAAGATTCATGCCTAATACTGAACTATCGGTAGAAGACTTCGGTGATTTTCAAAGGCATGAGAATGTTGGGAAAATAGGGGTGCCCGGAATCTATTCGGGATGAAATTTAAATACGAATTTAAATACAATTATTACTAGCATTAATTAATCCTAATTAATTCAAATAATAATTCCAACAACGAATTTTCATCATGCATGTTGAATTAATTTCACATATTAACTATGGCGGAATAAACAAGTAAATATGTGATTAACGTACCTCTTGTAGAATTGGCCTATGGATAAACGGGACAATTACGATCTCGCTCTATCGACCCAAAAACCTTCTCAAGTATTTCCCTTTCACCTCACTTGATCACCGGTGGGAGATGCTTTCAAGTAATTTAATAAACTAAGGAAAAAGAAAAATATTTATGCTCTTGATTTTTCCAACACATGAAATTATGTACTTGGGGATGAAATAATCATCCCCTATTTATAGAGGGGAAGTGGCCGAAATTTTGTGTCTAATATGGGCTTTGGAGAAATCTTTTCTTAGACTCTAAAAAATCTTGAATATATCTCATATATTCTTTTCTCCAAAATAAAATATTCCACAAAAATCTCACACTCCTAAATAAATAGTAATTTTCGAAAATTCATAGGAGAAGAATCCAAGATTTGGATCTTCTTGAATATATGAGATAATCTTGTATTCCAAGAATACTTATCTTCCATAATATCTTTTCAAGAAAATCAACAAAATCTTTTCTTTCCTTGTGATGCTATTTTCGAAAATTCAATGAAAAAATCAGCAAGATATTATCTTTTTTATTTTAATCACCTTATCATTATTGGGCTACTTAATGGGCTACTTGAGGGGCCTTTAAGGAGAATTAAGATTGGACCTCCTAATGGACTTCTGAATTTCAATATTGAGCCCCAATATAATTCAGCCCATTAATATTAATTATACCACTAATAAATTAATATTGCACTATCCATCTTAATCCATATTACGATAATATGGGCTCCCGGTTATTATTTCTCGCGCTTAAGATTATCAAGTCCATTAATTAATCAAGCTTCTGAATAACTCTAAATTAATTAATATATTTCACCTTGGAGTAAAGACAGCTCAACATTATTATTCGTACCGAAGAAACTGATTCTTCACTTGCAAGATTTGGTACAATAAAACTTCTGAGCCCACCAAGGGGACTAATCACACGAGCCGTACTCGTATGCGTTTCTCCGTATCAAATCTTAGCAACCGTTGTATGATTAATATTACTGCCCAAGACACAAAGTTCGAAGTCACAATGATTCTCACCCAACATGAATCAAAGCAGTAACCATTAAGCACACACGGTCCTATTTAAGTGACGGAGATTAAGAAATCAACAACCACTGAGGTCTAATTCTTCACCTTTCAGAACAGAAGAATTTATCCTCGCTGTAGGTCCTCTTCAACACATACTAAATGTGCTAGTGCAATCTCTTAGTCAAGACAGACCAATCTGAGTCTTACACATCGATCTTTCACGGCGGATTGTTCAATTCCACCTAGGTCGTGAAAATGTACGTTTAGTTACAAGTAAACTGTTAATGTTGTCTTCCGTGATCGGGTATCACCACATTAACTACAATGTAACATGTACTATATATTGAACGGTTTGCAATAGAAATTCAACATTCAATCATAACTAAAGCAAATGCGATAAAAGAATTATTCTCATAAACAAGCGTTTGATACATGAGTTATACGAAGTAAAAGCATACTTTCACGTATAACTCCAACAATCTCCCACTTATACTTAAAGTCTGCTTTTGAGTATACATCATGCATGTCTTAGTGTAGTAGCTCTACGTGACATCTTATGTCAACCTACACTAACCTAATAATTCCTTCCACTTATACTTAAAGCATATTGGCAATAGTCTTGACTCCCATTCCATCCACATGTCTCTCGAATGTACCCTGAGGCAGACCCTTTGTGAATGGATCAGCTAGGTTGTCACCCGACATTTGTCTTTGCCACCTCTTTATCTCATCTCTTAACGATTTCTCGTATAAGATGATGTTTTCTTTCAATGTGTTTGCTGGCCTTGTGGGCTCTCGGTTCCCTTGAATTTTCAACTGCTCCGACATTATCACAATGGACAGTGATTATGATGGGCAAATTCGGAACAACGTCCAAGTCCACTAAGAAGTACTTGAGCCAAACCGCTTCTTTCGCTGCTTCACAAGCAGTTACTTATTCGGCTTTCATGGTCGAATCGGCGATGCATTTCTGCAAATCGCTTATCCATGTCATGGCTCCTTCTCCCATGCAAAACACACTACCCGAGGTAGTTATTTTGGAATCTATGTCTGATTGGAAATTTGAGTCCGTGTATCCTATGGGAATTAGATTGTCTGATTGTTAAATCAGCATTCCATACCAAGTTCTTTTCAGAAACTAAAGAACGCATTTAATTGCAATCTAATGTGCTTTCCCGGGGTTACTTTGATATCTTGTCATCATGCCCACGACAAAGCAGATATCCGGTCTCGTACACAACATTGCATACATAAGACTTCCTACATCCGAAACGTACGGAACGTCTTTAATGTCATCTATCTCCACTTGCGTCTTAGGGCATATTTCTTTAGATAGATGGATTCTGTGTCTAAAAGGTACAAAACCTTTCTTGGAATCTTGCATGCTGAAATGCTTCAAAATAGTGGCTTTGTATGAAACTTGCGATAAACCCTACATCCTCCTCTTGCGATCTCGAGTGAACTTGATCCCAAGGATGTGACCGGCTTTCCCTAAGTCCTTCATATCAAACTGATTTGACAGCCATACCCTTTCGTCTGACAATACCTTTACATTGTTTCCAATGAGCAGAATATCGTCTACGTATAATACTAAGAATACCACCGCAGTTCCGTCACACCTTTTATACACACAACTTTCGAACTTGTTTTGATCACAAACCCATAAGACTTAATAACTTGATCAAAACACTGGTTCCAAGTACGCGATGCTTTCTTAAGTCCATAAATGGATCTCTTAAGCTTGCATACGAGGTGCTCTTGGCCTTTTTCAACGAAACCTTTGGGTTGTTGCATATAGATCCCATCAAGACTTCCGTTAAGGAAAGCTGTCTTGACATCCATTTGCCAGATCTTGTAATCTAAGTGCGCAGCGATCGACAAGAGAATACGGATGGACTTAAGCATAGCTACAGGCTACAGGCCACAAGCCTTGCTTTGAAGGTCTCTACCCTTCCGTCCGGTCCTCTTTTCCTCTTGTACACCCACTTACATCCAATGGGTTCTACCCCATTGGGTGGATCGACCAACTCCCACACTTGATTATGATCCATCGAACCCATCTCGGTTTCCATTGCGGTTTGCCACGCCTCCGCGTCTTTGTCTTGGATTGCCTCATCGTACGTCCATGGGTCTGATTCATTGCCGGGAATCAAATCCGAAGATTCTCCAATTCCCATGAATCTCTCGGGTTGCCTTGCAATCCTCCCACTACGATGGGGTTCCGGTTGTGAAGGTGTGACGTGTGGTACATCATCTTGTATACTTGGTATAGGAGTTTGCCCTCTTAACTCATCTAAGGTAATCTCACTTCTGGGCTTTCTTTTGTTCATATATTCTTCCTCCAAGAATTTAAAGTGCGAACTAATCACGGTCTTTTGATCCTTGGGACTATAGAACATACACCCTTTCGTTCCTGCAGGGTATCCTATAAACATCCTTAATTCCGAACGTGGATCCAACTTACCGGCTTCCTTGTCTAGCATGTATGCCGGACAACCCCAAATCCGCAAGTGTCTTAGACTGGGCTCGCGCCCGGTCCACAATTCCATTAGGGTTTTAGGAACCGATTTGGATGGCACCAAGTTTAGAGTGTAAGCCGCCGTTTCCAAGGCGTTACCCAAAACTATTTGGGTAAATTCGAATAACTCATCATGGATCTGACTATTTCTAAAAGAGTCTGCTTCCTTCGTTCCGCCATACCGTTCTATTGAGGGGTTCCCGGTACGGTCAACAGGGATACAATCCCTTCGTCCGATAGGTAGTTCAAGAATTCATCGCTAAGGTATTCATCAACTTGAAGTGACTCCAAGGATTCATTTTTCACCAACCTTTGTATCCGCATTAGATTAATATGACCCAATCTAAGATGCCATAAAAGTGTTTCGTTCATGTCCGAAGAATGCTTTCTTTTATTACTCGAAATAATCGATGTGTTATTAGATTCAATTTTATGAGTGGTGTGCCCAAATAATGGTATAAAGATCATCCATTGAAGTTCCGGAACAGATAAACTCATCGTTTCAAGAAATAATAACATCCTCATTAAAAGAAACTGAGTATCTATTCAAAACCGTTTAGAAACTGAAGGTTGAGTTCTTTCTAAACTAGGAACATAAAGAACGTCTCTCAAGACCATAACTCTATCTTCAAAAGATAGGCGCACTTCTCCCACTGCTTCAGCTGCCACTCCGTAGCATTGCCCGATGTGATGGGGATCCCACTTCCGTTAAGTCGTCAGGTTAGCTTGAACCCATAAAAAAAATGTGATCAGTAGCTCTCGTATCCACTATCCACGAATAGACAACATACGCCACTTCACAAGTTTCGACGACTAGGGTGTGTGAATTACCTAACTTTCCTAGCCTCTTAGGCTTGGAACAGGCAGACCTCCATTGTCCTCTCTCACCGCAACTAAAACACTTCCCCTTTGATGCTAGCCTTTGCATTTGCCTTTCGCAACAATTGGATTTGATTGGATCCGGTCTTTGGTTCTCTTCCTCTTTTTCCCTCCCTTGGGATCAAAAGAGGTAGACGAACCATTAGCCACCATAGCACTAGACTGGTGTTCCATTATCACCTCCACCGAAACTAAAGCTTGCAAGAGCTTGGGCAAACGACTTGTCCGTTCATTCATCTGACAGTTCAGATGAAACTGCTCAAAGCTTCTCGGTAGAGAATGGTATATGAAAACAACCTGAGAAGGTACATCAAATCCACACCAAGTACTTCCAACTTGTTAAGGTATGCCATTATCTCGAGAACGTGCTCCCTCATGGGCGTTCCTTCCACCATTTCCAACTTGACCGAGTCATGTTTGGTGAACTGATTAGTCATGGGATTCTGATGTGAAAACATCTCTTCAAGGTGTTCCATGATTTCAACAGCGGATACAATGTCTCCATGAACGTGCCTCAAATCCTCAGACAGAGATGTCAAGATGATGCACTTCATGTGTTCATTGTCACGCTTCCAATCATAAACTGCCTTTTTCCCATTGCTTGACTCATCATCAGGCTTGCTGGGTATATTAACGTAAATAACCCAATTGTGTTTTCGTGCAGTAAGGACAAATTTTAAAATTACATTTCCAATCGATATAATTCTCTCCAAAAAGTTTATTAACTTTAAGTATATTAAACAATGGACTAAAAGGTTGCGACATGATGAACTGAGAATAAAATATACATTCATATCAATATCTTGAAAAATACGAAATTATCACATAATTCGATCACATTAATTATATTGAAACCTCAAAACAATATAATCATGCATCAGCCAATATCTCGAAACAATTTAAATGCGCCACGAGGGGTGGTCTATACATTTAAATACATTCAAGCGGATCACAAACTTAAAAGTTACAAATCCTTAATTCAAAATTAATAGTTGGCTCCCACTTTGACCACATAGAAATTGACAGGGACTCAGAGGGGAGTAAGTTAATATCAATTTCCTATGCCTAAGTAATAACCATAATTAAATACAGGATTATTATTTCGCTTTGAGCAAGCCACTCGGGGTGAGGGTCAATACCGCCACTAGTAATAATCCACAATCATCCTTTTGGAATTTATTCATGTGAAATCCGTTCTTTTGGCCGATCCGAGCGGGAAATGTATTCCAAAAGAACTTCACAAATAAATAAATTATGGAGGCCAAATTAATCCAATTTTAATATCCGGAATAAAATTGCGATTAAATAAACATACTTAGTAATTTTCGAAAGTAAGGTTTTTCTTGGACAATTAAATTCATGCAAACACATATTAACAAATAATAATAATTGCACGAAATAAAACATCCATCAAAACAAAATTAAACACATTGGAGCACTCAAATCCAATTGTCACGGTTTAATTTCTTCACGTCTTGATGCGAAAAATCGTCCTTGTTGCTTTTCGATGTTCGTCTCGACACGCTCCCACTCGAACAGCAACACTCCATAAAAAACAGCATCGTTTGGGGTTCGGGACGACGTTTAAAGTCACAAGGAAAAAAAACACGAACCGAAAAATTCCACGGCCCGAAATACGGCGCGCGTCGGCCCACGAAGTGGGCCCGCGTACCTCTCGACCAGAAGCGCCGAAGCGCTGCAGGAGGCACGCCGAGGCGCTGTGCGGAGGCGCCCCGAGGCACTGCATGGAGGCACGCCGAGGCGCTGCACGGAGCGCCCCGAGGCGCCGCAGGCCGTGCTGGAGGCGCGCGCGGCGCCGGCCTCCCGTCGCGCGCGGGTCGTGTGCCGTGCACCCCGTGCGCCGGTTTTCGCCGTTCGTCCTTGTTTTCTTCACCCCTTGCATGATTTTACGTCTATACACGCGCCACGCTTGTATGCGTCGTCCGGGTACGCCATTTTTAATTCTCCGTTCTTCGTCACGATCCGGTTACAATTTATTTTACAAAAAAAATAAATACTAGATCTAGACTAGTCTATTACAATGATCGAATAAAAATAAAAATAACTAATCTACTCGTGGATTTTCTCACGAGAAAAACGAATTGGAACGAATCGAATTAAAAACAATTAATTCACACACATGAAATTAACAACATTAAAACCATGACAATTGGATACCTGCAAAAAAGATCTAGCAATTCTACTATCCAATTTCAATTTAATGTTCAACAATTTACATTCCAATTTAAAGATCAGAGCCCGAAACCGTGGCTCTGATACCAGTTGTTGGGAAAATAGGGGTGCCCGGAATCTATTTGGGATGAAATTTAAATACGAATTTAAATACAATTATTACTAGCATGAATTAATCCTAATTAATTCAAATAATAATTCCAACAACGAATTTTCATCATGCATGTTGAATTAATTTCACATATTAACTATGGCGGAATAAACAAGTAAATATGTGATTAACGTACCTCTTGTAGAATTGGCCTTTGGATAAACGGGACAATTACGATCTCGCTCTATCGACCCAAAAACCTTCTCAAGTATTTCCCTTTCACCTCACTTGATCACCGGTGGGAGATGCTTTCAAGTAATTTAATAAACTAAGGAAAAAGAAAAATATCTATGCTCTTGATTTTTCCCACACATGGAATTATGTACTTGGGGATGAAATAATCATCCCCTATTTATAGAGGGGAAGTGGCCGAAATTTTGTGTCAAATATTGGCTTTGGAGAAATCTTTTCCTAGACTCTAAGAAATCTTGAATATATCCCATATATTCTTTTCTCCAAAATAAAATATTCCACAAAAATCTCACACTCCTAAATAAATACTCACTCTGATTCAAAATAAGTGTCGTTCTAGAGATTTTAGGACAAATTAAGAATTATAAATTTTGACATATATACCCCACCTAAATCTCTAAAATATCTATTATATTTTGATAATATCTAACAGATCTGTTATATTTTAATATAAGCCTAAAATATCTCTTATATTTTGAATTTGAATTCGGGGTAAATCGGGAAAACACGTGAAAAAATAATTAAAACGACACTTATTTTGAAACAAATTGTAACCTCTAAAACGACACTTATTTTGAATCGGAGGGAGTAGTAATTTTCGAAAATTCATAGGAGAAGAATCCAAGATTTGGATCTTCTTGAATATATGAGATAATCTTGTATTCCAAGAATACTTATCTTCCATAATATCTTTTCAAGAAAATCAACAAAATCTTTTCTTTCCTTGTGATGCTATTTTCGAAAATTCAATGAAAAAATCAGCAAGATATTATCTTTTTTATTTTAATCACCTTATCATTATTGGGCTACTTAATGGGCTACTTGAGGGGCCTTTAAGGAGAATTAAGATTGGACCTCCTAATGGACTTCTGAATTTCAATATTGAGCCCCAATATAATTCAGCCCATTAATATTAATTATTACCACTAATAAATTAATATTGCACTATCCATCTTAATCCATATTACGATAATATGGGCTCCCGGATATTATTTCTCGCGCTTAAGATTATCAAGTCCATTAATTAATCAAGCTTCTGAATAACTCTAAATTAATTAATATATTTCACCTTGGAGTAAAGACAGCTCAACATTATTATTATTATTCGTACCGAAGAAACTGATTCTTCACTTGCAAGATTTGGTACAATAAAACTTCTGAGCCCACCAAGGGGACTAATCACACGAGCCGTACTCGTACGCGTTTCTCCGTATCAAATCTTAGCAACCGTCGTATGATTAATATTACTGCCCAAGACACAAAGTTCGAAGTCACAATGATTCTCACCCAACATGAATCAAAGCAGTAACCATTAAGTACACACGGTCCTATTTAAGTGACGAAGATTAAGAAATCAACAACCACTGAGGTCTAATTCTTCACCTTTCAGAACAGAAGAATTTATCCTCGCTGTAGGTCCTCTTCAACACATACTAAATGTGCTAGTGCAATCTCTTAGTCAAGACAGACCAATCTGAGCCTTACACATCGACCTTTCACGGCGGATTGTTCAATTCCACCTAGGTCGTGAAAATGTACGTTTAGTTACAAGTAAACTGTTAATGTTGTCTTCCGTGATCAGGTATCACCACATTAACTACAATGTAACATGTACTATATATTGAACGGTTTGCAATAGAAATTCAACATTCAATCATAACTAAAGCAAATGCGATTAAAGAATTATTCTCATAAACAAGTGTTTGATACATGAGTTATACAAAGTAAAAGCATACTTTCACGTATAACTCCAACAGAGAAGAGGTTGCGATTTAGTCTATCCAATCAAATCATTTGGACCCAAGTCACAGGTGCTACTGACGTATTTACCATGCATTTAACAACATAAAGCAAATCCTATAAATACACACTAACAATGAAGTCATGAATATAGACATATATTCTAAACGTATTGAAAGAAATGAAAAAATGTAAAAAAAGTATAAAAATAATTAGATGGTGAAGAAGAACATTACAAACCCACCTGCAAATTTCATGTAGAAATTCTCCAAGAGTGAAAATGGACGACAACTATGAGAGGCTAATCTGCACTATTCATTATATGTATAAAGAATAATAATTTAATTTAAAAAAAAAAATACCAGAAAAAATATGTAATACATGATAAAATCAAAATATTATTTGATATTTTCTCTGTTACAGTTTAGATTATTCCCAACTATATAGGAAAATAGTTTTATTGTCTAAAACTATTCATTTCCAAACACCCCTTATTTATACCTCACTGTTCTAATTTATTTAATAATATCATTTAGCAATTAATGAATTAAACTCCCTTCAATAAAGTAGAACCCACTAATATACCTCCAACTTTACACCTTTTAATATTAATGAACTAACTCTTTCTTAAAAATGAATAAACTTTTATGTATCATTATCACATAGGTGATGGACATATAGGTTTAAAGGTTACTCCCTCCGTCCCTATTTTATTTTTTCGTTTAACTTTACATGAAGTTTAATGTGATGGTTGAATTGTAGTATTTAAATGAATAAATGAGCTTTTTGTGAGGTAAGATTTAAAAAGGTGAATGCATTTAATTCTATTTTGAAAAATGTGAAATTAAAATTGGGATAAACATTTTTTACAAATGAGAAAATAAAATTGGGACAAAAGGAGTAATACTTAAATACTAAAAAACTTATCAGCCGATAATTTAAAGTCCTAATTTTATGGGTTGAAACATCAAACATACTTTAAATAAATTTCAACCATAATATCACTTTGACCTGTATTAAAATTTCAATTCATAATTGACGTATAAAACCTTGATCTGCATTAAAATAATTAAACCATATATGTGATATTATCAAACATTCATTAAATGATAATTATACATTTAATACCAGATTCCAAAATACAAATATAAAGGTGGCCTATAATTAGCCTTAAATGTTTGTTCCTACAATCAAGCCATAAAATTAGATTATTTGGTGGAAGACTTTATGCTAAGATTATGAAACAACATAGTCAAATAATATGAAAAAACTTATGCAATTAGTTGGATATCATTAATATGTAGAATACTATTCCTTTTTTTTTTTAACTAAATACTTCTAAACTACCTAATTTACTCCCTTGTATCTCCTCAATTAGGATTATGATTGAAAATGAAAGCAAATTTATAGAAGACGTCAAATTAATTAAATGGTCTAAATTAAAATACGTAAGGTGAAAACTCTTAATACTGAATTAATGAAAATTGAGAGATTTTGAAATAGAACATTTTGACTTTGTCACGTCATCTTTCTAATATTTATTTTTATATGATATTAAAAAAGATATAACTAATTAGTGACTTTAAAAGTTATGGGATAAAACTCAACATGCATAATATAGAGTACCACTATTCAAACCCCAAAATTCTCTAAATCTACCCCACCTACTAAACATACTCCATTAAAATTTAAAAAATCAACATATATTACTAAACATACCCACTTCATTCCTATAATATCCTTCATCCATTAACATTCCCACAATTCCATTAAATCCACATCACTTACTAAAAATTCTCACCATTCCATATTCTCAATAAAATCATTCATTTTTTTACTTTTTAATTTTTTTCATATTCTTTGGTTTTAATAAAATAAATTATATTAAAAATGAAATACATATTGAAAAAAATATATAATAATTAACTAAATCTTCTAAATAAGTATTTATCAAAATAAATATCTTAAAGAATATCAAAAAATAAAATAAATATAAAGACAATTTTAATAATAAATTAAATTGTATAATATATTTAAATAAAAAAATTAAAAGTAAATTTGACAATTATTTTAAAATAATTCAGAAAATAAAATAATTTTAAAAAAATTAGTTAATTTTTTTAAAATCATTTAAACCTAAATAAAATTTGACAAAAATTAAATAATAAAATGAAAATTAAATAATTAAAAAATCAATTAAAATGAAAATTTGAAAAATAAAATAACTACATAAATATAAGAAAAATATCTAAATTTAAACAAATTAAATTTTAAAAAACAATAACAAAATAAAAAATATTCAGAAAGGAAAAGACAAAAGATAAATAAAATCAGAAAAATATTTTATAAATGTTAATTAAATTATCATAAATAATTAAACTAAAAAATTAATTAAAATTTTATTTTTATTTAGCTTCAGTTGAATTTTTAAGATTTTTTAAAATAATTTTCTTAATTTAGTTATTTTTAAAGATTTAGTTGATCTTTTTAACTATTTTTTAGTTTATTTTAAAAAAAAAAATTGGATTTTTTTAATTAAATTATTTTGAAGATTTAGTTGATTTATTTTCTTTTGTTTTTCAAAATTTTAAGGATTTTTTAATTTTATTTAATTTGATTATTTAAATATTTAATACATTTTTAAACATATTTTTAGATTTTTTTCGGGTTTAAAAAAATTTAAGAAAAAAAAGATCAATTAAAAGTTAAAATATTAATTTTGAAATTACATGGCTTGAAGGACTAAAGTGAAAATCAACATAAATTTAGAGTATAATTAATTCTATATATATATATAAGGATAATTTAGTCATTTTATTTATTTTTATTTTTTTCTTTAAAATTATGGGGTTTGTTTAGAGGATTTTGGGGTTTGAGTAGTGGGACTCTTCCTAATATCATGTATGATAAAAAAAATAACGTAGTCAATACATTTAAATTCGGTCCTTTAACTTTTTTTTATAATCCCTAACAAAAGTAATAGGATCAAGATCCAACGTGTACAACATTCCCACTTAATGATTACAAAATTAAGGGAAAAATAATTAATCAAACTTAAGGGAGGAATTAAATATCATATTATCAACACAAAATAAAGCATTAAATGCTAATAAATCAAAGTCATCACGTTCAATATTAAGGGAAAAATAATTAATTAAACTTGTAATTAGCTGCATAATTAAAGGAACACACACCTTGATGTATAACTAATTTACCATGTTATAGAAAATGGAGAGAAATTCTCCAGTAAATTAGCATCTAATTATTATTCACCAATCTATTATTCTGAAGTCTCTATAGATAATTTGGGTATCTAATGAATGCAAGAATGCCATAGCTCCAATCATGATCTTAAGCCTCTTAATCCACGACAGTGGCTCAATAGACGAATTCCCTAGTCAAGCATAACTCAAGAAATTCAGTATCGAGATCACACTGCTTTAGGATATGCCTTTCTCTAGCATGAATAACATACAATAAAGTTTGTACCTACGTTGCAATTTAGTTCCTTACCTTGAAAAAATAGGTTCTCTAAGTTGTCTAATTGCATTAATTCATAGACGTGAAGTAGTTTTTCTATCTTAAAAGTCCACTAAATGATTCATTCAAAATATAATTGATAGTTTCACAGATTCAGGCAAGAATCTTGCTAAACAATTTATATACGAAGTTTAAAATTTATAAAAACTGAATACATCTCCCAATATTTATCGTCGATTACAGAATGAACCACTCGAACAGTAAAAAGAAAATACATCAATCCATATAATGTGACGATCTAATCGAAACAGCAGCTAAAAACGATGATGTACAATTCATCCCAAAATGATCCGGATGACAATAAGAAAATAAACGACCTTAAACACAAACAAAAACAATAGACCATAATCGACAGTCCTGCAAAACAAAAAAAATACAAAAAACAAAGAATTAGAAAAATTAAAAAGAAGGTCTGAACAATGAGAAGAGAGAACAATTAGTGCGATCATCAGAAAAATTACATTACGATGCGAAAAAATCTGAGAAAAAAAGGATCAGAAAATTAAATACTAACGCTTAATATAGAGACGATCATCAATTAAAGTGGCTCAATTGAGATTATGCGCATATACACACAACCTTGAAGCATATACAAAGGCAATGAGATAATCGAAGATGAAATTCTGGGGACAATTGCCAAGAAACACGACAACAGAGAATGATGGAAGTGGATGGCTGGTGAATGTGAAGAGAAATGACCACATTTATAGAAAAAATATAAGAAAATGAACGATCAAGATGAGTAGTTCACAAAACAATGGTCAAGATCGAAAAGAAAGATTTGAGTGAATGAGAGGGCATGGTTTTTGAAATGGAGAAGAACCAAATATGACACATGTGCAAATAATGTCGGTCTATATTAAAGTACGGATTGTTCGTGAGCGCTTCCCACCGGCGGACGAATAAGGAGAAAGGGAATACTTGAGAAGGGTTTTACGGTTGATAGGATGAGTACTCTTTTCCCGTAGATCTCGGTTGGACGTCGCTTCGAGAGGTACGTTTTACGTAAAATTCTTAGTTTTTCCGCCGTAGGTGTTTGTATTCATATGCATGTAAATTTGTTGTTGGCATAGTTATTATATGAATTAATTTAGGATTAATTCATGCTAGTAATAATTAAATTTAAATTCGTATTTAAATTTCATCCCGAATAGATTCGGGCACCCCTAATTCCCCAACATACTACCTTCGTCTCAATTTTGTTTACCCATTTGACTTTTGTTGACTTTAATGTGAGACTTAATTTGTAGTATTTAAATGGATAAATTTTTTTTTTATGACTGCATATTATTCAATTTAAGTGCATGAAACAAAATAAAGATGTTTTCTACGTAATTATTAGTGGAATGAGGTGTAATTTAGATGTGTTTGAAGGAGGTAAATAATGAAATGAGTAAATAAAATTAGGACGGGGGAGTATATATTTGGGTGCTTAAGCAGATGTCGGCTATTGTCTTAATTAAATGTTGATAGTTAGTGTTCTTTAATGTAGATAATGTGTTCGATGAAATGTCCAAATTAAAAAAAAATATACTATAATTGCACATAATGTATTTAAGTGATGATGATGATGATGATGATGATATACAAGGACAAAAATATCGGTATCAATGGAAATATCGGTACCTTAAATTTATGGATATATCGATGGAAATATCGAATATCGATATCGGTAAAAAATAGAAAATTGACTGAAATTTCACTAAAATGATGGAAATTTAACATAAAACTTTAGATAATATTATTACTAACTTTAATATATTAATTTATCTTAAAATCTCAACAAAATGAATTGCTTATGACAACATATCAATAAAAAAATACATAAATAGTGTAAATCGATACAACAACTGTTCATAATTATTTAATACTCCCTTCGTCTCATATTTGTTTGCTACATTGCCAAAAAGGTCCTTCCCATACTTGTTTGCTACATTCAATTTTGGCAAAAAAGTAACAATATACTTTTTAATATTATATTCTCCATACACTAATAACAAAAAACATCCACTTTATCACTTTAAATACTAATAAATAATTCTTTTCTTACAACGCGCGCATACAGTAACCTAGTAAATGAGTTTGGGACGGAGGGAGTACTAGATAACTAATACCAAAATGATGTCCTATGAGATTCAAATGTAAAAGAAGATATGTCATCTTGGTCTAAACAATAATGGTACAAACTCATCAAATTAGAGAAATTCTGGACATAGTTCTGGACATGTCAATAATATGTTGTTCTATCTTGTCTAACAGTTTGGCCATGGACTGGATAGTTTGGACTTACCTAATCACTAAATTGTTGAGACGTGATTGGACATCCATATGGATTTTGAGGGTGAGAGTGTTCAAAATTATTCTGCATGCTCCAATAAAATTGTGAACTCCCACGTGTATTATGACCATAAAATTCTTGATCACTACTATCAGTGTCCATGCTCATCGAGTCAAGACTGTCATCAGTGATTCTATGTCTGTACTTGAACTCCCATCTTGGTTCCAAGCACGTCTTCGTATGTACTCCTTACCAATGACACTTATCCCTATACCTCCTGCCCTAGATCCATGATCTTCATCTTGAGTTGCATGTGTGAATCCAGTCTCACATGTAAATGGGCTCAAAGACATTTGACTTGAGAAATCATTTTCCTTGTCTCCACCATTTCCACCATCACTACTTCCATTGTTTTCTCTCCATCATTTGTCGAGGTATATCTGGTATCAACTGAGTCTGAACCACTAGCAGTACCAACTTCTCGTTATAATACTGCATTCACATCAATTCCATATTCATGAGCCGTATGATTAGGCGTGAAATTGTCATGATTCGTCACTCGAAATGCCCTAATTCTGGCCGATTTTGTCGAGTATTTGGAGTCAATTGAGCATTATTTCTATACATTGATGAATTTGTCTCTTTAATGCTCGTAGGTGAATCGAGGGAGAAGAATGGAGTTCGTAGGACTTTGAATCGACTCAAACGGATGCCCGGATGAGAAGATATCGAAGGAATACGATTGATGTTAGTGTTGAAGGAGAAAAGTACTAGTTGAAGAAATATTGGGAGCATTCGAGTGAACCACTCGAGCACTAGCCCAAAACATACAGAAAATTTCAAGCGCTCCGCTCGAGCGTGTTGCTCGAGCGCCCCAATTATACAGAAGATTTTCACCGCTCGAGCGCCTGTGTCATTCGAGCTCCATGCTCGAGCGCGACCGCTCGAGCGGGTCTGCTCGAGCACCTTCATGTTTGGCATTTTAAAAGACGTTTTTCGGCCCATGAGTTCACGATTCGGCCCGTTGCTTATATATACTCGTCTCAAGCTCGTTTTTTAGGGATACCGCACATCACTTGATAGATTTTGACTTTTAGAGTTTGTTTTTGGAGAGGAAGGAGAGAAGCAAGCTTTACGTTTACGTTTTGTTGAGGTTTTCGTACGAATTCTTAGTTTCTTTTCGTTTCTTAGTTTCTTTTCAGTAATTCGACTACGTTAAACACTTCATAATTCATTTTTATTAATTAAATTTCAGTTTATTCTTCTATTTCTTTAAACCCTAGTTTATGTTTGATCTCTTCTTCGTCTTAATTATCATGTTCATGTTCGTTACTTATTCAATTGCTATTATTTACGTAAAACCTATGTCTAGCTAAAACCCTTGCATGCTTGGGGTAGGATGAACTCGTAGAAGTAGGTTGTGGGTACGTAATTAGGGTAACTTTTGACGTTAGGTTTTAATTCTCTTGATTATTGAATTCTTAAAATTAATCTTTACTTTACTTTTGAATTCCGTTCGAAAAGTATTAGAGAGAGGACGACCGTATCACTCTTTAACAACGAGTAGACTTAACTAGAGGGTTTAGAAAGGGTTAATTCATCTACCAGTTTAGCGAAGGAGGACGGCCGCATCACCTTAGTTAACTTAGGGTCTCATTAATTAAACACAATCTATTAACTTGTTAGTGGATTAGTGAAGTCGAGTGTTAGGGTAAAGTATTAGGGTTTAGAATCTTGAGCTTTCACCTTGCATTCTTTTACTTAGGTTATTTCTTGCGCGTAACAATTATTTTGATTATGTACCTGCTCCGTTAGTACACGTAGGGATTCCTATCCTGAGCATCACAATCTCTCATTTGAAAACAACCCTTTGATTCTTAGTTTAATTTTGCCTTTTGCATTCCTAGGATAATTTTAGTCTTTTAATTAATCTTTCAAAAAATCCAAAAACATTACACTCATATTAGCTATGACGCGTAGATCTTCAGGGATCTGTTCGCATATATTCCATCTCGTGGGTTCGATATACTTGGTCATTATACTTACTCATACTACAGTGAACTCGTACGCTTGCGAGGAATCTACTAGTAGAAGTTAGTATATTCGCTTTAAGTCACCGTAGCAACTACTCTTGGATCAAGATGTTCTTCATCATCATCTAAGTGTATTGGCTGAATCCATTGAAAAAGTGGGCCTTTCTCCTCTTCGCTTGTTGCAGCAGCTATATCCACTAGATCTAAATAATCTGTCTTGGCAACCTTATCATCTCAGCTTCCATATCTCGTAGCTTTAACTTCATGTTGTAATAGCAAAATACAAGTTGTTGAAGTTTTTGATATGCAAGACGATTTCATTGCTTAGTATGTATCAGTGCGAAAGTGCTCCAATTTCTCTCATATGCTGAAGATGATGCTGTTTGTGACAAAACTCGAATGGCCAACTTCCTCAATGTGGGAGTAGAAATGCTATACATAACCCACCATTCAACTGTCAAATTTTAATAAATATGAAACATATTTATTTTATGTGTAATATATATATATATATATATTTGTTTAAAATAAAAAAAATTAATGAATAAATAACTTACCAGGTACTATTGTAGTTCGAGAAGCAACATCAGTACGATTAGCAAATCCTTTTTTTTCATTACGAAAGTATGTAAGCTTCACATACAAAATACTATGGTATATAATTAGCATCGTAGGAACCACCTCAATGTCCACCATTCGAAGAACATTATATAGCGGCTCATAAATAGCCACCACATATTGTACATGATCCCAAAATGTGATCAAGAACTTATTTTTCTAATGTTCTGCCCATGTTTGTACGACTTAGTTGGTTTTACGCTCACTCATCGCTAGTAAATAACTGTTTTAGGCTTGACTTTTTCTTCAAGTGTCTATCCAATGAGATATAGTTAGTTGCAAAATGTGTAGCCCCTGGTCGCACAATATCTCCATGGCATACCTCTCGCATCAGTGCAAGTAACCAACCATGATTATAAATGTAGTTGGTTAATTGTCTAGTCTTAGCAATTACATTTGCAATGCTTTTTCTTTTCCCAATATCTTCAAATATCAAGTCAATGCAATGTGCAACACATGGTGTCCAATACAGCTTATACTTCTGCATAAGTTTCTTTCCAGGCTTTACATAAGCCGATCCATTATCGGTCACAATTTGCACCACGTTTTCCTTTTCAGCCTCTAACACCACTTTCTTTAACAACTAAAAAATGTATTGATGATCCTTGATTTTGTTAGATGCATCAATCGACTTAAGAAAAACAACATTGCCTTACAATAAACCATGAAATTAATGATTGACAATTTCGTTGGTCTTGTCCATCCATCACGCATGATTGTGCATCCATATGTGCCCCATTTATCCTTATAGTTGTCAACGTACTCCTTCATTTCTTTTTCCTCCATATCAAGATATTTTTTTAATCTCATATGCACTTGGAGGTTGAAATCCCAGAACCACTTGTTGTGCACCAACTATCATGTTTTTGAAGTGGTGAGAGGATGCTTTGTTGGGTGGAAGATTGTCGTAAATGAAAAACTTACTCACCAGCCTACCAAGTTTTTCTTTCACGTTGCCACCATAAATCATACTTTTGATCCTCTTTTGTTTTGCACCTTGTGATTTATATAAAGATGGTTTAGGTGCACGATCGTAGTTTGATTCTCGACCACTTTTTGTTCATCAGAATTATGATGAAGAACCACCGTCATCTTTACTTGAACTGCCTCTTTTATTAGTAGCAAAACTATGTATTTGTTGTCTTTCCCACTCGCTTGCTTTAGAAGCCCTTGCAGCAGCACCATATGCTTTTCGTTCAGAATGATCAAGGTCCTCAGGAAACATCATCATATCATCACCATCATCATCATCATCATCATCATCATCATCATCATCATTATATTCTATGGGAGAGTGTAGTAAGATCTCACTTACTATGAGATACTAGGTATCTCATAATGGATGCACAAATACCTTAGAGGGTATTGGTATACCCATCCGAGAAACCGTTTGATGTAATTCCACATAATGTATCTACGGGTGTCTTGTTTAGTGGGAGCAATGTGATACTCCTCTGTCTTGAGGTCAATATGCACGACATGTGCTGAGTGATAGACTTTGACCATGACCGACGCTTGCACCCTCCAAGTGTAGATATGATATGGATTGGATTCATCACGAAGTACATGTGCGTGGTAGTTGAGCCAAGAATATGATTCATTCCTCAATGTAGATTTAAGAGAGAATACTCATCTTCTCATCATAATTGGATCTAAGATATCAGTCGATGCAAGTCGACTTGGACTTTGTGGCCAAGTGTGACGCGAGTGATCAATTAGAGATTCGAGATAATATAATCAAGTTAATTGAATAGACACTTCATCGTGTTCAAGGCTTAATCGAGTATTCGCAAATGAAAGGAAGATATCACAATAGCCTACAGTATTACAGGTAGTTGCAGATTTTCTCGCAACATAACTCGTATATTGAGAATATCTGATTTATTGTCTAGGGTTCAATTGAGACTATTAGTTTGACTAATCACTCGATATACGAGGGCCTATGGGTCACACAACAAGCAATGACAGTTCACCGATTATAGTTGTTTGATTAAGTATTATATTAGATATAATATTTAATTTATGGAGAATATAATAATAATTATATTTGGAATTAATTATTATTCTTATTTAATTAAATTGGGTTTAATTAAATATGAAATCCCAATAATAATATTTGGAATATTATTATACAAGAATAATAGATATGGTAAATATATTATTCGTAGGAACATATCTAGGGAAATATAATCCGTAGAGATTATATTTACGGCCTAGGCCAAATATCTTGCTTAGAATTAAGCCAAGTTAATCCCTAAATATGTGTCATATGAGAATTCCAAAGACATACAAAAAATATAATTTCTCCAAAAAATCTCTAGCTCGAGTTTTTCTAGCAAGTTCGTCTCGAGATTCAATACTGGCACCTCGGTGCGGATCGGTGAATAGTTAATGCATGGATACCATAGTAGAGGATTTTGCGTACGAAGCGCTGCAAAAATTCTTGTTTAAGATTTCTCGTATTTAATTATGCGATTAACTGTTCGTTGTTGGTGAATGATTTTTCCTCTGCGCATGTTTACGTGCCTCTAAAATCCAACAAGTTAATATCAATAAAAGATATCAAAATATTTATATCAATATACATAATACTAATTTTATAACGAAATATATCAATGACCACAATCACTAATATATAATGTTATATTATACCCTAGCAAAACTATCAACGACCATAATCACTAATATATAATGTTATATTATACCCTTGCAAAACTATAAATCACATAAGCACGATTAAAAAAAACACAAAAGTATTTTTAAAAATAAGAGTCATATTTCATTTCATTCTTATATCAACTATACATATAAATTATTTCTAAATAAAAGAAATAAACACCGTAAACACCAAAGTATCCATCACCTTCAACATTTTCATTTTAAAATGTATAAGTACATTTAAGTGATTACATAGTTTCAAACCATATACATGACATAAACTATAATTAATCCCAATGTAGATGTAAAAAATAATAATATTCATCTTAACACTATAATTAAAATTGAAAATGAAACCCAAATAAGATATAATAAAATTGAAAATGAAACCCACATTAATCTCATCTCTTAATACAAACTACTGTCCATTATATTTAAAGTATATTAATATATTCATATTGCAAAAGAAATTATGAATAGTCATATAACTATAAAATACAATAAGGGGTCGTTTGGTTTGAGGGATTACCTAGGATTGTCCTTATAATCTCAGGTAATCTCGTGTATGGTTTGAGGGATTGCACAGGACCATGGCCATGGATAGATTAGAACAACCATCTCGTATACAATTCAATCCAGAAAATTTGGTTCTAGTTCAAATGCAAATGAATAATAATAGCTTAGTAGTTAAATCCTCTCAAGACAATTTTTTTCCAAAGCTTTTTTGGGAGAGAAATTTATGTTCTTAAATAGAGAAGAAATAACTTTTGATAATGCTTGTAAATTTAGAAGAGGTTTGCGTACAGAGTGAAATGGAAGATGGGAAAAAGTAGAGGTGAAAGATGGTATGTATATCAGACGTGGGAACTAAGTGTACAACAATTTGAAAGATGGTACAATAATAATAAAAAATTAAAAAAGTAACATCAAGAAAAAATATAGCCTGCAAAATAGGCCTAAAAAGTGACAACTTGAGTGATGTGTATCAAACTTGGGAACTTGTTCTATGACCAACTTGAATGAGCTTTGATAAAATTGAAAAGCAATTTTTTTAAAAAAAATTCCAATACAATAAAACCTCTATATATTAATAATGTTGGGACCGGAGGATTTTATTAATTTATAGAGATATTATTATATCGATAAATTAATAATTTATTAATTTAAAGAGGTTTTAACGTATATGCACAGTTGACCTTCAAAGTTCCAAATTCTTTGAATAACTTTAAGTATACATGCATAGTTATTGATGAAAATTAAGTTAAAATACAAATGTATTAGTAGAATTCCATGAGCACAAATTTACGTGGAAGTTGGAATGGCTTGTTTAAATTTAATTGATTTTGGAAAATACAAAAATATGGTTCATTGGACTAACATTAGTGCATTGAATCATGGATAGAAGTCAGCGTTATATATTTATCCATTGGAATCTTGGTAAATCACACACAAAAATGGCCACTCATCTAAAAGGAATTCAAAAATCAACCATGACCAACCAACAACGAAAGATGTTATGTGAGTATAAGAGAGATCAACCTGGATGCACTCAGAATGATTTGGTGAAATGGGTTGAAAAATCTTTCAATTTGAAAGTTAGTCAAGCAACAATTTCGAACACTCTTAAGAGATCTGCAGAATTCCTATCATCTGACTTTAAGAAAGGTGGGTCGTCTAAGCGTCAGAAATCAGCCAAGTATCCGGACCTTGAGAAGGTTGTTTATGAGTGGTTTCTCCAACATCAAGAGCGTGTGAATATAACCGGGGAGCTAATCTTAGAGAAGGCTAATGAGGTGCTTAAGCTTTTACATCCAGAGGATCCCGCAGATCATCGCCTTTCACAAGGTTGGCTTGAGAAATTCAAATCAAGGCATGGTATCAAATCATATCGCCGTTTCGGAGAGAGTGGATCAGTCGACATGCATGATATGGAGAATAAATTGGAGTCCATTAGGGAAAAATTGATCAATTTCCAAGGAAAGATGTTTTTAATATGGATGAAACTGGTTTGTTTTACAGGTTACAGACTGATCATTCACTTGCAACAAAGCAATTTGAAGGTAGAAAACAAGATAAGGAGAGGTTGACAATTGTTATTTGTTGCAATGAAGATGGCTCTGAAAAAATTCCTCTATGGATTATTGGTAAGTATGCAAAGCCCCGTTGTTTTAAGAATGTCAATATGAATAGCTTGAACTGTCAATACCGTGCCAACAAGAGAGCTTGGATGACTGGAGTGCTTTTCGAAGAATATGTTCGTTGGCTGGATGAACAAATGCATGGAAGAAAAATTCTTTTGATAGTCGATAACTGTCCAGCTCATTCAAACAATATTCAAGGTTTACGAAACATCGAGTTATTTTTCCTACCCCCAAACATGACCTAAAAAATTCAACCACGTGATGCCGGCATAATAAGAGCCTTCAAAATGTATTACCGCAAAAGATATTACCGTAAGATTTTGGAAGGCTATGAGTTAGACATACCATCTCCAGAAAAGATCAATGTTTTAAATGCTATCAATATGACAGTGTCAGCTTGGACCGAAAATGTTCATCAAGAAGCAATAGCAAATTGCTTTCGACACTGTAAAATTCACTCGGAAAATCAAAGCGACTCAATTGCAAATGATGCAACTCATGGAGAAGACATTCGTGAGCTTGAGAATTTGATCACTGGTATGCAATATCACCACAAAATGGATGTGAATCAGTTGCTCGACTTTCCGGGTGAAAATAATCAATGTCACGAAGTTCAGAGTCTAGAAGAGATAGTGGCCAATGTCATTCATAATCCGGAAGATGATGAAGCAGAGGATGATTCAATAGCTTTGCAACCGGTCACTCTAAAAGAAGCATTGCAAGCATCAACAACTCTTCATAACTTTTTGTTGCAGTACGAGAAGACAACGCCACAACTATTGGGTGTAGTAAGGAGATTTAAAGATGAGATCAACATAGATTTGAAGTTCAAGAAAAAGCAAGTTATAGTAGATTCTTATTTTACTAAGTTGTCTTAAGAATATTCAAGTGCATTATATATATATATGGATTATTTTTAATAATTATTAATTTATAGTTTCGTCGGGACCAATATATATACACTGAGATCTCAAAAAAATTATTATCTTATAATTTTATTGATTGAGTCCCAAATTTGTACTGGTCCCAACTTGGGACCAGACAAATTATTAGTTTTAGCGAGGTTATTAATTTATCAAGTATAAATTTAACGAGGTTTTACTGTACTTCGATTCAGCGATATTTCTCCGATATTATGAAAAATTTGAATTGCAGCTCAACAAAATTGAAATCGACATTGATATATCCCGATATTTACCTATATTTTACTGATATTTTGTAAAAAAACTTGTTCCAATGAATATCCATACCGAACCCACGAAAAAACCGATATTTCCCGATTTTTTCGTTCTTGATGATATATACATATATATATGTATATATGTATAGGTTGATTTGTTTCTTCTTGACTAAGGAATTATAAATCTTGAATATATGCTAAAGCATGAATTTCTTGTGCAAAGTTAGATAATTATGTCAAAGGAAATTAAAGTGTTAAATTTATGGGCTTAATTTTTATATATAAAAAGGAGGATGTTCCTTTCCCAAATACTGCCAGGTGTCGCGTAATATGCTGCCACGTGTCACTACTAATTCTTTTTTATTATATTTAAGAATTTTATATTTTTAACCGAAAGTACAATTCAACCTTTCATCTTCTACACACTAGTTTCTTAGCCTTTTCAATCCATCCATAACTTTCACTCTTAATCTTCTGTCAATTGCAATCTTCAATGCCGATTATCACGTTTGTCCATATCATATATCGATATCAAAAGTATAATTTACATAATCCCGTTTATATACTCTCGTCTTTCGCCCTTTCCCATTATAGCCGCCGCCAATGTCTCTATATCCGACAAGTGATAATTGTATGAAACATAACTGCTATTCAAATTCTGGCCTTTTTATATAATTTTTTCTTTCGCGTTACCTCCGCTTGTTGTATGGCTCCTGCGTCACCACATACCGTCCTACGGAATCGTCGTCCACCTTTTTTTGTTGGTGCAACTGTAACACCCCGTACCCTTTTTCTTTATTAGAAACTTTATTTTATTTTCTTCCCTCGTTTCTTTTAATTTTATTATTTTATGTGTTACTGTGTGATTTAAATTTATACCCTATTATAAATTCTTAAATTCGAAGAAAGGAATCGAATCTTTCAAACGAATAAAGGACTACGAGAAATTAAATATTTAAGTTTAAATTAAGGATTTCGATTCGTATAATTTATTGATAAAAATATAAAAATATAATTCAAATACAATAAAATATTAATTGAGTTTTAAAACTGTATTAATTATCAAATCGAGATTAAACTCATGAACCAAATGATCCCTAAACCGTATCTAGTGGGAGCGAAAATATCTGGAATTGTAGGATTAATCTCTAACCACATAATATACTTTCCCTTTTTGAATTAAATTAATTTGAGAATTAACCCCACCCACATAATTATTCCTTCCCTTTAAATTAATTTATTAACTAATTAATTTTCCTTCCTAAGAGATACATACGGGTTTTCCTTCTCATTCATCACCCATTTCCTTCTCTCTCTACTCAACAAATTTCTCTCGTCTCTCCCTAAAATCGGCGAACAATGTCGCCTTCTCCCTCCGATCGCCTCTAGCCTCGAACGCCTCTTGCTCCACTGCCCTCTGTCGTAGAAACGGGAGTGCCGCTGCCCCCTCGACCTCAGCTGCAAGCGCCGCCGCGTCGCACAAAGACACCGCCTCCATCTCCGACGTCGCTCAGCCCTCATTCGACAAAACAGCGCGACGCTTCCCGCAGCCAAGCGCCGCCCCAGCACCGATCGAAGCCGTCGTCTCTCAACTCCAACATCATCGTACAGAACCGCCGCCATTCCTCGTCCTCAATCGCTAGCGCCGCCACGACGCTGCCGCTCCGCCGTCGTCCCAGCGCCGCCGTGCTCCTGACTTGGTGAGTCTCATTTTATCTCTCCCGATTCATTCACTGGTTCAATTTCTTCAATTGCAATTTCCCCCAATTTCTCAATTCTGATTTAATAAATTCCTATCCGTGTTAATCGAGGTGTCATCTCTTCGCCCTTTCCGATGAATCACGAAGTACGAATCGCTGCTGCCCATTTGATTTTAGAAGAATCAAAACGACGCCGTTAGGCTGTCCAAATAATCTTACGCACAACATAATCACTGAACGACGCCGTCAGGTTGCTCGAGTTTATCTAACGAGTCTTCGAGTTACGCCATTAGGCTGCCCGATTTCGGACTCATAAGATTGCTAGTCTTTTCTCTTTAATTTTCTTAGTGTTTGAGATAGGAGTTGAACTGTTTTAATTTCCCCTGAGACTTTGTAAAATTGAGATTATCGTTTTTGGCTTGGAAGCCAGAAAGTGATAGGCGAATTTTTTTTCTTGTTGAAATCCCTACTGTTGTGCTTGGACTAGGTGTTGGTATTGTTGAATTAAGTAGGGGAGAGCAGAGTTTGGTTAAAACCGAAAAACCGAGCCGAACCGAACCGAAATATCAATTCGGTTCGGTTATTTTGGTTTTCGGTTTGGCATTGGTTTTTAATTTTAGAAATTTTGGCTTTCGGTTTTGGTGTCGGTTATTTAGGTAAAAATACCAAAATAACCGAAACCGAAATCGAAATTAGAGGATATATATATAAGTATCTAATTTCTAACTCTAGTTACATTTACTCATTTCCAAATTTAATGTCTTCGTCTCTTCTAGTCTTCCTTTCCCATTCTCTAATTTTTTATTGTGGTTTTTTTTTATTTTTGTTGCAATCTATTAATACATATGGACTTGGGCTGTTAACAGGTTATGAGTGTAAAAATATGGTCTAATTTAAAAGTCCATTATATTTCGGTTTTTCGGTTATTAACCGAAACTGAACCGAAATTTTCAGTTTCGGTATTTTGGTTCGGTTTCGGTTAGTTTTATATATAATTTGGTTTATTTCGATTATGACTTTTCGATTCGGTTCGGTAACCGAACCGAGTCATGCTCTGTCCTAGAATTAAGTCAATTAGCATTTGAATTAGTGAATTGGTATCAATTGATGAGTTGTTGAGTAATATTGAAGTGATTGTTTAGTATTGTTGGATGGACAGTTGGTATTTTAAGTTCTTCGGTAGTATTGAATTAGCTGTTGAGTATCTTTGAATTAATGGATTAGTATGTTGTGGTTTTCTTTTGATGTAGGGATTGTTCTTGCCTTTTTTAAGGTCTCGTTGATCTCTTATTTTGGAAAAATATTAGCACGGTTAAGTTTCGAAAGTAATATCGTTCTAGACGAGTTTGGGAAAGGACCGAAAAAGACAAAGTCGTTTATATCCAAATTAGTAACAATGAAAAGAGTATTTTTGGGAAATTAATATAAGTCTTTTATTTTAAAATGTGACACTAATCAACTTTGGAAGTATTACTAAGATTAGGAAAAGAAGAAATATGTTTATATATTATTTTAATTTATAATACAAACTTCTTCATTACAAAGTTTATTAATAAGTTATTAATAAAGGAAATTTTATTTATAAAATATATATTATATTCAAGAGTTCTTTTAAAATGAAATATAGATTTTAGAAAGAATAATATTAAATTTGAGACTTTTATAATATTAATATTATTATTTAAATAAATTTCTTATTCTTTTATTATTTTCAAGAAAATATTATATGGATATACTTTTAGGTATCAAAGCCTTTAGTTATAAAAGTGTAAGATATTAAGAGATTGTTTTATAAAGATCGAAATAGTCATACAACAAGGAAATTAGTAAGTACACTCCCCCAATACACCAACCTTTTAGAAGTGGTGTATTTACCAAGATAGTATGTGTTTTTAAGTAGGTCTTTTTTCAATAGGTCTATAAGATAACGATCTCCTCGATTCTCGTAGCACGAACTCTCAAGTTTTCCTAATAATTCAAAGGTCAACATTAAATGGTTTCATACTAGGATTCAGTGTTAATCGGAATACGCACGAGGGATCCGACAATCTGTTTGTATATCACTCTGGGGACGTCTCTACAACGCAAGTTATCTTCCAAAGGAATTTCAAGACAGTTGTAACTTAGTTATAAAGTTAAAAGGTGGGTGATGATCGGTTGATCGATCTGCTAATAATAACGTTGTGCCGGTATTTTCTGAACTCGGCCAAATAAATCCAAAACAATTAATCCAACATAAATGTAACCCCTATTATATATCTGTTTGAATTATGTGATATAATTATATATGGTACATAATGTCTATTGCTTTTATAAATCGATCACCATTGTATGATTAAGTACATTATGTGAGTATGAATCGATCCAGTTGTCTATCAAGTAAATTCTCTCTACAGTTGAAGTGTCAGTTTTATAAAAGGACGAAAGTTAGTAAGTACGGAGTTGTGGACCGAGTTTTTAATCCAACCTCTAGGGAGCTGACGGGGACGCCCTCAGGCCATATCTTGTCCCCGAGCCAGCCGCCTACGTAGGTTGATTCAAACATATCTGGTCCCCGGGCCAGCCGCCTACGTTGCGCACTGGGAATAAGGTCATTGATGGTTTGCTTATCTTATTTTGACGAGTAAGGTTGTTGTGGTTGGAAGGAGTAAGGTTGCTGTGGTTGGAAGGAGTAAGTTTGTTGGAGGTGGAATGGTCGTACGAATATGGTTTGACAGTTTGTGATAATATGTGAAAATGATTTTGGGTTTTGCCCTAATGTGAACCAACTTGTGCTATTTCAATTATACTATGTGAAATGTGTTAATGCTAATCAATTATTACATAAACTGTTACTTTTGTGATATATAATAATCATGTATATATGTGAAACTAATTAAATGGAATAAACACTTTATTAATGAGTATAACTTAATACATTTTGGATTTACTAGTTCCATGACGTTGCAAATCACCCATACGTGAGAATTCAAATCTCACACCCCATTTTTACAACCCTTACAGATTATGATTTCGTGGAGCAAGGACAGTAATAGGGATGACATGGAGTTCCCCGCTTAAATAAAATGTTACTGTTAATATCATGTTTTATGTACACATTTATGTGTGTGAGATACTTATTAAAATTATTCTACTCATTTCTTCCGCTGCATAAAAACTCATCATCTCTCATTTCCGTTATATTTCCTTCAAAAATTTTATAGTTTGGACTTTTGATCACAATAATACTTCGAATTCGATATAATTAATATATTCTAGATTTGGGGCTTTACAGGTGGTATCAGAGCCCAGGTTCAAAACTTTCGGACCAAAACCCAAATCATTATTTTCATCAAACCAAAATTCTTTTTCTTTAATTAAAATTTTCTTATCATATAAATATAGATCACTAATTAAATCACTTGAGGGGAAATGTGTCTCCTATTACCGTCAGAAGCTCCTCGAAGGTATGTTCTTATTTTATTTTGTAAAAGTGCTTAAAAGTTTATGACATTGCGATGAATTGACTTTCATAACAAAACTCCAATCAAAAGATTGAGAACTCGAAACAACACCTACGAGGTGTAGAAAGAACCATGAAATGTCGTTTATATTACTATTGAAATGCAGATAATTAGTGAATGATAGTTTAACACCCCATCCCGTTTTATACCTTTTTATATTCCTAGAACCCTTATTTTATATTATTATCTTTGTTTCTTTTAATTTTGTTATTTTGTGTGCTATTGTGTAATTTATATATATACATTTTTATAAATTCCTAAATTCGAAGAAAAGAATCGAATCTTTCAAATGAATAAAGGGTTACGAGAAATTAAATATTCAAGTTTTAAATTAAGAATTTCGATTCGTATAATTTATTGATAAAAATATACGAATATAATTCAAATACGATAAAATATTAATTGAATCTTAAAACTGTATTAATTATTAAATAGGAATTAAATTCGTGAACCAGACGATCCCTAAACCGTATCTAGTGGGATAGAAAATATCTAGAATTAAATGGATGAATCTCAACCACAAGATTATTCCTTCTTTTAATTTAAATTAAATTAATTAATTAAATAGGAAAAAATCCCAGCCATATATTAATTCCTTCCTTTAAAATTAATTAATTAATAAATTAAATTCCATTAAATATCTTTCTCTTTCCTCTCAAAACGGAACCGCGTCTCTTCCCCAAATTCCCCATTTCACAAAATCAGTCTCTCTCTCTCTCTCCTTAAATCACGAAAATCGCTCTCCCTTCACTATTTTCTCTTCTCTCTCGTTGGCCGAGCACAGCCGCACCGCCGTGTCTCACCCCTCTCGGATCGGAAACATCGCGTCCTCCCTTTTCTTTTTCCGGTGACCACCGCGTCGCTCCGCCTCCAGCATAAGGCCGTTGCGCCTCTGTCTCAGCTTCGAGCGCCGCCCCTCCATCAAATCGGATGAGCTACCTCCTCCGTCGCGCTGCTCATTCCATAGCGCCACCGTTTGTCGCCTCTCCTCTCCAGCCACGACCACCGAGCACTGCGATGCCCAGCTCCGCCGTCTGTTTGATTTGGGTGAGTTTCAACTCTTGTTCCTCGATTCCTTCAATTTAACAACCCCTTTTCGATTAATTTGATTTCATTCATTCCCGTGTTTTGATCGAGACGATGTAGTCATCTCCACCCTTTTTCCGGTGAAGCCGCAAGACGAATCGTTGCTGCCCGTAATTTTGGAGAACCGAAACAACGCCGTTAGGCCATCCATTTTATTCGACAAGTCACCGAACTACGCCGTTAGGCTACCCAGTTTGGGACTCGTAAGACTGCTCGTCTTTTCTCTTTAATTTTCGTAGTAATTAAGATAGGAATTGAACTGTGTTAGTTTCCCCTGAGACTTTGTAAAATTGAGATTATTATTTTGGGTTTGGAAGCCTGCAAGTGATAGACGAAATGTTATTCTTGTTGAATTTGCTACTGTTGAGTTTGGACTAGATGTTGGATTGTTGATTTAGTCTTTCAGATTTTGGATTAGTGTTTTTGGTATCACTTAATGAGTTGTTGAGTACTGTTGAATATTTTGATTAGTTTTGTTGGATGGACTGTTGGTATTTTAAGTTAAGTATTATTGAATTAGTTGTTTGGTACTATTGGTTAAGTTGGTTGGTGTTATTGATTTGACGAATTAGTGTTGTTGGCTTAGTTGGTTAATATTAGTGAATTAAGATGTTTAGTATCTTTGGAATAATTGTCTAGTATTCTTGGTTTGGGTGTTTAGTATTATTAGTTTAGTTGGATGATTTTTTATTGAGGAGATTAATTAGTTTGGTTTGGTTTCCCTTGCTACTGTTCGAATTAGGAGTAAAGGGAAACTTTATTTTTCTTTAAATCATTGTTCTTGTTTCTTTGGGAAAGGACTGGTACTATTGGTTTTTAAAAGAGGTACTTTAGTTATTAAAATTATTATATTAGTTGAATCTAGAAAAAAGAACGAAAAAGATAAGTCAAGTTATATCCAAATTAGTAACAAATGGAAAAAAAGTATTTTTTTTTTTTTGGAAATCAATATAATCCTTTTTTTTTTTTTTAAAGTGACACTAATCAACTTTAGAAGATTGTTTTATAAAGATTGAAATAGTATTGCAACAAGGAAATTAGTTAGTACACTCCCCCAATACACTACCCTTTTAGAAGTGGTGTATTTACCAAGATAGTATGTGTTTTTAAGTAGGTCTATTTCAATAGGTCTAAAAGACAAACGACCTCCTCGATTCTCGTAATATAAACTCTCAAGTTTTCCTATTAATTCAAAGGTCAACTTTTAATCAAATGGTTTCGTATTAGGATTCAGTGCTAATCGGAATACGCACGAGGGATCCGACATTCTGTTTGTATATCACTCTCGGGACGTCACTACAACGCGAGTTATCTTCCAAAGGAATTTCAAGATAGTTGTAACTTAGCTATAAAGTTAACAGGTGGGTGATGATCGGTTGATTGATCTTCTAATAATAACGTTGTGCCGGTATTTTCTGAACTCGACTAAATCAATCTAAAATAATTAATCCAACATAAATGTAACACCTATTATATAACTATTTGAATTATGTGATATGACTATATATGATATCTAATGCCTGCTGTTTTGTAAATCGATCACTATTGTATGAGTAAGTACTTTATGTGAGCATGAATCAGTTCAGTTGTCAATCAAGTAATGTTTCTCTGTAAAGTTTGATGTGTCAGTTTTATGGAAAGTCAGTAAGTACGGAGTTGGAATCGAGTTTTTAATCCAACTTCCGGGGAGCTGTCGGGGACGCCCTCAGAATGTAGGTTGTTGATTCAAACTTATCTGGTCCTCGGGTCAGCCGCCTACGTTGCGCACTGGGAATAATGCCATTGATGGTTTGCTATTATTTTGAGGGTTGTTGTGGTTGGATGAAGTGAGTTTGATGATGATTGGAAGGAGTAAGTTTGTTGTGGTTGAAAAGAGTAAGTTAGTTGGAAGTGGAATGGTCGTACGAATATGGTTTGACATTTTGTGATAATACGTGAACATGACTTTGGGCTTTGCCTTAATGTGAACCAACTTGTGCTATTTCAATTATATAATGTGAAATATGTTAATACTGATCAATTATGACATAAACTTGTTATTGCTGTGATATATCGTAATCATGTATATCTGTGAAACTGATTAAATGGAATAAACACTTTATTAATGAGTATAACTTAATATATTTCGGATTTACCAATCCCATGACGTTGCAAATCACCCATAGGTGAGAATTCAAATCTCACGCCCCATTTTTACAACCCTTGCAGATTATGATTTCGTGGAGCAAGGACATTAATAGAGACGACACGGAGTTCCCCGCTTAAATAAAACATTACTGTTAATGCTATATTTTATGTACATATATATGTGTGTGAGATACTTATTAAAATTATTCTACTCATTTCTTCTGCTGCATAAAAACTCATCATCTCTCATTTCCGTTATATTTCCTTCAAAAATTTTATAGTTCGGACTTTTGATCACAATAATACTTCGAATCCGATATAATTAATATATTCTGGATTCGGGGCGTTATAGATAGAAATAAATATATTTTTGTAAATTTATAAACTTCATAAATGATGTTATATGATTATTTAAACTATGTGTCTTAATTGTTTAAATAATGTTTCTGCATAACTAAAATTTTGACTAGGAATTTCCTTTCCATATAAGAATCCACCTAAGATAGTTGTATCCCGATAATTAGAAGACACTTAGCTAACCTTAGAATCTGTCAGTATGTTTATGACCCAGTTCACGAGATGCGTGCAAAGGCAAGAGCCACTCCAATATCCCACGACGAGACATATTTGACAGCCATGATTCGTTTTGCCAGAAGGGTTTTTGAGTTGTTCTCCGTCCTATCACTGTAAGACTACTCGAACGAATGAGAATAGAAGACCTAGTTCAAGGGCCCCACATTCACTTGGAGACATACATAGAAAAAGTCGACGATGGGTATTTCCGTATGATAGTAGTGACCAGTCAGAGTGATCAAATCCTTTTAAACAGTTATCCTTTTGATGTAGTCACAAATACGTACAACATAGATGTGCCACCCTTTCCTGACATATAGTAGTAGTCAGATGTATGACCGTTTTACTTAGACCATAGCAGCGTATCTCTAACCTGCTCCTTTTGTCACTCGTGGTCCGTACTGAAATGAGGACACGATGCTATAACATTACTTAGAAGCCTTTTGTATTCTATGACGTAATGTAAGGAGACTGACCTCCGTAGAACTAATTTTTTTAGATATATATATATATATACTCATTATGTGCTCATTGCCTGTCAATGTGTTTTACTTGCTTTATATATATTGACTGTCACATATTTTATCTGATTGTCACTTAATGACACATCATTGGTTCCTATTATATTGTGCGAATGTGAGCACTGTACCATTGGAGCCCCGATGCATCGCGGTGAATTACGTACCACACGTGTTTCAGTGCTAGTGTTGTGTTGATTTGGTTAATCCGGTTGGCTCGAATTGGTAAAAGATTACGATTGCACTATCCACTATCACCCTGGAAAGGCAAGCGTAGTGGCAGACGCTTTGAGTAGAAAGGAAGATACGAAACTAAGCGTCGTTCCGACCACACATTTACCACTAATAGGAGAACTCTCTCGATTAAAGCTAGAATTTTCCACACAGTGTTGTGCAGATTCCATGGTTTATGCGTTCACCCTACAACCAACCTTACGAGAAAGGATCCTAGGAGCACAAAAGAACGATAAATTCTTGAGAGGAATACGTAAGCACACTGAGGAATGAACCATTCAGAGGTTCGTGTTGAGTATTGATGGAGCTTTAATGTTCAATAACAAAATCTGTGTGCCTAAGGATGAAGGAATGAGGAACGAAATCCTAAAAGAGGCACATAGCACTCCTTACACCGTTCACCCCGGAGAGACGAAGATGTACCGGGGACTGAAAGAGAACTTTTGGTGGGGGGTATGAAGAGGACGATAGCTCAATTCATCAAAATTTGTTTAACCCACCAACGGGTTAAAGCAGATCATCAACGACTCCAGGGTTGTTACATCCTCTGGAGATGCCAGAGTGGAATGGGAGAACATCACTATGAATTTTGTCACCGGATTTCCGAAAATGGTGAAGATTCACGATATCATCTGGGTTATCATAGATAGACTTACGAAGACTGCCCATTTTATCCCTTTTAGAATAACGTATATGTTGGACAAGCTTGCCCAACTATACATAGCTGAGATAGTCAGACTGCATGGTGTACCAGTCTCGACAGTGTCCGATAGAGATTCCTGTTTTACCTCCAAGTTCTGTGGAAGTCTGCAACGAGCCTTGGGGACTGAATTGAAGTTCAGCACCGCATACCACCCGCAGACTGATGGACAATCGGAAAGAACTATTCAGACGCTCGAAGACATACTGAGAGCTTGCGCTCTAATCTTGAAGGAAATTGGAAAAGCCACCTACCCTTGGTAGAGTTTGCTTATAACAACAGTTATCAGACAACAATACAAATGGCACCGTACGAAGCACTTTACGGGAAAAGGTGTAGATCACCAGTTTGTTGGGACAAAGTCGGAGTTCAAAAGATTCTCGGACCCGAACTAGTCGAAAGATCGGCTGAGATAGTCGCAAAGATTAAAGAAAGGATTAAGACGGCCCAGGACCGTCAGAAGTAATATACAGACACTCGGAGAAGAGATTTACAATTCGACATTGGCGAGAAAGTATTTCTCAGAGTTGCACCAATGAAAGGTCTAATCCGTTTTGGGAAAAGAGGTAAGCTAAAGCCGCGATACATCGGGCCATTTGACATCCTGAATAGAATCGGGGATGTGGCTTATCGCTTAGCACTACCCTCAGAGCTATCGGGAGTGCATAATGTGTTCCACATATCTACACTCAGGAAGTACATAAGCGATCCAAACCATGTTATTAGTCATATAGATTTAGGTTTAAGTAATGAATTGACCTATGAAGAAGTTCCAGTGACTATCCTGGGAAGGAAGTTGCACTTGTTAAGGAATCGAGAGATACCATTGGTCCTAGTCCAGTGGAGCCGACACGGGAAAGAAGAAGCGACTTGGGAAAGAGAAGTTTAAGTCCTAGCCAAATACCCTCAATGTTTAAGTAGTACCTAAAAGCTGAATTTCTGGGGTGAAATTCTATTAAGGGGGTGAGGATGTAACACCCCGTCCAGTTCTGTACTCTTTTTCTTTATTAGAAATCTTATTTTATTTTCTTCGCTCGTTTCTTTTAATTTTATAATTTTGTGTGTTACTGTGTGATTTAAATTTATACCCTATTATAAATTGCTAAATTCGAAGAAAGGAATCGAATCTTTCAAATGAATAAAGTACTACGAGAAATTAAATATTCAAGTTTCAATTAAGAATTTCGATCCGTATAATTTATTGATAAAAATATACAAATATAATTCAAATATAATAAAATATGAATTGAGTTTTAAAACTGTATTAATTATCAAAACGAGATTAAACTCATGAACCAAACGATCCCTAAATCGTATCTAGTAGGAACAAAAATATCTGGAATTGTAGGATTAATCCCTAACCACATAATATACTTTCCCTTTTTGAATTAAATTAATTTGAGAATTAACCCCACCCACATAATTATTCCTTCCCTTTAAATTAATGTATTAACTAATTAATTTTCCTTCCTAAGAGATACATACGGGTTTTCCTCCTCATTCATCACCCATTTCCTTCTCTCTACTCAACAAATTTCTCTCGCTTCTCTCTAAAATCGGCGAACAACGTCGCTTTCTCCCTCCGATCGCCTCCAGCCCCGAACGTCTCTTGCTCCACTGCCCTCTGTCGTAGAAACGGGAGCGTCGCTGCCCCTTCGACCTCAGCCGAGAGCGCCGCCGCATCGCACAAAGGCACCACCTCCATTTCCGACGTTGCTCAGTCCTCATCCGACAAAACAGCGTGAAGCTTCCCGCAGCCAAGCGCCGCTCCAGCACCGATCGAAGTCGTCGTCTCTCGACTACAGTAGCGTCGTGCAGAACCGCCGCCGTTCCTCGTCCTCAATCGCTAGCGCCGCCGCGACGCTGCCGCTCCGCCGTCGTCCCAGTGTCGCCGTGCTCCTGACTTGGTGAGCCTCATTTTATCTCTCCCGATTCATTCACTGGTTCAATTCCTTCAATTGGAATTTCCCCCAATTTCTCAATTCTGATTTAATAAATTCCTATCCATGTTAATCGAGGTGTCATCTCTTCGCCCTTTCCGGTGAATCACGAAGTACGAATCGCTGCTGCCCATTTGATTTTAGAAGAATCGAAACAATGCCGTTAGGCTGTCCAAATAATCTTATAAACAACCGAATCACTGAACGACGCCGTCAGACTGCTCGAGTTTATCTAACGAGTCTTCGAGCTACGCCGTTAGGCTGCCCGATTTGGGACTCGTAAGATTGTTAGTCTTTTATCTTTAATTTTCCTAGTGTTTGAGATATGAATTGAACTGTTTTAATTTCCCCTGAGACTTTGTAAGATTGAGATTATTGTTTTTGGCTTGGAAGCCAGAAAGTAATAGGCGAAATGTTTTTCTTGTTGAAATCCCTACTGTTGTGTTTGGACTAGGTGTTGGTATTGTTGAATTAAGTCAATTAGCATTTGAATTAGTGAATTGGTATCACTTGATATATGTTTATATATTATTTTAATTTATAATACAAACTTCTTCATTACAAATTTTTATTAATAAGTTATTAATAAAGGGAATTTTATTTATAAAATATATATTATATTCAAGAGTTCTTTTAAAATGAAATATAGATTTTAGAAAGAATAATATTAAATTTGAGACTTTTATAATATTAATATTATTATTTAAATAAATTTCTTATTCTTTTATTATTTTCAAGAAAATATTATATGGATATACTTTTAGGCATCAAAGCCTTTAGTTATAAAAGTGTAAGATATTAAGAGATTGTTTTATAAAGATCGAAATAGTCATACAACAAGGAAATTAGTAAGTACACTCCCCCAATACACCAACCTTTTAGAAGTGGTGTATTTACCAAGATAGTATGTGTTTTTAAGTAGGTCTTTTTTCAATAGGTCTATAAGATAACGATCTCCTCGATTCTCGTAGCACGAACCCTCAAGTTTTCCTAATAATTCAAAGGTCAACTTTTTAATTAAATGGTTTCATACTAGGATTTTCAGTGCTAATCGGAATACGCACGAGGGATCCGACATTCTGTTTGTATATCACTCTCGGGACATCTCTACAATGCGAGTTATCTTCCAAAGGAATTTCAAGAAAGTTGTAACTTAGTTATAAAGTTAAAAAGTGGGTAATGATCGGTTGATCGATCTGCTAATAATAACGTTGTGCCGATATTTTCTGAACTCGGCCAAATAAATCTAAAACAATTAATCCAACATAAATGTAACCCTTATTATATATCTTTTTGAATTATGTGATATAATTATATATGATACATAATGCCTATTGCTTTTATAAATCGATCACCATTGTATGATTAAGTACATTATGTGAGCATGAATCCATCCAATTGTCTATCAAGTAAATTCTCTCTACAGTTGAAGTGTCAGTTTTATAAAAGGACGGAAGTTAGTAAGTACAGAGTTGTGGATCGAGTTTTTAATCCAACCTCCGGGGAGCTATCAGGGACGCCCTCGGAATGTAGGTTGTTGATTCAAACATATCTGGTCCCCGGATCAGCCGCCTATGTTGTGCACTGGGAATAAGACCATTGATGGTTTGCTTATCTTACTTTGACGGTGGTTGGAAGGAGTAAGGTTGTTGTGGTTGGAAGGAGTAAAAGTTTGTTGGAGGTGGAATGGTCGTACGAATATGGTTTGGCAGTTTGTATTAATACATGAAAATGATTTTGGGTTTTGCCCTAATGTGAACCAACTTGTGCTATTTCAATTATACTATGTGAAATGTGTTAATGCTGATCAATTATTACATAAACTGTTACTTCTGTGATATATCGTAATCATGTATATATGTGAAACTGATTAAATGGAATAAATACTTTATTAATGAGTATAACTTAATATATTTCGGATTTGTCAATCCCATGACGTTGCAAATCACCCATACGTGAGAATTCAAATCCCACGCCCCATTTTTACAACCCTTGCAGATTATGATTTCGTGGAGCACGAACAGTAATAGGGAGGACACGGAGTTCCCCGCTTAAATAAAATGTTACTGTTAATACCATGTTTTATGTACATATATGTGTGTGAGATACTTATTTAAAATATTCTACTCATTTCTTCCGCTGCATAAAAACTCATCATCTCTAATTTCCGTTATATTTCCTTCAAAATTTTTATAGTTTGGACTTTTGATCACAATAATACTTCGAATCCGATATAATTAATATATTCTGGATTCGGGGCATTACAGCAACATAGATTCTTCCAAAGTTTAGGATTTTCTTTTACCCAGTACACTCTCATTTCTATTGATTTATAATTTGCTCTATTTAAAAAAAATCATTTCGAGAGATTTTTTACAGTTAGGAATGCTTATTGCGCTAATTTCATATTTTATTAAAATTTCATGCGTATTTTCATACTTTCCAATCCAAACATTCTAACGTTTGATTAAGCAGATGCATTGATTGTCAAATCCTTTATATGATTCAGAATATTCAATAAGACATGTTTTTTTATATGTTCTCAATCTTCAGTACGAAGTGTGATTTCAGTTTAACATTGAGGGGCGCTTGGTTAGCAATTATTCAATGGTAATGGGAATAAAAAATTATTTCCATCTATGCCCTCATAAGAAAAATGATATGTTAGGGAAGAAGTATTCCAATGGTGTCATCATTGCTATTGTCATGCCCCAATTTTGGAATAGAAGTTGACAACAAATGGTTGTTGGTGGAGGAATGAGGGAGTGATTGAGGAGGATGATTGTAGGAAGAGAATAGGGTAATCAAAATGGAGTAGTGATTACCTTATTTAGGAGGAGAGGTAATGATTTTGTTCTCATGAACCATGCTAATTACACTAATTTTCAACCTCATTCCCATTACCATTGAAGAATTATTAACCAAGCGCCCCCTGAGTTTATGCAGGGGCGGATCCAGGATTTAGTAATGGGGTGGATTGAAAAATAAATGCTTCGACATACTAAGATTTATAAAGGAAAAATTGCACTTTTAGTTCTATAGATATATTCTAAAAACACATTTGATTTCATGTTTCAAAAGTAGCCATTTTGTTTGCAAAATTAGTCCTAATCGTTAAATACTTAACAAGTTAATTGCACTTTTAGTCCCAAGAGAATGAATCCATTTTAAAATAGTCTTTTTTTCCGGCACTTATAGTCCCATAGTTTTTTTTTTTACTTTTGGTCTCTAGAGTATATGATAAATCACATATTTGGTCCTAAGAGAATAAAATAAACTGCAGTCTTGGTCCCAACAGAATAAGACAAATTTGAATTTTTGGTCCTGAAAATTAACGGATGGGACCAAAACTGCAGAAAAAAAAATATATATCACTATTGCACATAGGTACCAAAAGTATTTTGCACTCATTCTCTTGGGAGCAAGATTGCAATTTTCCCAATATTTAACATATTTGGTCCCAAAATTACAAAATGGTCCCAAAACTGGTTGTGACCATTTTCGCATAAAAAATAATCATTTTTGAACATTGGGACCAAAAGTATTTTAAGAACATTCCTATGGGACTAAAAGTGTAATTTTTTCAATTTATAAATAACAAAATATATATAGATGTTACGAGACTTCAAAACATAAAATTCATTACTAATTAAAAATAAAATATACTTCAACCTATATTTCTTGTAACTAATTGGCAATCTACTAATTAAATTACTACTCTCTCCCTTTCACAACACATTGTCGAAATTTTTGGACACATAATTTAGGAAAAAGAGTAGGTCTATTGTGCAATTTTGCATGGTGCAATTTCACACAAATAAGAAAGGATTCTATGAATTCGCGGGTCAACATTGTGATTCGGGTCAGCATAATAAAATTTGTGGGTCAAACGGATCTTCCCAAAAAAATCGCGCAAAAGCAAACAGAAAAATTCGCTCTCAGGTTTGTGTTACTTTAAGGGCAAGTGAGTGTTACTGTACGAGTACGTATGTGATAAAAAGACAATATGATTAAGTAATTCATGTGTTACTACATGAACAAATGAGTGTTACTACAAGAACTAATCGGTGCTACGATATGAGCTAGTAACACATTTTTGCTCATGCAATAACATAATTTTCAGCAGTATGAAAAATGGGCGATCGTTTGACCCGCAAATTTTGGATTTTTCTATTTAAAGCAGTAACACACATTTTTTCATGTGTTACTACATGAACAAATGAGTGTTACTACAAGAACTAATTAGTGTTACAATATGAGCTAGTAACACACTTTTGCTCATGTAGTAACACTCATTTGTTCACACGGTAACACAATTTTCAGCAATATGAAAAATGGGCGATCGTTTGACCCGCCTTTGACCCGCGAATTTTGGAATTTTCTATTTAAAACAGTAACACACTTTTGCTTATGCAGTAACACTCGTTTGTTCATACAGTAACACAATTTTCAGCAGTATAAAAAATGGACGACCCATTTGACCCGCTAATTTTGATTTAATTTATATAGAAAGCAACCGGGTAGGGTTTGGGCATATTGCACGGGTCAGATTTTGTGCAATATTGCATATTAGATTTTGTCATAATGAGTGAGTGTAGAGAGATTATTTTCTAAATTAGTTGGATTAAGAGTATGTGTGGATCAGCGAGGCAGTTGTGAAGGTGGAGTTTATTAAATTACGGAGTAGATATAAATTAAATTATTAAACCCAAATAATATAAATTGAATGACTTAATACTTTTAATTGAATTACTTGTAACCCCAAATTCGTCAAGTTATCAAATACTAATTACTGCAATTAAGTTCGATTAATAACCTCAAATTAACGATCTACTTAATATAATTATATTGTTATCCATACTTTAATATAGAAGAAGCAACCTTTGCACATGTGGCACTTTTGCTTTTGCTACATTTTCTAATCCTTTCACTCTCCTTTGTTCAAGTTTGAAGTTTTGATCTCGACCGCTGGTTTTTATTTGAGCGATATCATCCGTTTGTTTTGGATCATTTCTCCTAAAAAATCTCCCATCTTTGCTTCACATGTTTCCTCACACTTTTTAGGTCAATTGTGCTCTGGTATTTTGTCTTTTGACCCGGCAGGTTGTTCTTATTTTATAATTTTTGGAGATTTTATGCCATTCTGGATTTACATTTGGAAGGTGGTTTCCCGTCGTTGTAATGTGTATTTTTGGCGTGCATTGATGTGGATTTTTGGCGATGAAGGAGTTGTTCATGGTTTTGTAATTTTCTTTGTAGATTAGCCTTTTTTTTTGTTATAGTGGATTACTAGATATCAACTGTTGTAATCTTTTATCGTGTACGGTTCAATTTAATCTTGATATTAAATGTATTGGGGAAATGTCCTCCTTGACTAATTCTTTTAATTCCAGCGTTCTATTCCTTCAGCATTGTTGTACTGTGTTGATTATTTTTCTCTAATTCTTATAAGATTATCCCTCACTAATTCTTTTAAGATCATACGTTGTCTTTGTTCATAACTGAAGATGTAACTAATACTAATAAATCGTGCGTTCTATTCCTTTGGCATTGTTGTACTGTGCTGTGAAAATCATGTTGGGATATGTTTAGTTTTGATGATTTTCCAAAACCACATGTAATAGGTTTGAAAGCAGTCAGGATAGTATCTTTAGTTTCAGGTAAAACTAGGTTATTTCTCAGTAGAATAGGCTGTCAGTTGAGAAGAACTCAGTTGAGGAAGCACTCAGTTGAGGGGGAACTCATCGAGGGGGAACTCAGCAACACAGCCTGAGAAAATCAAGATGACATCAAAAGAAGAACTGACTGAAGCCATGACAGAGACCTGAACCTGAAGAGAAGCCTGAAGGATGTCCCACTGAGTATAAACCTGGCTGATCTAAGCTAAGTTAGTGGACTACTCAGTGAAGAGCATGATCAGGAGGATCAGTGTTGTACCAAGTAGGTCCTGAATGAGTCAGGCTACTATGGTCAGGGAAGTTTGTCATTCAGCCTTATGACAAACTTCTTGGAAAGATCTTAGAGAGTCTTCTGAAGGAAAACTACACTGAAGACAGTCATGTCCACTGAAGATCATCAAGTCAGTGAAGGATGAAGCTACCTAAAGTCAGTGGGTCTTGGTCAACCCACTAAGTCAAAGATCCGTTGGATCCCGCCCAGGTGGACTAATCAGCACAAGGCAGCAAATCTGACACTGACAAGGCCGCATTCCAAGAAAAGTAGGTGTACCCTACTGATAGTCTGGATTCAAATGTGATTCCCTCCAACGGTAACATTTGAATCCACACTATAAATACAAGCTCATAGTTGTGTTTTAAGTGGGATAGAGAGGAGGAGAAATCTACACTTACGAGTTGTGTGGGTGTGAGAGTCTGTGCAGTTTAAAGGAAGTCATAAGGGAGCACACCTCACATCCAGGGCACTGACCTTTAGGGTCTTCACATATATATTTTGAGTGTCTAGCTTGTATCTTGAGCTTATCATATACATCCATAACTTAGAGAGGTTTTCCCAACCTTAGCATCGAAGCTAAAACGTTGTAAAGGAAAACCTCACCTAGTTGGAGAGAACCAAACCAAACTAAACCCTTTCCAGAAGAGTGTTAGGTATTTCAGTAAGGGCAGGAGAGGCAGCCCAGGTAGTTGCGTAAGTCCAGTGTAGTCGTGCACCTTGGCACGTTAAAAATAAGAATCCCAGTTAGTGGATTTCCTGTTAAATCAGGTCGTGGACGTAGGAGCTTGAGTCTCCGAACCACGTTAAACTGAGCGTTTTACCTGAATTCCCATTTGTCCTAAAAAAGTCAATAAAAAATAGGACCAACAATTGGTATCAGAGCGAGTTGTTCACATGACCACTGATCCAGTTTTGTTAAGAAAAATGGTCAACCGAACAGATCTTAAACGTTTTAAACTATGGGAATTTCTGCATTTTTCAAACTATTACTTGTGTTCTGACATCATTCATGTAATAGAAAATCTTTTTGTTAGAAGTTTTGGAATCATCAAAAAGGGGGAAATTGTTAGGATATGTTTAGTTTTGATGATTTTCCAAAACCACATGTAATAGGTTTGAAAGCAGTCAGGATAGTATCTTTAGTTTCAGGTAAAACTAGGTTATTTCTCAGTAGAATAGGCTGTCAGTTGAGAAGAACTCAGTTGAGGAAGCACTCAGTTGAGGGGGAACTCAACATCACAGCCTGAGGAAATCAAGATAACATCACAAGAAGAACTGACTGAAGCCATGACAGAGACCTGAACCTGAAGAGAAGCCTGAAGGATGTCCCACTGAATGTAAACCTGACTGATCTAAGCTAAGTCAGTGGACTACTCAGTGAAGAGCACGATCAGGAGGATCAGTGCTGTACCAAGTAGGCCCTGAAGGAGTCAGGCTACTGTGGTCAGGGAAGTATGCATTCAGCCTTATGACAAACTTCTTGGAAAGATCTTAGAGAGTCTTCTGAAGGACAACTACACTGAAGACAGTCATGTCCACTGAAGATCATCAAGTCAGTGAATGATGAAGCTACCTAAATTCAGTGGGTCTTGGTCAACCCACTGAGTCAAAGATCCGTTGGATCCTGCCCACGTGGACCAATCAGCACAAGGCAACAAATCTGACACTGACAAGGCCACATTCCAAGAAAAGTAGGTGTACCCTACTGATAGTCTGGATTCAAATGTGATTCCCTCCAACGGTAACATTTGAATCCACACTATAAATACAAGCTCATAGATGCATTTTAATTGGGATAGAGAGGAGGAGAAATCTACTTACGAGCTGTGTGGGTGTGAGAGTCTGTGCAGTTTAAAGGGAGTCATAAGGGAGCACACCTCACATCCAGGGTACTGACCTTTAGGGTCTTCACATATATATTTTGAGTGTCCAGCTTGTATCTTGAGCTTATCATATACATCCATAGCTTAGAGAGGTTTTCCCAACCTTAGCATCGAGGCTAAAACATTGTAAGGGAAAACCTCACCTAGTTGGAGAGAACCAAACCAAACTAAACCCTTTCCAGAAGAGTGGTAGGTGTTTCGGTAAGGGGAGGAGAGGCAACCCAGGTAGTGGCGTGAGTCCAATGTAGTCGTGCACCTTGGCACGTTAAAAATAAGAATCTCAGTTAGTGGATTTTCTGTTAAATCAGGCCGTGGACGTAGGAGCTTGAGTCTCCGAACCACGTTAAACTGAGCGTTTTACCTAAATTTCCATTTGTCCTGAAAAAGTCATTAAAAAACGGGACCAACAAATCATTTTATCTAATTGTTTTAAGATTGTCCCTCACTAATTCTTATAATATCGTGCGTTATCTTCGTTCGGAATTTAAATTGTAACTAATACTAACCTTAAAGAGCAAAACTTTATTGCGATTTTTAGCTGGTGCGGTGTGTGTTTATAGTGTGGTAGACTGTGTTGCATAGTTACCGGGGGGTGCGGGAGGGGAGGGGGGGGGGGGGTAAGATACGGGTGCGGGGATTCTATATTTTGAAAATTTTAGGGTGCGATTCGGCAAGTATACGTTTATTTATTAATATTTTATTATATATAATACCTGTAAAATATGTAAAAATAATAATTCAAATATCATCATCAATTCAAATATATAAGTCATAATTAGAAATTTAATCAATCTAAAATAAGACACGTTGTCTATTTAAGTCATTACAAAACAAAGTTCAAATGAAATTCAAAAAACACATAACACAATCATGTCTAAATATCTAATCAAATCGGATCATTGTTTGGTTCATCACCAAATAAAATAGACTCCAACTCAGGTTCATCAAGTGATAAGTTTGCAACTCCGAGAATTCCCACATCATTCAAAGCATCAAATGCATCCCCAGCCACATCCCATATCTTGGATTCCCCCTTCATATATTTGGGAGCTTTTCTTGATAGCAAGCGAAGATTGCTATGTACATAGACCAAATCCTCAGCACGTTTTGGAGTTATTTGATTTCTCTTTGTAGAGTGGATAAATGAATAAGTACTCCAATTCCTTTCACAACAAGAGGATGAAGAAACTTGACCAAGTAATCTCATAGCAATAGGTCGAAGATGTGGGGCTCCTATACCATAAGCTACCCACCATTTCAGTGGATCCAACTTCAATCTATCACGTATAGAATCTTCGTCAGCAAACTCTTCAAAGCATCCACAAAAATTGGCAAACTCCAATATCACTTTTGTCCGTGTTTCCTCGTCAGGAAAAAGACGCTTAATGCAGATTTTTCTCATTTTGGAGACCTCGGGATCTTGATCTGGCGATGTAACATGAGGATGCTCACTTTTCCAGTCCTCTGTTGTGCACATGTGAATAATTAGAATATTAGTTGTGTTTAAAATATATAAAATCAAACATATAATATAAGAGATGAATACCTTGGATTCAACGAATGAGCTAAACAATGCAAAATAGTGTTACTTTTACTCCATCTGTCTTCCAACACTTTGTGTACAACATTCCAAAAGCTAGACTATTCAACATCACGCTTCATCTCATGCTCAAAGATAACCTTTTTAACTTCAAATATCATGGTATCCCACATCTCATAGACCAAGTGAAGACAAGGCTTATCCGTATCACAACTTCTCAACATAGAATACATTGGCTCAGTAAAACGTAAAATGTAATCAACTAAATCCCACCAACCATCATCCAACAACTTCTCTTTCAAAATTCTAGCCTTCTCAGTGTTATCCTCACGGTACATAGACCATCGTTCACTAATCGCCATGGACTGTAGTTGACATTTCACAGTTCTAAACCTTTTCAACATAATAACCATCGAAGCAAAACGAGTTTCAGCAACCAAAAGCAATTTCAGTTTGGAAAACTCAGTGAACATAGCAAGTCTCATGGAATGATTCATAAAGAAGTTACGAATCATAACAGCGCTAGCAACAATCTCACTAATCCATTGACATTCCACATATGTGATCTCATTTGACTCTGTTTTTTTTTTTTTTTTTTTTTTGCAGCACAAATATTTTTCAAAGCAAGATTCAAAGTATGCACAACACAAGTAGTCCAAAATACATTCGAATATGCTTGTTCAACTAACATTCCTGCAGCTTTACAAACTGGGGCGTTATCAGTAACAACTTGAACAACATTAGAAACTCCAATCTCAGAGATGACATCCTTAATTAAAGTGGAGATGAAAAACTTGTCCTTATACTCACCTTGGCAATTCACCGATCGAATAAATATTGGCCTACCCTCGTTTATAGCCATAAAGTTAATTAAGGCCTTCTTTGAGGGTCCGTCCAACCATCACACACAATGCTCACACCTTTGTCCTCCATGTGTTTTTAGTAGGTTCAAGCAAATTCTGAATATTTGACCCCTCATTTTGCAACAATTTTGTTCTTAAAGCATTATATCCCGAAGGTGTAAAACCTGAAACATTGCTATTTGCAGCTAAACTAAAAGACTTTATGTAGTGTGGATTTTTTGCAAGGTTAAAAGGAAGTCCAGCGGAGTAAAACATCCTTGCAATCTCACCATCTAATAGCTCTCGAGTTTGTGCATTAAATGCTTTTCCTAAAGGGCTGTCAACAATCTTTCTCTTTTTATGAGGATCATCATGGCTTTCGAACCTAAACGAAGATGGATGTGTTTCGTTCATGGTTACAGAATAAGAACCAGACTGAGTACTACCAAGAAATGAGCTAGGCAAATGTATATCTTTTGTTTTAGCATCTCTTATGCTAACTGCCCTATTTTCAATTGTTGTCATATCTAGTACATCGGAAACGGTGACTTTTTGGCATACAGCTATTTCGGTCCCTGATTTTTTCAACAAATGATTCCTCAACCTTGAATAAGACCCGGTATACACAATATTGCAATAAGAACACTTAAACTTTATATTTCCAACCCCTTTAACAACTTTTTTTGCTTTGTTATGTATTTCCACAAAGGCCAATTCTCATTAACATCATTCTCTTGGTCACTTGTATCATCATCAACATGAATATAATTTGAAGATGCCATTTAGAGAACTTCCCTAAAAAAATTAGAAAATCTTAAAAAACTATTACTGTAAAATTTATCAACATAGTTGAGTTAAATAAATTTCAAGTTCCATTATTTCATATTCATAATTAATATATATACTCATGCTTATTAAACCTCTTATTGAGAAAGTGAAAGAAAAAAGGTAAGTAATAGAAGCGACTCAATTTCACAATAATACAAATGTATCCACAATAGCACAAATTCACCATATAAGTGACAAATCAAGTAAAACGAGTCATTAATCATCAAACAAAGATATTAATTAAAAACCCTAGAAAATATCCCCAAATCAATTGGAAGGAAATCTTACCTGTAGCAGCTGTGGGGATTTCACCTTAGTGATGAAGTCGAAGGCCGCGTCAGTTTCGTTAGCCTCAAAGTCAATCGTCGGCGGTCGAATGCCGCTCCTCACGAACGATTCTTTTTTTTTTAAATAAGCTTTCTGCCTTCTGTTTCTTTTCCTTTTTAACGACCTGGAGGTAAAGAAAAGGTAATAATTTATTTTAGTTTTAAATTTATTAAAGAAAAGGTAATAGTTTAGTTTAGTTTTAAATTTATTCACGATCTAGGTTTTTTATTTTTATAATTAAAATCTAGTTTAAAAAATTTCAAAAAAGCCCCAAATTTTTAAAATTTAAAATTTTGTCCCCGCCGTATCCTAATTTTGGTCAAACATATCCGATTCTTGGTCAAAACATATCCAATTCGCGTATCCTCTTTTTTTCAAATATTTTAGGGATTCGCCACGTGGCGTATCCCGTGCGAATCCCACACGAATCTTACCCGCACCCGCACCCCAGACGAATTCGATTCTGCATACTTGTTTTTTTTAAGAATCTGTGCATTACAGGCGGTGGATGTGTTTGGCATTTTGGTCAATCTTATTAGTATTTATTCACAATTCGTGGTCCCTGCATTTGGTTGTGATTGCTTCGGTTGATGATATGCTTTTTAGTATATGTGGCAGTATATTTTAAAAAAAAATTAGGCATGGTGTTGAGATGAATGTGTTATTGTATTTTTGATTGGTTGGTGGTGTCTGTGTTATTTGTTTTGAAGATTTGTGAGGTATGTTAAAAAAAAATTAGGCGTGATGTTCGACTCTTTGATTCCATAATAGCATTACTGTGAATAATGATTATTTACTATTTTGAGTTTTAGCATGTGGCGCACGATTATGTTATGTAGTTTTAGAGTACATTGTTCCAGTCTGTGACTAATGGTCCATGGTATTTGTGTTTGACATTATTAAGGTGTTTTGCCGTCCGAGTTATGATTCGGCTATTTGATGTTAGGATGCATAATATCAGGCATGATGTGTTTTGATTCTATAATAGGATTATTATGAATATTAATGTACATGATGGTGGTGTTTGTTGATATTGGAGTGTGTTTTAATAAAATTAATGCATTAAATTTGATTGCTTATTGTTTGGCTTGCCATACGAATTAAGGTGTGGCATCCGTCTTATTGTTAGAGTTGTCATGATATTAGTCATTACTATGAATGTTAGAGTCCATGATATTGGTGTTTGTCAATATTATGTGTGTTGATACATTATAGTGTCTTACCATGCAATTTATTGTGTGGGATTGATTATTGGATTATCATTAATATTAGATGTACGTGATGGTGCTTCACCATAATGTCTAATTAAGTATGATTGTTGGATTTAATTACACGTATGCATATGCCCATGACAAACTATGACTATATATATGTGTGTGTGTTTATATTGTTCTTTGTAATTACCTAGGTGATTTTAAGTTGTTTATATTTGGGTGGTTGAGATGACTCCGTTGTTGCTTTTGAGTCTTTGTGATCTATGTACTTTAGCGATCTATGTTAGGGTTTTCCATACATGGGTTGACGAGGGGAGGGGTAGCATGATTATTTTGATGATTGACGATCAGGTGTTTGTTTTTTTTTTCCCCGCAATATATCTATATATACATACATAATTTTTTTTCTATCTGGCTTTGTGTTTTTGTGGTGACGTCTTGCATGTTTTTTCAACAGGGAACTAAGATACATGGATTTGTTCCATGGAATTTGGTCTCCAGGTTCAAATTTTTTTTCGTGGATACTGGTGAATATTTTATTAAAAACTTTGTGGTAGTTGGCAATATTGAACGTATTAGATATACCAAAAATATTTTCAACCTCGAATTCATTGAGTCAACGAGTATTGATCTATGTTCTAATACCGCTATTCTTCGTTCATCCTTTGACTTTATTGGTTTTAAGCACATTTTGGAACAACCTGCAGCTGATGATTCAATATTGCGTGGTATTCTTCTGTTCTTTTTTTCTTTAGTGGATTTTATTTGTAATTTTAACGTGTGATATTAATGGATTACGTGTTTTTTTTTCCAATGTTTATCAGATATCAGGGCACATTTCACTTATATTGGTCCTGTACGCTCTATAAATTTAACTCGGTCTGGAGTGTACAAGTTTGTGTGGTTGGAGTTGCAGGATGATTTGTAATTTTATTAAAAAAAATTCCTCCTTTTTTTGGTATTCACGTGTTGTTTTTGTAAATTAAATGGGTTTTTTTTAGTGGGGACGTGATGTCGTATGTTTTGACTAATATTTGGTGCGACCAGTTTGTTGATGTCGTTGTGACATGGACTTCTCCGCCGTTGAATATTATCTTCCAGAGTGCAACAATTCTTTAGTTGGGCGGAGGTGTTTATGAATTATTTATACTAATTTAAAAAATCTACATTTTTTATTTTTTATTTATTTCTAACGATCATTTATAGTTTTGTTGGGATATGTTTTAGTTTTGATGATTTTCCAAAACAACATGTAATAGGTTTGAAAGCAGTCAGGATTGTATCTCTAGTTTCAGGCCAGGCTAGGTTAGCTCTCAATAGAATAGGCTGTCAGTTGAGGGAACACTCAGTTGAGGGGGAACTCAGCGAGGGGGAACTCAGCAACACAGCCTGAGGATATCACGATGACATCAAGAAGAACAGACTGAAGCCAAGTCAGTGACCTGAACCTGAAGATAAGCCTGAAGGATGTCCCACCGAGTACAAACCTGGCTGATCTAAGCTAAGTCAGGTGGACCACTCAGTGAAGAGCATGATCAAGAGGATCAGTGCTGTACCAAGTAGGCCCTGAAGGAGTCAGGCTACTGTGGTCAGGGAAGTTTGTCATTCAGCCTTATGACAAACTTCTTGGAGTGATCTTCAAACAGTCTCTGAAGGATAACTACACTGATGACGTTCAGTCCACTGAAGATCATCAGTCAGTGAAGGATGAAGCTACCTAAAGTCAGTGGGCCCTGGTCAACCCACTGAGTCAAAGATCCGTTGGATCCTGCCCACGTGGACCAATCCGCACAAGGCAGCAAATCTAACACTGACAAGGCCGCATTCCAAGAAAAGTGGTTGAAACCATTAATTGTATGGATTCAAATGTAATTTCCTCCAACAGTTACATTTGAATCCACACTATAAATACAAGCTCATAGCTGCGTTTTGAGTGTGTGTGAAGTAAGAAAAATCAACACCTACGAGCTGTGAAGGTGTGAGTGTTTAGTGCATTACATTGGGAGTTATAAGGAGGAACGATTCACATCTTGTACACTGAACTTTAGAGTTCATAGATATACACAAATGAGTGTTCAGCTTGTAACTCATAGCTTAGAGAGGTTTTCCTAATCTTAGCTTTAGGCTAACACATTGTAAAGGAAAACCTCACCTAGTTGGAGAAACCAAACTGAAACCAAAACCCTCTAGTTAGGTTTGTTGGTTGAAGTTAGTTGTGAGGAGAGGCAGCCCAGGGAGTGGCGTGAGTCCAGTGTTTGGTGCACCTTGGCACGTTAAAAATAAGAATCCCAATTAGTGGATTTCCTGTTAAATCAGGCCGTGGATGTAAGAGCTTGAGTGTCTGAACCACGTTAAACTGAGCGTTCTTATCTTTTAAAGTATTTACCAAAGTGTTGTGAAAATCTGCTCACTGAGAGCATTGTTAAAAGAAAACTTTGGTTAACCATTCAGGTCAGGGAGAATCCTTCTCACTGACCAGTTCAGGCAACGCACTCGAGAGTTCAGCATCTCGAGTCACTGTGTTGCTTAGAGCATGAGTTTTCAAGTCTTCACTGACTTGGTAACTCAGCCTCTAAGCAGCGCAGTGACTTGAAGTGTAATCTCTCGAGTCACTGCGTTATTCAGAGCATGAGCCTCCAAGTTCTCACTGACTTGGTAGCTTAGCCTCTGAGTAAAGCAGTGACTTGAGTTTCCATCACTCTTGCTGAACTCCCTGAGGAAAAGATTTTAAAAAAACTTTTGCTCCTGAATTACCATTTTAGCCCTTCGAAAATGGGACCATCAATTGGTATCAGAGCGGGTGTTTCATATGACCACTGATCCAGTTTTGTTAAGAAAAAATGGTCAACCGAACAGATCTTAAATATTTTAAACTATGGGAATTTCTGCATATTTCAAACTATTACTTGTGTTCTGACATTATTCTTGTAATAGAAAATCATTTGGTTAGAAGTTTTGGAATCATCAAAAAGGGAGAAATTGTTGGGATATGTTTTAGTTTTGATGATTTTCCAAAATACCATGTAATAGGTTTGAAAGCAGTCAGGATTGTATCTCTAGTTTCAGGTCAGGCTAGGTTAACTCTCAGTAGAATAGGCTATCAGTTGAGGGAACACTCAGTTGAGGGGGAACTCAGCGAGGGGGAACTCAGCAACACAGCCTGAGGATATCAAGATGACATCAAGAAGAACAGACTGAAGCCAAGTCAGTGACCTGACCCTGAAGAGAAGCCTGAAGGATGTCCCACCGAGTACAAACCTGGATGATCTAAGCTAAGCCAGGTGGACCACTCAGTGAAGAGCATGATCAAGAGGATCAGTGCTGTACCAAGTAGGCCTTGAAGGAGTCAGGCTACTGTGGTCAGGGAAGTTTGTCATTCAGCCTTATGACAAACTTCTTGGAGTGATCTTCAAACAGTCTCTGAAGGACAACTACACCGAAGACATTCAGTCCACTGAAGATCATCAGTCAGTGAAGGATGAAGCTACCTAAAGTCAGTGGGCCCTGGCAACCCACTGAGTCAAAGATCCGTTGGATCCTGCCCACGTGGACCAATCAGTACAAGGCAGCAAATCTGACACTAACAAGGCAGCATTCCAAGAAAAGTGGTTGAAACCATTAATTGTATGGATTCAAATGTAATTTCCTCCAACGGTTATATTTGAATCCACACTATAAATACAAGCTCATAGCTGCGTTTTGAGTGTGTGTGAAGTAAGAAAAATCAACACCTACGAGCTGTGAAGGTGTGAGTGTTTAGTGCATTACATTGGGAGTTATAAGGAGGCACGATTCACATCTTGCACACTGAACTTTAGAGTTCATAGATATACACAAATGAGTGTTCAGCTTGTAACTCATAGCTTAGAGAGGTTTTCCTAATCTTAGCTTTAGGCTAACACATTGTAAAGGAAAACCTCACCTAGTTGGAGAAACCAAACTGAAACCAAAACCCTCTAGTTAGGTTTGTTGGTTGAAGTTAGTTGTGAGGAGAGGCAGCCCAGGGAGTGGCGTGAGTCCAGTGCTTGGTGCACCTTGGCACGTTAAAAACAAGAATCCCAGTTAGTGGATTTCCTGTTAAATCAGGCCGTGGATGTAAGAGCTTGAGTCTCTGAACCACGTTAAACTGAGCGTTCTTATCTTTTAAAGTATTTACCAAAGTGTTGTGAAAATCTGCTCACTGAGAGCATTGTTAAAAGAAAACTTTGGTTAAGCATTTAGGTCAGGGAGAATCCTTCTCACTGACCAGTTCAGGCAACGCACTCAAGAGTTCAGCATCTCGAGTACTGTGTTGCTTAGAGCATGAGTTTTCAAGTCTTCACTGACTTGGTAACTCAGCCTCTAAGCAGCGCAGTGACTTAAAGTGTAATATCTCGAGTCACTGCGTTATTCAGAGCATGAGCCTCCAAGTTCTCACTGACTTGGTAGCTCATCCTCTGAGTAAAGCAATGACTTGAGTTTCCATCACTCTTGCTGAACTCCCTAAGGAAAAAAATTTTAAAAAAATTTTGCTCCCGAATTCCCATTTTAGCCCTTCCAAAATAGGACCATCAAGTTTCATTTTAATTCTTTTTCTTGCAGTGAAAATTATAGGCATTGTTGGTGGTGCAATCAATTTAGTAGTGATGTTGGGATGGACGTATTGGATCCATTTAGTTTAAGTGGAGTTGAATTCTGAAGTTTATCTTTTATTGATGATTTTAGTCCTTCGTCGTGTATGGTATATTGTGATTTTATATTTATTTGATGTATAAATAAAGTTAAATAAGAGTAATTAATTAGAAGGCCATCTATATCATTTGCATATTGTCATATGGCATTTGCGGTACTTCTTGTTGGAGTGTTTGTGTACGATGTAACGATTTAGTTGATTGATAAATGTGTGTGTGGTATTGGTTACTTGGTACAAATCGATTAAAAATTATATGAATCAGAATTAAATTGTATTGTGTTGTGCATTCTTTTTGTAGTGTTGGGTATGTAAAATATGCACTTGAATTCTAATTTTTTATGAGAGTATTGTAAAATATGTGTACGTGTACTCTCTTGAAATTACGTGTAGATTAGTTAAACTAACTATTCGTTTTATAAGAATTATCTCTCCCGCAAAACTCGTAAAAAATATTCAAGTGCATCCTATTTTTAAAAACTGTGTTCTACCCAGTGTCTAGGAATTTATTTTGTTGTCAAGTATCGGCCACTACTTTAGGCGCGCACAAATTTGTCGCACATTTTGGTTGCAGGTTTTCAATTTTTGTCCCGTGTGTATTCTAAATCTTCGTCCCGTATCTTAGAGACCACACGATCATTTTTTGCGGACATATTATTTTGTACTTACAATATTTTTTTTCGTGTATGTGTTTATATTTTTTTCCTTGGACCCTTATTACAGGTTATTTTTAAATTTGTACAAATTATATTATAAACTTTGAAAATGTAAAAGGATTCCGATTTCCTTTTTTTATTTTAAGAAACATATGGTCCGAAAACTGTGCATATTGATTACACATATCCTTTCCAAATATTGATTCAATAACTTTAGTACCTATAATGATAATTAATTTTGTTTTCCTATATTATCATGATTCCTCTGCTTTACATGATTAAGTCGAATATTTTAATTTAGGGAAACTCTATACTAATGTGTGCCTATCTATCAGAGGTTTGCGTGTTTGGTAGCAAATTCAGAAAAAGTGATCATAAAAAAATCTCAAAAAAAATCTCTGGGGAATATAGTCAAATCGGGTCTGACTTAAAATTTTAAAATCATATCAATAGATACATATCAATCTTCTACAACCCAAATCCTCTCCTTTTTCTTGCCACACTGCTTCGACCAAGAGAAACGAGGTATTGCTTTCATGGAATTTTTTTATGAGATTCAGCATGTTCTAATCGTTGTTATTTCGCCAGTTTTATTCTTTTAATATTATATATATATATATATATATAATGAAATTTTTATTCATGTGCGCTTCTGTTCCGCAATCGACCCTGTTGATACAGTAATTATTCGAATCAAATTGTAAATTAACTTTGAGTTGTCGATATATTGTTTCTTAAATTGCATGTCATAGTAGAATAATATTGATGATATATTGATTTTAATCGGTATTTTTCTCCGTCTGCTTCATATGAAATCTTTGTTTGTTGGATGGATACTCAGTTAAACTATAATAAGAGAGGTTTGAGTTAAATAGATAGGTTGAAGGATAGGTTCTACTACATTGATGTTGGTGTTTTTTTTTATCTAGAGTACATGGAATTTCCAGAATCAGAGTTTTTGGAGGAGTTTTTTTGGATAAAATGGTAAGTTTAGTTTTCATAATTTAATTTAAACTTTAGGTAATTTTATGCAAGATTCGATGATATATAAATGATATCTATATTTGTATGTGGGAATTTTTAGTGCTAAAAATACAATGTATATTTTGGGTTACCAATGAATAATATTTTGTATTTTTCCAGATTATAATCATTACTTATGGAATAGGCATTGAAACTATTGATATTGTTGTTCTGTAGTCTATCCCAGATAATTTTATAAAATGTTATGAGTGGCTGTTCAATGATTACCGTTTCATGAATATTATGGATAATTCTGGGAAGGAGTGGTGTGTAAATGTTGGCTGGAAATATGGTAGGTGTCTCTGTTTCTGTGGGGATAAGTGGGAGGATCTCCTGCAGTATTTCAATGTCAAGATTCGTGATATGCTTTTCTTTGCCCCACTTCCATTGTGCAAAACACTCTACGTAAAGAAGTTCGATGGTGATGGGACATTTCACCAAGTTGGCGCAATACCACAACATACTCTTTTCACACGTAATTATGGTAAATATAATTTATATTTTATAACTTAATGTTGGGTAATTGGAAATTTTTAAAGTATTATGCAATAATTTATTTTATTATTTATTAACAATTTAAGATATGTGCTATTTTTTATTGTTGTGTGTTTAACATATAGGGTGGTTGATATTGAATACGTTACAGAATTTATTGTGGATTTCAAGGATTCGTTGGTAAGTGATTGATTATGATTAATAGATATATTTGGATGACCAAAAAATACAAACGGTAATATTGTCTATTTCATTGCCCAGACTGTACCTGGAAATTTAGCGTGGCTCTTTGAAATAAAATTCCCATCAACCTGCATGATAAAAACCCAACTGGTAGAACGGTTAATTCAAGATGCTATATATTGGATGGAAAGTACGAAATAACATGTGACTGAGAAAAATTCCTGGATAGAATACGTGTTTCAGATATCGCATGCATAACAGTTTTGTATAATTATGAGGAAACATTGTGTGTCACTCCGTATTACAAAGGCCATTGTTCGGTCTTTCTGCCGGTTGGAAATATGGAGAATGGTATGTATATAGTATGTTTAATGGAGATCAATTGTTGCTTTGTTTAATTATTTAATAAGAATTAGCTAATTATATTATATATTTTTCATTTATGTAGATGAGCATTCAATATCATTTGAAGAGCATAACAAATTCACCGTATCCAAATTGAACCCACCTCCATCGATTACTCGTTTTGAGGTAAAGTATTATATTTACGTTTTAAAGATGATTGTGAATAGATTGTTATCATATTTTATAATTGACCTTATAAACTTTGTCCATTTAAAGTGATTAGTTCATTTATCTATTATTTTTTCCATCCTTTATATAGCTGCATACAATACCGGAGGGATACAAGATTCGTACCAAATGTGGTTCGGTCGAGTGGAAGAAACAATTAGTATGTGGCTTATGTAGTGTTAAAGAGAGTAGATTGGATACAATTTTTTTTCCTAACAATCTTCTTAATATATTTTTATAATTATTTGTTTATTTTTTTGTTAAATATAGAAATTACCAATGTCGGCTACTGTACTCTTCGGTTCAGAAAAGAATGATTACACTAAGGAGCACCTTCAAAGGTGATATATTTACAGTTAAGTATGAATGTCGGTGTATTACCGAAGGTTCTAAACCGACGATGGTTCATTTGGAAAAATTATGGAATGACATTGTGGCAAATTTAAGGATCAAGCGTAATGATGTTATATGGTTCAGTCATGATGGGAAGTATTTTACAATTAGTGTTCCACGTCTTATTCGCTAAGATTTTGTTCCTGTTTATTTGTCTCCTTTCTTACATGAAGTTTTACCCCGCGTATGATCCTTAATAACATATCTAGAATACTTGGATTATGATGGACTACTATGGTTATTTTGTTATTCAGCTTTATATATTGTAATGACACTTTGTTTTTTAATGTTGATGTCCTTTTCGTGTGTTTGACATTTTTATATAAGTGTTTCATACATGAATACTTTGGTATTAGTATAATGATTAGAACCCCAGTTATACCTTTATATAGTTTTAATGACCAATGTTGTTTTGTTCCAAACAATTAAAAGAGTTGTACATATAGTGTCATAAGAACGGCTACTACAATCTACAATTATTTAATAAATCAAGTTTGTTGATCAAAGGATGCTCATACTCCATTACTATGTAGCACAAATTCTAGGTGTTTTTGGTACAAATTTTGGTCCGTTGCCGCAAAATTAAAAGATTGTTATAATACAAATTTCGTTGATCTTTTATGATCTTTTATAATACCATCTTCATTCACGGGAGGTCCAAAATATATGATGCAGAATTTTCAGGATGCAAGGGCAATCTGCAAGTACTTCTCTTATCCAAATTTGTTCATCACAATTACATGCAATGCGAAATAGTTGGAGATATCGATATTTTTATCAACCAGGTGTCTAGATACACCCGATAGACCTAACATTTTATGCCGATTGTTTAAGATGGAACTAGATAAGATTGTGACTGATTTCAAGGATTTGCCGATATTTGGCCAGATAGATGCAAGTAAGCTTTATTGTAATTTTATACATGATATATAAGTCTGGGGATTATTTTATTGTATTAGATATCTACTTTGCTGTAACTATATGTATTGATTTTCCTTGGTACTGATCGTCTACACTGTGGAATTTCAGAAGAGGGAACTACCGCATGCTCATATTCTTTTATTTTTGAGCCGTGATAATAAGATCCCGAATCATGAAGATGAGATCGTATAATATCTGCAGAGATACCTGACGTTAATGAGGGTCCTCATTTGCATAATTTAGTTGGTGAGTATATGATGCACGGGCCACACAGTTTTGCCAGACCAAGTTCACCTTGCATGACTGGAAAACATTGTTTAAAGCATTTCCCCAAGAAGTACATTGATAATACTTCAGTTGATCAGGATGGATATCCTCTGTACAGGAGAAGAAATTTCGGGAGGACTATAACTAAGAGTAATGTTGAGCTAGACAACGACTATGTTGTACCGTATAGTCTAATTTTGTTGAAGAGGTACGAAGGACACATCAATGTCGAGTGGTGCAATAGGCACAAGTCCATCAAGTACCTATTCAAGTATATTAACAAAGGACCTGATAGGGTTACTGTTACTGTGAATAAGGATGGAAAGTCTGATGATGAGAAGGATGAGGTTGAGAACTTTATCAACTGCAGGTACATATCACCTTGTGAGGCAGTCTGGAGAACACTCCAATATGATATACATCATAGATTTCCACCAGTTGTGAGGTTGAATTATCATCTTCCTAATGAGCAGAGTGTAGTTTTTGACGATGAGGATTACATTGATGACGTACTTTAAAGGCCAACTGCTTACAAATCCAAGTTTATGGCGTGGATGGAATGAAACAAAATTGATGACGATGCAAAGGATCTAATTTACATGGAATTTCCATCTAAATACGTATGAGATATGAAATATATGCTTGGGTGGATAAAAGCAATAGCAAGTCTGCTATAGGAAGATTGTACAATTATATGCCAAATGCAGGTGAACTTTATTACCTGGGTATTTTATTGCCACATAGCAGAGGTTCAGAGTCACATGAACAGATCAGGACCATTGATGGTGTTACATATCCCACCTTCAAGGATGCTTGTTATTCCCTTGGTTTGTTGGATGATGATAAAGAATACATTGATGGAATTATTGAGTCGAGTTTCTGGGCATCTAAACATTATGTCAGAAACTTATTTTCAATCCTTCTGTTGTCTTCATCTATAAGTAGCCTTGAAATTATTTTTGAAAAGACATTAGATTGTCTATCGGATGATATCCAATCAAAACATCGAAGATTATTGAATCTCCTAGGTAATCTTTTTAAAAAATATTTTGTATATTTCTATGAATGTTTTTTCTAATTTCTCATAATATTAATAATTTTTGTTGTTTGCAGATTTAATTTTGACAAGTGTAGAGCTGAGGGACTATACATTGGTGGAAATTGACAAGCTATTACAGTGCACTTTATCTAGATACCCAACAATGCCTTTACCTGATCAACAATTAATATCTACTAGTATTAACAAGTTGATACGAGACGAGATGCATTATGATCACGATCAATTGAGGGACGAGTATATGTAATTGAGTGGATTACTCACTGGAGAACAATATGGTGTTTTTAAGAAGGTACTGGATGCTATTTTCAATGATATTGGAGGAATCTATTTCTTATACGGTTTTGGGGGTACTGGTAAGACTTTTATTTGGAAGACCCTTTCTGCAGCTATACGTTGTGAGGGTCATATTGTACTAAATGTAGCATCCAGTGGAATTGCAGCACTTTTGCTTCCAGGCGGTCGCACTGCACACTCTAGATTTGTCATTCCAATCAATATTGATGAATCATCTACCTGTAATGTGAGTCCTGGATCAGAGCTGTCGCAGTTATTGATAGAGGGTAAACTATTTATTTTGTATGAAACACCTATGATGAATAAGTACTGTTTTGAGGCATTGGATTGTACATTGCGCGAATTGTTATAAATACTGACGGTTCTGTTAATGATACGCCATTTGGTGGGAAGACCATTGTTTTTGGTGGGGACTTTAGACTAATACTGCCAGTTTTACCAAAAGGAAGTAGAGAGCATGTTGTTAATGTTGCGGTTAATTCATCTTTTTATGGGAATATTGCAAGGTAAGGTGCAGTGGAATAACTGTATATTTATATTTTTTATTTTAATTGATGTCTGCTGTATTATTGATATTTTATTTTATTTAATGTTAGGTTCTTAGACTGACTAGGAATATGCGTCTGGAGAATGGTGGTCAGGGTGTCAATTCCAGCGATGATGTTGCCGAGTTTTCCTAATGGATTCTTAAAGTAGGTGATGGTAGACTGGGCGATGGGAGTGATGGTTTTTCAGAGATTGAAATCCCTATTGAAAATTTGATTTATGATCAAATTGATCCTGTCCTAGCTCTTATTGGAAGTATTTATCCATCTATTGAACATAATCTTCAAACGGATAAATATTTTGAAGATAGGGCAATACTTGCACCAACTCGTAGGGATGTTGATTATATTAACGAGAAGATCCTTTCGATGATTCCAGAAGATACTAAACTGTATTTGAGTTCTGATAGTGTGTACAAAGCAGAGTTGCGGTTGGGTGGCGACGGAGAACGTATTTCAATTGATTTTCTGAACTCTCTATGGTGTTCTGGTATGCCAAGTCATCCGTTTAATTCTTAAGGAAGGTGTTCCTATCGTTCTTCTTAGGAACATTGATAAGAAATCAGGTTTATGTAATGGCACCAGATTAGTCGTTGTTAAGTTGGGAAATCACATAATTGAGGCTGAAATTATATCTGGTAGAAATATAGGGAAAAAGGTTCTAATACCCAAAATGACGTTGAGTAATTCAAACATTACTATGCCAGTAAATTTTACGAGATTAAAATTTCTCATATCATTGTATTTTGCGATTACTATCAACAAAAGTCAGGGTCAGTCTCTTTCCAGTGTTGGTTTGTATTTTCCTAAACCTGTTTTCACATGGTCAATTGTATGTTGCAGTGTCACGAGTAAAGAAGAGATCTGGTCTGAAGATTTTATGCCTAGATTCGGAAGAAAAACTATCAAAATACACAACTAATGTTGTTTATCGTGAAGTTTTTCGAAATTTGTAGGATACTCTTTTCATGTTTATTTTTTATATTAATTTGTAAGTAATATCACATTTATCAATAAATTGTACATGATCTTGCTTTTGTGTGATATTTAAATTGTTGAATATAATTTTTTTTCTTTTTTTCTGAAACAATATATTTAAAATTAAAAAAAATATCTGTATAACCTACGTCCTCAATTATTTATTAAATTTTGCTGCCACATTTGTATATCATATTCAAATTTAATATTTCTAAATATAAATTTAAAAAATAAAAATAGGTGCCTTTTTTTTCCTTTTTAGACACCATATATGTCGAAAGTTCTTCAAATTGATTGGGCATATCCTTTCCAATTCAGTTGACGAGAATATATTAATTTAGTTTACTAAATAAATTGATAATCATGGGTCTTTCCTATAATATTATGATTCACCCAATTTACATAGTTAGATATAATTTTTTTTATTTTAAGTAAATATTGTAGTATCCTTTGCTAAATATTAATACTATGCGTGTGTAGGTAACATATATGATAAAGAGATCATAACAAAATCTGCAGAAATATCTCTTGGGAATATGGTCAAATCTAGTCCGATTTAGATGTTTAAAATCATATCAATTTCATATATATCAAGCTTCTACAACACACATCATCTTCTTTTCATTACCACAGTATCAAGCTTCTAGGTGGGATTAAGGAATTACTTTCGTCATCAATTTTTTTTGGAATTATACATGTTCTTAACAGTATAAATTCGTCAACTATCTGATATATATATATATATATAATATATATATATATATATATATATATATTAAGAATGAAAATTTTAGGGATGAGGAGTATTATTTATTAGATTGATCCTGTTGAAACATAACTAATTTCAATCAGATATATTTTTTTTTTGTGCTTACATGTTTCGGAAAATTCTGATTGAAGATAGTCGAGAGGTGAGGGATATCTGACTGATTTTAACTGTGGTAGTGAGAATTGTTATAAATTGAGAGCTTAAAATAGAGACGCGAATTTGTTCACCCAATTCATCGATAACGACTACGTCTGGGGGCATACCAAGCCAGAAGTTTCACTAATATTCTTGTGTATGCGTCTATACAATTCTGAGTACAATGATCTATTTATAATAGAAAAGACCTAGTCTAAACCTAAAGCCCCTTTAGGTTAAAAGTCCATTAGTAATGTTCACATCAAATCTTCTAGATTTGGTATAATAAATCTGCTGGATTTATAAGACTCCCCCTTGGACATAACATATATGTCTTGTCATAAAAACTCCACGTGCTAGGTAGCGACCAAATATTTAGTTAGGGAGGAATGTAACTTTATTAATCTTCCGGATCAAATCTTCTGGATTTATTTCAGGGTTACCGCTCCCCCTGAAGACAACAACCCTTTGAGCTTTCGCATCCCAATACCATGAACATGCTTTTCAAAAGTAGACGTAGGTAAGGACTTAGTGAACATATCTACTATATTGTCACTAAATTGTACCTTTTGAATGGTAATCACGCCACTCTTCTGGAGTTCGTATGGGTAGAAAAACTTAGGTGAAATATGTTTCGTCAAATTTCCTTTGACATACCCATTACTCATTTGTGCGATGCAAGCTGCGTTGTCTTCGAATATAGCAGTGGGAGAGGTATCGCCTTTAGCGATACCACACAAATCACCAATGTGTTTTACCAAGGATCTTAACCAAACACATTCTCGTGCGGCTTCAAACAAAGTTATTATCTCTGAGTAGTTTGAAGACGTTGTAACTATGGTTTGTTTAATCGATCTCCATGAGATCGCGGTACCACCACAGAGAAAAACGTAACCAGTCTGGGATATGATATTATGGGGATTAGACAAATAGCCAGCATCAGCATAACCTACTAAGGTTTTGTCTTGGTTCCTTCGGTAAAACAGTCCAAGGTCTTGAGACCCTTAGAGGTACCGTAGAACAAGCTTAACACCATTCCAATGTCTCCTCGTAGGAGAACCGCTATATCTCACAAGCAAGTTAACTGCAAATGCAATGTCCGGTCTAGTGCAATTTGCAAGATAGAGTAATGCTCCAACAGCGCTAAGATAAGGAACTTCTGGCCCCATAATTTCTTTAGTATCTTCTCTTGGTCTAAATGGGTCCTTATCCACTTCTAGGGATCGCACAACCATAGGTGTGCTTAGTGGATGAGATTTATCTATATGAAATCTCTCCAATACCTTCTTCACGTAGGTTGACTGATGTATAAGAATTCCTTCTGGGAGATGCTCGATCTGCAGGCCGAGGCAATACTTGGTTTTACCCAAGACTTTCATTTCAAATTCAGCTTTCAAGATTGAACTGGCTTCTTCAATCTCTTTGCATATTCCGATTATTTTTAGATCATCAACATATACAGATATGATGTAAAAACCACATTGCGATTTCTTTGTGAATACACATGGGAAAGCTATATCAATCGTGTATCCCTTCTTCTGGAGGAATTCACTAAGTCGATTTTACCACATGAGGCCTAATTACTTTAGGTCGTACAACGACTTCTGCAGTTTTATGCTATATATACTGTGATTTTCTCCATTCCTCATCTGGGGAATGTCAAATCCATCGGGAATTTTTATATAAATGTCGGCATCTAGTGATACGTATAAATATGCGGTTACAACGTCTATCTATCTCATCTGGAGATTTAATTTAACTGCCAAAGATATTAAGTAGCGGAACGTTATTGCGTCCAATACGGGAGAATAAGTTTGATCGAAATTATTACCGGGTCTCTGTGAAAACCCTTGAGCTACTAGCCTCACTTTATACCTCTCTACAGTATTATTCTCATTTTGCTTTTGTACAAAAACCTATTTATATCCTACAAGGATAGCGCGCGCTAGTGTACGAATGATAGAGCCAAATACTTTTCTTTTGTTTAGCAATGTGAGCTATGCTTCAATTGCCTCTTTCCATTCTACCCAATCGGAGCACTTCCAGCACTCGGCGATAGTTTTGAGTTCTAGATCTAGATCGTTATTTATAATGGAAAGAGCAATTGTCGCTGCAAATGTGTCGTCGACGACAGTTATATTTCTATTGTATGTTTCTTCCGTATCTATGAAATTCATAGAGACTTCAACGTTTATATCAACCAGGCCTTCCTCATTTCCCAGCGTATCTAGGCCTGGTCGTTCTGCGTCCTAGTGCATTGAATATTTTGTGCACGTGCTTCATTACTAGGACGCTCGTCTTCTGTACAAGTCTATTCTAGAGACTTTAAGTTATCTAGACAAATCTCTTCTGGAGATTTTACGTTCGGCTGACCAGTTTTACTAGCTTTTCTTTTAGGTGTGTTTGTATTGGTTGTAGGTCCTTTACACTTTTGGCGAGGGGGGGCATGCATACTTGATTTTCTTGGGACCTCAACCCTTTGGGGAGCATTTACTGCAGGTATATGCAATTTAGTTACACCTCTATGGTTAGTGAACGCGTCTGGCAGATTGTTCGCTAAATTTTGCAAGTTAATGATCTTCTGAACTTCCAGTTCAGATTGACTAGTGCGTGGATCTAGATACTGAAGATTACTTACGTTCCACGTAAGCTCCCGACATTCATTCAATTTTGAATTCGGATTTCCCCCTAATGCCAGGAAGTGATCTTTCATCGAACGTGCAGTCAGCGAACCGGACCGTTAATTGATCCCCGAATAAAGGTTCTAGGTATTTCACAATGGATGGAGAGTCAAGTCCAACGTAAATACCTAGCTTCCTTTGTGGGTCCATAGAGGTCCGCTTTGGTAATGTTATCGGAACATATACCGCACATCCAAAAATACGCAGATGGGAAATGCTTGGTTCTTTTCCACGTACTAGCTGTAGGGGGAATGATCATTATATGCAATTGGATGGATTTGTATCAGGTGTGAAGCGTGTAGGACTGCATGCCCCCATCATGAAGTGGGTAACTTAGAGTTCATAAGTAATGATCTAGCGATAAGTTTGATACGTTTTATTAGCGCTTCAGCAAGACCATTTTGGTTGTGGAAGTTGACTTGAATGAAAATACTAACTTTCTACTAGTAGTTTCCCCGCAAGCGTACGGGTTCACTGTAGTATAAGCAAGTATAGTGACCAAGTATATCGTACCCAAGGGAAGGGATGTATGCGAACAGATCCCTGAAGATCTACACGTCGTAATTAATATGAGTGTATGTCTTGGGTTTTTTAGAAGAAAATAAAATATAATCTAAACTAAATTACTCTATGAATGCAAAAAGAAAACTTAAACTATGAATGTAAAAGTGTGTTTTCAAATATGAGATGATGATGCTCAGGATAGGAATTCCTACGTATACTAACGGAGCAGGTACATAATCAAGATAACCGAGATGTGCAAGAAATAACCTAAGTAAAAGATTGTAAGATGAAAGCTCAAGAATTAAAACCCTAATACTTTATCCTAGCAATCGACTTCACTAATCCACTAACAAGTTAATAGATCGTGTTTAATTAGCGAGACCCTAATTTAAACTAAGGTGATGTGGTCGTCCTCCCTAGATAAATCGGTAGATTAATTAACCCTTTCTAAACCTTCTCATTAAGTCTACTAATTGTTAAAGAGTGATAAGATCGTCCTCTCTCGAACACTTTTCGAACGAAATACAAAGGTAAAGTTAAGATTGATTTTAAGAATTTATTAATTAAGAGAGTTAAAACTAAACGTCACGAGTTACCCTAATTACGTACCCACATCCTATTTCTACGAGTTCATCCTACCCCAAGCATACAAGGGTTTTAGCTAGACATGGTTCTTACGGAAATGAAAACAATTGGAGAAGTAACGAATATGAACATAATGATTTTAACTAAGAAATTATCAAACATAAACTAGGGTTTAAAGAAATAAATGCTAAGAACTGAAATTAAATTAATAAAATGAAGTCTCAAGTATTCAAGAACAAATAACTGAAGGAAAGAAACTAAAAATCAAAACTAAACTATGAATTCGTAAATAAAACCTCAAATACGTAAAACTAAAGCTTGCTCGTCTCTTTTCATCTTCCTCTCTCAAAAAACTAACTCTAAAAGTGATATGGTATCAAGTGGTGGTCAAAAAACGTATTCGGAAGGGGTATAAATAGGAAACGGGTTGAATCGGGAGTTAATGGGCCAAAACCACGCATGCTCGAGCACTGCTCGTGCACTTAGTGCACGAGCATCATCCCATCGAGCGCTCAAAATTTCCAGAGAGCCAAAAGTGCTCGAGTCCTCGAGCTCGTGCACTAGGTGCACGACTTGATGTTGCTCGAGCACTATGCACGAGCACTCGTGCACTAGGTGCACGACTTGGTCTTGCTCGAGCACTAGGTGCATGAGTTCTTCTCGCTCGTGTACTCCAATGATACTTTTGCTCCCTCGAACTAATATTTTTCGTATTTCTTTGATATCTTCTCATCCGGGCATCCGTTTGAGTCGATTTAAAGTCCTACAAACTCCTCTTTTCACCCTCTATCCATCTATAAGCATCAAAGAGACAAATTCATTAGTTTATGAAAATGATACTCAAATGACTTTAAATACTCATATAAATCAATCAAAACACGGGCATTTCGAGCTATAAATTCCGACAATTTCACGCCTAATCTGACGTAGGGGACCGAATGCTCCACTTTAGTTCCCAGGGCTATACAGTAATCTGTGAAGGCCTTTGAGGTAAACTCAACAGCATTATCCATGCGAATCGATTTAATTGGATAATTTGAGAATTGAGCTCTAAGCTCGATAGTTTTCGCAATGAACTTTACAAAAGCTTGATTGCGGGTGGACAACAAACAGGCATATGTCCACCTAGTGGAAGCATCAATTAGGACCATGAAATACCAAAATGGTCCTGATGCTGGGTGAATCAGTCCACAAATGTCTCCTTGAATCCGTTCAAGGAAAACCGGAGACTCTAGTCCCACCTTGGTGCGCGACGGGTGCACTATTAATTTACCCTTAGAAAATGCATCACATATAAATTCATCAATAGGAGGGATTCTATTATTCGAAATATAATGACCAATGGAATTAGATAGAATCCTACGTATCATAGTTTGTCCTGGATGACCTAACCGCTGATGCCATAATTTAAAGGAGTTCGGGTCATGAAATTTCATAATCATAGCTAGATGAAGATTAGATGGCCGGATGTAGGAATAGTACAATCCGGAAGAGAAAGAGGGAAGTTTTTCTATAACTTGTTTACGGCTACCTCGAGTAATAGTCATCAAAAGGTATTCGTTATTATTCTCAGTTTCAGTTTCAATGTGATAGCTATTAGATCTAATATCTTTAAAACTGAGCAGGGTATGCTTAGATAGTGAAAACAATAAAGCATTATCAATTATGAGTTCAGTACCCATGGGGAGGATAATGGAAGCTCTTCCGGAGCCCACTATCATAATATTATCATTAGCTATCATAGTTACACCCCCCTTACGTTCTATCAAGTTATGAAAATACTGTTGGAGTTATACATGAAAGTATGCTTTTACTTTGTATAACTCATGTATTAAACACTTATTTATGAGAATAAATCTTTTATCACCTTTGCTTTAAATATGATTGAATGTTGAATATTTATTGCAAACCGTTCAATATATATAATATGTGTTACATTGTAGTTAATGTGGTGATACCCGATCACAGAAGATCACATTAACAATTTTCCTTGTAACTAAACGTACAAATTCACGACCTAGGTGGAATTGAACAATCCTCCGTGAAAGGTTGATGTGTATATCTCAGATTGTCCTGTCTTGACCAAGAGATTACACTAGCACATTTAGTATGTGTTGAAGAGGACCTACAGCGAGGATAAATTCTTCTGTTATGATATGTGAAGAATTAGACCTCAGTGGTTATTGGTTTCTTAATCGCCGTCACTTAAATAGGACCGTGTGTGTTTAATGGTTACTGCTTTGATTCATGTTGGGTGCGAATCATCGTGACTTCAAACCTTGTGCTTTGGGCAGTAATATTAATCATACGACGGTTGCTAAGATTTAATATGGAGAAATGCGTGCGAGTATGGCTCGTGTGATTTATCCCCTTGGTGGGCTCAGAAGTTTTATTGTACCAAATCTTGCAAGTGAAGAATTAGTTTCTTCGGTACGGATAATAATGTTGAGCTGTCTTTACTCCAATGTGAAATATGTTAATTAATTTAGAGCTATTCAGAAGCTTAATTAATTAATGGACTTGATAGTCTTAAACGCGGGAAAATAATAACCGAGAGCCCATATTATCGTAATATGGATTAAGATGGATAGTGCAATATTAATTTATTATTGGTACTAATTAATATTAATGGGTTGAATTATATTGAGGCTCAATATTGAAATTCAGAAGTCCATTGGAGGTCCAATCTTAATTCTCCTAAAGGCCCTTCAAGTAGCCCAATAAGTAGCCCGATAAGAATAAGGTGATTAAAATAAAAGAAAATTATTATTGCTGATTTTTTGCTTATAATTTTTTAAATTTATAGATATGGTAGAGAAAAGATTTGTTGATTTTCTTGGAAAGATATTATGGAAGATACGTATTCTTGGAATACAAGACTATCTCATAAATTCAAGAAGATCCAAATCTAGTTTATTTCTCCCATGAATTTCGAAAATCTCATATATTAGGGAGGTGAGATTTTTATGGAATATTTTATTATGGAGAAAAGAATATATGAGATATATTCAAGATTTCTTGGATGCCAAGAAAAAAAATTTCTCTATCCTATTCCATATGCAAATTTCGAAATTCCTAGTCCTATATATAGGAGATGATTATTTCATCTCCAGTTTACAGTTTCACAGTGTTGAAAAAAAAATCAGCAACAATATTTTTTCTTTCTTCCTTGTTATTCTAATTGCTTGTGAGCACTTCCCACCGGTGAACAAGCAAGGCGAAAGGGACATACTTGAGAAGATTTTTTGGTTGATAGCACGATCGTGATAGTCCCGTTTTTATCAAAGGCCTTATCTACAAGAGGTACAAATTACGTGAACTCCTAGTTTTTCCGCGTTAGGTTTTCATGTGAATTAATTCAACATGCATGATGATAAAATTATTGTTGGAATTATTATTTGAATTAATTAGGATTAATTCATGCTAGTAATAATTGAATTTAAATTTTCATTTAATTATCATCCCGAATAGATTCCGGGCACCCCTTTTTCCCCAACAAATACTTCCTATCTCTTAGGATTGTATGTGTGGTGGCGCTATCTACCAAACATAAATCACTATTTGCATCCATCATGCCGGAGGAAATAGCCCAAACCTAATAGCTGATATGTTTACAAGCCATGTATAATAATAGCAATATCCAAGTAAATTTAATGGACAACGTAAATATCACATCAAAGCTAAAATATAAATATCATATCATTCATAAAATAAAATATCCGAAAGATAGGATCCAAAATATAAATTGTTTTAACAAAAAACAAAGTACTAAAATAATCAAATACGCAAATCACTCATTATCTCCATAGTCTTTGAGCTCTATGCCCAAAAGATTGTCGTATTCATGGTCAAAGTCTGGTTCAAGCAGGCTGGCATGGTGAGATTCGACTTTAGGAGTCTTTCCCTTGTCGTCCTTCTGTTGCTTTTGATAAGCCTCAACCAAGTGCTTGGGAGTGCGACACGTGTGAGACCAATGACCTTTGCATCCGCATTTGTAGCAGGACTGCTCAACCTTATCTTGAGTGCCAGATTTTTGAGAAGCGGGGTTCGTGTTAGGTGCAGCCTTTCCACGAGCCTGAGCTTGATTGTCATTCGAGGTACATAGACCACCAGATTTACTACGACCTCAGCCTTTGCTACAATTTCATTTACTTCCTCTCCCCCTTCCACGCTTGCGACCACTTGTACTACCTTGAGCTATAGCATGTGCTTCGGGCACTGTTTATGAGTCAACCGATCTCGAGTTATAATTTTTCATAAGGAGTTGGTTGTGTTTTTCTGCTGCTAGAAGTGCAAAAATTAGCCTAGAGTGTACAGTGTAGTTCTTAGCCCTGTACTGTTATTGGAGTACAAGGTTGCTAGAGTGGAAAGTTGATAGAGTCTTCTGGATCAACTTGGCCTTAGTTATAGCTTGCTTGCATAGCTTTAATTGAGATACAATACTATGTAGGGCTGAGTTGTACTCCGTCACAGACTTAAAGTCCTAAAAACGAAGGTTCAACCAATCATATTGAGCCTGAGGGAGGAGTATATTGTTTTGTTGTTGGAATCGGTCCTTCAAGGACTTCCACAACGTTCCGAGGTCTCGCTCAGTGAGATATTCATTTTTCAGGTCCTGATTAAGATGATATCTGAGAAAAATCAAAGCTTTCGCCTTCTGGGCGTTAGTTGATTTTGAATCATCGACAATAGCACCGCTTAAATTAGTTGAGGCTAGATGGATCTCGACATCTAGCGCCCATGTCAGGTAGTTACTACCATCAAGAGCAAGCTCAGTGAATTCTCTTTTGGTAATATCAGACATTATACACTACAATTTTTAAAGTGACATGGTAAAAGATGTGACCAAATTTATTGACAACAGAGAAATAAGAATTTATTTGATTATTCTAGAGCACATAGAAGCAAGAATTGGTCCCCGTCTACCCAAGACATGATTTACGGTCCGACAAATACTGGGCGCCGCCTACCCAAACAACATATGCGGACTATAATTAATAATATAAATTTAATTCAAATAAATAGATATACAAGTAGGAGCAACTTTTCAAGTTCAAATTTTAGTCAAAGTTCATGTTTGCTTCAGACAAACTTGTATAAGAAAATTCAGGGCATTTGTTTGAGTGAATTAAATTAGCAGCAAAGATAAAATAGGCACACAAGGATTTTTATATAAATCCTAATTTCTACAGCAAATAATTCACAAGCATATGTTGCGGCAAAGTAAACAGCGCAAACAGTGCTTATTGATGAAGACATAAAAGAAAGAATTAAGCCTTTTACCAGAGCGGAACCCTACAATAAGGGTTCCTAAACATCTTTTGATGGATTCGACTAGCATCGGGCAAATTCCAAGGGTTCATAAACATCTTTTGGGTGGAGCAACCATACAGGTATCGTGTACGAAAGAAAGCTCAACACAAAATGTGTTAGTAAATACCAAGAGACGATTTAAATTTAATGCACATGAATAATTATACAATTTCTTATACTTTATTAAAATTATATAAATAAAGCATTTATAATTATTTAACACATAAAATTTATGTCTTATTTGATTTATTAAGAAAAGAATTTGGGCTAAGATTTTTTTTTTTCAATCAAAATCGGTCTAGGTGCATAGAAATATATATATACTAACACGAAATTACTAAATCATGTTACTTGGGCCATACCTAATGAAGAACCCATCAATTCATGGACGCTAAAAAGCTTGCAGTAATACTAATCTCTATACTTGATCAAATCGGTTTAAAAAGAAGTGTTCGATTGTATATATAAGCGATCCGAACTAATCTATCGCTCACTTTGAATAACAGCCGGATAAGAGAATATCATCCCCATGGTCTCGTTTAGAGTCCCAACATCACTCCATAAGTCACCATCATCATCGCTCAGTTTCACCGCGGCTCGTGACGGAGGGCGAGACGACGGTGCTCGGAAGAAGGGGGAGTGACGGGCGGCGTGTTCGAAGGGAGAGGATGCTTCGCGCGGCAGGGCGACATAGTATAGTGTGATGGTGGGGCGACAGCGTACGGTGCGACGACGGAGGTTTTAATAGATTAGGGTATTCACAATTCTGAAAACTAATTGCCCAATTTGTAGAGACTTGTGCTGATAACGTGTTGTAAACCGAGAGCGTAAAATAGAGACGTAAATTTGTTCACCCAATTCATCGATAATGACTACGTCTGGGGGTGTACCAAGCCAGAAGTTTCACTAAAATTCTTGTGTATGCATCTATATTATTCTGAGTACAATGATCTATTTATAATAGAAAAGACCTAGTCTAAACCTAAAGCCTGTTTAGGTTATAAGTCCATTAGTAATGTCCACATCAAATCTTCTAGATTTGATATAATAAATCTGCTGGATTTATAACAAGAATATTCATAATTTCACTGGACATAAAATAAGTTAAAAATTCTGGTTGAAGATTTTCGTATTCAGTCCTGTTGATAGAGTGATGTTTTGAATCAAAGTGTGAATTAATTTTCCTAAATAAATGTAGTTGCGCCATTTAATGTACCGCTAATTCGTTTCTCTTCTCTTTCACAGTTATCAGAGATTTTACTAGAAGATAGCTTCCTCCTTCTCCGACGAATCCTCTGTCTATCTAAATCATACTATAGTAAGTTTTTCTCTGTATTATTTTGTAGATTCTTTAATTACTTTGACGATCGAATTATTCATCATCTACGTCTGTTTGTATGATCAAATTAATCTATAATTCCTTTTTCGATCGCAATATCCGGCGAAATCTGCGATTGTTCCTCTAATCTTGAGTAAATGTCCATATGATCTAATTATTCATTGATTTTTTTTATAGTTTGTTTATTTATACTACTATGGAAAAATACATATTTTTTAAATTAAATTTTACATATTTTTTTTTAAATTTCTTTATAAACATTATCCTTCTTATATTTTGCATTTCACTGCAGGTGCCATCCTCATCTATTTCGAAATGGGACATGAATTTTATCGATCAGAAAATCTTAGTAAGTTTTTATTTTTGTATAAAATGTTTTATTAACCTCTATATGATTCATTTGTGTTTGTTTTTTTTTCTTTTTTATTATTATTTTTTAAATTAATCATTTCCATTTGCAGGACAAGATGTGCTTGTCCTTCTAAGGATATCCAGAAATATATCCTAGGCGGTTATAAGGATTATAGGTTCAGGTTATATATGAAGTTTAAAAAGGTAGAGAGACAGAATCTATTGTAAGTTTTTTAATTTTATTTTTTGGCCCATGTTCTGATATTTAGATTATATAATTCGAAATATAAGTATTTAATAATTTCTTATATATTTTGTCTAGGCTCTGCCAGTGCAGTTCTGTAATACCCCGTCCCGTTCTGTACCCTTTTCTTAATTAGAAACCTTTTTATTTTATTTTATTTTATTTTCTCTTCTTTGTTTCTTTTATTTTAATTATTTTGTGTGCTATTTGTGTATTTAAATATACATACCCTTTTTATAAAACTCCTAAATTCGAAGAAAGAAAACGAATTCTTTCAAACGAATAAAGGACTACGAGAAATTAATTATTCAAATTAAATTAAGGATTTCGATCCGTTTAATTTACTGAAAAAAAATCAAAATACAATAAAATATTACTTGAGTTTAAAAACTGTATTATTTTCTGAATCGGAATTATACTCGTGAACAAAACGATCCCTGAACCGTATTATTTGGGAACGAAAATATCGAAAATTTTTGGATAAGAATTGAGGAGTAGATAAGTTTTAAAAGGGATTAGTATAAAAAGGAAAAAAAGCCAAAATGCTCTCATTTCTTTCTTTCATTCACGCAAAAATTCCCTCTCTCTAAAATTTCTCTCCTCCTCCTTCGGCCTCTTCTCTCCACCGCCTCCTTCCTCCCCCTCCGGCATCTCGCCGCCGCGCCCCTCCGCCTCGCCGTTCCGCCCACCTCTCGCCCAGCCGCGACGCCCAGCGTCTCCTCCCTTCGCCCAGCCGAACGCCGCTGTCCTCTGTACTCCGGCGAACGACGCCGCCGCCGCGGCCCAGACGCAGCGCCGCCGTGCCCAGCGCCTCTCTCTCCTTCGGTCGCGACGCAGACCACCAGAGAGCGCCACCGTCTCTCCGTCGCACTCCCCCTCTCCCCTGCTCCCGTCGCTCGCTCTCTCTCTCCGTTGGAACCGAGCGCCGCCGCTCCGCCGAAGCCGTAGCTCCGCCGCCGCCGCCGTCTCCTCCTCCACCTCCAGTAAGATGGATTTCTTCCTTCTTACTTCGAAATTCATTTCCGTTTAATTCGATTTCGATTACCGAACTATTTCAATTTCTAACCGTAGCCGTTCTTTTCGTTTAATTTCCGATCGATTTTGACGCCGTTGAACCGGTTGTTATCGCCAAATTTCTGGAATTTCAAACCGACGCCGTTAGGCTGCCCAAATCATTTTTCCGAATTCCCGAACAACGCCGTAAGGCTGCCCAATTTTCGTGAACAATTTCCGGGTTTCGAAACGACGCTGTTAGGCCGCCCGTTTAACGTCTCAAACTGAAGCTCGTAAGGTTTCTATCTTCGTTTTTATCTTGGGTAGATTTTTGGGTTATTCTGCTAAATTGTTAGAGCTTAGAACAAGAAAAGAAATGAAAGAAAACTTACTGTTAGTGGTTAGATGGATTAGTATTAGTTATGGACTTATTTAGTACTATTGTTTTGTTTCACTTGTATCACTCTTTAGAAGTGAGTTTTTGGATAGATTGTTTCTTTGTTTTATTTCTTTCACAAACCATAAGATTGGTTTCTTAGTTTAGTATTTAGTATTAGTAATTAAATGTTGAAATATTATTGTTTTAGATGAATGGTAGTAATGACTTAGAGGACTAGTATTATTCTTATGAATGTTTAGTATCATTGTTTTTAGTGTTATGATGATATTAGCAAAATCCTATAGTATCCTTGTTTTGACGTTTTTCAAGGATAAAAACATGTTTGAGTAAATTTCGTAATCAAAGGGAAACTCGTCTTCACCTCGTAACCCTATTAGAATTTTAGAAAACGCAAAAATAAAGTCTTTTAATAAGTTTAGAAAAGAAGAGTTTTATATTCAAGTTTTCGTTTAAAAACGAGAATTAGGATTCGTAAGAAAGAATAACCTTTTCTTTAATTTTATTAAGTAATAATCTTATTTTTCTAAGTATTTTCCAAGTTTAATAATTATATTTTTCCTTAAAAGGCCTTTTTGAGAACACCACTCAATTCAGTAAATACACCCCCTGTTACACCTCCAATTTCAGTAAATACACCCCCTGTTACATTACCAATTTCAGTAAATACACCCCCTGTTACACCACTAAATTTAGTAAATACACTCCCCTAATACACCTCCCCTTTTAAAAGAGGTGTACTTATCAATTTGAAATCAACCTTTGGAAACTTTAGTTTTCAATAGTTTTCTGAAGACAACGACCTACTCAATCCTCGAGTTTCGCACTCTTAAGCTTTTCAAATTCAAAAGTCAATCTTTTAATCGAAATACTCCTTATTAGGATTCTGTACTTTTCGGAACACGCGCGAAGGACTCGACTGTCTGCTTACCCAATATTTCCGGAACTCAGAACAATCAGGTGGGTGATGATCCGTTGATTGATCTGCTATTAATAACGTCGTGCTGGTATTTTCTGAACTCGACTAAATCAAATCAAAAGTATCTAATCCTACATAAATGTAACACCTATCTATATAACTGTTTGGATTATGTGATATGACTATATATGTTATATACTAGTCTGTTGTTTTGTGAATCGATCACCATTGCATGAGTAAACACCATACGTGAGCATGAATCAGTTCGGTTATCAGTCAAGTGTTATTCTTTGTAAAGTTTATTGAGTCAGTTTTGTGGAAGGTCAGTATGTACGGAGTCGGGATCGAGTTTTAAATCCGACCTCCGGGGCTGCTGTCGGGGACGCCCTCGGAATCAAGGTTGTTGATCAAGTAGATCTGGTCCCCGGTCAGCTGTCGTTTGACGCACTGGGAAGAAGGCCATTGATACTTGCTTATTTTGAGGGATGTTATAAGGTTGGATGATGTGAGCTTGTGTGATTGGATGAAGTAAGTTTTGGTTGGAGTTGAAAAGGATAACTTTGTTGATTTGTTGGAGTTGAAAATAGTAACTTTGTTGGAAGTGGAATTGTCGTACGTTTATGGTTTGTCAGTTTGTGATAATACGTGATATGACTTTGGGCTTTGCCCTAATGTGAATCAACTTGTGTTATTTCATTTATACCATGCGAAATATGCTTAACTGCCGTTTAAATTTTTATAATCTTTTATATACGTCAACTGTTTAAATAAAATAAACTTTTTATCAATGAGTATAACTTAATATATTTCGGATTTACCAATCCCATGATGTTGCAATCACCCATAAGTGAGAATTCAATTCTCACGCCCCCTTTTCCTAACCCCTTGCAGATTACAATTATGGGGAGCAAGGACAGTGACACAGAAGACACAAAGTCTCCCAATTGCTTAAAATATTATTACTAATACCACGATGCCTACTATTTCTATTTACCGAATAAATGTTATCGCTACTGTTATGCAAGGCGATACTCTTTCCGTGTGTTTAAGTTATCCAAACTCAGTGTGTATTATTCTGAAGATACAGAACCCTCTATCCATCTTTATATATATGCAAATACACTTACGTTATAATATTCCTTCCCACTTATCCGCTGCATGAAACTTCTCTCTCCCAATTCAGTTATATTCCTTTCAAAAATTTTATAATTCGGACTTTTGATCACAATAACACTTCGAATCCGATATAATTAATATATTCTGGGTTCGGGGCGTTACAGGTGGTATCAGAGCTTATGTTCAAAACTTTCGGACCCAACCCCAAATCTTGTTTCCTTGTCACAATAAAATTATTTATTATCACTTAAGTATTAAAATATAAAAAAAATTCTGAGGGAAACGTGTCTCTAGTTACTGTCTACAAGCTCCTCGAAGGTACGTTACTACTTTTATAATGTTGCTTAAAGGCCTTTAAATTTACAACTGCTTGACTTCATAATATTACCCGATCAAAAAGGTTACGATAACTCAAAATAATGTTCGTACTACGAAGGAAGAACTACAAAATCTAGTCTAAGTTACTTTTGGAACTCGAATAATTGATAAGAATTCTCGAATAAATTGTGAACTTCATAAATGATATTATGTGATTTCTTTGATTACGTGCTTTAAAAGTTTACTTTACGGTTATTTTTCCTTTAAAACTAAAATTTGACTAGAACTTTCCTTTCCCTATAGGAAGCCTAAGATGGATGTGGCCTAGTACTTAGAGATTGAGCAGTTAGAAGTAGAGACCATTGATGCCTTCACTGCCCGCTTTTTAGCGTCACGCGAAAGGGCAAGGACTGCCCCGGAGCCCCACATCGAGACTGATTTCGCAGCTGCGACCCGATTCGCGGGAGGAGTGATCGAAATCTTCCGCCCTATCGCTACCGGACTATTAGATTGCATGAGGGTGGACGACCCAGAGCAGGGACCTCAGGTTCACCTAGACGCTTATTGGGTGGAGGCCCAGAGAGTGATTCGGCACGCGGATGTTAACCGCGGACTGTCTTACCAGACCGCTGCACTCGCCAAGCACGATCTGGCCACATCGGACAGTCACCGGGAGGACGCCATGCTAGCACAGGCATCGGCCGTTGCAGCTAGAGCAACCACTGTCTCCCAGGACGAGTACTCTCACATCGCTACTCGGAGGGCCGACCTATACTTAGAGGCAGCTCTCGCGCAGCGAGATACCTCCATCGCCTACTGCGTAGCAAGTGGATTACCTGGAGAGGGGCCTTTCGGCTTGGGAGAAGCCGCACATCCTGTGATAGAGTTAGCGAGAGTCGAGCCCGAGATTATCGAATTTGAGGGAGATGAGCCAGAGATAGAGATAGATTCCCCGCCCGAGTCAGAGGTTGATGATTAGTTGGACTACCAGACTTTGTATATAGTAGTAGACGCATATATATAGTATAGGTGGTAGACGTTTGACTTATAGTAGTAGTCATTCTGCGTGGTCGTTTTCCTTATAGACCATTGCAGCGTAGCTCTAACCCCCCCATTTTGTCGCTCGTGGTCCAAATTGATGTGAGGACACGATGCTATAGCATTACCTAGAACCCTTTTGCATTCCTTGGCGAATGTAAGGAGACTGACTCCGTAGAACCAAAACTTTTAGATATATATATACTTATTATGTGCTCACTACTTGTCAATGTGTTTTACTTGCTTTATATATTGATTGTCGTATATTTTATCTGATTATCGCTTAATGACACATCACTGGTTCCTAGAATACTGTGCAAATGTGAGCACTGTACCATTGAGGGCCCCAATGCGCAGCTGGTGAATTATGTATCACATGTGTTTCAGTGCTAGCGTTGTGTTGATTTGGTTAATCCGGTTATGTTTTTATAACTTTCTCGCACCTATACATATCGTAACAATATTATTCTTTTCTATCAGAACTACCTTTAGAATGACACCCGGACGTAAACGTGGACGACCCCGCGTTAACCCTATCCCTGAACCCGTGGATCCGATAGAACAAGACCCACCCCTTTAGGCTGAACCTGAACCGCCTCAGCAAGCCGCACCAGAAAACGATATCGCGAGAGAAATACTGATCTCTCTTCAGAACTACATTCAACAACAAGTTCCACCACCTCATCCGTCGTTGTACGGGCCTATACCTCAGATAGCGCCCAGGGCAATGACTTTGTCGAACGCTTTCGACGACTGCAGCCACCTAGGCTAGATGGGAAAGAGGATCCCTTTGAAGTCGAGGAGTGGATATCGGGATTGGAACGTATCTTCAGACACATGGCACTGGCTGATGCACAGAAGGTCTCCTGTGCCCAGTTCCAACTGATGGAAGATGCAGCCCAATGGTGGGAATCTTATGAACGAACCATGGACGAAGAAGCTAGACGGGTCCTTACTTGGGAGGACTTTAAGAAAGCTATACTGGATCGATACTTTCCACGAGTCCTGAGGGATCGGAAAGAACAAGAATTTGTCAACCTTCGACAGGGAACTCTCTCAGTGATAGAGTACGAGAGAAGGTTCAACCAACTGTCTCGTTATGCCCCACATCTGGTGGGTGACGATGAAAGGAAAGCTCGCAGGTTCGAGCAGGGTTTGAGGCCCGAGATAGCAGGAATTATAATTGGCCTTCAGGTGCCAAATTATGGAGAAGTTTTCCATCGAGCATTGATGGTTTCGATCAGTCAAAACTTGGAGTACAAACAAACTCCGACTACTGTCCCTGTCAATCGTAATTGGCAGCCACCCTTTAAAAGGAATTCAGTTCCGCAATCCAAGGGGAACAATTTTGTTGGCCCTCGAGCTAATCAGAACTGTCAAAGGTGTGGAAGGAGACACTGGGGACCCTGTAATCAGGGAGGAGTAATTTGTTTTCGCTGCCATCAACCAGGGCACAAGTCCAATGAATGTGCTCAACCACCGAGCAGCAACCGTCAACCGGTTAATAACACTCAGTACCGCCCTCAGCAGGCAAACAATTATCAGGCTCGTCAGCTACCTGCACCTAACAACCGCCAGGCGGGACCCCCAGTTAGAGGTCCGCCTAATCAAGGTCAGAGAAGGCCAGGCCACGTGAATGCTATCCTCGAGGAAGGGGAAAGCAGTGGAGAGCAACTTCGCCTGAAAGGACCAGCTCAGCCTGAGCAGCACAAGACGCTAGCAGGTACTGTCTTTGTACTTAAAAAACCTGCGTATGTATTGTTTGATACTGGAGCATCTCATTCCTTTATATCTGATAACTTTAAAAGAAAGTTAGGATTAATCGAGATAAAAGGAAAAGTGCTAAACGTTAGTATTCCATCTGGAACTACTATGGAAGTTGAGGGTCAAATTAGAGGTTTACCTCTAACGCTAGACAATCACTTGATAGAGTCCGACCTTCACATCCTTAAGATGAAAACCTTTGATATAATCTTAGGCATTGACTGGTTAACGAGAAACAAAGCGATAATAAAATGCGCCTAACGCGAGATCGACCTCGAAACTCGTGATGGCCAACATTTCACGTTTCGCGAAGTTAAGACCAAGAAGGAAACCCGAGTAATATCAGCAATCCAAGCTGCTACAATATTACGAAAAGAGAAATGCCAAGCTTACCTCGTTCACATCTCGGCAGGAGAGATAGACGATAAGTTACGCATCGAGGTGTCAATTGTGGATGGATATCTTGACGTATTCCCCGAGGAATTAAACGGGTTACCTCCCGATCGTCAGATAGAGTTCTCCATCGACTTGATACCTGGGGCAGCACCAGTATCTAAAGCACCCTATCGAATGGCCCCAAAGGAATTAGAAGAACTGAAGGAACAACTGCAAGGTTTGCTTGAAAAGAAGTTCATCAGACCTAGTGCATCACCATGGGGAGCACCCGTGTTGTTCGTAAAGAAGAAAGACAGAACTTTCCGTATGTGCATAGATTACCGAGGTCTCAATCAACTGACCATTAAGAACAAATATCCTCTTCCAAGGATAGAAGACTTGTTCGATCAGTTAAAGGATGCTACGATATTCTCAAAGATCGATCTGAGGTCTGGTTATCACCAGCTAAAGGTCAAGAGCGAGGATATCCCGAAGACAGCATTCCGGACTCGGTATGGACATTACGAGTTCACCGTGATGCCCTTTGGAGTAACGAATGCTCCAGCGATCTTCATGGATCTGATGAATAGAGTATTTCATTCGTACCTGGATCAATTCGTTATCGTCTTCATCGACGACATACTCGTGTACTCTAAGAGCAAAGAGCAACACGAAGAACATCTCAAAGCAGTCTTAGAGACAATGAGACGAGAGAAGTTGTATGCCAAATTCAGCAAGTGTGAATTTTGGATCGACCGTGTGATGTTCTTAGGACATATAATCTCCGCAAAAGGGATTGAAGTGGACCCAGCAAAGGTAGAAGCCATCATGAACTGGAAGGCACCTACTAACGTCAATGAAATTCGGAGTTTTCTTGGGTTAGCAGGGTACTACCGCAGGTTCATACAAGATTTTTCCAGCATTGCGAAAGCGCTGACGAAACTGACTAAGAAAACTGAGAAGTTTACTTGGGATTCAACTTGTGAAGAAAGTTTCCAAGAGCTAAAGAAAAGGCTAACCACGTCGCCTGTGTTAACCATCCCAGATGGATCAGAAGGATTCGTCATTTACACAGACGCTTCTTTATCAGGTTTGGGTTGTGTTCTGATGCAGAATAAGAAAGTTGTAGCTTATGCATCTCGACAACTTAAGGATCACGAACAAAACTACCCAACGCACGACTTAGAACTAGCCGCAGTAGTTCACGCGTTAAAAATTTGGAGACACTACCTATATGGAGGAAAGTGTGAGATCTACACTGACCATAAGAGTCTAAAATACTTCTTTACGCAGAAGGAATTGAACATGCGTCAGAGAAGATAGCTCGAATTGGTAAAAGATTACGATTGCACTATCCACTACCACCCTGGAAAGGCAAACGTAGTGGCAGACGCTTTGAGTAGAAAGGAAGATACAAAACTAAGCGTCGTTCCGACCACGCAATTACCACTAATGGGAGAACTCTCTCGTTTAGACTTGGAATTTTCCACACAGTGTTGTGCAGATTCCATGGTTTACGCGTTCACCCTACAACCGACCTTACGAGAAAGGATCCTAGCAGCGCAAAAGGACGATAAATTCTTGAGAGGAATACGTAAGCGCGCTGAGGAAGGAACCATTCAGAGATTCGTATTGGGTAATGATGGAGCTTTAATGTTCGATAACAGAATCTGTGTGCCTAAGGATGACGGAATTAGGAACGAAATTCTGAAAGAGGCACATAGCACTCCTTACACCGTTCATCCCGGAGAGACGAAAATGTACCGAGGATTGAAAGAGAACTTTTGGTGGAGGGGTATAAAGAGATCGATAGCTCAATTCGTCAGGAGTTGTTTAACCTGCCAACGAGTTAAAACAGATCACCAACGACCTCCAGGGTTGTTGCACCCTCTGGAGATGCCAGAGTGGAAATGGGAGGACATCACTATGGATTTTGTCACCGGTTTTCCGAAAACGGTGAAGAATCACGATGCCATTTGGGTTATCGTAGACAAACTTACGAAAACTGCCCATTTTATCCCTATAAGAATGACGTACACGTTGGACAAGCTCGCCCAACTGTACATAGCAGAGATAGTCAGACTGCACGGAGTACTAGTTTCAATAGTATCCGATAGAGACCCCCGTTTTACCTCCAAATTTTGGGGAAGTCTGCAACGAGCCTTAGGTACTGAATTGAAGTTCAGCACCGCGTACCACCTGCAGACGGACAGACAATCGGAAAGATCCATTCAAACGCTTGAAGATATGCTCAGAGCTTGCGCTCTAGATCTTGAAGGAAGTTGGGAAAACCACCTACCATTGGTAGAGTTTGCATATAACAACAGTTATCAAGCAACAATACAAATGGCGCCGTACGAAGCACTCTACGGGAAGAGGTGTAGATCGCCAGTTTGTTGGGACGAAGTCGGGATTCGAAAGATTCTCGGACCCGAATTAGTCGAGAAGTCGGCTGAGATAGTCGCAAAGATTAAAGAAAGGATCAAGTCGGCCCAGGACCGCCAGAAATCGTATGCAGATACCCGAAGAAGGGATTTACAATTTGACATCGGCGAGAAAGTATTTCTCAAAGTTGCACCAATGAAAGGTCTAATCCGTTTTGGGAAGAAAGGTAAGCTAAAGCCGCGATACATTGGACCATTCGACATCCTGAATAGAATCGGGGATGTAGCTTATCGCATAGCTTTACCACCAGAGTTATCACGAGTGCATAATGTGTTCCACATATCTACACTCAGGAAATACGTGAGCGATCCAAACCACGTTATTAATCACGTAGAATTAGGTCTAAATAGTGACCTGACTTATGAAGAGATTCCAGTAACTATCTTGGGAAGAAAGTTACACTTGTTAAGGAATCGAGAGATACCTTTAGTGCTCGTCCAGTGGAGCCGACACGGAAAGGAAGAAGCGACTTGGGAAAGAGAGGATGAAGTCCTAGCCAAATACCCTCAAAGCTTAAGTAATACCTAAGACACGAATTTCGGGGGCGAAATTCTGTTAAGGGGGTGAGGATGTAATACCCCGTCCCGTTCTGTACCCTTTTCTTAATTAGAAACCTTTTTATTTTATTTTATTTTATTTTCTCTTCTTTGTTTCTTTTATTTTAATTATTTTGTGTGCTATTTGTGTATTTAAATATACATACCCTTTTTATAAAACTCCTAAATTCGAAGAAAGAAAACGAATTCTTTCAAACGAATAAAGGACTACGAGAAATTAATTATTCAAATTAAATTAAGGATTTCGATCCGTTTAATTTACTGAAAAAAAATCAAAATACAATAAAATATTACTTGAGTTTAAAAACTGTATTATTTTCTGAATCGGAATTATACTAGTGAACAAAACGATCCCTGAACCGTATTATTTGGGAACGAAAATATCGAAAATTTTTGGATAAGAATTGAGGAGTAGATAAGTTTTAAAAGGGATTAGTATAAAAAGGAAAAAAAGCCAAAATCCTCTCATTTCTTTCTTTCATTCACGCAAAAATTCCCTCTCTCTAAAATTTCTCTCCTCCTCCTTCGGCCTCTTCTCTCCACCGCCTCCTTCCTCCCCCTTCAGCGTCTCGCCGCCACGCCCCTCCGCCTCGCCGTTCCGCCCACCTCTCGCCCAGCCGCGACTCCCAGCGTCTCTTCCCTTCACCCAGCCGAACGCCGCTGTCCTCTGTACTCCGGCGAACGACGCCGCCGCCGCGGCCCAGACGCAGCGCCGCCGTGCCCAGCGCCTCTCTCTCCTTTGGTCGCGCCACAGACCACCAGAGAGCGCCACCGTCTCTCCGTCGCACTCCCCCTCTCCCCTGCTCCCGTCGCTCGCTCTCTCTCTCCGTTGGAACCGAGCGCCGCCGCTCCGCCGAAGCCGTAGCTCCGCCGCCGCCGCCGTCTCCTCCTCCACCTCCAGTAAGATGGATTTCTTCCTTCTTACTTCGAAATTCATTTCCGTTTAATTCGATTTCGATTACCGAACTATTTCAATTTCTAACCGTAGCCGTTCTTTTCGTTTAATTTCCGATCGATTTTGACGCCGTTGAACCGGTTGTTATCGCCAAATTTCTGGAATTTCAAACCGACGCCGTTAGGCTGCCCAAATCATTTTTCCGAATTCCCGAACAACGCCGTAAGGCTGCCCAATTTTCGTGAACAATTTCCGGGTTTCGAAACGACGCCGTTAGGCAGCCCGTTTAACGTCTCAAACTGAAGCTCGTAAGGTTTCTATCTTCGTTTTTACCTTGGGTAGATTTTTGGGTTATTCTGCTAAATTGTTAGAGCTTAGAACAAGAAAAGAAATGAAAGAAAACTTACTGTTAGTGGTTAGATGGATTAGTATTAGTTATGGACTTATTTAGTACTATTGTTTTGTTTCACTTGTATCACTCTTTAGAAGTGAGTTTTTGGATAGATTGTTTCTTTGTTTTATTTCTTTCACAAACCATAAGATTGGTTTCTTAGTTTAGTATTTAGTATTAGTAATTGAATGTTGAAATATTATTGTTTTAGATGAATGGTAGTAATGACTTAGAGGACTACTATTATTCTTATGAATGTTTAGTATCATTGTTTTTAGTGTTATGATGATATTAGCAAAATCCTATAGTATCCTTGTTTTGACGTTTTTCAAGGATAAAAACACGTTTGAGTAAATTTCGTAATCAAAGGGAAACTCGTCTTCACCTCGTAACCCTATTAGAATTTTAGAAAACGCAAAAATAAAGTCTTTTAATAAGTTTAGAAAAGAAAAGTTTTATATTCAAGTTTTCGTTTAAAAACGAGAATTAGGATTCGTAAGAAAGAATAACCTTTTCTTTAATTTTATTAAGTAATAATCTTATTTTTCTAAGTATTTTCCAAGTTTAATAATTATATTTTTCCTTAAAAGGCCTTTTTGAGAACACCACTCAATTCAGTAAATACACCCCCTGTTACACCTCCAATTTCAGTAAATACACCCCCTGTTACATTACCAATTTCAGTAAATACACCCCCTGTTACACCACTAAATTTAGTAAATACACTCCCCTAATACACCTCCCCTTTTAAAAGAGGTGTACTTATCAATTTGAAATCAACCTTTGGAAACTTTAGTTTTCAATAGTTTTCTGAAGACAACGACCTACTCAATTCTCGAGTTTCGCACTCTTAAGCTTTTCAAATTCAAAAGTCAATCTTTTAATCGAGATACTCCTTATTAGGATTCTGTACTTTTCGGAACACGCGCGAAGGACTCGACTGTCTGCTTACCCAATATTCCCGGAACTCAGAACAATCAGGTGGGTGATGATCCGTTGATTGATCTGCTATTAATAACGTCGTGCTGGTATTTTCTGAACTCGACTAAATCAAATCAAAAGTATCTAATCCAACATAAATGTAACACCTATCTATATAACTGTTTGGATTATGTGATATGACTATATATGTTATATATTAGCCTGTTGTTTTGTGAATCGATCACCACTGCATGAGTAAACACCATACGTGAGCATGAATCAGTTCGGTTATCAGTCAAGTGTTATTCTTTGTAAAGTTTATTGAGTCAGTTTTGTGGAAGGTCAGTATGTACGGTGTCGGGATCGAGTTTTAAATCCGACCTCCGGGGCTGCTGTCGGGGACGCCCTCAGAATCAAGGTTGTTGATCAAGTAGATCTGGTCCCCGGTCAGCTGTCGTTTGACGCACTGGGAAGAAGGCCATTGATACTTGCTTATTTTGAGGGATGTTATAAGGTTGGATGATGTGAGCTTGTGTGATTGGATGAAGTAAGTTTTGGTTGGAGTTGAAAAGGATAACTTTGTTGATTTGTTGGAGTTGAAAAGAGTAACTTTGTTGGAAGTGGAATTGTCGTACGTTTATGGTTTGTCAGTTTGTGATAATACGTGATATGACTTTGGGCTTTGCCCTAATGTGAATCAACTTGTGTTATTTCATTTATACCATGCGAAATATGCTTAACTGCCGTTTAAATTTTTATAATCTTTTATATACGTCAACTGTTTAAATAAAATAAACTTTTTATCAATGAGTATAACTTAATATATTTCGGATTTACCAATCCCATGATGTTGCAATCACCCATAAGTGAGAATTCAATTCTCACGCCCCCTTTTCCTAACCCCTTGCAGATTACAATTATGGGGAGCAAGGACAGTGACACAGAAGACACAAAGTCTCCCAATTGCTTAAAATATTATTACTAATACCACGATGCCTACTATTTCTATTTACCGAATAAATGTTATCGCTACTGTTATGCAAGGCGATACTCTTTCCGTGTGTTTAAGTTATTCAAACTCAGTGTGTATTATTCTAAAGATACAGAACCCTCTATCCATCTTTATATATATGCAAATACACTTACGTTATAATATTCCTTCCCACTTATCCGCTGCATGAAACTTCTCTCTCCCAATTCAGTTATATTCCTTTCAAAAATTTTATAATTCGGACTTTTGATCACAATAACACTTCGAATCCGATATAATTAATATATTCTGGGTTCGGGGCATTACAAGTTCAGTCAAAGATTTGTTAGTGTGTCTGATAACGAATTTTTTACATTGAGACAATGCTCTATGAGTGATTCCTTCGCTCTTGAACATGAGGTTCAAGTTGTGTTAACTGGTGACACTTGGCCTATTAACTTTCCTGTTTGTATCAAGAATTACTATGATGTGAAGTCTGGTGATTTCATAGTTCTTGAGGAATATTCGGTTGGTAATTTCCTTCACGCTATATTTGATGGGTTTGATTTCTGTGTTAAGAAGTGTATGGGTAGCCGATTACTCAAATTTCCCAAAAGAATTCTTGGTAATTATTTTTAATCTTTATTCTCTCATGTTTTTTATGAGATGTAGTTAACTATATATGCTAAATGTAATTATATTAATAATTAATATTGTTTTTTTTATGTTTTTTCCATTTGGATGTTTAAGGTATTGATAGGTTTCATAGGATTATCCCTGAATTCATTGTGTCGTATTCAGACATTGTCGTGGGTATCTTTATTTTAATTTTTTTAAAACAAAATATTTTAATAATTAGTTTTGACTTATTTTTATTTAAATAGGTTATTCCAAAAGTGATTGTTGAGGTTTTTGCTTTTGGTCGTCTCCAAAATTTCTATGTTGGAACTAGGAGTGGTGATCAACATTATTGCGCCTCATTCTTTTTGTCTGGTGATTTGCATATTAAAATCAAGAAACAGTGGGTTTGTGATGCTAAGTATCGTAAAAAACTAAAACATTTGACTTTATTATTTGATGGTGGTGAGATATTTTACGTCAATGCTTATTTGGACAATACATGCGAGGCTGACTCCATTATGTTTACTGCTGCTGAAGGTATTCTCTATTACGTTTATTGCTTTGTAAATAAAATAATTATTGGCTTCCTCATGTGTCATTAATTTTTTTATTGTTTCGCATATGCAGGTGTTGATAGTGGTATATACGATCCAATGTCTGTAGATGCAGGACGAATCTCGGAGATTACTGTTTCTTGTGATCAGAGCGAATTTGATACACATTTGGTAAAATCTATTAATTCTAACAAGTATTTTAATTCTACTAATTTGTCATGTTGATCAGAAATACATGTCATATGATTAGGTTGTATGTATGCCTAAGTTTGTTATTGCATTGTTATATTTTCCAGACACTTACGAAGAACACATTGGAATTTTTTGGCACTGTTAGCCGATTTATTGAGATGAGGAATGTAATCACAAATGAAGTCTTTACTGTTTATTTTGAAAATAGACCCATACTTTCTTGAAGCAATAGATCTCCTTGTATACGTCTGTGTGGCGGGTGGAGCTCAGTTGCTAAAAGTGTGGGTCTTCAAATTACCGATGATGTCAAATTTTGGAAGTTGGCTGAAGAGTTGAGCCATGGTCAGATGTCAGTCTTTTATTTTGCAGTTTGCAGGGGCGAAAATGAAAATATATATTAGTTTGTGTGTTTCTCATAATGGACGCATTGTGTTTATTTAAATTTAGATTATGAATGTTTAAGACTCATTTATTTTTTGTGGATCTCTCAGAATACTGTTTAATGTTTTTGTAGATCTATCAGACTATTGTTTAGTGTTTACTCACTCATCTCCAAAAATACTAACAAAAATCATAACCTTTATATAGCAAAAACCATGTTTGCCTATGTGGCATGGCTAGAATTCCTTCATTTCAAAATCTCTTTCTTCTCATTAATTCAATTTTTCATTTCTCATCTGAACCATACATTTATCTTCTTCAATCTTAATCATCCATTTTATTTTATTTTTCTCTATAAATTGCATTTGCCTCCTACACATTTTTCATCATCTCTCATGGAAAAATATGTTCGCCTTTTTGATAAATTTCTTGAGGCCACCGATTAGTCTTCTTTTCCCCTAGAAGATTTGAAAACAATTCATTCTTTGAAGCGAAGTTGGAGAATGTGTTTCCCAAAATTCCGAAAGGATCTTCGTGAGATTGTAGAGCAGGGTGGTCCTTTAATTCGATTTTTGACAAATGGACAGCCTTTATTTATTCCAAAGTCTAAAATTGATAATCTGGTATGTATTTTTTATTTATATATATGTATATGTATATATATATTTATCACTCAAGTAATATAATCCTAGCATTTTATTTGAAGACACGTAGAACTCGAGCGCAACTGGTGAATTCCTTTCATGTCCTATCCGTGAGAAATAGTGGTTTACATCGTTTTATGTTACGACGGAGTGCGGTATAGTTTTAGTGATTCCAGTTATTTTTTTTTTATTTCTTATTTTTGAAAATTATTTGTTTGTGATATTTGATATATTTTTAGGATCGTGTATCTTCTCCTTTGTTACCGAGATTTGTTGGTTATTTAGGATATTCCGAGATCGAGAGATTTACATTGGTAAGCATTATAATTTTTTTGTTTACATGCCTTTTATTCATTAGATGTTCGGTTGTGATATTAATTATTTTTTACTCCTTTTTGTCTTGCAGCCAAACCCTCGAGGTTTTTGGAACAAGTACATGAAGAAATTTTATATATTCAATCGTAGTGTTTCAATTGTTGTGAACAAGCAAGTCTATGTTGCTATGTTAAAGAATAGAGGATCCCGATATTTTATTTCTTTTTATTTTAAACAACTCTACCGAGACATTTGTTTAAAGAGCCCCTGTATTCCTGTATTCACTTTAGTTGGATACAAACGCATTGTGTTTAGACTATCATTCGTGTTATAGTACACTTTATGAGAGAAATTATTCTTAAATTGGTGTTTTTTTTTTATATTATTCAACCTTTTTTGCTTTTCGTTTATTATTTTCTGATATTATATTATTTATTGATTATTTGTATGTATTATGATGTATTATTATTGTTAGTGACAAATGTGTATTAGTTTTTAAAGAACCTGGAATAAGTTAATATAAGTTAGTGTATTTGAAAAAGAATTATGATATGATATATAAATATATTAAGATACTGTTTTGCCATATGTATTGTATTTAGCAGCTATTCGATAATGATGACAAAAATTACGCCTACAAGATAAAGTAAGTTTTGTATTCGTCCATTTTGGGCATATTAAACTAGCAGACTAAAACTTCTTTCCTCAAATCATAAATTCAAATCAAAGAAAATGTCTTTAACAAAAAACTATGGGAAAAAAAATCCACAAACCAGTTCAATTCACCCTAATTTAACGATTAACTAATCAATGACAATTAATTTTACCGAAAGAAATTGGTGCAGTGATGTATAAATTTGGGTTATTTAAATCCATAATTTAACTTAAATTACTATGTGATTTAACTTAATTATAACTATTATAATTAATTATATTGTACATTTTTTTTTTCTCTAAGTTGGGCGAATAAATTTTTTTCTTGGTAAAACAGGATGGTGGTAAAAAAAAGATTGGTTGTTTTGAGTGTAATTCATTTAAAAAAAAATGGATCATTTTTATACATGGTTATGGAAATTATTATGGACTAACTATCGGTGGGCCAATATTGCAATTAATCAGATTAATCTTTTTGTAGCTTTGATACGTGTCAAAATTATAATATGTTGTACGGGTTTTTATATTTGTAATTAGTTAAAAAAATTCTTAAATTGGAATTTTAATAATTTTTTTTTTTAAAAAGATAAGAATATAATAATTTCCTGTCCATGTGTCCAGGCCAATTGTGTGGGTTGCATTAATTTAATTTTTTGGAATTTTAAGGTGCTGTTTTTTTTTTGGCTGAAAGATATATTTAAATCTATTGACTAAATTATTGTGATTTTGTGTACTTAACTGGCGTGATTTTGACCCTTTAATAATAGGAATGTGTGGAGTCATTGTAGAAAATATTATTTCATTTCCTAAGACCTCGCATTGTGATTGATTCTTGAAAAATATTTTTAATATTTTGGATGGTATGTTGACATAATAGTATCCTGTTGTGTACGACTTTTGGTTTTAATTATAATCCGAAATTATGATCAATTATCTAACTTATATAATTATTTCATAGTTGGAAGAGTTGATTTTTTTCCCTTAATTGCTGCTACATTATTTTTTTAATCCTTTGTTTCCTGGTTTTTAGATAATTTTTATTCCCATATATTTGTGTTAATTCTCTATTTAATGCAAATGAAAAATACCATTACTATCGCTGAGTAGTTAATTACTCTGTATATATGATACGTCATTTTTTTTTCCCATGATTGGAGTGTGATTTGTCCAATCACATAAAATAAATGTTTTACATTTATGGATGTGTCAAAATTGGTCCATTAATTTTTAAATTTATTTTTAAATCTCTGTATTATTCTAGGTATTAAGTATTATATCCTGACTTTTGTTCTCTTAATTTTTATGTGCCTAATTTTTGCTTTATAGTAATTGATTGGTGAATTAATTTGATTGCCGAATATTTGGTGTTTCATGATTATCGGGTATTGTACAAAAACAACTATAGAGAATGAGGCCTTAAATATTTAAAAACAACTACAAAAAAAAATATGTATACAAGAAATAAGCAGTAGTTTAATGAGAAGGTTATTAAAAAAATTGGACAACTACACTACAACCACAAAGAAGTGGGACTAAAATCAGGTACTTAATACGTTGAAAGGAATAGCTAATTGGCCCAACACTAAAATAGACAGATGTTAGGGAAAATAAAGGCCCAATAAATTTTTTACAAATCATCATGGCCTAAAAACAGTAAACTGATCACAGCAAAAAATTATTTAAAATTATTTAAAAACAGCACTGAACAAATTTTTTTATTTGTAGAAAAAGTTTAGTGCTTTAAAATATATTGTTACAGCATTTGATGCTAATAGGTTGTAACATCTATAATTTGAATAGAATGAAGATCTTCCAGGTACTTAATTCCTCTGTATGCAGCATCGTTTACAGCCTCTTCAATGGAATGGAATAGAAGACCATGTATGTTATGAATAGTGTGTGCACCGTGGAGGTAGACGTCCGTCTGGAAAATTCTAGCTTTGTTTGTACTTATGTCATAGGTTTCATACGCAGCGCATAGATAACCAAGCTTCACCGCTAGGTCGTGTAGTATTACCCTGAAATTAACCACGAAAATATTATGATCCATGTCTTAAGTGTAATACCCCGTCCCGTTTTATACCTTTTATTTGCTAGAAACTTTATTTTATATTATTATCTTTGTTTCTTTTAATTTTATTATTTTTGAGTGCTATTGTGTAATTTAAATATATACTCTATTACAAATTTCTAAATTCGAAGAAAGAAATCGAAACTTTCAAACGAATAAAGGACTACGAGAAATTAAATATTCTAAGTTTAAAAATTAGGATTTTGATCCGTATAATTTACTAAGAATAATTAAAATACTTTAAAATATTAATCGAATTATAAAACTGTATTAATTATTAAATCGGAATTAAACTCGTGAACCAAACGATTCCTAAACCGTATCAAGCAGGAACGAAAATATCCGAATTAAAAGAGATTAATTCCTAACCACATAAATTACTTTTTTAACCTCAGGTGAAATAACCTTCCAAATCCGTTTCTCTCTCTTCTTTTTTCTTTCCATTTAATTGATAGTTGTTACCCTCACAAGAAATAAAGATTTCGCAGCAAATGAAATCCCCTTCTTTTAAATTCTAAGCCACAAGTTTATTTTCCTTTATTAATTAATCTTTTTATTTGGAAATCTTATCAAGATCCGGACTCCAGCGAATAAGAATTCCCAAGGAATTAACTCCCACAAATCCGCCTTCTCAAAATCGTGTACGTCCCTCTCTCTCTGTTTTCATTCACGAAATAACTTTCAGCTTTTTCTCTCTCCAAACCAAACGCGTCTTCTTCCTCCTTCCAAATCGACGAAACCGACGCCCCTTCCGCCTCCTCCTCTGATCGCTCACGCCACTCACACCACTCAAAGCCGTCACATCTCCCTCTTACGGCGACCATCGCCGCCGTGACCAGACAAAGACGCCGCCGCGTCTCGCCTCCCAGCACTGCCGAAGTCACTGCTCCCGTCTCCGATCAAAAAGTCGATGCCCTCTAGCCACCGTGCCTCCGCCGTCTCTCTCTCTCTCCGGCTTCGATCGACGCCGCCATCCTCGCGACGCCTCTCTCAGCCAAGCGACGCCGCCGCCGCTAGCCCAGCCGTCGCGCTGCCGCTTCGCTCCCAGCGCCGCCGCCCGTGCACCCTAGCCGAAGGCCACCGCGTCATGCCGCCGTCCCTCACGCCCTAGCGCCGCCTCTCACTCCCAGCGCCCAGCCGTCGCTTTTCCCTGCTCCGCCGGCGCCCTGCTTCGACTCCTCATCCGCCGCCGCTCCTTCGCCCAAACACCGCCTCCTCTTCGCTCCTCCTCCCGTGAGTCTTGAAATTAAACCCATCAATTCCTAATTCCAATTCTTAATTTCAAATCGTAATTTCAGATTTCTCACCCTCATTCCGTTTCTTTTCCGACGGAGATAACGCTGCCCGTAATTTTTGGAGAAATCAAAACTACGCCGTTAGGCTGTCCAAAATATCCGACGAATTATCGAATCACCGATCGACGCCGTTAGGCTGCTCGAATTTACCCGACGAGTCTCCAAACTACGCCGTTAGGCTGCCCGATTTGGGACTCGTAAGAATTACTAATTTTCTCTCTAATTCTCGTAATAGTTGGATTAGGAATTTTTAGTTCCTTGTTGAGACTTTGTAAGTTTAGAATGATAGTTTTGGATTTGAAGCCTGTGAGCTTGTAGATGGACTTTGTTGTTGTTGGAATTCCTACTGTTTTGGTTAGATGTTGTTGAATTGATGAATTAGTGTTGTTGGCTTAGTTGGTTAATATTATTGAATTAGTTGTTTAGTATTGTTGGTTTAGCTGTTTAGTATTGTTGTTTTAGTTGGAGGGTATTATTGAATGGATGAATTAGTTTGGTTTGGTTAGCTGATGATATGATGATGAAATTAGTTTGTTTTTGTGTTAGTTGAGACAAAGGGAAACTCGTCTTCCCCTTGTGCGACTGTTAGAGAATTAGGAACGAAAAGATAAGTCGTTTAATATTCAAAATTAATAACAAATGAAAAAAGAGTATTTTTGGGAAAAATTAATATAATTCCTTTGTTTTAGAAGTGTTACTAAAGTTAGAAAAGAAAAATACTTTTTATAAACTATATTAGTTATAATATAAATTCTTATACTTTTAATTTTATAAAAGGCTTTTTAATTTTATAAATTCTAAATACTTTTTAATTTTATACACCCCCCTAATACACCTCCTCTTAAAAAGGGGTGTACTTATCAAAAGATTGTTTTGTAGTAATCAAAATAGTCATACCACAAGTATACTAGTAAATACACTCCCTCAATACACTCACCTTTTTAGAAGTGGTGTATTTACCAAAATAAGGTGTGACCCTTAAGCAAGTCCTTTTAAAAGCTTATAAGACCACAACTTTCTCGATTCTCGTAACACAAACTCTCAAGTTTTCCTAATAATTCAAAGGTCAATTTTTAATCAAATGATTTCGTACTAGGATTCTGTACTATTCGGGATACGCATGAGGGGTCTGTTAACGTATCACTCTCGGGACCCGGAGTAAACAGGTGGGTGATGATCTGTTGATTGATTTGCTAATAATACGCTGTGCTGGTATACTCTGAACTCGACTAAGTCAATCTAAAACAACTAATCCAACATAAATGTACACCCTATTATATAACTGCTTGTATTATGTGATATAATTATATATACCTTACATGGATGGTTTATGTTTGTTGATTATATGAACTATGACGATTGCATGAGACAAGGGCATTTTGTGAGCATGAATCTGTTTAAGTACGAATTATGTGAATTCTCCCCACAATTTGAAATGACAGTTTTTATGGGAAAGAGGAAAGCGAGTAATCATTGAGCAGTTTTGTTTGTGGATTGACACGTACGGCCATGAGTGATAATAGATCAGATTCATGGTCGCTGATATTATTTGTGGTGACCATGAGTGATAATAATAAATCAGATTCATGGTCACATGAATGGATGAATTGTTGGTGAGAAATGGTTTGGGGGAGATTTACTATATGTGAAAAATGATTTTGGCAGATTAGGCCGTTATTTGAAAATGTGAATCAACTTGTGATATTTCAATTATATGATTTGAAACCTGTGATGCCCAACTAATTATTATTGTGAACTTGTTACTTCTGTGATATATGTTATTCATATTTATATGTCAACTGTTTGAATTAATTAATTACTTTATTAATGAGTATAATTTAATATACTTCGGATTTACCAATCCCATGACGTTGCAAATCACCCATACGTGAGAATTCAAATCTCACGCCCCCTTTTTACAACCCTTGCAGTTTATGATTTCGTGGAGCAAGGACAGTAATAGAGACGACACGGAGTTCCCCGCTTAAATAAAATGTTACTGTTAAATACTAAGCTTTATATTCATATATATATATATATATATATATATATATATATATATATATATATATATATATATATATATGTGTGTCTGAGATACTTATTAAAATTATTACATTCATTTCTTCCGCTGCATAAAACTCGTCTCTCATTTTGTTATCCCTTTTTATATCAAAAATTTTATAGTTCGGATTTTAGTCACAAGTGGCACCTCGAATCTGAGATATTTATGTGTTTTGGATTCGGGGCGTTACATTAAGCACAAAATTTCGAGCAGCTTAGAGTGAGGAGTAATCCACGTCTAACACTTATATAGTTAAGATTAGTGGACGTTTTTTAAAATCCATTATCTCATAATAATTATAAACATCTTTATCTTTAATGCATAATATTGAGATTTTATTGATATTTTGATTATTTTCCTGAATTAGCACCAGTGATGTGCAGAAATAATTTTTTTGTGTATAATATAATAATAATGATTAGTTTCATTGAGTAATTATTGGTCGCAAAATTATTTATGCAATTTAATATTGATATAATTTGAATTATCCAAATTTATATAAAATTAAAAATAAATTGAATTAAACACCCCAATCAATAAAAAATGCTTAATAGTTATTGGAAATGACTTAATATTATTTTTCAACCGTCTTAATCATAATTACAGTTTTTTGCCATGAACATTATCGTCGAGGTCTTTGGTGGGAAGAAAAAATAAAAATAAGGGACCAATTTTGCAAAAAGCGTGAAATCAACCACGTTTAAAAAATATCTTGGATTCCTTGTGATGAATAATGATTGGGAACAAAATTAGATATCCAATTTGATATTGATATTGATATAATTTGATTTTGGTCCACTATGTCCAAAAAATTCGTTTAAATTGATACTTTATTTGGTTAATTTAAAAGAATCCAACAAATACCAATGAACGAAAATGATATTAAATAGAGTTATTTTCTGTTATTATATGTCTATGTGAGGTGTATATTTCTATTTATAATTCTTAATTTGTTTTACACATGATTTTAAAATTTAAACGATCTTTTCATATTTTTTAGTAACAATATTCTATCACTGTATTAAAAAAAAGACATTAAAAATGTAATGAATATTAATTATTACCTAAATATGGATATAAAAATCTATCCATTTTTTCTTAAAATTTGACAAAATTCAACCAATATAAAAGAATTTGCTACAGCCCTTTTAAATACGAAGATATGTAACAAAATAAATTTTAAAAAAATATGCAATCTTTCAACACCGGCTTTATGTAATATTTAATATTGAAAACCCTATTCATGTGTCAAAATTGGTCCATTAATTTTTTAAATAATTTTTTTAAATCTTTGTATTATTCTAGGTATTAAGTATTATATCCTGATATCCTGATTTTTGGCGTCTTAATTTTTATTTTCCTAATTTTTGGTTTATAGTAATTGATTGATGAATTAATTTGATTGCTGAATATTTGACGTTCCATGATTGGCGAGTATTATATCCTGATTTTGGCCTAAAAAGTCTAGGATTTTCGTGTGTTATGTTATCAACTGTCAAGATCTGCCCAATTTGTTCAATTTTCCAATATATCGCGCCTTTTTATGTTTTTATCAATTGGTTTATTAATTATCTCATTGATTTAATTATTTCCATGTTCTCATCATTACATGTCTACTGATTTTTATTGAACTTGACGTTGCTTAAATAGGTGGGTTTGTTTTTTCTTCTTTCTTCATTGCCGAGGTGAGTGTTCTCAATTATATTTTATCGTGATCTGTCCGGTTAATTCTCGGAACAAGATTATTTTGTGCTATCCTCTCCTGGTAAAATATAGTTTAGATTGTACCTACAGTTTCAGTTTAATTTTTCTTCCCTTTTTTTTCTCGATTTTATTTTTGAGTGTATGATTTTCACGGATTGAACTTTTTTTGTTTTAAAATTTTTTTGCGTGTTTGATTTTGCTTGGTTTTTTTAAAAAAAGGAACGAGTAATATTGTACTTTTTTTTATACTTTACTTTTTCATTCTTTTAAACCATGATTTTAACTTTGTTGGTGCATTTTAGTTATGTTGGAGAATTATTTTTTTCTGAGTCATTTTCTTTAATTTTAGGTTCGTTTTGATTTTTTCATAATGGATCGAGGTTAGTCATTCTCAAATTTGTTCATTTTTTATTAATTGCATCGTGGTTTGCATCATTTTTCATGACAATGTTTTTTTGTATATTTTTATCTTGCATGTTGAAGAGATGAGGGTCGACATGGATTTTGACGCTTTGCAACTTGTGAAGTCTCGGTTCTTCGAGATCGATGCTCAATCATTCTATCTGAAGTATGTTCCTGTTGGAGGATCTGATTTTTTGGACTTGATGGTAATTTCTGCTATTTTTCTATTCTTCTGTTTTTTTTTTCTTATTCTGATATTTTTTGTGCGCATATTTCCAGCCCAGAATTGATCATTTCTATTTTTGTTTTCATTTTATGTGCTCTATTGGTTGTGTGTTGTGTCTCTTCATTAAGAGTGTAGTCATTGAATTCTCGATTCACTTTCCGAGTCACCTTATTGTGTTAATTGTCCATGTTTGCAAGACTTCGTTTTATCTTATTTTGATACTACTGTCGCACTGGTAGGTACACGTATTAGTAATCTCTATGGTTTTCTTGGTGATATGTTGATTATAATTTTTCAATCTAATAAATTATTTTTTAATATTACTAATTTTGATCCTGTATCATTTTGCTAGGTACACGTGTTAGAATTTAGTAGTGTGAATTGTTTTATTTGACTTGGTACCTCTGTATGACTATGTATTTTTTCTTTTGTTTGTTATTGGTTTATTTATTATGCCTCATTATTTTTGTTATTACAAATATCAGTCAATTCCGGTTAAATTTGTTGAGCTTTACGGGTTGGCATCTGATTCCATGCGGTGTGTTCGTATAGTTAGTAATTCTGGGAAACAGTGGCTTGTGAGTACTGTAACGCCCCGAACCCAATATATATTAATTATATCGAATTCGAAGTGTTATTGTGATCAAAAGTCCGAACTATAAAATTTTTGAAGGAAATATAACGGAAATGAGAGATGATGAGTTTTATGCAGCGGAAGAAATGAATAGAATAAATTTAATAAGTATCTCATACACATATATGTGTACATAAAACATAGTATTATCAGTAACGTTTTATTTAAGTGGGGAACTCCGTGTCGTCTCTATTACTGTCCTTGCTCCACGAAATCATGATCTGCAAGGGTTGTAGAAAAGGGGGCGTGAGAATTGAATTCTCACTTATGGGTGATTGCAACATCATGGGATTGGTAAATCTGAAATATATATTAAATTATACTCATTAATAAAGTATTTATTTTATTTAATCAGTTGACATATATAAGATTATAAAGTTTAAACGACATTTAAGCATATTTCGCATGATATAATTGAAATAGCACAAGTTGGTTCACATTAGGCAAAGCCCAAAGTCATATCACACATTATCACAACTGTCAAACCATAAACGTACAACCATTCCACTTCCATCATAGTTACTCTTTTCAACTCCAACCGTCAACAGCCTTGATTCCGAGGGCGTCCAACGAAAGCTGTCCCCGGAGACCGGAAAAATAATCAACGACCTTGATTCCGAGGGCGTCAAACGACAGCTGTCCCCGGAGGCCGGAAAAATAATCAACGACCTTGATTCCGAGGGCGTCAAACGACAGCTGTCCCCGGAGGTCGGAAATCAATACCCAAATCACAACTCCGTACTTACTGATTTTCCATAAAATTGATACAACAACTTCACTGAGAAAATACTTGACTGATAACTGAACTGATTCATGCTCACGTAAGGTGTTTACTCATGCAGTGGTGATCGATTCACAAAATAACAGGCTAATATATAACATATGTAGTTATATCACATAATCCAAACAGTTATATAGATAGGTGTTACAATTATGTTGGATTAGATACTTTTGATTTGATTTAGTCGAGTTCAGAAAATACCGGCACGATGTTATTAATAGCAGATCAATCAACGGATCATCACCCACCTGATTGTTCTGAGTTCCGGGAATATTGGGTAGGCAGACAGTCGAGTCCTTCGTGCGTGTTCCGAAAAGTACAGAATCCTAATAAGGAGTATTTCGATTAAAAGATTGACTTTTGAATTTGAAAAGCTTAAGAGTGCGAAACTCGAGGATTGAGTAGGTCGTTGTCTTCAGAAAACTATTGAAAACTTAAAGTTTTCAAAGGTTGATTTCAAATTGGTAAGTACACCTCTTTTAAAGGGAAGGTGTATTAGGGGAGTGTATTTACTAAATTCAGTGTTGCAACAGGGGGTATATTTACTGAATTTAGTGGTGTAACAGAGGGTGTATTTATTGAAATTGGTGGTGTAACAGGGGGTGTATTTACTGAAATTGGTGTGTAACAGGGGGTGTATTTACTGAAATTGTTGATGTGACAGGGGGTGTATTTACTGAATTGAGTGATGTTCTCAGAAAGGCCTTTTAAGGGAAAAAATCATTATTAAACTTGGAAAAATACTTAGAGAAAAAAAATAAGATTATTATTTAATGAAATTAAAGAAAAGGTTATTCTTTCTTAAGAGTTCTATTTCTCGTTTTTAAACGAAAACTTGAATATAAAACTTTTCTTTTTCTAAACTTATTAAAAGACTTTATTTTTTTGCGTTTTCTAAAATTCTAATAGGGGTACGAGGTGAAGACGAGTTTCCCTTTGTTTACGAAATTTATTCAAAAGTGTTTTTAATCCTTGAAAAACATCAAAACAAGGATACTATAGGATTTTGCTAATATCATCATAATACTAAAAACAATGATATTAAACATTCATAAGAAAAATACTAGTCCTCTAAGTCATTACTACCATTCATCTAAAACAATAATATTTCAACATTCAACTACTAATACTAAATACTAAACTAAGAATCCAATCTCATGGTTTGGGAAAGAAATAAAACAAAGAAACAATCTATCCAAAAACTCACTTCTAAAGAGTGATACAAGTGAAACAAAACAATAATACTAAATAGGTTGATAACTAACACTAATTCATCTAACCACTAACAGTAAGTTTTCTTTCATTTCTTTTCTTGTTCTAAGCTTCTAACAATTTACAAAATAACCCAAAATCTACCCAAGATAAAAACGAAGATAGAAACCTTACGAGCTTCAGTTTGAGGCGTTAAACGGGCGGCCTAACGGCGTCGTTTCGAAACCCAGAAAATGTTCACGAAAATTGGGCAGCCTTACGGCGTTGTTCGGGAATTCGGAAAAATGATTTGGGCAGCCTAACGGTGTCGGTTTGAAATTCCAGAAATTTGGCGATAACAACCGGTTCAACGGCGTCAAAATCGATCGGAAATTAAACGAAAAGAACGGTTACGGGTGAAAATTGAAATTGAACTTCAAAGAGTGGAATTGAAAGAGGGCTTTTTGTATAGACTTACTGGAAGAGGAGAAATCAAGAGGCGGCGGCGGCGCTTCGGCTGAGGTGCGACGGGAGAGCGACGACAGCAGGGGGAGGGGGAGCGCGACGGGAGCAGGGGAGTCGTAGCCTGGGTTTCGTCGCGTCTGGGCTGGTCCACGGTGGAGCGGTGACGGCGGTGGGAGGCTTCGCGGCTGAGCGGAGCTCCGACGGCGCTTGTCGATCGAGCGGCGGCGTCGTTCGCCGTGGCTTCACGGTGGCGTGAAGAGGACAGCGGCAGAGGAAGGCGGCTCCAGCGGCGACGCGGCGTGCGGTGGGCGGTGCTGGGTTCGTCGGCCGGAGGAGGAGAAAGGAGGCGGAAGGAGGCGGAGGAAGGAGGAGGCCGAAGGAAGGAGGAGAGAATTTTTTTTTTTAGAGAGAAAATTTCTGCGTGAAATGAAAGAAATGAATGAGGAGAGATACAAATTTTCTTTTATACCCTCCTTTTCCAAACTTATCTAATCCTAAATTCTTATCCAAAATTTTTGATATTTTCGTTCCCAAATGATACGGTTCAGGGATTGTTTGGTTCACGAGTATAATCCCGATTCAGAAAATAATACAGTTTTTAAACTCAAGTAATATTTTATTGTATTCTGATTATTCTCAATAAATTAAACGGATCGAAATCCTAATTTAATTTGAGTATTTAATTTCTCGTAGTCCTTTATTCGCTTTGAAAGATTTAACTCTTTCTTCGAATTTAGGAATTTGTAAAAGGGTATATATATATTTAAATTACACCAAAGCACACAAAATAATAAAAAAAAAACAAAGATAATAAAATAAAATAAGGGTTCTAGGAGTATAAAAGGTATAAAACGGGACGGGGTATTACATCCTCACCCCCTTAACAGAATTTCACCCCTGAAATTCAGCTTCTAGGTATTGCTTAGGCATTGAGGGTATTTGGTTAGGACTTCATCCTCTATTTCCCAAGTTGTTTCTTCTTTCTCGTGTCGGCTCCACTGGACTAGAACTAATGGTATCTCTTGATTCCTTAATAAGTGTAACTTCCTTCCTAGGACAGTAACTGGAACTTCTTCATAAGTCCGGTCACAACTTAAACTTAAATCTATACGACTAAAAACAGGGCTTGGATTGCTTATGTACTTCCTGAGTGTAGATATGTGGAACACATCATACACTCGTGATAACTTTGGTGGTAGTGCTAAGCGATAAGCCACATCCCCGATTCTATGCAGGATGTCAAATAGCCCATTGTACCGCGACTTTAGCTTACCTCTTTTACCAAAATGGATTAGGCCTTTCATTGGTGCCACTCAGAGAAATACTTTATCGCCAATGTCGAATTGTAAATCTCTTCTCCTAGCATCCACATATGACTTCTGACAGTCTTGAGTCGCTTTGATTCTTCCTTTAATCTTTGCGACTACCTCATCCGATCTTTCAACTAGTTCGGGTTCGAGAATCTTTCGAATTCCGACTTCATCCCAACAAACTGGTGATCTACACCTTTTCCCGTAAAGTGCTTCGTACGGTGCCGTTTGTATTGTCGCCTGCTAACTGTTGTTATATGCGAACTCTACAAATGGCAGGTGGCTCTTCCAACTTCCTGCAAGATCTAGAGCGCAAGCTCTCAGCATACCTTCGAGTGTCTGGATAGTTCTTTCCGATTGTCCGTCAGTCTGCGGGTGGTATGCGGTGCTGAACTTCGATTCAGTACCCAAGGCTCGTTGCAGATTTCCCCAGAACTTGGAGGTAAAATGGGGATCTCTATCGGACACTATCGAGACTGGTACACCATGCAGTCTAACTACTTCTGCTATGTATAGTTGGATGAGCTTGTCCAACGTATACGTCATTATAACAGGGATAGAGTGGGCAGTTTTCGTAAGTCTGTCTACGATAACCCAAATGGCATCGTGATTCTTCACCGTTTTCGGAAAACCGGTGACAAAATCCATAGTGATGTCCTCCCATTTCCACTCTGGCATCTCCACAGGGTGCAACAACCCTGGAGGTTGTTGGTGATCTGCTTTAACTCGTTGGCAGGTTAAACAGCTCCTGACGAATTGAGCTATCGATCCCTTCATACCCTTCACCAAAAGTTTCCTTCCAGTCCCCGATACATCATCGTCTATCCGGGGTGAATGGTGTATGGAGTGTTATGTGCCTCTTTCAGAATTTCATTCCTCATTCTTTCATCCTTAGGCACACAGATTTTGTTATCGAACATCAAAGTTCACTCAGTACTCAATACGAGCTTCTAAATGGTTCCTTCCTCAGCGCGCTTACGTATTCCTCTCAAGAATTTATTGTCCTTTTGCGCTGCTAGGATCCTTTCTCGTAAGGTCGGTTATAGGGTGAACACGTAAACCATGGTATCTGCACAATACTGTGTAGAAAATTTTAGGTTTAGGATGAACTGGTACTATATCTTACTCCACTCAAAGAATAGTTTTGTCTAACTACTTACTCCAAAACTTCTGGTTTAAAAAGGGTGGTAAAACCTTAGTAGGGAGGTTTGATTTCTGAAAGGTCCTCCATTAGTTAAAACCAAAATAACTTTTCGGTTTTCTTGGTCGACTAAGTTTGTTGTCACTCTACCTGATTTAAGACTTAGAAGGTTTTCTAATCCTCAAGCATGCAAACTTTTCTTCCTACATAGTTGCAAATTTCCTCTACTTCGAAGTCTACTATGTATCCCATAGATAAAAATCAATTGTCGTTTCTTTTTCAACTAAAGTATTCCCATAACATATAAATGTTAATCTTAACACGTAAGACTTAAGATCACCTCTAGCTTACTCATTCCACAAACAGGCTCTACTTAAGCTTAAAATCTTATGTTATCCCAAAAGAAAGTAACTATGTCCATGGTTCATATTCCTTCTTATGCATAAAACTAGTTCGTTTTCAATAACGCCTAACTACTCAACTTAAGAACGTGCAGTTCAGTTTCTATTTGATGTTCATCCAAGTCTATCTCCAATCAATTCACTCGGCTTAGGTTCTCATTGTACTCCTCAAAAGTTCACTTTCACTTAAGGTCTAATCTTCTATACTCTATATCCTCAAATTTTCTTAAATTCTTAGACACAAGGGAGTGAGATGCTCTAGTGCTAATCAATACATAAGTAGTTGATCCAAAATTCACACTTGCTGAATTTGGAATAAAACTTCTCTCGTCTCATTATCCTTAAGACTGCCTTGAGATGTTCTTCGTGTTGCTCTTTGTCCTTAGAGTACACAAGAATGTCGTCAATGAAGACGATGACGAATTAGTCTAGGTACGGATGAAACACTCTATTTATCATATCCATGAAAATTTATCGGAGCGTTTGTTACTCTGAAAGGCATCATGGTGAACTCGTAATGTCCATACCGAGTCCGGAATACTTTCTTCTGGATATTCTCGCTCTTGACCTTTAGCTGGTGGTAACCAGACCTTAGATCGATCTTTGAGAATACCGTAGCATTCTTCAACTGGTTGAACAAGTCTTCTATCCTTGGAAGAGGATATTTGTTCTTAGTGGTCAGTTGATTGAGACCTCGATAGTCTATGCACATACGGAAAGTTCCATCTTTCTTCTTCACGAACAACACGGGTGCTCCCCATGGTGATGCACTAGGCCTGATGAACTTCTTTTCAAGCAAGCATTGCAGTTGTTCCTTTAGTTCTTCCAATTCCTTTAGCACCACTCAATAGGGTGCTTTAGATACTGGTGCTGCCCCAAGTATCAAGTCGATGGAGAACTCTATCTGACGATCAGGAGGCAACCCGGTTAATTCCTCGGGAAACACGTCAAGATATCTATCTACGATTGGCACCTTGATGTGCAACTTGTCGTCTTTCTCTCCTGCTGAGATGTGGACGAGGTAAGTTTGGCATTCCTCCTTTCGTAATATTACCGCAACTTGGATTGCTGATATTACTCGGGTTTCCTTCTCGGTCCTAATTTCACGAAATGTGAAGCATTGACCATTACGGGTTTCGAGGTCGATCTCGCATTCTGCGCATTCTACTATCGCTTCGTCCTTTGTTAAACAGTCAATGCCCAAGATTATACCAAAGATTTTCATCTTAAGGATGTGAAGATCGGACTCTATTAAGTGATCCTTAGCGTTAGGGGTAAACCTCAAATTCGGTCCTTAATTTCCATAGTAGTTCCAGACATTTCTTAGCGTGGCCTGCTGAGGTGGCTTAGGTTCAGCCTGAGAAGGTGGGTTCTGTCCTATAGGATCCTTTGGTACAGGAATGGGGTTAACGCGGGGTCGTCCACGTCTACGTCCAGGTGTCATTCTAAAGGTGGTTCTGATCGGAAAAGAATAATATTTTTACGATATGTATATGTGCGAGAAAGTTATAAAAACATAATCGGACTAACCAAAATTAACACAAAACGTTCACTGAAAACACGTGTGGTACATAATTCACCAGCTGCACATTGGGGCCCCAATGGTACAGTGCTCACATTCGCACAGTATTCTAGGAACTAGTAATGTGTCATTAAGTGATAATCTGATAAAATATGACATTTAATATATAAAGCAAGTAAAACACATTGACAAGTAGTGAGCACATAATAAGTATATATATATCTAAAAGTTTTGGTCCTACAGAGTCAGTCTCTTTACATTACGTCATAGAACACAAAAGGTTTCTAAGTAATGCTAAAGCATCGTATCCTCACATCAATTCGGACCACGAGCGACAAAAGAAGTAGGTTGGAGCTATGCTGTTATGGTCTAAGTAAAACGGTCATACGTCTGACTACTACTATATATCAGGAAAAGGTGGCACAATCTAGGTTGTACGCATTTGTGACTACACCAAAAGGATAACTGTTTAGAAGGATTTTATCACTCTGACTGATCACTACTATCAAACGGAAATACCCATCGCCGACTTCTTTCTAGGTATGTCTCCAAGTGAATGTGGGGCCTTTGTACTGGGTCTTCTATTCTCGTCCGTTCGAGTAGTCTTACAGCGATAGGACGGAGAACAACTCAGTAACCCTTCTGGCAAAATGAATCACGGCTGTCAAATATGTCTCGTAATTGGATATTGGAGTGGCTCTTGCCTTCGCACGCAGTCTTGTGAACTGGGTTATAAACATACTGATAGATTCTAAGGTTAGCTAAGTGTCTTCTAATTATCGGGATATAACTATCTTAGGTGGATTCTTATATGGAAAGGAAAATCTTAGTCAAAATTTTAGTTATGCAGAAACATAATTTAAACAATTAAAGCACATAGTTCAAATAATCATATAACATCAATTATGAAGTTTATAAATTTACACAAATATATTTATTTTTATCTTTTACTAATTATCTGTATTTCCATAGTAATATAAACGACATTTCGGGGTTCTTTCTACACCTCGTAGGTGTTGTTTCGAGTTCGCGATCTTTTGATTGGAGTTTTGTTATGAAAGTCAAGTTGTCGTAATATCACAAACTTTAAGGCAATAAAATAAGAACATACCTTCGAGGAACTTCTGACGGTAATAGGAGACACATTTCCCCTCAAATGATTTAATTAGTGATCTATACTTACATGATAAGAAAATTTAATTAAAGAAAAAGAATTTTGGTTTGATGAAAACAACGATTTGGGTTTTGGTCCGAAAGTTTTGAACATAAGCTCTGATACCACTTGTAACGCCCCGAACCCAATATATATTAATTATATCGAATTCGAAGTGTTATTGTGATCAAAAGTCCGAACTATAAAATTTTTGAAAGAAATATAACGGAAATGAGAGATGATGAGTTTTATGCAGCGGAAGAAATGAATAGAATAAATTTAATAAGTATCTCATACACATATATGTGTACATAAAACATAGTATTATCAGTAACGTTTTATTTAAGTGGGGAACTCCGTGTCGTCTCTATTACTGTCCTTGCTCCACGAAATCATGATCTGCAAGGGTTGTAGAAAAGGGGGCGTGAGAATTGAATTCTCACTTATGGGTGATTGCAACATCATGGGATTGGTAAATCTGAAATATATATTAAATTATACTCATTAATAAAGTATTTATTTTATTTAATCAGTTGACATATATAAGATTATAAAGTTTAAACGGCATTTAAGCATATTTCGCATGATATAATTGAAATAGCACAAGTTGGTTCACATTAGGCAAAGCCCAAAGTCATATCACACATTATCACAACTGTCAAACCATAAACGTACAACCATTCCACTTCCATCATAGTTACTCTTTTCAACTCCAACCGTCAACAGCCTTGATTCCGAGGGCGTCCAACGACAGCTGTCCCCGGAGACCGGAAAAATAATCAACGACCTTGATTCTGAGGGCGTCAAACGACAGCTGTCCTCGGAGGCCGGAAAAATAATCAACGACCTTGATTCCGAGGGCGTCAAACGACAGCTGTCCCCGGAGGTCGGAAATCAATACCCAAATCACAACTCCGTACTTACTGATTTTCCATAAAATTGATACAACAACTTCACTGAGAAAATACTTGACTGATAACTGAACTGATTCATGCTCACGTAAGGTGTTTACTCATGCAGTGGTGATCGATTCACAAAACAACAGGCTAATATATAACATATGTAGTTATATCACATAATCCAAACAATTATATAGATAGGTGTTACAATTATGTTGGATTAGATACTTTTGATTTGATTTAGTCGAGTTCAGAAAATACCGGCACGATGTTATTAATAGCAGATCAATCAACGGATCATCACCCACCTGATTGTTCTGAGTTCCGGGAATATTGGGTAGGCAGACAGTCGAGTCCTTCGTGCGTGTTCCGAAAAGTACAGAATCCTAATAAGGAGTATTTCGATTAAAAGATTGACTTTTGAATTTGAAAAGCTTAAGAGTGCGAAACTCGAGGATTGAGTAGGTCGTTGTCTTCAGAAAACTATTGAAAACTTAAAGTTTTCAAAGGTTGATTTCAAATTGGTAAGTACACCTCTTTTAAAGGGAAGGTGTATTAGGGGAGTGTATTTACTAAATTCAGTGTTGCAACAGGGGGTATATTTACTGAATTTAGTGGTGTAACAGAGGGTGTATTTACTGAAATTGGTGGTGTAACAGGGGGTGTATTTACTGAAATTGGTGGTGTAACAGTGGGTGTATTTACTGAAATTGTTGGTGTGACAGGGGGTGTATTTACTGAATTGAGTGCTGTTCTCGAAAAGGCCTTTTAAGGGAAAACAAATCATTATTAAACTTGGAAAAATACTTAGAGAAAAAAAATAAGATTATTATTTAATGAAATTAAAGAAAAGGTTATTCTTTCTTAAGAGTTCTATTTCTCGTTTTTAAACGAAAACTTGAATATAAAACTTTTCTTTTTCTAAACTTATTAAAAGACTTTATTTTTTTGCGTTTTCTAAAATTCTAATAGGGGTACGAGGTGAAGACGAGTTTCCCTTTGTTTACGAAATTTATTCAAAAAGTGTTTTTAATCCTTGAAAAACATCAAAACAAGGATACTATAGGATTTTGCTAATATCATCATAATACTAAAAACAATGATATTAAACATTCATAAGAAAAATACTAGTCCTCTAAGTCATTACTACCATTCATCTAAAACAATAATATTTCAACATTCAACTACTAATACTAAATACTAAACTAAGAATCCAATCTCATGGTTTGGGAAAGAAATAAAACAAAGAAACAATCTATCCAAAAACTCACTTCTAAAGAGTGATACAAGTGAAACAAAACAATAATACTAAATAGGTTGATAACTAACACTAATTCATCTAACCACTAACAGTAAGTTTTCTTTCATTTCTTTTCTTGTTCTAAGCTTCTAACAATTTACAAAATAACCCAAAATCTACCCAAGATAAAAACGAAGATAGAAACCTTACGAGCTTCAGTTTGAGGCGTTAAACGGGCGGCCTAACGGCGTCGTTTCGAAACCCGGAAAATGTTCACAAAAATTGGGCAGCCTTACGACGTTTTTCGGGAATTCGGAAAAACGATTTGGGCAGCCTAACGGCGTCGGTTTGAAATTCCAGAAATTTGGCGATAACAACCGGTTCAACGGCGTCAAAATCGATCGGAAATTAAACGAAAAGAACGGTTACGGGTGAAAATTGAAATTGAACTTCAAAGAGTGGAATTGAAAGAGGGCTTTTTGTATAGACTTACTGGAAGAGGAGAAATCAAGAGGCGGCGGCGGCGGCGCTTCGGCTGAGGCGCGACGGGAGAGCGACGGCAGTAGGGGGAGGGGGATCGCGACGGGAGCAGGGGAGTCGTAGCCTGGGTTTCGTCGCGTCTGGGCTGGTCCACGGTGGAGCGGTGACGGCGGTGGGAGGCTTCGCGGCTGAGCGGAGCTCCGGCGGCGCTTGTCGATCGAGCGGCGGCGTCGTTCGCCGTGGCTTCACGGTGGCGTGAAGAGGACAGCGGCAGAGGAAGGCGGCTCCAGCGGCGACGCGGCGTGCGGTGGGCGGTGCTGGGTTCGTCGGCCGGAGGAGGAGAAAGGAGGCGGAAGGAGGCGTAGGAAGGAGGAGGCCGAAGGAAGGAGGAGAGATTTTTTTTTTTTTAGAGAGGGAAAATTTCTGCGTGAAATGAAAGAAATGAATGAGGAGAGATACAAATTTTCTTTTATACCCTCCTTTTCCAAACTTATCTAATCCAAAATTCTTATCCAAAATTTTTGATATTTTCGTTCCCAAATGATACGGTTCAGGGATTGTTTGGTTCACGAGTATAATCCCGATTCAGAAAATAATACAGTTTTTAAACTCAAGTAATATTTTATTGTATTCTGATTATTCTCAATAAATTAAACGGATCGAAATCCTAATTTAATTTGAGTATTTAATTTCTCGTAGTCCTTTATTCGCTTTGAAAGATTTAACTCTTTCTTCGAATTTAGGAATTTGTAAAAGGGTATATATATATTTAAATTACACCAAAGCACACAAAATAATAAAAAAAGAAAGAAACAAAGATAATAAAATAAAATAAGGGTTCTAGGAGTATAAAAGGTATAAAACGGGACGGGGTATTACAAGTACTGGGTGGATTTATGGTGGTGCCCTATGTTTCTATGGATCTGAGTGGGATGATCTTGTGAATTACTTGATGTTCTTCCGGGTGATATGCTGTTTTTTTCCCATCTGTTGATGTCGAATGCTCTCTATGTTAAGAAGTTTGGAACGAGCGGAATGTTGCATCAGGTTGGGAATATTATTCCCGACTCCACCTTAAATAATATGCATGGTACTGTCGCCTTTTAGTTGAATGTTTGTTTTTGTTTTACTTTGTCGATTTTTTTATACTAACTTGAACGTCTGTTATTGTAAACATAAGTTATTTGGTTGATATTGATCACATCCCCGAAATTGTTGTTCCATTCGAGGATCCTTTGGTAATTTGTATATACATAGCTATACATCATTGTTTTATTGGTGCTTTTTTTCACTTTGTGACTTATCTCTGCATATATTTATTGTTTGTTCCAGGTTATCCTGGATGACTTTTCGTAGGCATTTGGAGATGTTTTTCCTCTTACTTGCTTGATGCGGACATCCACTGGCAGGTCTGTATACTGCAGGTGTTATCTCGGTGAGGTTGACTGGGAGTTTACCCGTGACTTTAGATATTTGTTGAAGGGTATTCATATCCGGGAGATTGGATGTATAACTGTTTTTTATGATGAAAATGATACTTTTTGTGTTTCTCCATTTTACAAGGATAGATGCTCCGTGTTCTTATCCGATGAGGAAGGTGCTTTTATTTTGTATTGCTGCATTTTGTATTTATTGTCTTTATTCTTATATATATCTTCCAACATTTTCAGTTATTGATTAATTTTTTCAATGTATGTATTTACTTTGAAGATTTGTTTGGGTTATCCTTTGGGGATCCTTCCAACCTGAATTTGCGGTATCTCCGTCCGCCTCCTTCGATAACTTGGGTTGAGGTGTGTATTAGTTCCATTTCTTTTTCATTTCTTTAATTACATAACAAATATCTTGACAATTACAATTCATTTTTTTTTGTAGCGTCAGAGGTTGCCTGCTAATTATACTGTGACTGTTGTCTGTAATTCCAGTGAGTGGCGCAGTCGACTGGTGGGTAAATCTTTTTTAGTCTTTGTAAAACTACCAGTTTTTAAGTTTGTGGTTGTTTTTTTTTTATTGAAAATATGATTTCTGAATTTTTATATGTTCTATAATTTATATTTTGTAGACTTTGCCATCATCCGCGACAATTCTATTTTGGGTGTGATACTGGACCCATTGGTCTGCGCTATACATTGACTGATCGTGTTTTCTTTGTTGGTTACGAGCACAGACGTTTTGGAAGGAAGGGCATGAGTCTTATTGTTCGTTTTTCACATAGGTGGTCTGATGTTGTTAGGGCGATTGCTCTCAGTCATGGTGATGTTTTGGTTTTTGGGTATAATATGAAATATTACACTATCATTGTTCCACGTCTGTTGCTTTAGAATGTCTGGAATATATAATCTCCCTTTATTTGGTCTACACACTTTGGTTGTATTGTTTCTCCTATTTTGAGACACTGTTTTTTTTTTTTTTGTGCATATATGCACTTCTGTTATGAACCTGTGTACTGACGTATTTTGAAAATTATTGTTGTCCGTATTTTGTTTGCATTGATGAATTCTGTTATATATATTTTTTTTATCACAGATAAATTTAAAAAATAGTTCCATGCCAAAAAAGTTTTGACCTTCGTTTAGTTGTGTACAGATGTGTCAATAATTGTTGCTAGAATTGAGAGAACTTGTCTCATGGCAGATCAAATTTCAGATTGCATGATTTCAAATACAATGTATCGAATAAGAATAAAATTACCATAATAATAATTACAAATATTTGTAAAGTTCCCCTTAGTGTCGTGATCTGGATTTACATCTGGGTATTATCAACTTTTTTTCTAAACTATCTAGATATTCTAATGATTGTCATATGGTATTACTCAAACCAAATCAAGAATAGTATGTGTTACTTACTTTCTTAAAGGTGGAAACATGTTATAATTTCAGCGTATTGTATAATTGTAGAGCAATTTTTATACATTCAATATTATTGTGATAAATATTATCCTGCATTTATATGAAGGATAAAAATATCCAGAAATTTCCACGATATATCCCCGATATATCCATTTTTCGTGGCCACCGATATCGATATTAGGAGGTAATGATATTTCCATGATATCAGTAAAAAAATTGATAAATATCAGTATATAAAATCAATTTCGACTATATTTTTGTGCACATTTAGCATAAAATTGGTAAAATATCGGTAAATATCGAAAAATATCGATAAATATCGAAAAAATATCGAGAAATATCGAAAAAATATCGAAAAATATCCATAATTTTGTTAAATATCACAAATATAAAATATGGTAAAATTTTATTGTCAATTTTATGTATTAGAAATTTGTTATTATATTTTTATAATTTATAAAATTTACCGATATTGATATTCGATATCGATATATCCATCGATATTTCTACAAATTTAAGGTTCCGATATATCCATCGATACCAATATTTTCAAACTTGATTTATATATACCCGAATATTTTTAAAAAAAATTATTGCTATGTACTCCCTCCGTGCACAAAATATAGTCCTGGTTGCCTTATTGGGCCGTCCATAAAATATAGTCATGTTGCCTAAAATGGAAAGAATAAACTTTATCTACATTTTCAACACACACACATAACATTTTTTAAATAAATTATTTTGTACTTGGTTTGATAAAATTTTCTTACGTTTTACATATTATATCAACTCTCTTAATAACCGTGATAAAAGTAACAAACCCATTTTTCATGGACGGAGAGAGTATAATATTTTTTTAATATTACTGATTTTTTTTATTTTTAACAATACATTGAACCATTAATTTGTAATTTGTTTGTATTTTTATACTATACATACATGATTTTTTCTTGCATGCATGTCATTTGTATATATGAATTCATGTATTTATCTATTTTCCTATCTCCAAGTAAAATAATTTGTGTAGATGATTGATTGATTAAATCATGTGGTTAAAAAATAATATTATTGTTTTGATATGCCTATATATTCTCACTTGTCTTTGTACTTTTGTATATCTCCATTGAATCTTTGTTCTCTTTGGTCTCTATATTACGTTTTTTTTTTTTTTTTTGCATGATGATAGTACCTTTGTTATTTCTTGGTCTATGTGAATTATTCTCAATGTTCATTCATGTTAGAGTCTTGCACTCATGGGTCATGGAGGGTAGAGGTGGAATGTTTGTTTTGATGGTGGATTCAGAGGTAACAATTATTCACATGCATGTGTATATATATATATATATATATATATATATATATATATATATATATATATATATATTAATTAGATTTTTTTTTCTTTTTTAGTAAATATAACAAGAATTTTTTATTGATATTTTATTTATTTTTTGTGCAGGGTACTAGGATTCATGGATTTATTCCATGTCTCTTAGTTTCTAGATTTGGGAGATATTTAGTTGAATCGAAAGAGCTTTTAATAAAAAATGTCTCTATTGTTCCGAATGTTATGCCTATAAAGTTTACCGATCATATTTATAATCTTGAATTTGTCTGTTCGACGGAAATCTATGAATTATCGGAATATAGCATTGTCGTATCAATTTTTAAGTGTGTGAGCTTTAGACAGATTTTGTATCAAGACGATAGTGACGATACCATACTGCGCGGTATGTTATTTTTTTTTTTTGGTCTATTGTATAATAATTTTATGTTGTATGTAGTAGATATCTATGGGCACCTGGTGCATATTGGTCATGTTCGTTGTATTCAATCAAATGGAATCTATTCTCATAGGTCAATTAAACTGCAACTTCGAGATTCCAGGTTGGCATCTTTTCTTTTTTATTTCATTAGAATCCTTTTTATCACATGTTTTGATTTTTTTTATTAAATTAGTGGTGATGTGATGTCGTGCATATTGTCTAATGATTGGTGCGATCGGTTTGTGGATGCTGTTGTTAGGCAGGACGTTCCACCTTTGACGGTTGTTTTTCAAAATGCTATCATTGTCAGGGTTATGGGAGGTTTGCTGAATTATCTATTTATTATATTGAGAAAGTTTTTTTTTTTCTTTGTATTTGCTTGCCATTACTTTTAAAAAATGTTATTTAATGGATATTTTCCATTTTATTGTAGAAAAAGTGGTTGGTACTGTTGGACAGGCTACGAGGGTGTATTTCAACATTTCTTGCCATGAGGATATTCTTCAAAGCGATGGTCTCCAAATTATTTAACATAAATTTAGTCTTTTTTTTTTCAATGTGTAGTCTCTATTTTACTTCTACGGACACGTAATAGATTAAGCGTGGGAATAAATAGTTGGTATTATTTTGTTCCATTTCATGTATTACGTCGAATAAATAATATTTATCTTTTATATCTCGCTTGGAATTGGAAATATTTTGCGCTGGACTTGCCATTTAATATGTTTTATTCCTATGTTTTATATTTTAAGTTGAGGATATTTATGGCAAGTAAATTGTATTGCTATATATAAAAATTTTATTAGTGAATCAAAATTGTATATAGTTTGAACGTTTTTTTATGAAACTCATTTTGTCGCAACTTAATTTTAATGGTTCCGGATATTATAAGTGTCATATATATTATTTATATATTTACTAAGAATAATATTTCTTGCTATAAGTTTATTTTTAGAAGTTATTATTTGTTGGATGTGTAGAATTTGGAAATACCAGATTGATTTTAATATCTGGTTTTAAAAAGAAAAATCTATATGTTACTCGGTAAATGTGTTATTCAAAGTGTCCCTTGGCTTGCCGTTTATGTTATTGCACTCAAATTTGGTTAGTTTGGTTTCAGAATATTCGTTGCATTTGAACCACATTAAAAAAATTGGTGAAATGTTAAAAACTTTGTCAATTTTTTTTTAAATCCTTGTCTATTAAAAATTAAGTAACGCTGGTCATTTATAAATTTGTTGTGATGATGTAGTGATACATTCACATGTCCGTTTTTTAATATTTTGAGACTTCGTGCGTGAGTGAAAGTTAATCTTTCCCTTTCTAAAAAAGAAAAAGGTGTATCATTAGGTTCAGAATTGTAAATAAGTAGGATCTGTTACGTTTTTCTTGATTTTTTTTATGATTAAGTATCTATCCAATACCAACATTATTATTAACACAGTATCACTCATGTTTTTGGTTTGAGAATCTGATTCGTTTTCCATTTAGAGTGGTGTATTGGTTATAAAGTCTGTAGAATGGATTCAAAAGTCTTTAAAAATTTTGAGGTATGCAATACGGATTTTAATACTCCACTGATTTTCTTAGATTTTCCTTCCAAAATATGAATAGATTTCACTCTCCAAAATATGAATAGATTTTGACCCTTTAAAAGTGTTAAAAAAATCTTTAGGTATTCAACAGTCTATGGACTTTATTTGATTTTCTTCCATTAGGTTGTCAACGGGGCAGGGCGGGGATGGGTGGTCATTCCCCATCTCCGTTCCTGCAAAATAAATGGGGAAAATATTCCCACCATCCCCGCCTCGCTCCGTCTCCTGGGGATTCCCTTTTTCCCGCCTAATTATTTTCTTATCTCAATTTTAAAATATAAAAAAATATTTAATCATACACACCAATTACTTTAAGTTGGTTTTATAAAAAACTAATTTAAACAATTTGAAGAACCTCTAATTCTAATATTTTTTTAATTAACATACATACTAAAGTGAAAATAATATAATTTGGAACTAATGACATAATATTAAATAAAAAAATATAATTTTTAATGAATAGTTAATTGAGTTGAAAACTATGAAATGTATTTGTAATTTACTTTAACATTAAAATCATATATAAATATATTAATTATATTAAAAATAATGTGGTTCCCCACAGGAAACGAGACGGGGATCCCCCAGGTTGAGAATATTATCCTGGTCCCCGCCTACGGGGCAAAAAAAATCCTTCTCCCTATTTGCTTTGAGGATTTTCCGCTCCGTTGTCGAGTCCACTGTTCGAAAAATATAAATAAATTTTACTCTTCAAAATCTCTTTTAACAATCTGAGAATTCTAATTAGAGCGAGGTATAACGGTGGTGGAAATGAAGATAAAATAATAATGTATTTTGTTTTTTTTTTTCTAAATAATTTGGATAACTTTTTGTTATATACAAGTGTGCCCCATATATATTTACATCAATCGTTCCAGCGCTGGAGTCTATGGAAATCTATGTAAATCAATAAGAACAAATGTATTCTACAATCCTGTAAAGTCTATGAAAATCCAAGTAAATCAATAAAAAGAGTCAATTTTATTGTTTACAAATTTTCAAAACTTTGTAATGTTACATTGCAAGTTGATTAATGAATTTGATTTTATTTGCATTTAACACGTTTGACATTATCTTTTTTTTTTTTTTGTAAGGTCGTATTGTTAAGTGGATGATTATGTCCATTGCATGCATAACGTGTGATAATTTCTTATATTTCTCTATTTTCATATAGTATGATGGTGTTATATAGGAGCCTAATGAGTTTACTAATTAAAATTATAGCATATTTTGAATGTATTATTTAATTAGTATAAATATTGTTTCATTAATTTGTGTTTTTTCTAAATATAATGTGTCGTTTCATCTCTTTAAATTTGACTGGTATATTTTGTTTTTATTACTATGTAATTCTAAATTTATCAATATGCAGATAGTTTTCTCTTTCAAACCTATTCTTAGTGATTTGGCTTTTGAATTGGGTGTCATGGAGGTTTTGTATGAGACTAATGATATCGGGACCAACAATTTTCTAATGTTCGTGTCTATTGTGTATCTGAATGACATTGATGATGTCCATACTGTGTATGGTGATTATTTTTGTTCGTTTAAAGAGGCTGAGAATGATGCTGCTTATCCTGGAATCAAATACCTGAAGGAGATGTACAATATTCGAATCAAAGATTTTACTACATACTAAATTTAATGTTCAATAATATATTATGAAATAAATATTGTTTCTCTTGGGTTATTTTTTTAATAATTTGCAATATAAAATTAATAATAATTCTATCGGTATTGTGTTAGTTTAGTGTCTTGTAATGCTATTAATGTATCTTTGTTCCATGTCTTTAATTTTATTAAATAAAAATAAAAGTTTCTTCTCATCTTATCTTTCATGAGGATGTATCCTTTTATTTAATTTTATAATTACAATTCCTTAACAACCAATGTAGCTACAATTTTTATCAAATAATTGATTGCATTACATCTGTCGTTTGTTTGGCTTGGTGTTATTCTCTCGATTTTAATTGATATCATATGGTATATTGTGATATTCTAAACATTGTTTTTTTTAATAATAATTTAAAATTCCCATTAGTCTTTACTACAAATATTGCTGCTCTTAGTCATATTTTTACAAGTTTTCGTAGCAAATGCCTCGAACAAATATTATGGAAAAATATGTTCGCATTTTTGATAAATTTGTTGAGGCCACCGATTTGTCTTCTTTTCCCCTAGAAGATTTGAAAACAATTCATTCTTTGAAGCGAAGTTGGAGAATGTGTTTCCCAAAAAAAAATTATTCAACTTTCTATGTTTTGATTAGGATTTTGACTGACCGAAAATTGTTTGATTGTGTAAGATTGATAATAATTATATATTTAATTATAATTGCATGTTTATCGTTATTATGAATAATTACCTAATCTAATATTGTTTTTATATATAAATTAACTCTCATTGGTTTAAGTTTTGGATTGAGTTGTTTATACTATTGTTCACTTTTCTTTTGTGCTTATAATGGATAGAATTATTTTCGAAGTTAATGTTAGAGCAATACTTTGTGACTTGGTTCTTCTCTTGAGTTCGGTTCATGTGACCTATGAGACGGATGACATTGGGTTTGATTTGCTTCCCTTGTATAGGTCCACTGTTTATATCCATTATCCCGACGGCGTGCATGCTGTTCAAGGTGATATTTGCGGAACTTATGATGAAGCGGAAAATGATGCTGCCTATCAAGGAATATTGTACCTGAAAGAAAAATATAATATTCTTATTTTAGGATTTAGACTTAATTAGGACATCAATTTGTTTATGTTTGATGTTATGAATAATTGATGATGTTATCATTGTATTGGGACGTAGGTTTTGCTTAGTCCCATTTTAATTGGATGTCCTATTTCACTATTACGTAATACAGATATGTGAAAATTGCAGATTTTTTTTTTCATTTTTTTAACTTAACACATTGTTTGTAGATTTCAATTATTATCATTCTAGAAACTTGATATAGTGTTTGTGCTAAAAGTTTTAATTTTAAAAAATGTCATACATATGTTTGGGTTTACTCGTGAACGTGTGTTCATATATTTGTAACTTTCATGTATTCATGTTATTTTCGAATGGATGTTGTGAAAAATATATTGAACAAGTAAAAAAAAATTGGTCCGGTTCTTGCCAATTATTTTATTATCCAAATTATAGGAAAACTTATTACTCCCTCCGATTAAAAAAGATTGATGTTTTAACATTTGTTGTTGAAATTAAGAATTAGTGTATATTGACAAATATACCCTCATAATTCCTTAATTACATCTCCTAATAAATTTATTAAAAGTAAACTCCAATATAAGTGGGTTTTTTTAGGGAATTGATTAGGGGTATAATGGAGAAGTAAAGTGAAAATTAAGTAAAACATCAAATATTTTGAAACAAAAAATCTACACTAAAACATCAATCATTTTGAATCGGAGGGAGTATATTTTTCCTACTCAAATGGGCTGATTTCAAAACTGCTAAAAATTGATGTTTCCTATTCCTATATAATCTCATGTATAGGCATCAGTTATTATCTATACATGTCCGATATCTATTGCATTCTATGCATATCTCGTGGTTTATATTTTTTTAAAGATATATATATATATATATATATATAATATATTATAATTATATTTAACATGGTTAGATGTCTAAAATATTTTATATTTTACCTCTTTGTAATTTAAGCTATTCTATTAAAAAGTTTTGTTTAATTTAATATAGAAATTTACCTGTTTTGCGATGGAATTTATTTTGAACTGGCGTTTAGTAGAATATATTTTCTTGGTAAAACAAGATGGTGGTAAAAAAGAGATTGGTTGGTTTGAGTGTAATTCATTTAAAAAAATGGATCATTTTTATGCATGGTTATGGAAATTATTTTGGACTAACTATCGGTGGGCCAATATTGCAATTAATCAGATTAATCTTTTTGTAGCTATGATACGTGTCAAAATTAGAGTATGTTGTACGGGTTTTTATATTTGTAATTAGTTAAAAAAAATTTAAATTGGATTTTTAATAAATATTTTTTTAAAAAAAAGATAAGAATGTAATGATTTTCTGTTCATGTATGTGTCCAGTCCAATTGTGTGGGTTGCATTAATTTAATTTTTTGGAATTTTAAGGTGCTGTTTTTTTTGGCTGAAATATATATTTAAATCTATTGACTAAATTATTGTGATTTTGTGTACTTAACCAGCGTGATTTTGACCCTTTAATAATAGGAATGTGTCGAGTCATTGTAAAAAATATTATTTCATTTCCTAAGACCTCGCATTCTGATTGGTTCTTGAAAAATATTTTTAATATTTTGGATGGTATGTTGACATAACAGTATCCTGTTGTGTACCGACTTTTGGTTTTAATTATAATCCGAAATTATGATCAATTATCTAACTTATAAAATTATTTCATAGTTGGAAGAGTTGATTTTTTTCCCTTAATTGCTGCTACATTATTTTTTTAATCCTTTGTTGTCCTGATTTGTAGATAATTTTTATTCCCATATATTTGTGTTAATTCTTTTAATTTTTATTTAATGCAAATGAAAAATACCATTACTATCGCTGAGTAGTTACTCTATATATATGATACGTCCAGTGGTTGATTATATCATCTCTTTTTCATACTTCGATATATTTGTTTTTGAAAATAGTCCCAGTGTTAGTTAACTTTGGTATGCTGGTGGTTCTATTCAGTACCTTTAACTTTTTAATTTGTCTCGGTATTTTTTTATTTTAATCCATTAACTGTTCTTTCATCTTTCTACAGATCATGTCGAAATTAATATGCCCGGTGTTGGATATTGATCCTGCTAAAGATTGTGGTAGCATCATGGTTAAAGTTATGAGGTCTTGGTTTGTTATGTCTAAGAATTCTGCAAGGGAGAAATTTTTCTTGAATTAGTTTTAATCGATGGAAAGGTATTCCATTTTCTAATATTATATGTCCTCTAAACATTTTAGTATCTGTGCGGTTTGTAGTGTTGATTGATTCTAATCTCAAATTTATAGGGAAATAAGATTCAAGCCACTGTAAGAAAGTATCTTATTCGTAAATTTGAGAAATTTTTTATCGAGGGAGTTAGTGTTGTCGTCTCAAACTTTGGGATAGTTGCTAATAGTGGAAGTATTCAAGTCACGGTTCATCCATTCAAGTTGAATTTCTTATACAACACGCGAGTTGAAGCTTGCGCAGACATTGTATTAACCGGATCGGTGTATAATTTTGTTACATTTGATGAGGCTAAAATGCGCAGTGAGGATGATGCTAAGACTCTTATTGGTTTGTATTTACTAAATAACATTTTTTTTTATTTTAACATTTTTTAATCTACGATTTATTTTTCTCATTTATATTTATTATTTATTGTAGATGTTATTGGATTTGTTGTCCGAATATACAATATTGATGGGATTAATGTGGGTGGCCGGGTTGCAAAGAAAGTTGGCATTGAGTTGGAAGATGAGAGGTTTTATTTATTTCCTTATTTTATTTTATTCTTGGTTTTGACGTCTATTCAATTTATTATAAAAAATTTATTTTGTGTGCAGGCGTGTGAGGATAACGTGTACTCTATGGGAGGGATTTTTCGAGGATCTTTTGAAGTATAATGAAGAAAACCCAAACTCTCCTCTCATTATCTTAATTGAGCATGCCAAGATACAACCACGTTACAGAGGTATTTATTATATATCCCTGATTTTATATATTTTACGTGTTTCTACAGTTAAAATATTTGTGCTGATTTTTTTTTACTTATCCAGTAAAATACGTTTTGAACTCCATGTATGCTAGCCGGATTACTATTAATGGCGACTCCTTGGAATTTAAGAACTTTTTGGATCGGTATGTTGTTGGCTATAATGTTAAGCATCATTTGAGTTGATTTTTTTTATAACATATATTTTTTATTTGTCTTACTAATTTGTGAGAATTTCGTAGAGATACCGTCTCCAATCGTACTGAGAAATGATGTGTCTGTTCAATCTTCTGCTTATAAGGATTTTGATTGCGATGTTGAGATAAGTTACCTTTCTGGTGTTGAATCTATTGTGGAGGTACATTTGACTGTTTTTGTGTAAATTACATAATCTGTTTGTTTGGGTTTTTTTGTTTGCCAATTAATTTATTAAAATACCGTATCCTCTTTTTTGAATTAGGAGACATATTATGTTGTCATTGCAACTATAGAGGAGATTGACACCAATTCTGACTAGTATTACCATGCATGTAAAACATGCTAAAAAAAGGTATCATATGGAGATGGCAAGTGGAACTGTATGAGATGTACTGCCAATCCAAGTGATGTTGATACAAAGTAATCCATTTATTTTATTATTCTAATATTAAATAAATATTTGTGCTTGATTGTTTAAATTAATGAGTTCTTAAATTTTTTGTTGAATGTAGATTCAAGGTTGTAATTCGTATAATAGACCGTACCGGAACTGCATTTTTAATGTTATTTGATCGTGATGTTGTAAAGTTGATTGGAAAAACTGATGTGCAAGTCTTGACAGAAATGGAAGAGGTTAGGTTGTAGAGTGTGTTTCTATTTTTTTAATTCATGTATATGTTTGTTTGCCCATTTTTTTTTGGAGCAATCGTATGATATTCAGACTCATTTTTTTCTTATTTATTTATTTTTTTTGTTAAGAATGGCGTCAATGATCAGATACCATCTGTGTTGAAAGAATTGGTTGGGAGGAAATTTATTTTCCGATTCTTAATTTCCGATTTTAACCTGGTGAACAAGTATTGTGTATATACTGTGTCTAAAATATCTTGGGACTAAGGGATGATTCAGTCGCTTGAGAACAAGAATTCTCCATCAATGGTATTTTATAGTTATACTATGTACCATTCATCTAATAATTAGGCTTCCTTTTTTTTTTAAAGAAACAAAAATAATTTTGATATCATTTGTATTCTTTTTGTAAGGACGTGTCTTCTTTTGGTGCTAATGGTGGGGCAGTTCGAGTGGATCTTACTCAGGATGGAGAAGGGCTGGTGTTGTCGCACTATTTTACAATTATAATTCTTTAAATACTAATTCTATGTTTTGTTAATATATTTTTTTATTATATGGAAATGATTTTTATATTAATGTCATATTTCAGGAATTGGGTCATTGGTCTGTTGATAATGATGAAGGACTTGATTTTGATGAAGTGCAATTAATGAGAAAGAAAAAACAGAAGATTGATGAGTCTCCTGGGCGTGATGATTCTGTTCGTGATGATGGTGGATGCTATTTGGGGGGTGTCCGTAGTATTAAGATTGAAAATGTGTGATTTATAGGGTGTCTAAAACATTTAATAATTGCTACTCCTGTTTGTGTAGTACTATCTTGCAATATTTGCTTGAGTTTATTGATCAATAAGTATACATCATTGTCTAACTTTTTGGTGTATTGTATTTAAAAAAATTGTCATTCTATTGATAATATATTGAGGCTATTTTGTGATGCTATTTCTATGAATGATTATTTTTCTTTTGTGAATTATAACACATTTTTTATATTATTACAAAATAACTGTAATGCCAAGTATTACTAATTAAATCGTTACGTTTTTATTCATCTTATGGAAGAAATCCGACAGTAAATATTAAAAAATGAAGTTAGTGTTCCTTCCTAGATTAAAACATATGTACTATGTTTCTTAGTAATTTATCAGAATATTACCACTATTTTAATCCTTTCTAAAATTTGTTTCTAACTTTCGGGATTGCTACTAAAATTAACAGTTCATGTATTTCGGATTTGTTTCTATGCCCACCGCGAATGTGATAATGACATGTAACCAAATTTAAGTAATCAATTAAAATAATAGTGGGGCCCCTGTTTAAATTTGCTTACATGTCATTATCAATATAATATGTATATAGTGATAAAAGTATGAATTTTAAGTGTCTTATGAAACGTATATATAGTATGATATTTATATCATTACATTCATTTTTATATATATTTATTGATATTAAAACATTTTATATTGTAATTTCAATGATATCACATAAAACATGAAATAGTATAAATTTAATACTTATGAGATTTGTTCGTGAAAGGGCAAATAATTAATGAGGATGTTGGGTCATTTAAGAAATCCATAAAACTAATTAAGTTCATTATTCTTGGCATGACTTAAGTCCGATTATTCTAATCATATTATTCACATTAATTGAGATCATAATTTTCCTTTGTTGTTTCAATTTTATTCACTATCCGTAGTGCATATTTCCAATATTTGACTACTCTTATTGTATTGTGTTTGGTAGATACTATCTACAAATTACCTACAATGTCTGAAGGTATGAAAGCTTTGTAAATATTTTATTTTATCTGATTATTTTATTCTTCGTATACCAATACTGATTGGTGTTTGGTGTTGTGTGGATTTTGTTATTGTTATAATTCTTTTTAATAATTTGAATAAATATTATCTAATCATGGATATTATTTTTCAATATTGCAGACTCATATTCTCTTGATTTTGCTAGGAGAACACATAGTGGTATGTTTTTTTATCTTTGAATACGTAATTTTATATAGGTGATTGATGTTGTGTTATTTTATTGTTAATTGTATTTCATTTTGCTGCAAATTAGTTAATTGTGCAAGATATGCTAGAATGGTCAGGAGAGCTATCATTTCGAGAAAAAGAGGGAGACCGGAGTACATAGGCAAGTATACTTTTGTTTTTTCTTTTTTAATATAAACTATGGGTATTTTTATTAGTTTTTGAATGTGCTTTTCTATTAATATGCTATGGATTTTTTTATAACATTTAAATCGATATTACTTGAATAAGACTAAAAACAAAGAGTGCGCGAATGCTGAGAAAAATTGTCCTTTATGAAAACGCACATTTGTTATGCCTGGTAAGTTGTGTTTTAAATAATTGGTTGAATATGTATAGCATAATGTTACAAGAAAAATTTCTAAAAATTATAGTTGCAGTTCCTGTGGAGATTACTACTAATTTTAACAACGATGCACCATCGAGTTTATCGCAGAATCATACTAGATTAACAGCTAAATGTAATATTGTTTTATGAATAATAATAAAATTTTCATATTTCTATCGTTTGTCGGCTGATTATTTTTTTAAGAAAATTCAATTTTTGACCATATAGAGAAGGGAAAGGGACCTGTTAACTATGGTGAACGTGATCCCTGTATCCGTGACGATCATTTACACTTTACTGGATCATCATCGTTGTCACGGTCGTATATACCTAATGGAATTCAAAATATTGATTCTCCAGTTTTTGGTAAGTATTTTAGCATTTGTTATACGTTTGATATATATACTTATGCGTGTGCATATGTTTTATATGTATACATATATCTGACCGGTATCGTATACGTATGTGTATATATATATATGTGTGTGTATATACATGCGTATATTAATTATGTATATTTTTTTATAGTTATTTATCTGTCTTTACAGGTGGAAATTTGGCAGCTACTATTTCCAGAATAGGAAGTACATTACCCATCAGAGGTTTTGATAGAGATATAGGTATTACTCTAATGAACTGGATGCACTTATTTTTGTGTCTTTGGACTAATTTTTTTTCTTAGCATATTTGGACTTTGGCGATCCTACTCATGTGTGCATGCATTGCAATGCTTTAATGTGGTATGATGAGAGATCTTAGAAAGAAAAAAAATGAGAATCCACCAAAATTTCCTTCGTGCTATGGTAATGGGAAAGTTCAGTTGCCAATGTTAAGGCCACCACCGGATGCACTGAAAAATCTACTCTCCATGCATGATGATAAGAGCAAGCAATTTGTTAAAAATATAAGAGCATACAATATGATGTTTAGTTTTACGTCAATGAGCGGTAAGGTTGATAGTTCTATCAATAGAGGTCGGGGACCTTATGTATTCAAAATGCATGGTGCTAATTATCACCAGATTGGAAGTCTATTACCTATTCCTGGTCAACAACCAAAGTTCTCGCAGCTGTATATTTATGATACTGATAATGAGATTGACAACAGAATAAAGGCTCTTAGGTATTGCGCTTTTTATTTTACTTGAGTATTCATAAATATTTATTTCATGATTATTTTTCCTGAGTTCGGTTCTTCTCTTGGCATGTAATTACTTTCGGGTTTTTATGTTATTTTGAAGACCCATAAAGGATTATTAATGTATATTTATTCATACTTTTTCTAAGAAAAGTGTTAAATTTGCCTACAGTGTAAGAGACACTGAAAGGAATAGGAGGATGGACAATATTATTGTTGGAGAGCTGAGACGAATGTTGGATCGATTTAATCCATTTGCTGTACAGTTTAGAAATGCAAGGGAAGATATAATGTCTGGGCATGAGCCATCTCTTAAATTGAATTTGGTACATGCAAGGAGTACAGATGGGAGAACGCATAATCTTCCAACTGCTTCTGAGGTAGCTGCACTCATTCCAGGAGATTTTAATGCAGCCTTTGAGCGAAGAGATGTTATTCTTAAGACATGTAGCGGTGAATTGTTGAGAATAAGCGAGTTGCATCCATCGTATGTTCCACTACAATATCCTCTATTGTTTCCTTATGGTGAGGATGGTTATCGCCTTGATGTGGTGCATAATGATGCAAGTTCGACTATTAGGAAGAGAATAAGGCTCACGATGCGTGAATTTTTTGCATTTAGAATTCATGAGAGCTAGAATGAGTCCAATTTCCTCTTCCTAACAAGAAGACTATTCCAACAATTCTTGGTCGATTCTTACACAATGATAGAGAGTGAAAGAATAACTTACCTAAAGTTCAACCAAGACAAGTTGAGATCTGGAAGAGTTTGTGACATGACTGATGTGGTAGAGAGCGGTCGTACAGATCCATCTACTGCTGGTAAGAGGATAATACCTTCGTCTTTTACGGGAGGTCCGAAGTACATGAAGCAAAGTTTCCAGGATGCTATGGCGATTTGTAAGCATTTTTCATATCCTGATCTTTTTATTACTATTACTTGCAATCCCAAGTGGCCAGAGATCTCAAGATTTTTATCTAATAGAGGTCTTGAGACTGCTGATAGGCCTGATATTCTATGTCGATTGTTTAAGATGAAGTTGGGTAGAATTGTAAGAGATTTCAGAGAGCTACAGATATTTGGCCAGATTGATGCACGTAAGCATTCATTATTATTGAATATAATTTATATATATATGTATATATATATGTGTATGTTTGTGTATTTGGGTATGTATATATGTTTATGTTTGTACATTATATATTGTATTTTTGGTTTTTTATTTATTTTTTGTGGTGAACTTTTTAAATGAAAATTTTGATACTAGCATTTTTTTATCAATAATCCATACTTTTTTTATAGTGGTCTACACCGTTGAATTCCAGAAAAGAGGATTGCCACATGCCCACATTCTTCTTTTCTTGAATCGCAATAATAAGATTCCAAATCCAGATGACGTAGACCGTATCATTTCCGCAGAAATTCCCGATAGAGACCAGGATCCTGAACTTTATGAATTGGTTGGTGAGTATATGATGCATGGTCCATGTGGACTTGCTAAGAGGAGCTCACCGTGTATGAATGGGATTTACTGTTCAAAGCAATTTCCTAAGAAGTATCAGGATAGTACTTCAGTTGATCAAGATGGTTATCCTCTCTATAGGAGAAGAAATGACGGACGCACTGTTAATAAAAGTAAAGTTGAACTGGACAATGGGTTTGTTGTTCCATACAGTCCTATCTTATTGAGAAGGTACCGTGGACATATAAATGTTGAATGGTACAACAGACACAAATCTATCAAATATTTGTTCAAGTATATAAATAAAGGTTCTGATAGAGTAACGGTAACAGTTGATTCTGGTGTTCCGTCCTCCATCAAATCAAAAGAGAAGGATGAGATTGAAGATTACATTAATTGTAGATATATTTCTCCATGCGAGGCTGTGTGGAGAACTCTTCAATTCGATATTCAGTACAGATTTCCATCAGTTGTGCGATTGAATTTTCACCTTCCTAACCAGCAAAGTGTTGTTTTCGACGATGAGGAGTATATTGATGATGTTCTTGAAAGGCCAAATGTTCATAATTCCAAATTTCTGGCTTGGATGGCGTGTAACAGAACAGATCCCCAGGCAAAAAGTCTCACGTATATGGAATTTCCCTCCAAGTATGTATGGGATAGAAAAAAGTACTCTTGGGAAAGGCGTAGGGATAAGAGGTCAGCTTTGGGAAGATTGTACAATGTTTTACCTGGTGCAGGTGAACAGTTTTACCTTGGTATTCTGTTGCCTCATAGTAGAGGATCAGAGTCCCATGAGGAGATACGCAAAATTGGAGATATTACTTATCCAACATTTAGAGATGCGTGTTATGCATTAGGGTTGTTGGAAGATGATAGGGAATATGTTGATGGTATAATTGAATCAAGTTTTTGGGCTACTGCACATTATGTGAGAAATTTGTTCTCCATTCTACTGCTTTCGTCGTCTATGAACTCTCCAGAAAAGGTATTTGAGCAGACTTTGGATTGCCTTTCGGATGATATACAGTCTAGGCAAAGAAAATTGTTGAATATACCAGGTAAATATTTATTAAATATATTTAATTCAATTTTAATTTAAGTTCAAAAGGTCTAATACAGTATTCTTCTTGTGTCTTTGATAGAACTAATTTTAAGCAGTGACGAATTGAAGAATTATACATTGATTGAGATTGAAAGGTTATTGAATTTGAATGGAAGTAGTTTATCTAGGTTCCCTTCCATGCCTGTACCCAGTGAGGGGTCCATAACTGCTGGAATGAATAGGATGATATGCGAAGAGATGCAATATGATCGTGAACTCTTGAGAAATGGGTTTACGAATTTAAGCTCTATGCTCACTTCTGAACAAAGGTCTGTTTTTTATGAGATACTCGATGCTGTTGTAAGTAATAAGGGTGGAATTTTCTTCTTATATGGGTATGGTGGTACGAGAAAAACTTATATTTGGAAGACGCTTTCGGCTGCTATAAGGTGTGATGGCCATATAGTTTTGAATGTTGCTTCGAGTGGAATTGCAGCTCTCCTTCTTCCTGGTGGACGCACTGCTCATTCCAGATTTGCCATTCCATTAAACATAGATGAGTCATCCACGTGTTACATACTTCCTGGATCAGAGCTATCTCAATTACTGAAAGTTGCTAAGCTAATAATTTGGGACGAGGCACCTATGGTAAATAAATTTAGTTTTGAGGCATTAGATCGTACTTTAAGGGATATTGTTAGGAAATCTGATGGGTCCGTGAGTAATCTACCATTTGGAGGGAAAACTATTGTACTTGGTGGAGATTTCCGTCAAATACTTCCAGTTATACCGAATGGAAGCGGAGAAGATGTTATACATTCCACAATTAATTCATCGTATTTGTAGGATTATTGTAAGGTAGTCTTTTTTTTTTTTTTATGTTAAACAATAGTTTTTTTATACTAAGTAATTATATGTTTGTTAGATATTTTTTTTATATAATTGTGTCTTTACTTATAGGTTCTTACATTGACAAGGAATATGAGATTGACAGTCGAGAGTTCATCCTCTGATCCTAGCAACAGTGATATTGCTGAATTCTCCGACTGGATATTGAAAGTTGGAGATGGTAAGCTTGGTCATGGTTGCAATGGTTTTGCGGAAATTAAAATTCCATTGGAAAATCTCATATATGATGAGGTTGATCCAGTTATGGCTATCATTCAGAGTATTTACCCGTCCGTCCAGAATAATCTACGTACGCCCAAATATTTTGAAGATAGAGCTATCCTTGCTCCCACACACAGAGATGTGGACTGTATCAACGAGAAAATTCTCTCCATTATTCCAGGCGAAACAAAAATTTATTTGAGCTATGATAGTGTTTGTAAATCTGAATTCCGTCCTGGAGGTAATGGAGAGTTGGTTTCAGTTGATTTTTTAAACTCAGTCAAGTGTTGTGGAATGCCTAGCCATAGATTGGTATTGAAGGAAGGGGTTCCTATTTTTCTTTTGAGAAATAATGATCAGAAATCTGGATTGTGTAATGGAACAAGGCTTATTGTTACTAGATTGGGAAATCTTGTTATTGAGGCTGAGATAATATCTGGAAAAACATTGGAAAAAAAGTTTTTATTCCAAGAATGACTTTGAGCAATACTGATTCAACCATGCCAGTAAAGTTTACGAGGAGACAGTTTCCTATATTGTTGTGCTTTGCTATGACTATTAATAAAAGTCAAGGACAGTCTCTTTCGACCGTTGGACTATACTTGCCAAAACCAGTTTTCACGCATGGACATTTGTATGTTGCAGTATCAAGAGTTAAGAGTAAAGGTGGTTTGAAAATACTTTGTCTTGATTCTGAAGGCAAACCTTCAAAGATCACTACAAACGTTGTTTATAGAGAGGTTTTTAGAAATTTGTAATTATTGTGTTGGATTTAATCGTCTATGTATAGTTAAAGTGTAGTATTTATATTAATATGTTTAATCTTTATGATTAAGTACTTTTGTTATATATAGCAATGAGCATGTTACATTTTTTAGTCTTTTGTTCTTATAGTAGTTGTTTTTTTTCAGATGAATCAATGTCGCGATGCATGTACAAATTTTTAAACTTGGTCCTATAATTTATAAATATGTGACTTGCATGATATGAGGAGCAATGCATTGTGAAATAATTACATTTTTACAATAATTTGTTAATGAATCACAGTGGCACTAATATGGACATATTTATACAATATAACTGATAAAAAAACATCTAGCCATACTTCTCCATACCCGCGAAATTCGCGGGTCTACAACTAGTATTTATTTATAAATCAATGTTTTGCATAATGTAGTACAAAAATACTAGAATAGGACATGTGTATCTATATCGAAGAAAAGTAAAATATTTGTTGCTAAAAAAAATAGTATTGAAGCCCGCGAAATTTGCGGGGCTAATACTAGTTTATTATAATTGAATTACTAATTAGATCACTAACAACTTTAAAAATTAAGAAATTAAAATAACTAGTTCATACAACCGACAATGTAGAAGACAACAACGTATTGGAATTTTTAATATTCTCAACTAATTACATATTTTTTATTGATTTGTATTATCAAATGGGCTTTTAAATTTTTTATGGGCTGGCCTAACATTAAATTTTAACTTAGTGCATGCATATATATAAGTTATTGTTTATGGATTTTGTTTCCTTATTAATCTCCAGGTATCATCGGCGTTGAGACTCTGAGTCCCCAACATTCAAGTTTGTGTCTATCGGTTACTAAATTCCAAGTTCCGTCGGTTACCAAAGTTCAGGTTCTTTCTACTGATGGTATTTCTATTGAATAATCAAGACTTTTATTTCAATTTGATTTATTAAATAAAAAAATTTGCATTCCTAGAATATGGGTGATAACATTTGAATGTTGTGTTTTATAGCACTGAAATTATGTCAAAGGTGTATTACTTAAATATTAATTTCCAACCCATATGATGTTTTTATTGTAGCCTATGAGATAATTTGTTTTACCTTAAACAATGGAAACCATGAGAATTGGCATAAGGAAGATTTTACCTAGATGCTATGATACTATTTTTGTCTTTTGTATGGACAATATATATAAAAACATGCAGGATCTTTGGTTTATAATTATAAAACAGACATATGATTGAAACATGCACAAATAAGTTGGAATATCTTATATTATACTATCAGGATTATTTCTCCCTGAATGCTGCAAAATGGTTTCCCTAATATGCTGACAAGTACTCTTGTGCCTTTTGATTTTCTATATGTAAAGCTGAGACGTTAATTCAATTATGAAATTAATAAGTGTTGTGTCCATCTACCCCAGTATGTGTCGTAAGTGTTGTTCCTTGCGCCACCTCTCTTGCACAACTAGCCGTTGCGTTGCTCTCTACACTACAAAAAAAGGTTTGTTTTACGACGAACAAGTAAATCCATCTAAAAAATACAATTTGCAACGGATTTGCGATGGGATACGTCAGATGGTCAAATTTTGGCCAAATTTGCGACGAATTTGGATGTCCATCGCAACTCGGCAATGGAATTTTACGACGGGCAAACAAATGCCGCCGTTTTCTACATATTTGCAACGCATGTCCATCGTAAAATTCAAATTCAAATTTACGACGGTCAGCTTGGCCGTCGTAAATCTCGCATTTTTATTTTTGCAGGCGGGTTGGTGAGTAATAATTGATCCGAGCTGTCCCTTTATTTTTTGCGACAAATATTCCATCGTAAATTGTCAAAATTTGCAACGACTTTTGGTGTTCGTCACAAATTTTGCTGTTTTATGGCATAAACTTTTTTCTCTTCTTTCTTCTTTTATTCTCACAAAAAATACTACACTATACACATTTTGCATCCATTCTTGGCGTATAATTGATGTTGAATATCGCGTTGAAGTGTTCGTAGCTACTAAACAACTCTGTTACTCATTGCCTTCGACTTCACCGTACGCTTTCACACTTTTAACCGTTTAAATATCTTGTTTTATAGGTTCAATTTCTGAGTACAATATTAGATAATGAGTGTGATATAAATATATTTATTAGATAATGAGTGTGATATATATGTTTATTTGATATATATGAATTGATTTCTGTGAAGGAAAAATTTGTATATCCCTATTTTTAGTTGAAACTCTGCCCAATTTTTTTACAACTTATGTGATATTTACTTTGAATTTGTAACAGATGAAAGTGTCCTAACGGCACATGCCCCCTCTACATGCAAGAGAGGTTGCAGGTTCGATTTCCCTTGAATGCGAATTTGAAATTAATTGTTCCAAACCCAATAGGGCTAATATAAAAGTTGGGCCGAAATATATAGCTTGGGGGCCGGTGGCCCAGTGGTTCGCACCCGCCCCGGGTGCGCGGAGGATCTGGGTTCAAACCACACGAACTATTTTTTTTCTTCTAGGTTTGAATTTTGCGACGGACACGTGTCTGTCGTAAATACATAAGTTACGATGGATTATTGCCCATCGTATATTGATTCCGAAGAAATTAAAAACTGAAATTTCAGGCATTTTTATGATGGACAAGTGTTCGTCATAAATTTTGGTACCGGTTCGGGTCGTGAACGGATCAGTTTTATGACGAAAAAAGCCATTGTAAATTTACAGCGGGTGGCCTAAAGCCGTCGTACATATTTACTATGGCAGTTTTACCTACGGCCTCGTGTCCGACGCAAAATTCATCGCAAAACACATTTTGCGATGGATTTTCCTTGTAACCGCCGTTGCAAAACAGTGCAATTTTTGTAGTGCTACTTTATATTTTTCTTTCCTCATTTATATTCTTTCATTTTGTATTCTATGCATCCAGTTTTAGCATTTCTTAATTGGAACTCATTGATTTTACATTTTTCCTTTCTCAGGTAGTGGCTTACCGCCCCGACTTGTCGGCTTAAACATAATATGTGTGATGTATGTCTAAAGTTCTCTCCTGTAAGAACAAGAATAATTAGGCGAAAGGACATTATATTGATGTAGTTGAATTTAATGATTCCTTGATTAATATCGTTCGCAAAGAAGATGAAAATAGGGATTGCTTGCTAAGTTAGTTTCCTTCTTTGGTTGCATTTGCTATATTTTTTATTGAATAAATTATTTAATGTGAATTTCCTCTACAGACATATGCAAAATATGATTAGTTTCCATATATATTTATTTTTTGTAGCACTTAGATAGTCAATTGCTTATGAGTTTTGTTCTAAAATTTGTTATCAAATACTGCATATTCTATATTTCACATACATGTTATGTTTCCTACTTATGCCAACTTTGATTTGTATGTTTGGATTACATGTTATGGAGATGAATATGTTTACAACTGTATTGATTTCATTGTTCTACAATTGTTATTTTTGTTGGCAATTTTTCATTTCTTAGTTTAAAGTTCATAACATTATAGCCCATAATTCTAATATAGTTCAACAAGAAGTTTTTTTTTGCCACATTGAGTCACTACCACATGAAATGCTTCTCTCTATTAAATATCTTGAATGATCATGTATTAATATGTCTTTTGTTTCATAATAGAATTTATAGCAATGTTGCTCGTGTAGAATACAATTTATTAATTTTGCTATGTAATGTCTTTCTTCTACTAGATTGTGATACTCTTGCATCGTTTTATCAACAGGATTACAATTATGTTTGGGCGAAAGGATAGGATCTGGTATGGTCACTCTTCTCTAACTTGGAACTTCCCTCTCTTTTCCCTCATATTAAGCTCGGAAATAGATTGCAATGTTTGGTAAAATTTTACATTGATGGTTGTAATATTTTGGTGAATATGGCTTCTCACATGTCCAATATGTTTTAAAATCTGCAACTTAAAAAAACCCCATTTCAAGTATTTAACACAGGGATATAGTATATGCGTGTATTTATTTTTTAATCTGCAGACATGTTTTTTTTTTTTTTTTACAGCAACACTTGTCAATAGGTTTTTAGATCTCACAAGATATACATATGTCAAGGAGAAGGATATTTATTTCATGTTCCAATATGTTTTAGTAAGAATGATATACAATATTAGATATCTATGAAATATGTAACGCCCCGAATCCAAAACACATAAAATATCTCAGATTCGAGGTGCCACTTGTGACTAAAATCCGAACTATAAAATTTTTGATATAAAAAGGGATAATAAAAGAGAGATGACTTTTTATGCAGCGGAAGGAAAGAGTATAATAATTTGTATAATATATCTCACACATATATATAAAGCTTAATATCAATAGTATCATTTTATTTAAGCGGGGAACTCCGTGTCGTCTCTATTACTGTCCTTGCTCCACGAAATCATAATCTGCAAGGGTTGTAAAAAGGGGGCGTGAGATTTGAATTCTCACGTATGGGTGATTTGCAACGTCATGGGATTGGTAAATCCGAAGTATATTAAATTGTACTAATTAATAAAATATATAATTTATTTAAGCAGTTGACATATAAATACGATTAACATATATCACAGAAGTAACAAGCTCACGTAATAATTAATTGGGCATAACAGGTTTCACGTTCACCTAATTGATATATCACAAGTTAATTCACATTAAGGGGAAAAGCCAAAAACCATTTTCACGTATCGGCCCAATCTGCCAAAATCATTTTCCACATATCGTAAATCTCTCTCAAATCCTTTCTCATATTAAATTTTAACTTATTAATGACCTTGCCCGGAACTCTACTGAGCATCTTATCCGGAGGACGAACTTATTAATGACTTTACCCGGAACTCTAATGAGTTCTTATCCGGAAGCCGAACTTATTAATGACTTTACCCGGAACTCTAATGAGTTCTTATCCGGAAGCCGAACTTATTAATGACCTTGCCCGGAACTCTACTGAGCACCTTACCCGGAGGACAAACTTTATTAATGACCTTGCCCGGAACTCTACTGAGCATCTTATCCGGAGGACAAACTTTATTAATGACCTTGCCCGGAACTCTACTGAGCACCTTATCCGGAGTACAAACTTTATTAATGACCTTGCCTGGAACTCTACTGAGCATCTTATCCGGAGGCCGGGTTTATTATTAAGCAATAACTTTCCTCTTCCTCATAAGCTGACATTTCACAAAGTGGGGAGAAATCACATAATTCATACTTAAACAGATTCATGCTCACAAAACGCCCTTATATCATGCAATCGTCATCAGTTCATATAATCAACAAACACAAACCATCCATATAAGGTATATATAATTATATCACATAATTCAAACAATTATATAATAGGGTGTACATTTATGTTGGATTAGTTGTTTTAGATTGATTTAGTCGAGTTCAGAGTATACTAGTACAACGTATTATGAGCAGATCAATCAACAGATCATCACCCACATGTTTGCTCCGGGTCCCGAGAACGATGTTCAAACAGATGGTCGGATCCCTCGTGCGTATTCCGATTAGCACAGAGTCATAATACGAAAACATTTAATTAAAAGTTGACCCTTGAATTACTGGAAGACTTGAGAGTTTGTGTTACGCGGACGAGGAAGTTGTTGTCTTGAAAACTTGCTGAATAGACCTACTTAAAAACACACACTATCTTGGTAAATACACCACTTTCAAAAAGGGTAGTGTATTGGGGGTGTACTTATTAATCTCCATGTTGTATGACCATTTCGATCTTTATAAAAACGATCTCTTAAAATTCAAGACTTTTATAACTAAAAGCTTTTATACTTAAAAGTATAACCATATAATATTTTTCTCAAAATAATCAAAAGAAAAGGAAAGTTATTTAAATATTATTAATATAATAAAAGTCCCAAATTAATATTTTTTCTTTCTAAAATTATTATTTAAAAGAATTTTGAAAATAGTTTATATTTTATAAACAAAAACCTCTTTATTAATAAATATTTTGCTTAAAGAATTTTATATAATAAATACTAAAAATAATATAATATATACTTTTCTTTATTGTTAGCAATACTTGATTTAAAGAAGTTTTCATAACAAATAATAGAATAAATATTTTCCTATATTACTAGTATTACTAACCAAGTTTACTTGTGTCATTTTCAAAACAAAAGAGTAGTATTATTTTCTAAAAGTCCTTTTCCATTTGTTTCAAACATTTGAACAGCAGAAGACGAGTTTCCTTTTGTCTTTAAAAACTCAACTAACACTAAAACAAACTAATTTCATCACCATATCATCAGCTAACCAAAGAAAACTAATTCATCTATTCAATAATACCTTCCAACTAAAACAGCAATACTAATTCATCAATCTAATAATATCATCCAACCAAAACAATAATACTTAACTCCCAAACAAACAATACTAAATAGTTATTCCAAAGATACTAAACATCTTAATTCACTAATATTCACCAACTAAGCCAACAACACTAATTTGTCAAATCAATAACACCAACCAGCTTAACCAATATTACCAAACAACTAATTCAATCAATACTAAACTATAAAACCAACAATATTAAACAACCAAATACCAACAGTCCATCTACAAGTCTCAAATCCAAAATAATTATACTTAAACTTACAAAGTCTCAACGGGGAAAATCAAAACAGTTCAATTCTTATTTCAAACACTACGAAAATTAGAGAGAAAAGACTAGCAATCTTACGAGTCCCAAACCGGGCAGCCTAACGGTGTAGTTCGGTGACTCGTTGAATAAAATGGACGGTCTAACGACGTTGTTTGGGTTCTCCAAAATTATGGGCAGCTGTGGCGTCCTTGGGGCGTTTCAACGGAAAAGCGAAGAAGAAGGCGACACCTCGATTAAGAACGAAAGGGAATGAAATTTGTGAGATATTAATCGAAGGCTGTTAAATTGAAGGAAATCAGAACGAACGAGATTCGAGACTCACTTAAAAATAGAAAGGCGGACGGCGGCGGCACTTCGAGGCAGACGGCGGCGCTTCGAGGCGGCGGCAGCGTCGATCGGCGGTGCGACGCTGGCTGCGGAAGAGTGGCGTCGCAGCGGGGGCTCCGGGAAGGAGAGAAGAGGCAGCGCTCGATGCCTGGTCGTGAGAGGCGGTGCTCGCTTTCCGGAAAAGGGGAGGAGACAGCGGTGGTTGGCTGTGCGGTGGCGCTCGTCGCTGAAAATAGGGAGAAAGATCCGGCGGTCGGAGCTGGGCGGCACGAGGCGGCTCCGATCGCGACTGTGTTTGCCGCAGTGGTGGGCGATCGGCGGTGGAGGCCCGAGCACGACGGCTCTCAGCTAGAGGCGAGGCGGCGCTTGTCGCCGGCGAGAGAGAGGCGGACGGCTGTGAGCGGAGGCGGAGGTCGCCGGTTGCTCCGTCGAAGAAGAGAGGGAGAGCAGAGAGAAGCAACGCGTTTTCTTTCCTGTAGAGAGAGAGACGCGTTTTGATTGTGGAGAGAGAGAGAGATTGACCGAAAATTTAGGAATTGAAATCAAGAGTAAAAATTTGGAAACTCATTTCCTTCCTGCGTAAGCTTGGGGGATATTTATTGAAAATTAATATCTTAAATAATTAATTTTAAAGGAAGGAATTAATATGTGGCAGAGATTAATTATCAATTTAACTTAATTCAAAAAGGGAAAGTAATTTATGTGGTTAAGGATTAACCCCTTCAATTCTGATATTTTTGTTCACGTCTGACACGGTTTAGGGATCGTTTGATTCACGGGTTTAATCCCAATTTTATAATTAATACAGTTTTATAACTCAATTAATATTTTATTGTATTTTAATTATTCTCAACAAATTATACGGATCGAAATCCTAATTTTAAACTTTGAATAATTAATTTCTCGTAGTCCCTTATCCGTTTGAAATATTCGATTTCTTTCTTCGAACTTGGGAATTTGAAATAGAGTATATATTTAAATTACACAGTATCACACAAAAATAATAAAATTAAAAGAAACACAATAATAATGTAAAATAAGGTTTCTAGCAAAATAAAAGGTATAAAACGGGACGGGGTATTACAAAATAAGCAAATAAAAGTTTATCAGGATTTCTTTGACTTGAGAAAGACTAATTTAGTATATCTAGACGAATATGCTTTAGAGTGTCTTTATCATTCTTATTAACTTATTACTTTATTTCAAGTTGTCTTAAAAACTGTTGATACCTATGAAATCTTGATGTTTGAATATGTGTGGTTTAACCATATAAGAGACTAAAACGAATTGAATTTTTAAACGGTAAAAGGAAAGGATGAACCAACTTAGAGTTTTTAACCATTTGTGAGTGTTATCAACATATTAATTCAAGACTAATATTATCCTAACCAACCATCATTTTTCCATAAAAAAGGATGATGTGTAGGCTTATTAATTCTCATAAAATGCATAATTTTGATTTTAAGTTTTGAAGTATCTGTTTTGTTTTTTCTTTACAGAGATCAAATGAAACTAAACAATACAATAGGGGTTAAAGACTACTTATGCTATTATAAAGAATTTTAATGATCTTGGAGGTATGAAGAAAGTTATCTGGTAATGTAACTTTTATGCAATTATGAGTATAATTAAATTTTAAGATGGATGAATTATTTTTTTAAAACACCAAGGAATGATAAAAGGCCTCATAAAAAAGTCATAATTATATCACAAATTTTGAGTGCATATATCAGACAATCTTTATGATTTGTAGTCAAATTAGATCACAAAAATAAGGAATCTTTATAAAGAGGAAAGATAAAGGCTTCAAATAAGTGTCACAAAAATAGAGTTTGGGTGCACATTTCATAATTTTCTTTATGATTTCGCAGTTAAATTGGACTAGAAAAGAAAGTTTTTTTTTTTCTTAAAATTTTGTTGGGTTATAACATGATAATTAATGAAAATGTGAATTAAACATAAAGCTACAAATACAGGAAGAAGAAAACTTAGCACAAATAGAAACTAGAGATAACATATTGACAATGAGTCATAGGATAGGACATCATAATGAAGTATGTAACGCATTATCTTTAAGTACATTTTTTTTAATTTTCTTAAAAACTACTCCTTCTGTTCCACAATAATTTTTTTTTACGTTTGTCCCACAATAATCTTCACATCTCTATTATGGAAATAATACTCACTCACAATATCATTTTATATTAAAATAAAACACTTAAAATATCACTTTTCGATAACTTTTTTTAAAAGTGTGTCCAACTACATGTGAAATTTAGTAGGAGATGGAGGGAGTAATAATTATGAAGTCTTAATGTTTGAAAATGTGTGGTTTAACCATTTAATGGACTAAAAGAATATGGTTATTTACAGTCTTAATTATTTGCAATGATCTATTCAAATATGTAAATCAAAAGTAAAAAAAGTACATAAATCTGGCCTAGGTTCAATTGATCCAAAATCTTCTAATTCAAATCCACTAACTTTACATCAACTTTGCTTCTTTTTAATGCAAACAGACCTCTCGTTAAAATATAGGAACAAACCTGATTTACAGCGTGCAAGCCTGTATTGACATCATTGGAAAATGCTTTAATTTCCTTTAGTAAGTGAAAATTAAACTAATTGACACAAATAAATTGATCACTGAAGAAAAGGAAAGTAAAGTCCTAATAGAAATATTGTTCACCTTTTCTTGTTTTTTGTGAAAATACCTATAAAATCAAAGATGTCCTAGTGAAAAAGCAAAGATTACCAAATTCTAATGAAGTTTGTTATATTGATGTTGAATAGAGTGTGTTTCATTGGTCGACTTCACAATTAATGCCTTAATCCACAGAAAACCCAAGGACCAGTGGTCGTAATGGCCGAGTAAATTAATATGCTAAATTCTTCATTTCAAACCTCAGAAGAAGACAGTTGGACAACAAAAGTGGCAGCACAAAGAAAATATAAAAGAAGGCCATGACATTACACAAGAGTATGGTATATAATCTTCCATTTCTAGACTAGGTTGTAAAGTTGTATATAAAGAATTTTGCAAAAATCAAAATTGAAAACGCAAGTGAAAAAAAAGAGTTTGAAAGATTGAATACAGAGGTTGTGAAACTCCACAAGTTACAAAAGAAAGGGATAATTGTAATTGATTACTAAGCTTGCAATTTGTATATGAAGAATTTTGCTGAAGAGATGAACAATTGCACAAGATCTTCTAAGTTTTGTTATTGTTTTAACAGGAAGATAACAAGCCTATATAATTTTGAAATTCTTTAGTAGTTTAGTAACTAAGCAGGGATGAGAATAACATATTCAAAAATCAAACACCCTCTAAAAGCCTGAAATAAAGTAGTGTATCCTTGACAAAATTTAAACAAATTAAAAGTTTAGCTGAGATGTGAACAATTTGTTTCAAGCAATTTCATGGAAGAAAGTTGACATTTCTGAATAATACATATGTTTTGAGGCAATACAAAGAAACTGTAGAGTTATTGGATTTTTATAATCAATTTTTATCTCAAAATGGCATATATTATTTTTATTTAATGGGATCAAAATGATTTATTTATACTGTTAGGTTTTGTTGGGACGAATCGACCAGCGGAAGTTATAGATTCACCAACAACGGATCAAATACATGGTTGTATAACATAAAATATAAAGGATGAATAAACAATATAAATCCTTACAGTGCTTGAAAGACAGAATCTTTAACTACGGTATCTAGGAAATTCATGTTCACAGATCCGCACATATTTGCTAGTATTAAATCCCGAGACGAATTTGCTAGGAAAATATGACTAGATATTTTATGGAGAAATTATGAAGTCATAATTAATTAATCCCTATGGTCTTATATTTGTAGGGAAAACCGAGCTTGAATCTTAAGCTATCAAAATTAGGAAATATAATCCCTAATCTTGCAAATCAAATCTCACATATTTGATTTCCCTATCTATATAAAATCCTACAATAATATTCCATATATTATTCTGGAATTCCTATTTATTTAATTAAATCTAATTTAATTAAATAGTAATACTAATTAATTCCAAATAAATGTACTATTAACTCTCCATAAACTAAATATTAAATCCAATTTAATACTTAATCAATCAACTTTAATCTGCAAAGGGAATTACTTGTTGTGTGACCCATAGGCCCTCATATATCAAGCGGTTAGTCAAACTACCAGTCTTAATTGAACTCTAGATAATAAATGAGACATTCTCAATATATGAGGTATGTTGCGAGGAAATGTGCAATTACCTGTAACTTAACATGGGTTATTGTGATAATGTCCTTTCATTCGTGAATACTCTATTAAGTCTTGAAAATGATGAAGTGTCTATTCAAATAACTTAATCATATTATCTCTAATCACTAATTGATCACTCGTGTCACACTTGGTCACAAAGTCTAAGTTGACGTACTTCGGTCGATGACTTAGATCCAATTATGATGAGAAGACGAGCATTCTCTCTAAATTCACATTGAGGAATGAATCATATTCTTAGTTCAACTACCACGCACATGCATTTCGTGATGAACCCAATCCAAGGCATATCTACCCATGGAAGGATGAAAACGTCGGTCATGGTCAAAGTTCATCACTTCACACATGTTGTGCGTATTGACATCAAGTCAAAGGAATATCACATCGCTCCCACTAACCGAGACACCCGTAGACACATCAAGTGGAATTATATTAAACAGTTTCTCGAATGAGTATACCAATACCCTCTAAGGTATCTATGCATCCATCATGAGATACCTAGTATCTCGTAGTAAGTGAGATCTTACTACAGTCATTAAGAGTATGATGCAGATCGCACACCAATCTCAATTGCATCATTAATATCTCATTCTTGATGAGCCTTGATCGGGGCTATTTGAGAATCATGCTTAAGTCATCTGAGTTCTCACAATCTCAGTGACAACAATGACTAATGGGAACACAAATAAGAATAAATGCAAACAACCAAACATAATAGTCAAACAAGTGTAATGTCATATCTTTAATATTATTAAAACCAAAATAGAATATTATCGTAGTATTATGTTCTCACAACAAGATTGTCTCTAGGGCACTAACACTTACCAAGACTGCAGAAAAAGTTCAATTTCTGAATTCATTGACACAAGACAAGATATTACCTATTTTTAACATTCAATGGCAACAACTTCTTTGTGAGCTTAATATGACAAAATTATTACATTTCATATTAAGGTAAAAATGATAGTTGCTAAAGCGTCTAGAAATGAGGGGCAGATAGATGTTTGTGAATTTTCCATATAATCAGATTTTTGGTTAAATAAAAACAATTGTAGAACTTATTTTTTATAAAATACAAAACAATAAAATCACAACCGGCCCATGCATTGAACGGGAAAAAAACTAGTTATTGTAAATGGTTACCCATATTAATAGTCTTGTGTTCATCTTGTATTAAAAACTTTAACGAATTAATACAGTTATGGTAGATTCATTCATATATAAATATAATGAGTTGAAGAAAAAATAGAGCTTAACATCGTTTGATCTTAATTAGGAGTAATGATACAATATCTTACTTTTATTAGTTTGGGCATGTTTGTTTGATTTTAAAATATAGATGGTTTATTTGTAAAAAAGAAATAGTTAAGGTCTAATTTGTACCTGAGATAATAGTATATGGTCCAATTTGTACCTTTTCCCATAAATAAATAGTGGGAAAAGGTACATCATGATCTTAAACTAATACTACATGTAAAAATCCCTAAATACACTGGTGCACTACGAAAGATTTCTAGGCGAGTCGTGCGAAGAAGATGCAGAAAAGAAAGAGCACAAACAGGGGGCCAAAAAAGGGAGTCCGTCGGCAGCATGGAGAAGACGGGGAAGGACGGAGTTCTGAAGAGGGAGAACGTAAAAAAATAAAAAAGAGAGAATACAGAGAGAAAGAAAATGACACGTACCTAATTTTTTGTGGAGGTGTATTTAGGGATTTTTCGTTCCTTTCTATTCTCGAGGAAAGGTAATTTGTTCTGATTTTTCTTGCACTTTGATACCGCCTGATTTTCTTCTTTCTTCTCACACTTTAATCTATCTGTCTATTTTCATTATTATTCTCTCACTTCTATTTACGCTATGGTTTGTATATATCAGGGTTCTTAATTTCCTCCAACAATTCGCACTCAATTCCCACCTAGCTTTTCTCAAATTTCTTTCCCAGGTACAATGGATACGTAGTCTTATGATTAGCAACTTCGAGTTACTTTTCGGTGACACTAATTGTTAATCTATTAGCACAAATTCTATTCAGGTTATGATTAATGATTTCCTTTTGCTTGATTTTGCAGCAAACAAGGAATGCACTCCAGGTGTTCGAAGAAATGCACACACCCAAAGAATGAAAGAAAAACTGAAATTTAGAACACAAGGATGTACGAGCTTTGATCGTAAACGATCTTCGCCACTAAGAATCAAGATGTGTACGGATTATTAATTCATTTTTAGAAATTCCCAAAGGTAAGTTCTAACTCTCTTAATCACTGAAATTAGAAACCAAATTCTCTCTCTCTCTCTCTCTCACTGAAATCTTATATCTCTTCACTCACTCTCAATACATGGAATGATTTTGTGTAGCTTGTTTTTTAATTATATGAATTGTGTTGGTGCTCAGCTGTGAATGCTATGATAACCTACTTCCATTCTGTTGTAACTTCCTTGTGTGCCAAGTATGTGCACTTAAGAGCTAGAATTTATTATGATCAGTTGTAGAAGTCAATAAGCTCATTGAGCCGGCATGTTATCCAGAATAAATTAGCCACCTTAGCCATTATTGGGTTGCATGATCACTAAATGCTCGTTCCCTGAAAATGAAAGGGGACAAACATTGAAACCCCCACGAGTCCACTCAAAAGAAAAAATGCTTTGTTAATAAGTTTTGTATAATTGTACATTAAAAGTTCATTGCCTTAAATAATAGTGTATTCTGTAGAATGACAAAGGATGAAAGTGAAAGAAATAACTTTCGAACAACCATCACTACCTTTCAATAAAAGCCAATACCTGTAGACCTATTTTCCCACAAGGCATGTGATGCACTTCGTATTATTAATATTATTAGTATTATTATAGTTCAGTCTTTTAATTTAAGTTAATTTTAATCTTGCACAATTTTAATCTTCATAATATATATATAATATTGACATTTGATAGGGAGATAAACTTGACTTGAAGAGAAGATTAGAGCCCCAACTGCAGTTGGGCTTATACGTATGTCTCAAGTGTATTTTGGTTTTTTGATAGGGGCCAACACTCAGAAAGAATGTAAATCAAAGAAATTTGATGAGATATAAATAGTCAAATTAGATAATAAGAGAGATTACCTCAATTTGCTTTTGTCTTTTGCCTAATATTCAAGGCAAACAACAACTTTTCTTCACAATGTTATAATTTCTTCACTTTTTCGGTAAGCAAGAATCAAACTTAGAATATATTTCATACAATGATAGATGAAATCACCATCTACCTTGATTTCTCAAGCCATAAATATTTTTAGGTGTGAATTAATAAATAAAATATATATTTAAAAAATCCTAATCAGCCCGATATGATTGAGCATAGGTTAATACTCAGACTCATTATTATAAAAATTGATTAAAATTACACATGCCTCATGCTGGACAAGAAAACAAGAGGGCAGAGTGCAAGACACTGGAAAAACATGAAGACTTGACTGGAAGATTTAGATGAACTGGAGAACATCTAATTCTTACTAAAGATCTCCCTCATTTAGTTTTTTCTTCAAAGAGATGCATAGATTTAAATTACCTCCTAAGCTCCCCTAAGCTTCATTTACCATCAATCAACATATATCACGTTTATAAATTTCCCGCATTTTTTATTTTGTTAACCAAAATTCTCCATCAATCTTCCCTTTAAAAAATTAAAGCACTATAAAAAAACCAAGCCCTACCTTCAAGATTTAGATAGATTCTGTATAATAATTCATACAATAGCAATTAGTGTTTGTAATAAATTTTGTTTCTCTATCCACTGCAGAAGCTGACAGACCTTCTACCAAGAACAAAAGGATTTGTTGCTCTAGATTAAGGTATGTGTTTGGGTGAATTTTTTGGTCCTGGCATTGTGCTGCACTTTTGTGTTGTTTTTCATTCACTCAATATTTTTAGATGATGTTAAGAGTATATAGGCTTCAATTTTGTGTTGGTTGAAAGACCTTACGATTTAAAATGTGAAAATGGTATGTTCTCACATATGTATCTCCATATCATATAAAACAATACACTATGGCATCTATTCCTAGACAACCTAATTAAATAAGTGGCAGAAATTCAAATAATTGATCTCAGTATGTTATCTACATGAATTGTTGGGTTTTCACGACGTGAACTTTGCACATGTTATGGGATTCTTTGTTTAATTAAATAAGTGCTTATACTTTTGTTAATGATGTCTAATTTTGGTTCGACCATTGTTATGCACTTGTGCGCCTTTGTATCCAGTTTTGACCTTTGAAAAGTTTGTGGTTTTTGTGTCTACTATAGGTATAGTAGAATGTATTGAAGTTGTTGAAAAGAATCCCAGGTAGCTGTCATTTTCTGTCTTTCTGCTATGCAGGTGTGATATGAGACTGCTTCAAGCAGGGATTGCACAAATTGAAGCCTTCTTCTCTGATTTTTAGCTGTAGCAATTTGTAGCTTATCACAATATTGACCTCCATCCAAGACAAATTATGTTATCTTGTGTTAATTAACATATTTTGGAATTCATTTTTTCAGTTTTATGTTTCTGATTGGTGGCATTTTGATGATAATGTTCTCCAAATATTACAAATCAACAAGAATAACGTGTGCTGATTTAAGGACATTTAAGTAACTGGGAGAGCTATATACATAATTGAGTTAATGGTGGCATTTTGATGATAATGTTCTCCAAATATTACAAATCAACAAGAATAACGTGTGCTGATTTAAGGACATTTAAGTAACTGGGAGAGCTATATACGTAATTAAGTTAATGGTGTAATTAATATTAGGGATTATATATTTGTAAGTCCCGTAATTTTGAACTATTTTGAAATTTGTCCACATGAATTACTGGTTTTGATATTGGTCCAGTAAGTTTGGAAGTTTTTTTATTTTAGTCCTTTTAAAACTTATAGGACCAAAATCAAAACGTATAATCCAATTTTTCTTTAAAAAAATTCAAACTTACTGGACCTGTAGGATTTTTTTTAGACTTTTAAAGTCTGGGGGTATTCAATCTAGATTTTCAAAAGTCTTTAAAAATCCTGAGGTATTCAATACAGATTTTAAAAAGTCTTAAAAAATCTTTAGGTATTCAACAGTCTATGGATTTTAATACTCCATGAATTTTCTTAGATTTCCCTTCCAAAATATGAATAGATTTCACTCTTCAAAAATCTCTTCTAATAACCAGAGATTTCTACGGATTTTGAAAAGTCTTAAAAAATCTTTAGGTATTCAATAGTATATGGACTTTCTTTGATTCTTTTCCATGGGGATGTTAACGGGACGGGGACGGGGGGTCATTCCCCGTCTCCGTCCCTGTAAAATAAATGGGAAAAAATTTTCCCCCATCCCCGTCTCACCGGGGATCCCCGTCTCGCGGCGATTTCCCGTTCCCCGCTTACTTATTTTTTTATCTCATTTTTAAAATATAAAAAAATATTTAAATTAAAAACTTTAAATATACACAACACTTACTTTAAGTTTGTGTTAAAAAATATTAATTTAAACAATTTGAAGAACCTCTAATTCTAATAATTTTAGTTAACATATATACTAAAGCGAATATTATATAATTTGGAACTAATAACATATTATTAAATAAAATATAGATGTAATTTTGAATATATATTTAATTGAGTAGGAAATTATGAATATTTATTCGTAATTTAATTTTAAATTATATATATAATTATATAAAAATAATGCGGGTCCCCGCGGGGCGGGGAATACCATCCCCGTCCCTGCCTACGAGGCAAAAAAAATTCTCCATCCTCGTTCCCGTTTGCTACGGGGATTCATCGCCCCGTTCGACGCGGATAAAAAAATACAAATAGATTCTACTGTCCAAATCTCTTATAACATCAGAGACTTCTAATGAGACCGTGGCATAACGTTGATGGAAATGAAAATGAGAATAATAATATATTTTTTATATTTTTTCTAAATAATTTGGATTTTTTTTATATGCAAATAATTTTTTTGGCTCAAATTAGCCCTTAAACTATATATATTTTTTGCTCAAATAAGCCCTTAAACTAATTTTTTTTCTGGAACAAGCACACCCTTGTTGACAGGCGAGCTAGCCAAAAATGGGCGAGCAACATTATAAGTGATCTCACCAAAGTAAAAGAGGTTAAGTAAACCAAATCCAAAGATGACGAACAGTTACGTCATGACGACCTACTTCTACATAGCAACTAACTCCACCAGACGAACAACTCCAACAGGGACCACACTCGAAGACCAATAAGGCCCTGGTGAACTACATTAACAAAAGAGCTAAGGCAGATGACAAACCGACAAAGAATCAAGCTAAAACTCCTCAAGGAAGAGTCTAAAAGTGACGAACAACTCATAAATATGAGCTAAACCAACTTAGAGGATAGAAATTAAGCTAGATAAGGTCAAATAGTCAACTCTTCCATATGTCAAGCATGCACACATGGGAGAGCAAAGGCCAGTCCACCTCCTAGTTGGAGGGTTGTATAAAAACCCTAAATTTTAATGAATAAAAGTAAGTAAGCATTCACAAATACTCATATATCCTTTCTACATACACTCACACACCTCAATTCACACACATACGAAATGAATACGTAATCAATACACGTATTTACCTCGTTTAACTTCAAAGATCTGTATTTACTATTTACGGTAGTAATCAATCACACGTAATTGTTTGATGATCACTTGAATTAACATAAAACAACCACTAATCCTTCTGATTAGATTCGATCATCAACAAATTGGCACTAGAACGAAGGTTTCGAACCTTCGATTCATAAGAGCTTTTCAAGATTTAAAGGTGTTCTTAATCTTGCTCGACCAATGCCTTCTCATTTGGATTGGCGGGGGCACCCACCTCGGCCTCCTCCTGCTCCTGCTTGTCCTCGCCCTCGGGAGGGTGAGTAATGATGACTCCGTGGTCAAGAAAATCGATCTTGATCCCGTATTCCAACAGATCGCCGATCTGAAGTACTATGCCCTGCTCTGGAGGGAGTTTTGGAGGAACTCACTGAAATCCTTGGCGATCTGGTTGAGGACATAGGGGGCATTGCATTCATACACGGCCCCGATGCACTCATCATACGCACAGACGTAGCCAGTGATCGAGCTCGCCCTAAGCTCGGCCTGCAACTTGTCAGGGGTGATTAGCCCCGTGGATTGCTCCTTGAGGCGAGCAGCTTTAGTCTCTGCATCCTTGGCCTTTTGCTCGGCCACCTCCTTCCTTTTTTACTCGTGCTCGAGCAAGCTGCGTAGCCTTTCCAGCTCGGCGTCTTTGGCCTTAAGTTCTTCGGAGGCCTTTTAATAGGACTCCAAGATGTCCTGCCATGCAGCTTGCACCACTTTAACCTTGTCCTGCATTTGGGATATGGCCTCGGTTGCCTTAGCCCGAGCATCATCCCTTTCTTGGAAGATTCAACGGACCGTGTTGGTATGCTGGCGAACATTACTTTCCAGCTCGTCCACTTGCTCCACCATCTTTTGGATGATCACAGTGGTGTTGCTCGCCTGGATAAGAGCAAGACGAGCACTGTCCCTTGGAGCTTGCTCGTGTACGGTTTCCTCAAGAGGAAGGGTCCAGGCTCGAGCAATTGACTCCGAAGCTTGGAGAACGTAGGAGCTGGCAATTTCTCTGAAGGAGGACGACACCTTTAACCAGGAGTATTAATGAATAGTCTGAGAGCGACGAGGGTAGCTGGACATTTGATAGCTATCAAGAAAAATAAAGAAAGGAAGTTAAAAAAAGAAGTGGAATAAGAAAATATAAGTATCAAGTAAGAAACTTACTCGACATAGCGATCTCCATCCCAACCGAGGTGATTGCCAATTTCGTTAAAGCACAAAATCGAACTACTCGCAAGTGTACGAGATCGTTGTTATAGTAAGGCAATTGACCAAGTAATAAAAATATCGAACCCTAGGGAAACAAGTGGTTAACTAAGTCGATTCACGTTTTCATGCTATGAAATAAAAAGTACAAGCTCGGGTTTAACTATGCTACTAAACAAGGAATTAAAACAAGCAAGAAATAGAAATCTATCTAACTCCGTGAGACGAAGTGCAAGGGGAGATATGCTTCGGATGACGTCGATTATGCAATTATCGAAGCTAGCTTAACTTATGCCCTTCTTATGTTTCATATCATGATTAGACTAGATCTAATTAATCTCATCTAATCAACAAACTCTCGTTTAGAAGGTTTCGATGCCCGATTTGGAGTGTTCTAGACTATCTAGCATCTCTCGATGTCTTAGACGTCTAACTATAGCACTTGATAATTTATTTCGCTCGATTAAACACATGTATGAACTAGCTCAACTCTCGCATGTTGTCAATCCTAACATAATGCATAATCTACTAGAAACAAATCACCAAAGCTCAAGTAATCCACAATCAAGGAATCTAATAATTCAAATCCTCATAATCAAGGCATAAATCAAACCAAAACTTCAATAATCACATTATCTAAATCATCCAAAGCATAAAAGACTTAGCTCATGGTTCTAGAAGAGATATCCATGACTAAGGAAGCTAAACAATCAATTAAGCTAATAGAAATCAAAGTAAACTGCAATTGAAATGGAATTAGAAATAGAATATGAAATGGAAAAATATCACCTCTCATCATGAATAGAAATTGAAATCTGCAATGTCTTGAATCCTTGCTTGAAATGTAAATTGCTACTAATTGATAGCCAAATCTAATCTAATCTATGGAAGAATTGAAAGGAAAAGAAAAGAAAAGAAAAAAAACTGAAAGAAATCTACTCTAGGGACTCTCTTGTGTTGGTAACTGCCGTATGATGGTTTCTCTCACTAAATCTGATGCTTGGGGGTATTTATAGAGTTGGATGAGGAGATTAGGACGAAATTACCATTAAATCCCTAAGAAATGATGATTTTCGCATCTTTTAAGTAACTGCTGAGTCAACCCGGTCTTGACTCGGTCAAACTCAGTCAAAATAGGCATGAACTCGGTCAACTCGGCCCTGACTCGCCTATAACTCGGTTTGACTCAGTGGCAACTCGGCTTAACTCAATTCTGACTCGCCTCCATACACTCGCCCTTTTACTTAATACACCCACTTTCCACTCTTTCACACTCGCCCATATTTCCTCGACGCTCGGCCGAGTGAAAATGCATTTTGGGCGAGTGTTTCTTCTAGAAACTTTCACTCGGGCAATCCTCCCTTGCTTGGCCGAGTCCAATTCCTTCAAAGGCCGAGTGATTTGCTTCGAACGATGTCGTCTCCTTCCCTCGATTTTCCTCTGCAATTTCCGGCTTCCATGGCTGTGGTCGAGCTTCGATTCCAGTTTCGCTAAGCTTTTCCGGCGAGAGGTTGACATTCGAAGCTTTTCCGGTCGTTCATGGCTCTTTCCGGTGAGGCTCTTATATTTCCGGCCGTGGCGTGCCACTTCGACCTTCCCGGCGACTCCACAGTTTCGTCTTCTCCGCTGCTCAATTTCAGGGCGACTACGGTGGTGTGAAACTCCATTAACGCTGGCAACAAAGCTTACTTCCGAATAACCATTAATTCCGGCCAAAGCTTCAATTTCTGGCGCCGTGAGATTGAATTCTGGCTTCAAAGCTTTCATTATTGGAGTGGATTTCAATTTCCTTCTCAAGCTTCTTTCTCTCTTTGTTGAATAGGACGACGTGGCCCAGCTGCTTTTCTTCTTCATTGATCACGTGACTTGCTGCAACTTCAATTAAATGGGAATAGGCTAAGTGGGCTACTACTAATTTGCACAAATGGGCTGCTTCTCTCTTGATTTCCTTGGGCCGCCGAAATGGGCCTTTAAAATTTGCTTGAAAATAATTATTCTAGCCCAATTCTTCTTCTTTTCTTTTCGATTTATTCTCGACTCAATCCTTCGATCATCTTCACAAAATTAAAGGCACGTGTTTTCTTTTAAAAATACTCAATTTCCTGTAAAAATAACAAAACACATCTTTCTCGACTATTAAGCACAATGAGACAATTTAAGTATGAAAAATGCATGAAAGCATATCCAATTAAGCTATTTAAGTACACGAATTTCAAGCAAAAATTACACTAATCACGAGGTACTTCTGATCGTGTGGAGACCCCAGCCTTTTTTATTGGGTGGCAGAGATCACCTGTTGTTCGTTTAGAATCTCCACGGATGAAGTCCGAGCTGCTTCCTTCTCCATAGGACGAGCAGGTCCGCCCTCATGATGTTCTTTGCCCATCTTGGGCGCCCTCTCTTCTTCGATGGCAGGAGTACCGTCACCACAGAGCAACCTTTTTTTTGGGCCGCCGGCGGGCTGTTGCGGCTACGAAGAGGCAGTGGCCGGGCGAGCAGCTCCGACTGTCTTGGCCATGAGGGCCACCACTTTTGTTGGGGGATCCCCCCTCTTCCTCCCTTTCTTTTGTGGCATATCCCAAATGTGTTGTTCGAGAATAGTGAAGACAGGGGGCACTGCGTTTGTGACAAGCTGGTCTGCAAAATGGCGAGCTACCAATGTTAGTCAATTTTTTCAAAATAAAGCAACAAGAGTTCGTGTGCACGAAAGAAAATTACCTTCAGAAATTTTAGCTCGCCTCTAGGTGGTGTGGGCTAGTTATCAAGCGAGCAGTTTTTCGGGTAGACTCCGAGCAAAGATGCTTGATCGTCCTATCCGCCCTGTTCCGAAGTTCGTTCAAACTTAACACAAACAGGAACTGGGAGTTTGCCTCATCTCGGGTACTCCACCACTTGAGAGTTTTTGGACCTGAAATAAAAAAGAAAGATTAATATTAGTTTTACCTCTTCAAAAATTCCAAAGGAGTAAAACTCACGCTTTATATGCCCAAATTCCGTTGGGGTGTTATTTCGCTCGTCACCACCAAACGGCTGAGTTGAAGCTCGTCAATCTCCACCGATGAAGAACAAGTCGTGCTTCCAGTCCTTCACTTTGTCCAACACCCCCTTAACTACCTTAAGGCCAGGACGAGCCTTAAGGTAGAACCAGCTCGCCTCATCCCCAGTGCAGGCCGTCAAGGCTAGACACAGTTCATCTCGTCCGCAGTGAGCCTATTAGGGTACCCCTCAAGGGTGAACATCACCAGGATAGAGAAGAGATTCATCCATCCCACCAAAGTGATCAGACTTATCGCCAAATTGGTTTGCTCCAAGAAACGACCAATTAATGGGTGAAGAGGGAGCGTGACCCCAATTTTCAAGATCACCAAGTTGATCGCCGTACATCCTTTTGGAAGGCGATCAACTCCGTCATCTTCCTCTGGCGCATACATGAAGATGTCTTAAGGGATTTTGTAATCTCTTCTTATCTTGTCAAGATCTTCCTCCATGATGCTGGACTGGATGTAATTCGCCATATACTCCATAACTTTGAGCCTGTGATAACGGCGAGCAGGTCTCTGGAACTGCTCAGAGTAATTCCTCACATAGGAAGCCCAATCTTCTAGGTGAGTTGCTGCTACTGGAATTTGACGCTCAATGGGGTTCGACACCAGGAAGTTTATGCTCGTCAGGTACTCCCAGGTGAGCTCGTCCTCTACGGAAACCTTGGGCTCATCCTCTAGGTGCAAGTTCGAGCTCATTTCTTCGTCGGCCTCGCGATTAGGGCAAGTTTGGGTGACCTTCTCGCTGGATTGATGAGCTCCCGAGTCAACAGAGCGAGCTATAGAAGCAGCATAGGGATCAAATTCCATGGGCACGATGGTCACTGGGACTGTTGAAGTCTCTTCAATAGGATGCTTGCCTGGGTTACAATTATCTGATTCGGTTCGAGAAGAGGACATGGATTCGATTTTAGAGAAGGAAGGAGCTTAGATGGTGATAATGGTGGTTTTCCGGCGAAGATTTGAAATGGCAATGGTGGATTCCAAGGGAAAACACGGTAGCAACGAGAATTTTGGATGCAAAAGCTAAAATAGAAAGAACAACGAAAAGAAATACGAGAAGATTTACCTTAGAGGCCAATTATGGTGGAAGCGCTCACCGGAGAAGAAGATGTTGGCCAGAAAATTCAAAGAGAAAGAGTAAGGGTTTTGAGCGTTGAAAATTTGGAAAAATGAAGAAGAATATGAAACGTTCCTTATACAGTACATAAAAATGAGGTCAAAAATGGAAAAATGAGGAAATTTCAGGGACCCAAGTGTAAAATCCGGGCACGTGCGGCCCCTTCTCCGCAAAATTGAGAGGCGCATCGCCTCAGTTGGACACACGCGTGGGCGGCGACAATCATACCGCCCACGTCACGCCTCGAGAACGTGAACCGCCTCGGGAGCCCAACCGTCTCCAGCTAAAGTAGCTCGTCCAACTTAAGCACCTCACCAGACGAACTTCAAGAGTATAGCCAGACCCTTAGCTGCTCGTCTTATACCTCCCAGCATAAGGGCGGCTTAAGGGGTAATTGTTGATAGGCAAGCTAAATACCAAAATGGGCGAGCAACATTATAAGTGAACTCACCAAAGTAAAAGAGGGTAAGTAAGCAAAATCCAGAGATGACGAACGACTACGCCATGACGACCTACTTCTACCTAGCGACCAACTCCACCAGACGAACAACTCCAACTCCAACAGGGACCACACTCGAAGACCAATAAGGCCCTGGCGAACTACATTAATAAAATAGCCAAGGCAGATGACAACCCGATAAAAAATCAAGCTAAAATTCCTCAAGGAAAAGTCTAAAAGTGACGAACAGCTCATAAATACGAGCTAAACCAGCTTAGAGGATAAAAATTAGCCTAAATAAGGTCAAATAGTCAACTCTCCCATGTGTCAAGCATGCACACATGGGAGAGCAAAGGTCATTCCACCTCCTACCTGGAGGTTTGTATAAAAACCCTAAATTTTAATAAATAAAAGTAAGTAAAAATTCACAAATACTCATATATTCTTTCTACACACACTCATACACCTCAATTCACACACATATGAAATAAATATGTAATCAATACACACATTTACCTCATTTAACCTCGAAGATCTGTATTTACTATTTACGATAGTAATCAATCACACGTAATTGCTTGATGATAACTTGAATTAACCTAAAACAACCACTAATCATTTCGATTAGATTCGACCATCAACAACCCTTCTATTAAAAAGAGTAATAAAGTAAGGATTTGATTTTAATTTATACATATTAACTTATATTCCCTAAATAAGTTGATTAATTCTAATAAAAAAAATTATTCTCAACCTTAATTATAGTTAACTAGTGAAAAACCTGCGTATAATGTGGGGTTAAAAATAAGTTGTATATTTATCCTTAAAAAAATTGTATATTAATTCTAAATTATAATTTTAAAAAGAATTTTGAATTTTATTACAGATGCATATTTTCAAATATAATATACCCTCCAATCATTTTTTGTATTAATTTGACATTTATTTTATTATTTATTAAAAGGTATTACATTGCACTTGTTATAATACATAATGGACTACAACTGTATGAATAAACATTCTTACACATTCGAATGTAATAGTCTCATCCAAATACAAAGAATAAAGAAAACTAATAAAGTAATATTATGCACATTAAAATCAATCATGTTGAAAGTTTTGCACATAATTTTCAGTTTATTTAAAAATTATTTCAATTTTATTAGTAAATAGGACCTAAAATTTTACTCAAATGAAGTAAATAAACATAATATAAGTATACATATATGATATGTTATATATTAAATCATATAAACTATTTTTAAAATTTATAAAGTAATTGAATTATAATTTAAAATAAAAAAAATTTAAGAGAAGGTGTATTTGTCCCAAAAAAAATATAGTTTAAGAGCATATTTGAACAAAAAAAATAGTTTAGAGTCCTTATTATACATAAAGCAATAGTTTAGGATTTTAATTGTACATAAAAAATAATTTAAGAATCTGATTGTACCTAGAATAATAATTTAAAGTCCTAAGAGCTTCTCCAGCAAATCACCTAATTGGTGTGAGAGGGCATATTATGCCTCCAGCTGTGACTCCATATTGGGCGCTATTGTAGCGTGGACACCATCTTCCCAAAATTGACGCCATTTGTGGCGTTCCACTGTTTGGGACGCCACAATTTTTTTTTTTTTTTTAGTTTTGTTTTAGTTTATATATATATATATGTATATATATTAATAATATTCAATATATTTATAGTTTTGTATCTAGGTAATTCATTATTTATTTAATTAATCCAATTTTTTATATCAACTAAAATAAATTTGTATTGTATAGTTAATTAAGAAAAATTAGAGCAATTAAAAACAACATGCAATGAATTAAAATACTAGGCATCAATTAAAAAATAATGTCAAATAAAAATACATATTAATAAAACGATACAAATATTACAATACGGGTACAATTACATTAAAGTACTAGGAATGGATAAAAGTGCATAAAAAAACACACAATAGAAAACAAAGATCAAAACGTGCAATAAAAAAAATACATAATAACTAATATATTTTCTAGTAATCGGAAAGGCCGGTTCCAGATCCCCCAATATCTGGAAATTCTCCAAACATACCAAATCCGGTATTACTAGAGGTTGCCATGTATGCTTCCCTCCTTTTTCGAATAATATGTTGTTGCTCCAACTTCAATGCCATACGACGTTCGGGATCCTCAATGGAGTCTGGATTCATATTCAAAACATTATCGTCTCGCATTTGTTGTTGAAACTGAAGTGATTCTTTCTTTAATTGATTTTTAATTCTAGGGCTTCTACCTTTTTACTTTGTATTTCAATTGCGCGATCTCTATTTTCATACGAATTTTCCATCATTTCCCGAAATTTTTCATTCCCCTCTTTAATTGTTTGTAAAATAGTAGACATATCTTCACCTTGTTTCCTCTTTAATTTGGACTTTTTGACCCCTCAGGGCGCCGTGGTGGAGAACTACCACTGCTATTATTTTCATCACTTAAATTAATTGTGAATGAAGAGAGTGAAGGGTTGGAAGATGGGGAATCCATGAAATTTTCCTCAACGTTTGAAGAGTTTTCATTGGCAGATGTTTGAGTCTCTTCCAGGATATACAAATATTCTTTAATCGTATTCCAAACATGGACAAATTTGAACCCATCTTCGGAGCCTGTGTCGTTAATGTACGCCTGATGTGCACGTTGAAGCTGCAAACATTATATACAAAGTTGAATTTAAAGACATGTCATCTCAAATAAAAAATAATAATGGAAAAGAAAAACTACTTACGAGAATTTGATCATTTGCTCCACTTATATGCATAAGCTCAACTTGTCGCATACATCCGTTGAATTTTCTACAATCTTTAAGCATGAGTGATGCACGAGTCTGCACCGATCTGAGGTTACGAGAGGGCTTTGAGCTTGGCTTATCGGCATTGTATTTATCACAAACACGTTGCCAAAATCGAGCAAGGGGCTGACTTCTACCCACTATTGGATCCTGATGAATATCAAGCCAAGCCGTAGCAAGGATAAGATCTTCGGCAGGAGAGTAATTACTACTGCGTGGCTTAGTAGACATTTTGAGAGGATATATATTGGAAAAAGATGAATATTATTGAGATGTGTATGGAATATTGAGATTGTGGAGTGTCATTCTATATATAGACATTTGTAGACAAAGATTGTGCTTTTCTACACTCCAACCACTTTTCAAATTTTAGATGAACGGATGAGATTAATCTAAAGCATATCTTATCAATGGATACAATTGAAAGCACGTGGATTGTGCTTTTCTACACTCCAACCACTTTTCAGATTTTAGATGAACGGATGAGATTAATCTAAAGCATATCTTATCAATGGATACAATTGAAAGCACGTGGATTGTGCTTTTCTACACTCCAACCACTTTTCAGATTTTAGATGAACGGATGAGATTAATCTAAAGCATATCTTATCAATGGATACAATTGAAAGCACGTGGATTGTTCTTTTCTACACTCCAACCACTTTTCAGATTTTAGATGAACGGATGAGATTAATCTAAAGCATATCTTATCAATGGATACAATTGAAAACACGTAGGATTGTGCTTTTCTACACTCCAACCACTTTTCAGATTTTAGATGAACGGATGAGATTAATCTAACGCATCTCTTATCAATGGATACAATTGAATGCACATGGATTGTGTTTTTCTAAACAATTATAAAATGAGCATACATTACATTTATTTTCTCACTTCAACCAACAATCTCATTACTCAATTTTCTAGCCTCACTAAAAAAAAAAATTTCAACCATATTATCTCTTCAAGCTCAAGCTCAAGCTCATCCGATGATGAGTTACAACAAATTTTGGCGAATTTAGATTCGGATCAACGAATGATTTCACAAAAAATGCTACAAAATAGTGAGATGATTCAATTTTACACAAATGTCAATCCTACCCATGGAGGTTCAGTTGTTGGTCGACGGACAATTTTTCGTGATCGAGAAGCTGCAGCTGCTAACCTCTACAACGACTACTTTTCTGAAAATCCGACGTTTAACGATGAGCATTTTCGTCGGCGATTTCGGATGTCTCGTACTTTGTTCCTCCACATTGTCGAAGCTGTAAAAGAGCATGATCGGTACTTTTTGCAACGAAGGAATGCAGCTGGACCAATTAGTTTGTCTACACTCCAAAAAGTAACAGCTGTATTTCGAATACTAGCATATGGTGTTCCAGCAGATGCAACGGATGAGTACATAAAAATTGGAGAGTCTACAGCAATTGAATGTGTTAAGAAATTTTGTCGTGCTGTTGTGGAGATATTTGGCGAGCAATATCTGCGAACGCCGACCTCGTCTGATGTTGCTAGACTTCTTCATATAGGTAAGCAACGAGGTTTTCCTGGAATTTTAGGTAGTTTGGATTGTATGCACTGGAGGTGGAAAAATTGTCCTACAACATGGGCAGGACAATATTCCGGTCGAAGTGGATCTCCAACTATTATCCTGGAAGTTGTTGCTGATTATGATTTGTCGATATGGCATGCATATTTCGGCATACCAGGATCCAACAATGATATTATTGTGTTGGAGACATCTCATCTCTTCTCTAAGCTTGCTAGAGGTGTTGCTCCTTCCGTACATTATATCATTCAGGGAAAGGAATACAACATGGGTTATTACTTGGCTGATGGTATATATCCCAAATGGGCAACACTTGTGCAGACAATACGTGAACCAATTGGTAAAAAAAAAAAATATTTTGCAATGAAACAAGAATCATGCAGAAAGGATGTGGAACGAGCATTTGGAGTCCTACAAAGTCGATTTGCAATTGTGGCAAATCCAGCACGTCTTTGGAGTAGAAGTGATTTGCATGATATAATGACTGCATGCATAATAATGCATAATATGATAATCGAGGATGAACGTGATCTTGATGCTCCAATCGAAGAAGTAGAGGAAGTGCCATCTTCGGACGTCGAATTTGTTGAAAATGAAGCTACTCGATTTCAAAAATTCCTTGGCAGATTTAGAAAAATTAAAGACAAGGAGGCTCATTTCGCACTTCGGAATGCACTAGTTGATCATTTGTGGGAAGAATATTCCAATAAGGAATAATGTGTGTGGATTAGTTTGCAATTCTAATTTTTATTGTAATTTTAATTTCGTATGCATTATTTATTTTCTTTGTAATTTGAATTTTTATTGTAATATTATGATGAGTGAAGATTATTTTTAATTAAATTTATTATATTATTAACATTCAAATGAATTATAATATAAATTATTATGGAATAAATAAAAATAATAATTAAAGTAAGGAATCTTAATGGAATATTCTATTTTAGTGTAAAAAGTAGTGTAAACTGCTGGATATTTTTTGCTGACACTATAATAGAGTAGTGCAGCTGCTGGAGATGCTCTAATGGTACCTTTTTCCATAAATAGTTGCTGATAAACAAACCCTCAAACTAGCGCAACTATATCGTTCGCTGGGACGGGCTTATTATAAATAAAGTAAGAGTGCGACTATATATCCCTCCATATTTATTTGATACACCCACCCACTTAATTTACCCACTTAAATTTACATAATTATTAAATACACCCCTCACAATATACTTAAATTACCCCTTTCTCTAATATTATTTAAAATATTCATACACCCACAAACCCTCCTATTCTACACGACTGCATCTTCTCGAATACGGCTTCCTCATAGACACCCCAAGACTCAACGCCGCCACCGCCACGCCTCACACGTTGTACCGCATTGTGCTGCGAAACCCCACGACTCAGCATTGCCACTACCACGCAGCGCCGCCACCGCACATTTTGGCGAATACATTTCGAAAAACAACTCACATTTCGACAAACACATTTCAAAAAATGGCTAATATTTCGACAAAAATATATTTTCTAATACCTAACCAATTTTCGAAAACTTCTTGTCAAAATACTAACCATTTTTCAACGAACCAGGTTCAAAAATTGGTGTCGTGACTTTTTTCAAAAAAATACAAAAATAGCAATCTTGGTACACAATATACGAAATTTGTAGGCTAAGAATACAAAAATCTTGGTACACAATACTCATTCCATAAACAAAAAACAACATTCAAAGAAAAACAAAGTTACACTTCATCAAACAAATACACTTACACACATAGCGTAAGACTCCTGAGTGTACACCTTTTTTTGTAACAAAACAACGAACTAATGTTGCATCACCGTCGTAAAGATGATAAAATGGTGGACAATATGTATTTTCTCTTTTCTTCCCGTATTGATGTTCTTCTTTGTGTTTGTGTTTCTTGTGACTTTTGATATTCTAATGGGTGTATCAAGTATTCAATTTTTTTATTTTTTATTATAAGGGCACAAAAGTCATTCAAAAAATATAATATAATAAGTAAAAAATAGAGTGGGGGTATCAAATAAATATGGAGGGATATATAGTAGAACCCAAAATTAAAGTGCAGCCCACCACCAGATTTCGAACGATTGAGCTCAACATAGTGGAAATAAGACTATTAACATAAGGCCATTACAGTTTTCGTTAGGGTCCGACTATATACCCCTCCATGTTTATTAGATACCCCCACCCACTTAATTTACCAACCATATTTTAAATAATTATTAAATACACCTCCACTAATATATCTACATTATATTACCCTTACTCCTAATACTCCTCTTACTTTTCTCATATTTGTTCAAAGAGTTGATACACCCCCACAAACTCTTTTCCTGCCATAATGTTTACACTGCTTTTGATATCCATTTTAGCGTCGACAAACTGATGAGCTACCAACAACAACGAGTCGCCGACAATGCCCCACAAAACCAAATTAAACTCTTCCCTATCGTTATTTTTTTGTCCTTCTGCACGTCGACACGAACCAAGCGCTTCTGCACGACGAGATGAAGCGTTGACCCAGAACTCACGCCGGTGAAACATCGATAATGACGAGATTTCGCAAACAATGATTTCAAAAAAACAACTTTGGCTTAAAATTTTCGAACCTGATTTTTCGAAAAAAGGTTATGGTTTCGAAAAAACTTGTCGAAAAATGACAAATATTTCGGCAAAATATTTTCGAAAATCTATATTTCGACAAGATTTTGCCAAAACCTAACCATATTTCAACAAATTTTTTGCCGAAACCTTAACCATTTTTCGAAAAACTAGGTTCGAAAAATCAGTATCGGGTTTTTTTTTCCCAAAAAGTACAGCAGTTGTCCTCGAAGAATTAAATATCTGTTATTTGCCTCAGCTTCTTTGGTAAAGATATATACTATTCAGATGAATACACTACTTATTATTTGGACTTTTAAAATATTTTTTCCAAACAAAATGAAATGCATAATATTTAAAAAAAAATGATTTTTATGTTTATTTACGAATTTAAAAAAAAGTATTTTAATTTTTCGGAACAATAGGTTGTGTATTCACTTGGGTAGTCTGTTTACCAAAGAGATTAGTGTAAATAACCGTAACTTTAATCATTTACCCATACTAAATAAAATTCCAATAAAATTAAAAGTCCAACTCCCTAAATTGTTTGGATCAGTTGCTATTGATTATGTGCTAAGTAGATGAGTTGTATATAAGTTTGGGCATTTTTTTTTTTTATCAGCTAAAGGAAATCTTGTATTAATAAAGCATAGTACAAGGATATAAGAGATACCCAACATCCCAATTACATGCATCTAGTTACCAATACACATCTAAACTCCTATACAAATCCCTAAAACTCAAATTCAAAGCCCACTATTTAAGGTCCAAGTTAATGGGGCCTACGATCCTTAAGGCCGAAGTAGAACTGAGAATTTAAAGGGAACATATCTTTTCACCCACGGTCCAATTCACCACCAAAATTTTCAGTTTACCTTCCAAAAAAATATCTAAAATTGAATAATGTTCTAAAAAAATTCCCAAACAAATAAAAAATATTCTAAAAATATTCTCGAACAAAAATTGATGGGGTGAAGTACTGAATTGGGGGATGTAAATATCCTTGCCCGAATTTAAAACCCGATAGTCTAACTAAATAATATAAAATGAATCCCAATTAATTATTGGGTACGGTGGCCTCTTTAGTAAAATTACTATCCAGATGAATACACTATTTATTGTTCGAAGAAAAAAATTGAAATTGTTTCATTTTTCCGAATAGAATAAAAAGCATAATATATCGATTTTTTTTGTTTATTTTCAGTTTTTTTTTTCCCCGAAAAATGTTTCAATTTTCTTTTTAAGAATAGGTATTGTATTCATCCGGGTAGTGTCTTTACTAAAGGGGCTAGTGCAAATAACTGTAACCTTAATTATTTCCCAAATCGCCCAACCGCTGCAGTCTCTTTTGCTTCATCTGATTGCACGATAAGAAGACAAAAACTTTTCTATGAAATGAATTTTTTTCTTTATATTAGAGCTAAAAGTCTCCCTCAAACTTAAATATCTTGGTTTCAATTTCCGCTGAAAGTAACTCCACCCATATTAAATTATTCACTCGTTGAATTTTCCTTCTGAATAAGAAAAGTTGAAAAATTCAACACATAAGTGAACGAGAGTGTAAAAAAAAATATAAATATATAGATTTAATACTTCTCTACCAGTTTAAACCTTCAGATGAATTGAATTCTTTCCTAGGGTTTCTTTTGCTAGGAAGCATGAAATGTGAGAAATTTATTTTGCTCGTCTACCAATACATGCTTTGTGAAATGTTGTAGACCATTTTCCTTTTTCTTTTTTGGGTTTAAATGTACTCTAAATTAATTGTAGCTGAATTTTTAATTTGTTTGTATTGGATTATTATGACTTATCAAGGAGAAACAAAGTGATTGTGATAATATCCACATATTGGCAGATGGTTTTATTAGAATTGCAATCTGTTGGGATATTTTAGTTTTGATGATTTTCCAAAACAACATGTAATAGGTTTGAAAGCAGTCAGGATAATATCTTTTAGTTTCAGGTCAGGCTAGGTTGTTTCTCAGGAGAACAGGTTATCAGTGGAGGAAGAACTCAGCTGAGGGGGAACCCTACTGAGAGGAACTCAGCTGAGGGGGAACTCTACTGAGAGGAACTCAGTGAGGGGGAACTCACTGACACAGCCTGAGGAAGTCAAAATAACATCAAAAAGAGAACAGACTGAAGCCATGTCAGAAGACCTGAACCTGAAGAGAAGCCTGAAGGAAGTCCCACTGAGTATAAACCTGACTTTCTAAGCTGGTCAGTGGACTACTCAGTGAAGAGCATGATTGAGAGGATCAGTGCTGTGCCTAGTAGGACCTGAAGGAGTCAGGCTACTGAGGCTGGGAAGCTTGACAAATAGCCTTATGTCAACTCCCCTGAGTGGACTTCAAGTCTACTGAAGGAAGTCCACTGAGAAGACTTAAAGTCCAATGATGGTTCCTAAGAAGACTTCAAGTCTACTGAAGAAAGGTATCCTGAGAGGATTACAAGTCAGCTGAAGACAAGTCGCCTGAAGTTAGGACTACCCTGATCAAGTACCCTGAAGAAAAGAGCCGTTGGACTCAGTCCACGTGGACCAATCAAGTCAAGGCAGCGAATCTGACAAAAGCTGACAAGGCCATACTTCACTGAAAAGGAGAATTTCACTCCAGAGATAGTCTGGATTTGAATGTTACTTTCTCCAACGGTAACATTCAAATCCAAACTATAAATACAAACTCAAGCTTCATTTGAAAGAGAGCTGGTGGTGCGAGAGTGGTGCAAGTCATGAGGGAGTCATAAGGGTGCACCATCTCCATCAAGAACACTGACATTGAATTCTTCATAGTCATATTTGAGTGTTCCAGTTTGTATACTCGAGCCTATCATATACATCCTAAGCTTAGAGAGGTTTTCCCAACCTTAGCTCAGAGGCTAAAACCATGTAAGGGAAAACCTCACCTAGTTGGAGAGAACCAAACCAAACTAAACCCTTTCCAGAATAGTGTTAGGTGTTGCAGTGAGGTGAGGAGAGGCAGTCCCTGAGTGAAGAGGGATGTGAGGCCAGTTCGAGAGGCAGCTCCGTAGAGGGGTGTGAGTCCAGTTGTGAGTTCACCTTGGCACGTTAAAAACAAGAATCCCGGGTAGTGGATTTCCTGTTAAATCAGGCAGTGGATGTAGGAGCTTGAGCCTCTGAACCACTTTACATTGTTGGGTTCTTTATTGCTTTACTGACTTGCATAACATCAATGTTAAAACAAAAAATTTCTCCTAAATTCCCATATTGTCCTTGTTTGTGAAAGAAAAACGGGACCAACAATTGGTATCAGAGCGGGTTGTTCACATGACCACTGATCCAGTTTTGTTAAGAAAAATGGTCAACCGAACAGATCTTAAATGTTTTAAACTATGGGAATTTCTGCATATTTCATATTATTACTTGTGTTCTGACATCATTCTTGTAATAGAAAATCTATTTGTTAGAAGTTTTGGAATCATCAAAAAGGGGGAAATTGTTGGGATATTTTAGTTTTGATGATTTTCCAAAACAACATGTAATAGGTTTGAAAGCAGTCAGGATAGTATCTTTTAGTTTCAGGTCAGGCTAGGTTGTTTCTCAGGAGAACAGGTTATCAGTGGAGGAAGAACTCAGCTGAGGGGGAACCCTACTGAGAGGAACTCAGCTGAGGGGGAACTCTACTGAGAGGAACTCAGTGAGGGGGAACTCACTGACACAGCCTGAGGAAGTCAAAATAACATCAAAAAGAGAACAGACTGAAGCCATGTCAGAAGACCTGAACCTGAAGAGAAGCCTGAAGGAAGTCCCACTGAGTATAAACCTGACTTTCTAAGCTGGTCAGTGGACTACTCAGTGAAGAGCATGATTGAGAGGATCAGTGCTGTGCCTAGTAGGACCTGAAGGAGTCAGGCTACTGAGGCTGGGAAGCTTGACAAATAGCCTTATGTCAACTCCCCTGAGTGGACTTCAAGTCTACTGAAGGAAGTCCACTGAGAAGACTTAAAGTCCAATGATGGTTCCTAAGAAGACTTCAAGTCTACTGAAGAAAGGTATCCTGAGAGGATTACAAGTCAGCTGAAGATAAGTCGCCTGAAGTCAGGACTACCCTGATCAAGTACCCTGAAGAAAAGAGCCGTTGGACTCAGTCCACGTGGACCAATCAAGTCAAGGCAGCGAATCTGACAAAAGCTGACAAGGCCATACTTCACTGAAAAGGAGAATTTCACTCCAGAGATAGTCTGGATTTGAATGTTACTTTCTCCAACGGTAACATTCAAATCCAAACTATAAATACAAACTCAAGCTTCATTTGAAAGAGAGCTGGTGGTGCGAGAGTGGTGCAAGTCATGAGGGAGTCATAAGGGTGCACCATCTCCATCAAGAACACTGACATTGAATTCTTCATAGTCATATTTGAGTGTTCCAGTTTGTATACTCGAGCCTATCATATACATCCTAAGCTTAGAGAGGTTTTCCCAACCTTAGCTCAGAGGCTAAAACCATGTAAGGGAAAACCTCACCTAGTTGGAGAGAACCAAACCAAACTAAACCCTTTCCAGAATAGTGTTAGGTGTTGCAGTGAGGTGAGGAGAGGCAGTCCCTGAGTGAAGAGGGATGTGAGGCCAGTTCGAGAGGCAGCTCCGTAGAGGGGTGTGAGTCCAGTTGTGAGTTCACCTTGGCACGTTAAAAACAAGAATCCCGGGTAGTGGATTTCCTGTTAAATCAGGCAGTGGATGTAGGAGCTTGAGCCTCTGAACCACTTTACATTGTTGGGTTCTTTATTGCTTTACTGACTTGCATAACATCAATGTTAAAACAAAAAATTTCTCCTAAATTCCCATATTGTCCTTGTTTGTGAAAGAAAAACGGGACCAACAATTGGTATCAGAGCGGGTTGTTCACATGACCACTGATCCAGTTTTGTTAAGAAAAATGGTCAACCGAACAGATCTTAAATGTTTTAAACTATGGGAATTTCTGCATATTTCATATTATTACTTGTGTTCTGACATCATTCTTGTAATAGAAAATCTATTTGTTAGAAGTTTTGGAATCATCAAAAAGGGGGAAATTGTTGGGATATTTTAGTTTTGATGATTTTCCAAAACAACATGTAATAGGTTTGAAAGCAGTCAGGATAGTATCTTTTAGTTTCAGGTCAGGCTAGGTTGTTTCTCAGGAGAACAGGTTATCAGTGGAGGAAGAACTCAGCTGAGGGGGAACCCTACTGAGAGGAACTCAGCTGAGGGGGAACTCTACTGAGAGGAACTCAGTGAGGGGGAACTCACTGACACAGCCTGAGGAAGTCAAAATAACATCAAAAAGAGAACAGACTGAAGCCATGTCAGAAGACCTGAACCTGAAGAGAAGCCTGAAGGAAGTCCCACTGAGTATAAACCTGACTTTCTAAGCTGGTCAGTGGACTACTCAGTGAAGAGCATGATTGAGAGGATCAGTGCTGTGCCTAGTAGGACCTGAAGGAGTCAGGCTACTGAGGCTGGGAAGCTTGACAAATAGCCTTATGTCAACTCCCCTGAGTGGACTTCAAGTCTACTGAAGGAAGTCCACTGAGAAGACTTAAAGTCCAATGATGGTTCCTAAGAAGACTTCAAGTCTACTGAAGAAAGGTATCCTGAGAGGATTACAAGTCAGCTGAAGATAAGTCGCCTGAAGTCAGGACTACCCTGATCAAGTACCCTGAAGAAAAGAGCCGTTGGACTCAGTCCACGTGGACCAATCAAGTCAAGGCAGCGAATCTGACAAAAGCTGACAAGGCCATACTTCACTGAAAAGGAGAATTTCACTCCAGAGATAGTCTGGATTTGAATGTTACTTTCTCCAACGGTAACATTCAAATCCAAACTATAAATACAAACTCAAGCTTCATTTGAAAGAGAGCTGGTGGTGCGAGAGTGGTGCAAGTCATGAGGGAGTCATAAGGGTGCACCATCTCCATCAAGAACACTGACATTGAATTCTTCATAGTCATATTTGAGTGTTCCAGTTTGTATACTCGAGCCTATCATATACATCCTAAGCTTAGAGAGGTTTTCCCAACCTTAGCTCAGAGGCTAAAACCATGTAAGGGAAAACCTCACCTAGTTGGAGAGAACCAAACCAAACTAAACCCTTTCCAGAATAGTTTTAGGTGTTGCAGTGAGGTGAGGAGAGGCAGTCCCTGAGTGAAGAGGGATGTGAGGCCAGTTCGAGAGGCAGCTCCGTAGAGGGGTGTGAGTCCAGTTGTGAGTGCACCTTGGCACGTTAAAAACAAGAATCCCGGGTAGTGGATTTCCTGTTAAATCAGGCAGTGGATGTAGGAGCTTGAACCTCTGAACCACTTTACATTGTTGGGTTCTTTATTGCTTTACTGACTTGCATAACATCAGTGTTAAAACAAAAAAATTCTCCTAAATTCCCATATTGTCCTTGTTTGTGAAAGAAAAACGGGACCAACACAATCCATCAATCTTTCTTTGCATTGTGATCTCAATTTTGGAGTATGGAATAAGAGCATGTATAGAGTGAAATTAGTTCATAAATAAATTACTTTGCAATCAACTTTAGTAGATCAATTCATACTCTATAGTGAAAACCTAGGTTGAAAAGATATCAGTAGATATATTGAGACCTTGAATTTGTGGAAATATCGATTAAGATTTTTTTTATCGAATATCGATATTGCTAAATTAAAAAAATTATGAAAATTTAATAACATACTTTTAATACCTAAATTTAACAATAAAAATAGAGCAAAATTTACATTTGTTATATTAATCTATATTTATCGAAATTACCGATATTTTTCGATACTTCGCGATATTTTTTCAATATTTAACAAATATTATGCTCAAATTGTACAAAAATACAATTGTAATTGATATTGCATATTGATATTTATCGATATTACCATTTTTTTTACGGATATTATGTAAATATCGTTACGAAAAATGGATATATTGAGGATATATCCGGATATTTTCATCTTTGGTGAAATTAAACAACTAATATTTTTACGAAACAACTCATACCCTCCAATGCATACTCTTTAGTGAAAGGCAAAAACTTGTGTTAACCCAAGTTCACGTGAACTCCATTTTTTCAAATATCACTGCTATGCATACACACTATCATTATTATGTATATTCACTATCACCATTATGTATACGCACTAGGAGCACTATCACTATCTAAAAAATCAAGCATTTTATTTAAATAGTGATGGTTGATATGTATAACAAAGATAATGTATAATTGTATATATAATTGAAAATGAAAATTCATGTAAACTTGGATTCACAAGAGACCTGCTCCTAATGAAGACATCTTGTACTCCTTCAAAACTAATATCATTTAATGAAAGCAAATATTCTTTAATAGAAAATTTTATATTTTTTAACGTGATACATATATGAATCACTTACTAACAGATCTTAGAAAATTGCTGCTACAGTTCGGGAGAAGTTCGGTGAAAAAGATGGTCCTACTTAAAACCCATTTGCCATGCTACTTAGTGTGCACAAAAACCCTTCATACTTTATGAGAGTCGAAAAAACATTTTTTTTTTTTATCAGTCAAAATAAATTTTATAAATAAGATGGTACAAGAAGTACCCAAAACATTATTATTACAAATAGGATTTAGTCCTTCAAAATCACTCTAGGATTAGTTAGTCAATCTCTAAAGCTAAATCTTGCTACTCCTTGATCCTTGACACTACACCAACTCCACAGCCGTGCTTTAATTTCATCTACCAATTTTATTGAATCCAAAACCCCACTGTTAAAGATGATCTCGTTCCTCCATTTCCATATCACCCATACAATCCCTAACCAAATGCTATGTGTACATCTCTTTCCCTTCTTCCCAGGCAAAAGTTGACCAAATGCTTCAAAATTTCAAAATACCTGGGAATTCAAAGCAGTTGCACTGTTGAGCCATTTGATTTCTTTTATTAAATTGCATAAAATTTCTTTTTATTTGATTAAAAATATGCAGACTAGGAGATATGAAAAAGTAAAGTATTTTGGCACAATCAAAGCTTGTCTCTTATTTTTTCAAGTTCAAGTATTTATACATTTGCATTTCAGGTCACCTAGTAAACACTTATTTGATAAAAAAAAAAAAAAAAAAAAATTCTACATAAAATTTTATTTTAACTTTCCAAATATGTTGTTATGATGTATGCATGCCATGCCATGCCACCTACACTTAGTTATCCGCCACATTCAATTAACTGGACACATAACATCGTGCGAAAAAACTTATGTGACACAGTATAAGACGATTTATAAATTAGCACAAATTAACATTTAACCATTTTAAAGATGTTAATGCGTTATTCCCAACTTATACTCTGTCTTATCCGAGGGCAGGAGTGGCCCTGAGGCGGGGCAGGAAGGGCGACCGCCCTAGGGCCCCTAAGTTTAGGGGGCCTACTAATATATATGTGTGTATATATATACACCTGAAAAATATATTTCAATAATTTCAAATCTATGATAATATTTTTGAGTTTCTTTTTTATTCAAATAAATTGAAATCTTTGTATGATAATAGTTTAAAAAGATGACATAAGAATCTCAAAAATACTTTAAAACATGAAACCTCTTTAAATATTGATTCAAATGATTTATTTACTGAACTAAAAGTGCTATAAATGACTTTATTAGCAGGAAAAATTAAATAAAGATGGCACTTGAATATCTTGAGTTTGTATATATTTTGGGTTGTTATCTTAATGTGTTGGTTGAGTATAGAATAATATTGACTATTTTTGTGACGATGACATCTACAGAATGAATATTCTCTAAGTTAAAATTGTTAAAAAAATATACCTACGATCAACTATGTCACAAAAAGAGTTAAATGGATTAACAACTTTATATATCGCGAAAGATATGTTGGAACAAATTAACTATAAAGATGATAGTAATGAGAGTTTGCTTTCCAAAATATTAGAAGATGACATTTGAATTTTTTTAAGTTTATACTTATTTATTTTGTTTTTTGTACGTAGATAACTAATTTTGTTTGGTGTTTTTCAAAAGGCCCCCCTTGTTTTTGTTCGCCTCGGGCCTAAAGAATGTCGGGGTCTGCCCTGCCCGAGGCTGCAGAAGTCGAAAAACGCTAGGCGGACGTTTCTTGGCCACCTAAAAATCCGCCTAGCTTTCTTCTCCTTTTTTTTTTAAACCGCCTCACATTTTTACATTTTAGTTCATATAATAAAGTATTAATTACTAATATCAAGGATCATTTCTCTCTCTGTGTTTCCCAAATCAAGCAATATCAAGCATTCTCTCTCTTTCTTCGATTCCCAAATCAAACAGCAAACCGATCCTAATTCCCAAATCGTCGCCGCCCTCTATCACCCAATGCTGACGCCATCAACCGTGTCGCGCCACCGTCCGTACGATTGCCGCCCCTTCCGCCCTCCTCTGTCGTCGCGCCGCCGCCTCGCCATCAAAACAAAGAGCGGCGCAACTCCCATCTCCCTCCACCGTCTACTTTCTCTTCCCTTCGCGCACAACCGTCGTCTCACGGTGATAATTTGAGATTTAGGGTTTCTTTTCTTCTCTTAAACTCCCAGCCACCTAGTCCGATTTGGCCGCCTAAGCGGCACCTGGAACCCTATAAGATTTGTTTGGCCGACTTACTCTAAATCTAGGCGGCCGCCTAGGCCAATTTTTGCAGCATTGGTCTTACTGTGAGAAGGTCTCACGCAATACCTACTCGACATTATGTATCTAGGAGAATACTAAATTTACCACTGGATAATTTACTCACCTATTTAAAAAATATTAAAAAAATAATTAAAATAAGGAAACATTTAAAGCTGGGTTATTAATTTTTCCAGCTAACTTATTACCTTTATTAATTCTTTCTCGGGCTCCTCTTGAATTAACATTTTGACCACCACCAAAAAAACTAAAATTAACATTTAACTTTTCTATAATTTATAGTTATTAGTGAAGTTTTCTGAATACTCATTTAGAACATAAATTAACTTATTCTATTACTTAATTTGATGATTAAATTATAAAAATTGTAATTGTTTATTTTATTACTTAGTTTTGAGAAAAAATATTAATTAATTTAGTGTTATTTAAAATTAATTTTTAATTTAAAAGATTGTCACATTTTTCTCTTCAATAACATGTAATAATTCCTAATATTACGTGGTTTTATTTCTCCTAAAAAATTGTGATATATGATTTATATAACGAGCATAAAATTTATAGATTTTTTTAAATAATTGATATTCCTATTTTTTAATTATATAGTATTGATGCCTTATAAACTTCATATTAAATTACATTTAAATTTTTATAAAATGTTTCAAAATACATATATGTTTTTCTAATTAATATAATATCTACTTATTATTTTGAATAATTTTAAATTAGTTATTAGAACTATATACTATTCATAAAGTATTATGCAAGATAAAAAAAATTTATTGGTAAAATTATGACTCAAATCCATGACCTCTTGATCATAAGTAGTGGAGTTCTAACCACTTGAAGTGGTATATTCGTCACAAGATAAATATAATACATGTATCAAACAAGTCATATGATTCGTTAAAAAGGAACAAATTCAAAAGTGTATTAGTCAATTATTCATGCACACGAGTATCATATGGGTATTTGATTTCTCATGAGAAGTTAATCTTTCGTGGTGCAAAATTAAAGAAAAATTTTCTCACTCAGTATCAATCAAAGAATAGAACCTCGAGAGGTATCATTAAATCCCCCAAATCTTTTGATTTGAATAAGGGCATTGAGAGAGCACACGTAATGCTTATCTAGTTTATAATGTTGTATTTTATTTTTGCTAAAGTATAACTAGCTAGCTCCAACATTTTAATGAGAGCACACGTAATGTTTATCTAGTTTATAATGTTGTATTTTGTATTTGTTAAAGTATAACTAGCTCCAACATTTTAATGACACACTTTATAATCATATTTTGCGATTTAATGTTTCAAAATATTTCAGTCTGAGTTTTAGCGAGATGAGCTTTGCACATATTTTAGGGGTTTTCTGAAATATTGTGAATTTTTATATAATTAACCCATTATAATAATAGATAAAATAATTATAAACATATAATTAAAAATAGAGAGAGTAAAATTATTCCAAAAATATTTCTCACCTCCTCTTATTTTTAATATTTCATATATGACAAACATTTATATAAAATGTTACGTTGGAAGTGGGCACCCCCACCCCCAAATCTTTTTCCTTAAAACAGGGGGCTACATTGGAAGTGGGCAACCCCCCCCCCCCCCCCCCCCCCCCCCCCCCCAACTTTTTCCTTAAAATAGGGGGGAGCTACGTTGGAAGTGGGGTGGCCCTGCCCCCTGTTAGTGTTAGTGTCCTAGAGACAATCCATCGAAAAGACATAATACTAAGATAATATTCAGATTTGATTTAATATTAAATGTATGGTGTTACACTTATCTGAATATGATGTTTGATTGTTTGCATATATTCTTATTTGTGTTCTCATGAATCACTACTGTCATTGAGTGAGTGAGAACTCAGATGACTTAAGTATGATTCTCAAATAGCCCCGATCAAGGATCATCAAGAATGGGATATTAATGATGCAATTGAGATTGGTGTGCAATCTGCATCATACTTTTAGAGAGTGTATTAAGATCTTACTTACTACGAGATACCGGGTATCTCATGATGGATGCACATATACCTTAGAGGGTATTGGTATATTCATCCGAGAAACTATTTGATGTAATGTCACATAATGTGTCTACGGGTGTCTTGGTTAGTGGGAACGATGTGATACTCCTCTGACTTGAGGTCAATACGCACGACATGTGTGGAGTGATGCACTTTGACCATGACCAACGCTTGCACCCTTCCACGGGTAGATATGACATGGATTGGGTTCATCACGAAATGCATGTGCGTGGTAGTTGAGTCAAGAATATGATTTATTCCTCAATGTGGATTTAGAGAGAATACTTGTCTTCTCATCATAATTGGATCTAAGTCGTTGGCCGACGCGCATCAACTTAGACTTTGTGGCTGAGTGTGGTATACTTGATCAATTAGTGATTGGAGATAATATGATTAAGTTATTTGAATGGACACTTCATCATGTTCAAGACTTAATCGAGTATTCGTGAATGAAAGGAAGATATCACAATAGCCTACAGTATTACAGGTAGTTGCAGATTTCCTCGCAATGTACCTCGTATATTGAGAATGTCTGATTTATTATTTAGGGTTCAATTAAGACTGTTAGTTTGACTAATCGCTCGATATACGAGGGCCTATGGGTCACACAACAAGTAATGACAATTTATCAATTACAGTTGGTTGATTAAATATTGTATTTGATATAATATTTAATTTATGGAGAATATAATAATAATTATATTTGGAATTAATTATTATTATTATTTAATTAAATTAGATTTAATTAAATATGAAATCCCAATAATAATATTTGAAATATTATTATTCAAGAATAATAGATATGGTAAAGATATTATTCGTAGGAACATATCTATGAAAATATAATCCGTAGAGATTACACTACGGGCTATGCCCAATATCTTGGTTAGGAATTAAGCCAAGTTAATCCCTATAAATACGTGTTCTATGGAAAATTCCGAAAATACACAAGAAATATAATTTCTACATAAAATCTCCAGTCAGAATTTTTCTAGCAAATTCGGCTCGAGATTCAACACTGGCATATCAGTGCGAGTTGGTAGAAATTCGTTACGTGGATATCATAGTTGAGGATTCCGCGTACAAGTCGCTGTAAGGATTTATATACGTGCTATTTATTCTTTATGTTTTATGTTATACAACCATATGTAGATTTGTTGTTGGTGAATCGTTATCTTCCGCTGCGCCGAAGATGATGAATTTAATGGTTGTACGACTATAATGAATTTTTCATACATAAAATATTGAGTTTATTTCATGATTTGTTTTGCCCAAAGTTTGTGCCGTAAAAATCATTTTCTACAGAAAGTGGAAGTTTTTTATTTTAGAAATAAAGATTTCCACTTTTACAATTGATGCGTGATAACTTTTGTTGCATGGTTTTTGATAGTATCATGCCTATTTTTAAACAATAAAATTCAATTTTATAAAAAAAAAAAAGAAATATCCATTTTCTGGGGAAAACGAGAGCAAGGCTCATTGGAATTTTTCTCTTCTTATTTACTCTCGCAGTGGATTTGTTACGGCTGATGGATAGATGCAACTCCAATTTTCTCAATCAAGCGGATCGGCCGTCGACACGGTATTGATAAATTGGATTGGGAAGGATGTACTCTGTCTGTAGCACCGCCGTCGAAGAAGGCGCTTGCTGGGCAAGCGGCGCTCTTCCATCAACTGTCCTCACTGGAAATTGGGGATGCTAGGCGTCCGGCTCACGGGCGCGCGCTACTAATTGGTGGCGGCCGATGGCAATTTGTCGAAGGCGACGATTGGGAGTTGCTGGTCAATCAATCGCAAAGTCTCCAAGCTGCCATCCACCGCCAGAACGCGGCTTTCATGCCTTGCCGGACCAATTTCAGGATCGATTAGATCGCTTCTATTACGCCCTAGACGGAGGGACATCTTGCTGGGCAAGAAAATCTCCTCGCCGGTTCGAACCGCCGGGGTCACGGGGTGATTATCTCGGGATCAGTGACAGTGGTTTGGCTGTCGGCGGCTGAAGACCGAAGGGAGGGAAAGTTGTCTTCCTCCTGCTCTCGTAATATGGCCGAAATTGGTTAGGGGCCTGGGTTGAGAATTTGATTCTCCCCGGTCGCTTCTGTGCAAATAACTAAAAGCCCCAATTTTTTATTTTAAAATGGGCTAATTGCATAAAAAAATCACGAACTTTATAGTCTTTATCAATCACAACATAAACTTTCAAAGTTTGCAATTTGATACATGAACTAAATTTACAGTTGCAATTCAATACATGGTGTAGAGTTTTTGCAATACTTGCGTTTACATGGCATCCAGAACCGCCACCAAATATTAAATGTCGTCACAATAATTTGTTATTTAAATGTATTACTCTTGTGTGAATCAATTTAACCATTAAATTGGGCTACAACTAATATTTTATAGTAAAACAACTAATATATTTTAATAAAACAACTAATAACTTTAAAATATTACACTTTAATAAAATAACTAACATCATTCGTGGCATGTCAAGTGTCTTTGGTGTTGGCTCTAACTACAATGCAAACATAAGTGTCGCAAAATTTTTACATCATGTATAGAATTGCAACAATAAATTAGTTCGTGTATGAAATTGCAAACTTTAAAAGTTCATGTTGTAATTGATAAAAACTATAAAGTTGGTGATTTTTTTTTTCAATTAACCTTTTAAAATTCTTAAATAAAACTAAGGCATGTTTGGCTGACCAGAAATAATAAATTCTGAATTTTTGGCTTAAGGATTGTTTTTTTTTAATCAAAATTTTAAAAGTTTTTGAAAATTAAAATAAGGGGTTGTTTGGTTGGATCAATATTAAAATTTTGAATATTTTAAAATAAAGGCATATTTTGGTTGGACCAAAATTTTGAAAACGAGATAAGGGCATGTTTGGTTGGACCAAATTCGTAAAAGTTTAATAAATTAAAATTTTGGGCAAAATAAATTTTGAAAATGACTTTAGAAATTGACCGGAAACTTGGAGCTTGTCGGTATTTCTAATTTTAGCAATATTTTACCTACGGATAATTATTGTTAAGCACGTTTATTCGATTTACGTGTTATTTATAAATATTGGTGTTATTTATAAATATTAAATATTTTGCATGTTTATTTGATTTATGTGCTAAATATTTATTAGATGTTTTATTTATGCAAATTTAAATTTAGAAATAAAGCATGAGAACTTGATTAGTTGCTCTCCACTTGTATAACTGCTTATGTGAATCGAAATTTACATTATTAGTTATAGCCCGCATTGAATTGTTTGGGTAGGCGGCACCCAATATTTGTCGGACCGTATTAAATATTTGGGTAGACGGCGCCCTATATATGTTTGTCCGCGCATGTCATGTTTGGGTAGGCGGCGCCCAATAATTGCTCAAATGTGACGTAGTTATTATGTTGGATCTCGATTAAGCAATTAATACACCGCCTTTAAAATGATCCTCACTAAAATATGGTTTTTCATTAGATTGAAAGATGTCTTCCATTAAAATTAAAACCAAACCGGAGATTTCGTTCCAATGAGTACTTAAGGCCCAAGTCTTTTGCTCGAATCTACATCTAACGAGACTTTTATAGGGACATGTTTGTCGCCGCTTAATGGTTGTAAACCAACTTAATTCTGTTTTACCAGCCCAAGCAGGGAAATGAGAATTAGGTGACATCTGATTGAACTTGGTTTAATCAACTAGGAATTACGTGAGGCAATTGGTTTAGAGACCTACCAGTTCTGTTGTTGCAATGTTCAGCCCAAGCAGTCATTGTAATAGTAGGAATGTGGATCCTAGTCCATTATGATTTATATTAGATATAAATACATACTCTTCTGATAAGGTCGTTGAGTATGTGAAAATAATGGAAATAAAATAAATTAAAAGACCATATTTATTTTGATTGTTGAATATTGATCATAGAAATTATGTGTTTAATTCACGTTTTAGTTTATTTCTATACAATTGTTGAGATGAATAACTTGTCATTGAGAAATGTTCTGGAAACGAACAAATTGGTTGGGCCAAATTTTCTGGACTGGCACTGAAACATGCGTGGTGCTAAGGCAAGAAGAGATTGAGTATGTGTTGGACACGACAATACCTTTACCCCAAAACTGGTTCGGTTGAGTGTTGTGTTTGACGTTGTAACTCAAAAGAAGCATTAAGATGATGCTTCCCAGACTCTATGTTATGATTGCTCGGCATGACTTCCGTATTGCAAAGGCAACATGAGAAAATGGATCCCTTCAAGATGCTTAAGCATCTGAAGGATCTCATTGATTCTAGATCTCGTTTAAGATTTATGAAGTGATGAGAGATCTGTTCAGATGTCGATTAGTGAAAGGAGGGAAGATTTCACCTCATGTGCTATCCTCAAGTCGCTCCTGATTCATATTCTAGTTTCGTAGTAAATTTAATATGAAGAAGACGGAAGCGACAATGCCGGAGCCTCATAGCATGCTTAACACTTTTGAGTCTTTCACTGCTAAAGAAAAGCCCATACTCATGGTGAGTGCTTCTACTTCTTCTGACCCGAAAGACGAGAAGAAGCGAATGAGCAAGGCTAAGAGGGATCCAAGTCCAACTTCTTGAAGGCTAAAGGTGGAGTTCAAAAGTAAGAGCGGGTTGATAAGGATGTATGCCCCACTGCAATGGAAAGGGGCATTGGAAAAAGGACTGTAAGGTTCTAGCAACAGAGAAGAAAACACAAGGTGTTTTAGCTGCTAGAACAAATATGGTTGTTATTAAGATAAACATATTCACTAATAGTTCAAACTGCTAGGCATTTGTTGAGTTATGGACATGATGTTCTTAATATACAAAGTAAGATGACTCAAGCATAGTAATCATGAAAACCCGACTTACTTGTGGCATTGTAGATTTGGTCATGCAAACTAGAAAAGAATCGTAAGGTTAAGAAAGTTGGGCTACTTAACCCCATTAGACTTAGAGTCTTATGGCGATTGCGAATCTTGTCTCATGGGCAAAGATGATCAACAAACCCTTTTCTGGGAAAGGGGTACGTGCCAAAGAAGTTCTAGAGTTGATTCGCAGTGATGTTTGTGGACCATTACCCACTCTAGCTAGGGGTCAATTCGGCTACTTCATCACCTTTACTGTAGAAAAAAAACTTGGTAAGAGTATCAAAACTCTTCGATCAGATCGAGGAGGTGAGTACCTTAGCCATGAATTCATGGATTACTTGAATCTTCATGGGATCCAGTCACAATGGACTCCTCCCGGAACACTTTAGATGAACGGTGTGTTCGAAAGGAGAAACTGAACCCTGTTGGACATGGTGCGGTCCATGATGAGCTTTTCCTCTCTTCCAACATTCTTATAGGGATATACATTACAAACCTCAATCTACATTCTGAATAAGACTATGTCCAAATCAGTTGAGTAAACTCCATACGAGCTATGGCATGACAATAAGCCATATTTTCTACACATTAGAACGTGGGGTTGCCCCGCAGTTGTGAAGAAAATGCTAACCGATAAGTTGGAATCAAAAGGTGAAAATGGCTATTTTGTGGGATATCCTAAGGAGATAAGAGGATATCACTTCTATCTACCGGAGAAACAAACAATGATTATTTCTAGGCAAGCTAAGTTCCTAGAAGGTGAGTACGTCTTTAAGGAACAAAGTCGTAAGAAGATAGAACTTGAAAAGATTCAAGAACCACAAATTAACATAGAGACTGATGATTTGTCAAAGCAACATGATAAAGAATCAGTGGGAGCATTCAGCGACTCTCGTGGTGGAAGTTTATCACTAGGTGATCCTCTTTCAGTCAGTGGGAGCGTAATTGGAGTTGTATTGCCTTCACAACAACCTCCAAGTGGACTGAATGAGAATAACATAGTTCAAACTCCCGCCCAAGAGGCATATGAAAGTGTCGCTCTTGGGGACTCTCCAGTAAACGATGAAGTCGCTGCACCACAAAATTTTCACGATCAGAATGTACAGTCTGCACAACCACAATTCTGTAAGTCGACTAGGATTTGTAATCCATCCACTAGGAATTATTGGTTCCTCGTGGAGGAACATGATGATGTGGAGATCCCGGATAAAGACGAACCTAAAACTTATACTGAAGCAACATTAGATGTTGACTCAGAGAAGTGGCATGAAGCCATGAAATCTGAGATGGACTCGATGTACACCAATTAAGTCTAGGACTTAATTGAGTTACCAAAAAGATGTTAGACCCATAGGTTTCAAGTGAGTCTTCAGGGGTAAGACCGATATAAATGGCAAAGCACAAACCTATAAAGATAGGTTGGTGGCGAAAGGTTATAGTCGACACGAGGTGTTGACTATGATGAGACTTTCTCGCCAGTTGATAAGATCAAGTCCATTAGAATTTTACTTGCGATAGCAGCACACCGCGATTATGAGTTTTGGTAGATAGACATCAAAATAGCTCTCCTCAATGGTAACATTGATAAGGAAGTGTGTGTAACTCAACCGGAGGGTTTTATATCTAAGCCAAAATCTAATCTTGTGTGCAAGTTTAAACAATCCATCTATGGATTGAAGCAAGCTTCTAGGAGTTGGAACTTCCGATTTGATGAAGCTGTCAAATCCTTTGACTTCATTTGAAATTTGGAAGATCCTTGCGTTTAAACGCAGCAGGAAGAGTATTGTCTTTATAGTCATATATATCGATGACATATTGATTATAGGAAATAGCATCCCGCTAATGCAGTCCGTGAAAGATTGGTTATCAAAGACCTTCATGATGAAGGATCTTGGTGAAGCATGCTACATCTTAGGGGTCAAGATCCATAGGGATAGATCCAAGAAAATGGTATGGCTGTCACAATCCACCTACGTAGATAAGGTGTTGAGGCGTTTTGCGTTAGAGAACTCTAAGAGAGGGTCTCTACCGGAAAATCATGGGATAAGACTGTCGAAGAAGGATAGTCTTTCTAGCGAAGCTAATATCGAGCACATGAAGGACGTTCCATATACATCTGCAATTGGATCCATCATGTACGACATGACTTTCTCTATGCCAGATGTGGCCTGCGCTGTCAGCATCACTGGTAGATACCAGCAGAATCCAGGTGAACATCACTAGATTGTTGTTAAGAATATTCTGAAGTACCTCAGACGTACTAAAGAGCACTTTCTTATCTATGGTAGATAGTCAGTGCTAGTCGTTACGGGCTATGCTGATGAGAATTTCCAGTCCGACTGTGAAGATTACAAATCACAGTCAAATTATATTTTCATTCTCAATGATGAGGCGGTAAGTTGGAATAGTTTCAAGTAAGATCTGACCGCAGATTCAACAAGCGAAGCTAAGTACATTGTTGTATCAGAAGGCTTTGAGACTGTCTGGATTCTAAGGTTCTTAAGAGAACTGGGGGTAAGTTCCGAGTGCTAGTTGTCAAATAGAGTTGTATTGTGACAACATTGGTGCGATTGCATGAGCAAAGGAACCGAGATCTTATAACAGAAATATGCATGTACCGAGGGGTTATCATTTGATCCGAGAGATTATATCGATATGAGAAATGAAATTAAAACATTTTCCATAAAGGATAATCTTGCAACATCATTTTCACTGTTCATGTACACACTAGACATTTGATGGTCTAGGGGTTAGACATGTAGGTGATTGGCTCTAGTCTAAGTGGGAGATTGTTAGTGTTAGTGTCCTAGAGATAATCCATCGAAAGAACATAATACTAAGATAATATTCAGATTTGGTTTAATATTAAATGTATGGCGTTACACTTATCTGAATATGATGTTTGATTGTTGGCATATATTTTTATTTGTGTTCCCATGAATCACTACTGTCATTGAGTCAGTGAGAACTCAGATGACTTAAGTTGTAACGCCCCGAACCCAATATATAATAATTATATCGAATTCGAAGTGTTATTGTGATCAAAAGTCCGAACTATAAAATTTTTGAAGGAATATAACGGAAATGAGAGATGATGAGTTTTTATGCAGCGGAAGAAATGAATAGAATAATTCTAATGAGTATCTCTCACACATATATGTGTACATAAAATATAGTATTAACAAAATATCTTATTTAAGTGGGGAACTCCGTGTCGTCTCTATTACTGTCCTTGCTCCACGAAATCATAATCTGCAAGGGGGTTAGGAAAAAAGGGGCGTGAGAATTGAATTCTCACATATGGGTGATTTGCAACATCATGGGATTGGTAAATCCGAAATATATTAAATTATACTCATTGATAAAATGTTTATTTTATTTAATCAGTTGACATATAATATTTAAACGGCATTTAAACATATTTCGCATAGTATAATTGAAATAGCACAAGTTGGTTCACATTAGGGCAGAGCCCAAAGTCATATCACACATTATCACAACTATCAAACCATAAACGTACAACCATCCCACTTCCAACAAAGTTACTCTTTTCAACTCCAACCATCAACAGCCTTGATTCCGAGGGCGTCCAACGACAGCTGTCCCCGGAGACTGGAAAAATAATCAACGACCTTGATTCCGAGGGCGTCAAACGACAGCTGTCCCCGGAGGCCGGAAAAACAATCAACGACCTTGATTCCGAGGGCGTCAAACGACAGCTGTCCCCGGAGGCCGGAAAAACAATCAACGACCTTGATTCCGAGGGCGTCCAACGACAGCTGTCCCCGGAGGCCGGAAAAACAATACCCAATTCACAACTCCGTACTTACTGACTTTCCATAAAACTGATACAACAACCTCATCGAGAAAATACTTGACTGATAATTGAACTGGTTCATGCTCACGTAAGGTGTTTACTCATGCAGTGGTGATCGATTCACAAAACAACAGGCTAATATATAACATATATAGTTATATCACATAATCCAAACAATTATATAGATAGGTGTTACATTTATGTTGGATTAGATATTTTTTATTTGATTTAGTCGAGTTCAGAAAATACCGGCACGACGTTATTAATAGCAGATCAATCAACGGATCATCACCCACCTGATTGTTTCGAGTCCCGAGAATGATGTGTAGGTAGAGGTCGAGTCCTCCGTGCGTGTCCCGAGAGTGATATACAAACAGAATGTCGGATCCCTCGTGCGTATTTCGATTAGCACAGAATCCTAGTACGAAACCATTTGATTAAAAGTTGACCTTTGAATTATTAGGAAAACTTGAGAATTTGTATTACGAGAATCGAGAAAGTTGTGGTCTTATAAACTCAAAAAGGACTTGCTTAAGGGTCACACCCTATTTTGGTAAATACACCACTTCTAAAAAGGTGAGTGTATTGAGGGAGTGTATTTACTAGTATACTTGTGGTATGACTACTTCGATTACTACAAAACAATCTCTTGATAAGTACACCCCTTTTTAAGAGGAGGTGTATTAGGGGGTGTATTTACTAATTTCTGTTATGTAACAGGGGGGTGTATTTACTAAAAGCAGTGATGTAACAGGGCGGGTGTATTTACTGAATTCAGTGGTGTCCTTAATAAAGGCCCTTTAAGGAATAATATAATTATTGATCTTGGAATTACTTAGAAAAATAAGAAATTACTTAGAAAAATATTAATAAAATTAAAGAAAAGGTTTTTCTTTCTTGAGAATTCTATTTCTCATTTTAAAAGAAATCTTGAATATAATTAATCATATTTTATAAGTAAAACTCCTCTTATTAAATTTATTAATAAACTTAGACTTTCTAAGAAGTTTATAAAAAGTACTTTTCTTTTCTAATATTAATAACACTTCTAAAATTGATTAGTGACACTTTCTAAACAAAAGAATAATACTATTTTCCACCTTTTCATTTGTTACTAATTTGGATGTAATTCGACTTATCTTTTCGTTCCTAATTCTCTAACAGTCGCACAAGGGGAAGACGAGTTTCCCTTTGTCTCCAAAAACTCAACTAACACCAAAACAAACTAATTTCATCACCATTCAGCTAATTCAATAATACTAATCCAAAAATACTCTTCAACTAAAACATCAATACTAAATTCATCAATCTAATAATATTATCCAACTAAATAATACTAAATACCCAAGCTAAGAATACTAGACAATTAATCCAAAAATACTAAACATTTTAATTCACTAATATTCACCAACTAAGCCAACAACACTAATTTGTCAAAACAATAACACCAACCAACTTAACCAATAGCACCAAACAACTAATTCAATAATACTAAACAACAAAATACCAACAGTCCATCTACAAGTTTCAAATCCAAAACAAAACAAATATTCTTAAATTTACAAAGTCTCAACAGGGGGACTAAAAGTGATCAATTCCTATCTCAACTATTACGAGAATTAGAGAGGAGATAGCAAGTCTTACGAGTCCGGTTCGGGGTGGTAAACGAACGGCCTAACGGCGTCCTAAAAGAAATCGGTTATTCGTCGGATTATTTGGGCAGCATAACGGCGTCGTTCGGGGATTCGGGAAAATGAATCGAACAGCCTAACGGCGTCGTTCGAGGTCTCAAAAAAATTTCGGCAGCAGCAACCGGTTTAACGGCGTCAAATAACACGAAAGAACGAATTCGTGAGTTTCAACGAAGAATCAAATAGAGAAATTGAAGTTAAGAAAATTGGGAAAAATATTGAAATCGAATTCAAATTAACGAATTTCAATCGGAGATATTGAAATGAAATTGGAACTCACTTGAGAATCAAGAGGCGGCAACGCTCGACGGAGAAAGGGGCAGCGTGGCCGTGGAGCTTCGCAACTCGGAGCAGGGGAGGCGACGGTGGTGAGCGTCGCAACGGCTGGAGACGGCGGCGCTCCTGGGGCAAGGCCGCGGCTGAAGGAAGAGGCGGCCGGCGGCGTTTGGCTCCGTGCGGCGGCGCTGGCGACCGGCGCGAGGAGGCGCGGTGTTTCGGAGATGGGACGAGCGGCAGAGATGGAGGGAGTCGGCGTCGCTGTGAGAGAGGGAGAGAGAGGACGCGGCGGAGGAGAAGCGACGCGGCGGCGCTGCTTGCGCGTGGAGGGCGTGACGATTGGAGCACGGCGGTGCTCGTCCTTGGTCGCGACGGAGGCGGCTGTGCGAGGCCAGCGATGGGCGGCGCCTTCCGTGCGATGGAGAAGGGAGGACGAAGGAGGAGGATGCGTGAGCGATCGGCAAGGGGCGGCGATGGAGCTAGAGCACGGCGGTGGTGATTTCTGTTGGAGGAGGAGAGAGCCGAGAGGAGAGAGTGAAATTGGGAAATTTTGGGAAATGAAAGGAAATTGAATCTTCGTACTGATAAGGAGAGAGAGATATTTTAATTTTAATTTCTTAATTAATTAATTTTTAATTTAAAAGAAAGGATAATTTATGTGGATAAGATTAATACTCTAATTAATTTAATTCAAAAGAAAAGTAATTTATGTGGCCAGAAATTTATCCCCTTTAATTCAGATATTTTCGTTCCCAAATGATATGGTTATGGATCGTTTGGTTCACGAGATTAATCCCAATTTGAAAATTAATACAGTTTTAAAATTCGAATAATATTTTAAAGTATTTTAATTATTCTCAATAAATTAAACGGATCGAAATCCTAATTTTTAATTTGAATAATTAATTTCTCGTAGTCCTTTATTCGTTTGAAAGATTCGATTCTTTCTACGAATTTAGGAATTTGTAAAAAGGGTATATATTTAAATTACACAAAAGCACACAAAATAATAAAATAAAAAGAAACAAAGATAAGAAAATAAAATAAGGTTTCTAGGAATATAAAAGGTATAAAACGGGACGGGGTATTACATCCTCACCCCCTTAACGGAATTTCGCCCCCGAAATTCAGCTTCTAGGTACTGCTTAAGCATTGAGGGTATTTGGTTAGGACTTCATCCTCTATTTCCCAAGTTGTTTCTTCTTTCTCGTGTCGGCTCCACTGGACTAGAACTAATGGTATTTCTTGATTCCTTAATAAGTGTAACTTCCTTCCTAGGATAGTAACTGAAACTTCTTTATAAGTTAGGTCACGACTTAAACCTAAATCTATACGATTAATAACAGGGTTTGGATCGCTTACGTACTTCCTGAGTGTAGATATGTGGAACACATCATGCACTCATGATAACTCTGGTGGTTGTGCTAAGCGATAAGTCACATCCCCGATTCTATTCAGGATGTCAAATGGCCCATTGTATCGCAACTTTAGCTTACCTCTTTTACCAAAACGGATTAGGCCTTTCATTGGTGCCACTCGGAGAAATACTTTATCGCCAATGTCGAATTGTAAATCTCTTCTCCTAGCGTCCGCATATGATTTCTGACGGTCTTGAGCCGCTTTGATTCTTCCTTTAATCTTTGCGACTATCTCAACCGATCTTTCAACTAGTTCGGGTTCGAGAATCTTTCAAATTCCGACTTCATCCCAACAAACTGGTGATCTACACCTTCTCCCGTAACGTATTTCGTACGGTGCCATCTGTATTGTCGCCTGATAACTGTTGTTATACGCAACTCTACAAATGGCAGGTGCTCTTCCAACTTCCTGCAAGATCTAGAGCGCAAGCTCTCAGCATACCTTCGAGTGTCTGGATAGTTCTTTCCGATTGTCCGTCAGTCTGCGGGTGGTATGCGGTGCTGAATTTCAATTCAGTCCCTAAGGCTCATTGCAGACTTCCCCAGAACTTAGAGGTAAAACGGGGTCTCTATCGGACACTATCGAGACTGGTACACCATGCAGTCTGATTATCTCAGCTATGTATAGTTGGGCGAGCTTGTCCAACGTATACGTCATTATAACAGGGATAGAGTGGGCAGTTATCATAAGTCTATCTATGATAACCTAAATGGCATCGTGATTCTTCACCGTTTTCGGAAATCCGGTGACAAAATCCATAGTGATGTTCTCCCATTTCCACTCTGGCATCTCCAGAGGATGCAACAACCCTAGAGGTCATTGGTGATTTGCACAATAAAGTGTGGAAAGTTCTAGGTTTAGGATGAACTGGTACTATATCTTACTCCACTCAAAATAGTTTTGTCTAACTACTTACTCTAAAACTTGTGGTTCAAAAGGAGTAGTAAACCTTAGTAGGGATGTTTGATTTCTGAAAGGTCCTCCATTAGTTAAAACCAAAATAACTTCTCGGTTTTCTTGGTCAACTAAGTTTGTTGTCACTCTACCTGATCTAAGACTTAGAAGGTTTTCTAGTCCTCAAACATGCAAACTTTTCTTCCTACATAGTTGCAAATTTTCCTCTACTTCGAAGTCCACTATGTATCCCATAGATAAAAATCAATTGTCCTTTCTTTTTCAACTAAAATATTCCCATAACATATAAATGTTAATCTTAACACGTAAGACTTAAGATCACATCTAGCTTACTCATTCCACAAAAAGGCTCTACTTAAACTTAAAATCTTATGTTATCCCAAAAGAAAGTAACTATGCCCATGTTTCATATTTCTTCTTATGCATAGAACTAGTTCGTTTTCAATAACGCCTAACTACTCAACTTAAGAACGTGCAGTTCAGTTTGTATTTGATGTCCATCCAAGTCTATCTCCAATCAATTCACTCGGCTTAGGTTCTCATTGTATTCCTCAAAAGTTCACTTTCACTTAAGGTCTATTCTTCTATACTCTATATCCTCAAATTTTCTTAAATTCTTAGACACAAGGGAGTGAGATGCTCTAGTACTAATCGATACATAAGCAGTTGATCCAAAATTCACACTTGCTGAATTCGGAATAAAACTTCTCTCATCTTATTGTCCTTAAGACTGCCTTGAGATGTTCTTCGTGTTGCTCTTTGTCCTTAGAGTACACAAGAATGTCGTCGATGAAGACAATGACGAAATGATCCAGGTACGGATGAAACACTCTATTCATCATATCCATGAAAATTATCGGAGCGTTCGTTACTCTGAAAGGTATCACGGTGAACTCGTAATGTCCATACAAAGTCTGGAATGCTGTCTTCGGAATATTCTCGCTCTTGACCTTTAGCTGGTGGTAACCAGACATTAGATCGATCCTTGAGAATACGGTAGCATTCTTCAACTGGTCGAACAAGTCTTCTATCCTTGGAAAAGGATATTTGTTCTTAATGATCAGTTGATTGAGACTTCGATAGTCTATGTACATACGAAAAGTTCCATCTTTCTTCTTTACGAACAACACGGGTGCTCCCCATGGTGATGCACTAGGCCTGATGAACTTCTTTTCAAGCAAGCATTGCAGTTGTTCCTTCAGTTCTTCTAATGCCTTTGGCGCCATTCAATAGTGTACTTTAGATACTGGTGCTGCCCCAGGTATCAAGTCGATGGAGAACTCTATCTGACAATCAGAAGGTAACCCAATTAATTCCTCGGAAAACACGTCAAGATATCCATCCACAATTGGCACCTTGATGCACAACTTGTCGTCTTTCTCTCCTGCTGAGATGTGGACGAGGTAAGCTTGGCATTTCTCCTTTCGTAATATTACTGCAGCTTGGGTTGCTGATATTACTCGGGTTTCCTTTTTGGTCCTAATTTCACGAAATGTGAAGCGTTGACCATTACGGGTTTCGAGGTCAATCTCTCGTTCTGCGCATTCTATTATCGCTTCGTCCTTTGTTAACTAGTCAAAGCCTAAGATTATACCAAAGATTTTCATCTCAAGGGTGTGAAGATCGGACTCTACTAAGTGATCGCTTAGCGTTAGGGGTAAACCTCAAATTCGGTCCGTAATTTCCATAGTAGTTCCAGACATTTCTTAGTGCGGCCTGCTAAGGTGGCTTAGGTTCAGCTTGAGAAGGTAGGTTCTGTCCTGTAGGATTCATTGGTACATGAATGGGGTTAACGCGGGGTCGTCCACGTCTACGTTCTGGTACAATTCTAAAGGTGATTCTGATCGGAAAAGAATAATATTTTTACGATATGTATAGGTGCGAGAAAGTTATAAAAACATAATCGGACTAACCAAAATTAACACAAAACGTTCACTGGAAACACGTGTGGTACATAATTCACCAGCTGCGCATTGGGGCCCCAATGGTACAGTGCTCACATTCGCACAGTATTCCAGGAACAACTAATGTGTCATTAAGTGATAATCAGATAAAATATGACATTTAATATATAAAGCAAGTAAAACATATTGACAAGTAGTGAGCACATAATAAGTATATATATATCTAAAAAGTTTTGGTCCTACGGAGGTCAGTCTCCTTACATTACGTCATAGAATACAAAAGGCTTCTAAGTACAATTCTAACGCACCGTATCCTTGCATCAGTACGGACCATGAGCGACAAAAGGAGCGGGTTAGAGCTATGCTGCTATGGTCTAAGTAAAACGGTCATACATCCGACTACTACTATATGTCAGGAAAGGGTGGCACATCTATGTTGTACATATTTGTGACTACACCAAAAGGATAACTGTTTAAAAGGATTTGATCACTCTGACTGATCACTACTATCAAACGGAAATACCCATCGCCGACTTCTTTCTAGGTATGTCTCCAAGTGAATGTGGGGTCTTTGTACTGGGTCTTCTATTCTCGTCCGTTCGAGTAGTCTTACTGCGATAGGACGGAGAACAACTCCGTAACCTTTTTGGCAAAATGAATCACGGCTCTCAGATATGTCTCGTCTGGGGATATTGGAGTGGCTCTTGCCTTTGCACGTAGTCTCGTGAACTGGGTTATAAACACGCTAATAGAATTCTAAGGTTAGCTAAGTGTCTTCTAATTATCGGGATATAACTATCTTAGGTGGATTCTTATATGGAAAGGAGATTCCTAGTCAGAATTTTAGTTATTGCAGAAACATTATTTAAACAATTAAGGCACATAGTTCAAATAATCATATAACATCATTTATGAAGTTTATAACTTTACAGAATTATATTTGTTTCTATCATTCACTAATTATCTGCATTTCAATAGTAATATAAACGACATTTCGGGGTTCTTTCTACACCTCGTAGGTGTTGTTTCGAGTTCGCGATCTTTTGATTGGAGTTTTGTTATGAAAGTCAAGTTGTCGCAATTCTATAAACTTTTAGGCAATAAAATAAGAACATACCTTCGAGGAGCTTCTGACGGTAATAGGAGACACATTTCCCCTCAAGTGATTTAATTAGTGATCTATACTTACATGATAAGAAACTTTTAATTAAAGAAAAAGAATTTTGGTTTGATGAAGACAATGATTTGGGTTTTGGTCCGAAAGTTTTGAACATAAGCTCTGATACCACCTGTAACGCCCCGAACCCAATATATAATAATTATATCGAATTCGAAGTGTTATTGTGATCAAAAGTCCGAACTATAAAATTTTTGAAGGAATATAACGGAAATGAGAGATGATGAGTTTTTATGCAGCGGAAGAAATGAATAGAATAATTCTAATGAGTATCTCTCACACATATATGTGTACATAAAACAAAGTATTAACAGAATGCTTTATTTAAGTGGGGAACTCCGTGTCGTCTCTATTACTGTCCTTGCTCCACGAAATCATAATCTGCAAGGGGGTTAGGGAAAAAGGGGCGTGAGAATTGAATTCTCACATATGGGTGATTTGCAACATCATGGGATTGGTAAATCCGAAATATATTAAATTATACTCATTGATAAAATGTTTATTTTATTTAATCAGTTGACATATAATATTTAAACGACATTTAAACATATTTCGCATAGTATAATTGAAATAGCACAAGTTGGTTCACATTAGGGCAGAGCCCAAAGTCATATCACACATTATCACAACTATCAAACCATAAACGTACAACCATCCCACTTCTAACAAAGTTACTCTTTTCAACTCCAACCATCAACAGCCTTGATTCCGAGGGCGTCCAACGACAGCTGTCCCCGGAGAACGGAAAAATAATCAACGACCTTGATTCCGAGGGCGTCAAACGACAGCTGTCCCCGGAGGCCGGAAAAACAATCAACGACCTTGATTCCGAGGGCGTCAAACGACAGCTGTCCCCGGAGGCCGGAAAAACAATCAACGACCTTGATTCCGAGGGCGTCCAACGACAGCTGTCCCCGGAGGCCGGAAAAACAATACCCAATTCACAACTCCGTACTTACTGACTTTCCATAAAACTGATACAACAACCTCATCGAGAAAATACTTGACTGATAATTGAACTGGTTCATGCTCACGTAAGGTGTTTACTCATGCAGTGGTGATCGATTCACAAAACAACAGGCTAATATATAACATATATAGTTATATCACATAATCCAAACAGTTATATAGATAGGTGTTACATTTATGTTGGATTAGATATTTTTGATTTGATTTAGTCGAGTTCAGAAAATACCGGCACGACGTTATTAATAGCAGATCAATCAACGGATCATCACCCACCTGATTGTTTCGAGTCCCGAGAATGATGTGTAGGTAGAGGTCGAGTCCTCCGTGCGTGTCCCGAGAGTGATATACAAACAGAATGTCGGATCCCTCGTGCGTATTTCGATTAGCACAGAATCCTAGTACGAAACCATTTGATTAAAAGTTGACCTTTGAATTATTAGGAAAACTTGAGAATTTGTATTACGAGAATCGAGGAAGTTGTGGTCTTATAAACTCAAAAAGGACTTGCTTAAGGGTCACACCCTATTTTGGTAAATACACCACTTCTAAAAAGGTGAGTGTATTGAGGGAGTGTATTTACTAGTATACTTGTGGTATGACTACTTCGATTACTACAAAACAATCTCTTGATAAGTACACCCCTTTTTAAGAGGAGGTGTATTAGGGGGTGTATTTACTAGTTTCTGTTGTGTAACAGGGGGGTGTATTTACTAAAAGCAGTGATGTAACAGGGCGGGTGTATTTACTGAATTCAGTGGTGTCCTTAATAAAGGCCCTTTAAGGAATAATATAATTATTGATCTTGGAATTACTTAGAAAAATAAGAAATTACTTAGAAAAATATTAATAAAATTAAAGAAAAGGTTTTTCTTTCTTGAGAATTCTATTTCTCATTTTAAAAGAAATCTTGAATATAATTAATCATATTTTATAAGTAAAACTCCTCTTATTAAACTTATTAATACACTTAGACTTTCTAAGAAGTTTATAAAAAGTACTTTTCTTTTCTAATATTAATAACACTTCTAAAATTGATTAGTGACACTTTCTAAACAAAAGAATAATACTATTTTCCACCTTTTCATTTGTTACTAATTTGGATGTAATTCGACTTATCTTTTCGTTCCTAATTCTCTAACAGTCGCACAAGGGGAAGACGAGTTTCCCTTTGTCTCCAAAAACTCAACTAACACCAAAACAAACTAATTTCATCACCATTCAGCTAATTCAATAATACTAATCCAAAAATACTCTTCAACTAAAACAGCAATACTAAATTCATCAATCTAATAATATTATCCAACTAAATAATACTAAATACCCAAGCTAAGAATACTAGACAATTAATCCAAAAATACTAAACATTTTAATTCACTAATATTCACCAACTAAGCCAACAACACTAATTTGTCAAAACAATAACACCAACCAACTTAACCAATAGCACCAAACAACTAATTCAATAATACTAAACAACAAAATACCAACAGTCCATCTACAAGTTTCAAATCCAAAACAAAACAAATATTCTTAAATTTACAAAGTCTCAACAGGGGGACTAAAAGTGATCAATTCCTATCTCAACTATTACGAGAATTAAAGAAGAGATAGCAAGTCTTACGAGTCCGGTTCGGGGTGGTAAACGAACGGCCTAACGGTGTCCTAAAAGAAATCGGTTATTCGTCGGATTATTTGGGCAGCATAACGGCGTCGTTCGGGGATTCGGGAAAATGAATCGAACAGCCTAACGGCGTCGTTCGAGGTCTCCAAAAAATTTCGGCAGCAGCAACCGGTTTAACGGCGTCAAATAACACGAAAGAACGAATTCGTGAGTTTCAACGAAGAATCAAATAGAGAAATTGAAGTTAAGAAAATTGGGAAAAATATTGAAATCGAATTCAAATTAACGAATTTCAATCGGAGATATTGAAATGAAATTGGGACTCACTTGAGAATCAAGAGGCGGCAACGCTCGACGGAGAAAGGGGCAGCGTGGCGGTGGAGCTTCGCAACTCAGAGCAGGGGAGGCGACGGTGGTGAGCGTCGCGACGGCTGGAGACGGCGGCGCTCCTGGGGCGAGGCCGCGGCTGAAGGAAGAGGCGGCCGGCGGCGTTTGGCTCCGTGCGGCGGCGCTGGCGACCGGCGCGAGGAGGCGCGGTGTTTCGGAGATGGGACGAGCGGCAGAGATGGAGGGAGTCGGCGTCGCTGTGAGAGAGGGAGAGAGAGGACGCGGCGGAGGAGAAGCGACGCGGCGGCGCTGCTTGCGCGTGGAGGGCGTGACGATTGGAGCACGGCGGTGCTCGTCCTTGGTCGCGACGGAGGCGGCTGTGCGAGGCCAGCGATGGGAGGCGCCTTCCGTGCGATGGAGAAGGGAGGACGAAGGAGGAGGATGCGTGAGCGATCGGCAAGGGGCGGCGATGGAGCTAGAGCACGGCGGTGGTGATTTCTGTTGGAGGAGGAGAGAGCCGAGAGGAAAGAGTGAAATTGGGAAATTTTGGGAAATGAAAGGAAATTGAATCTTCGTACTGATAAGGAGAGAGAGATATTTTAATTTTAATTTCTTAATTAATTAATTTTTAATTTAAAAGAAAGGATAATTTATGTGGATAAGATTAATACTCTAATTAATTTAATTCAAAAGAAAAGTAATTTATGTGGCCAGAAATTTATCCCCTTTAATTCAGATATTTTCGTTCCCAAATGATATGGTTATGGATCGTTTGGTTCACGAGATTAATCCCAATTTGAAAATTAATACAGTTTTAAAATTCGAATAATATTTTAAAGTATTTTAATTATTCTCAATAAATTAAACGGATCGAAATCCTAATTTTTAATTTGAATAATTAATTTCTCGTAGTCCTTTATTCGTTTGAAAGATTCGATTCTTTCTACGAATTTAGGAATTTGTAAAAAGGGTATATATTTAAATTACACAAAAGCACACAAAATAATAAAATAAAAAGAAACAAAGATAAGAAAATAAAATAAGGTTTCTAGGAATATAAAAGGTATAAAACGGGACGGGGTATTACATAAGTATGATTCTTAAATAACCCCGATCAAGGATCATCAAGAATGAGATATTGATGATGCAACTGAGATTGGTGTGCGATCTGCATTATACTCTTAGAGAGTGTAGTAAGATCTTACTTACTACGAGATACTGGGTATCTCATGATGGATGCACAGATACCTTAGAGGGTATTGATATACCCATCCGAGAAACAGTTTAATGTAATTCCACATAATGTATCTACGGGTGTCTCGGTTAGTGGTAGCGATGTGATACTCCTCTAACTTGAGGTCAATATACACGACATGTGTGGAGTGATGAACTTTGACCATGACCGACGCTTGCACCCTTCCACGGGTAGATATGGCATGGATTGGGTTCATCACGAAATGCATGTGCATGGTAGTTGAGTCAAGAATAGGATTCATTCCTCAATGTGGATTTAGAGAGAATACTTGTCTTCTCATCATAATTGGATCTAAGTCGTTAGCCAACGCGCATCAACTTAGACTTTGTGGCTAAGTGTAATATACTTGATCAATTAGTGATTGTAGATAATATGATTAAGTTATTTAAATAGACACTTCATCATGTTCAAGACTTAATCGAGTATTCGTGAATGAAAGAAAGACATCACAATAGCCTACAGTATTACAGGTAGTTGCAGATTTCCTCGCAACGTACCTCGTATATTAATAATGTCTGATTTATTGTCTAGGATTCAATTAAGACCGTTAGTTTGACTAATCGCTCGATATACGAGGGCCTATGGGTCACACAGCAAGTAATGACAATTTATCAATTATAATTGGTTGATTAAATATTGTATTTGATATAATATTTAATTTATGGAGAATATAATAATAATTATATTTGGAATTAATTATTATTATTATTATTATTTAATTAAATTAGATGTAATTAAATATGAAATCCCAATAATAATATTGGAATATTATTATTCAAGAATAATAGATATGGTAAAGATATTATTCATAGGAACATATCTAGGAAAATATAATCTGTAGAGATTATATTACGGGCTAGGCCCGATATCTTGCTTAGGAATTAAACCAAGTTAATCCCTATAAATATGTGTCCTATGGAAATTTCGAAAATACACAAGAAATATAATTTCTCCATAAAATCTCCAGTCGGAATTTTTCTAGCAAATTTGGCTCGAGATTCAACGCTGGCATATCGGTGGGAGTTGGTAGAAAGTCCTTACGTGGATACCATAGTTGAGGATTCCGCGTACAAGTCGATGTAAGAATTTATATACGTGTTATTTATTCTTTATGTTTTATGTTATACAACCATATGCAGATTCGTTGTTGGTAAATCGTTATCTTCCGTTGCACCGAACATGGTGTTCGTACCTCTAAAACCCAATACCCCCCCCCCCCCCAAATCTTTTTTCCCCTATAAGTACGTATATATCATATATGATGTATGTATTAATATATATAATTGTTAAAATGAATGGGCAAATATGGCTGCGTGAAGGATGAGTGGATTAAAATAACTAGTGTTGTGTCTATCCCGTGCGTTGCACGGAAGTCATTTGTATCACTGTATTATTTATATAAAAATTTATATTTTAATTAATATATATTTTCCTTTATTTCTCAACCTTCTCATAATATATTATCAATATTTTTTAAATATTATGTATAATATTAAAACATTATTTCATTCTAAAAATGTACTCCCTCCGTCCCACCATTATTCGCACTTTTACTGTTTTTCCGTGCTTTAGCGAGCTAGTTTTTTATTAGTATTTAAAATAATAAAGTAATTTTTAAGTCATTTTTATAATAGAGTAGAGATAGATCTATCAAACCCTACCTTAAAAGTTATTTTATCATTTCAAATACTAATAAACAACTTGCTCGCTAAAACACGAAAATAAAGTTAGTGTGCAAATAATGATGGGACGGAGGGAGTATTAGTTTTCTAATAATTTATTTAAATTTTTTATGTTAATTAGTTATAACACATTAACCGACACCTATTGCCTATTTAAAGACATTCCTTAATATCAACTAATCTTCTAAAAATAGCATGTGTTATATAATTTTTTAAAAATAAATTCTAAAATCTATAAATTTTAAAAACTATAAATGTAATATTCATCAACTAAATATAATTTAATGAACTTTCTCATTACTTAAATATGTTTAAAACAAATATAAAAAAATTAAATTACAACCAACACATTTAAAAGAAGTAACATTCACTCTTTCAGATAAAGCAACTTATGTGATTACTTTCGCATTGTGTGTTAAATTCAACATTATTCAATTTCTATAAAGCTCAATATTTTTACCAAAATTCACTTGTTCTCAGTTTTCTTTAAAATAATATTCACAATTATCAATTTGACTAACAATCATAACATGTGAAGGAAAACATAAATATCCTATAAATGGTTCAATTACACTTTCATCGTACAAATAGAGAATAATAAAAAATATATATAATACAACAACATAAAAAAAATGCTACATTAACATTAAAAAAACATAATGCATTTAAACAAATTATCTTGCTTTGTTAATTTCTTTCACACTCCATTTCAAATGTATCTACCTAATAGACCTTTTGTACAAAATGTTAGTCATGCATGATTTTCAATGCGTGAATAAAGTTGTGGAGTGGCTTTTTTTTGGTGATTGTATTAAAAATAAATTAGATTAATGATTGAGTATTCTTAGAGATGTGTGTAAGTATTACATGTTGTATAAAAACATAATTTTAAAGTGGGTATAATTAGTAAAAAAAAATAAATGAGGTGGGTGAACATAGTTAAATGGTAGGTGTCTATACTTATGCCTTATAATCTTTTGGTGATTGATATCTGACTTTAGGAAGGACCAATCCAAGGGACCAAAGTTGTGACCTAAATATGTTTATCTATATAAAATTTCATAATACTTTCAATTAACTTTTTTTTAATAAAGAAAACATAAAAAAATATCTAAATCCTAGCATCCATCCATATAAAATAATAAAATTTCTATACAATGAAAAATAGTAACTCATCTTTAAAATTTAGCAACACAAATGAAAGAAATCAATTAAGTAATTTAATTAAAAAGATTAATATCAAGTACCCAACCTTGGAATACAAACTGTGAAAATTATTTTTGCTTTTACATCAATACCTACTCCTTAATAATAATATTTTTATATTTAAGTAATTCAAATTTCTAATAAATTTAAACCAAATTTTAGTGCGGCGAAGCATACCATGACTCATGTCCTAATAAACTTGGATTCGTAATTAACTAAGAAAAAATCTTCAGTTCTAACATATTTCAATATTATAAAACCTGATTATTCTTCAAAAAAAAAAAAAATCACCTGACATTGTTAGGTGCTAAAAATTAAAATAGAAAGAAAGATTAAAAACATACTAAATTTACAATTTCAGCAAAAAATTTAAAAAATATATATGCATCCAAAAAATATAAATCTTACCAAATGACGTTTAAATTCAACAATATTGCATTTCATACTCAACGAATTTACCAACATTTTGTGGTTCTAAATTTTCTTCAAATTAATCTCAAAATGCAATCGTAACATGTGTCAGAAAACTTAAATTGCCTATAATTGGTAAAAAAAAAAAACATCTTGCAAATGGAAAATAATAAAACTATAATATAATAAAAAAAATTAAAGATTGTTACACTAACATTAAAAAAAAACATAATACATTTGAATAAATTATTCTTCTTTGTTTGATGGTTGTGTCGAAATTAAATTAGATTAATGAGTGAGTATTTTTAGGCATGTATATGTAAGTATTATATATTGGATAAAATCATAATTTCTAAGCAGATATATTTAGTAAAAAATATAAATGAGATGAGTGAACTTAGTAAAATAGTAAGTGCAGATAGTTACACCCTATAATTTTTTATTTTATTTTACTTGATATTCAGACCAATGACCAACTAATCTGGGGGACCAAAGTTGTGTCCAATAACATATTTATCTACAAAGAAAAATCTTAAATTTGATTAAGAATTAATTATTTCAATATTTATTTTTGATAAAAAAAAACAAACAAAAACAATTTTTTTTAAAACATAACAATAGAATCAATGTTATTTTTTTTAATGTTGAATTTATATTAATAACGTTAACAAACACATAAAATAAATAAGTATCCCAGGTCATAATAATAGTCATCAAACTCAATTTTCAATAATTAGATAATGAACTATTTATAAACCTTAAAATTTACATGAAACAATAAATTGTGGATACATTAACAAAAGATTATATCGTTATTAAAATTATGCAATACAAATAAAGAAATCAACAAAGTGACTTAGTTAAAATATCAATATCAATATCAAGTACTCAACACTGTACACAAACAACAAAAACCATCATTGTTCCAACATCAATATTATTATACTTCTTCAAATTTTTTTTTATAATTTTTACACAATTCAAGGCTTGTAAAAAATTTAAACTCAAGCTTGAGACGATTCATGTCACCTATAAATCTGAATTCATAATTATCCGGGAACATTTTTTCAGTTCTGATACTTCAATATAATTAAACTCGATTTTTCTCACAAAATATAACACCGACATTTGTATGTGCTAAAAAAGACGAAAACATACTCCCTCCGTCCCGGAACTACTTCCATAGTATAGGATGACACATTTTTTTTAAATGGGAGTATGTGAGTGTGGAGTTGAATAAAATAATAGTATTTTATTACTTTATTGACTTTTGTGAGAGATAATTATTTCCTTTTTAGGAGTGTAAAAGTAGTTATAGGACGAAAAGAGTATTAAATATATAGTTTCACTAAGAAATTAGAAAAATAGATATACTCCAAAGAAATATCTCTCTCACCAAAGATGTTTAAATTCAATATTATTGCATTTCATAGAAATCACAATTATTTAACAAATATTCACTGGTTCTAATTTTTCTACATCTTCAAAATGGTCTATTTGATTTTCAACTTGATCATTTGAAGGAAAAAATAAATTGCCTATAAATGGTCCAATATAAGTGTACATTATTTGTACGGAAAAGTAACAATTTTTTTTTTATCTCATTAACATTAAAAAAATGTAATACATATCAACATATTATCTTGCTTTATAGTTTCTTTAATTAACACTCAATTCCCCAATCCATATACCTAATAGACACTCTTATGCAACAAACGACAATCATGCTCTTAACCACTGGATTAGAGAGGTGAGAGAGTGAATATGTTTTATCGTTATATTGAAATTAAATGATATTTTTTGGTGGACAATTATTTTATGAGATATAAGTGTAAGTATTATATGTTGGAAAAAAAATATAATTTTAAAGTGGATATATTTAGTAAAAAGTAAAAAAAAAAAGTAGGTGAATTTAGTAAAAATAATTATCAATCTCTTTTTTTTTAAAGGAAATTATTAAGGAGTAATTATTTGTTGATACGATTTTTTAATGGTTCTTAGTTTAAGATACTACCAATTTTTTTATTACCTTTTTCTTTAATTTGGGTGAGTGTTTTTACTGTTTGACCTTTTGGTATGATTTATTTTGCTAACGGTTTTGATACTGCTTGATAATTATCAGGGGCATTTTTAGTGGGTGGCTCTTTGTAGTAATTATTTTCATGTGGAGTTAATGTAGGAAAGTTAGTGTAAGTTAGGTCCGTCCAAAATATATTTTCATTCTCCAATATTGTTTCTTTTCTTTTGTGACTGTTATTTCTTTTTTGCAGTATAGAGTGTTTTTCGTGAAACAGTTTTCATGGATGATCGAATTATTCTCAGTGTGAATTTTAATAATGAAAGTAAGTTATTTTGTATTAATTGTTGCATATAATTCAATGATTTTGTGTTTCAAGTTGTTGGTAAATGGAGTGTACATGTGCTAGAATTTTTTTTATATTGAACATAGTTATAATTTTGGAATTTATACCATTGACATATGTATCTATTTTAAGTGAATGTTATTCAACTAATTCAATTTTAAGTGCATTTTGTAATTGTGCACATGTGTATTTTTTTAATATTTTTTTTTAAATGTATGTGTGTTTTATATACTACGTGTAGTTTTTATGATTAGTTAAACTTTGATTATGTGCATTGTTTTTTTTAAGATTAATATATATATATATATATATATATATGTGTGTGTGTGTGTGTGTGTGTGTGTGTGTGTGCAGTATCTTTTTCAATGAATTTCACATTATGATTTACACTCTTTTCCTAATTTTTTTTACATGTGCATTATTCCTAGTTCTTTCAATTGTATAGGTGTACATGATGATAGTGGTGTATACTGTATCAATTGAAAATTTTCCTCATATGTTCAACTTTATACTAACAAAATTTGTACATACAAAATTCATTTTTTCTAATTATTAAAATATTGTACATGTGCAATATTATACCCATTAAAAATGTACACTTGAGTTATTGTAATTACAATTGCAGAATACCATTTTAAAAAAAATTCAAGCATATTCTGCTTTGCATGTTGTAAATGTATTAGTGATGTGTATTTTTTTTAGTTGAAAAATTGATTATAAGTGTGATCTTTGAAAGCTTGAAAGATAGGTCCGAGAAATTGAAGCAAAAATCAATACAGAGAAACTAATTACTAGCGAATTTTAAGCATGAATCCAACTCCTAATTCTATTAAAAACAATTTTATAAGGGTTTTTGTGTGATTATCTATAGTTTTTTATATACTAACTTCTTTGTAACATTTAAATCAAAATTTGGAGATTATTATGCTCACACCTTAGATTGAAAGCAATGTGTATAATGGTTTGAGAAATTTTACCTGTTTTTAGTGCGATGATATTTCTTTCCCTGGATTTTTTTTTATTTGATGTTGGGAATTTTGTATTCTGTGGCGTTGTATGAACAATTTCTCGGTTGGATTTTTTGATGATTTTTTCGCGAGATGAAGATTATATTGATGTGTGGGTTAAGACTCTCAATTATGAAAGTTTAAACCTTCAGTTACTCCCCTTTCCTAATATGAAAGCTTCATTTATGCTTTTTTATAGGGGGAGGTGTTGACCTTTTTTTGGTTGAAATTTTAGAAATTGGTATTTTTTTTTTCAAATTGGTAGTTGTTTTGTATTATATGCTAATAGAAAATTGAAATAATTGGTCCCTAGTTCATAATTTCATCTTTTATTCCCTTACACTATCAATTGCATTTTGAGTTTAAAATAGGTGCATTACCCTTTATCTATACCACATAAAGTTGGCAGGTTTACCAAAACGCCCCTGTACCTTTTAATAGTTTTATATGCGTCACCTTTCTCCCTCATCTTCTCACAGACGGCTATGGAGTTCTTTTCTCCCAATTCTCCTCATTTTATACGTCCAATCAACTGTACCAATTGCATTTTGGGTTTAAAATAGGTGCATTACCCTTTATCTATACTACATAAAGTTGTCAGGTTTACCAAAATGCCCCTGTACCTTTTAATAGTTTTATATGCGTCACCTTTCTCCCTCCTCCTCTCACAGACAGCTATGGAGTTCTTTTCTCTCAATTCCCTCATTTCATACGTGTAATAAACTGTACCAAAATTTTCAAATTCAAATTGTTGGAGATTGGAGATAATATTCATATTTGAATTAGGGTTTTTATTTCTCACAATTTCAAACATCCTCTTCGACTTTTTTCCCTAGAATTTCACAAAAAAAATCACTCAACCGTTTTTATTTGCGTCGTTTTGTAGGCAATAGAAGTCATTGTTTCGGTATTATTTAACGGGGAGTGCCGTGTTCTGAAGCTTCCTGAATCACCCAAATTTACCGATTTCATAGTTGAAATCCAAGGTATGTGGTTCGAATTGATCAATATTGACTCCATTTGTCATTATTCAGTTGGGCCAATTAACAATTGTGTGCTAGAATCTGATAGCAACTTGAATAATATGATTTCGATATGCAAATTAATTTCTGAGAACATTGTACACGTTGTTTCTCAAGTTTTCAGCCCTTCCCATGTAGACTCCAACCTTAGTCTCTCTAATATCATTTCCAACATTGCCACTGATTTCACTCCTTGTTGTAAGTCTATTCCCAAATTTGGTGTTGACCTAGATGATTTGAATAGTCCCACTTTAGTAGCACCTAATAGGATCATGAAGCAGACTAAGTTACCCTTTAGGTATGCTAAAAATAGGAGAATTTCTGGTGGTCAAGTAGAGTTTAGCGGTGTATGTAGCTTGCCATCATATGATATCAATCCCATCACAACTAGAAAAACTTTACTATCCGATCAGTGGCAACACTATATGGATCAAGGAATTGACTCTGTTTTCCCTGATGGTGTTGTTGGATTCCGCAAACAGCTTATATCGCATGCTACAAGGGTGGGTTTTATCTTTAACTATGTAAGGAATGATTCCAATTACATTTATGTAGTATGTGGTTCCAAGGTGGCACTAGGATGTGGGTGGTTTATTAGGGCCAGATGTAATAAAGCTAACATGTCCTTTGAACTTTACAATGGAAATTTTGTTCACTCATGCCTGGGAAGGGTAAGTTGCAGCAATAGATATAGGCTTGGACCCAAGTTAATAAGTGAACTTGTTGAGCACGAGGTTAGATCTAACCCGGACATTAGTGGCAAATTTATTGTTGATCTGTTAAGAATCAATTATGATGTCAACATACAATACCACAGTGCGTGGCGTAATGCATAGTGGGCCAGAGACAAGATATTTGGATCATTCCAAGATTCATACGACAATCTTAGGTGGTATGTCGATGCTGTCAAACGAACTAATCCCGGTAAGAGCAGGACCCTTTTGTTACGTATATTGTTCACTCTTTACTATAATCTGTTGTTGCGTATAGTCTTGTGGCAATATATGATGCACGTTTGGTTGTAAACTGATGTAGCCTCTCATTGTGTTTGGAATAGGGTGTACTGGAATGTATTGATTTAGTGCTGTTTTTTTATTTTTTATATAGGAAGTATGTTTGATATTGAAGTGAACCCACTCACAGACCGTTTTCAACGACTATTTCTAGCCTTTGATGCCTGTTTAAAAGGGTTCAAAAGTTGTCGCCCTATGTTGTTCCTTGATGGAACATTCCTCCATGGTCGTGCTAAGGGGATCCTACTCACAGCAACTGCAAAAGACGGGAACAACGGTAATTTGTTTAACAGTTTAATAATGTGTTCGCAAGATTGAATAGTGTTTTTACACATGAATACATGGTTGTAGGGCTTTTCCCAGTTGCTTTTGGGGTTGTATCTGCGGAGAGCACAGTCAACTGGAAATGGTTCCTCACTAAACTTCGTGATAGCTACAAACATGACAAGGAAATCTTCTACATTTCAGACCGCATTGTGGGTTGATGTCTGCCTTCCCACTTGTTTTTTATGAACCTCTACACTTCTTCTGCCTCTTCCATCTCTTGACAAATCTTAGGGGTAAATTTGGTGGTGGCATTCGTAAAGCAAAGCGTCACAGATTAGCCGATATTTTCAAAGAATGTGCATACGCTCCCAATGTATGAATATTTGATGAGAAGATTGCTACATTCAAGGAACTTGGGGGTGAAAGCGCAGAAAGATAGTTGTCTATATTGCCAAAAAAGAAGTGGGCAGTTGCACACTCCCCTCATATAACAAGGTACAGTGAGATAACCTCCAACGCAGCTGAATCGCTAAATACGTGGTTGAAGGAAGCTAGGGGTTACCCCATCACTCTTCTGATTGATCACATTAGATCAGGTTATTACTATATCTTGACTTAAATGATATATGCTCATGTCTAGTTTTGCATCATACTATCTGTAATTCTGTTGTTTGTATACATAGGTGGGCAGATAGCACATGGAGAGGAAAGCTGCAAGTGATGATTGGAACACCCTGCTTTGCCCAATTAAGGACTCGATGTGGGAATACGAGCAAGATGGCTCCTGATCCTCGAAGGTTGTTCAGAGGAGCAATGAAAAATTTGAAGTCCAGACATCACCATCTGTTGTGGTGGACATAACAAACAAGACATGTTCCTGCTGTCAATGGCAGATTACTGGATTCCCCTGCTCTCATGCAGCCCTTGTTCTAACCAAATATAACTTTCCCTTGTCTGATTTTGTTGATTAATCATTTCTCGTCACCACCTATCGGAAGTGCTATATGAATGTCATACAACCAATTCCCGAAATAGAGAAGTTTGAATTCACAAGTGTGTCAAGCAACAAGATTCTGCCCCTAGTTCTCAGGAATATGCCGGACCGTCCCAAGAAAAATCGCATCCCATCATATGGGGAACATGGAAAGACTCCCAGTAGGAAAAGACAGGCCGAGTGATATTGAAGCTGGTTTTTAGAACTATTTTGATTTTGATTTTGGCTGAATCCTATTTAGATGTAACTATTTACTGTCCAACTCATCTTCAGGCACATGCAAAACATTAAACCTTTTTTTTGCACTTTTTTGGGTTATACTACCAGTGGTGTGGTAGGTTTGTTGACTATTTTGCTGTAAGTGAATTTAAATGGAAAATTTTGGAGCAGCAGAAGTGGCTGTTTTTTTTCTTATTTTAGAGATGACTTATTTTTTGGCTCCTAATTGGAATTTTATTTTCAAATACATCTAAATGAGACATAAATCCTCCAATAGAACATCCTAATCTTCTAATTTCTGATGACAATATCTTGTTGTTATACTAAAAAAAGTTTTCCTTAATCACTCCAAGAATGAAAAGGATTACACAAACACTTATGAAATTTCCAAGCAAAAAGGTCTTCAGTTGTATTTAATACCGCACATTCTCCATGTTATTTGGACGTATGGCGTCGTAGCTCTGGTGTTTAGTCTTTACTGGTTCCAAATTTACAAGAACACACTAATGAGAGAACCCGTGCACCTCACAATGATAGTAGATTCTGTCTGGATTTTCTTTAGTCTCACTAATAAGAATCCAAGTGCCTCGACCACACTTCACACAAGTTTCCTTTACGTACCTAAAATATGAATCAGAGTTGTCGATGCGGCTGCTGCTTGACATTGTTTATAGGTTTCCTTTATGGTGAAGATGAGTTTTCTCTACCTATTGTTTCTGAGATTCTTGACTAGAGTGAAGATGAGGATCTCTTATTCATTTTGGGTGGGTTTTAGTAGATTTTGAAACCAACTTATGATACATGATATATAAAGGGAAATTTTGATGTGGTATATAACAGTTATATCCAGTATATGTGTAACGGTAATATCAGGTAATTCATGAAAATGTGCAACGGCTAGTATTCAATGTGCAGTAGTATTTTTAAATGATGAGTGGTATAGAATAATATTCCTTAGTATATAATTACGAATAAAAGTATACTATTATCCAAGGTGGTATACTATAATGTACTTTCGTATATTTTTCCTTGTAGTAGTATGTCCCAGTAATATACCACCTATAAAAAAATATACTACCCTAAGAGTCATGATAGTTGTTTTGGGCGGGAACCAATCCAAGGGAAGTTTACTGTTTTCCGAATGTGGGGGCCCCTCGATTGTTATTTTTGTAGGGCTACATCTAAAAAACTAAAAAAACTAAATAAAATTTCCTTTCACCCTATCTTGAACGAACACGTTGCCCAACAATATTTTTCCCTCCTAAATTTTTCCTCTTGGAAACGAAGCGTCGCTTCAGGAATTTCCAAACATGGGCTAAGTATAAATTCGTGAGAAAATCCCAAGTATTTCTTCATCCAATTAGAAAAAACTTAAATTATCCACAAAGCAACTTTTCGATTTAACCTACTGTAAGGAGTTATCAAAGAATGGAACCCTCGCCGGAGTTGGGTGGCACAACTTTTCCGGCGGAAATTACGGAAGATATAATATCCAAGATACCTCCAAAGCCTCTCACAACACTCAAAATGGTCAATAAAGGTTGGGATCGTTTAATTTCAAGTGGAAGGTTTGGGGCTTTCAAACATTTTAAAATGATGAATGAGCAAAATCGGATAGGATATATCCTTCAATCTCAATTTGGATTCTGCCCTATAAGCTACGAACCTTCAATCCCACCCAATGCTCAACAGAACCAGCGAATAATTGTCAACCCTAACCCAAATGTGTATTTCCTTGCTTGTTGCAAAGGATTGGTACTACTCTGCAACAAGGAGGACCAGTTCTTCATCTGTAACCTAGTCAACGATGAAGCCCTGCTTCTTCCCCAGGCGAAAATCCAATTTCCCGAAGATGCCACTTTTGTATCTGCTGTATACGGTATGGGGTTTGTCCCTGAAAACAATGATTATAAAGTTGTTAGGGTTACTCTGTTTAACTCTGTTGTTTTCAAGGCTTCTGTACATTGTTTCTCAACTTATACAAAAAGATGGAGGTACATTTGTGAGTTTCCATATAATCGGCCCATACAAAACCCTGGTATTGGTGCGGTGGTTGCATTAACTGGCAGATAACAAGAGATCTTATGGTAGATTGTTTTGCCTCATTCAATTGCAGGGATGAAACTTTCAAAACTATACTTGTACCTCCTGGAAGACTTTGTCTACGAAACTACGGAGATTTTGGTGCAATTTTATATGACAAATTGGTTGCCTCTGGAATTGCTGAGTCTTTTGAAGAATATGAGTTGTGGATTCTTCAGGACTACAACAATCATGAATCATGTATGAAATTCGAGTTTTATATTGAATATCCCGTCCCCGAAGAACGTTTTATTGTTGGCATACAACCTTTAAGGATGTTGAGGGCTAATGGAAGACGGATATTGTTCAGGCTTGAGCCATTTGAGCAGTTTGTTGAGTATTGTAACCGTGAAAAACAGTTCTACCGTATAAATGGTCCGGAATGGGAGGAAGACTGCTGCTCTGTATTCCCCTTTGTGCAGAGCATAATTCATCCCTCAAGGTTGTGATAAACAGACTAAGTTATTTTGTAGGACAATTCTGGTTTTTTCGTATATTAATGTTAGGTGAAATTAGAATCCATTTGCCAGACTTTTTGTGTTTTGTATTTTGTGTAGTTGCCCAAGTTTGTATTTTGATGTATATTGGGTAAGTCCTAGCTTGTGTTCATCTATACTTAGAAGTGAAGGTCCTAGCTCCTGGATGATTGATGATGTACCTTCTAACTTTTGTTCATAAATATATTGATCAATTAGTAAATTAAATGGAGGACTTATAGTACATCCTTATTATACATTTCCTTATATTCTCAGTGTACTATTGTTTATAGTATACTTTCCTTCTATTCTCAGTGTAGAGGTACACATATATCTGTAGTATTGTTCTTATATATTAGTAAATTACATGGACTTATATATGTACTATTTTTTATAGTATACTTTCCTTCTATTCTCAGTGTAGAAGTACACATATATGTGTACTATTGTTATTAGTATAGTGACCTGACAACATCCTTAGTATAGAGGTGCACATATATATGTACTATTGTTAAAAAATATAGTTAACTTACAACTTTCAGTATGCATAGGTGAACAAATATATGTATTACAGTTGATTATATATTATTGAATAGTATATTCGGATCCCTGCCAAAAAAACCTTCTAAAGAACTGCAGATCATGTTTCAGAGAAAGAAGAAGTTCCTTTTTTTTTTTACAAATAGGTTACTAAGCAAAATACTTCCACAAAAATACATCTTCAATATTCCATTCTTTGGAATTTTGAAATTCCAACAAACTACTGCCCCTAAACAAAAACATCAGACATTGCCCCAGTTTGCTACATAAAAAAGGTTTCCACCTTACCAAATCCAAAAATCAAACAACAAGTTCATAATTAATTCTACAAGTTCTCCATCAACAATTCTTATACAATCACTCCACAACCTTTATAAGGTACCCACATTTATATTATCAGGATCCATAAACCATTCCACCATCCGCTTCCTCAAATCACCAGCTACAATGTGACTCATCTCTTTCTTTGTGCATATTTTTTCAGTAATCTCATTCTCGATGTTGTAGCACACTATAATCCCACAATCCAACGAGTCTGGCTGTTGTTGGATACATGGCACTGCAAATGGAACTAAATCTTTTGTCTCAAGCAATAGGTGATTAGTGTCACTGCTTTTGTACATTGATTTCAAAAAAAAAAAGACAACATAGTTAACCTGTAAATCATGAATAAGCCGCATAAGAAATATAACATAGAAGTCTATCATTTTTCCCACAAAAATGATTTAATTTTGTATCTCACCACACAGATGCATCTCTCCAAATGCTCATGCTTCACCCCTTCCCTTCTTGTTGAGATTGAATTAAAAAAACTCCATTTTCATGTAGACAGATCCATCTTCAGCAAAGTCCAATGATCTCCAGACTGTTCAGTTTTCAAATCCCTTGTTAACATTAGAAATAAAAGTACGTCCTTCGAACCAATCTTCTCTAGACGATTGCCAACCATAGCTTTCAAACCCCGACTCGGTGGACCCTTATTCACTGCTATGAAGTCCTGGGTGGAAGTGGTAAAAAAAAAACATCTTAATACATAATACTAAACATCTCAATTTTAAAGTTACTTACATACCCAACATTTGGATGAAAATATAACAATACGGCTGGTGTCCATAATCTTTGAGTACTTGATATGTAAGAGTTTGCCCCAAGAGTCAATAACCTAAAAGATTAGGAAACAATAACTTATTTTGCATAAACATATAGACAAATAAATTGTGCAAGTGTTGATATGATTAACTTCAAAAAGATTTAATTTAGTTTTCATTCTTTATCTTATGAATTACCCCATTCGAAATACATTGATGTTGTAGAATCATAAATATATCCCTCAACAGCACCATAACCATTGCATCGGGTGATTTCCAAGCAATAAACCTGCAAAACGAAAAGGATCTGTTAAAAAACATCATACCCAGATTCAAGACTGGTTAAAAAAACATATAGACTAGTTTCTTCACAAGCTATTAAATGCAGTTCAAAAGAATCATAAATAAAAACAATAGCAAAAGACAAAAAGTAAGTAACTTGGGTATTTACCTATCACCACCCTCCTTCCAACATTCATGTATTGTATTCCTCAACTCTTTTGAAGTTTTTCTAACTGCAATGCATTTACCATTCAACTTCATTTCTGGAGATCAGAGTCCAGCTTCGTGTTTTGACACAATCTCCTCGGTGTCAATCTGTGGTGATATATCAATTGGTCGCCTGTCCTCTCCATTGTACGGGTCTTTACACCCCTTGTTATTGTACTTGGTTGAAATATGCGCTTACTCCTCTTTTTTTAACAGCAGGAGTATGTTCTATCTCCTGATTTTCTCCGTCCTTGTAATTCTCAACAGCTTCAAGAATTTCAACTGTCTTTGCCAGATTTGTGTTCTCCCGTTCAAGTTGTTCCTTCTCCTCTGCAACTGGTTGTTTATCCTTCCTCTCCATCAGTAGCTGGGCATGTATATCCAGAACTTGAATAGTCCTAGAATCCACCATCACCTGAGTTACTGATGGATTACACAATGCATGGAGTTTTACATTGGTATCATCCAATTCTTTCTTCAACTTTTCCATTTCCTCCTCGTGATCAGCAAGCATAACTGAGCTACGTTCCGAAAAATCTTCATTCAACCTCAATATCTCATTCTAGTTATCAACCACTGGCCTCTTACATATCAACAACTCAGCCACCAGACTATCATTCTCTGTTTTTAATTCATTCACCTCAGTCACTAGTCTCACATCCTCCTTTCTCAATTCTTCCATCTCAGCCTCTATTCTCTTTTCATTTGCCTTATCATGCTCATCATTCGGAATTGATCTAACAATATCCATCACACCATCATATGCACCATTGTCCTTTGGAACTTCAGTTGTCAATCCGATATTAAAAGAGGGGGGATCAGGTGTTGTGCACTTTATCTTCAAATTAGGCATTGTGCATTCCACTGTCTTTGCACTACCATGACCAAAATCATCTATTGTTGAAATCTTATTGACCGGAGATTCAAGTGATGATTTGTGATGACCCCGTTCTCCCATTCTTGAACCTTCACACGCAGTCTCATCATTCTTCCCTCGCGTACCAATTGGATAAGTGTTGCAGACCATAAAATCATCATCTGTATCAATGCCCCCTCCCCTCTGCCCTTCAAATAATCCATCACTTGAAGCACTATCATCATCCTCTCTAGCATTCCTGCCCTCATCCTCTCTCATCCAGGAATCTTTGACACTCTGAAAAACACCCTTCTCATGTGTACTTGCCTTCAGTATTTCCTTTCCCATCTGTAGAACATTTTTTTAATAAAGTAGGGAAAATTATCCCAAAGAAGGAAAATTTATGACAAATGGATTTAATAATCATAACCTTAACAGGCTTTAACTCGTGTATATTGACCCGTTCCAGCTTCTCATTCATCAACGAAAGGTTCCATTCAGTATACGTGAAAAGACACCATGATTCGTTGAAGAAACCAACTTGGTATGCTCACACAACCAGAATTGTAATTTAAAATGACAAGCAAAGGCTACCAATCAAAGAATTCTTGATTAAGCAATAACATTAAGTATAGGTTTGAATATATCATTACCGGTAAAAGATATACACAACCACCAATCTTCATATTCCTGCTTATTTTAAGTTGTTCCAATAAAACCTTCACAACAACATCACACCAATCGTAATGTCTGATCTCTATATTTTCCAGATAACAACAGTAATGCCAAGGTATTGAAGAATTCCTCCCTGGTGAAAGCAAGGTCACCATCAAGTACAAATGCAAAAGGCGCGCAACATCACTCGATGAATGCTCACAGTTTGTCCTCAAGGTTGCTTTCAATTTATCAAAAACATTTTTCTTGTACATTACTTCCCTACGTCCTGGACGAGTGATCTCTTCTCTAAAACAATGGTGAACCCAAGGTGGGTCAAGATAATCACTTGATCGCAGAGGTAGTTTTCGAGATCCACATGTCACACCCAATATGAGCTGAACATCCTTGCTACTCAGCTCCATTCTTACGCTACCCAGCCAGAAAGTTGAACTACGTTCATCAAAAGTCAACATAACACTCTTGATATCCTCCTCGTGATTTTGCCACATTCTTTTATATCTTTTGTACTCTACATCAAGCAGAGCTTTAATCAATAACAAAAAGGGTGTTTTTTTAATCCTAGATATATGCTCCTCGTTGAACAAAACACCCTGTAGCTCTTTGACAACAGTTACAAGATTGCATCTAAAATATACATTTTCATCATCTGCCAACGTACAATCTACAAAACTAAACAAATTTGTTAACTATGTAATTTGCAAGACATCATTCAAAATTCAAAGTACAGTGTATGTAAACTAACCGAAATTATTCTTTGGACCGAATTCCTCCTCACTTGAATCCGAACTAGAAGATAAGATATCATCTAATAGGTCAAGCCCTAATCCATTTTTTCGCCCTTTGATATTTGACCTTTCACACTTCTTCCTCTTAAAATCTTTCTTTTCTTTTGAGTTATCACCTTTTCAATGCATTTTTTGTTTTTTTTTTGGGGAGTTAAACTGCTTGAAAAATAGAAATTAAAAGTAATGACTTAAATGCATCTACTTACCAGAATTAGATGATGAAGTATCATATTCTGCCTCCATCTTTCCTATAAATCAAACAAATTTAAAATTTCAAAACAAAGTTTAAATCCATAATCATTTCGAAAAAAATTATTTTTTCAAAGAAGAGCAAGCTTCTAACCTTTCCCCTTCTTTTGTCTGTAATCATTCTTTGGTTTGTAGTCATCATATTTAGTTTTAGAACTCTTACCTAAACATTGATGTACAAGATCATTTTATTAACCCTAAACTACTATAGAACATTACATTACAGAGGTTGAAAACAATAGAATATTTAAAAAGGACAAAAGTAGAATAGTATATCGGAGTAGTATACTATAGTAACATGTGTAGTATACGTCCCAACAAACAATTATATACGTGGTATAGAAATATTAATACTAGTACACATTTTCTGTCATTAGTATATATACTACTCCATCAAAAGTATACTGATGCCAACCTGATTTTTGTGTTGATCATTTTTTGTTCTTCAATCTCTTCTGGGGTGACATTCTCTCATCTTCAGACCCAGAATCTTCTTTACTCGAATTCCTCAACCTTGTTTTACCCATTATCTAATGCAGAGAATGTTCTTACATAATCTCAAACTAATTAATTTGAAGGACATTATTGCGTATTTTCGAAAAAAATAATACAAAAAAAGTAAATGTAGGACATAACAAAATACCTTTCGGTGAAGGAAGATCCCAATTTCAAAAGCTTTCTATGCGTGAAAAGATGGAGCATTTTTTTAGATATCATTAGAAAAAGGGGAAGAGAGCGAAATCGGTTATTTTGTCTAAGGACCAAAAAAAATCTATCCACAAAATAAATTTTCTTACCGGTGCCGAAATCTTACAAGAAGCCGTCGTCGATAATTTACAGAGAATCTTCGATTGGAATTCTGGGGAAGAGAGAAAATGCTGAGAGAGAAAATTTGAGAGAGAGAAAGCGTATATGAAAGGTTTTCTTGGTTTTAGAATTTGGGAGAGAGTCTTGTTCACTATTCACGTCAGCTCCAAATGCCACTTCTGCCGCATTGTGTAAGAACATTAAATGTTGCAAGAGATCAAAAATTTGGAGAAGCTACATTGTATTGCTTAAAAACTAAAAATATAATTACTAGTTCTAGGGAATAAGTTACACTATAGTGTACCTATGTGTAACCCCCCCAGAAAATTTTGGTGAGAGTTTTTAGATATAATTGCTTCCATATTGTTTCTTAAAGTAACCCCCACAATTATTAATCTCTTTTGACACCACTAACCATAGGGAACTCAGCCATGTTAAACTATTGTAAGCTCAAACTAATTTGAAGCCATAATTTTATTTTGTTTTCTCATAGAAATAAATGCATATATTCTTTAAGTGATGTATATATGTGGTTGTGGCTATCGAGGTTTAAATTAATCTCATTATCTTTTTTAGAAGTAGTTTGTTTAAATTTTTAAGGCTGCCTTTTTTCTGGAATGGGATTTGTTTATTCAAAAACCTTATTTCTTGTTTTAATTATGATAGGTTAACATGGTTTAAGATAATTGTAAAAATACTCTAGTTATGATCTCGAATGGTGTTCACACTATACAATATCTCTTAATTTGATTCTGAGAAGTTAGCGTAAAATCATGTGGGAGGTGGGTTGAAATATTTTTTTTCCTAATTTAATTAATGAGACATGGGTTTAAATATGTTACCAGTAATTTGTCTACAAAATTATGGTAGCAATATTATTATTTACGATTTAATGTCAATAATGTAGTATATCACGCAAACAGCCAAACACCTATTTAAAAAATATACTTTCTATTGTTATTAATCTAATAAATGTAATACTTAATTAATTAACTAAATTTGATAATTAATTAACTAATTAATGTATAAAATTAATAATTTTAGATAAAATAGTAAATATTCAATATAATGATCCAAGAGAATCATCTAATAATATAATTGCCGAGTCTTCAGGAATTTGTTGATGACTATATCCTTAGTTGAATGATGTGTTCATAATGTAACTCTTATATATGTTGTAAACTTGAATCCACAGAAGAGAAAAATAAACTTGCTTGATTGATTGTACAACCAATCTAGATAAAAAAAAATTAGATCTTTACATGAACCCTCCAATCCGAATGCAAAAAAGACTTAATACTCACTCCAATTCAAAATGAATGATATTTTATGATAGTTTTCTTATTTCAAAATATTTGATTATTTTTACCTAATTTTTACTTTATTTCTCCATTATACCTCTAATCAATTCCCAAAAAATAACTCATATTTCAATTTACCTTAATAAATTTATTAGGAGCTGTAATTAAGGAATGAAAAGAAAAATCACAATAAATCATGAGGATATATTTGTCAACATAAAAAAATTCTTAATTTCAATAACAAATACTAAAACATTAATCTTTTTGAATCAAATGGAGTAATAACCTACACAAATGCAGAGAGAAGTGGGTGAAGAAAAATGGAAAATGGGAGCAACTGTAACACAATCACCACAATACATATCTTAATTCTATATGATATCAGAGAAAATATCTAAAACCTAAAATCAAACACTAAGCGTTTTCTACTCATGTCCTTACTTTTTAGTGATCTTTTTGGATGACAAGAGAGTTCTATTTTTTTAATTTAATTAGATTATCTTTTGTTTAGTTCAAGATTAAAAAAAACAAATCATTCAAGGCATTGAACATGTAACATACCGATCCATCTATTAAATTTGTCATATTTCAATTGCCAATTTTATTCAAATTAATTTTGTTTAGAAATTAATTATTATTCAAATAACCAAATTAATCCTATTGTCTAATTATAAAATTCTCTATTTTAATTTCCAATCATGCTATTATTTAGTTACCAATTTTAATTTCATAAACAATGCATCAAATCTTTAATTTTTTAATCTATTGACTACATGACAATTTGAAATAATTTTTTATTCTTGTTTAAGATACAAAACTCAACAATTAATCTTCCACAATTAATGTTCTTTTTTATTTTATTTGGTAATGGGCGAGATTTTAGTGGAGAAGAAAATGTGAGGAGGTAGCAATGGTAATGGGCGAAATTGTCGATCAAATAATTGCAGTAGACACAATATTCCCACTGGCTAGAGGAGTTTTCGAAGGGGGTTGGCAACAAGAATTTGAACGGGAGAGAATTACTAGATGCATAATATGGAGTGGTTACCTCCTAATTGATTCCTTGAAAATTATACAAAATAAAAATATTTGTAGAAAATATAATATGTGAAAAAATATAATATGAGAATAATATATAATGTGTAAATAAAATACGGAGTGGTTACTCACTTGAATTAAATATAAAACACATGAGACTAGTTACAAAATATAAATAAAAGTACACGAATAAAAAATAATTTAATGTGTTAAAAAATACAATGTGTGTACTGATATAAAATATGTAGTGGTTACTGTTGGTCCCACTAGTCAAATCTAAAGCGATGCGGAAGCTTGAATAAACTATCTTTGATGAAACCTTTTATGTCAACAAAGTAAATGAAATAATAAAAGAATAAAGCAGTAAATAAGATCGGATATATAGTGGTTCGGATGTTAAAATCCTACGTCCACTCTCCCTTCAACAAGGGGCCTTACTAACCAACCAACCAACTTACTATCACTGGAATTAACAAGTACCAGCACCTTGTTACAACCTTTAGATCTAACTTCGATCTAAAGCACCAACAACTACAACCTTGTCTAAAGTAGATGAACAGTTTGAGTTTATAATCCAACTACAAAACTCCTTAAGAGTAGATAAGTGTAAGTGCGTAAGAGTACTAGATTGTTAAGAGTAATTGTAAAGCTTGAATGTTCTTCGCGCGTGTAGAGCTTTCTTCATACCAGTACTCTTGTATTTATAGGGAGGATTAGGGATATAGTCGTTGGAAAGCTAATCCAATCAAATCCCTATAAATGGAAGTTTCAATCAATTAATTCCCTAATTGATTGATTGGGGTTGGTGAGATCCTTTGGATTTATCCTTCATTTGACTTTCCAATCCGATCTTCAATCAACATTAATTACACCAACGGTTGGAAAACTTCCTTGGTCAATACTCTGATTCTTCCAGAATAGACATACCAGATACCAGATGACCTAGAGGTCCTCTGGTCCAGAGTCGATTGTGAAACAATCAGTTCCTTAGATTCAGCAGATGATTCTAAGATACTTTTATTTCACTAACTCGTCTGGTTCTGGGGAAACTTCTCTACCTCTGATTTGATCTTCTCTGATGAAGTCTTCTGGTCTGGCAGTTGCCCTTAGACTAAGTCCTAATCTAGATCCTCATCTGGCTAGCAGGTTCAGGTGGTCCTATTACATCTTCTGATTTATTTCTAACTCATCAAAACTAATAAATTTTTATCCTAATAGTTACACCCCTGAATAAAATAGTTGGTCTTACTAAATGTATTAGTTGTTCTACTAAATGTATGAGTCATGGAATAAAATATAAAAGACACAAGACTAGTTACAAAATTGAAATAAAAGTACATGAATATAAAATAATTTAATGTGTGAAAAATACATAAGATTTAAATTGTAAATCAATTATTAGAAGATTGTTTAGAAAATTAATTATTGTTGATTTTCTTTAGCATTTTAATTTTTTTTTTATCAATTATCATATAAAGGTAAAAAAAGGAAGAACATTTATAATAGGAATAAAATATTAATATTGATTTAACTCAAATTTGGGAATGACATCCGATTGATAAAGGTCAAACATAGCATAAACATAGAAAAACAACTTAAATAGAAAATAAAACCACACGTCCATGAACTAGAACCACCACCACCAACACTACCATCAAGCAGAACCACCACCACCAATGCTATCATCATCGCCATCATCAACACCACCACCATTAGCACCGGCACCAACAATATTCGAATGTTCCTCATCTTGAATGTTGGTATCCGAAATGACAACAAGAGGGATTTTCTACATCTTGATAACTTCAACAAATATATCGTGTAACTTGAGAAGTGATTTTTCTTTGAGAATAACATCTTTGAGAGATTGTTGATTGCAATTAAGCAGTAGGCGTTTCATCAGCCCCATCACATCAGCCTTGAATTCCTCATATTGCTTATTTTTGTAGTAGTACATCGACATCAAACTTCCAGGTGAGGGTGGAACATAATCGTTTCCCTTTCTTAGGAAGCTTAGAAGGAGTTTTAGCCATATTCACCATAAGTTGCTTTAGAGTAATAGATATATGTACTCAAATGTTCATAGCATGCCTGTATTTATATTGATAAATTAATCTTCATCCCCTTCCCCATAATTACCGGATGTTTGGTAACCCCAATGTTCCCCCCCCCCCCCCCCCCCAACCCTGATGAAGATAAAAAAAAATCTCCAATGCGTAAATAAATGAGACTATTCCCCTCCCCAACCATAATGAAGATAAAAACTCTAGTGACTTTTTGGTATCCCTAGGTTAAATGAATATAGGTTAAAGTCGATATGCCTACAAATAGCGTTTGAAAGTTTGATTAGAAATCACGAATACATGGCTTTATTAATATATAAATAATATTAAAATATTTTTTACTAATATATGTGTTTTCTTATCAATAAATTATTATACTCCCCCAGTCCATGAAGAATAGGCTTGTTGCCTTTAGCACACTTATTAAGAAAGTTGATATAATATGTAAAAAGTAAGAATATTGTGTCACATCAAGTAAGAATATTGTGTCACATCAAGTACAAAATAAATTATTTTAAAAATGTTATGTGTTTATGTTGAAAAGTGTAGATAAAGTTTATTATTTCCATTTTAGTCAACAAGACTATTTTTTGTGGACGGCTCAATAAGGCAACCAAGCCTATATTTTGTTGACGGAGGGAGTACAATATTACAGTCTATTACTTTGTTATGATCTATTGACTATATGAATATTTGAAATGAATTTTGTGTTGTTTAAGATACAAATTTGAATTTGTCACTGAATTATTCCACAATATCTTTTGTTTGTAGAAAAAGGTTTTTGTGACAAGTGCGTCTATTTATTGGGGAGTGGAGGATTTTCTAATTGATTACATAATGTACGCGTGTATAGTCGTAATTGTCATTTAATATGCCATGACACACACATAATTGAGTATTAAATAATAATAATAATAATAATAAAAGAATAAGAGTCTGTATTTTAATTAAAAAAATTAATTTCAAAATAATATTTTAGTAATATTAAGAGAATTACAAATTTGGATATGATGATTGGATTCGACTAGAGTTTAAGGTTATAATAATAATAAAAATAATAGTATTTTTTCAAATAACTAAAATTATCAGAGCTCAAACACGGTATTAAAATAAGTGAGTCATAAATTAAAGTTTCTATCTTTTAGGTCTTGAATCGATAGTTTTCAATCTTTCAGGCCCTGAATCGATAGGAAAATTCTTTCAGGCCTTAAATTGATAGTTTTATCATCTTTCTGGCCCTGAATTAATAGAACTCCTCTGTATTAATATGAAATTTTAATTTAAAAAATACTTTAGTCATATTAAGAGAATAGCAAACTTAGAGACAATAGAGTTGATGTTTGGGTTCGGCACATTATGAACTTAGAGACACCGTGATGGAGACGAGATCACGATAATGATCTGGGAATATTATATGAAGATTTGGAGAATCAAACTTTCCTTTGTTATTTTATTTAATTAGATTAGATTAGATTCATTTATATTTAGTTATTATATTTTTTGTCCTCTAAGTCAGTTTAGTGTTATGAATAGGAGCTATGTATATTGTTGTTAATCAATTGTTGAATGAATTAAAACCTTGGGTTTTATCTCTATTTTCCTATTTTTATTGTTCTTCCAGTATTCAAAGGAATTAATGGAATAACACTTTAATCGCATTTGCGTACTATTCGGGGTATTCTCAGAAATAGCGGATTTACATTTGTATTGTGCTCTCACTGCATAAGTTGGTAATCAGAGTCATACGATTTTGTGGAGTTATCAACGATGTCAACATATTACAATACGAAGAAGGAATTCAATTTCCTCTTGTCTCAATTGGCTACAGTCGTTGATGAAATTTTCGACAGCTACCGCTAACGAGATGAATTTCAGACAACCTTGTTTCCACCCTCCCCAATTTTGGCAGCTCTTATTGCTGCCTCAATAGTGCCGCCACCAAATCCAGCCACCACTGTTACTACTCACAACACCACCGGTCCCTACCCCTCTACCGCCAATCCAACGGCATTACCACCACCACCTCTCCCCCGACAACTGCCTCACAGACTGCATGACCCCAGTACCAGTCAAATTCCCATCGGAATGATATCAACCCCTCGTACCATCAGTTTCCGACCACCAGCCGATGGATTAATCGACGCCGGAAGAAATTGCAAGTAGAGAGCGGAGAAAACAATGTTTTCTCTATCTTCACCAAGTATCGTCGTGCGCCACTGCACACAGCCACAAACTTACAGATTTTCTCTAAGAATATGCTTTAATGGCTTTTCCCAAGGTTGAAGATGGTACAGTTGGGTCGAATGCCTTAACTCACGAAGATGAGGCATTGGCATTAAATTATTTGTTTGGGTCCAATATTACTAGTCGACATGGGCCTGTGACTATGTTGGGGTTATACGTGAAAGTATGATTTTACTTTGTATAACCTATGTATTAAACATTTATTTATGAGAATAAATCTTTTATCACTATTTCTTAAATATGAATGAATGTTATATATATTTATTACAAACCGTTCAATATAAAGTACATGTTAAATTGTAGTTAATGTGGTGACACCAGATCACAGAAGATCACATTAACAGTTTCCTAGTATATAAATATACAACTTCACGATCTAGGTGGAATTGAACATTCCATCGTGAAAGGTTGAGTTGCAGTTCTCAGATTGGCCTGTCTTGACCAAGAGATTACACTAGCATGTTTTGTATGTGCTGAAGAGGACCTACAGAGGAGATAAATTATTTTGTGCTGAACGAAGAAGAATTAGACCTTAGTGATTATTGATTTCTTAATCTCTGTCACTTAAATAGGACCGTGTGTGATTAATACTTATTGCTTTGACTCATGTTGGGTGCAGTGTTCTAAAAGTCGGCCTAGTCGGCCGACTAGTCGCCGATTAGTCGCTAGTCGGCCCTAGGCCGACCCGATTACCCTCTAAACGTTCAAACTACATGGTTCCGAGCTTAGTCGGCGACTAAGACCGTGTAGTCACCGACTAACCGTGTAATCGCCGCCCAATTTTTTTTAAATAAATATTAATTACAAAATCTAAAAAAATAAAAATAGAATTAGGGATCCAACAAGTCTGAAATTGCCCTTGTTGTGCCTGTGAGAGAGAATCTGTCGCCGTCGTTCACCACCGATCCGCCGTCACGTGCAAGCCCTCCCAAGCCGCAACCATCGCGCGCAAGCACTCCCTGGCCGCCGCATAACTTTCCTTTGCTACCGTCGCACGAACGAAGTCAGACCGCCGACCGCCGTGCAATCCTCCATACTCACGCCGCCGCACACCTGGTAAGTGGTAACTGGTAGTTTGTTTTGTAATTTTTAAATTTGTAAAGCTATGCTGCTATGGTGTATAATACCTATGCACACCTGACAAGTTTCAACTCATCTATCTACAGTAGTTCACTAGTTTGTAACAGTTTATACTTGTCGGTCATTAAAGAAAATAGGCTGGGGTTTATTATTTAATGTATTATTAATTATTATATTTTATTAAATATTAATTATTTTATTTATTTAGGCGGTTTCGACTAGTCCCCGACTAGTCGCTCTAGTCGCTAGTCCTCAGTCGACCGACCGACTAGCGACTTTTAGAACACTGGTTGGGTGAGAATCATTGTGACTTCGATACCTTGTGTTTTGGAAAATAATATTGATTATACGACAATTGCTAAGATTTAATATAGAGAAATGTGTGCAAGTACATCTTGTGTGATTTGTCCCCTTGGTGGGCTCAGAAGTTTTATCATACCAAATCTTGTAAGTGAAAATTAGTTTTCCTGTATGGGTAATAATGTTGGGTTGTCTTTACTCTAAGGCACAAGATATTAATTAATTTAGAGGTATTCAGAAGCTTAATTAATTAATGGACTAAATAATCTTAAACACGAGAAATAATAATGGGGAGCCCATATTATCGTAATATGGATTAAGATGGATAGTGCGGTATTAATTTAATAGTGGTATTGATTAATATTAATGGGCTGAATTATATTGTGGCTCAATATTAAAAATTCAGAAGCCCATTGGAGGTCTAATCTTAATTCTCCTAAAGACCCCTCAAGTAGCCCAATAATAGCCCAATAATAATAAGGTGATTAAAATAAAAGAAAAATATTGTTGCATAATTTTCCATGTAATTTTCGAAAATAATAATATTTAGGGGAAAAAGATTTTCTTTGAATTTTATTATGGAATGAAAATAAATATTCTTGAAATACAAGACTACATTCATTAATTCAAGAAATCTCCCACTTAGCATTTTATTAGTGATATTTTCGAAATTTTTGATAATTAGGAGAGAGAAAAGATTTTGTTGATTTTCTTGGAAGATATTTATTCTTGAAATACAAGATTATCTCATAAATTCAAGAAGATCCAAATCTTGGTTCTTGTCTCATAATTTTTTAAATTTTTAACCATAATAATAAGGAGGGGAGATTTTTAAGGAATATTTAATTATGGAGAAAAGAATATATGAGATATATTCAAGATTTCTTGGAGATCAAGAAAAGATTTTTTTCCATCTCTTCCATAGGCCCATATTTTCGCCCCTTCCCCCCTCCATTATAAACAGGGGATGAATTTTACATCCCCAGAACAGTTTCATGTGTTGGAAAAATTAGGTGCAACATATTTTTCTTATTCCTTGTTTTATTAAATTGTTCGTTAAGCACTCCACACCGGTGAACGAGCAAGGCTAAAGGGGAATACTTGAGAAGATCTTTTGACTTATTTGCAAAATACTAGCTTGACTAGTAGTTTCCACACAAGAGCATGGGATCACTGTAGTATGGGCAAGTATAGGGACCAAGTAGTATCGAACCCAAGTGAAACTGTGTATGCGAATAAATCCCTAGAAATGTACGTGTCGTAGCTAATATGAATGCGATATTTGATTTATACTAATCCTAAACTATAGATACTAATTATCAATTGAAAATAAATAAAAACTATTCTAACTCCGATATGAAGTGCAAAGATGATGGTGATGCTCGGGATAGGAATTCCTATGTATACTAACAGAGTTAGTACGATAACTAAAATAATCGTGATGTGCAAGTTAAAATCTTAAGTGTACTAAAACTAGGCAATCAACTTCCCTAATCAAGCACAAGAATTGAAAGAATAAAAGCACAAGAATTAATTATAATACTTAGTTCAATCAACCTACTTCACTAATCCACTAATAAAATTATATGGATTGTGCTTAATTACTGAGGCCCTAATTTAACTAAGGTGATGCAGTCGTCCTCCCTAGATTAATCAGTAGATTATAAACCCCTTCAAAAACCCTCTCCTTAAGCCTATTCGTTATTAAAGAGCGATGCGGTCGTCTTCACTCTAACAATTTTCGTACTCAATTCCAAGATTATTCTATAGTTTATTAGAAATATTCAATAATTGAGAGAACTAAAACTATACATCATAAATTATCCTAATTACGTACCAACATCCACGTTCTACGAGTTCATCATATCCAAAGCATGCAAGGGTTCTAGCTTAACATGGTGGTTTCACGAATAAAGCAATAACGATATAAATAATTATAAGCGTAATTGAAAGTACTAAAGAAATCAAGAACATAAACTAAAGATGAAATCAATAAATTCAAGTCTCAAAATAATATCTTTATAAATCTGAAAAACCTAGGTTTAATAGTCTCAAGTACTCAAGAAATCAAAATCCGTTCAAAGAAATAATTAAACTAAGAATTTGTATGTTAAAAACCTCGATTACACGTTGTAAAATCCAAACTCCTTCCCAAGCTCTTCCTCTTCAAAAACTAAGTCTAAATATGTGATGGTGTCTAAAAATATGCTTAGAAGGGGTATATATAGGATATAGACCGAAAATATGCAAGCATATGCCGAAAGCGCTCGACCATGCCTCTAGCTAGAGCACTTAGCGCTCGAGCAACTACAACATGAGGGATCTCTTCTTCCAGCGCGCTTCGAGCGCTCGACCTCATCTCGCTCGAGCGTCTAGCGCTCAAGCACTGCTTACTCGAATGGTCTCGGACAACAGGGCATTGTATGCGCTCGACCTTGCACCTCTTGAGCGGATACCGCTCGAGCATAGCCAGCTCGAGCGGGTCTTGACACCAGCGTACGGAAGGCGCTCGAGCCCTAGTGCTTGAGCACTTGGTGCTCGAGCTCCCCTACTCGAATGTTTCCTCCTTTTAAGCTAAGTGACAATTTTCTTCACACGGACTAAAACTTTTCGTATTTCTTCAATATCTTCTCATTCGGGAGTTCGTTTGAGTCGATTCAAAGTCCTACGAACTCCATTTTTTGCCTTTTTTCCTAATATAAGCATCAAAGAGACAAATTGATAAGTTTATTAAAATGATACTCAAATAACTCTAAATACTCACCAAATACGCTCAAAACATGGACGAATCGGGCTACAAAACATCACAATTTCACACCTAATCAACCCCCCCAAATTTACCATATTGCTTGTCCTCAAGCAATGAAATAATAAGTCAAGTAAAATTGTTAGAAATGAATCATAGTACCAAATCATGCAAGTAATAGTTTTCAAGCTTCAAAGATCGATCACCCACACACAAACTCACCACCTTCTTCCTACTCATGGATAATCAATAAAAACCACCAAAATCAAACATGGATGTGCTCTCGTTGATGTATTTCACTCCCTCACAAGTGTTTAGCAATACTTAGGGACACTCTCAATCAATCATTCACACAAATTAGTGGTCATAGGCTTGTAAGTACTCTCAACTTCGACCATAAACTAGAATCCATGCCGAATCAAAAAGGATTTTTTCAAGGTTGTAATGTATGGCTCTTTGGACAGGTGGGGTAACTATATAGGATAAACTGATTCAAGTGAACGAAGAATAGAAAATCAAGCTTCAGTATTTCAATACAAGGAACAAAATACTTCAAATAACTTCATGCAATGCACTTTCAATTCCATCTACTCTCAACACCTCAACTCTTTTCTTCTAACTCTTTTCGCTTTTTTTTTTCTCAATCATTGCACTTCCTTCGTTTTCTTTCTTTTCACACAATATATTAGCTCATATTTTATTTTGCTCATTCTCAAATTTTTGTTCTTCCCCACTACTCAAAACTCATTACACCCTTTCCTCATATTCACTCAACCATAAATAAGTCCACATCCTCAACTCACACACCCCTTTTCATTCACAATTTTTTTCTATTCTCCACTCAAAATTGGGACAAAAGAGTTTTAAGAATTGGATAAGTTCAAATGGGCTAGCAAATAATAGGCTCAAGCTCAAACGGGTTAACTAGGAATTAATGTCATTGGTAGGCTTATTTTGGCTAAGTTACTTATCAATTCAAAGATAGCCTAAAATCACATTCGACATTTCATACTAGACACAATCTAGAAGTGAGAATACCCACAAGTTCTAGCACCTCTAAGGTGAAGATCCACTCACAAACGAATGAGATCAATTTAATGAATTTTAATCTCTTATAAGGCTCAAATCTCACGGCTTTCACATCCATGCTAGACCTAGTGAATTCTCACTTTTTATTACACAAGTATTTAAAAGGAAAATTCATAAGTGCACGAGTTCCCCTCTCAAATCCACTCTAATTACTACACTCACATAATCTAGTCCCTAACTCAATTCCACAAATCAATAACTCATAATTCACACTCAAAGATAGCAATCAATAAGCAAGAAGAGTTAATAAGCATGAAATAAGTAGTAGCACCCAATCAGTTCACAACAATCAACTCAAGCTCAAATACCTATCAATGCACAATATATAACCAAACTCAACTCAACGAGAGGTCGTGCGCCTGTGCAATGTCAATCAAACCTCTCTAGTGCGCCAGTGCATATGTATTACCATAAACACAACCTTGTGAAGCGGTCTAAGTTTGGGGTTGTGGTTACCTCATACGCCTGATTCCGGTTGACACATAAAAATATAGCACACTCCCTTTTCTTTAGTTGCTTCCCTCATCACTCATTGAAAATTCGTGCATCCTTGAGACACGCCTACAATAAAAAATACTCAAGAACGAGGTTAAAACCACATGATTCAAAAACATAACACTCAAACATTAACAACACTCAAAAGCAAGTAAAAATGGGTTGTCTCCCACTCAATGCTATTTTTAAGGTCCTAATGTCGGACCGAGCTCGAAGGAGCTCATGGGACATGATACTCAATATTACCTCCCTTATTCTCGTATGTGTGGTTGTAGAATTTCTTTCCTCGATGCCCATTCACTGTAAATGCCCTTCCATCCCCCTTTTCAACCTCAAGGAATCTACTATGGAATACCTTCTTCAGCTCTAGTGGTGGTGTTGATTTCTTTTTAGCTCTCCATGGAGGTGCCTTGTCGAACAACTTTCTTATTTTTGTTATCTTCTTATCCAATCCTCCTTTTTCCTCCACTTGGGCCACATCTACACGCTTCACTTCTTCAAACTTCAATTCCTCTTTGTCTTTATTCCTGTCGAAATAATCAAGATCGAAAAGCTCACAAGTTACATCATCTAGTGAAGGTTTATCATAATCAGGAACATAGGATAGACGAGGGTTAAGGAGTGTTTCATCAACACAAGTGTCACTAACATCAATGGAATGACAACTCTCATCTCCCTTCGGGTGTTTCATGACCTCATATAAGGAGATCTTCACTTCTTGATCATCCACCTTTACCGTGATCTTCTCATTTGCCACATCCAACACCATTCCGGCCGTAGCTAAGAATGGTCTTCCCAAAATTAGGGGCACGTGCTCGTCCTCCTCCATGTCAAGCACTATAAAATCAGCTGGAAAAATGTGTTCACCCCTTTTAACAAGGGCATCCTCTACCACACCTTGAGGTCTTATAATAGACTTATCGGCGAGTTGGAGAGTCATCATCGTGGGTTGAGGTTCACCCCCGTCCAACTTCTTAAAAAGTGACAATGGCATCAAATTAATGCTGGCCCCAAGATCGCACAATTCTCCCTTCTTGATTCCATTCCCAATATCGCACAAGATAGTGAAACTACCGGGATCCTTCATCTTCGGGGGAAGCGCTTTGTGCACCATAGCACTCACCTCATGGTTCAAATGCACAAGCTCGGGCCCGTCAACTCACCTCCTTTTAGCAATCAAGTCCTTCAGGAACTTGACATAATTCGACATTTGCTCCAAAGCATCATAGAATGATATGTTAATGTGGAGCTTCTTGAAGACATCAAGAAACTTAGCGAATTTTTTATCTAACTTCTTTTTCATAAACCGTTGCGGATATGGTACCGGAATTACTGATTTTGGTATCCCCCATTCATCACGCTCGGTCTCCTTCACGTTTCGCTTCACTTATTTAGCCTTTTTCCATTTCGGTACTCGCTCAATCCCTTCTTCCTCTTTTTCTTTCTCTTTTTGAGCGTCTTCCACCACAACCTCTTCTACTACATCCTCAACACCCTCTTTCTTTTCCTCATCCTTTTTCTCAATCTCTCTATGTATTTCCTCCACATCAACAGGTAGTGGAGGACCGTCATACTTGGTTCCGCTTCTCGGCTCGATAGCCTTATATTGCTCTTTCGGGTTCACTTCCGGCATAGATGGATATTTACCCATCTCTCTAGTCTGCGACATTGCAATCTGGCTGATCTGATACTCTATCGAAGTGAACCGCCTATTGTTCTCTTGCTGAGCTCTATTGAGATCCATGTCTCTCCTCTGGAGTTCTTGATCTCTCTGATCACTCTTCTTGTTCAACTCTTTCACATCATACTCCAGCGAGGACAATCTTTTACTACCCTCCTCCACCTTCTGCAAAATAGCTCGTAGCATCTCGTCGGTTGAGGCACCGCCTTCTCCACTTGGGAGAGTTTTGAACCTGGATCTATACCTGGAGGTACAGTTATTCCGGCTTTCGGATTGTTGTAGGAGAAGTTATCGTTCTTCCTTCACTGATTTTGATTAGATGGTTGACCTCCTTGGTATCACTGGTTATTCCTCCACTGATTCTGAGGAGACTGTGGACCCGATGGTACGAATGGTTGACCATAGAGAGGTCTTCCCTACTGATTCCCACCTTGCTGATAGCCACCCTGATTATAGTTAGGTCTTCCTATATAGTTGGCCTCCTCTTGCTGACATCCTGACTGATCCACTTTCTCACTCAAAGTATTACTTCAACCACTCAAACTCTGTCCAACCTCCAAATTACTAATCTTCTTCATCATAGCCATGAGCATCTTTCTCGTACCCTCACTGTCTTCCATCTGATAGACCCTCTGATTCTCCTGATCTTTATTCCACTGCCCCGCGTTCTTCACTATGTCCTCTACTGTTTGTCTGCACTCAGCTGCGCTTCAATTCAGGAATGCTCCATTCGCACATGCATCGAGATGGCCTTGAGCAGCCTTGCAAGACCCACAATAGAAGTAGGCCATAATATCTCCTCATTGTACCCGTGTTGCGGGCACTCGATAAGCATATTAGAGAATCTCTCCCAAACTTGACTCAATTCTTCACCGGGTCTCTGCTTAAATGAGGAGATCTCCTTCCTCGCCTTCACTGTTCTAGACGGAGAATAGAAATGCTCAAAGAACAGACGCTCGAGCTCGGCCCATGTAGTCACACCCCCTCCCTCCCGTGGAATTATGTTATCATATCATTCCTTGTTGATCCCAGATAGAGAGAATTGGAATAATCGGAGTCTCTTCACGTCTTCAGACATCCCGTTGTAATTGAACGTGGAAGTTATCATTAGGAAGTTCCTCAAATGAGTGTGAGGATTATTTTTCCCTACTTCTCATTTGAACTAGTTCTCAACAAACATCTTCAAAATCCCAAGAGATATAGAGAAATTATTATCCTCGACTAGTGGCATAGCTACTCCATCATAATACCATTAAGGCTGAGCCTCAAACCCTCCTCGAATCGCCATACCAGGAGGATCAACGTTCTGTGCGACTTGTTGAGGGTAAATTGGTGGTGGAGGGTTATAAGTAGGTGGTGGCGAGTAGTATGGTGGATAGTAGGGTGGATATGGGTATGGGTAAGATGGGTTGTTATGTTGGTAGACATGGTTGTTGAATGGGTTATTTAGGTTCTGGTTGTTTTGGTTCTGATTCTGGTTTAGTGCGGGATTGTTTTGGTTATGTGGGTTCGGGTTTTGGCTGGAGCTTTCCCCTTGGGGTGCTTGCTTTTGACTATTGACTCCATTAGCTCCTTCAACCCGTTCCACATTCTGATTGAACTTTGCTGCCTCTAGATTCAATTCTCCGCCTAAATCCTGATTCATATCATCTCCAGCTGCGATTGTCATCATTTGCAGGAAAGCACTATTCCTTCTGGCTATAGTCTCAGGGTCTTGCTTTGTTCTATCTTTGCTAGTTACTCCCTTAGAGCGTGTTTTCATATACCTAAGTACTCAGAAAGAAAGAGCAAACACAACTGACTAACACATAGAAAAATAGAAGTAAATGCACTCACTACTAGCTACTAAACTATTTCCAAGTCTTATTCAATGTGCATACATCGTCTTCCCCAGCAACAGGCGCCATTGACTTGTTCGTAAAATACTAGCTTGACTAGTAGTTACCCCACAAGAGTATGGGATCATTGTAGTATGGGTAAGTATTGGGACCAAGTAGTATCGGACCCAAGGGAAATGTGTATGCGAATAAATCCCTGGAAATGTACGTGTCGTAGCTAATATGAATGCGATGTTTAGTTTATACTAATTCTAAACTATATTATACTAATTATCAATTGAAAATAAATAAAAACTATTCTAACTCCAATATGAAGTGCAAAGATGATGGTGATGCTCGGGATAAGAATTCCTACGTATACTAATGGAGTTGGTACGATAACTAAAATAATTGTGATGTGCAAGTTAAAATCCTAAGTGTACTAAAACTAGGCAATCAACTTCCCTAATCTAGCATAAGAATTGAAAGAATAAAAGCTCAAGAATTAATCCTAATACTTAGTTCAATCAACCTACTTCATCAACCCACTAATAAAATTATATGGATTGTGCTTAATTACTGAGACCATAATTTAACTAAGGTGATGCGGTCGTCCTCCCTAGATAAACCGATAGATTATAAACCCTTTCAAAAACCCTCTCCTTAACCCTATTCGTTATTAAAGATTGATGTGGTCGTCTTCACTCTAACAATTTCCGTACTCAATTCCAAGATTATTCTAGGGTTTATTAGAAATACTCAATAATTAAGAGAACTAAAACTATACATCACAAATTATCCTAATTACGTACCAACATCTACGTTCTACGAGTTCATCCTATCCAAAGCATGCAAGGGTTCTAGCCTAACATGGTGCTTTCACGAATAAAAATAATAACGATATCAATAATCATAAGCATAAGTGAAAGTACTAAAGAAATCGAGAACATAAACTAAAGATAAAATCAATAAATTCAAGTCTCAAAATAATATCTTTATAAATATTAAAAACCTAGGTTTAATAGTCTCAAGTACTCAAGAAATCAAAATCAAGTCAAAGAAATAATTAAACTCGGGTTTTTCTACGGTCAGTAAGACTTTCGCCCTTACTGACGTCAGTAAACCCTCATATTACCATTAGATCGAAGATCTAACGTATAATATTTTTTAATGGATTGCACTTTGCACTAAAGCGTTTGCACTCTGCATATTGCAATCGCACTGTATCGCCCTATTAATAAAATAAATTAATAAATATATCATTACAGAAATACCATTTTTACTTTAACATAATTTATAATATTAATTAATTAGTATTTAATAATATTTCAATTACACTCATTTCAATAACACCCATTAAAATTCAAACAGGGGTTCGACCACCGCCTATCTGCCGCGACGCTGCCCTTCCTTCTGCCGCGACGCTGCCCTTCCTTCTGCCGCGACGCTGCACCGCCATCCACCGCGACGCCGCACCCAATCCGTCAACACTTCCATCACGATGCCGCACCGCGTATCGACAACTCCGCCGCGATGCTGCACCTAGAGCGTCGAGACCTCCGCTGCTAAGCTGCACCACGCGTCGATTCCTCTGCAGTGAAGCACTACTGCGACGCCGCCTCCACCGCGTCGCCTCCTCCACCACAATGCCTCCAGGTTCGGATTTATACTTCTAGGGTTATATCTGCATTTCTAATGATTAGTGATCAATGCGATTTAGCAACTGCAAAAAATGTTCTTGATTTTCTGATTTTAATGCGATTCTGATGAGAAGATGCATTTCCATTGAGCCTAACTAAATTATACATATAATGCAGGTCGCAATATTTCTGATTCAGAGGAATCGTCATGCTTTAATAGGCTGAGCAATTGATGAGATGTGATATGGATAGAGTTCTCCATTTCCTGAAAAAATGACCTTGTATTGCTTAATGTTTCACTCTCATGCTGCTAATATATTTCAAAGGACATTAGTGTAACCGAAGTGTAATTTTTTCCCTTGCAGTATATGATTGCAAAAACGAGATGATTGGACCTGGGTTTTTCATATTCAAGGCTGAAATAGGTGAGATGTTGATTCATACATTTAAAATTATCGCACGAGTACATGACATTTTATCACCCAGACTTGTTTGCATATAGTTGATATTAATTTCTCGATGTATCCTCAATGTTAATATAGGTTGATGGCTCACTGCTTGCTACTGGTTCTTATGATGGCCAAGCAAGGATATGGAGTAGAGATGGTTAGAGTTTTTCCTAATTTGATTGGTTATAGCTTATGCTAATTAAAGCTGAATATTGTGACAGTTTTGAATCTGATGAACGTTAGTTCAGCGTATGCTATTTTGTGAAGCATGATTTCATGGAAATCATTATATTTGTTCTTTATATTCGTGCTGCAAACTTTGTTGCTGTTATTTATGTTGTACCTGAAACAATTGATCTACTTTTTTGTACCTTTTGAATAATTATGCTAGTTACTCGTTGCATTGTGTTGAATTTCCCTCAACCAAATTGACTAGTTACTTTTTTCCTACAGTTATGCTTTTGGAGTCTAGAGCCATTGCTTTATTTTCTTTGTTCTGTCAATTAGTGATGGCATATTAATCTTTTTTACTTATTCATCTGTTTGCATGTCCAATTGTCGTGATGTTTCAGTAATCAACTTTTGAAAATAACAAAAATAATGAATACCAGATGGTCCACTTATGGACTCTTCATAGTGAAAATCGAAATACTCTTATGCCAGATTAGATTCGAAATCTTTTTCACAAATAAAAAATATCTGAGAACAATGGTCGATCTTGTCAGAATAAGTTGATGTTAAGGTTGTGTGCTTGTGTAAGTCATTTTCTGGGTGGGATATGACTTTCAATATCTTGACGATATGTGTATTTCTTTTATGGCGTGAGAAGCGAGGTCAGAAAGTGTGGAAGCCACTTATACAGGATTGCATATTTCTGTAGTTCATTTTCACTCTAATTATGAGTTTATCAGAGTCCATGATCATTACGTATGCTGATATGCATAATGTATTTACATGCTCTCTTTTTATCCAGTTGAGTTGATTATTACATTAAATAAACATAAAGGACCAATTTTCTTGTTGAAGTGGAACAAGAGGGGGGATTACCTACTTAGCGGAAGTGTAAAATAAACGGCTATAGTATGGGATGTTAAGGCAGGTGAATGGAAGCAGCAATTCGAATATCACTCAGGTGCTTTTATATACTTGCGTCCATCTTTGTGCTCAAGTAGTTCTTATGAATTACTTTATCAATTAAAGTAATTGTGAGTTTTTACCTTGTATGATTGTCTCCTGGTGATTTTGTTGCAGCTCTGGCCCTTGATGTTGATTGGCGAAATAATGTTTCATTTGCTACATGCTCGACTGATAGCATGATTTATGTCTGTAAAGTTGGAGAGAGCCGGCCAATTAAAACTTTCGCAGGGCATCAGGTTTCTCTGAGTTATTACGTTTTGCTCCACTAATTTCTTGTATCCTTTTCTGTGTTAAATTTTTTGCCCTTTAGAATATCTGGAGTTATGCAATTGACTCAACAGAATTTTGTACATGTGGAGGTTGCAAACAAGTACTTTATGGATGTGCATAATGGCTCGTAGCTTAAGCGGCACCCTTATATCTGTTCACTTGATACATTTGTAATGGATCGCATGGACTTTTTTTTTCTCCTCTAAAAGAATACGAGTTTGATTTGCAGTAACATTTGAATGTGCTTCTTCAGGGTGAAGTTAATACTATAAAGTGGGACCCCACAAGCTCTCTTCTGGCCTCATGCTCTGATGATTCTACGCCAAAGGTCAAATAGCATTCTTGGCATGGACTTTTTTGACATTTAGTGTGTTAGTTCTTTTTGTAGCTTATTGCCTTTAGTCTTGTTTTGGAAAGATGCTTCAGGCATAAAATATTGATGATTCAGCACTCATTTTATTTTCAATTCTAGTAAATGATAAGTTGTTGTGTTTTGCTGACTATGATGCAGATATGGAGTATGAAACAGGACACCCTTGTGCTTGATTTGAAGGATCATTCCAAAGTATGTCATTTGCTTTGTGGCTTTCTTCCCACTTAAGTTTATGGGCTGGATTTGCTAACGTATACATCAAAATTTTCAGGAGATATACACTGTGAGATGGAGTCCAACTGGGACCGGGACTAACAACCCTAATCTGCAACTGGTGCTAGCAAGGTGATTTATCTGAGATATAATAATTGGATTATTGTCTGGTCTTATTATCTCCATTTCGTACTAGATTGGATGTCAGCTTCTTTTTAGATGACCTCTCAACCCTCCTAGAGAGAGAGAGATTGTATTATATGTTCAAGATTGTGATTTTAAATTTCATCTTTATATTCAAAGAAGCAGTTTTATAAATTTGTAAGCCGTGCTCTAGTTAGCTTACTCTCATTCTTCTTCTCCTGCAGCGCTTCCTTTGACTCAACTATAAAGCTGTGGGCACAGAGAAACAACTGCCGTTACGGGAGAGGTCAGCAGCAGCAGCTCCGATGTTGGCGGCGGTTGTGTACGGCGTTTTCCCCTAGCGGTACAGCCGGAGATTATGAGATGAGAGCAGCAGAGAATGATGACCAGTACGTTTCCTTCGTGTATGGCGCCTGTCGCGATGCTTTCCGCAATCTCTTTGTACTCATCAATTTATCTAAATGATTTTTTTTGTTTACCCATTTAATCACAAATAGTTGCTATTCTACTTTAAACACAGCATTTGGATTCCTTAGAAATTAAAAACGCTTGAGTTATATCTGGGTATGAGGATGTGGTTCCAATTCCATTGGTTCAATTCTGCAGGCTTTTTATTGTCCTACTTATGAAATTCGATTTCATTCTAACTTCCAAGATAAATATTTCATGGGAAAAAACATTGCTTGAAATATTTATTTGAATTTTCAATTTGATCAGAGCCAGGTTTGTTCCAAGCCTGTATTTCCGCTTCATTCTCATGTGTGAACTATGATCTAATTAAATGAATTTTCAAAATTTAATGGTTTTCTCCGGAAATCTTCTGCACAGCTTAACTGGACACAGGTTATACTGAATCACTTTCTTTTGACGTGGGTAGTTATACTGAAGAACTTGCTTCATATTTTACGGGATGAACTACTTAATGGAGTACTCATGTAATCTGGGACTTTGTGATGCATTTTATTTTTTGACAAATGGCATTTGTCATACATTTTAGGTGTTATTCATATGGTCATTAGCGCGCCTAATATCCAAGATTTTACCCCTGCTCCTGGTTTATTGTTGCATATCAAAGAGGATGAAGGATGAAATATCCTGCTCTTATTTTTTTTTATAATAATAATTTGGTAATCATAATCTCAACATTTGGCGATATATTTCTTGAGTTGCATGAAGAATATTTTGGAGAGATCAAATTTTCCCTTAGTTGAGCATATTCAATTGTTATCCTGGCACAAAAACTTCTCTTAATATGTGATCTCTGGTAACTCAAAATTGGAAGTTTTATATTGTGCTCATCTTAATTATTTAAATTTCTATTTGAGCTTCAACAAGACAAGGATCCATTCATTATATTTTCATGGCACAACTTACTGAAAAACTCTTACATGAATACCCATTAAAATTGCAATAGATTTTTCAATTGAAAATGCTCCCTTACAATTAAAAAAGATAAAAACTTGTATAAGATCGTCTCACAAAAACTTGTATAAGACCGTCTCGCGATATTTGCTACTTTCAACAGACATTCTGATACATTTCACTAGAAAAACTTCATGTGCTTAACTTTATAAAAACACGCTTTGTTGTTGTTGCAACAAAATTAATAGATTAAATGACCCTTTTTCGAACTTCCATATCATGCATCTGATACTGCCAACTTTACACCACTTAATTGCAACAGATTCACACACCCAACTCATTAAACACAATCCACAACACACATTTCACTAACACTTTTTCTTTAACTTCTTCCCAACACATTCTTCCATAAATTCTTCCCTTCCCTTCCCTTCCCTTCCCTTCCCTTCCCTTCCCTTCATTCAAAATTAAAAGAAAATGGGAATATCATCAGACATTAAAAACACGACAACAAACACTCAAATTTAAACAAGATAAGAGGCATAAATTTCACCCATTAACCCCAAACCAAACTTTACTAGAATTAAACACAAGTTCATAAGTACTTCTACGTGGTACTAAAGCATGCATGCATGCATGCATGCCGCATTAAATCATAAAAAATCATCATCTCTCTCCATGAACGCCGGCAATGGCGGCCGGGCCCAAAAATGTGTGCAGGGATGCGACAGCATAGCAATAGCCCCTCAGAGTGTCGACCTGATCCGGCCTGAACCTGAACATAACCAAGACGGTGGGCAAGCAGCGATGAGTAATCATATTTATTGCCTCGCAGCACGGTGGAGATATATCGGTTGTTCCGTTGGGGAAATAACCACAATCTCGTTTGAAACAGATGGCATGATATGGAAGTTCGAAACAACGTCATTCAGCTTCGTACGTAGACCAGCAAATTGCTGCAGTAGGAGCATGGAAGAGCATTCTGGGCATCCATCCTCTCATGAGACCTCTATATCCATCTTTCTTTACTATTGTTCGAATAACATCCCGTATCGAACCACTAACAAATTTATCGCATCCTCAGACACCCTGCAATAACTCATTTCATTTAGATGGCATTGTGAAGCTCAAAGATGTAAACAAAGAAATTCTTCCTCAGTAAGAACATTCACAAAAAGTCTTTTAAGATGAAAAGGACAAAGGATACTACCCTGAATTTAAAGTTTGTCTTTAAATATTTGCATTTTAGGGAGATACATGCATGATATTGGTTTTTAGCCATTTAATATGCACCTAAGACACATATACCAGATCCCTATGGTTTCAAGATTTAAAATAATTTAATAATATATAAATGTGCAAGAATCGTTCATCATAAAAAATTGGAATGACAACCTCACAGATATGCCTAATCTATTGAATTATAATTAGTTATGAGGTTGGGGAGACGAACCTATTTTAAAAAAAGATGCAACTGAGGATGTGAATCTGGGTTGATAGTAGCCTCAAACAGAGGTAAAAGGATGTTATCAAGGATGTTCTGAAATGAGGTCACAATTCCCATCTCCTTGTACACATTGTAGAGTCTTGGAAGCTATATAACATATTTCACAATAAGAAAATGACCATTCAAACTTCTGACACATGGAATAAATAAATGCACATAAAGTGGTGTAGAAAATCAGAAGAGAAAATGTAATACGATAAATTTCTTCAGTTATACAACATTGTCAATACTAGAAATGATCATATTCTCAGAAGTTCAACACATGGTCAGTACCATGCCAAATTTTACCTATTTAGCTTGACACTAAGAGTAGTATATCTAAGACTGTATTGCAAATCACATAGCCAAAGTGATTGCTTCTCAGGCTGAAGACCCGGTAACTGGGGATTTTCATAATATATAGATTTTACTTCACAAGCTATTAAGACCAGGTAACATGAGAGTCAACTTTAATGATATCTAGGAGCTTCCACACTTGTACCTTTTCATCTTTACTTATAACCAAAAGAATAAGATGTAATAGTTCACAAACTTGGGTTTCAACTCGTAAGGATACTTCGAGATAATGTCAGACTGAATAAGGTCCTTGAGATTTGTGTACAGTGACCCTTCCATGTACATCTTTGCTTACTATTTAGAACATAAATTTCCAAAATTGCATGCCACAAATAATTTGTTGAGGGAAGGGTTGGAAACGTTCCACTTATTAGAAAGTATGTGATATCCAACAGTCATATCACCGCAAGAAACTATTTAAATATATTGATATTTTGTATTCAGCCATTCACTCATCTTTAGTTCTGTATATTGATTTTACTTGCGAATAAATTTTGCAAGTAAAAACAATGACTTTATAATTTTTTTCCGCAAATAAAAACTGTTTGTACCCCTATTCAGAATTATAAAAACAGCCATACAATGACTGTATATTATAAAAAGAGTTTGTACCCCTATTCAAATAAAAACAATATAATTTTTCCGCAAATAAAAACAGTTTCGCAAGTAAAAACAATGACTCAGAATTTTTCTGCTTAGTAAATTTTTCTGCAAGTAAAAACAGATTGTACCCCTATTTACTTTATCCCTAACATCATGATCAGACTAAATGGGACCCTATTCAGTCTGACATTATCTTGAAGTATCAATATTCTTATCTTTCCGCAAGTAAATATCAATATATGCTTCTTACTTGAATCAGCCATACACCATTATCCCTTACAAGTCATTGTTAACTATCCAACTAGCAAGTTGATCCCATTCACTCATCTTTCTGCCATATATTGATATTATGTATTCAACCATCTGCAGAAGAGCAAGACAATAGCCTTAGAAAATAAATTAGAAATTCAAGCAAGCAAATCGGACTTGGCAAAACTTTCAAGCATGTCTCACCCTTCTCCCAACCGCATAAAAACAGGCATGGTTTCATAAGAATCATGTACCCATGTAAAATATATTCAGCAAAAGGTTATGAGGTGCCCACTTGATATTTACTTGCGAAAAGATCTGTAAAGACCTGCTTAGTCAATTCACCCAGTATACAGCCTGTTCGAAACATAACATAATTAAACCATATGCAAATCAGCAGAAAACATATTAGATTGACCAAACATGCTTTAGTGGTTTATACTAGAATAATGGGCACCACAAAATGAAGCGAGATACCGCCATTAGAATAAGAAAATGAAAATTCAGCGAATTCACGACTAAAAATAAATTAATGATGAAGAACAAATCACCGATTAAAAGCAAATTGATCAATAAACTAGAATACAGAGCATTAGGGTTTGAATCAATTAGGGGATCTTTGAAAGCTAGGGCTTACTTTTGCTTGATGATGAAGACCGACGACGAAGGGGGACGACGGACAACGAACACTGACTGCTGCGACTGCCAGGCAAAACTAAAATCCATGAGAGGGCGGTGACGGCGGCACGAAGAGGCGACAACAGCGCGAGGGGGAGGCGACGATGGGAGGGGGAACAGCGGCGAGAGGTCGAGAATAAATTGAATGGGGGCGATGACTCTGAGACGAAAGATGAAGATGAAACTCAAGTTTTTTTCTTAAGGTGGATGAGACTCACGTTTAATACAAAGAAGAACCGATAGAAAAAAGATCAAGAAAAAAAGAAGAGGAGGGTGGAAACAGATTAAAATAATTAGGATGGAAATTTGTTTTGATTTAACTTCAAAATTTGAATGATTTTTAAAAATTCTAATTTGATTATTTTAATTATTATAAAAAAAAAGATTAAAATAATTACTTTTAAAAGAAAAATACTGTAAGGATATTTTTGTAATTTTATAAAAAAAAATTAAAATAAAATATTTTTATTGTGGGCGATGCTAGATCGCAAATGGCGAAATTAAATGATGTGGCAAGTTCTTATTGGTTTACTGACGTCAGAAAGGGCGAAAGCCTTCCTGACCGTAGAAAAACCCAACTAAGAACTCGTATGCTAAAAACTTCGATTACACGTTGTAAAACCTTGCCAAAACTCTCCAAACTCCTTCCCAAGCTCTCCCTATTCAAAAACTAAGTCTAAATATGTGTGGTGTCTAAAAATATGCTTGGAAGGGGTATATATAAGATATGGGCCGAAAATATGCAAGCTTAGGCCGAAAGCGCTCGACCATGCCTCTAGCCGAGCGCCTAGCGCTTGAGCAACTCCAACTTGAGTGGTCTCTTCTTTCAGCGCGCTTCAAGCGCTCGACCTCATCTCGCTAGAGTGCCTAGTGCTCGAGCACTGCTTACTCGAGTGGTCTCGGACAATAGGGCAATGTAGGCGCTTGACCTTGCACCTCTTGAGCGGATACCGCTCGAGCATAGCCAGCTCAAGCGGGTCTTGACACCAGCGTACGGGAGGTGCTCGAGCCCTAGTGCTTGAGCACTTGGTGCTCGAGCTCCCCTACTCGAATGCTTCCTCCTTTTGAGCTAAGTGACACTTTTCTTCGTACGGACTAATACTTTTCGTATTTCTTCAATATCTTCTCATTTGGGAGTCTTTTTTATTCAATTCAAAGTCCTACGAACTCCATTTTTCACCTTTTTTTAATATAAGCATCAAAGAGACAAATTGATAAGTTTATGAAAATGATACTCAAATAACTCTAAATACTCATCAAATACGCTCAAAACATGGACGAATCGGGCTACAAAACATCACAATTTCACATCTGATCATCGATTGATAGAATTACTTAGTTTTTCCCATTCTACTCAAAAGCCGTCTCTCCAAGAGGTACGTAATCGCGTAAACTCCTAGATATTCCGCTTTAGGACTTTTACGTGAATTTAATTTATATGCATGAAATTACATGTTGCTGGTAAATTATTATTTGAATTAATTAGGACTAATTCATACTAGTAATAATTATATTTAAAATCGTATTTAAATTTCATCCCGAATAGATCTGCGCAAAGATTTTCTCAGCAGACTATAAAATGGGAAAATGGAGTGATCTACTTGGTTTGACCCATTTGAAGTTAAATTACATAATGAGCTAGATTTTCAGAGGTTTTGATTTTGGGTTTGAAGTTCATTACTATAATTATTTTATCACTAATGATAGCTATTTTGATACTTCTCTGAAACCCTCATTTAGGTATCGCCTCAAAAGTTTAGGTCACATACGTTCTGCAGATATTTTCGAGGTCACATATTTGGAAGTGTTATTTCATTCCTCAGGAGATGAGATCGATTTTGATTCGAGGACAAATTGTTTCGAAGAGGGAGAGAAAGATGGAGACGAAATCGCGATAACGATATGGGATTATTATATGAAGATTTAGAGAATTAATATTTCCTTTGATATTTTTTTTATTTAGATTATATTAATATTTTTTTATATTTAGTTATTATATTTCTTGTCCTCTAAGTCAGTTTAGTGTTATAAATAAGAGTTATGTAATTCGTTGTTAATCAGTAGTTGAATGAATTAAAATATTGGGATTTATCCTGTTTTCCGTATTTTTATTGTTGTTCTTTCAGTATTCATAGGAATCAATGGATTAACACTTTAATCGCGTTTTCATATTATATGGGTATTCTCACTCAAAATGTTCCAAAATACCCTGAAATTTATAGAAAAATATAAATTCAATGCATTGAGACCATAATAGCTTAAGTCGAATAATTACGAGGAAAATATAAAATTATTGTTATAAAATAATGAATTAATACACAATTTACTCAATAATTACGACTTATCAATAATGATATTTTTGAATCACAAAGGGAGTTTATTTTTTAATTTAATTAGATTATCTTTTATTTATTTTAAGACTGAAAAAATCCATTCAAGGAATTGGACATGTAACCTACTAAAGTTGAACGAATAATACATTTAATTAACATTGTCGAGACCAAGTGGTGAATGAACTATGAATTGGAATACTTTTAATTTATTGAATTTTATTTCGTACTTATTTATTATTTTAGCATTAGTTTATTTCTTTAGTAATTTTAGAAAAATCAATCCAAACTCCCCCCTTTTTTGTTTGTCTCATTAATTATTTCAAAAGACATAATTTTAATTTCTACGCTCCCCGTGGATCAACCCCTTGCTTGCCACTACTACGAATTAGTAGAGTAGACGAGGATAATTTATTGTAATTTGGCGCGCCTCGACAACGCGATCCAATTATTCAAGTCAAATGGGAATGTGTCCTCATAGATACCTTCCTCTGTTGGGCCTGAATCTCGACCTCTTGAACCTCCCCTAGCCCCTCTACCTCGACCACCACGTGAACCACCCCTAGCCCCTCGACCTTGACCATCTTGTGAACCTCCACTAGCCCCTCGACCGCCTTGTAAATTACCACTAGCGCCTCGAACTCGACCCCTTGATCCTCCACGACCTCTAACATTTGCCTCTAAAGATGATGTGAAATGATTCTCTCTAGGCCTTCCTTTTGTTATTGCAAAAGTCGAATAAAAAATTATTGCACCTTCAACATCAACTCCTGAATCTTGTGAATTCCTTACAGTTGCACCAGCATTATGGGTAGTCCGAGAGTTCCAGTTTAGTTCATCTCAATACATATTTGTTTGATAATGTCCATCTTCGCTACATTGTCCATTGCCACATCAGTACACTCTTGAAAATAATTTTCAAGTTGAAACTTTTTGTATTCTTTTGTCATGTGGGGATAACTTCCTGCAAAAAAAGATGTTGGAATGTCATCGATGCACATCTTATTATCCACCTATGCAACAAATATCTTTCATTCACGGTTTGTATATTCTTGTGCAATAATACTTCCACAATATGACAACACAATATCCCTTTGAATTCAAATTTTCTACACTTGCAAGTAATATAATCTCCATTCGGTCTCCATGTAACTGCATAAGTGAATTCTTTGTGGAAGAAATTTTCATTATGCTTCTTTCCAAAATCATTTTTTTTCAATTCCAATTTCTTCCAAACCTTCAAGTGTATCATCTTCAGGTGGTAGAACAACATGGGAATAAAACATGTGTTTCATTTCTTCTTGAACATGGTTAAAAGTTGAATTAGTATATACCTTTAGGAATTACCGCTCCCAACGAAATTCAGTCATGCATTTTCTGGCTTTATTCTTGTATTGAAAATCAGCCACAAACTCCCTTTGGAATTTATTACCAATAGTCATATCATATTGTTCCAAGAACTGTTTGAGAGTACTCCTAAAGTGAACCTCATCAAAATATGCTTGCATCCCCTCACTCTGTTGTGTAGAAATCATTTCAGCCCAAAAAGTATGGTGTAAGTAAACTGGAACCCAATTTTCCCTTTCATTTTACAAATTTTTCAACCACTCATTACTTTTCATACTATATTTTCCCAAAAACTCAGTGGGCGCTTGGTTAGCAATTCTTCAATGGCAATGGGAATGAAAATATATTTCCATTTATGCCCTCATAATAAAAAGGATATGTTAGGGGAAGAAGTGTTCCAATGGTGACTCCATTGCTAGTGTCATGCCCCAATTTTGGAATAGAAGTGGACAAGAAATGGTTGTTGGAGGAGGAATAGGGGAGTGATTGAGGAGGATGATTTGTTGGAGTTATACGTGAAAGTATGCTTTTACTTTGTATAACTCGTGTATCAAACACTTGTTTATGAGAATAATTATTTTATCACATTTGTTTTAGCTATGATTGAATGTTGAATATTTATTGCAAACAGTTCATTATAAGTGGTACTTGTTACATTGTAGTTAATGTGGTGATACCCGATCACGGAAGATCACATTAACGGTTTCCTTGTAACTAAACGTACAAATTCACGACCTAGGTGGAATTGAACAATCCGCTGTGAAAGATCGATGTGTAAGTCTCAGATTGGTCTGTCTTGACTAAGAATTGGACTAGCACATTTAGTATGTGTTGAAGAGGACCTACAGCGAGGATAAATTCTTCTGTTCTGAAATGTGAAGAATTAGACCTCAGTGGTTGTTGATTTCTTAATCTCCGTCACTTAAATAGGACTGTGTGTGCTTAATGGTTACTGCTTTGATTCATGTTGGATGAGAATCATTGTGACTTCGAACCTTGTGCTTTGAGCAGTAATATTAATCATACGACGGTTGCTAAGATTTAATACGGAGAAACGCGTGCGAGTACGGCTCGTGTGATTAGTCCCTGTTGGGATATATTTTAGTTTTGATGATTTTCCAAAACCACATGTAATAGGTTTGAAAGCAGTCAGGATTGTATCTTTAGTTTCAGGTCAGGCTAGGTTGTTTCTCAGTAGAATAGGTTATCAGTGGAGGAAGAACTCAGTGAGGGGGAACTCTACTGAGAGGAACTCAGCTGAAAGGGGAACTCAGCTGAAGGCGGAACTCTACTGAGGGGGAACTCAGTGAGGGGGAACTCACTGATAGAGCCTGAGGAAGTCAAGATGACATCAAGGAGAACGACTGAAGCCATGTCAGAAGACCTGAACCTGAAGAGAAGCCTGAAGGAAGTCCCACTGAGTATAAACCTGACTTTCTAAGCTGGTCAGTGGACTACTCAGTGAAGAGCATGATTGAGAGGATCAGTGCTGTGCCTAGAAGGACCTGAAGGAGTCAGGCTACTGAGGCTGGGAAGCTTGACAAGTAGCCTTATGTCAACTCCCCTGAGTGGACTTCAAGTCTACTGAAGGAAGTCCACTGAGAAGACTTAAAGTCCAATGATGGTTCCTAAGAGGACTTCAAGTCTACTGAAGAAAGGCATCCTGAGAGGATTACAAGTCAGCTGAAGACAAGTCGCCTGAAGTCAGGACTACCCTGATCAAGTACCCTGAACAAAAGAGCCGTTGGACTCAGTCCACGTGGACCAATCAAGTCAAGGCAGCGAATCTGACAAAAGCTGACAAGGCCATACTTTACTGAAAAGGAGGATTTCACTCCAGAGATAGTCTGGATTTGAATGTTACTTTCTCCAACGGTAACATTCAAATCCACACTATAAATACAAACTCAAGCTTCATTTGTAAGTGTGCAAGTGCGAATGCAAGAGCTGGAGGTGTGAGAGTGGTGCAAGTTCAAGGGAGTCATAAGGAGGCACCATCTCCATCAAGAACTCAGGTCAGTGTTCTTGATGGAGATGGTGCCTCCTTATGACTCCCTTGAACTTGCACCACTCTCACACCTCCAGCTCTTGCATTCGCACTTGCACACTTACAAATGAAGCTTGAGTTTGTATTTATAGTGTGGATTTGAATGTTACCGTTGGAGAAAGTAACATTCAAATCCAGACTATCTCTGGAGTGAAATCCTCCTTTTCAGTAAAGTATGGCCTTGTCAGCTTTTGTCAGATTCGCTGCCTTGACTTGATTGGTCCACGTGGACTGAGTCCAACGGCTCTTTTGTTCAGGGTACTTGATCAGGGTAGTCCTGACTTCAGGCGACTTGTCTTCAGCTGGCTTGTAATCCTCTCAGGATGCCTTTCTTCAGTAGACTTGAAGTCCTCTTAGGAACCATCATTGGACTTTAAGTCTTCTCAGTGGACTTCCTTCAGTAGACTTGAAGTCCACTCAGGGGAGTTGACATAAGGCTACTTGTCAAGCTTCCCAGCCTCAGTAGCCTGACTCCTTCAGGTCCTTCTAGGCACAGCACTGATCCTCTCAATCATGCTCTTCACTGAGTAGTCCACTGACCAGCTTAGAAAGTCAGGTTTATACTCAGTGGGACTTCCTTCAGGCTTCTCTTCAGGTTCAGGTCTTCTGACATGGCTTCAGTCGTTCTCCTTGATGTCATCTTGACTTCCTCAGGCTCTATCAGTGAGTTCCCCCTCACTGAGTTCCCCCTCAGTAGAGTTCCGCCTTCAGCTGAGTTCCCCTTTCAGCTGAGTTCCTCTCAGTAGAGTTCCCCCTCACTGAGTTCTTCCTCCACTGATAACCTATTCTACTGAGAAACAACCTAGCCTGACCTGAAACTAAAGATACAATCCTGACTGCTTTCAAACCTATTACATGTGGTTTTGGAAAATCATCAAAACTAAAATATATCCCAACAGTCCCCTTGGTGGGTTCAGAAGTTTTATCGTACCAAATCTTGCAAGTGAAGAATTAGTTTCTTCGGTACAGATAATAATGTTGAGTTGTCTTTACTCCAAGGTGAAATATATTAATTAATTTAGAGCTATTCAGAAGCTTAATTAATTAATGGACTTGATAATCTTAAACGCGGGAAATAATAACCGGGAGCCCATATTATCGTAATATGGATTTAGATGGATAGTGCAATATTAATTTATTAGTGGTAATAATTAATATTAATGGATAGAATAATATTGAGGCTCAATATTGAAATTCAGAAGTCCATTAGGAGGTCCAATCTTAATTCTCCTTAAAGGCCCCTCAAGTAACCCATTAAGTAGCCCAATAATGATAAGGTGATTAAAATAAAAAGAAAATAATATGCTGATTTTTCTTATTAATTTTCGAAAATATGATGACAAGGAAAGAAAAGATTTTGTTGATTTTCTTGGAAAGATATTATGGAAGATATGTATTCTTAGAATACAAGATTATCTCATATATTCAAGAAGATCCAAATCTTGGGATCATTACTTGTAATTTTCGAAAATCATAAGTTTATTAGGTGAGTGAGATTTTTGTGGAATATTTTATTATGGAGAAAAGAATATATGAGATATATTCAAGATTTCTTAGAGACTAAGAAAAGATTTTCTCCAGGCCCATAAAATCTCTACAATTTTCGGCCACTACCTTTATAAATAGTGGGTGATTATTTCATCCCCAAATATATAAATCCATGTGTTGGAAAAATCAAGAGCATATATATTTTTCTTTTTCCTTAGTTATTTAAATTACTTGAAAGCATCTCCCACTGGTGATCAAGTAAGGCGAAAGGGAAATACTTGAGAAGGTTTTTAGGTTGATAAAGCGTGATCGTGATTGTCCCGTTTATTCAAAGGCCAATTCTACAAGAGGTACGTAAGTCACATAAATTCTTGTTTTTCTGTCATAGATTTTATGTGAATTAATTCAACATGCATGATGTTAAATTTGTTGTTGGAATTATTATTTGAATTAATTAGGATTAATTCATGCTAGTAATAATTGAATTTAAATTCGTATTTAAATTTCATCCCGAATAGATTTCGGGCACCCCTATTTTCCCAACAACTGGTATCAGAGCCACGGTTTCGGGCTCTGATCTTTAAATTGGAATTTAAATTATTTAACATTAAATTAAAATTGGATAGTAGAATTGCTAGATCTTTTTTGCAGGTATCCAATTGTCATGGTTTTAATGTTGTTAATTTTTCATGCGTGTGAATTAATTGTTTTTAATTCGATTCGTTCTGAATTCATTTTTCTCGTGAGAAAATCCACGAGTAGATTAGTTGTTTTTATTTTGATTTGATCATTGTAATAGACTAGTCTAGATCTAGTATTTATTTTTTTGAAAATAAATTGTAACCGGATCGAGACGAAGAACGAAGAATTAAAGACGGCGTACCCGGATGATGCATGCATGCGTGGCGCATGCATGGGCGTAAAAATCATGCATGGGGTGAAAAACGAGAACAAACGGTGAAATCCGGTGCACAAGGTGCGCAAGGAGCACGACCCGCGCACGATGGGTGGCGCGGAGCGCGCGCGCTCGGGTCTGCTGCCCGGCGCTCAGCCGCCGTGGGCCGAGAGATGCGCGGGCCCACTCCGTGGGCCGACGCGCGTCGCATCTCGGGCAGTGGAATTTTTTTTTAAAATTAATTTCAGTTTTCATTTTTTTTGTGTGATTTTAAACGTCATCCTGAACCCCAAACGAAGTTGTTTTTGATGAAGTGTTGCTTTTCGAGTGGGAGTGTGTCGAGACGAACGATGAAAAGCAACAAGGACGATATTTCGTATCAAGACGTGAAGAAATTAAACCGTGACAATTGGATTTGAGTGCTCCAATGTGTTTAATTTTGGTTTGATGGATGTTTTATTTTGTGCACTTATTATTATTTGTTAATATGTGTTTGCATGAATTTTATTGTCCAAGAAAAACCTTACTTTCGAAAATTGCTAAGTATGTTTATTTAATCGCAATTTTATTACGGATATTAAAATTGGATTAATTTGGCCTCCATAATTTATTTATTTGTGAAGTTCTTTTGGAATACATTTCCCCATCGGATCGGCCAAAAGGACGGATTTCACATGAATAAATTCCGAAAGGATGATTGTGGATTACTACTAGTGGCGGTATTGACCCTCACCATGAGTGGCTTGCTCAAAGCGAAATAATAATCCTGTATTTAATTATGGTTGTTACTTAGTCATAAGAAATTGATATTAACTTACTCCCCTCGGAGTCCCTGTCAATTTTTATGTGGTCAAAGTGGGAGCCAACTATTAATTTTGAATTAAGGATTTGTAACTTTTAAGTTTGTGATCCGCTTGAATGTGTTTAAATGTATAGACCACCCCTCGTGGCGCATTTAAATTGTTTCGAGATGTTGGCTGATGCATGATTATATTATTTTAAAGTTTTAATATAATTGATGTGATCGAATTATGTGATAATTTCGTATTTTTCTAGATATTGATATGAATGTATATTTTATTCTCAGTTCATCATGTCGCAACCTTTTAATCCACTGTTTAGTATACTTAAAGATAACAAACTTGTTGGTGAGAACTATGTTGATTGGAAACGTAACATGAATATGGTCCTACCTGCGCAAGAACACTATTGGATATTTAGCGTTGACGTACCCAAGAAACCTAATGATAAGTCAAGTAATGGGGAAAGGGCGGTATTCGATGATTGGAAGCATTCCAATGAGCACATGAAGCGCATCATCTTGACATTTATGTCTGAAGATTTGAAATGCATTCATGAAGGCATTGAAGCGGCTGTTGATATCATGAATAGCCTTGAAGAGATGTTTCAACATCAGAACCCCATGGCGAATCTGTTCACCATTCGTGAGAAACTCACGAAGGAAATGGTGAAGGGAACACCTGTAAGGGATCATGTTCTCAAATTTAGGCGTGAGTTTGAAAAACTCGAGTTTCTTGGTGCCGGACAAAGTGAAGAAAGTCAAATCGATTCCATACTCCTAAAGCTATCGAGCAGTTTTGATGGGTTCTTTTGGGAATACGTGTTATCAGAACACAAGTTCACTTTAGATACCCTGTTCAAAGCTCTGATAACGGTATAGTCATACTTAGGGAGTAAGGATGAGGCTTTGGTGATCAAGAGCTTTTTCTTGAAATCTAGGCCAATGGAAGGTAAGATTGAGAAGAAGGAGATTGATCGGAACCAAACCAGTAGACTCACTCTTGGTGGCAAAGAAATAGCATTCAAGCCGTACGGCGTGAAGATATCCGGTAAGAGTAAGTGCTTCAATTGCGGGGAGAAAGGACATTGGAGGTCTACCTGTTCTAAGCCTTAGAAGGCGGTAAAGAAAGGTAAGTCTCATGTTTTAGTCGTTGAAACTTATGTTGCGGCGTATGCTGCCCACGTTTGGGTAGTGGATACCGGGGCAACTGATCATATTTGTTTCACTCTTCAGAGGTTCCAGCTAACCCGGCGACTTAGCAAGAATGAGATCACCATCACTTTGGGCGATGCTACGAGATTGGCAGCCGAAGCAGTGTGAGTCGTGCACCTATCTTTTGAAAATAGAGTTTTAATTTTAAGAGATGTTTTATACGTTCCGAACTTTAGAAAGAATTTAATTTCGGTTTCTAATTTGTTTTTTGATGGATATTCAGTTAATTTTAATAAAGTTGTTACTGTTTCTTTTAAGAATGATATTATTTGTCATGGAACGTTGGTAAATAATCTCTATATGATTAAGTGTGCACACCACTCAAATAATGAATCTAATAACACGTCGATCATTTCGAGTAATAAAAGAAAGCATTCTTCGGAGATGAACGAAACACTTCTATGGCATCTTAGACTAGGTCATATTAATCTAAAGCGGATAGAGAGATTGGTGAAAGACGGATCCTTGGAATCATTCCAAGTCGAGCCGTTTCCAAATTGTGAATCTTGTTTAGAGGGTAAGATGACCAAGAGGGCATTTGGAGCCAAGGGGAATAGAGCCACGGAAGTGTTAGAACTCGTTCATACCGATGTGTGTGGTCCAATGACGATCAAAGCGAGAATGGGGTATGAGTATTTCGTCACCTTCATTGATGATTACTCGAGATATGGGTACATTTACCTTATGAGGCATAAGTCTGAAACTTTTGATAAGTTCAAGGAGTTTAAGGCCGAAGCCGAGAAACATAGGGAAAAGAGTATCAAGTTTCTACGATCAGATCGTGGAGGTGAATACCTCAGTGATGAATTCTTGAACTACTTATCGGACGATGTGATCGTATCCCAGTTAACTGCGCCGGGAACCCCTCAACAGAACGGTGTGACGAAACAAAGAAACCGGACTCTTTTAGAGATGGTCATATCCATGATGAGTTATTCGGATTTACCCAAGTCGTTTTGGGGTAATGCCTTGGAAACGGCGGCTTACATTCTAAACTTGGTGCCATCCAAATCGGTTCCTAAAACCCCAATAGAATTATGGACCGGGAGCAAGCCCAGTCTAAGATATTTGTGGATTTGGGGTTGTCCGGCATACGTGCTAGACAAGAAAGCCGGTAAGTTGGATCCACGTTCAGAATTAAGGTTGTTTATAGGATACCCTGCGGGAACGAAAGGGTGTATGTTCTATAGTCCCAAGGATCAAAAGACCGTGATTAGTACACACTTTAAATTCTTGGAGGAAGACTATATGAACAATCGAAAGCCTAAAAGTGAAATTACCTTAGAAGAATTGAGATGTCAAACCTCGATACCAAGTATACAAGATGATGTACCACACGTCACATCTTCACAACAAGAACCCCGTTGCAGTGGGAGAATTGCTAGGCAACCCGAGAGATTCATGGGGATAGGAGAATCTTCGGATTTGATTCCCGGCGATGAATTAGACCCATGGACATACGACGAGGTAATCCAAGACAAAGACGCGAAGTCGTGGCAAACAGGAATGGAAACCGAGATGGGTTCGATGGATCATAATCAAGTGTGGGAGTTGGTCGAACCACCCAATGGGGTAGAACCCATTGGATGTAAGTGGGTGTACAAGAGGAAAAGAGGATCGGACGGAAGGGTTGAGACCTTCAAAGCAAGGCTTGTGGCCAAAGGGTATACTCAGAAAGAAGGGATCGATTATGAGAAAACCTTTTCGCCTGTAGCTATGCTTAAGTCCATCCGTATTCTCTTGTCGATCGCTGCGCACCTAGATTACGAGATCTGGCAAATGAATGTCAAGACAGCTTTCCTTAACGAAAGTCTTGACGGGATTGATATCTATATGCAACAGCCCAAAGGTTTCATTGAAAAAAAAACCCCAATTAAAAAGAGAGAGATAAAATCATAAAAAAAACTTGTTTTATGCTACCAAGGCGAAACCGTAAATCATTCATTTTGTCTAGAATTTCTAAAACGATACATTAAAATATAAAACTAGAGAGCATGTAAAATTATTACATTAATAACTCTCTGATATAATTATATTGATAAACATTATTACTTGGTAAAACAAAAATCCTTTATTACAATTAGGTACAATATAGCTAATGATAAAAATTGGGTTCAAATTAATATTTTTGTCAGCTCATCGCCCAGTTATCATCAGCCATCACCCAAGTTTAATGAGTGGGTCTCTTGTATACTAATTATACGGTGTAACTAGGCACATAGACAACCAATTTGGACTAGTGATAAACTAATATTATTTGGTTACATTAGTTGACACATTTTAGTAAAAGCTAATGTTACGTTTCATTATACACCTCTAATATTGCTTAATTGAAGATGACAACAAAACATATTTTGTTGTTATTTATATCCCCTATTATACTAATAGGGAGTTTCTTATGCTTATGTGTCATCACAAGGTTTATTTCGCCTATGTGTCATCCTGTGATTCATTTCGCTTATGTGTCGTTCTGAGGTTAACTTCGTGGAAGCCGACATGCCAATTTTATGAATCATATGTGTCGTCTATATGTGTCGTCACAAGGTTCGTTTCGCTTATGTGTCATCTGAGGTTAACTTCGTGGAAGCCATACGTGCCAATTTTATGAATCATATGTGTCATCTACATGTCTTATTATACAATAAGGAATCTAACAAAAAAATTGTACCTACAAGGATTTGAACCCTAAACCTCATAAGTAATATTCATGAAATTTACCAATTAAGCTATGTTAAGAACATGTTTAAAGTTTGAATACTATTATATATAATTTGAGTTTAGAAAAGTATATTATAAATTTTACTATGATTTACATTTTACTTAACTATATTTAGGATATCCTATATATAAATTTTTTTATTGTGTTAGTAATGCAACTAAGTAACTTAATTATATTTAATTCTACATACTATTACTAATTTGATTAAATAAATTTTAAAAATTCTAAATATGTGAAATTTTAATGTTTAATTGTGTTATTTTTATTGTTTCACTATATTTGAGGATTTTTTTTTCGAAAATTTTAATAATTTCCAATAATTTTATGAATATTCACTACATCTTTAGTTGTTTCAATCTGATATTTCGACTTGCACTTTTAGAAGAAGAAAAAAAATAAACGCGGAGAGTGAATTAGTGCTTGAATTGAAAATCTCCCTACATTGAGGAAAACGTCTTAAGAGACAAAGATAAGTATCTGACGCGTAGTTGAGAAAATTATGTCATAATTTAAAAGTGTATAGTAAATAAAAACAAAATATTACTTGAATTTTTATAATAATATTGAAAATCGTAACTAAATTGAGATCAAGTCTGAAAGTCGTGAATTAAAATGTTATCCCATAATTTTATGAATACATATTATTTGAATATATTTATTATATAATATAATTATATTATTTTATGATGAACAAATTTATTTAAATATATATAACATTTATATAATTAATTTTTACAAAAATCCCGCGTGATACGCGGGCACTCATCTAGTATAATAATATTGTTTAGTTAAATTAGTCAGCACATTAACATAAAACTAGGGTCACATTCCACTATACACTTCTAACATTATTCACATGAAGAAGACAACAAATTTCACTTTGTAATTAAACGGTTTGGTTACCACTACCAGAATAAAAAAATATCTATTATGCATTATTTTTAGTACCACATTAAAGGAAATAAGAACTCTCTTGTGAAATATTTTATATGTGAAATATATTTAAAATAGACAAATATTAAAAACATCATGGGTCGGGTCGCTCCAGGTAAAAATTCGCGGATCTTGACCGAGTCGGGTCGAGTTTGGTGAGTTTTTTCCAAAATCTCGCACAAGTCAAGTTTCAGAATTTTCGCTTCCAGTTTGTGTTACAGTATAAGCAAAATGTATGTTACTATATGGGCAAATGTGTGTTACAAGTCATTAAAAAACAGGTTTTTTCTACTTTAAAATAATAATAATGACAAATATATATTTTTACAATATCAAATATGTGTTTTTAATTTATTTCTCATCCCTTTAAATTTAAATTTATTATTTTATATATTAAAATATATTTGCTCCAATAATAACATACATTTGCTCTAACATCAAATACATTTTTTCTCCAACATTAACACACATTTCCAATTTTACACATTTGCTATAACATTAACACACTTTGATTCAATAGTAACACATATTTTCTCTAACAGTAACACACATTTGCTCCAATAATAACACATATTTTTAGTAACATATGTATACTCTAACAGTAACACACATTTGCAGTAACACATATTTACTCTTATAGTAACACACTTTGCTTCAATAGTAACACATATTTCCTCTAAAAGTAACACACATTTACAGTAACACATATTTACTCTTATAGTAACACACTTTGCTTCAATAGTAACACATATTTCCTCTAACAGTAACACACATTTGCGTCAATAGTAACACATATTTTTAGTAACACACATTTACTCTAACTTTAACACCCATTTGCAGTAACACATATTTATTCTAACATTAACATACTTTGCTTCAATATTAACACATATTTCCTCTAACAGTAACACACATTTGCTCCAATAGTAACATATATTTTTAGTAACACACATGTACTCTAACATTAACATACATTTGTAATAATACATATTTACTCTAACATTAACACAATTTTCTTCAATAGTAACACATATTTCCTCTAACAGTAACACACATTTGCTCCAGTAGTAACACATATTTTAAGTAAGACACATTTACTCTAACATTAATGCACATTTGCAGTAACACATATTTACTCTAATAGTAACATACATTTGCTCCAATTGTAACACACAATTGCAGTAACACACATTTTCTTCGATAATAACACACATTTGCTCCAATAGTAAAACATATTTTTAGTAACACACATTTGCTCCAATAGTAATATATATTTTTAGTAACACACATTTTCTCCAATAGTAACACACATTTACTCTAACATTAACACACATATTTACTCTAAAAGTAACACACATCCGCTCCAATAGTAACACCCATTTACTCTAATATTAACATACATTTGCAGTAACACATATTTACTCTAACAATAATGTTGATAGGCGAGCAGAAATATCATCCGGGCGAACAGAATTACACAATGTACCCGCACTTAATGTGAAATTACACTAATAAAACCAGGTTGAGTTGGAAATGATAAGCGAACAGATCTTGCTCGGCGAACAATAATGATCAGGCGGACAGCTTTAAGCCAAGAGACCACGTGGACCTAAATGATGCCCCAGCGAGCTATATCTAGCACATCGGCGAACAGACTTGATTACAATATCGAGATATCAAATTATCAAGAAGGATGACCAATAAAATCAAGCTAAAGACTCCTCAAGGACAAGCCCAACAGAACGAACAACTCTTGAATACGAGCAAGTCCAGTACAAAATGATAGAATTTAGTTTAGATAAGGTCAAACTAGTCAAACTCCATATGTCACACATGTATGCCAGGAAGGTCAAAGGTCTCATACACCTCCTGCTAGACAAACATGTGTAAATACCTTGATTTTCAGCTAATAAAATAAGCACAAATTAATATACACGTCCAAACTTCGATTATACATCCAAAACACCTCGATTATCAAGCATACGAAGTAAATACGAAATCGACTTACGTATTTACTTCCAATCTATCTAATTTTCGTATTCACTTGTTACGTTAGTGATCAATCACACGTAATTATTTGGTGATCTAATTAGTAAACAAAAACAACCACTAATCCTCACGATTAGCTACGATCATCAACAAGTAACATACATTTGTTCCAATTAACACGTATTTTTAATAACCAACACACAAACAAAGAATAAAATCAGTCTTCTGTATTTAAAAATCAATCCCTATTTAATCTTAATTAGCCTGTCTTTTTTTTTTTCACTTCATAACGAAGAATTGAAGCTTTATTAATGGCATTATTTGAATTCCTCCAATCACGACATCTGTTGCAGGAATTTTGAAATTTTTGGAGGTGGGGGCAGGGAGCGTAGCAGGGCATTTGGAATTGATTGGGGGTGGAGGGGGGTTGTGTTGGAATTGTTACGCAGCGGGGGTGGGGTGGAATTGTTACGCAGAGGGCTTTTGGAATTGTGAGCAATGCTTGGAACGTTTGGGGGTGGGTGGATGGTGGAGGTGGAGGGGGAGGGGTGGTGGGGGTGGCGGGCGGCGCTTGGAATTGGGGGCGAGGAATGCAGCAGGCTGTTGGCGGAGGATCTGAGAAGGGAAATCACGTGAATGGCATGAGGATCCATTTTTTAATATGGATTATTCTCGAATATTTCATTTAACAATTTGCCTAAAGGAATTGGAGTATGTATAGAGTGAAATTGGTTTATATATGAATCATTGATGTATTAGTTGTTTTCACTGAAGAGTATTAATTGTTTTTACTGAAGAGTATTACTGGTTTACACTGAAGAGTCTTAGTTTATTTTCACTGAACAACTAAGACTCTCTAGTGTAAATCAGTAATACTCTTCAGTAATTACGATTAATACTCTTCAATGAAAATAACTAATACCCTTCAATAATTTATGTATAAATCAGTTTCACTCTATACTTTGTCAAGGAAATGTATTGAAAACTAGTATATTGTACACTCTATTCCCATCATCACCTAAAACTATACTACTCTATTAAAACGCTATTAGCAAAATGTCATAATACAGCAAAATTAAGACATTTGGAGTAGTTTATTTTTAGCCTTATTTTAATTTTAAACATTAGCTGATACTTTCATTTAAAATTTAGTTGATATGTTTAGCCTTATTTTAATAGGAGGCCTATTCTTTGATCTGATAACGATTCACGTAATCTCTATTTAATCTATAGCTAATTTGAATTTCCAACTCTAGAATTATATTTTAATTTTTGTGGTAGGTGCACAATGACAATTTTATAATTATACATCGCTTATCGCTTATACTAATTAAGCATGAAAATATTAATATAATTGCGTGATTGATTCAGACTAACTTAATTTTATGCTTATTGACCATATTTTTTTTATGCACACACGTCATGTGTATGTATTACTTAATGCTCTACTATTTTAAAACATGAAATAACATACTAGGAAATTGTGGAACTCTAAATATTTCCTCCTTTTTTAAATTTTACCCATAATACTAACTACACATTTTAACTTGGACAGCTATACTTAGATAGCCCTTTTAAAAAACCGCTCTCCAAAATAAACCTTGGAGAGCGGTTATAATAAAAATATTTTTTAAAAATGAAAATGGAATTGGATAGCGGTTTTGAACCGCTCTCCAAAAGTATATACTTGGAGAGCGGTTATGAACCGCACTCTAAGTGTTTTCCCCATATATGGAATATTAAAAATGAATTCATCTAGGTTAGAATTCATTTTCCCCTCTCACACCCACTACTCACCGTCAGCATTCTCCCACCCACTCACCGCCAGCCGCTCTCCATCGTCTCAAGCGCCTCCGCGCCCGCAGGCCAAAGCTCCCTAGCCCACGCCACCCTCAACCCCCCCCCCCCCCTCCCCCCGTGATGCCGCCACTGTCTTGTAAGAATTGACGCCGCCACTCGCTTCTAGGTATTTTTCCTATCGCTATTTGGTGTTTTAGGTTTTTATGAATTAAGAAGTTTGATTTATGAGGAATGGATGGAAGTGGAGAGAATTAAAAGTAATCTAAATCCAGCTTAGAGATTTAGAAAATTTAATTTCAAATTTGTACATGGAGTATTAATTGTATTCGATTTCCTTTTCCATTTATGCATCCTCTGGTTTTTGAAATTTGGGATTAGGGTTCCTAATATTTGAAATTAATAACAACTGTGTCTCTGTACGGTGAAAAGGATGGTACTTCTTCTCTCCAAGAGACCAGAAGTATCCCAATGGTTCACGGTCGAATCCGGCGGCGGGAACCGGTTTCTGGAAGGCCACCGGCACCTAGGACTCTGGGAATAAAAAAGGCGCTGGTGTTTTACGCCGGAAAAGCTCCCGGAGGAGTCAAAACCAATTGGATTATGCACGAATATCGTCTTTCAAACGTCGATCGATCTACTAGAAAGTAAAATAATTTGAGGGTACTTACTTAATCTCTTTACTCTGTTTTGATTCTTGTTGCTTGGTATTCATAAGTATACTTTATAACCTAATCTTAGGTGTTCTTCTCAAAATTATCTGGAAAATAATTTTTACAAGGAAATGAATTAATTGATTATTGGATCCAAATCTGATACCCAATATTGATAAGCATACTCAAGAGTCAATCTTAGAAATATGTGAATCTTTTTCTGTTCCAATTGTTGGAGTATCTATTGTTAGCAGGAATAAATTGATTGTCTTGCAATTATCATTGACTAATTTTTCAATCTTTTGAAATTGCAGCTTGATTTTCCACTTCAAGATAACCCTTTTAGCTCACAAGTGCAGTATAATGATCTCTTCTCTTTGTTAATGCATTCTTCAATTTTAATGCCTGATTTGATTAATTTTTAACTCAGTGTATAAGAGAAGAAAGATTGGGGCTAGTGGTGTGATATGTCTTGATATAATTCACTTTTTATTGGGATTTTCACTCTAATTACATGACAAAACACATGTCTAAGGGATACATCATAGAGAGATGATTTAAGTGGACGCATATCTGCACTACAATTTGATCATATTACCCTTGAAAGGTGGTATAAAGAAATTACATGTCAAAACATGTGTTACTCTAGCCAAATCCACTTCATCTTAACAAATAGATAATTTGGTATCGTATGATATTAAACCATGCATTATTTCATGTCTCTAGCTGAACTAAACAATGTTTTTCTCATTCTTTGCTATTCCTGAACCATCGACTCTAGTTTCTTCCAACTATAATGCAGGTGTTTCTATTTATGTTTCAATAAATGATCTTAATAGTCATTCCAAAAATTGATCACCATGATCTTATAGTCATTCCACCCGCCACCTTTTTCATTGATTTATTGATTAATTATTATTTTATTGAAGGGGGAAGAATATCATTTGTCGAGTTGAAACTTCAGTGCTAAGGCTGCTGTTGATGTGGAAACATCCCCGCCCAGGAGCCCTTTAAACGACATAGATTTCCTAAAGTTGGAACGAAAGAGTAATGCTCCAAGTGTTCCAGTCATTGCTAAAAAAAATCTTCAGGGGTCCCCTTCGCTGATTAACTGCTCGAACAGAGGAGCCTCAACAATACTGCTTCCTAAGGTCCACTCTCTCCCTTTTTGAAGTAATTAATAAAGAATGCATCATGTTATTAAACGTGACTCTTATTTTGACTGCTTCAATGACTATTATTGAATTTCCAGTATGGTTCGAAACCTGGATTGAAATGATTAACATTAGAATGAGGTTCTTGTTGCTAATGTTGTTATTATAGTACCTGTGATAACTTTTTCCCTGTTGACTTTGAAGGTTGGGGAATTATGACATATATTACCTACAAGTCATGCTCATAAGCTATTTGATATAATGCTTCAAAGAAAAGTAGTGCTACACTGATGATTTCCATAATACTGGAATATATTGATTATGTTCAAAGTGATAACTGGGATAACCTCAAATTTTGAACATTCAAAATTATGTAATTGTATGACAAATTTGATCTTAATCATGGTGCTTACAACCTGCTTGATAAAATGCTTGAACTAAATGTGTCCTTATTTATTTAGCTCACTTATGTATGAAGAACATATTGGAGTAGTAACTTGCTATTAATGTTTCTCTTAAATGCTTAAATTTGTTTATTGTGAATAAACCATCAAGGCATATGATGAACTTACGTCTTAAATACCCAACACTTGAAAATTTAATGTGCTCATATAAGTTGGATCCTTGACATATTTAATCCGTTAATTATTAAGGTTGAATGAAATAGCTCGATACCTAATGATTTACTTGTTTTTTCAAGGGAAAATGTATATGACACCCGCAATGGAAGAAACATTAATGCTTGTGAGCAATGCGAATGAAGAGGACTTTGCTCCACAAAAATGATGGGGGATGAGGTCTACATACTCAAAGTGATTCCTACCCCATTAAAAGAATAGAGAAATGAAAATAGATTAGACGGGGTATTTTTACAATCGATTCTTGTATTCTACGCTATTATAACTTTTGGTAGCATGTAACTTATATATTAATTTTTTATGATACATATTTCATGTTTTAGTGTATTAATTTAATTGTAGTGTATTAATTTAATTGGTGTGTATGTTTAATTTATTTGATGTTGGACCTATACAAATTGGTATAGGTTTGTATGAACAGATTTTTTTAAATATAAAAAATTATATAAAAAAATAATATAGGTGAAGAAAAAAAAGCTTGAATTTCGTGTAAAATAAAATAAAATAATAGATAACGGTTTTGAACCGTTGTCTAATGTCAGGCTTGGACAGCGGTTTTGAACCGCTATCTAAGTCTTAGTCTTGGAGTGCGGTTATAAACCGCTGCCTAAGGCTTTATCTTGGACAGCGGTTATAAACTGTTGTCTAAGGTTTTATCTTGGACAGCGGTTTTCCAACCGCTGTCTAAGTGGATATGTTGCTTAGATAGCTATTACTTGGACAGCCCTTTTAACCGCTGTCTAAGAGCAAAATTAACAGCTTTCCAAAGCCTTTTATGTACTAGTACGAAATTTTTTAATAAAATTTTCTAATCATGTAGACAAATTCATTCCTCAAATAATTTACCTGCCAAATCAATTCTTATGTATTAATTAATGCAAGCGCAATTTGCCCAAGATTAAAATTTTTACCCACAAAAAAATTTGTTGCACGTAAGGATTGAAAATGTTTATATAATTAAAAAACTTGTAGTCAATTTTGTAAGTAATTCCCCTTATGAAATTTTTTGTTGAAAATTTTATAGCAATATTGACAATTTTCGCAGGCAGTTTTAATGACATAATAATTAAATGTTTATTGAAATTAAAATAGTTTTATTAAATAGATATCGATCATTTTTGTCCATTGTAAAATAATTAATGACTATAACAATGGAACACACCTGTAATTTAGTATAAATATCAATTTAATGTACGTAAGAGAGTATTAAACAATATATACAATTACAATAAAATCTCATACTATCATATATCTCATTACTAATAACTTTCTACATTCTCAATAATAACTTTCTACATTCTCAATCTGTATCTTTCTCAGTAAGAAAAAGAGCACAAGTCAAAAACATTGAGACAAAACAAAATCATACTACTAAAGAGGAGTATTAGTAACAAATAAATATTATTTCATTTTCTTATTAAAGTACGTATAATTAATTAATTAATTAATTAAAATATTAATTTCCCCCCTTAATTAACAGCTCCCAAAATCCGCAACCGAGAACGGACCCTTCTCCGGCACATTCCCGGCGTGGCGGAGCCCTAGAGTGAGCGACACGTCACCCCCGAGTTTCCGACCGGCCGAGAAAGATAGCCCCGCCGCGTCGGGAGGGGCGGTAATCGAGGCGAATGAGGGGTCGTTTTCGGGCGTTGGAGTATGTGCGGTGGTGGGGGTGGGGGGATGGTCCCCCTCCTCGTATTTGAACTCTTGGAGGTACATTTCCTCCACCATGGGTTTCCACAAACGGACCCTGGCATTAATGAACCAGTTCGAGACCTGGAAAACAACATCAACAAGATTAATGTGATGAATACAAGGTGTATTTAATGATGCCATCTGCCCTCATTCAGACCAATTTATTATTGAGATCGAACCAAGACAAATGTGTAGATAGATCTAGGGATCCTTTTACAACACTGATTTTACGTGTGTGTGTGTATATGTACTGCATGGGATGGGGCCCTATCAAAGAAATACCTGCATTTCGTCTACTATATATTTCAAAGACAGGCAAAAATTTGTATGAGACCGTCTCATGGCATGAGACCACCAAATTAACACCTACCCCTACCAAAGTGTTAATGAGTCAATGCCCTAGTTACACTCATTCCCATTGTCTCATGCTATGAGACGGTCTCATACAAGACTTACTCTAATATATATGAATGAGCAAGTTTTACAATAAGTTTATCATGAAACTGTTTTAAAGTATTTAATATTTGATCAGAAATATGGATAACCTCATCAAGAATATCATTAATTTCAAGGGCGGAACCAGAATTTTTTTTCAGGGTGGACTGGAAGTCTAATATAATACAGTACAAAAACTAAAAGTCGATTTTTTTAATATAAATAGTCGTGTCTAAGTGGTTAAGGTTTTTCTCTCTAATTCAGAGGTCACGAGTTTGATTCTTGCTGGGCTAACCCTAATTTTTTTTACTTATTAAAAAAAAAAATCTGAAAGTTGACTGGGCTACAGCCCTCCACTAAGCTCCGCCCCTGATTAATCTATTCAATTTTTTTTACAATAATTATAATATAATATCACTGACTCAAATTAATGATACTACTGGTGAAATTATTCATATATACTCTAGTCAAATGTTCGATACTCTAATATTGTTTCATGATAAGCTTATAACTAACTATTTTTATATAATACATTGCCTATATCAAAAGACCCCTAAAACTATCAAATTTTGTTTCGAAAGACCCCTAAATTATTTGTAGTTTTACAAAGCCCCTAAACGGGATTTAAACCAAATCCGTCCTATATTTTTTCACCTTTATCAAAATGGTCCTCTATTTATTTGCTTTATCAATTTAGTCCTGTATCTATTCAAGTTTCGCCAAAATGATCCTAATTGGCCTAAAAATGTAAAAAACCTCACCATTTTGGTCCTATATTTATTTTCTTAACCAATTTAGTCCCGTATCAATTCACATTTCTCCAATTAGATCATAATTGAATGCATAAAGCGTAAAATGCAACCTTCTTAAGTCATGCACACTAATTTTTTTCATGGGAAGCCTATGATGTGTTTTTATTTTTTCAATGTGGCAAGCTAGGTGGCCATCTTTGCCAAAAAAAAAAAAAAAAAAAAAACTTGAAATAAAATACAATAAATCAATTAGGACCATTTTTCACAAAATTAGGACTATTATGGCGAAACTTGAAAAAATACAGGACTAAATTGATAAAGCGAATAAATAGAGGACCATTTAGATAAAGGTGAAAAGATAGAGGACGAGTTTGGTTTAAATCCCGCTCCTAAACTATCAACTTTTGCTTCGAAAAACCCTCAAACTATTTTTTCTGTTTTAAAAACTCTTAAAATATATAACTTTTGTTTCATAAGACCCCTGTTTTTTGATAATCTATTACAACCAGTGTTCTAAAAGTCGCTAGTCGGTCGGTCTACTGGAGTCTAGCGACTAGAGCGACTAGACGGAGACTAGTCGGGGACTAGTCGAAACCACCTAAATCTATAAAATAATTATATTTTTTAATAAATGAACATTAAATGCATAAAAAAAACACCACCACCCTTCAATATTAAAATTATAAGTAATATATCATCACCCTAAGGCCTAAGTAATACCATAGAACTCAAAACTCAATAAAATAGCAAATATGCATAATAATATAAATAAAAAGACGCCATCGAATTCCATAGAAAGACTGGGAGAACAACATGGAGGGTTGGGGCCGTACGGTGGTGGAGGTGCACCGACGTTCAGCGTCCGTGGGGGATAACTTTGATAATTAGGTTAAAAAATAAAAAAGTTAATTAAATATTTAATTTATTACTTATTTAGATAAAAAAAATGGATTAAATGGATTATACGACGACTAATCAAATTAGTCGCCGACTAGTCCGATTAGTCGCCGACTAATCCGATTAGTCGCCGACTAATCCGATTAGTCGCCGACTAATCCGATTAGTCGCCGACTAATCCGATTAGTCGCCGACTAATTACAGGACCCTTTTTTTAGACGTTTTAACTAAAGTCGGAACGGTCTAGGGCCGACTAGCGACTAGTCGCCGACTAGTCGGCCGACTAGACCGTTTTTTAGAACACTGATTACAACACATTTTTTCTTGAAATTCGATTTTAACAACATTAAAATTGGATGATTCATCATTTTGTGATGAAATAAATTTAACTAACTCAACAAAATCTGTAAACTTTTGTGACAAGGGGCCTCATGAAATAAAAATTAATAGTTCAAGGGTCTTTTAAAATAAAAAGATAGTTCAAGGGCCTTTTTAAAAAAAAACTGATAGTTTAGGGGTGTCTTTTATGCATTATGTCTATTTCAAAAACTTATTCCACATTCTCCGTCCAAAAACGAATAGTCACATTTTGATTTTTTTACAGACCGATAGTACATTTCAAATTATTTATACATGTTTAATTAAGAAGAGATCGTAATCTCTGGGAAAAAAAAGTGAGACGATGAGAGTACTATTATTATATTTATTTATCATGATATACGGGTGACAAAATTGATCATTTGTTCACCGGTCAACAAAAATTTAGTTATATGTATACATAAATTAAATTTAAATAATCAATTAAAATAATAGTGATCCTCTACTGCATCACCATATTAATGGTGCAAGCATATCCGATATACGTGATAGTCCACTTAATTTAAGTATTTAGAGGAGAATTTATTCTAAAATAATTTTCAATTAACCATCTTATTCCTTTTTCTTTTCTTTTTTTTAAATTAATGTCTATATTAATATGCGTTCAAAATCTTAATTACATTTATTTGATGTATGAATATAAATACCTCGATTTGTAAATATACCATATAATTTTGTATACTGTAACATATTATTATATGACATGATGTCATTAATTACTATATGCATGTCTAACACTATGACAAAATCAATTAAGTGATTAAAAAAAAATTAAAAGGACTACAAGTTCTTATGTGGATAGGATATTTAATTATATTTGGTTGTTTTGGAATACCAAAAATTATTTCTAGCTTTTGAAAAAAGGTACTTTTAGAAACAGTTTTTAATGCTTCAAAGTATCTTTGATATGGCCACAACTATTCGAAGAAGGCCCCAAGTTGCTAAGAAGCTAGAATCAGATGTCCAGACTGTTATCTATATATATATGCTTATGTTATATCAAAGATCGGATTTGAGCTAAGTTGGAAATATTGTTTGAGATAGTGTAGTTTTTACTTAGTGAGTTTGATAGTATTAGGTTTTTATGGGCTAGGAGAGGTGAGAACTTAGTGGTTTATGAGTTGGTCATCTTTGTTTTTCCGTGTATTTCTTTTTTTTTTTTTTTTCAAATTCCAAATTCGATTGTAACTCTTATTTGCGGTTTCTTAATATCAATCGTTTTACCTTTAAATATATATATATATATATATATATATATATATATATATATAGTTATTTCGTTTAGTTTATATGTAGTAGATAATATTTCTTTATGCACCGTCTCTATGTCTAAAAAATACTCCCTCCGTCCAATATTAGTAGGCCTACTTTTTTTGCAGTTATTTTTTGTCATAAGTTGAAGGGTATTATGAGGTATTGTGAGGTTTATTTATCAATAAAGTTATTGTTTATGGAAAATATCACCTCACAATACCTCATAATACCCTCCAACTTATGACAAAAAATAACTGCAAAAAAGTAGGTCTACTAATATTGAACGGATGGAGTAATATTATTATTTCACATTCTCTCAAAGTAAAAAATTACTTTAGTGAGTGAAGATATTTTTCCACCCAAAAAGTCACTCAATAAATAACAATGCGTCTATTCCAAGCTATTTAATCATTAATTTTATAGAAATTAATTAATGCAAAAACTTATATGGAAACTTTTCCATACTACACCTAAATTAAAATGTTTTATTATTAGACAAGTAATATAAATAATTATGGGAAAGAAGTACTCCCTCCACCTATCAATTTTTAACTATCCACTAATTCATTTTCTATTCTTTTTAAATTAAACATCCCTCGCCGTATATAATTGGTTTCCACAATATCTACCACAATATCTTTATTTTCTCAATAAATATAAATCTTCTTTAAATTTTGAGTTCAATAGAAAAATGGTAAAAAGTTTGTGAATGGAGTGAGTAATAATTACTGTGTGTGAGAGAGATGAGGGAGAGGGAAACTATCTTGTCTCAGTCCTCTGAACGTACTTGATTGGCTGCCATTTTTTCTACTTCAGAATTTATGTCTTTGTCGAAAAGGATTCAAAGGTTTAGGAAAAGGGTCTTGTCTTTTCTTCATTTCAAGAAAAAACACAGAACAAAGACGCATAATACAAAGTTGCTGCTCTAAATATTAAAATACGTGTTTTAAATACTGCTCCCTCCTATTCAAAATAGATGTCATTTTAGATTAATGCACACATATTAAGGTAATCATTGAGTTTCTTCAATACCCTTAATTAATAGCTTTGAGATTCTACATAACACTTTGAAACCTATCATTATCAAGTTATTTTTAATGATTTTAAGGGTAAATTTGGAAGAAATATAATTAATTAACCTTGAAAAGTGTAAAGTGACATATAAATTGCAAATGATGTGAATAGCTAAAATGACATGTATTTTAAATTGGAGGGAGTACTTATTTTTTAATTACATGTAAATACTTTAATCTTATAAGTATTTCATTTAATTTATTATTTCCATATCATCATAATTGTTAACTAGTAGACCAAGGCAGCGGGCCGCTGCCTCGAATTTATATGTAATAGGAATAATATAATGTTTGTGTTTGAATGGTGTTATTTTAAATGAATGGATTTAACCGTTCATGGATTTCAACTAACATGTTTTTATTAAGTATTTAAAAAAAATTAATTTAAACTAAATTTAAAACTAAATATTTGAAATTCATCAATTTAATTAAATATTTTATTCAAACAAGTGGAGCGAATTTAGATTGTGGATTTAATTTCTTACACCCAAATTTATGAGTTATTCTTACTATTTAATTTGAGTTAATATCATGATTCTATTAAAATTATTAAAAATAGTATACATATTTTATTCTTTGTTGGTTCTCTCACTTGATTTTATAGTATATTATTCATGAACTATAGATAAGATATATTCCCCGTCCCATGATTATTATTTGTACACTATCTTTTTTCTCGTGTTTTAGCGAGCAAGTTGTTTATTAATATTTAAAATGATTTATAAAAAGGTTTTTGATAAATCTATCTCTCCTCTATTATATCTTTTCATAAAAATTATTTTATCATTTTAAATATTAATAAAAAAATTGCTTATTAAAACACTACAAAAACAGTAAATATGCAAGTAATATCAGGATGGAGGGAGAAGTATATATTTACCCTAAATTACCACATATATGTATAATGCATGTGGTGAGAGTGTGTATGTATGTATATATACCATAATCAAATAATACATCTACTCAATAAATATCGAGTGATTTAACAGTTCACTAGATATAGAATCAACTACCAAGTATAACACATATTTAAACTCATGGGAATTTTTTTTCCAAAATATTACTATATGAAATATCACTTTTAATAATTTTGACAAAAACAATACATAAAATAAAAAAAAACAATTTAAACAGTGATACATTGTATTCTACGAATAGTGATATTTTGTATATTAAACGGTACTCATATTTAAAAAAAAGTCAGGTGAATTCAATTCCACTGGAAATCTACTCCAAGTAATCCTATGTGCATTTCTTTGTATATTCAATTAATTTTTATATATGGAGTGACAAACTCTTTAGAAAAAATTGTTTTATTTATTTTTTTGACCAATGTGTAAGAATGTTTTAAAATAAAATAGGTATTGTATTTTATTTCATATTTGAAATGTGAAAATTACTGTGGAATGTCTAAAAAAAGAAGTGTAAAAATTATTAGGGGACCGAAATATTAATGGTTGAATTTGGGATCCAAACACACACACATGTGTGTGTATATATATAAATAAAATAAAAAGATTCTTCCCGAAACCCAGATAATCATAATATTGACAGAGAAACCAAACGCAAAGAAGAAGAGAAATGTAAGTGATGTTTTACCTGGTTTCGTGATAAACCAGTCTGTCGGGCCAACAGATGCTTATCTGCGTCGCTCGGATACCTGAAAAGGATACCACCACACCACATTAGATTCATCACTCTCTTTTACCTAAATTAACCACATAGTTATTTATTAAACGTCACGCCCCTACATTAATTATTAAAGCTTTTTCATGAATTTGTGTCCACACATTAATAATTTAAAATTTATTGTTTCCTCCTTCCACTAAAAGTATGCAACGTCTATTTTTCAACATCAAACTGTCATTTAATTATTTCGCATGTCATTGACTTTACATCCACAAACAATCACTTAATTTATTAATAAATCATACAATACCCAAAATACACTTACTTTATCTACGTTTTCTTGTCAAAAGCAAATATACATATTTTTAGTGGACCGAAAAAGTACATAATTTATATCTAATCTATAAATTATCCATATATTGCCAATAAATCGTGAGGCAGCATATTAAAGAAAGCTTTCATGAATTTGTGGGGATTTTTTTTTATGGCCTGTGATTTAGGGAAATTGTGTTTTAAAGACAATAAGTTCATGGGCATATGAATGTATGACATTATGTTTTAAAATTTTGTTAATATAAGACAACTAAGTCTAAAAATTAATCCAAATTAAGCTCATTAATCATGCGTGACTTGCACGATTATCCTACATGAAATAATTGAGTCCGAAAAAATTCAAATTTGACCCTATCGTGTGTGAGTGGCACATAGAATTGTTCTATGAGTTCAAATTAGTCCAAATTGGACTTAATCGTTCGTGAGTCAGCACGATTGTTCTACATTTACATATTCAAAAGGCTTAAAATGTAGAGCACTAATTTTTTAAAATTTGTGAACGTAGAACAATCATGAACTCACGTGATATTTCATATTGATTTTGACTTATTTGGCCTCATTTGCCCAGCATTTATAGGTATTAGGACATAATAATCTATGTTCCTAAAATTAAATACAACCTCAAGTTACACTAATTTAAAAAAAAAAGATTATTCTCTGAATATGTGTCCACGCATTAATTATTAATAGATTACACAATTCATATCTATGTTACTTTGCTGCATAAGCGTCAGAATATCATTCAACAGAGTTGCAGCAATGTCGCAGTAAAAGCATACTGCTGCACCTTCTGCCCTCTCTCTCTCTTGCCATTTTCATCGTACTTTTTCTCTCCCCAAAACGCACAAAATTTTACTAGTACTACTTTTACTGCGTTCCTTTTGTATGTTGCGTAGTAAAACTATCATCTCATGATATCATACTTTCAGAGGGATGAGGTAATACAATAGTGTTTTTACCAGGCAAATTTTCAGAAAAAAGAGGAATATTATATAAAGAAGATTCAACTTTATTCAGTTACGTATAAAGGATGATCCACCAAAAGTTTAAGCAATCATAAAATTCCGGGAAAATAATCATTAATGTTATTAATTAGCTCCTGATCCAACGGTAAAGATTTCATTCACTAGCATCTCGTGGTCTTGTAGGTGCATTATCTTGTTCCTATGCTATTAATTGAATAGGCCATGAAAAATTCATGTTACACCCACTCTGTCCCACATATAAAAAGAGAGTTAGAGTGGGGGTTGATTAATGAAAATCATTACTCTCAAGATCAAAAAGAATGCATTGCATGTTAATAGTGCATATTGAATATAATCAAATATATAAATTATATGACAAGATGTTGTACGCATAGTACATATCCTGCAACTCAAATGCACATCTAAATATTTTAAATTGTTTTCATTATTCAATTACTAGATGAGTACCACACATTTTATACGGGTTGTTCGTAAAATTAATTTAAAAATTTATATTTTATTAACACGTCACATTATTCAATATTATAGCATTATATAATACAATCTATTTAAAAAATATGATTCAGTCGAAATGAAATTAAAAAAAACACCATAGATAACCTTAAAATTTTCCTTGAAAATCTTCACCCGTCAATTTGTAATACATAGAAAATAAACATAATATTGTCAAGATAGAAGAAGAGAGAAAGAAAGTAGAGTTTATATGAAAAAAAATCTTTAAAAATAAAGTAATCGTCAAATATTAGCAATTAAACATTTATGTGTGGACAAATAATCGAGGAACAAGACTGAAATATTGTGAAAAGAAAAAGACAAAGAAGGAATAAGAAAAAATATAGAGTTTAGAATAATAAAATTGCAAATAATTGAGAGTCTTTCAGAAGAAAGAAAGATATATATATATATATATATATTTATTTATATAATAAATATATATATAATTAACTCAAGTTCTATATAATAAATATTTAAATTTCATAATGATTCATAGTTAGCTTAATTGGTAAACATAATACAAAATACTCATTAGGTCATTGGTTCAAACCCAACTAAAATCAAATATTTTTATTAGACTTCTTTTTATGAAAGGTCACAATGTCACATGAATGACACATAAGATAAAGTGATGCGCAATCATGCCACGTAAGACTTGACACATAAGCGAAATGCACCAGAAATCGACACATAATCAAAACGCACACAAAATCGACACATCAGCAAAAGAGACTCCCTATTAGTATAATAGGGGATAGTTGTCAAACTGATATTGTTCAATGAAAACAACTGATACTCTTTAAAATGAACTTGATTTTGCATAGTGCACTTGATGCATAAAAAACTTACTCCATAAATAAATATAACTACATCCGTCCACAAAATATTGTCCTGTTTCTTTGTACGTGGTTTAATGTGATATGTTGGATGGTATATATACGGGGTATTCTGAGATCAGTTTTTAAATAAAAGGTTAGTTTACGAAAAATATGCAAAATATATTTTTCATATAGGATCGTTTTTAAATAAATTAAATCTCATAATAACCCATATATCGCATTAAACCATGTGTAAAAATAAAAACTATTTTTTATGGACGGGGAGTACATAATGGATTATAAATATTTGGAACAGCCGAAGAGGAAAAGAGGCCTAGTTTCATATATGGGTCAGAGAGAGTACGTAGCTAATGAATTAAGTGTATTTAATTAGTTCCATATGTCGTTCGAGTGACATAAAATCTACTAATTCTAGGGTATCAAGTAATTAAGAGTTTAAAATTGAAGTGGCGGGCATGAGTTAATTACGCGGATCCTTTTTCTTTTTTTTCTAACTAACTTTAATTAATATTTTTTGTTCAAGAAGATAATTTTATATAAAATCTTAGGAAGTAATTAAAATTGAAAGACTTACGGGTGGAGAAAATGCTCGAAAAGCCAAGCCCTCAAAATGTTGACGGAGCGTTCGGGAAGTCCACGCTGAGGTCTCCAGGCTTCTTGTTCCATCATTCCCATTTGATGGAAGGCCCTTTGCTGCCTAAGGCTTTGCTCCAAAGCCTTAAGCCTGGGGGTTTCGCCTTTGGTGAGCCCCGATGTGGTTCCCTCTTTTTCCCCCAACTGCTCGCAGCTCTGCTTCAGCTGCGCTGCCACCGCGTCCTTCAGGCACCGGAAATGCCGCGACATCGCCTTCTGTGCCAGCCACGTGTACGGTGCGGCGGCGCCAAACCCAATTATCACGTCGAATGAATTCACAACCATCTGCATTTGCTCGCAGTAATGATTGTACCTACGATCTACCTGCACGTACAATCATAAATTACAAAATATTTAATAATATACATTCCAGGAAATTCAAATATTTGATATTGGAATAATTATCTTGATAGCAACATATATATTTTTTAAACTGCTATTGATGGTTGGCTAACACATCACCATCAGATTGAAACGTTTTTCCTTGTAAATATACTCCCACCAAATGAAAATCATTTGCCCTAACTATACTCTCTTGAAAAATATTTAATTAATTGAATTTTGTAAATTTAAACCGTTTTTTATTTTACATTTCAAGATTGGTAACGTAATTTTAAATGCTTCGAAAATATTTTATTGGACTAGTTAGTATTAGTTTATATATATACCCTAGAGAGAGAAGTTGATGAGAGAGAGAGGGGAAGAAGGTGACTACTTACCTCATCAAGCATTGCTATTAGTTTAACCTTTCTTCTCTGATGCTCGAGTCTATCGGAAGCTGATATCGGAGGGAGATCCGCGGCGGCGGCGCCACCTCTAGCGGCGGCGGTTTTGTTTTTCACAAAGTGACCCCTACCAACGCTACAAAACTCTTCCAACAACTCTTGTGCAGCCTTTAAGTATTTAGAATTCCTCAATACACCATAAGACGGTCCCACACCCTGCCGGCCCTGGCTCACCACGCTGCCGCTGCCAAAAAACATCATCCCCCCTTCGCCCATCCGCAATTCGTCGGCCTTGGCCGACGAAAGCGACAGCGAAAGCCCTCGTCCTTCCACGACCCCCGGGATCTCGTTAGGGTTCCCGCCCCACGCGAATTGGCCGAAAGCCCCTCCGGGGGCGGCCTGGAAGGACGAGGAATGCCCTGGAAGTAGCATATGGAGAGTGGAGGACGGAGGAGACGGCGACTTCTGCTGGAAAAGCTGCATGGCTGCGGCACCGTGTTGATAGGAGACGGCGCCGTCAACCGCCGTTTGATTCCGGCGGTGTAGGAACCAATCCGCGGCGGAGGGAGGGTTCCGGTACCCGTGATTCTCGTATTGGGCCGGTCCAGTGGTGGTGAAATTGAACATTTCGGATAATACTCCGGCGGTTTCGTATACCGGAAGGCCGCCGGTTTCTTCTCCCTCCTCCTCCATGCCGACTAACGGCGGAGGAGGGCCGAAATCTTGAACCCTAAGTTTATCCCTTCGGATCTGCTGTTGTTGTTCGTACTGTGATTTCTCGAATCCATTCGAGAAATTACTAAAAAGGTGATAATCTTGGGACATAGAAAAATTTGGTGAATTTTGCTTGTCCAAGAATGGAGTGCTATTCTCATCTCATCATTTGCATCTCTCTCATATATCAAACCCTTAAAATAAAAAATAAAAATTTAGGGTTGTTCATACATCAAAGAAATTATTGTAAGTAAGAAAAGGAGAATAAAAAGAGAGGTTAGGAGTAAAAGTGAAAGCATCAAATTTAATTGTATTTGAATAGTTGTATAGAAACTAAAGATTCAGCTTTATCAATTCAAGTAAACATGTACATACCTCTTATAGTTGCAGATTTTGAAAAGGCGCATACCTCTCAAACATCGTTTTCTTCTTCTGTGGTGATATGATAATTCTGTAAACAAAATTACAAAATACAATCCTTCAGTTTTCTGAATCTCTCTCTCTCTTCTTTCGTTCACTCTATCTCTGTCTGCTGTTTATGAGGCTGTCGTTTCTATGCACTCAAACGCCTTAATTTGCCTTGAAAGAGAAAGAGAAAAGTTGCAATACTATATATTTTTTTATTTAAAGATTACTTCTTATGAATGTGACTATATAATGTATCAAGTTAAGAGAAGAAATGAGTGCATTCGAATAATACTATTAAAATGAAATTAAATACTACTCCCTTGTCTCGCGTGTGCTTTCCTTTTTTTTTTTCCAAGAAAATATTTGTTTATTAATATACAGTGGAAGAGCATTTGTTTAAGAAAGTATTTGATTATTAATATATAATATGTTATTTTTTTGTTATTTATGGAATAAAAAATTTATTATGGGATAGTCCAAAAAAATGAAAAATTTACTTTAAAACGGAGAGAATATTATTATAGAACAAATTCAAAATAAAAGTGAAAAACTAAATTTTGGACGAGGAAAGTACTGGAATGAGGAGAAAATATAGGATATGATGCGGACTATAAACGGAAGATGTGGCTCTTTCTCCTGCACCTTTCTTTTTCATCTCTACATTTTTTTAAGTTCTATTTTTTTTTTTTTTTTTTGATAATTAAGTTCTACTTCACCAACTTGATAAAAATTAATAATTATAATAATAGCATACCTGAATCATTACATGGTCAGCATTCTGAAATGACGAGGTTGCCCTTTTATGTTTATGTGATTTGTACCATATTTATTGACGAAACATAGTACAAGAAGAGAACTCCAATTCAAGTTAGATCGAGTAGAGAACGAGGAGAAAAAGTAGTTGATTAGACATTTTTTCTCTCCGAGCGATCAAATATGAAATATTAAATTGGTAGGGTTGATGTTGTAGTTGAGGAGGTTTATGAAAAAAGCAAACAATTTTTCTTTTTCTTTTTTAATTTTTTTTTAACCCTCTCTGTGACCTCATTGTATAGGTATTAATTCTCTAACCACTTGAACTATTCCATTTTATCGGTTTGGATAAATAATTAGTCATACACTAATTATAGAATAAAATAGGGCTAAACGGACTATGCAAAAAATTTAAAAATTACTATAAAAATATATAGAATTGTCTACGAAAATTATAATGACTGCAAAATTTTCAACAAATTTTTTTGTAGTAATGATTGCTTACAAAATTTTCTAATTATATAAACATTTTAATATATTCCTTATAACATTCAAGGAATTTGTTTCGTAGGCAAAATTATTTTTAGGTAATTTTTTATAGACATATTGCTGGTAGGTAATTAATTTCCTAGGAATTTTATGTCTTAGACAAATTACTTGTACCTCTCAAAATATGTCTACTTAATTAGAAAATTTAGTAGGCAAGTCATAGGAAAATACGAAAAAATAATTTCTAGAAAATTTTATAAACAATTTTAATTTTATAGGTAATTATTTATTTATTTTTGCAGTGAATATATATTAACGTTGAACGGAATTAATAATGGAGAATTAGGGCTGAAAATCAAACCAAGCTATTCGATACTCGATTCGAGATCGTTCGATAAAAGCTCGTTTGAGCTCGGTTCGAAATAGAAATCAAACAAGCTTGAACACAAATTTATGTTCGGAACATTATAAAGCTCGGCTCGAACTCGAGCTCGATAACTAAAAAAAGATAAAACATGTGTAAAAATATCAAACTACTCGAGCTCGACTCGTGTTCGGCTCGATTAAATCTCGTTCGAGCTCGACTCGAATAATTATCAAACAAGCTCAAACATGAATATCAAAGCTCGATAATTTTTCAAACAAGCTTGAACACTCGTGCGTTCGGCTCGGCTCGACTCATTTACAGCCCTATGGAGAATACGTAGGAATAGATGAAGCTCAGCTGAAATTTAGAGAAATTATTAAATTAATTTTTAATTTAGAAATTTATATATCTTATTCATGTGTATTATATATTTTAATAATGTGTACTTTATCCATTAATCCACACAGAAACTCCTGACGAAACATACCACTTCCACCCTCAAACCCAGTCCTCTTTACTGTTCTCGATTTTTCAATGAGAGGGTTCGTTGAATATTTTTAAAGGTATTAATTTAATTTTCAATGGCATTATTTAATTAATTACCAAAATGTAACTTTTTTTTTTTTTTTGTATTTATAATTGGTGGTTTGTTGAATATTTTTTAAAATTTCACATATCTTACATATATATTCGGATAATAAAACATAAAATGAGATTTTTTAAAATGGTGCGGATGATTTCATACGTGGTTGGAGACAAAAATACTACCGGTGGTAGCAACACCCCATAAGGGTTGATTTGTGTGTTTAAACAATAATAGTTTCGAATTTAATTAACTTTTGTTTACTTTATAATAATATATAATATTTGTTGAATATTAATTAGTTTTGAGATAAGTTTTGTAATTCATTTGTTTATTAATTAAATTCAACTCATGATCGAAATTATAAATGACATACAAATATATATAATTAATAATTAAATTATAGAATGTCATTTTTATAATTAAAATTAATATATATACATTAGGAATTTCAATAAATTAATATAGTATTTAATTATAAAATCTCAATAAAATTTAAATTCAAATCAATATATATGATAAAATTAATTAGCATGTATAAATAAAGGAAGAAAGAAAAACAAAAATTATGTATAATATATAAATTTCAAATATTAAAGAAAGGAACTCGAATGAGGACAGTCTTTTGCCTTAGCCCTCGTTAAAATGCCACTTTATTATAGGGGTCCAATTTCTAAGCTTCTCAGCTTACATACACATGTATTTTCCTTTCTTATTCCTTTTTTATACGAGGTGTTCATTTTTCGGATACATGATAATTTATTCAAGTGACAAAGAAAAGGAGAGTATGAGATGTGAAAAACGTGGAGTATTGAAGTTTGAACACTTGTGAGACACTACAAAAAAGATGGAGTTTAGCGACGGGAATTTTGCGACGGCAAGAATATCCGTCGCAAATTACTATCATTTGCGACGGATTTTTGTAAGTCGTCGCAAAAAATGAAAATTTGCGACGACTTAGGAAGTCCGTCGCAAATGATATCTAGGGCCCACCGACTTGGTCTTGAACCGGCTACATTTGCGACGGAAAGGTCGTCGCAAATTTCAATTTTGAGTTTGCGACGGTCAATTCCGTCGCAAAACATACCCGTTTAAAGGTGACCGTTCGGGAAGCGACCCGTTTGACTGATTTGCGACGGAATAAGCCGTCGCAATTTTAAACTTTGTAATTGCGACGGACGAAAGCCGTCGCAATGCTTACATTTATATTCGCGACTCTCGGGAAACGGCCCATTGACTGATTTGCGACGGAATGTCCGTCGCAAATTCCAGCCGTTTTACGCGTCTTATCGGGAAACGGTGCGTTGACTGATTTGCGACGGCTTTTCCGTCGCAAATCAGTAAGAAACGGCGTCGTTTTGCGTTTGACGGGCAAAATTTGCGACGGACAGGCGTCCGTCGCAAATTTTTTTCCACTTATTTATACAGGCCCGCCGCGTTGCAGACGGAGAAAGAGAGAAAAGGAGAAGAAGAAGAGGAAAAAGAGAGGAAAAGGAAGGAGAAGTCGGGTGCCGTCGCTGTAGAGCCAATCCGTCCCCACCGAGTTCTCGTTTCGTCATCTTCTACAAATAAACCGTAAGTTTTCTTCATTTTTACCGTTTAAAATTTAATTTTAAAGCATGTTTAGAGAATTGATTTTAGTTGAATTATTTGAATTATATTAGTAATGAATTGATTTTAGTTGATCGAATTTTAATTTAAAGCATGTTTAATTTTTTTTAAGTTTAGAATTGAATTAGTTGAATTGTTTGAATTATATTAAAAATAAATTGATTTTAGTTGAATTCTAATTTAATTAGTTGATCGAATTTTAATTTAAAGTATGTTTAATTTTTGTTAAGTTTAGAATTGAATTAGTTGAATTGTTTGAATTATATTAGAAATGAATTGATTTTAGTTGAATTAGTTGAATTATAATTTAATTAGTTGATCGAATTTTAATTTAATTTTAAAGCATGTTTAGAAATAGTTGAATTTGTTAAGTTTAGAATTGATTTTAGCTGAGTTGTTTGATTTTAGTTGAATTGTTTTAGTAATTTGTTAATTTTTAATTGTTAAGCATGTTTAAATAATATTACAAAATAATTTTAGTTGCTTGATTTAAGTTTAATAATTTTACAAAATAATATTAGTTGATGATTGATTTTAATTTAGTTGAATGAATTTAGTTGAGTAGGTTGTTAATTGATTTTAAATAATATTAGTTGTTTGATTTTAAATAATATTAGTTGTTTGATTTTAGTTTAATATATAATTTATAAAATAATATTATTAGTTGACTGATTTTAATTTAGTTGAATGAATAATTCGTGAAATTTATTATAGATGAGCGGACAAGGCAGTGGCAACGACAGTCAGCAGCCTCCGAGGGATGAGGAGGCGAGTCGAGGAGGACGAGGAGGGAGGAGACGACGGCCCTCACTAAGACCCGTGGTTCCACCTATTTTCAGGCCGAGGTCTCTATCACAGCCTGGTGCGAGCTCTTCACAGCCTGGTGCGAGCTCCTCCTCCTCCTCACAGCAGACTGCTGAGGGCTCATCCTCCTCCCGCCAGCATCCGGTTGTTGAAGGACGGATGCATGTTAAGCCATGTGGTCATATGTAAGGGATAATATTTTATACTCAATTTTTTTATTAATTAAAACCTAATTATTTTACTAACTTTGAAATTTTAATTTTACAGTTGGATTCCAGGTCATGAGGCTGCTAATCAGGTTTCCGACTCCATCCTTCGCGGTGGATTCGAGCCCACCGCTTACAGTTGGAGGTTAGTGTCCGATGCAAGAAAAAAGACATACTTCGAGGAGTTTAAGGTATTATTTTAATTTATTAATTCACCGTTTATTAATATCAAATATATAAACATATATTTACATTTAAATTGTAATTGCAGAAAGAATGTGTCTGGGCACCGGAGCACGATGACCAGATGTGGAGGAATTTCGATAAATATGGAAAGGAAAGGTACAGAGACCTCCTTTACAGAATGAGGGAGAAGTGGTACAAGAAGGGAGAGGCCACCGACTTGGGGCTTGACAGTGAAAGACGGTCGATTTGGGACCAATTCCTCCGCTACTGGGATTCCCCTGAATTCCAAGAGAAGTCGGCGAAAAACAAGGCGAATCGGCGTAGTGACCCTGATGGAGAAGGGATGGCAAGACATCGGGCCGGTTCTCGGTCCATTTATGAGCACGGGTTGAGATTTGTAAGTTTCGTCTTCAATTTTGTCGTTTTTGAATTTATTATTTTTTTCCTAATTTTTATGAGTGTTGTTAATTTTTACTATCTTTTTTTCTAATTAGGCGGCGGAGCAAGGACGCGAGCCCTCTCATTTTGAGAGATTGCAGCTCGCCCACCCATTCGTCGAGGAGACTGGGAAGTCTACCTACGGCCGTACCACCGAGATCCACGTAAGTATTATTTCAATATTAATAGTATTATTTAAATTTTTAATATTAAAAGTATTTTTTTTATATTTTGTGTTCAATTTATTTAATTTTTTGTATAATTAATTTGCAGAGAAAGATGCTCGAGGATCTTGCCTCTCAGCCTCAGCCTGAGGAAACGGCAGAGGGGTCGGGGTCGGGGTCGATGCCCCCCACACAGCCTTCTGTTGACGTTCAAAATGAATTGTACTTCAAGAACGTCAAGGCTAAAAAGGGGCGGTTCGCTGGATTGGGCAGCTTCGGAAAGAACTTTTTCCGACCTCGTGGCTCAGGCTCATCCTCCTCTCAGTCTTCCATCGACTCTCATCCCAGTGAGGTCGAGAGGCAGCTTGCCACGGTGGTGGAGCAGATGAAGAACATGCAGAGGCAGCAGCGAGAGAAGGAAGAGTATGAGAGGCAGCAGCGAGAGGCGCACGACCGGTATACAGCCGAGATGGAGCAGTATCGGGCCGAGGTGCAGGAGTATACAGCCGCCATGCAGGCGTGGTGGCAGATATTCGCCTCTGATTCAATGCTACGAGCGCAAATGCCTGCGCCACCGATGCCGCCGATCCCGCCGACCCAGCCATCGATGCCGCCGATCCCGCCGACCCAGCCATCGATGTCGCCGATTGTTAACCTGGGCGAGGATGAAGAGGAAGACGGATTTAATTCCGATTGTTAAAAAATTTTGATTTTTAATAACTATGAAGTACAATTTTTTTTTAGTTTGAATTGTTACTTTAATTTAATTTTTGAATTGTTACTTTAATTTATAATTTTGTGAATTTATTAGTTTGAATTTGCTTTTATTTAATGGACACAACATTTATAAAAACAAGTGAAAAACGAAAATGAATTAATTTGGTGAATTATGAAAAAAAATTTAAGCAAATGAACGAATTATAAATTTAAGCGGGAGTCGAAATAAATAGTTTTACAGAAATAATAAAAATTAAATGGCCCCAATATTTATAAAAACAAGTTAGAAACGAAAATGAATTAATTTGGTGAATTGTAGAAAAAAAATGAGTCAATTTGGATACATATACAATTAATTGCGTACAAATGAACGAATTATAAATTTAAGCGGGAGTCGAAATAAATAGTTTTACAGAAATAATAAAAATTAAATGGCCCCAATATTTATAAAAACAAGTTAGAAACGAAAATGAATTAATTTGGTGAATTGTAGAAAAAAAAATGAGTCAATTTGGATACATATACAATTAATTGCGTACAAATGAACGAATTATAAATTTAAGCGGGAGTCGAAATAAATAGTTTTACAGAAATAATAAAAATTAAATGGCCCCAATATTTATAAAAACAAGTTAGAAACGAAAATGAATTAATTTGGTGAATTGTAGAAAAAAAAAATGAGTCAATTGGATACATATACAATTAATTGCGTACAAATGAACGAATTATAAATTTAAGCGGGAGTCGAAATAAATAATTTTACAAAATAAAAAAAAAAGAGTTGGGCAAAATATTTTAATAAACAACTTAGATACGAAAAGAAATTAATTTGGTGAATTATAAAAAAAATGACTTAATTTGAATACATATACAATTAATTGCATAAAAATAAACGAAAGTAGCTTGTGCCCTAGTGGCGCGCGCCCCTTCCTCTTGCACAAGAGGTCCCGTGTTCGATTCCCCTTGGACGCAAAAATGGATTAATTAATTGTTCAAGGCCTAATAAGACTAATATAGAAGGTGGGCCGCATATATTAAGCAATGGGCCGAGTGGCCCAGTGGTCCGCGCCCGCCCCGGCCGCCTCGGGTGCCCGGGCTCGAACCACGCGAGCCATTTTTTTTTTGTATAGGCTCGGTAATTTGCGACGGCCATATTCCGTCGCAAGTATTTAATTTTGCGACGGAAAACAGCCCATCGCAAATTATAACACAAAAAAGTATAAAAAATATATAAAAATATTTGCGACGGAATTTAGCCGTCGCAAATGTTGTTGACCCGATCGGGTCTGACCCGAAAAGTTTGCGACGGACTACTGTAGGTCGCAAATTCTTGACCCGGCCGGATCTGACCCGCCGATTTTGCGACGGATTTGTCCGTCGTTAATTTGCGACGGATGGCTGAATCCGTCGCAAAAATTTGCTACGGCTGTTTTAGGTACGGATACGTGTCCGTCGCAGATCCCGTCGCAAAACACTGTTTGCGACGGATTTTCCGTCGCTAATTCCGTCGCAAAACAGTGTTTTTTTTGTAGTGAGAGGAAACATGAATATTTTGGTTTTGGTCAAAAAGGTTTCAGTGGAATGAGTGTAAAAAAAATTTGGTACCATTTGTGAATATAGTCCTTTTCTTCTTTTTACAGTTTTGGTTTAATCCGTTAATTTTTAGGTCTAAAACTAAAAATTGATCATTTTTTTAGGGTCAAAACTGTAATTTATTCATTTTGTGGGGAAAAAAACACTTTATTCTATTCAAATGTAAAAAAGAGTACAATGACTATAAGTGCCCGAAAAATAATCATTTTAAAATAAACATATTCTTCTGTGACTAAAAGTGTCATTAATTCCAAAACTCAACCAACAAAAAGGTCGTCACCTTCTATTCCGAATCAAACTCGAATAATTTAGACAAATAAATAAATTGGAAATTAATAAATAAATTGGAAATTAGAAAATGAAAATATTGACAGAAAAAATCGAAATCGGTGAAATCATGGCACGTGTTTTATATATGAGTTAGTTCTACATGGAGTATTTAACCAGAAACCCACATATAACAAATTTTCAATTTAACAATGCCTAGTTGGTACTTTTTAATTAAACCTATCTCTTTGTCTTCATTTAATTACTTCTATACTAGGAATGACCCCTAAATCAATTAGCGTGTGTTCTCTCGTGCAGCAACAGGTGCCCAATCGCATTTTATGTATATCAAAATTAAAACAATACATGCACTATAAAATTGTTAGAAAATTATAAATTAATTTTACACATTTTTATTAATTTAAACTTTTTATCAGATGAAACTCATTTATGATACTTAGAGTTGCAAGGCCCATCATCAAACTTCTTAAATCCACCAATATTAAATTGTCCCGTTAATAGTAGACAAGGAAATTAAACTCTTAGAATATATTAACACCGTTTTACGGAATGTGAGAAGTAATTTTAATTCAACAATTTTTTAACTAAAGCGTCTAATGACATTAGGGCTGAAAAATCAAACCATGTCATTCGATACTCGATTTGAGATCGTTCGGTAAAGACTCATTTGAGCTCGGTTCGAAATAGATATCAAATAAACTTGAATATAATTTTTTGTTAGGAATATTCCAAAGTTCGGCTCGAACTCGAGTCGATTACTAAAAAAATATAAAATAAGTGTAAAAATATCAAACAGCTCGAGTTCGACTCGTGTTCGACTCGATTAAAGCATGTTCACACTCGACTAGATTAATTATCGAACATGCTCAAACATGAATATCAAAGCTCAATAATATTTCAAGCAAGCTTGAGCGTCAAATGCATTCTACGTGAGTCGACTGATCATTTATAGCTGTACAAATATTTTATGATCTCAACAATTAATATTTTTCGGCAAAAAGTGGTGTGAATCAACAATTAAATCCTACTCTACTTAATGACAAAATAGACACACACTAGCTTTTAAAATTTTGGTTTTGAAATCCACTAAATTTTAAAATCATTTAAATCTCAAATCAAACATCCCCTAAAAATTTCACCCAAATCGCACCACCAACCTCATGCCACCAACACTACCCCAAATAGTATCGGGAACTATATAAATGAATTAATTTCAAAATTTTTTACAAATGTGAACTTTTAAATGAGTTGAAATTCTTTCATGTCATCAGAGTCAATAGACTTATACCAATACGTACGTCATGGGATCGAATCCTAGATTCAAAATGTCAAAAAATGAAAAGTTAAAAAGAATTATTCTCAATTCATGAAAATCGATGGGATTAAAACCAGAATAGAGCTAAACTTACATAATTAAAATCACGGCTTCCCTAAATTATATGGTTGGTATCTGGTGCCTTTTAATTTGATCAAAGGTTGTTGAGTTCTTTGAATAAAAACATAGAGAGTGAAGAGGAAGAATGAGAAGGAAGGTGAAGCATAAATGTGGTGTTTGATTAAAGGGGCGCGCGCGCGCGCGCACACACACATATATATATATATATATATATATATATATATATATATATATATATATATATATATATATATATAACAGCTATATGTTTGATCTGTACGAGGAAGGTGAAGCATATATGTCAATTTCTTTTCACTCTCGGTTTTTTGTTGAATGGAGGATGAAAAGGAAAGGAAGGCATTAATTTTCAAAATTATCCCAAACACTTCAACTTTTTATCATTATTTGGTGTTTTGAGAATTGTTATGTTTTTTTTTTTCTTGATTTTTAAAAAATATGGAGTATATAAAAAAAGTCGTACACCAAATGTAAGAAAAATATCGATAATAAAGAATGCCATAAGTAATTATGAATATAAGAATTTAATGACATAATCTTGAATTAATGAATATATAAAATCCCAGTATTATAAATAAAATAATATGGAAGAATTCCATATCAAGACCCATTTTTTAGGTAATGTCTCAATATAAGTACCCATTTTTAAAGTGTCTCAAACCAAGTCTCAATTTTTACTTTATTCTCAATTTAAGGCTTGTCCTAAATTTTTGTGTCTCAATTAAAGACCCAACAAATAATTATTTCTAAATTAAATTCATTCTATATGAAAAAATTATAAAATTAGAGAAATTCGTCATAAATAAATAAAAACTTCATTATTAAAAAACATTTTAAAATATTTTTATTAATTATCATCGTGTATTAATTAAATTTATTTTTTAAAAAAATTAGAGACATTCGTCATAAATAATTTTTTATCATCGTGTATTAATTAAATTTATTGTTTAAAAAAATGATAACTAGCATTTTGAAATTTAAAAATCAAATTAATATTTTAGCATATACGATGGAAAAAGATTATACGGGAAAAAAAAGCTCATTTTAGTTTAATTTTAAAATGCTAGTTGTCATAAATTTAAAACACTAAATTAATACACGACGATAAAAATTATTTATTATTTTAATAAAAAAATATAATTAATTTTTTTACGAACGTCTCTATTTTTTTTCCATATTGAATGAATTTAATTTAAAAAATAATTGCTTGTTGGGTGTTGAATTGAAACTAAAGAATCTAAAATATGTCTTAAATTTCAAAATGCTAGTTATCATTTTTTTAAACAATAAATTTAATTAATACACGATGGTATAAAAAATTAGAAATATTCATTATATTACTAAAAAAGTTAATGTTTTTTAACAATGAAGTTTTTATTTATTTATGATGAATGTCTCTATTTTTTTAATTTTTTCATATTGAATGAATTTAATCTAGAAATAATTATTTGTTGGGTCTTAAATTGAGACACGAAAATTTAGAACAAGCCTTAAATTGAGAAAAAAGTAAAAATTGAGACTTGATTTGAGACACTTTAAAAATGAGTACTTATATTGAGACATTACCTAAAATTTGGGTCTTAATATGAAATTCTTCCAAATAATATTCATAAATATTGATCTGTTAATTCTGTTAACCAAATCGAAGAATTGTCCTAATTCTAAAACCGAATCGGCCAAATGACAATTATAAAATTATGGGATAAATTTGGGTGAGACTGTCTCATAACATAAGACAATACAAATTAATATTCACCACTATTAAAGTGTTAATAAGTCATGCTCAATTTATACATCATATCATTCATACAAGATCTACTCTAATCCAACTTACAACTACCACGAGTTAGTAGAATAATCAAACTTATTATACGTAGAATCTGTTCGGAAGTTTATTTAGGACGGATAAAATATTTTTTATTACACCACTTATATGAATAACATATATAGTCAGTGTAACTAAAAATTGTAATATTATAAGAGTTCGTTTGGCTAAACTTATTTGAAATATTTTATAAACTCTAACATTTTATAAGTTGTTTTTTTAGAGTTTATAGGATGTAATTAATTTTTAAGTAGCTTATAAGTTGTTAAACTATTTGGCTAATATTACTTATAAGATCTTTAAAAAATTTATAATAAGTATTTTTAAATTTTAATTTAATGTAAAATAATATTATTTTTATTGTTTATGTTGAAGTAGAGGTGGGTGGGGGCGTGGGAGGGGTGGAGTAATTTCAAGGTAAGGTGGGGTGGGGTGGGGTGGGTGGTTAGGAAAAATAAATGGGAAATCTCAACTTATTTTTTTACCCGCCAAAAACATTCTAAAATATAAAATGTGACGACATATATGTCATTTATCTAAACATTATAACAAAAATGTTACACCAATGTAACCGGATATATCATTCGAGGTCATGAGTTGTGATTGAGTTGAATTGTTCTTAACTTTTATTTTATTTTTTAATTCCTTTTTCGAATTCATGATCCAAATTATTCCTTTCCTTTCGGAGATGCTTCACCTTTTATTCTAACTTTTGAGAACACATACAAGCTTTTGTTATTCCGTGACCACTGTCCCACCATATATTACTCTGCATAATTATTTTTCTTCACAATTAATATCCATTGTTTATACATGCAAATATGTGGAACTAATGAAACCTTTATTAGTTTACAACATTGTCAAAAATAAAGATAAATGAATACATATGTTTTCACACGGGTTAGTTGAAAAAAAAAAAAGTTAATACTTTTTCACGGTTTTTCAATTACCATAGTATATTTTTAAATTCACAATTTAATATGCGCGATTTTTAAAATTTATTGCAATTTTATTACATGATTAATTAATTATATTTTGGCAAGTCCTATTGAATTGGCAATATATAAAATTTGCAAAAAGTTAAAAGCTTGAAATTTAATTAAATAAAATAATTAAAACAACACAATTTTGTATTTACAATTTTTTTTTGAAGATTTTTGGGATATTTTCCTCTGATTTATTCTGACGTAGGAACCTTTTCGTCTCAATCATTTTTTTTTTGTGTAGTTTCGACTAATCGTAGCATCAATGTTTTTTTTTTTTTTTAACAAGGAATCGTAGCATCAATGTTGTTGTACATACTCATGCTAATAATTCTCATCTATTTAAGAGTTATAAATTAAAATATCTGCATTTTTTGCAATTAATTAAAATACCTTTCTTGCTATCTAAAAAATATATGATTAATTTAATAGTTAGATATATATCATCAAATATATAATATTGTATATAAAAAATGCAATGAATTATATGGAGTATATATTAAAGGGTATGAGTTGTTTTCATTAAAGAGTACTAGTTTGTTTGTACTAAACATTAGTAAAAATAATTCATATTTTTAGTGAAAACAACTCATACCCTTAATAAAAATAATTTATATTATTTAATAAAGAATGTTCACTGTATACTTTGTATATATATAATATGTTTGATTGTTGATGTGCACAAGTAGTAGCTTCTAATTAATTAATTTTGATGTGGACCCAAACACAGATGGTTTAAGAGGGGGAAAGGTATACACAAGGATGAAAATATCGCGATATATCGCGGATATATCGCAAATTTTGAGATTGGATTATAGATATTGGAGTGCAATGTATTTTTTTACAACGTATCGCGGATATATCACGATATGTCGCAAATTATCGATATCGATATAGGTTCACTTGTAGTATAAAAATGAATGAGAATCAGGAAATATCATAGATATATCGCAAAATATCGCAGATATATCGCAAAATATCGCAGATATATCGCAAAATATCGCAGATATATCGCAAAATATCGCAATTATATTAAAATATCGTGATTTTTTATTTATTTATTATTTTTATGTGTTTATATGTTTATTACTTTTCTAAGTTGGCCTAGCATTAAAGTAAGAAAGTGTAGAGTAAAATTGGTTCATACATGAATCACTTTACAATACATTTTAGTGTAATCAATTAATACTCTTTAGTGTAACCAACTTATATCCTTTAGTTAAATAATTATGTTCTTTGTGTCCTTCAGTGGAAACAACTAATACCCTCCAAAACTAATGTTCTTTAGTAAAAATAAGTAATAGATCATCAACTAATTCTCTTTATTTAGGATTACTTCAATGTGATGAGTTTGTATCAATATTGTTTGGACAAAGATGACATTCTATCCTCTATATTTGAACCTCATAGGTCATCATTTTGGTAATAATTGTATTGTACCATGTAATATTCATCATCTTGTATTGAATTGTGCATTATATCTTGTATTGTATTATGTATTACATTGTCAATTGTTTTACCACTACAAAAAACTCGCATTTTAGCGACCGAATTTAGCGACCGCCTACAATTCGGTCGCTAAATATTGAATTAGCGACCGATTAGCGACCGCCATAGACCATCGGTCTCAAACCAATAACTTTTGCGACCGATTAGGTAAGCGGTCGCTGAATCTACGGATTAGCGACCGCCTTTGGCGGTCGCTAAAATTCAAAGGTAAGTTAACCTATTTACCGCCGGTTTAGCGACCGCATTGACGGTCTCTATATTCAAATTTTGATTAGCGACCGTCTTTAGGCGGTCGCTAATCGGTCAACTAACCCGTTCTTGGAAATGGGCAAGGTCAATTAATGCTGGGGGATTAGCGACCGCCGGGAGCGGTCGCTAAATTTTTTGGGACCATCAATATATATGATTAGGCGGTCGCTAATTTTTTTCCCTTTTTAGTCAGTAGCCATACTCACTTCGGCCTACACTAAAATCGTCGCCGCCGTCCTTCGATCTTTCCGTTCCGGTCTATACCCTCCTTGCTTCTCCGTCTATCCAATAAACGTAAGTAACTTTAACCGTTTATTATATATCTTTGTATATTTGAATAATGCATGAAGTTATATATATATACACACACGTATATATATAAATTTAATTGATTTATATTTGTAGTTGTGAATTTTAATTACATTTGTAGTTGTGAATTTAGGGATATTCATAGTTGTGAATTTAGGGATATTTGTAGTTGTGAATTTAATTGATTTATATTCGTAGTTGTGAATTTAGTGATTTATATTCGTAGTTGTGAATTTAGGGATATTCGTAGTTGTGAAATTTGTTTAGGAATTTCCGTAGTTGTGAATTTTGTTGATTAATTATGTTCGTATTTGTGAATTTCGTTTAGGGATATTCGCAGTTGTGAATTTTGTTGATTAATTATATTCATAGTTGTGAATTTCGTTTAGGGATATTCGTAGTTGTCAATTTTGTTGAGTAATTATATTCGTAGTTGTGAATTTAGGAATATTCATAGTTGTGGATTTAGTTTAGGAATTTCCGTAGTTGTGAATTTTGTTGAGTAATTATATTCGTAGTTGTGAATTTAGTTTAGGAATTTTCGTAGTTGTGTATAAATATAATATGTTATGTTAATCTTTTGAATTTAAATTTATTACAGATGTGCTCTCATGATAACTCCGATCAGAGTGGGTCACAGGGTCGGGGGAAGAGGAGGTCGGGTCTTTGAGACCGGTGCTCCCGGAGGTTCGACGGGCCCCGGAGATGACACCATCCTCCTCCCAGCAGTCCAGTGCTGCTTGCTCTACTACTGTTGCCGGATCTTCGGCTTCACGGCAGCATCCCCTGTTTGATAGTCGTCTCACTGTTGTCCCTAGCGACAACATGTAAGTATTTTTAGATAATTAATTAAATAATTTTAATTGTATTCATTAATATTAATTATTAATATTAACTTGAATTTTTTTTATGTTACATTATGCTTCCAGGCCATGAGACTAGCGGTAAGGTCTCAGAGGCCATTAAGAAGCTCCCGTTCGAGGTTGGTGCCCACTCGTGGTACATGGTGCCTGAGCGAAAGAGGAAGGAGTACTTCGAGAAGTTCAAGATATATTTATTATAATTTTAACTACATTTAATATTTTATATTGAATTTATTTGTTAATATTTTATTTTTAATTTAACTGCAGAAGCTGTGCGTCTGGGACCCAGCCCATGATAGTGTTATGTACCGCTTGTTCTGCGCCAAAGCGCAAGTGCGGTACAAAAACATTATCTACGGGATGAAGAAGAAGTACGTTAGTGGAGAGCAGGTGGAGCTGGGACGAGGGCGAGACGGACGTTCCGTCTGGGACGCTTTGGTTGCTCACTGGAATAGTGAGCAATTCAGAGCCAAGTCTAAGAAGTCCAGGGAGAACCGGCTGAAGGACCCCACCGGGCAGGGCGTCGCCAGACATCGGGCTGGATCCCGGTCAATCTACGAGCACTCCCTCGCCTTTGTAAGTATCTACTAAATTTTAATTACATTTGAATATTAATAAATTTTTAAATGTTTAACATATCATTGAATTTGGTTCGAAACAGGAGAGAGAGCACGGACGATAGCCCTCTCTCTATGAGCAGATGGAGATCTCCCACCCAGTGAACCCGGAGACTGGGACATCTACGTACGCCCGCCCGCACCACCGAGATCCATGTAAGTATTTTTTTAATTTTAATTAATTTTAATTTAATTATTATAATTGTAGTTTAATTATTATAATTTTAATTTCAGAACTAGTTTAAGGATCGTCTCGCCCAGGCCTCGCAGCAGGTGGCCCCCGGAGACGACAGCGGGGAGAACCCCACCCTCCTCGGATTGACGAGGACCGCATCTATTTAGATGTGGTCGGAGTCAAGAAGGGGAAGGTCGTGGGGCAGAGCGGTCACAGTAAGGTCATCCTGCAGACCTACCGCCAGAGTAGTGGATCGTCCTCCTCGATCGACTCCGCTCCCTCTCAGGTAGAGCGTGAGCTGAGAGACGTCCGAAAGCAGATGGAGGCCCTCACGAGCTACAACGTGAGTCTTCGGGAGTGGTTCACCAGCATCACTCAGCAGATGGGTATTAACGTCCAACCCCCACTCTCACCACATTTTGATGTCGGGTTAAGTGGTGCCGGTGGGAGCAGTGCTGGGGGAAGCGAGCACGGAGGTGATGAGGCCAGGGCGATGATGGGGATGTCGATATTGATATCGAGGAGTTCCTCTCTGGGGGGGAATGACGAGAGAGAGATGAATTTTTCTTATTTTATGTTGAATATTTTATTTTACTTGTTGAATACTTTAATTTTGTTGAATATTTTATATTTTTTATTGAATATTATAGATTTGCATATATTTTTTATTGAATAAAAAAGTTAGTAAATATATATAAAAGAATTAGAAAAAAAAAAGGATTGAATTTGATGAATTTAAAAAAAAAACGGGAGTCAATTTGGAATTATATAAAATTAAATGAATAAAAATGAATGAATTAATAATTTAGAATAGTCTAAAATATTAAACTTATAAAATTAATAAAAAAAAGTTAGTAAATATATATATATATATATATATATATATATATATATATATATATATATAAGAATTAGAAACAAAAAGAAATTAATTTGATTAATTAAAAAAATGGGAGTCAATTTGGAATTATATACAATTAAATGAATAAAATGAATGAATTAATAATTTAGAATAGTCTAAAATATTATATTTATAAAATTAATAAAACATTTAGTAAATACATATATATAAACGAATTAGAAACAAAAAGAAATTAATTTGATGAATTTAAAATAAATGGGAGTCAATTTGGAATTATATACAATTAAATGAATAAAACGAATAAATTAATAATTTAGAATAGTCTAAAATATTAAATTTATAAAATTAATAAAAAAAGTTAGTAAATACATATATATAAACGAATTAGAAACAAAAAGGATTGAATTTGATGAATTTTAAAAGAAACGGGAGTCAATTTGAGGTCCTTATACAATTAAATGCAAATAAACAAACAAGAATAGCATGTGTCCTGGTGGTTCACACCTCTTCCGGTCTACCCGGAGGTCGTGGGTTCGATTTACCTTGGGCGCACATTTGCCCATTAATTTCTACAAGTCTTACAAGGGCTTATATACTACATGGGTCGTCTAATATGGGCTAGTGGGTCAGTGGCTTAGTGGTTCGCACCCCGCCCGGACCCTAAGGGGCGCGGGTTCAAACCCAAAAGCCACTTTTTTTTACGCTGGATCGCTGATTAGCGACCGCCACTAGTCGGTCGCTATTAGCGACCGCCACTAGTCAGTCGCTATTAGCGACCACCACAAGTCAGTCGTTAATCAGATATTAAAATAAAAAAGATTAATTTTATTTTGAAAAATAAATTAGCAACCGTCTGACGTCGGTCGCTAAATCATGACCCGGCCGGGTCGATCCCGATTGATTCAACGACCGACTGAAGGCAATCGCTGATATTAGCGACCGATTTTAAAAAGCGGTCGCTAATATTAGCTACGCGCTTTTTAACGACCGATTTTTTTCGGTCAGAAATCGGTCGCTAATCACGTTTTGCGACCGAAAATCGATCGTTAAATCGGTCGCTAAAACCCATTTTTTTTGTAGTGTAAGTTAGACATTGTTTATATAGTTTATTATCTTTATGCTTGCTTTAAATATGTATTTTTTATAGTGATTTTAATGGAACATATGCATAATATCATATTATAATACTCTCTAAAATTTCATGTTAAATTTCAAAAAAATTAATAAAGTTTCCATCTTTTTAAAAAAAAAAATTGTGATATTGATATATTCATCGTTATTTCCGTAAATTTAAGGTTGCGATATTATTTGCGATAACGATATTTTCATCTTTGGGTATACATGCAAGTTTACAATTACTATAATAAGGTTAATTATTAATTAATTGGCTAAAAATTGACCTACAAATTCTCGTTGTAGCTTTATCTGAAATTAAAAGGCCATGCATTAATATTAATATATTATGTCAAATATAATTTTGATGAAAAATGGCTACCTCTCACCTAATGATCATATAAAAAAAAAATTATAGCATGCATGTTGATATTTGAGATGTTTAATTAAGTAATTATTACTTCTTCTTTTTTCCCATCACAAAAACTACATGTGTCATCTAAGGATGAAAAAATTACTATAGCAAATAATATCAAGATTTTAAATTTACAAAAATAAATATCAATATCGTAAAAATTGTTTAGAAAAATGACGAAAATTTTATTAAAATTTTAAAAATTTAACATAAAATTTTAGAAATTATTATATCATGTTATTGTGCATGTGTTCCCTTTAAATCCACAATAAAATGACATATTTAAAGCAAACATATAAATAATAGGTTATGTAAATACGCATAAAACAATTCACAATGTGATACTCTTAGGGCTGTAAATGAGTTGAGTCGAGTCGAACACAGTAGTGTTCAAGCTTGTTTGAAAAGTTATCGAGCTTTAATATTCATGTTTGAGCTTGTTTGATAATTAATCGAGTTGAGCTCGAAAGAGCTTTAATCGAGCCGAATACAAGTCGAGCTCGAGTAGTTTGATATTTTTACACATGTTTTATCTGTTTTTAGCTATCGAGCTCGAATTCGAGCCAAGCTTTAAATTATTCCGAACATAAATTTATGTTCAAGCTTGTTTGATTTTATTTCGAATCGAGCTCAAACGAGCTTTTACCGAACGATCTCGAATCGAGTATTGAATAGTTTGGTTTGATTTTCTGTCCTAGATACTCTCTTTGTTCGACAAAGATAGACTCATTTTCTATTTTTATTACTATATGTAAGATATCATAAAATTTGCATTTCCATTTTTGTCCCTACTTATTGCATCTTGTTACTAGTAATTGTCGTAGTTATATGGGCTAAAACTCAGTAAAAATTTAATGTTCTAACTATAATAACTTTCATTTTTGTCCAAACAACTTGGTACCAGCTCATCATATTAGAGTAATCAAATATATAATTTATGTACATGTCATTTATATGGGTGGTTTGATTAGTATAAAAGAGAATATATTCTTGTGAAAAACTTAACATCACCACAAAATGAAAAAAGAAAAGAAAAAATATATTTATATTTATAAAAATTGGGTAAATTTTGATGGAAAAAAATTGCGACTTTTATAAATCCATGTGATATATCTGCAAACTGATATCAACATCGATATCGAAATTTTGCGATATATTGCGATATTTTTACCATAATCTGTAAAAAATATCTTACACCCCAATATTCATATCCCATTCTCAAAATTTGTATTATATCCACAATATTTTGCAATATTTTCATCCTTACCTACGTTATAATTTGATCAATTGGCACTTCATTTTCAAGATTTACAAGTGTATATGTACCTAAAGATTTAGCATATTTCATTAATTCCACAAGTACGAAACACTTTTTCAACAATTTTTTCATGTTGGTAGAATTTAATTTGTTGTATTAATTTACAAGTACAGTCTAATATTACTAAAAAATGAATAAGCTACCTATGTTTAAAGCTGAATTTTTTTCCAAAATAAAAAAATTGTTGGGTACGGTGTTCATGAAGTTGTCCAAAAAAGAAAAATAGAGTCACGTCCTTCTCATTAATTTGGGCAGATCACTTTTCAGTCTGATGGTTACATTAACTTTTAAAGGGCAACATTCTCATGGTATGGCTCCACATCCTTTTATTTCCTATTCTTAATGTAACCGATATCATACATGTTCTAATTTTAAATAATTAATTATTGCATGCAAACTAACTATATATATTAGTGTGTATATATAGTGTTGCGATGTACTAGCATTGTAAACTTATTATGATTGTGCCTCTGCATTAAAATTTAAAAACAGACTTATTTTTGGAGGGAATCCAAGACGAATGGTATGAATTGGATATCCTATGGTTTGAGTAAAACATAAAGATATGAAGAAAAAAAAAGTGTGAACCCACCTGAGTTTATGAGGATTTTTTATTCGAATATTATTGTGTTGTACATGGCAGAGGCGGATCGAGTTCAGTGACACGGGTATGAAATTTCGGTCATTTTTCGTTTTTATTTATTTAATAAAGATATAATTGTTGTTTTCCTCTTATTTACTTTTCAATCTTTTGTTATGTTTGATTTATATATATAAATCAAACAAAAATGTTACTTATAATATATTGTCTAAAAAAAAATTAGATATAAGAATATTGATTAATAATATTCAATCCATTGGTAGCAAGTGTTAACTTTAATTAAATGACAAAGTATAGAGTGAAACGAATTTATACATAAATCACTGAAGGGTATTAGTTGTTTTTATTGAAGAGTATTAGTTGTATTTACTGAAGAGTTACTAGTTTACACTAAAGAGTCTTAGTTCAGTGAAACTAAGACTCTTTAGTGTAAATCAGTAATACTCTTCAGTAAAAATAACTAATACTCTTCAGTGAAAATAACTAATACCCTTCAATAATTCATATATAAACCAATTTCACTCTATACATACTCCTCATCAAACTCTGTTGTAACTTGTAATTTAATTATATTTGAACTCAATACAATATCTTATTTATTTGTATATTTAATTTATTGTAAATTTACGTTGTTTATGTACAAATTAAAATTTTAAAATTATTAAAAAAATCGTTGTTTTAGACTATACATATGTTTATCGTCAATTGTACCCTCACTATCAAAATTCTTGATTCGCCACTATATATAGGGGTGTGCATTCGGTTAACCAAAATCGAAATCCAACCGAACTATAAAAACCGAAATAATCAAATTAATTTTAGTCTTAACCGAAACCGAACCGAATAAGCATAAAACCAAATGAAACCAAACCGAAATTTTCGGTTCGGTTTCGATTAATTAACCGAAAAACCGATATTTTATTATATATATGTATATTATTTTAATTATTATATTAATTAGGGAAAATGGTATATTATTATATTTATAATGGTATATTATTATATTTATATTATATAATGGTATATTCTTATATTTATATTATATAATGGATAATGTTTATATAACGGTCCGTATATAATGGTATATTATTATATTTATATTATATTTTATTAATGAATATTAATTTTGTTCGGCTTTCGGTTAACCAATAATTTTATTTCAAAAACCGAAACCAAAACCGAAACCGAAAATCAAAATTATGGAATTTGAAAACAAAAAACCGAACCGAATACCAAATAACCGAACCGAAATTTTATTTCGGTTTGGTTCGGTTCGGTTTATACCGAATAGTGCTCACCCCTAACTATACATACTCAATATCACTGTTATATATACAAAGTATTATTATATTGTGATTTTGGAATAAACATTACATAAAATCAATATTTTATAAATAGTGATATTTAAGAATAGACGCACTCTCATATGCACTTGGTACACGGTGCACTCTTTTTATATATCCCTGAAAATTGATTATCAGTGTAATAAAACCACACTTTTTAGTATAATCAAATCATATTTTCATGTAAACCATTTCAATTATTAAGTGAGTGCATCATACATGCATCAAGTGCATAATAGAGTTACTCTTTAAAATATGTAAATCCAACTGAACAGAAAAACTAATTCGTATACCAATAATTCTCGTCTTCACGTTATTTACCTAAACGTGTCGGGTCTAAAAATTAAAATTTGATAATGAACCCCCTTAAGTTTCATCGCTACATGAACAAGGATAAATTTTAAGCATGCATTCAAGTATATGACACACACTTGAATTTTAAGTTCAACTTTGACTTCAATTTTAATTTTTTTTTTTTTAAACACACACTAACACGTCGAATTGTATAAATACTTTTTTTTTTTTTTTGCAATGGGCTATTACTGATTACTTTTTGGGTATTGATAATTATTTCTTGGGATATTACATATTACTTTTTGGGGTATTACTAATTTTTATTTGGAGTATTTTTTTTCAAAATCCAAGTGCATAACATAAATGTATTAATTAATTATATAATTAATTATTTTACTGACAGTCCTGCATACATAAATGTATTAATATTATTATACAATAATTAAGTATTCATTGTGTTTCTAAAGTGTTTATGAACCCCAAAGATAGTGCAAAATATGTGTTATTGTGGTGAACCTGTTCTATTTGTATTGTATTTGTATTTTTTAATAAGAATAATTATTTAATTATAATATATTAATTTGATGATAATATTTTATAATAAAAACAATTAATATCATTTTAAACGGTGACATAAAATCAATTCAAAAGATACTAACACAAAGTTCTAGCTAGTTCCAACGAAAAAGAACTGAAACATGTGTACCTTTCACAAAATTAAACCAAATCATACTAGTGATGGATCTAATTAAGAATAGGGGGTACACTTATTCAATTTTTTAAATATTTTTGTATGAAAAAATAAAAATTATATTTTCAAATTTAATTGATCTATTTCTATAAATAGGCCAAATTTTATTTTATACCTCTAACTTCAAAATTCGGCCACGGAACATGTTAAAAGATAAGGTCAATATGTAATAATTAATAATAATAAAATTAAAGAGGCGCAAAAAATGAAGGGCAAAATAGGGAAAGAATAGATGCGGCATGGACAAGAAGTAAAGAACGGGCCCACTAAGATAAGGACATGAAATAATTGAAAAGCAGGGTCTAGCACAATTGTACATGCAAATGCAAGGTGATATAAATTGATCATCATTTCCAAGTCGAAGTGGTCCTCCACCTGGTTGAGGTGGCGCAGCCGGCAGGGGGTGGCTGCCTCCACATGAGAGCGGTGGTCCTGCCGGAGGGGCCGCCACGCGTCGGACAACGATATGTAACAGCCTGTTTTAATATTGGGAAATTATCTCTCGGGTATACAAATTTTCCTTTTTTTTCTTTTGGGACAATTATCGACTTTGAAATAATTTGAACTGAGGTACAGAAGTAAATTTTTACTGATGAATTTATATTGTGTTAAATTTGAATTTAGATATGTCATTATTCTACTCTGTATCCGAAGATAATTATAAATTTGAACTTCTCTCCCCCAATATCATTTGGTTCAATTTTATAACCTTATTTATTTTAGAGCTTAGAGCTATTAGCAATATAGGAAAATGATGTGTTCTTCTTAGTAATAAAATGGAGTTATATGATATTGATTAGGTTGAGTGCAGCCAAAGTGGTTGGGGGGAATATATGGTTGGAAATTAAATTTTTTTGTCAAGAAGCCTAATATTTATAAGTACAGTCAATTAGTGGCGTACATGTATATAATTCATATTCGTCGAATGGAATACAATTATATAATGTAGTAAAAAAATTAATGTAATTAATTAATGTTCTTGCAAAAATGTTATGAAAGTGGGCAAAGGTGGAGTTCAACACTAATAAATAAATGTTGGTTACTAAAATTTAGATATTAGTATCTCAAAATTTATATATATATCAATCAGTATTTATCATTAATATCTCAGAATACATTAATATGTTCTTAATATATTAAAACCTAAAATATCTCTTTTATATATCATGAAAATCCACTACAAAAAATGCCCAAGAGAAATCAAACCGCCGACCTCCAGGTAACCCGGAGGAGGCGTGGACCACTCGGACACTTGCTATTATGCATTTAATTGTATATAACTTCAAATTGAGTCTCGTTTTTTAAAATTCATCAAATTAATCCTTTTTGTTTCAAATTTATTTATATATATATTGACTAACTTTTTTTTAATTTTGTAAATTTAATATTTTAGACTAATATAAATTATTAATGTATTTGTTTTTTATACATTTAATTGTATATAACTTCAAATTGAATACCATTTTTTTTTTTAATTCATCAAATTAATTCCTTTTTGTTTCTAATATATATATATATATATATATATATATATATATATATATATATATATATATATATATATATATATATATAGATTTACTAACTTTTTTTAATTTTATAAATTTAATATTTTAGACTAATATAAATTATTAATTTATTCATTTTTATGTATTTAATTGTATATAACTTAAAATTGAGTCCCCTTTTGTTTAAATTCATCAAATTAATTTTTTTTTTTGTAGTTCATTTATATAGATATTTTCCCATATAAATATTCATACAATATATGCAAATCTATAATAAAAACATAATTCATAGAAATTATTTATAAAATCATAATAAAAACATAAATTAACTAAATTCACTGAAATATTCAACAAAAAATATAAAATATTTTAAAAAATACAAATTAAATAAATTATTTAAATTTCCTCTCCCCTCTCTCTCTACCCTCCCCCCCCCCCCCCCTCTATCTCCTCTCTCTCGTCATCTTCTTCTGAATGGTCGATCACTATTCCAATGATCCACCAGAGCGTCTCAGATGGAACGCTCGTCTGACGTTCAACCCAACTCCACCCGCTCTCCCCGCTCCCACCGCTTCTTCAACACATACATAATATTTGTGTACCGCCCCTACGCTTTCGCGCAGAACAAGCCGTACATAACACTATCGTGGACAGGGTCCCAGACGCACCGCCTCTACAATTAAATTAAGAATCAAATGTTAACAAATAAATTTAAAATTAAAAAATTAAAAATTAAAATCATAATAAATAAATTGTTTATACCTTGAATTCCTCGAAGCACTCCATCATCTTTCGCTCGGGCACCAGGGTCCACGAGTAGGCACCAAGCTCGAATGGGATCATCTTAATGACCTGTGAGACGCAAAAGACAGTCTCATGACTTGGAAACAGCCTGTGACAACAAAATAAAAATTCAAGTTAATATTTAATAATTATATTAATATAATTAAAAGTATGTAATTCATTATTAAATACTTACTTGGTGTCGACTGGGACAACGGTGAGACGATTATCTTGAGTAGACATGCTCACGGTTCTGGAACCGGCGGTTCCAAAAGTCTAATATGTGGAACCGAAACCGAACCAAACGTTCCAGTTCCGCCGGTTTTTTATTTATTTATTTTTTAGATTTGTAGGATTTTTACTTGTATTTTTTGGTTTTTTTAATCTAAATGTAGATGACAAATTATATAAATGGAAAAATATTTCATTAGTAATTGAACTATTACAAATTAGTAATTCTAATTTAACATAAGTATCTAATATCTATTATTACAAATTAATTGAAATATTACAAATTTACAAATTGAATATTGAACTATTTCAAATTACTAATTACAACTTTACAACTTAAAATCTTGAATTTTACAAGATAAATTTGGGGGGATGGGTTAAAGAAATTGGACTTGAGCTTAATTTTAAGAAATAAACTCAAAATTATAAGTGTTTTTATTTTCTTTAGATATTTTAGGGTTTTTACTTGTTATTTTTTTTTAAATCTAAATGTAGATGACAAATTAAATTAAAAAAGATTTCATTAGTAATTGAACTATTACAAAATAATTGAACTATTAAAATTAGTAATTCTAATTTAAAATAAGTATCTAATAACTATTATTACAAACTAATTGATATATTATAAATTTACATATTGAACCATTCCAAATTACTAATACAAGTTTACAACTTAAAGTCTTAAATTTTACAAGATAAATTTTTGTGTGTGTGTGTGTGGGGGGGGGGGGGGGGGGGGTTTGAGGGTGTTAAAGAAATTGAACTTAAGCTTAATTTTAATAAATAAACTTAGAAATTCTAAGTTTAAAACTCAAATTTAAAAAATAAATTAAAAAATTTAAGTGTGGAATCGCCAGTTCAAACCTGAACTGCCTAGGAACCGGCGGTTCCGGTTTGAACCGTCAGTTTCAATTCCGACTTTACTGGAACCAAAATTGAACCGTGTAATTTACGGTTTCGGTTCGGTTCTGGAACTGAAACTGTGGAACCGCGGTTCCAGTTATTTTTTAGCATGCCTAATCTTGAGGATTCATCTGTAATAATTTTAAAATATAATTTTAAAATAATTTAAATGGTCAAAATTTAAAAAAATTACGATTATTGTGTAGACGGGGATGCAACTAGTATTTTGATCGGAATGAAATCCTCAACGGACGCGGCGGCGGCAGTGAGGAAATTTTTTTTACTTGAACAAAATGGCGTATGGGTTCGAAATAAAAAGGGTTAAAAAAAATTAGGCGGTCGCTATTGACCGATTTATTGGTCCATTTGACCATTATAGGATTAGTTTGCTAATTTACCGGTCATTAATGACCCTCAATCGTTACCAAGAACGGGTCAAAACTTATATGCAATTTGTTTCACTGTATACACTAATAGGCAGTTTAAAATAAATTAATCCTCTATTTTATTTCGAAGTGTAATGTTGATTATATTCAGAGAAAAAAAAAATTGACTTGTGATTAGTGACGGAGCCAGAATTTTCGGTCAGGGTGGCCAATTATGTACTACAAAAATATACGAAAACAAAAAAAAATTACAATAAAATCATGAACGTATACCTATTTTTACAAATTAAAATGATAAATGTAGTTATATTGAAATTTAAAATTATAACATGTTTCTTTGATTTTCATATATGTTTTGAAAGTATTCCATTGTAACTTTGTAATCACACTTTCTAATATATAAAACTTAGGGGGTTCTTTTATAATTAATATTGTCAAATTATTTTAGATAATTAGAAAGTCAAAGATTCATTTTTATCTTTCACTACCTTAATACAATGTACTCCTATCTTTGTAATAAAGTTTTTTTTTTATAAAAATTAATTTATATGATACGTTTCACAAACTAACACAAATTAACATTAATCTATTTTAAAATGCTAATATGTCCCGTCTCAACGTGAGACTAACTCACGTAAGATCTACTTAATTTCATTTAAATAATAAGATTTCGTACATTAATCACCAAAAAGTATTACTAATATTTAAACTTTAAATTTTATAATTTGCCTAAAATTCTCAAATAATATTTCTTTCATGAAAATGTTTATACATGAACCATTGAAGGATATTAGTTATTTTCACTAAAAAGTATTAGTTGTTTTCATTGAAGAATATTAGTTGTTTTCACTGAAGAGTTTTTGTTTTACTGAAAACAAAGGTTCTTAAGTGAAAACAACTAATACTCTTCAATGAAAACAACTAATACTCTTTAGTGAAAATAACTAATACCCTTTAATGATTCATGTACGAACCAATTTCACTCTATACATACTCATATATATTATATTATAAATTTAGATATTTTATATTTGCATCGAGATATATAAATATTCATAATTAAATATCACAAAATATGTCCTTAATATATTAAAAAATTAAAAATATATTTTGCGTGTCATGAAAATAATTTACAAAATTAAGTTTATACACACTAACTGGTAGTATGTAACAAATTCATTTTCAATTTTATTTTGAAGTCTATTCTTGATTAAGTTTAGAGCAAACAACGATCAATTCGTGGTAGCCGTATAAGTTATTGTCATAAATCATAAATTTTTGTTGATTTTTCAAAATAAGGAAGATCAAAATGTTCAAATTGCATTTTTAATTGTAACATCACATGTTCAAGAAATTTTAAATAAAACTTTTATGCCAACTTGTAAAGAAACGACGAGTACATCGAGCCCAATCAGCATCTGAGTAGCCCAAAATATTGTACTCCAAGGAACGAGAGAATGTGAGGCCAGGATGTATGGTTTCTTTAACGTATCGAAGAAGACGTTTGACAACCAATGTAACTCCCCGAACCCAATATATATTAATTATATCGAATTCGAAGTGTTATTGTGATCAAAAGTCCGAACTATAAAATTTTTGAAGGAAAATAACGGGAATGAGAGATGATGAGTTTTTATGCAGCGGAATAAATGAATAGAATAATTTTAATGTGTATCTCTCACACATATATGTGTACATAAAACATAGTATCAACAGTAATATTTTATTTAAGTGGGGAACTCCGTGTCGTCTCTATTACTGTCCTTGCTCCACGAAATCATAATCTGCAAGGGGTTGTAAAAATGGGGCGTGAGAATTGAATTCTCACATATGGGTGATTTGCAACATCATGGGATTGGTAAATCCGAAATATATTAAATTATACTCATTAATAAAGTAATTAATTTATTTAAGTAGTTGACATAATAATATAAACATCATATATCATACAAATAACAAGTTCACATAATAATCAGTTGGGCACAACAGGTTTCACATCATATAATTGAAATATCACAAGTTGGTTCACGTTAAGGGCAAAGCCCAAAGTCATATCACGCATTATCACAAACTGACAAACCATAAACGTATGACAATTCCACTTCCAACAAAGTTACTCTTTTCAACTCCAACAAATCAACAAAGTTATCCTTTTCAACTCCAACCAAAACTTACTTCATCCAATCACACAAGCTCACATCATCCAACCTTATAACATCCCTCAAAATAAGCAAGTATCAATGGCCTTCTTCCCAGTGCGTCAAACGACAGCTGACCGGGGACCAGATCTACTTGCTCAACAACCTTGATTCCGAGGGCGTCCCCGACAGCTGCCCCGGAGGTCGGATTTAAAACTCGATCCCGACTCCGTACACACTGACTCTCCACAAAACTGACTCAATAAACTTTACAAAGAATAATACTTGACTGATAACCGAATTGATTCATGCTCACGTAAGGTGTTTACTCATGCAGTGATGATCAAAAATCACAAAAACAACAAGCTACTGTATAACATATATAGTTATATCACATAATCCAAACAATTATATAGATAGGTGTTACATTTATGTTGGATTAGATATTTTTGATTTAATTTAGTCGAGTTCAGAAAATACCGGCACGACGTTATTATTAGCAGATCAATCAACAGATCATCACCCACCTGTTAACTCCGGGTCCCGTGAATGATGTACAAACAGATGGTCGGAAACCTCGTGCGTGTTCCAACTAGTACCGAATTCTAGTAGGAAGATATTTAATTAAAAGTTGACATTTGAAAACGTTTAGGAAAACTTGAGAGTTTTTGTCACGAGAATCGAGAAAGTTGTGGTCTTATAAACTCAAAAAGGACTTGCTTAAGGGTCACACCCTATTTTGGTAAGTACACTACTTCTAAAAAGGTGAGTGTATTTACTAGTATACTTGTGGTATGACTATTTCGATTACTACAAAAACAATCTTTTGATAAGTACACCCCTTTTTAAGAGGAGGTGTATTAGGGGGATGTATTTACTAAAAGCAGTGGTGTATTAGGGGGGTGTATTTACTGAAAGCAGTGGTGTAACAGGACGGTGTATTTACTGATTTCTGTGGTGTAAAGGGGGGTGTATTTACTGAATTTAGGGATGTCCTTAATAAAGGTCCTTTAAGGAAGAAAATATAAGAATTAATCTTGGAATTACTTAGAAAAATATTAATAAAAATTAAAGAAAAGGTTTTTCTTTCTTAAGAATTCTATTTCTCATTTTAAAAGAAATCTTGAAAATAATTAATCATATTTTATAAATAAAAACCCTTTATTAAAACTTATTAAAAAACTTAGACTTTCTAAGAAGTTTATGAAAAGTACTTTTCTTTTCTAATATTAATGACACTTCTAAAATTGATTTGTAATACTTCTTAAACAAAGGATTATATTAATTTTTCCCAAAATACTATTTTCATTTGTTTACTTAGTTGGATATATAAACTCTTTATCTCTTTCAACCTTTTACCAAAAACAACTAACAACAATCTTAATAACAAAAGATACTACTTTTAAAATCTAACGGTACTAGTCTATTTCTCAAGAAATCAAGTATAAGATTTAAAGAAAATAAAGTTTCCCTTTGCTCCTAATTCGAACAGTAGCAGGGAATCGAACCAAACCGAACGTTTTAGTCTCCTCAATGATATCATCCAACTAAACTAATAATACTAAACAACTAAACAACCAATACTAAACAGCTAAACCAAGAATATTAATTCAGTCATTTCCAATGACACAAAACAACTAATTCGACAATAATAAACGACAAAACCAGCAATACTAAACAACACCAACCTAACAATACTAACCAACAACTTCAATAACACTAAACAATAAACTCAGTAGTACCAACAACATTAAAACTCCATCTATCTCACAGTCTCTAAACAAAGCATAATTCCAATTTTTCCAAAACTTAACAGTGCCTATTTCCCATCCTAACTAATACAAGAAATAGAGAGGAGGTTAGAAATTCTTACGAGTCCCAAACCGAGCAGCCTAACGGCGTAGTTCGGTGACTCGTCGAATAAATTGGACGGCGTAACGACGTAGTTTCTATTCTCCCAAAATCAAACAGGAGGCGGTTCGTCTTTATCGGGACAACGGCGGCAGCGTTAGACGGAGGCGGCAACTTGGCGTCGATCGGGGCTGGAACCGAGAGGCGGACGACGACGATGTCTCCGATTTAAACAAGAAAAGGAACGAAACTCAAATTAATCAAAAGGGCTTTTAAATTGAGGGAAAAAATCAGGGAAACGAAACCAAAGGGACTCACCCAAAGGAGGAGTGAGGCGGCGGCGCTCGTCGGAGTGAGGCGACGGCGCTGGGACGACGGCGGAGCGGCGGCGCTCTGCTTGGAGGCGGTGGTCGTGTCTGGGCGATTTTTTCGATGGGGAGGCGGCGGAGGCAGCGTTGGGCTGCAGGAAGCATCGCGATTCGATCGGAAAAAGAAGAGAGGCGGCGCTCGTCTGAGAGAGGCAACGACGGCCGTGTTCTGGGCGAAGAGGACGGCGGTTCCGTGGAGGGAGGAGGCGGCGCGACGCGGTGCTGGGCGGTGGCCGGCTTCGTGGGAGAGGCGGCGTCGCGGCTAGGCGGAGGCGCTGAGGCCACGGCGGCGCTGGCCTGGGCATGGCGGCTGAAGCGGCGGTGCTGGCGTGGTATCGCCCGAAGGGAGGAAGTGGCCGGCGTTTGGCTTCGGCTGGAAAGAAGAGGGAGAGAGTGCTGAGAGTGAATTGAGAAAGAGTGAAATTAATTTGGGCATAATTGGTTTCTGGATAGAGACGTGCTTTCCTTATATAAGAAAAATATCTCAAGATAATTAATTAATTTAAAAGGAAATGAAAAGGATAAATCTTGTGGCTAGAAATTGGCCTGCTAACTTGATATTTTCGTCCCTTAACATAATTTAGGAAACTTATTTTTAATTAATTTAAAAAGAGGGAATAATATATGGTTAGGATTAATTCCCTTTTATTCAGATATTTTCGATCCCAATTGATACGGTTTAGGGATCGTTTGGTTTACGAGTTAAATCCCGATTTGAAAATTAATACAGTTTTAAAATTCGAATAATATTTTATTGTATTTTAATTATTCTCAATAAATTATACGGATCGAAATCCTTAATTTAATTTGAGTATTTAATTTCTCGTAATCCTTTATTCGTTTGAAAGATTCGATTCTTTCTACGAATTTAGGAATTTGTAAAAAGGGTATATATTTAAATTACACAAAAACACACAAAATAATAAAATAAAAAGAAACAAAGATAATAAAATAAAAATAAGGGTTCTAGGAATATAAAAGGTATAAAACGGGACGGGGTATTACATCCTCACCCCCTTAACAGAATTTCGCCCCCGAAATTCAGCTTCTAGGTATTGCTTAGGTATTGAGGGTATTTGGTTAGGACTTCATCCTCTATTTCCCAAGTTGTTTCTTCTTCCTCGTGTCGGCTCCACTGGACTAGAACTAATGGTATTTCTTGATTCCTTAAGAAGTGTAACTTCCTTCCTAGGATAGTAACTGGAACTTCTTCATAAGTCAGGTCACAACTTAAACCTAAATCTATACGACTAATAACAGGGTTTAGATCGCTTATGTAGTTCCTGAGTGTAGATATGTGGAACACATCATGCACTCGTGATAACTCTGGTGGTAGTGCTAAGCGATAAGCCACATCCCCGATTCTATTCAGGATGTCAAATGGCCCATTGTATCGCGACTTTAGCTTACCTCTTTTACCAAAACGGATTAGACCTTTCATTGGTATCACTCGGAGAAATACTTTATCGCCAATGTCGAATTGTAAATCTCTTCTCCTAGCGTCCGCATATGACTTCTGACGGTTTTGAGCCGCTTTGATTCTTCCTTTAATCTTTGCGACTATCTCAACCGATCTTTCAACTAGTTCGGGTTCGAGAATCTTTCGAATTCCGACTTCATCCCAACAAACTGGTGATCTACACCTTTTCCCATAACGTGCTTCGTACAGTGCCGTTTGTATTGTCGCCTGATAACTATTGTTATATGCGAACTCTACAAATGGCAGGTGGCTCTTCCAACTTCCTGCAAGATCTAGAGCGCAAGCTCTCAGCATACCTTCGAATGTCTGGATAGTTCCTTCCGATTGTCCGTCGGTCTGCGAGTGGTATGCGGTGCTGAATTTCAATTCAGTACCAAGGCTCATTGCAGACTTCCCCAGAACTTAGAGGTAAAACGGGATCTCTATTGGACACTATCGAGACTGGTACACCGTGCAGTCTAATTACCTCTGCTATGTATAGTTAGGCGAGCTTGTCTAACGTATACGTCATTATAACAGGGATAAAGTGGGCAGTTATCGTAAGCCTATCTACGATAATCTAAATGGCATCGTGATTTTTCACCGTTTTCGAAAATCCGGTGACAAAATCCATAGTGATGTTCTCCCATTTCCACTCTGGCATCTCCAGAGGATGCAACAACCCTAGAGGTCGTTGGTGATCTGCTTTAACTCGTTGGCAGGTTAAACAGCTCCTGACGAATTGAGCTATCGATCTCTTCATACCCTTCACCAAAAGTTTCCTTCCAGTCCCCGATACATCATCGTTTCTCCGGGGTGAATGGTGTATGGAGTGTTATGTGCCTCTTTCAGAATTTCATTCCTCATTCTTTCATCCTTAGGCACACAGATTTTGTTATCGAACATTAAAGCTCACTCAGTACTCAATACGAACCTCTAAATGGTTCCTTCCTCAGCGCGCTTACGTATTCCTCTCAAGAATTTATCGTTCTTTTGCGCTCCTAGGATTCTTTCTCGTAAGGTCGGTTGTAGGGTGAACGCGTAAACCATGGTATCTGCACAGTACTGCGTGGAAAATTCTAGGTTTAGGATGAACTGATACTATATCTTACTCAACTCAAAGTAGTTTTGTCTAACTACTTACTCTAAAACTTTTGGTCCAAAAAGAGTGGCTTAGTGGAGAGGTTTGGTTTTTGAAAGCTTCTCCATTAGTTAAACCCAAAATAACTTCTCGGTTTTCTTGGTCGACTAAGTTTGTTGTCACTCTACCTGATTTAAGACTTAGAAGGTTTTCTAATCCTCAAGCATGCAAACTTTTCTTCCTACATAGTTGCAAATTTCCTCTACTTCGAAGTCCACTATGTATCCCATAGATAAAAATCAATTGCCCTTTCTTTTTCAACTAAAGTATTCCCATAACATATAAATGTTAATTCTTAACACGTAAGACTTAAGATTACATCTAGCTTACTCATTCCACAAAAAGGCTCTACTTAAGCTTAAAATCTTATGTTATCCCAAAAGAAAGTAACTATGCCCAAGTTTCATATTCCTTCATATGCATAGAACTAGTTCGTTTTCAATAACGTCTAGCTACTCAACTTAAGAACGTGCAGTTCAGTTTCTATTGATGTCCATCCAAGTCTATCTCCAATCAATTCACTCGACGTTGGGTTCTCATTGTATTCCTCAAAAGTTCACTTTCACTTAAGGTCTATTCTTCTATACTCTATATCCTCAAATTTTCTTAAATTCTTAGACACAAGGGAATGAGATGCTCTAGTACTAATCGATACACAAGCAGTTGATCCAAAATTCACACTTGCTGAATTCGGAATAAAACTTCTCTCGTCTCATTGTCTTTAAGACTGCCTTGAGATGTTCTTCGTGTTGCTCTTTGTCCTTAGAGTACACAAGACGATGACGAATTGGTCCAGGTACGGATGAAACACTCTATTCATCATATCTATGAAAATTGTCGGAGCGTTTGTTACTCCAAAAGGTATCACGGTGAACTCGTAATGTCCATACCGAGTTTGGAATGCTGTCTTCGGGATATCCTCGCTCTTGACCTTTAGCTGGTGGTAACCAGACCTCAGATCGATCTTTGAGAATACCGTAGCATTCTTCAACTGGTCGAACAAGTCTTCTATCCTCGGAAGAGGATATTTGTTCTTAGTGGTCAGTTGATTGAGACCTCGCTAATCTATGCACATACGGAAAGTTCCATCTTTCTTCTTTACGAACAACACGGGTGTTCATGGTGATGCACTAGGCCTGATGAACTTCTTTTCAAGCAAGCATTGCAGTTATTCCTTCAGTTCTTCTAATGCCTTTGGCGCCATTCAATAGTGTACTTTAGATACTGGTGTTGCCCCAGGTATCAAGTCGATGGAGAACTCTATCTGACAATCAGAAGGTAACCCAATTAATTCCTCGGGAAACACGTCAAGATATCCATCCACATTTGGCACCTTGATGCGCAACTTATCGTCTTTCTCTCCTGCTGAGAATGTGGACGAGGTAAGCTTGGCATTTCTCCTTTCGTAATATTACTGCAGCTTAGATTGCTGATATTGCTCGGGTTTCCTTCTTGGTCTTGATTTCACGAAATGCGAAGCGTTGACCTTTACGGGTTTCGAGGTCGATCTCACGTTCTGCGCATTTTATTATCGCTTCGTCCTTTGTTAATTAGTCAAAGCCTAAGATTATGTCAAAGATTTTCATCTTAAGGATGTGTAGATCGGACTCTATCAGGTGATCGCTTAGCATTAGGGGTAAACCTCAAATTCAGTCCTTAATTTCCATAGTATTTTCAGACATTTCTTAGTGCGGCCTGCTGAGGTGGCTTAGGTTCATTCAGCCTAAGAAGGTGAGTTATGTCCTATAGGATTCACTGATATAGTAATAGGGTTAACGTGGGGTCGTCCACGTCTACATTCTGGTGCCATTCTAAAGGTGGTTCTGATCGGAAAAGAATAATATTGATACGATATGTATAGGTGCGAGAAAGTTATAAAAACATAATCGGACTAACCAAAATTAACACACAACGTTCACTGAAACACGTGTGGTACGTAATTCACCAGCTGCGCATTGGGGCCCCAATGGTACAGTGCTCACATTCGCACAGTATTCTAGGAACAACTAATGTGTCATTAAGTGATAATCAGATAAAATATGACATTTAATATATAAAGCAAGTAAAACATATTGACAAGTAGTGAGCACATAATAAGTATGTATATATCTAAAAGTTTTGGTCCTACTGAGGTCAGTCTCCTTACATTAAGTCATAAAACACAAAAGGTTTCTAAGTACAATTCTAACGCATTTCCTTGCATCAGAACGGTCCACAGGCGACAAAAGGAGCGGGTTAGAGCTATGCTGCTACGGTCTGAGTAAAACGGTCATACGTCTGACTACTACTATATGCCAGGAAAGGGTGGCACATCTAGGGTGTATGTATTTGTGACTACACCAAAAGGATAACTGTTTAAAAGGATTTGATCACTCTGGCTGATTACTACTATCATACGGAAATACACATCGCCGACTTCTTTCTAGGTATGTCTCCAAGTGAATGTGGGGCCTTTGTACTGGGTCTTCTATTCTCGTCCGTTCGAGTAGTCTTACTGCGATAGGACGGAGAACAACTCAGTAACCTTTCTGGCAAAACGAATCACGGCTGTCAAATATGTCTCGTCTGGGGATATTTGAGTGGCTATTGCCTTTGCACGCAGTCTCTTAAACTGGGTTATAAACACACTTATAGATTCTAAGGTTAGCTAAGTGTCTTCTAATTATCGGGATATAACTATCTTAGGTGGATTCTTATATGGAAAGGAAAATCCTACTCAAAATTTTAGTTATTCAGAAACATTATTTAAACAATTAAGGCACATAGTTCAGATAATCATATAACATCATTTAGGAAGTTTATAAATTTACACAAGTATATTTATTTCTATCTTTCACTAATTATCTGCATTTCAATAGTATTATAAACGACATTTCGGGGTTCTTTCTACACCTCGTAGGTGTTGTTTTGAGTTCGCGATCTTTTGATTAGAGTTTTGTTATGAAAGTCAAGTTGTCGTAATATCACAAACTTTAAGGCAATAAAATAAGAACATACCTTCGAGGAGCTTCTGACGGTAATAGGAGACACATTTCCCCTCAAGTGATTTAATTAGTGATCTATACTTATATGATAAGAAAATATTAATTAAAGAAAAAGAATTTTGGCTTGATGAAAACAATGATTTGGGTTTTGGTCCGAAAGTTTTGAACCTGGCTCTGATACCACCTGTAACGCCCCGAACCCAATATATATTAATTATATCGAATTCGAAGTGTTATTGTGATCAAAAGTCTGAACTATAAAATTTTTGAAGGAAAATAACGGGAATGAGAGATGATGAGTTTTTATACAGCGGAAGAAATGAATAGAATAATTTTAATGTGTATCTCTCACACATATATGTGTACATAAAACATAGTATCAACAGTAATATTTTATTTAAGTGGGGAACTCCGTGTCGTCTCTATTACTGTCCTTGCTCCACGAAATCATAATCTGCAAGGGGTTGTAAAAATGGGGCGTGAGAATTGAATTCTCACATATGGGTGATTTGCAACATCATGGGATTGGTAAATCCGAAATATATTAAATTATACTCATTAATAAAGTAATTAATTTATTTAAGTAGTTGACATAATAATATAAACATCATATATCATACAAATAACAAGTTCACATAATAATCAGTTGGGCACAACAGGTTTCACATCATATAATTGAAATATCACAAGTTGGTTCACGTTAAGGGCAAAGCTCAAAGTCATATCACGCATTATCACAAACTGACAAACCATAAACGTATGACAATTCCACTTCCAACAAAGTTACTCTTTTCAACTCCAACAAATCAACAAAGTTATCCTTTTCAACTCCAACCAAAACTTACTTCATCCAATCACACAAGCTCACATCATCCAACCTTATAACATCCCTCAAAATAAGCAAGTATCAATGGCCTTCTTCCCAGTGCGTCAAACGACAGCTGACCGGGGACCAGATCTACTTGCTCAACAACCTTGATTCCGAGGGCGTCCCCGACAGCTGCCCCGGAGGTCGGATTTAAAACTCGATCCCGACTCCGTACACACTGACTCTCCACAAAACTGACTCAATAAACTTTACAAAGAATAATACTTGACTGATAACCGAATTGATTCATGCTCACGTAAGGTGTTTACTCATGCAGTGATGATCAAAAATCACAAAAACAACAGGCTACTGTATAACATATATAGTTATATCACATAATCCAAACAATTTATAGATAGGTGTTATATTTATGTTGGATTAGATATTTTTGATTTAATTTAGTCGAGTTCAGAAAATACCGGCACGACGTTATTATTAGCAGATCAATCAACAGATCATCACCCACCTGTTAACTCCAGGTCCCGTGAATGATGTACAAACAGATGGTCGGAAACCTCGTGCGTGTTCCAACTAGTACCGAATCCTAGTAGGAAGATATTTAATTAAAAGTTGACCTTTGAAAACGTTTAGGAAAACTTGAGAGTTTTTGTCACGAGAATCGAGAAAGTTGTGGTCTTATAAACTCAAAAAGGACTTGCTTAAGGGTCACACCCTATTTTGGTAAGTACACTACTTCTAAAAAGGTGAGTGTATTTACTAGTATACTTGTGGTATGACTATTTCGATTACTACAAAAACAATCTTTTGATAAGTACACCCCTTTTTAAGAGGAGGTGTATTAGGGGGGTGTATTTACTAAAAGCAGTGGTGTATTAGGGGGGTGTATTTACTGAAAGCAGTGGTGTAACAGGACGGTGTATTTACTGATTTCTGTGGTGTAAAGGGGGGTGTATTTACTGAATTTAGGGATGTCCTTAATAAAGGTCCTTTAAGGAAGAAAATATAAGAATTAATCTTGGAATTACTTAGAAAAATATTAATAAAAATTAAAGAAAAGGTTTTTCTTTCTTAAGAATTCTATTTCTCATTTTAAAAGAAATCTTGAAAATAATTAATCATATTTTATAAATAAAAACCCTTTATTAAAACTTATTAATAAACTTAGACTTTCTAAGAAGTTTATGAAAAGTACTTTTCTTTTCTAATATTAATGACACTTCTAAAATTGATTTGTAATACTTCTTAAACAAAGGATTATATTAATTTTTCCCAAAATACTATTTTCATTTGTTTACTTAGTTGGATATATAAACTCTTTATCTCTTTCAACCTTTTACCAAAAACAACTAACAACAATCTTAATAACAAAAGATACTACTTTTAAAATCTAACGGTACTAGTCTATTTCTCAAGAAATCAAGTATAAGATTTAAAGAAAATAAAGTTTCCCTTTGCTCCTAATTCGAACAGTAGCAGGGAATCGAACCAAACCGAACATTTTAGTCTCCTCAATGATATCATCCAACTAAATTAATAATACTAAACAACTAAACAACCAATACTAAACAGCTAAACCAAGAATATTAATTCAGTCATTTCCAATGACACAAAACAACTAATTCGACAATAATAAATGACAAAACCAGCAATACTAAACAACACCAACCTAACAATACTAACCAACAACTTCAATAACACTAAACAATAAACTCAGTAGTACCAACAACATTAAAACTCCATCTATCTCACAGTCTCTAAACAAAGCATAATTCCAATTTTTCCAAAACTTAACAGTGCCTATTTCCCATCCTAACTAATACAAGAAATAGAGAGGAGGTTAGAAATTCTTACGAGTCCCAAACCGAGCAGCCTAACGGCGTAGTTCGGTGACTCGTCGAATAAATTGGACGGCGTAACGACGTAGTTTCTATTCTCCCAAAATCAAACAGGAGGCGGTTCGTCTTTATCGGGACAACGGCGGCAGCGTTAGACGGAGGCGGCAACTTGGCGTCGATCGGGGCTGGAACCGAGAGGCGGACGACGACGATGTCTCCGATTTAAACAAGAAAAGGAACGAAACTCAAATTAATCAAAAGGGCTTTTAAATTGAGGGAAAAAATCAGGGAAATGAAACCAAAGGGACTCACCCAAAGGAGGAGTGAGGCGGCGGCGCTCGTCGGAGTGAGGCGACGGCGCTGGGACGACGGCGGAGCGGCGGCGCTCTGCTTGGAGGCGGTGGTCGTATCTGGGCGATTTTTTCGATGGGAAGGCGGCGGAGGCAGCGTTGGGCTGCAGGAAGCATCGCGATTCGATCGGAAAAAGAAGAGAGACGGCGCTCGTCTGAGAGAGGCAACGACGGCCGTGTTCTGGGCGAAGAGGACGGCGGTTCCGTGGAGGGAGGAGGCGGCGCGACGCGGTGCTGGGCGGTGGTCGGCTTCGTGGGAGAGGCGGCGTCGCGGCTAGGCGGAGGCGCTGAGGCCACGGCGGCGCTGGCCTGGGCATGGCGGCTGAAGCGGCGGTGCTGGCGTGGTATCGCCCGAAGGGAGGAAGTGGCCGGCGTTTGGCTTCGGCTGGAAAGAAGAGGGAGAGAGTGCTGAGAGTGAATTGAGAAAGAGTGAAATTAATTTGGGCATAATTGGTTTCTGGATAGAGACGTGCTTTCCTTATATAAGAAAAATATCTCAAGATAATTAATTAATTTAAAAGGAAATGAAAAGGATAAATCTTGTGGCTAGAAATTGGCCTGCTAACTTGATATTTTCGTCCCTTAACATAATTTAGGAAACTTATTTTTAATTAATTTAAAAAGAGGGAATAATATATGGTTAGGATTAATTCCCTTTTATTCAGATATTTTCGATCCCAATTGATACGGTTTAGGGATCGTTTGGTTTACGAGTTAAATCCTGATTTGAAAATTAATACAGTTTAAAATTCGAATAATATTTTATTGTATTTTAATTATTCTCAATAAATTATACGGATCGAAATCCTTAATTTAATTTGAGTATTTAATTTCTCGTAATCCTTTATTCGTTTGAAAGATTCGATTCTTTCTACGAATTTAGGAATTTGTAAAAAGGGTATATATTTAAATTACACAAAAGCACACAAAATAATAAAATAAAAAGAAACAAAGATAATAAAATAAAAATAAGGGTTCTAGGAATATAAAAGGTATAAAACGGGACGGGGTATTACAACCAAGAAATGATCATCAGTAGGCATTTGGAGGAACTAACTGAGATGATTGACAGCGTAGGAGATATATGGGCGGGTAATTGTTAGATACTGAAGAGCACCAATTAGAGAGCGATAAAGTGTTGGATTCTTGTAGGAATCACTAGAGCGAACCAGAGATTCGCCCGGTGACAAAGGAGTGGAAACAAGTCTAGAATCGAGCAGGGAAGCACGAGTGAGGATGTCGTGAGCATATTTAGCTTGTCCGAGGAACAAGCCAGTAGATGTATGAGTGATTTCAAGACCCAAAAAGTAGTTCAGAGAACTGAGATCTTTGACAGCAAATTCTTTCTTCACTCGAGCAATGAAAGTCTGCGAAAGAGATTTGTTACTACCAGTCACAATAATATCACCCACATACAACAATTAAAAAAATAGTGCAGTAGGCTTATGAAGAAAAACAAAGAAGTATCAAAACGACTTCTAATAAACCCCAAAGTAGCAAGGAAAAAGCTAAAACGATCAAACCAAACACGGATGCTTGACGAAGGCCATAAAGAGTCTTCTTCAGCTTACATATATGATTTGGAAAGCGGGGATCAATAAAGTCCGGTGGTTGAGCCATTAGAACTGGTTTAATAAGTACGACATGAAGAAAAGCATTTTTAACATCTAGCTAGTGTAGGGGCTAGTTGCGTTGCACAACAATAGACAGGATAACATGCACTGTAGCGGCTCGAACGACTGGACTAAAGGTATGATCAAAGTTAAAATCGGGAATCTGAGAAAATCCTTGTGCGACCAAGCGAGCTTTGTAGCGCTCAATGGATCTGTCAGACTTGAACTTTGTGCGAAAAACCCATTTAGAGCCTACACATTCGCATTAGGGGGACGGGGAACAAGATCCCAAGTATTGTTGAAATGGAGAGCATCCATTTCTTCACGCATCGCAGCAAGCCAATGAGGAACCTTGACTGCGGAATGAAACCCTTTGGAACCTGAGGATCAGACAAGAAAGATAACAAGACGTTAGTTGCAATATCAACAAAGTGTCTTGGCTTAAAAATACCAGATTTTGTTCGTGTTTGCATTGGGTGTGCATTAGAAGATGCAATAGGCTCCACGGAAGGACCGGGAGGTGGTACAACTGCATCATCATGATCAACAGTTGCATGGTCGATGGGTGCATGATCGATGTCTGCATGGATGGGAGGCTCGACCCCTATGTGGTCGATATCATTGCATGCATGCGATGGAGGCAGGGCTACGTCAGGCGCCAGGACTGCAGGAGAAATATTGGTGGATGGAGTAATAGTTCCAAACGATGTCGAAGGCTGCGAACAGCAAATACCGCAAGATATCGTAGCGGGACGGTGATTATGGAAAATCCTAGTGGTCGATGGCAAAGAGCTCGAAGGTGTGTGGTAGTTGTACCTGAGGCTAAGAAATTTCTAAAAATCAAGTGAAATAGGATTAGTTGCATTTGGTGAAGTTGAGAAAGGAAAATAATGCTCATCAAATTGTGCATGACGAGTAATGTAGGTGCGGGAAGCGTCAGGATCGAAACATCGAAAACCCTTATGCATGCTACTATAACCAAGAAAAATTCATGGATGACTACGTGGTGTCAATTTGTTCGAAACATAATCACAAAGATATGGATACACACGATAACCAAAGAATTTGAAATTTGCATAATTAGGAATAGAACCAAGCAAAACCTTAAAAGACGACTTGTTATCAAGCAATGATGTAGGTACTCTATTAATGATATAGACTACAGTAGAAAAAGCATCAACCCAAAACGGAATAGGCGCATGTGCATGAAATAGCATAGAAAGACCAGTTTCAGTTATATGCCGATGTTTGTGCTCAGCGTGACCATTTTGTTGGGGTGTATAAGGACAAGAAACCAAGTTTAGCAAAATAATTATGCACTCAATTATTAGTAAACTCAGTGCCAGCATCACTTTGAAAAACTTTAATAGTTCTACCAACCTGATTAGAAACAAGAGTATTACAATTCTGAAGAACATTAAAAAAGTCAGATTATACACGCAAAGGATATAACCACGTAAAATGAGAATAATCATCGACAAAAATACCATAGTAACTGAACCCATCAATTGATAAAACGGGAGAGGGTACCCAAAGATCACAATAAATTAAGTTCAAAACATGCGCAACACGTTTTTCGTTAACAGAAAAAAGACAAACGTTTACTCTTAGATAACTGACACGAAGTGCACACAGTAGGTTTTGGCAACATAGATGTAACAGTCAAGTGACTTAATTTATTTAATAATTGTATTAAATAAAAAGGAATAAACTATTATGCTATAGTTCAAAAGATGATTTAATAGCCTTGGATAATAAAGCAGCAATTAAGGCCGTGTTGCCACGTTCCAAAACGTAGAGACCATGTTTACACTTGCCCGTTGCTAGTGGTTCCTTTGTCGCCCGAGTCCGAATCACAAAATTTTTGTTAGAAAACACATCTATGGGAAGATCCGTAGTTAATTTGCTAATTGAAAGTAAGTTTTTCGTGATATTAGGGACAACAAGTAGATCTAAAAGAGGCAATTTGTTGCTAACAAATTTTGAGCCTAAATGCAAAATAGGTAGTGCATCACCATTACCGACGATGATGCGACTATTACCAGTGTATGACTCAAAGGCGTCCAAGGCTGCAGTAGACGAGGTAATATGAGCAGAAGCTCCAGTATCCACGAACCAGTCCGGCTGAGTTGTAGGAGGGATGGAGTAGCTGTTGGAGTTATACGTGAAAGTATGCTTTTACTTTGTATAACTCGTGTATCAAACACTCGTTTTATGAGAATAATTCTTTTATCACATTTGCTTTAGTTATGATTGAATGTTGAATTTCTATTGCAAACCGTTCAATATGTAGTACATGTTACATTGTAATTAATGTGGTGATACCCGATCACGGAAGACAATATTAACAGTTTACTTGTAACTAAACGTACATTTTTACGACCCAGGTGGAATTGAACAATCCGCCGTGAAAGGTCGATATGTAAGGCTCAGATTGGTCTGTCTTGACTAAGAGATTGCACTAGCACATTTAGTATGTGTTGAAGAGGACCTACAGCGAGGATAAATTCTTCTGTTCTGAAAGGTGAAGAATTAGACCTCAGTGGTTGTTGATTTCTTAATCTCCGTCACTTAAATAGGACCGTGTGTGCTTAATGGTTACTGCTTTGATTCATGTTGGGTGAGAATCATTGTGACTTCGAACTTTGTGTCTTGGGCAGTAATATTAATCATACGACGGTTGCTAAGATTTAATACGGAGAAACGCGTGCAAGTACGGCTCGTGTGATTAGTCCCCTTGGTGGGCTCAGAAGTTTTATTGTACCAAATCTTGCAAGTGAAGAATTAGTTTCTTCGGTACGAATAATAATGTTGAGCTGTATTTAGTCCAATGTGAAATATATTAATTAATTTAGAGCTATTCAGAAGCTCAATTAATTAATGGACTTGATAATCTTAAAAGCGGGAAATAATAACCGAGAGCCCATATTATCGTAATATGGATTAAGATGGATAGTGCAATATTAATTTATTAGTGGTAATAATTAATATTAATGGATTGAATTATATTGGGGATCAATATTGAAATTCAGAAGTCCATTAGGAGGTTCAATCTTAATTCTCCTTAAAGTCCCCTCAAGTAGCCCATTAAGTAGCCCAATAATGATAAGGTGATTAAAATAAAAAGAAAATATATTGCTGATTTTTCCATGTTAAATTTCGAAAATTGCATATTAAGAAGGAAAAAGATTTTGTTGATTTTCTTGGAAAGATATTATGGAAGATATGTATTCTAGGAATACAAGAATATCTCATATACTCAAGAAGATCCAAATCTTGGATTTTCATCTTATTATTTTCGAAAATCACCCCATAACAAGGTGAGTGAGATTTTTGTGGAATATTTTATTTTGGAGAAAAGAATATATGAGATATATTCAAGATTTCTTAGAGTCTAAGAAAAGATTTTTTCCAAGCCCAATATTCATCAAATTTTCGGCCACTCTATGTTATAAATAGGGGATGATTTTTTCATCCCCAAGTACGTAATTCCATGTGTTGGAAAAATCAAGAAGCATAGATATTTTTCATTTTCCTTAGTTTATTAAATTACTTGAAAGCATCTCCCACCGGTGATCAAGTAAGGCGAAAGGGAAATACTTGAGAAGGCTTTTGGGTTGATAGAGCGAGATCGTAATTGTCCCGTATATCCAAAGGCCAATTCTACAAGAGGTACGTTAATCGCATATTTACTTGTTTATTCCGCCATAGTTAATATGTGAAATTAATTCAACATGCATGATGAAAATTAGTTGTTGGAATTATTATTTGAATTAATTAGGATTAATTCATGCTAGTAATAATTGTATTTAAATTCGTATTTAAATTTCATCCCGAATAGATTCCGGGCACCCCGATTTTCCCAACAGTAGCGAGCCTCGAAAGACTGTGCAAGATTTGCAGCCTGAGATGAGGTGTCACGGATATAACGAGATGAACAGTGGTTGGCATAGTGAGGCCCGCGACATATTTGACAACGGGGTGGTCGTTTCCCGGAAGAATGACCTGCATGGGTGTTATTACCATAATTGGAAAAATAAGAACCATCTGAGTTACCTGAGGAGGATGAACCCCACGACCACGGCATGTAGATTGCCCAGATTGTGGCTTGGAGCCACCAGAATTATCATGGCCTCCACGATCAGGCGTACGATTGACAAAGAATGCAGCATGTGGTTGAGAATCACCGGACATGACACAATCATTCAATTCATACGTCCGAGCCTGTTGTAAGAGTTCGGCAAAGCCCATGTTCGGAAGAAGGGTCAATCGCAAATCAACAAAAGCATGAAAATTTGAGCCTAGACTGCTAAGGAACCAGTGATATTTATCGACATCGGGTACGGGATATCCAATTGCGGCGAGTTGGTCGCATAATAATTTGAATGATCACCGTATTCAGTAACAGACAATGTGCCGCGCTTGAGAAGTTGAAGCTCATCTCGAAGATGATGAGCGCGGGAGGAAGAGACGTAGCTGAAGATAGCCTCAAGAGCTACCCAGACACCGCGAGCGCGCCGGATACCGACGACCTCGGCCATGGACTCCTCGGTAAGAGATGAAAGGATCAAACCGAGGGCATATTGATGGCGAACCTTCCAAGTGGTGTGTATGAGAGATTGGAAATATCCGTGTTTGTCGAGTCTTTCACGGTGGGTGGTGGTTCGATGTCGTACCATCGATAAAAGAGAACAAGTCATCGCAGTGCAACATCAGTTTGACCTGCGATCTCCACAAAAGATAGTTGAACGATGTGAGTTTTATCGTCACCATGTGGATAAGAGTGGCGAGAGGAATGAAATCGGATGATGCAGGGATGGCGGGTGTAGATGTCGACATCTGCGATCGGTAAAGGGGGATAATTATCTAAGGGAGAAGATAAGAAATAAATTGAGGAAGATAGCAAAAACTGTACTGTGAGAATTAATCCTTTTTTTAAGAGATTGTATGTATATACGGAGGTTGTATGTATATTAATGGAGGATATGGAGATATATATATGATAAATAGAGAAGGAATAAATAAAATATGGGGTGGTGGGATTAAAGGGGAGATAAAATTGAGGCGGTGTAATTAAAGGACGACGGAGACATTAGGGTTATTTGATGAAATCCCATGATACCATGTAAACAAAAGATAAAATATATAATTTTCATCATAATTCTGGTGATTGGTTTCCGCTCTATTTATAATGGTACAACAGAGATTTACAAGGAAAAGATACAAAAAAATTACAAAAGATATTTACATTAATTCAAAATGATTTGAATTGATTTTGCACTCTAGAATATTCTCTATAACAACTTATAAAATGTCATCAATATTATAAATAATAAGTGCATCTCCCTTGGAGAACTATAATGAAATTATGTTTAAATCTCTCCATCCTTAAAATTTATAATTATCTTAAACTGAAAAATTAATTAGTTATTAAATAAATTACAATTTTAAGAAGAAAATAGAAAGAAGAATTACATTTAGTGAAAAATCCATGTGGTAGTGCCTATGAAGAAGCTGCCCGTTGAAGCCTAAAGAGAGAAATGCAAAAATTAATTAAAGGTTTGTTCCCTAGTCGACTAATCTCATTTTCCTCGGGTGTTGTTTGTTTTAGGTTTTAATTGACTTTTAAAAATGAGTTTCTGAAATCTAGTGAATTTAAAAATCATGATAAATAGTAAGATATATGCTTATTTTGAATTTTTTAGTAGGACGAAATTTAACTTTATGTTAAATTAATGTGTAAGAGTGAATGAGGTTGTGTTATATTATTAATATTATTACATGTGGTTAAAATGATTGGATGATGTGAATTTGATTTTAATATATTAAAGTTTGGGAGAGAAAATTGATTATATTGAAAAATGAGATAATAGATTGTTGGAATTTCGGGTCAAACAAAGTCTACACTGGTTATTAGAGGATCATGGGGTTCTGGAGTTGGAAAGGTGTTAAAAGAATTGATTACTCATATCAACAAGATGTGTCTTCTTTTTTTGGTGTTCACTTTGAAAGAACTCTAAAGGTTAAACATTTATGGACTAGAGCAATTTTAGGATAGTTGACCCCTTGCTAAGACGTTATCATGGTACGTGTAATAATGAGGATAAAACAAATAAGAAAATAATTGTGTTGGTCTTTGGGAATGATTGTCAGACTCTTTACATCCAACAACTGGTATCAGAGCATGGTTGAATGATAATCATGTGCTTCATCCCCGATGCCCAAGTAGAATTGTTCAAAAACGCAACATGAGACATGTCCCGATGCCAAAAGAATTCATAAGTCTCAGGTTCTAGGAAGACCTTACATAAGACATTGCAGTGTTGTTGGGATCTTGGTCACTTGGAAGCAGTATGTAAGGTCTTGGGTCATGCAATAATGTAGTATGTAAGATCTGATCAACGTACCGTGGGAATGGACTCACATAACACTGTGATCAAAAGTAATACATAAGATTTGAGCAGCAAGTTGTGGGGAGGGACTCTCGTAACGCTGAGCTCGTAAATAGTACATAAGACTTGGGCAACTAGTTGTGGGAAGGACTCACATAGACTGAGCTTGGAAGCAATACATAAGTCTTGAGCTGCAGGCTATAGGACAGACTCACGTGAGACTAAGCTCAACAACAGTATATAGGAGTAGGACAAAGTCGCATTTGAGATGGCTGAATTGGCATATCATGTTAGTGTTAGTGTTCTAGAGACAATCCATCGAAAGAACATAATACTAAGATAATATTCAGATTTGGTTTAATATTATTATTTGTTTAATATTAAATGTATGGTGTTACACTTATCTGAATATGATGTTTGATTGTTTGCATATATTCTTATTTGTGTTCTCATGAATCACTACTGGCATTGAGTGAGTGAGAACTCAGATGACTTAAATATAATTCTCAAATAAACTCGATCAAGGATCATCAAGAATGAGATATTGATGATGCAATGAAGATTGGTGTGCGATCTGCATTATACTCTATGGTGAGAGTGTAGTAAGATCTCACTTCCTCTATACGCATGACATGTGTGGAGTGATGAACTTTGACCATGACCGACGCTTGCACCCTTCCACGGGTAGATAAGACATGGATTGGGTTCATCACGAAATGCATGTGCGTGGTAGTTGAGCCAAGAATATGATTCATTCCTCAATGTGGATTTAGAGAGAATACTCGTCTTCTCATCATAATTGGATCTAAGTCGTCGGCCGACGCACATCAGCTTAGACTTTGTGGCTAAGTGTGATATACTTGATCAATTAGTGATTGGATATAATATGATTAAGTTATTTGAATAGACACTTCATCATGTTCAAGACTTAATCGAGTATTCGTGAATGAAAGGAAGATATCACAATAGCCTACAGTATTACAGGTAGTTGCAGATTTTCTCGCAACGTACCTCGTATATTGAGAATGTCTGATTTATTGTCTAGGGTTCAATTAAGACCGTTAGTTTGACTAATCGCTCGATATATGAGGGCCTATGGGTCACACAACAAGCAATGACAGTTCGCCGATTATAGTTGGTTGATTAAGTATTATATTTGATATAATATTTAATTTATGGAGAATATAATAATAATTATATTTGGAATTAATTATTATTATTATTTAATTAAATTTGATTTAATTAAATATGAAATTCCAATAATAATATTTGGAATATTATTATACAAGAATAATAGATATGGTAAATATATTATTCGTAGGAACATATCTAGGGAGATATAATCCATAGAGATTATATTATGCAAATCTAGCATATTATCTTGCTTAGGAATTAAGCTAAGGTAATCCCTATAAATATGTGTCATATGGGATTTCAGAAAAAAAGAAAAGAATAAGAAATATAATTTCTCCATAAAATCTCTTCTTCGAGTTTTCCTAGCAAGTTCGTCTAGAGATTCAAAGCTGGCACCTCGGTGCAAATCGGTGAATAGCTGTTGCGTGGATACCGTAGTAGAGGATTCCGCGTACGAAGCGCTGTAAGATTTCTTGTTTAAGATATCTCATATTTAATTATGCAATTAAATTATTCATTGTTGGAGAATGTTTATTTCCGCTGCGCATGTTTATGTGCTTATAAATTCCAACATATCAAACAAAGTCCACACTGGTTATGGGAAGATCATGGGGCCCTAGAGTTTGAAATGTGTTAAAGGAATTGATTAGGACTATTCATAACAATAAAATGCACTCGATTGTAAAAGAACTCTACGATTAAATGTGTTGGTCTGTGGGGATAGTCGTCAGTCTCGCTGTGTAAGCATATGTTTATAATAGTGTAGGTAGATATTTCTACACTATTACAAGTATACATCCCTATATTATTACAAGTTTATATTATTCTCACATTTTTCACGACAACACCACAAGAGATTAAGAAAAAGAAATTTAATTAGAATCAAATATAAGACTAAAATGCATTGATTGGTGCACTTACAATAAAAAAACATAAAGTCCTTAAATAACATTAGAAAATATTTTCCCTTCCTTCACAATCAACGTCGGATAAAACTTTTTTTTTTTAGCAAATGTTAAACTATAAGGGTTTGAAATAAATAAAAAAATTAATTATTTTTTATTTTTGCTTTTAGATATGCACTTCACTTGACCATTATCACATTTGGCAAAGCAATGACTAGTTAACTATCTCATATTCAAAAGTTCCTGCAATCCCTACACAATTCTTAGTTCTATGTATTTTCAATATATTATAATATAATTAACAGTATCAACAACCCATTTGAATACACCCACTCCAGAAATGAGAACTTCTAGTGAGTTCTTCCTCTCCGCCTCTGGTGTGAGAATCTTCGGCCATCTCTTGGCTCTACCTGTTCTTCTTATTAGATCTCATCATCTCCATCTATAATACTCCTCTAATTTTTCTTTTCACACTCTTTCATTAGAATTCTCAAATCCTCTCTCCTAAAATCTCCAATTCACCGTCCCCACAACCCTAGTGTTGCCGCTGCCACTCACGCTCACCGTCTTTAAGGCCGGCCACGCCACTGTCATCCCGTCTCTCGCTAAAAATAAATAAAATGCTTAGATCTACCGCCGCCACCAACAGATCTATCACCAGTGACATTAGATCTAGCATCTCCGGTACCAGGCCGCCGTCCACCGGCCACCACTGCACCACCACCCTTTTATATTTTTTGGGGACTCGTTCTTTTGCTGTTTTTTTAATCAACGGGTCATCCTTATCAATCAACGTCGTTGCTACGGTGTCCGTTTGATAGGTTGACCCATTGTATCTTTGTTTATTCTGTTTTTTTAGTTCTCTTTTCTTTATTTGATGGTTTTTTTTATTGTGAAAAATGGTTAAAGTACCCATTTTAATAAAATAAAAAGTTTTCCACCCACTACTATATAAAAAAAAGTTTTATACCCATCACTTATTTTTCTTCCTAAAATGCCCTTAAAAGTTAAAATGATCCCACACTCAACCCCACCATATAATAAATATAAGTCTAAGCGTATCCTTCACTTTGGTTAATTCGAATTATATGAATTTTAGTTTAATTATGTTTGATTTCTCTTAATACACGACACATAACAATGGATGAGTAAAAGTATCCAAAATTCTTTTCTTCTTTTTATCATGGAAATTTTAGTATTATCATTTAATATAATTTAATTATGATTGTATTTAGTAAAATTTTAGTATTTAATTATATATTATTTAATTAATAATTTTGTAATTAAGGTGGGAGTAGGTTGGGGTAAGGTAGTGGGTCATATAGATAAAAAAAAAAAAAAATTAACAAGGATATATGTGTCTTTTCATACCAAAGTGGGTAGAAAACTTTTTTTCTAATATGAAGTGGGTAAAAAACTTTTCTTTTTATTAAAATGGGTATTTTGATTTTTATCCCTTTTTTATTTTACTTTTGTTTTTTTTTTCTCCTCGTTTTTGTGGTGGGTAGATTGTTGTTTTTACAGATCTGGTAGTGTGCCAGATGAGCTTGCAGTCCTCAGTCTACCTTGTTGATGTGCATTTTGAGAAGAGATGAGCGTGTTGAAAGATGAATATGGTGAAAGACACCTTAGTGTGGGTGGAAATAGGTCAGACCACCCGACAAGGGCCTATGACCTGGCCTACTAAGGGTTTAGCTTGGTCTGACCTATTTATTAAACGAGTGGGGCCAAGACTTATTAAAAGATCTATTTATTTAAGTAGGCTAGGCTCAGACTTTGTAAAATGCATTAAAAGCTTAATAAGCCGACCTATTTAAAATGATGTACTATTAAATATATATTATTTTTATTAAATATTTATTTTATATATTATTTATATATTTTATTGTATAATACGGTCAAGTCATATTAAATATGAATCGTGAAAGGATGGATAATAATTGCAAAGCTATGATTTTTCATATTTATTAATTTTTCAAAATTTTCTGTTTATATTTTATGAGTCGATGCTAACAACCTCGATTTGACATGACAGTAGTAAAAATAGACAGAAATAATTTTAGACTATTTTAAAAATATGTAAAGAATTGAAATTTTAAATATAGAATGTAATATAAATCAAATTTTAAGAGGCTTCTAAAAGGCTCGTAGACTTGGTCTGTTTAATTAAAAAGACTAGGTCTATCCTATTAAAAAATCTATCATAGATAATAGGTCAGACTCACGATATGTCTTTGTGAAGTAGACCTAGACTTTTCAATGTAAGATCTGGTCTGGCTTACTTCCACCCTTAAGTGTGGAGTGTCTCTATCCACCAAAGTAGCTTAAAAGTTTCTTACGCTTCTTCCTTAATTTACTCTCTACTTCCTCACAATTGAATTGGAGTAGTTTCCACTTTGTTTGAGAACTTAGCCTTCTTGATGATGATTTTGTTATGTATCTTTTGTTCTTAAAAAAAAAAAAAACACTATCCCATATTCAATATTCGCAGAGCCGGCCCTGGGGTGATGCTGATGGTGCCGCCGCACAGGACCCCACCTCAACGAGGGCCCTCTTTTTAAAAAAAAATTATATATGTATATATATACTTTTATATAATATATATCGTCCTCAATGATAATATTAATTTGTTTGGCTTAGTTGGTTCCATGCATCCATGTAAAGTCACATTTGAGCTGAAGATATTGTGTTCTAACCTTTTGGGCTCTTTTCATTTTCTTTCTTTTTTTTAACCAAAACACTAACTCTTTAACCTTCTGCTCCTAAAACCAAAGTACCAAACCCCAAATCAATATTCACCCCTTTTAATCTGTTTCATAATTCATAATTATTCTTCTTCATCTTAAGTATTTGCTAAGATTTATGTTTTTTCTAGTAACATTTCTAATTTTTAACTCATAAATTTCACTAGATCATTTCATAATATCCTACATAATTTTTACAAATATATTTCATTATTTCTCTTGAATTGATTTTTAGTTTTATATCATTTTTAATAGTTAATTGAGATTAAATGTCACCTCCTCAAAAATACAAAACATAAGACAAAAAAGAATAAATAAAAGGTAAACACTCTCTTCCGTAAAACTTACTCATAGTATGGAATAATGTCACTACATGCATTTATTGATACTATTACACTTGTAAACTAATATCACAGAATAAAATATTATGGTATCAGTGATTGCACACAACAATATCAATTTCATGCTGAACAAGTTTCACAAAGAGAGTGACTAAGAAAAACGTAAATGACCCATTTTTTTATTCAGCACCGGACCCTTAAAATTGTTGGACCGGCTCCAAATATTCGATTCGAGCTTCAGAAATTAAAATGGGAGGGACAACAGAAATTTAAATTAAAATGGGAGGGACAACAGAAATTTAGGACGAATAAAGAGATTAAGACAATTCACTAATTTTATGATTTCCACTACATTAATTAAACATATGCCCAAATTCAATATTTGCAGGGAAGACAAATGTACGTGTTTTACTCTAACAGGTTCGAGCTTCAGAAATTTAAATGGGGGACTAGAGAAATTTAGGACGAATAAAGAGATTAAGACAATACATTAATTTTATGACTGCCACTACATTAATTAAACATGCATATCTCCATGACTCCATCGACTTAAATAGATAAAAGTTTCAGATATATTAATATCCTATGCTAAAGAAATATAGGACGTGCCGTTCCTCAAATTTTTATAAGTTGATATTTAATAGCTTTGGGATTATGATTCACGGATTCTTTTAAAATTATCATAATGTATTATCGCATTCGTATCCGTTCTCTAAAAGGGGTGCAATTTTTTAATCTGCGAATCCGATTCTCCACGTGGCGAATCCACTAACGGATACTCGAATCCCCCGCGAATCCTACTTATTAAGCATTAAATATGTTGTTTCAATTGAATTTTATTATATTATATAATTTAAATTGATAATGTGACACCTGTTTTAGATTGAATTCACAGTTATGACTTGTTTATTGGGCTAATGGAATTTGAATTGATGTTTGGAACTTAATTATATTAAATTATTGAATATGCTTAAGTTTTGGATCGAAGAAAATATGAATTTTATATACTTTAATTTATAATATTTAAACGGGTTAATTGCAAATAAAATCACAACTTTTTCGCAAATTGCAATCTAATCTAAACTTTTGAATCTTTGCAAACAAAACTTCAACTTAACATTTGGTTACAATTCTAACTAAAAGACAAATTTTAATCAACCAAAAAATGATGATTAGTTAGGCATTGTCACCCAAATCAATATAAACATATAGATACAATTAATTATTCATTGTCAGGTAACTGAAACATTATTTTTGGACAATAATAAATTTGTTTCTTGGTTCAAATTGCAATCAAATGTTAAGTTGGGGTTTTATTTGCAAAGATTCAAAAGTTTAGATTAGATTACAATTTGCGAAAAAGTTGTGATTTTATTTGCAATTTAACATATATGTTTTTCTAGCTATAATATATAATAAATTATAAATAAACAGACGTATCCTTAACGAATCGGATCCTAATTTTTTCTTAAATTAGTATTGTATCGCCCCTATACTTCCGCACCCGCACCTATGCAACATAGCTTTGAAACCATCTAAACAGTACTCCTTCTACCCCTTTTATACTTGCTAAAAACCAAAAAAGTGAAAGTTTTTTTTTTTTAATTGAAAATGGCGAAAAAGCAATTTTGTCATTTTAAATTAACCTCTTACAACACTTATTTACACATCATATTACTATACTTTATAATACACCATTAAATAACAAATTATTCTCCATTTCATGAAATAGAAAGAACGAACATATCCTCAATTTTACACTTTTTAATATTAATAAATAGTTTTTGCATTAAAATTCGTGTCATTTTCCCTTGAAGAATCTACAATGGGGCGAATGGAGTATTGTTTAAAATATTTTTTTTAAAGGAAAGTATAGAGTGAAAATGGTTTATACATTAACTATTTTAAAGGGTATGCGTTGTTATACTAAAGAGTATTAGTTGTTTTCACTTAAGGATATTAGTTTTGAAGGGTACAAGTTATTTTCACTAAAGGGTATGGGTTGAAGGGTATGAAAGATAAGAGTTATTTCAATGAAGAGTATTAGTTGTTTTCACTAAAGAGTGTGAGTTGTTCTATTAAAAAGTATTGGAAAGTGGTTTACACGAACAAGTTTCACACAATACATATATTTTTTATATAATCAATAAAGTAATAATTAGTAAGAGTATGTATAGAGTGAAATTGATTCATATATGAATTATTGAAGGGTATTACTTGTTTTCACTAAAGAGTATAATCATTTTCACTGTTGAGTATTAATTAGTTGTTGTTATTGAAGAGTCTCAGTTTATTTTCAGTAAATAACTAATACGCTTCAGTTAAAACAATTAATACGATTCAATTAAAATAACTAATATATTTTAGTGAAAACAACTAATATCCTTCAATACTTCATATATGAATCCCTTTCACTCTATACCTTTTCAATTAGTAAATATAAAGGGGCGTAAATATACTAATTTCACGTAACTAAAGTTACTAAACTCGTAAACATACACTACAAAAAAGACGGGGATTAGCGACAGAAGTTTTGCGACGGACACATATCCGTCGCAAATATAGGTCATTTGCGATGGATTTGCGACGGATTCCGTTAGTTGGTCAATGTTGTCCGATTTTGCGACGGCCACAACAGCCCGTCGCAAATTTGCGACGGACTTCAACAACGGAAAGGCAAAATGTCAGCGTTTTGTAGGTATTTGCGACGGCGTCCGTCGCAAATCTTAAGAAAAAATTTGCTACGGATCTTTGTCCGTCGCAAATCCGGCCGTTGTTACATTTTACGACGGAAAGTCGTCGCAAATTTTAAATTCAAATTTGCGACGGCCACTATTCCGTCGCAAATTTGAGTGGTTTAGATGGGTTGGTGACCAATAATTGACCCGAGTCGTCGCAAACTGTATTTGCGATGGAAAAGTCGTCGCAAAATATTGAATTTGATACGGAAAATAAGTCTGTCGCAAATTTGTGCTGATTTATAACAGTCCACTTTCTTTTCCTTCCCTTTCACTTTCACCCTTTCACTTTCACTCACGAAAAAAATAAGAAATGATGCGGTTTTCATATGTTCTTCACGTATAATTGGTGTATTTGTCATTGCCTTCAATCTCACCGTACGTATTTGTCATTGCCTTCAACTTCACCGTACGTTTTCACATTTTTAACCGTTTAAATGTCATATTTTTATTGTTTTAATTTTTTAGTACACTATTAGGTAATGAGCATGATATATGTTTATTTGATGGGTTTTAGTATGATTGATGATATATGGTTATATTTGATGGGTTGATTTTAGTTTGTGTGATATTTATACCTATTTTTAGTCGAAACTCTGCTCAATTTTTCTGTACACTATTAGATAAATTGTGTGATATTTGTTTATTTGATTGGTTTACTATGATTGATATATGGTTGTGTTGGATTGGTTTTTGTGAAGGAAAAATTTGTATATCCCTATTTTTAGGCAAACTCTGCCCAATTTTTTACAACTCATGTGATATTTACTTTTAATCTATAACAAATGCAATTTCCATATCGTGGTTGGATGTACTCAATACATAGAATGATAGGAGGAGGCATAAACTCTGTCTTTTGCAATAAAATTGATGAGTTTATTGAGTTTGCACTACAACATCCATGCAGTATGGATTGTATGGGTAATATTAAGTGTCCGTGTAAAGACAGAAGATGCAGAAATATGAGATTCTTGAGTGTTGATGAGGTTAGAACTCATCTTGTGATTTCTGGTTTTGTTCCCCGTTATTACAACTGAACCAGTCACGGTGAAGAACGGTGGAATGTTGACATTGAAACTGTAGAATATTTTTATACTGGGTGGAGCGGTGGTGGAAGTTCTGATGTTGGTGGTTCAAGTTATGTTCCGTATACTCAATTTGAACCACAAATAGAGGATGAACCTGATAGATATCGGATGATGATTGCAGAATCTGTTTTGGGTGGTCAACCACAATTCAATGAAACACCGATGGAGGAGGAACCAAATCATCGGTCAAAGAAGTTTTTTGATATGCTTAAAACTGTTGATCAAAAGCTCTTTCCTGGTTGTGAGACTGAGACGCAGTTGTCATTCAATGCTCAAATGCTGAACATCAAAACTGAAGGCAATGTCAGTCAAAAAGTGTTCAATCAATTTGCTAAATTGTTCAAACGAGCTCTACCTGAAGACAACACGGCGCCTGATAATTTCTATCAGAGCAAGAGGCTCTTGAAGGATATGGGTCTACCCTTTGAGAAGATTGATTGGTGTACAAACGGTTGCATGTTGTTTTGGGATGAGGATGAGGACCAGTGCAAGATGTGTGGTCACCCACGGTACAAACCATCTGGTCGTACAAAAAGTAAGAAGAAAGTGCAGTTGAAGGCTTATAAGGCAATGTATTACTTTACCATCACTCCTCGTCTAGAGAGGTTGTATCAGTCTAATGCCACTGCTAAAGACATGACATGGCATGCTGAGGAGTGTTCTGGTGAGAATTCTGGAGAGATGCGGCATCCTGCAGACTCGGAGGCATGGAAACATCTTGATAGGGAGTTTCCAGATTTTGCAAGGGAGACGAGAAATGTGAGGTTAGGCTTGTGCACGGATGGATTTGCTCCATTTGGAATGCACGGAAAAAAGTATTCATTATGGTCTGTGCTATTGACTCCGTACAATCTACCTCCTTGGTTGTGCATGAAGCCTCAACATATATTTCTTAGTATCTTGGTGCCTGGACCACAAAACCCCAAGCATAAACTGGATGTATATCTCCAGCCACTGATTAAAGAGTTGAAATCTTTGTGGTCTACGGGGGTGGAGACCTACGACGTTCATACGAGCTGCACTTTTGTGGACCATTAGCGACTTTCCAGCATTTTCTATGTTGTCTGGGTGGTCAACAGCAGGAAAACTAGCATGCCCGTATTGCATGGACGGTTCTGATGCATTCTATCTTCCATTGAGTAGAAAAGTGTCATGTTTCGACAACCATCGCAAGTTTCTTCCTCCTGATCATCCCTTTCGGGGGAACAAAACAGACTTTCTAAAGGGTAAAAATGCAGTAGGCCGCCCAAGACCACAGATTCGATCAGGTATGTGTCTGGATACTGAATCACTACTTATGTCTATGTGTCTCATATAAATAAGTTAACCATATATAAATTAATTATTTCAGGTGATTCGTTGTTGTATGAGGTTACATTCACTGATTTGATGAAGACAACTGAGGCGGGTGCAATGGAGCACAATTATCGCATCCAGGGTGGTTGGAAGAAGAGAAGTATCTTTTGGGACTTACCTTATTGGAGCAGGTTGTTGATTCGACACAATTTGGATGTGATGCATATAGAGAAGAATGTTTTCGACAACTTATTTCATACGGTCCTGGGTACTGAAGGGAAGACCAAAGACACTTCAAAATCCAGAGATGAGTTGAGGCTCTTCTGTTCTCGTGCTTCCCTACACAGGGATGAGCAGACAAGGACATATCCACAGGCCTCTTACACAATTAGTAAAGCAGAAAGGAAGAATTTGTGTAAGTGGGTGAAAGAATTGAGCTTCCCTGACAATTATGTGTCGAATTTGGGAGACAGAGTTGACACGGAAACCGGAAAGGTGTCTGGAATGAAGAGTCATGATTGTCACGTGTTCATGCAACGACTCTTACCTATTGCATTTCGGTACTCACTTCCCAAGAATGTATGGAGTGTCATCACGGAATTAAGTCACTTTTTCAGACACCTAACGGCATCAACGATTACAGTTGAGGACATGAGGCTTTTGGATGAGGAGATCCCTGTTATTCTATGCAAACTTGAGCGGATTTTTCCACCCAGCTTCTTTGACTCGATGGAGCACTTACCCGTACACTTAGCGTATGAAGCCTCAATTGCTGGTCCCGTACAATATCGATGGATGTACCCTTTTGAGAGGTAATTCTATACCATTTTTTAGATCGACTTTTAAGATCAATACTGAAGAATATTTCCAACACTTCTTTTTTTAGGTATTTGCACAACTTAAAGCTCAATATTGGAAATGCGGCCCACATCGAAGCATCAATTGTTAATGCATACCTTACTGAAGAGTTGGAGCATTTTGTTCTTACTACCTCGGCGATCAAGTTCAAACCAGAATCAGAAATGTGCCTCGCAATTACGATGGTCGTGAAGTAGACCATCCCCTTCGTGATGTTGAAGGTATGTTATCTGTATTTTTGCATCCGGGTCGACCAATGGGTAAGGGCACCAAACGACTGTCCAGGGGCAGTATTGAAGAGGAAACAATACATTCATATATTTTGATGAATTGTCCTGAAGTCCAACCGTATATAGAGTAAGTAATTTAATTTTATAGTTGAGTTTTTTACAATATGTATATTGTTGATATCTGAAAAGTAATTAATTTTTTTTTTGATATATAAGGATGTTCTGTGAGTATAAGCGTCAAGTAGAACCAGACATCACAAATGCAACAGTTTTTCAATCCATCTGCAATGATTTTATGTTTTGGTTCCAACGTTACGTGAGTATCACATAATTATATGATTTTTACCCTATAACAAATCCGTTATTATTTTTATACATGATAATTTAATATTTACAGGGATAAAATGGTCTACTTAACAACCCACGTCTTGAAGCTCTGAGCAAAAGACCACTACGTAGTATCATACCACAGATATTACGCAAATGGATACAAATTTCATACTGAAGTGTATGCTTCAACGAAATCGACTACAAACAGTGGTGTTTGCGTTACCGGTAGAAACTACAACAAAGAACCCATCGATTACTATGGAGTGCTGCAAGAAGTAGTTGAAATAGAATATTCGGGTTGGCCGAAGAGGACAGTAGTGTTGTTCTTGTGTGAATGGTATGATCCAGAGAAATAAGGAACGAGAGTCGATAAAAACTACAAGATTGTTGATATCAACACCGGAAAGAAGTTTCCGGCGGCATACGATCCCTATATTTTTGCAACGCAAGCATCTCAAGTATATTATTGCAAATACCCCGGATCAAGTAGGGCCAACTTGAGGACAGTTTGCAAAGTGAAGGCAAGATCATTGGTTGAAATTTCTAATCCGTCAAAGAAAGACGGTGTTGAACCAACATATCCATTTCAAACAGAGATACAAGAGGCTCAAACAGAGGTTGATCAAGAAGTTGTGAATATTTTTGTGGACTTACTTGCTGCAAATCCAGAAATGGTAATGATTGAAAGTGATCATGAGGATGATGGACAAGAGCGTGGTGAGGAGGATGAAGATGAAGATGATGAGGATGAGGATGAGGATGAAGATGATGATGAGGATGAGGATGGAGAAGAGGAGGAAGATGGAGAAGAGGAAGAGGACGACGATTAGAATTACTAAATTATTGTATATATAACAAGTTAGAAATGAAAAGTTCGCCATGTTTATTTAAGGTACAATATTTATAAAAATAAGTGAGAAACGGAAATAAATTAATTTGGTGAATTATAGAAAAAAACGAGTCAATTTGGATACATATACAATTAATTACGTACAAATGAACGAATTATAAATTTAAGCGGGAGTCGAAATAAAAAAAATAAAATGGCCACAACATTTATAAAAACAAGTGAGAAACGAAAATGAATTAATTTGGTGAATTATGGAAAAAAATGAGTCAATTTGGATACATATACAATTAATTGCGTACAAATGAACGAATTATAAATTTAAGCGGGAGTCGAAATAAAAAATAAAATGGCCACAACATTTATAAAAACAAGTGAGAACGGAAATGAATTAATTTGGTAAATTATGAGAAAAAATGAGTCAATTTGGATACATATACAATTAATTGCGTACAAATGAACGAATTATAAATTTAAGCGGGAGTGGAAATAAAAAATAAAATGGCCACAATATTTATAAAAACAAGTGAGAAACGGAAATGAATTAATTTGGTGAATTATGGAAAAAAAAAAGTCAATTTGGATACATATACAATTAATTGCGTAAAAATGAACGAATTATAAATTTAAGTGGGAGTCGAAATAAAAAAATAAAATGGCCACAACATTTATAAAAACAAGTGAGAAACGAAAATGAATTAATTTGGTGAATTATAGAAAAAAACGAGTCAATTTGGATACATATACAATTAATTGCGTACAAATGAACGAATTATAAATTTAAGCGGGAGTTGAAATAAAAAATAAAATGGCCACAACATTTATAAAAACAAATGAGAACGGAAATGAATTAATTTGGTGAATTATGGAAAAAAAACGAGTCAATTTGTAATACCCCGACCCAAAATTTTAAGTTAAATGTGTTTAATTATTTATGTTCGTGTGAACTTATAATTTTATTGTCAAAATGAGGACTACATGTTTAAAATTTTTATTTTTTCAAACGACGGACGAACAAATCGAACCGGAGGCACTCCTAGCACTTAAAATACGAATCGAATAAGTAGTAAAAAGTTTAAAAGTAAATAAAATACAATCCAAATGAATAAAATACACGTCCAAAAATCGGGTAAAGTTATCAAACAAAAACCTTAATTTTCGGGCCACAAAATCAACACCGAAAAATACAGTTTCGACCAAACCGTGTCCCGTAACACTGGGGGCCACCAAAAGGCAGCCCCCAAGCCAAATTTCAGCCATTGACCATCCATGAGGGGAGGAGACTCCCTCCCCACTCATCTCATGCACATGTCTCCATCACTTGGGAACAAAAATTCAAGTAAGACCAAAACTCCCTTTCTTGATCTCTCATTTCTTACACCCTCCCATTTTAGTATAAAATCTTCTTCACATAGAAGACCACCCCCTCCCTTGTCTTGCATAAAAACAAAAGACAAGAGAGAAGCCCTCATTCCCCCCACCAAACACATAATTTTCGGCCACCCCTCTCCCTTGGGGAGAAAACCCATATTCTCCCCATTTTCTTGAGGAAGAAGACCCACTTTCTCCATCCTAAGTTCATATATATCCAAGGGTTGAAGTTTTTAAGGTCTTTCATGGGTAGAGAACCTTCCATTTCCTCTATTCTTCCTCATGAATCTTCTTTCCAAAAACCTAAATTCTAACTTATTTTACATCTTCATCATAGGGCTCCAAGGAAAAGCTTTCCATCCAAAGAGTCATTCTTAACCTCCAAAGGAAGAGAACTTGAAGAGCTATAAGGCCCCCTAGCTTAACAAGAAAGAAACTACAAAGGTTTATCAACCAACAACTCAAAACTCTAATATCTTGTCTTTTGAGTATGTTTAGTGTTTTTCTTAGAAAGACATGATACCTAGGTTTAAATTTTCTTTTGGGTGCTCGAATATATGTTAAATAATGTGTTATTTGCTAGATATATATTTAAAGAAAGAGTTATGGCATGATAAGTGTGGAGGTGAAGGATATATGTGCGTGAGCATGTCTAGATGAAGAAGTTGACATTGTCTGTGCTTTCTGGAACAAAACAACGTTCACGAAACTTGTTATTTACAAATTTTGTTTACATATTTGGAAATTAGATCAAATTAGATTTCATTTGCCACTGGTCTCATGTGATTTGGAATTTTATTCAATAATCTATGAATTTTTAAAGAAAACGTGATAATCTGCAACTACCCTCGTGTTTAGAAAGAATCTGTTACTAATCGGCATGAGAATGATTTTTAAAAAAATTATATTAAAATACTATGGGTTGTTATCTACGTCTATGAATTTTTTCATGATTTTAGGAGGTGTGTAACTAATTTTACCAAAATGTTCTTGTTAATGGTGCACTGCTGTAAACCTACTGTGGCACATGAAAAGTTTCTGTACTAGTTTTGAAAACGGACCAAAAATTCTATTTTCAACACACCAAATGCACAAGAACTATTTTTATGTGTGTTTTTCTTTTCAAGTTGAAACTACTGTATAAATTTCATGATTTTTTAATATGTCTAAGTATTTTAGAAAAATACCCAAAGTGGTAATTAGAAAACCTAGGAGAACAAACTGCATCATTTTCGACTTAGTAACTTGAAGTGTTTACTTTTGTTTTTATGCTCATACTTGTCTTGCATGATAGAATAAGGACTTAGAACACATTAGTATCATGTGGATAGGAGTTTCGTAACAAACTTCATGTTTAAGAGTTTTGATCCTTATGCGAATGATTTATTCTTAGGAAATGTGTTATTGTGTGATTTTAGTGAAAATTTTCACTAAGACTAAATATTGTAAACTTGCACCAAAAGAAACGAAAATACTAATTATGTCAAAAGTCCTTTTAGAACCAACTTTTTAAGTATAAGAATGCGAGAAAATCCTTATAAGTGGATAATGGACTAAAACATGAATAATAATTTTGCTTGGTTGAGTGTGGTTCGCGTGTGGGTTCGGAAGTCTTGTTGTCCTCGACTTTTACGAAAAGCTCTTTGAAAGGTGGGTGGTTCATATCTGTATTGCCTGAAAACTATGTGATGATTGGTGTATTTTTTAGTTGAGTTTATACGATTTTTTTTTTGGTGAAGGTCGTTACTTTACGGGTGCGATGAAAAGTCGTACCATTACGAGTACAATGAAAAGTTGTATCAATACGGGTGCAATGAAAAGTTGCATCATAGGATATGTTGAAATTAAGACATATCTGCAGAGTATGTTGAAATTAAGACTGCTCATAGGGTACGTTGAAATTAAGACTGCCCATAGGCATTGATGAAATAGTCGTGCCAAAATATGTTTATAGTTGGAAAATATGGTATAAAGATGCTTGAAATATGCCCGATTTATATAATCGCGTACAGATCACCCACGCTGAGAATTCAAATCTCATCCCCTCTTTTACCAAACATTTTCAGGTATCGATATAGAGGACTGGAAACAGCTGTAGGCACGACCCTTCCCACCACTACCTGATAAAAACTTGTTTTGCTACTTATGTTTATTTGCATTTTAGATATTGTGTTTTGATTCGTGTGACTGCCCTTTTTAATGCTCGACACTCGTGTTTAAAAACTTATCGTTCATATGCTACTGTATTAGTGATGTATGTTTAACTCTTAATTACAGATTTAGGTCTTACACGTTTAAAATTTCTTTCCGCTGCAAATTATTACCCTGCGATTCTACGTAATTAGTTTTAAAATAAGGATCTAAGTAATATATATTTGTTATTCATTTAAAAAAAATTAGCTTAGTTTTCTCATATTACTAAGTGACGACTCGAGTCTGAAGCGTTAAAGCCAAGGTGAGCTACGTTCTGAATTCGGGGCGTTACACAATTTGGATACATATACAATTAATTGCCTACAAATGAACGAATTATAAATTTAAGCGGGAGTCGAAATAAAAAATAAAATGGCCACAACATTTATAAAAACAAGTGAGAAACGGAAATGAATTAATTTGGTGAATTATGGAAAAAAAAAGAGTCAATTTGGATGCATATACAATTAATTGCGTACAAATGAACGAATCATAAATTTAAGCGGGAGTCGAAATAAAAAATAAAATGGCCACAACATTTATAAAAACAAGTGAGAAACGGAAATGAATTAATTTGGTGAATTATGGAAAAAAAAATGAGTCGATTTGGATACATATACAATTAATTGCGTACAAATGAACAAATTATAAATTTAAGCGGGAGTCGAAATAAATAATTTTACCAAAATAATAAAAATTAAACAGCCACAACATTTATAAAAACAAGTGAGAAACGAAAATGAATTAATATGATGAATTATGGAAAAAAATGAGTCAATTTAGATACATATACAATTAATTGTGTACAAATGAACGAATTATAAAATTACACATTGTCGAAATAAATAATTTTACAAAATAAAATAAATAGTTGGGCAAAAAAAATTTATAAACAAGTTAGATACGAAAAGAAATTAATTTGGTGAATTATAAAAAAAAAAGACTTAATTTGAATACATATACAATTAATTGCGTAAAAATGAACGAAAGAAGCAAATGGCTTAGCGGCACGCACCTCCTTCCCATGCACAAGAGGTCGCGTGTTCGATCCCCCTTGGGCGCAAACTTGGATTAATTGTTCAAGGTCTAATAAGGGCAATATAGAAGGTGAGCCGCCTATAATAAGCTATGGGCCGGTGGCCCAGTGGTCCGCGCCCGCCCCGGGTGCCCGGGCTCGAACCACACGAGCCATATTTTTTTTTGTACAGGTTCAGTATTTGCGACGGCCATATTCCATCGCAAATTTTTAATTTGCGACGGAAAAATGTCCGTCGCAAATGATAATCGGATAACATAAAAAAAAATTAATAAATATTTGCGACGGACTATTTCCGTCGCAAATATTGTTGACCCGATCGGGTCTGACCCGAATAATTTACGACGGATCTTTGTCCGTTGCAAATATTGAGCGACCCGGTCGAGTCTGACCCGGCTATTTTGTGACGGCTTTGTCCGTCGTTAATTTGCGACGGATGACAATATTCCGTCGCAAAAACTAGATACGGGTGTTTTAACAACGGACGCTTTGTGACGGATTTTTCGTCGCAAATTCCGTCGCTAAACAGTGTTTTTTTTGTAGTGTTAGGATTGTAATATGATACCAAACGTAATACGAACATTTTAGCGCACGCTTTTGTTAAGTTTTCCATGTTAATTGCTCTTGCACTTGAATAAAGAACTTTTTTTTTTTTAGGGATTGTATTGTGATAATCTAATCAACTACAACTAAAAAACAAAAACAAAACTTTTATGGTTCTCCTACAGTAAACTATTCATACAGTTAAGGGAATCTATAGAATACAAGATTTTTTTTTATTAAATTATGTTACTAATAATCAAAGGATGAAATGAAATTGTATTAGTAATTTTAGTGAAGTACTAATTTATGTTAATCAATGGTGAATGTTTTATAAAAAAAAAAATTTTGATTGGAATTATTAGTTAAACTTATTAGCCCAATTCGAGATGGGTTATTATATCATAAATGTTCTAATGTCGTATCGTCCCATAAATTATTTCATTTTGGCATATTTATTGGTCAATAATTTTGTATATTATGATTCATGAAGCATGATCTTAACCAATTATTTTCGATATGATGTGTTTAATTATTGGGATTTCATTAGCATGATAGCAGATATTTGGTGGGGCTTTAAAGAAGGAGGGAAGAAAGTGCATTGGAAGAGTTGGAGTCTACTCTCAAAACCAAAGGGACAAGGGGGACTTGGCTTTCGAAATTTCGTAGACTTCAATAAAGCTCTTCTAGCAAAGCAACAGTGGCGCTTCATTACAATTCCGGAGTCCTTGGCTGCCCGCGTGTTTAAAGCTAGATATTTTAAATACATTGACGTTATGAAAGCGGAGCTTGGTTCCAACCCCTCTTTTGTTTGGAGATCACTGATTTGGAGTAGGGAGTTGTTGCATGAGGGCTTACGGTGGAAAATTAAGGATGGAAAATCAGTACAAATTTATAAAGAGTACTTGTGCTGGGACTCGGTGCTAATATCGAAGGCCTTTCTTCCTTTTGAGAAGGAAGCAATCTTGAAACCCCGATCGATCGAGAAAGTGAGCAGATACGAGATACTGGAATTCGGATTCCAAAGGCAAGTATAGTGTGAAATTGGGTTATTTGCACTATACGTGCAAGAGGAATGTTAAAAGAGAAGTGGTAAGCTCGAAGAGGGAGAAAAATGAAGATAGATGGGGGAACTTAGTATGGAAGATTGATGTCCCTCCCAAGATCAGAATTTTCTTGTGGAAAGTTGCGAATGATGCTATTGCAACGAAAGGGAATCTAGTTAAACACCACGTACCAATGTCGCCCATGTGTGGTTGGTGTAGGCGATGGGAAGCAGGTAGTACACATGCCCTATTTTTTTGCCCGGGTGTTCGTGAAATTTAAAAGCAATTGGGCCTTTGGAAGGAGATCGAGAAGGGCGACTTCATGGACACTTATGACCTCCTGCACTTGATCTTAACGAATCGAGACTATGGGGAGAAGGAAGAGATTATCACAGTAATGCGGGGTATTTGGAGAGAAAGATGCCAGATAATCCACGAGCAATTGAAAGATGAAAAGGAACAAAGAGTTAAGATTCGTGTGGATTGGGCTTTGGAGTTCCTCCACTCCTATAGAGAGGCAAATAAGCATTTGAAGGCTTTCAAGAGTACAATGAGAACTTTGAAGAAATATGCACCAATGTCGAAGAGGTATGAAGGTATCACAGTGTTGGTGGATGCGAGCTATAATGATGAGAAGAGAAAGTACTCAATTGGCTACATTTTAATGGAGGGCGAAAATGTGTCGATAGCCGCAGGATGCAAGTAAATTGATCCCCCATGTTCGATTCTAGGAGCTGAGATCCAAGCCATCTGTGAAGGTATCAAGAAAAGCATCACGCTCGGTTTCAGCAGAGTACGGATTTGGACGGATTCGCTAAAGGCGGTGGAGGCAATCCATTTGAGAGAGAGTTTTTTTAGTTCGGAAGGTAGGCCTCTTCGTGAAATCTGGGATGACATGCAGGATGGCCGAGTGGAAGCCATCAATCACATAATGAGGAAGCAAAATGTAATGGCTCATAAGCTGACCAGAATCGCCTTCGACTCTCCGTCTCCTCAAGATTGGAGCGTAATAGATATTTCGATAGCAATCAGAAATATAACCCAAGATCTATAGTGCCTTATTGTAATAGATAGAGTTATATGAATGCTTGTTTGCTTTAAAAAAAATAAAAAATTATTGGGCTTTCATTTAAGGTGATGGCACTTTTAAACTTTGAGTCTTTAGCCCAAGTTGCAAACCTTTTTTTTTTTTTTACTATTGTTAAATCAATTTCGGAATTAGCTCATCACTATAAATACACATTTGCAATTTTTCGATTGTGATGCCTTTTTTCTAGTGGTACGTCGGGCCTTACAACAAATTGGGCCTCAGAAAAGCATAAATCTTGGGTTTGGGCTTGACCTTTCTGTGCACAGCCCAAATTAAAGACCAGGCCTGAAGTGATTTAATATCGACGGTTTAGGCTTCTTTAGTGTCCCATTTACATGAAGTCATTTGAAATGCAAACAAGTGGAGTAAATTTAAAATTCCTCTATTTTGAACTAGAATTATTATAGCTAGGAATTTGAAATTCGTTCATTTTAATATTTTGCCTAAATAAGTGGAGTAAATTTAATTTGTAGATTTAAAATCAATAGCTCAAATCCCTCCATCCAAACACAATCTAATGAAAATGAGAATAAAAATTTATTTTCTATCTCCATCCTCGTGTAAGTTGGATGAAAATGGTTGAGGAAGATGATTATAAGAAGGTAGAAAGATAATCGAATAACGTAATAATTACTTTTTTAGAAGGAAAAATAGTGTTATGTATTATATTTTATTCTCAAAACTATTATAATCATTCTAAATTTATATTTATTTCTATTACCATTGGAAAATTTGCAAATCAAACGTCATCTAAAAAGTAGGTGTGGCAATATCCAAATCAGGCGTCATCAAATTTTCATTTTTCAAAAGCGCGAGTTATGACATTACCACAATATCCAAATCAAATTACACTTTGATGATCGAATTGCTTTTCCTTTTCCTCGAGTTTCTTTGGTGTATCAATCCTCATTTCTTAATTGAATTGATAGTAAATAATAAAAATACAATCATTATAGTTACAATTCTACAAAAACTTCATAATAAAAAGACAACCCATAAGTCTTATCTATTTCAATTAATATTCTCCAAAAATGTAGGAAAAAAAAAAAAACTTAAACTATATTTCTTTTACATATTTGGCCATTTCTTCATAAATAATGAGGTACAAATTAGGGTTGTAAACGAATCAAACAATTTTGGTTCGATTTGGTATTTGTATTCGAAATTCGGTATTCGTATTCGAAATTTTATAATTCGAATTCGGGTACAAATAAATTTTTTGATTCGATTAGTTATCAAATACAAATACAAATACTATGATATTTGATTCGATATTCGTAAATATTCGATTAAATATTCGGTTAAATATATATCTACATAATTATATATTAATAGTAATAATAAATATAATTATTTATAAATTTAAGTTCATTATAATTATTTTAGGCAAAGTATAGAGTGAAACTGGTTTATACATGAATCACTGAAGGGTATTAGTTGTTTTCATTGAAGAGTATTAGTTGTATTTACTGAAGAGTATTACTGATTTACACTAAATAGTCTTAGTTGTTCAGTGAAAATGAATTAAGACTGTTCAGTGTAAATCAGTAATACTCTTCAGTAAAAACAACTAATACCCTTCAATGAAAACAATTAATATCCTTTAGTGATTTATATATAAACCAATTTCACTATATACATACTCATTATTTTAAGGATATTAACCTTTATAACTTCATCTAACAAGTGGGCGTGTAGGCAATTCTTAATTAAATATTTTAATTAAAAACATATAATGTAATTTAATTATTAAAAAACTTAACTAATTAAAAAAGAATTGTAGTTCAACACTCTTAATTTGATTATTAAAGTGTTTTTCCATGAATTTAATAATTTTTTATTTTTATTTACTTATTTGATTATGTTATGCAAATTTTTAAGTTTATAATGAGATTGTGAATTCAAACAATGACAATTTTGAAATGAATATTTGAATATTGACAAAGTATTATGTGAATAATACTCACGGTAACTATTACCGTGAACAACAAATTACTAATATCTGACGAAGTGGTATAACTCAAGTCAAATGGTTAAAATCCCACTACCTATGATACAAAGGTCGTGGGTTCGAGCTACAAGTTTACCGATAAAAAATACTAATACCTTATGTTGAAATAACCAACAACTTTAGTGAGAATAGCTAATACCACTTCAACTAATAGCTTTAATAAAAAAAACTAAATACTATTTGGAGCTGATAATTTTAGTGCAATTCACTGATACTTTTAATTTAATTTACTAATACCATTCAAACAAGTTTCATTGTGAATATTGTTCACATAATACCTTCTCTTGAATATTATTTGTTAGGAACATGCTTGAGAAAAAAATCGATTCGAATATTCAACTCAAGTATTTGTATATTTTCTAATAATTCGATATGAATTTCAAATCAAATATAAATCACATTTACTATTCGAAAAATATTCGATTCGAATTCGTATTCGAAATTATTTTACGAATACGAATTCAAATATTGTGGCATTCACTCGATTCGATTCGTTACATCCCTAGTACAAATAATTGTTTATTGTCGTGGACTATTTTAGAGGACACTTGAGCATATGTACACTACACAATTTGTTTTAAATGAAAAATTGACGTATTATGATAAAAAATGGTATAAAACAGTTTCATATATGAGTCATCACATATATATTATATAATATTTGATCCTTCTTGAATCATGTTTACAAGTAAAATAAGGTCTAAATATTAAAGTGGAGCTTCGCTTTATACATTAAATTTTTTCACACAAGATTTTTTCTAATATTATATAGATATGATATTATGCCGTAATAATCAAACAATTAAACTTTGGCCTAAGTGCAATAAATCCACTAAACTATTAGTATTTTTGCATTTAAATAACAAAACTATGTTTATTTGCATTGATATACAAAATTACCAAATGTTGGCATATAAAAAATTAAATTTAATTTCCGATCAATTTTTTTTTCGATTTTAACATATGGGCGTATTTTTATTTAAAAAAAAAATTGGTAGCACACAGCACAAGGACAAAGACGCACGAGACGAAAAATGATGCCATTGGACGGATCTACAAGGCAGTATACGAGATCGTGAAGTCACGAAAGTGAAATTAAGAAGATTTATGATAAAAATGCTCTTTTGTATATATTTTTAAATTAAGTTTTATAGTTTACGTGTTAAAATTTTAAAATTTAATAGCATGTATATATCATTTCAATAAACTATAATTTGATGGTTTAATTAAAAATCGATAATATTTTGATGAGTTTCCTGCAATAATTAGGCCTTAAACTTTTTAATTGGACAATGTCCAATTTAACCGGTAAGCTAAAAAATATATGTGATCTACGTTGGACATTTAACAATTTATTTTAATACATATATCAAATTATTGTATACCGACTATTAACTTGGATTGAGTGCACAAGAAATTTGGATCTGATGAGTATAACGTGAAGCTCAAAACTCAAAAGCTCACGTGCGACTTGTCACCCTATTACTCCTCTAAATTTTATATAGAACGTCACTTAAAACATAGGGACCTTTGTGATATAAAATTGAGAGTTTATTTAAGAAAAACTAAAGAGATAATTAGCCAGCGTGGTTTTTTCTATAAATTTGAATTTTTAAATGAAGCGAAATTCTTTTATAGTGTGCTTTTTAATTTAAATAGTTATTATTAATTCCAAATAATATCCCAACATTACATTTTATTTTGGTGAAAATTTAAATTTTGTTTTATTTTAATAATTAAAATTGTCCAACTTTCTTTTTTTTACTTTTCTCGAGCACAAAGAATGTTCACTTTAATAAGGCATGTTCCTCTGTCTTCTCTGGTTTTTTTTTTTTTTTCAATAATTTTTTTAGGAAGCCGTTAGCGAATTCGGTATTTTTTTATGTAAAGAAAAACAAACTGGAATATTATGAAATTGTAGACCTGGAAAAATAATTTGTTATTAAATAATCTCCTCTTAATTTTATATTTTTAATCATGAAGCTATTATGACTAACAATTTGGAATATTATGATTAATGTTACTTTCACAAAATATTGGACAACTTGTTATGAATAAAATATTAATAAGTAGATAATACAAAATTATTTTATACAGAGTAACTCTTTTGTGCACTTGGTGTATAGTGCATTCACTCAACAGTTGAGATGGTTTATACTAAAAAATATCATTGGATTACACTGAAAAGTTTCAGTGTAAACTTTTCTGGTACAATATAATCACATTTTCAGTGTAATCAACCTACATTTTTTAGTGTAAACAATATTAATGGTTGAGTGAGTGCACCTTACACCAGGTGCATATAAGACTGTGTCCTTTATAGAATGTTGCAGTAGATAAGATATTCTAAATAAAAATTTAAAGTAAAATTTATAGTATACTAGTCGTGTTTTTTGTTGGTTATTTTTTGTCATAAGTTGGAGGATTTTACGATGTATTATTAGGTTCATTTACAAATAAAGTGATTGTTTATGAAAAATATGATATTTATATTATCCATAAGTAATCTCTTTGTTTATAAATGGACCTCATAATATCCAATATCCTTCAAAATATGACAAAAATAACAGGCGAAAAAAAAAACAGGACTAGTAATATTGGAGGGAGGGAGTTTTTTTTTTTTTTTTTGTGTAAAAAATATATTTTCAAGGTATTGTAAATATTATATACTAGTACTCCTCCGTCCGTTTTTAGATGCATGATTCAAAACTACAATTTTTTTTTCTCCTTTAAAACTAATCACTTACAAACATCTTTTATTTATACCTCATATAACTCTATTTTGCAATATATTGTTAAACAATATATTAAATTTCCCCAAATAAAATATAAATGACTAATATAATCTCAATTTTATCCTTTTAATACGAACAATAGATTAAAAAATAAAATTTTCATTTTGAAAACTTTACTGTCGTGAGATGGTGTCGTTCTCAAAAAATAAATAAATTTGGTGTCGCTCTCACAAATTCAGGGACAATAGGTAGAGAACATGTAAAATGACATCCACAAAAGAAGCACTAGTGTGTGTAGTCCCTCTTTCATATGGGTAAAAGACTTTTCAGCTATTTGCACTGATTCTCCTGAAGTAATACCAAGGTAGTAATTACGACCAATAATTATAAGCCTGACTCATTACTCAATTCACAAGTGAAATTATGTAATAAATTATTTAGTGAACTAGGTTAGTATTGTTTTATGGTGAATTTTATAATAACTTTTTTGATCCGTCTTGTTAGTTGGTCCCCAAAAACATCCTATTTTTTTAATATACTATCTTATTATATATATTTCCAAACTTTTCCAAAATAATCTGTTAACACCACCTTATTTTTAGGCTGATATAGTATGTCTCAAATCTCTTCATTTCGAAATATTGCGCTCTCTTTAAAAGTTGGTTTACGTATTGATTTCGACCATTCATCTCACAAAATTAAATCTAAACCATTCATTTTTTATTTAGGCTTTATTAATCTCTTATTAAGAGTATCACACACACCATCCCCTTTCTCTCAAATACGGCGCTTGTTTCTCTCTCCCATTGCAGCCATCATCGGCGTTGCCTCCTCTATTACAGCCGACATCAGCGTCACAAATATTGCTTACGCGTCATCATTGTTTCGACTTGATCGATCATTGTGCCTACTCCGAACCCATCTCAAGCAATTTCTCTGTCTAACCAGGTGATTCAAGTGGCGGGCATCTATCGTGGACTTCGGCGAGCGCGTCGAAAGCGGATATGCAAAATAGGGATAAATCCAAGGTATGTAGATCCCGAACAACCACCACCTCTCCTCTATTTTTTTCTCACTCTGTCATCATTTTTCTGTCATATTGTTTACAAATCGGCGCCGCCTCGCTGCTCTACTCCCGCCGCCTCAAACCGCATCTGATACCTCAGCCTTGAACCGAAGGTATGATACTGATTTTCTATAGTATTTTTCTTGGTCTTAATTTTTTTCTTCTCGCCTCCTTTTTAAGTTTTTGTCATCCTCCACTGAACAGTCTCGGCGCCGCCGCCATGTCCTCTAAGATGTAAAATATATATTTTTTCCACAGTTCAACGATCTTCTTATTTAGATATTTTTAGAATTTATTTTTACAAAATATTTATATATGCTAATTTTTGTAGAAGGATATTGAAATATTTTGCAAAAGATATTATCACGTAAAAGATGGCAAGATTCCCAAATAATCTTGTCATTCAATACCATATCTTACCATGGATAATAGATTGTAATATTATTATTTTTTTTGGACAAAATTTTACTAACCAAAAAATATTATCACTGAAATAGTATATTATTCCCAATTTTTTTTGCCATGAAATGCAATATCTTACCATATATAATACAACAATAGATATTTTTTAAATAAATATTTTTGTAAAAGATGGCAAGATTCATTGATGTCATCCAATACCATATCTTACCATGGATAATAGATTGCAATATTAATTTTTATTTTTTTGATAAAATTTTACTACCCAAAAGATACACTACAAAAAAAGACCCAAATAAAGAGGGCTACTAAAGAGGGCAAACAAAGCCCTCGTCCTTAAAGAGGGCCGAGACGAGGGGCTTAAAAAAATGCACGAGACGAGGGTGTAGACGAGGGCAAGGGCCCCCTCTTTAGTTAACGAGGGCGTGGCCCTCGTGAAGTTTGAAAATGTGGCAGCCGAGGGCGGGGCCCCTCGTGAGTAGGCGAGGGCGGGGCCCCTCGTGAGTTTACGAGCGCGGCCCCCTCGCCCAGGTCATGCGTTCAGCGAGCCGAGGGCTTGCCCCTCGCCCACGGTAAGTTCCAGGTTTTTACCGAGGGGGTTTACCCTCTTTAACCCCCTCGGTAAATTCCAACATATTTAAAGCTCACCCACCATTTTCAGCAGCAAAAAAACCCTCCCCCAAGCTCCTCAGCCGCCGCCGCCGCCCCTCCCTGCCGCGCCGCCGTCGCCGGAAACGCCACTCCACCGGTCGGGTTTTGGCCTACTCGTCCCCGTGAACATTTCTACGGTAACATTTTTCATTTTAATCGGCTAATTTGTTAATTAAATTGTTTGTAAAATTAATGCAAATTCATGTGTGTGTATATATATATATGTATGTATATATATGTATAGTTGTTAATTAGTTGCTAATTATATAGTGTTTACTTGTTAATTTAATTATTATGTAATTAATTATAAATTTGATAATATTATATTTATATGAATTAGAAATAATTATATCAATATATATTTGTTGTGTTAAATTTAATTTTAATTGCATGATATATTTAATTAATTTTATATGTGATGAATATTCATGTGTTCGATTATCTACATTAATTATTTATTTGATGAATGATGTATATATAGTTATATATATATTTAAAGTATAATTAATTAATTATGTTGGAGTGGCCGGAGGGGGTTGATGAATAATATTGTTGGTTGTTTGCTAGCTGTAGAATGTGCGTTCCGACTTGATTAATTTTAATTAAGTCGGAAATGGATGCACTATAGGATCTTAGTTAACTGGAGAATGCGATAATAATAAACAAAACTCTGCCGAAAATTTTAGAATAACTATATTAAATTAACAATAGGATAATTATAATGGATTTATATATTAATTTTTTATTAAATTTTGAATATTCTTTAATTTGAAACAGATTATAATATGAGTTATTCAAGTCGTAATTGGATGTATGGTCCAAGAACAATTAATGGAATGATAGCTCCCGACTTTCTTAGTGGTCTTGAATCGTTTATACAATTCGCAACTAGCAATCCTGATTGGATGAGTGAAGGAGATATTAGGTGTCCCTGCTCGAAATCTAGATGTAGGAACCAAAGGTTTAGAGCACCAATTGACGTGAAAACACATTTGTATATAAATGGGTTTATGCCCAATTATCACAATTGGATTTTACACGGTGAACAAAATTGGGGTCATCTACCACACCAAAACTATGATCAGTCGACTTCGTACGGAGTAGATGATACTGCAGGGTCTACCTCGTACCATGACATGATCACAGATCTAACTGGTCCTAACCTTCATTTTGGAAATGTGGAAGAACCCGTTAATGAGGAGCCCCCAAATGAGCATGCTGCTCAATTTTATGACATGCTTCGTGCAGCAAACCAGGATTTGTATCCTGGTTGCGAAACACACTCACAATTGTCATTCAACGCCCGACTGTTGAACATTAAAACTGAAAATAGACTGTCTGAGAGGGGTTATAATCAAGTTGTTGACTTGATTCGGGATATTGTTCCTCCTGAAAATCTAGTGCCCAGGAAATTTTCTGATAGCAAACAACTAATGAGTGGGATGGGTCTTCCAGTAGAGAGGATTGCTTGTTGTGCACAGAATTGTATGATATATTGGGGTAATGATAGTGAACTTGAACATTGTAAGGTTTGTGGTCATCCACGGTTTAAACCCCGTAAGCGTGGTGTTGATGGTCAATGGAAAAAGAAAAAGCCTTACAAGGAGATGTTCTACTTTCCTATCATTCCTCGACTGCAAAGATTGTATCAGTCCGTTGCTACTGCAAAAGATATGACATGGCATGCAAGTTGCTCTAACGATGATTCTGGTGTTATGCGTCACCCTGCAGACTCATTGGCTTGGAAACACCTGGATAATTCATATCCTGAATTTGCTTCCGAGATTCGGAACATAAGGTTGGGCCTAAGCACCGATGGTTTTCAACCATTCGGACAGTCTGGGAAACAATATTCTTCATGGCCAGTGATAGTGACACCGTACAATCTACCTCCGTGGTTGTGTATGAAAGATCAATTCATGTTTCTTACGGTACTAGTGCCTGGTCCTAAAAATCCTAAGGATAAATTGGATATTTTTTTACAGCCGTTGATCCGTGATTTAATGTATTTGTGGGAAATTGGGGTGGAAACGTACGATGTTGCTACAAAGCAAAATTTTCTGATGCGAGCTGCACTAATTTGGACCATCAGTGACTTTCCAGCTTACTCAATGTTGTCTGGATGGAGCACTGCTGGACGGACAGCTTGTCCTTACTGTGGAGAATACACTGATGCTTTCACTCTGAGGCTCAGTCGTAAACAGTCGTGGTTCGATAACCATCGTAAATTCTTACCTAGACACCATCCGTATCGGAGAAACAAGACTGCATTCAGAAAGAATGTGATAGTGGATGACCCACCACCACCCATTCGATCAGGTGAATCACTCCTAAATGAAATCAATTGGGTGGGATGTCGAAAAGTGACAGAAGATGGTGCCGAGGCCCACAACAAGAGATTGGAAACTGGTTGGAAGAAGAAAAGTATTTTCTGGGATTTGCCGTATTGGAGTACCTTGTTGATCCGTCATAATCTGGACGTGATGCACATTGAAAAAAACTTCTTTGATAATTTGTTCTACACTGTAATGAATGTGGAAGGGAAAACAAAGGACACGAATAAGTCCAGAGATGAACTTAATGAATATTGTCGTCGTCCATCACTTGTGAAATGTCCACGTACAGGAAAGTACCCCAAAGCTTGTTATTCACTTGATAAGAGACAAAAGGATGTTGTGTGCAGATGGGTAGATGAGCTAAAGTTTCCTGATAACTATGTGTCCAACCTGTCTCGAACTATTGACTGGACAAAATTGAAAATGTTTGGGTTGAAGAGTCATGATTGTCACGTGTTTATGCAGAGGCTACTCCCGATTGCCTTCCGTGAAATTCTTCCACAGAACGTGTGGAAAGCTATCACTGAAGTTTGTTTATTCTTCAAGGAGTTGACTTCTACGACGATTACAGTTGAGAACATGACTCGGTTGGAAGTAGATATTCCACTGATCTTGTGCAAGTTGGAACGTATATTTCCACCCAGCTTCTTTAATTCGATGGAGCATCTACCTGTACACCTTGCATACGAAGCACGAGTGGCTGGTCCTGTACAATACAGATGGATGTATCCATTTGAGAGGTAATCTACAACTTTCAAATATTTGAACAATTAGCGGTTATTATACTCACTATTGATGCATTTGGTTAGATATCTTCACAATTTAAAACTCAGTGTGGGTAACAAGGCTCATGTCGAAGCTTCGATCGCAAATGCATATCTAACAAAAGAAGCATCAATTTTCTGTTCCCACTACTTTGAGGATCATGTTCTGACGAGGCGTCATAATGTACCTCGTAATTACGATGGTCGTGGTGCCGAAGAACCCCAACCCGGTACTCCGTCAATTTTTATACCTCCTGGACGACCACTTGGACGGAAGAATACAAGATATATTGTAGACGAAGAGAAAAATACAGCTCACACCTACGTGTTACTGAATTGTAACGAGGTGCAACCGTATGTTGAGTAAGTTAATATTCAACATCGTCCATCTATACTTATTACAAAACATCATTATAATGATAATATTGTACATCTTCCCTCTTGTAGTATGTTTATGGATCAACTTCAAAGTGTTCAACCGAATCTCTCTAGGGCTGAACAAGACGATAAACTTCAACATCAGTTTGCATCATAGTTTGAACAAGTTGTAAGTCAAGTTGATAAAATTATATAAATAATAAAATATATACATAGACTCAGGATTAAATATTTTGTCAACTATAGGTTAAGGTAAACAATATTCAGAACCGGTGGATACGTGATCTCTCCAGCGGTCCTATAAGTTGTGTTACCACATATCCTGGGTATTACGTGAATGGATACAAATTTCACACACGCACTTATGGTGAATCAAAATCGACTGTGAACAGTGGAGTTTGTATCAAGGGGACAAACTATGATTCAGATGAGAATGATTTCTATGGGATCCTTGAAGAAGTATTACAGTTGGAATACCCTGGACGACTTGAGAAAAAAGTGGTTCTGTTCAAGTGCGAGTGGTATGATCCTACCGTGCCAAATGGAACAAGAATACATCCTAACTACAAACTTGTGGATGTTAATCGGAGAAGAGTATATGGCCGTTATGATCCTTTTGTATTAGCAAACCAAGCCACTCAAGTTTACTATTGCGAATACCCGGGGGTGCGAAATCATGAATGGCTTGCTGTTTGCAAAGTCAAACCGAGATCCTTAGTGGAAATTGATAAAAGGAATGAACAAGAGCTACCCCCGTTCCAAGACGATGAGATTGATTCACAAATGAATAATGTGCAAATAGACAGTGATCCTATCGTGTTGGCAGATGTCAGTGGTGCACTAATTCAAATTGAGAATGATGATGTTGAAGAAGAAGAAGAAGAAGAAGAAGAAGAAGAAGAAGAAGAAGAAGAAGAAGAAGAAGAAGAAGAAGAAGAAGAAGAAGAAGAAGAAGAAGAAGAAGAAGAAGAAGAAGAAGAAGAAGAAGAAGAAGAAGAAGAAGAAGAAGAAGAACATGAAGAGGAGGAAGAAGACGATGATGAACATAATTCATACTCAGATGAAGATTAAGTAGTTTAGTAATTGCTATCATTTATGTGATAATATGTTATTATATTAATTGCTATCTCGGTGTTATAAATTATTTCGTGATGCACCTAAACTTTGATTATTTGATCATTTATATGATAATTAATACGTTATGTTTAAAATTTTACAGATGAGTGGATCCGATCGTAGCTCTAGCGGGGGACGGCGACAGAGTACAGGTCGCGGGGGTCGAGGCCGATCTAGTGGGGCGCGGAACACAGTGCCTATACCACACATACCAGTGCCAGTTCCGTTGATCCCCACGACTGATGACGAGGAAGCTGAGCAGTATACCGACTCGGATTCTGAAGAACAATCGGATTCACAAATGGTCGGACAGAGGCTAGATGTGTATATTGCCTACGATACGTATGTTAGACTTACTATTTTCATGAATTTTGAGGAATATATATCCGTGAATATTAATTATGTATTACAAACTTGTTTTGCAGCTTGATGCCTTCGAATCCGGTCTCCAAGCTGATCAGACGTATCATGGCTGGACATATGGAGTTGGGTGCCTTCACCTTCAGGATGATATCCGAAGAAAGGCTGCAGGAGTACTGGGAGACATTTCAGGTATATATTCATTTGATTTATAATGATATTATTGTATGACATAATAACATCTTTGTTTATCAGAAAGAGGCTAGGTGGGATCCTACTGTCACTTCCACACAGTATGTGCATCACTTGTTCTTGAAAAGAGCTGCTGAAAGATATGTAGATCTTTTGAACTTTGTGAAAAGAAAATGGGAGTTGAAGGGTAAGAAGCCACAGTGGGATACAAAAGTGTGGAAGGCCTTGCTCGCTTACTGGGACAGAGAAGACGTGAAAGCCAAATCCGCACAATGTAGACGGAACAGACTATCTGAGCCTGCTGGCCCGGGTACTGGCATCTCCACCCATAAAGGTGGATCTCGTGGTGCCGTCGAGGTTGCCCTGGATATTGTAAGTCATTTGTTGATACCACACTATTTTAATTTTTATAATATGTATACATATTTTAAGTTTTAATCATCATGTTCTAAATTATAGGAGAGGAAGAAGGGACGTCCCGCCACAGATTGGGAAATTGTGGAGCACTTCCACTACCGTGGTCCAGGACAGTATACATATGGACTTATATCTGATACATTGGTAAGTATTCTTGTTACATTTTAAAATAAAAATATGAATATTTAAGAATATTTAAATATCTAGAAAAATAATTCTCTAAAAAAATGTGCAGGCTGATGTACAAGCGAGAGTCTCCCAACTGCACCCTACCTCTGACTCTGACGAGCAACCTCCTGAACCCAGTCTTCCAGAGTTATCTCAGATGTACGTCAAGACTGTGGGGAAAAAGCACGGTAAAGTTCGTGGGCTCGGACAATTGGGAAAGTCCAGACGCATAGTCTCCGGCCCAGGCGGGACATCAGCTGGGACTCATTTTGGTGCCTACAGTCAAATTGATGTGGACCGACTACTTGCTGAGGAGCGTGAGAGAACGCGGAGAGAGACGGCTGAGGAGAATCGCCGATTGTTGGAGCAAGTGGAAGAGAGACAACGGCAAATGCGTGAGGAGATGACCCAGAACTTCCAAAATCAGTTTACCGAGTGGATGCGGGCATCACAACAGGGATCCGGACCCAGCGTCCCACAAGCTGGTGGTTATCCCCCACCACCCCCGCCTCCATCCGATGAGTATCCCCCACCCCGAGGACCGGGTTCGAGCCGTGGCAAGGGACCAAGATCCTGATCATCTTGAAGTTGAAACTTTTGAAAAATGATTAACTATTTTCATGAATGTTTGAGAGTATTGCTTGGAATGAATTATTGTGCATCGTCTTTAATTATTATGTTTGAGATGTTTATTTTTCATTAATGTTTGTGAAATCCGGAGCTATATATCGTGTTTAATTAGTAAGATTTTTAATGAATTATTGTTAATTTGTGTATGTGCTTTAATTATATGTAATATTTGATTAATTTATCCATAATATATTCAAAATATTTTAATTAAAAATATATATATATATATATATATATATATGTATGCACAAGGGCGTTAATTTTTTATATTTAAAAAGATTATATACATAAGTGAAAATATAATTTTGCAAGTGTTAATTTCATTATATATGTGAAAATAATATAAATTTCATTTTGGAGTTGTTACCATAAATGTAAAGATATATAATAATTAATAAAAAGTGTAATCATAATAGAAATTAATATATTACTAGAATAATTCAAAGTTTTAACAAATAAATCAAAATATGAAAATCATGTAATTTAAAATGATAATATTTTAATTAATTTTGATGGTGTTATCATAAATGAAATGATTTATAATAATATTAATTAATTAAAGATATAAACAAAATAGGAGTTAAATGTTTTAACAAAGAAATCAAATAAGATATAATACATATACAATTACAATAGAAAATATTTCGAATGATAAGCATAGCTCAAACGGTAAGGAGGAAGGGATAGATCTCTCCCTCTTGGGAGGTCACAGGTTCGAACCTGCTTGCACGCGGGTCGCGCGCGGGTCGGGTCGGGTCTTGCCCGCCCGCGGGTGCGGCCCGCAATTTTTTTTTTAAAATGAGGCTGACGAGGGCGCCTCCCCTCGTGAACGAACGAGGGGCGAGACGAGGGCAAAAATAGGCGAGGGCGGTGGTGCTCGCCAAGCTTCAGCCATCCGAGGCGAGGGCATGGCCCACGTTAACACGCACGAGGGCGCCCCCCTCGTTAATTGCCGAGGGCAAAGACGAGGGCAGCAAATTTGAACCAGGCGAGGGCCTTGCCCTCGTTAGTTGGCGAGGGCGCTTTACCCTCGTTAGTTGACGAGGGGCGAGCCGAGGGGGGGTTTGGCGAGGCCTGTTTTGTCGAGGGCATCTCCCCCTCTTTAAATCCCTCTTTAAACCTGTGCCCCTCTTTGAATCCCTCTTTAAATGAGCAGTATTTTGTAGTGATATTGTCATGAAATAACACATTATTCACAAAAAATCTTGCCATGATATACAATATCTTACCATGTATAATACTATGTCACTGAAAGTTAGCAATTTTTTTTTTATATTATCGATTTTTTAATAATATTTTTTCAAAATATATGTATACATGAAATCTTTAGGAGGGAATTGAATTTTTTTAAATAATTCGATTGACGCTTAAATATAATTCTTATCATTGGATTTTTCCAATATAAATACCAACATATTATGTTTTTGTTATTTGATGATACACATTGATAATATTTATTTTTTATTGTCAAATTTTTTATGAAATTAATATAGTTAAATTACTTTTGTATGGTACGAGAATTCATGTTTTTATTCCTAAGAATCTTATGTCTACGTATGAGAATGTTGTGATTGAGGGGAAGGATTACATTTTACAATATTTTAGCATTGCTCCAAATTCTAATATCATAAAGTTCACCAAACATAACTACTGCTTCGAATTTCTTCCTTCAACTCAAATGATTAAATGTGGTGAATCTATTATTATGAGGCCTATTTTTTCAGTTCGTTACATTTCAAGATATACTTAATCAGACTTATGAAGAAGATTCAATTCTTCAAGGTAAGTTCTTTTTATATTTTGAGTAAAATTATTTAAATTTTATTCACATAAAGTTAAATTCATTTTTTCTTTCAGATATCCATGCACATGTTATTTTCATTGGACAAGTTGAAACAACCCATGGATATGGTGATATCATATATAGGATAATAGAACTTGAAGATGGAAGGTAACAATTTTTCTTTTTGTTAATTTGATGTAAGTATTCATTTTTTTGTACTCAATTTTTTTTATAGAGATACAACTATGAAATGTATATTGGAGCGAGATTTATGTGAAAAATTTATAAATTGTGTTGTGCGAGAACCTGAGCCTCCCATGACAATTATTCTTGAATATTCAAAGATCATCTATCCGAATGGAGGTTAGTACTTTTATATTCAACCGTAATTATTATTATTATTATTATTATATATAATTATATTAAATAAACTTACCTTGAAGAATTGTCTCACAAATGATATCATGGCTACCAAGATGCATGTAAATGTGGATCTATCTGGAGTGTTTGGTTTAGTGAAGATTTGATCGTTTCATACTAGACTATATCTTTTTTAAGTTTGATTTCAATTTGAGTATGTTTGCGTTGCTACAATTATTTCAGTATTTGTTATATATTTTCAAACAATTGTGTTCTATATTTGAGTATCTTTATTATGAATGTTTTTAAATAATATTGATGTTGCTCTATTTTTTTATTATATTCTTTACACTCAATTTGTATATAAAATATGATATAATATCGTACTAAATTTTAAAATAATTGATAATGTACTAAAGCATACCAAAAAAATACCCGCGAACCATAATAATTTTTATGATGCATAACATGTGTATGACGACTTAAGCATACAATGTTAAATTAAAAACGTAAATTATTTGCTTATTAAAGCCGCGGACCATAATTCGTGTGTCTAACTCCATCTACTTTTGATGAGATATCTGAGTTTTTATATTGGATTTTGAAAGTTGGAGATGGTGAATTTGGGTATAGCAGAGATGACTTCAGTGATATTTAGATTCCTGAAGAAAATCTTATTTATGATGTAGTTGATCATGTAGCTGCCATAATAGAAAGTATATACCCTTCCATTTCATAAAATTTTCGCACGCGTGGTTATTTTGAGGATAGAACAATACTTTCTCCAACTCACAGAGAAGTGGAATGCATTAATGAGAAGATTTTATCTATGATACCTGGTGAAACAAGAGAGTATTTGAGTTCTGATACTCTTTGTAGATCTGTGTATAGACCCGGTGGTCGTGGAGAACTACTTTCTATTGATTACTTGAACTCGGTCAAGTGTTCCGGACTTTCACACCACCGTTTGGTATTGAAGGTTGGTGTTCCTATAATGCTTCTCAGAAATATAGATCAAAAGTCAAGACTATGTAATGACACCAGATTGGTCGTTACAAAACTTGGAAATTATATTTTGGAAGCTGAAATCATATTTGGAATAAATATTGGGAGTAAGGTATATATTCCCAGAATGACCCTGACTAATCCTGGTGATACTTTGCCTTTTAGAACTCAGAGGAGATAGTTCCCGGTTCTTTTGTGTTTTGCAATGACTATAAATGAAAGTCAAGGCCAATCTCAGTCCACTGTCCACGTGTACCTTACAAAACCAGTATTTACACATGGACAATTATATGTTGCAGTCTCGAGAGTTAAAAGTAAAAGAGGATTGAAAATTCTCTGTCTTGATTCTAATAGAAGGCCGTGCAAGTATACAACAAATGTAGTCTACAGAGAAGCTTTCAGAAACATTTAATTTTAAATAATATTGTGTTATAATAATTTCAGATGGAATGTGTGAATTAGTTAGAATTTTTCAAATTTTCTATTTATTCATGTTTAGTGTTTTTTATTGTTCGTCGAATTATAATTACAATTTTAATATTATATCAAAATTATAAAATATTTAAAATAAAAAAAGATTTATATTTATAAATTGAAAATAAAAATAATATTTTTTTGCAGTCCGCGAAATTTGCGGGGTACACACTAGTTCATTATAATATTTACAAACAATCACTTTATTCGTTAATGACGCCATAATATTTTTACTTTATCTACTCCATCTCATTTTTCTTAAAATACATGTCTATTCCAATTGAATAGATTTTGGGGGAAGAGGTGGGTATTATTTAAAAAAACATATACTTCATATGAACAATAAACCAACTTAATTATGTAAATTCTTGAATGTATTTATGAATCTCACCTTTTCTCATAATGGAATATTTGTTGCTTATTAGTAAAACGAGAAAAAAAATAAACCCACAAAGGATTTTGAAAATGTTCTCTCATAAGATCATTAAGAATCAAGGCCACCCAATTATAAATGGTATTTTATTTTCTGGTTGAATGCTTGAATTGAGCATTATGTCTCATAAAATGTGATTAGTAAAAAGAACTCACGCAAGAGTTGTCAACCATTTTTAACTTTTCTGACATTTAAAGAAGAACACAAATTACAAGTAATTAAAAGAATGTCCACATTGTTTCCAGATTTCGGAAACTAGTGTGATTTGAAACTCTGGGAGATTAATATATATATCTGTTAGTTTTCGTAAATTTTATGTTGTTTTTTAATTTTCTTACTTAAATTTTAGATCGTCATTCTTTTTTTTTTTTTTTAGATTTTAGATTTGAGAACTTTTGTGAGGCCTTTACCTGGAAGAATTGCCGTTTGTCATCGTCTGATGCCTTTCTATTGTGCAGCCCTAAAATATCTCTCCGAGTTGATTGCCTCTAAAATATCTCCTAAGTTGAGAGCCTTCGATTTTCTCTCCTGAATTGAGAGCATTTGATTGATCTCTTAAGTTGAGATCCTTCATTTTATTCTTCTCGTGTTGTCTTGTGTGAAGTTAATTTTCTTTTGGACAAGTTTTGACAATGTAGACTTAAAAATTCAAATTAGAGAAGAGAGGAGTGGATCAGCAAGTGGGATAGTAAAGATATATACGATGAAAACTGGTCCTAGTTCTACTTCTGCAGTTTCTTGTAAAACAATATTAAGTCAACAAAGAGATTATATTATGTGTCTTCTTCGTAGGAAATTCAATGATTTGATTCATCATTTTGTTAGAACGTTTAGATAATTTGAAGTCCTTATTATTGGGTCGAACCTCCAACTATTGTGGATGATCCTCTCACTGTCTTTTGTTCCTGCAATTTTTTAAATTATACAATTTCCTCGGTTAAAATAAAAAGAAATGAATGTCCACACTGTGATATATTTTTTTCTGTCATATTCTTATCATGAACTCCCTCCGTCCTAAAGTAAATTCCCACTTTTCTTTTTGAGTTGTCTTACAATAAATTTCTCATTTTATAAGTGACAAAAACACCATTCCACTAAACATAATATTTAACTTTCAAATTCACAAAAAAAAAAATTAAATAATATCACTCATTCCATTTACTTTTCAGCATTATTCATTATTTTACTCCAAAAGTTAAACGTTGTTCACCATATATTAATAAACAAATACAATTTTTAAACAAAAGTAACAAAAAAATAACGAAAAACTTATTGAGTACTCACTCGGAAATCACCTTGAAATTTACCATTAGACATGAATTTATGAAATGCAATTGTCACGTAACCAAAAAAGTCAACCTAAAATTAAAGAATGACCTCATTTTCATAAATGAATATCTACATATCTTTTTTTCTAAGTAACAACCAAAAAGAGTGAGTCCACACCAAACCGGCCTTACTTTTTTCGATGTTGCTTCTCTCATTTGCAAAGGCTAATAGTAACTGGTTTTTGACATTTAGTGATGATGGAAAGTGGGACTAAAGTGTCTAATGTCAGAAAAAAAAGTACGTAAAATCTTAAAACTGAAACATCCCATTTCAATTCACCCCAATTTTAAAAGAAAAAAAAGTTAAATTCTCACATCATCATTCTTCATGGGTTCATTTGTGTGGTCATATGTAGGGATTGAATATCTGCTTCTTTTCTGATGTGGGATTCATCTGATTCCTGGGAATTCTGCAGATTCTTCAACGGTTCTTGGTAAAGATTCTGGCTTTATTCTTTTTTCTGATTTGGGATTTCATCAGATTCATTTTCTTGAATTTGTGGGCAAGCTTTTCTTATCCAAAAAAAAAATCAAGAAAGTCAACCTTTTACACTATGGTGGTTCAATGGAATATGATCTTTGATGAATCTTTTGTCAGATTTGGTTGGTATGAATTCGATATATTGATTCAATAATCCTTTCTCAGAAACTTGAAGGTTGAATTATGGGCTTGCTAACCAAGATTCTGAAATGGAAGAATCATCGAACTTTAAGAACTAGGGAAGTAGATTCTGCTACACAGGTAACCTTATCCTACTCTTACTCTGCTATTAATATCATTATATGCATTCATCTATGATCGTTTTTGTGCAGGATTCCTTATCCGACTTCGATGCAGAAGAAATTGATCGAGCGATAGCCCTCTCCATCGCCGAGGAAGACTTAAAAGGAAAAGAAGTAACAGGTACATTCACAATATAAAACAGTTTTATCAGTTTGCTGGTATCACTTTATAGTAGGATGAGATAAAACAATTACCAATTTTATTTTCCCATGCGTGGAGTTTAATGCGAGAGTTGAATTTTAGTATTTAAATAAATAAAGTAATATTGAGAATGATGAATGGCGAATAAAGTAGTATTTAAATGAATAAAGTAATATTCAGAACGGTGAATGGTGAATAAAGTATTATATAAATGAATAAAGTAGTTTCCATTTTAGGGATGAAAAAATAAAATTGGGACGGACCTTTTTGGCAAATGGGAAAACAAAATTGGGACGGAGGGACTATTACTTATAAACCAATATGTTGTAATGAAATAGCTAATACTGTTTAAAAATAAGTACAAAATGCAAACTTTCAGAGGACGACGATTCTCAGTTGGAGCAGGACGAGCAGCTCGCCAAAGCGCTTCAAGAAAGTCTGAATGTCGAGTCTCCACCTCATGGTTATCGAAGTTTGTTTCCGTTCCAACATCCTTCAATCCAACGGTATGTTCATTAGATTGGTTAAGGGTTAGTTACACGAAATTCCCTCGTGGTCTATTAAATTAAGCTAACTTTCCCTTTGTTTAGAAACAAGTTAAGTGTTTTATTTATTGTCCTATGTCATTCATAGTGTAGTCTCGGCATTTCAATATTTAGGAAAATTAAATACAAAAACATAGATCAAACCGCTAACTATTTTCTGACAAAATGGGAGAGTTAGTTTAATTTAAAGTTACTTGCAATATTCAAACAACAATCGAATTTCACACAACATTTCCAAATCACAAGATTTAGTTAATATGATGATGAAGATCTAGTAATGAAAGCATACTTGATCAAGAATCTCTAAGTTGAAAATAATTTTTTTTGTATGTTCAACAAAAGAGTTTAAACATGATATGTAAATGTGTATGCAGAACATGCCCTGGATGCAATAGCCATGTAGGCCATGGAATATCTTGCATGGGCTCTGTTTGGCATCCGGAATGTTTTCGTTGCCATGCTTGTGATAACCCCATTTCCGAAACTGAGGTGCCAAACTGATCCTAATGCACTCTCTTTCAATCATTTTGCTAAATTGGCATCTTATTCTTTTCAAAATTCTGTTTTTAGGTCTCTGTTTCAGATGATCACCCTTACCATAAATCTTGCTTTATGGAACTGCATCACCCCAAGTGTGATGTTTGCAAGAATTTTGTAAGAACTTTATAGTAGGCTTGTTAAATTCTAAAAAGGACAGTTTAATTTGATGTTGCATCTATCCAGATTCCGTTGAATGGGGCTGGCCTAATCGAGTACAGGCAGCACCCTTCCTGGCCTCAGAAGTACTGCCCTTCGCACGAGCGTGATGGCACGCCTCGTTGTTGCAGCTGCGAAAGAATGGAGGTGAGCAAAATGTTCGGAAAAAAAATCACGACGATATTTGAATGATCAGCATTAGAGCACATCTGCATCTGGTTGCTCAAATATCGATTTGTGATTGGATTTGCAATGAATACTTAATGTCGTGGTTTTTTTCGACTATTAATCCCACTTATACAAAGTGGAGTCTATAAGCACGAGTAACACTCTACATAACGCAGCCTATAGATGCCGGATATTTGAATCTTGAGGATGGAAGGAAGCTGTGTTTGGAGTGTTTGGACTCTTCAATAATGGACACTCATGAGTGCCAGCCACTTTACGTCGAAATTCAAGAATTTTACGACGGATTAAACATGAAGATCGAGCAGCAAATCCCGTTGCTCTTAGTGGAAAGACAAGCACTAAACGAGGCGATGGAAGAAGAGAAGAAGGGGCACCATCACATTGCTGAGACTAGAGGGATTTGTCTCTCGGAAGAGCAAATCATAAGCATGGTAAGAATATCTCTCAAGTTTATCATGATACATAATCGAAAAAACATCTCATGCTTTATCGAATTGAAGGTCTCGAGGAGGCCTAGAATCGGGGGCTATCGTATCATAGACATGTTCACGGAGCGTCTTAGGGTGGTCCGTAAATGTGAAGTAACGGCGATTCTTGTTCTCTATGGCCTTCCTCGATTATTGACAGGGTCGATCCTGGCTCACGAGATGATGCATGCTTGGTTGCGTCTTAACGGTGATTTTTTTCCCTCTTTCTTGAATTTAATCGAGACGTGTGAAATTAATTCATTTATATTATTTCTCTGACAGGGTTCCCGATTTTGAGTTCGAACGTCGAAGAAGGTATATGCCAAGTATTGGCTCATATGTGGTTGGATCCCGAGATTGCTTCCACTTCTTCTTCTTCGTCGTCCTCCTCCTCTTCCGAGTCTTCATCGTCCAGCTCTGCTACGACATCATCAAAAAAGGGAAAACGGTCTCAGTTCGAAAGAAAACTTGGAGAGTTTTTTAAAAATCAGATAGAAACAAGCACTTCTCCAGTGTATGGAGATGGTTTTAGAGAAGGAAATGAGGCAGTGCTCAAGTATGGCCTAAAGAGGACTCTTGATCATATACGCCTCACCGGATACTTTCCCTGATTATTCATACGAGAATAGGAAGAAGAGATGCTGAGTTTAATGATAAAAAGCATGTCATTAAATGACGCATTTTACATTTTTTTTTAAATTAAACACACTACCTAAAAAAATGAACTTTTCCATTGAAAAGTTAATTAGATACTGTTTCACGCAAATTTTTGTCATGATGTAATATTCCTAATTTGTATTAGAATAAAGGGTTAATTTCATATAAATTCACAACATTTATGCTTAGTAACAATTTAATCACGAACTTTTGGATTTTTGTAAAAAAACCTAACATTTGACACTGTTGCAATTTGATACACGTTTTTTTGTTCTTCCGGTCAGCAACCGATGATGTGGCTCGCCGGAGCGTGTGTCATCTTGCCACGTAGGATTACACATGTTTATTATATTTATTTTTTAAATCCACATCACAAGTAACACTTACCATTTAAATAACATCTTTCTACTTAAAATTAAAATAGCAACCAAACAAATCTAAAACACTAAGAACGTAAAGAGATATATTACATATAATTTATGTTGGTGGTTGTTTAATTTATTTGGTTGCTATTTTAATTTTAAGTAGAAATGTGTTGTTTAAATTGTAAGTGTTACTTGTGATGTGGATTTACAAAATAAATAAAATAAACATGTGTAATCCTACGTGACAAGATGACACACGCTCCGGCGAGTGACTTGAAGCGAAAATACTAACTTTCTACTAGTAGTTTCCCCGCAAGCGTACGGGTTCACTGTAGTATAAGCTGTTGGAGTTATACGTGAAAGTATGCTTTTACTTTGTATAACTCGTGTATCAAACACTCGTTTTTGAGAATAATTCTTTTATCGCATTTGCTTTAGTTATGATTGAATGTTGAATTTCTATTGCAAACCGTTCAATATATAGTACATGTTACATTGTAGTTAATGTGGTGATACCCGATCACGGAAGACAACATTAACAGTTTACTTGTAACTAAACGTACATTTTCACGACCTAGGTGGAATTGAACAATCCGCCGTGAAAGGTCGATGTGTAAGGCTCAGATTGGTCTGTCTTGACTAAGAGATTGCACTAGCACATTTAGTATGTGTTGAAGAGGACCTACAGCGAGGATAAATTCTTCTGTTCTGAAAGGTGAAGAATTAGACCTCAGTGGTTGTTGATTTCTTAATCTCCGTCACTTAAATAGGACCGTGTGTGCTTAATGGTTACTGCTTTGATTCATGTTGGGTGAGAATCATTGTGACTTCGAACTTTGTGTCTTGGGCAGTAATATTAATCATACGACGGTTGCTAAGATTTAATACGAAGAAACGCGTACGAGTACAGCTCGTGTGATTAGCCCCCTTGGTGGGCTCAGAAGTTTATTGTACCAAATCTTGCAAGTGAAGAATTAGTTTCTTCGGTACGAATAATAATGTTGAGCTGTCTTTACTCCAAGGTGAAATATATTAATTAATTTAGAGCTATTCAGAAGCTTGATTAATTAATGGACTTGATAATCTTAAACGCGGGAAATAATAACCGTGAGCCCATATTATCCTAATATGAATTAAGATGGATAGTGCAATATTAATTTATTAGTGGTAATAATTAATATTAATGGGCTGAATTATATTGGGGCTCAATATTGAAATTCAGAAGTCCATTAGGAGGTCCAATCTTAATTCTCCTTAAGGCCCCTCAAGTAGCTCATTAAGTAGCCCAATAATGATAAGGTGATTAAAATAAAAAGATAATATTAATGCTGATTTTTCATCAAATTTTCGAAAATAAGGAGATCAAGGAGAGAGAAGATTTTGTTGATTTTCTTGGAAAAATATTATGGAAGATATGTATTCTAGGAATACAAGAATATCTCATATATTCAAGAAGATCCAAATCTTAGGATTTCTCATTGATATTTTCGAAAATAACTATTTATTTAGGAGTGTGAGATTTTTGTGGAATATTTTATTTTGGAGAAAAGAATATATGAGATATATTCAAGATTTCTTAGAGTCTAAGAAAAGATTTTCTTCAAGCCCATTAACCCACATAATTTCGGCCATACCCCTCTATAAATAGGGGATGATTATTTCATCCCAAGTACGTAATTCCATGTGTTGGAAAAATCAAGAGCATAGATATTTTTCTTTTTCCTTAGTTTATTAAATTACTTGAAAACATCTCCCACCAGTGATCAAGTAAGGCGAAAGGGAAATACTTGAGAAGGCTTTTGGGTTGATAGAGCGAGATCGTAATTGTCCCGTATATCCAAAGGCCAATTCTACAAGAGGTACGTTAATCGCATATTTACTTGTTTATTCCGCCATAGTTAATATGTGAAATTAATTCAACATGCATGATGAAAATTAGTTGTTGGAATTATTATTTGAATTAATTAGGATTAATTCATGCTAGTAATAATTGTATTTAAATTCGTATTTAAATTTCATCCCGAATAGATTCCGGGCACCCCTATTTTCCCAACAACTGGTATCAGAGCCACGGTTTCGGGCTCTGATCTTTAAATTGGAATTTAAATTGTTAAATATTAAATTAAAATTGGATAGTAGAATTGCTAGATCTTTTTTGCAGGTATCCAATTGTCATGGTTTTAATATTGTTAATTTCATGCGTGTGAATTAATTGTTTTTAATTCGATTCGTTCGAATTCGTTTTTCTCGTGAGAAAATCCACGAGTAGATTAATTGTTTTTATTTTGATTCGATCATTGTAATAGACTAGTCTAGATCTAGTATTTATTTTTTTGAAAAATAAATTGTAACCGGATCGTTACGAAGAACGAAGAATTAAAAACGGCGTACTCTGACGATGCATACAAGCGTGGCGCGTGTATGGTCGTAAAATCATGCAAGGGGTGAAGAAAATGGAGACGAACGGCGAAAAATGGCGCACGGGGTGCACGGCGCACGATCCGGGCACGACGGGAGGCCGGCGCCGCGCCCACGCGCGCGCGCGCCTCGGGCGCGGCCTGCGGCTCCTCGGGGCGCTCCGGGGGGCGTCTCGGGTGCACCTCCGTGCAGCGCCTCGGGTGCGCCTTGGCGCGCCTCCTGCAGCGCTTCGGCGCTTTTTGGGCCGGGAGGCGCGCGGGCCCACTTCGTGGGCCGACGCACGCCGTATCTTGGGCCGTGGAATTTTTCGGTTCGTGTTTTTTTTCCGTGTGACTTTAAACGTCATCCCGAACCCCAAACGATGCTGTTTTTGATGAAGTGTTGCTGTTCGAGTGGGAGCGTGTCGAGACGAACGTCGGAAAGCAACAAGGACGATTTTTCGCATCAAGACGTGAAGAAATTAAACCGTGACAATTGGATTTGAGTGCTCCAATGTGTTTAATTTTGTTTTGATGGATGTTTTATTTCGTGCAATTATTATTATTTGTTAATATGTGTTTGCATGAATTTGATTGTCCAAGAAAAACCTTACTTTCGAAAATTACTAAGTATGTTTAATTTAATCGCAATTTTATTCCGGATATTAAAATTGGATTAATTTGGCCTCCATAATTTATTTATTTGTGAAGTTCTTTTGGAATACATTTCCCCCTCGGATCGTCCTAAAGAACGGATTTCACATGAATAAATTCCGAAAGGATGATTGTGGATTATTACTAGTGGCGGTATTGACCCTCACCCCGAGTGGCTTGCTCAAAGCGAAATAATAATCCTGTATTTAATTATGGTTATTACTTAGGCATAGGAAATTGATATTAACTTACTCCCCTCGGAGTCCCTGTCAGTTTCTATGTGGTCAAAGTGGGAGCCAACTATTATTTTGAATTAAGGATTTGTAACTTTTAAGTTTGTAATCCGCTTGAATGTGTTTAAATGTATAGACCACCCCTCGTGGCGCATTTAAATTGTTTCGAGATGTTGGCTGATGCATGATTATATTGTTTTAAGGTTTCAATATAATTGATGTGATCGAACTATGTGATAATTTCATATTTTTCTAGATATTGATATGAATGTATGTTTTATTCTCATTTCATCATGTCGCAACCTTTTAATCCACTGTTTAATATACTTAAAGTTAATAAACTTTTTGGAGTGATTTATATCGATTGGAAATGTTTTTTTTTTTAATTTGTCCTTACTGCACGAAAACACAATTGGGTTATTTATGTTAATATACCCGGCAAGCCTAATGATAAGTCAAGCAATGGGTAGAGGCAGTTTATGATTGGAAGCGTGACAATGAACACATGAAGTGCACCATCTTGACATCTCTGTCTGAGGATTTGAGTCGCGTTCATGGAGACATTGTATCCGCTGTTGAAATCATGGAACACCTTGAAGAGATGTCCTCACATCAAACCCATGACTAATCAGTTCACTAGACATGACTCGGTCAAGTTGGAAATGGTGGAGGGAACGCCCGTGAGGGAGCACGTTCTCAAGATAATGGCATACCTTAACAAGTTGGAAGTACTTGGTGCAGATTTTGATTGATTTCATATACCATTCTCTACCGAGAAGCTTTGAGCAGTTTTGTCTGAACTGTCAGATGAATGAACGGACAAATCGTTTGCCCGAGCTCTTGCAAGCTTTAGTTTCGGTGGAGGTGAAAATGAAGCACCAGTCTAGTGCTATGGTGGCTAATGGTCCGTCTACCTCTTTTGGTCCTAAGGGAGGGAAAAAGAGGAAGAGAACCAAAGGCTGGATCCAAGCAAATATAATTGTTGCGAAAGGCAAATGCAAAGGCTAGCATCGAAGGGGGAGTGTTTTAGTTGCGGTGAGAGAGGACAATGGAGGTCTGCCTGTTCCAAGCCTAAGAGGCTAGGAAAGTTAGGTAATTCACACACCTTAGTCGTCGAAACTTGTGAAGTGGCGTATGCTGTCTATTCGTGGATAGTGGATACGAGAGCTACTGATCACATTTGTTTCATAGGTTTAAGCTAACCCGATGACTTAACGGAAGTGAGATCCCCATCACATCGGGCAATGCTACGAGAGTGGCAGCTGAAGCAGTGGGAGAAGTGCTCCTATCTTGTGAAGATAGAGTTATGGTCTTGAGAGACGTTCCTCATGTTCCTAGTTTAGAAAGAACTCAACCTTCAGTTTCTAAACTGTTTGAATAGATACTCAGTTTCTTTTAATAAGGATGTTATTATTTCTTGAAACGATGAGTTTATCTGTTCCGGAACTTCAATGGATGATCTTTATACCATTTTTTGGGCACACCACTTACAAAAATGAATCTAATAACACATCGATTATTTCGAGTAATAAAAGAAAGCGTTCTTCGGAGATGAACGAAACACTTCTATGGCATCTTAGACTAGGTCATATTAATCTAAAGCGGATAGAGAGATTGGTGAAAGACGGATCCTTGGAATCATTCCAAGTCGAACCGTTTCCAACTTGTGAATCCTGTTTAGAGGGTAAAATGACCAAGAGGGCATTTGGAGCCAAGGGGAATAGAACCACGGAAGTGTTAGAACTCGTTCATACCGATATGTGTGTTTGAGTAAATTGTCTTTTTCAATGATTACTCGAGATATGGATACATCTACCTTATTATGCATAGGGAGAGAAGTATCAAGTTTCTACGATTTGATCGTAGAGGCGAATACCTTAGCGATGAATTCTTGAACTAGTTATCAGACGAAGGGATTGTATCCCTGTTGACCGTACCGGGAACCCCTCAATAGAACGGTGTGGCGGAACGAAGGAGCCAGACTCTTTTAGAAATAGTCAGATCCATGATGAGTTATTCGGATTTACCCAAGTCGTTTTGGGGTAACGCCTTGGAAACAACGACTTACATTCTAAACTTGGTGCTATCCAAATCGGTTCCTAAAACCCCAATGGAATTGTGGACCGGGCGCAAGCCCAGTCTAAGACACTTGCGGATTTGGGGTTGTCCGGCATACGTGCTAGACAAGGAAGCCGGTAAATTGGATCCACGTTCGGAATTGAGGTTGTTTATAGGATATCCCATGGGAACAAAATGGTGTATGTTCTATAGTCTCAAGGATTAAGAGACCGTGATTAGTTTACACTTTAAATTCTTGGAGGAAGACTATATGAACAAAATAAAGCCCAGAAGTGAGATTACCTTAGACGAGTTAAGATGGCAAACTCCTATACCAAGTATACAAGATGATATACCACACGTCACACCTTCACAACCGGAACCCCGTCGTAGTGGGAGGATTGCAAGGCAACCCGAGAGATTCGTGGGAATTGGAGAATCTTCGGATTTGATTCCCGGCGATGAATCAGACCCATGAACGTACGACGAGACAATCCAAGACAAAGACGCGGAGGCGTGGCAAACCGCAATGGAAACCGAGGTGGGTTCGATGGATTATAGTCAAGTGTGGGAGTTGGTTGATCCACCTAGTGGGGTAGAGCCCATTGGATGCAAGTGGATGTACAAGAGGAAAAGAGGACCGGACGGAAGGGTAGAGACCTTCAAAGCAAAGCTTGTGGTCTGTGGCCTGTAGCTATGCTTAAGTCCATCCGTATTCTCTTGTCGATCGCTGCGCACTTAGATTACGAGATCTGGCAAATGGATGTCAAGGCAGCTTTCCTTAACGGAAGTCTTGATGGGATCTATATGCAACAACCCAAAGGTTTCGTTGGAAAAGGCCAAGAGCACCTCGTATGCAAGCTTAAGAGATCCATTTATGGACTTAAGCAAGCGTCGCGTACTTGGAACCAGTGTTTTGATCAAGTTATTAAGTCTTACGGGTTTGTGATCAAAATAAGTTCAAAAGTTGTGGGTGTAAAAGGTGTGACGGAACTGCGGTGGTATTCTTAGTATTATACGTTGACGATATTCTGCTCATTGGAAACAATGTAAAGGTATTGTCAGACGTAAGGGTATGGCTGTCAAATCAGTTTGATATGAAGGACTTAGGGAAAGTCGGTCACATCCTTGGGATCAAGTTCATTCGAGATCATAAGAGGAGGATGTTGGGTTTATCGCAAGTTTCATACAAAGCCACTGTTTTGAAGCATTTCAGCATGCAAGATTCCAAGAAAGGTTTTGTACCTTTTAGGCACGGAATCCATCTATCTAAAGAAATATGCCCTAAGACCAAGTGGAGATAGATGACATGAAAGACGTTCCGTACGTTTCGGACGTAGGAAGTCTTATGTATGCAATGTTGTGTACGAGACCGGATATCTGCTTTGCCGTGGGCATGATGGCAAGATATCGAAGTAACCCCGGGAAAGCACATTAGATTGCAAGTAAATGCGTTCTTTAGTTTCTGAAAAGAACTTGGTATGGAATGTTGATTTAACAATCAGACAATCTAATTCTTATGGGATACACGGACTCAAATTTCCAATCAGACATAGACTCCAAAATAACTACCTCGGGTAGTGTGTTGCATGGGAGAAAGAGCCATGACATGGAGAAGCGATTTGTAGAAATGCATCACCGATTCGACCGTGAAAGCCGAATAAGTAACTGCTTGTGAAGCAGCGAAAGAAGCGGTTTGGCTCAAGTACTTCTTAGTGGACTTGGACGTTGTTCCGAATTTGCCTATCATAATCACTGTCTATTGTGATAATGTTGGAGCAGTTGCAAATTTAAGGGAACCGAGAGTCCACAAGGCCAGAAAACACATTGAAAGAAAACACCATCTTATACGAGAAATCGTTAAGAGAGGAGATAAAGAGGTGGCAAAGATAACGTCGGGTGACAACCTAGCCAATCCATTCACAAAGGGTCTGCCTCAGAGTACATTCGAGAGACATGTGGATGGAATGGGAGTCAAGACGATTGCCAATCTGCTTTAAGTATAAGTGGGAGGAATTATTAGGTTAGTGTAGGTTGACATGAGATGTCACGGAGAGCTACTACACTAAGACATGCGTGATGTATACTAAAAGCAGACTTTAAGTATAAGTGGGAGATTGTTGGAGTTATACGTGAAAGTATGCTTTTACTTTGTATAACTCGTGTATCAAACACTCGTTTTATAGAATAATTCTTTTATCGCATTTGCTTTAGTTATGATTGAATGTTGAATTTCTATTGCAAACCGTTCAATACATAGTACATGTTACATTGTAGTTAATGTGGTGATACCCGATCAGGGAAGACAACATTAACAGTTTACTTGTAACTAAACGTACATTTTCACGACCTAGGTGGAATTGAACAATCCGCCGTGAAAGGTCGATGTGTAAGGCTCAGATTGGTCTGTCTTGACTAAGAGATTGCACTAGCACATTTAGTATGTGTTGAAGACGACCTACAGCGAGGATAAATTCTTCTGTTCTGAAAGGTGAAGAATTAGACCTCAGTGGTTGTTGATTTCTTAATCTCCGTCACTTAAATAGGACCGTGTGTGCTTAATGGTTACTGCTTTGATTCATGTTGGGTGAGAATCATTGTGACTTCAAACTTTGTGTCTTGGGCAGTAATATTAATCATACGACGGTTGCTAAAATTTAATACGGAGAAACGCGTGCGAGTACAGCTCGTGTGATTAGCCCCCTTGGTGGGCTCAGAAGTTTATTGTACCAAATCTTGCAAGTGAAGAATTAGTTTCTTCGGTACGAATAATAATGTTGAGCTATCTTTACTCCAAGGTGAAATATATTAATTAATTTAGAGCTATTCAGAAGCTTGATTAATTAATGGACTTGATAATTTTAAATGCGGGAAATAATAACCGGGAGCCCATATTATCCTAATATGGATTAAGATGGATAGTGCAATATTAATTTATTAGTGGTAATAATTAATATTAATGGGCTGAATTATATTGGGGCTCAATATTGAAATTCAGAAGTCCATTAGGAGGTCCAATCTTAATTCTCCTTAAGGCCCCTCAAGTAGCCCATTAAGTAGCCCAATAATGATAAGATGATTAAAATAAAAAGATAATATTAATGCTGATTTTTCATCAAATTTTCGAAAATAAGGAGATCAAGGAGAGAGAAGATTTTGTTGATTTTCTTGGAAAGATATTATGGAAGATATGTATTCTAGGAATACAAGAATATCTCATATATTCAAGAAGATCCAAATCTTAGGATTTCTCATTGATATTTTCGAAAATAACTATTTATTTAGGAGTGTGAGATTTTTGTGGAATATTTTATTTTGGAGAAAAGAATATATGAGATATATTCAAGATTTCTTAGAGTCTAAGAAAAGATTTTCTTCAAGCCCATTAACCCACATAATTTCGGCCATACCCCTCTATAAATAGGGGATGATTATTTCATCCCAAGTACGTAATTCCATGTGTTGGAAAAATCAAGAGCATAGATATTTTTCTTTTTCCTTAGTTTATTAAATTACTTGAAAGCATCTCCCACCGGTGATCAAGTAAGGCGAAAGGGAAATACTTGAGAAGGCTTTTGGGTTGATAGAGCGAGATCGTAATTGTCCCGTATATCCAAAGGCCAATTCTACAAGAGGTACGTTAATCGCATATTTACTTGTTTATTCCGCCATAGTTAATATGTGAAATTAATTCAACATGCATGATGAAAATTAGTTGTTGGAATTATTATTTGAATTAATTAGGATTAATTCATGCTAGTAATAATTGTATTTAAATTCGTATTTAAATTTCATCCCGAATAGATTCCGGGCACCCCTATTTTCCCAACATAAGCAAGTATGCGACCAAGTATATCGAACCCAAGGGAATGAGTGTATGCGAACAGATCCCTGAAGATCTACGCGTCGTAATTAATATGAGTGTATGTTTTGGGGTTTTTAGAAGAAAATAAAATATAATCTAAACTAAGTTACTCTATGAATTCGAAAAGGAAAATTTAAACTACGAACGTAAGAGTGTGTTTTCAAATATGAGATGTTGATGCTCAGGATAGGTAGGTATACTAACGGAGCAGGTACATAATCAAGATAACCGTGACGCGCAAGAAATAACCTAAGTAAAAGATTGTAAGATAAAAGCTCAAGAATTAAAACCCTAATACTTTATCCTAACAATCGACTTCACTAATCCACTAACAAGTTAATAGATCGTGCTTAATTAACGAGACCCTAATTTAACTAAGGTGATGCGGTCGTCCTCCCTAGATAAACCGGTAGATTAATTAACCCTTTCTAAACCCTCTCATTAAGTCTACTAGTTGTTAAAGAGTGATAAGATCGTCCTCTCTCGAACACTTTTCGAATGAAATTCAAAGGTAAAGTTAAGATTAATTTTAAGAATTCACTAATTAAGAGAATTAAAACTAAACGTCGCGAATTACCCTAATTACGTACCCACGTCCTACTTCTACAGTTCATCCTACCCCAAGCATGCAAGGGTTTTAGCTAGACATGGTTTTTACGGAAACAAAAACAATCGAAGAAGTAACGAACATGAACATAATGATTTTAACTAAAAAATTATCAAACATAAACTAGGGTTTAAAGAAATAAATGATAAAAATTGAAATTAAATTAATAAAACGAAGTCTCAAGTACTCAAGAACAAAGAACTAAAGGAACGAAACTAAAAATCAAAACCGGACTATGAATTCGTAAGTAAACCTCGATTACAAGTGAAAATTAAGCTTGCTCGTCTCTTCTCTTCTTTCTCTCTCCAAGAACTAACTCTAAATGTGATGTAGTATCAAGTGGTGTCTAAAAACGTGTTCGGGACGAGTATATATAAGCGTCGGGCCGAATAAAATATGAGGTAAGTCATCGAGTCTCTACTGCTTATCATCCTCAATCTAACGGTCTTGCAGAGGTATCGAATCGTCAAATCAAGGAGATCCTTGAAAAGACGGTGAGCATTAGTAGGAAGGATTGGACAATGAAGCTTGATGATGCACTTTGGGCGTATAGGGCAGCCTTCAAAACTCCTCTTGGGATGTCTCCTTACCAATTGGTTTTTGGAAAGGCATGTCACTTGCCTGTGGAGTTGGAGCACAAGGCATATTGGGCGATCAAGAAGCTGAATTTTGATAGTGCCTTGGTTGGTGAGAAGAGATTACTCCAGCTGCATGAGTTGGAGGAGTTTCGAGATAGTACCTATGAGAATGCCCGAATTTTCAAGGAGAAGACTAAGAAGTGGAATGATGCTCGATTGAGAAAAAAGAAGTTCAAAGTGGGTGATCAAGTCCTTGTATTCAATTCGAGGATGAAGTTGTTTGGTGGAAAGCTCAAGTCCAAGTGGAACGGGCCGTATGTTGTGAGGGAAGTGTATAAGAGTGGATTCCTTGAAGTCGAGAAGGAGGATGGACATAGATTCATGGTGAACGGGCATCGAGTAAAAAAATTCTTCAACTTCTCTTATGAGAATAAGGGAGGTATTTTAGATTCTCAAGTCCCGTGAGCTCCTTCGAGCTCGGTCCAACATTAGGACCTTAAACTAGCGCTTAATGGGAGGCAACCCATTTTTACTTGTTTTTATGTGTTTTGTTTATTTTGCCGTTTTGTGAATCGTAGATGTTAACCTCGTTTGTCGAGAATTTCTTTTTGGTGTAGGCTTGTTTCGTGGTGATTGATTCAAGTAAGTGAGCTTAAGGGGAAGCAAGTCATGACGATGTTGAGATGTCAAGTAGTGGAGCATTCGACTGTTGGAGTTTGAGGTAACACAAACCCCAAACATAGACCTCTTTGCGAAGTCGAAGTTTGGGGGGGTGATGTTTTTTTTTCGTTCATTACTTTGTATTGATAGTAATTTAAGTTCATGAGAATTTAGTGTACTTACTCGTACGTACTCATTCTTTTCAAACTTTATTATTGCGTAGCAAGAACAAAGTTTGGGAGGTGTGTATTCGTACTTCGAGTTCGTACACGAAATTCTAATGAAAAATTGGTCAAATTTTTCAAAAATATCTATGCATGAGGGGTAGTTGGATCGAATTAAGTGTGACTGCATAAGTTCGACTTGATTTGACTTGGTGATTTGCACGTTTGGAAGAGACCCCAACTCCTCGGTCGAATGAGCGACCTTGCTTAAATCGGGGAGTTCTCAAGTTAGTTCATATTTTGGATGAGTTTGATGATTGTTTCGAGCTTGGTTCGTATGAAAATTTCAAGTTTTGGACGTCATTGTTTGAGGTTGAAGTGAGGAACTGCTCGAGCTCCCGAATTGTCCAGAAACTTTTTGCCGCTCGAGCCCTTGTTCCATTCGAGCTATATGCTCGAGCGCATCCGCTCGAGCGGGTCTGCTCGAGCGGATCGCGGGTTTCAGCCCTATTTTTTAGCCCCTTTATAAATACCCCCCCCCCCCCCACACACACTTTTACACACACTAAAAGGGGTGATTGGGGGCGATTTTAGGCGATTCCTACGGCTTTTCATTCGTTTGCTCACGAATTCGTTCGTTTTCTTCACAAATCTTCTTCAATCCTCCAACAAGGTATGTAATCTCTAATTCTTCTCATTCAATTCGTAGTTTAGGCTTGGATTTGGCATGAATTGAGCATGAGAACTAGGGTTCATGAATATTTCGAAAATTTTGGGGATTTTTGCATAGCTTGTTGATTCTCAATTCTTTGTTGTTGAATATTGATTATATGCTATGGGTTTGCTTGTTTTGCTTTCAATTTCGAAATTGCATGAGTAGAATGGGTGAATTTCTAGAGTGAGAAATAGGGAATTTGAGAAAAGAATATGGTTTTGCTTGTTGAGAAGAAATTTTTGTGAATTGAGATGGTATTGAGCATGAATGAGTATGAATTGAGTCTTGAGCATGTAAATTACATTATCCATGTGATTTTACTTCATGATAGACTTAGTTGTGGGCATTATTGATTTGAGATGGATAAATTGTGTGAAAACTACTTGAGCATTTTGGTGTGAAAACATAAGAATTGAACTTGAAGAACTTAAGTTGAGATTGAATGTTGCATGAATTGGCATTGAGAGGTACTTGAGATTATTGAATTGAGGTGAATGTCATGAATGGATTTGAAATACATTGTTGTGTTTTGCTTAGGTACTATGGCTCCAAAGAAAAACGAGGACCGAATCTTGTGTATTGCGGAGTTAGAAGAAGTCACCAATGAACTTAGGCGAAAGGGTCTGCTGCCCTCGAGGTGGGACAATTTGGACTATGAGGGGAGTTGGCGATACATAGCCTACAGGTGGAGTTTAATAACCGGGAAGGTGGAGAAGACCCGGAGGCCCGTTGTGAGTTTCATGCGAGATATAGGAATTGAGGATGAAATCAGAAGAATCTTCATGAGGAACAACATGACGGAGTTCTTCGAGCTGCTTTTGACCATGGAGATAAATGCCGATTTGGTGGAGCAGTTCCTTGCCACTGTTGAGAAGAAGGATGAAGACTCCTTCAAGTTCAAGTACCGGAAAGAGTGGCAGCACTGCGAGGTTGGAGCTGTCAACCTTGCACTTGGGCTCCCAGCCTTATCGAGGCCCAACCGTGTGTCAAAGTCTTATAAAGTGAATTCGTTCTGGAATGACATCACGAGTGGCATGGCCGGGGAGTACAAGGGGCAGAACGCACGAGCCTCGACAATCAGGAATCCGGTGATACGATACTTGGAGAGGATCTTAGGAAACACCATCTATGCCCGCTCTGAGATGGGAACGGTGACAGGTAAGCAGTTATACGGGATTTGGTGTCTCTTGAACGTCAAGGATCGTGATTTTGGAAGGGATTTCTTGGAGCACCATTACGGGCCCCGTTGAAGCTTGGTGCTAAGACTTCGAAAGTTCGAGGAGGGGGATTGATTTCAGTGTTCGTGAAGAGTCTTAGATTCGAGCCTTGTTCTGGTCCCTGCCCGGGCATGGATTTAGGGTTTGATCAGATGAACAATACCCTAATGTTCGAGCGATGGTTGGGGAGCTACTGCATCAGATACAAGGACGATGATCTCTTTCCTCTTCCTAACGAGAAGCTCGTAACTTTGAAGGGGAAGAAAAGGCAGAACCTCGGGATGAACGAAGAGCGGCACCTTGCAATAGGTGCTAAGTACACGGCGGAAGTAGACAGCAGAGGACTCCGGGATACTAGGCCCGTGAAGAGGAACCGAGGAGAAGGAACAAGTGGTGCCGGTTCGAGTGGAGTGGGAGACTTACAAGAAGAGGAGGAGCAAGAGTATGAAGCAGGGCATGATGAGGAAGGAGGAGCAGCGGGTGAAGAACCGCAAGAGATGGAGGTCGAGTCATCCGGGGTGCAATCGACCGGGCCGTGGTACCCTATGTATGCTGATTGGACGCAGATGGGTAACCAGATCCAGACTCTCCAGACAGACGTGACGTACTTGCGTGAGACGCAAGAGAGGTTGGACACGAGAACAGCCCGCATGGTGGACCAGTTCTCAGACATGCACCGTTGGATGGAGTCACTCTTCGTGTATCACTTGGGAGCTGATCACCCCAACTACCGCCCACCACCGCCTCCGGATGCATGAAGATCATGGGATTCCCCCAGTTTCTGTTTCCTTTTTCTTTTTCTTTTTCTTTTCTTATTTATTGCTTTTGGGGTGTGAACTTATTTGAGTGTTTGGTTGAATTATGGCATTGTATTGGAAGCATTTTAAACTATTGGGGTACAATTTGTTTTGGATTGATTGATGATTTATTTATTTTACGCTTATTTACTCTTATCACTTGCTTATTGATGATTCTTGAGTATGACTTAGTGAGTAGAGTTGAGTTGTGAGGTTGATTTAGGAATTTTATTGTGTGAGTGTATGAGTTAGAGTTAATTTGAGAGAGAACTAGTATGCTTGCGAGTTTTCCTTTTGAGTACTTGTGTGATAAGAGTGAGAATTCACTAGGACTAGCATGGATGTGAAAGCCGTGAGTTTTGAGCCTTTGAGATTAAGATACATGAATTGATCTCTTTGTTTGTGAGTGAGTCGCCACCTTAGAGGATGCTAGAACTTGTGTGTGCTCTCGCTTCTTGATTGTGTCTAGTTTGATATGCCGAATGTGATCTTAGGCCATCTTTGTTTTGAATGAGTCACTTAGCCAAAATTTTTCCTTACCATTTACATTTGTCCCTTGTTAGCCCCTTTGAGCCTTAAGCTTATTTCATTTGCTAGCACATTTAAACACTATTCCAAGTTCCTAAGCCTTTTTGTCCCAATTTGAGTGGAGAATAGGAAAAGTGTGAATGTGAAGGGATTGATTTGAGTTGAAAAAGGAGAATTGTGATTGCTTGAGTGATTATGAGAAGAAGGTGTGATGAGGAATATGAGTTGTGGGAAAGACAAAAAAATTGAGAATGAGCAAAATAAAAAAATGAGCTCATGTGTTTGTACGAAAAAAAAAGTGAAGTGATTGAAAAAAGTGAAATGAGTTAGAAAAAAAAATTGAAGTGTTGAAAGTATTGGAATTGGAAGTGTGTTGATTGAAAACGTTTGAAGTATTCTGTTCCTAATCTCGAAGTACTAAAGTTTGAGTTTCTATTCTGCATTCACTTAAGACACTTATCCATATTGTTATCCCACCTGTCTAAAGAGCCTACATTACAACCTTAAGAAAAGTCCTTTTTGATTCGGCATTGATTTTTAGAGTATGGTCGGAGTTGAGAGTTCTTACAAGCCTATGGCGTGATTGATTGTTTGAGTGAGTCCCTTATTATTGATATACACTTGTGAGGGAGTGAAATACATCATTGAGTGCATATCCACGTTTGATCTTGGTGTTTTTTGTTGTTATTGCATGAGTATGATGAAGGGAGGTGAGTCAGTATATGTGTGATTGATCTTTGAAACTCGAGTTCATTTACTTGCATGATTGATTCTTTGACTCATTCCTAACAATTTCACTTGACTTATTATTTCATTGCTTGAGGAGAAGCAATATGGTAAGTTTGGGGGGGTTGATTAGGCGTAAAATTGTCATGATTCGTCGTTAGAAACGCCCCAGTTTTGGTCGATTTTATTGAGTATTTAGAGTCAATTGAGTATTATTTCTACACATTGATGAATTTGTCTCTTTGATGCTCATAGGTGAATTGAGGGCGAAAAATGGAGTTCGTAGGACTTTGAATCGACTCAAACCGATGCCCGGATGAGAAGATATCGAAGAAATACGATTGGTATTAGTGCGGAAGAAGAAAAATATCAGTTGAAAAAGAGGGAGAGTCATTCGAGTGGATCCACTCGAGCACCACCGCTCGAGCATGCCACTCGAGCGCCCAATTTGTCAAGAGAACTTTGGCCATTCGAGCTACTCGAGCACCAACGCTCGAGCATGTTGCTCGAGCGTCCAAAACTTATAGAGAATTTCAGCCACTCGAGCAACTCAAGCGCCTCCGCTCGAGCATAGGGCTCGAGCGCCCCAAGACTTGTAGAACATCTCGACCATTCGAGCAACTCAAGTGCCACCGCTCGAGCCCCTGTTTCATTCGAGCTACACAGCTCGAGCGCCCCCGCTCGAGCGGGACTGCTCGAGCACTTTCAAATTTCTTGCTTCCAGATTCGTTTTTCGGCCCATGAGTTCACGGACTTACCTCATATTTTGACAACAACTTCTCCATCCACTTGTTCACAAAGTGACTTCCCCCATCACTAATCAAAGCTCTTGGGACTCCATATCTCGCAAAAATATTCTTCCTCGAGAACTCAATCACCACTCGGGAATCATTCACTCTTGTAGGGACAGCTTCAATCCACTTCGAGACATAATCGACGCACACGAGAATGTACAAGAATCCATTGCTATGAGGAAATGGACCCATGGAATTAATCCTCCATACGTCAAATACCTCGACTTCCATGAACACGTGCAGCGGCATCTCGTCCCTCTTAGTGATCGAGTCAAATCGTTGGCACTTATCACACCTCTTAACCCATTCCATGCAATCTTTCAAGAGCGTTGGCCAATAAAAACCAGATTGAAGCACCTTCCTTCCGGTCTTCTCTCCACCCAAATATCCTCCACATGGCAAGGCGTGATAATGCCTTATGATATCACTCCACTCCTCCTCTGGCACACACCTTCTCAACACATGATCAATCCCTCTTTTGAACAAGTATGGATCGCCCCAAATAAACTCCCGAACTTTCTTAAAAAATGCTTTTCGGTGCACCGAGTCCATCTCCGCCGGTAACTCTCCACTTGCTAAATAATTAGCATAATCTGCAAACCAAGGCGCTTTCCCTTCAATTCGATATACTGGAATATCTCCTAAACCAAACAGCTTCTCTTCCGGAAATTCATCGTTCACCTCTCGATCTTCCACTGTGTTTTCCTTCGTAAGCTCCAATCTCGAAAGGTGGTCAGCTATCACGTTCTCACATCCCTTCTTGTCTCGAATCTCAACATCGAACTCCTGGAGTAATAAGATCCAACGAATGAGACGGGGCTTTGCATCCTTCTAACTCATAAGGTACCGAATCGCTGCGTGGTCCGTATATACTATGGTAAGACTCTTTGGGAATCTTGCCATCTTTTACGTGACAATATTTTTTGCAAAATATTTCAATATCCTCTTACAAATATTAACATATATAAATATTTTGCAAAAATAAATTAAAAAAATATCTAAGTAAGAAAATCTTGAACTGTGGAAAAAATATATGTTTTACATCTTAGAGGACATGGTGGCGGCACTGAGACTGTTCAATGGAGGATGACAAAAACTAAAAAAAGAGGCGAGAAGAAAAAAACCTAAGACAAAAAAAAAATACTATAAAAAATCAGTATCATACCTTCGGTTCAAGACTGCGGTATCCGATGCGATTTGAGGTGGCGGGAGTAGAGCAGCAAAGCGACACCTACATACCTTGCACGGCGTTGGGCTACGCGGTGGAACGACTTAATACACAGAGAAAACTTAATACCGAAGATAATTTTGCAAAAAATTGTGAATTAAAAAAAACCTAACCTTTGGAAGATTCTGGGAATGAGGCGACGTGTGCATTAAATAAGACTGAGGCGGAGTCATGGCAGGCAGCGGCAAGAAAGCTAGCGCCGTAAGGGCGTTAGGAAATGAAAAATTTGAGAAAATGAACCGTGAGATGAGTAGAAATGATGAAAAGACAAAAATAACAGAGAAAATTATAACCTGGCATCCACGACTGGTCCGCGCTGATTGGAGAGGGGGCAGAAGCGGCGCTGTGAAAAAGATTGAAGAAGAGTATGGCGGTGTGAGAGAGATAGAAGGAGGGAGAGAGACGGCTTATGAGCGAATGAAAATGATAAATAATTATATTTACCCTAGTTACAAATTAATGGTTTAGATGTAATGATATAAAATGAATGGTTGAGATCAAAATTAAAACCAACTTTTAATGAGAGCACATTATTTCGAAATGAAGAGATTTGAGACATGCCACCTCATCCTTAGAATAAGGTGGTGTTGACACATCACCTTGGAGATATTTGAAAATATAGTATAACTAGTGATATCTCCCGCGAATTTCGCGGATTGAAAATAAAATTGTTATTATTAATTCAAATTTTTAATAATTAATATTTTTTCTAAATATTTAGTAATTTTAATATAATATTAAAATTCTAACTAATATTGAAATTACTAAATATGAAAAAATAAATAAATTTAAAAATATTAAAAAATTCAGAAAATCAATCTCAAAATACTATAAGACAATATTATTTCAAATTGTAAATTTTCGAAAATTTATCTGTAGACAATATTTGTTGTATACTTGCATTGTCTTCCATTGAAATTAAGGTAAATAATTTTCTTTTGCTTTTAACTCTCGGGGCTACACCATCTAATTATCCATGTGTAAAAACAGGCTTGGAAAGATACACACCCACAATCGATAATGATTGACTTTGACTTTTATCTATAGTTATTGTGAAACATAAAAGAACCGAAAACAATCTTCTTTAAATCTTAAACGACAAAGTATCCGCCGAATTAGTCAGAATCATTCAGGGGGTACATACACTTTATTTCCAATATTTATTTTAAAAATGATCTCAGCTTTTAGAATATGATTTTCAAGTTTTGGAACTACCAATCTGGTTCCATTACACAACACTGACTTTTGGTCAATATTTCTGAGAAGCATTATACACGCACAAACCTTTAGAGCTATCAAAATTAATTGGACCCGTCGGGCTGACCCACACCTTATACATAAAGACCAAGGTTGTATACAGTCCTATCTTTAATTTGTTAATACACCCTACTAAAAAGTGTTTGGAAAAAAATTCCGAAAATTTTAATAATTTTCGGAAAAAAATTCTGAAAATACAAAAATAAAAATCACTAAACATATGAATTTTTGGAATTTTTTTCCAAAAATTATTACATTTTTCGGAAAAAAATTCCGAACATTTTTTTGGGTGGGGTTTAGGGTTGGGTGAAACAATTTTTAGACTGTTTGAAGGCGGGCCTTAATGGGCTGACTTGTTTGGGGGATGAGCTTTGGTAGGTTAGGGGTGAGATTTGTTAGGTCGTCCACCTCCAAATTTATTTCCATTGTTACTATTTTGTAACATTTATTTTTATAGATGATGAATTTAAATTGTAGAAGATTATTTTTATGAATTATTATGGTTAATATATTGTGAACTTCAATTTGTAGAAATTTATTTATTTTCATTAATGAATTATGAACTTTATTTGTAACATATTATTTTAATATTTTTATAATGATAATTATGAAGATAAATTGTTTGATTACATTTGATTCCGATAAATTATATGCATTAGAACTTTTAAATTATATTTTTTAAAATTTAAAATTTTAAAATATATTAAAAAAAATTGTACGGCCCACCTAAACCCACACCAAACATTAAGTGGGTTGGGTTAGGGATTTTGCAGCCCGCCAAATTTTCGATTCGCATCACACCGATGTCCCGTTGAAATTTGAAAATTATGTGGGAAAAAAAAGTTAAAATGACATTTAATCTATATGTATTAATACATAGATATAAGATTATTAGGAATAAAAACATGAATTTTCGTACCTTGCATACATATATTAATTATATAGAGTTCATAAAAATGTAACATTTAAAAAACATTATCAATATGTAAGTAGCAGTTAAAAAAATTATCAATATGCATTAATAAATCATCAAAAAATATTTTAAAATAAAATTAAATGTATAACTTGTAAAACTTAAACTTGTAAATCTCTCAATATCATGACCATGCCCAACTTCATCAAATGAACAACTTTAATTTTAAAGATAGGATCATACATTTCAAACTTAATAGTAATATTTGACCAAAGTTTGTGAAGAAACAATTAATCAATGTGTTGATATTTATAATACCAAAATGAATGGTTGAGATCAAAATTAAAACCAACTTTTAATGAGAGCGCAATATTTCAAAATGAAGAGATTTGAGACATGTCACCCCATCCTTAGAATAAGTATTATAATAAGATATGTAGAATTATTTTTAGTATATGTTGAGTTTATATATAAAATTTTGTCAATTCATTTTTTTTATGATTAACTTTTTTACCCCTTTTATATTCAGCCCCTTGGAATGAAATCGTAGATCCATCCGTACTGTTATATTCACATTTGGATGCATATTTTTGCACACATAATTATATTTTTGCTAATATATCTAAGTGATTTTTTATTTGTTTATAGTATATTAGTTTCCTTTACTGTATATTGTTTTTTTTAATTGAGGCGAAGAAATTATATACACTTTGTCTATCCTACGCTACTAATAAATATAATAATTTTTTTTATCTATACTAATATAATAACAAAATATTTTATTTATAGAAACTTTTTCAAAGGCTGAAAATTGGTTATTTCTAAAACTGGAGTTTATTCATTAAACCTTTTCTTGAAAAAAAAAAAATTGATTACTAATATTGCATTATTATTATCATTTAAGAAAACAGTTACATTCTTTAATTACTAAACCATACAACTTCCCATTACCTAAATTTTTTTTTTCTACTTCAGATATTAAAAACGTAAGTATATATATATATATATATATATATATATATATATTAATCTAATAATAAAATATTTTAGAATTAGAAATTAAGAACACCAAGGATCCAAAAGTTCTTTCTAATATTGATAAATAATAAAATTTAATACTTTAACCTAATTATAATTAAACGTGTAGTTAAAAAAGATCTTCAATGTTTTAGAAATAATAACTAAGTCATATAAAAAGTTCTTTCTAATTTTGATAAATATAATATTAAATATTTTTATCTACTTTAAATTACATGAGAAATTAAAAAAGGTCTATTCATTGTAAAAAAAAAATTAAAAGACTCTAAGTAATAATATGTATCAAATATTTAATCCACTAAAATATATTAAATACAAAAAATAATATCATTAGATTAAGCCCTTTTTATTTATTAAACTATTTTTTTACCTTTAACTATTGTAACTTACTCCTATCTATACTAATTTAATAATAAAATGGTCTAAAAATAGAAATTAATTATAAGTCATACCATAAGTTTTTTTTTTTTTTTAATTCTAAGTTTGAGAAATATAATATTTAATATTTTGATATAATTAAAAATAATGTGCAATAAATAAAAAATATGTTTCTTCATTGTACAAATTCTAGCATGCACTCAAGTGCATAACATGCACTTGGATTTTAAGTTCAATGTTGACTTCAATTTTATTTTTTTCAAACACACATAAACACACCGAACAATGTATTTTTTTCAGTTGGAGTATTACTGATTACTTCTTAGAGTGTTATCGACTACTTCTTGGGGTATTTTTTTTTTAAATCCAAGTGCATACTATGCACTCAAGTGTGCACTAACACTACTCATTTTTTATATATCTTTTTTTTAATGAAATTATTGTAATTTATTATATTCTAATATTGATTTTAGCAATAGAAAAATCCTAACAAAACTTTGTGTTTATGAGGAAATTTTGTGTATAATGAGATCCATATAGGAGACGGTGTTCCACTAAATTTTTTGGGTCATTGTCTCCTTTAAAAAAATAGTTGGCTTGAACTCCATCAACTTATGAGTCATATAGTAAATAAAATTTGTATCATGTATAAGACTATCTCATATGTATCATAATAAAAATCTTGAAGCATTTATATTGATAGCAATATAAAATTTATAATTGAACTTTTCTTTTACGAGGGACTCTTATGTGAGTCAGTTTGTCTCATATACATGAGATGATGATCCACTTAAATATATGTGTCGTACGCTCCTTTAAACCATAATTGGGTTAGATCCTAATAAACTCATACTCATATAGTCAATGAGATTCATTTCATGTATAAGAATGTACGATAATAAAATCCTAATTTGTGACACGAAAATTAATCAGAAAATAATAATAATGCAAATATTGAAATTCTAAACACAACACATATCTTTCATTGTAATTTTTTGTAAAAAGACTCTAACTAATAATATGCATTAAAGATTTAATCCACTAAAATAGACGAAATACATAAAAAATTTATTAATAGATATTGTTTGGTTTTTTTTATACATCCAATTTTTATTTATTTTTGGCTTAACTATGGTAACTAATTATATTTCATATTATTTAAGCAATAGAAAATTCCTAACAAAATATTTAGCTTATGTGAGACTTTTGTGTGAGATGATCTCATATATGAGACAATATTCCACTTAAAATTTTCCATTACCTCCTTTAAAATGTAATTGGTTTGAGCTCCATAAACTTATGAGCCATATAATATAGTAGATGAGATATACTTCTTGTATGAGATCATATCATATATGTCCACTGTCATAATAGAAGTCTTGAAGTGTCTATTTTAATAGCAATATAAAATATATAATTGAACATATTTTATTTATGAGGGACTTTTATGTAAGAGATTTTTTTTTTTTCATACACATGAGATAATGCTCCACTTAAATATTTGTGTTATACTCTCACTTAAATCATAGTTGGGTTAGATCCTCATAAACTCATACTCATATAGTAAAAGAGATTTGTTTCATGTATGAGAATGTATCATAATTATTGTAATAAAAACTTAATTTGAGACATGAAAAATGTCCAAAAAAATATGCAAATATTGGAACACTAATATTTCAGCTGGTAGGACTTCTTATTTAAGGTGGAATAATAGCAGGGGATACAAATTTAGTAGTAATTAGGTATATAACATTGCTTGATAGTTAGTATAATGATTTTTTTTTTCTTTTCAATCCATAATAAATCCGTAGAGGTGGGAAGTCAAGTCAATATTATTATTGATTTGAACAAATAAAGACTCATTTTGTACCGGTACAATGTAACAAATTCGAATACATATTAAATAGTACCCTATCAAACAACTTATAAAAAAAATGGTCATAATATATATGAACTAATATGAGCTAAACACAACACTTATGTGTATGGAGCACTTATTGGAGTAATGTTTTTAAGTGTATTTAAAATATAATATAGAGCTTTGTTAAAAAAAAAATATGGAGATGTTTTAAAGTATCGCAAAAATATATTATTACTACTAAATATCTATAAATTACATTGAAACTTTTAATTTTGTTGTGTAAGTTATTTAAAATATATGTAAGACCATATATAAAGTGCAGGGTCATCTTAGATGCACAAAAAAAAGCATCCAATGTGTCAAATTTACACAAACTGACTTCACACAAATAATATTATCATTAAATTTTTTTTACAATTTTTCTATGTTATATACGTTTTAAAAAGTTAGGAGGTACAAAAGTAAGTAGACAAAAACTAACATGAGAAGGTGTACATGAGAAGAATTTCATTTGTCATTTTTTTTTTTCGAAAGTTGTAAAAATTATTGACATGCAAATCATCTATAAGAATCTCATTTGTCATGTTTTAAAAGCGAATATAACGTAAATACGAAAATAAGACTCATCTCATATATGAGATTGTCTCGCACGTCAAGAGCCAAAAATCCATCAAATATATATATATAATCTATTTAAATTTTAAAAATTTATAAAACCCATTATACATATACTAATCGTGCATCGCACGGGTAACATACTAGTAAATAATAATATTAGTCTTGCGAGCAGTATTATTAGTTGTTACAAGTACATAATACTTTGCCTTAATTAATTTTACAAGTTTAATAATGAGAATTTAAATACTCCAGTACCATTTAAAGCATTTTCTAGTAGAATTATACTCTCTTTGTCCATGAGTAAGTTTCCTATTTTATTTGTTGAATGATTTAAGAAAATACTCCTTCCGTCCCACTATTATGTTCCCCTTACTTTTGGGCACAACATTTAAGATGGATGTTAAAATATAAATATAGATGGAGAAAGAAAAGAATAAAGTGTAATGTGGTTAAATGAGTGGATGCAAATAAAGTAGATGAATATAATATTATTAGTTGATTTCCAAATAAGGAATGAGAAGTTTATAGTGGGACGGACCAAAATAGCAAAATGAGAACATAATAGCGGGACGGAGGGAGTATTTTTGTTTATTAATATATGGTGGACCATATGTTGACTTTTGAAATAAAGTAATGAATAATGTTGAAAAGTGAATTGAATGAGTGACATTTTTGGTAATATTGTGTGAATTTGAAAGTTAAAGTTTATATATAGTAAAATGTTATTTTTGTATTTATGGAATGAAAAATTTATTGGGGACGACAAAAAGGAAAGTGAGAAGTTGATCCGGGGATTGAGGGAGTATTTTGTAGCAAATATTTATGGGCCAAGCCCGAAACAGAGTAGACCCAGAACAAGCCTAATATCGTCCAATTCCTCCCTCTGTCTTCCACTTTTCCGCCATTGAAGTACTCCACAATTCTTTACTTTAACAGAGCAAATGCATTTTTCTCTTCAGAAACTCGAATCCAGCGAGAGAGATATTGCCCACCTTCTCGAGTAAGTACTGAAGTAAGCGAGGAATTGATTACTCAAAAATGGTAATTTGCTTTTGTAGTGTAGATTACAGCTCTTGGTACGTCACTTGCCGTTCCGTATAATTATACTTCTTGATGTTACAGAAGAAGAACTCGAGCTTTTTGATTCTGGGTGCAATCACATATTGATGTTATCCCGCAAGAATTTGCAGAATTATTTCTTAACCTTTATGCATGCAAGGTGTTTGATTCTTGTCCCCAAAGAGTTTTCTTCACTATTCTATCATTTCCATCAGATGCATTGACTAATTCCCTTTACTTTATTCTGTTTCTAATCCTAATCATCTCGAACTTTCATCATCTAATTATGTATTCCATCAGACTCTACTCTATAACCACCCTTTTCAAGAATTTTACTCAGCAAAAATGTTATTTCTCGAGAAGAGCTCGAAATGTGAACAAGGTATCGTTGTATCTCGAACGGGCAAAGCTGATTGACTCAATAAGACTCTGTCTCCGTTCAAATGCACCGGAGACCTCTCTTGTTAACATTTTACACAATCCTTCATTGGACTCGTTTGTAGTCGCCAATGCTCTTCGCTCGGCCCCCTCTCCGTTTTCAGCCCTGTATTTGATCGATATTCTCAAAAAGATCGAAACCTTTTCTCATTCGCAACATACCCTCCATGCATTGGCGAAAATTCTTGCTAAATCTGGACAAACAGGTAAACTTGCAGCTCTGATCGACTCCATCAACGCTGGAAAATTCGTAAACGTGGCGTTTGTGAGTTTCATGGATCGTATGCGGTGGTATGCCGAGGCAGGGGATCTGAATGAGGTAAATATTGTGTGGGACGAATGGAGAAGAGCGTTGGATAAGCATCCGTGTACTGAGTCGTACAACATAGTGATGAAACTTAGTGTGGAGAAGGGTATGGATGGAGAGGCTGTGAGGGTATTCTCTAGGATGATTGAGGAAGGCGCCCTTCCGAATTGTAGGACGTATACGGTGATTATTCAACACTTAATTAAGTTTGGGAAGTTAGATTCGGCGTTTAAGCTCTTCCAAATGCTGCCGCTTATGAGAATTAGGCGTACGTTAAAGCAGTATTCTATGTTGGTTGAGGCTTTTATTAGTGTTGATAAGTTAGATGTTGTGAAGACTTTGCTTGATGAGATGAGAGCTGATGGAATATTGCCTGGTCGAGCGATGATATTGTCATTGCAGCACATGAAAGAAGCAGGGTATAGTGAAGAAACTGATGAATTGATTAAGGAAATGATGCCAGATGAGAGGATAAAAAGTATAGGCTATTCGATAGCGTATGCCGAAGATGATATTGATGAAGAAGATGAGGGTTCCGGTAATCTTGATGTTGTAGAGAACGATGAAGTTCGACTGAAACCATGGATGGACCCAGCTGCTTTGGCCAGTGCTTTGCAACGTTGGGAAGAAGAAGACGTTTCTGCATTAAAAGATGCTAACTTTATGTGGACGAGCCGTTTGGTTTGCAAGTTAATTAGGAATTTCAAATCGTCCGAAACAGCATGGCAGTTCTTCTGCTGGGTGGCTCATCAGCCGGGGTTCGTTCACGATGTTTACACAATATCAAGAATGATTACCAAGTTGGCTCGTGGTGGATACGTTTGGTTGGTTGATGATCTTTTGATTAAGATAAAACGTGAAGGAATGAATTTGTCGTTCAGCACTGTCAGACTAATTATCGATCTGTATGGGTTTTCGAGGAAAGGGGATGCAGCCTTGGAAATTTTTCGTAATGTGAGGACAATCTGTGGTCCTTTGTCTCTAAATAGTCAGCTTATTTTATATTCATCTCTGTTAAGAACATTAGCAAAATGCCAGATGAATTCTGAAGCCTTCGATTTACTCGAGGAGATGATTTTATCTGGAATTTCTCCAGATGTGCAGACATTTTCTGGATTGATGCATCATTATGCGCTTGAGGGAGATATTAAAACAGTACAAAAACTCTTTGGGATGGTGAGACAGTGTGATTTAGAGCCAGATGCTTATATGTACAAGATTCTCATCTGTGCTTATTGCAAGTGTGAAAGATCTTCTCTCGGATTGAGGGTTTTTGAGGATATGAGGAACTCAGGGTTAATGCCCGATGGGCCCACTAAGCAGTTGCTCGTGAAAAGTTTATGGAAGGAAGGCAATCTTCGAGAGGCAGCTAGAGTGGAAGATTTAAGCGAGGAATCCGGGGAGAAAATTCCTCTTGCCTTGCCTGGGCATTTGTACACTGTGAGCACTGCCGATCTTATAAGGGTGTACAGAATATATTCCAGTTGTTTTACAGAAAGCCCCAGCAAAGAAACTCAGAAGGTTTGTTAAGTCAATTATGGCCTCCAAACAGAAATATCAAACTATGAGTATTAAACTGAATTAGATGTTACTGTTTATGAGCATCTTCAGTTGTCTGTTCTATGTGATCCTTTGACAATAGGACAGAATTTATAGTGACTGTTTCCTTTTATGCTAGAGTTCACAAAGTTGTTGCCATCATCCCCCTCTTTTTTTAATCCTATTATGATTTTCTTGCTTATATAATTCACAACTAAGGACGGGTTCTTGCCGTCTGAATTTGGGTTATTTATAAATTACTTTAATGACTTCAATGAGTAGCATCTTCCCAGAATAATAGAAAGATACTGAGTTTTTTTTGTTTTTTTTTAATTGAGTTGGTTAGCCTTTTCTGCAGTGTCTCTTTCTTAATATTAACAAATCAACTGATACTCAATCATCAGAGAGCCTCTAAGATATTATTCGACTAACTCGATTATATGATAAGAATACTAGCTACCTTACTTACCTAGCCTCAAAGCAAAAATGGCAGCCAACTTTAAATTTCTTCTGATAAGTTTTCAAATGTTTCTTATCTTTGAGATCTCCCCAGTTGGAGCCCAATTGCCTGACAATACTGCAGCTACTGATTTCACGACGTCAGCGGGGTCACCCCAGTCGTGTAAAACATACGTTACATATCGAGTAAGATCACCTTATTCAGAACTGGGAAATATATCTGATCTGTTTGGAATCAGCAGAGCAGATATATCAACATCCACTAATCTAGCATCAGAAAACGCTCCGTTGTTTCAAAATCAACTGTTATTGATACCGATCACGTGTTCATCCAACGAGACCCATTACTTCTCCAACGTCACCTATCCAATCAAGAAGGACGACACCTTCTACTCAGTTCAAGTCAAGGCTTTCCAGAATATGACCAACTTTAAATTTGTCGAAGAAATGAACCCGACGATGAGTCCAACTAACTTGACGATTGGTGTCGAAACGATCTTTCCTTTATTCTGCAAGTGTCCTGGAAAATCGGATTCTGAGAAGGGAATCAAATTCCTCATCACTTATGTATGGCAGCCGGATGATGATGTAATCCCTGTGAGTACTATGTTTGAGGCATCAGAATCAGATTTTGTGATGGAGAACAATAACCGGAATTTAACTGCTGCGATTTGCCTCCCGGTTTTGATTCCAGTGAAAAAAACACCAAATTTAAAGCAACTCTTTCCTTCTCCAGCTTCCAATGCTAAATCCAAACATCTCTGGATTGTAATAACAATATCAAGTGCTGTGGCTTTTTTTATTGTTTTCTCAGGTTTGGTGGCCTGCTTGTTTAAGAAAAGGAAAAAGTTGGCTCGAAATGGTTCGAATCTAGAAACTTCTGGCCTTATTCCAATGTCTATTATTCAGGATAAGCTACTTCCTGGAGTTTCGGGCTATCTTGGCAAGCCAACAGTATATGATTCCGATGTGATTATGAAGGCAACGATGAATCTCAGCGAACGGTACAGATTAGGGGGATCGGTATACAAGGCCACACTCAACGATCAAGTTCTTGCTGTGAAGAAAACACGAAACCCGACAGAAGAGCTCCAGATATTACAGAGGGTGAACCATGCAAATTTAGTGAAGTTAATGGGAGTTTCCTCAGACAATAATGGAAACTTCTTCATAGTGTACGAATACGTCGAGAATGGATCTCTCTGCAAATGGCTTTCGCCACTCTTGGCCAAGTCCCTGACCTGGAGACAGAGGCTGCTGATTGCTCTAGATGTAGCCAACGGTCTGCAGTACATGCATGAACACTCCCAACCGAGCATAGTCCACAAGGACATCACGACGAGCAATATTCTCCTCGATTCCAACTTCAAAGCAAAGATTGCGAATTTCTCCGGGGCGAGACAAGCTACTTGCTCGATCATGCTGAATATTGATGTGTTTTCATTTGGGGTCGTTTTGTTAGAGTTGTTGTCGGGGAAGAAAGTTATGGAGACGAGGGACGATGGGGAGGTGGTGATGCTGTGGAAAGAAGTGAAGGGGATATTGGACGGTGAGGATCGAAGGAAGGAGAGGCTAAGGAGATGGATGGATCCTAAGCTGGGAAGAGATTACACCATTGATGATGCTATGAGCTTGGCGATCTTGGGGAGAGCGTGCACGTCGGAGAATTCGTTGGAGAGGCCGAGGATGTCGGAGATTGTTTTCAGCTTGTGTGTGTTGACGCAGTCGTCGCCTCAGATTAGTGAAGAAGGCTGGGTTCCGAAATTTGAGAACGAGGAAGTTTCGTCCGTTATTGCTCCAGTTGAAGCTCGTTGAGTGTCGTTTCAGTTGGTAGGTTTGCTAGTTTTATGCCCAAGTTATCCAATGTAATACCTCTTTCAGGTTCTGTTTGATTTCCAGAATTAGAAAATTAGCAAATACATGTATTTTACTGCTAAGCAGGAAGATCATATTCTGAGCATTTTATAACCATGTATGAAATGAAATCACTCTGTGAATAACTTGACAGAATTCTTATACTTAAGTTTTGACATGTGAATTTGTATAAAATACGAATCGTTGGATATCGAAATGCCTCGATAATCAAATGAATCATTAGGATACCACTATGTTAGATCAACAGAGTGAGGAGTAAAAGAAAGCAAGTTATGAGAATCATCAGATATCTTTTCTTTTTCTTTTTAGTTGTAAAAAAGAACAACAATATGTGTTCAGAATTTAAGCTTTAGAAGAAATGGCATTTGGTCTGAAAACGGCGGATCGGAGTATTTTCCTGTGAGAATCTGCGACGCGACGTACTGATTTGCAGCCTCGGTGTAATGAATGCCGTCCCAGTTGATGTATTCTGTGGTGTCATTGCAACCTTTGGCTGTGACTGAATTTCCATTTATAACCTTAGTTTGGCCGCAGGGAATCCGACTGTCGTAGTTAAGTGGTGGACCTCCATAACCACAACATGCCATCAATGGCTGCTCAAATCCTGTATGTTGATGTTTGATTAATTTCCTCTGTATTTTGTTTAGTTAAGGAGGAACTACTTGTTTATACTTACCATATCTTGAATAATTTGCAATGAGGTTGGATTTGATAGTGAAAATGTCAACATGTGTGAAATTGGCATCTTGATATTGGCCCTGAAACTTCTTACAAAGTGCATGCAATTGCAGGTTGAAGATTCTGGAAGCCTGATTGTGGAAGCTCACACATCCAAGCTCGTCGAGCTTTGATGGGTCGTTTCCAAATTTCGCGATGTTCTGAGGTAAGCAGCCTAAAGGACCTGTGTTGTGAATCCAAAAATATCTAGCCCCTTCTTCATATAATTTCTTCATAAATAAGAAAGAGGGGGATCAAGATTTGAAGTCTTTTAAGGTACAATGATATTCTGATGTTTACTAACCTGAATCCCATCTTCAAATTCTGATAAAATTGTTGGAATTGAGGCTAGAATTTGATCAAAAGTCTTGGAATAGAAGGCGCCAGCGAGATCGTTTTGGCCTATGTCGAACATGTAAAGCCCGGTCCGGAAATACTCTTGAGCTGGTATATATTTGTTGTATTTCCTTGCTACAATAGAGTAAAATAAATAAAGTGAATTGGGAGATTTTTTTTTAACTGATTTTCTTGATTTCAGGTGATTGAAATACATTTGGCCTGGAGATCTTCAACTTTGGCCTTGAACCTGAGAAACTGAGCCACTTGAATGCTGAATGAAAACGGGCTAACGGACGAAGCAGTGGCTGGAAGTGTGGTCGAGCCTGCTGCTGCAAAATTGCATCCACTTCTGAAAATCGGAGCTCCGATTGCTTCCAGATATGCATTCAGGAAAGGCAAGTCCATTGCATCCACTGTGCAAAAACAAAATACATAAATGTAACAGATTTGCATATCTTGGTGAATTTTTTTTATACTTATACTTACTTAGAAAATCAATGATTAAGCGGCCATCGCAGAACCTCCCTGATGGTTTCTTGAAGTAAGTCTGTCCATTTGGCGGGTCGAGGCGCTCGACAAGGCCTGCAACTAAGTTTCCAGTGTCGGAATTTGAGTCCCCGAAGTTGAAAACCGCAGGGTAATTGAAATCAATTGCGTGGGCCATCGAGAAGAAGAAGAAGATGAACGGGAGAAAAAAGGTTCGATTTTGGAAGGTACGAGCGTTCGAGTCCATGTCGAATCGTCTAGTTTGGGAGCTCATGGTGTACCTATTTATCAAAAGGTTGGTGCTTTGTGTTGCTTTTAGTGTGCACTCCAAGTTACTTTCACATTCAAAAATGTGCAAGCTATAACATTATTGAACTTTCAAGCAATGTCTTGCACTAGAAAAAGGCTCCACCTTTATGTTGATCTTGTTTCTTGAATGATTTATGCTGTGTTACCTACCTGTCTAGCATATTAGGATTGAAATTAGCAGAATATAAACTGGACCCATTAAAACTCAATCAAACAACTGGTGGGGTCATGGGGTAGGTCTAAATATAATGATCACATGGGTCTTTAATTTGTCATCTTTAGTTTACATCAATAACAATATGGGAAGAAGAAACACATATTTTGGTTTTTCATGTTTCAATCTTGAAGAGAATTACTCCCTTAGTCCAACCAATTTATAAATAAAGTGATTGTTTATAAAAAATATTGTAATTATATTTTCATAAAAAAATATTTTATTTATAAGTAGATCTCAATATACTCCGTGATATTCTCCAACATACGACAAAAAATAATATACAAAAAAACAGAACTAGTAATATTGAACTAATGTAATATTATTTTTTTAGAAGAAAACTGTGTTTCAATTCTTGACTTCCACTGCATGCATCTTTTCAGCTTTAGCATGTGATGATATTGATATTGATATCAGCTATTGTTTTGAAAGCCTTAAACTAATTTTTGTTTTAAAAAAACTATTAAACTATTAAATTTTATTTCATTAGACCCCTGACCTATTCTTTTATTTTAAAAAAACCCTTAAACTATATATATATATATATATATATTCCATAAGAACCCTTTCGACAATCCCTTGGAAACACTTTTTTTTGTTGGAAGTCAATTTTAATATCATTGAAATTGGTTGATTCATCATTACTCCCTCCGTCCCACCATTATTTGCACACTTTCCTTTTTCGTCCGTCCCAAGATTATTTGCACACCCTAAAAAAGAAAACATTGATTTGCGTGCACATTCATAATAATATACACATATTTGCCCATATGCCATTACTTTACTCAAAAAATATCTTTTTCTTAATATGCGTGTCGTCCCAACTATGCAAATAATATTGGGACGGAGGGAGTATTTAATGAAAAACAGTAAACCGACTCCACAAAATTCGTGAATCTTTGTTATTAGCAGTTTAAAGGTTTTTTAAAACGAAATACAGTTTAAGAGTTTTTGGACACAAAAGTTGATAGTTTAGGGAGAAAAAAGAAAAAGGGTATGCTTGAAGATGCAAATGCTTTACATAAAGCTAACTGTTTAGACATGGTTTGTTTCCGACATGCTAACTGCCCATTCACCGGTGGTCGAAATTGTTGAGAGAGAGTGAACAATGTCGACTGTGTTGGGGCGATCCGAGGGGTCGTTCTTGAGACAGCTATCGATCAATTTGAGCACGAACACGGTGAGGTCAGCAGGGTAATTTCCTTGCAACATAGGATCCATCAAGTTTCCTAGCTTTTCCTGTCCATTTTCTTCTTGTAGAATTGGAACTAACATATCTGATAGTTGTATATCTATCAAAGAAGCTTCTTTTCCAGTGAAAATCTCCATCATCAGGACTCCAAATGAGTAGACATCAAGCTTTGGAGAGACCAACCCATTCTCCAAATACTCTGGAGCAATGTAACCTTTCGTCCCAACTATGTTCTTCGTCAACACAAATTCACCATCCTGCCCTTGAACCGATCTTGCCTGGCTGAAATTCGTGATCTTGCCTCTGAAATCCCGATCAAGGAGGACTTTGGTGCTGTTCAGATCGTTGTGAACGTGGGGAGGAGAAGTGTAGTTGTGGAGATAGTTTAGCCCTGTGGCTACATCCAGAGCAATCTGTAATCTCTGACTCCAGCTCAGGATTTTTCGCCTGAAATCTCGACGAATCCAGTCTCTGAGTGATCCATTTTCAGCGTATTCGAAAACGAGATACCAATGGCCCTTGTCGAAACAAGCACCGGATAGACGGATCAGATTGAAATGGTGAATCTTTTCCAGAAAACCGATCTCTTTCGAGACATCCCCGTTCGTTTTCTTGATTGCAGCAAAGTCGCCATTCATTCTTCCTCGATAAACAGATCCTTGTATTAAGCTACTGTCGCTGAAATCTTGTGTTGCAGCTTTGATCTCTTCGATAGTGTAAACTTTTATAGACTCAGGTATTTTCGTTATGCTTTCCAGAAACTCTTTATCCTGTTCCACCTCTCTTTTCTCTGATGCTCTTACAGGTTCGGGTTTTCGTTTCTTTTTAACAAAGAAGAATAAGTAGAAAAGAAGCGATGCAAGAAAAAAGCCTCCCACAACACCAGCCACAGCATATATCCATGTCTTCCCTGAGCCGCCACTTGGTAGTAGTGGTGGTGGTGGTGGTTGGAGGGATGTAACTCCGGTAACGGAAGGCGGGGTTTTAAGGGGAATGAGAAGAGTGGTGAAAGGGTAAATGATGTTATCTTTTTGAGTTAGTTGGTTTGCTTCTAGAGTTTTCCCAGTATCAACCTTAAACCGTGCGCTTATGCTTGAAACAGACTGTCCCCAAGTGATCAAATAACTCAACAAGTACTTAACTCCGTTATTCCGTTGATTCTTGGTTGGACAAGCGCATCTCAATGGAATTGTTATTCTATCACCAGTGTACAAGTCTTTGGCGACGTTGCCGTTCTGAGCTATGATGGCTTGGCACGTGGTTAGGCCCTGGAAAGTGTAGTTGGCGATCACGAAGTAGTTGTCGTATTTCTCGATTATGTAAGAAATGTTGGTCTGATAGTGGCGTCCGGAGCAAGAACACGTGATGGGAACGAGCACTATCTGGTTCGTCTGTAAGGTCTCGTTTGGTCGGAGTGAATTGAGTTGGGAAAGTTGGGATGGATTCACAAGTAGGAGTTTAGATACGGCGGAGATTGAGTCGAACGGGGGGTGGGCTCGGAAAGTGAGGTAGGATCGACAAGTACGGGATAGGCCGTTGCAGGCGTAGCCGAGGGCCGAGGTCGAAGGGCCTGTGGTGTGGCATGATGATGTGATTTTTCTTATGTAGGGTTGTTGGGAAAGTATTAGAGGAGAGTGGGAGATGATGTAGAAGATGGAAATTAGAGGAACGAGTTGCATTGGAGGTTAATTTTGTTTGAGAACTGGTGGTGATGAATGTGGGGGTTGGTTAAAATGTTTGTAAGAAGAGAAATTGTGCACAAGAGAAGAAAGTGGATGGAAATTTAATGGACATTACATAACGTGGGAGTCAAGAGTATGTTGGTGAAAATGAGAACAAAATATCCATGAATGGAATCAAATATATCCGCATTACTTGACTTTCGGTATAAAAATGAGTACGCGACATTGTATTATGCATGCACTTTCTTGTGAGATATGAAAAAAATGACACATTCCAAATCGATAATGGTCCATAATAAATCATTGAATAATATTACTTGTTTTCACAGAAAAATATTAGTTATTTTTACTAAAAGTATTAGTTGTTAAGTGAAAACAAACTAATACTTTTTAGTGAAAATAACTAATACTCTTCAATGAAAAATGAAAACTACAAATATCCTTTAATGATTTATCTATGGACAGATCTCACTCTATACATACTCCGAAAAAAAAAAAAATTAAGACAAAGTATATGTGAAAATAGTTCATAGATGAACCAATAAAAGATACTAGTTGTTTTCACTAAAGAATATTAGTTGTTTTCCCTGAAGGGTATTAGTTGTTTACGCTGAAGAGTATTAATTATTAACTGAAAATAAACTAAGACTCTTCAGTGAAAATAACTAATATTGTTAAGTGAAAAAAACTAATACTCTTTAGTAAAAATAATTAATATCTTTCAACTATTTATATATGAACAAATTTTAGTCTATATACAGAAAGAAAATGAGTATGGGTCAACGGGTAATTAAATTGGATTCTTCTTCCAAATGAAAAGAATTTGTGCATCTGTTCGGAAGATTGAGCTTTTAACCCCTTATAGGTAAAGACAATATTTTTACAGTATAACTTTCACTTTTTCGCAAATTATTTAAATATACGTAAAAACGATGACATTAGACAAACATTGGGCGTAGATTGAGCAGCTTATAAAATTACAGAATTAAATTAATTTTCTTAGCTGTCTTGATTTGATTTGGATAAAAAAAAAAAAAAAATTAACTCCAAAAGTCTTAAATTATTGATTTCTGGATGGTAATATGTTCACGGTTGATAATTGATATGTGATAAAACCCGGGGGTTGAGATTATTTCTGGTTTACAATTATATATAATAAATACTATTATCCCCGCTATTCTAGCGGATTTCGACAAAAAAAAATGTTAAATTTATTTTTAAAAATATCATAATAAAGGTAAAAACTTGTATGAGACCGTCTCATGGCATGCGACCATACAAATTAACACCCACCCCTACTAAAGTGTTAATGAGTCAATGCCCTAGTTACACTCATTCCCATTGTCTCATGATATGAGACGGTCTCATACAAGACCTACTCTCATATAAATATGTTTTTATTAATTTGGTTATTTAATTATTAAATATTTATTTTTGACAAATGTATTAACATTTTTGACATATCGTAATCGGTCTTTATTTGACCCATATTTTATAAAATTTGGCCTAAATTGGACAAAATAAAAAAGAGTGTCCTAGATTTGCAAGTTTGTAAAGATATTGTCCTAATTTTGCAAGTTCGTAATGTTGAGTTTTAGAGGCACGTAAACGCGTAATACATGCGCAGCGGAATAATAAAGTTCACAGACAACGAACGATTAATTGCATAATAGTTTGCAAGAATATTAAACGGGATTCTTACGGTGCTTTGTACGCGGAATCCTCTACCATGGTATCTACGCAACAACTATTTACCAACTCGCACCGACTTGCTAGCGTTGAATTTCGAGACGAACCTGCTAGGAAAATTCGAGCTATAGATTTTATGGAGAAATTATATTTCTTGTGTGTTTTGGAATTCCCATAGGACTCATATTTATAGGGATTATCTTGGCTTAATTCCTAAGTGTCTTGACCGTAAAATACAAGCTTTTCACTAGCAGTTACCCCACAAGAGTATGAGATCACTCTAATATAGGCAAGTATTAGTATCGAACCCGTTGGAGGATTTGTATGCGAGTAAATCCCTGGAAATCTACGCGTCGTAGCTAATATGAATGCGATTTGGATAAAACACGAATAATTCAAAACTAATTCTAAAATACTACTTATTTAGCAAGCAAAGAACAAAACTAGACTAATTAACTTCGATTGAAGTGCAATTAAGATGAATGATGCTCTGGATAGGAATCCCTACGTATACTAACGGAATTGGTTTGTCAACTAAGATAATCGTGGTGTTCTGAGTAAAATCCTAAGTGTGCAATAAACTAGACAATCAACTTCCCTAATCTAGCACTAAGAATTGTAAAAGTAAAAGCTCAGATATTACTCTAATACTCTACTCTTACTAAACTTAACCTCACTAACCCACTAATCAAATTATATGAGTCGTGCTTAATTATTAAGGCCCTAATTCAACTAGGTGATTCGGTCATCCTCCCTAAATAAACCGGTTAATTACAAACCCCTTAAAAAAACCCTCTCCTTAAGCCTATTTATTGAGAAAGAGTGATTCGGTCATCCTCTCCTTAACAATTTTTGTACTTAATTCTATGATTATTCTAGGGTTCGTTAGAAAAATTCAATAATTAAGAGAAATAAAACTCATCACACCACGGATTATCTTAATCGCCTACCAAGATCTTAATTTCTACGAGTTCATCCTATCCTAAGCATACACGAATTTAGCCAAGCATATTGATGATGGAATCAAAAGCAACAACTATAATAATCAAAGACATAATCAAATAAATCAAGAAATTTAAGAACATATATCTAACTATGGAATTCAATTACAATTAAAATTTGGAAAATCAATCTCAAAGTATGTATAAAAATCTGGAAATTCAATCTAAAAAACCTCTAAAAGAATCCAACAAAGAATAAAAGCTAAACCGTTCAAAGAAGTAATCGTTTCGTGTATCTCGTGTGTTGTAAATCTCCAATCTACTCTCAAAACCCTTTCCAAAGTCCCAAAATCACGTTCCCAGCTTCCTCCCCTTTGAAAATTGAGTCTAAGTATGTAAAAATAGGGTTTGGATTGGTATTTATACGATCCCCAAATTTGCCCTGCTGAACCGCTCGATCAGGCATCGTGGTCGAGCGCCAGGGGCTCGACCTCAGGCTCTGGTCTAGCGGCCTGGATAAATCATTTCAGCGTTTTCTTCTTCACTTGAAGTCGCGCTCGATCAGACCTCCTGGTCGAGCGCTCTTTCTTCCAGCAACTCAATGGCGCTCGACTGACTTTGGTCGAGCGGCTCGTGCTCAACCAAGCCTCCTGATCGAGCGCCTTCCCCTTGTTTTTGCCAAGTAATATTTTTCTTCTCTTGAACTAATAATTTTAGTAAAACCTTCATACCTTCTCATCCGGGAGTCAGTTTAAGTCAATTCAAAGTCCTACGAGCTCCATTTTTCGTCCTCTTTTCTATCATGCACACCAAAGAGGCAAAGTGATGAATTTATGAAAATAGTACTCAAATAACTCTAAAAACTCACCAAAAACACTTATTATGTGGACTAAATGAGCATCAAAATATCACAATTTCACGTCTAATCACTAAGCAAGATAACAGGCCTAGCCCGTAAATATAATCTCTACGGATTATATTTCCTTATAGTTATTTTCCTACGAATAATATTTTGACTATATATTATTCTTGTATAATAATATTCCAAATACTATTATTGAGATTTCATATTTAATTAAATCTAATTTAATTAAATACTAATAATAATTAATTCCAAATATAATTATTATTACATTCTCCATAAATTAAATATTATACCTAATATAATACTTAATCAACCAACTTCAATTGGTGAACTGTCATTGCTTATTTTGTGACCTATAGGCCCTCGTATATCGAGCGATTAGTCAAACTAACGGTCTTAATTTAACCCTAGACAATAAAACAAACATTCTCAAATATACGAGGTACGTTGCGAGAAAATCTGCAACTACCTGTAATACTGTAGACTATTGTGATATCCTCCTTTTATTCGCGAATACTCGATTAAGCCTTGAACATGATGAAGTGTCTATTCAAATAACTTAATCATATTATCTTGAATTACTAATTGATCACTCGTGTCGCACTTGGCCACAAAGTCCAAGTCGACGTGCATCGACCGATGTTTTAGATCCAATTATGATGAGAAGACGATTATTCTCTCTAAATCCACACTGAGGAATGAATCTTATTCTTGGCTCAACTACCACGCACATGCACTTCGTGATGAACTCATTTCATGTCATATCTACCCTTGGAGAGTTCAAGCGTCGGTCATGGTCAAAGTCCATCACTCCGCACATGTTGTGCGTATTGACCTCAAGTCAGAGGTGTATCACATCGCTCCCACTAACCGAGACACCCGTAGAGACATTATGTGGAATCACATAAAACGGTTTCTCGGATGGGTATACCAATACCCTCTAAGGTATTTGTGCATCCATTATGAGATACCTAGTATCTCGTAGTAAGTGAGATCTTACTACACTCTCCTAAAAATATAATGGAGATCGCACACCAATCTCAACTGCATCATCAATATCTCATTCTTGATGATCCTTGATCGGGGATATTTGAGAATCATACTTAAGTCATTTGAGTTCTCACTCACTCAATGACAGTATCGATTCAAGGGAACACAGATATGAATAATGCAAACAATCAAACATAATATTCAGATAAATGTAATGTTATATACTTAATATTAAATCATAAACTGAATATCATCTTAATATTATGTCCTCACAAATGATTGTCTCTAGGACACTAATATTAACAATCTCTCACTTGGACTAGAGCCAATCGCCTACATGTCTAACCCCTAGATCATCAAAATAACACTTAAAGCTATGGTGAATGGATTAGCCAAATTATCACTCTATTTCCTTATTAGCGATTATATCTCGTATTAAGTGATAGCACCTCGGTACATGCTTGTTTCTGTTGTTGGATCTCGATTCCTTCGCTAGTGCAATCGCACAAGTGTTGTCACAATACAACTTTATTGAACTACTGGCACTCAAAACTACCCCTAGTTCACTTAAGAACTGTTTTATCCAGACAACCTCTTTCGCAGCTTCTGTCGCAGCAATGTACTCAGCTTCGGTTGTTGAATCCCCGATTGACTCTTGCTTGGAACTATTCCAACTAACCGCCCCACCATTGAGAGTGAAGACATACCCCGACTGCACTTTGTAATCATCACAGTCGGACTGGAAACTTGCATTAGCATAGCTCGTAGCGACTAGCTCTGACTGTCCACCGTAGACAAGAAAATGTTCTTTAGTACACCTGAGGTACTTCAGAATATTCTTGACAACAATCTAGTGAGGTTCACCTGGATTCTGCTGGTACCTACCAGTGATGCTGACAGCGTAGACAACATCTGGCCTTGTGCAAGTCATGGCGTACATGATGGACCCAATTGCAGATGCATATAGAACGCCCTTTATGTGCTCGGTATCAGCTTCGCTAGAAGTACAGTCCTTCTTCAACAGCTTTATCCCATGACTTGCCGGTAGAGAACCTCTCTTAGAGTTCTGCATCACAAAACACTTCAACACCTTATCTACATAGGTGGATTGTGACAGCCCTAACATCTTATTGGATCTATCCCTATGGATCTTGATCCCTAAGATGTAGCATGCTTTACCAAGATCCTTCATCATGAAGGTATTCGATAACCAATCTTTCACAGACTGCATCAGCGGGATGCTATTTCCTATAATCAATATGTTATCGACATATACGACTATAAAGACAATACTCTTCCAGCTGCATTTACAATAAATGCAAGGATCTTCCGAGTTTCTGATGAAGTTAAAAGATTTGACAGCTTCATTAAATCAAATATTCCAACTCCTAGAAGCTTGCTTCAATCCATAAACACAAGATTAGATTTTGTCTTAGATATAAAACCCTCGGGTTGAGTCATAAACACGTCCTTATCAATGTTGCCATTGAGGAAGACTATTTTGACGTCCATCTGTTAGATCTCATAATTGTAGTGTGCCGCTATCGCAAGTAAAGTACAAATGGACTTAATTTTAGCAATTGGCGAGAAGGTCTTGTCATAGTCAATGCCTTCAAATTGACTATACTCTTTTGCCACTAACCTAACCTTGTAGGTTTGTACTTTGACATTTGTATCGGTCTTATGCTTGAAGACCCATTTGCAACATATGGGTTTTACCCCCTTTAGCAATTCAACCAAGTTCCAAACTTCATTGATGTACATCGAGTCCATCTTGGATTTCATGGCTTCATGCCACTTCTCTGAGTCAACATTTAATGTTGCCTCAGTAAAAGTCTTAAGTTCGTCTTTATCTGGGATCTCCACGTCATCATGTTCCTCCACGAGGAAACCATAATACCTATTGGGTGTGTTGGTCCCGTACAAGTCTGAGTAGATACGTGTATGAGGGGGAATACACGTATACAAATTTTTCACTTTCTTTTCAACGATGAGTTTCCTTAACTCAGAGTAGTGTTGGGCACTGAAAAGATAATACACCTACTAACTGCTCTGAAGCAAGTCAGTTGACTAACTATCTTTTTATGCCTTGTGCGGAAATGTGTGAGCCCTGAAAGTTTATAGACTTGTTTTAGTGTTTTCTGAAAACTGAATGTTCCTTTTTAAGAAGTCGTAGTTAGAAGGGCAGTACAACGAGTTCAGTGGTCAGGCTGGTTGGTTCAACACTGACAAAACATGCAATGAATTACAATGACAATGAATAATCAATTAAGCACAATATCAAAGCAGGTAAAGAACTCAGAGCGATATAACGTAGTTCAGAGACTTAAGCTCCTACGTCCACGGTCTTGATTCAACAGGAGAATCCACTAAATGATTGACTTATTTTTAATGTGCCAAGGTGTACAAAGACCAGCTCACTGATCCTCTTCCTTCTAACTAACTAACTAACTAACTAACTAACTAACTTCCACCAACAAACCTAACACTGAGGGTTTTGGTTTCAGTTTGGATTCCAACTAGTTGTGATAATCCTTACAAGGCAAACCTATGCTAAGGATTGGATTATCACTTCTAATCTTAAGATATTAAAATATAGCTTAGTGGAATATAGAATAGACTCTAAGCTTAAGAAACACTTGGGAAATTCTAGGTTTTTCGAGTGCTTCTTTGAATGCTTTGAGTGCTAAGAGTCTTGAGTAATTTCTGGCTTCCAAATTTCCCGTAACCTTGTTTTGGTTCAAGACCTTCTGTATTTATAGGCAAACTTGAAAACTATCCGTTGGAGAGATAGCCTCCTAGTCACATTTCTTGTAGGATACTTCAAACGGACATATCTTCATGCAGCAGCCGTCCTTGCATGGATTTGGTAAATCCATTAAATGCTTGCCCGTTGAAATTTACAGGGATGTTGGGTTCAAGTCAGTATCCGCACATGACTTGTCTTCTTCTCATTGGTCCACGTCAGCGGGTAGGTGAGAATGTCAGAACTCATTCTTCAGTTCAGACTTGTCCTTCCTGAGTTCTTTTTGTTCTCATCTTTGTACATGGGTCAGCCCTGATATTCCTTTTGCTTGTTTGGATCCTACTCCAAGTCTTCTCCTAAATCACTCAGTGCAGTCCTGTTCCCTTCAGGCTGAGTGAGCAATGATCTCAGGATCATGCTCTTCATCCTGACACTTATTCAGCCAGCTTAGAAAGACTTCCATAAGCTCAGTAATGGTACTCCAGTGTTCTTCAGGCTCCAGTCTTGAATGTCAACAATGAGTATTCCCCTCACTATGTACCTGTGAATATAAAATATTCTAACCTAACATGACTAACCTGACTATTACAACACTTAGGCAAATTCATCTTTTCAGGGTATTTGCGACCAACTCAAAACTGACATTGTCCCAATAATTTCCCCCTTTTTGATGATGCCAAAACACTAAAGAGATCCACAAAACACTTAGTGGGAAATATGTCCTATCTATAAGACAAAGTCAGTGTTAGAGCATTTCTTGATAAAGTACAGAATTTAAATGACAGCAAAAAAGACAATGAGTTTTTGTCTGTGGGCAAATGTAATAGGTTTCATTGATAAATTTTGCAAGGTTACAATGATCCTATCTGTTACATCAAAAGTTCAGGGTACAATTAGATCCTGGGCATCTCAGGTTTGAGTCTATAACCACTATAGACTCTCTCCTTTAACTGTTCAATCCTTTGGAACTGGTTGATGTACCCCTCAGTCTTGGCAATCTTCAGCACCTCCTTCATAAGCCTTTGAGTCATACATCGTGGATCCTGGAACACAGGGTGGTTTGCGAATGATCAGTTCAGGGGCCTTGACTTGAACTTTGGCATTGTCAGCCTCGTCCATGATAAGCTTGAACAACTCAGGATAGTTATCCACCATGAAGTTAGTGAAATGGGCATCAATATCTTCAGAGTCGCCCCATTTCTTGACCACATGCCAGAGCCTGATGAATACATTCCGCGCATCCTCCCAAAACTCTTTCAGTGCTTCAGAGATGAAAGAATCAATGAGCACTGGCTTAGCTGTAAACTCCTTTGGGACTTGTAACTTTTTGGCTCTTGGTGCTGCTGCCTTTCTGTACTTTCTCGGTTCAGGCTTGTCCTTCTTCCTTCTTAGCAGACTGATCATAGCATCATCCAATTCGCATTGTTGCAGTGCGTTGATCCCAGTCATCTTCTCCGCTTTCTTTTCTAGTATACGATGCTTCTCTTTCTGAGCAACTTCAGCCCTGCCAAAGCTTCATTCTTCTCTGGTGCACCTCCCCAGGCCCCTGAGCAAAGATTTACGACCTGAGTGCTCAGGCCAGGGAACTTCTCAGCGAAAGCAAAGGAGGACTCAGGTCAAGAGACCTCAGACTACTCAACTGAGGTATTATCATGTTTGGCAATACCATCAGAGAAGACCAAACATGATAGCACCTCCATGATTTTGGCAACCTGAAGCCTATAACTGTTTTCCAGTCCCTCACTTGCCTAGGGGGGGAATAGAAAATAGGGCCCGAGTCAGGTACAGGCCCCAAAGCCTGCTGCACCTAGGCCTAGGAGAAACAGGAGGCCTGCCCCGAGGCCAAGCACTGAGGCACATGTGCCTCCTAAGCCTGATACTCATACACCATCTTCCTCTCAGGCATAGAAGAAGAAAGTCATGTATGTGGATATGAATGGGAGACAAATCTACTCCTCTGAGGCAATCAGGGTAGTTAAGCAGATTTGGGTCCCAAAAGGTACAGCTGACACCATAGGACCCAACACCCAATGGGTTCCTGAAGCCTGATTTCATTGCAGGCAGCTGTGGGCTACAAGAAGAAGAAGGATGACTCACTCAGAACTGTTTGGTACTTAGACAGTGGATGCTCAAGGCATATGACAGGATCAAAGAGTCTCATTCAGGATTTTACTGCCAAAGATGGCCCACAGGTAATTGTTGGTCCCGTACAAGTCTGAGTGATACGTGTATGAGGGGGGGGGGGAATACACGTATACAAAATTTTCTTTCTTGAACCTTACTGAGTCCCCTTACTCAGAGTTAAGTGTTGAACACCGAGGAGATAATCCACCTACTAACAACACTGGGTGCAAGTCAATTGGCTAACTATCTTCTTGTGTTCAAGTGCGGAAATGTGTGAACCCTGAAAGTTTAAAGACTTGTTTTATATTTGTTTCCTGAAAAATTGTATTTCCTTTACGAAGTCTTGGTTAGAAGGGCAGTGCAATGAGTTCAGATCAGGCTGATTGATTCAACATTGACAAAGCATGCAATGAATAACTTAAGCAGTTTATAAGCAGTTAAGAATAATATCAAAGCAGTAAAGACTCAGAGCAGTTTAACGTGGTTTAGAGACTCAAGCTCCTACGTCCACAGTCCTGATTTAATAGGAGAATCCACTAAGGATTGGCTTGTTTTTAAGGTGCCAAGGTGCACCCAGATCAGTCTCACTGACCCTTCTTTCTTCTAACACACTAACTAATTTCAACCAGCAAACCTAAGTGAGAGGGTTTTGGTTTCAGTTTGGATTCCAACTATTTGTGATTATCCTTACAAGACAAGGCTATACCAAGGATTGAATAATCACTCTAAGCTTAAGATGTATCTAAGTACGCTCAGTGGAATACAAAATAAGCTCTCTAACTAAAGAAACACTTGGGAAATTCTAGTTTTTTCGAGTGTTTCTTGAATGCTTTGAACGCTGAGAGCTTTGAGTAATTTCTGGCTTCAAAATTTCCCGTTACCTTGTTTGGGTCCAAGGACTTCTGTGTTTATAGGTGATTTTGAATTCTATCCGTTGGAGAGATATCTTCCTAATCACCTTCTTCGTAGGACGTTCAATAGCCATATTTCCCATGCAGCAGCCGTCCTTGCATGGTTTAGGTAATATGCATTTAATGCATACCCGTTGAAGACTTGCAGGGATGTCAGGTTCAAGTCATTGTCCATACATGACTTGGCGCACTCTGATTGGTCCACGTCATCAGGTAGGTAAGAATGTTAGAACTCATTCTCCAGTTCAGTCTTGTCTTATCTGAGTTTAGGTTTATCCTCATCTACGTACGTCTTCCGGCGCTGACATTCTTTTTGCATTGCTTGGATCCTACTCCAAGTCTTCCCAATAACTCAGTGCAGTCATGTCCCTTCAGGCTGGGTTAGCAATGATCTCAGGATCATGCTCTTCATCCAGACATTTACTCAATCAGCTTAGAAGACTGTCATAAGCTCAGGATGGTGCTTTTGTGTTCTTCAAGCTTCAGTCTTGATTGTCAACTATGAGTACTCCTCTCATTGTGTACATGTGAATATAAAATATTCTAACTTAACAAAGCCTATCAAGACTAGTCTGACTACTACAAACACTTAGGCAAATTTATCTTTTCAGGGTATTTGGGATCAACTCATAACTGACATTGTCCCAACAATTTCCCCCTTTTGATGATGCCAAAACACTTGAAGGAAATAAGACAAAGATCAGTGTTAGAGCAGTTCTTGATAAAGTATAGAATTTAAATAGTAGCAAAAAAGACAATAAGTTTTTGTCTGTGGACAAAGTAATAGATTTCATTGATAAATATGATCAAGAGTACAATGAATCCTATCTATTACAAAAACTCAGGGTACAACTAGATTTTCCTCATCTCAGGTCTAAGTCCATAGCCATTGTAGACTCTATCCTTCAGCTCGTCAACCCGATCTAGTTGGTTCAGATACCCTTCAGCCTTGGCAATCTTGAACGCTTCAGTCATGATGGCCTTTGAGTCATAACCATTTCCACGCTTCAGTCATCAATGAGTATTGTCCTCTGGATAGGCTCTTCAGACTTCTGCACTTGAAGCATTCTTGATTTTCTTGCCGTCGGCTTCTTCCTGTACTTCCTTGGCTCAGGCTTCTCCTTCCTTCTTCTTAGCATGCTGACCAATGCATCATCTAACACTCTTTGTTGCATCTCAGTCTGGTCAGTGAGCTTCTCAACTTTCTTTTCCAGGATTCACGTCTTCTCCTTTACAACAATTCCAGCTTGGCACTGAGCTTCAGTCTTCTCAGGGGCAAATCCCCATGCCTCTTCGCACAACTCAGCCACTTTATCGGCATCATATGTGATTGGGTTCTTCCTTGTGCTTAGGGGCGAGAGTTCTGAAGCCTCTGGAATAGATGGGAGTTGAGGAACCTGCTTTGAAGGGTCATTAGCCTGGTTCGCCGCCAACCTCGCTGACTTGCGGGGATTCTGAACGTTCTCTGCCTCAGATGTCTCAGGGAATGATCTTTTCTTCTTCTCCCGTTCCCCCTTTTTGGCATCATCCTTGGCAGGAGGGAGAGCCTTTGGCACAACTTCTCTGAAGGCCTCCTCCCCAGAGTTGATGACAAAGGAAGTCAGTGATTGAACTTCCTTGAGATAGTTCTTCATCAGCTCAACTCCAGACTCAATGCCGGATCCCGCATAAGAAACTTGAACTAAACTCGCCTGGAGCTTCTTCTCAAATACCTCCATGGAAGTATGCAGAGTAAGTTCAGATTTCGTCAGCCTCTCTGCCGTCTTTGCTGACTCGAGCATCACCCTCTCTGACTCAGACTTAGTCTTCTCAGAATCCTGTGCAATTTTGGCTGGCTCCAGTGCCATTTGGGCCACTGAGTCTTTCATGGCATGAGTGAGCAGCCCCGCGGCCTGAGTGGTCAGCTGCTCCACTGCCTTCTCCATCCTTGCATCATTTTCTTCTTTTATCTGAGTCAGGGTGTTGGCGAGCAGCTTCTTCATCATCTTCCTTTTTGTCTTGACTAGCTTGACTGTTGACACCATTGCTTTCTTCAGGCTCTTTACTTCACATGTGGCAACGGTCTCGATGGCTGACTTAACCCAACACAGTTGCTTCTGAATCCCCTTGTCCTTCTCCTCAGCCTCAGCCTTGAGCGTTACAATCTCATTTTCAAGCTCTGCAAGGTTCTCAGAAGTCTTCTCTTGCTTCACTGTGATGATGTTAGTGAAGTTGCCTTGTTGAGATCCAGTGATGAACACCTCATCTTCATCATCAGTCATTGGCTGTTTTCCCTTGACAGCTCCTGCATCCTCAGTCCTCTCTTCAGGGTGCACTGAAGGCAGTTCAGGAGTGATCATGTTGTCGCCTGCTCAGGCTCAACCAAGTCAGCTCGAACTTCGGGAACAAGTCCCTCAGAACTAGGAGACCCTTTGGATGCCTCTACATCATCCTCCTTTGTCTCAGGGCAGGGAATTCCTTCATTGACTGGTGTATCATTGGCAGATGATCCAACTTGGTTGGACTCATCAACTGCTCCACCCTTGGATGCAGTTTCCTTTCCACCTTCCCCCTGAGCATCAGGCTCGGAGTTCATCCCATCAACCTCCCTTGCAGTCTCCTCCTCAATCTTCTCACCCGTCTGACCACCACCAGGGTCATCGTCTCCCTCAACATCACCGCTCTTGTCATCATTTTCATGAGTATCCAAGAACTTTGACCTTTCAGCACACATGGCTATCATCCTGGTTACTAGCTACCTGATCGCCTCCATTTCCAGCAACTCCAGGTAACTAGATATACCAAAATAATTGGTCATCCTTGCCTCCTCTGAGCACTAGAAATCCCAGCCTTTAAGCTCCACCAGTATCCTTTGCTCTGTTGGGAAAATAGGGGTGCCCGGGAACTATTCGGGATGAAATTTAAATACGAATTTAAATACAATTATTACTAGCATGAATTAATCCTAATTAATTCAAATAATAATTCCAACAACCAATTTAACATCATGCATGTTGAATTAATTCACATATAATCTATGGCGGAATAAACAAGAAAATATGTGACTTACGTACCTCTTGTAGAACTTGGCCTTTGAATAAAACGGGACAAACACGTACGCGCTTTATCAACCCAAAAACCTTCTCAACTATTTCCCTTTCGCCTTATTCGATCACCGGTGGGAGATGCTTTCGAATAATTTAAATAACTAAGGAAAAAGAAAAATATATATGCTCTTGATTTTTCCAACACATGGAATTATGTACTTGGGGTTGAAATAATCATCCCCTATTTATAGATAGGAGTGGCCGAAAATTAGAGGGAATATGGGCCTTGGAGAAAATCTTTTCTTAGACTCTAAGAAATCTTGAATATATCTCATATATTCTTTTCTCCATAATAAAATATTCCACAAAAATCTCACTCTTCTAATTATGGGGCAATTTTCGAAAATATGAAGAAGAGAATCCAAGGTTTGGATCTTCTTGAATATATGAGATAATCTTGTATTCCAAGAATACTTATCTTCCATAATATCTTTCCAAGAAAATCAACAAAATCTTTTCTCTCCTAACAAACACAATTTTCAAAAATTATGAAGAAAAATCAGCATAATATTATCTTTTTATTTTAATCACCTTATCATTATTGGGCTACTTAATGGGCTACTTGAGGGGCCTTTAAGGAGAATTAAGATTGGACCTCCTAATGGACTTCTGAATTTCAATATTGAGACACAATATAATTCAATCCATTAATATTAATTATTACCACTAATAAATTAATATTGCACTATCCATCTTAATCCATATTACGATAATATGGGCTCCCGGTTATTATTTTCCCCGTTTAAGATTATCAAGTCCATTAATTAATTAAGCTTCTGAATAGCTCTAAATTAATTAATATATTTCACCTTGGAGTAAAGACAACTCAACATTATTATCCGTACCAAAGAAACTAATTCTTCACTTGCAAGATTTGGTACGATAAAACTTCTAAGCCCACCAAGGGGACTAATCACACGAGCCGTACTCGCACGCGTTTCTCCGTGTTAAATCTTAGCAACCGTCGTATGATTAATATTACTGCCCAAAGCACAAGGTTCGAAGTCACAATGATTCTCACCCAACATGAATCAAAGCAGTAACCATTAAGCACACACGGTCCTATTTAAGTGACGAAGATTAAGAAATCAACAACCACTGAGGTCTAATTCTTCACATTTCAGAACAGAAGAATTTATCCTCGCTGTAGGTCCTCTTCAACACATACTAAATGTGCTAGTGCAATCTCTTAGTCAAGTCAGACCAATCTGAGACTTACACGTCGACCTTTCACGGCGGATTGTTAAATTCCACCTAGGTCGTGAATATGTACGTTTAGTTACAAGGAAACTGTTAATGTTGTCTTCCGTGATCGGGTATCACCACATTAACTATAATGTAACATGTACCATATATTGAACGGTTTGCAATAGAAATTCAACATTCAATCATATCTAAAGCAAATGCGATAAAAGAATTATTCTCGTAAAACAAGTGTTTGATACACGAGTTATACGAAGTAAAATCATACTTTCACGTATAACTCCAACATGCTCCACCATGTTGGCCTGTTTGTACTCCAGCCAGACCTTCAGATCCATCACGTTCTCCCTAAGCTTTGGATAGTTATTCAGCAAAGGAAAGCTCCTAACTACCCAACTCTCTGCACTTTCTTTGATAGAGTTTAAGAAAAGAAGTGACTTTATGTCTTCAATGTCATCGTCATCTCCTTTGGGATTATTGGATGAAGTGGGGACATCTTCAGGGTTGGGTAGGGTTTGCTCAGTGTCAGGCTCTTTGGTATGGAAAGTATTTGGCCCTGACTGTGGGTTGGGTTAGGGTGTTTCAGTTTTTGGCTCAGAAGGGTTTGAGGTAGGTTCAGTGGGGTTTGTGGAGGGTTCAGTAGGTGTGGGTTCAGTGGGATTGGATTGGGGTTCAGGGTGTGAAAGGTTTGGATGCTCAGGCTGGAGCAAGGAAGCAATCTCAACCACTTCCCTGGCCTGAGCAAGATCAGAGCCCTCCTCTGCGCCTGATCCAGCCTGCTCCTTCACAGGGCTTAGCTCCTGCATCTTCTTTAGGGGAGATCCCTTCACTCCTTTCCTTAGTGACTTGAACGCAAAATACTAGTATTACTAGGTGTTACCCCGCAAGAGTATGTCATTACAGTAGTATTAGCAAGTATAAGGACCAAGTATATCGAACCCAAGGAAAGGTATGTATGAGAATAGAGCCCTGGAGATCTACGCGTCGTAGTTAATATGAGTGTATGTTCGGGTTTAAGAATTCTATTAAACTACTTTATATTATACTACTCTTAATGCGAATAATGAAATCAAACTATGCAAATAAAATCAGATTAAATAAGATATATGAGATGGTGATGCTCAGGATAGAAATTCCTAGGTAGGGGTGGAAGTAGGCCAGGCCAGGCCAGGCCTTGCACTGAAAAGACCTAGGCCTACTTCGTAAAGACATAGCCTGAGCCTGACCTATTATCTGTGATAGGCTTTTCCATAGGCTCGGCCTGACCTTTTTAACTAAACAGGCCAGACCTACGAGCCTTTTAGAAGCCTATTAAAATTAAATTTATATTATATTCAATATTTAAAATTGTAACTTTTCACATATTTTTTAAATAGTTTAAAATTATTTATGTCTATTTTTACTACTGTCATATCAAATCGAGATTGTAAGCATCGACTCAAAAAATATAAACTGATATTTTTAAAAAATTAAATGAAAAAATAAATATGAAAAATCATAGCTTTGAAATTATTATCCATCATTTCACGATTCATATTTAATATGAATTGCCCATAATACAATAAAATATATAAGTAATATATAAAATAAATATTTAATAACAATAATATATATATATATATATATATATATGACATCATTTTAAATAGGCCGGCCTGATTGGCTTTTAAGGCCTTTCACAAAGCCTAGGCCTAGCCTACTTAAATAAATAGGCCTTTTAATAAGCCTTGGCCCGGCTCGTTTAATAAATAGGCTAGGCCAGACTAGGCCCTTAGTAGGCCAGGTCGTAGGCCAGGCCGTAGGCCCCTGTCGGGTGGCCTGGCCTATTTCCACCCCTAATTCCTAGGTATACTAACGGAGTTGGTACAATAACTAAAATAATCGTGATGTGCAAGTAATAATCCTAAGTGTACTAAAACTAGGCAATCAACTTCTCTAATCTAGCACAAGATTGAAAGACTAAAAGCTCAAGACTTAATCATAATACTTCGTCATATCAACCTACTTCACAAATCTACTAATCAAGTTAATGGATAGTGCTTAATTAATGAGACCCTAATTTAACTAAGGTGATGTGGTCGTACTCTCTAGATAAACCGGTATATGATAAACCCCTTCTAAAACCCTCTCGTTAAGCCTATTCGTTATTAAAGAGTGATACGATCGTCTTCTCTCTATCAATTTTCGTACTCAATTCCAAGATAATTCTAGGGTTTATTTTAAGAATTCAATTAATTAAGAGAACTAAAACTAAACATCACGAGTTATCCTAATTACGTACCAACATCCTACTTCTACGAGTTCATCCTATCTTAAGCATGCAAGGGTTCTAGCCTAACATGGTGATTGAAATAACGAAAGCTATAATACGAATGATAAACGTAAACATGGTGAATTTAAAGAAAGAGATCAAGAACATAAACTAGGGTTAACAATGAATTGAAGTCTCAAAATGAATCTTAATAAATTACGAAAACTAGGTTTAATGATATCAAGTGTTGAAGAAAGAAAGAACTAAATAAAAATCTAATCTAAGAATTCGTAAGATAAAAAACCTCGATTACACGTTCAAAACTCTTGCTAAACTTTCTCAAGTTCTTCTCTATCAAAAACTATCTCTAAGTATGAAGTGGTATCCAAAAACGTCCTTGGAAAGGGATATATATAGGCATGGGCCGAAAATATAACTCACTGCTCGACCTGAGTGCTTACTCGAGTGCTCAAATTGTCCAGAGCCCGCAAACCGCTTGAGCAGGTCTAATCGAGTGCTAGGCGCTCGACCAACATCCACTCGAGTGCCCGCTCGAGCACTTGGTGCTCGAGTAGGTCTTGCTCGAGTGCCTCTCTCTTCCAGAACGCAAGTGGTGCTCGACCCACTTATTGCTCGAGTGCTAGACGCTCGACTTGAATCCACTCGAGCGCCCGCTCGAGTGCTTGCTCGATTCCAACTAACACTTTTGCTCGCTTAAACTAATACTTTTCGTATTTCTTCAATATCTTCTCATCCGGGAGTCCGTTTGAGTCGATTCAAAGTCCTACGAACTCTATTTTTCGCCTTCTATCAATCTATGAGTATTAAAGAGGAAAATTCATTAGTTTATGAAAATAGTACTCAATTGACTCTAAATACTCATCGAATTCACTCAAAACACGGGCAAATCGAGCTACAAATCATAACAATTTCATGTCTAATCAACCCCCCAAACTTACCATATTGCTTGTTCTCAAGCAATGAAATAATAAGTCAAGTGAAATTGTTAAGAATGAATTATAGAACCAATAGTATTCAAGCTTCAAATATCGATCACCCACATACAAACTCACCCCCTTCATCATACTCATGCATAAACAATAAGAACCACCAAAATAAAAAAATGGATGGGCTCTCGACGAAGTGTTTCACTCCCTCACAAGTGTTTAGCAATAATAAGGGACTCACTCACTCAATCAATCACACATATCAGCAGCCATAGACTTATAAGTACTCTCGACTTCGACCATACTCTAGAATCCATGACGAATCAAAAAGGATTTTTTCAAGGTTGTAATGTAAGGCTCTTTGGACGGGTGGGGTAACTATTTAGGATAAGTGACTCAAGTGAATGGAGAATAGAAAATCAAATTTCAGTACTTCGAGACGAGGAACAGAATACTTCAATCATCTTCATGCAATACACTTTCAATTCCACTACTCTCTACACTTCAATTTTTCTTCTAACTCTCTCACTTTTTTTTTCTCAATCACTTCACTTTCTCCTTTCTTTTCACACAATGTATGAGCTCATATTTTCTTTTACTCATTCTCAAATTATTGTTCTTTCCCACAACTCAAAACTTCATTACACCTTTCCTCAATTTCACTCAAGCATTAATAATTCTCCTTCTCAACTCAACTCGATCCCTTTCTCATTCACAACTTTTCCTATTCTCCACTCAAGTTAGGACAAAAAGAGTTTAAGAATCTGGATAAGTTCAAATGTGCTAGCAAATAAAATAGGCTAAGGCTCAAATGGGCTAACAAGGGATAAATGTCATTGGTAGGCTTATTTAGGCTAAGTGACTTAACAAATCAAAGATGGCCTAAAATCACTTTCGGCATTTCAAACTAGACACAATCAAGAAGCGAGAGTACCCACAAGTTCTAGCATCCTCTAAGGTGACTATCCACTCACAAACGAAGAGATCAATATAATGAATTTAATCTCTTTAAGGCTCAAATCTCACAGCTTTCACATCCATGCTAGTCCTAGTGAATTCTCACTTTTTACCACACAAGTATTCAAAAGGAAAATTCGTAAGTATACGAGTTCCCTCTCAAATCAACTCCAATTACTACACTCACACAATATAATCCCTAACTCAACTCCAAAAATCACTAACTCATAATTCCACACTCAAAGATAGCAATCAATAAGCACAAGAAAGTTAATAAGCATGAAATATGTAGTAGCACCCAATTAGTTCACAATATAGCAGCTTAAGAAGTATCTCAAGGCACAATATATAACCTAACTTAACTCAAAGAGAGGGTGTGCACCTGTGCAATGTAAATCAAACCTCTCAAGTGCGCCGGTGCATATGTATACCATAAAACATATAAATACTCCACCCCCCAAACTTCGACCTTGTGAAGCAGTCTAAGTTTGGGGTTGTGGGTTACCTCATACTCATAATCCCCTTTGCACTTGACAATGTAGCACATCCCCATCTCGAGTTGCTTTCCTCATCTCTCATTGGAAACTCGTGCATTCTCGAGACACGCCTACAAAAAACTCTCAAGAACGAGGTTAAAACTTACGACTCAAAACAAAAACTCTAATAACTAAAAACACTCGAAAGAAAATAAAAGTGGGTTGCCTCCCACTTAGCGCTATTTTTAAGGTCCTAATGCCGGACCGAGCTCAAAGGAGCTTATGGGACAAGATACTCAAATTTACCTCCATTATTCTCATAAGAGAAGTTGTCTAAGTTTTTTGCTCGATTCCCATCCTCCTTCTTCACCTCGGGCGGTGGTGTCACCTTCTTCTTTTTCGCTCTCCACGGAACTACCCACTTCTTGACTTTTTTCTTCTTAACATCAACTCCTCCTTTTCCTTTTCAGCTCTCTGTCCTTCATCTCCTTGCCTTTATCCCTATCAAAACAATCAAGATCATAATGCTCAAAGGTTAAATATAAGAAATGTTAGGGATAGGAGGTGTGTCTTCAACACAAGTGTCAATGACATCAATGGAATGACATCTCTCATCCTCCTTCGGGTACTTCATGGTCTCATATAGGAAAATATTTACTTCTTTATCATCAACTTTCAACGTGATCTTCCTATTCGCCATATCTAACACCATCCCGGCCGTAGCTAAGAAAGGTTTTCCCAAGATCAAAGGAACGTGCTCATCTTCCTCCATGTCAAACACTACGAAATCAGCTGGAAAAATATGATCTCTAACTTTAACAAGGACGTCTTCAACCACACATTGAGGTCGAATAATAGACCGGTCGGCGAGTTGAAGTGTCATCATTGTCGGCTGAAGTTCTCCACCCTCCAACTTTCTAAATAACAAAAATGGCATTAGATTAATGCTCACTCCAAGGTCGCACAATGCTCCCTTCTTGACTCCATTCCCGATATCACATATATCGTGAAGCTACTGGGATTCTTCAATTTTGGGGGAAGCGCTTTGTGCACTAATGCACTCACCTCATGGTTCAGCTGCACCAACTTGGGCTCATAACTCTCCTCCTCTTCGCTATCAAGTCCTTCAGGAACTTGGCATAATTAGGCATTTGTTCCAAAGCATCATAAAAAGGTATGCTAATATGCAACTTTTTAAAAATATCAAGAAACTTGGCAAATTTTTCATCTAATTTCTTCTTCATGAACCGTTGCGGATATGAGACTGGAATCACAGATTTTGGTACCCCCATTCATCACGCTCGGTCTCCTTCACGTTCTGCCTCGCTTTCTTTGCCTTTTTCCACTTTGGAACTCTCTCCATCCCTTCCTCCTTATGTTCTTTGCTTTTCTGAGTTCCTTCTACCTCAACCTCTTCCTCAACCTTCTCATCTCCATCTTTCTTTTCCTCATCTTCTTTCTCTATTTCTTTATGTATCTCCTCCAAATCAGCAGGCATTGGAGGACCGTCATACTTGGTTCCACTTCTTATTTGGATCGTCTTGCATTGCTCTTTCGGGTTCCCCTCCGGCATAGAATGATATTTCCTGGGCTCTCTACCCAATGATTTCATGATCTGGCTAATCTGATGCTCCATGGAAGTGAACCGCCTATTGTTCTCTTGCTAAATTCTATTCAGCTCCATATCTCTCTTCTGAAGATCTTGATCACGCTGATCATTCTTCTTACTCATCTCCTTCATATCATACTCCAAAGAGGATATCCTCTTACTACCTTCCTCCACCTTCTGAAGAATGGCATGTAACACCTCATCAGTGGTAGAACCTTCTTCTCCTCCGGGGAGTTTTGAGCCAGGGTCAACAGTTGGAGGTACAATTATCCCCGCTCTCGAATTACCATAGGACAAGTTATCATTCTTCCTCCATTAATTCTGAGGAGGTTTCTAGCCTCCTTGATACCCCTGATTATTCCTCCACTGATGCTGAGGAGACTGTGGACCCGGTGGTACAAAGGGTTGACCATAAGTTGGTCGCCCCTGATAATTTCCACCTTGATAGCCATTCTGATTATAATTAGGCCCTCCCATATAGTTGGCTTCCTCTTGCTGGCATACTGGTTGGTCCACTTTCTTACTCACTGCAGTATTCCCTCCACTCAGATTTTGACCAACCTCCAAGTTACTAATTTTCTCCATCATCGCCATCAGCGATTTCTTCGTTCCCTCACTTCCTTCCATCTGATAGACTCTCTTAAATTCCTTATCTTCTTTCCATTGTCCCGCATTCTTTACTATATTTTCTACTATCTCCCTGCACTGAGCTGCACTACGGTTCTGGAATGCTCCACTAGCACAAGCATCGAGATGGTCTTGAGCTGCCTTGCAGGCTCCACAGTAGAAATAGGCCATGATGTGACCCTCATTGTACCCGTACTGCGGGCACTCAATGAGCATATTAGAGAACCTCTCCCAAGCATGACTTAATTCCTCTCCCGGCTTCTGCTTGAAAGATGAGATCTCTTTCCTTGATTTAATCGTTCTAGATGGAGGATGGAATTGCTTGAGGAATAGACGCTCGAGCTCGGCCCATGTAGTTACACCTTCCCGTGGGAGCGTGTTATCATACCACTCCTTGGCTATTCCCGTTAGAGAAAACTGGAACAACCTAAGCTTCTTGGCATCCTCAGACATCCCATTGTGATTGAAAGTTGAAGCTATCATCAGAAACTTCCTCAAGTGAGTGTGAGGATTATCCTTTCCGACCTCCCCCTTGAATTGATTCTCAACTATCATCTTCACGATCCCTGGGGAGATAGAAAAGTTGTTGGCCTCCATTGGTGGCATAACTACACCATCATAGTACCGTTGAGGCTGAGCCTCAGATCTACCTCTAATTGCCATACCAGGAGGATCAGCGTTCTGAGGAACATGCTGAGGATATACTGGTGGTAGAGATATTTGTGGAATAAGAGGTGGGTTATAGTTAGGTTGTGGAGGGTAGTACGGTGGATAAGGATATGGTGGATACGGGTATAGGTAAGGTGGGTTGTTGTGTTGGTAGACAGGGTTGTTGAAGGGGTTATTTGGGTTTTGTGAATTTTGGTGGATGACTTGATTCTGGTTGTCAGCAGGATTGCTCTGGGTCTGTGGAGTTGGGTTTTGGCTGGTGCTCTCCCCTTGAGGTATTTGCTTTTGGTTATCGACTCCCTTAGCACCTTCAACCCGTCCCACATTCCGTTCATGCTCTTCAGCTGTGAGAGCTGAAATTCTGATTTAAATTCTCGTCACCTGCGGTAGTCATCCTTCTCAGAAAAGTGCGATTCCTCCTTCCAATGGTCTCAGGGTCTAGCTTTGTTCTATCTTCGCTCGTTTCTCCCTTTGAGTGTGTTTTCATATACCTGAGTACTCCACAAGAATGATCAAACGCACCAGACTACAAATAATAAAATAGAAAATAAAAGCACTCACTACTAACTACTAAACTATCTCCAAGTCCTACTCAATGGACATACACCGCCCTCCCCGACAGCGGCGCCATTGACTTGAACGCAAAATACTAGTATTACTAGTAGTTACCCCATAAGAGTATGGGATCACAGTAGTATTAGCAAGTATAAGGACCAAGTATATCGAACCCAAGGAAAGGTATGTATGAGAATAGAGCCCTGGAGATCTATGCGTCGTAGTTAATATGAGTGTATGTTCGGGTTTAAGAATTCTAGTAAACTACTTTGAGTGTGTATACAGTGAAATAAGTTCATGTGTAAACTGAGATCCAAATAGAACTTAAGATCCGAATTCAACCCACAGGCCCATTACCACCAACTCCTTAGCTAAACAACCCGTTAATTTAGGGAAAAAACTGCAGATTACGTATTCTATATTCTTCACGAAACAAAAGTAATTCACGATGATATTCAACATTCCAGATGTAATATGAAGATTGAGATGGTGAATCATAGATCTCAAAGATGCAATATATGAAGAACAAGAAGAATTTCAGATACAATTCTCAATAATTTTTATTTTGAACGGAAATTAAGAGGAATTTCAAAGTTATGGAGAAATCTAGCGAAATTGTTCATCAGATAGCATTGGTAGCTTCAAATTCAGCATCTCAGTTATCTGTAACGGATCCGGCATAACCTAAGAAATTCCTAAAGTAATTCACCGGAATTAACGTGCCCTAAAAGCGAATCGGGCTATTACAATGAACCAGGTCCGGCGTGTCGAGGATAGTATGAAGGCATGTGTTGATGATCTGGACAAGGTGGAATTAACGGATGTGAGTTAAGTGAGAGCGATAATGCTTCGAGTTAAGGTGTACCTGGGAGACTGATAAAATTTTCTCGATAAGAATATTTGGCAAAAGAAATTATGGAGTAGAATTTGGCAAGTTGGGCTCTGGTTATGGAAATTATGTTTATAGTGTGTGAATGTGGATTACAATTAACATTCATAATTTATTTGGTTTGGGCATTTTTTTAAATTCGGATGATGAATAATTCATCCTTTTTCCAGCCACGGTTGCTAGAGCACCGATTTGTACATGACTACTTGTTAACTGTGATCAGTTAACGCACTGTCAGCTTCTCATTCCCAAGCGCCCAAGATTGCTCAGCACATAGTAACACTTTTGTGTCCATCTTTTTATGGCCATACGAGATGAAATACCAATTGAATTAGCAAAATCTCCACTCTTTTGGTTCATTTTGAGCTTCAAACATCCTAGAATTATACATGATTACTTGTTGACTCCAAAATTAACACCCGATTGGAAGAACTCGAGACACAGAGAAGATAAATGTGTGGAAAATCAGTCGGTGTATATGTTTTTTTACAGGTTTATCGAGTTTTAGAACTTAGAACTGGAAAACAATGTGTACCCCCATTTTTGTTGTTGTGGATCATGGAGAAACCTGCAAGCGCTATGATAATTGGTTGCTTCTTCTCTTGTTTTACTACATCGTGTCGAAATGCTATTTTCTGTCTACTATATTTTCAGGAAGTCAATTGTATAGAATATGCGTACTTTCTTGATAGCTAGGAGCATACAAGCACTGTGAGAATCAAAGTCATATTAAATTCCATGAGATTGATTCCTAAAAACAAGGAATACATCGATTTCTCGGCGTATGGGGCAGATCAGTTGATAAATTCTCGATAGTCAATGACTAATACCTTTGCTTATCAGGACTAATACCCTTCAGTGAAGGGAACTAATACTCTCCAGTTAAGGGGCCTAATACACTTCAGTGAAGGGGACTAATGATTTTTAGTCAAGGTAATTAATACTCAATACAGTTAAGTACCAACTATTACTCTTTAGTAAAGGGAACTAATACCCTTCAGTGAAGGGGACTAATACTCTTCAATGAAGATGACTAATACATTTCAGTGAAGGGGACTAATACTCTTTAAAAAATAACTAATACTCACAATTAAGTACCAACCAAAATACTCTTTAGTAAATGGAACTAATACCCTTCCATGAAGGGGACTAATACACTTCAGTGAAGGGGAATAATACTCTTTAGTGAAGATAACTAAAAGAATAAAGTTATGAAACCAACTGTTACTCTTTAGTGAAGGCGACTAATACCCTTCGGTGAACGGGATTAATACACTTCAGTATGGGGACTAATACACTTTAGTGAAGGAGAATAATACTCTTCAACGAAGATAACTGATACTCTTTAGTGAAGGGAGCTAGTACTTTTAATACTCTTAAAGTGAAGAGGACTAATACTCTGTCAAATCATTTATAAAGTTAAGTATCAATTACTACTCTTCAGTAAAGTGAACAAATATCCTTTCTTAAGAAAATTAATACGCTTCAGTTATCACGACTAATGCACTATGAAAATATAGTCTTAACATTCAAACATACAAATGGTCATATATGCAACAAAATATTCAATATGGAAATTCCATAAAAACCATCAGCCAACATTCAAAAGATGTATTCCCTATGCAGACATTCATCCAGCTACATAAACCAGAACAAAAAAAAAAGGTCATCATAAACCAACATTCACCATAACTAAAAAAAGAAGAAAAAACTACAATCATAAAATTTTACGTAAACATCAACTACAACTTCATTCAGTTCCTTCAGTATCCTCGGACTTTCCTTTTCCCCTAGTGAACTTCATCGAGTTTAATCAACAACATAGCAACTTCCTATTTTTTCTTCTCAACTACCTTCTAAGCATTTTCATTCCTCTTCTCAACATGCCATCAAAGCTGACTTGTCTTTGTAAAATTGGCATCTCTCTGAACATAACAACTTGACTTTCCTTAAGCTTGCTCAAAAGTTTATTAGACAGCTCATTGGCATCTCTCTGAACATCAACTAATATATCTTGCAATTCCTACAAAAAAAAAAAAAACAAAAACAGATACATAGAAAACAGTAAAAGTGATCCAATACTCTTCACTAAAGGGAATGGATACACTTTAGTGAAGAGAACTAATACTCTTCAGTGAAAGGGACAAATACTCTTCAGTGAAGGAGACTGATACTCTGTAAAATATTTATACGTGTACCGACTACTACTCTTTAGTTTAGGGAACTAATACCATTCAGTAAAGAAAACTAATACTCTTCAGTGAAGCAGGCTAATACTCTTTAATGAAGGGGGCCATACTTCCTCAAATTATTTATACAGTTAAATACCAGCTACTTCTCTTTAGTAAAGGGAACTATTACCCTTCAATGAAGGAGAGTAATACTCTTCAGTGAAGAGGATTAATACTCTGTAAAATCATTTATAAAGTTAAACACCAACTACTATATTCAGTGAACATAACTAATATGCTGCAGCAAGGGGACAAATACTCTCTGTTGGGACAATGTCAGTTTTGATTAGATCCCAAAGCTCCTGAAAAGATGTTTGCATTTGTTTGTCAGGCTAGTCTTGGTCAGGATTTGTACTTAGTTATTTTACACTTCACATGTACTCAGTAAGATGAGCACTTACTGATGACAATCAAGACAAGAGCCTGAAACCGGTTACCATCCTGAACTTATGGCAGTCTTCTAAGCTGACTGAGTAAGTCTCGGTGATGAAAAGTATGACCCTGAGGTCATTACTACTCAGTCCTGAAGGGAACAAGATGATACTGAGTTTATGGGAAGACTTGGAGTAGAGCCAAACAATACAAAAGGAATGTCAGAGTCAGGACAAGACCGGTGAGCTCAAGACAAAAAGAACTTAATAAGACAAGCATGAAGCCTAGGAATAAGTTCTGACATTCTCACCAACCTGATGACGTGGACCAATCCGAGAAGGACACGCACGTACGGAACCTGACAGTAGACTGACTTCAGACTGCATTTCCAACGGGCAAGCATTTAATGTGCATTTAATGCAACTACCTAATTCCATGCAAGGACGGCTGATGCATGAAGATATGTCCGTTTGAAACACTCTACATAGTTGACAAGAAAAGCTATCTCTCCAACGGATAGTTTTTCAAATCACCTATAAATACAAAAGGCCTTGAACCCATTCAAGGTTACGGGAAATTTCCAAGCTAGAAATTACTCAAACTCTCAAGCACTCAAAGCATTCAGTCTTTAGAAGAAGCACTCGAAACCCTTTTAAATTTCCCAAGTGTTTCTTAGCAACTGAGAGTTAATCTGTATTCCAAAGAGCGTACAAGCAATATCTTAAGCTTAGAGAGATTATCCAATCCTTAGCATAGCTTTGTCTTGTAAGGATAATCTCAACCTAGTTGGAATCCAAACTGAAACCAAAACCCTAAAGTTAGGTTTGCTGGAAGTAAGTTAAGTTAGTTAGTAAGGAAGTTTGTATAGGTTAGTGAGGTAGCTGATCTTGGTGCACCTTGACACGTTAAAAACAAGAATCCCTTAAGTGGATTTCCTGTTAAATCAGGCCGTGGACGTAGGAGCTTGAGACTCTGAACCACGCTAAACTTGTTGTGTTCTTATTGCTTTGATATATTGGATACCTGCCATATTAACTGTTCATTCATTGCATAAGATTTATCAGGCTTGAATCAATCAGCCCGATCTATTAAAAGGAACACTGCCCTTACTAAACACTATTCAGTTGAGTAATCAAGGTTTTCAGAAAGCGAACTAAACAAGACTTTAAACTATCAGGGCTCACGCATTTCTGCACTGAACTTAAACTGATAGTTAGCCAACTGACCCGCACCAAGTGTAGTCAGTAGGTGTATTATCAGTGCCTAGTTCTTTATCACTCTGAGTAAAGAGGATTCGGTAAGGTTTTAAGTTTAAAAATTGGTATACGTGTATTCCCCCCCCATATATGTATTCCTCAATCTTGTAGCGGGACCAACAAGTGGTATCAGAGCAGTGGTTCAAAAGACCACTGACTTTGAATACTAATAGTTTCAGAGGAGAAATTGTTGGTGGTCACTGAATAGATCTGAGTTTGCTTTTCATAAAACTCGCATCATCATGACTTCGAGGAGACTTGAAGCTTCGTTACCTGAATTCTCTTTATCTAACTTTGTCTATTGGAAGTTCAGATTAGAAGCGCATCTTGATGCCATCCATGACCAGATGCCGCGTGTTCTCAGTGAGGGACCGATCAAGATCACTATTCCTAATGTCAGAGGACTGGGATATGAGCATCTTGAGATTGGCGTGCAGGTTCTGAAAGAAAGGAAAGACATGACCAACGATGAAATCAAGATGGTTGGACTGGACAATGTTGCCAGAAACATCATTTTGCATACGGTGCCCTTCGAGGAGTCAGCAAGGCTGATGAGCTTAAAGACGGCAAAGAAGGTCTGGGATGAGCTGACCAGGATGTGCGAGGGGTCAGAAAAGATAAAGGCGAACAAGAGAAACATTGCCATTCAGAAATTCAAAGCATTCGAGATGTTGCCTGATGAGACAATCGATCAGATGGAGTCAAGGTTCATCAAGTTGATGAATGAGCTGGTGATGCTGGACAAAGATGTCCCAAAGAGAGATGTTTCTTCAAAGATCCTGAATGCCCTTCCTGAGAGATGGGATAACAGTGTAATTATGCTTAAAAACACTCAGGATATGAGTAACATAACTTCTGCTTTACTTTTTTCAGAGTTTAAGGCACTGGAATTTGATCTTAACAAAAGAAAGAAGAAAGTTCAGCCAGAAGAGGAAGAAAAGGAGAAAACTCTTGAGAAAAGTGTGGTGTTCAAGGCCAGGTCTGAACCTGTTGAATCTTTATCAAAGTCACTGATGGAGATGAGCAAGGAAGAGCTTGCTGAGGAGTATAGCCTGATGGTCAGACGCTTTGATAAGCTTAATTCCAGGTTTGGTTGTTATAAGAAATTTTATCAGGACTCACGTGGCAGAAAACCTGAAGGAACCCACCAAAGCTCAAGGAGATATGAGGAAAGAAGAAACACTGACCAGAGGAGAGATCGTGGCGATGAAAGAAGATATTCAGATCCAAAGCCCGATCGCAGATATGAACAGAGACGTACTCATGATGACAAACACTCAGGGAAGACTGAAAGCTCATCAAGACAGAGGGAACCTGACTCAAGGAGGATCCCTGAACCAAGGAGAGAAAGAGGAGATGAGCAACCAACATGTTACAACTGTAACAAGAGCGGGCACTATCAGTATGATTGTCCGAAGCTGAGTGCAAGGGAAAGAGAGGATAGGAGGGCCAAGAGAGACCAGAGACTTGCTGACCGGAGAGCTATGCTCGCTGGGGATGCAACTGACTCTGATGGTCCTGAGGAGAGGTCGTCTGAACTCTTTTCTGATGATGAGTACGATGATGTCTGCCTGATGGCAAGGGAGGAACCTGAGGTAACATCTAACTCTGTATGTGGTTCCTACACTGGTCAAAATCCTGAGCTTAGCTCAGAGTCAGTCAGAGAAATGAACCTTCAGATCTGCCTAGATCAATTGATGGTTGATTTCTCCATATTGCAGGAAACTAATGTCTTCTTGGTAGAGAAGAACAAGAAATTGAGTACTGAGGTTCAGAACCTGAATGATCAGCTCACTCAGTCTGATCTTAAAGAATCAACTCAGATTGTGAGACTAACTCAGGAGATTGATTTAATCAATGCTGAGTGTCTCCCAAGAGAGAAGCTTCTGAAGGAATTGGCTGAGGAAGAGTTGGTCAGGAAGGAAGAACTGAAAGCACTCAAGAGTAAGTTTGATGACCTCTTTGCCAGACATGAAATCCTGAAAAAGAGCGAGGACTCACTCAAGCAAAAGGTTGCAGCAATGAATAAATCATCACTGGCTAGAGAGGAAATAAATAGCAGCCAGATGCTTGGGAATGAGAAAAAGGAACTTGGATATGTTCCTAAGAAATCCTCACGGGGTCAATCTCATGTTGCTTCAGGGAGCAACACTGAGAGGGTATTTGTTCAGGCAGGCCAGAGTGCACCTAAGGTTGTACTTCAGGCCCGTCAAACTGATAAGGGCAAGGAAACCGTTGACACAGTCAGGGTTGCCCCTAAGGTAGCTAAGCCAAAACCCAAGGGAAAGGCAAAGCAACCAAAGGAGGTCCCTGAGAGCTCAGGCCAGAGAAAACCTCAACGAAAGCAGAGGAAGACTCAGGCCAAGAGCCCTCAGACTAATCAACGAGGGTACCATCATGCTTGATAATATCAACAGGGAAGGCCAAACATGATGACACCCCCATGGTTTTGGCATCCTGAGGCCTTTAACTGTTTTTCATTCCCTCACTTGCCTAGGGGGAATAGAACACATAGTCCTTATCAAGAACAAGGCCCAAGACCTGCTGCACCCAGACCTAGGAAGAACAGAAAGCCAGCCCAAAAGGCACCCACTCAGGCTCCTGTGAAGCCTAAGTCCAGCACTCATACACCATCTTCCTCTCAGGTAAAGAAGAAGAAAGTTGTGTATGTTGATGTTTCAGGGAGATATATTCACCACTCTTAGGCAATCAGGGTTGTGAAGCAAGTCTGGATCCCAAAGGGTACAGCTGACACGATAGGACCCAACACCCAATGGGTACGTAAAGCCTGATTCATTTGTAGGCGGTTGTGGATCACAACAAGAGGAGAGGAGACTCAAACAAAGCTGTTTGGTACCTAGACAGTGGATGCTCAAGGCATATGACTGGAATAAATAGTCTTCTCCAAGAGTTTCAGGCTAATGATGGTCCACAGGTAACCTTTGGTGATAACTCAAAAGGTGTTACTAAAGGTTTTGGTGTCTTGATAATAGGTACAATCAGAGTGGAAAATGTGTCCTTTGTGGAAGGACTGAAGCATAACCTGTTATCAGTAAGCCAATTCTGTGACAAAGGTTTCAGTGTTGAGTTCTCATCGAATATATGTTTAGTCAAGGACAAATCAACACAAGTGCTTCTATCAGGTATCAGGAAAGGTAATGTCTATCTTGTTGATTGGAGCAGCACTATTCCTAATACTTGTTTTGTTGCTAAAAGCTCTCTAGAGCTCAGTTGGCTATGGCATAAAAGATTAAGCCACCTGAACTTCAAGATTCTTAACAAAATTTCTAGACAGTCATTTGTTGATGGTCTACCTAATGAAGTTTTTAGCAAAGATCATGTGTGCAAAGCTTGTCAGGAAGGGAAGCAGGTTAGAGCTTCATTCAAAGAGAAAGCTTCCCATTCTACTGACAGGATTCTTCAGCTCTTGCACATGGATTTATTTGTTCCTATAACACCTGTGAGTATGAATGGTAGGAAATATACCCTTGTGGTTATTGATTATTATTCTAGATATACTTGGGTTATTTTCTTGTTAAATAAGAAGGAAACACAGGTGAAGCTTCCAGAGTTGCTCAGGAGACTTAGCAATGAGAAGAATCAGTCCATTACTAAGATCATATCTAACAAGGGCACTGAATTTATAAATTCATATATTTCTGACTTTTGTAATGAACTTGGTATAGCTCATGAGATTTCGGCAGCTAGAACCCCAATACAAAACGGTGTTACTGAGAGAAGGAACAGGACACTGAAGGAAGCTGCCAGGACCATGATGGATGAGTCAGGATTGCCCAAGAAATTCTGGGCTGAGGCAATCAACACTGCACGCTACACTCAAAATAGATACATGTTGAACAAACAACATGCATAGACCCCATATGAGACATGGAATAAGAGGAAACCTCGTATCTCGTACTTTCATATATTTGGTTGTAAGTGCTTCATCCTCAACAATGGGAAGACCCAATTGAAAGTCTTTGATAGCAAATCTGATGAAGGGATATTCTTAGGATATTCTGAAGTTAGTAAAGCTTTCAGGGTTTACAATTGTAGGACCCTTGTTGTGGAAGAATCACCACATGTTGTGTTTGATGAATCTGCTAATGAGTCTAGGGTAAGAGTGTTGAATCCTGACACTGAGGAGGTCACAAGGAGGGTAGCAAGGCTAAGCTTAAAGAATCAACCTGATCCAAAGGTCAAAGTTGTGCCAATTCTAAGATGGGATGATGACGATGATCAGGATGATGAACCAAGTGCCACTCCTAAGCCCAGCACATCAAGGTTTGTTGAGCCTCAGACTGAGGAACAGACTCAACGTGAGGTAAGCACCGTCTATGAAGATGCGGTTGCAGCTGAGACGGTTCCTGAGTCACCTCATCAAGGGGGAACTAATGTCCCTGACATTTAGCTTGTTAATCCCTTTGGTATAGACTCAAGTTCATCTTCTTCTGTTCAATTTCCTGAATTTCATGAACCTGTAGACACTAACCTTGCAGGTACTTCAGGAACAACTCCTGGCAAAAGAACATGGATAAAGGATCATCCTATTGATCAAGTCATTGGTGATCCAACTGAGGGAGTCAGGACCAGACGGTTTCATGGTGAGAGTGCATTGTTCTGTTGCTTTCTCTCTGAGCAAGAGCCTCAGAACATTGAAGAAGCTCTCACTGACTCGAACTGGATCATAGCCATGCAAGAGGAGTTGAATCAGTTCACAAGGAATCAGGTTTGGGAACTGGTTGATAGACCCAGGCATCAAGGAGTTATTGGTACCAAGTGGGTCTTTAAGAACAAGAAGGATGAGAATGGTGTTGTAGTACGGAACAAGGCTAGACTAGTTGCAAAAGGGTATTGTCAGTCTGAAGGAATAGACTATGATGAGACTTTTGCTCCAGTAGCTAGATTGGAAGCTATCAGGTTGTTCCTTGCATATGCAACATACAAGAAGTTTAAGGTGTATCAAATGGACGTTAAGAGTGCCTTCCTGAATGGTGTACTCAATGAAGAAGTATATGTTGAACAACCTCCCGGGTTTGAGGTTGGAGATAGAGTATACCATTTGAAGAAAGCACTCTATGGACTTAAGCAAGCACCAAGAGCTTGGTATGATACCCTCTCTCAATTCCTGACAGACCATGGGTTCAAGAAGGGAACCGTGGATAGGACATTGTTGGGTTAGTCACATAGAGGCCCATTTCTTAAAGCTTAATTGCATAGAGCCACACCATTTTTCCTACATTGCAAGGAACCCCAAATGGTGGGTCCTACAAGCACAAACCAATCTGTCCATTTTCTGCATGTTGTCAGGTTTCTCTGCAGGCTGGTTTTTTTTTTTTTTTTTTTTTACTTTTTGGATTTTTTTCTCATTTTTGGGGCCGAATTTTAATTCAAATTCAGGCCAATTTTTTTTTCTTTATTCTGCACAGGTTTTTTTTGTAGGCTGATTTTTTACTTTTCTTTTCTTCCCAGATTCCATTCCCCCAAATTCAGGCCATTTTCTTCATTTGTTTTAGTATGAATTTACACAATTAAAAATAAAAGATAAATACACAATCTAATTATCAATAAGCATTTTTTGCATATATATAAGTTATAAAAATACATTTAAATGAAAAATACATTTAAAAATTCTGGAATTACATTTAAAAACACAAAACAATGAATATTCTTCCAGTCCTTAAAATCTAATCCTTGCAGATCTGCAAAATTTATTTGCATATATGATTGCAGATCTGCTAAATTTATTTGCATATATGATTGCAGATCTGCTAAAATTATTTGCATATATGATTGCAGATCTGCTAAATTTATTTGCATATATGATTGCAGATCTACAAAAATTATTTGCATATATGATTGCAGATCTGCAAAAATTATTTGCATATGTGATTGCAATTTTGCAGAACCTTCTCTTTTCCCCACAACTTCATTCTTATTAAAGTGCCTGCATATCAAAACTCAAAATCACCGTCCAAATGATAACAAATGAAAAATAACAATTTCAGTGTTTCAAACAGCAGGTTATTTGGTCAATCTTTATCATGTATGCATAATTTATATAAAAGTACTAAGACTGTATTGCCAACAGTAGAGCTCAACTGAAATTTACATCATGAAACCCAGTCAAAAAGAAAAGGAACAAATAGATTGCCAATTCTTCCATCAAGTCAAAATAATTTCTACCCCAAAAAAAATGTATAACACCACCAGTAATTCCTCCCATTCTTCCATTGTCAAACTAAAATTTTCACACAATTTCTTCAATCAGTACATTAAACTTAATTGGGACCAATACTTCCCGAAGAAAAAAAATCAGAATAATTATTCCAAAAAGATGGGCACAATTGAGCAATTTTTCAAATTACAGAACAATTATCAAATTCTTACATTCAGAATAATTCCAGAACAAAAAATTTCAGAACCGAAAAAAAAATCAGAAAAAAGTATCCCCAAAATAATTTCAAAAGTATAGTAAATCAAATATCCCCTTTTGCATTTCACTAGGGTTGAATCCAGAAAAATCAATATTTTTGAAAATAAATACTTATTCAAATAATCTCTTGTTTATTCATAGCAATATTTTGCCAAGATTTGAGCCCCTTTTGAAAATAATACTTATTCAAGAAAATTGAAAAAACCTCTCACCTGACTTACCTTTCAGGGACGGTGGCCATGCGCGACTCCAGCGAGGCGGCGACGCTCCTATGGCGGCAGAGGCGCATCCCCAGAGCTGGGCTGCTACAGATCTGTTACAGATCGGAGGAGTTGTGCTGCGTTGGGAGTGCAACGGCGTGACTGGCTCCGACGACGCGACAGACGGGAGTTGGTGAACGGTGGCGGCGTTGTGGTGGGGGTGGGTGACGGGGCGGCGGCGGCGTGGTGGACGTAGGGAGGGGCGGTGGGGGCTGGGGCAGTGGAGGTCTGGGGCGGTGGGGGGTGGGGGATGGGGCGGTGGGGGTGGGGTTTATATGCAGAGAGGTGGGATAAAAAGAGAAGAGGAAGGGGCTGGGGGCCAGGGGGAGGGAGGGGGACAATGGGAAGGGAGGCAAGTAGGCAGGTGGTGCGTGGGGATTTAGGTTGTGGGATGGGAGTATACACAGAGAGAGGGAGAGAAAAGAATGGTGGGGTGAGGTGGGGTGGGGTAGAGTGAGGGAGAGGAATGATTGGAATTGGGATGGGGATGATTATAACCGAGAGGAGAGAGAGAAAAAGAGAGAGAGAGAGAGTAATGGGTGTGTGGGTGGGGTCCATATATTTTGGGGTTATTTGATATAAAATGTGGTTTTTTGAAATGTAGGATTATTGGGGTGGGTATTTGCAATTAAGGTGTAAAAAATGTGGCTCAAGGCAATTATTCCGACATTGTTCAGGATCACTGAAGGTGATGACATTCTCTTGGTCCAGATTTATGTGGATGACATAATATTTAGATCACCAAATCATCAGCTCTGTGAGAAATTCTCTAAGCTAATGACTGGTAAGTTTGAGATGTCTATGATGGGAGAGATGAACTTCTTTTTAGGATTGCAAGTCAAGCAGACTGATCAAGGTATTTTCATTAATCAGGCCAAGTATACAAGAGACTTGATTCATAAGTTTGGTGTTCAGAACAGCAATCCAGCCAGGATCCCTATGAATACAAATTGGAAGATGGATTCTGACACTGAAGGGACTTCAGTAAATCAAACTGAGTATCGAGGGCTGATAGGTTCTTTGTTGTACCTAACTGCAAGTAGGCTTGACATCACGTTTGCAGTTGGTGTATGTGCTAGGTATCAGTCTGATCCCAAGAAAAGTCATTTGGAGACTGCTAAGAGGATACTTAAGTATCTGAAAAGGACAGTCAATATGGGACTATGGTATCCTTCAGATGATAACTTAGAACTGACAGGCTATTCAGATGCAGATTATAGAGGTTGTAGGATTGATAGGAAATCAACCTCAGGGACATGTCAGTTTTTGGGAAGTAAGTTGATCTTGTGGTTTAGTAAGAAGCGGATTCAGTGGCGACATCCACAACTGAGGCTGAGTATATGCCTGCAGGTAGTTGTTGTGCTCAGATTTTATGGTTGAGGCAACAGTTGAGGGACTACCAAGTTTTTGCTAATGAGGTTCCAATCTATTGTGACAACAATAGTGCTAAAGCAATTACTCAGAACCCATTGCTTCACACAAGGTGCAAGCATGTGGATATTAGGCATCATTTCATTCGAGATCATATGGAAAAGAAGGACATTAGTATGGAGAAAATTCACACTGACAGGCAAAGAGCTGACATTTTGACTAAGCCTTTGGCTGAAGCAAGGTTTATGGAACTGTTAGTGGAGTTAGGACTTTTAGATCCGGGAGAGCAGTTAGTATAGAGTTTTAAGGGGAACTCAGACCAGACTCGACTCAGCGAGGTATCAGGGTGCTACAATGTCTCCCTGACAGGTATGAGTTCCATCCTGACCTTGTGAATTTCAAGCGTCTCCCTGAGTCCTTCGTCCTGAAAATCTTTATTAAATGCATTTCGTTTTCATTAAAAGCGCGCCTTTTCATATTTAAACCCACGCGCAGCGGAGCATTTAATGCTTCAGTTACTTTTTCATATACGTGTCCGTTTTATACGGAATATGACTGACATGGGTAATTGATTGAAACTGAGATTAATCCTGGCCCTTCATTTCAAAACCTTTCGAATTCAGGAATTAATCTCAACCCCACGTCTAAGTAACTGACTTAGTCTAATAAATCAATAGTGCCATTTGAGGTCTTTACGCAAACACAAAGCACATCTGCACACTGAGTATTCTCTTGCTCAAAATACTCACAGAATTCCTAAAAACCTCTCTTTCTTTCAAAATCAATGGCACTTCTTGATTCCAACTGGACAATAGACAAGCTCGAGGATATTGTCAACAACAAGCTGGTACACATGGAGCAAGTCATCTCCATGGAAGATACATGTCTAACATTTGAGGAAATCAAACTAGTTTTCAACTGGATTTCCAAAGCTGGGTTGGAAACATATTTCACCATGCTCCTCTCTCTATACTTCCAAGGACGGTCGTAGAAGCCTACCTCAACATGTTCCTGCGTAGGGGGAACTTTTCACGAAGGTGACCGCGCTCAAGTCGATGGGAGAGAAGGACAACGACGGCGAACCTCTCTATAACTCAGAAGTGGTTGACATTGACCTTCAGAGGGTAGTCAAGGAGGTCTTTGCTTTGCCATCCTTAGGAATCAATCCCAGGTTTTACAAGAAAAATTCGGAGGAAGAGTTCCTAAGGAAGTGGACCAAGACTGGCTCCCCTGAGTTCAGAGCCAGTCAAAACAAGAGTACTCTGAAGCCTGAGTACAGAGTTCTTGTGGACTTAGTGTCCAAGGTGGTGATGGGGTCCACAGGCTCTCATGAGCAGTTGAGCTTGCCCAAGCTGAGAATTATGGGAGCTATAGTTGATGGTGTGGAAGCGAACTGGGAATAGTTCTTCCTTGATCAACTCCATCAGGCTGGACTGGACAAGCTGAAGTGGGATGAGGAGAAGAAGCACGTATCTGTTGGTGCCATCCTGCCCTTTGGAACGAGGATGTCCATTCTGATTGCTCATGCTTGCCATGAGTACACCTTCGACTTCGAGGACAATCTTTCCTCCAAGAAGGTGATGTTTACTTCATTGAGTGACACTTACTCAATGCTAGGGCTGACTGATCCCAATGCTAAGGCAAAGGGTCAGGCTAAAAAGCCAGCTGGGAAGACCAAGAAAGTGGCAACCAGTCTCATTGAGAAAGTCGATGACCTCTTTGAAAGGAGTAAGGAGGTTGAGGAGGAGGCTGCCACTGAGAGAGAGGAGACTCAGCCTGCAGTGGAGGAGGCCGAGAAGAAGAAGAAGGTGAAGATAGTGTTGGGAAAATAGGGGTGCCCGGGAACTATTCGGGATGAAATTTAAATACGAATTTAAATACAATTATTACTAGCATGAATTAATCCTAATTAATTCAAATAATAATTCCAACAACCAATTTAACATCATGCATGTTGAATTAATTCACATATAATCTATGGCGGAATAAACAAGAAAATATGTGACTTACGTACCTCTTGTAGAACTTGGCCTTTGAATAAAACGGGACAAACACGTACGCGCTTTATCAACCCAAAAACCTTCTCAAGTATTTCCCTTTCGCCTTATTCGATCACCGGTGGGAGATGCTTTCGAATAATTTAAATAACTAAGGAAAAAGAAAAATATATATGCTCTTGATTTTTCCAACACATGGAATTATGTACTTGGGGATGAAATAATCATCCCCTATTTATAGATAGGAGTGGCCGAAAATTAGAGGGAATATGGGCCTTGGAGAAAATCTTTTCTTAGACTCTAAGAAATCTTGAATATATCTCATATATTCTTTTCTCCATAATAAAATATTCCACAAAAATCTCACTCTCCTAATTATGGGGCAATTTTCAAAAATATGAAGAAGAGAATCCAAGATTTAGATCTTCTTGAATATATGAGATAATCTTGTATTCCAAGAATACTTATCTTCCATAATATCTTTCCAAGAAAATCAACAAAATCTTTTCTCTCCTAACAAACACAATTTTCGAAAATTATGAAGAAAAATCAGCATAATATTATCTTTTTATTTTAATCACCTTATCATTATTGGGCTACTTAATGGGCTACTTGAGGGGCCTTTAAGGAGAATTAAGATTGGACTTCCTAATGGACTTCTGAATTTCAATATTGAGCCCCAATATAATTCAATCCATTAATATTAATTATTACCACTAATAAATTAATATTGCACTATCCATCTTAATCCATATTACGATAATATGGGCTCCCGGTTATTATTTCCCGCGTTTAAGATTATCAAGTCCATTAATTAATTAAGCTTCTGAATAGCTCTAAATTAATTAATATATTTCACCTTGGAGTAAAGACAGCTCAACATTATTATCCGTACCGAAGAAACTAATTCTTCACTTGCAAGATTTGGTACGATAAAACTTCTGAGCCCACCAAGGGGACTAATCACACGAATCGTACTCGCACGCGTTTCTCCGTATTAAATCTTAGCAACCGTCATATGATTAATATTACTGCCCAAAGCACAAGGTTAGAAGTCACAATGATTCTCACCCAACATGAATCAAAGCAGTAACCATTAAGCACACACGGTCCTATTTAAGTGACGAAGATTAAGAAATCAACAACCACTGAGGTCTAATTCTTCACATTTCAGAACAGAAGAATTTATCCTCGCTGTAGGTCCTCTTCAACACATACTAAATGTGCTAGTGCAATCTCTTAGTCAAGACAGACCAATCTGAGACTTACACATCGACATTTCACGGCGGATTGTTCAATTCCACCTAGGTCGTGAATATGTACGTTTAGTTACAAGGAAACTGTTAATGTTGACTTCCGTAATCGGGTATCACCACATTAACTATAATGTAACATGTACCATATATTGAACGGTTTGCAATAGAAATTCAACATTCAATCATATCTAAAGCAAATGCGATAAAAGAATTATTCTCGTAAAACAAGTGTTTGATACACGAGTTATACGAAGTAAAAGCATACTTTCACGTATAACTCCAATAGATAGTGCTGTCAGGGAAGAGCACTAGGTCAGGGACTGAGTCACTTCCCAAGAGAGCCGACTCTGAGGCTGAGGGAACTGACGATGACGTCAGAAGAGTTCAGGGAGAGAGGCCTTTAAAACGACTTAGGAAGGGACCCAAAAAGTCTATTGCTAAGAGTCTACCTGAGATAGAAGAGAGGGAGAAGTCAAGCTCTCCTAGGGCCTCTGACTTGGAGGAGGTTAGAAAATCTATCGAGACGGCTGAATTGCTGCAGCCTGAGATAGTACCCACTCACCCTGAAACCCAAACACCAACCAAACCCTGACCCCACACCGCAACCCACCAACTCACCCTAAACATCAGAGCCAAATATTCCAGAGTCAGTGCCATCCCCTCAGAGGCCTGACCAACCCTCAGATCCTACCCCTAACCCTGATGATTTCCCCTCATACCCCAACCCCAAAGATTGCCCCAAATCCTTGCCCAATGAAGAGGATGACTTCCTCGAGATGCAGGAGGAGGAGGAACTGGATGAACACATGATGGGTGGATTGTTGGAGAACACCCTAAGGGGGAATGCCACGGAGTGGGCAGCTAAGTGCTGGCCCGGGCTGAATAAGTACAAGGAGCTGCTAGCAAATGTTGTTGAGCTGAAAGTATGGCTGGAATTTAAACAATCCAACATGCAAGAGCAACATATGCTGGTGGATGCTCATGGCTGGGAGCATTGGGAGACTGAGGAAGCAAGGCTGTGCACCTTCTTTGGACTGACTAGCTGGCTGCAACTGCTAAATTTCAAGAACCTGAAGCAGCTGGTAGTTGAGATGATGTCCAAGACGAAGGCTGACATCCGCTCGGATGGCGAGGAGGATATGGAAGAGGATGATGAAGATGCTCAGGGTGGAGCATTGGAGAAAGCTGTGGAGGAGATAGCTAAGGAAGTTGATGACATGGTGCCTGAGTCTCAGACTCAGGGGGAAGGTGTAAAAGACACTGGTGCCAAGGGTGGACCAGTGGCTGAGGATGTTGTGAACATCTCAGACGCCCGAAGAGACATCTGTCAATGACGGGATTCCCTGCCCTGAAACAAGGGAGAAAGATGTTAAGGCTTCAAAGGAGACTCCCAGTTCCGAAGGACAAGTTCCTAAGGTTCGAGATGGCTTGGTTGAGCCTGAGCAGGCAATCACGACCATTCAACAACTGCCTTCAGTGCACCCTGAAGAGGGGACTGAAGCTGCAGGGGCTGACAAGGGAAAACAGCCTGCCATTGACGAGTCCACTGATGGAGATGAAGATGTGCTAATCACTGGGGTCAGACGTGCTGAATTCACAAGTATTGTCGAGGTGAAGAAGGAGAAGACTACTGAGAATCTAGCTGAACTTTAGGAGGAAGTAATGAGGATACGAGTTGAAAAAGAGGAGGAAGCCAAGACCCTGGCCAAGCACATCAAGTGGGCAAAATCAGCATACAACACTCTTGCAAATAAAGAGCTGATTTTGTTAAAGCGCACAATGACTGACACGGCCAAATCAGTGAGGAGTGAGAGGAAGCGTACGAAGAAGATGCTGAGGCAAACTCTCAAACAGCTTGAAGAGAGGGATGCAATTAGGGAGGACAAACTAAATCAGGCAGTGGAGAGGCTTGCTGCTCAGGCTGGAGCACTCTTCACTCAGGCCATGAATGACTCAGCGTCCAAGTTGGAGCTAGTGTCAGGAAAGATTGATCACACCTCTCAGACTGCTGCAGATGTTTTGGCTAAGGCCACAGAGGAGTCAGTGAACATACTGACTGAAGCTAGCAGAGTCAGCGGTAAGTCCTTGAAGGTGGAGGAAAGGATCACCAAGGCTGAGCAAAGTCTCCAACACAACATGGAGGTCTTTGAGAAAAAGTTGAAAGCTGCTATCAGTTCAGTCTCGTATGTTGGCACTGGGATTGCCACGGGAGTTGAGATGTTGAAGGAAGGCGTGCTTGAAGTTCAATCGTTAGCTTCCTTCGTAATCAACAGTGGAGCTGAAGGACTACCATCCCAGGCCGATGATGATGCCAAAAAGGGGGAAAAGAAGAAGAAAAGATCTCGCCCTGAGGCATCGGAGGCAGTCAACCAAGGCAAAACAATTCAAGTTGATCCTGAAGTCAATCCTGAAGGGAATGTGCTAAGGGTAAGGAAGTCAGCAAGGTTGGCGGCGGTAGAGAAGGAAGGTGAGGAGATTGTTGCCAGGCTGAAGGAGGAGGCAGCAAAGAAGGCAAAAGCTGATGAACCTTCAAAATAACCTGAGCCAGTTCAGAAGTCCTCTCCCATGAGCACAAGGAAAAACCCCATCACTTACTCTGCAGAGACGGTGGCGGAGTTATGCGCTGAGGCGTGGGGAGCACCTTCTGAGAAAACTGAGGCTGAGCACAGAGCTGGAATAGCACAAAAAGAGAAAATGCGCATTTTGGAGAAGAAGGTTGAAAAGCTGACTGATATCACTGAGCTTCAACAAATGGAACTCGATGATGCAGTGATCAGTCTGCTTAGGAGGAAGAAGGCGAAGCCTGAGCCTAGGAAGTACAGAAAGAGGCCAACAGCAAGGAAGTCACCAATTCTTCAGGTCAGAAGGCCAGAATCAGGTCAGAGGGAAGCATATGTTGATGAGTTTATCTCAGATGCATTGAAGGAGTTATGGGCTGATGCAAGGGATGAGTTTGTGAAATTATGGTACGTGGTAAAGAAGTGGGGCGACTCTGAAGATATCAATGCCCACTTCACTGACTACATGATGGACAATCATCCTGAGCTGATCCAAAAGATCTTGGAGGAGGCTGAAGCAGCTCAAGTCCAAGTGAAGGCCCCTGAATTCATTGTCAAATCGCCTCCCTTAGTCCCTGGAACTGAAAAGCATGATACTAAGGCCATTATGACTGAGGTGTTGAAGATTGCGAAGGCTGAAAGGTTCGTGAACCAAACTAGAAGACTTGCGAGCTGAAGGCAAGAGTCTATGCAGGCTATGGAAGCCCTCTAAGCTGGCTGAGTAAGTCTCAGTGATGAAGAGTATGACCATGAGGTCATTACTACTCAGTCCTGAAGAGAACAGGATGATACTGAGTTTATGGAAAGACTTGGAGTAGAGCCAAGCAATGCAAAAGGAATGTCAGAGTCAGGACAAGACCGGTGAGCTCAAGACAAAAAGAACTTAATAAGACAAAGCCTGAAGCCTAGGAATAAGTTCTGACATTCTCACCAACCTGATGACGTGGACCAATCCGAGAAGGACACGCACGTACGGAACCTGACAGTAGACTGACTTCAGACTGCAATTCTAACGGGCAAGCATTTAATGTGCATTTAATGCAACTACCTAATTCCATGCAAGGACGGCTGATGCATGAAGATATGTCCGTTTGAAACACTCTACATAGTTGACAAGAAAGACTATCTCTCCAACGGATAGTTTTTCAAATCACCTATAAATACAGAAGGCCTTGAACCCATTCAAGGTTACGGGAAATTTCCAAGCCAGAAATTACTCAAACTCTCAAGCACTCAAAGTATTCAGTCTTTAGAAGAAGCACTCGAAACCCTTTTAAATTTCCCAAGTGTTTCTTAGCAACTGAGAGTTAATCTGTATTCCAAAGAGCGTACAAGAAATATCTTAAGCTTAGAGAGATTATCCAATCCTTAGCATAGCTTTGTCTTGTAAGGATAATCTCAACCTAGTTGGAATCCAAACTGAAACCAAAACCCTAAAGTTAGGTTTGTTGGAAGAAAGTTAAGTTAGTTAGTAAGGAAGTTTGTATAGGTCAGTGAGGTAGCTGATCTTGGTGCACCTTGGCACGTTAAAAACAAGAATCCCTTGAGTGGATTTCCTGTTAAATCAGGCCGTGGACGTAGGAGCTTGAGACTCTGAACCACGTTAAACTTGCTGTGTTCTTATTGCTTTGATATATTGGATACCTGCCATATTAACTGTTCATTCATTGCATAAGATTTATCAGGCTTGAATCAATCAGCATGATCTATTAAAAGGAACACTGCCCTTACTAAACACTATTCAGTTGAGTAATCAAGGTTTTCAGAAAGCGAACTAAACAAGACTTTAAACTATCAGGGTTCACGCATTTCTGCACTGAACTTAAACTGATAGTTAGCCAACTGACCCGCACCAAGTGTAGTCAGTAGGTGTATTATCAGTGCCTAGTTCTTTATCACTCTGAGTAAAGGGGACTCAGTAAGGTTTTAAGTTTGAAAAATTGCTATACGTGTATCCCCCCCCCATACACGTATTCCTCAGTCTTGTACCGGGACCAACACTCTCTATGAAAACAACAATTAAGTACAAACTACTACGCTTTAGAAAATTGAACTAATTCTCTTCAGTAAATTATACTATTAAATTCGAACTCCTATCAGGCTTCACTATCTTCTTACTAGAGCCACTACCTCTCAATGCAAGGTACTTCGTCCTCATCTTCAATAGAAATATGACTTCAAGCTTCTCCAATCAACAGAAGCTGCAATTATTAATAGAAAGTTCACTATTCATCAAACTTATATAAATAATAAGGATTAATTGAAAACTAGGGTTTACAAAACTCATGGAAAGAAGAAAAAGTTAACACAAGTGAATCACCGCGTAAACCGCCACAAACGAACCGTGAAACCGCCCAAATCGCCACAAAATAGTTGTGAAACCGGAAAATCAGCGTGAAATCTTCAACAATACCACCGAAACAAAAAAATAATAGCATGAGAAGAAGAAACAGAAAAATACACAAAGTAGAAGAGTGAAATCGAAGAAGAAGGGAAGAAATCGAAGAAGTGGGAACATACCTGAGGTTGAAGGAGAGAACATGGTGAATTTGGGGAGAACCAGAGTAATTGCGTTGAAATGGAGGGTGAAATGAAAAATTAGGCAGAGGAATTAGTATTTATATAACCCGATAAGGATCTATTTAAAATATGGATCTGGGTTTATTTAAAAACCCATTTCACTATATACTTTGCCAACTACTTTATATTATACTACTCTTAATGCGAATAATGAAATTAAACTAAGCAAATAAAATCATATTAAATAAGATATATGAGATGGTGATGCTCAGGATAGAAATTCCTACGTATACTAACGGAGTTGGTACAATAACTAAAATAATCATGATGTGCAAGTAATAATCCTAAGTGTACTAAAACTAGGCAATCAACTTCCCTAATCTAGCACAAGATTGAAAGACTAAAAGCTCAAGACTTAACCCTAACACTTTGTCAAATCAACCTACTTCACAAATCCACTAATCAAGTTAGTGGATAGTGCTTAATTAATGAGACCTTAATTTAACTAAGGTGATGCGGTCGTCCTCCCTAGATAAACCGGTAGATGATAAACCCCTTCTAAAACCCTCTCGTTAAGCCTATTCCTTATTAAAAAGTGATACAGTCGTCTTCTCTCTAACAATTTTAGTACTCAATTCCAAGATAATTTTAGGGTTTATTTTAAGAATTCAATTAATTAAGAGAACTAAAACTAACTATCACGAGTTATCCTAATTACGTACCAACATCCTACTTCTACGAGTTCATCATATCCTAAGCATGCAAGGGTTCTAGCCTAACATGGTGATTGAAATAACGAAAGATATAATACGAATGATAAACATAAACATGGTGAATTTAAAGAAAGAGCTCAAGAACATAAACTAGGGTTAACAATGAATTGAAGTCTCAAAATGAATCTCAATAAATTACGAAAACTAGGTTTAATGATATCAAGTGTTGAAGAAAGAAAGAACTAAATAAAAATCTAATCTAAGAATTCGTAAGATAAAAAACCTCGATTACTCATTCAAAACTCTTGCTAAACTTTCCCAAGCTCTTCTCTATAAAAAAAACTATCTCTAAGTATGAAGTGGTATCCAAAAACGTGCTTGGAAAGGGATATATATAGGCATGGGCCGATTTAAAACGTCATGGGCCGAAAACATAACTCACCTCTCGACCTGAGTGCTTACTCGAGCGCTAGGCGCTCGAGTTACATCCACTCGAGCGCTCAAATTATCCAGAGCCCGCAAACCGCTCGAGCAGGTCTACTTGAGCGCTAGGCGCTCGACCAACGTCCACTCGAGCACTTGGTGCTCGAGTAGGTCTTGCTCGAGTGACTCTCTCTTCCAGAATGCAAGTGGTGCTCGACCCTATTGCTTGAGCGCCTGCTCGATTCCAACTAACACTTTTGCTCTCGTATTTCTTCAATATCTTATCATCCGGGAGTCCGTTTGAGTCAATTCAAAGTCCTACGAACTCCATTTTTTACCCTCTATCCATCTATGAGCATCAAATATGCAAATTCAATATTTTATGAAAATAGTACTCAATTGACTCTAAATACTCATCGAATTCACTCAAAACACGGGCAAATCGAGCTACAAAATCATAAAAATTTCACGCCTAATCACTTAGCCTTTTGAAACCCTTAGGATTCTCCACCACCTCTTCCCTGACTTCATCGTCAGTGTCCTCAGCTTCAGAGATAGCCGTCTTGGACACCTCCTCAGTCCTCCTCTTGCCTGTCGTTGTGGCCTTTTTCTTCAGCACCACCTTCAGGCCGGCCAACCTCTCCTCCTTCTCCTTCTCTGCAGCCCCTCTCTCAGCTTCCACCTCAGCTGCAGTCTTCTTAGCTTTCTCAAATATCTCATCAATACACTCCAGGAGATTGGAGACCACCTTCTTCCCTTTGGGCGCAGTCCTCTTCCTCTGGCCCTTTTTAGGCCCGTTGGGGTCAGGAATCCCAAGGATGGAGTAGGTGTCACCCTCAGTGGTGAACATCACTTTTTTTCGCTGACAAGTCAGCCTCCATATCAAATGAGCAATCAGGACATGCATGAGTAATAAGCATGGAAAGCCTAGTCCCAAATGGTAATGTAGCACCCTCAGAGATGTGCTTCTTCGTTTCATCCTTCTTCAACTTCTCTTGTGCAGCATGAGCCAGTTGATAAAAAAAATAACGGTTCCCAATTGGCCTCAATTCCATCGATCATCACTCCCATGATCCTGGGTTTATTTTTGCTAATTTGCTCATGAGAGCCAACTGTCCTCATTATTATCTTGCTCACAATATCGATGAGAGTTCGATATTTAGGCTCCAGGGTGTCCTTATGCATCCTCACCCTGAATTCTGAGGAGCCTGACTTGGTGAACACTTTTAGAAGCTCACCCTCCTGGTTCTCCATGTAGGTCTTGGGGTTCACCCCTGAGCTGGGCAACCCAAATACCTCTTTCGCCGTCTTCCTGAGATCGATATCTCTCTCCTCCTCATCATACAACTCCTCACCATCATCATCTTTTTTATCATTGGGCACCAACACCGTCACCCTAGTGAATAGTTCACCCTTCCTTGTGAACATATTCATGTATGCTTCCACCACCGCCTTCGGCAGCACCATTGAAGGTCTTTTGGAGAAGTACGTCTTGAGATCGGCTTTGGAGATCCAGTCAAAGACAGGTTTGATCTCCTTCACATTTAAACATGGACCATCCATGGAGATCACCTGTTCTATGTGGATTAACTTGCTCTGGACAGCAGTGGCATAGTCATCATCAGATCAAGATGCATCCAGAAAAACCATTTGAATTTTGAAATGTTTTGAGAAATTTTGCAAAGCGAAATTTGAACGAGAGAAAGTGCAGTGTGAGTTTGTGTTTACGTAAATTTCTCAAATGTCTTTTCAGATTGATATGAATTAAAAAGTTACTCATACGTGTGGTTGAGATTAATCCTGAATTTGAAAAGTTTTTTTGAAATAAGAGGCCGGGATTAACTCATGTACAATCATTTTTCTCATGCCAGTCACATTCCGTATAATACGGACACGTATGTGAAAAAGTAATTGTACGCATTAAATGCTCTGACGCGCAGGGGTTTAAATATCAAAAGACGCGCTTTAAATGATAACATAATGTGTTTAATGCGATTTTCAGTGAAGAGGATTCAGTGAGACGATTCAAATTCTAAAAGGTCAAATTTTAAAGTTCATACCTGTCAGGGTGACATTGTAGCACCCTGATACCTCGCTGAGTCGAGTCTGAACCTGAGTTCCCCCTACGACTTTGAACCTTAAGTTCCCCCTAGATCCTACGCTGACTACTCTCCCAGATCTAAGTGACCTAACTCCACTGATAGTTCCATAAACCTTGATTCAGCCAAAGACTTAGTCAAGATGTCAGCTCTTCGCCTGTCAGTATGAATCTTATCCACATGATCTCTTATGAAGTGATGCCTAATATCCACATGCTTGCACCTTGTGTGAAGCACAGGGTTCTGAGTGATTGTTATGGCACTATTGTTGTCATAATAAATTGGGACTTCATTTGCAAACACTTGGTAGTCTCTCAATTGTTGCCTCAACCATAGAATCTGAGCACAACAACTACCTGCCGCCATATACTCAGCCTCTGTTGTGGATGTCGCTACTGAGTTCTGCTTCTTTGAGAACCAAGAGATCAACTTGCTTTCTAAAAACTGACATGTCCCTGAGGTTGATTTCCTATCAATCCTACAACCTCCATAATCTGCATCTGAATAACAGGTCAGTTCTAGTTTGTCATCTGAAGGATACCATAGTCCTAAATGGACTATCCTTTTCAAATACTTAAGTATCCTCTCTGCAGCCTCCAAATGACTTTTCTTGGGGTCAGACTGATACCCGGCACATACACCAACTGCAAAAGTAATGTCAAGCCTGCTTGCAGTCAGGTACATCGATGAACCTATCAGCCCTCTGTACTCAGTCTGATTCACTGATACTCCATCAGTGTCAGGATCCATCTTCCAATTTGTGTTCATTGGGATCCTAGCTGGATTGCAATGCTGAACTCCAAACTTCTGAATCAAGTCTGTTATATACTTGTCCTGATTAATGAAAATCCCTTGATTAGTTTGCTTGACTTGCAATCCCAAAAAGAAGTTCATCTCTCCAATCATAGACATCTTAAATTTACCAGTCATCAACTTAGAGAATTTCTCACAGAGCTGATGATTTGGTGATCCAAATATTATGTCATCCACATAAATCTGGACCAAGAGTATGTCATCACCTTCAGTGATCCTGAATAATGTCCTATCCACAGTTCCCTTCCAGAACTCATGGTCAGTCAAGAATTGGGAGAGGGTATCATACCAAGCTCTAGGAGCTTGCTTAAGTCCATATAGTGCTTTTTTCAAGTGGTATACTTTGTCTCCAACCTCAAACCCTGGGGGTTGTTCCACATATACCTCTTCATCCAGTATACCATTGAGAAAGACACTCTTCACATCCATTTGATACACCTTGAACTTCTTGAATGTTGCATATACAAGAAACAACCTGATTGTTTCTTGCCTAGCCACTAGAGCAAAGGTCTCATCATAGTTTATTCTTTCAGACTGACAATACCCCTTTGCAACCAGCCTTACCTTGTTCCTTACTACAACACCATTCTCATCCTTCTTGTTCTTGAAGACCCACTTGGTACCAATTACACCTTGATGACTAGGTCTATCCACCAATTCCCAAACCTGATTTCTTGTGAACTGATTCAACTCATCTTGCATGGCTATGATCCAGTTCGAGTCAGTGAGAGCTTCTTCTATGTTCTAAGGTTCCTGCTCAGAGAGGAAACAACAAAACAGAGCGCTCTCACCATGGAACCGCCTCGTCCTGACTCCCTCAGTTGGATCACCAATGACCTGGTCAATGGGATGATCTTCTAGCAATGACCTCTTGCTTGGAGTTATCCCTGATGTACCTGCAATAATAGTATCTACAGGTTCTATGAATTCAGGGAAATGAACAGAAGGGGATGAACCTGAGTCTATACCAAAGGGATTTACCATCTCAATGTCAGAGACATTGATTTTCCCTTGATAGGTTGACTCAGTGACCGTCTCAGTTGCGACCGCATCTTCATTGACTGTACTTACCTCAAGTTGAGCTTGTTCCTCAGTTTGAGGCTCAACTGTCCCTGATGCGTTGGGTTTAGAAGTGGCCTTTGCATCATCATCCTGATCTTCATCATCATCCCAGCATGGAATAGACACTGCCTTGACCTTAGGATCAGGTTGATTCTTCAAGCTCAGCCTAGTCACTCTCCTTGTGACCTCCTCAAAGTCAAGATCCAACACTTTTACCCTAGACTCAGTAGCAGATTCATAAAAAATAACATGTGGTGATTCCTCCACAACAAGGGTCCTACAATTATAGACTCTGAATGCCTTACTGGCTTCAGAATATCCTAAGAATATTCCTTCATCAGAATTGCTATCAAAAGCCTTTAATTGGGTCTTCCCATTGTTGAGAATGAAACACTTACACCCAAATATATGGAAATAAGAGATACGAGGCTTCCTCTTGTTCCATGTCTCATAGGGGGTCTGAGCATGTTATTTGTTCAGCATGGATCTATTATGAGTGTAGCATGCAGTGTTGATCACCTCAGTCCAGAATTTCTTGGGCATTCCTGACTCAGCCAGCATGGTCCTGGCAGCTTCCTTCAGTGTCATGTTCCTCCTCTCAGCAACACCATTTTGTTGTGGGGTTCTAGCTGCAGAAGTCTCATGAGCTATACCAAGTTCATTACAAAAGTCAGAAATATATGAATTTATAAATTCAGTGCCCTTGTCAGATCTGATCTTAGTAATGGACTGATTCTTCTCATTGTTGAGTCTTCTGAGCAACTCTAAAAGCTTCACCTATGTTTCCTTCTTATTTAACAAGAAAATAACCCAAGTATACCTAGAATAATCATCAATGGCCACAAGGGTATATTTTCTACCATTCATACTCACAGGTGTTACAGGGTCAAACAAATCCATGCGCAAGAGCTGAAGAACCCTGTCAGTTGAGAAGGTGGCATTCTCCTTGAATGTAGCTCTGACTTGCTTCCCTTCCTGACAGGCCTTGCACACATGATCCTTGTTAAAAACTTCATTAGGTAAACCTTCAACAAGTGAAAGTTTAGAAATTTTGTTAAGAATCTTGAAGTTCAGATGGTTTAATCTTTTATGCCATAACCAACTAAGCTCTGAAGAGCTTTTAGCAACAAAACAAGTATTAGGAATAGTGCTACTCCAATCAGCTAAATAAACATTACTTTCCTAATATCTGATAGAAGCACTTGTGTTGCTTTGTCTTTTACCAAGCATATGTTAGATGAAAACTCAACACTGAAACCCTTGTCACAAAACTGACTCACTGACAAGAGGTTGTGCTTCAGTCCTTTAGTTAAACCTTTTGAGTTATCACTAAAGGTTACCTGTGGACCATCTTTAGCTTGAAAATTTTGAAGGAGACTCTTCATTCCAGTCATGTGCCTTGAGCACCCACTGTCTAAGTACCAAAAAGCCTTGGTTGACTCATCCTTCCTCCTCTTGTGGTCCACAACAACCTGCAACAGAATCAGGCTTTAGGTACCCATTAGGTGTTGGGTCATATGGTGTCAGTTGTACCTTTCGAGATCCAGACTTGCTTAACAACCCTGATTGCCTCAAAGTGGTAAATTTGTCTCCCTGAAACATCCACATACCCAACTTTCTTCTTCTTAGCCTGAGAGGAAGATGGTGTATAAGTGTCAGGCTTAGGATTTACAAGGGCCTGAGTGGGTGCCTTTTGGGCTGGCTTCCTGTTCTTCCTAGGCCTTGGTGCAACAAATCTTAGGGCTTGTTCTTGATAAGAGCTCTGTTTCTTGTTCCCCCTAGGCAAGTGAGGGAATGGGAAACAGTTAAAGGCCTCAGGATGCCAAAACCACGGGGGAGTCATCATGTTTAGCCTTTCCTGTTGGTATTGCCACGCATTATGATACCCTCACTGAGCAGTCTGAGTGCTCTGGGCCTGAGCTCTCCTCGGCTTGCGTTGAGAAGTTTTCTGGCCTAAGCTCTCAGGGACCTCATTTGGTTGCTTAGCATTTCCCTTAGGTTTTGGCTTTACAGCCTTGGGGGAAACCCTGACTATCTCAACAGTTTCCTTACCCTTATCAGTCTGGCGGGCCTCGAATACAACCTTCTTTGTACCCTGGCCTGCTTGAACAAACACCCTCTCAGTGTTGCTCCCTGAAGAAACATGAGATTGACCACGTGAGGATTTCTTGGGAGCATATCCAATCCCAGCTTTCTCCTTCCCAAGCTTTTGGTTGCTATTTATTTCCTCTACAGCCACTGAGGATTTATTCATTGCTGCAACTTTTTGCTTGAGGGAATCATCACTCTTTTTCAGGATTTCATGTCTAGCAAAAAGGTCATCAAACTTACTCTTGAATACCTTCAGCTCCTCCTTCCTGACCAACTCCTCATTAGCCAGTTCCTTCAGAATCTTCTCTCTTGGGAGGCGCTCAACATTGACCATGTCAATTTCCTGAGTTAGCCTTACAATTTGAGCCGACTCTTTCAGATCTGACTGAGTTAGCTGATCATTCAGGCTTTAAACCTCAGTACTCAATTTCTCGTTCTCCTTCGCTAAGAAGACATTAGTTTCCTGCAGTCGGGAGAAATCAACCATCAATTGATCTAAGTAGATCTGAAGGTTCATCTCTCTGACTGACTCTGAGCTGAGCTCAGGATTTTGACCATTATGTGAACCACATGCAGAGTTAGACGTTACCTCAGGCTTCTCCCTAGCCATAAGGCACAATTCATCGTACTCGTCGTCGGAAAATAGTTTAGGCGACCTCTCCTCAGGACCACCTGAATCGGTTGCGTCCTCAACAAGCATAGCTCTCCTGTCAGCAAACCTCTAGTCTCTCTTGACCCTCCTGTCTTCTCTCTCCCTTGCACTCAGCTCTAGGCAATCATATTGATAGTGTTCATTCTTGTTACAGTTGTAACATGTGGTTGGCTCATCACCTCTTTCCTTTCTTGGTTCAGGGTTCCTTCTTGAGTCAGGTTCTCTTGGTCTCGATGAGCTTTCATTCTTCTCTGAGTGTCTATCCTCACGAGCACGTCTCTGGTCCACATCTCTACGATTGGATTTTGGGTCTGAATACCTCATTTCTTCACCATGATCACGTGTCTGGTCAGTGTTCCTCCGGTCTTCATACCTTCTGGAACTTTGGTGACTCCTCCAGGTTTCCTATCTCTAGTGTCCTGATAATACTTCTTGCATCGACCAAATCTTGAATTAAACTTCTCAAAATGTCTGGCCATCATACTGTATACCTCAGCTAGCTCTTCTTTACTCATCTCCATCAGTACTCTGATGAAGATTCAACATGTTCTGACTTGGCTTTGAAAGCCACACTCTTCTCAGGAGCTTTCTCCTCCTCTTTAGGTACTACTTTCTTTTTCCTCTTGTTCAGATCAAACTCTAAAGCCTTGAGCTCTGAAAATAGTAGAGTTGAAGTAATGTTGCTCATATCCTGAGTGTTCTTGAGCATGGTTTTACTGTTATCCCATCTCTCAGGTAGGCATTCAGGATCTTTGAAGCAACCTCTCTCTTGGGAACATCTTTCCCCAGCATCACAAGCTCATTCATCATCTTGATGAATCTTGACTCCATTTGATCAATAGTTTTCTCAGGCAGCATCTCAAACGCTTCAAATTTCTGAATGACAATATTTCTCTTGTTCTCCTTTATCTACTCTGAACCTTCGCACATCTGATTCAGCTTATTAGTAAACTGCACCAGTCTCGCTGACTCCTCGAAAGGCACCGTATGCAAGATGATATTCTTGGTCACCTTGTCCAATCCTATCATCTTGATCTCGTCATTGGTCAGCTGGCCCATCTCCTTCGGAACCTGTTCGCCAATGGGGAGATGATCATATCTCAGTCCTCTGAGATTAGGAATAATGATCTTTATGGGTCCTTCCTTGATGACACGCAACATCTGGTCATGGATGGCCTCTAGATGTGTTTCTAATCTAAACCTCCAGTAGACAAAGTTAGAAACAGAGAATTCAGGCAATGAAGCTTCAAGTCTCCTCGAAGTCATGATGCAGAGTTTTCAAAGAATGCAAACACAGATCTGTTCAGTGACCACCAACAGTTTCTCCTCTGAAACTACTAGTATTCAAAGTCAGTGGTCTTTTGAACCACTGCTCTGATACCACTTGTTGGTCCCGTACAAGTCTGAGTGATACGTGTACGAGGGGAATACGCGTATACAATTTTTTCTTTCTTGAACCTTACTGAGTCCCCTTACTCAGAGTTAAGTGTTAAACATTGAGGAGATAATCCACCTACTAACAGCACTGAGTGCAAGTCAGTTGGCTAACTATCTTATTGTGTTCAAGTGCGGAAATGTGTGAGCCCTGAAAGTTTAAAGACTTGTTTTATGTTTGCTTCCTGAAAACTTGTATTTTCTTTACGAAGTCGTGGTTAGAAGGGCAGTGCAATGAGTTCAGGCCAGACTGATTGATTCAGCACTGATAAAGCATGCAATGAATGACTTAAGTAGTTTATAAGCAGTTAAGAATAATATCAAAACAGTAAAGACACAGAGCAGTTTAACATGGTTCAGAGACTCAAGCTTCTATGTCCACGGTCCTGATTCAACAGGAGAATCCACTAAGGATTAGCTTGTTTTTAACGTGCCAAGGTGCACCCAGATCAGTCTCACTGGCCCTTCTTCCTTCTAACACACTAACTAACTTCAACCAACAAACCTAACTGAGAGGGTTTTGGTTTCAGTTTGGATTCCAACTATTTGTGATTATCCTTACAAGACAAGGCTATACTAAGGATTGGATAATCACTCTAAGCTTAAGATGTATCTAAGTACGCTCAGTGGAATACAGAATAAGCATTCTAACTAAAGAAACACTTGGGAAATTCTAGGTTTTTCGAGAGCTTCTTGAATGCTTTGAACGCTGAGAGCTTTGAGTAATTTCTGGCTTTGAAATTTCTCGTAACCTTGTTTGGGTCCAAGGTCTTCTGTATTTATAGGTGATTTTGAATTCTATCCGTTGGAGAGATAGCTTCCTAGTCACCTTCTTCGTAGGACGTTCAATGGCCATATTTCCAATGCAAGTCGTCCTTGTATGGATTAGGTAATATGCATTTAATGCATGCCCGTTGAAGACTTGCAGGGATGTCAGGTTCAAGTCAGTGTTTGTACATGACTTGGCACACTCTGATTGGTCCACGTCATCAGGTAGATGAGAATGTCAGAACTCATTCTTCAGTTCAGTCTTGTCTTATCTGAGTTCAGGTTTGTCCTCATCTGCATACGTCTTTCTGCACTGACATTACTTTTGCATTGGTTGGATCCTACTCCAGGTCTTCCCAATAACTCAGTGCAGTCTTGTTCCCTTCAGGCTGTGTTAGTAATGATCTCAGGATCATGCTCTTCATCCTGACACTTACTCAATCAGCTTAGAAGACTGACATAAGCTCAGGATGGTGCTCTTATGTTCTTCAGGCTTCAGTCTTGATTGTCAACAATGAGTACTCCTCTCATTGTGTACCTATGAATATAAAATATTCTAACTTAACAAAGCCTATCAAGACTAGCCTGACTATTACAAACACTTAGGCAAATTCATCTTTTCAGGGTATTTGGGATCAACTCAAAACTAACATTGTCCCAACAGTAACTTTTGGTGGTAACTCTAAAGGTCTAACCAAAGGTTTTGGTACTCTTATGATAGGTACAGTCAGGGTGGAAAGTGTGTCCTATGTTGAAGGACTGAAGCACAGCCTGTTGTCAGTGAGCCAGTTTTGTGACAAAGGTTTCAGTGTTGAGTTTTCATCGAACATTTGTTTAGTCAAGAATAAATAAACACTTCAGGTGCTTCTAACAGGTATTAGGAAAAGTAATGTTTATTTAGTTGATTGGAGCAACACTATTCCTGATACTTGTTTTGTCGCTAAAAGCTCTACTGAGCTCAGTTGGTTATGGCATAAAAGATTAAACCATCTAAACTTCAAGATTCTTAACAAGATTTCTAGACTTTCACTTGTTGAAGGTTTACCTAATGAAGTTTTTAGCACAAATGATATGTGCAAGGCTTGTTAGGAAGGAAAGCAGGTCAGAGCTACATTTAAGGAGAAAGCTACCTTCTCAACTGACAGGGTTCTTCAGCTCTTGCACATTGACTTGTTTGGTCCTATAACACCTGTGAGTATGAATGGTAGGAAATATACCCTTGTGGTCATTGATGATTATTCTAGGTGTACTTGGGTTATTTTCTTGTTAAATAAAAAGGAGACACATGTGAAGCTTCCAGAGTTGCTCATGAGACTCAGCAATGAGCATAATCAATCTATTATCAAAATCAGATCTGACAAGGGCACTGAATTTATAAATTCATATATTTCTGACTTTTGTGATAAGCTTGGTATTGCTCATGAGACTTCTGCAGCTAGAACCCCACAACAAAATGGTGTCGCTGAGAGGAGGAATGTGACACTGAAGGAAGCTGCCAGGACCATGTTGGCTGAGTCAGGGTTGCCCAAGAAATTATGGGCTGAGGCAATCAACACTGCCTGCTATACTCAGAACCGCTCTATGCTGAACAAACAATATGCTCAGACCCTATATGAGATATGGAACAAGAGGAAGCCTCGTATCTCATATTTACATATATTTGGGTGTAAGTGCTTCATCCTCAACAATGGGAAGACCCAATTAAAGGTTTTTTATAGCAAGTCTGATGAAGGAATATTCTTGGGATATTTTGAAGTCAGTAAAGCATTCAGAGTCTATAATTGTAGGACCCTTGTTGTGGAGCAATCACCTCATGTTGTTTTTAACGAATCTATTACTGAGCATAGGTCAAAGGTTCTGGATCCTAACTCTGAGGAGGTTACTAGGAGAGTAACAAGGTTGATCTTGAAGAATCAACCGATCCAAAGGTCAAAGTTGTACATGTACCATGTTGGGATGATGACGACAATCAGGATGACAACACTCAGACCACTCCCAAAGCTAACACTTCAGGGATTGTTGAGCCTCAGAATGGGGAACAGGCTCAACCAGAGGTAAGTATCGTCAATGAAGATACGGTCGCAGCTGAGACGGCTACTGAGTCACCATATCAAGGGGGAACCAATGTCCCTGACATTGAGCTTATTAATCCCTTCAGTGATGACCCAGTTCCATTCTCTTCTGTTCATTTTCCTAAATTTGTAGAACCTGTAGACACTGACATTGCAGGTACATCAGGAACAACTCCACTAAAAAGATCATGGCTAGAAGATCATCCCATTGACCAAGTCATTGGTGATCCAACTAGGGGAGTCAGGACCCATAAGTTCCATGGTAAGAGTGCTTTATTTTGTTGCGCCTCAGAATATAGAAGAAGCACTAACTGACTCGAACTGGATCATAGCCATGCAAAAGAAGTAGAATCAGTTCACAAGAAATCAGGTTTGGAAATTGGCAGATAAATCTAGGCATCAAGGTGTGATTGGTACCAACTGGGTCTTTAAGAACAAGAAGGATGGGAATGGAGTTGTAGTGAGGAACAAGGCAAGGCTGGTAGCCAAAGGATATTTTCAGTCTGGAGGAATAGACTATGACGAGACCTTTGCTCCAGTGGCTATGCTAGAAGCAACCAGGTTGTTCCTTGCATATGCAACATACAAGAAGTTCAAGGTGTATCAAATGGATGTGAAGAGTACTTTTCTGAATGGTATACTCAATGAAGAGGTATATGTGGAACAACCCTCAGGGTTTGAGGTTAGAGACAAGGTGTACCACCTGAAGAAAGCACTTTATGGACTTAAGCAAGCTCCTAGAGCTTGGTATGATACCCTCTCTCAATTCCTGACTGACCATGGGTTCAAGAAGGGAACCGTGGATAGGATATTTTACAGGATCACTGAAGGTGATGATATTCTCTAGGTCCAAATATATGTGGATGACATTATATTTGGATCACCAAATCATCAGCTCTGTGAGAAATTCTCTAAGTTGTTGACTGGTAAATTTGAGATGTTTATGATGGGAGAGTGAACTTCTTTTTGGGATTGCAAGTCATGCAAACTGATCAAGGGATTTTCATTAATCAGGCTAAGTATACAAGAGACTTGATTTAGAAGTTTGGAGTTCAGAATTGCAATCTAGCTAGGATCCCAATGAACACAAATTGGAAGATGGATCCTGACACTGATCGGGTATCAGTAAATCAGACTGAGTACAGAGGGCTTATAGGTTCATTATTGTACCCGACTGCAAGTAGGCCTGACATAACTTTTGCAGTTGGTGTATGTGTCAGGTATCAGTCTGACCCCAAGAAAAGTCATCTTGAGGCTACAAAAAGGATACTAAAATATTTGAAGAGAACAATCAATTTAGGACTTTAGTATCCTTCAGGTGACAACCTAGAGCTGATAGGGTATTTGGACACTGATTATGGAGGTTGCAGGATTGATAGTAAATCAACCTCAGGGACATGTCAGTTTTTAGGAAGCAAGTTGATCTCTTGGTTTTCAAAGAAGCAAAATTCATTGGCAACATCCACAACTGAGGCTGAGTATATGGCTGCTGGTAGTTGTTGTGCTCAGATTCTATGGTTGAGGCAACAATTGAGAGACTACCAGGTGTTTACAAATGAAGTCTCAATTTATTGTGACAACAACAGTGTTATAGCTATCACTCAAAATCCAGTACTTCACACAAGGTGTAAGCATGTGGATACTAGGCATCACTTTATAAGAGATCATGTAGAGAAGAAGGACATCAGGATGGAGAAGATTCACACTGATAGACAGAGAGCTGACATCTTGACTAAGCCTTTGGCTGAAGCAAGGTTTATGGAACTATCAGTAGAGTTAGGCCTCTTAGATCCAGGAGAGCGCAGTGTAGGATTAAGGGGGAACTCAAGATTAGAGTCGGCACTGATGAGGTATCAGGTACTACAATGTTGCCCTTACTGGTATGTACTTCTAACTCTGACTCTAAATATGAATCGTCATTCTGAATTTCTTCAACTCTGAGAATTGCATTAAATGCATTTTGTTACCATTAAAAGTGTAACTTTTGATATTTAAAGCATGGTGTCAGAGTACTTAATGCGAATAGTTACTTTTTCATATAATTAGACCGAATTACGCGGGATACGACTGATGTGATGAAAGCATGTTTTCACTGAATTAAACCTGGCCCTCTATTTCAAAACCTTTCAAATTCAATATTAATCTCAGCCATCCATCAGAGTAATTGTTGAATAAAACATCAAGAGTATGCCATTTGAGATTTTACGTTTTCAAGCTATCACACTACACACTGAGTTTTCTCTCATACTCAAACCTTTGCAAATCTCGTAATCTCTTTCTTTCTCAAACCAAATAGCATTCTCAGACAGCGCCTGGACTGTTGACTATGCTTCCATAGTCTAGAATAGACAGGTCCACATAAATCAGATCATGACCATGGATGGACCTTGCTTGAAGGTGGAGCCGACCAAGCCAGTGCTCGAGTGATCTCCAAGGCAGGATTGAAGACATATTTTGCTCGGAGACCAAAGGTGGTGGTTCCGAAGGCTGTTGTGAAGGCGTATATTAAGATGTACTCCACAAAAGATGGAGAACTCTTCACTCGAGTGACTGTTGATATTCTCAAGGGGAAAGATGCGAAAGACAACCCCATTTTCGAGCAGGAGGAAAGGGAATTCGACATCCGAGCAATGGACAGGGAGGTGTTTGTTTTGCCTCATACTGGGGTGAATCCAATCACCTACCAGGAGAACAATGAAGGACCTTATTTGGAGAGGTTCACAAAGTCAGGCTCACCTGACTTCCATGCTAGGATGCACAAGGACAATTTCCAGCCTGAATACAGAACCTTGGTGGACATCATAAGCAAGATCATCATGGGAAATGTTGGGTCCCATGAACAAGTGAGTCGTGACAAGATCAGGATCATGGCAGCAATAATTGATGAGGCTGAAGTCAATTGGAAAGACTACTTTTTGGATGTCTTGGCCACTGAAGCTCAAGAAAAGGTCAAGCGTAACGATGGTAACAAGGAGATTACTATCAAGCGAGTGCTTCACTTTGGGGCAAGGCTATCAGTACTGATCACAAACGTCTTCCCTGACTGCTCCTTTGATATGGAGATGGATCTTCCTAGCAAGAAGGTGATGTTCTTGAATGAGAAGGATACCTATGCCATTTTGGGCCTGACAGACCCAAATGCTCCTCCCAAGGGCCAGAAGAGAAAGGCTAAGCCCAAGACGAAGAAGCCAACTAAGAGGAGCCTGGTCGAAGAGGTGGATGAGCTCCTAGAGAAGGGGAAGGAGAGTTCAGAGTATGCCGAAGTGGAGACTGGGAAGTTAAAGGAAGCAAAAAAGGTGAAGGAAGCTGAGAAAGGGAAAGGAAAAGGCAAAGAAGTGGTGAAGGAGAAGCCTAAGACCATAAGGTTAAAGGGCATAATAAGGGAGCCCATTGTTGAGAAAGAGACCAAGAAAGCTGCACCTGAGCCTGAGGTCTCTGACAATGAGACAATGGTGGATGTCGTAATTGTTCAGAAGCCGAGAACTTTGTTGAGACTGAGGAAGAAACATCAGAGCTCATCCGTTAGTTCGATGAAAGCTCTGAGCCCGGAGAAGGAGAAGAGCACTGAAGGAAGGAGGAACGAAGACTCCGACTTACACCCAGTCAAAGAGGTTATCAGCTCTGCACACTTGTTGCAATCTGACCCCACCCAACCAACCCTGAACCTAATCCAAACAACCCACACCCTCAGAGCCAAACAATCTCACCACCTCCACTGATCCTACCCCTAACCCCTCTGAACCACAAACTTCCAACCCAACACCCTCAGACTCTCCCATCACAGATAAACATCCCAAACATCCCACACCCAAAGACCCTAAAGAACCCTCACCTAATTCTGAAGCCTCAACTCATGAGGAGGAGGATGAAGATGAAGATGCCTCCCTGCATCTATTTGAGAACATGATCAGGGAGAGGGCTGAAGAATGGGTGAATAGGTGTTTCCCTGGACTCAACCTTTATCCAATACTAGAAAACAGGTTGCAGACCTGAAAGCCTGGCTGGAGTACAAGCAGGCTAACATGCAGGATCAACGGATGATGGTGGAGGTAAGGTGATGGGACAATTGGTGTACGGAGAAGGCCCAGTTATGTTCTTCCTTCAACATTACTAGCTACCTGGAAATTCTAGAGACAGAAGCATTCAGGGAGTTGGTTGAAAGAATAAAGATCATTAAGGATGATCGTGAGTTTGGTGATACCCCTGGGAAAAGGGGAGATGATGATGAAGATGGCGCTATGATTAGTGTGATTTTTGCTCGAAATTCATATACTTAATTTGCCTACTTTCATTGGATTTCTTGCATTTATTTACATTAATATGACTATTTGTACTTAATTGTCGAGAAATGTATTTTTGCTATTTTTGCAGGAAAAAGTGTGAATTTTAGAAGAAAACACGTGCCTCTAATTTTGTGAAGATAATCGGAGGTCAAGCGAAGAGAAAAATGGAGAATGAGAAGTAATTGGGCTCATTTTATTCCAACAATTTCGGCCCGATTGAATTTGAAATGCACCAGGCCCATTTGCATTTTCAAAAGGCAGCAGCCCATTCAATTGCTAATGAATTAAGAAAGGGCATTCTTATGCCATTAACGTGAATTGCTAAGGCTAAAGAAGCAAACAAGGAAGCTGGGCCCTACGTATTTTGTTGACCAGGGAATTCAAGAGAGCAGCCATTTTCATTCAATCGAAGAGAGAGAAATCTTCATACACCCAAACCTCCTTCACGCCGGAATTAAAGAGCAAAGCCGCACCGAGCCTCACCGGAAATTGAAGCTGCCTCACGTCGAAGCAGCAGCCACACTCGACGCCGGAAAATTGCAGCAGCCATGGATGCCTGGAATCGAAGCCTACCGCGCCGGAAAGAATGGAGTCTCGCCGGAATTTCGAAGCTTAATTGGAAATCAGAAGCCGCCTGGAGCTGTTCGCCGGAAAATAGAGCAAAATCACCGGATTTGCAGATGAATAGAGAAGGAAGCTGGGTCCACCTCTTGGGCCACGTGCCACATGCTGAGAGGGAGAGAAAAAGAGGTCGTGGGTCCCACGAAGAAGTAAAAAACCAAGATAGCAAATATTCAGCAACTTTGTCAACTTAAAAAAAAAGCGTATTTCCTCTTTTACAAAGTAAACATGCGTTTCTCAACCATTTCTCCAGTGGCAAACCACCGCTCGACAGAAGGCTGCTCGTGCAACTCGGCTCGACCATTATGGGTCGTGCAAGGTCCGAAATTCTGCCCATTTTCACATTTTCAGCCCATTTTTGACCCACACTATATATACCATTTTATCAGATTTGAGAGAGGGGAGCACATATATTTTCTAGGGCATTCTATTGGGGAGAGCCCCTCTCCCCACACACACTCCTTCACACATTAGATAGTTTTAATGTTTTCTTAGATTAGAATTAGGGGTAATTTCAATTTCTTGTAAGGATTTATGCTTTGAAGATCATTTGAGGTGATATTTTTCTTTAATTTCAAGCTTTGATGGTTAATTTCATTTTTATTTGTTATTTTAGCTTATTAGCCATGGGTGTCTCTTCTAGAACCATGAGCTAATTCTCTTTGCTTTGAGTGTTGAATCAATGTATGAAATTAGTGTGTTGATGGATTTATGGCTTTGATTATGCTTATTTCTTGATGTGAGTGTTTCTATTGATGGGCTTTGTATGTCTCAATTAATTAGTTTATTTGATTAGCTTATGTATTTAATTTTGTGTATTGCAACGAGAGTTGGGTATGCATGATTGGTATTTAGGTAAAAGTTTTGACTAATTAATTTGAGTTAAATAGTAATCGGTTTACCCGAGAGGGGGTCGGTTGCTAGATCCCCCGTCATTAGACATTAGGTATCTTAATTTGAATATTCGGGTACTTAGTGAAGGGGGAATTCTAGAGATGCATCGCGTGTTTTTAGATATTCACGATCTTAGGAGCTTATGGGGAATAATTAGGAATTGCTAGTTAGTCCACGTTGTTCACCTAGGCCTCAAAAGGGATTGGTCTACACACTTTCGTGATCGCTCATAGCAAACATCTAGAAAAAGGCAATGATAGGTTGTAAATTTGTCACACACTAGTGGATTACATTGTGAAGACACTCGAAGCATTTCTCTCTCTCTTGCACTTTTTTTATTGGAAGTTAGTTTAATTGTTTAATTGCTTTCTAGATTTAATTTTTGCATTAATTTAATTTTTGAATGTCAACTTGCTCATCACTATAGTATCATGCCAACGCACAACTTTAGGGCTCCACTGCACTCCTAAATCCTTTGGGTTCAATAACTACTTGGTTCAAATCTACTTTCACTACTACGACGATCCCGTACTCTTGCGGGGGAGTAGGAAAATATTTTTCGAAAAACTACGACCAAGTCAATGGCGCCGTTGCCGGGGATTTAGTTGAGTGCCTTAGGTGGGACTTAGGGTTAGTTGAGTGGTACTAGTAGTGACATTTTATTGCTTTGTTTGTTTGTTTTATTTTTGTTTGAATTTGATATTTCTCATCTTTGTAGGTGTGTTTTGAATTCGAAAGATGGAGGATATATACCTTTGGAAGACAAGTCATTCCCATTCTAACATGGTTTATCCTCCGGATCCACCTCCACACCCTCACCCATATCCATATCTCTACCCATACTTGTATCCACCACAACAACTCCCAACCTACCAACAATTTTCTCCATATCATCAATGTCCACAATATCCATATTACCCTCCTCCACAATACCCAAACTCATATCCCTATCCTTATTCACCACAACAACAAGAAAGTGGCTATGATAATGAGAAGAGCTTTGAGTACAATTCTCAAATGCAACAAGCTCCATCTCATTATCAAGAATGGGGAAGCAATGAAGATTCTTCGTATGCCTATCAAAGCAATGACTTTCAACCTCAACAAGTGTATGATCCACTCACCTCTTCTATACCCGAAGCAAATGAGTCCCGAACCAATGAGACTTGGTCCGAATTGCCAAGTGGAGAAGGAATGTTGACCTCGGATGAGATGTGTCAATTGTTGGTGAAAGGGGCGGAAAAGTGTGAAACATTGGAGGAGCTAGCAGAAATAGTAGCTCAAACAAGCGCTAGTGTAACTCAACAAAATGCTCAATTAAATGCTACTTTAGCTCAACGAAATGCTCAATTTGATGCTCAATTCAAAAGTCTTGAGTTTCAACTCGGGGAATTAGTTTCATGTGTGGAAAATCTACAACAAGAAGAGGAAGAAGAAGAAAAATTAGAGGAAGAAGATGAAAAGGTTTGTGAAAAACAAGTGGATGGTGAATATCAAGAAGAAGAAGAGTTTGAGGTGGAGAATGAGTTTGATCGAGGATATGAGGATGAAGAAGAAATCGAAGAGGAAATTGTGGAAGAGACCCGAGAAGTGACGATTGAAGAAGCGAAAAGAGAAGAGAAGAGCCCAAGTGAGAAGAATGAAGACGACAATTCTATTGTCGAAAGAGTTGAAGAGGAATGCCCATTGATGGACTTGAGCAACCATGAGCAATAAAATCAAGAAGTATCGAATGAAGAGTTGAAGAGTGAAATGAGCATTTCTAAACCTTTAAACTTTTCAATTTGCACTTCACTTGATATTGATGTTTCTATTGATTTCGTTTTACCTCTTGAGACTTTTAATCATAGGCAAGAAGTTGAGAAAAGCTTGGGTATCTTTGGAAAAAGGAGAAAAGAGTGGAATGAGAATATGGGAAGTTTCATTGAAGACAAATCGTGCAAGAAGGATGTGGGTGATGAGTCTACTTTTCATGAGAGACTCCATGATCTTGAAGCTCAAAGATTGAGATACAATGGGAAGAATGACAAATATCCATGGTCATTTCGATGAGTGAAGTTTGAATTTCGTTAATAAGTCCGGCATATGACATTAAACCTAGCGCTTAATGGGAGGCAACCCATTTTTACTTGCTTTCTTTTATTTTTACCTTGTTCTTTTAATTTTGTTTTGTGTTTTGTTTTGTCTAGGTGTTGGGGTAGTGTGTTGAGGCTCGGTGAGGATTTTGAGCTCTTTGGAAAGACACGTGCTTGAAGGATGCTTGAGGTACAAACACCTCTCCCTAAACTTAGACATGCTATGCAAAGTCTAAGTTTGGGGGGGTGTTAGTCTTTTCATGCATAATTTTTTTAATTGCACCGGCGCACTTGAGGCTTCACTTGAACATTGCACATGCGCACGCCTCATTTTTGTAGAGTTTTGCTTACTCGAGTATTTGATATACGTGTTGAGATTTGAGGGTGAGATGCTTTACAAGGGGTTTTGTGAGCTTAATTTTTGAATTTTTGGTTGGCTTATTTAATATGGTGAATTGCTTGGTGAGTAGTTGGTTGCAAATCTCATTGTGGCACTACTTTTCCAAACTTTTAATTGCTTAGCAATGAAAAAGTTTGGGGGGTATGTTCGTTTGACAATTCCATTTGCACCAACTTACTTTGCTCAATTTTTAAAAAAATTTGTGTTCAATTGTGGGCTTATTGAATATTTTTTAGTACATTTCTTTGGATTTAAGATTGTGTGGCTTGGTGTTGAAGAATCAATAGATGGTGATTGTTTGGTTCTTAAGATTTAGTTGAGCTTGATGGTATTGATTGAGACTTGCTTGCTTACTTGTTATGTGACAATTATGCTTGATTTTGTGCTCGATCCATGATTAGACAAGCCCGTGAGCTTTAGAGCCTTTAGACTTTCATATATTTTGGTCTAATTTCTTTCTTGTGAGTATCGTTCATGCTTGTGTGCTCTAGAACTTGCCAATTGTCTTGTTTGAGGCTACATTAAGTGTGAAATTTTTGAAAATGATATGAGGTCATCTTTGATTTGAAAAGTCACTTAGCAAAACCTTCCATACCAAATGAAAACTTTCCGTAGTGAGCCCTTTTTGAGCCTATTGACCTATTTTCTTGGCAACCTACAAAATTTAGCCTAATTATCCCTTCTTGTGAGCCTAATTTGTCATATGAGCTAGTGGAGCTTAATCATGGATAGTGAGGTTGAGTTGAGCTTTAATGTGAATTTGGTGGATGAGTTTGTGTGAAAGTGAAAAGTTTGAAAAAGTGAAAAGAGAAAAAGATGAGTGAAAAAATTGTACAAGAAAAGAATGAGTTGGTTGTGAAAAAAAAATTGAAAAGAAAACTCTCTTATGTACAAGAATTTGGTAGAGTTACAAGTTCAAAAAAGGTGTTTGATGGTTGATGGTGAAGAATGTGCTTGAAAAATGAGACAAGTAGATTGTTGGAGTATGAGTTTTTGAGTTGTGATCGGCCAATTGCAACTTTGTCTTGAGATTTTTGAGATGTGTCTATGCGTCTTTATTTCTCGCTCCACTAGTTTACGAGTCACTTTATCCAAAAAATTCCCCACCTTTAACCAAAGAGCCCAACATTACAACCAAATGCAAAGTCCTCATTGATTCTTGGATTGATCACTTAGAAAGTAGTGGAGAACTTAGATGATTGGCAAGCCTATGGTAGTGCACTTGTGTGAATTGATTCTTGAGAGCATACATTCCATGATATACTTTGAGTGATGAGTGAAACACTTACTTGAGAGGAAATTGTGGATTGAGCACTTGATCTTGCATCGATTTGAACATAACTTGTGAACTTGCTAGTTGATTTTTGTACTTAAGAGCTTGACTAGATTGAACTAACTTGACAATTGCATCTTATCTTTTTGACACTCATTTCTCGCAATCCTCCCATTTGTTCTATTTTCTTTCGTTGCTCGGGGACGAGCAACACTTTAAGTTTGGGGGGGTGATTAGTGTGATTTTTGCTCGAAATTCATATACTTAATTTGTCTAATTTCATTGGATTTCTTGCATTTATTTACATTAATATGACTATTTGTACTTAATTGTCGAGAAATGTATTTTTGCTATTTTTGCTATTTTTGCAGGAAAAAGTGTGAATTTTAGAAGAAAACACGTGCCACTAATTTTGTGAAGATAATCAGAGGTCAAGCGAAGAGAAAAATGGAGAATGAGAAGTAATTGGGCTCATTTTATTCCAACAATTTCGGCCCGATTGAATTTGAAATGCACCAGGCCCATTTGCATTTTCAAAAGGCAGCAGCCCATTCAATTGCTAATGAATTAAGAAAGGGCATTCTTATGCCATTAACGTGAATTGCTAAGGCTAAAGAAGCAAACAAGGAAGCTGGGCCCTACGTATTTTGTTGACCAGGGAATTCAAGAGAGCAGCCATTTTCATTCAATCGAAGAGAGAGAAATCTTCATACACCCAAACCTCCTTCACGCCGGAATTAAAGAGCAAAGCCGCACCGAGCCTCACCGGAAATTGAAGCTGCCTCACGTCGAAGCAGCAGCCACACTCGACGCCGGAAAATTGCAGCAGCCATGGATGCCTGGAATCGAAGCCTACCGCGCCGGAAAGAATGGAGTCTCGCCGGAATTTCGAAGCTTAATTGGAAATCAGAAGCCGCCTGGAGCTGTTCGCCGGAAAATAGAGCAAAATCACCGGATTTGCAGATGAATAGAGAAGGAAGCTGGGTCCACCTCTTGGGCCACGTGCCACATGCTGAGAGGGAGAGAAAAAGAGGTCGTGGGTCCCACGAAGAAGTAAAAAACCAAGATAGCAAATATTCAGCAACTTTGTCAACTTAAAAAAAAAGCGTATTTCCTCTTTTACAAAGTAAACATGCGTTTCTCAACCATTTCTCCAGTGGCAAACCACCGCTCGACAGAAGGCTGCTCGTGCAACTCGGCTCGACCATTATGGGTCGTGCAAGGTCCGAAATTCTGCCCATTTTCACATTTTCAGCCCATTTTTGACCCACACTATATATACCACTAGTACTAACCCCGCAAAATTTCGCCTTGAAATAATTTTTTTTTTTGTAAATCTGTCAATCTTTGTTGAATTTTTTCTGTTTAAATATTTTTAGCACCATAAACATTTATTACACATGCTACTATTACTTTGAAATTGTAATATGAAAATATAAATTGTAAATGAAAAATATATAAAACGTTAATGAAATCACAAAATATTGCATTTAAAAATAGTAAAAACAACTAAATAGAAAAATAAATTTAAGTATAATGTTTTATCAATGATATTACTCGACTGCATCTATTCTATTCGTGACTTTATTTTTGGTGTCGTAGAAGTATAATTGGGAGAATTTTGGCTTGTTTCCAAGTTGAGGCACCAAACTTCTTATTTTATGGTAATTGACTTCATGTTATCTATACACACACGGTGCACTGTCATTGTTTATCGTATCATCAACCTTACCGCACTTGAATGTAAAACTGTCCATCATATCATAGGCTTGAATTTACTTGGGATTCAAAATCTACCCAATATTGTATTCTAGTTAAAATAATTATTTATACTTAAAAAAAAAAGATAAAAAATTAATTACGTGGAATCATTATCATCCTGAAAATTGATATTTTTTGTTGTATTATATTTTGTGCAACAATACTTCTCCCAACAAAACATATATATAATATATATGTATATACACACTTAAAATCACATAATATAAATTATAGTGCTAAGCCTGCGAAATGAAAATAAACTTTTATGTAAAACTGTTGAATTTTAATGTAATATTTTTGTTTAAATTTTTTTAGTAACCTAAACATTTATAATATGAGGTACCATTATTTTAAATTGTAATATGAATATGAAAAATAGTACTTGAAAAACATATAAAACGTCTTTGAATTCACAAATTTAATTATTATGTAAAAAAAAAAAAAACTTGCAATCAGGTAGGTACATGCATTGATTTGAATCTGTTATTTATCTGCAATAGTTACCTAAACTCAATTAAGGCGCAATTCTTCAACTCCTCGTTGCTTAGACGCAAATCTGAGAAAAAAAGTTAGATTTATTTTTAAGAACATCATATAAATATATTTTTATTAATTTGGTTATCTAATTATTAATTATTTATTTTTGAAGAATGTATTAACTTTTTTGGCATATCGTAATCGGACTTTATTTGACCCATATTTTATAAAATTTGGCCTAAATTGGACAAAATAAAAAGGAGTGTCCTAGTTTTGCATGTTTGTGAAGATATTGTCCTAATTTTGTAAGTTCGTAAATATATTATCTCAATCTTGCAAGCTCGTAAAAATAGTGTTCTAATTAAACAAATACTTATAAAAATAGTGTCCTAAATAACAATTTTCCGTTATAGCTAATTTAGTTCATGGTAAAACAAATAGTATTAATTTTAATTTAAAGAACATTAATTGGTTAAAGTAAAGTGTATCTAAAAATAATTATAAAATGGTTCATATATGAAATAATTTAATTCAAAAACATACATTCAATACTAATATTTTAATGTTAAAACGCGTAATACCAAGATGAGGTTAATCATGTTTCTATTCTATCGCCAAAATTATCTGAATTATGAATTGAATTATATACAATAAATCATACCTTATAATTCATAACTAAATTAACTCATATAAGCAAGAAGCAATTATTTTTTTGCAAGTTCGTAAATATATTTTCTCAATTTTACACGCCCGCAAAGATAGTGTTCTATTTTTTTACAAACAATCATAAGATAGTATCCTAAAATAACAAAATTTTCCGTATAACCAATATATTTTATAAAAGAAAGAATTAGAAATAAAAAAAGTTAATATGTGAACACTATCAAAATCAATGAATGGAACAAAAGTTAAAGAACCATAAAATTAATGGATGGAACAAAATTGCAAAAAAGAAAAAGGACCAAAAAGTTGCAAAAAGTTTGATACCATGATTCTGGCATCTAATATATATATATATATGTAAAAGTTAGAGGACCATAAAATTAATGGATGGAAGAAAACTGAATATATATATATATATATATATATATATATATATATATATATATTAATAAAATTAAGGACCAAAAATGAATGTGGACCAAAATTATTCTCCTGTTTGTACATATACTTCTATTGTAACTCGAATACTATTCTTATAGATTTACATCATATAAAAAATATCAATAATGTATAGACACCACTCAACTTAAAACAACATCACGTGAATAAAAAATATAAATACACAAATATAAAAGTAGAGATAAATATAAAGACAGTGAAAATTTAAATTTTTGGTCCTATGAGAACAGCCGGTTTGCAACAATGGTGCTTTTTTATTATATTTCATTGCCCGTAGTATTTTTGAAATCTGGTCTCATAAATAATTACAAGTAAGTCCCAAAAGAATGCATAAGCTGCGATTTTGGTCCAAAAAAATTCTATCTTCAGTCCAATGTCTACAAATCTGCAAAAAGTGGGTCAGAAGTGGAAATGAGTACAACAAAATTATTACATATTTGTACATATATTTTCATTATAACTCGACTACTATCCGTACAAACTGATGCCATACCAAAAAAATCACTTACAAAATATAGACGACACTTAAGTTAGATAACATCACGCAAATAAAAATATATAAATCTCCAAATATAAAGATAGACACAGATATATGAATCTTAACGTGGGAATCTTAAATTTTGATCCCATGAGAATAGGCGGTTCACAACAATGGTACTTCTTTAGATATCTTAGGTCTCATAGTTTTTTCCAAATTTAGTCCCATAAATAGTTGTAGTGAAGTCCCAGACGAATGCAAAAGTTGCAATTATGGTAACAAAAAATTGTAGCCTCAATCAGTAAAATTAATGGATGACAACAAATCTGGAAAAAAAATACACACATAGAAAAATAAAAGGACAAAAAAGGAGTGTGGACCAAAATTATTACATATTTGTACATATAAGTCCATTCTAACTCCACTACTATTTGCACATACTGACCCCATATAAAAAAATCACAGATAAAGTACAAAGGGCACTCAAGGTAAACAGTATCAATCAAATAAAAAATATAAATCTCAAAGAATAAAGATAGAGAAGGATATATGAATCTTAACCCAATTATAATTTTTGTTTTGGTCCCATGAGAACAGGCGTCTGCAACAATGGTCCTTCTTTAGATATTTTAGGTCCTATAGTTTTTCTAAATTTGGTCCTATAAATAATTGCAGTCAAGTATCAGAAGAATGCATAAGTTGCATTATTATCCTATAAATATTTTAGAAATATTTCAAAAACTTGAGAGAAGTTTTTATATTATAAAGAATTTAGGACTAATTTAAAAAAATTTAACACAGTATTTTTTAAGCATTTTAGTCATCCACTTTAAAAACACGGCGCACATTTTTTGAAATATCTTATAGGACTAATTTCAGACTAATTTAAAAACTCGGCACATGTTTTAGGAATATCCTATATTTTAGGAATAATCTAGGACTAATTTCGGATTTTTTATAACAATATTTTTTAAGAATTTTAATATAATACCAAAGAGACATTAGCTAAAAAAATAGAAAACAATCGCTAGAAATCCGTAGTCAATATGACTGATATTGGTCCTTCAAGTTTTTTTTATTAATTGAAAAAGCTAGAGGACCAAAATGACAACTTGTATAGTAATTTCAATGCGGGAGAACCCTAAAAAATAGAAATAAATATTTTAATGTTGGCAAAGATAGTTTGAAAAGATATTTGACAAATATCTTTCGTACCAAAAAGAAAAAATGAATGTCGCATAATGAAACTTTCAATTCTATCGTGCAATCAAAACCACAACGATTGGTTAATCACACAGTATCAGACATGCCTAGTATATGACATCAATTATTTCCAAGCTTCACATGACATTTAGTCTGAATATATGCAATTCGTTAATTCGTCAGCCCAAAATAAAAAAGTACTTACGTTGTCATAATGTAAAAGTTAATGGCCTAAATTCACATTATTACTCTATTGAAATTACTTTGTTGAAATTATGATTACTTTGAGGAACTTTTTTTTTCTTCTTAATGTTAAGCATAAATGAATAGCAATAATTTTCTAAGACCTTGGATAAAAAGAGAATTTAATTTTTACTGATTGGCATTCCTTATCATGTTAACATTGCAAGACAAATCACAACAACAGAACTTAATAGGACCATTTTCGATAATCATAAAAAAATTAAGAAAAATAAAAACGTAGACAAATTATATTTTTTAAAGGATTAACCATTTTAGACATAGAATATTTTAGGACCCAACCAATACTAAGGAGAATTTAATATCAAGTTACACAAAATTAGCAAGACACATTATACTCTATAATTATACATTTGTCATATGGACATTAAATTATATTAAAGGGACAATAAATTATCAAGAGGAATTAAATCATAGTCACAAACTTGTTGCATTCCTAATATTGTCGACACGGACTAAAACTGTTGCATTCCTAATACAAGTCTACATCCCAAATTTCACAACATTGGTCCAATAAAAAAAATCTATTTGAAAAAATATCTCATTAAACGGCACATCAAGTCCCATAAGCTTCCAAATTTTTTATCAAAAGATAAATGAAATATTTGGCCAAAGAGGAATAATTAAACTTATACTAAAAATGATTAGCACTAATTAATATGGAAACATGACAACACAAATCACCAAAACAATAGTTAATAGGACCATTTTCGAATTATTTAAAAAAAATAAAATAAACAAAGGAAAGGATTATATTTTTAAAAGATTAACATTTTAGACAAAGAATATTCTAGGGCCTAACTAATACCAAGTAGAACTTAATATCAAGGGACACTAAATTAGCAAGAGACATTATAATTAGCAGGAGACATTATATTATAATTATACATTTGTCATATGGACACTAAATTATATTCACACAATTGTCACAGCACACACCACACTCCTGCCGTCCATGACATGACCTATTATTGTTGTATCCTTAATACATGGCTAGATACCTCTTACAAAGTAAGTTATAATTTTACAAAAATGGTCCAACAATTGTCGAAGACCTTTGATAAAAGGAGAATTTAATTTTTAATGATTGTCATTCCTTATCATGGTAACATTGCAACACAAATCACCACAACAACACTTAGTAGGACCATTTTCGAGATATTTAAATAAAAAAAATGAAAAAAAAATTATATTTTTTAAAAGATTAACCATTATAGACATAGAATATTTTAGGACTGTTGGTCCCGTTTTTCTTTCACAAACAAGGACAATATGGGAATTTAGGAGAAATTTTTTTGGTTTTAACACTGATGTTATGCAAGTCAGTAAAGCAATAAAGAACCCAACAATGTAAAGTGGTTCAGAGGCTCAAGCTCCTACATCCACTGCCTGATTTAACAGGAAATCCACTACCCGGGATTCTTGTTTTTAACGTGCCAAGGTGCACTCACAACTGGACTCACACCCCTCTACGGAGCTGCCTCTCGAACTGGCCTAACATCCCTCTTCACTCAGGGACTGCCTCTCCTCACCTCACTGCAACACCTAACACTATTCTGGAAAGGGTTTAGTTTGGTTTGGTTCTCTCCAACTAGGTGAGGTTTTCCCTTACATGGTTTTAGCCTCTGAGCTAAGGTTGGGAAAACCTCTCTAAGCTTAGGATGTATATGATAGGCTCGAGTATACAAACTGGAACACTCAAATATGACTATGAAGAATTCAATGTCAGTGTTCTTGATGGAGATGGTGCACCCTTATGACTCCCTCATGACTTGCACCACTCTCGCACCACCAGCTCTCTTTCAAATGAAGCTTGAGTTTGTATTTATAGTTTGGATTTGAATGTTACCGTTGGAGAAAGTAACATTCAAATCCAGACTATCTCTGGAGTGAAATTCTCCTTTTCAGTGAAGTATGGCCTTGTCAGCTTTTGTCAGATTCGCTGCCTTGACTTGATTGGTCCACGTGGACTGAGTCCAACGGCTCTTTTCTTCAGGGTACTTGATCAGGGTAGTCCTGACTTCAGGCGACTTGTCTTCAGCTGACTTGTAATCCTCTCAGGATACCTTTCTTCAGTAGACTTGAAGTCTTCTTAGGAACCATCATTGGACTTTAAGTCTTCTCAGTGGACTTCCTTCAGTAGACTTGAAGTCCACTCAGGGGAGTTGACATAAGGCTATTTGTCAAGCTTCCCAGCCTCAGTAGCCTGACTCCTTCAGGTCCTACTAGGCACAGCACTGATCCTCTCAATCATGCTCTTCACTGAGTAGTCCACTGACCAGCTTAGAAAGTCAAGTTTATACTCAGTGGGACTTCCTTCAGGCTTCTCTTCAGGTTCAGGTCTTCTGACATGGCTTCAGTCTGTTCTCTTTTTGATGTTATTTTGACTTCCTCAGGCTGTGTCAGTGAGTTCCCCCTCACTGAGTTCCTCTCAGTAGAGTTCCCCCTCAGCTGAGTTCCTCTCAGTAGGGTTCCCCCTCAGCTGAGTTCTTCCTCCACTGATAACCTGTTCTCCTGAGAAATAACCTAGCCTGACCTGAAACTAAAAGATACTATCCTGACTACTTTCAAACCTATTACATGTTGTTTTGGAAAATCATCAAAACTAAAATATCCCAACAATTTCCCCCTTTTTGATGATTCCAAAACTTCTAACAAAAAGATTTTCTATTACAAGAATGATGTCAGAACACAAGTAATAATATGAAATATGCAGAAATTCCCATAGTTTAAAACATTTAGGATCTGTTCGGTTGACCATTTTTCTTAACAAAACTGGATCAGTGGTCATGTGAACAACCCGCTCTGATACCAATTGTTGGTCCCGTTTTTCTTTCCCAAACAAGGACAATATGGGAATTTAGGAGAAATTTTTTTTGTTTTAACACTGATGTTATGCAAGTCAGTAAAGCAATAAAGAACCCAACAATGTAAAGTGGTTCAGATGCTCAAGCTCCTACATCCACTGCCTGATTTAACAGGAAATCCACTACCCGGGATTCTTGTTTTTAACGTGCCAAGGTGCACTCACAACTGGACTCACACCCCTCTACGGAGCTGCCTCTCGAACTGGCCTAACATCCCTCTTCACTCAGGGACTGCCTCTCCTCACCTCACTGCAACACCTAACACTATTCTGGAAAGGGTTTAGTTTGGTTTGGTTCTCTCCAACTAGGTGAGGTTTTCCCTTACATGGTTTTAGCCTCTGAGCTAAGGTTGGGAAAACCTCTCTAAGCTTAGGATGTATATGATAGGCTCGAGTATACAAACTGGAACACTCAAATATGACTATGAAGAATTCAATGTCAGTGTTCTTGATGGAGATGGTGCACCCTTATGACTCCCTCATGACTTGCACCACTCTCGCACCACCAGCTCTCTTTCAAATGAAGCTTGAGTTTGTATTTATAGTTTGGATTTCCAACGGTAACATTCAAATCCAGACTATCTCTGGAGTGAAATTCTCCTTTTCAGTGAAGTATGGCCTTGTCAGCTTTTGTCAGATTCGCTGCCTTGACTTGATTGGTCCACGTGGACTGAGTCCAACGGCTCTTTTCTTCAGGGTACTTGATCAGGGTAGTCCTGACTTCAGGCGACTTGTCTTCAGCTGACTTGTAATCCTCTCAGGATACCTTTCTTCAGTAGACTTGAAGTCTTCTTAGGAACCATCATTGGACTTTAAGTCTTCTCAGTGGACTTCCTTCAGTAGACTTGAAGTCCACTCAGGGGAGTTGACATAAGGCTATTTGTCAAGCTTCCCAGCCTCAGTAGCCTGACTCCTTCAGGTCCTACTAGGCACAGCACTGATCCTCTCAATCATGCTCTTCACTGAGTAGTCCACTGACCAGCTTAGAAAGTCAAGTTTATACTCAGTGGGACTTCCTTCAGGCTTCTCTTCAGGTTCAGGTCTTCTGACATGGCTTCAGTCTGTTCTCTTTTTGATGTTATTTTGACTTCCTCAGGCTGTGTCAGTGAGTTCCCCCTCACTGAGTTCCTCTCAGTAGAGTTCCCCCTCAGCTGAGTTCCTCTCAGTAGGGTTCCCCCTCAGCTGAGTTCTTCCTCCACTGATAACCTGTTCTCCTGAGAAATAACCTAGCCTGACCTGAAACTAAAAGATACTATCCTGACTACTTTCAAACCTATTACATGTTGTTTTGGAAAATCATCAAAACTAAAATATCCCAACAATTTCCCCCTTTTTGATGATTCCAAAACTTCTAACAAAAAGATTTTCTATTACAAGAATGATGTCAGAACACAAGTAATAATATGAAATATGCAGAAATTCCCATAGTTTAAAACATTTAGGATCTGTTCGGTTGACCATTTTTCTTAACAAAACTGGATCAGTGGTCATGTGAACAACCCGCTCTGATACCAATTGTTGGTCCCGTTTTTCTTTCCCAAACAAGGACAATATGGGAATTTAGGAGAAATTTTTTTTGTTTTAACACTGATGTTATGCAAGTCAGTAAAGCAATAAAGAACCCAACAATGTAAAGTGGTTCAGATGCTCAAGCTCCTACATCCACTGCCTGATTTAACAGGAAATCCACTACCCGGGATTCTTGTTTTTAACGTGCCAAGGTGCACTCACAACTGGACTCACACCCCTCTACGGAGCTGCCTCTCGAACTGGCCTAACATCCCTCTTCACTCAGGGACTGCCTCTCCTCACCTCACTGCAACACCTAACACTATTCTGGAAAGGGTTTAGTTTGGTTTGGTTCTCTCCAACTAGGTGAGGTTTTCCCTTACATGGTTTTAGCCTCTGAGCTAAGGTTGGGAAAACCTCTCTAAGCTTAGGATGTATATGATAGGCTCGAGTATACAAACTGGAACACTCAAATATGACTATGAAGAATTCAATGTCAGTGTTCTTGATGGAGATGGTGCACCCTTATGACTCCCTCATGACTTGCACCACTCTCGCACCACCAGCTCTCTTTCAAATGAAGCTTGAGTTTGTATTTATAGTTTGGATTTCCAACGGTAACATTCAAATCCAGACTATCTCTGGAGTGAAATTCTCCTTTTCAGTGAAGTATGGCCTTGTCAGCTTTTGTCAGATTCGCTGCCTTGACTTGATTGGTCCACGTGGACTGAGTCCAACGGCTCTTTTCTTCAGGGTACTTGATCAGGGTAGTCCTGACTTCAGGCGACTTGTCTTCAGCTGACTTGTAATCCTCTCAGGATACCTTTCTTCAGTAGACTTGAAGTCTTCTTAGGAACCATCATTGGACTTTAAGTCTTCTCAGTGGACTTCCTTCAGTAGACTTGAAGTCCACTCAGGGGAGTTGACATAAGGCTATTTGTCAAGCTTCCCAGCCTCAGTAGCCTGACTCCTTCAGGTCCTACTAGGCACAGCACTGATCCTCTCAATCATGCTCTTCACTGAGTAGTCCACTGACCAGCTTAGAAAGTCAGGTTTATACACAGTGGGACTTCCTTCAGACTTCTCTTCAGGTTCAGGTCTTCTGACATGGCTTCAGTCTGTTCTCTTTTTTATGTTATTTTGACTTCCTCAGGCTGTGTCAGTGAGTTCCCCCTCACTGAGTTCCTCTCAGTAGAGTTCCCCCTCAGCTGAGTTCCTCTCAGTAGGGTTCCCCCTCAGCTGAGTTCTTCCTCCACTGATAACCTGTTCTCCTGAGAAACAACCTAGCCTGACCTGAAACTAAAAGATACTATCCTGACTGCTTTCAAACCTATTACATGTTGTTTTGGAAAATCATCAAAACTAAAATATCCCAACAAGGACCTAATCAATACTAAGGAGAATTTAATATCAAGGTACACAAAATTAGCAAGAAACATTATACTCTATAATTACACATTTATCATATGGACATAAAACTATATTAAAGGGACAATAAATTATCAAGAGGAATTATATCATAATCACAAACTTGTTGCATTCCTAAAATTGTCGACATGGACTTCTCCCTTGCATTTCTAATACACGTCTACATCCCAAATTTCACAACATTAGAGGAATATGGAGACTAAATTATATTCACACAATTGTCACAGCACCCAACACGCTCCTGCCGTCCATGTCATGGCCTAATATTAATGCATCCTTAATACATGGATAGATACCTCGTACAAAGTCAGATATAATTTTACAAAAAATAGTCCAATAATATTCGAAAACCTTGGATAAAATGAGAATTTATTTTTTACTGATTGACATTCCTTATCATGGTAACATTGCAAGACAAATCACAACAACTAACTTAGTAGGATCATTTTCGAATTATTTAAAAAAACGGAAACAAATTATATTTTTTAAAGAATTAACCATTTTAGACATAGAATATTTTAGGACCTAACCAATAATAAGGAGAATTTAATATCAAGGTACACAAAATTAGCAAGAAACATTATATTCTATATTTAAACATTTGTCATATGAATATTAAATTATATTAAAAGGACAATAAATTATCAAGAGGAATTAAATCATTGTCACACACTTGCTGCATTCCTAAAATTGCAGCCATGGACTTCTCCCTTGCATTCCTAATACACGTCTACATCCTAAATTTCACAACATTAGAGGAATATGGAGACTAAATTATATTTATATAATTGTCACAGCACCCAACACGCTCCTGCCATCCATGCCATGACCTAATATTGTTGCATCCTTAATACATGGATATATCCTCGTACAAAGTCAGATATAATTTTACAAAAAATGGTCCAATAATTTTCGAAAACCTTGGATAAAAAGAGAATTTAATTTTTTACAGATTGGCATTTCTTATCATGGTAACATTGCTGCATTCCTAAAATTGCCGCCAATAAGGAAATCTAAGCAGGATTAATTGCAGCATATAATAAAATTAAATAACATAATTAATTGCCACATTTAATTAAATTAAATTTATTCAGGATTAATTGCCACATTCAACTAAATTAAAAGAATGTATATTATTATGGAAACGACCACATTCATTCACAAAATATACAGTAAGACCTTCTTATCCATATATGTATATTGTATTGTAATATTTTGCAAATAAATACACATTTCATTGAAAATGGGAATGGAAATGCTAATTTGTACGCAATAATAACATAATTTATAAGAAATGGAAATGCTATAATAACTCTAATTTATTCAAACTTAACACAATATCTCAAAACATTTGGTCCAGTGAAATTTGACCTTTCTGTTAATTTTTTGGACAATGATACAATTTTTGGGGACTAAAATTCATCAAAAGCTAGCTCAATATCAATATTAACCATCAATTAAAGCATGGAAATTTCCGGACCAATTCTGCAAATATATTTATATTCACGGCACATCTAGACCAATAAGGAAATCTAAACAGGATTAATTGCAACATATAATAAAATTAAATAATATAATTAATTGCCACATTTAATTAAATTAAAAGAATGTATATTAATTAGATCATGGATTACTCCGAGCATAAAGTCGTTGGCATGAAAACAGTCGCACAAGACCTTGATGCCAAAATGGAAAAATAAAATAGAGGACTAATTTCAAAAAACATGTAAACGACCACATTCATTCACAAACTATATAGCACATTTAGTCCAATTAAGAGGTTTAAACAAAATTAATTGCATATTTAGTGTATTAAGTATTTACTATTCATTATCATTCATGTTAATTGTAGAATACACTAATGTTAAACACTCTCATGCCTACATAAATAAACAAAGATACACCCCCAACTCATGAATCCAATGAATCTTCCTATACCAAGATTATAGGACCTAAATAATAAAACGCCGGAAAGTAGCAATATTCATTAATTCCAATTTATGTAGCATTCAAATTAAATCGAATTAACACTAACATACACCCCCAACTCATGAATCCCAGCTAATAGAAATGATTAGTAATTATTAGACTTTAAAACAATTTAGCTACATTTATATGTCACATTTAATCAAATTAGGAGATTTAAACACAATTAATTGCATAATTAATAAAATTAAACAAAATAATAATTTCGGACGAAACAAACTTCATCTAATCTCAATTTTATAATTCACTCATATTAATCATACTTTAAGCGTTTATTAAGACACAAAATGGATGGTTGTACTGCTTAACTAAAAAAAATAGAGGACCAAAAAAAAATACAATAGCACATTTAGTTCAATTAGGAGATTGAAACAAAATTAATTGCACATTTAGTCCAATTAGGAGATTTAAACACAATTCATTTTTTATACAAGAATGCGGCTGTAGACTTAGATATGGCAACAAAATTGATTAAATAGCGATCTTATCATTTGTCTCTCATTCTAGTAAAAAATTTATATCCACGACACATTTAGACCAATAAGGAAATCTAAACAGGGTTAATTGCAACATATAATAAGATTAAATAACATAATTAATTCCCACATTTAATTAAATTAAATTTAATCAGGATTAAATGCCACATTTAATTAAATTAAAAGAATATTACTTACAGTGCAACACAAGGTATCGAAGGTAGTTCAAATTCTTGCACGTAGTTTCAAATTCAACGTAGTTACACAGATACAATTCTTATTCTTTTTTTTTTAAACACAATTTGGTAGGTATCGCACATAGTTTCAAATTCTTACTATAAGAAAAGTACAAATAATATGAAACAAATTCATAAATCCGTAGAAATTCAGGGCAAAATTTATCCAGGGATTACAAACAATTCAAAGCAAAAACCACATTGATGAAAATCTAATTAATACATTTACATCATATTGATTAGGCAAAAAAATTATTGCGATGTACAAATTTGGTAAGCGACAAAGAAAATTGTGGGATCGGAAAGAATAATTAACCGGCATCTAAAATTACTTGCTCCTCGTGGCCTTAACTATCTTTCGTATGAAATATTACGATGAAGAAAAGAACCCTATCAATATACCAAATAAAAATGATCGGAAGTCCTGCTCACTGCCACCAACCATATCGACAATGGCATAGCTGCTGCTTCGGTCGAGCCCAGGTCTCCACTCTTCCCCGCACTTGATAACGTATCCGGTACCCAATGAAAACTGCAAACAACACAGACGACCGCCGGACATAACTCGGCTAACACATCCTCAAATCGGCGGCACAATAAACGTGACAAAAATCTTATACTACAATCGAAACCGACACCAAATCGGATGATAGGAAAAAAAAGGAGAGAACATGGGAGGAGAGAAAAAAAGATGAGAAATGAGATTGACCAATGGACAAATTTATAGGAAAAATACTCAATAACCAACGGTCGAGATTAAACATGAAATGAATCAACGGTTACAATTTTTGGACACTTATATTGAAGGAGAAGCCAAGGATGGTGGAATGGGTGAGAAAGGGTGATGCCACATAAGCAAAAATTGTTTTCCCAATATAAAGGATTTGATTTTATCAGATTTGAGAGAAGGGGGCACATATATTTTCTAGGACATTCTATTGGGGAGAGCCCCTCTCCCCACACACACTCCTTCACACATTAGATAGTTTTAATATTTTCTTAGATTAGAACTAGGGATAATTTCAATTTCTTGTAAGGATTTATGCTTTGAAGATCATTTGAGGTGATATCTTTCTTTAATTTCAAGCTTTGATGGTTAATTTCATTTTTATTTGTTATTTTAGCTTATTAGCCATGGGTGTCTCTTCTAGAACCATGAGCTAATTCTCTTTGCTTTGAGTGTTGAATCAATGTATGAAATTAGTGTGTTGATGGATTTATGGCTTTGATTATGCTTATTTCTTGATGTGAGTGTTTCTATTGATGGGCTTTGTATGTCTCAATTAATTAGTTAATTTGATTAGCTTATGTATTTAATTTTGTGTATTGCAACGAGAGTTGGGTATGCATGATTGGTATTTAGGTGAAAGTTTTGACTAATTAATTTGAGTTAAATACCCGAGAGGGGGTCGGTTGCTAGATCCCCCGTCATTAGACATTAGGTATCTTAATTTGAATATTCGGGTACTTAGTGAAGGGGGAATTCTAGAGATGCATCGCGTGTTTTTAGATATTCACGATCTTAGGAGCTTATGGGGCATAATTAGGAATTGCTAGGTAGTCCACGTTGTTCACCTTGGCCTCAAAAGGGATTGGTCTACACACTTTCGTGATCGCTCTTAGCAAACATCTAGAAAAAGGCAATGATAGGTTGTAAATTTGTCACACACTAGTGGATTACATTGTGAAGACACTCGAAGCATTTCTCTCTCTTGCACTTTTTTTATTGGAAGTTAGTTTAATTGTTTAATTGCTTTCTAGATTTAATTTTTGCATTAATTTAATTTTTGAATGTCAACTTGCTCATCACTATAGTATCATGCCAACGCACAACCTTAGGGCTCCACTGCACTCCTAAATCCTTTGAGTTCGATAACTACTTGGTCCAAGTCTACTTTCACTACTACGACGATCCCGTACTCTTGAGGGGGAGTAGGAAAATATTTTTCGAAAAACTCCGACCAAGTCACGCTGACGGCAAGGGGGAAGTAAATGAAAGGCTGGTTGAAGAATGCACAGCTGAGGTGGAAGGAATGAGTTGTGAAGGCACGGAGGTCAGAGCTCAGGGAGAAAATGTGAAGGAGACTGGATCCAAGTGTGGATCAGTCGATGAGTCCAACAAGGTTGGATCATCCGCCGATGAGGCAATTGCCAATGAAGGGATTCTCTGCCCTGAGGCACAGGTGGAAGTTGCTAAGGCATCCAAGGAGACACCAAGTTTCAAAGGGTCCTTCTCTGAGGAGAACCGCCCTGAGATTCGAGATAGCTTAGTTGAGCCTAAAAGGTAGGTAACTGAGACCACTCCACAATTGCCTTCAATGCACCCTAAAGGGGAGACTGAGCAGGCAGGGGCTGACAAGGGAAAACAGCCAATGATCGAGGACTCTGAGGAAGAAGATGTGCAGATTGTTGGCGAGCAGAGAGGTAATTTCACAGACATCATTGTTGTGAAACAAGAGAATGCCGCTGACGATCTTGCTAGCCTTGGAAATAAGCTGGAGTTGGTGGAGGCTGAACAAAATAAAAAATTCAAGACTATGAACAAGAAGATGAAGTGGATGCAGTCTGCACTCGGGATCGACTTATCGTGGAATAAGTATCAAGCAAAGTTCAGTGGCATTGCTAACAATAGACTCAGGTGACTCGAGACTTCCCTCAAAGAGACCATTAAGAAGATAAAGAAGGACAGGCGGAGGGCACTGAAGCTGTCCCAGAAGACTGTGAAGTCACTGAAGAAGAGCAATGAGTCTTTCATCTCTAAAACAGTTGAGCAGTTAACTGAAAAGTCCTCCGAGTTGTTCACAAAGGCCATCTCTGAGCAGTCACTGAAGTTTGGGTCAGAGTTGGAGGGAATTATGAAGAGGCTGGTTGACACTGAGAGCACCCTGAGGGAATCAAAGAAGGAATTTCAAAAGAAGATAGGATCAGGCCTCTCCCAGTTAAAGCATTCTGGAGCTGGGATTCATATTGGGGTGGAGTTGATGAAGGAGTAGTTGCAAGAAGTCCAATCCCTTACTGCCATTTGTTGTTTCCACTTAGGATGATCTCATCCAAGATGCAGCGCCCAAATCTAAAGCCAATGATGATGCCAAAAAGGGGAAAAGTGTGAAGAGGAAAAGATTCGGCCCTGAGGCATCCCAAGCTGATGAGGTCCAACCCATTCCGAGAAAATCAGCCAGGCTCGCGGCTCAAGCTAGTTAACCTTCAACAAAGCTACCTTCAGTTTCTGAAACATTTGGCACTCACCCATTGCTACGAGGAAGAATCCCATCACTATGGATGTTGACCAAGTTGCAAGTCTATTCTCTAAAGCATGGGGAGTTGCCCCAGAGAGATCTGAGGCTCAGCAACGAGCGGAGATTGTTGCTAAGGAGAAGGAGCGTTTTCAAGCCCGCAAGATCGAGAAGCTGACTCAGCTTACTGACATGCAATAGAGGGAACTGGATGATGCAGTCTTTGCATTGTTGAGGAGGAAGAAGGAAAAACCTGAACCAAGGAAGTATAGGAAGCCTGCAGCACCCAGAGCAAAGAAAACAACAGGCCCAAAGGAGCCTACAGTGCAGTCAGTGCTCGTTGATTCATTTATCTCTAAGTAACTAAAAGAATTTTGGGAGGATTCAAGGAATGAATTCATCAGGTAGTAGTATATAGTCAAGAAGTGGGGCGACTATGAAGATATTGATGCGCACTTCGTCGACTATGTGATGTACAACCACGCTGAACTGTTCAGGCTTATCATGGACGAGGCTGACAACGCCAAAGTTCAAGTCAAAGCCCATGAACTGATCATTCGCACTCCACCCTATGTTGGAGATTCCAAGATGTATGACTCAGCAATCATAAAGGAAGTGCTCAGGATAGCCAAGGAAGAAGGGTTCGACAATCAGTTTAAGAGACTTGAAGAGCTGAAAGAGAGAGTTTACTCAGGCTACGACATCAAGCCTGAGATGCGTAGAATCTGATTGTATGAAAAGTGTAATACATAGGATCATTGTACCCTAAAAATATCAATCAATGAAATCTATTAAATTTTCCCTCGGACAACAACTCATTGTTCATTTTGGCTATTTGTTTAAATTCTGTACTTTATCAAGAATTGCTCTAACACTGAACTTTTTATCTTATAGATAGGATTATTTCCACTAAGTATTTTGTGGATCTTTTCAGTGTTTTGTCATCATCAAAAATGGGGAAATTGTTGGGACAATGTCAGTTTTGAGTTGATCCCAAAGCCCTTGAAAAGATGAATTTGCCTAAGTATTGTTGAGTCAGGATTAGTCTTGATAGGTTCGAATAGGACATAGAATATTTTATATTCACAGGTACTCAGTGAGGGACAACTCATTGAAGTCATTCAAGACTGAAGCCTGAAGACACAAGAGCATCATCATGACCCTGAACTTAGTCTTTCTTAGCTGGCTAACTAAGAGTCGGGATGAAGAGCATGATCCTGAGATCATTGCTAACTCATCAGTCCTGAAGGAGTCAGACCACACTGAGTATTTAGGAAAAAACTTGGAGTAGGAGTCAAGCAAGCAAAAGGAATGTCAGCGCTGGACCTTGTACTTCGTGGATAAGGATAAATCTGAACTCAGATAAGACAAGACTGAACTGAAGAATGATCTCTGACATTCTTACCTACCTGAAGAAGTGAATCAATCAGAGGAAGACAAGTCATGTACGGACCATGACATAAGCCTGACCATTCCTGCAGAGTTCAACAGGTATGCATTTAATGCACTTACCTAATCCATGCAAGTAGGCGGCTGCATGCAGACTTATGTCCGTTTGAATTATCCTACAAGAAAGGTGTGAGAAGGCTATCTTTTCCAACTGATAGTTTTTCAAATCATCTATAAATACAGAAGACCTTGACCCAAACAAGGTTACGAGAAATTTCAAAGCCAAGAAATTACTTAGACTCACAAGCATTCAAATAAGCACTTGAACCCTCATAAATTTTCCAAGTGTTTCTTACAGTCTAGAGTCATTCTGTATTTCATTGAGCTTTCATTTTCATATCATAAGCTTAGAGTGATAATCCAATCATTAACATAGTTTTGACTTGTAAGAATTATCACAACTTAGTTGAAATCCAAGCCAAAACCCTAAGCTGAGTCAGTGTTAGGTTGTTGGTAGAGGTTGTTAGTGGTTAAGGAAGGAGGACTAGAACTCGTGTAATTCTAGGTATCATTGTGGTTAATCATTGTGCACCTTGGCACGTTAAAAACAAGTCAATCCTTAAGGGATTCTCCTGTTCAATCAGGATCGTGGACGTAGGAGCTTGAGTCTCTGAACCACGTTAAACTGCTATGAGTTCTTTACTGCTTTGATATTTGCTTAACTACTTTATATATCATTCATTGTATATTTGTCTGTGTTGAATCAATCAGTCTGACCTTGTAACTTAGTGCACTGCCCTTTAACCACGGCTTCTTAAGCAAGGAAAACTCAGTTTTCAGAAATCAGTAACAAGTCTAAAATCTTCAGAGCTCACACATTCCGCACTCAGGTATAAATAGATAGTTAGTCAACTGACTTGCTTCAGAGCTGTTAGTAGGTGTATTATCTAATCAGTGCCTAACACTTAACTCTGAGTAGAGGGACTCAGCTTGAAAAAGATTTATATACGTGTATTCCTCCCCCATACACGTATCTTAGACTTGCCCAGGACCAACACTCTCTACTACAACTGCAAGCCAAAATCTCAACCAAAAACCAAATTGTGCATACCTGTCCCTTCTATCATTAAATATTCATACCATATCTACTACTACTAGCAAGTCTAAGCATATAATAATCAAATCAACCTTCAAGTCGCCTCCTCGACAACCCAATAACGAATTAAGGGAACATAAAAGGTAAAAAGAGAGATTAATTATATTTCCATTCAAGCATAAAATCAAACAGGTTGTTTAGCATTATCATTACCACTAGAAGCAACACAATTACAAGTAAAAGGATGAAAATACACTTCATTCGCCTCACACCAGAATTTTAATTTTCAATTAGTAATTACATGCACGGGCAGTTACAACAACAAGCACCATTAATTATTAGTGAGATCATTCAGGAGAGAAGGGACCACATAGTAATCATATGCATGTCTCAATGTTCATCATTATCAGTAAAATAATTCCAGAGAAAAGGGACCAACCTAAAGATATAAAATATATTAGTTGCATATTTTGTCATACAAATTTTATTTCATATTATCTTACAAACAAAAAAACATGGTTTAGGCAATAGTTTTTTCAGTTTTGATTCAAAATTTTATAGCTTAGTAATAACTAATAAGGTAACAGATTAAAACGTTGGGACTTGGGGAACAGGTCTACATATTAATTATATTTTCATTCAGGCATTAAATCAAAAAGGTTATCTACAATTGACATTACCACTACAGAATTCACCAGAACTAAATAGTTGCAAAACTCTGAATACATAAACGTGGAAACCAATTGGGAATTGCTCAATCCAGAATCAAAGCGTTCAATTAAAGGTTGCGGCTTACAGGGAATTGTGCAATTGACGGCCGACGACCACAACTTTTAAATAGATGCAACGATGCTAGGGCTGGCAGGCGCCAAGGACGATGCAAGCAGGGACGAAGAGCTACGGAAGACTAGAGACGAACTGAGAAGGAATTATTTGTTCAATAGGCGAAGGCCGTCATTCTTATCCGGTGAGCGGCGACGCTGTTAAGACTTAAGAAGCGCCAATGGCGAAGCCACGTTTTCAATTCATCTAATAATGTATCTCTATACTATTTAATGCAATTTGATTTAAAAGGTATAAAGTAGTAAACAACAAAATATAATTTAAAAAATAACTATATTAACGCATGTCAGTGCGACACAGTGCGATAATTCGTGGCACTATACCTGACACTACAAAAAAGACGGAGATTAGCGACGGAAATTTTGCGACGGCCAAATATCCGTCGCAAATTCACTGAATTTGCGACGGATTTTTCTAAGTCGTCGAAAAAAATGACAATTTGCGACGACTAAGGATGTCCGTCTCAAATTTTAGTAATTTGCGACGGAAAAGCCGTCGCAAACACTAGGGCCCACCGCCTTCGTCTTGAAACGACTACATTTGCGACGGAAAAGTCGTCGTAAATTTCAACTTTGAGTTTGCGACGGTCCATTCCGTCGCAAAATATACCCATTTAAAGGTGACCGTTCATGAAGCGACCCGTTTGACTGATTTGCGACGGAATTTGCCGTCGCAATTTTTAACTTTGTATTTGCGACGGACCAAAGCCGTCGCAAATCTTACATTTATATTCGCGACCTTTCGGGAAACGGTCCATTGACTGATTTGCGACGGAAAAGCCGTCGCAAATCAATAAAAACGACGTCGTTTTGTCTTTGACAGGCGAAATTTGCGACGGATAGGCGTCCGTCGCAAATTTTTTTACAATTATAAATACTCTCCTCGCGAAGCAGACGGATCCTGCGAGAAAAAAGAAGAAGAGGAGGAAAACGAAAGGAAAAGGAAGGAGAAGTCGGGAAAAGGAAGGCATCCGTCCCCACCGAGTTCTCGTTTCGACATTTTCTACAAATAAACCGTAAGTTTTCTTCATTTTTACCGTTTAAAATTTAATTTTAAAGCATGTTTAGAGAATTGATTTTAGTTGAGAATTGATTTTAGTTGAATTGTTTGAATTATATTAGTAATGAATTGATTTTAGTTGAATTGATCGAATTTTAATTTAAAGCATTTTTAAATTTTTGTTAATTAAGTTTAGAATTGAATTAGTTGAATTGTTTGAATTATATTAGAAATGAATTGATTTTAGTTGAATTAGTTGATCGAATTTAATTAGTTGATTGAATTTTAATTTAATTTTAAAGCATAATTAATTTTTGTTAAGTTTAGAATTGAATTAGTTGAATTGTTTGAATTATATTAGAAATGAATTGATTTTAGTTGAATTAGTTGATCTAATTTAATTAGTAGATCGAATTTTAATTTAATTTTAAAGCATGTTTAATTTTTGTTAAGTTTATAATTGAATTAGTTGAATTGTTTGAATTATATTAGAAATGAATTGATTTTAGTTGAATTAGTTGATCGAATTTAATTAGTTGAAAAAATTTTAATTTAATTTTAAAGCATAATTAATTTTTGTTAAGTTTAGAATTGAATTAGTTGAATTGTTTGAATTATATTAGAAATGAATTGATTTTAGTTGAATTAGTTGATCTAATTTAATTAGTAGATCAAATTTTAATTTAATTTTAAAGCATGTTTAATTTTTGTTAAGTTTATAATTGAATTAGTTGAATTGTTTGAATTATATTAGAAATGAATTGATTTTAGTTGAATTAGTTGATCGAATTTAATTAGTTGATTGAATTTTAATTTAATTTTAAAGCATAATTAATTTTTGTTAAGTTTAGAATTGAATTAGTTGAATTGTTTGAATTATATTAGAAATGAATTGATTTTAGTTGAATTAGTTGATCTAATTTAATTAGTAGATCGAATTTTAATTTAATTTTAAAGCATGTTTAATTTTTATTAAGTTTATAATTGAATTAGTTGAATTGTTTGAATTATATTAGAAATGAATTTATTTTAGTTGAATTAGTTGATCTAATTTAATTAGTAGATCGAATTTTAATTTAATTTTAAAGCATGTTTAATTTTTGTTAAGTTTATAATTGAATTAGTTGAATTTATAATTATTACAGATGAACCCAGGTCAAGATAATTTTCTCAGTGTCATCATAGTCGACAACAAGTAAGTATTTTTTAATGAATTATGTATACTTTTAATTATATATATATTAATATAATTAACTTGATTTTTTAATTTTGTTGTCACAGACTGCTTCCAGCCCATGAGACTAGCTTAATCGTCTCACAAATCATTAGGATGGGACAATTTGAGTATGGTGCCCACTCGTGGAGTCAAGTGTCCGAGCAAAAGAGGATGGAGTACTTTGATGACTTCAAGGTATAAAAAAATTATTTATTATGATTTTAATTTAACTTTTAATTTTTTAATGTATTCGTTAATATTCTATTTTTAATTTATTTGCAGAGGCGGTGCGTTTGGGACCCTGCCAACGATAGTATTATGTATCAATTGTTCTGTGCGAAAGCGCAAGAACGGTACAAAGATATTATCTACGGCCTGGAGAAGCGGTGGGAGCGTGGGGATCGGGTGGAGTTGGGTCGAGCACCAGACGGACGATCGATATGGGATGGTTTGGTGGATCACTGGAACAGTGAACCATCATTCTGAAGAAGATCATGAAGAGAGAGAGATAGAGAGAGAGAGGGGAGAGAAGAGAGAGAGAAGAGAGAGTCAGTTTGAACAATTTATTTATGTTTTTTGAACAATTTATTTATGTTTTTTGAACAATTTATTTATGTTTTTTGAACAATTTTTGGTAAAGACATTCCCGGTTACAAGGTTTCCGCCATTATTACAGAGATAATGAGGGATAATTTAGAGTAGAACGCAATGAAGTTCAAACTCGTCTCGTCGCAGCGGAAGCAGTACTACTTGGATGGGTTTGGGGTATATATATGCAAATATTTATAAACAATTAGTTGGTTAAAAATATTTGCATATATATACCCGAAACTCATCCAAGTAGTACTGCTTCCGCTGCGACGAGACGAGTTTGAACTTCATTGCGTTCTCCTCTAGATTATCCCTCAATATCTCTGTAATAATGGCGGAAACCTTGTGACCGGGAATGATGCTACAAATAGTATTTCAACAAAGATATTACTAATTCAGTGTTAATTAATTAATTACTTGTAGCAAACATATACATGATCTTAGATGAATTAATTTGGTGAATTTTGAAAAAAAAAAATGAGTCAATTTGGATACATATACAATTAATTGCGTACAAATGAACGAATTATAAATTTAAGCGGGAGTCGAAATAAATAATTTTACCAAAATAATAAAAATTAAATGGCCACAACATTTATTAAAACAAGTGAGAAACGAAAATGAATTAATTTGGTGAATTATGGAAAAAAAATGAGTCAATTTGGATACATATACAATTAATTGCGTACAAATGAACGAATTATAAAATTATGCATTGTCGAAATAAATAATTTTACAAAATAAAAAAATAGTTGGGCAAAATATTTTAATAAACAACTTAGATACGAAAAGAAATTAATTTGGTGAATTATGGAAAAAAAAATGAATCAATTTGAATACATATACAATTAATTGCATACAAATGAACAAATTATAAATTTAAGCGGGAGTCGAAATAAATAATTTTACAGAAATAATAAAAATTAAATGGCCCCAACATTTACAAAAACAAGTGAGAAACGAAAATGAATTAATTTGGTGAATTATAGAAAAAAAAATGAGTCAATTTGGATACATATACAATTAATTGCGTACAAATGAACGAATTATAAAATTATGTATTGTCGAAATAAATAATTTTACAAAATAAAAAAAATAGTTGGGCAAAATATTTTTATAAACAACTTAGATACGAAAAGAAATTAATTTGGTGAATTATAAAAAAAATGACTTAATTTGAATACATATACAATTAATTGCATAAAAATAAACGAATGTAGCTTGTGCCCTAGTGGCGCGCGCCCCCTCCTCTGGCACAAGAGGTCCCGTGTTCGATTCCCCTTGGACGCAAAAATAGATTAATTGTTCAAGGCCTAATAAGACTAATATAGAAGGTGGGCCGCATATAATAAGCAAATGGGCCGAGTGGCCCAGTGGTCCGCGCCCGCCCCGCCCGCCCCGGGTGCCCGGGCTCGAACCACGCGAGCCACTTTTTTTTTGTATAGGCTCGGTAATTTACGACGGCCAAATTCCGTCGCAAATATTGAATTTTGCGACGGAAAACAGCCCGTCGCAAATTATAACAGAAAAAAATAAAAAAATATATAAAAAAAAATTTGCGACGGAATATGACCGTCGCAAATGTTTTTGACCCGATCGGGTCTAACCCGAAAGAATTGCGACGGACAGTAGTCCGTCGCAAATTCTGTGCGACCCGGCAGGGTCTGACCCGCCATTTTTGCGACGGACTTTTCCGTCGGTAATTTGCGACGGAGCTCCAAAATCCGTCGCAAAAATTAGATACGGCTGTTTTAAAAACGGACACGTGTCCGTCGCAAAGCACTGTTTGCGACGGATATTCTGTCGCAAATTCCGTCGCAAAACAGTATTTTTTTTGTAGTGTGATATCAGACAACTCGACAGGGTGTCTGGTCTATAAAAAACCCCAAGTATAATTGAATTATTACTTAATAACGATGTGCATATGTAATTTTGTATCGATATAACATATGAGGGATTTAAACCAAATCCGTCCTCTATCTTTTCACCTTTATCAAAATGGTCCTCTATTTATTTGCTTTATCAATTTAGTCCTGTATCTATTCAAGTTTCGCCAAAATGATCCTAATTGGCCTAAAAATATACAAAACCTCACCGTTTTGGTCCTATATTTATTTTCTTTACCAATTTAGTCCTGTATCAATTCACATTTCTCCAATTAGGTCCTAATCGAACGCATAAAATATAAAATGCTACATTTTTAGTCATGCGAACTAGTTTTTTTGGGGGAAGCCTATGATGTGGTTTTTTTTTTTTTTAATGTGGCACTAGCGGTGGCCAGCTTTGCATATAGACCCAGTCGTTTAACTAGGTTCACATTTTTTTTCCGTTTGACACCGGAAAACTCCCCCACACCGATTCACCTGGGAACATGGTTCTGATAACATAATTAGGGCCCCCGATGGACCTCCACCTCTGCATTGGTATGATATTGTCCGCTTTGGAACGAGCTAGCCTGCACAAATTTATTTTTGGGTCTTCCTAAAAATATATCATACCAATGGAGAACTTGTTCATCCTTATAAACCCCAAAAAACTCCCATATTATTTTGATGGGATTTAAACCAAAATCATCATCTATTTTTTCACCTTTATCTAAATAGTCATTTATTTATTGTTTTATCAATTTAGTCCTGTATTTCTTCAAGTTTCGCCAAATTGGTCCTAATTTGGTGAAAATTGGTTTTATGCTTTATGCGTTCAATTAGGACCTATTTGGAGAATGTGAATTGATACAGAACTAAATTGGTAAAGAAAATAAATATAGGACCAAAACGGTGAGGTTTTGTACAATTTTAGGCCAATTAGGATCATTTTGACGAAACTTGAATAGATATAGGACTAAATTGATAAAGCAAATAAATAGAGGACCATTTTGATAAAGGTGAAAAGATAGAGGACGGATTTGGTTTAAATCCCTAACATATGAACATGTTGATGCAAGATCATTTTTTCAGCTACAAAATTAGCAAATTAACTATAGTACAATAAAATTGATTAGTCCATTAAAACAGTACGTGAGCTGGAATTACAGTTCGGTCCATCCGGTCTACTGGAAGTCGCTATTCATCTGCCAAGCCAACGGGGGTCACAAAGAATACCGACAAGGGAAGCATCCCTATCCTCGATGAGTCGGGAAATAAATAAGTGGCCTATCAATTTATTTTCGTATCAAAAATTACTTAGTACACAAGTAGGGCTAGTACTTAAAAAAAAAAAAAAAAAAAAAGGACATAACTTGGTGAATACTAGTATTAATTATCAGAGTATGTATAGAGTGAAATTGGTTTATATATAAATCACTGAAGAGTATTAGTTGTTTTCACTGAAGAGTATTAGTTATTTTTACTGAAGAGTATTACTGGTTTACACTGAAGAGTCTTAGTTCATTTTCACCGAACAACTAAGACTCTTTAGTGTAAATCAATAATATTCTTCAGTAAAAACAACTAATACTCTTCAGTGAAAACAACTAACACCCTTCACGGATTTATGTATAAACTAGTTTCACTCTATACTTTGTCTAATTATCATATATCTTTTAATCATTATAAATTTATAACCCTTATATTCAAGGATGAAAATATCCGAATATATCCATTTTTCGTGGTCACCAATATCGATATTGGCGGGTAACGATATTTCCATAATATCCGTAAAAGAAATTGGTAATAACGATAAATATCAGTATGTAATATAAATTTCAATTGTACTCTTGTAAAATTTGAGCATAATATTGGTAAAATATCGAGAAAATGTCAAAATATATCGGGAAATATCGAAAAAAATATCAGTAATTTCGATAAATATCGATTAATATCACAAATGTAAAATTTGCTCTATTTTTATTGTTAAATTTATGTATTAAAGTTTGTTATTAAATTTTTATAATTTTCCAAATTTACGATATTCGATATCGAAATATCCATCGATATTTTCACAAATTCAATATCTCGATATTTCTACTGATATATCGATATTTTCAACCTTATTATATTACAATTGCATTTGCCAAGAATAATTCCAGTCATCATTAAATTTATTTTAAAATTACCAAACAATCAATATTATATAAAATTGAATTTGGATTGCAACTAGTACTTGTCTTAGTCAAATATCATATTATAATTTATCAACATATACATCACACTGGAAATAATTATGAAGTTAAATTATTGTTATTAATATATAATATAATATGCAAATAAGTATGAAAAATATTGTACTCTAAATTATGTTTTATCAATGTATATCACATGGTCATGGCAAAGCAATAGTACTAGGGTTGTAAATGAGTCGAGTCGAGTCGAATGCGTTGGTGTTCAAGTTTATTTGAAATGTTACCGAACTTTGATATTCATATTTGAGCTTGTTGGATAACTTATCGAGTCAAAGCTTGAATGAGCTTTAATCGAGCCGAACACGAGTCGAGCTCGAGTAGTTTGGTATTTTTACACTTGTTTTATCTTTTTTTAGTTATCGAACTTGAATTCGAGCCGAGCTTTAGACTATTTCGAATATAAATTTATGTTCAAGCTTATTTGATATTTATTTCGAATCGAGCTCAAATGAGCTTTTAGAGCATCTCCAGCAGCTGCACTACTCTTCCGTTAATTCTGCACTACTCTATTATAGTGTCAGCGAAAAATCTCCAGCAGTTTACACTACTTTTTACACTAAAATAGAATATTCCATTAAGATTCCTTACTTTAATTATTATTTTTATTTATTCCATAATGATTTATATTATAATTCATTTGAATGTTAATAATATAATAAATTTAATTAAAAATAATCTTCACTCAACATATTATTACAATAAAAATTCAAATTACAAAGAAAATAAATAATGCATACGAAATTAAAATTACAATAAAAATTAGAATTGCAAACTAATCCACACATATTATTCCTTATTGGAATATTCTTCCCACAAATGATCAATTAGTGCATTCTGAAGTGCGAAATGAGCCTCCTTGTCTTTAATTTTTCTAAATCTACCAAGGAAATTTTGAAATCGAGTAGGTTCATTTTCAACAAATTCGACGTCCGGAGATGGCACTTCCTCTACTTCTTCGATTGGAGCATCAAGATCACGTTCATCCTCGATTATCATATTATGCATTATTATGCATGCAGTCATTATATCATGCAAATCACTTCTACTCCAAAGACGTGCTGGATTTGCCACAATTGCAAATCGACTTTGTAGGACTCCAAATGCTCGTTCCACATCCTTTCTGCATGATTCTTGTTTCATTGCAAAATATTGTTTTTTTGGACCAATTGGTTCACGTATTGTCTGCACAAGTGTTGCCCATTTGGGATATATACCATCAGCCAAGTAATAACCCATGTTGTATTCCTTTCCCTGAATGGTATAATGTGCGGGAGGAGCAACACCTCTAGCAAGCTTAGAGAAGAGATGAGACGTCTCCAACACATTAATATCATTGTTGGATCCCGGTATGCCGAAATATGCATGCCATATCCACAAATCATAATCAGCAACAACTTCCAGGATAATAGTTGGAGATCCACTTCGACCGGAATATTGTCCTGCCCATGCTGTAGGAAAATTTTTCCACCTCCAGTGCATACAATCCAAACTACCTAACATTCCAGGAAAACCTCGTTGCTTACCTATATGAAGAAGTCTAGCAACATCAGACGAGGTCGGCGTTTGCAGATATTGCTCGCCAAATATCTCCACAACAGCACGACAAAATTTCTTAACACATTCAATTGCTGTAGACTCTCCAATTCTTATGTACTCATCCGTTGCATCTGCTGGAACACCATATGCTAGTATTCGAAATGCAGCTGTTACTTTTTGGAGTGTAGACAAACCAATTGTTCCAGCTGCATTCCTTCGTTGCAAAAAGTACCGATCGTGCTCTTTTACAGCTTCGACAATGTGGAGGAACAAAGTACGAGACATCCGAAATCACCGACGAAAATGCTCATCGTTAAACGTCGGGTTTTCAGAAAAGTAGTCGTTGTAGAGGTTAGCAGCTGCAGCTTCTCGATCACGAAAAATTGTCCGTCGACCAACAACTGAACCTCCATGGGTAGGATTGACATTTGTGTAAAATTGAATCATCTCACTATTTTGTAGCATTTTTTGTGAAATCATTCGTTGATCCGAATCTAAATTCGCCAAAATTTGTTGTAACTCATCGTCGGATGAGCTTGAGCTTGAGCTTGAGGAGATAATATGGTTGAAATTCATTTTTTTTAGTGAGGCTAGAAAATTGAGTAATGAGATTGTCGGTTGAAGTGAGAAAATAAATGTAAGGTATGCTCATTTTATAATTGTTTAGAAAAGCACAATCCATGTGCATTCCATTATATCCATTGATAAGAGATGCGTTAGATTAATCTCATCTGTTCATCTAAAATCTGAAAAGTGGTTGGAGTGTAGAAAAGCACAATCCACGTGCTTTCAATTGTATCCATTGATAAGAGATGCTTTAGATTAATCTCACCCGTTCATCTAAAATCTGAAAAGTGGTTGGAGTGTAGAAAAGCACAATCCACGTGCTTTCAATTGTATCCATTGATAAGATATGCTTTAGATTAATCTCACCCGTTCATCTAAAATCTGAAAACTGGTTGGAGTGTAGAAAAGCACAATCCATGTGTTTTCAATTGTATCCATTGATAAGATATGCTTTAGATTAATCTCATCCGTTCATCTAAAATCTGAAAACTGGTTGGAGTGTAGAAAAACACAATCTTTTTCTACAAATGTCTATATATAGAATGACACTCCACAATCTCAATATTCCATACACATCTCAATAATATTCATCCTTTTCCAATATATATCCTCTCAAAATGTCAACTAAGCCACGCAGTAGTAATTACTCTCCTGCCGAAGATGTTATCCTTGCAGAGGCTTGGCTTGATATTCATCAGGATCCAATAGTGGGATGAAGTCAGCCCTTTGCTCGATTTTGGCAACGTGTTTGTGATAAATACAATGCCGATAAGCCAAGCTCAAAGCCCTCTCGTAACCTCAAATCGGTGCAGACTCGTGCATCACTCATGCTTAAAGATTGTAGAAAATTCAACTGATGTATGCGACAAGTTGAGCTTATGCATATAAGTGGAGCAAATGATCAAATTCTCGTAAGTAGTTTTTCTTTGTCATTATTATTTTTTATTTGAGATGACATGTATTTAAATTCAACTTTGTATATAATATTTGCAGCTTCAACGTGCACATCATGCGTACATTAACGACACAGGCTCCGAAGATGGGTTCAAATTTGTCCATGTTTGGAATACGATTAAAGATTATTTGAGTATCCTGGAAGAGACTCAAACATCTGCCAATGAAAACTCTTCAAACGTTGAGGAAAATTTCACGGATTCCCCATCTTCCAACCCTTCACTCTCTTCATTCACAATTAATTTAAGTGATGAAAATAATAGCAGTGGTAGTTCTCCACCACGACGCCCTGAGGGGGGAAAAAGTCCAAATTAAAGAGAAAACAAGGTGAAGATATGTCTACTATTTTACAAACAATTAAAGAGGGGAATGAAAAATTTCGGGAAATGATGGAAAATTCGTATGAAAATAGAGATCGCGCAATTGAAATACAAAGTAAAAAGGTAGAAGCCCTAGAAGTAAAAATTCAATTAAAGAAACAATCACTTCAGTTTCAGCAACAAATGCGAGACGATAATGTTTTGAATATGAATCCAGACTCCATTGAGGATCCCGAACGTCGTATGTCATTGAAGTTGGAGCAACAACAAATTATTCGAAAAAGGAGAGAAGCATACATGGCAACCTCTAGTAATACCGGGTTTGGTATGTTTGGAGAATTTCCAGATATTGGGGGATCTGGAACCGGCCTTTCCGATTACTAGAAAATATATTAGTTATTATGTATTTTTTTATTGCACGTTTTGATCTTTGTTTTCTATTGTGTGCTTTTTTTTTATGCAGTTTTATCTATTTCTAGTACTTTAATGTAATTGTACCCGTATTGTAATATTTGTATCGTTTTATTAATATGTATTTTTATTTGACATTATTTTTTAATTGATGCCTAGTATTTTAATTCATTGCATGTTGTTTTTAATTGCTCTATTTTTTCTTAATTAACTATACAATACAAATTTATTTTAGTTGATATAAAAAATTGGATTAATTAAATAAATAGTGAATTACCTAGATACAAAACTATAAATATATTGAATATTATTAATATATATATATATATATATATATATATATATATATATAAACTAAACTAAACTAAACTTAAAAAAAAAAAAAAAAAATTGTGGCGTCCACAAACAGTGGAACGCCACAAATAGAGTGAATTGGGAGAGAATGGCGTTGACGCCAATCTAGTGTAGCCTTTAGTGTCACTCTTGGAGCAAGAAATTGGGCCTCCAACACTAAACTAGTGTATTGCTGGAGATGCTCTTACGAACGATCTTGAATAACTTGGCTTGATTTTCAACCTTAAACTGGACGGGCACATCTCTAATTTCACTTGCATTTTACTGGTTAGTTATTGTTTCGGGAATAAATTTATAAAAAAACAAAAAAAAAAAAGCTATATTTTAATATTTGTAATATATTTATAATAATTAATAACGGCGTATCACTATCAGCTGTCTTTACCCGATATAACCGAATGAAGATGTTGATGCAAGATTATTTTTCCAGCTTCCAAAATGATCAGATGTGCAAAATAGTGCAACCAAATTAATTATACATCTTTATCAATAATTTTCACATCGGCAAACTCCCAACTCTCAAAATCAAATTACTAAATACACAAGTAGGGCAAGTACTTAAAAAAGAAAAAAGAAAATACTTAACTTGGAGAATATTAATCATCTTTTTTAATCATGTTACTATCCCCTCCCCTCTCCTTTATGAGGGTATGAAGTGAGAGTGACTTATACATCAGCTATCGAAGAATATTAGTTGTTTTCACTCAAAGGTATTAATTATTTTTATGGAAGAGAATTACTTAATTGTTTAGTGAAAAATAAATTAATATTTTTCAGTATAAACAATTCATATTCTTAAAAAAAAATTAATACTCTTTAAAATAATAACTAATATTCTTCAATAATTAATGTATAAACTAGTTGACAAAGTATAGAGTAAAAGGGTATTAGTTGTTTCCATTGAAGAGTATTAGTTGTATTTATTGATGAGTGTTACTGATTTACACCTAAAAGTTTTAGTTGTTCAGTAAACATGAACTAAAACTCTTCATTGTAAATCAGTAATCTTCTTCAGTGAAAACAACTAATAGTATTTTTCAGTAGAAACAATTAATATCCTTCAGTGTTTCATATGTAAACCAATTTCACTTTATGCATACTCAAACTAGTTTCACTCTATGCATATTCTTCATTAATATTACAATTGCATTGCCACGAATAATTATTCATCATTATATATTATTTCAAACTTACCAATTTATCTTAATAATTTCTAAAATTAATTTTCAGGCCATCATCATTTGTTGGAACTCATCATACCCAATCTCCCCCTTCCCATCCGAATCAAAAACCCGTATCATCGCAACGCACTCATCGTACGATTTCGGATCCCCCAACCGCCCCAGCGCCCGCTGCAGGCTTTTCGCCGTGATCCGACCCGACCCTTTCTCCCATTCGAACATCTCAAACGCCGCCCTCAGATCCTCCTCCCTGCCGCAGCCGCCGCCCATCAGCCGCGAGAAATCCTCCAAATCAATCAAATTGTCGTTGTCAGAATCGAGATGGGTAATTATCCCCTCCGCGTCTTCGTACGACATGTACTCTCCGACCGACGCGAAGTACGATCGGAGCTCCGTGGGCGAGATTTTTCCGTCGCAGTCGCCGTCGAAGCGCCGGAAAACCTCCCGAATCAGATCCTCCTCTTGCGGCGGCGTGATACTTAAACCGGGCGATTTAGGGGAACCGGAGCTCGAACAGGGTTTATTTTTCGGCTTGAGTGAGCCGAGCTTGCCGAGCTTCTTAGGAGAGAATGTGCAGAAACAATCCACGGTTTCCATGGGAGAATTTTTTTTAATGTATATGAGTGTTATTTTTGCGTGTATGTATTAATATAATATCATGGGAATGATTTTGCAGTATTTATACAGTTTTTGATAGATGAAACCTCCACTGGTATCGGAATTTGCTGAGAAATTGCTAAACCTAGATAGCAATGGTGTCCAGTGAAGGATTACGTACGAACCTAAACAATTTGCATAGGAAGTTGCATGGAAATTTCTGTGGGCCCAACAATTTTGGCTTTAAGTGACTTTTTGGAAATTCTGTCACGGTTAGAGATGGTAATAGTGTGTGTTCAAATTTGAAGGTCTTGTGTGAGGGATTGTCTCATATCATCAGACGGTGAGATGAAAATTATGTCATGAGACGGTTTCATACAAGTATTTACTATTGTATTTTATCTTCACACTCACAAATAATTATTTTATTTCTAAATAGATCACCCCAATACCCTTTAATATATCTATGTTATACATAAAGAGGTTAAAAAACAAAAAAACTCCTTTGTGTTTATGATAAATGCACAAAGCATCCTTATATTTCATTAATTGTATAAAATCCGCTGCAAGAATCTAAAGAGTTGTCTACAAATTTTGAATGGCTTACTGAATTTCCCAACAAAAAATTTTATAGTGGGATTGCGTACAACATGCCTACAAAAATTTTTAGTTATGTCACTACAAAAAATTCACAATTTAGCGACCGCCAAAAAATCGATCGCAAAAACATGTATTAGCGACTGATTAGCGACCGTGCAAGACCACCGGTCACAAATTAGGAAAATTTGCAACCGTCTCAAGAGGCAGTCGCTAAATCGAAGGATTAGCGACCGCCTACGACCGCTTTGGTGGTCGCTAAAACTCAAAAGTCGATCAAAGTTGACCAACTCGAATTCAATTTTGTATTTAGCGACCGCTCTGTGCCGGTCGCAAAATGGTCAATTGACCCGTTCTTGGAAACGGGCAATGGTCATTTATTCCTGGGTAATTAAGGCGGTCGCTAATCACAAATTTGGTAAGACATGACCGCCTTAATCTGTGATAGGCGGTCGCTAATATTTTTTACCCTTTTTAGGCGAAGGCCGTACTCACTTTCGGCCTACGCCTAAAAAATTTACCCGCCACCGCCGCCGTTCGTCGAGCAATCCGTTCCGGGCAATACCCTTCTTGCTTCCCCATCTACCTAATAACCATAAGTTTTTCAAACTTTAACCGTTTATTATCTTTGTATATTATTTTTTTAATATATACGATTAATATAAATGAAATTAGATATATATATATATATATATATATATATATATTTGTATGAATATTCATGCATATATATTTATGTATATTTGTATATATGTTTATAATATATATATATATATATATATATATATATTTATATTAGATATATATGTATGTAAATGTTTGATTTTATATGTTTGTATATGTTTTTTAAATCATGTATATAAATGTTTAGTATTTTTATGTTAGTTGGTATTTTAGTAAATATTAAATTAGTTGATTGATATGTATAGGTGAATTAATATGTAGGTATATATGAATTTAGTTGATTGATATGTGTAAGTATGAATTTAGTTTGATTAATATGTAGGTATGTATGAATTTAGTTGATTAATATGTAGGTATGTATGAATTTAGTTGATTAATATGTAGGTATGTGTGAATTTAGTTGATTAATATGTAGGTATATATGAATTTAGTTGATTGATATGTGTAAATATGAATTTAGTTTGATTAATATGTAGGTATGTATGAATTTAGTTGATTAATATGTAGGTATATATGAATTTAGTTGATTGATATGTGTAAGTATTAATTTAGTTGATTGTGTATGCAGGTATATATGAATTTAGTTGATTAAAATGTGTAAGTATGAATTTAGTTGATTAATATTTAGGTATATATGAATTTAGTTGATTGATATATGTTATGTTATGTTAATCTGTTGAATTTATAATTATTACAAATGAGCTCTCAAGATAACCCTGATCAGGCTGGGGAACAAGATCGGGGACAGGATCGGGGGAGGGGGAAGAGGAGGTCAGGGTCGTTGAGACCGGTGATCCCGGAGGTTCGACGGGCCCCGGAGATGACATCATCCTCCTCACAGCAAACCAGTGCTGCTGGCTCTACTACTGTTGTCGGATCTTCGGCTTCACGTCAGCATCCGGCGTTTGATAGTTGTCTCACTGTTGTCTCTTGCGACAACATGTAAGTATTCTTAGATAACGAATTAAATAATTTTAATTGTATTCATTAATATTAATTATTAATATTAACTTGAATTTTTTTTATGTCACAGTATGCTTCCAGGCCATGAGACTAGCTCTCGCGTCTCAGAGGCCTTTAAGAAGGTCCCGTTCCAGGTTTGTGCCTCCTCGTGGTCCATGGTGTCCGAGCAAAAGATGAGGGAGTACTTCGAGGAGTTCAAGGTATATTTATTATGATTTTAATTTTTAATATTTTATTTTGAATTTATTTGTTAATATTTTATTTTTAATTTAATTGCAGAAGCTGTGCGTCTGGGATCCTGCCCATGATAGTGTTATGTACGGCTTGTTCTGCGCGAGAGCGCTGGAGCGGTACAAAAACATTATCTACGGGCTGAGGAAGAAGTTCAATAGTGGAGAGCAGCTGGAGCTGGGGACAGGGCCAGACGGACGTTCCGTCTGGAACGCGTTGGTTGTTCACCGGAATAGTGAGCAATTCAAAGCGAAGTTCGAGAAGTCGAGGGAGAACCAGTTGAAGGACCCCACCGGACGCAGCGTCGCCAGACATCGGGTTGGATCCCGATCCATCTACGAGCACTCCCACGCCTTTGTAAGTATCTATTGAATTTTTATTTACATTTAAATATTAATAAATTTTTAAATATTTAACAATTAAATATCTATTGAATTTGGTTCGCAACAGGAGAGGGAACACAGACGAAAGCCCTCTCTCTATGAGCAGATGAAGATCTCCCACTCAGTGAACCCGGAGACTGGGACGTCTACCTACGCCCGCACCACCGAGATCCACGTAAGTATTTTTCTAACTTTAATTAATTTTTATTTAATTATTATAATTTTAGGTTAATTATTATAAAATTTATTTATTGAATTTCAGAACCAGTTTTAAGGATCGTCTCACCCAGGCCTCGCAGTAGGTGGCCCCCGGAGACGACAGCGGAGAGAACCCCACCCCTCCCCAGATTGACTAGGACCGCATCTATTTAGATGTGGTCGGAGTCAAGAAGGGGAAGGTCGTGGGGCAGGGCGGTCACAGTAAGGTCATCCTGCAGACCTACCGTGATCAGAGCAGTGGATCGTCCTCCTCGATCGACTCTGCTCCCTCTCAGATGGAGCATGAGCTGAGAGACGTCTGGAAGCAAATGCAGGCCCTCACAAGCTACAACAGGAGTCTTCGGGACTGGTTCACTAACATCACCCGACAAATGGGCGTATCCGGTCCACCTCCACCCCCACCCCCACAAAATTTTGTTGTCGGGGGAAGCGGTGCCGAGGGGAGCGGTGCCGGGGGGCGACGCCGGGGTGAGCGGGCATGGAGGTGGTGAGGGTGAGGATGATGATGATGTGCTCGATATCGAGCACTTCCTCTCTGGAGATGATCAATAGAGAGAGAGTGAGTGAGTGAGAGAGAGAGAGAGAGAGAGAGAGAGAGAGAGAGAGAGAGAGAGAGAGAGAGAGAGAGAGAGAGAGAGAGAGAGGGAGAGAAATTTTTTTATATTTTTTGTTGAATATTTTATTTTATCTTATTTGTTGAATGTTTTTAATTTATTTTGTTGAATATTTTTTATTTTTTATTGAATATTATAGATTTGCATATATTTTTTATTGAATAAAAAAAGTTACTAAATATATATATATATATATATAAACGAATTAGAAACAAAAAGAAATTAATTTGATGAATTTTAAAAAAAACGGGACTCAATTTCGAATTATATACAATTACATGTATAAAAATGAACAAATTAATAATTTATAATAGCCTAAAATATTAAATTAATAAAATTAATAAAAAAAAAGTTAGTAAATATATATATATATATATATATATAAACGAACTAGAAATAAAAAAAGAATTAATTTGATGAATTTTAAAAAAACGGGAGTCAATTTGGGATTATATACCATTAAATGTATAAAAATGAATAAATTAATAATTTATAATAGCCTAAAATATTAAATTTATAAAATTAATAAAAAAGTTAGTAAATATATATATACATAAACGAATTAGAAATAAAAAAAAGAATTAATTTGATAAATTTAAAAAAACGGCACTCAATTTGGAATTATATACAATTAAATGTATAAAAATGAAAAAAATATTAATTTATAATAGCCTCAAATATTAAATTTATAACATTAATAAAAAAGTTAGTAATTATATATATATAAACGAATTAGAAATAAAAAAAGAATTAATTTGATGAATTAAAAAAAGGGACTCAATTTGGAATTATATACAATTAAATGTATAAAAACGAATAAATTAATAATTTATAATAGCCTAAAATATTAAATTTATAAAATTAATAAAAAAGTTAGTAAATATATATATATATATATATATATATATATATATAAACGAATTAGAAACAAAAATGATTGAATTTGAAGAATTTAAAAAAAAAACGGGAGTCAATTTGAGTTTATATACAATTAAATGCAAATAAATAAACAACACAATAAATTAAAAGATTAATTTTATTATAGAAAAATAATTTAGCGACCGCCGGTAGTCGATCGCTAAATCATGACCCGGCCGAAGGCGGTCGCTGATATTAGTGACCGCCATGACGGTCGCAGATTAGCGACCGATGACAAAAAACGGTCGCTAATATTAGCTACTCGCGTTTTAACGACCGATTTTTTTCGGTCAGAAATCGGTCGCTAATCACGTTTTGCGATCGAAAATCGATCGCTAAATCGGTCGCTAACTCCCTTTTTTTTATGTAATTACTTTTATTTCTCAATCTATAAGCAATTTGTCTACTGAATGAAATGCCTATAAAAAATTATCCAGAAACAATTTGCCTACAAAATTTATGTAGGCATATTCATTATGGGTAAGGAATGAATATGCACTACAAGAAAGTTTAATATTGCCTACGGAAATTGTCAATATAGCTACGGAATTACCAACAAAAAAATTCGTAGGGGGAATTGCCTACGAATTGCCTACAAAAATCTCTAATTGTATAAGCATTTTCCTTCCCCACCTACACAATAATTTGCCTACGGAAATTCCGTAGGCAAATTGTGTTGTAGGTAAATTTTTGTAGGCAAATGGCTTGTAGGTGATTATACCTAGGGATTTTATTCCGTAGGCAAATCAATTCCGTAGGCAAATTGTTTTAGGTTGAGAAATGTAGATGCTTTCATAATTTGAAAATTCCGTGGGCAAATTTTAGGCAATTTTTACTACAAACTTTTTTGTTGGTAAATTTTTGTAGGCAATTTAATTCCGTAGGCAAATCATTATTTTCTTGTAGTGATGCTTATATAATTAGAAAATTTTGTAGGCAGTTTCGTAAACAATCCTCACCAAGAAATTTTTTGTTGAAAAATTCATAATTATATTGACAATTTTTATAGGCAATTTTATATTTTATTGTAGTGATCCTCCTATGTTTATAAACAAAACACCTTCATGTAATCATGTTTCATTAAATGCATAAAATATCCTTATGTTTAATACAAGTGTATACGAAAACTCCCATATATTTTTCATTAAATGCATAAAACCCCATTTGTTTAGTAAAATTATGCATGAAATTCTCACTGTCCACTTTTTGGCACCTTTGATATATACATATTTTGTGTCTATTTGTTTTAATTTGAGTTTGTGTGAATGTTTTTGTTTCAATATTTGGCAATTATATAAATCTGCGCTTTAATTTTATTTCATTAGTGTTTTTTGAATAAAAGTGGCTAATGGGAGTTTCTATGCATATTTTATCAAACATATGTGGGTTTTACGCAACTAAAAAAATACAAGGGTATTTTGTGTATCTATCATAAAACACAGGGGTACTTTTTTTTCCCTACATATTAAGATTTTTTAAAACCTGCGTAAAAGATTATTTATTCACTTATATTGGACAAACAAAATATATACATAAGTTAGTACATAATGATACGCACTTATGAAATGCAATAGGAACTTTTTAATGGAGTGCGATATCATGCATAAAATAAAGTATACTCCAATGTAAATATAATATAAATAGTTTATATTCATCATGGATTGCATAAGAAACCTACTATAGAACTCCATAATAAAAGTTGGTACTTTATAAAAGAGTTAACGATTTGACTCATCCTTTCGTAGGAGTGTTTAGATTATTCTCAAACTCTTATAATTGGATCAAACATCCTCGAACTATTATGCATGTTCTTCTCGATAGTTTATGTTTTTGTATTTTTTAAATTATAAAAATCTTTTGATTTAAAAGAAGGAAGAACTTCATATCAAGACCCAAATTTTAGGTTATGTCTCAATTTAAGTACTCATTTTAAAAGTGTCTCAAATCAAGTCTCAATTTTTACTTTTTTCTCAATTTAAGGCTTATTTTGAATTTTTATGTCTCAATTCAAGACCCAACAAACAATTATTTTTTATATTAAATTTATTCCATATGAAAAAAATTAAAAAATTAGAGACATCCGTTATAAAAAAAAAAAAATTAATTCTAAAAAATATTAATCTTTTATTAATATAATGAATATTTCTAATTTTATTTATATCATCGTGTTAATTTAATTTAAAATTTTAATTTATTGTTAAAAAAATTGATAACTAGCATTTTGAAATTAAAAAATAAAACTAAGATTTTTCATATACGACGGGAAAAGAATATATGGGAAAATGCTAGCTGGCATATTTTTTAAAATACTAAATTAATACATGGTGATAATAAATAAAAATTATAAATATATATTATATTAATAAAAAATTATTTTTTTATAATTAATTAAAGTTTTTTATAATTTAAGACGAATGTCTCTAATTTTTTTTTTTAATGTCTCTAATATATTTTTTGTATTGAATGAATTTAATTGTTTGTTGGGTCTTGAATTGAGACACAAGAATTCAAAACAAGCCTTAAATTGAGAAAAAAGTAAAAACTGAGACTTAATTTGAGACACTTTTAAAATGAGTACTTAAATTGAGATATAAACTAAAATTTGGGCCTTGATATGAAATTCTTCCTTTAAAAGAAAATTCAACACAATTTAAGGAATGTTACAGATGATCAAACTATACTTATTTGGAAAAGTGTGTCTTGTAATGGAGCATTTTCTCGCTGTCAATATTAATAAGAAGGTGGTTTTCCAATAAAAAAAAAATTAATATATGAGTAATATTAGAAGATTAAACTTTTTTTTTCTAAAACTTTTTTAAAGCATCACGTAATTAATTTGGGATAAATTTTCTATCATAAAATATTTAGTAAAATGGGATAAAGGGAGGATAGAAGTTATTCAAAATTACTCACACTATAAATTTGCCTTACGAGTCCGACACCTAATTTAAGTACTATATGCATATGATTTGGTATACATGGGGGATCAAGCCAAAATATAAGATCAACAATCCTTAATTTGTGTCTTACCCATCAAAACCTACCAGAATTCAGGATTAGTTCCGTTTAACATTTTTTTATTTTTAATATTGTATTTGACAGTTTGGTATATGAGATGAATTTTAATATTTAGACCTCATTTTATTTTAAAATGAATAGACCAAAATTCATAAAATAAAGGGAAATTGACTCCCCACTCTATCCATTTAAAAAATATTGCTTAGAGTTTGGGTCCAAAAAAATAATTACTCTCCACTCTCAATAGGTCAATTATTACCTACTATGACCTACCACCCCCCCCCCCCCCTACATACACAAGACTGCACCATCTTCCTCTCCCCCCTTTTTATTTCTCCTTCCTTGTATTTTTCCCAATAACTCTCTCTAATTTTATTTCTCATTCCTTATATTTTTTCCAATCACCCTCCCACTTCCATATACACACGACAATCACTCTCTCTCTCTCCTTTTTTATTTTCCTCACATCACTCTCTTTCTTCCTTGTTTTTTCACCTTCCAACGCCCAGCCCACCAGCCATTTTCCTCTTCTTCACGGTCACATATCGATTCGTGTGGCTCAATTGATGCTGGGGCTCGTTGATTAATTTGAAGATCGGAGGCTAGGGGTGGAGATCGGCGACGGTGGCAAGGGGCGGCGGCCAGGGTGGAGATCGGCGGCTGGAGTTGTCGGCGGAGGCTGGAGATTGGCGGCGGCCGGAGATATTCATGTAATGGGGTTACAGTTTGGAGGTATTTTAAATCTTGATAAATTATGTAGGTGGGGTTACAGTATGGAATAAGGTGGAGTGATTACTTTTCAAAATCCAGACTTTTGTGTCAATAATCCCACTCTTCTTCATAATTTGTCCGCAATCAAACTTTTTTGTACTCCTTTTCTCTTTTTTTTTTTTAAATACCGGAATTTATTCAGACTAGCTTTAGAAGATGTTGTCCCTCCAAATAAATCAAGATGAATTTATGGTACATGAGGCTTGAATTTATTGTTGCAGATGTTTGTGTTTCATTGTTTTGGGGTTTGATTCCAGTATGTTTTATATTTTTTCTGGATGAAAATGTATGTTGTGTTTTTTTTGGGGATGTAAATTTTTTTTTTAACTTAAAGATAATTCTATAGTTGAACTTTAACGATAATTTTTTGAACTTTAATTATAATGTTTTGAACTTGTGGATTTTTTCTAGGATGGAAGAGTATGTTGTGTTTTTTCTGGAATAGAAATGTTTTGAACTTATGGGTAATTTTATAATTGAACTTTAATGATAATTTTTTGAACTTTAACAATAATTTTTTGAACTTTTCAAGAAGTTTTTGAACTTACGGATTTTTGCATGGGATAAACATAATTTTGAACTTAAATTTCGTTGTGAAATGATCTTTAGTAGATAACGAGTATTAATTTTGAACTTAAATTTTTGTTGTGATCTTTTGTAGATAATGAGTATTAATTTCTCAACACACATAGATATGTTCAATATTGAACTTAAATTTGCAATTTATTTTGTCGATTTTTTAGATGATTTTTAGATGATGCATATTTTTTTTATAGAAAGTGGGGGAGTATTTATATTTTTTCTATGTGATGATGAATATAATATTAATGTTGAAGAGTATGTATATTTTTTAATAAAAAGTAGAGAAGTATTTTTTCTATGAGTAAGAGGGGAAAATGAATTTAAATTCAAAGTGTATATTAAGGGGGGGGGGGGAGGGAGGGGGGTTGGTGGTGGGAAAAGCTGAAAAGTTAAGGTGGGAGGGGGTTGGGGTAACTATAGTGGCATTCTTGAAATTAAATAGCAACTTTTAGACTTGAGAGTAAGAAAAGGAAATGGCACAAGTGCTAAGCAAGTTGTCTCTATGTATTATACCTAAAAGCAAATTACCCTAAAATAAATATGTGATTGGGGCACAAATCATACGAACTTTCTGTCTAAAAAAATTATGTCATAATTTTGATGGTGTGACCCATATTTGACAAACTTCTACGTGATGTGTTTAAAGTTAATTTATACGGCAGATGACTATACTGATTTGACGAGACTGGTTGACTATTAATTAATTATGTTATGTTGTTAAATTTTGGTTAATATCACTTTTGGTCACCAAACTTTATTCTAGTTTCAGTTTTGGTCACCGAGTTTCACTTGTCATCAAAATTGGTTACTAAACTATACTTTTTTAATCATTTTTTCTCAGGGCGTCAGTTGACCGTTAGTCAACTAATGGAATAAGTTATAGTTAATATCAGTTTTAGTCATCAAACTTTATCTCAATTTCAATTTTAATGACTGTGTTTCACTGGTCATTAAAATTGATCACTAAACTACCATTTTTTTAATATTTTTTATCAAGACGTCTACAATTTTTTTTTTAATTTAATAATGTTGGGACTCTGCGGATGGACCATGATCTCTCATTGGTATGATATTATCCGCTTTAGGTTGAGACTGCACGAATTTATTTTTGGATTTCCCCAAAAGACCTCATACCAATATAGATATTTGTCCATCCGTATTAACCCCATGATCCTTCCTTGTAAATTCGACGCGAGAAATTGTTTTCATCCAATAAATAAATAAGACCTAAAATTTAAAATTATTTTAAACAATAAATGTATAAACTTTAAGAATTTTTTACTATAAAAGTTTCTAAGTTTAATAAATTAAGTTATTATTTAAATTTTGACTAAATATAGGTTTCATTTATAATTTTAAATACTTTTTAAAATATTTTTTAGATAATTCTTATTTTAATAATTTATTTTTATTAAAATAAAAATATACAAAATAACATAATTTATTAAACTTAGAAACTTTTAAAATTAAAAATTTCTTAAAGTTTGTATATTTATTATTGAAAATATTTTTAGATTTTAGATTTTGTTTATTTGTAGGGTGCAAACAATATCTCACATCGAATTTACAAGGACTGATCATTGGGTTTAAGGATGGACAAATATCTATATTGGTATAAGGTCTTTTGGGTAAGTCCAAAAACAAATGCGTGCAGGCTCGGTCTAAAGCGGACATTATTATGGCAATGAGAGATCGTGGTCCATCCGCTGGGTCTCAACATTATTAAATTAAAAAAAAAGATTTTGCATCCTAAATAACTTATTTTATCAGTTATCTAACGACAGCTGATGTCTTGCTGGAAATTTATTAAAAAAATATAGTTTAGTGACCAATTTTGATGACTAGTGAAATATTGTGACCAAAATTAAAAGTAAGGTAAGGTTTGGTGACCAAAACTGATATAACCCTAACTTAATTTGTTAGTTGACTAACGGTCAATTGATGCCCTGACCAAAACAGATTAAAAAAATATAGTTTAGTGATCAATTTTGATGACGAGTGAAATTCAGTGACTAAAATTGAAATTGAGGTAAAGTTTGGTGACCAAAAGTGATATTAACCCTTAAATTTCAAATAATGTGTATATATTTCAATTAATATAACTTCTTTTAAAAGATTAAGTAGTATAAATACCTTTAAAAAAAAAACTCACTAAATAAAATGATAGAGTATGTATAGAGTGAAATTAGTTCATACACAAATCATTTAAGGTTATTAGTTATTTTCACCGAAGAGTATTAATTGGTTTCACTAAATGGTAATAGTTGTTTTCATTGAAGAAACTTAATTTATTTTCACTGAACAACTAAGATTTTTCGGTGTAAATCAGTAATACTCTTTAGTGAAAGAAACTAATACTCTTTAATGAAAATAACTAATATTCTTCAATTATTCATGTATGAACTAGTTTCCCTCTATACTTTGTCAAAATGATATTGGTTGTCTTATTTATCCATTCACAAAACATAGTTATATTTCTTAAATAAAATTATAAAGTTTATTTATATTTTTTAATATTCACACATAATTTTTTTTAATAATTTTTTTTTATTTGATTTGATATAATATTTTACTTTTTACTTATTATATCAATTTTCGTAATAATTACTCCCTTCGTCCCAACATTTTCTTCACACTCGAAAAGAGGAAATAACTCCCTTTCACAGAAGTCAATAAAATATAAAGTTACCATTATTTTATTCAACTCTACACTCACATACTCCTTTTTTTTCTTAAAAAATGTATCTATCTCAAGTGTAAAAAAAAAAAAAAATTGGGACGGGGTAGTATGAAAATAAAATTTATTTTTCATGGATATAAATTATATTAATAATAAAAAAAAAATATACCAGAATCCCATGTCAATCATGAATGTGTAAATTTGTGAGTGTCATATTGGATACGAGATTATGCAGAACGACGCCTCGGTTAGATCACTATCAGCTTGATGGAAATCTTTTGGGAATCCCAATCCAATTTATTCATATAAATATCTGTAAAAAATTAGCTTCCTTTGTGAGTTTAACGAGGAAAAAGGAGTAATTGGTAATGATATATTTTTTTTTAAATGAAAAATTCTATACGAAACATGGAAATTGGAAGTATATTCAAGATATGTTTAGTTGGAGCTTTGGGGTAGCGGTTTTGATCCTATGTTTATCGTGGATACAGTGTGACACTTAAATGGGGGAATTACTATTAACTAAATAGTTTCTTTCATTATTTAATTGATATTTTAATTTAATCATATTTCCACATTTTTATAATTTTATATATTTTAACTCACCTGTTTAATTAAATTAAATATTTTTAAATTATCATTTTCCTTAACTCGCATTTTTTTACAAAATATAATGCAAATTACAAAAAAAATGTAGATATATTTAATTTTAATTACGGGTATACATTCTTATAAGAACATATGATGGTTTTTTTATATATATATAATGTTTTTGTTTTGTTTTTACAACTGCAACATTTTTTTTTTTTTCGTATGATGATGGTACACGAAAAGATACTTTTTTTTTCTACTTTATTTAGTAAGTATTCATTGCAATGTAAGTTTGGAAGTATATTTTATGTGTTAGCTAATTTAATATACTAAAATTTAGTAGTTTGAATTCATATTTAACTAAAAAGAGTAATAAATTAATTAGTAGAAAAAGATGGACATACGATGTGTAGGATTTGACTAAAAAAATATGGTTCAACGTAAATTAATAAATGAAAAAAATGAGTCAATTAATTAAATGCAAAATTATACTCCCTCTGATTTATTTTTACTTTCCACTTTTAAAGTGGCACGAGTTTTAATACATGAATTGTTTATTAGTATTTGTGGGTATAAAGTTATTTTTGTGGATATAAAGTAAGGGTAAAATGGTCCTTTCAACTTTTTAAGGGGTAAAGTTAAAATGATATGTGTATTTTTTTTGCCATTTTTGGAAAGAGATTGAGAAAGTGGAAAAAAAAACTTTCTTTTATAGTAATACGGACAATCTAAGATGAATCGGAGGGAGTAGTAAATAGAGAAAAAAAAAAGACGAAATTTCATGGGCTAGAAACTAATAATTTGAAAATATTTTACCAATTTAATGAAGCGGGTAAAATATGCAATATATATAAATGTGGGAATATAATTAAATTAAAATATCATTTAAGTAATGAAAAAACTAATTAATTAATAGTGGTCCCCTACTTAAATGTCATGCCACATCACCGGTGGATGTATAAATTAATATTCACCGGTGGACATAGATCAAAACCGTTGGGAGTAGGGAAAAAGAATGAAATTCAATGTAGATGTTTGGTCTAGGGGTGTTCACGGTACGGACCAAAACGGATATTTGAAAATATATGTGTCCGTACCAAAGTTCGGTTATTTTAAAATTCGAGTATCCGTGTTCGTACCGAAATTTTGGTACGGTAAAGATCGGAGCGGATTTTCGGTTACAAACGGATCGGATCGGTACTGTACGGAGCGGAGATATGGATTTTTTACCCTTTTTTTATCATTCACTCCTTTTTTTAATCATTAAAAAAATTGATGCATGCACACTCACGAATACTACTCAACTACAATCAAGCATATATCATTACAAGCTTGAATATAACACATTATACTATAATTGATGGTTAAAATATGATCGTAAATCACCATCAATAGAATATTTAAAATATAGTATATAATATATATATATATATATATATTTTTTTTTTTTGAAATATCTTGTGAATGGAACGTGCAATATTAAAATTATGGTGATCGTAATTAATGACACAAGGTACACCATATCCAAGATTTTGTAAGAAATGAATATAATGAACAATTAAAAAGTAAGAAATTAAATTTAAAATATTTTGATATACATCTAAACATAAGTTAACGTTTGTATTCTGGAAAGGAGGAGAAATTATGAAATCGTTTAGTTGTACTTAATTCAATAACATTATAATAATGTTTGATAAATAAAAAATAAAAAATAATTAAAATTTAATACATATTTAATACGGTTATTCGGGTCGGTACGGTCACATTCGGTTTTTCGGTACGGTTAATTTGGTAATATCTAGATCCGTACCAAAAAAAAATATTTGGTTCGGTTTCGGTACGGTTAAAATAAGAAAGTCCATAATTTTTTCGGTACGGTTCTTTTTCGGTGCGGATTTCGGTACGGGTTCAGTAATCTCCGAACTCCGTGAACAGCCCTAGTTTGGTCATAGGAATCATTTCCAAAAGGTGGGTTAACCTATATATATACTATTACAAATGTGACAATCTATAGAGAAATATTTTTGGACCATTTTGTCCCTACCTTATTTTTGTATTTGCAATTATAACCTTATACTTAATTTTATATAATTATTATCATAATTATCTAATAGTAAAAGTTTAACTTTTCATCTTCACATTTTATATGTTACCAGAATTTCATAGGTTATATATTAACTCAAGCCAAAAATTTTAAAACGGGCAAAATTTAGGAAAAGTCAACAATTAAAATTGAGTCTTTGAAGAAGATGGTTGATTCGTTTGAAATCAATCTGAACGGCGACTATAATGTCTCTTTCGAGCTTTCGATAACCACCTTAACTTATTAGATAGATACTATCTTTCAATTTGGTATTTTACGGTAATTTCTAATATAAAGAAAAAGTATTTATTCCAACTCAGTTTCATCGTATAGTCACCTTCGTTGTTTAGCTAGATACTATCTGACAATGACTGGTGTTTTACGGTTGTTGATAGGCGAACATAAATATCATATGGGCGAACAGAATTACTCACAGTATCCACACTTAAGACGAAATTAAGCCTACAAAACCAGGCTGAGCTGGAAATGACAAGCGAACAGATCTTGCACGGCGAACAATAATGATCAGGCGGATAGCTTTAAGCCAAAAGACCACGTGGACCAAAATGATGCCCCGACGAGCATATCTAGCACATTGGCGAACAAATTTGATTACAATATTAGGATAACAAACTATCAAGAACCAATAAAATCAAGCTAAAGATTCCTCAAAGACAAGTCCAACAGGACGAAAAACTCTTGAATACGAGCAAGTCCAGCATTAAGGGATAGAATTTAGTTTAGATAAGGTCAAATAGTCAACATTCTAAGTGTCATACATGCACACTTGGAATGTCAAATGTTTTGTATACCTCCTGCTAGGCAAACATGTATAAATACCTTGATTTTCAGCTAATAAAATAAGCACAAATTAATATACACGTCCAAACTTTGATTATACATCCAAATCACCTCGATTATCAAACATACAAATTAAATACGAAACCGACTTTCGTATTTACTTTCAATCTATCTAATCTTCGTATTCACTAATTCTGTTAGTGATCAATCACACGTAATTGTTTGGTGATCTAATTAGTAAACAAAAACAACCACTAATCCTCACGATTAGATACGATCATCAACAAATTGGCGCTAGAAGGAAGACCCGAACCTTCGATTAAGGATTCAAGTGTGATTAAGCAAGAACTTCAAGCTCAAAACTTGGAGATTTGAAGAAGGTGTTCTTGGTTTTCTTGTTGTTCTTCATTCATGAACCTTTGTAGACTAACACCCACACATTAATTAAAGATGCCTCAGTCTCACGAGACTCAACACTTCCAGCATGTGACGAGAGATTCGCATACTAGAGTGTCCCAAGCTGGTAGACGAGCAGAAATAGCTCGCCTAGATCAGGAAAATCGTTCCACTGCCAATCAATCTATGCCACCTGAGCTAGATGCTTTTGTTTGCAACCCTGATGAGCTAGCTCGGACGATTGCAATGCTTCAAGCATTACATAAACAACAAGGACAACCTGGCCCATCTCATACCCGGGCAAGGCATTACCCAACAAAAGCTCGCAAATATGAGAGGACCAGGAATGAACATCAAAATGGGGCAGACAGTGCCCAATTTTGTAAGATGAATGGCAAGGAGAAACAGCTCGTCGAGGCCATCAACCACGGAGAATCAACTTCAAGCTAAGTTGTGGGGGTTAGCCAGGGCACGCGCCAGAGTGTACTGAACAGATTAAGTCGCCATGGCCGACGGGCTACAGAGATTCATCCCAGAGCTGAAGTAGCTCGCCAGTTAGTCCACGAAAGGCTGACTAGGTCAGCTTTTGGTCGCCTAGGCCCAGATGGGGCACCCAATCCTAGGAGGCCAGTCCAAGAGGTTCCCATACCAAGCGAGGGACTGCGACGAACAGATGGTCATGCACCTCTATTCGCTGAACAACCTCCAAGTCAAGGGGGATCCCTGGAGGAACTGGTCTCCATAAGGAAAGCAATCGAGAGCATGCAGGGTCAGTTGGACCTGCAGAAAGGTTATGGGAATACTTCCCTTCCATCCTCTCTGTTATCTTCAGTAATCTTAAAAGCTCTCATTCAAAAGAAGATCCAGTTCCCTGCAAGTATACAGTATAAGGGCACGGCGAACCCCCAGATGCATCTGATGAAATATTCTGATTACATGATATCAATGGGGGCAAGTGATGCTACCCAATGCCAAAATTTTCCGTTAACCCTGGGGGATCGTGTCCACAAATAGTTTTCGGCTTTGCCGCCGGCTTCCATTCATTTGTTTGCCCAGCTAGGTAAAGAATTTTTGTCCCACTTCTCTACGGCTGGATCTTATCTATCCCAAAGGCATCGGTTATCTAACTTGAAACAAGCTGATGACGAGTCGAACCAGTCATATTTGGAAAGATTTGACAAGGTCTTGTTGGAAGGGGAGTCTATTAGCGAAGATACCAAAATTGTGGTTGTCTTAGCTGGACTAAAGAAACGCACTGATCTTTAGAAAGATGTGCACCTCAGATGCCCGAAAACTTACACCGAATTCCGTGATCGGGCTGGGGTCTTTGTCTCAATGCATGAAGCCCTACAGAAAGATTTAGGAGACAAAGGAGATCAGAAAGAAAATGTTGAAAAGACCGGTGGCGGAGGTTATCGGGCCCCTAAGAACATGAAAGCGTTCAATGAAGGGGCGGAACTGAAGGACAAGCTGAACCAAGTACTCACCATATCAATCGATGCGGTGTACAACAATGTTCGGGATAAGGAATTACTTGCCCCTTCGAGAAAAATACATCAAGACGCTAGCAAATTAAACCAAAACAATTATTGTGCCTATCATCAGAGTGTGGGGCACTTTACAAGTGAGTGTCGTGACTTGCTAAAACAGTTGTGGTGGTTTTATGAAGAGGGTAAGTTATCCGAGTTTGTGAAGAGACAACCCGGCAAGAGAGGTAGAGAAGACGATTCCGAGGAGGAAGATATGGAACAAGCCCCCCGAAGGAATCGTGCTGGGCGACCAGTTCCAGCACCAGCAGGAGGTCCGGTTCCCAAAATTCAGATGATGGAGCCTTTTGGGCCTGTTGGAGGTTGTTCTGATGGATGACCGCCAATGTCAAACCGGAAAAGAAAAGCTGAGTTACGTGCAGTAGCTCACGTACAAGAAATGGGAGTCAACCCGTCAATTCTTCATACAGCAGAGTTGACCTTCACGGAAAGAGACCTAGACGGAATCGTAACTTCCCATAACGATTCCCTCGTAATCTGTGCCAAAATAATGGGGACAAAAGTGCACATTTACTGGTGGACACCGGAGCTTACACAAATATCATCTTCAAGAAGACGCTTGATCAACTGGGAGACTATGCTGGCTACATTGAAGATTCCAATCATCGAATTCTAGGCTTCGGAAATGCTGTAATAGAGCTACTAGGAATAATTAGGTTATCAGTACAACTTGTATCGACCAAGGATCCCGAGAAGAATATAACTAGAATGGTGGATTTCCTAGTCGTGGATCAAGAGTCCACCTACAACGGGTTCATTGGCCGACATTTTCTGAATGAATTTAAAGTTGTTGTTTCAACCTACTATTATTGTGTCAAATTCCCCAGTGCAAGTGGGGCTTGAACGTTAAAAGGAGACCAAAGAAAAGCTCGAGAGTGTCTCCTTCAATTGCGTCCAATTGACAGGTAGGTATCAACGATGGAAGCTTCCACCAGCCATTATGATAATGAGCCTTCGGTCCTCAATGACATTTTGGGGCCTCACGACGATCAAATGGAAGCTGACGAGCAGACCTTGCATGTGGGCGACCAACAACTATTCAATGGTGAACAGATTTGCCCGGCAGCAGAATCACCTTTGATAACGGCTATTGATGAAATGCCTATGGACACTAACTTGGAGGATCCAACCCTGCCGGCCAGCATTGTTCCCAGCATAGCAGATGATTTTGATCCCCATCTAGGTGTTGAGTGACTTGAAGCGATTTTACTAACTTCTACTAGTCGCTCACCCGCAAGCGAACGGTTTCACTGTAGTATAAGTACGTATAATGACCAAGTAGTATCGAACCCAAGGGATGGTGTATATGCGAATAGATCCCTGAAGATCTACGCGTCGTAGTTAATATGAGTGTAATGTTTTTGGGTTTTTGAGAGATTAATTAAAAGACTGAATTAAACTAAGTAAACTAAAATACTATAGAAATCAAATTCACTAAGGGTTGTGTTCTAATGAGAGATGGTGATGCTTAAGATAGGAATCCCTACGTATACTAACGGAGCAGGTACATAAACAAAATAACTGTGACACACAAGAATTAACCTAAGTCTAAGAATGCAAGGTGAAAGCTCAAGATTCTAAACCCTAATACTTTACCCTAACACTCGACTTTACGAATCTACTAACGAGTTACTAGATTGTGCTTAATTAATGAGACCCTAATTTAACTAAGGTGATGCGGTCGTCCTCCTTCGCTAAACCGGTAGATGAATTAACCTTTCCTAAACTCTCTCGTTAAGTCTACTCGTTGTTAAAGAGTGATACGGTCGTCCTCTCTCTAACACCTTTCGAACAAAATTCAAGAGCGAAGTCTAGATTAATTTTAAGAATTCATTAACCAAGAGAATTAAAACCTAACGTCACAAGTTACTCTAATTACACACCCACAACCTACTTCTACGAGTTCATCCTACCCTAAGCATACAAGGGTTTTAGCCGGACATGGCTTTAGCAATCATAAAAGCAAAAAAAGAAACAATGAACATCAACATAATGAATTGAACGAAGAAAATACGAAACATGAACTAGGGTTTTAAAAAAAAAATACTCAGAACTGAAATTTAATTAACTAAAACGAAGTTTCAAAGCGTTCAAAGAAATCAAACTGACAAAAGAAACTAATAAACGAAAAGAAACTTAGAATTCGTATGCAAAACCTCAACAAAACGTAAATAAAGCTTGCTCCTCTCCTTCCTCTCCAAAAACTAAGTCTAAAGTGATTTCTAAAGTTCGGGCCTTTTCAAAACGTGTTTGGAAGAGGTATATATAGGCAACGGGTCGAAACGGGATCTCATGGGCCGAAATTCCCGTCGAGCTCGAGTAGAGCTCGAGTAACAAGTACTCGAGCAAGACAAGCTCGAGTGTCAAATTTGTACAGAACGTGAAAATTGCACGAGCCCCTTAGCTCGAGTAGCTCTACTCGACCGGACCTTGCTCGAGTAGTCTACTCGAGTGCCTGCGTACTTGCTACTCGACCGGCTTCTGCTCGAGTGCACTACTCGAGTGCCTGAGTAGTGTTTACTCGACCGAAGCTGGCTCGAGTGCACTACTCGAGTGCCTGAGTAGTGTTTACTCGAGCTCCTTCATCTTGAGTACTTCAATGACACTTTTGCTCGCTCGAACTAATACTTCTCGTATTTCTTCCATATCTTCTCATCCGGGTATCCGTTTGAGTCGATTCGAAGTCCTACGAACTCCTCTTTTTGCCCTCTATCCATCTATAAGTATCAAAGACACGAATTTGTTAGTTTGTGAAAATAATACTCGAATGACTCTAAATACTTATATAAATCCATCAAAACAAGGGCATTTCGAGCGACGAATCATGACAATTTCACGCCTAATCAACCCCCCCCAAACTTACCATGCTGCTTGTCCTCAAGCAACGAAATAATAAGTCAAGTGAAATTGTTAGGAATGAGTCAAGGAATCCAATCATGCAAGTACATAAATTCGAGCTTCAAAGATGCATCACAAGTATACTCACTCACCTTCCTTTATCATATTCATGCAACAACAGTAAGAAACACCAAAATCAAACATGGATGTGCACTCAACGATGTGTTTCACTCCCTCACAAGTGTATAACAATGATCAAGGGACTCACTCAAACAATCAATCACACAAATTGGCAGCCATAGGCTTGTAAGTGCTCTTAACTTCGACCAAACTCTAGAAATCAATGCCGAATCAAAAAGGACTTTTCTCAAGGTTGTAATGTAGGCTCTTTGGACAGGTGGGATAACAATATAAGGTAAAGTAACTAAAGTGAATGGAGAATAGAAAATCAAACTTTGGCACTTCGAGATTAGGAACAAAATACTTCAAACATGTTCAATCAACACCCTTTCAATTCCATACTCTCAATACTTCAAAAAAAATTTATTTCTCACTCTTTCACTTTTTTTTTTCAATCACTTCACTTTTTTTTCTTTTTCGCACAAACACATGAGCTAAATTTTTTTCTTTTGCTCATTCTCAATTTTTTTTCTCTTTTTCCCACATCTCATAACTTCATCACTCCTTCTTCTCATATTCACTCAACAAACAACCTTTTCCCTTTTCAACTCAATTCAATCCATTCACATTCACACTTTTCCTATTCTCCACTCAAATTTGGACAAAAATGCTTAGGAATTGGAATAGTGTTCATATGTGCTAGCAAATAAAATAGGCTTTAGGCTCAAAGGGGCTAACAAGGGATCAATGTCATTGGTAAGGAAAATTTTGGCTAAGTGACTCAATTAAATCAAAGATGGCCTAAGATCACATTCGGCATATCAAACTAGACATAATCAAGAAGTAAGAGCACACACAAGTTCTAGCATCCTCTACGGTGATGATCCACTCACAAACGAAGAGATTAAATCATGCATTTAAATCTCATAAGGCTCAAATCTCTCGGCTTTCACATCCATGCTAGTCCTAGTGCATTCTCACTCTCATCACACAAGTACTCAAAAGAAAAATTCACAAGCATACGAGTTCTTTCTCAAATCAGCTCAAACTCAAACACTCACACAAAAGAATTTCTAACTCACCCTTACAACTCACTCTACTCATCACATCATACTCAAAGATAGCAATCGACAAGCATAAGATGATTGATAGGCATGAAATATGCAATACCGAGTCAAATCAAAATAACCCCAAGGAGTATCTCAACAAACCAATAATCAATCAAACTCAACTCAAAGATAAGGGCGTGCATGCATGTGCAATGTAATCATAAAACAAATAAAAAACTCCACCCCCCCAAACTTCGACCTTGCTAGAGGTCTAAGTTTGGGGTTGTGGGTTACCTCAACCAAATAATTCATTTTCTCTCAATAGCTTTGCACACTCCCTTGTCTCAAGTTGGTTCCTTCAATCTGAATAACTCCATGATACCTTTACTCCTTTAGAGACAAGCCTACAAGCAACTCACTCAAATACGAGGTTAAACATACGACTCACAATAACTCCCTAATAACTAAAAACAAAGCAAATAATAAAAAATAAAAATAATGGGTTGCCTCTCATTCAGCGCTATTTTTAAGGTCCTCATGCCGGACCGAGCTCAAAGGAGCTTATGGGACATCATACTCAAAAATACCTCCCTTACTCTCATAAGAGTGGTGTTTGAACTCCTTTCCTTGATGCCCCATCATCATGAGCTCTTTTGCTCTTTTCTCATCCCCAAGTGTTATGGGTCTCAACTCTTTCTTGCCTCTATCTGGAGGAGTCTTACTAAACAGTTTCTTGAGTTTGGACTTCTTCTTCTTAACTCCTTCTTTTCCCTCTAGCTGGACCACGTCCACTTTCTTCACCTCTTCATCCTTCAACTTCTTCACTTTATCCCTATCAAAATAATCACGATCATAATGCACATTGGTTAAATTAGCAAGTGAAGGATTATAAAATTCATGAATATGAGAAGGATTAGGGATAGAAGGTGTGTCTTCAACACGAGGATCAATTGCATCCATGCAATACAAGCTCTCATCCTCTTTCGGGTGCTTCATGGCTTCATATAGGGAGATCTTCACTTCTTGATCATCAACCTTCAATGTAATCTTCCCATTTGCCACGTCTAGCACCATTCCCGCTGTAGCTAAGAACGGTCTTCCCAAGATCAGGGGCATGTGCTTATCTTCCTCCATCTCTAGCACTACAAAGTCGGCTGGAAAAATGTGATCTCCAACTCTCACGAGGACGTCTTCAACCACACCTTGAGGTCTCGTGATGGACCGATCGGCAAGTTGAAGCGTCATCATTGTGGGTTGAAGTTCACCACATTCCAACTTCTTGAACAACGAAAGAGGCATCAAATTTATGCTTGCTCCGAGATCGCACAACGCTCCTTTCTTGATCCCGTTCCCAATATCACATAAGATCGTGAAGCTCCCGGGATCCTTCAGCTTTGGTGGAAGCGCCTTGTGCACTAATGCACTCACCTCGTGGTTCAGCTGCACCAACTTCGGCTCATCAACTCTCCGTCTCTTTGCTATCAAGTCCTTCAGGAACTTGGCATAATTTGGCATCTGTTCCAAAGCATCATAAAAAGGAATATTAATATGCAATTGTTTAAAAACATCAAGAAATTTTGCAGACTTTTCATCAAGCTTCTTTTTCATTAAGCGCTGTGGATACGGGACGGGTATCACAGATTTGGGTACCCCCCATTCATCTCTTTTTGTTTCTTTCACTTTCTCCCTTGCTTCTTTTGCCTTCTTCCACTTAGGAACTCTCTCACCCTTCTCAAGGCCTTCCTCTTCAAGCTCTTTGCTCTGATGGGACTCATCCACATCTTTATGCTTCTCAATCCCTTCACTTTCAATCCCCTTCTCAACTTGGGGCGTCTCAGAATCAGCAGGCATCTGAGGACCTTCATAATTGGTTCCACTTCTCGGCTGGATCGCCTTGCACTGCTCTTTCGGGTTCCCCTCCGACATTCTATTCACTGACTTTGCAATCTGGCTCATCTGGAACTCTAGAGAAGTGAACCTTCGATTGTTCTCTTGTTGAGTTCTAGTCCACTCAACATTCATCTTCTGGAGCTCTTGATCACGATGATCACCCTTCTTATGCAACTCCTTCACATCGTACTCCAAGGATGACAATCTCTTGCTACCTTCCTCAACCTTCTGAAGGATCGTTCTCAACATCTCTTCGGTTGAGGCACCGCCTTCTCCACCCGGAGGCTTTGAACCCGGATCAACACCTGCAGGAACAGTAACACCAGCTTTTGGGTTAGCATAAGAAAAATTCTCATTTTTCCTCCATGTGTTTTGAGGAGGCTGTTGGCCTCCTTGAACTCCTTGTGTGTTCCTCCATTGATTTTGAGGCGGTTGTGGGCCTGGAGGTACAAATGGCTGGCCGTAAGAAGGCCTTCCATACTGATTTCCACCTTGGTAGCCATTCTGATTGTAATACGGACCTCCCATGTAATTGGCTACCTCTTGCTGTCCACTGGGCTGGTCTACTCTCTCATTCTCTGTTGCATGCTCTCCACCCAAACTCTTCCCCAACTCGAGGTTGTTGATCTTCTCCATCATGGCCATCAATAGCCTTCTCGTTCCTTCACCCTCTTCAACCTGATGCACTCTCTGAAGATCTGCATCCACACCCCAAGCACCGGCATTCGTGACAATGTTGTCCACGATCTCCCTACACCTCTCTATGCCTTGATTAAGGAATGCTCCACCCGCACAGGCGTCTAAATGGTCTTGCCCCACCTTGTTGGCACCACTATAGAAGAATGCCATAATGTCTCCCTCGTTGTACCCGTGCTGCGGGCACTCAATCAGCATGTTTGAGTATCTCTCCCACGCTTGGCGTAAATCCTCTCCAGACTTCTGGCGAAAGGACGAGATCTCAATTCTAGCCTTGATCGTCCTAGATGGAGGGTAGAATCGCTCGAGGAACAGACGCTCGAGCTCGGCCCAAGTAGTAATACCTCCCCGCGGGAGCGTATTATCGTACCACTCTTTAGCTATTCCCGTCAGTGAGAATGGGAACAACCTAAGCCTCTTGGCATCTTCAGACATGCCATTGTAATTAAATGTTGAGGCTATCATGAGAAAGCTCCTCAGATGTGTATGAGGATTCTCCTTACCCACCATACCCTTATCCACCTTACCCATATCATCCACCTCCTGTTTACAACCAACCACCTGTGTACCAACCACCACCCCAACAAGTACCCGTACCTGCTGCTAATCCTCAACACATTCCTCAGAACGCAGATCAGATGGCTATTCGGGGGAGGTTCGCAACGCAGCCACAACGGTACTATGATGGAGTGGCTTTGCCTCCTGAAAGGTGGGTAAGGATAAGGTGGGTATGGGTAATGTTGGTATACTGGGTTGTTGAAAGGGTTATTTGGGTTTTGTGGGTAAGCAGGGTTTTGGTTCTGGTTTTGGGGTTGTGTTTGTGCAGAGTTCATTGTGTCTTGTGGGTTCGGGTGTGGGCTCTCAGTTCCTCCTATGGGTATCTGCTGATTACTGTTGTTTCCATTGGCACCCTCTGCCCGTTCCACAAGAGCAGTATACTCTGCAGCTATTTTGTCTAACTCCCCAAGTTCATCAGAAATCTTGTCTTTGTTTCCCGCGGAAGTAGTCATTCTTCTTAAGAAGGCTCGGTTCCTTCTAGCTATTGTCTCAGGATCTGCAGGCAACCTCTCTTCGCTCGTATTGCCTTGTGAGCGTGTTTTCATAAACCTGAAACACTAGCAGAAGGATCAAAATGCAACTGCCTAATGAATGGAAATAAAAATAAAAACAGAAAATAAATCACTCACTACTAACTACTAAGCTATCTACAAGTCCTATTCACAAAACATATAACGCCATCCCCGGCAACGGCGCCATTGACTTGAAGCGATTTTACTAACTTCTACTAGTCGCTCATCCGCAAGCGAACGTGTTCACTGTAGTATAAGTACATATAATGACCAAGTAGTATCGAACCCAAGGGATGGTGTATATGCGAATAGATCCCTGAAGATCTACGCGTCGTAGTTAATATGAGTGTAATGTTTTTGGGTTTTTGAGAGATTAATTAAAAGACTGAATTAAACTAAGTAAACTAAAATACTATAGAAATCAAATTCACTAAGGGTTGTGTTCTAATGAGAGATGGTGATGCTTAAGATAGGAATCCCTACGTATACTAACGGAGCAGGTACATAAACAAAATAACTGTGACACACAAGAATTAACCTAAGTCTAAGAATGCAAGGTGAAAGCTCAAGATTCTAAACCCTAATACTTTACCCTAACACTCGACTTCACGAATCTACTAACGAGTTACTAGATTGTGCTTAATTAATGAGACCCTAATTTAACTAAGGTGATGCGGTCGTCCTCCTTCGCTAAACTGGTAGATGAATTAACCTTTCCTAAACTCTCTCGTTAAGTCTACTCGTTGTTAAAGAGTGATACGGTCGTCCTCTCTCTAACACCTTTCGAACAAAATTCAAGAGCGAAGTCTAGATTAATGTTAAGAATTCATTAACCAAGAGAATTAAAACCTAATGTCACAAGTTACTCTAATTACACACCCACAACCTACTTCTACGAGTTCATCCTACCCTAAGCATAAAAGGGTTTTAGCCGGACATGGCTTTAGCAATCATAAAAGCAAAAAAAGAAACAACAAACATCAACATAATGAATTGAACGAAGAAAATACGAAACATGAACTAGGGTTTAAAAAAAAATACTCAGAACTGAAATTTAATTAACTAAAATGAAGTTTCAAAGCGTTCAAAGAAATCAAACTGACAAAAGAAACTAATAAACGAAAAGAAACTTAGAATTCGTATGCAAAACCTCAACAAAACGTAAATAAAGCTTGCTCATCTCCTTCCTCTCCAAAAACTAAGTCTAAAGTGATTTCTAAAGTTCGGGCCTTTTCAAAACGTGTTTGGAAGAGGTATATATAGGCAACGGGTCGAAACGGGATCTCATGGGCCGAAATTCCCGTCGAGCTCGAGTAGAGCTCGAGTAACAAGTACTCGAGCAAGACAAGCTCGAGTGTCAAATTTGTACAGAACGTGAAAATTGCTCGAGCCCCTTAGCTCGAGTAGCTCTACTCGACCGGACCTTGCTCGAGTAGTCTACTCGAGTGCCTGCGTACTTGCTACTCGACCGGCTTCTGCTCGAGTGCACTGCTCGAGTGCCTGAGTAGTGTTTACTCGACCGAATCTGGCTCGAGTGCACTACTCGAGTGCCTGAGTAGTGTTTACTCGAGCTCCTTCATCTTGAGTACTTCAATGACACTTTTGCTCGCTCGAACTAATACTTCTCGTATTTCTTCCACATCTTCTCATCCGGGTATCCGTTTGAGTCGATTCGAAGTCCTACGAACTCCTCTTTTTGCCTTCTATCCATCTATAAGCATCAAAGACACGAATTTGTTAGTTTTTGAAAATAATACTCGAATGACTCTAAATACTTATATAAATCCATCAAAACAAGGGCATTTCGAGCGACGAATCATGACAATTTCACGCCTAATCATTGAGCCCATGGACATCGAAGATGAGCTAAATCTTGAATGGTCAATTATCGATCCACGGTGGAAGGGATAAAAACAACGAGCAACCCCAGTTGAAGAACTGGAGGCCATCAAAGTTAACCCAAACCGTGATGACCTTGAACTTTACATCGGGTCCGAACTTCCTGAGCCCTACAGAAACCGAATGGCAGAATTTCTCAAAGCTAATCTCGACATCTTTGCATGGTCACATGCAGATGTGGTGGGAATTGACCCAAAGGATGCCTGTCATAGACTAAATATTAACCCGGCTCGAAAACCAATCCATAAAAAAAGACGAAAATACGTGTCGGATAAATATCAAGCTCTCAATGAAGAAGTTAAGAAACTACTAGACAATTACTTAATCAGACAAGCATTGTGTCCCCAATGGGTGGCAAATCCTGTGTTAGTGTGGAAGTCGAATAGAACCTGGAGGAGATTTTACCGATCTGAATGCAGTATGCCCGAAGGATAACTTTCCACTTCCGCACATTGACCAACTGGTGGACAGCACAGCTGGCACGAAATGTTTACGTTTATGGATGCTTTTGCTGGATACCACCAGATTACAATGCACCCAGACGACCAAGAGGATACAGCATTCTACACGAATAAGAATCTACTCTGCTGGAAGAGAATGTCTTTCGAATTAATTAATGCAGGGGCAACATACCAGAGGCTGGTCAACAAAATATTCGACAAACACTTTGGGGAAATGGTGGAGGTATATGTTGACGACATAGTTGTCAAAAGTACTCGAAAAGAAGATCACCTCCAGCATCTATCACAAGTATTCGACATTCTCCGAAAGTATAACATGAAGTTGAACCCGAAGAAGAGCAGTTTCGGGGTACATTCAGGGAAATTTTTGGGCCACCTGGTCAGTAAACGCGGATTCAAAGCTAACCCTGCCAAAGTTAAAGCTATTGTGGCTATGAAACCTTCTCGTTCCATCAAAGAGGTACAAAGACTGACAGGATGCCTAGCTGTTTTAAACAAATTCATATCACGATCATGGGACAAATGTCGTCCATTCTTCGAGGCTATCAAGAAAAGCAATTTTACGTGGACGGGCAGCTGCCAGAAAGCTTTCGAACAACTAAAAGACTACCTGGGAGACGTAAAGATTCTATCAAAGCCAATCCCAGGAGAAAAGCTTTATCTGTATTTAGCAGCCTTAGATGTAGCAATAAGTTCGGTTTTGGTACGAGCAGAAGGCAAATTTCACTTTCCCATCTATTATGTCAGCCAGGCTCTGCATGAGGCCGAGGTGGAGTATTCACCCACAGAAAAGTTGGCATATGCCTTGGTCATGAGTGTGAGAAAGCTAAGACCGTACTTTTTCGATCATCGGGTCGAAGTATTAACAACTTTCCCACTCAGACAAATACTTCATCGACCCGATACAGCTTGACGTCTGTTAAAATGGTCTATAGAGATTAGCCAATTCGGAGTGACCTATACACCTCGAACAGCGATTAAGGGTCAAGCAATAACCGATTTCATAGTCGAGCTGACTTTTCCCCAAAATCCGACGAGAGGGCTAGATCACCCATGGCATCTCTATGTAGACGGTTCGTCAACAAATATTGCCTCGGGAGCAGGGGTAGTTCTTATCAGCCCCGATCGATAAGTATTCACTTCAACAGTCAGATTCGAATTTATGGCCACCAACAACGAAGCTGAGTTCGAGGCCCTCATCGCAGGTCTCCACTTATCACTAGCTGTCGGAGCCAAACGACTCCAGATTTTTGGAGATTCTCAACTCAATGTAAGCCAAGTACGGGGTGAATACGAAGTCAGAGACGAGCATATGATTGAGTATCAGCGAATTGTTGCTCACTTGGTATCTATGTTAGATCGAGTATACATTCAACAGGTACCTCGAACGAGCAACACACAAGCTGATGCCCTAGTAAGACTAGCAACAAGTGACGGGCCAGTAGATCTAACAGACATCGTCATCACTAGAAAAACCTAACCTTCAACGGTTGATTATGAAGTAAATCAGATGGTCGAATTGAAAGACGACGATGATTGGAGAACTCATATAGCCAAATACTTGAAAGACGGTGAACTGCCAAGCAATTCTTTTGAAGCTGCAAGAATAACAAAACAAGCAGTCAGGTATACCCTGGTAGACGAGCAACTATACAAAAGAGGTTTTTCAATCCCGCTACTCAAGTGTTTGTCTAGGGAGCAAGGGAGAACTACTTTGGAAGATATACATTCTGGAGCTTGTGGAAATCATGTTGGGGGGGCAAGCTTTGGCATACAAAATAGTAAGGCAAGGCTACTATTGGCCGACCTTACGAAAAGATGCAATCCAGGTAGCCAGAGCTTGTCACCGATGTCAAATATTTGCCCCAAATATTCACACACCTGCTCAAGAGCTAGTTTTAGTTTTCAATCCTTAGTCGTTTGCACGGTGGGGGATGGATATTATCGGACCTTTTCCGCCAGGGAAATGGAGTGTACGATTCGCCGTCGTAGCTTTGGATTACTATACCAAGTGGGCAGAGGCATAAGCTTTAGTCAAAATCACTCAAGAGAGAAAGGATAGACTTCATCTGGAAGAACATTGTCTGCCGGTTCGGAATTCCTCAAACACTGGTGACAGACAATGGTCCTTAGTTTGACGGGAAAAAGCTTTGGGATTTCTGAACCAAGTGGGGGATCAGAAAGCACTATTCAACCCCCTATCATCCACAGTCAAATGGTCAAGTAGAAGCCGTCAACAAGATAATCAAGCATATTCTTAAAATACAGCTAACAGAAAGCAAAGGCAAGTGGTCTACAGAATTGCCAGATGTACTGTGGGCATACAGAGTTTCTCTCAGGTCTAGCACCGGAGAAACACCTTTTGCACTAGCATCTGGAACAGAAGTAGTCATCCCAGTTGAATTGAAGACCAAAACATTAAGAATGGCCAACTTTGAAGAAGTGGAGAACAGCTCTGCCCTATCAGTCGAGCTAGATTTGCTCGAAGAAAAAAGAATCACTGCTGAACTAAAAAATGCAATATACAAGCAGAGAGCAGAGCGTTACTATAATTCTCAAGTTAAAATAAGAGAATTTGAGGCCGACGACCTCGTCTTAAGAAAGAAGCTCACCCCACCTCCAGGCATATTTGGCCCGACTTGGGAGGGCCCATACAGGATAACGGACAGGTTACCCAATTGTGCATATGCCATTGAAGACTTAGATGGCAACTCGGCCCAATATTCCTGGAATGCAGCAAACCTGAAGAAGTACTTCCAATAGGGGAACTACTTTGCTTATGGGGAATAGGAATGTTCCTCTTCTATAGGGCGAGCTACTTTGTCACATGGGCGAGCTAATGCTGCATGTGCACAAGTAAGATCCAAAAACTTACCTAATTTTTTGAAAAATTTCACCAAGTACTGGTGGTCGGGGCAAAGCTTGATTGCTTGAGCTATTGGCGATCAAATACATGTTTCCTATTGTAAAGTTTAATCTATGTTGGTAAGTACAAAGTTAGCTTGACAAGAATGTACAGTGGTCGAGCTACTTTGGCTTTGTATGTAAGTTATGTTGTGATAAGCTAAGTGTTTGACAAAATGTATAGGTCGAGCAACTTCAACTTGGTTTTCTACAGTTTGTAGGTTAGGTCGTCATTTATACTTGTAATTTTTAAAAGCAAGTTCAATTTTAAGTTGTTCGTTCAAAGGAGATTCAAGCTCAAGGCACAAATTGGTTATACAATCGAGCCCATCCAAGGTTGTTCGTTTTTAAATGAACATTGCCTAAGGCCAAAGCCCGTCAAGTTTCTAAGGCAGGAGTTCTTAAGGAACAAAGCCCAACTACATTAAGATTGTTAAGCATAAATGCAAATGCAAGAACAATTAATGTAAAAGAAAATAAATCGCGCAAAAGTTGTTTCATTAATAACAAGGCATGATCGCCCAAAAAAGTTACAAAATAAACTACTTAAAGGAGCGAACAACAACAAAAGGAAGGTATAAAGAAAGACCTAACTAATCCTATAGCCTAAGAACTCTGCCCATCAGGGGGAGGAATGTTGTCATCCTTGGGGTCTTCAAGAGGTGTCCCAGCCAGAGGAGGATCAATAGGGACCTCCTCAGTAAGCTCGGCGATCAACCTCTCTGCATCAGCTCGCTCTTTGAGAGCTTTATCACTTTGGTCGATCGGCTGAGTTTGCTCGCCCCCTGCGACCTCTTCCTCCTTGTTATCCTCTGGGGGACTTGTGATTATAACTTGGGGGTCAATGAAATCGATATTGACCCCATAATCAGGCAGATCGCCGATTTGGAGAGTTGTCCCCGGCGCAGGAGGGCGAGATTCAATAAAGTTTTTGAACTCATTGCCAATCTCTTCGACAACATGAGCAACCTTAAATTCATTCGCAATGCGAATACACTCTGCATAGGCCATTACGAAGCCGATAATCGAGCCCGCCTCCATCTTTGGTATCAACTCTTCCTAAGTGATGGAATTGACGAGCTGACCCTCGAGGTCGGCGATCTTGGCCGTTGCTTCCGTCGCATATTTTTCGGCGACCTCCTTCTGCTTTTGCACACGAACAAGATCTTCCCGGATCTTTCATTTTCAGCATTTTTTACCTTGAGCTCGTCGGAAATTTTTGTGTGAAGGTCAAGGGCCTTTTGTTCGCCAGCTTGATGGGCCTTGACCTTGTTCTGGAGATCGGCGGCCAATTTCTTGGCCTCTTCCTTCGCCTCGTTCCTTTCCTTAGCAATATGATTCACAGTTGCCGCATGATGACGAGCATCCCTTTCCAACTCCTCGACTTGGTCGACTAGCTTTTGTACGGAGACCAGGGTTTTGCTCGCCTCAATAAGGCACAATCGACCATTATCACGAGGCGTTTGAGTTTTGACAATGTTGTGCAGCTCCTTGGTCCAAGAACGAGGGACAGTCTCGGAGGCGCGTCGGACATAAGAGTCCGGTATCTCGCGATAGTTGGCGGGCACCTTTGAGCAGGTGTATTGATGCACCATACTTGATCGCCCCGGGTACTGGCTGGGCTCATAGCTGCATGGAAACACATCAAAGTGTCAAAAAAAAACTTACGCATCATGGCGACCTTTATCCCAGCCAAGATAAGTCGCATCATGTGGATGGTCTGCGAGCACCTCGGGAGCAGATGCGGCCAGGGGCTGCTCGATAAGTTGCTCCGAAGAAGGAGCTCGCCCACTTTCAAGCTCGGTTGAGCGGACAGCGGCGACTCCACTCCCTTGCCCAGTTTTGGCCTTCTTGGCCACTTTTTCGTCGTCCGAAATGGGAGTGCCATCTCCTCGTAGCAGCCTTTTCGTCCTTAGGGTCCCAACTGCTGGCGGGCTACTTGCTGGGGCAGGCTGTTTGGCTAGCTCGATCCATCCCCGTGTCGTGGATAATCTCTCCCCGCCTTCGCCGCTAAGGCGATTATTTTCGTAAAGGAATCGACCTTTTTTCTCCCTCTTTTGTTCGGTATTTCCCACACTACTTGGTCAAGGATATGAAATGAGGGATGGATGGAAACTGTGACGAGCTGATCTGCAAGAAAACAAACAACAAAAAATTAACAAGTATAAAGGATAAAAATGCGAACAGTTCTGCTCACCAAGATCAAGAAATTTACCCTCGGGAACTTGAGCCTGGGCCTCAAGATGGTGGGGGTAGGTAGTGAAGCGAGCAACTCTGCGTGTTGACTCCAAGAAAAGATGGCTGATGCTACGATCTGCCTGGCGACGAAGAGCGATCAGGCTAACTGTGAACAGGAACTGGTCGCTGATACTGTCCTTGGCACTTCGCCACTTGAGGTTTTTGGGACTTGAAATACAAGAAGAAAAAAAATTAAAATTAGTTTTATCACTTCAAATATATAGAAGGAATAAGACTCACGAATCAAGTCCTTAAACTCCATCGGAGTGTTAATTCGCTCAGGGCCACCATAAGGGCGAGCAGAAGCACGTCAGTTACCACCTATCCAGAACCAGTCATGCTTCCAATCTCGCACCTTCCCAGGGATATCCTCCACCAGCCTCAAATTTGGCCGCGCTTTGAGGTAGTACCCGCCCGCCTCTTCCCCGGTGCAGGCAGTAAGTGTCATGAGGTAGTTAACCTCTTCTGCAGACAGCTTATTGGGGTAGCCTTCCAGGGCGCACAGTACCATGATGGACATGAGATTCATCCACCCAAGAGGAGTTAGTTGGGTGATGGCAAGGTTTGTCCGCTCAAGAAAGCTGTCGATCAGGGGGTGTAGTGGAAGATTAACCCCGGTACTCAGAGTGGCCAAGTTGATCGCCGTAAGTCCACGGGGCGGGCGATCTGCTCTATCGTCAGTAAGGGGAGCGTACATGTAAACGTCAAAGGGGATCTTGTAGTCCCTCCTAATCTGGGGCAAGTCCTCCTCAGTGATGGCGGACATGGTGCAGCTCACTCCATACTCCGTGGCCCTAAGTTTGCGCTTTCCGCGAGCTGGTACAGGGAATCGGGTGGAGTGTTCCCTCTTGTACTTGTCCCAAACAACTTGGCGAGCTAGAGCAACCGGGAGTTGATGCTCGATTGGGTCTAGCATTGGAAACTGAATGTCCTTTAGATATTCCCAGGCCAGTTCGTCCGGGCGGACAGACTGTAACACCTCGACCTCCTCCTCCCCTTCGTGGAGATCAGAGTTGGTCTCCTCCTCAACTTGGCGAGCAGGATTTGTTCGCGCAATTTCTTCTCCAGATGGACGGGCCCCCGAATCGACGGAACGGGCAACTGAGGCCGCGTCGGGGTCCGAGTCTAGATTTACCACTGGAATGTGGGTTTCTTCGATCGGACGCTTCTCAGGATGGCGAGGAGGATAGGATTCAGTTTCGGAGTGGGAAGACATTGGGTTCGAATATTTTCTTGAAGGAAAAGTTCGAAAAAGCTTGAAGAAGCTTTAATGGCGGATTTCGGCGAGGGAGATAAAGAAGTGGCGGCGGTTTAAGACTTCGTACGGCGGAGTTTAGTTTTTTAGGATAGTTTAACAACACAATTACAAAATTTAACGGTGAAGAAGAAGAAGAATACGGTGGAATTATTACCTTAAATGCTTAGTATTGGAGAAATCATCGTCGGAAATGAAGGATAGTCGCCGGAAATTTTTTGAAAGAGGAAAGGAACAATTTCGCGCTGAGATTGTGATGTGAAAAAGTGAAAATTTGGAAAAAAAAAAAAAATCTTTTATAGCATCTCAAAAAATGGGGTCCCAGGCGAATAGAATAAAAAAAATGGGGACTATTTTACAATTTAAAAGAGCGTGCGACCTAATTCCGACAAAATTGGAGGCGTGTCACCTCGAGATCGTGGGCGGCGACAATCACTCCGCCCACGTCACACCTCGAGTCGTACCCAGGCCTTGGGATTCTAACCATCACCCGTCTAAGTCTGCTCGACCATGATAGTCCGCTCGTCTGAAGTAGTTCGCTCCAAGTAAGATCAGCTCGCCTTCATAACTCCGAATAATTGTCAGCCCATAAGTTGCTCGCTCTGCTTCATCACAACACAATGACTGGCAAGGGGGAAATTGTTGATAGGCGAACAGAAATATCATCTGGACGAACAGAATTACTCACAGTATCCACACTTAAGACGAAATTAAGCCAACAAAACCAGCCTGGGCTGGAAATGACAAGCGAACAGATCTTGCACGGCGAACAATAATGATCAGGCGGATATCTTTAAGCCAAAAGACCACGTGGACCAAAATGATGCCCCGACGAGCATATCTAGCACATTGGCGAACAAATTTGATTACAATATCAAGATATCAAACTATCAAGAACCAATAAAATCAAACTAAAGATCCCTCAAGGACAAGTCCAACATGACGAACAACTCTTGAATACGAGCAAGTCCAGCATTAAGGGATAAAATTTAGTTTAGATAAGGTCAAATAGTCAACATTCCAAGTGTCATACATGCACACTTGGAATGTCAAAGGTTTTGTACACCTCCTGCTAGACAAACATGTATAAATACCTTGATTTCCAACTAATAAAATAAGCACAAATTAATATACACGTCCAAACTTTGATTATACACCCAAATCACCTCGATTATCAAAAATACGAATTAAATACGAAACCGACTTTCGTATTTACTTCCAGACTATCTAATTTTCGTATTCACTAATTTCGTTAGTGATCAATCACACGTAATTGTTTGGTGATCTAATTAGTAAACAAAAACAACCACTAATCCTCACGATTAGATATGATCATCAACAGCGGTTATTTCTAATGTAATGGAAAAGTGTGTACAAATATTTTTTTCTCGAAATTAACACAGTATAAACAATAACAGAAATTTAAACTTAAGTACTGTATAATCCGTAAAAAAGGTTCACCATTATAAACTTATACTTTTACTTTTCTAACTAATTACATATAACGTGCAACACGTGTGGTGCTTAACTAGTTCCTTAAAAGTAAGGAATATTTCATTCTTTACAAATTTGGGAGAAATGGTTTTCATTCATTCTAAAAAAATTATGAAATTTCAATATTTAATTAATTAAATAATTTGAAAATAAAAATGATTTTTTGTTTATAAGAAATTAAATTAATGCTTCTCATACATAATTCTTTTTTTAAATTATACTTCATTCCCAAAAAAATTGGATAAACTAAACACCATTAATAATTACAACAGTCATTCTTTATTACTAACGAAACAACGTAAATTTAAGAATCTTATTATTATCATTATTCACTATCATTATTATTCCTATTTTCACTTCAATGACCAACCAAATAGCCCCTAATGTTATGGTTTAGTTAGATACTAAACAAAGAAAAATTGTTTATACTGCAGAGTGACTAAATTTTTTTGGAGAATAAAAACTACCCATTTCTTCTTATAAAAGACACGGTGATTATCCCTATAATTAAGAAATACCAAGAGAGAAATACCACAACATCAAAAAAAATTGGCTGCTCAAGCAAAAGATGTGAACAAAAAGGTAGAGGGAGAACAGCAAATACAAAAAAGAGAGCATCAGATAACTGCTCTCCAATTTCAGTTTCTCCCCAAATCACCATTCATGCTTCACCTCTACAACTATTCTGTTACCTGGTCACTTTCTCAGCAATCCTACGTGTGTGTACATATATATATATGCAACATATATATATATATATACTTGATTAGGTAGTTAAAACTGAGTTCATCAAAAAAGTAAGCAGATTAACTAAGGACTACTCCCATCCGGTAGCACTCACAGAAGCATAATCAAACCCATAATTGCACGGCAAAGGCAGGGATGCATCACCAACATAAGCATTAGCCATAGCCATAGCCATAGCCCCATTTCCATAAGCATCAGATGGATAACTGTTGACTGCATAAGGATAATCACCACCAGCAGCATCATACTGATTCGAGTAGTCGCTGCCGTATCTCCGGCCACCACCACGGCCGCCGCTGCCACGACCACCACCACCACCGGTATAGTCACAAGGTTTGTTGGCGTAATCGAGCAGCCACGTAGGAACTTCTTGTTTAGCTTCGTTCATCAATTCGACGAGCGCTTTCGCAATAGGAATATTCTTTTCGCTGAAGAAAGCGGTCGCGAGGCCAGATTTGCCCGCACGCCCAGTTCGTCCGATCCTGTGAACGTAGTCGTCCACGGCTCTTGGCAGGTCGAAGTTGATGACGTGCGCCACGTGTGGGATGTCGAGCCCTCTTGCTGCAACGTCGGTCGCAACCAGAATCGGAGTGTGTCCGCTTCTGAATGAATTCAGCGCCCGCTCCCTCTCCTGCACACAATGTTATGTAAGTCATTGAGAATTTACACCCCTCTTTCCGTAAATTAAAAGTGACCGATGATGAATGATCAATGTGAAAAATAATTACCACTTGCACTTTGTCTCCATGAATGGCAGTAGAGGGGTAACCTTTACTACAAAGCCAACGTTCTAGCGAATCTGCCCCTCTTTTTGTTTCAACAAATACTAGCGTCAAGCAATCCTGCAACACATGAATGACGATATTTACACAATTATATAACAAATATCACACTGATCAAGTTTTAATATTGTTCAAAAAAATAGATGTAAGGTAAAAATATATACCTTTGCTGTCTTCTTGTTCATCTTCTGGGAATAAAGAAGATTCATCAAACAGCGACGTTTATCCATATCAGGTACGAATTCAACTCTTTGAGCAATGAGATCAGTGCTTGACCCGACCTTTCCAGCAGCAATGAATATGTAATTCAAGAGAAAATCTGAGGCAAGTCTCTGCAAGTATACAAAACTAGTTGAGAGCCAAAATGGAAGACTAAATAGTAGTAAACTAGTGTTCATATTAATGCAGCATTGTGGTACGTAGTTTCTCCTTTGTTTCTACTTCTTTAACACACCATTTACGAATACAGAACACACAGAGTTTTTGGTATAAAAATAATGGAAGATGACATTACAAAACTTTCTACATATTATTTTCCTTTATATGCATCACTAGATGAATTTGAATGCAGGGGAGGCTCGAATATAGAATTCCTTTTAACGAACGAAAGAAGTACACTACGAGAGAGAGAACACACACAAGCATATATGCATATAGAGACCTTGATTTCAGGTGGAAAAGTAGCACTGAAGAGCAAAGTTTGCCTGGTTCCTGGAGGGGGCATTTCGAGTTGCTGAACAATTTTACGAACTTGGGGTTCGAACCCCATATCCAACATCCGATCAGCTTCGTCCAATGCCAAATACTTGACACTCTTCAGAGAAACCTTCGATCGTTCGATCAGGTCCACCAATCGGCCCGGAGTTGCCACCAGGATATCCACACCCTTTCCCAGATTTCTCAACTATAGGGAAAAAGATAAGCAAATTAAAAAAAATGCTGGTTCCAAGAATCATTATCAGACATCCCTATATAAGGGTTTAAACAACTATCAAATTAATAAAATTAAAAACCTGTTGGAAGATTGGAGAACCGCCATAGACGACCTCGACTTTGACTCCAGTTTGAAAGGAAAACTTTCTGGCCTCCTCGTGAATCTTTAGACCAAACAAACACACAATCAATCATTCTAAATAAAATTAAAAAAATATATCCATTATATTGAAAAACAAATTAGCAAATAGCAAGGAAAAATATATCAAGAGATTAAGACTCCCAATTAGGTTTCAGTTTGAAACATATTTCCTTATTGTTAAAATATTTCCCCTGAAAAATTACCGCCATCCACCATTACTATTGGAATTTGAAAAGTATACCAATATCACAGTTGTATTTTCCTAATCACATCAAATCCACAAAAATGCAGTGAGAGAAGTTGACGATGAAACTGAAATCGCTTTAACTATTCAATCCCCATGAACAAAAATTGGAAACAGAAGGAAGAACGAGAACAAATCACCGATTATACACACACATATATGTATGTATATTTGTCGAAGAGATTTAACCTGAGAAGCGAGCTCTCGAGTGGGAGCTAGTATGAGAGCCAAAGGGGAAGCAACATCGGCATTAGAGTAACGCGCCATCTGCTGGTGCTGTTTTCCCACCGTAATGCTGTTGATGATCGGGAAGCAAAACGCCGCCGTTTTGCCGGATCCCGTCTGCGCACACGCCATCAAATCCCTGCCTCGCATCGCCACGGGAATCGCGTGCCTCTGTATGGGCGTGGGGTCCACGTACTTGCACCTCCGAATGTTGTCGCCCAACGCCTTCGCGGAAAACCCCATCGCCTCGAACGACGTCGCCGGAGGGGGGATGTCCTCCCCTTCCGCCTCCACCGGCACCACCGCCGCCGCCAACTCCCGCTTCTCGCCGTCCTCCTCCTGCGCTACGACAACCAGATCGTCAAACTTTTTTGAGACGTCGTCGACGGCCGGAGTAGGGGCGCCGGCGCGACGGTTGTTTCCGCGTGGAACGGCGGTGTTGGGTTGTGCGCGGTGGTGCGGAGGGACGTAGGACGGACGCCGGCGAGTTTGGTGAGTTGAAGCGGCGGTGGAATCGGAGAACCACGGTCGCGACATGACGGTGAGAGAGTGAGGGGTTTGTTTAGCAGTTGGAAAAAGGTGAAGAAGAAAGAGAAAGGGATTTGAGCAGAAATTTTTGAAAACTAGTACTGAATGCTGATCATAGTACAGAAAGGGTTTATATATGGCATTTTGGTGCAATTCTGTAAGTTTGATACTTTGGCATTATTGCCACCAATTTGGGAGAGAGAGAAAGAGGAGAGAGAAAGTTGGTATTCCAATGGCGTAGTATGCAGGGCTACTGGGAGCAATTAGTGCGTTAAAAAGGAGGTTTTATTAACGTCGTGTAAGACGGAAGGTCGCCAACTTAGGATTATTTGTTTCATTTTCGAAATAAATTTTCTAAATACTCCTATTTTGATTAGTTTAAATTTCCAATTTATTTTCTCAGTTGTATTCTTCGATTCCAAACATTTGTCCGTACTCTTATATTCACCAGGTATACAATACATTCACTCAATGGTTAAGATGAGAAATATAAGCTAATTATATTGAACAGTGTAGTTAGATTACACTGAAATTTGATTTTCAGTGTAAATAATCTCAAATGTTTAGTGAGTACACTATACACCAAGTGTACAAAAGGTTACTCAAACATTTAATTTCGATTTTAGGTTGGCCGAATTAGAATATCCGTGTCTGGCCTATATAGAAATGGAAAAAACCAGTTTGTTCTTTGTTGTACAATTCTCTATACCTTGTGTGAAACGTCGATATTTAAATGTGAAGATTTATTTGATTTTTTTAATGAAAATGTGAACGAAATATATTTTATTTTATGCCCTCATAATGTTTGCATCGTTAATATTGATTGTTGTGCGCCAATTTTAAAAAGAATTTGGACAAAATATATGAGTAGTCAAATTAGATAATACCTTCTTTAGAGGAGAAAATAATGTTGTGAGTGACCTTTTGTTTCCATTAACTACTATAATTACAATACAATTGTTCTCATTTATTCTATAACGGAATTGTTATTTTAAAAGAGCACAAATTTTAAAATCTCCAGAGTTTTAAAAACCACTAATTTTCAAAATCAGTTTTTAAAAATCACTTAAAATCCAAAAGAAAATACTCTTAATTTCTTCAGGTTGGTCGAATTAGAAAATTTGATTCTTCTCTATATGGAAATGAAGAAAAAAACCAATTTGCTATACAATTCTCTACCTACCTTGTGTGAAGCATCGGTACTTAAATGTGATGCTTTATTTGAATTTTTCAATAAAAAATATGAACGAAATCTATTTTAATTTATGCCCTCATAGTGCTTGCATCGTTAATGTTGATTGTTGTGTGATTTGACTGTAAAATATTAGCTTTTAACTAATAGTTACCCCCACAAAAGTATGATATCACTGTAGCATTGACAAGTATAAGACCAAGTAGTATCGAACTCATAGGAGGATGAGTATGCGCGTAAATCCCTGAAAATTTGTGTGTCGTAGCTAATATGAATGCGATGTTGGGTAAAACGACAAATATTAAAAATTCAATTCTAGAATTCTACTAGCCAGCAAACAAAGAACAAATCTATACTAACTTCGATTGAAGTGCAATTAAGAGTAATGATGTTTTGGATAGAAATCTCTACGTATACTAACGGAATTGGTTCGGCAAATAAGATAATCGTGGTGATCAAAGGATAATCCTAAGCGTACATGAAACTACGCAATCAGCTTCCCTAATCTAGCACTAAGAATTGTAAAAGCAAAAGTTCGGATACTTACTCCAATATTCGACTCTTACGAGACTTAACCTCACTAACTCATTAATCAAATTATATAGGTTGTGCTTAATTACTGAGGCTCTAATTCAAATAGGGTGATTCGGCCATCCTCCCTAGATAAACCGGTTAATTACAAACCCCTTCACAAACCCTCTCCTTAAGCCTATTCGTTGACAAAGAGTGATTCGATCATCCTCTCCTTAACAATTTGCGTACTTAATTCTATGATTATTCTAGAGTCTGTTAGAAATATTCAGTAATTAAGAAGAATAAAACTCGCCACACCACGGATTATCCTAATCGCCTATCCAGATCCTAAAATCCAAAAGAAAATACTCTTAATTTCAATTTCAAGTTGGTCGAATTAGAAAATTTGATTCTGCTCTATATGGAAATGAAAAATAAAAATAATTTGCTATACAATTCTACCTACCTTGTGTGAAACATCAGTACTTAAATGTGACGCTTTATTTGAATTTTTCAATAAAAAATATGAACAAAATCTATTTTAGTTTATGCCATCATAGTACTTGCATCGTTAATGTTGATTGTTGCGCTCCAATTTTAAAAAGAATTCGGACGAAAAATATATGAGAATCAAATTAGATAATAACTTATGTTGAACAGAAAATAATGTCGTGAATAATCTTTTGTTTTCATTAACTATTATAATTATAATACAATCGTGTTCTTATTTGCTCTAAAAAAAGAATTGTCGTTTTAAATAACACAAAATTTAAAATTTTATGAGTTTTAAAAACCGCTAATACGAAAATGGAAAATCGATTCTTCCCTATACGGAAATGGAAAGAAACCAGTTTGTTGTACAATTCTTCCTACCTTGTGTGAAACATCAGCATAAGGTGATGCTTTATTATAATTTTTTAATGAAATGTGAACGAAAATCTGTTTTATTTTATGCCTGTTGGGAAAATAGGGGTGCCCGAAATCTATTCGGGATGAAATTTAAATACGAATTTAAATTCAATTATTACTAGCATGAATTAATCCTAATTAATTCAAATAATAATTCCAACAACTAATTTATCATCATGCATGTTGAATTAATTCACATATAATCTATGGCGGAATAAACATGAAAATATGTGACTTACGTACCTCTTGTAGAACTTGGCCTTTGAATAAAACGGGACAAACAAGAACGCACTTTATCAACCCAAAAGTCTTCTCAAGTATTTCCCTTTCGCCTTACTTGATCACCGGTGGGAGATGCTTTCAAGTAATTTAAATAACTAAGGAAAAAGAAAAATATATATGCTCTTGATTTTTCCAACACATGAAATTATGTACTTGGGGATGAAATAATCATCCCCTATTTATAGAGTGATGGCCGAAAATTTGTGGGTTAATAGGCTTGGAGAAAATCTTTTCTTAGACTCTAAGAAATCTTGAATATATCTCATATATTCTTTTCCCCATAGTAAAATATTCCACAAAAAACTCACTCTCCTCACAAAGAGGTAAATTTCGAAAATCATAGGGTAGAAATACAAGATTTGGATCTTCTTGAATATATGAGATAATCTTGTATTCCAAGAATACTTATCCTCCATAATATCTTTCCAAGAAAATCAACAAAATCTTTTCTTCCCTAATTCTCTAATTTTCGAAAATTTAAGAGAAAAATCAGCATATTATTTTCTTTTTATTTTAATCACCTTATCATTATTGGGCTACTTAATGGGCTACTTGAGGGGCATTTAAGGAGAATTAAGATTGGACCTCCTAATGGACTTCTGAATTTCAATATTGAGCCCCAATATAATTCAATCCATTAATATTAATTATTACCACTAATATATTAATATTGCACTATCCATCTTAATCCATATTACGATAATATGGGCTCCCGGTTATTATTTCCCGCGTTTAAGATTATCAAGTCCATTAATTAATTAAGCTTCTGAATAGCTCTAAATTAATTAATATATTTCACCTTGGAGTAAAGACAACTCAACATTATTATCCGTACCGAAGAAACTGATTCTTCACTTGCAGGATTTGGTACGATAAAACTTCTGAGCCCACCAAGGGGACTAATCACACGAGTCGTACTCGCACGCGTTTCTCCGTATTAAATCTTAGCAACCATCGTATGATTAATATTACTACCCAAAGTACAAGGTTCGAAGTCACGATGATTCTCACCCAACATGAATCAAAGCAGTAACCATTAAGCACACACGGTCCTATTTAAGTGACGGAGATTAAGAAATCAACAACCACTGAGGTCTAATTCTTCACATTTCAGAACAGAAGAATTTATCCTCGATGTAGGTCCTCTTCAACACATACTAAATGTGCTAGTGCAATCTCTTAGTCAAGACAGACCAATCTGAGACTTACACATCGACCTTTCACGGCGGATTGTTAAATTCCACCTAGGTCGTGAAAATGTACGTTTGGTTACAAGGAGACTGTTATTGTTGTCTTCCGTGATCGGGTATCACCACATTAACTACAATGCAACTAGTACCATATATTGAACGGTTTGCAATAGATATTCAACATTCAATCATAACTAAAGCAAATGTGATAAAAGAATTATTCTCATAAAACAAGTGTTTGATACACGAGTTATACAAAGTAAAAACATACTTTCACGTATAACTCCAACAATCTCCCACTTATACTTAAAGTCTGTTTTTTAGTATACATCATGCATGTCTTAGTGTAGTAGCTCTACGTGACATCTCATGTCAACCTACACTAACCTAATCATTCCTCCCACTTATACTTAAAGCAGATTGGCAATAGTCTTGACTCACATTCCATCCACATGTCTCTCGAATGTACTCTGAGGCAGACCCTTTGTGAATGGATCCGCTAGGTTGTCACCCGACGCTATCTTTGCCACCTCTATATCTCCTCTCTTAATGATTTCTCGTATAAGATGGTACTTTCTTTCTATGTGTTTGCTGGCCTTGTAGGCTCTCGGTTCCTTTGAATTCGCAACTGCTCCGGCATTGTCACAAAAGACGGTTATCTTGTCGGGCAAATTCAGAACAACGTCCAAGTCCACTAAGAAGTTCTTGAGCCAAACTGCCTCTTTCGCTGCTTCACAAGCAGCTATACACTCGGCTTCCATGGTCGAATCGACGATGCATTTCTGCTTAACGCTTCTCCATGAAATGGCTCCTCCTTCCACGCAAAACACATTACCCGAGGTTGACTTTCTTGAGTCTATGTCTGATTGGAAATCCGAGTCCGTGTATCCCTCGAGAACAAGACTATCTGACTGGTAAATCAGTATCCGCTCACGAGTTCTTTTCAGATACCTCAAGATGCACTTTACGGCAGTCCAATGGTCTTTCCCGGGATTACTTTGATATCTTGCCACCATGCCCACGGCAAAGCAGATATCCGATCTCGTACACAGCATTGCATACATAAGGCTTCCTACGGCCGGAGCGTACGGAACACCTTTCATGTCATCTATCTCCGCTTGCGTCTTAGGGCTCATTTCTTTCGATAGATGGATTCCGTGCCTAGAAGGTACAAAACCTTTCTAGGAATCTTGCACGCTGAAATGCTTCAAAACAGTGGCTTCGTATGAAACTTGTGATAAGCCCAACATCCTCCTCTTGCGATCTCGAGTGATCTTGATCCCAAGGATGTGACTGACTTTCCCTAAGTCCTTCATATCAAACTGATTTGTCAGTCATACCCTTACGTCTGACAATACCTTTACATTGTTTCCAATGAGCAGAATATCATCTACGTATAATACTAAGAATACCACCGCAGTTCCATCACACCTTTTATACACACAACTTTCGAACTCGTTTTGATCAAACCCATAAGACTTAATAACTTGATCAAAACACTGGTTCCAAGTACGCGATGCTTTCTTAAGTCCATAAATGGATCTCTTAAGCTTGCATACAAGATGCTCTTGGCCTTTTTCAATGAAACATTTGGGCTGTTGCATATAGATATCTATCCCGTCAAGACTTCCGTTAAGGAAAGCTGTCTTGACATCCATTTGCCAGATCTCGTGATCTAGGTGCGCATCGATCGATAAGAGAATACGAATAGACTTAAGCATAGCTACAGGCGAAAAGGTTTCCTCATAATCGATCCCTTCTTTCTGAGTATACCCTTTGGCCACAAGCCTCGCTTTGAAGGTCTCAACCCTTCCGTCCGGTCCTCTTTTCCTCTTGTACACCCACTTACATCCAATGGGTTCTACTCCATTGGGTGGCTCGACCAACTCCCACACTTGATTATGATCCATCGAACCCATCTCAGTTTCCATTTCCGTTTGCCACGACTCCGCGTCTTTGTCTTGGATTGCCTCGTCGTATGTCCATGGGTCGAATTCATCGCCGGGAACCAAATCCGAAGATTCTCCTATCCCCATGAATCTCTCGGGTTGCCCAGCAATCCTTCCACTGCGACGGGGTTCCGGTTGTGAAGGTGTGACGTGTGGTACATCATCTTGTATACTTGGTATAGGAGTTTGCCCTCTTAACTCGTCTAAGGTAATCTCACTTTTGGGCTTTCTTTTGTTCATATAGTCTTCATCCAAGAATTTAAAGTGCGAACTAATCACGGTCTTTTGATCCTTGGGACTATAGAACATACACCCTTTTGTTCCCGCAGGGTATCCTATAAACAGCCTTAATTCTGAACGTGGATCCAACTTACCGGCTTCCTTGTCTAGCACGTATGTCGGACAACCCCAAATCCGCAAGTGTCTTAGACTGGGCTTGCGCCCGGTCCACAATTCCATTAGGGTTTTAGGAACCGATTTGGATGGTACCAAGTTTAGAATGTAAGCCGTCGTTTCCAAGGCGTTACCCAAAACGATTTGGGTAAATCCGAATAACTCATCATGGATCTGACTATTTCTAAAAGAGTCTGCTTCCTTCGTTCTGCCATACCGTTCTATTGAGGGGTTCCCGGTGCGGTCAACAGGGATACAATCCCTTCGTCCGATAGGTAGTTCAAGAATTCATTGCTAAGGTATTCGCCTCCACGATCAAATCGTATAAACTTGATACTTCTTTCCCTATGCATCATAAGGTAGATGTATCCATATCTCGAGTAATGACAAATTACTCATACCCCTTCTTGCTATGATCATCATTGAACCACACATATCGGTATGAACGAGTTCTAACACTTTGGTGGCTCTATTCCCCTTGGCTCCAAATGCCCTCTAGGTCATTTTACCCACTAAATAGGATTCACAAGTTGGAAATGACTCAACTTAAAGTGACTCCAAGGATTCATTTTTCACCAACCTTTGTATCCGCATTAGATTAATATGACCTAATCTAAGATGCCATAGAAGTGTTTCGTTCATGTCCGAAGAATGCTTCCTTTTATTACTCGAAATAATCGATGTGTTATTAGATTCAATTTTATGAGTGGTGTGCCCAAATAATGGTATAAAGATCATCCATTGAAGTTCCGGAACAGATAAACCCATCGTTTCAAGAAGTAATAACATCCTTATTAAAAGAAACTGAGTATCTATTCAAAAACAGTTTAGAAACTGAAGGTTGAGTTCTTTCTAAACTAGGAACATGAAGAACGTCTCTCAAGACCATAACTCTATCTTCAAAAGATAGGCGCACTTCTCCCACTGCTTCAGCTGCCACTCTCGTAGCATTGCCCGATGTGACGGGGATCTCACTTCCGTTAAGTTGTCGGGTTAGCTTGAACCCATGAAACAAATGTGATCAGTAGCTCTCGTATCCACTATCCACGGATAGACAGAATACGCCACTTTACAAGTTTCGACGACTAGGGTGTGTGAATTACCTAACTTTTCTAGCCTCTTAGGCTTGGAATAGGCAGACCTCCATTGTTCTCTCTCACCGCAACCAAAACACTTCCCCTTCGATGCTAGCCTTTGCATTTGCCTTTCGCAACAATTGGATTTGCTTGGATCCGGCCTTTGGTTCTCTTCCTCTTTTTCCCACCCTTGGGACCAAAAGAGGTAGATGGACCATTAGCCACCATAGCACTAGACTGGTGCTCCATTATCACCTCCACCGAAACTAAAGCTTGCAAGAGCTCGGGCAAACAACTTATCTGTTCATTCATCTGACAGTTCAGATGAAACTGCTCAAAGCTTCTCGGTAGAGAATGGTATATGAAATCAACCTGAGAAGGCACATCAAAATCCGCACCAAGTACTTCCAACTTGTTAAGGTATGTCATTATCTCGAGAACGTGCTCCCTCCCGGGCGTTCCTTCCACCATTTCCAACTTGACCGAGTCATGTTTGGTGAACTGATTAGTCATGGGATTCTGATGTGAAAACATCTCTTCAAGGCTTTCCATGATTTCAACAGCGGATACAATGTCTTCATGAACGCGCCTCAAATCCTCAGACAGAGATGTCAAGATGATGCACTTCATGTGTTCATTGTCACGCTGTCAATCATCAACTGCCTTTTCCCATTGCTTGACTTATCATTAGGCTTGTCGGGTTTATTAACGTGAATAACCCAATTGTGTTTTCGTGCAGTAAGGAAAAATTTAAAATTACATTTCCAATCGATATAATTCTCTCCAAAAAGTTTATTAACTTTAAGTATATTAAACAGTGGATTAAAAGGTTGCGACATGATGAACTGAGAATAAAACATACATTCATATGAATATCTAGAAAAATACAAAATTATCACATAATTCGATCACATCAATTATATTGAAACCTTAAAACAATATAATCATGCATCAGCCAACATCTCGAAACAATTTAAATGCGCCACGAGGGGTGGTCTATACATTTAAACACATTCAAGCGGATCACAAACTTAAAAGTTACAAATCCTTAATTCAAAATTAATAGTTGGCTCCCACTTTGACCACATAAAAATTGACAGGGGCTCCGAGGGGAGTAAGTTAATATCAATTTCTTATGCTTAAGTAATAACCATAATTAAATACAGGATTATTATTTCGCTTTGAGCAAGCCACTCGTGGTGAGGGTCAATACCGCCACTAGTAATAATCCACAATCATCCTTTCGGAATTTATTCATGTGAAATCCGTCATTTTGGCCGATCCGAGGGGGATATGTATTCCAAAAGAACTTCACAAATAAATAAATTATGGAGGCCAAATTAATCCAATTTTAATATCCGGAATAAAATTACGATTAAATAAACATACTTAGTAATTTTTTAAAGTAAGGTTTTTCTTGGACAATAAAATTCATGCAAACACATATTAACAAATAATAATAAGTGCACGGAATGAAACATCCATCAAAACAAAATTAAACACATTGGAGCACTCAAATCCAATTGTCACGGTTTAATTTCTTCACGTCTTGACACGAAATATCGTCCTTGTTGCTTTTCATCGTTCGTCTCGACACGCTCTCACTCGAACAACAATACTTCATCAAAAACAGCATCGTTTGGGGTTCGGGACGATGTTTAAAATCACACACAAAAAACGCAGAACTGAAATTAATTTAAAAAAAATTCCATGGCCCGAGATATGATGCGCGTCGGCCCACGGAGTGGGCCCGCGTGCCACTCGGTGCGACGCCGAGCAGCGGCCGCACGGGCACCGGCGCTAGGCGCGCGCGTCCATGCCTTGGCCCACCCCGTCGTGCGCGGGTCGTGCGCCTTGCGCACCCCGTGCACCGGGTTTCGTCGTTCGTTCTTGTTTTTTACCCCATTCATGATTTTACGTCCATGCATGTGCCGCGGATGCATGCATTGTCCGGGTACGCCGTCTTTAATTCTTCGTTCTTCGTCACAATCCGGTTATAATTTATTTAAAAAAAAAAACTAGATCTAGACCAGTCTATTACAATGATCGAATCAAAATAAAAACAACTAATCTACTCGTGGATTTTCTCACGAGAAAAACGAATTCGAACGAATTGAATTAAAAATAATTAATTCACACGCATGAAAAAATAACAACATTAAAACCATGACAATTGGATACTTGCAAAAAAAAAAAAAATCTAGCAATTCTACTATCCAATTTCAATTTAATGTTACACAATTTAAATTCAAATTTAAAGATTAGAGCCCGAAACCGTGGCTCTGATACCAGTTGTTGGGAAAATAGGGGTGCCCGAAATCTATTCGGGATGAAATTTAAATACGAATTTAAATTCAATTATTACTAGCATGAATTAATCCTAATTAATTCAAATAATAATTCCAACAACTAATTTATCATCATGCATGTTGAATTAATTCACATATAATCTATGGCGGAATAAACAAGAAAATATGTGACTTACGTACCTCTTGTAGAACTTGGCCTTTGAATAAAACGGGACAAACACGAACGCGCTTTATCAACCCAAAAGCCTTCTCAAGTATTTCCCTTTCGCCTTACTTGATCACCGGTGGGAGATGCTTTCAAGTAATTTAAATAATTAAGGAAAAAGAAAAATATATATGTTCTTGATTTTTCCAACACATGGAATTATGTACTTGGGGATGAAATAATCATCCCCTATTTATAGAGCGATGGCCGAAAATTTGTGGGTTAATAGGCTTGGAGAAAATATTTTCTTAGACTCTAAGAAATCTTGAATATATCTCATATATTCTTTTCCCCATAGTAAAATATTCCACAAAAAACTCACTCTCCTCACAAAGAGGCAAATTTCGAAAATCATAGGGTAGAAATACAAGATTTGGATCTTCTTGAATATATGAGATAATCTTGTATTCCAAGAATACTTATCCTCCATAATATCTTTCCAAGAAAATCAACAAAATCTTTTCTTCCCTAATTCTCTAATTTTCAAAATTTAAGAGAAAAATCAGCATATATTTTTTTTTTAATCACCTTATCATTATTGGGCTACTTAATGGGCTACTTGAGGGGCCTTTAAGGAGAATTAAGATTGGACCTCCTAATGGACTTCTGAATTTCAATATTGAGCCCCAATATAATTCAATCCATTAATATTGCACTATCAATCTTAATCCATATTACGATAATATGGGCTCCCGGTTATTATTTCCCGCGTTTAAGATTATCAAGTCCATTAATTAATTAAGCTTCTGAATAGCTCTAAATTAATTAATATATTTCACCTTGGAGTAAAGACAGCTCAACATTATTATCCGTACCGAAGAAACAGATTCTTCACTTGCAAGATTTGATACGATAAAACTTCTGAGCCCACCAAGGGGACTAATCACACGAGCCGTACTCGCACGCGTTTCTCCGTATTAAATCTTAGCAACCATCGTATGATTAATATACTGCCCAAAGCACAAGGTTAGAAGTCACGACGATTCTCACCCAACATGAATCAAAACAGTAACCATTAAGCACACACGGTCCTATTTAAGTGACGGAGATTAAGAAATCAACAACCACTGAGGTCTAATTCTTCACATTTCAGAACAGAAGAATTTATCCTCGTTGTAGGTCCTCTTCAACATATACTAAATGTGCTAGTGCAATCTCTTAGTCAAGACAGACCAATCTGAGACTTACACATCGACCTTTCACGGCGGATTGTTCAATTCCACCTAAGTCGTGAAAATGTACGTTTAGTTACAAGGAGACTGTTAATGTTGTCTTCCGTGATCGGGTATCACCACATTAACTACAATGCAACTAGTACCATATATTGAACGGTTTGCAATAGATATTCAACATTCAATCATAACTAAAGCAAATGTGATAAAAGAATTATTCTCATAAAACAAGTGTTTGATACACGAGTTATACAAAGTAAAAGCATACTTTCACGTATAACTCCAACAATGCCCTCATGGTGCTTGCATAATTAATATTGATTGTTATGTTCTAATTTAGAAAAAAATGAGACATAAATAAAATCGAGTAAATAATATCGTGAATAATTTTTTGTTCTTATTAACTACTAGTATGTTACCCATGTGATGCACGGTCGGCATTTATATATATAATTATATAATGTGCACTGTAATTTTTTTTATTTATATAGATGATATATAAGGAAATTTTGTAGTGTGAAACAATTTTATATATAGAATTAGACTTCATTTCGTATTTATGTCATACTAACCTTTAAAAACATGACAAACCGTCTCATGTATACTCATACAAGTTTTTTGTCTACATTTTTTTGGTAAATTCTAATATCTTTTAAAAAAAAAATCATAAAGTTACGAGATAAATTTCAGAACATAAATGTTAACATTTTGTACTCCCTTCGTCCCGTAGGAACTTGCACAACTTTTTTGGTACATTTTAAGAAAAAAAAATTTATATATAGTAGTGACATATGATCATATGGGTAAATATGTGTATGTTTTTGCATTTATAATTAATCTCACTCAAATTAAAATAAATGTTACTATAGATTTTATGTGCTTGTTGTATTGATTTGTAATAAATGATAACACCGAAATAAAATATATTAATTAGGAATAATTTCTGATTAGACGATTAAAAAATAGTTATTTCCCTTAAACTACCCACATCGCTACCGATCGCGACTTTGGATAAAGAAAAAGATAAAAAAATTGAAAAAAAAAAGGAAATGACATGGCAGATCCCAATCGAGGGAGTGCAGGGGCGCGATTCCAACCCCATAGAAAAGTAGGTTTCCTAATTAAATACGGACACTTGGCAAGATTTCATTGGGTGGTTAAATTTTATATAAATAAAATGTATAATGCAAATATTGTATATAATAAGTTAGTTAAAAAAATAAAAAAATATATCAAAATTCGTATTTTTTAATTCTCTATAAATAGACATCAATATTGATATATTTTGAAACATAATCTCATATCCTCTATTTACTCCTCTATTGTAATTGTAATTTTGTTATTGTATCTTATTCTAAATATGTTCTAATTTTTTTAATATAATTATAAATTTAGAATATTAAATTAATTTATGTATTTTTATATATTTTAAATATAATAAAATATGTGTAATTAATAAATAATAAAATAATTATTATTATTTTAGGTTGAGTTGGATTGTGGATGTGAGTATAAAAAAAATAAAGTTAAGACTACCCACATCGGTAGCAACTTGCGACCTTAACCCACATAAGACAAAAAAAGACAGAAAAAAAAGGAAAAAGAAAATGGGCATGCCAACCTGGGAAGAGAAGGCCTCGATCTCAACCGAAGAAAAAGAGAAGGTTGCCCAATACTTTGATGACACATGACAGTATTTCATTGGGTGGTTAATTTTTATGTAAATAAATTGTGTATTGTAAATATTGTGGATAATAAGTTATTTAAATAAATAAATAAATATATCAAAATTTGTATTTTTCAATTCTCTATAAATAGACACCAATATTGATATATTTTAAAACATAGTCTCATATCCTCCATTTTTTCCTCTATTTGTTATTGTATTTTATTTTAAATATGTTTTAATTTTTTTAATATAATTATAAGTTTAGAATATTAAATTAATTTATGTATTTTTTATACATTTTAAATATAATAAAAACTGATTATAAAATATACGTAATTAATAAATAATAAAATTATTATTATTATTTTAGGTTGAATTGGGTTGAGTTAGGTTGTTGATGTGAGTATAAAAAGAATAAAGTTAAATTAAGTGTTGGGTTGTGTAGGTGAATGAGAGATAAATTAATATTTTATTTTATGATGGGTTGGGGGTGGGTTGCGGATGTGTATAGTCTAAATTAAGTGTTGAGTTGTGTAGGTGGATGAGAAAGAAATTAATATTTTATTTTAGGTTGGGTTGAGGGAGGATTGTTGATGTGGGTAGTCTTATGAATAGTTGGGTAGTCTATTTTTCTAGGTACCTACATTTTAAAATGATCATTTTCTCTTCAAAGCTGGTTTCATTCATAAAGTCTTAGATATTTTTTTGTTTAAAACTAAATTAATTATATATTCTGAATAGTTATGAAATGAAATTAATTATATAAATTTAAACTATAAAAAATTTGTTTAAATCAAATAATATTTTAAATAAAATTTGATTTTTTTCATAAAAATTTAAATAAATTTAATGATACAAAAGAGTCTAAAGAATAAAATAAATTTAAATTATATAAAAAATAAAACAAATAATAATTTAAAAGTAAAAATCTAATTACTATATTTATTCATGAATACAAATAAAATTTAAAGGTTCATACATGCGTATTATTTGTTTTCATTAAAGAGTCTTAGTTAATTTTCAATGTACAGTTAATACTTTCCAATGAAAATAAGTAATAACTTGTCTTCAGTGAAACACCTAATACTATACGTACTCCTCTAACTTATCTTTCTCGATTTTCAACAGAGCTATTTTTAAAAAGATATTTAAGTAATTTTTTTTAAAAGCATTAAAAATAAAATTTACATTTTTTTAATAACAATAACTAAAATAAAAAGGGAAAAAATTCAATCTTTCTTCCATCCACTATCCCCCAATCTCTGTAAATCCCTAGCGCCCACCGCATCATCAGCAAGTTCATAACTAATTCATCCCAATTCTGATGATGTAGCTTCATCTCTAACTCTCAACCTAACTTGGGGTAGGGCTTTGAGTAGGGTTTTGGTTCCAACTATGTGTGAGATAATCCTTACAAGTTTAGCTCATAAGCTTAAGGATGAATTATCTCTATCTAAGCTTTGGATATGACTTTAAGCTTGTTTATAGGAGGTTTTGTAAAGCTCTCTACAAATAATAAAACACTTGGGAAACTAGAGTGATTTCGAGTGCTTCATTTGTGCGTTTGTGAATGTAGAGATTGCTTGTTCTTTGAAGTTTCCCGTGCATGACAATGAGCACGACTTCCTGTATTTATAGACCTTCTTGAAAATCTTTCCATTGGAGATGAATCTTCTCAAGTAAGTCTCTTGCATCTGATTGGTTCAAACGGCTCTATTTAAGCTTTATGTCTTATCAAGAACGGCTTGAAAGACTTTACCTGCTACCAACTCTCTGAAAAAGTTAAGGCAAGACTTTTGGTACTTGTCAGTCTGTGACAGGTCGGCTGTCAGTAGAGTACACTGACGTGTCAACGTCTCATTTAGCCACATAATTACTTTACTCAGAGTCTTGTCTGGTTTTAAGGTGGAACTCTACTGAGAGAACCTTCTTATTTCTTCATTTATTGCAAGCTTTACTGACATTCGATTTGCCTTGTTCCAACCAGATTAACTAACAACTTTTAATGTGTTTAGCATTTAATGTGCTTTGTTAGTCTTCATCAGTAGACTTCCTTTCCTCTACTGATGGTACTTCCCTTAGTATAAATGTACTTAGAAAATATTTATACTTAAGGTGTCTTCTTCAGATGACTTCTTCTCAGTGGACTTGTCTTCAGCGGATGTCTCTTAGATACACTTCCAGAATTAGCACCTGCACTTCAATTCTCTAACACTTGAACTGGCTGGTTTTAATCTAACTCTACTGAATATAATTTACTTACACTTGACTCAGGAGGAACATTTGGCATCTTAATCAAAATATATTCCTATACAATTTTCCAACAATTCCCCCCTTTTTGATTATGCCGAAACATATCTATTACACAGTCTCTTTCAGTTGAGCTCATTCAGTTAGCATATCTTTAAAGGAACTTGTAAGTAAATATATTCAAGTGCAAAGCCTAAATGATAATGAGATATTATCTTGGGCCATAAGAACAGTAGAGTTTCATTTCACTTCAAACAGAGAGTACAAGTTCATCACATCTGTTGTCTTAGTAAAAAAATAAACAACAACTGGGACTTATAAAAAGATGCCCAGTACAACACTTGTAAAACATTTCAAATAGAATCAAAAGTTGGTTCCAGACCATATTGCTTGAAAACTCTTACCTTCAGCTTATTCTTCCTTTCCATGACTTCCTTTGAGTGACCTTTGAGACCCAAGTACTCACATAAGCATACCCATTCACTGGTGATCCTTTCTCTATCTGTAGCACCGGTAGCATCAACTAGAGGCCAGTAGATGATAGGTTCAGGAGCCTTCAAAGCATGATCTGGGATAGCATTGTGCCAAGCTTCACTGATTGCAGAATAAAGATCTGGGTAGGATCCAAAAAGCCAGTCATTGAACAAGTCTTGAGCATTCTCTTTCCCAAGCTCTCCAATAACATAGTAAGAGTAAACAAATTCTCTTTTGGCATCTTCCCATTTGTTATTCAGCTTCTTAGGAACCCAAGTGTCATGGTGTGGATACTTAACCTTGGACTGAGCCATCTTCTCCTTCTTTATCTTAGCAGTCCACTTCTGATATCCATTCTTGAATTTCTTCGTGGTAGATTTATCAAAGGTTGCTAGTCTTTCCCGCTTCTTCCTCTCAGCAAGCTCTGCTATGGATTCAATCTTCCCAACAGTCTTGTTCAGTATTTCCTCTTGTTGAGCTGCCATCTTTCTTGCTCTTTCATTCATCCCTCCTGCTTGCTTAATCAGCTCAGTTAACTCAGTTACTCGGGTTGGGGCAGACTTGGGAGCTTCAGAAGGGTTCTCCTCAACTGGCTTCTTAGAGGAGATAGGCTCTAGGTTCAGGACTGGAATGACTTCAGCTAACTCTGCCTCAGTTGACCTTGCAGCCAACCTTAGTGAAGATCTTGTCTTCTTTGCCACCTCAGCTGAGAGTTCATCAGTTGCCTTCCTTTTGGTTGTCTCCCCTCTCAGTGCAGCTCTTTCCCTTTTATCTTTTTCAGCAGCCTCTTTGAACTTTGACAGATCCTTCTCTTTTTCAACTTCTTTTCCCTTTATCAGTTGATTCTTCTTGTCTGATTTCAGTTGAGCTTCCTTACTGACTTTCTTCATGGTGTTCTTGATCTGTTGACTCTTGGCAAAGTCATCAGTTTCCAGAATGAGCTCCATAGTGTTGTTTGGATTTTGCTTCATTTGCTTTCCAGATACTAACTCTTCCCCCTTTTCGGCATTAACCATGAATTCAGCTATAGTGATGTTCATTTTCATCTGCTCGTGCTCCACTGCCCTCAGCTGGGTTGAGCAATGATACATATCATCTTCCAACCGTGTCAAGTTTGCTCCAGCTGTTTGACCAAATTTGACAAATTGGTCAAGCTTTTCACTGATGATGGCACCAGTCTTCTCTTGTGTGGGGAAGTCCTCAACTGCCTGCTACAAAACTGTCTTCAGGCTCTCCTTTATCTCCTCGTTCTTTGCTTCAAATTCAGCTAACTTTTTGTTCCATAACCCTTCAGCCTTCTCTAGAAGATTAGTTGAGAAAGCCTCGACTGAGGACTTTAGGTTATTGGAAATATAACATTAACACTATTTATGATGTAAAAGCTCACTTAAAAGATAGATACTTTTAACGCTATATAGGGTTAATCTTTTAAAAAAGAAAAAGTCTATAGGGTTGCTCACTTAAGGAAAAATTAAAAGATATGTTTTTTTATACTCAATTAAAAGATATGTTAAATCCAATTAAATCAAAGGAAACAACATACAAGTATGAAACATGTATATCTGTCATCTCGCGAGCTTATAATAAATTGGGTGATGTGTTATTAGTGAAATAGATTCTTCAATCTACTTCAACTAACAATAAATTAGCATATCATCATTATATACTAATAACATACTATAGGAGTACATTTTAACACACTAATCTATACATATATAATAACAAAAACTTATACTATTAATAGAAACAAAACTTTGACACCAAAAGACTATTACTAAATTTGTTATGATATTTAATTAATTACTTATTAATTAATATAATAAATACCAATGAACACAAATAAATGTGAAATTTTAATAAAGACTTTAATTTGGAGATATAAAACTTTTAATCTTCTTTTATTATCTTAATTAATTAAAAATATCACACACATATATATATACACACATATTTTATTTTCTTAATTTTTCATCCTAATTAAAAAAAATTATGGCTAAAAAATGTGATCTGAATTGGAGCATCATATTTTTATTATAATAATGTATAATTTTACAATTTAGATAATTTTGTTTTAATTGGTAGGAATTTATATAAAGATGATTGAATAAATTTAATTTTGAATGAGTTATATAATTTATTAATTTATTTTGATGTGATTTAAAAACTAAATTAATTTACTTATATTTATATATGTAAGACTTTTTTATGACTCGATATCCGGCACAAGGACCCATAACCCACCGTCCATTTATAGGAACTCTAGAGCAAAACTCGAAAGGATAACCTGTCATCCATTAGCGGGGGATCCATTTCAAGCCAGAGCAAAAATCTATATAAACTGGTACATCTCAGGTATTGATCACGTCTTGTGAATTTTGAACCTGAAATCTAGGGAGGAGTAGTATAATCCTAAGTCCCAAACTCACATTATTAGATCAATCCCTGTAGGTTATATGTAGGAGTTCTAGTAATATATGATAACAACGTGTTAAAAAATTTGTAACAAATTAAATACATACTTTGTATAGTATGTGTGTATACGAAAAATAGTAACTAAATTTTGCATATAAAAATAGGTTGCTAAAAAAGGAAACATAAATAAAAAATAATAATCTAGCTAATACTTAAATTTGAAAAAACCTTTACTATTTTAACTATTTTGTTTATCAAAATATTTAAGAAAAATTACATTAAAACACATTTTAAAAATTGTATGAACTGTTTAGTTATTTATGTCATTGGCATGAGACATCACAAAATTAACATATATCCTTGTCAAAGTGTTGATGTGTTGCGCCCAATTTATACTTCATCTCACCGTCTCATGCCCAATTTAAACTTGTACACACATATGTAATTAATATTAAAGTAAATATTACTATTATAATAATTATTGTATAATTTAAGGGTGTAATGATCTTTGTTATAATTAGTATGCACATATATAAAAGATGATCAAGTAAGTTGATTTTTGTGGTATACAACATATATAAACTGAAATGATTAAAAATAAATCTAATGAAAAAAGTGATACTCTCTTACAGAGTTTTTCTAAATGAGATTCAAATAAAATTCATATACAAATCAAAAAGGAAAAATTAAAGATGGATAAGCGGGTAAGTCGATAACCATATTTACTTTCAATAAATCTCACAACTGATATAATAAATCTACCACACAAAACTTGGTCTTAGAAATTTAGGCAGATAATTTTCAAGCTTGGGCAACTACACGTGTCCACAAAACCAAGCGAGAAGATTTGAAAATCTTGATATGCGAGTATGTAACGAAGATGATGATAATAATAAAAAACAATCAATAAGATTTATAAGTAAGTATTTCAAAACTTATAAACAAACATAATATCTTTCAAATTTGACTTATTTAACAAAATAATGTGCTTAATTTGAAAAGCTAAAATAAAATAAAATAATAATAATAAAATTTCAAACATTGAGCATTACATCAAAAGGAGAAAAATGATTGTAATATATATACCAAAAGTTTGAAAATGAAAAATCAACAACACATAGGGTGTACAAAGAAAAAATATATAGAATTATAGATAAACTAATTATTGCTACTTCATTTAACACGCGTAAAATGAACATATAATTTTTCTTAGTTGATATAATTGTAACAAAAAATAACATTATATCTAAATTGTAGTCACAAACCATGCGAACGCACGGGTGATATACTAGTAGCATTAAAACCACAGATCACCAATTAAACAAAAAATTACTTCATAAATTTCAAATTAAATATGTACAAAACCCTATAACAAAAAATATTTTAACCACGGACAATCATTTTTATTTGATTAAAGTTTGAAAGAGGAAATGAAACTAAAAAAAAAAAGGGTAAAAGAGAGTTTAGACTCTTGTAAATAGTAGAAAAGAGCAAGCCAAAGTTAATTCACTAAGTCTTTCACACAAAAAAAGTTATTCGGTAAAGCTAAAAAACGACGAGACAAATCAAAAGTTGATGTTGAACACCTTCTGATGTGTGTGAATGAGTGTAAAAATCTACAAATGGGGCTAATGAATCCTCTTTTTTCTTCTCCAAGTCTTCATTTACTTTTGTGGTTTGCTTGCCTTACAAAAACAAGCACTTCCTTCTTTTTTGTCTCTTTTCAATAGCAAATAAGTGGGCTCAGTCAATGGTCTGTGGCCAATTGACTCTATTAAGTTGAGCAACATTCTTTTGTGCATCCCTTCCGACCAAGTTAGGTGGCTCGACTTGGGTGAGCGGTCTTCCATTTCGAGCCTCACTTTGCACATGTGTCAATGGACCGAGCTATACTCGATCGAGTTGAAAGGTTACATTCCCACGCACGCTTGATCGAGCCAGGTAGGTTGAGTTGGGCTTGAATTTGAACTTCATTTTGAAAATTTTCCTATCATTCCTGCTAGATCGAGCTAAGAGGCTCAAGTGGGTCGAACAGTCTCAAATTCTTGCTTAGGTGTTGTATGTTTACCTGTTTCAACTCCTTTTGTAGTTTGTCTGTTTGAGCGGGTCATTCCGGTGTCTTTAAACTCATTATTTTTCTACAAAAATGCAAAAATTCAATTTTATCAACAATTAATCTCAATTAGATCATAATACGTGCACAAATGCAAGAAATTCTATCAGAATAGATCAATAACACACTAGAGTTATAAACTTTTTTTACACCGATCAATTGCAGTTTTTATTAATTTATTTATTAAGTCATACTTTCCTGTCCACAAAAAAATATGTTCATTGATTTTTGACAGGTTTTAAGAAAACGTAAATAAAGAATATAAAATAAGGGTATTTTTTGACAGGTTGAATATTTGCAAATTAAAAGTATATATATGTTCATATTTAGTGTTCAGGTTGAATATTTGCAATTAGAAGAGAATTAAGTTTAATTTGTAATACACATATATATGAGTTGAAATATGAGGTTTATTCGTAGAATGTATATAAGGATTATGATTTTATATTTATAATATAATAAAAAGTGAAAAGTCACATTGTAGGCTTTTGAAGAGCCTAGTTTTTTGTTTTATTAGCATAATTATAAGTTCAATTAATCTTATTATACTTATTTTTAAACCTCTCCAAGATGATGTGTCAACACCACCTTATTGTTAGGTTGGTGTGGCACCTCTCAAATCATTTCATTTCAAAATTTCACATTCTCGTTAAAAGTTATTTTAGACATGTTTTAAATCATATTAAGACTTAATCTACACCATATATTTTACACTTTTAATCTCAACCATACATTTCATTTTGTATTTTCTATAAATGTGAAATCTGTCTTTAGTTTTCATTCTGTTTCTCAACCCCAATCCTCATCTCTTCTCTTTATTTTCTCATTTATTGTCTACTACGTGAAGAAATATGATTTTATTTTTTGTTCATTTATTTGGATTATTTCTATAATTTTTTGTGTAGATCATATCCTTTTTTTTTGCAGGTAAACTAATTTATTATGCACATGGAGATGATTAGGAGCACATTAAGAGCAAATTATATATGAATCAAACTGAGTTGAAGATCATTCGAGCGTTGCCAGAAATTATTCGTAAGTTTCTAAAGTATTTTCATATTCATATCTTTACATTCATATTTTTTTAGAATCCACGATTAATACTCCCTCCGTCCAAGAAAAGTATGCTCACTTGTTTACACGTGGTTTAATACAATATGTTGGAGGGTATTTAGGAGTCTTGTGAGGTCCGTTTATGGATAAATTTATTATTTATGGTAAGTATGCATAGAAATGTTACCATAAATAATTACTTTATTCGTAAACGGACCTCACAATACCCCATAATACCCTCCAACATATCGCATTAAACGACGTATAAAAACATGAGCATACTTTTCATGGACGGAGGTAGTAACTTTTTTCTCTTTCAATAAGAAGATTCTCCCACCGCACGCCTACGTTTTTATCCAACTAATTATTCTTTTTCGAATAAGGTGTGCGTTATTGGTGAAATCTGATTAAATTTTATATTTTTTTCGTTTTGTATTGCAGTTAACGATGTAGAAACCTTTTTTTCATGGTTGAACGATTTCTCTTCTTATACATTTTTTGAAGTTATTTTTGCAAAATATTGATATATATGAATTTTTTGTACGAGGTAATTGAAATATTTTGGAAAAGATATTATCATCAAAATAGTGCATGATACTAACAATTTTTTGCCACCATACATAATATATTGTCTTCAATAATAGATTGTAATACAAAATTTTATTTATAGATAAAGTTATGCGGCCAAAATAGACTATTAAAGTGCAAAATACAGATTTTATTTCTAGACTAGAATTTCAATTTTTTTATTTTATTTTTAACATACAAATATTAAAAGAGTATTGTAATTTATAAATAAGTAAAAAAATAGTATATCTTATATAATTAATGTATATATTTTTTCTTAAAATATGTGAAATAATTTTTTTATGGATAGAAAATTATAGTGTTGGCAAAAAAAAAAAAAAAAAGACATTAAGTTTATTTACTAACAATTTAAGTATTACAACTTTAAAAAGTATCTTACTCTAAAATACAATAAATTTGAATATATTTTAATCAATGGGAAAACAAAATATTTACTTAAAATATGAAATATTATTTTAAATATTATATTAATGCAAGTAGATTTTTTTTTTCACAGTTGAACGATTTCTCCCCTAAGATATTTTTGGAAGTTATTTTCGCAAAATATTGATAGATGTTAAAATTTTTGTAGGGAATTAAAATATTTAGGAAAAGATATTGTCACCGAAATAGTATATGATACCAAAAAAATCTTGCCACCAAATATAATATCTTGTCTTCAATAATAGATTATAATACAAAAAATTATTTTTGGCTAAAATTATGCGGCCCCAAAATAGACAATTAAACTATAAAGTACATATGTTCTTTTATAGATTAGAATTTTGATTTTTCTTTAATATTATTTTAACATAAAAATAGTATTGTAAATGATAAATAAATAAATAAAAGGTTATTATATGTTATATAATTAATATATATATATATATATATTTTAATATGTGGAATAAGTTTTGTATGGATAAGAAATTATAGAGTTGGCAAAAAGAAAAAAAATGGACATTAAATTTCTTTACTAACAACTTAAGTATTATAATTTTAAATTATACCTTACTCTAAAATACAATAAATTTGAATATATTTTAATCAATGGAAACATAATATTTACGTATAATATGGAATATTATCTTAAACATTAAATTAATGGAAGAGTTTAAACATTAAACTAATGCAAATGTATCTTTTTTACAGTTGAACGATTTCTTTTCTTTGATATTTTGCTAAATATTGGTAGATGTGAAATTTGTAGCAAGGAATTGAAATATTTTTGAAAAGATATTGTCACCGGAATAACATATGATTCCCAAAAAAACATTTTCACCAAATATAATATCTTACCATCAATAATAGATTCTAACACAATTTTTTATTTTTTGGATAAAATTCTACTTGCAAGATAGAATTTGAAACTGTAAAATATAGATATTGTTTTGCAGAGTAGGATTTCAATTTTTTAACTCTTTTTTTTTTTTTTTTTTTTGCAAAATATCTATATATGTGAAATGTCTAGAAGAGAAATTGAATAAAAAAAAAAAGAAGATTGGCTCTTAAAGGTCAGGTCTTATTGTTGAATTGTGTATTATAAATATCAACACATTAATCAATTGTTCCTACACAAACATCTACACAATATTTTATTTTAATTATGATATTTTTTTTTTGTCAAATGTTACCTTTAATTTAAAATGTGTAATTCTATCTTTAAAGTTAAACTTTTGTGTTCGATTGTTATTGTATCTTCATGCCATGGGGGAAAACTGGGCATGCAAGTATACAACAACTGTAATTTTAAGTAATATTGTATTATATTTGAATGTGTGAATTAGTTAATATTTTTTAAAGTTTCTATTTATTCATATTTAATATTTTTTACTATTTGTTGTATTATAATTATAATTTTAATACTATATCAAAATTACAAAATATTTTTAAAAAATTAATATTTATAATTTAAAATAATAATAACAAAAAAATTTCAGCCCTCGAAATTCGCGGGGATACGAACTAGTTATTAATATTTGTTGAGCAGTTTCAAAAGATGATTGATTTACAAATTTTTTGTTGTAGTTATTGAAACCGTTTTATGTAGTGATAATTAGAGCTGGAAAAATGGGCCGCCCGACCCGGCCCAGTCCGTCGGGCCAAACACTATTCACGGGTCGGGTCGGCCCGTTTGAGCGTCGGGCCTACAAAATCCTAGCCCAACCCAACCTAGCCCGCGGGTTAACGGGCCGTCACGGCCCGTTTTTTAAATTCTTTTTATTTTTATTAAAAATTATACTCCTTCCGTCCACGAATTTTTTTCTCATTACTGTTGGGCACAAAATTTAATAAAAATTAGTATTTTATTGAAAAAGTAGATAAAGTAAGGGTATTGTAGGAATATTGTGGGACTAATTTATTTGTTTGTTTCTAGTATTTACACTTTTACAATCCACATATATTTTATATTTCAATCTACTTCAGTTCATAACAAGTAATAACAATAATTTTGGTCTTTAAAAAAAAATCAACCGGGCCAAGCGGGCCGGCCCGTGGCCCATCAAGCCAAAGACGGTCCAGCCCATTTGGCCCATCGGGCCGGGCCAAAAACGGCCCAATTTTTTTGGGCCTCTATTTTTTTAGCCCAGCCAGGCCCATAAGTCGGGCGGGCCAGACCCAAATTGTCGGCTCTAGTGATAATACAATAGTCATAATAATTTTTTGCTTAGAGAACTTCTAAGATCATATTACAATTTTGGAAATTAGATTTTGGCTGGAGAAAAAAGTTTCTTATAAAAGAATAAAATTTTGTTTTTTTTTTTTTGGTACTCGGTATCAGACTCATTGGCCAACTAATACGGAGAACCCATAACCCACCGTCCACTAGCGGGGTTCTCATTTCAAGCCAGAGCTAAGCTCTGTATAAACTGACCCATCTCAATAATTATTTGCACCTAGTGAGTTTCGAACTTGAGACCTATAGAACATCACACAAGATTTTGTTATTATATAGCTATAGATTATGGAAAAATAAATGTTTACCTCTTCTATTGAGATTTTAAATTGCAATAACTTTTTCCTTTCAAATGAATTTTTGAAGTCGTGTATCAAAATAAAGATTTAAAAAAATAAAAATAAAGCATAGAGTGAAAATGGTTCAATCATTCAAGGCTATTAGTTGTTTTCATTAAAAGGTATTAGTTGTTTTCACTAATGGGTATTAGTTGCTTATTTAGCTTGTTTTAAATAAACAACTAATACCCTTTAGTGAAAACAACTAATACTCTTTAGAGCATCTCCAATGGTTCACTCTACTCTATCGCAGAGTTTCGCGCTATACTGTCGCAAAGTTCGCGCTACATTAAATTCATCTCCAACCGTTCGCGCTACATTTTGCACTACATGTATTTTTTATTTTATTTTATAGTTAAATTTATATAATTTTAAACATAATACTTACATAATTTTTATTTTATTTTATATCAATTATCAACTAATATTAAATATTTTTTAATTTGAAAAAAATATATATATCCAATTATATATATTTATATATGCACTAAAAAATATAGAAAAATATTAAATAAAATAACTTGATACAATCATACATATTAAATTAAATTTCATAATGCAATAATACAATCTTACATAATAAAAAAAAACACATAATAAAACAAAATATACATGAAACAAGCAAATTCATAACAACAATAGCAGTCGTCTAGATCTCAGAATTAGAAAACTCCTCCCATATATGATCAATTAATGCATTACGAAGTGCCATGTGTGCGTCTTTGTCTCTAATTTCTCTAAATCGAGCCACAAATGCTTGAAAAGATGAAGATTCATTGTCCACAGTTTCTACATCGGGAGCTTGTACCTCGATTGTAGGTTCAATTGACGCATCAAAATCTCGTTCATCTTCAATGTTTATGTAATTTATGCATTTCAATGTGTTTTGTGTAATTTAAATATGATTTAAAATATTGTAGCATATTATTTATATTTAATTTTGATACTTTTTATATGTTTAAAAGATAAATATAATTTGAAATATGATAATATATAATTTAGATTTTATTTTAGATAAAATTATACATATAACAATATAAAAAAATAGAAAAAAAAATTAGTAGCGCTGTGAACAGTACAGCGCTCAATTGAGCGCTGACTGTTCACAGCAACCATATGGCGCAGGTTTTCAGCGCAGGGTTGGAGGCACTTTTGTGAGGTGAGGTAGCGTTTGGCGCTGAAGAAGAGCTGCCTTGGAGATGGTCTTAGTGAAATAAACTAATATCCTTCAATAATTCATGTATGAACTAATTTCACTCTATACATACTCAATTTTTTTATGGTTTTTAATTTGACATCATATTGTATATAAAATATTTTTATGAGATGGACTTTATTTATAAAGGCAAAGTATTATATGAAAATAATTAATAATAAACTTATTATGAAATTATATTAAAATGTCGAATATTTGATCGAATATCAATAATCTCACCAGGAGTATCATTAATCTGGGTCGGTAGTATTATATTGTAATTGCTGTAAATTTTCTTGAACCAAATTAATGATAATTCTGGTCAAATATTCAATACTTTGAAACAATTTTATGATAAACTTATCATGAACCATTTTTATATAAAACTTACTCATTTGTAAAATATAACTTTATTTTATAATTTGAATTTCAATTTAGTATAAAACATAATGATTCGAATAAAACCACAAACAATTAAACATAGTTCCAATGTGCACTTGAGTGCATGATATGCACTTAGTTTTTTTAAAAATAACTCAAATAGAAATCAACAATATCCAAAAAGTTAATCAGTGATACTCCAAGAAGCAATCAATAATACCCCAAAAAGTAATCAGTAATACATCAACTGCAAAAAAAAAAAAAAATTCGGTGTGTGTTGTGTGTGTTTTAAAAAAATCAAAATGAAAGTTAAAAATAAAGTTTAAAATTCAAGTGCATGCTAGAATTTGTGATACTTTCCATTATACTATGTTTACTAGTATGATCCCCGCGGATTTCGTGGATTTCGACAAAAAATATTAGATTTATATTTAAGAAAATCATATAAATATATTTTTATTAATTTGGTTATCTAATTATTAATTATTTATTCTTGGCAAATGTATTAATATTTTTTGGCATATCGTAATCGAACTTTATTTGACCCATATTTTTATAAAATTTGGCCTAAATTGGACAAAATGAAAAAGAGCGTCCTAGTTTTGCAAATTTGTAAAGATAATGTCCTAATTTTGCAAGTTCATAAAGATATTATCTCAATCTTGCAAGCTCGTAAAAATAGTGTCATAAATAAAAAAATTTCACTTATAGCCAATTTAGTTGATGGTTACGAAGAGTATTAATTTTAATTTAAAGAACATTAATTGGTTAAAATAAAGTGTATCTAAAAATAATTATAAAGTGGTTCATATATAAAATAATTTAATTACAAAACATACTCTCAATACTAATATTTTAATGTTAAAACACGTAATAGCAAGATGATATTAATCATGTTTCTATTCCATCGCCAATATTATCTGAACTACGAATTGAATTGTATACAATAAATCATACCTTATAATTTATAGCTAAATTAACTCATATAAGCAAGAAACAATTATTTTTTTGCAAGTTCGTAAATATATTTTCTCAATTTGCAAGCCCACAAAGATAGTGTCCTATTTTTACAAAGAGTATGCATAGAGTGAAATTGGTTTATATATAAATCACCGAAGGGTATTAGTTGTTTTCACTGAAGAGTATTAGTTGTTTTTACTGAAAAGTATTACTGGTTTACACTGAAGAGTCTTAGTTTATTTTCACTAAACAACTCTTTAGTGTAAATCAGTAATATTCTTCAGTAAAAACAACTAACACTCTTTAATAAAAACAACTCATACCCTTCAGTGATTCATATATAAACCAGTTTTACTCTATACTTTGTCTATTATAAACAATCATAAGGTAGTGTCCTAAAATACAAAATTTCCCTTATAACCAATAGATTTTAGAAAAGCAAGATTTAGAAAAGAAAAAAAGGTCAATTCGTTCTGTCTTTAAATAAACTTTTTAGACAAAGTATAGAGTGAAATTGGTTTATACATGAATCACTAAAGGGTATTAGTTGTTTTCATTGAAGAGTATTAGTTGTTTTCATTTACACTAAAGATTCTTAGTTGTTCATTGAAAATGAATTAAGAACTCTTCAATGTAAACCAGTAATACTTTTCAGTAAAAACAACTAATACTCTTTAGTGAAAACAACTAGTACCCTTCAGTGATTCATATATAAACCAATTTCACTCTATACATACTCAACTTTTTAATATGTGAATACTATCAAAATCAATGGATGGAACAAAATTAATGGATGAAACAAAATTGCAAAAAAAAAAAAAGGACAAAAAAGTTGCAAAAAGTTTGATACCATGATTTTGTTATCTAATATATATATATATATATATATATATATATATATATATATATATATATATATAAGTAAGAGGACCATAAAATTAATGGATGAAACAAAACTGAAAATATATTTACATACATAAATAATTAAGGACCAAAAATATACATAAATATACATAATTAATTATATACATAAATATATATAATTAAGGACAAAAAATTAATGTGGACCAAACTATATACTCTATTGTAATTCGAATACTATTCTTACAGACTGGCATATAAAAAAATCATCAATAAAATATAGACGACACTCAACTTAAACGGTTAAACCACATCATGTGAATTGAAAAATATAAATGCAAAAATATAAAAATAGAGACAGATATACACAAAAGACCGGGAAATTTAAATTTTTGGTCCTATGAGAACATCCGATTTGCAACAATGGTGCTTTTTTGATATTTCATGTGACGTAGTTTTTTTAAATTTGGTCACATAAATAATTACAGGTAAGTCCCTAAAGAATGCATAAGTTGCAATTTTTGTCCAATATAATTGTATCTTCAGTGAATTATTTTTGACAATGTCTACAAATTTGCAAGAAAAAATGACCAAAAAAGAATATGGAGCAAAATTATTACATATTTATACATATACTTCCATTATAACTCGATTATTATCCGCACAATATAAACTGAAACAATCATTATTCCATGCAACCAAATAAAAAAAATGTCATTTTGATTTAAAATAAGGGTATTTTGACATACTTGTAGATCTTGAAAAGCATATAAGAGTCGAAACCTGAAATGCTCAAGGTTTTCTATAATAGAGGAAAAAAGAGAGAAAATATCATAAATGGTCCTGTAACTTTGTCCGAGTCCAAATTAGGTCCTTTATCTTCTTAATTTATAAAATTATGATCCTTTTGTTATCAGAAAAGATCATTGACAGAAATTTTAAAAATTCACCGGAAATTTATATGTGCTCCACTGGTACCGCTTATGTGGTGTTCTAAGTTAATAAATTAGATTCACACCACACTCCATTTGGATTAAATTATGTTTATATTAATAGGGAGAAATCTTGATTTCAGCCATTTTAATCCAAATGGAGTGTGAAGTGAACCTTATATATTGACTTAGAGAATCACGCGGACACAAAAGTCAAAACACATGAGAATTTCAGGCGTTTTAAAAATAAATCCACCGAAAATGACCTTTTCTGATTACAAAAGGACCATAATTGAGAAATCAAGAAGATAAATGACTAAATCTGGACTCGAACAAAGTTATAGGACCACTTTTTATATTTTCTCAAAAAAAAAAATTCAGATTTTGAGACACTACACAAGCCGAACTTATGGTCAATATTACTTAGAAGAACTACATTGACACACATTCTTTCAAGATTGAATGATGATTTAGCATTCCCGAACAATCACTAAAAAAGAATTGGTCTTTAGTGATAATAATCCTTCCATTATTGCTTCTCTAGCAAAAAAAATATATCACATTTTAGCAATCCAAAAAAAAAAAAAATCATATTCAATTACTAAGCAGAACTTTTTTTTTGTTGCAAGTAAAATATGTGTCAAACTCCATGCATGCTAGTTGATTTAGTCTTAATGGTGATTGTTCAAAGATTAGTTACTTTGTAGACTGGTATGCTAATTGTTGTGAATTTAAAACCAAATCAAATCCATGATATTTTGTCAATAAATGTCAACCTGAACCCTATAAGTAATACATAAAAATATTACAACACAAATACACAAATATGTCATGTCATCATACATATCATTATTGGAGAATATCAAAATTTGGTCCCATAATTTATCGAATGTCCGATTTTGACCCAAATTTTCTTACATATTTGATACTGGTCCATAACTTTTATGGTTTGTCTAAATTTGGTCTCATTCTCGCTGAGAATTTTAGTTTGGTCACGTAATTTATCATGTGCCCAGCTTTAGTCTAAACAAATTTAAGTCTTCAATTTTAGTCCCGTAACTCCTACAATTTGTCCATTTTTTTTTTTTTTTGCATTTTTTCCAGCAATACAAAAACAATGACATTTCTTATCACGTGGCTCACGTACCGACGAAATTGAGAGGTTTCCATTCTCCTTACTAACATGGTTGCCAAGTGGCCTTTTTTTCCACTATACCAAATAAACGATAATAATAAAATTAAACAAAACAAAAAAAAAAAACAAAAAAAAATATTATTCTTCCCCAGACTAATCCCTCTCAACTGCCACCTCCCCAAACCCTCAATTTGTAGGTTCTAATCCTCTATGTTTCCAACCATGTATTAGTGATATGGAAAAAAATTATTAAAAAAAAAATATATATTTTGTGACAACATGTTGAAACTATGTCATAGATGAATAGTAAACTTTAAGTCCAAGGCAACAAAGTTGTCAAATGTAGCATGGATTTTAAATATCTAAAAGGCAATAGACACATAATTATTATATTTTATGTACTATAGGACCAATTTCGAAATTTTAGGAAGATATCCAATTATAAAAATTTAAAATAATAAAGGCTACATAAGAGCTAATATCCATCCACTCAACAAATAACATGATTAGTGTATGATTCAAGGCAAAAAATAGCACCATGTGAAAACTATGTCAATAAATTATTAATGTACAATAACTACACCAAAATACACTTAATTAAGATACAAAAAAATTATGACCACTTTGTTGAAATAACTTTATTTTTTTATATTTTAAACATAACTTAATGATATATCATTAATGTAATGATAATTGTTTTTCATTTATACAAGACTAGTAACAACCCCGCGAGTTTCACGGGACTGAAAATATTTCTTTCTTTTAATCTGACATTGATATTAATAACATCTATATACACAAAAGATGATGAATGTCATATCTGTTGCAAATCATAAGGATTTTTGTTGGACCCGAAATAGAAATAAAAGAACATCACACGAGTTAACCTAGTTCACAAATCACAAGATACACTACACAACACATGTAATATTAAAATTTAAAAAACCTTGAAATCACTATTAATTAGACAAATCCCAACATAGTTGATTAACCAAATAACAAAGCACGCATATTAACACCAAATAAGACCATATTATGAAGTTTCAAACTAATGCTTATAGATTCCTAAAAATCTCCCTATAGACAACATTGGTCGTGTACTTAGACGACTTCCGTTCTGAATTAAGACATAGAATCTTCAAGTCATCCCTCCTTTTAACCCTCGAAACTGCCACATACAGCTGACCGTGGGTAAAGACTGGCCTTGGAAGATACAGCCCAACATTGGAAAGAGATTGACCCTGACCCTTGTTAATAGTCATTGCAAAACACAACAATACAAGAAACTACCTTCTAGTAAAATTTATAGGCATTATTACATCTGAATTACTCAAAGTTATTCTTGGGATGAAAACCTTGTTACCAATGTTCCTGCCAGATATAATCTAATCTTCGATTATGTGATTTCCAAGCCTAATCACAACCAATCGTGTACCATTACAAAGCCCGGATTTCTGATCGATATTACGGAGCAAAACAATCGGAACACCCTCTTTTAGGACCAGACGATGACACAACATTCCAGAACAACTGAGAGAGTTTAAGAAATCTACTGAAACCAACTCTCCTAGCACCCTGGTCGAAACTCTGACTTGTACAGCCTATCTGAACTCAGATAAACCCTTGTATCTCCAGGAATTATATCAACACGCAAGTTTATTATACTTGAGTTATTTCAAATCACACTTCCATGCATATTATACCCACCAATAATCAGATTGCTCCCACCGTAAAAAAGATAGGCGTTTTTCCCTTTTTTGTACATTTTACAAAAAATAAAAGGTATATTATGAAGAATTTTTTTATAATTAAAAGCTACATCTACACCAAAATAAAAAATATTAACCTTTTGCTATAGCCCGCACAGTTCTGGAATATGAGTTTTCCACATCAAAATTTCCATCAACACCGGTGGTTGAGGTCGATGGCAAATCTATTTAAAAAAATGAAGACAAAGAAAAAAAAATAACAAACACAACAACAATAAATGATATTTAATAGATAATGACCTCACCATTAGTTGTAGGAACGTGCGCAAGATATACATACAAATCATAATAACATATGCCCATATAAAAATACAATGTAAGTTATATATTTTCAAACTTCAATCTTATACATTTAGTGTCGGTTGAAGCCAAAAAACCCAGCTCAAAAAAGAAATTAGAATAAAATAAAATTACTGCACAAAACTATTATTTAATTTACAAACTCAATGAACTTCTGGAGCATTTTTCCATGGATAATACACCTCCTAAGTGAGAGTCATACTTGACAGCAAGCATATAAGGGGGACATTCTTTGATTCTGTGGTGGAACAGTTAGAAGGATAACAGGTTAATAATAGTGGTTGCAACTTCAATGCTTGCCAAAATGAATATAATGTCTAACACGATATACTTGTCAAATATATCAAAATAAATTGAGTTTTTTTATTTATTTATCAATAATATTATATATATATACAACTATAAAACAATGATACCTGGGGAAGAAAAACTCCACGTAAATTTGAATCCACAAACGATCTCCTCATTGGTACGATGCCACATGAAATTATTAGATGTTATCTAAGTAAATTTTATTTGACTATAAAAAATTTCATATTATTGTGAATTCTACATAATAGTTAGTGTCCTTATTTTTCATATACTTGCCACACTTAAATGCCCATTTGGTAGGTGTGAAAAGGTGAGATAAAGTCCAGAAAAAAAAAAAGGTTTAGAGTGTTTGGAAGATTAGACAGAATTTATCAGCTACCCAGTCCTTTTCACGGCCAGCTTCCATTTTCGTGCAATTCTCTGCAATTTGACCTTATACCCCCACTGAAAAGTTATCGCACCATACCCCTCCGATATATTTTCACGGCCCAACGGACATTAAAAAATGGCAGGGAAATTCCACATTTAACCCTCGTTCATCCCCTTCTTTAATCTTTTTGGCGTTGCACTCTTCTTCCATACTCAACAGCCTCCGTAAGCAACGTGAGCTCCATTTCACATCGGCGCCGGCGAGAGAAATAGAAGCAACGCGAGCCGGGAGTTTGGCTTCAAAATCGACAGTGGTGGTGTTTCAATTTTTTTTTTCAATTGATGAATTTTGTTTTCAAATTGAAGTTAGGGTTGCTGATTTTTTTTTTTGTCGAAATTAACAATTTTCTTGGGTCTCTATCATCATCTAGTTGGGGTCTTCTCTCATCTTTGATTTTTGGGGTCTGTGACGAATTGCTGCTGTATTAATGGTTGTGATATCAAATTTTGGAAGATTGGAATGTTGAGAAGAAGATTGAAAGACCTGGTCAAAGATGGGTAGATATTGTATATATCTCATTGATTAGGTTTCCTCGTATTTAGCTTCTTCCTGTATAATGCTATGAATTAATCAAATTTTCAATGGAGGAACAATAATTATCGACGAATGGTGGAAGACCAAGGAAAATTTGTAGTTTTTGTGAAGAAGATGATTTATTTTCTCTGTAATTTTATAGAGGGGTAAAATAGTATTTTCAATCTTTTCTTAGGAATTATATCTTCTACCAAACAAGTTTATACAATTTTAATTACATCCTACCAAACAGTAGTAAAATTATCTTATCGTACCTTATCTTGAGGATCCCACCATAATTCTTTTCTCACCTTTTCTCATCTCACTTTTCTTACCTTTTCTCATCCTCTCCACCAAATGGGCCCTAATTTGATTCAGATGCATTGAACAAATTGTAGTACTATTACTTAGGTAGGACTAATTCCTCAAATTTTTTTAACGCCACCAGTTAGAATGTCCTTAAAATTAATAAAATCAAAAGACGAATTAGCAATGGTGGGCGCAAAACATTGACGTAGCTCTGTCGAGATAGTAAATTCTAGTGTATATTGATTGTTGGTATACTTGATAAGCCTATTTTTGGGACAACACCAAAACATGTGACGTAATATTCGTTGCCCTCGATAATAAATTTGCGAAATCTCACAACCAAAACACGCGGAATGTAGTAATAGATCTTTGTTCCCTGATATAAAAATAAATTGGAAAAAAATAAAAAAACTGACTATCAACAATAAACCCCTATCCCAACATAAAAAGCACCAATAACCTGAGAGTCCATCATAAGTATATTCATGCTCTTGGCGCCATTAGTCAACCATGTTTGTAGAATTCTCACATGGACGACCAAAGAACACATGTCAGAAAGAAATAACAAAAGCAATGGGGTAAACATGTTGTCAAATAGTAATGGATGTACTTCTTGAACTTGGTCATACATATAGCGACAAATATTTACAATGTTAGAAACATTATAAAAAATAATAATTTCCAAGGTATTATCCAAGGAGAAAAAATAGCAATACATTGAATATATGGAATAAATTATCAATGTAGATTAACCATGGAAAGATGTAATTATTTAGTTGAAATTATATAGGGAATTATTTTATATAGCCATCATACACATAAATTAATCAAATAAACTAAATTAAAGAGGACCTAAATCAAAATTTAATGTCATAAGACACCAACATATAATAACACTCTTGCCATAACAAACATTACGCCCCATGCCAATCATGCAAAATAGGTGTACTCTTAAAAGATGATGACCTACAATTTAATTTGTGCAATAAATTTTCCCACAATATTCACAATATTTGGTCGAGATTTTTCTGCAATGAACCTGTGTATAATCTTCCAAGTGTTTGATATTCACAATATTTGGTTATTTGGTCGAGGACCAACTGCAGTAATACAAAATTAATTGAAATTCTTTAAAAAATTATCAAACATTTCAGTAAAGTAGAATCGACAACACTATTGGTCCAATATGTAAATTATCAATGGAGATTAACCATGTGAAGGTGTAATTATTTAGTTGAAATTATAAAGGGGATTATTTTTATGTACCTAAATCAAAACCATCCATAATAATAACACCTTGCCATAGGAATTATAATAATTAGGAGACTTAAACACAATTAATTTCTTATAAATGCAATTCACAAAGATCATAGGTCACCCCACCAACGAACCTTCCAAAATCAATATCATAGGACACCCCCACCAATTCAACTACATTCATTATAAATTTGGAATCATAATAATTAGGAGACTTAAATACAATTAATTTTTAATAAATAGAATTTACATAGCATTCAAATTATGAACACATATATTACAAAAATCAAAATTATAGGATCAATTATTTAGTCGAAATTACATAGGAGATTATTTTATGTAGCCACCATACACATAAATTAATCAAATAAACTAAATACAAGAGGACTTAAATCAAAATTTAATGTCATAAGACACCAAGATATAATAACACACTTGCCATAGCAAACATTATGCCCCTGCCATATAACTTTGGCTGAGCCTCAATATGTCTCGTAGGTAATTACGCTAAGTGATTATATTCCGTAGGCAAATCAAATTCGGTAGGCAGTGTGTGAAATATAGAATGATAGGCAATTTAATAGGCAATTTTATAACACACTTAATTTTTAATAAACACCATTTATGTAGCATCCAATTTAAGTTGACTTTAACACTCCAAATAATAGAAATGCTTGTTACTTATGAGGCTTTAAAACAATTCAATGAGCCTAAATAAAAATTATGGAGCATCCAAAATAAATTCAACGGCGAAAATTCATCCAAAGGACCGAAAATTCATCCAAATGACACGTCGCAGAAAATTAAAAAAAATAAAAAATAAAAAATTATGGACCGAAATTAGAGGACCAATTTCATAAGCATGAACACGCCCACCTTCATTCATATACATACACCCTCAGCTCACGATACCAATGAACCTTACAAAATCAAGACTGTAGGACCAAAATAAAAAAATACCGAAAATTTATTACCTCACAAATTCAACAAACTACATTACAAGATAGGAATTATAATACTTAGGAGACCTAAACACAATTAATTTCTTATAAATGCAATTCACAAAGATCATAGGACACCCCACCAATTCCCTCAACTAATGAAACCAACCAACCTTCCAAAATCAATATCATAGGACACCCCACCAATTCAACTACATTCATTATAAATTTGGAATCATAATAATTAGAAGACTTAAATACAATTAATTTTTAATAATAAATAGAATTTACATAGCATTTAAATTATGAACATGCCTGTATTACAAAAATCAAAATTATAGGACCAAAATAAAAAAATGCCGGAAAGTTTCTTCCTCGCCAATTCAACTAACTCCATTACAAAATAGGAATGATAGTAATTAGGAGACTTAAACATAATTAATTTTTATTAAATACCACTTAAGTAGCATCCAAAATAAGTTGAATTTAACACTCCAAATAATAAAAATGCTTGTTAATTATGAGACCTAAATACAATTAATTTTTAATAAATAAAATTTACATAACATTCTAATTATGGGTACATCACACACCAAAATTATAGGACCAAAATTATACTATTTACCACATTAACTTCGCAACCCACCAATTCATCTACATTCATTATAAATTTGGAATCATAATAATTAGGAGACTTAAATACAATTAATATTTAATAAACAAAATTTACATAGCATTCAAATTATGAGTGCATCATACACCAATTTCCTAAGGATGAACACGCCTACCTTACAAAAAATAAAAATTATAGGACAAAAATAAAAAAATATCGGAAAGTTACCACCTCGCCACTTCAACTAACTCCATTATAAAATATGAATCATAATAATTAGGACATCACCTTCCTTGTAGTGTTTTATGTGATAAACCAAATTATAAAGAATGATAGTATTTAGAAGACTTAAACATAAATCAATTTTTATTAAATACCATTTAAGTAGCATCCAAATTAAGTTGAATTTAACACTCCAAATAATAAAAATGATTGTTAATTATGAGATTTAAATACAATTAATTTTTAATAAATATAATTTACATAGCATTCTAATTATGGGTACATCACACACCAAAATTATAGGACCAAATGTACGATACACATTATGTGTGGCTAGTTAATTAATTTTTAGTTTTAAGTTTAGTTAATTAAGGCTTGTGTCCTCATGTCTACTGTTTCTCAACTCGATCTCATGCATGTTAAGTAAGTTATTAATGCTTCTTATAAGTTATAATTACTCCGGACTTAGTATTAATTGTTGATGAATCTTGATTAATTACTAATTGCTTATGTGTGGTTAGTTAGGTGAATATTGAAAATGATGATCAAATTATTGATTTACTAATTTTAGGCCATCACTCTGATTTATGTATGTCTTGTTTATGAAATGAATCAATGAATTGTTAATTAGTTAATCTCGAAACCCAATTAATTTATTTCCGGTAATATTGGAGTACTCCGTTATACGCAAGTATTAATTGCAATATGCAACTGATTAAATTACTATACGAATAAAAATTTAATCCACATCAATTTTTATTTTTATTTTGGTTGGGTTCTGAATTAATCCATAAAATTTCTTGCTAGTATATATGCAGGTCAAATTTGGTGTAATAAAAATCTCTTTTCTAATATTTTTTGTAGGAAAATTGAATTGGAATACCTCAACTCATGAGGACATTAACGTGAGATGTGACTTGTATAGATTGGCTAAAAAATTGAAAGGAAATCCTAAATTGACGCTAATTACGAATTAAATTTCCATTTAAAAAATATTCAAAATCCATGCAAGAGATCTATTTATGTCTTTTAGTGTTTTTTCAATATAAATAGATTCTATACGAAAATTATTTCATAATAATTCTAATATGTATTAGTTTTAGAGTATCATTAATATAATTGGAAGTATCATTAAACATGTTAGGGGCATCATTAGTATGAATTAAAAAAAATTAATTTTTTTATTGAAACCAGACCATTGAGATCACGGTAAATGATTAATATCTATTAGACTATATAACAATTTATCCAACATAATAACTTACAAGATCCAATTTTTAAATGTTAATATTTCAACCATATTAACACCAATTTAAAGGTTAATGTGACCCAAAAAATGGATACTTATATATATAAAATAATTGGAATTGATAGGTTAAAAGTGTAAAGGAATATAATATTTATATATTCACAGATTGCAATAGAGTCCGTACTTATGTGGGAATATCAAAACCTTTCCATGATAAGAAAGGAACACCTTATATTATACAAACGCAGTGCGACGTGTGTCTTGCATCATCACGCTTCTATTTCATATTTTGTCATCTCTTTGTATCAGAGTATAAATCGAGATTAAGTGCATTGCCGCGAGCATTATCGGTCAAGGCCTTGATGGAATAATTTTATTTTTAATTTTTTTAAAAGGACAAATTTCGAAAGATTGAATGAAAAAAAAGTAAAAAATCTTAAAAAGATATGGGATCTTTTTTTCGGTCAAATATAAAAAATAATGTGACTTAAAAAAATCCGAAATAATAATAATAAATGAAAATTCTTGATTATAAAAAGATTTAGTTTTTTCATTACCAAAATATTTCATTTTAATTTTAATATGTATTAGTTTTAGAGTATCATTAATATAATCGGAAGTATCATTAAATATGTCAGGGGCATCATTAGTATGAGTTAACCACATTTTTTTTATTGAATCCATACCAATGAGATCACAGTGAGATTAACGATACTTCCGATAATATTTAATATACTTTAAAATTGTTCAACAATAAAATCAAAATGAATTAAACACCTCAATTAAAATAAATGCCTAATAATTATAAACTTGAAGGTTAAATTATGTTGAATGTAGACGAAGTAATAACTTTTTAAAAAAAAGGACCAATTTCGAAATAAAAAAAGCAATCATATTCATTTCAAAACATACGCTGCAATTACCATCCGTAGGATACATGTCACATTTAGTCAGATTAGGATACTTAAACAGAACTAATTACATATTTAATAAAATTAAATATCATATTAATTTATAATTAACAAATTCCATGCACCATAGAATAATCATAGATTAATCCATTCATTATGCACTTTTATTAAAAGTATAATTAACTACGTTTAAATATCATAATAAAGGTTACTAAATTCAACCATGTCCTTGAATTCAATTTATGTAAAATTCAAATCAAAATGAATTTAACACCTCAATTAAAAAAATGCTTAATAATTATAGACTTGAAGTTTAAATCCGAATAATGTAGATGAAGTCCATTGCCGTGAACATCGTCGGACAAGGACTTGATGCCACAAATTAAAAAAAAATTAGAGGACCAATTTCGAAATAATGAAAGCAACCATATTCATTCTAAAACATACGTTGCAACTACCATCCGTAGGATACATGTCGCATTTAGTGGAAGAAGGATACTTAATCAGAACTAATTACACATTTAATAACATTAAATATCCATCCTAATTTATAATTAACAAATTCCATGCATCATAGAATAATCCTAGATTAATCCATTCATTATTCATTTTTATTAAAAACTTAATTAACTACGTTTAAATATCATAATAAATGTAATTGAATTCACACATGTCCTTGAATCCAACTTATATAAAATTCAAATCAAAGTGAATTTAACACCTCAATTTAAAAAAATGCTTAATAATTATAGACTTGAAGTTTAAATTGAAATAATGTAAATGAAGTCCATTGCCGTGAAAATTGTCGGTCAAGGCCTTGATGCCACAAAATTTATAAAAAAAAAAAAGGACCAATTTTGAAATCATGAAAGCAACCAAATTCAGTCCAAAACATACGGTGCAATTACCATCAATAGGATACATGTCACATTTAGTTGAATTAGGATACTTAAACAGAACTAATTACACATTTAATAAAATTAAATATCATATTAATTTATAATTAACAAATTCCATGCATCACATAATAATTATAGATCAATCCCCTCAATATGCATTTTTATTAAACGTGTAATTAATTAGGTTTAAATATCCTAATAAAGGTAATTGAATTCACTCATGTCCTTAAATCCAATTTATGTAAAATTCAAATCAAATTGAATATAACACCACAATTAAAATAAATGCTTAATTATTATAGACTTAAAGTTTAAATTGAAATAATGTAGATTAAGATTTGTTGCAGTGATCATTGTTAAAAAGAAAAATTAAATAAATAGATAAATAATTAAAGGACCAATTCCAAAATTATGAAAGTAACCACATCCATAGTACAATCCTAGATTAAACACCCCGTTACGTATTTTTATCAAATGTGCAATAGATTCCAACAAAATAATTGATATTTTATATTCAGTCCAAAACATACGTTGCAATTACCATCCGTAGGATACATGTCAAACTTAGTTGAATTAGGATACTTAAATAGAACTAATTACACATTTAATAAAATTAAATATCATATTAATTTATAATTAACAAATTTCATGCATCATAGAATAATCCTAGATTAATCCCCTCAATATGCATTTCTATTAAATGTGTAATTAATTAAATTTAAATATCATAATAAAGGTAATTGAATTCATACATGTCCTTGAATCCAATTTATGTAAAATTCAAATCAAATTGAATTTAACACCTCAATTAAAAGAAATGCTTAATAATTATAGACTTAGAGTTTAAATTGAAATAATGTAGATTAAGATTTTTTTCCGTGAACATTGTTAAAAAGAAAAAATAAATAATTAAAGGACCAATTCCAAAATTATGAAAGTAACCCCACGCAGACCATATTTTTATTAAATGTGCAGTAGATTCCAACTTGTTAGCATTTGAAACTTTCCTAGTTATATTGGTTTGTCAATTGTCACAAAAAAACATATGAACCTTTTCATTAAATTACGAAATGGAGTTTTTTATTAGTCAATATGATATTAGTTAAAAAGAATTAATTACACATTTAATAAAATTAAATATCATATTAATTTTTAATTAACAAATTCCATGTATAGTTCGCAAAGACAAAATTCCATGAAGGAAATAACAATCCACCAATTTGGATGATTGTGGTTGATTTGATGAACAAATTCACAGATCAATCACCTTGCTGTGAAGATAGTCGGCAATGGTATGACACAATATAAGGAACAAAAAATTCAGAGAATAGGAAAATTTCATCCAAATATTAAATTAAATAAGAAAATTTCATTAAAATTCGAAGATAAATACAATATGTTACATCCAAGTTTGACGGCAATAGATGCACGACAAACGATGACATAATAAAAACGAATCCGAACAATGAAAAAAAATAAAAAATACAACGACATGATCGAACAACTAATCATCCGAAATTGCCAAGACGGAATCACAATCGCACAGCGGTGAGAAAAACGTCAATAAGAGAGGAGGATAGAGTCGACTCCGAACAATGAAAAGAAAAATTAATAACACAACTACATGATCGAACAACTAATCATCCTAAATCGCCAAGACGGAGTCAAGATCGCACGGCAATTAGAAAAACGTAAATAAGAGAGGAGGATAGAGTCGAGGATGAAAAAATAGGAATGACAAATGGACAAATTTATAGGAAAAAATTTCAATGATCAACGGTCAAGATCAACCACAAAATGAATCAATGGCTACAAAAGTTGGACACCTAAAATAAACATGAAACAAATGATGTTGAATTGAGTGAATTTGGAGCATGCCACATAGGCAAATTATGCTTTGCAAATATAAAGGATTTGATTGCAACAACAAATCAAAATATTATTGAATTTACACTAAGCAAATTAGATCCTAATCATGAGATATAAACAAAAGTTATGGATTATTTTAGGAATAATTATTTATGATGGATTTTCAACATCTTAAAGCCAAAATACGGCTACTTATCATATGTTAGTTACTTTAGGATCAATTTCGAAAGTTGATGAAGCTATACAATTATGAACACTTTGTTGAAATTACTTCATTTTTCATAAATATTAAACACAACTAAATAAGAGAGGATTTTAAAAAATGATGACCCCCTTGCACTATCCCAAAATCGATTACGTTAGTAATTATGGTAAATATAAGTCAAAAGACATATAATTATTTCACTAACACGCTTGAGGAACCATGCACGATAGCCAATACACTCTCGTATAAGGCTTTGGACTCTTTTCTTTAAAAAAATGTGTAATATATTAACTGCAAATTACCCTCCCGTACACATTTTATTTTCTCATTTGCCAAAAAAGTCCGGCCCAATTTTGTTTTCTTATTCCTAAAATAGAAATAAAGTATATTCACTTTTATAAAATTCACCCTACAATTCAACTACTTAATTCATTTAAATATTACTTTATTCACCATTCACTATTGCCAAGATTACTTTATTCATTTAAATATTACATCTCAACCCTCGATTCACACTCCGTATAAAGTCAAATGGAAAAACAAAATTGGGACGGAGAGGTAAATTTAAAATAATAATTGCTAAATAAGAGCTAATATCAATCAATTCAACAAATAACATTAATAGTTTATGATTTAAGGCAAAGAAATAGCAACATGTTGAAACAATGTCATAGATTATTAATGTACAATAACTACACCAAAATCTATCTATATCTATAATACATTCTACTTTACCATATATAGTTTTGGAGGGAAAGTTTAAGAGCCGTAGATCATATTTTCATTGTTCGATCATGACCGTCCAATTTATTAATTAGCCATGACGTTTATTTAGCCCCTGATTTGCTTAATTTTAGGAACCGTTACATCTGTTATACCTATATATATGTTGTTATCCTCATTCAATTTGAAGTATTCTGTAGCCTAGAAAAACTGTGTTAATTTTTTTTTGTCTATTTGTAACTTCTAAATTTTGTATTTTTTATAAATTTCTAGCGTGTTTCTTATACACGTTAATGTATCATAATTCATAACTGTGTAAATGTTTTTCGACTATGTATTAGATGCTCCTCTTTTGTTTCTTCAATACATTCACCATCTTCTGTGAATGTTTACACATTTGATGGTTTCTTCAATACATATGTGAACAAAAATATGGAAATGAGCGCCTAATGATGAAGTAATGACAATTAGCTGGTGAATTCTTCATTCGCACAAGACACAGACAATAGATACGCAGACCTTATCATTATCTCTCTTTTGACGCACTGATATTGTCAATTTTAAAATCACCACCGCCATCAATCGAATTATTGCTTCGGTTTTATATACTCTCCGGAAGCCACACAATTATACTCTCATCATCGTCATCGTTTAATGAATGGAAACAGTAATTGTAATAAGGATATTAGGAATAATGTGTTAGTATATTCTACAATATACCTTTGTATTTGATGTATATCTTTTCCATTTATTTCTCAAACTATTGATTTCTTTCATATGTGATGTATATATTTTCTGGATTTTTTTACCGTTTTTATGTAAAAAGAATTGTATAGATGTTATTTTGATATTAATATCTTATTTTCATTGAATTTATATTTTAACACATACAGTTGTAGATTTAGACTATTGCTTATGATTTATATTGATGAGATCTTAGATATTTAGACATTTGTAAAAAATAGATAAGTGAGGTTATTTAAGTTTTTCTTTAAAAGAAATTGAAGATTTTATAATACGAAGAGGTGCATGATGGAAAATATATAAATTGAGAAATATTGGAGTATTAAAAAATTTATGATTTTGTCGTGTTTTTTTATACCTAATTCATATAGATGTATATGCTATTGTTAGATTAATAATATATATTATTTTAACTTTAATTAGAGTGTTTAAATTTTAAAAAAACTTGTGTAAGACGGTTTTACTGTGAGACCGTTCACAAACTAAATTTTATGTCTTAACGTCTCATACAATACTTACTCTATACATTTTGTAGTGCCTTTTTCCGATACATGCAAAAATAATTTGTTATGATATATATGTTCCAAGATTTTAATATTGCAAGTTCTGATAAATAATTGCCTAATTACATGCCATAATTTTCATTTGTTATACAATGTATTGGGCGTTCATGATGTGGTAACACTATTAACTAAATTGATTCATACATAAATCATTGAAGGATATTAGTTGTTATGACTAAAGAGTATTAGTTATTTTCATTGCCCTTTATTTTTTGCACGAGTTTTAGTGTGGTAGTTGTTTATTAGTATCTGTAATGAATGATAAAATTATTTTTTAGTAACACTATGGTGAACAAAAGATATAAAGTTGCTTTTGATGTCATTTTGATAAATAAAAATTGGCTATATATAGAATGGGGCAATCGAGAATAAGATGGACCTTTAAAAGCAAGGGGACATTCGAGATTGAGGTAGATGGAGTATTGTTTATTACTTTATGTTTGAACAGTGATGACAATTGATATTGGACCATGTATAAACAATTTATGTTTTCCACCGAATGTTTCATTGAAAGTCAAATTATTCATGTTGAATATTATGTTGGAGATTAAATTTTTTGTACATCCCATAGTTTTACACCAATTTCTTTTGGTCCCATCGATTACCTATATTGATTTTGGTCCTGTAATTATATAAATAATTTAGAGTTGATCATTTCACTGGCATTAGTAGGTTACCTATCCAACCACACTGCACATGATTCTTTTTTTTGTAATATGTGGTTTTTTTATTTTTTATGAAATTATACATGGATCTTGACTGCAGGCGCTGGGTTGAGATTTTTTAAACATGAATATGAATTTATATATTATTTTAAAAATTATAAAAAAATTCTATAAAATATTACAAAAAGGCAAACATATATTTAAGATTTAGTTATAATTATATAAAATCTTTAAAAAATGTAAGTTTGAAAAGAAGATTCACACCCAAATTACGTTAAACCAAATTGCAGACCTAAAATCCAATTTTTCAATTCTATCCAATTTCATAGATTGCAATCTCATACAAAAATCACACCCATATTCATTTTGCAATATGAAATATGGGTTAAGAATGTTGGTGGCAAGTGGAGGACTGCGAGAGAAGAACAGAGTTTTGCCCTACAACGTGGGTCTTCCCTTATAGTGAGGTTCTCCCTTGACCTATCAACAGTGTATCATGAAGTTTTGAAATTGAGACAAAGAGAGAAGAAATTAGATTTTAGTTCTCTCACCTAATTTCTTAGGTTGGAGGATTGTATTTTTGTTTTGGTGAATATACAGATGCATCACAATTAAATTTTGTTTTCGTTTGTAAGAGGAACTGTTAAATGAATTAATTTTTAAAACTTTCTATAAGTTCGGACTTTTATATGAGGTAGAATTCTTCATGGTATCAAAGCCAAAAGGCTCACGAGCAAACAAAGATCTTGGGTTCAATCCCTGCTGAGACCAATTCCACCTAGGGTTGGTATACCATCGTATCGTCCATACCGCTTACCGATATCGTACCGAAAATTTCAGTATACCGAAAAAGCATACCGCATACCGTATATCGTACCGAGCATTCGGTATGTCGTACCTTACCGATGTTTCGATATACACCGATCCATACCGAAATATCGGTTCATACAGAAATACCGGCCATGTCGATATACTGGTCATACCGGTCCATACCGAAATATTTAATTAATTATTTAAATATTAAATTTTAATAATGAATTATCCGTATGGTATATACCGATTTATTGAAATATTTTTGGTATATCAGTATATACGAACTTATACCGAAAATATTTCGGTATTTTGGTATGATACTGAATATCGGAATTTTCTAAATATTAATATCGATACTGTATTGAAATTACAGTAAACAAAAATTTTCAATAAATTCGGTATTTTTTGGTATGGTAAGTGCGGTATACCGATTTTTTTGGTATTTGCTCCACCCCTAATTTCACTCATATTAAATTATCCACTCATTTGGCCTCCACAAAAAGGGAAAAGTTGAGTCAAACCCATGAGTGAGGGGGCGTCGCGGCTGGAGGTGATGGGCATTGCGGGCGGTGGTGCTTCGATTGTAGGGGGAGAGAGACGGACGCGGTTTGAGGAGAGATGGAGGATTTGGGAAAACTATTTTGAGGAATATTGTGTACGCGGTTTGGGAAAGGATGTTTTATAGGAAAATATCTTTAATTAAAAAAATTAAGAAATGGAAAAGAATTTATGTGGTTGAGAATTTAAAGAAAGGGGATTTTATTTGCTACGTAATCCCTTTTTCCTTTCTTGTGAGAGTAACACTATCAATTAATCCAACATATATGTATCCTTATTATATAACTGTTTGAATTATGTGATATACTTATATATGATACAAAATATCTTTTGTTTTATTCAAATCAATCACTGCTGCATGATTAAGAGCATTATGTGAGCATGAATCAATTCAATTGCAAACCGAGTAAATTTCTCTCCTCAGTTCAAAATGTCAGTTTTATGAAAGGACGGAAAGTTAGTAAGTACGGAGTTGTGGTTCGGGTATTAAATCCAACCTCCAGGGAGCTGTCGGGGACGCCCTCGGAATCAAGGTTGTTGATTCAAACAGATCTGGTCCCCGGGTCAGACGCCTACGTTGCGCACTGGGAATAAGGTCATTGATGGTTTGCATTATTTATTTTGTCAGTGGCTGGAAGGAGTAAGGTTTTTGGAAGTGGAATAAGTCGAGTATGGTCGTACGAAAATGGTTTGGAAGAGATTTACAATATGTGAAAAGTGATTTTGGCAGATTTGGCCGATATGTGAAAATGGTTTTGGGCTTTGCCCCTTAATGTGAATCAACTTGTGATATATCAATTATGTGAATGTGAAACATGTCATGCTCAATTAATTATTACGTGAACTTGTTACTTCTGTGATATATGTTATTCATATTATATGTCAACTGCTTAAATAAATTATATACTTTCTCAATAAGTATAATTTAATATACTTCGAATTTACCAATCTCATGACGTTGCAAATCACCCATACGTGAGAATTCAAATCTCACGCCCCCCTTTTTACAACCCTTGCAGATTATAATTTCGTGGAGCAAGGACAGTAATAGGGACGACACGGAGTTCCCCATTTAAATAAACAGTTACTATTAATAATATGTTACCTTCAAAATAAATGTTATCGCTATTACTTTTCAGACGATATAATTCCTATGTATTTCATAAACTAAAACTCTGCATGTACTTTCATAAAATACTAGACACATACACACACACACACACACACATATATATATATATATATATATATATATATATATATATATATATATATATATATGCTTGTGAGACACTTATTATTTTCCTCACTTTTTCCGCTGCATAAAACTCATCTCTCTTTTTATTATCCCTTTTTATATCAAATTTTTTATAGTTTGGATTTTATTCACAAGTGGCACCTCGAATCTGAGATATTTTATATGTTTTGGATTTGGGGCGTTTTGCGGTGAACTACATACTCACGCGTATCTCAGTACTAGCGCCGTGTTAATTACGTAATTCGATTTTGTTTTTGTAATTTTCCCATACCTATATAACTTAGCAATATTATTCTTTTATTTTAAAAAAAAACCACTAGGATAGCACCGTGCCGTAAACATAGACGACCCCGTGTTAACCTTATCCTAACACCAAGAGATCCTATGGAACAAGACTCACTCCCACAGGCTGGACTTGAACCACCCTAGCAGGCTGCACCTGAGAACGATATTGCAAGGGAATTACTGACCTCCTTTCTGGACTACATTCAGCAGCAAGTTTCGTTACCTCCTCCACCACAATATGTACCTATTCCTCAGACGACACCCAGGACAAGTGACTTCGTTGAGCAAATTCAACGACTGCATCCATTTGGGCTGAATGGAAGAGAAAGCCCCCTCGAGACTGCAAAATGGATAGTCGGGTTGGAATGCATATTCCAACGTATGGCACTAACTGATGCACATAAATTCTCCTGTGCACAATCCCAATTGGTGGAAGACGCAGCTCAATGGTGTGAATTCTATAAGCAAATAAGGGACGAAGTGGAAAGACAAGCTCTCACCTGGGAGGATTTCAAGAGAGCCCTACTGGAGAGGTACTCTCCACAGGTACTGGGAGACAAGAAGGAACAAGAGTTTATCAATCTGTGACAAGGAACTCTCTCGGTGATAGAGTATGAGAGAAAATTCAATCAGTTGTCCTGTTATGCTCCACATTTGGTGGATGATGACTATAAAAAAGCCCGGGGGTTTGAGCAGGGTCTGAGGCCCGAATTAGCAGGAGTTGTGATAGGCCTTCAGATGCCAAGCTATGGAGAAGTTTTTTGTCAAGCGCTACTAGCTTCGATCAGCCAAAATTTGGAGTACAAGAAGACTTCGACGATCGTCCCTGTCAATCGTACTTGGCAGCCAAACTTTAAAAGGAATTTAGTTTCACTACCTAAGGGAAACAACTATAGCGTTTCTCGAGAAAGCCCAGACTGTTCGAGTTGTAGGAAGAGACACTGGGGACGATGTAAACGGTTTGAAATAACTTGTTTCAGATGCAAACAACTAGGACAAAAAGTTAAAGGATGCAGTCAACCATCCAGTGTCAACCGCCAGCCAATTACTAATGACCAGTACCACAAGATTGCTAAAAACAAACCGGTCTGTACAAGTTGTGGAAAGAAACATTGGGGAAAATGTAATCCGGAGGGAACAAATTGTTACCATTGTGATCAACTAGGGCACAAATCTTATGAATGCACTCAACCACCAAGTGTCGACCGCCAACCAATCAACCATCAACACCACAATATTCTTCGAAACCATCCAAACTGTCCAAGATGTCGGAAGGTACATTGGGGACAATGCAACCAGGGTGAAATAACTTATTTCCGTTGCAACCAACCGGGCCACAAGGATGATGAATGCGCTCTACCATCAAATCCCAATTACCAACCAATTAACAACATCCAGTACTACCCGCAGCAGGTGAACGACTGATTAGGCGTGAAATTGTCATGATTCGTAGCTAGAAACGCCCTAGTTTTGGTCGAGTTTATAGAGTATTTAGAGTCAATTGAGCATTATTTCTATACATTGATAAATTTGTCTCTTTGATGCTCATAGGTGAATAGAGGACGAAAAACGGAGTTCGTAGGACTTTGAATCGACTCAAACGGATGCCCGGATGAGAAGATATTGAAGAAATACGATTGGTATTAGTGCGGACGAGGAAAAGTATCATTTGGGAGGAGTTAGAAGTCACTCGAGCGCATTACTCGAGCGCCACCGCTCGAGCGAATTGCTCGAGCGCCCAAAACATACAGAGAGAATTCGACGCTCGAGCAGCTCGAGCGCCACCGCTCGAGCGATTGTGTTATTCGAGCTACACAGCTCGAGCGGGACCGCTCGAGTGTTTTGCTCGAGCGCCCATGGATTTTTGCCCCGGATACGTATTTTCGGCCCATTAACTCCCGTTTCGACCCGTGCCTATATATACCTCTTCCAAACACATTTTGAAGGATCCCCAACTTTTAGACATCTCTTTACATAGAATTTTTAGAGCGAGAAGGAAGAGAAGAGACGAGCGAGCTATAGTTTATGGTTTTGAGGTTTTTGCTTACGAATTCAATTTACGATTTCACGTTTTAGCTTCGATTCTTAATAACTTTTGTTCTTAAATACGTTGAGACCTCGTTTTTGTTAATTAATTTTAGTTTAGTCTTTTACATATTAAAACCTCAGTTTATGTTCGTTCTTTTCTTCGTTTTCATTATCATGTTCATGTTCGTAAATTGTTTAATTGTTATTGTTTACGTTCAATCAATGTCTAGCTAAAACCCGTGCATGCTTAGGGTAGGATGAACTCGTAGAAGTAGGTTGTGGGTACGTAATTAGAGTAACTTGTGACGTTGGGTTTTAATTCTCTTGATTAATGAATTCTTAAAATTAATCTAGATTTCACTCTTGAATTTCGTTCGAAAGGTGTTAGAGAGAGGACGACCGTATCACTCTTTAACAACGAGTAGACTTAACGAGAGAGTTTAGGAAAGGGTAATTCATCTACCGGTTTAGCGAAGGAGGACGACCGCATCACCTTAGTTAAATTAGGGTCTCATTAATTAAGCACTATCTATTAACTTGTTAGTGGATTAGTGAAGTCGAGTGTTAGGGTAAAGTATTAGGGTTTAGAATCTTGAGCTTTCACCTTGCATTCTTGGACTTAGGTTAATTCTTGTGTGTCACAGTTATTTTGATTATGTACCCGCTCCGTTAGTATACGTAGGGATTCCTATCCTAAGCATCACCATCTCTTATTTGAATCCAACCCTTAGTTAATTCGTCTGCTTTAGTATTTTAGTTTAGTTAGTTTATTTTAGTTTTAATTAATCTTTTCAAAAATCCAAAAACAACACACTCATATTAACTACGACGCGTAGATCTTCAGGGATCTATTCGCATATACACTGTCCCTTGGGTACGATATACTTGGTCGTTATACTTGCTAATACTACAGTGAACCCGTCCGCTTGCGGGTAAGCGACTAGTAGAAGTTAGTAAAATCGCTTCAAGTCAATGGCGCCGTTGCCGGGGATGGCGTTATATGCTCTTTGAATAGGACTTGTCGATAGCTTAGTAGTTAGTAGTGGGTGCTTATTTTCTGTTTGTATTTCTTATTTTTATTTTTATTCATTCGGCAGTTGCGTTTTGATCCATCTGCTAGTGTGTCAGGTTTATGAGAACACGCTCACAAGGGAATACGAGCGAAGAGAGAATACCATTGGATCCTGAGACAATAGCTAGAAGGAACCGAGCTTACTTGAGAAGAATGAACGCAGCCGACTTAGGGAAGGGACCAATGGACCTCAATAATGAGTTGGACAATGCTGCTAACGAGTTCAATCAGGCAGTAGAGTGTTGATGGCTCTGGAGGGAGTGGTGGTCAGAATCAAGACCAGTTCGTAGATAGTAGTAGCCAGAACCCGGGTGCACAAAATGTAAACAATCCAGCTCAGAATCTTGTCCCAAATACTCTGAACAACCCTGCTTACCCACAAAACCCGAATAACCCTTTCCACAACCCAGCATACCAACATTACCCATACCCACCATACCCTTATCCACCATACCCGTATCCTCCACCTCCTGTCTATAACCAACCACCTGTGTACCAACAACCTCCAGTTCAACACATACCAGCACAACCTGTCGCTCCTCAGCCTGCGCCCCAGAACGCAGATCAGAATATGGCAATTCGGGGCAGGTTCGCGGCACAACCGCAGAGGTACTACGATGGAGTGGCCTTACCTCCAGTTGAGGCCAATAACTTTTCAATTTCTCCAGGAATTCTCAAGCTGCTTACTGAGAATCAATTCAAGGGGGAGGTTGGGAAGGAGAACCCTCACACTCACTTGAGGAGTTTCCTCATGATTGCATCTACTTTCAATTACAATGGCATGTCTGAAGATGCCAAGAGGCTCAGGTTGTTCCCATTCTCTCTTACGGGAATAGCCAAGGAATGATATGATAACACGCTCCCACGGGGAGGTGTTAACACATGGGCCGAGCTCGAGCGTCTGTTCCTCGAGCGATTCTACCCTCCATCAAGAACGATTAAAGCGAGAATTGAGATCTCTTCCTTTCGCCAGAAGTCTGGAGAGGATTTACGCCAGGCGTGGGAGAGATACTCAAATATGTTGATCGAGTGCCCGCAGCACGGGTACAACGAGGGAGATATTATGGTGTTCTTCTACAGTGGAGCCAGCAAGGCTGGCCAAGCCCACCTAGATGCATGTGCAAGTGGAACTTTTCTGAACCAAGGGGTAGCGAGGTGTAGAGAGATCGTGGACAATATTGTCACGAATGCTGGTGCATGGAACGAGGATCCAGAATTTCAGAGGGTATGCAAGTTGGAAGAGAATGAGGGTACGAGGAAGCTGTTGATGGCTATGATGGAGAAGATCAGCAACCTTGAGATGGGGCAGAACTTGGTTGGAGGGAATGGAGCAGCAAGTGAGAAGGTGGAACCACCCACGAGTCAGCAAGAAGAGGTCAACTTGTTGGTCCCGTTTTCGAAGGGCAAAATGGGAATTCAGGAAAAAAAAAATTTTAAAAAACCTTTTTCTCAGGGAGTTCAGCATGAGTGAGAAATACTCAAGTCACTGCTCTGCTCAGAGGCTGAGTTACCAAGTCAGAGAGAAGGCTTGGAGACTCATGCTCTGAGCAAGGACAGTGGCTTGAGAAGCTGAACTCTAGAGTGCGTTATCAAATCACAGCTTGCACCCTGACCGAGTTCAGTGACGGAAAACTCAAGTCACTGCGTTGCTGAGAGTCAGAGCTATCAAGTCAGAGATGAGACTTGAAAGCTCAGGCTCTCAACAAGGCAGTGACTCGAGAGACTGAACTCTCGAGTGCTAGCCTGATTCAGTCAGTGAGATGGAATCTCCCTGACCTGAAATGCTTAAATAAAGTTCCTTTTAAACAATGCTCTCAGTGAGCAGATTTTCGCAATACTTTAGAAGAAAAGACATTCCAAATAATAACACTTGGTTTAACGTGGTTCAGAGACACAAGCTCTTACATCCACGGCCTGATTTAACAGGAAATCCACTCCTTTGGATTCTTGTTTTTAACGTGCCAAGGTGCACTTACAACTGGACTCACGCCACTCTCTGGGCTGCCCTTCTCCTTCTAACAACTTACTCCCAACAAGCCTGACTAGAGGGTTTTGGTTTCGGTTAGGGTTTTCTCCAACTAGGTGAGGTTTTCCCTTTACAATGTGTTAGCCAATAGCTAAGATAGGGAAAACCTCTCTAAGCCTAGAGTTACAAGCTGAGCACTCTTTATGTATATATTGTGAACTCTCAAGATCAGTGTTTAAGATGTGAGTAGAACCTCCTTATATCTCCCATGCACGTATGCTACTACTCACACTCTCTCAGCTCGTAGGTGTTTGTTTTCTTTTGATTTTCTTACAATAATCTACCAACACAATACAACACACTCTAACAACAAGCTATGAGCTTGTATTTATAATGGGGATTCAAATGTATCCGTTGGAGAGGAAAATACATTTGAATCCAGCATTAAATGGTTTCAACCACTTTTCTTGGAATGCGGCCTTGTCAGTGTCAGATTTACCGCCTTGTGCTGATTGGTCCACGTGGCCTGAATTCACGGATCTTTGACTCAGTAGGTTTGACTAAGACCCACTGACTTTAGGTAGCTTTCTCCTTCACTGACTCTGATCTTCAGTGGACTGACTCGTCCTCAGTGTAGTTGTCCTTCAGGGACTGTTTGAAGATCACTCCAAGAAGTTTGTCATAAGGCTGAATGACAAACTTCCCTGACCACAGTAGCCTGACTCCTTCAGGGCCTACTTGGTGCAGCACTGATCCACCTGATCAGGCTCTTCACTGAGTGGTCCATCAGACTCGGCTTAGATCAGCCTGACTTGCACTCAGTGGGACATCCTTCAGGCTTCTCCATTGGTTCAGGTTGATGGCATGTCTTCAGTCAGCTCTTCTGGTTGTCATCTTGATATCTTCAGGCTGTGTTGAGAAGTTCCCCCTCGCTGAGTTCCCCCTCAACTGAGCAACCTATTCTACAGAGAGCTAACCTAGCCTGACCTGCTCTAAAGGATACTATCCTGACTGCTTTCAAACCTATTACATGTTGTTTTGGAAAATCATCAAAACTAAAACATATCCCAACAATTTCCCCCTTTTTGATGATTCCAAAACTTCTAACCAAATGATTTTCTATTACAAGAATAATGTCAGAATACAGGTAATAGTTTGAAATATGCAGGAATTCCCATAGTTTAAAACATTTAAGATCTGTTCGGTAGACCATTTTTCTTAACAAAACTGGATCAGTGGTCATGTGAACAACCCGCTCTGATACCAATTGTTGGTCCCGTTTTCGAAGGGCAAAATGGGAATTCAGGAAAATTTTTTTTTTAAAAAACCTTTTTCTCAGGGAGTTCAGCATGAGTGAGAAATACTCAAGTCACTGCTCTGCTCAGAGGCTGAGTTACCAAGTCAGAGAGAAGGCTTGGAGACTCATGCTCTGAGCAAGGACAGTGGCTTGAGAAGCTGAACTCTAGAGTGCGTTATCAAATCACAGCTTGCACCCTGACCGAGTTCAGTGACGGAAAACTCAAGTCACTGCGTTGCTGAGAGTCAGAGCTATCAAGTCAGAGATGAGACTTGAAAGCTCAGGCTCTCAACAAGGCAGTGACTCGAGAGACTGAACTCTCGAGTGCTAGCCTGATTCAGTCAGTGAGATGGAATCTCCCTGACCTGAAATGCTTAAATAAAGTTCCTTTTAAACAATGCTCTCAGTGAGCAGATTTTCGCAATACTTTAGAAGAAAAGACATTCCAAATAATAACACTTGGTTTAACGTGGTTCAGAGACACAAGCTCTTACATCCACGGCCTGATTTAACAGGAAATCCACTCCTTTGGATTCTTGTTTTTAACGTGCCAAGGTGCACTTACAACTGGACTCACGCCACTCTCTGGGCTGCCCTTCTCCTTCTAACAACTTACTCCCAACAAGCCTGACTAGAGGGTTTTGGTTTCGGTTAGGGTTTTCTCCAACTAGGTGAGGTTTTCCCTTTACAATGTGTTAGCCAATAGCTAAGATAGGGAAAACCTCTCTAAGCCTAGAGTTACAAGCTGAGCACTCTTTATGTATATATTGTGAACTCTCAAGATCAGTGTTTAAGATGTGAGTAGAACCTCCTTATATCTCCCATGCACGTATGCTACTACTCACACTCTCTCAGCTCGTAGGTGTTTGTTTTCTTTTGATTTTCTTACAATAATCTACCAACACAATACAACACACTCTAACAACAAGCTATGAGCTTGTATTTATAATGGGGATTCAAATGTATCCGTTGGAGAGGAAAATACATTTGAATCCAGCATTAAATGGTTTCAACCACTTTTCTTGGAATGCGGCCTTGTCAGTGTCAGATTTACCGCCTTGTGCTGATTGGTCCACGTGGCCTGAATTCACGGATCTTTGACTCAGTAGGTTTGACTAAGACCCACTGACTTTAGGTAGCTTTCTCCTTCACTGACTCTGATCTTCAGTGGACTGACTCGTCCTCAGTGTAGTTGTCCTTCAGGGACTGTTTGAAGATCACTCCAAGAAGTTTGTCATAAGGCTGAATGACAAACTTCCCTGACCACAGTAGCCTGACTCCTTCAGGGCCTACTTGGTGCAGCACTGATCCACCTGATCAGGCTCTTCACTGAGTGGTCCATCAGACTCGGCTTAGATCAGCCTGACTTGCACTCAGTGGGACATCCTTCAGGCTTCTCCATTGGTTCAGGTTGATGGCATGTCTTCAGTCAGCTCTTCTGGTTGTCATCTTGATATCTTCAGGCTGTGTTGAGAAGTTCCCCCTCGCTGAGTTCCCCCTCAACTGAGCAACCTATTCTACAGAGAGCTAACCTAGCCTGACCTGCTCTAAAGGATACTATCCTGACTGCTTTCAAACCTATTACATGTTGTTTTGGAAAATCATCAAAACTAAAACATATCCCAACAATTTCCCCCTTTTTGATGATTCCAAAACTTCTAACCAAATGATTTTCTATTACAAGAATAATGTCAGAATACAGGTAATAGTTTGAAATATGCAGGAATTCCCATAGTTTAAAACATTTAAGATCTGTTCGGTAGACCATTTTTCTTAACAAAACTGGATCAGTGGTCATGTGAACAACCCGCTCTGATACCAATTGTTGGTCCCGTTTTCGAAGGGCAAAATGGGAATTCAGGAAAATTTTTTTTTTAAAAAACCTTTTTCTCAGGGAGTTCAGCATGAGTGAGAAATACTCAAGTCACTGCTCTGCTCAGAGGCTGAGTTACCAAGTCAGAGAGAAGGCTTGGAGACTCATGCTCTGAGCAAGGACAGTGGCTTGAGAAGCTGAACTCTAGAGTGCGTTATCAAATCACAGCTTGCACCCTGACCGAGTTCAGTGACGGAAAACTCAAGTCACTGCGTTGCTGAGAGTCAGAGCTATCAAGTCAGAGATGAGACTTGAAAGCTCAGGCTCTCAACAAGGCAGTGACTCGAGAGACTGAACTCTCGAGTGCTAGCCTGATTCAGTCAGTGAGATGGAATCTCCCTGACCTGAAATGCTTAAATAAAGTTCCTTTTAAACAATGCTCTCAGTGAGCAGATTTTCGCAATACTTTAGAAGAAAAGACATTCCAAATAATAACACTTGGTTTAACGTGGTTCAGAGACACAAGCTCTTACATCCACGGCCTGATTTAACAGGAAATCCACTCCTTTGGATTCTTGTTTTTAACGTGCCAAGGTGCACTTACAACTGGACTCACGCCACTCTCTGGGCTGCCCTTCTCCTTCTAACAACTTACTCCCAACAAGCCTGACTAGAGGGTTTTGGTTTCGGTTAGGGTTTTCTCCAACTAGGTGAGGTTTTCCCTTTACAATGTGTTAGCCAATAGCTAAGATAGGGAAAACCTCTCTAAGCCTAGAGTTACAAGCTGAGCACTCTTTATGTATATATTGTGAACTCTCAAGATCAGTGTTTAAGATGTGAGTAGAACCTCCTTATATCTCCCATGCACGTATGCTACTACTCACACTCTCTCAGCTCGTAGGTGTTTGTTTTCTTTTGATTTTCTTACAATAATCTACCAACACAATACAACACACTCTAACAACAAGCTATGAGCTTGTATTTATAATGGGGATTCAAATGTATCCGTTGGAGAGGAAAATACATTTGAATCCAGCATTAAATGGTTTCAACCACTTTTCTTGGAATGCGGCCTTGTCAGTGTCAGATTTACCGCCTTGTGCTGATTGGTCCACGTGGCCTGAATTCACGGATCTTTGACTCAGTAGGTTTGACTAAGACCCACTGACTTTAGGTAGCTTTCTCCTTCACTGACTCTGATCTTCAGTGGACTGACTCGTCCTCAGTGTAGTTGTCCTTCAGGGACTGTTTGAAGATCACTCCAAGAAGTTTGTCATAAGGCTGAATGACAAACTTCCCTGACCACAGTAGCCTGACTCCTTCAGGGCCTACTTGGTGCAGCACTGATCCACCTGATCAGGCTCTTCACTGAGTGGTCCATCAGACTCGGCTTAGATCAGCCTGACTTGCACTCAGTGGGACATCCTTCAGGCTTCTCCATTGGTTCAGGTTGATGGCATGTCTTCAGTCAGCTCTTCTGGTTGTCATCTTGATATCTTCAGGCTGTGTTGAGAAGTTCCCCCTCGCTGAGTTCCCCCTCAACTGAGCAACCTATTCTACAGAGAGCTAACCTAGCCTGACCTGCTCTAAAGGATACTATCCTGACTGCTTTCAAACCTATTACATGTTGTTTTGGAAAATCATCAAAACTAAAACATATCCCAACACAACTATATGGGAAGGCCTAATTACCCACAAGGGGGGTATCCACAAGGTGGAAACCAGTATGGAAGACCTTCTTATGGTCAACCATTTGTACCTCCAGGCCCACAGCCGCCTCAAAATCAATAAAGGAACACACAAGGGTATCAAGGAGGCCAGCAGCCTCCTCAAAACACATGGAGGAAAAATGAAAATTTTTCTTATGCTAACCCAAAAGCTGGTATTACTGTGCCTGCAGGTGTTGATCCGGGGTCTAAACCTCCTGGTGGAGAGGGGGGTGCATCAACCGAGGAGATGTTGAGAGCGATCCTTCAGAAGGTGGAGGAGGGTAGCAAGCGATTGTCCTCTTTGGAGTACGATGTGAAGGAGTTGCATAAGAAAGGCGATCATCGAGATCAAGAACTCCAGAAGAGAGACATCGAGTGGAATCGAGTTCAGCAAGAGAACAACAGAAGATTCAATTCAATCGAGTACCAAATTAGCCAGATCGCAAAGTCTCAGCCAAGAGAGCCTGGCAAGTATCCTTCAATGCCCGAGGATAACCCAAAGGAACATTGCAAGGCTATTGAGTTGAGAAGTGGGACCAAATATGATGGTCCTGAGATGCCTGCTGATTCTGAGACGCTCAAAGAAGAAGTTGAGACAGAAGGGATAGAGTCTCAAAGTGATGGAGTTGAGGTTGAGAAGGAAGGAGTTAAGATGAAAATTGATGATAAGAGTCAAGATATGGATGAGACCCAGAAGAGCAAAGTGCCTGATGAGGAGATCGAGGAGATAGAGAGAATTCCAAAGTGGAAAAAGGCAAAGGAAGCAAGGGAGAAAGTGAAAGAAACTGAGAAAGATGAATGGGGGGTACCCAAATCGGTGATACCTGTCCCATATCCACAACGCTTCATGAAAAAGAAGCTTGATGAGAAGTTTGCTAAATTCCTTAATGTTTTTAAAAAGTTACATATTAACATACCTTTTTATGATGCTTTGGAACAGATGCCGAACTACGCCAAGTTCCTGAAGGACTTGATTGCAAAGAGACGGAGAATTGATGGACCCGAGCTAGTGCACTTGAACCACGAGGTGAGTGCTATGGTGCACAAGGCGCTTCCGCCTAAGCTGAAGGATCCCGGGAGCTTCATAATTCTTTGCGATATCGGGAATGGGATCAAGAAAGGAGCTTTGTGTGATCTCGGGGCGAGCATTAATCTGATGCCTTTGTCGTTGTTCAAGAAGTTGGAGGGAGTTGAGCTGCAACCCACGATGATGACACTCCAGCTTGCTGATAGGTCCATTATGAGACCTCAAGGAGTAGTGGAGGATGTTCTAGTGACGGTGGAGAATCACGTTTTTCCCGCCGACTTCGTAGTACTCGAGATAGAGGAGGATGAGCATGTCCCGCTGATTTTGGGAAGGCCGTTTCTAGCTACTGCCGGGATGGTGCTTGATGTAGCGAATGGGAAAATCACGGTCAAAGTTGATGATCAAGAAGTGAAGATAGCTATCTACGAAGCTATGAAATACCCCATGGGAGATGAGAGTTGCCACTTCATTGACATCACGGATGCTTGTGTTGAAGACACACTTCTAGACCCTTGCTCTTTCTATGTTCATCAATTTGATTATCCTATTCTTGACGATATGTCTTATGATTCTTATAATCTTGATTATTTTGACAGCTTGAAAGACAATGAAGACGTCAAGTTCTTGGAGTTGAAGAAAGTGGAGGATGAAGATGACTTGGAGGCCGAGGAGTCAACGTTCGAGAAGATGTTTGATAAGGCGCCACCATTGGAGGCGAAGAAGGAGTTGAAGCCGCTGCCCGACCACCTCAAGTACGCTTACTTGGATGAGACCGACAAATATCCGGTAATTGTATCAGCCCTTTTATCTGATGATCAGCTTGAGAGACTTTTAGTGGTGCTTCGTAAGCACAAATCTGCTATAGGATGGTCGATTGCGGATATTAAGGGAATTAGCCCCTCGATTTGCATGCATAGGATTAGATTAGAAGAGGGTAGAAAACCGATAGTGCAAAATCAGCGTAGAGTTAATCCGGTTATTCAAGAGGTGATACATAAGGAAGTGTTGAAGTTGTTAGATAGCAACATGATTTTTGCCATTTCTGATAGTCCATGGGTGAGTCCTTTACACGTAGTTGCTAAGAAGGGGGGTACCACGGTGATTAAGACGGAGTCTAATGAATTGGTAGCCACTAGATTAGTGACGGGTTGGCGTGTATGTGTTGATTATAGAGAGTTGAATAAGGCAACGTGTAAGGATCATTTTCCTTTACCGTTCCTTGATCAAATGATAGATCGATTAGGTGGTTTTGAGTATTACTGTTTCTTAGATGGGTACTCGGGGTATAATCAGATCATGATAGCCCCCGAGGATCAAGAGAAAACCACCTTCACCTGCTATTATGGGACTTTTGCTTTTAGGAGGATGCCGTTTGGGTTGTGTAACGCACCCGCCACCTTTCAAAGGTGTATGATGGCAATTTTTCATGGCTTTATTGAGAAGATTATGGAAGTTTTCATGGACGACTTCTCCGTTTACGGGGAGTCGTTTGATAAATGTCTAATCAATCTTGAAGTTGTGTTGAGCAGGTGTGAAGAGACGGACTTAGTGCTTAATTGGGAGAAGTGTCACTTCATGGTAAGAGAGGGTATTGTTCTTGGACACCATGTGTCCTCGAAAGGTATCCAAGTGGACAAGGCAAAAGTGATTGCTATCGAGAAGCTTCCACCACCTTCGACCGAAAAGGGGATTCGGTCATTCTTAGGACACGCGGGTTTTTATAGACGTTTCATAAAAGACTTCTCACAAATAGCTAAACCCCTTTCGCGGCTTCTTGAAAAAGAAGTCGCCTTTGAGTTTACTAATGAGTGTTTAGTGGCTTTTAACAGGTTGAAAGAAGCGTTGGTGAATGCCCCGATACTTGTCACACCGGATTGGTCTAGCCCGTTCGTGCTCATGTGTGATGCTAGCGATTATGCGATGGGGGTTGCTTTGGGGCAAATTCGTGAGAAGCGTTTTCACGCTATTTATTATGCCTCGAAGATGCTGAATTCTGCTCAAGTGAATTACACTACGACCGAAAAGGAGCTGTTAGCGGTCGTGTATGCCTTTGATAAATTTCGACCCTACCTAGTAGGGACAAAAACAATTATATATACGGACCACGCAGCGATTCGGTATCTTATGAGTAAGAAGGATGCAAAGCCCCGTCTCATTCGTTGGATCTTGTTGCTCCAGGAGTTTGATGTAGAGATTCGAGACAAGAAGGGATGCGAAAACGTGATAGCAGATCACCTTTCGAGATTGGAGCTCACCAAGGAGAACACCGTGGAGGATCGAGAGGTGAACGATGAATTCCCTGATGAGAAGCTTTTTGGCTTAGGAGAAATCCCTGTGTATAGAGTTGAGGGGAAGGCACCTTGGTTTGCAGATTATGCTAACTATTTAGCAAGTGGTGAGTTGCCCGTTGAGATAGACTCGGTGCATCGGAAGGCATTTTTGAAGAAGGTTCGGGAGTTCATTTGGGATGACCCCTACTTGTTCAAAAGAGGGATCGATCACGTGTTGAGAAGGTGTGTGCCAGAGGAGGAGTGGAGTGATATAATAAGGCATTGTCACGCCTTGCCATGTGGAGGACATTTGGGTGGAGAGAAGACCGGAAGGAAAGTCCTTCAATCCGGTTTTTATTGGCCAACTCTGTTGAGAGATTGCATGGAATGGGTTAAGAGGTGTGAGAAGTGCCAACGGTTCGGCTCTATTACTAAGAGGGACGAGATGCCTATGCACGTGTTCATGGAAGTCGAGATTTTCGACGTATGGGGGATTGATTTCATGGGTCCATTTCCTCCTAGCAATGGATTCTTGTACATTCTCGTATGCGTTGATTATGTCTCGAAGTGGATTGAAGCAGTCCCAACCCGCGTGAATGATTCCCGTGTGGTCATCGAGTTCTTGAGAAAGAACATCTTTGCAAGATATGGAGTTCCAAGAGCTTTGGTAAGTGATGGGGGAAGTCATTTCGTGAACAAATGGATGGAAAAGTTGCTGTCAAAATACGAGGTAAGTCATCGAATCTCTACTGCTTATCATCCTCAATCTAACGGTCTTGCAGAGGTTTCTAACCGTCAAATCAAGGAGATCCTTGAGAAGACGGTGAGCATAAGTAGGAAAGATTGGGCGATGAAGTTGGATGATGCACTTTGGGCATATAGGACAGCTTTCAAAACTCCTCTTGGTATGTCTCCATATCAATTGGTTTTTGGAAAGGCATGTCACTTGCCCGTGGAGTTGGAGCACAAGGCATATTGGGCGATCAAGAAGCTGAATTTTGATAGTGCCTTGGTTGGTGAGAGGAGATTACTCCAACTGCATGAGTTGGAGGAGTTTCGAGACGTTGCCTACGAGAATGCCCGAATTTTCAAAGAAAAGACAAAGAAGTGGCATGATGCACGATTGAAGAAGAAGGAATTCAAGGTGGGAGATCAAGTCCTCGTATTCAATTCGAGGATGAAGCTGTTTGGTGGAAAGCTTAAGTCCAAGTGGAACGGGCCGTATATTGTGAAGGGAGTGCACAAGAGTGGATTCCTTGAAGTTGAGACGGACGATGGACAGAAATTCATGGTGAACGGGCATCGAGTGTAGAAATTCTTTAACTTCTCTTATGAGAATAAGGGAGGTATTTTAGAGTCTCAAGTCCCGTGAGCTCCTTTGAGCTCGGTCCGGCATTAGGACCTTAAAACTAGCGCTTAATGGGAGGCAACCCATTTTTACTTGTTTTTTTTTGTGTTTTGTTTATTTTTAGTAGTTTGGGAATCGTAAGTGTTAACCTCGTTGGTTGAGAATTTTGATGTAGGCTTGCTTGGTGGAGTGTAATTCTGAGAGAGAGAGCTTAAGAAGGAAAGTCATGAAGTTGAGCACATTTCGAGTAGGAAAGCATTCGATTCTTGAAGTTAGAGGTAACCGAACCCCAAACGTCGACCTCTTTGCGAAGTCGAAGTTTGGGGGGGTGATGTTTCTTTTCGTTCATTAGTTTGCATTGGTAGAAGTCGAGTTCACACGAATTTTGTGTACTTACTCTTACGTACTCATTCGTTTCAAACTTTGTTATCGCATAGCAAGAACAAAGTTTGGGGGGGTGTGTATTCGTACTTTGGGTTCGTACACGAAATTCTATGAAAAATTGGTCAAATTTTTCGAAAACATCAATGCTTGAGGGTCGTTGAGTCGAATTGAGTGGGAGTGCTGAGTTCGACTGGAATTGGATTGGTGATTTGCACGTATGGAAGAGACCCCAACTCCTCGGTCGAATGAGCGACCTGGCTTAAATCGAGGAGTACTCAGGTTAGTTCGTGTTTTGGTTGAGTGTTATAATTGTTCGAGCTTGGTTCGGATGGAAATTTCGAGTGTTGAACGTTAAAAAACGAAGTTGAAAATTTGGGTCGCTCGAGCAGCTCGAGCGCCACCGCTCGAGCACATTGCTCGAGCGCCCAAAACTTACAGAACTTTTCTTGCGCTCGAGCAGCTCGAGCGCCACCGCTCGAGCGAATTGCTCGAGCGCCCAAAACTTACAGAATGTTTTCACCGCTCGAGCAGCTCGAGCGCCACCGCTCGAGCGAATTGCTCGAGCGCCCAAAACTTACAGAACGTTTTCACCGCTCGAGCAGCTCGAGCGCCACCGCTCGAGCAAATTGCTCGAGCGCCCAAATCTTACAGAACGTTTTCAACGCTCGAGCGAATTGCTCGAGCGCGACCGCTCGAGCGAATCGCTCGAGCGGGTCGCGGGTTTGACCCATCGGATTTCCCCCTCTATAAATACTCCCCCCACACACTTTCACACACTACACGGGGCGATTTGGGGCGATTTTCAGCGAGTTCATACGATTTTGCACGATTTCTCACAGTTTTTGCTCGAATTTCTTCACAATCCTCTTTAAATCTTCAACCAAGGTATGTAATCTCTATCCCTTGTCATTCAATTCGTAGTTTAAGGTTGAATTAGGCATGAGTTGAGCATATGAACTAGGGTTCATGAGTTAGTTCGAAATTTTTGGGGATTTTTGCGAAACTTATTGATTCTTGATTCCTTTATTGATGAATGTTGATAATATGCTATGGGTTTGCTTGTTTTACTTTCAATTTTGGAATTGAATGAGTAGAAGGGGTGAATTTCTAGAGTGAGAAGTAGGAATTTGAGAAAAGGAAATGGGTTTTGCATGTTGAGAAGAATTTTTTGTGAATTGAGAAGGAATTGAGCATGAATGAGTATGAGTTGAGTCTTGAGCATGTAAATTACATAATTTGTGTAATGTTACTTCATGGTAGACTTAAATGTGGGCAATTTTGGGTTGAAATGGAGGAATTAAGTGTTGAAGACTCGAGAACTTTGAACGAAAAACATGGGTTAATTGTTGTGAATTGCTTTGAACTTGATTGAATGCTTTGAAATGAGTATTGCTTTGAACTTGAGAAGAGCATGAATTGTGAGTTGAATCGAATTGAGATGCATTACTTGGAATTACTTGAGTTTGAATGAGTGTTAAATTGTTGTGAACTTTAAGAATGCTGCTTAAATCCTTGCTATGTCATGGGTTAGGTACAATGGCTCCTAAACACAAACTCCTGAGCAACGAAGAATTGAGAGTGCTCACGGACGAGCTTAGGCAGAAGAGCTTATTGCCCTCGAGATGGGGAGGGTTGGACTATCACGATGACTGGAAGTACGTGGCTTACAGATGGAGCCTCATAACCGGGAAGGTTGAGAAAACCCGGAGACCCGTGGTGAGCTTTATGAAGGACCTGGGGATTGAGGAGGAGATACGAAGAATATTCACCAGGAACAACATGACCGAGTTCTTCGACATGCTGCTACACATGGAGACTAACGCCGATCTGGTGGAACAATTTCTGGCCACAGTGGAAAAGACGGGCACCGACACCTTCAAATTCAAATACCAGAACGAGTGGCAATATCACGAGGTGGGGGTTGTCAACCTCGCATTCGGGCTCCCAGCCCTATCTCGACCCAACCGTGAGCTAAAGGCGTACAACGCTAACGCGTTTTGGAAGGAAATAACGGGCGGCTTGGTTGGGGACTACAAGGGGCAGCACGCGAGAGCATCGGCTATCCGAAACCCGGTGATCAGATATCTGGAGCGGATATTGGGGAACACGATCTATGCCCGGTCTGAGACGGGGACGGTGACGAGCAAGCAGCTCTATGGAATCTGGTGCCTTTTGAACAAAAAGGACCATGACTTTGGAAGGGAGTTCCTAGAGCACCATTTCGAGGCTCCGTTTAAGCTTGGAACGAGAACCTCGAAGATCAGAGGAGGAGGGCTGATTTCAGTTTTGATGAAGCACCTCGGATTCGAGCCGTGTTCGGGACCTTGCAAGGGGATGGATTTGGGATTCGAGCAAATGAACAACACTTGGATGTTTGAGCACTGGATGGGTAAGTATTGCATCAGATACAATGATGATGGCTTGTTCCCGCTGCCGAACAAGAAGCTCGTAACGCTGGTTGGGATGAAGAAGAATAACGTCGGGATGAACGGAGAGCAGCACCTCGCTATAGGTGCTAAGTACACATCAGAGATCGATGGCAAAGGACTCCGGGACGTTAGGCCTGTCAAGAGGAGCAGAGGAGAAGGCACGAGTGGTGCCGGATCGAGTGGAGCAGCGGATCTGCAAGAGGAGGAAGAACAAGAGTACGAAGAAGGAGGAAATATGGATGATGAGGCAGAAGCTGATGAGGATGAAGGAGGTCAGGGACCTCAAGAGATGGAGTTTGGGATGCCTGATGCCCCGACTCCAGAGCCGTGGTACCCGAACCAGATGGAGTGGTACGGAATGCGAACCGACATTCAGGGCTTGAGGGCAGATGTTACGGAGCTTCGCACCACTCAAAATCAGTGGTACACGGAAGCCTCGAGTATGAGAGGAGAGTTTCAAGGAGTTCGATCGGAGGTTTCAGATTTGAAACGCTGGATGGAGGCACTCTTTGTCTCCCACTTAGGATCTGATCACCCTAGCTACCGGCCACCACCACCTCCAGATGCTTGAGATACCTGGGATGCCCCCAAATTTCTTTTCCTTTTTCTTTCCTTTTCTTTTTCCTTTCTTTTCTTATTTATTTCTGTTTCTGAGTATGAATTGTAGTGTTTGCGTGGAGTGCATGTTCTTGGGGATTGTATTGGAAGTCTTTTAACTTTTAAGGGATTTGTTTCGATTTGCTCTGATTGATGATTGATGATTTCATGCTTACTAACTCTTCTAGACTGCGTATTATTGATTCTTGAGTATGACTTAGTGAGAAGAGTTGAGTTGTGAAAGTGAGTTGAAAATTCCTTTGTGTAAGTATGTGAGCTTGAGCTGATTAGGGAGAGAACCCGTATGCTTATGAGTTTTCTTTTGAGTGCTTGTGTGATGAGAGTGAGAATTCACTAGGACTAGCATGGATGTGGAAGCCGTGAGAGTTGAGCCTTACGAGATTTAAATGCATGATTAAATCTCTTCGTTTGTGAGTGAATCATCACCTTAGAGGATGCTAGAACTTGCATATGCTCTTGCTTCTTGATTATGTCTAGTTTGATATGCCGAATGTGATCTTAGGCCATCTTTGATTTTATTGAGTCACTTAGCCAAAATTTTCCTTACCATTGATATTTGTCCCTTGTTAGCCCCTTTGAGCCTAAAGCCTATTTTATTTGCTAGCACATATGAACACTATTCCAATTCCTAAGCCTTTTTGTCCAAATTTGAGTGGAGAATAGGAAAAGTGTGAATGTGAAGGGAGTGAATTGAGTTGAAAAAGGAAAAGGTTGTGAACCCGTCCGCTTGCGGGTAAGCGACTAGTAGAAGTTAGTAAAATCGCTTCAAGTCAACGACTACCCGACTCTTCAGTCGTCTGCACTTAACAACCGTCAATTGGGACCCCCAATCAGAGGTCCACCTCACCAAGGTCAGAAGTGGTCAGGACATGTGCACACTATCCTGGAAAAAGGAGAAAGTAGTGGAGGACGCCCCTATTAAAAGCTCAGGAACATCCCGAGCAACATGAAGTGCTAGCGGGTATGATCTCTATACTCAAAGGCCCGTGTGCATATTGTTTGATACTGGAATATCTTTTTTCCTCATATCTGAAAAACTTTAAAAAGAAGTTAGGATTAATGGAAGAAAAATGAAGGACTTTGAATATAAGTATTACATCTGGAGCCACTATGAAAATTGAGGATCAGATTAGAGTGCTACCCTTGACATTAGACAATCATTTGATGAAGTCCTAACTAAATACCAATAATACCTAAGCAATACCTAGAAGTTGAATTTCGGGGACGAAATTCTGTTAAGGGGGTGAGGATGTAAAACCTAGTCCCGTTTTATACCTTTTATATTCCTAGACCCCTTATTTTTATATTATTATCTTTGTTTCTTTTAACTTTATTATTGTTGTGTGTTACTATGTGATTTAAATTTATACCCTATTATAAATTCCTAAATTCGAAGAAAGGAATCGAATCTTTCAAACGGATAAAGGACTACGAGAAATTAAATATCCAAGTTTAAATTAAGGATTTCGATCCGTATAATTTACTGATAAAATTATATCAATATATTTAAAATACAATAAAATATTAATTGAATTTGAAAACTATATTAATTATTAAATAGGGATTAAACTCGCGAACTAAACGATCCCTAAACCGTGTCAGGCAAGAACGAAAATATCAGAATTAAAGGGGGTTAATCCCTAACCACAAGAGTTATTTCCCTTTTTGAATTAGATTAATTAGAGTATTAATCTCACCCACATATTTATTCCTTCTTTTAAAATTAATTAACTAAGAAATTAATTTTCCAAATAAAATATCCCCTTCTCTCTCCTTTATTAAAAACGCGTACAACTTATCTTTCTCTCCTTTCTCTCTTATTTCTCTCTCCCAAAAACCAGCAGCGCCGCGCCTCTTCGACCTCCGCCGTGCCTCTCACCACCAAACACAGCCTCGCCTCAGCTCTGAGCGCCGCCGTTCCCTTCTCCGATCGAACATTGCCACGCGACGCAACCCCCGTCGCACTCCAGGGCCGTCGCGCAGCACGCAGCGCCACCTTCGCCACCGATCACCACCGCCTCCAACCTCGCTGTCGGTCGCCTCCCTTTTGGCCACCGTCGTCTTCACCATTCCCTGCCTCAATCGGAGCGCCACCAGCCTCTGTTCTCCGATCGCCATCGCTGAATCGCTGTGATGCCTCCTTCTCCAATCGCACCATCGTCGCGTTGCCACCGTCCGACGTCTTTCTTTTAAATTAAGTTAGCTCCTTTCCAATTTCTTCCGATTTCTCAATTTTGATTCCAATTATCTTCAATTTATCCCTTCAATTTAATCTCACAATTTTGTCCTCCTTTTCAAATTGAAATCTGAGAAGTTGTTGTTATTGCCCTCTTCGCCCTCTCCGGTTGAAGCCGAAGGATTGAGACGACGTCGTTAGGCCGCTTGAATTATCCGACGAGTCACCAAACTACGCCGTTAGGCTGCCTGATTTGGGACTCGTAAGAATCGCTAACCTTCTCCCTAATTCTCGTAATAGTTGGATTAGGGATTGAGTTGATTCCCGGTTGAGTCGTTGTAAGTTTTAAGATAATTGTCTTGGATTGGAGCCGTGAAATTGTAGATGGACTTTGATGCCGTAGAGTCCTTACTGATTGTGTTGAATTAGCTGATAATGAGAATGAAATTAACTTATTTTACTTGCTGATTAATGTTGTCTTGATGAGATCACCTTGATGAAAATATTGGCGACATGAATTAGTTTAGTTCCTTTGCCTACTGTTCGAATTAGAGTCTAAAAGGAAAACTTTATTTTCTTTAAAATTTAGTTCTAGTTTATTTGGGAAAAAAAGACTAATACGGTTGGCTTTTATAGTAACACCTTTGGTTATCAAAATTATCATATTAGTTGAAGTTAGAAAATGGAACCAAAAGATAAGTCAATTTATATCCAAACTAGTAACAATAAAAAAGGGTAGTTTTGGAAATAGTATTACTCTCTTGTTTTAAAAGTATTACTAATAATAGAAAGAAAATTATATATATATATGTATACACTATTTAAATATTTTATTATGAAGTTTTCTCTAAAATCAAATGAGACTAATATTAAGAAAAGAAGAATATAATTATACATTATTTTAGTTTTATAATACAAACTTCTTCAAGTGAAAGTTTATTAATATAAGATTAATAAAGGGGTTTTTATTTATAAAAATATAAATTATATACAAAAGTTCTTTTAAAATAAAATATAGATTTTTGAAAGAATAATATTAAGTTTGAGACTTTTATTATATTAATATATTGCTTAAATAAATTTCTTTTCTTTTAATTATTTTCAAGGAAATATTATATGGATATACTTTTAGGTATAAAAGCTTTTAGTTATAAAAGTCTAAGATATTAAGAAATTATTTTATAAAGATCGAAATAGTCATACAACAAGAAAATTAGTAAGTACACCCCCCAATACACCAACCTTTTAGAAGTGGTGCATTTACCAAGATAGTTTGTGTTTTTAAGTAGGTCTATTTCAATAGATCTATAAGATAACGACCTCCTCGATTCTTGTAACACAAACTCTCAAGTTTTCCTAATAATTTGAAGGTCAACTTTTAATCAAATGATTTCGTATTAGGATTCTGTGCTAATTGGAATACGCACGAGGGATCCGACATTCTGTTGTATATCACTCTCGGGACGTCTCTACAACGCGAGTTATCTTCCAAAGGAATTTTAAGACAGTTGTAACTTAGCTATAAAGTTAAAAAGTGGGTGATGATCTGTTGATCGATCTGCTTATAATACGTTGTGCTGGTATACTCTGAACTCGACCAAATAAATCTAAAACAACTAATCCAACATAAATGTATCCCTATTATATAACTGTTTGAATTATGTGATATACTTATATATGATATAAAATACCTTTTGTTTTATTCAAATCAATCACTGCTGCATGATTAAGGGCGTTATGTGAGCATGAATCAATTAAATTGCAAACTGAGTAAATTTCTCTACTCAGTTCAAAATGTCAGTTTTATGAAAGGACGAAAAGTTAGTAAGTACGGAGTTGTGGTTCGGGTATTAAATCCAACCTCCGGGGAGCTGTCGGGGACGCTCTCAGAATCAAGGTTGTTGATTCAAACAGATCTGGTCCCCGAGTCAGCCGCCTACGTTGCGCACTGGGAATAAGGCCATTGATGGTTTGCATTATTTATTTTGTCAGTGGTTGGAAGGAGTAAGGTTTTTGGAAGTGGAACAAGTCGAGTATGGTCGTACAAAAATGGTTTGGAAGAGATTTACAATATGTGGAAAGTGATTTTGGCAGATTGGGCCGATACGTGAAAATGGTTTTGGGCTTTGCCCCTTAATGTGAATCAACTTGTGATATATCAATTATGTGAATGTGAAACCTGTCATGCCCAATTAAGTATTACGTGAACTTGTTACTTCTGTGATATATGTTATTCATATTTATATGTCAACTGCTTAAATAAATTATATACTTTCTTAATGAGTATAATTTAATATACTTCGGATTTACCAATCTCATGACGTTGCAAATCACCCATACGTGAGAATTCAAATCTCACGCCCCCCTTTTTACAAACCCTTGCAGATTATGATTTCGTGGAGCAAGGATAGTAATAGGGACGACACGGAGTTCCCCATTTAAATATAATGTTACTATTAATAATATGCTACCTTCAAAATAAATGTTATCGCTACTACTTTTCAGACGATATAATTCCTATGTATTTCGTAAACTAAAACCCTGCATGTACTTTCATAAAATACTAGACATATATATATATATATGCTTGTGAGACACTTATTATTTCCCTCACTTTTTCCGCTGCATAAAACTCATCTCTCGTTTTATTATCCCTTTTTATATAAAAATTTTTATAGTTTGGATTTTATTCACAAGTGGCACCTCGAATCTGAAATATTTTATATGTTTTGGATTCGGGGCGTTATAGAGTGTAAGAGAAATAATTAAATGAATTAATCACACACCCTTCAACAAATTCAAACTTTTTGATGAGATGAAATTCTTTCATCATTCCCAGAAATTAAATTTGGGAGTTGTAAATATGGATTTGTAGTGCTAGAGTATTGTCGTCGCCTGAGTTGGATAACGTGGGTCTCTATGATTAAGGTTCAATTTCTCTGCAAATTGATGAGTTTTGGAGTGTATTTGTTTGTGTTTTTTTTTTTTTTATGAAGATGAACTGTAATCCTAATCTTTTTCCCAAAATTAGGATTAATGTATGAATGTGATAGCGTCCTTCAAATATTTTTATGGTTGGGTTCGATTTAAACTTGGGATTGAACTTGAGAAAGATTTTTTATGGTTAAGGTTAATTATTTTCTCACCTTGGAATATTTCTAAAAAAGTCTTAGTTATGGTCAACTGTAAGTTGCAGTCTCGAGGAATACCAATCGAGTGAGCTTGAAGATAATATTGTGTCATAATGATAATCTTGAACGTAGTACTACAAAAAAATATAGTATTTCAAGAATTTTTTAGAAATGTTTACAGTTTTGTTACATTATTTTTATTTGTTTATTTTGCTATGTACTTCATGTTATTTGAATGGATCAATGCATTAATGCAATCACTCTGATGTCATTTTATTGTTTTAATTTACTTATAATATAACACAATGATATGTATGTTTATTAATTTACTTATGATGTTAAATTTTTGACTATATTATTGTTATAATTATTTTATTTTTATTAACTATATACATTTGTATGTTGATATGTTGAATTTTGAAATATATATATATATATATATATATATATATATATATATATATATATATTAAAATATGTGTTAACTGTATCAAATCAATTAAAATAACTTATTACTAATTATTAAAAACTGATTATTATTTCTTTGATGTTAATTGTTTGGATTTATGTATATTGCTATGTTTTACAAAAAACAATAATAGTGAAGCATTTTAAATAGATATATGTTTAAGTGTATTCACTTATTATTGTAAGTTTGTAAGTAATTATCTTCTGATTTGTTGTAATAATTTTATAATTATTGATTATAAATATTTTCTATGGTTATTCAATATTATATTGTAAATGATTTTAAATTATATTTGTTTGTATTATATTTAAGATTTATATCAGACACACCATTTGATTAGGATGAGATAATGCCTAAAAATTATAAAATATTTTGTTACTCTTTATAGATGTTTATTTTGTAATAAAATAAATAATTTTTCATGTTACACTTACGTATAATTTAGAAAAAAATGTATTAAAATTTTTGTGATAAATCATTGTGTGAAAAAATTGTAACATTTGCAAAATGTAAAACATAAAACATAAAAAAAAAATAGAGCGATTCTTGTGTGCACCCAAGTGCATGACATGCACTTGAATTTTAAAAATCAATTGCAAAAAACACACAGTTCTGTCTGTACTTTATGTTTTGAATAAGTAATCCTCCATGTTGGTGATCAAATTTAATTGGGAGGATTAGTGACTGTTTTAGTTCGGTTTAGAATCACCAAATAAGAACGTGTGATTGATTATCACCGTAAATGATAAATCGAAGGTTCTGGTCATAACATCGTAAATTCGAGAGTCGAATCCATATTTATTTCGTATGTGTGCACGTTTAGGTGTGTTTGTGTGTGTTTTGAGAGTATTTGTGAATTTGAACTTATATTTTTCAGCTGGAGAACAATTATTTATAGAGACCACCAAGTAGGTGGTGTACAAGACTCTTGGACTTCCTAACTTGCATGTAAGACAAGTGTCATTTGACCTTGTTTGACCTTATTTAAGCTGAAACTTAGTTACAAAGTCTTATTTGGCCTTATCTTGGACTCATTGTTGTTCGTCTTGGTGGGCTTGGTTGGTCCAAATTGTTTTTTTGGTAAAAGTTGTTCGCCTCTTGAGGTTATGGTTCGGAAGTTGTTCACTTTTGTATTCCGTGTGGGTAGGCATCGGGATCTTGGTCCTTTGTTCGTCAACATACACTTCTTAGGCTGGTAGATGCACCACCTTTTGACAATGTTGCTCGTCATTAATGACCTGATGTAGGGTCCATATCTGGCCTCGGGTCTCAGGACCTGTTCGCCAGTATGTTGTTCATCGTGGGAGTTGTTCGTCATTTAATACACCTTCTGGATTGATTTATGCACTCCCCTTTGATTTTCTTTGTTAATCATCTCTAATTTGGTTTTGATGCTTTGTAATCCTCACTAGTGCTCAAATTTTTTGTTCGCCCTATATTTATTGATGTTCGCCTGTCAACACTCCAAATAGTAGTCATTAATACTTCAAACAGTAAACAACAATATCAAAGTAATAATTGGTAATATCACGAACAATAATCAACAATACTCAAGTGGTAGTCAGTACAGTAATCAACAATACCCCAATTTTTTTTTATTGTATATTCTAATTGGGAAAGTCAAAATTAAAATTAAAATCAAAGTGCATGTCATGCACTTAAGTGGACTTGTGTAAAAATTTATAAGTGATTATATTAGGAATATAGTTAAAAAAAATGACTTCCGCTAGCGAAGCTCGGGCCGGATACCACTAGTACACTTAATTAGGATACACAAATAGTATGACCACCTTGTTTAAATAACCTTATTTTTAAATATTAATCATTAATTAATAGTAATGATGAATATAATGATAATTTATAGTAAAAAACTTATAGTGAGATGACGGGAGTACAAATTTTGCAAACACTCGTCAATTTCACCATTAAACAAAATTTTCTCGCGATCACTAAATTAAATCATTTTTTCAACACATAACTTTTTGCAAACACATTAAAATTATTAACCGGATTAAAAAAAACTACCATTAATTTTTTTCATACACATGAAATTCATAAATATCATGATTTTCGTAGCATTAGCATTTTTATTTGTGAAACCTTTTGTTTAATCTTAGAAATAGGAAAATAAAATATTTCTTCAATTTTACAGTCTAGGACTTGTCGTGTACTCTTTTCTTTATTTGGAATAAGATTTTTCAAATTACTTTTTGTCTTAATTAATGGTCTTATATACTCCCTCCGTCCCAAACTCAAATTCCCATTTACTGTTTGCACGGTTATTAAGAAAAGAGTTGTTTATAGTATTTAAAGTGATAAAGTGATGATAAAGTGATAAAATGATAAAATAGATGCTTTTGGTTATTAGTGTATGGAGAATATAATATTAAAAAGTATTGTTATTTTTTTTGCCAAAAGTAGATGTAGCAAATGAGTATAGGACGGACCTTTTTGGCAATGTAGCAAACGAGTTTGGGACAGAGGGAATATATATTTAAAACCTTTGAATTGATACTAAAGATTGTAACAATAAATTGAAAAAATTAGTATTTTGGATGAAAATTGTATACTTAACCAATAATTGGGACGTAATTGGAGAATTTTTTTCAGAGCGTTTTCGGAAAAGGTAAAAAATTATGGGATGTTTTTATCTGTTCCATTTTTTATATTTCATTTGAACTTCAACACACTAACACAATATTATAGTGGTTTGCTGGATTTTTTTTTTCTTTTCAAATTCGATGTATCAAACATCCAATTTATGGTAATAGAAATCAAGTGGAACACATGAATTGGAATATATTATTTCTTTTAATTCTAAAATTTACAAACTCCACAAGCATGACTAATTTATCCTTAACTTTCGAGTTAATTAATACCTTAGGTTACCAAACTAAAGACAAAAGGACCAAAATCAAAATAATGTAAAGTTAACAACATATATCAATTTACAATAATTTATTATCACACTATTTACTATTTGTAAATCCAAATTAAATTAAAACCATGACACCTAAACAATATTAAGGGGAATTTAATATCAATAATTAGACATAGACCATTTTAAGACCATAAACATTTTAAAGCTATCAATGTATGTTTCAATGCAAAGAATTAGGAAGATGAGAAAACTATGTCATAAACCATTCTCATATGCCACAAATTATCAATGATCAAATGTCATTACTTATATTTAAATATATTTAATGGTCATTACATATATTTAAATACATTTAAACGTCATTACTACAGAATTTTCCACAAACATGGCTAATTTTCCATTAACTTTCGAGCTAAACAATCATGACTAATTTTCCATTAACTTTCGAGCTAATCAATACCTTAGGTTACCAAACTAAAGACAAAAGGACCAAAACAATAATAACGTAAAGTTAACCCTTAATATCAATTTACTACAATTTATTATCACACTATTTGTAAATTCAAATTAAATTAAAACCATGACACCTAAACAATATTGAGGGGAATTTAATATCAATAATTAGACATAGACCATTTTAAGACCATAAACTTTTTAAAGCTAGCAATGCATGATTCAATGTAAAGAATTAAGAAGATGTGAAAACTATGCCACAAACCATCAATTGCCACATATAATTATCAATTGTCAGAAGTTAGTAATAATATTTAAATACATTTAAAGGTCATTACTTATATTTAAATACATTTAAAGGTCATTAATAATATTTAATTATATTTAAATGTCATTACTTATATTTAAATACATTTAAATGTCATTAGTTCCTATCCATCATACTACTTCCGTCCCTCTTATTATTAGAGATGATGAGCGTGAATGTATTGCTTGAAAAATCCTTGTGCTAGCATGGATAGTTCAAGTTGAGGAAGGTAAAAATTCGCAAGTTTCAATGCGAGCGGTCTAAATAAATTTGGATTTTATACAATATATTAAACACTAAAATTTCATTACAATTTGTACATAAACAAAACCGTTACATCCAAAATCGTTGGCACAAGACACGCGACGAACAATCTTATTCTACACTAAAGAAGAAAAATAAAAAAATAAGTAAAAAAATGGAAAAAAAAAACGGGGCATCTTCAATCAAATGATCATCCGGAGACAAATCAACGGAAAGACACTCACAAGAGAAATAGAAATCACAGATAATTAGTTACACGGTACACCGTAATTTATAAGACGACAACTCAACGGTCAGCCGAAAAAAGTAAACGAAGAAGGAAGAGATAACCAGGGATGAAAAATGAGCATCACAAATGACCAATTCATAGGAAAAACTGAGACGGATCAATGGTTAAGATGAAACATGAAATAATAAATGAAATTAATTAACGGCAAAGATGAGTTGAACACCCCTACTCAATGAGGAGCAAAGGTGGTTGAAATAAGAAAAATTGAATGTTGCCAGGTATTGATTGATTGTGTTTTAATATTTTTTATTTTTGTTGAATTTAAAATCTAAGATATGATTTATTATGTTTTGATATCTTTTAAATATCACACCTTACAAAATTCACGCCAATTATTTTGTTCATACAATGAGACTAACCCTAACAACGACGCCTTTTGCTAATGGCTGAATGCACAATTCCAATTCAACTCCAATAATTTACAAAGTATGGAGATTTGCGGCGTCCCGAGGCATTTTCCGCCGATGAATCTCCGTTTTGACCGTACATCTGAATTTGGGCCGGGAACAGTAAGATGCAATCTCCTCCGAGAAGAAGGAAAACAATTGCCGGCGCTTTCAATTGGTGATCAGATGTTCGTTCTTGGAATGGGCTTCGTCGGACAGTTTTTCGCCGCCGATTTAAAATCCAGAGGATGGTAAATATTTGTCTTTTTCATTACCTTTCGAGTTGTCTACTATTCCATATTACTCTGTAGTTTTCGTAATTTTTAGTTCGTTTTGTCCTGTTTTTTTTTTAAGCCGTAAGTTTATGGTGAAGGATGGTGAGCGGAAGCTGTAGGAGCGCCGGCAAGAAGGAAAAACTCGAAGAATTGGGATATCAAGCTTATGTCTTCGATGCGAATGATCCACTGTATCGTCTCTCTCTCTCTCCCCTAATTAATTTGAGATCCGATTTCCACTTCTCTCCTTGAGTGTTCATAGAATGTTTAATGAGTGCAATCTGTCTCGTTTAATTAATTATTCACTAGTTTTTAGCTTTTTAATTCCTAGTATGGATTAGCTACCATAATGTTTGTGGAATTTGGTTCATTATTATGATGTTTGGGCTCTTTTTTGTGATTAAGTGCATTGTTTCAAAGTTGATCTTTGACTTAAAAACCTATATAAACTATATGTATCTGGCACTCTGTTTCTTGTTGAGACTTCCTTTTGTCACCTTTATAATTTATCTTACTGAGTGAGAATTTTTATGTTTGCAGGCCTGAAATTCTGCAGGTCGTGAAAAATCATACGCATCTTGTTATATCCATTCCCCCACTTGAGGGTCTTGGCGATCCGGTACTTTTAGTTCTTAAAAATGTCCTTGAAAATATTTGCAGGGAGCCATATATATATTACGTGTTTATCCCTTTATTGAAATGCTAGTTACTTATTGGTAATACAACCTGCAGATGTTTCGTCATGAAGGACTAATCGAAAGTGTGTTGAAGGATGGGAGACTCCGGTGGCTTGCCTACTTATCATCGACTAGTATGTTAATTCTTATATGTGTATGCAAATATTAGCATATTAAGATATGGCTGTTACGAATATACTGCAGGATATTTGTTTTTGATTCCTCTTTGTTTTTTTGTTTTTGTTTTATCTTTTATGCTATGTTTGAATTTAGAACAGTGGAGAAGGTAATTGAAAACATGGTGCCAGATATGTCAGTTATTATTTATCCCAAATTTCTGTTTAAAGCTCGTGAATCATGATACTAGTCTGTTGAGTTGAGTATAAATAATCGAATAAAGAGTAATACTTAAAAGTAACAGATGTTTTTGATGATTGTATTTATATTTCATCATTTTTTTTCTTTGAAAACCGACTAAAGGAACCATTATCCTTCTTATTTCATTGACAACCAATATCTAGTCCTATTGTTTTAATGTTTGTATCTAGCCTTATAAATCAAATTCATCTTTGTAATTCCAACCATCTTTCAAATGACATCTAGGTGTATACGGAGATTGTGGTGGTGAATGGGTAGATGAAGAGTAAGCATTCATTTGACATATATTTCTTGGTGCCTGTGGAACTACTATCCTCACAAGAAGCATGCATCATTTCATGGCAGTTATCCAGTAAAACCATCAAATAAACGTGCCCAATCAAGACTAGCTGCTGAGAAAGAATGGTTATGTTTAGGCCAAAATCTTGGTATTGCAGCACAGGTTTTCCGTCTCGGAGGTATATATGGCCCTGGTAGAAGGTTAGTATGACAAATTGTGTACTGATGAGCATCAACAAGGTTCAATATCGACTCCAAATTAATTTTTATTTTTTGTTTCAATTCTTTTCGTTTGAAAGTGCTGTTGATACTATACTTAAGAAGAAGCATCTCTCAAATGGTCAGAGGACAAGATTATTGAAAAACTACACAGCCCGTGTGCATGTTGCTGATATATGTCAATCACTCCACGCAAGTATTTTGAATCCATCTCCTGGGTAGGTTATTATTTGCAACTTTATATGTAAGAAATATGTGTTGTAGACTTATGGATAATTAGCTACACAATTTTATTGAATGGCCTCTTCTCTTTGTGGTTATTAATCTTGAGTGTAATATATATTTGTTCCCTTCTGTAATTGCGACAAAAACAATAAAATCATGTTATATTTCTTATTTATGGCAGGAAGATATTCAATATAGCAGATGATGATCCTGCCCCACGAGAGGAAGTATTTGAATTTGCTGAAAAGTTGGTTGAGGATAAATTCCCAGGCCTTGGAAAGCAACATATAGCTACTGAAAGAGCAGAATCAATTGTTATAAAGAAATCGTCCAGGGGAGAAAAACGAGTCTCTAATTCTCGTATGAAGGAAGAACTAGGAGTTAAGTTAGTTCATCCTACTTACAGGTCTGGATTACAAAGCATCATTGAGCGTATGGACAGTTCACTTGGGCCATCTTCACCAGGTTCATGATATCGATAAAGAAAAAATACTAGTCCTCAATTTTGTCATGTCAAATGATAGATATGTTGAATTATGTGATATTTGCCACCCTTCTTATATGAAGGATATTTGTGTAACCTGAATATGGAATTTTTATCTTCTGTATGCATATTTGTTATGGTTTAATTAATTAACTTAAGTTGAAAGTCGTTGTGTGCTTTTGAGGACAAAGTCTCTGCCATTTGCATATTTGTACTTCAAAATAATAACTGCAAATGCTACTTACATAATTACATGACCAGCATTCTTGTGAGATTATTTGCTTGGTGTTGAGTTCAATCCAATTTACCCTGGTTGATGGATGATGTTGGCTGCATGGCGCTTGCCGTCTTTGAATCCTTGTGCTACTAAGGTGATGTTTGATTTGAGTTTTTAGTGGATTTGAAAATCGATTTTCAAAATCTAGTAGATTTTGAAATCTTGATAAATAGTAATGGTGTGCAATTGTTTTAAAATTTTAAATTGAGTGAGATTTGAGATTTTTAAATTTGCAAACTAATACTACTTCACTTTGTATATAGTATTACTATTACTTAACCCTGTTTGGTAGAATGGAAGATGGGGCTTCGGCCAGTCAGATGTCGCACTGATTGACATCAGCCAGTTTATATGAGCCTAAATCTAAATCCTTATATGAGCCTAAATCTAAATCCAATGGCTTAAATTTGGTGACTTGCTGCTATTGCATTACTTAACAGTTAACATCCTATTGCATTTTTATAAAAAAATTATAATTTTAAAAAGGGTTAGTTGCAAAAAATAAAATAAAAAATCACGAACTTTATAACTTTTATCTATTATAACATGAATTTTTTCTTTTTTTTTTTGCAATTTAATGCACCAACTTTTTGAGTTTTACAATTTGAAACATCCGATAATTATTCTGTAACAAGATATGTCACATATAGAGCTCATTTAGATGCTAAAAAATAAAATTATGATTTTATTTATAATGAGAATAATGTTCTTAAAACACGTTTTAACATTTGAAACATAATTTAAAAATGTATTTTACATGCGCTAAATAATTTTGTTTGTTGCCGTTTACATGAATATTTATGTACCATTTCCGACAAGGATGTCATTTGGTTATTGTCGAAAAATTAGCAGATGTTTTAAATTGCAAAACTTAAAAAGATGATGTATTAAGGAGGCGCTTGGTTAACAATTCATCAATGGTAATGAGAATGAAAATTATTTTCCATCTATACCCCCATAATAAAAATCATATGTTAGGGGAAGAATTGTTATAATTGTAACTTCATTGCTAGTGTAATGTCCCAATTTTGGAATAAAAGTGGAGAACAAATGGTTGTTGATAGAGGAAGAGGGGAGTGATTGAGGAGGAGGATTGTAGGAAGAGAATAAGGTAATTGATTACCTTATTTAGGAGAAGAGGTAGTGCTTTTGTTCTCATTAATCATCATAATTACACTAATTTTCTATGTCATTCTCATTACCATTGAAGAGTTGCTAACCAAGCACCCCCTAAATTGTAAAGAAAAAAAGTTTATATTATAATTGATAAAGTTCGTGATTTTTTTTTATTTTATAAATTTAACCCTTTTAAGGGAAACATAATCATAACCTTTACGAGTTTGTTCACTGGTTTAGAATCAGGATTTAAGAGAGTTATGGTGCGGCGTGGTTTACAGATTAGCCATTTAGGACAGAAAACAATATTAAAAAAAGTTATGGTGCGGCCAAACCATTTTCTAATAATGCTAGTGAGGAAGACAGAGATGCATGTTAATTTTTGTACCCATACATTTATTTCTAATCTCATCAATTGCCTCTTTATCAATATAATTATGTCATGCCTTGAAAATTAAATTGCTAGAGATTAAATAATTTACTCACTTTGTGTTATTATCTATTTTCCTGTGACCCTAGTTATTTTATTCAATTGTAGAAGGTAAAATTTCTTTTAAGCTTTCATTTTGAGCGAAACTGTGGTATTTTTGGAGTAGGGTTTGATGGTGTTTTGGACTTTAATCATCATATGTTTATTGTCGGATTCTTCATATGCAAGCTAAATGTTTATGTTCTATTAAAGAAATATGTCGTACGAATATTTGATTAATTGTTTGTATATTAGTTGGAGATTTTTTTTTGCACAATACACTTGTTAATTTTTGTTGTACTAACTTGTGATCTACCACAATCATTAGGTGTTTACGAATCACATTCATTGCTTCCATTCATTTTGATTAGAATTTATTTATTAATTTCAAGACAGCATCATTCTAGTTAGCTTTTAAAGTATTTACATAATCAATTACCTAACCTTTGACCCATTGTTCGGCTATGTTATGGATAGTCATGGTTGGTAGCATTTTTTTAATTGAAATTTAAACTAATCGGTATTTCTGAATTTGTTTGTCTTTTTCTCCATTTTTTGTACAATTACTATCTTTGTAGCAAAAGACGAAGCCCTCGCCTGCAGGGCCCCCACCTCCTGGCCCGACAAGAATGGTGGAGGTGGTAAATCATTGTGACTCAGTGACCTATTAGGTGGGAGGATTAGTGTCTGGTGCCCACAAAAAGCTATCCCCCACATTGGAGGGATAAAACTCCCACACTGCGACTGTCAGGACTCGATCCTGCGTTCTTGTAGCAATCTGCCACCCAGGACAGAGGTTGTTAGGGGGCGCTTGGTTAACAACTCTTCAATGGTAATGAGAATGAGATTGAAAATTAGTGTAATTAGCATGGTTCATGAGAACAAAATCACTACCTCTCCTCCTAAATAAGGTAATCACTACTCCATTTTGATTACCCTATTCTCTTCCTACAATCATCCTCCTCAATCACTCCCCCATTCCTCCACCAACAACCATTTGTTGTCAACTTCTATTCCAAAATTGGGGCATGACACTAGCAAATGTGTCACCATTGGAACACTTTTTCCCCTAACATATCATTTTTCTTATGAGGGCATAGATGGAAATAAATTTTCATTCCCATTACCATTGAAGAATTGCTAACCAAGCGCCTCCTTAGATGCTAAATTTTGAAGATGTGGCATTTCATCCTCAGGAGCACATGAGTTCAGAAGATGTGTGATGGTCGAATGGATGTCGGGTAAGTCAATTGCAATAATGCTCTTTAGTATTTCCTTCGATTCATTTTAGATTATCCGTATTACCATAAAAGGAAGGTTTTTTTTTTTTTTGTTTTCCACTTTCTCAATTTTTTTTCCCAAAATGGCAAAAAAAATACACATATCATTTTAACCTTACCCCTTAAAAAGTTGAAAGAACCCCTTTACCCTTACTTTATATCCACAAAAACAACTTTATACCCACAAATACTAATAAACAACTCTTTTATTAAAACCCGTGGCACTTTGAAAGTAGAAAACAAAAATGAATCGGAGGGAGTATAACAAATACAATTTTGGGCATGAATTTTGCTTCAACAAAAATATTAATTTTTTTTATAAGACATGTAGGAGACGAATCTATATTTAACCTGAAATTGCCAAATAGATTGTAAAAATAATACTATAAAAATTAGAAGTAGGAATATTCGCTGCTCGAATTTCTTAAGCCTCTTAAAGATGGACCAAAAAACATTTCCAAGTTGACACCGAGCATTAAATGTGGATGTAATGATTGTTTTGGGATCGTCCTACAAAATAAGATCTACATGGTCACCACACTTGATTCCAAACACAACCACAACCTAGAGACGACCAAAATTGCTAAGAAGGCTAAAAGGTACAAGATTAATGTTAGTGAAATTGTTAGCATACATTTATTCCCTCATTTTAATGCTAAATGTAATTCAATTAGTATCATGATTTAAATTATCCAACTCTATTTATTTTATTTTTACTCGAAAGTTTCCCACTTACTCCAAATTTATATTAACTCATAGTTTTTTTCGTGTTAAGTGCAAATTCCCGACAATCGGTGATAAGTTCAATGAGTATTGCATGTATTATAACAAGATAGACATTATATTATTTGAAGCATGTCGAAAGACTTTCAAATTTGTCATTTACAAATAAGGATGCACATAATTATTTGGCTAAGGAATAAATGAATCTTTTTCAACATGAAGATGCTACAATGACTCTGTATCTACTAGATGGTATGGAAATGAATGACAATAATTTTGTTAATGTGAAAAAACTTGGTGAGGATGGATTAATGAACAAGTTGTTTTGAACTAACTGATGGTCTTGGACGTGCACAATACAAGCTATTAGATGGTGCACTAGTTTTTAGACAACAAATACCAAACAAGAACATACAAGTCCTTGTTGGTAATCTAAAAAGAAGTGAATAATAATATGAGAATTTGTGTTTTTGGTGGTGCTTTGGTTTATAATGAGCCCTATGAAGTATTCGTTAATTGTTGCAACCGTTTCCTCAGAGTAATGGTTGACATGTCCCAATGTCTGTTTGTTATTAATCATGATGAGGCAATGCACAAAGACGATTCAAGGTGTGTTTCCTAAAACGCAACACATGCTCTATATTTGACAATGAGAGTGGAATTCTAGGCAGCATATTCGAGTGATTGAATTTTGAAATGAATTTGCAAAGCTTACATAGAAAATCTATCATCGACCAATTTGAGGGGGCTAGAAAAGGATAATCAGAACACATGGAGTCGAACAACATTCTTGGGTGTAACCTAATGCCTGAGTCAATGACCTCTCGTTTTAAAGTTAATATTAAGCAATGATATAATTTATGTGAACTTTTAAAGTATTTTTTTAACGACCTTAATAATCTTAGGCTTGCAACATATAAAATCCAATGTGAATCAGAATTGTTGGTAAAATCAGTCAATCGCATTGTATTATGTTCACTTATGGATCAGATGTCAATAATGTAAAGCAAAAACATAAGCAATAAGGTTAATGAGCAATATTCTGTAAGAAGAAGTGCTTGTTCCAGCTATTTCCTCACGAGCCTTGATGCGTATATTTTGACTATACACTACAGACGTTTGATCCACAAATGAAAGTAATGCAATGCAATTATCTGATTATACCATTCCGATTCGCATTGACTTTAGGATGTTGCAAGCCTAAAAGTATGAAGGTCATTAAAACATTCTTTAAAAAATTCACATAGATTGTATCCTTACTTACCATTAACTTTGAGACAAGAGTTTAATGACTCGACCCTTTGGTTGCTACTCATCATTCTCGTAAAATAACATCTAAAGTATGCCTCAGCCTAATTTCATTTTTATCATACATCTCCAATACCCAAGGAATTTCTGCAACTCCATGCTTTTCAATTATACTTTTTTAGGCTCTCTCAATTTCATTAATTGATAAAAAATTTGTTGTCAGTTCTGGAAATTTATGGCAAAAATCAAAATTTTGAACATGATGCATACAGTCCCCCCCCCCCCCAAGTGTCAATGTTTTGTTTTAGAAAATACATTTTGAATCGCCTTATGCATTGCATCGTCTTGATAAATAATTATGGTTAATGGGGGTTGCCCTCCCATTACTCTAAGAAACGTTTGCAACAACCAGATTAACAATTCAAATGTCTCATTATGAATCACAGAACTACAAAAACATAAGTACTCATGTTAAACTTGTATGTTTTTATTTTGTGCGTGTTGTAAAAAATAACTGCATCACCGAATAACCTTTATTGTGCACGTCCAAAACCATCAACCCATAACAACTTATTCACTGATACATCCTCACCAATTGCTTTCTCATAAATGAAATCTATATCATTCAGTTTCGTTCCATCTAGTAGATATAACACCGTAGTAGCATCTCTGTGTTTAACAAGATCCCTCTGCTCCTTAGCTAAAAATAATAAATATGTACATCCTTATTTTAAATGACAGGTTTGATAGTCCTTTTGTAAGCTTCAAATAATTACTATCTTGCTTCTTTTAATTCTTTCTTCGCTCATTAGATTAATCATAGTTTGATTTCAAGGGGATATGTCATGACATAAAGAAGCAATTTATTATTGAGTTAAAATAAGATACGCCTTGAAGTTAACGCAAAACTTGATACTAATCGAACATATATTCAACATGCAAATGAGAGCGTTGATGATCGAATTCTAATCGCAAGGATTAGTGGTTGTTGAGTTAATTTAGAGGATCATCACTGTAAGTGGTAAATACGAAGAATCAGGATAAGAACGGGTGAATATATGTATTGATTACGATTTCTTTCGTATATGTGTGTGATCAAGGTGTATGAGTGTGTGAAAGTATATTTAGAGTGTATTAATGAATTTGGACTTAGTTTATTTCATTAAATTTAAGGTTTTTATACATCATTTTTTAATCAGGTCCGGTCTATATTGATGTTTTCCTCTTTTTTGATCACTTATCTTTAGCTACTCATTACTAAAAACTTAATTAATATCGACAAAAAAACTCATACGACTAATTCAAATCCAAAACTATTTCACTTATTATATTTTTTTCTTATCTGGATTGATGGATTGTTCGTGATGTGCACCTATGCATGACTTCGACCATCCACCTACTTTTTTAGATTACGGTAACAACTAGATTTTCGTACTTAAAATATTATTAAACACGAGAATGAATTACAAAAAGTATTTCCGAATTAAGCAATTATTTGAGTGCAATTTCTAATGATTCATCTGATTCTTCTCTTCAAAGTTTGACTTTGACTTGATTTTTGGATTTTTTGGAGATTAATGAGGCTGTGAAGAATGCCTTTGAATTATCAAGAACGTCTGCAGAGAATTCTGAACAACAAAATATTATGTGAATGATACTCACAGTAACTATTATCATGAACAATAATTTACTAATACCTTATGTTGAAACAACTAATACCTTTAACAGTAATAACTAATACCACTTAAGCTCATACTTTTAGTGAAAACAACTAATACCCTTTAGAGCAGATATATTTAATGCAATTCACTGACACCCTTAGTGTAATTTACTAATACACTTCAAACAAGTTTCATCGTGAATATCGTCCATATAATACCTTCTCATTCTGAACTCTTGAATCTTCTGACTCCTTGATGTTCGCTAATGTGTGAAATGACCAGAATGAGACCCCTATTTATAGGTGTAGAATTATAGGTTTATGGTTAGAATGATTGCCTGGAAGATATGAAAAAATAATATTTGATACAAAATTCTAATTCATGGACCAGATTCAATATATCAAGAAGATATTTGTAGTTATCTAAAAAGTTTTATCGGGCTTTCATAACTTGATTTTTCCATGCATGTCTTGATATACTTCAAAGATCTGAAAAATAATTATGATTTGATTTGTTGGGCTTTAAAGGCCTGATTTGGTTTTTTGGATTATATATACCCCATTCAACTTATTGGACTTTAATGATCCAATTGAACTTATTGGACTTTAGAGGTCCAATTGAATTTATTAGGCTTTAAAGGTTCAATTCAATTTATTGGAAAGACCTAATTTAATTTATCAATTATTTATTTTAGGATTTAGGGTCCAAAAAATAAATAATAAATTCAATTGATATTTAACACATAATTTCCACGTGTGGCTATTTGATTAGACACAATTTTAATATGCTTAGAATTTCTTATACTCATTCTAAACTACTTTAATTAATTTTAAATTTAATAGTGATCACCCCTTAATCGTTTGCCACATTAGATGAGGTGACCTTTATTTTACTACATGAAAACATGGAATGAACTATTTATTTGAGAAGTCAATTGTCAAACCAAATAATAAAACTCAAATCCACTTTTAAAGAATTTGTACTGAGTGATTTTGACTATTTACGGTAGTAAATTGCAAGATACAATTAATGACAAAAAATTGTCAAACGATGTTATAATGAAACAATTTATAAACTAGAACAGACTAACACTTACCTCGTCTAAATATTAAAGTGCCATTTCTAAATTATATCTTTGTTGAGACTCTCAATTTGCGTACTTCTCTTTAATTAATTTATTATTGATGCATGTAGATTCTCAAAGTCAAAAGATGATTGGGTAGGATCTCCTGTGAAACTTATTCATAGTATAAAACTGATACCATTAGATTATTCATCGATAACTTTAAATGCATTCACTGATATCATAATAATTTACAATGTTATATCAGTTTACAAGTCTAATGATATCAAGATATGCATGTAATTGTATCAATGAATATATCTAGTGGTATTAATTTTATACCATGAAACTTGTTCAATAGAGAATTTGTGAATATGGTAAACCACAAACTGTGAGTTGGTCTGCGATCGAGTTGAGGCAATAAGAATGCCATATTCAATGAATATTTGTCTCACCTACACCCAATGACTTACCCAATTTCCCTCAGCGTGCACAATAATATTATAATATATTTTACATTGCCATGTGTTGATAGGTGAACAACAATTGACAATAGGCGAACAACTTTTGAGGCCTAACTAGGGATCATGGATGCCAGGTGATCATGTCATGAGGGACGAACGAGTATGACAAAAGGGTGGTGCACAGATCAATCGGAGGAGTGTATACAATATCCATCTATGTACCCAGCGAACTGTTCTTCGACGAACAGCTCCCACTGAAGACGAAGATCCAACATATCTAATCCACAATCAGATGATGGACGAGCAACTTTACACCCATCATTCCCAAGAGGCGAACAACTAACAATGCGACGCACAGGATGAAGATCAACAAATAAAGCCCATACGAACAACTCTATGGACGGGATAAGACACAAATGAAGATTTTGTAACTAAGTTTAAGCTTAGATAATGTCAAAATAGGTCAAAGGGACACATGTCAAGCATGCAAGCTTGGAAGTCCAAAGATCTTGTCCACCACCTACTTGATAGGATGTATAAATAAGCTGCTCTCCGTTAATGAAGAATAAGTTCAAATACACAAAATTCTCCCTACACACACTCATACACCACAAAACACACACATACGAAATAAATACGTAATCAATACGTGTATTTATAATTTTCTTATCCGGTCTATTGTATTTACTATAAACGGTAGTAATCAATCACACAAAATTATTTGGTGATGTTTATTATGGTTAAAAACAGCCACCAATCCACGAGATTAGAATTGATTACCAACAAATTGGCGCTAAAAGGAGGGTTCAAACCTTCGATTCGTGTTAGATTTCAAGAGATTCAAGTCAAGAACTTGAAGATTAAAAGGATTTCTTCATAAACTCAAGGAAAGTGTTCTTGGTGTTCTAGGTGTTCTCCAACCGAAGGTTTGAAGGTTTGAAGATACAAATAAACATATAATCAGGATGCCTCAATCCAAAGAAACCCAACTCTCACATCCCTCGGCTAGAACTCCAGCGACTAGGGCTTCATCCACTGGCCATCGAGCATAAGAGTAGCAGCTAGTGAATCAAGCTAGACCATCGACCATCACAAATATCATGCCCCCAGAGTTGGAGGTACTGGCTAGCAACCTTGGCGAGCTAGCTCGCACCATTGCTGCTTTGCAAGCCTTACAAAAGCAGCAAGAAAAAACTGGCCCTTCACAAATAAGGGCCAGAATAAGGCCTGTTGATACCACCAAGCCCAGATTAGCTTGCGACGAACAACATCAAGAGGTGGACAGTGCCCAGGTCTAGTGGGCTAAATGGAAGGTTAAGGTGGTGGAACAAAGAGAGAGCTAAGCTGAGTCTGTTCCTAGCCGAGTAGTTGGGTCAAGCCAGGGGACTTTACATCCCAGTTTCCTGGATAGGCTGGGCAGACCCCAGCCACAACAAGAAGTTGCTCACCCGAGAGCAGGAGATGGGCGAACAACTCCCGAACCAGCTCGCCCATTGATTCATGAAAGATTGTCCAGATTTGCCTTCGGGCGTCTGGGACCAAATGTAGTGAGCAACCCTAGAAGGCCGACTCATGAGTTTTCCCCTTCGAGCGAGGGACTGCGATGAGCAGAGGGTCATGCACCCCTACTCGCCGAACAACCTCCAAGTCAGGGGGATCTTTGGATGAGTTGGTAGCCTTGAAGAAGGCAGTTGAGAATATGCAAGGTTAGTTAGACTTGCATAGGGGGATTGGGTCGACCAACATGCCAACTTCGCCATTGTCGTCTATAATCTTGAAGGTCCCAATCCAGAAGAAGATTCAATTCCCGGCGATCATCTAATACGAAGGCATAGCAGACCCCCAGGTTTATTTGACAAAATACTCTGATTATATGATCTCCATGGGGGCCAGCGATGCCACTCAATGCCGTAATTTTCCCCTAACATTGGGGGATCGGGTGCATAAGTGGTTCTCAGCAATGCCACCAGTATCCATCCATTCTTTTGCCTAGTTGGGCCGAGAATTCTTATCCCATTTCTCTACAGCCGAATCGTACCTCTCCCAGAAACATCGATTGTTTGACCTATAATAGTCTGATAACGAATCGGATCGGTCTTTCATAGAAAGGTTCGATAAAGTGTTGTTAGAAGGGGAGTCTGTCAGCGAGGACACGAAGATCGTAGCCATCATGGCTAGGTTGAAGAAGGACACCGAACTATGGAAAGAGATGCACTTAAACTGCCCAAAGAACTACACCAAATTTTGGAATCGGGCCGGAGTCTTTGTTTCCATGCACGAGGCGTTACAGACAAACATGGGGGACAACAAGACGAACCCAAAGGGAAACCCAAAAAAACCCGGCGGAACCAGCTACCGAGTCCCAAAAAATATGAAATCATTCAACGAAGGGACGAAACTGAAAGAAAAGCTGAAACCAGGTGCTTACTGTATCCATCGTACAGTATACAACAATGTAAAAGAGAAGGACTTGCTCACCCCACCTAGGAAAAATGTCTGCCAGGAGACTAGCAACCTCAACCCGAATAAGTATTGTGCCTACCACTAGAATGTGGGGCACTTTACGAGTGAGTGTCGAGATTTGCTCAAGAAACTCTGGCGATTCTATAAGGAGGGAAAATTATCCGACTTTGTTAAAAGACAACCTGACAAAAGACCTCGGGCTAACAACGATCAAAGCTCTGATGACGAAGATGAACAACCCACCAAGAGCAATAATCCCAGGAGACCAGCCCCAGACGCAACAGCAGGTCCGGCTAGGGAAATACTTATGATGGAGCCGTCAGGTCTCATTGGGGATGCTCGGACGGGCGGGCTCCAGTATCCAAGAGAAAGAGGAAAGCTGATCTACGAGCTGTAGCTCATGTCCAAGAGATGGGAGTCAACCCCGCCGTCAAACAACTTCCGGAGTTGACTTTCACTTAGAAAGATCTGGATGGGATCCTTACTCCCTACAATGACTCTCTTGTCATATGTGCAAATATAATGGGGACTAAGGTACATCGCCTGTTGATCGACACCGGAGCCTACACCAACATTATCTTCAAAAATACCCTCGACCAACTTGGAGACTATACGAGTTACATTGAAGATTGTAGTCATATAATACTAGGTTTTGGTGATTGTAACTTCCCACAAGGGATAATAAAGTTGTCAATCGAACTTGTATCGACCGAGGACCAGGAGAGGAGATTGACTAGGATGGTAGAGTTTTTGATCGTAGATCAGCAAACTATCTATAACGGTTCCTTGGTCGACCATTTTTAAATGAATTCAAAGCTGCAGTTTCAACTTACTATTACTGTGTAAAGTTCCCAACCTCGAAAGGCGCAGAGTTTTTGAAGGGCGATCAAAAGAAAGCAAGAGAGTGCCTCCTCCAACATCAATCCAATGAAAAAAGAGTCACAATGATGGAAACGTCCACCAGCTATCCAACAAATGAACCATCTATTTTGGATGATATCCTGGACTCCAGAGAAGACCACATGGAGTTGGACGAGCAGCCTCTTGCCCTGGGCGAGCAACTCTCACCCAACAACAAACAGTCTGTGCCAGAGGTAAGAATTTCTGCACCTGCCGAACAATATATGGATATTGGCGAACAACATTTTGTCAGTGATCTGGAGGGCCAGAACCCGACGAACAACGTTGAACCAAGGCAAGCATATGACCTTGAACCCCGCTTTGAAGTTGGCCCAATGGACATCGAAAATAATTTTAACCTTGAGGGACCGATAATAGATCCCCGTTGGAAGGGACAAAAACGATGAGCAACTCCAATTGAAGAGCTAGAGGCCCTCAACGTTAATCCCAAAAATGATGATCTAGAACTCTACATCGGGTTTGAGCTCCCAGAGTCTTACAGAACCCAGATGACAGAATTCCTCAAGGATAATCTAGATGTTTTTGCATGGTCACATGCAGACATGGTGGGGATTGATCCAAAGCATGCTCAATATCAATCTAGCAAGAAGCCAGTCTATAAAAAAGACAAAAATATGGACCAAATAAGTACCAGTCCCTCAACGAAGAAGTAAAAAAGTTGCTCGATAACGATTTAATCCGGCAACCTCTTTGCCCACAGTGGGTGGCCAACCCAGTCTTGGTGCGGAAGCTAAATGGAACCTGGAGGCTGTGCATAGACTTTACTGATCTGAATGCAACTTGCCCGAAGGATAATTTCCTCCTTCCACAGATCGACCAGTTGGTGGACAACACAACAGGACACAAAATGCTAACTTTTATGGATGTATTTGTTGACTACCACCAAATTCCCATGCATCCCGACGATCAGGAAAACACGGCGTTCTACACAAACAATAATCTACTATGCTGGAAAAGGATGCCGTTTGGGCTAATAAATGCGGGAGCAACATACCAAAGACTGGTAAACAAGATGTTCGATGATCATATCAGAGAGACAGTGGAGGTGCACATTGATGATATCGTAGTAAAAAGTTCAAGGAAGGAAGTCAATCTCTAACATCTCACCAAGGTGTTTGACATTCTTTTGATCATATAACATGAAACTAAACCCAAAGAAAAACAGATTTGGGGTCCATTTGGGGAAATTCCTGGACCATCTTGCTAGTCAATGGGGGATTGAAGCCAACCCCGTGAAAGTAAAAGCAATCGTGGATATGTAACCCCCTCGATCAGTGAAGGAAGTTCAAAGGCTGACGGGCTGCCTAGCAGCTTTGAATAGGTTCATATCCCGATCAGGAGATAAATGCCGTCTATTTTTCAAAGCTATCAAGAAAGGCAAGTTCTTATGGACGAGCATCTGTCAAAGAGCATTCGAACAACTAAAAAATTACCTGGGGATGTAATTTTTTTATCATAACCTGTCCCAGGTGAAAAACTATATCTCTACTTGGCAGCATCAGAGGTGGCTATCAGCTCTGTACTGGTGCGAGCTGATGGGAAATTCCATCAACAAATTTATTATGTCAGCCAAGCATTGCACGAAGCAGAGATCAAGTATTCTCCAATGGAGAAGCTGACATACGCACTTCTTATGAGTGTTAGAAAGTTAAGACCATATTTATTTGATCATCAAGTAGAAGTGCTAATAACTTTCCCACTCAAACAAATTTTACACCGCCCACTCAAATAAATTTTACACCGCCCAAACAATCTTATGCTCCTTGAACAACGATCAAGGGTCAAGCATTAGCCGACTTCATAGTCGAACTAACTTTCCCCAAGATCCGATGAGAGGACTAAATCACCCTGATATTTTTATGCTGACGGTTCATCCATAAATATAGCCTCGGGGGCAGGAGTAGTCTTTATCAGCCCCAACAGACAAGTCTTCACCTTAGCAGCCAGATTCGAATTTATGGCTACAGACAATGAGGCTGAGTATGAAGCACTCATCGCAAGTCTCCACTTATCACTTGCCGTGGAAGTCAGACGACTCAATATTTTTTAGGACTCTCAGCTCATTGTAAATCAAGTCAGGGGTGAATACGATGCCAAGGATGAACACATGATGGAATATCAGAAGACATCTCAGCTGGTGTCAATGCTGGAACAAGTATATATTGAACAAGTTATCCGGGCAAGCAACACTCAGATTGATGCTCTGGCTCGGCTAGCAACCAGTGAAGGGCCAGCAGAGTTATTAGACATCATCATCACCAAAATGCCCAACCCATCAACATCAGATTACAAAGTCAACCAGATAGACGAGCTACTTGATGATGATGATTGGCGAACTCCTTTAGCCAAATACTTGAAAAATGGTGAATTGCCAAGCAATCCTTTTGAAACTACCAAAATAACAAAATGAGCAGCCATATATACCCTGGTGGGCGAGCAACTTTACAAAAGAGGCTTTTCAATCCCACTTCTCAAGTGTTTGTCTAGGGTGCAAGGACGAGCTACTTTGGAGGGAATACATTCAAGAGTTTGTGGAAATCATGCTGGGGGGCAAGCTCTAGCCTACAAAACAATAATACAAGGCTACTACTGGCCAACTTTACATCAAGATGCTATTCAAATGGCGAGAGCTTGTCATCGGTGTCAAATCTTTACCCCAAGTATCCACACTCAAGCACAATAGCTCATTTATATTTTCAGTCCTTGGCCATTCGCAAGATGGGGAATGGACATCATTGGACCTTTTCCACCTGGAAAGGGAAATGTATGATTCGCTGCTGTGACAGTTGATTACTATACCAAATGGGCAAAAGCAGAGGCCTTGGTTAAGGTTACATAGGAGAAAATGATCAGTTTTATCTGGAGGAACATTATCTGTCGATTTGGAATTCCCCAAACAATTGTCACAGATAATGGTCCTCAGTTTGATGGGAAGGGACTAAGGGACTTCTGCACCAAGTGGGGGATGAGGAAACATTTCTCAACCCCTTATCATCCACAGTCAAATGGCCAAGTAGAAGCCGTCAATAAAATAATTAAGCATGTTCTGAAGATAAGATTGACGGAGAGTAAAGGAAATTGGTCTTTAGAGCTTCCGGATGTTTTGTGGGCATACAGAGTTTCTCCTAGATCCAGTACGGGGGAAACACCATTTGCATTGGCATTTGGAATAGAGGCAATCATCCCAATTGAGCTAAAGACCAAAACAATTAGAACAACCAACTTTGATGAAGAGATAAACAACTCTGCCTTATTAGTCGAACTGGATTTGCTTGAGAAAAAAAGAAGCATGGCTGAGCTAAAAAATGCAATATACAAACAGCGAGCAGAGCGGTACTACAATTCCCATGTCAAGCTAAGGGAAATCAAAGTTAGCGACCTCGTTCTATGTAAGGTGCTCTACCTACCACCAGGTGTATTTGGACCAACTTGGGAGGCCCATACAAGGTAACAGATAGGTTACCCAATGGTGCATATGATATTGAAGATATGGAAGGCAATTCGGCCCAATACTCCTGGAATGCAGTTCATGTGAAGTAGTATTATCAATAGGCGAACAACTTTGGTCAAGGGGAGAGCTAGATATGCATATGAGCAAGTAAGACAAAAAAACTTGCCTAATTTTTTGAAATTTTTCCTAAGTACTAGAGGCTGAACAAGATTTGCTAGGCGAACTACTTTAGCCAAGCAATTTGTTTGTGTCTGTATATCTTTAGTATTTTGAGAAGTGTAAAGTTGTTTGACACAGTGTATAGTAGTCGAACTACTTTGGTGTAAATTGTAAAGGCTTGTAAAGTTAGTCGTTTTTATACTTGTAAATTTTCATCAAGTTTAATAATAGTTGTTCGTTCGAGGAGAAGATTCAAGCTCAAGGCACAAGTCAATTTATTTGATCAAGCCCAATAAAGGTTGTTCCTTTTTTAATGAACATAGTCTAAGGCCAAGACTCTATTCCATTTTTAAGGCAAAGTTCTTTTTTAACAAAGCCCAAATATATGTATTAAGATTGTGAAGCATGAAAAGAAATACGAAGCAATTAATACATAAGGAAGATATTAGAAAAATAAAATTTCTATTAAAGATAAGGTAGATAGCCCAAAGAGATTACAAAGTCAAACTCCCTATTGGAGCGAACAACTACACCAAAAGAAGGAAAAAAATTACAAGTCCTAACTTCCTAAGACCCCTGCTAGGCGGGAGGGGGAAGGTTGTCATCTCGGGGGTCGATCAGGGGAGCTCCCCTAGTTTCCGGATCGACGGGCACATCCACAGTCAACTCGGTGATCAACCTGGCTACAACTTCGGCTTGCTCGGCCGAGGCTTTCTCTTTGGGGTCAGCTGTAGCATCCGCCCCGGCCTCGGCCTCCTCCTCTTGCTCGTCCCCACCTTCTAGAGGATGAGTAATTTTAATACTGGGTTCAAGAAAGTCAATCTTGACCCCATACTCAGGCAGGTCGCCAATTTTGAGTGTTGTGCCTGGAGGAGGAGGGTTGGCCTGAAGGAATTCGGTGAACTCCTTTGCAATCCCAGCCAAGACTTGGGGGACATCGAACTCATTTACTGCCGGAAGGCACTCAGCGTAGGCACTCACATAGCCTAGAATCGAGCTCACCCCCAACTTGGCCACCAGCTCTCCCGGAGTGATCTAACCTTCGGACTCCTTCTCGAGGCGAGCTACTTTTGCCTTAACTTCAATTGCCCATTTCTCAGCCGTCTCTCTCTTCCTTTGCTCACGGGCGAGTTCGGCCTCTTTTGCCTTAAGCTCTTCAGAGACCTTCTGATGAAGGTCAAGAGCACTTTGCTCGGTGACCTGGTGAGCTTTCACCTTTTCTTGAAGATTAGCAACGGCCAAGTTCGCCTTAGCCTTGGCATCATCCTTCTCCTTGGAGATGCGACGAACAATGTTGACATGATGGCGGGTGTCCCTTTCCAGATTATTCACCTGCTCCACCAGTTTTTGAATGGTGACCACATTGTTGCTCGCCTGGATGAGGGCAAGCCGAGCATTGTCTTTTAGTCCAAGCCCAGACGACTGACTCAGTAGCTCGTCGGATGTGGGTGTTTGGAAATTCCCTTAAGGAGGTCGACACCTTTGACCATGCAAATTGGTGCACAGCCTAAGAGCACCCAGAGTGGCCGGAGAGTTGGTATCTACACAGAATGAAAATAAGAGTGTTAAAAAATGGCTAAAAAGCTAAGTTTAAAAACACTTACTCTGAGAAGCGACCAGCATCCCAGACAAGGAAGGTCAGGTCACTCGATGATCCTGGTCTTTTTTGTTGAATGGTAGAGATAACCTGCTGTTCGGAGGACGATCTCCACCGAAGAAGCCCGAGCAGCTTCTTGCTCGGTGGAGCGAGCAGAGTGCCTTCCCCTCCATGGTGCTCCTTGGTTTTCTTGGGAGCTCGCTCTGATTCAGTAATGGGAGTGCCATTACTACGATGTAGCTTCTACTTCTTTTGTTGCTCGGCCGTTGGCGGGCTACTAGCCGGGACAGGCTGCTTTGAGGCCATCGAGATGGTTCCTTGTCGAGGACCTCCCTTTGGATTTGCCATGAGGGCCACCATCTTCATGATGGGGTCACCCTTCTTCCTGCCTTTCTTATGCGGCATCTCCCAGACGTGCTGATCAAGTTGAGTGAAGGCAGGAGGAACCGCGACTATGACTAGTTGATCTGCAAGTGTCGAGCTACCAGTGTTAGAATTTTTTTTATAAAGAATTACAACAAGAGTAGTTCGCCAATCTAAGAAGAAAATAATCTCACCCTCGGGGATCTCGGCCTGCGCTTCCAAGTGGTGCAGGCTGATAGTGAGATGAGCAGTTCGTCAGGTCGATTTTGAGCAAAGATGCTTCACAGTTCTATCCGCCCTATTCCGGAGGGAAACTTGGCTCAGGACGAACAGGAATAGATCGTCCACCTCATCCTTGGTACTCCTCCACTTGAGAGTCTTGGGACCTGAAATAAGAAAGAAAAGATTAAAATTAGTTTTACCTCTTCAAAAGTATCGAAGAAGTAAAACTCATACCTAAGTTTCCCAAACTCCGCCGGTGTGTGAATCCTTTCGTCACCACCAAAGGGGCGAGCTAAAGCTTACCAATCTCCGTCAATGAAGAACCAGTCATGCTTCCAGTTCTTCACTTTATTAGGCACATCCTCAACCAGCTCAAGGCCTGGGCGAGCCTTAAGGTCGAACCAGCCCACCTCATCTCCCGTACAGGCTGTGGGTGCCATGATGTAGTTCACCTTGTCCGCTGTCAGTCTATTGGGGTATCCCTCCAAGGCGAACAACACTATTATGGACATTAAGTTCATCCACCCCACTGGAGTAAGCTAGCTTATTGCTAAGTTGGTCTGCTCCAAAAATCTGCCAATCACCGGATGGAGGGGAAGAGTAACCCCAATCTTGAGTATCCCAAGGTTGATCGTCGTGCATCCGTGGTGTGGGCGATTAATTCTGCCGTCTTCCAGAGGAGCATACATATGGATATCAAAGGGAATTTTGTAGTCCCTTCTAATCTTGAGGAGTTCCTCCTTAGTAATGGACGAGACGATGTAGCTCGTCTGAAAGATTGTGATTTTAAGCTTGCACCTCCCGTAAGCTGCTTTTGTGAAGCAAGTGGAGTACTCGCGTTCATAGGCATCCCAATCTACTTGGCGAGCTACTGCGACTGGGATTTGGCGTTCGATTGGGTTCGGCATCGGGTAGTTGATGCTTGCTAAGTACTCCTAAGTGAGTTCGTCCATAGGGGCGGCCTGTTGCACCTCGGCCTCGGCATCCTCCTCAAGATGGAGGTCCGAGCTAGTCTCCTCCACAACCTCGCGAGCTGGATCAGGCTGAGCAACTTCCCCGCCTGATGGGCGAGCTCTAAAATCCATGGAGCGAGCTACAGAAGCCACCCCCGGATCTGAATCTATGTTCACCACAGGAACGGGATTTGGAAAGATGTCCTCGATGGGGCATTTTCCAGGATTTCGGGGGGGGGGGAGATTTGATTCGGTTCGTGAAGAGGAGGAGATTTATCGAGTTTTGAAAGAGAAAGAAAACTTAAGGCAGTGTCAATGGAGGATTTCGACATAATTTAAAAGGACGGTGGAGGCGATTCGGCGAAGAGGCGACAGAGCTTGGGATTTTAAACCCAAAGAAGATGAAATTGAAATAAACAAGAAGAAGAACATGATACCTTAAGTGCTCGGAATGAAGAGAACAATCGCCGAAGATAAAGACGATTGCCGGAAATGGAGAATACGGCAGGAAATTTCAAAGGTAAAAGGGTTTTGGCGCTGAGAAGAAATTGAAAAAGTGTGAAAATGGAAGAATTTCCCTATTTATACCAAGGGAAAGCGGGGTCAAAAATAAAAAAGGAGAAGAAAATTTGAGGACCAATTAGCAAAATATGGGTGCGTGGGGGCTATTTTTCCAAAATTTTTGGAGCGCGCCGCCTCGGAATTGTGTGCGCGTGGGCGACGGTAATCTTGCTGCGCACGTCACACCTTCGAGACGTACCAAACGCCTCAGAATTCCAATGGAGCAGTCCGTCCGAGATGATGCAGTCCGTCCTAGATGATGCAGTTCGTCCAAGAAACTCAAGATCAAAGCCCACCCTTTCTCAGCTTGCATCTTACCTCGCAACATAAAGGTAGGCTAGGGGACAATTGTTGATAGACGAGCTACATCGCCCTAAAGACGAACAAGATTAAGCTGATTAACCCCACAAGAAGCATAATTAAACAAGTTAAACCAGGCCCAACCGACCTGGAATAGCCAGACGAGCTACTACTGTTGAGCGACCTACTTTGTCAAGATGAGCTACATCAAAGAAAGGACCTCCGGAATACAAATAAGACCATGGTGAGCTACTTTAGCCAAAGATCCAAGGCAGAAAACTAAACGACCCACATGATCAAGCTAAGAACTCCTCAAGGACAACTCCAAAAGAGACGGGCAGCACACTAATACGAGCTAAACCAGTTTAGAGGATAGAAATTAGCTTAGATAAGGTCAAATAGTCAACTCTCCATGTGTCAAGCATGCACATATGGGAGAGCAAGAGTTATTTCACCTCATACTTGGAGGACTTGTATAAAAGCCATAAATTTTCAGCAATAAAACTAAGTACAAATTCATAAATACAACCAAACTTTATATACACATACTCATACACCTAAGTCCACACATACATACAAAATAAATACATAATCAATACACATATTTATCTTTTTATCCCAAAAATCCGTATTTACTATTTATGGTAGTAATCAATCACACATTATTGTTTGATGATCCGATTAATGATTAAAAATAGTCACTAATCCACGTGATTAGGATCGATCGTCAACAACTGGAACTTTCACAATCATGGTCGTTGGGAAATTATGAATTTCATTACTTGAAACGATCCATTTAGAACCGTTGGGCACCTATTAACTTTCCTATATATGCTTCATCTCAAGTTAAGTGAAAATGCCACAATCATCTAAACACTAAACCAAAATAAAATATCTAACTCAAGCAATTTCAGGGCAAGTAAGAATTATCTAGTGTACAAGAAATCATGTTGTAGCAAACGTGGTCGGCATACAACGATTAAGATTTCCGAAATAGAGCGGAATCTGGGAAGGCTGTTCTACAGTTGTGAAGAACATGGTTGGAGTAATTGGTGTACACCAATAGAAGGGGAGATGATTGACAATGACAATGGGGAAGTACAAAGTCCACCACCAAAGTATCAAATGGAGGCACCATACCAAATCACTCTTCCAACTTTGATAATTGCAAATTTGGCAATGATTTGTATTGTATAGTGATAAGTTGTTTGATTTTAAATGTAATTAGGTAAAGGGCATAATGTAGTATGTTATTACTTCATAGAATGTAATGCACTTTTATATATATATATAAATGCTTGAAGTACATGCCATTCAATCTTGTTATGTACATAATCTACATAATCCTCACAATGGCCACAAAATGTATATGCTAAAAGATGTTATGGGCGATTATTCAATGAACAGGTAAGGTTTCCATGGAGTGACATCTTACAATAGACCTCACAGTATGTCTTTTTGCTTTTGATTGGCCCACCCGCACTCCATCGTTTTCATTTCTTTGGTCTACCAGCACAACGTTTCAAATTGGGATGAAGCATAACTTCTGTTGGCTTAAGGGAGCAATCTCTAACATTTCTGTTTGTGGGATAGGAGATATATTTAGACTGTAGCATTGAACATATTTCTCCACAAAAAACTTTTCGTCAATGTAAGTGAAAATTGATAATCTCCATTTACGAATTACTGCGACTACATGCGAGCAGGGGAAACCAGTTACTTGCCATTGATAGCAAGTGCAAACAGAGAATGATAAGTCAACAATAACGGACAGGGTAGACTCTACTATATACTGATCATGTCTTGAACGCTCCCTCACCTCCTATGTCATGCTCATGACCGTATTCAAGCCAAGTATACTGCTTAACAGGACATAACAGGCTCAACCATTCTTTACTCTGTGATCTCCTTTCTACAAAAATTGCCGAATCCAAGAATTATAAAACTCGGCTGCATTTGAAGTCATTTCACCATACCTGGTGGAGTGTGGTGAATGAGAAACAACCCATCTTTCATAAGGTAATTTTCAAAGCCAATCTTTAGCAATGTCTCCACCAAGTTCTAAGAATGTTGCAACCTTGTCATTAAATAAGTGAATATTCGGAGCATAAACACACTCTCTAAAAGTTTTTACCAACTTTGATCTTTGTTTCGGAGAAAAACCCCTAGAAAATTGGCCTTAAGATTAAGTATAAGGTGGTACAAACAAAAGAAATGGACAGGCTTGTCGAATATTGTCGAAAAGGCAGATAAAAGACCGATATTCCTTTTGGTTAAGTAGAACACTTTTTTTTATCATGTATGATAATGTCACAGAGTTTTCAAGAAACCATACCCAATTTTCAGTGTTTTCTACAGAAATGAGAACAAAAGCTGTTACATTCCTGAAAAAAAAGATAGATTATAATGATAGAGAAAGTAAGGATTAAAATGACATTTTCACAAAGGATAAAAATATATGGTTTCATATAGGCTTACAATTGTTTCCATCATTGGCAACAACTGCTAACAAGGTGCCTTTTGCTTGTCCTTTCATGAAAGTTCCATGAATGAATAACATTGGATGACAACTTCTAAAATCGTGAATACAAGCATTAAGTGAAATAAATATGCGTTCAAAACAATTAGTGTCACCATTCTTTTCCAAATGTACAACACTTCCATGATTACATTGTAAAGTTGCTTTTGAATACCGTCCTAAATGAGAGTATGAGTCATTAAAATCACCATAATTTTGGCCTTTCGCAGAAACAAGGCTACGCCAAGCCTTCTAATATAAAATATCTACACCATAAAACTATTTAACAGTTTGTAGAAGATCAATTCCAGACATATTGGGATTAGCCTTAACCGTATCTCCAACAAATGAAGAAATAACTCCAGGGGTAAGCTTCTTGTTTTCATTAGATAACATGTTTGAATGGCAATTGAGAACGAGATTGTACTTCCAAACCACAAACGATCCCACAAAACGATCAAGCTTTCCTTTTATAAACCAAGAACAACATGTAGTTTTAGCCTCTTTGCAAATAACATTTACATAATTTCGTTCATTTAAAAAAACGAAACTCAAATCCTTTAGAAGTAGAGTACAAAACAAGTTGTCATTTAAACACATTAGCCCCCACATAAAATGAATACCAACTCCTTCATCAAGTATAAGACCCAATCATGAGATAATAAAGACTTCTTCTCTACAAATGGATATATATCATATGTTGGAATGATATCATCGAAATATTCAGATTGATCACAAGCAATAGATAAACTTTCTTGAGATAACCCTTTTGAACCAATAGATGATATATTCAAAGAGTGATTGGAAGATGAAGTATCTGAAATTAAAACAATCTGTACAATTTTCTTTGCTTTAATTTCACAAAGGCTAATCAAATTTTTAAGATCAGTGTCCGAAGCAAGAAAATATTACTAAGTCCACCAACTGAATAACGAAACTTCAAATTGCTAAAATGGTGATTAGGCCAGGTACACATAACCTGCTCTACAAAATCGTCAATGGTTGAGATGCCATCATAAGACACACTGAGAAAAATAGATGAATGCATAACTTCAATCATTTTGCGATAATGATCAAAGGATTGCAAATTTCTGGGAGTAGAAAAGAGGGGTAAAGAAATTTGATCGTGTTTTTGAAGAGGTGCGAAGAGAAGCAGATCATGGCTTTGATCGTGTTTTTGAATTTTGAATGGATGATTGTACATGTTGATGTGACATTAGGAAGAAAGAATGAGTTTTGGGAGTTTAAAGAGAATAGGGGTACATTAGTCATTTTACAATTAAATCAATGTAGTGAAGGAGAATACTTTTTTGGCTCATATAGTGTAGAAGAATACTTTTGAGTTTTATGTACTATACACTAATTGATCTTTAAATATTCCGTTTGAACAATATAATGTTATGACCGTCTAGCTTTTCAGATACTTCCGATTATTATCTTTTAAGTCTTTATCCCAAAGAAAATGTACATGGCATTATGTATATCTATAGTATAATTTTAAACCTAAAATATTTTCTTGTTAATTTCTTTAAATTTTAACTTTTAAAAGAGAATTTGCATGCAGCTGTTATTAGAATATGATGAGTAGCCGATGGATTATTTTTATAATAGTTTTGTTATGTGGAAAGGAAAAAGGATATTGATCAATTACAAATATGAAAAATAATTATTACAAATATATACAACATTATTATATTATATAAGTTAGAGATCATTCTTAGAATTAGGGGGCCAATAAAGTCCAGTTTTTACAAATAAGAAATGTATCTAGTTTTTTACAAATAAAATTGTAATTTCTAAAAAGAAAAAAAATTTGACATACAAAAATAATATACAAAGCATATAATTTTTGCAAAATTTAAAGTGGTTAAAAACTTTTAATGGATTTTTGCACTCCTCTGGTGGAATTGCACGTCCACAACAAACAACAACTAACTTTTGTTTATGTATATATTTGATACTGCAAGTTGGGATAAAGAAAAGTGTTATAAATTTAAAAATATTTCTCAAACCTAATACATACTAAGTATATAATTTTTGCTCTTTGCTTAATTATATGTTAACTGATTGGAGGGCTGGAATTAACCATTATGAAGGTCAACATTATTTAAACAAAATCTCATTTATAACAAAGTTTTCTTTTTTCAAATTTCCCTCTTAACAGTTTTTGACTAACAGTAGCTCTATTCACAGTTAACCATTATTGGATTAATGGAATGGATGTCAATTTTTTACTATAAGTTTAATTAGTGTGTCATCATCAAATTTCTAACTAATGTGTGTAATCATGAGAAGACAACTGGGCGATAAACAATCAAATTTGCATGATTATCTCCAAATAAATCTTGCATGTATGATTACTTTTTAATTTTTTCTTTTCATTTAAATTAAGACTTCTAACTACTAAAGTCCTATTTTTAACAAATAAGAAATTTATCTAGCTTCTAACAAATAAACTATAATTTCTAAACTGAAAAAAATATAGACATACAACAAAAATATATACAAAGCAGATAATTTTTGCAAAATTAAAAGAGGTCAAAACCTTTTAATGGTTTTTTTGTTACTCCTCTAGTAGAATCGCACGCCCACAGGAAAACAACTAGCTTTTGTTTATATAGTATATATATTTGATACTGTAAATTGGGAAAAAAAGAAATGTTATAAATTTCGAAATATTTCTCAACCTAATACATACTAAGTAGAGTTTTTCAATGGTCAGGAAGTAAACCAATAAAAACTTTACACGTCATCTTATTTTGCCATTAACAATTTAGTTTCGCACCAAGGAATAATAAATAATTTATTTTAAAAATATATAAAATTACTAAAATATCCATATAGTAAAATAAATTTAAAATACAAATTTGCAAACTCTTATGCTGAAATTTTGATAATTATTAATCAAATCAAATGAAGAAAAATAAAATATATCTTATATTATAAAAATAATCCCTTATTTTTTCATAATAAGGATCGCCTAAACTGTTTTTTAATCCGAGGTTCACTAGGTATCAATTGCATTTGCATAAGTCCCCATTGGCAGCCCCTTAAACTAAATCCCAATGCAATGACTTTCGTGGATGGCTCGATTGGTTTTGGTTTCATACGGAGGTGGTTTTGGCGGGTGCACATATAATTGAAATAACCAATTGACATCCAAAACCAAGCCTACAACATAGATGAAAAAAGGCAAAAAATTATTAAAATTTGTAATAAAAATGAGATGAGTGATTCAAATGATATCGAACATGAAAAGGATGAAGTTCTTGAAACTAGTAGTTCATGTGATCGAACATTAGATAGAGAACCTCAAGTTTATGATCTTCATATTATTGGTGATGACAGTTGTTTAATCTCCGATCTTCTAGAAATTGAAGATGATGTGAAGAGAAGCAGATTGGAAATAAATCGTAGGCTTCCTCTAGTCGGTAGGACTAGGAGAGGTCTATCCAGAAATTCCACATCAAGCAATGGATGGTGAAATGATGAAAATTAATGGTGAGATTGGACGGCTTTGAGAAAGATAAAGCTTGTTAAGGAAAGGAGAGTGAAACTTGGTCTAAACCGAGAAAGAGAAAATGTTCAGTTGAAAACAGAGTGTCAAACTCACAAAAAAGAATTAAACTCCAGGAACTAAATGTGGATTATTTTCCCAGTCCTTGTACACAAATAAACGAGAAAGATCTATGTTCTCTCAAAGATATCCACGAGCGAAGCCGACTTGTAGCTTCCCCGGACACACTTTCTATCTGACGGATTCTTGCCTAAAAATTATTGCATTCAAACTCACAATGGAAAGAGGTATTAGATGCTCTGACTTCATTTTTGTAAGCAGGAATGCTAATAATGTTGCACACTATAGTAGTGAACTTGGTTTCAAACAAATTTAAATTGAGAGAGTACCAAATTATGGTAGACAACTTGTTGTCAATGATGCAAGGCATGAGCCCATAGTTTAATCTATGAAGATTTATTTTCTTGTAAAAAATAAAAATAAAAATTACTTCGCCTCTCGTTAGGCTTTCTAACATTAAGGTTGCTTCTTTGATGAATATGTTATTTATCACAGTTAAAAATTCCCTTGTTATGGTACTCCTGATAAGAGGATTGACAATTTGGCATCGTAAAATATTCCATTCGACAATTTGGCGTTGTAGATTTTCAATATAAGGAAGCTCATTTAGAATTAATGAAGCTAATGTAAGTGTCACTAAAATTTCAGAAGTTCAATATTAGACCTTTTGGTTTCTGTTTTAAGAGATGAAGTATTTGTTACCCTCAAGATATGGTACTTCAATATAGGAGGATAAAACGAAAGTTATTTGTGACTAGACAAACCCATTAAAGTTAGACAAAAACTTGTATGAGACCGTCTAATGGCATAAAACAACACCCTACCAAAGTGTTAATGAGTCAATGCCCTAATTATACCTATTACTATTGTCTCATGTCATGAGATGGTCTCATACAAGACCTACTCATAAAGTTAATATGTTTGACTCTTGCAGGCCAAATTATTGTTAGGAATAAACGCACACACGCAATCACGAAATAAAACACGAGATTTGTTTACCCAGTTCGTCTCACGACTACGTCTGGGGGCGATGCCAAGCCAGGATTTTGCACTATTTTTTTTTCTGATACCGGATACAAGGATAAAACGTGTATTTATAATAAACGAACCCTAACCCTAAAACCAGGGCCGAAAAAGTGGGCCAAAAAATTCGGCTGGGGGCTACCGCCCCCGAACCCCCATCCAACTCAGCGGCAAGTTGGATCGCCGGTATTAGGCCCAAGTGTACAGTCCATTTAGCCTCCACACTCCAACAATCTCCCACTTGGAGACTGAATTCTCCATGTAACCTTATCTTCTTGACTCTCCTCCCTCATCCACCTGGCATCGCCAAGCCTTATCTTCAAGTTCCAAGGCCAATTGAAGCTTTGCACAACTTCAATTTCTCTAAGGTCACCACCTTAGTAAACATGTCTGCTGGATTCTCACTTCCTAGGATCTTCATAAGCTGCAAGACCTTCTTCTCCAAAAGGTGACGAATGTAGTGATACTTCAACTCAACATGCTTTGTCCTTGAGTGAAACGCCGGATTCTTCACCAGAAATATAGCACTTTAACTATGACAGAAAAGAGTGCTTTCCCATGCTCCTTCCCAAGTTCACCCAAGAAATTCTGCAACCACACCATCTCCTTACTTGCCTCTGTCACAGCTACATACGCTGCCTCCGTAGTGGACAATGCAACAATCTTCTGCAACTTAGAAGTCCAAGATATAGCAGTACCACCATAAGTAAAAACATACCCGATTGTACTTCTTCTTCCATCAAGATCATTTGATGCCAAGTCTGCATCCACATAACCCACCAGCTCCATACTCTTGTCATTGAAACACAAAGCCTTGTCTGTGGTACCTCTCAAGTAACGTAGAACCCACTTTACCGCTTCCCAATGTTGCTCGCCCAGATCACCCATGAATCGGCTCACTACTCCCACTGCATGAGCAATGTCTGGTCTTGTACACACCATGGCATACATGATGCTGTCAATTGCTGAAGCATATGGTACTTTCATCATTTGGACACGTTCCTCCTTACTCTTTGGCGACTCCTTCCTCGAAAGCTTGAAGTGACTGCCCAAGGGGACACTCACGGGCTTCGACTCCGTCATGTTAAATCTTTCCAAGATCTTCTGAATATAATTTGATTGTGAAGATACACATTTCCCGTCACCTTATCACGCTCAATTCTCATGCCCAAAATCTGCTTTGCCTCTCCAAGATCCTTCATAGAAAACCGTTCTGACAATTGCTCCTTCAACTTATTCATTTCACTTGCATCAGCTCCTACAATCAACATATCATCAACATATAGCAAGAGAATAAGAAAGCCATTGTCAAACCTCTTGTAGTAACAACAATGATCAGCGTGGCATCTCAGGTAACCAATCTCCATCATGAAACTGTCAAACTTTTTGTACCACTGATAGGGAGCTTGCTTCAAGCCATACAAGCTCTTCTTCAACTTGCACACAAGTTTCTCCTTTACCTTCACTACGAACCCCTCAGGCTCTGTCATGTACAACTCATGCACCAAGTCACCGTGAAGGAATGCCGTCTTCACATCCATCTGTTGTAACAACAAGTTCTCTGCAGCTACCATACTCAACACCATTCGAATAGTGGTCAATTTCACAACCGGAGTAAAAACATCAGTATAATCAACACCATATCGCTGCTCAAACCCTTTGACAACCAGCCGGGCTTTGTAACATTTGCTCCCATCAGCTTCATTCTTGATTTGATAGACCCACTTGTAGTGCAAAGCCTTCTTGCCTTTTGGGAGCTCAATAAGCTCCCAAGTGCCGTTCACCAGAAGAGATGCTAACTCATCATCCATAGCAACTCTCCATTTCCGTTTATCTACAACCTGCTCTGCCTCTGCATAACATTCAGGTTCACCACCATCAGTAAGTAACAAGTAGTAGTTAGAGGGTGAATACCTATCAGGTGCATGTCACTCTCTAGCTGGTCTCTGCAGCGGATTCTCCAGTGGTGGGGTCCTTGGTTCTTCAATAAGAACCTCTTCTTTATTCTGGCTCTCCTTACTCCCACTCGAGTTTGAGATGTCTAACTCGACCTCTCGAGTATCAATCTTGCTAGAATCTGATGCCTCCAATCTGTCCTTGTACATAACCTGTAACTCATCACCACCATAACCAATGAACGTATACTTAACAGATTTAGCATCTAACTTACTTCTATCAATAGAACTAACAGGAGCATAAACAATACAACCAAAGACACGCAAGTGGGACAGTTTTACCTCTTTTCCTGTCCATTCTTCCTCAGGTATTTTGTTCTCCAGCGGAACTGAAGGACCTCTATTAATCAGGTATGCTGATGTGCTTACTGCATCTGCCCAAAACGTCTTAGGTAGTCCACTCTTCAACCTCATGCATCTGGCTCGCTCATTCAACGTTCTGTTCATTCGCTCTGCCACTCCATTCTGCTGGGGAGTTCCTCTCACAGTCTTCTCCATGCGAATCCCATTCTCAGCATAATACTTCTTGAACTCACGAAGTTCATATTCACCTCCATTGTCAGAACGAAGACACTTCACTTTCAGGCCTGTTTCGTTCTCTACAAGGGCTTTCCACTTCCTGAAGGTATCAAACGCATCAACTTTATTTTTCAGAAAATAAACCCATACCTTCCGAGTGGAATCATCGATGAAGGTCATGTAATACTCCGAACCACCAAGGGACCTCACGGGCGCTGGTCCCCATAGATCGCTATGCACCAGCTCCAGCTTTTCCGCCTTCAAGGTTCTGCCACCTCTCGAGAAACTCACCCTTCTTTGTTTCCCGAAAACACAGTCCTCGCATAGGCCAACTTCAACAGATTTCAGCCCTAGATGTCTTCCTTTCGAACACGTTACCTTCATCCCCTTCTCACTCATGTGACTCAACCGACAGTGCCACCAATCAACATCGGTTGTAGCTCCTGCAAGATCAATGCAATCTTTGGAATTAGTTGTCATATACAACGTACCTTCCTTTTTTCCCCGAGCTACAATCATGGCTCCTTTGCTGATCTTCCAACTGTTACTGCCGAAAGTCACTGAATATCCCTCTATATCAAGCTGCCCGATTGAAAGCAGGTTTCTCTTCAATCCTGGAATGTGCCTCACACCATTTAATTTCAACATCGATCCATTTAGTGTAGATACCCAGACATCTCCTTTTCCTACGATCTTCAGGGGCTCATCATTAGCAAGGTACACTTATCCGAATTCGCCAGACACACAGTTCTCCATTATTTCAGCATCACTGCATGAATGGAATGATGCTCCAGAATCCAACACCCATGATTCCAGCGGACTACTAACACTCAAGACCAACACATCTCCAATCTCATCCGTGGTTGCGTCTGCTGTCTTCTTCTCGTTCTGTCCCTTCTTATTTTTCTTGGGTGCCGTACACTGGTTCTTGTAGTGACCAAACTCCTCACAATTCCAGCACTGGATCGAGTCTTTCCCTTTCTTGGATTAACTCTTCCCTCTGAACTTTGATCTGCCACGATTCTGCCTATTCTTCGATCTGCCCCTTTCCTCCGTGTTCAACGCTGACCCTGAGGTGGATTCGGAATCTTTTCTGCGAACTTGGACTTCATGGATGAAGCGCTAACTGTTGTTACAGTAGCAGCCCAACTATCTGGCAGAGAAGATAACATAACTAAAACAAGTACCTCATCACTGAAGTCGATCTCAACTGAGTTCAATTGCCCAATGATCATGTTGAACTTGTTCAGGTGTTGCTGCACAGGCGTGCTCTCCGACATCCTGAAGTTGAACAGCCGTCTGATCAGATAAACCTTGTTCGCGGTTGTGGGCTTCTGATACATTTGCTCCAAGATCTGCAACATCTCCTTTGCGGACTTGGCTTTAGTCGTATGGTAGGCTACGTTCATAGACAACGATAAACGTATCGCACTCATCACCTTTCTATTCAACAGATTCCACTCCTTCTGTTCCATCTTTTCGGGTTTTGCCTCTTCCTCTAGGGGCACATACAGATCTTTACCGTAGAGATAATCCTCGATCTGCATCTTCCAGAACCCGAAATTCGTTCCATCAAACTGCTTGACCGGAAACTTTTTGTCACTCATCGTGACTGCTCCCTTCGAACCTGAGGCTCTAGATACCAGTTGTTAGGAATAAACGCACACACGCAATCACGAAATAGAACACGAGATTTGTTTACCCAATTTGTCTCACGACTACGTCTGGGGGCGATGCCAAGCCAGGGTTTTGCACTATTTTTTTCTGATACCGGATACAAGGAGAAAATGTGTATTTATAATAAACGAACCCTAACCCTAAAATCAGGGCCGAAAAAGTGGGCCAAAGTGTACAGTCCATTCAGCCTCCACACTCCAATAATTATTACTTGCAATTTTGTCTTGTTTACAACAGTGATAGGAAACTTGTATTGTCTTGCACCTACAAGATGTGTATGCATTATCATAATTGTCAAAGAAAATAATTGGTTGTTTGCAGTTGTAATTTATATTCAATCTCACTAATTATATTTGGTCGCTTACAGTTGTCATTGATTACTATCTATGTTGTGGTGGGTTTTTTTATCTACGTTTTATTATAAACGGGATTGATGGATTTGTGTACTTGATGTGTGTAAGTGTATTGTTTTGTTATTTATACCTTACATATAATATTGTTTTTTTTTATTCTCAATTGCATTGGTCCAAAAATCAACTTCTCAAGTGTTGGGTTGCCGCCTAAATTATGCTCCCATAGAGTTGGCTCAAATAATATTAAAAAGGTTATTTTCTTTGCATGTTGTGAAATCCTTTTGGTCTAAATTTTTGGACATATTTTTGTCTGAATTGTTCTGTGGTATGAAGATTGCAAACAAGATGTCATGATTCATTGGTTTATAGGCTTGCTACTTTTGCAGGTTCTTTTTGAAAAGGTATGGAGTTTCAGTGGTTTTAGCAAATGAGATGAGAAAATCCCGAAATAATTTTTTTTTAAGAAATAGTTGCTTTGGTCAAAGTAATTTTGAGCATTATGTTATGCGCATAATACTGATGATACTTGCAGTCTTCCACTATAATAGAACTGAAAACTAGATGATCAACATCATTTACAACTACAAGATGAGCATGCCTAACCGATACAAGAGCTTGCATGTTTTTTTGAAGGTTAATTCTATAATATATAAACAAACATACAAGGTTCATTAGTGTAGGGAAATCAATTGCCTATTAGTTTTTCACTTCCTCTTAGAATAGTCCATAATGAGACTGTGTCTCATAAGCTGATAAACCACACCCGGATTGTCTGGTCCTCTAAAGACAACCTCGTTGAACTACATGCTTTCATCCCATTAAAATCTTTCATGGCTCCTCCTTACTTGATACGAGGTTTAAACATAATGCTTATTGTTGGAACATTGTCAGTTTTGATTAAGATCCCAAAGCCCCTGAAAATTGATTACCTTAGATTGTCTTAGTCAGGCTAGTCTTGGTTAGGTTTTTGTACTTAGTCTTTTTTTTTACACTTCACAGGTACTCAGTGAGAGGAGAACTTACTGATGACAATCAAGATTTAGAGACTGAAGACGAAGAGCACCATCCTGAACTTACAACAGTCTATCTAAGCTGGCTGAGTAAGTGTCAGTGATGAAGAGTATGACCCTGAGGTCATTACTAACTCAGTCCTAAAGGGAACGGGATGATATTGAGTAATGGGAAAAGACTTGGAGTAGGGCCAAACAATGCAAAAGGAATGTCAGTGTCAGGACAAGACCGTTGTGCTCGAGACAAAAAGAACTTAATTAGACAAGCCTGAAGCCCAGGAATAAGTTCTGACATTCTCACCAACCTGATGACGTGGACCAATCCAGGGAGGACACGCACGTACGGACCCTGACATGAAAACTGACTTCAGACTGCACTTTCAACGGGCAAGCATTAATGGTGCATTAAATGCCATTACCTAATTCATGCAAGGACGACTGCTGCATGGGAGATATGTCCGTTGAACAACTCTACGTAGATGACTAGAAGGCTATCTCTTCCAACGGATAGTTTTCAAATCACCTATAAATACAGAAGGCCTTGAACCCATTCAAGGTTACGGGAAATTTCCAAGCCAGAAATTACTCAAACTCTCAAGCTTTCAAAAGCATTCAGCGTTCAAAAGAAGCACTCGAAACCAGACAAATTTCCTAAGTGTTTCTTAGATTAGTGAGAGTTATTATGTATTCCTTTGAGCTTTCAAGCCATATCATAAGCTTAAAGTTATTATCCATCCTTAGCATAACTTAGTCTTGTAAGGATAATCACACTCTGGTTGGAATCCAAACTGAAACCAAAACCCTTTAGTCAGATTTGTTGGTGGAGGTTGTGTTGGTGAGTTAGAAAGGAGTTTGTATAGGTCAGCGAGGTTAGCTGATCTTGGTGCACCTTGGCACGTAAAAAGCAAGAATCCCTGTAGTGGATTTCCTGTTAAATCAGGACCGTGGATGTAGGAGCTTTAGTCTCTGAACCACGTTAAACTCCTTGTGTTCTTACTGGTTTGATATTGTTCTTATTTGCCTATTAGCTTAAGTCATTCATAGCATTTGGTTTTGTCAGGCTTGAATCAATCAGCCTGATCATTAATCTGAACACTGCCATACTAACCACTATTTCAGAACTGAGTAAACAAGTTTTCAGAAAGCAAACATAAAACAAGACTATAAACTTTCAGGGCTCACACATTTTTGCACTGAACTCAAGTTGATAGTTAGCCAACTGACCAGTACTCAGTGCAGTCAGTAGGTGTGTTATCAACCCTGAGTTCTTTAACACTCTGAGCTAAGGGGACTCAGTAAGTTTGAAAGTCAAAAAAATTGGTATACGTGTATCCCCCCCATACACGTATCCCTCAGTCTTGTACCGGGCCAACAAGTGGTATCAGAGCAGTGGTTCAAAAGACCACTGACTTTGAATACTAATAGTTTCAGAGGAGAAACTGTTGGTGGTCACTGAACAGATCTGAGTTTACTTTTCATAAAACTTGCATCATCATGACTTCGAGGAGACTTGAAGCTTCATTACCTGAATTCTCTGTTTCTAACTTTGTCTACTGGAAGTTCAGACTCGAGGCACATCTAGATGCCATCCATGACCAGATGCCACACGTTATCACGGAAGGACCTATCAATATCACCATCCCTAATGTCAGAGGACTGGGGTATGACCATCTTGGCATTGGCGTACAGGTTCCTAAGGAGAGGAAGGATATGACCAATGACGAGATCAAAATGGTGGGACTGGACAATGTAGCCAGAAATATCATCTTGCATACGGTGCCTTTCGAGGAGTCAGCAAGACTGATGAACTTAAAGACGGCTAAGGAGGTTTGGGATGAGCTGACCAGGTTGTGTGAAGGGTCAGAAAAGATAAAGGAGAACAAGAGAAATATTGTCATTCAGAAGTTTGAAGCATTCGAGATGCGCCCTGATGAGACGATAGATCAGATGGAGTCGAGATTCATCAAGTTGATGAATGAGTTGGTGATGTTGGACAAAGATGTTCCAAAGAGAGATGTTGCTTCTAAGATCTTGAATGCCCTTCCTGAGAGATGAGACAACAATGTAATTATGCTAAAGAACACTCAGGATATGAGTAACATAACTTCTTCTTTATTTTTTTCAGAGCTCAAAGCACTGGAACATGATCTCAACAAGAGAAAGAAGAAAGTTCAGCAGGAAGAAAAAGAGAAAGAGAAAGCTCCTGAGAAAAGCGTGGCGTTCAAAGCCTAGTCAGAACCTGTTGAGTCTTCATCAAGGTCACTGATGGAGATGAGCAAGGAAGAGCTTGCTGAGGAGTAAAGCCTGATGGCTAGACGCTTTGAAAAGCTAAATTCCAGGTTTGGTCATTATAAGAAATATTATCAGGATACTCATGACAGGAAACCTGAAGGAACCCACCAAAGCTCAAGGAGATATGAGGAAAGAAGGAACACTGACCAGAGGAGAGATCGTGGCGATGAAAGAAGATATTCAGACCCAAAGCCCGATCGAAGAGATGAACAGAGACGTACTCGTGATGATAGGCACTCAGGAAAGACTAAAAGCTCATCAAGACAAAGGGAACCTGACTCAAGAAGGAACCCTGAGCCGATAAAAGAAAGAGGTGATGAGCAAGCTACGTGTTACAACTGTAACAAGAGTGGGCACTATCAGTATGACTGCCCAGAGCTGAGTGCAAGGGAGAGAGAGGACAGGAGGGCCAAGAGAGACCAGAGGTATGCTGATCGGAGAGCCATGCTCACTGAGAATGCTACTGACTCAGATGGTCCTGAGGAGAGGTCGCCTGAAATTTTCTCTGATGATGAGTACGATGACGTTTGCCTTATGGCAAGGGAGAAACCTGAGGTAACATCTAACTCTGTGTGTGGTTCCTACACTGGTCAAAATCCTGAGCCTAGCTCAAAATCAGCCAGAGAAATGAACCTTCAGATCTGCTTGGATCAATTGATGGTTGATTTCTCCAGGCTGCAGGAAACTAATGTCTTCTTGGTAGAGAAGAACCGAAAATTTGAGTACTGAGGTTCAAAATCTAAATGATCAACTCACTCAGTCAGATCTGAAAGAGTCAGCTCAAATTTTGAGACTAACTCAGGAAATTGACATGATCAATGCTGAGTGTCTCCCAAGAGAGAAGATTCTAAAAGAACTGGCTGATGAAGAGCTGGTCAGGAAGGAGGAACTAAAGGTACTCAAGAGTAAGTTTGATGGCCTCTTTTCCAGACATGAAATCCTGAAAAAAAGTGAGGACTCTCTCAAGAAAAAGGTTGCATCAATGAATAAATCCCCAATGGCTAGAGAGGAAATAAATAGCAGCCAGATGCTTGGGAATGAGAAAAAGGGACTTGGTTATGTTCCTAAGAAATCCTCACAGGGTCAATCTCATGTTGCTTCAGGGAGCAACACTGAGAGGGTTTTCGTTCAGGCAGGCCAGAATGCACCCAAGGTTGTACTTCAGGCCCGCCAGACAGATAAGGACAAAGAAACTGTTGACACAGTCAGGGTTGCCCCCAAGGTTGCTAAGCCAAAACCCAATGGAAAGGCTAAGCAACCAAAAGAGGTCCCTGAGAGCTCAGATCAGAGAAAGCCTCAGCGAAAGCAGAGGAAGACTCAGGTCAAGAGCCCTCAGACTGGTCAACGAGGGTACCATCATGCGTGGCAATACTAGCAGGAAAGGCTAAGTATGATGACTATTGGGATATAGATTAGATGTTTTGAAGATGTTAAAACAAGAACTTGTAATAGGACTAGCTGAGCCTGTTAGTCAGCTACAGATTAGTCTAGGTCTAGAATAGGTCTTTGGTTAAGGGGGAAGAAATCTGTGCAGACCAGATGAGAGGTGACCAGATGAGGTGACCACATGAGAGGTGACCAGATGAGGTGTCCAGACCAGAGCAGAGGAGTCTGACCAGAGGAGTCTGCCAGAGGAGTCTGGCCAGAGGAGTCTGCCAGAGGAGTCTGACCAGAGGAGTCTGCCCAGAGGAGTCTGACCAGAGGAGTCTGCCAGAAGACCTCTCCCAGATGAGGTTCAGCAGATGAGACCAAACCAGAAGACCCCAGACCAGACGAGTCCTGACCAGATGAGGGAGACGAATTAGTTCACTCACATGGAGGCTGTGTGTAATCTGGAGACGAGGAGATCTTGGAGTTTCAATGATGGAGAAGAAGCAATCTGGAGAGTCAACTGATGGAGGATATGATTGATTGATTGCTTGATTGAAAGTCAACTAATCAATCAATATAATCAATCTGTGATTGATTATATTCCTCCAATTATGGTTGTTTGAATTTCTAGCTTCCAACGGCTAGTTAATTCCTACAACTATAAATATGAGTGTTTTAGTTGAGTTCATTAGAGAGACAAGAGTCGGGCAAGAGCACACAAAGACACACGAACTCTCACCATACACTCACCTTGTTTATACAAGTATTATATTCACTCTTTTAGGAGTTTTAGTTGGATCTTATAATCAACCTATTCACCTTGAAAGGGTTTTGTAAGCAAGTTGTACGAAGGAGCTGGTACTTCTCAATTCCAGTGGTTCGTGAGTAAGTTGGTTGGAGAGAAGTCCCCTTTGGAGAAAGGGAGAGTGGACGTAGGACTTATTGTCCGAACCACTATAAATCCGGTGTTCTCTACTTTATGCTTTTTAGATTTCTGCACTTTAATTTTCAGCACTATCTTTTAAAAGGTTTTCATTAAAATATTCCAAAACGCTTTCCGCTGGATAACCATTTTGGGACCAACAAGTGGTATCAGAGCAGTGTGTCCTACAGACCACTGTTTTGAAATTATTTTGGTGGTCACCAGGGTAGATCCATTTTTTTAAAACCCAAATATTTGTCGTGCTAACAATTTCTTGCAGAAATGGGTTCGAAGAAAAGCAGTAGAAGATACACTAGGAGTTACTCCAAAAGAAGTTTAGCAGATGAGGAAGAAGAGGTATCCACTTCTGGTTCATCATCTAATTTTGGACCAGACGAAGAGATATGTCTAGTGATAGATGAGGTATGTAATCGAACTTCCTCTTCTTTTTCATCTTCTTCTTTTTCTGGACAATCAGAGGAGTCTGATATGCAGAAGATGCTATTAGATTTCCAAACTTCTATACAACTTTGTCAAAAGTTGGAAGATGAGAACTCAAAGCTGAAAGCAGAAAATCAGAAGCTTTCACAATGTCTAGGCAACTCAGCTGATCTACCAGCTGAACAGAATCATACACTGGTCAAAGAGTCTTCTGACTTGACAACCAGGTGTATTGAACAAGTTAAGCTGATAGAAAGGTTGGTTGTTGAAAATATTGAGAAAGACAATGAATATAATCTGCTTAAAGCTAAGTTTGATGAACTCTTCCACCAAAACAAAATTGTAAGAGAAAGTGAGGACAAGCTCAAGATGAGATTGAAGCAGCTGACTACAGTAAACAATGTTGTGTCACACATAGCTGTCTCATCTCAAAGAGAGCATGATAAGACAGGCCTTGGTTATTCCAAACCTGAATCCTCACATGTTCAGAAAGAAGAACAACCTAGAAATTTTATTGATAAGGGCAAGAGGTCAGCTGACCAGGCAACTCAGCCTAATGGGCAGATGAGTTCTAAAACTCAAAAACCCAAAAGGCAGAGGAGGAATTTTAAAAGACCTCAGCCAGGCCTGCAGAGTAGAAGACAGTCTGGATCTTCTCAAAAGAGGCAGAACCAGATGACTCCTACTCACCTGCAGAAGACTTTCAAGTCATCTGCCAGACCAGCTGGAACCTTTGATGGTTCTAGTAAAACTTATCCTTATCAAAAGAATTTCAAGACTGTTACTTTAAGACAAGTTACTTCTTCTACTGGACAAGCTCATAAGAGAAGAAGAGCCTCTAGAAGAAATAATCATGTCAAAGGTTCTTTTGTTGAGTGTGTTTTTGTGGATATGTATGGAAGAAAGATAAGATCACCTGATTCAAAAAGGGATGATCTATTCTTATGGCTTCCTAAAAACTGTGCTAACCCCACTGGACCCAGTAGGGTACCAAAAAGTTAATTGCCTGCAGATACACAAGAAGACCATCTGATGTTTTGCCCCAATATCAGCTGAGCATATTTTGAGGGGGAAGATCAGTTGACCCAGCCTGCTAGATTCTTTATCCTAAGATTTTAAATTTTCTTGTCTTGTTTTATTTAAAGTTCTTCCAGTTTTAACATCATCAAAAAGGGGGAAATTGTTGGGATATAGATTAGATGTTTTGAAGATGTTAAAACAAGAACTTGTAATAGGGCTAGCTGAGCCTGTTAGTCAGCTACAGATTAGTCTAGGTCTAGAATAGGTCTTTGGTTAAGGGGGAAGAAATCTGTGCAGACCAGATGAGAGGTGACCAGATGAGGTGTCCAGACCAGAGCAGAGGAGTCTGACCAGATGAGTCTGACCAGAGGAGTCTGCCAGAGGAGTCTGACTAGAGGAGTCTGCCAGAGGAGTCTGACCAGAGGAGTCTGACCAGAGAAGTCTGCTCAGAGGAGTCTGACCAGAGGAGTCTTCTAGAAGACCTCTCCCAGATGAGGTTCAGCAGATGAGACCAAACCAGACGAGTCCTGACCAGATGAGGGAGACAGATTAGTTTACTCACATGGAGGTTGTGTGTAATCTGGAGACAAGAAGATCTTGGAGTTTCAATGATGGAGAAGAAGCAATCTGGAGAGTCAACTGATGGAGGATATGATTGATTGATTGCTTGATTGAAAGTCAACTAATCAATCAATATAATCAATCTGTGATTGATTATATTCCTCCAATTATGGTTGTTTGAATTTCTAGCTTCCAACGGCTAGTTAATTCCTACAACTATAAATATGAGTGTTTTGGTTGAGTTCATTAGAGAGACAAGAGTCGGGCAAGAGCACACAAAGACACACGAACTCTCACCATACACTCACCTTGTTTATACAAGTATTATATCCACTCTTTTAGGAGTTTTAGTTGGATCTTATAATCAACCTATTCACCTTGAAAGGTTGTTGTATGCAAGTTGTACGAAGGAGCTGGTACTTCTCAATTCCAGTGGTTTGTGAGTAAGTTGGTTGGAGAGAAAGTCCCCTTTGGAGAAAGGGAGAGTGGACGTAGGACTTGTTGTCCGAACCACTATAAATCCGGTGTTCTCTACTTTATGCTTTTTAGATTTCTGCACTTTAATTTTTAGCACTATCTTTTAAAAGGTTTTCATTAAAATATTTCAAAACGCTTTCCGCTGGATAACCATTTTGGGACCAACAAGCTCCCCCATGGTTTTGGCATCCTGAGGCCTTTAACTGTTTTCCTTTCCCTCACTTACCTTGGGGGAACAGAAAACAGGGTCCTTATCAAGAACAAGCCCAGAGACCTGCTGCACCCAGGCCTAGGAAGAATAGGAGACCAGCCCAAGAGGCACCCACTCAGGCTCCAGTAAAGCCTAAGCCTAGCACCCATACACCATCTTCCTCTCAGGCTAAGAAGAAGAAAGTTGTGTATATAGATGTTTCAGGGAGACAGATTTACCACTCTGAGGCAATCAGGGTTGTTAAGCAAGTTTGGATCCAGAAGGGTACAGCTGACACAATAGGACCCAACACCCAATGGGTACCTAAAGCCTGAATTGTTTGCAGGCGGCTGTGGATCACAACAAGAGGAGAGAAGACTCAACCAAGGTTGTCTGGTACCTAGACAGTGGGTGCTCAAGGCATATGACTGGAAAGAAGAGTCTTCTCCAAGAATTTCAAGCTAAAGATGGTCCACATGTAATTTTGGTGATAACTCAAAAGGTTTTACTAAAGGTTTTGGTGTCTTGGTAATAGGTACAGCCAGAGTGGAGAATGTGTCCTTTGTGGAAGGACTAAAGCACAACCTGTTGTCAGTAAGCCAGTTCTGTGACAAAGGTTTCAGTGTTGAGTTCTCATCGAATATATGCTCAGTCAAAGACAAATCAACACAGTGCTTCTGTCAGGTATTAGAAAAGGTAACGTTTATTTCGCTGATTGGAGCAACACTATTCCCAATACTTGTTTTGTTGCTAAAAGCTCTCTAGAGCTCAGTTGGTTATGGCATAAACGTTTGAGCCATCTGAACTTCAAGATTCTTAACAAAATTTCGAGACAGTCACTTGTTGAAGGTTTACCTAATGAAGTTTTTAGCAAAGATCATGTGTGCAAAGCTTGTCAGGAAGGGAAGTAGGTCAGAGCATCATTCAAGGAGAAATCTTCCTTCTCCACTGACAGGACTCTTCAGCTTTTGCACATGGATTTATTTAGTCCCATAACACCTGTGAGTATGAATGGTAGGAAATATACCCTTGTGGTTATTGATGATTATTCTAGATATACTTGGGTTATTTTCCTGTTAAATAAGAAGGAGACACAGGTGAAGCTTCCAAAGTTGCTCAGAAGACTCAGTAATGAGAAGAATCAGTCCATTACTAAGATCAGATCTGACAAGGGCACTGAATTTATAAATTCATATATTTCTAACTTCTATAATGAACTTGGTATTGCTCATGAGACTTCTGCAGCTAGAACCCCTCAACAAAATGGTGTCGCTGAAAGGAGGAACATGACACTGAAGGAAGCTGCCAGGACTATGCTGGCTGAGTCAGGATTGCCCAAGAAGTTTTGGGTTGAGGCAATCAACACTGCATGCTACACTCATAACAGATCCATGCTGAACAAATAACATGCATAGACCCCATATGAGACTTGGAATAAGAGGAAGCCTCGCATCTCTTACTTTCATGTATTTGGTTGTAAGTGCTTCATCCTCAATAATGAGAAGACCCAATTAAAAGCCTTTGATAGCAAATCTGATGAAGGGATATTCTTAGGATATTCTGAAGTTAGTAAAACATTCAGGATTTACAATTGTAGGACCCTTGTTGTGGAAGAATCACCACATGTTGTATTTGATGAATCTGCTAATGAGTCTAGGTTGAAAGTGTTGAATTCTGACACTGAGGAGGTCACAAGGAGAGTGACAAGGCCGAGCTTAAAGAATCAACCTGATCCAAAAGTCAAAACCGTGCCCATTCCAAGATGGGATGATGACGATGATCAGGAAGATGACCCTAGAGCCACTCCTAAGCCCAACACATTAGGGATTGTTGAGCCTCAGACTGAGGAACAGGCTTAACCTGAGGTAAGTAACATCTATGAAGATGCGGTAGCAGCTGAGACGGTTCCTGAGTCACCTCATCAAGGGGGAATCAATGTCCCTTACATTGAATTGGTAAATCCCTTTGGTATAGACTCAGGATCATCCCCTTCTGTTCAATATCCTGAATTTTATGTGCCTGTAGACACTAACATTGCAGGTACTTCAGGAACAACTCCTGGTAAGAGAACATGGCTAGAGGATCATCCCATTGACCAGGTCACTGGTGATCCAACTGAGGGAGTTAGGACCGGACGGTTTCATGGTGACAGCGCATTGTTCTATTGCTTTCTCTCTGAGCAAGAGCCTCAGAACATTGAAGAAGCTCTCACTAACTCGAACTGGATCGTAGCCATGCAAAAGGAGTTGAATCAGTTCACAAGGAATCAGGTTTGGGAACTGGTAGATAGACCTAGGCATCAAGGTGTTAGTGGCACCAAGTGGGTCTTCAAGAACAAGAAGGATGAGAATGGTGTTGTAGTAAGGAACAAGGCAAGACTGGTTGCGAAGGGGTATTGTCAGTCTGAAGGGATAGACTATGATGAGACCTTTGCTCCAGTGGCTAGGTTGGAAGTTATCAGGTTATTCCTTGCTTATGCAACATACAAGAAGTTTAAGGTGTATCAAATGGATGTCAAGATTGCCTACCTGAATGGTGTACTCAATGAAGAGGTATATGTTGAACAACCTCCTGGGTTTGAGGTTGGAGATAGAGTATACCATTTGAAGAAAGCACTCTACGAACTTAAGCAAGCAGCAAGAGCTTGGTATGATACCCTCTCTCAATTCCTGACTGACCATGGGTTCAAGAAGGGAACTGTGGATAGGACCTTGTTTAGGATCACTGAAGGTGATGACATTCTCTTGGTCCAGATTTATGTGGATGACATAATATTTGGATCACCAAATCATCAGCTCTGTGAGAAATTCTCTAAGTTGATGACTGGCAAATTTGAGATGTCAATGATGGGAGAGATGAACTTCTTTCTAGGATTGCAGGTCAAGCAGACTGATCAAGGGATTTTCATTAATCAGGCCAAGTATACAAGAGACTTGATTAAGAAGTTTGGAGTTCGGAATAGCAATCCAGCTAGGATCCCAATGAACACCAATTGGAAGATGGATCCTGACACAGAAGGAACTTCAGTGAATCAGACTGAGTACCGAGGGCTGATAGGATCATTGTTGTACCTTACTGCAAGCAGGCCTGACATTACTTTTGCAGTTGGTGTGTGTGCTAGGTATCAGTCTGATACCAAAAGAAGTCATTTGGAGGCTGCTAAGAGGATACTCAAGTATTTGAAAAGGACAATCAATATGGGACTATGATATCCTTCAGATGACAACTTAGAACTGACTAGTTATTCAGATGCAGATTATGGAGGTTGTAGGATTGATAGGAAATCAACCTCAGGGACATGTCAGTTTTTGGGAAGTAAGTTGATCTCGTGGTTTAGTAAGAAGCAGAATTCAGTGGCAACATCCACAACTGAGGCTGAGTATATGGCTGCAGGTAGTTGTTGTGCTCAGATTTTATGGTTGAGGCAACAATTGAGAGAATACCAAGTATTTGCTAATGAGGTTCCAATCTATTGTGACAACAATAGTGCTATAGCAATCACTCAGAACCCAGTGCTTCACACAAGGTGCAAGCATGTGGATATTAGGCATCACTTCATTCGAGATCATGTGGAAAAGAAGGACATTAGGGTGGAGAAAATTCACACTGACAGGCAGAGAGCTGATATCTTGACTAAGCCTTTGGCTGAAGCAAGATTTATGGAACTGTCAGTAGAGTTAGGTCTCTTAGATCCAGGAGAGCAGTCAGTATAGGATCTAGGGGGAACTCAGACCATACTCGACTCAGTGAGGTATCAGGGTGCTACAATGTCTCCCTGACAGGTATGAGTTCTATTCTGACTCTTGTGAATTTAAAGCGTCTCTCTGAGTCCTTCGTCCTGAAAATCTTTATTAAATGCATTCCGTTTTCATTTAAAGCGCGCCTTTTTATATTTAAACCCACGCGCAGCGGAGCATTTAATGCTTCAATTACTTTTTCATATACGTGTCCGTTTTATACGGAATATGACTGAAGTGGGAAAATGATTGATACAGAGATTAATCCTGGCCCCTCATTTCAAAACTTTTCAAATTCAGGATTAATCCCAACCTCACATCTGAGTAACTGACTAATTCATATCAATCTAGATTGTCATTTGAGGAATTTACGCAAACACAAAAGCACACTGTATAGTTTGGTGCTGTTCAAATTTTTAGAATGGCTCGGCAAGAATATTATAAGCGAGCAAGAGTTTTTGTGTTAGTGTTCAAGGTTGTTCGTCAGATTATATATGTTAATGATGAACAGTCTTAAAACACTTGTAAAATTTTCATGATGTAAATATAGTTGTTCGTTGGAGGATAAGTCTAAAGCTCAAGGTACAAGTCCGTTCTTAAGGATCAAAGCCACTTAAAGGTTGTTCGTCTTATAAGATGAACAAAACCTAAGGCTAAACCCTTATTCTATTATAAGGCAAAGTTCAAATAGAACAAAGCCCAGTATCATGTGTTATAATTGCAAAAGCATTGAATAAAATGTAAAGGCAATTAACATATGAAAAGAAAATGAATGAACAAAAGACGTGATCATTAATACTAAGGCATTAAGCCTAAAAAATAGTAAAAAAATATAGAAGTAAATGGCTACAATTGGAAGACTGGCGAACAACTATTGCCAAAAATTACATCAAGAAATTCAAGTCCTATCAAAGGAATCTAAGTACTACTCTTGATGTTGCTCGCCTTGAGGATCCTGGGCTTGGTTGGCAGAGGGATCAATGATCATATCCCTAGCTAAGTCCTCAGCCGCTTTTTGCTCGTGCTCCTTGGCAGTCTGCTCATCCTCGGCAGCTTGCTCGCCTTCATCTACCAGAGCTGGAGGGCGAGTAACAATGATATTTGGGTCAAGACTGGCAATCTTGACCCCATAATCGGTTATATCCTCCAATTGAAGTTCAATATTGCTAAGTGGGGGATAGTTTTCTACAAACTCAGTCAAATCTCTGCCCATCTTTTCCACCATGTCAAGCTTTTCGTATGAATGAGCTAGGCGGATACAATCGGCATATGCGCATATGTATCCTAAGTTTGTGATGGGCCCAGATCGATTTTGCAACTCGGCCTCCAGCTGCTCCTGGGTGAACATGCTCCTGATAATATCATTGAGGCGAGCAACTTCGGCCTCAAACTCAGCTAATTTTTACTCGACATCAGTCTCGCTTTTTTTCCTTCTCCTCAAGCTCAGCATCTTTACTCTTGAGCTCGGCCGACAACTGTTGATAGTCCTCAACATGTTTTTTCTCAACATCGTCTGTATGCTTGAGTTGGTTATTGAGGCGAGCAATCCTGGCCTCGTAGTTGCCGATCAAACCATCCTTTTTCTTCCGTCAGTTGACGGGCAGTGTTGGAGTACCGGCGAGCAGCATCCTCCAGCTCGGCAAGTTGAGCCATCCCTTTTTGGGCAGTAACAATGGAGTTGGCGGCCTGTATCATGGAGTAGTGGAAGTTGTCCGTCACTCCTTCCATTGAGATAGCTTTGTCCATGGGCCTTGTCCACGAACGGGCAACCAACTCTGTTTCCCTGCGAACATGTTCGCCTGGGATCTCCCTGATGTTCACCGAAGTTTTGGAGCATGCATATTGGTGAACAGGGTTAGCCCGTCCTGGGTGACTGTCAGCCTTACGAACAAGTATATCAGGAACAGTTAGAAATATTTCACAAAATGACCAAACTTGTTCGGCAAAGACAAAGAGAACTTACTCAAGAATTTTTTTCTCATCCCAGACAAGGTGGGTAATATCTTTCGGACATCGGAAGGGAGCAACATCTTTTTCCGACTTGCTCGTCTTCTCAACAGGCTCGATCAAAGTATGACGAGCAACTTCTCCTTCCGGTTGGGTACGAGCATGACTCTTTCACACTTTTTATTTCCCTTTGTTACCAGGGGGAGCAGCCTAGGAGACGTAAGTCTCATCTCCTTTCTTAAATCGCTTCGGTTCTTGAGGAGAAGGGGTCGGGGGAGATGGTGGGGTGGCCGATGGAGGAGGGGCAGCCTGCCGAGCAATAGAGGCCCCTGAGGGCTTATTCGTCATCGCCAGGACTTTGGAGGGCGGGTCTCCTTTAATTTTTCATCCTTTGGGAGGCGGTATCTCGTGAACTCGTTGCTCCAGAAGACCAAAGCAAGGGGGGACTACTACCGTAACTTGCTCGGCTAAAAAAAATATATGTATATGTTAGACGAGCAAGTATTGTAATTAATAATTTTTTACGAACAAATTTGCTTTAGGGAGTTAGAATTCTTTATACATGGGGGCACCTTAACTTGTGCTTCAAGGTGGTGGGGGTACGTGAACAGACGAGCAGTGTTTTTGCACTTCTCTTTGTTCACGTGCTCGATGGTCCTATTGGCTTTATCTCGAAGGGCGACCAAACACGAGGTGAAGAGGAATTCAGAGTCAATCTCTTCTTCTGTAGTGTTCCACTTAAGAAATCAAGGACCTGCGAGCAAACAAGAAAAGTTAAATTAGAACAACACAGTTCAAAGACGAACAAAAATAAGCTTACGTCTAATTCTTCCATAAGATGCGGGGGAGTTTATGCGCCCAACACCACCGTATGGACCAGAAGATGCTCGTCAATCACCCTCTATAAAGAAGAAGTGCTCTTTCCAATTTCTGATCTTGTTCGGCACCCCCTCAACCATCTTGAGTCCGGTCCGGGCCATCAGATATTAGTACCCCTCTTCACCCACCGGACATTTGGTGATCGTCATTAAGTAATTTATTTCCTCGACAGTCAAACGATCAATATATCCCTCCAAGGCGAACAGGCTTATGGTGCCGAGCAAATTCATCCACCCAATTGGAGTAATCTGGGTGATGGCAAGGTTGGTGGCGCTTTCTAGGGGCAATGGCAATTTCAACACGGTGATCAAAGTATCGATGTTAATCACCGTGCATCCCGGAGGAGGGCGATCAACTCTTTTTTTCTTCTTGGGAGCCCACATATGAATATCGAAGAGAATTTAATACGTTTCCCGAATTGAATCAAGCTCGCTCCTGTAAATTACACTCCTAATCTTGCTCGCCTGGAAGTCAATTTTCTCCAGATCTAGGACTTGACGTGGAGGACGAGGAAAGTTGTTCGCATACCTAGTAACATATGCTCGCCACTCGAACGGGCCATCAACTCCAGATGGGATCTCATTTTCGAGCATCCTAGGGTTTGGAAAGTCAATGCCCTCCAAGAATTCGCGAGTCAGTTCGTCGAATTCGGGATCAGTGTCTTCTGATCCAGAGCTTGAAGAGGATCCTTCGTCCGAATCTCTGTTCGCCGCCGCTACAACTTCCTCGCCGGATTGACGAGCACCAGTATCCTCCACAGAGGGAACTACGTAGTCGACGTCGAGATGCGTCTCCAATGATATTTCAAATGGCGGCTGTGCTTCGAACCGCACGATCGGAAAAAGAGGGTCCAAACTCTATTCGGAATTCCGATTACTCGAATGTGAGGACATGGAATCAAGGATATGAGGAGTTTAAAATGATTTTTCTGGAAATTTTGAGGGGGATTCCAACGGAAGTACTTCTAAGAATGGTGGTGGCGATAGGCTTTACACGATGGTGGTGAAGCAATTCACGAAAGAAAAAGAATATAAGTTAAAAAAGAAATATAATGAAATAACTACCTTGGGAATGAGTCGAAGACTGGAAATCGAAAGAAATAATACCGGAAAAGCTCGAGTGTCGTCGGAGATGGAGTTATAACACCGGAGTTCTCTGTAATAAATGAAGAAGAGTGGAAAAAATTTGTTTCCCACTCACTTATATACATATGAAGAAAACGGGGTAAAACCCGTATTATTCGAGAAATGTTGGGGACAAAATGCGAAAAGACGGGGTCTCCAGCAAATAGGTTGAAAACTTGGAGGGCCTATTTACAATTATAGGGGTGCGTGGCCTCGAGATTGGTCGCGCGTGGACGGAGCATAATCTTGCCACCCACGTCATCATTGGATGACTCCCAGATCTTGGGAAGATGAAACAGTTGCCCCGAAGCTGCTCGCCAAAGGGAAGTTGTTCGACCCGATCCTTACCAAGATAGTATCCTAACTATAGTTGCTCACTGCAAAGTTACACGCCTGACGCAACATCTAGCCAGGATAGGGGACAATTGTTGATAGGCGAACATCAATTACTATATGGCGAACAATAGTTAAAGCCTAAATGAAGATCACGAGGCAACATATCCTAACCAGGAATGGCTAACAAGTATAGTCAAAATGGGAGTGCATCTATCAATTCGGGTGATGTATTAACCGATGAACAACTATGTTGACGAATAATATTCTGGCGAAAAAGTCCGAAGGCCTAAGGCCAAATATGAAGCCTACATTAGGCCTTAAATAACGAACAATATTATCAAGAGGTGGTGCATCTACCAGCTAAGGAGGTGCACAATGCAAAATCTCATAACTGACTAGATACATGACAAACAAATGACAAAGATCCCGAAGTCTGCCTACAAGGAACATAAAGGCGAACAACTTATAAACCAAAACCTTAAGAGGCGAACAACTCTTACCAAAAGAACGTATTGGACCAACCAAACCAACCACAACGAACAATAATGAATCCGTGATAAGACCAAAGACAAGACTTTGTAATTAAGTTTCAGCTTAGATAAGGTCAAATGACATATGTCAAGCATGCAAGCTTGGAAGTTCAAGAGTTATGTACACCACCTACTTGGTGGTTAGTATAAATAGTTGTTCTCCTTGAATAAATAAGAAGTTCAAATTCACAAACACTCCAAAAACACATACTCATACACCTAAACGTACACACACACGAAATAAATACTAATTCAATACTCGTATTTACGATTTTATAACCCGAACAATCGAATTTACCATTTACGGTGGTAATCAATCACACGTTCTTGTTTGGTGATTCTAAAACCGGTTAAAAATAGCCACTAATCCTCACGATTAGAACCGATCACCAACAATATCATACCTAAGACTCTATTATAAAAACTAGGTAAAATAATGTATGCTATATTAGTCAAATAATATATGCTTTAAAATAGCATTCTCTTTATAAAGATCACCAATTGATATTTATGTGTAGTAAAGAATCTCAATTTCTAAAAAAAAAAAATTAAAATTCATTACATCAATGACATTAATCAAGGAATTGTCATAAAATAACATTATTACCCTTTAAATTAATACCATAACACTTATTTACACAGTTTGACATGTTTGTGTATGTAAATTATTACGATATTAGTTTATAATAGTAACAAATTGAATAAATAATACTATGATATTACAAAAGATGACTTGTAAGTCATTTTTAATGCACAATTTAAATTAATACCATTTTTTAAAATTCACCTACCTTATTTTTACTTTTATTTATTCTCATACTTTACTTTATTCTCTTTATCCAATTACATCATTCATACAACACTTGTAGTGCACTCACTTTCATATTAATATTCTTTAATCTCTGTGTAATTTTTTTATGAAAACTTATTGAAAGACGAGGGAAGTACCTTTTAATAAAACAACTAGTATTTTTTAAAAATATACGATAAAAATGATTCATACTCCCTTTATTCCACAAAGATAGACTTAGGGAGGTGTATTGGATTAGAATTTTAAAGGACTTTTTTAGGTGAAAAAAGTCATGCGGATTTAAAAAATTTTGTAGGATTTTGATGACTTTTAAGATTCTGCAGGATTCTGTAAAACTTTATAAATCATAATTTTAATGGATTTTGTAGGAATTTGCAGAATTTCATGGATTTGTGACATACAGAGGGTTCAAATTTTTTTTTTATACATTCGGATTTTTTTAGGATAAAAAATTTCATAAATTTAAAATGTTATAATCCACAATATATATATATATATATATATATATATATTATGATATATACATGTATATATATATGTGTTAATATGTAATTGATGTTATATTAAACTTTTAATTCTCAATAAAAATTATGGGGGATAAATTGTGTGTAAAATTTTATTCCAACTACTCAAACCACTAATTCACAAACTATTCATTGCACAAATCTATAATTCTGTTTCATTATTGAGAAAAATGAACCGATTATTGGGTATGATTTTAGTAGATTTAGGTTGGATTTGGATGGATTTCAATTTGTTGAAAATGAATAGAAACAGAGGAACAATAATGCAGAAGATAAGTGAACAAATTAGGGATGACAATGGGTCGGGGCGGGTACTTAGATACCCAGACCCGTCTCATTCTTTAAATAGGACGGGGCGACCCGACCCGCACGGGTCATGGGGTGGGACACCGGGCGAGTGGGACGACTTATTTTAAATATAATATTTATTATTTTAAAAATAATACAGAATAAATTTCAAATATATCTATAATCTATAATATATTATTAAAATTAAAAAGTGGCAAGTCTTTGTAAAACATTTTAGGACGATTTTACCCCTCATTTTTTAAACTTGAGCAATTTTATCCTTTGTCCTCATCTTTTGACACCTCGACGCCTTTTCACATTTCCTTATGTACGTTTTCAAACGTTACATAATTTTATTTACTTCTCTTGCCTTTTCTTTTTCTTATTGTCAAATAATAACTTCTGGTGTGACTATGGCAAAATAAGTGGAATCAGTCCTACTAATGGGTGGGTTTTTCATTCAATCTCTGCAAAAGGAATTGACATGCTTGCGCAGGAAGGTTTGCGACAACCGTCATATGGTCGTATCTAAATACTGGGCCTACGATTGTTGGCTTGATTTCCCAGGTAGATCTTTTCATTTTCTTTCTGGTTTCAACTTGGGCATCTATTTATTGTGATTGATTATACGTATTATTTGCACCCTCGTGGGTTTGCTGCGTAATGGGTCTTGTTATTTGATTCACTTAATATGCCAAAGTTCTTCAAAGAATGTATAATTCGAATTTAATCGTATGAGGCTGTAATAATTAGTTCTTTAGATGGGGTTTTCACCTCAGTGGCGTATATGTTCTGTTGAATCTTATTTAATGGGATAGTGGTACAAACCCGTATTGTAATAACTATTGTTTACACACCTTGCCTTGTGATATACATTGAGATATTAGTTCTTGTAAAATAAGATTCAACAGAAAAAATACGCCACTGAGGTGAAAACCCCATCTAAAGAACTAATTATTACAGCCTCATACGAATAAATTCGAATTATATATTCTTTGAAGAACTTTGGCATATTAAGTGAATCAAATAACAAGACCCATTACGCAGCAAACCCGCGAGGGTGCAAATAATACGTATAATCAATCACAATAAATAGATGCTCAGGTTGAAGAAAGAAAATGAAAAGATCTACCTGGGAAATCAAGCCAACAATCGTAGGTAAGAGATATATTTTGGGTGCGTTTACATGGATATATATTGTTTGTTTAGGCTTAATAACACACCATTGTATGTTGTTTACTTAGAAAGGTTATAAAGCAGGGCAATACCCTTTACCCGGGGTCAGATTAATAAATAGAGATTCTATCTAATAGGGCTCTACTAATTGATTTAGATGAAAATAAGGTAATGGTGATTTTTTTTATTCTTCCAGTAGTTTTCTGTATGTCTTTGACCATTTTGTATAGGACCGTCTTTCCAGCCCCATGCAAAGAGAAGGAAAAGGTCAGAAAAAATGTGTGGTTCTAGATATAATTATATTACAACTTATTTTACTTATATGTGAGTACAACTTTCATCAATATATTACATTGCTTATCATTTCTTGTCTATGTTTTTGTTCTTTGGATAGATTAGCCAGTGTACTTACAGTAATATTAACCATGCTCGTGATCTCGATGAATGGAAAGACTATGTATTGTTATCTAAGACCATGAGTTGATATTTTTAAGCGTAGTTTGTGTTTTAGGTTTGTTGTTAGATGAAGGAAAAATGTTATCTTAGTGAAGTTGGGGCATGCTAATTTTTTGGAATGCGTACTATTTTTTTCCCTTGTAGTTCTGATCCTACTCTGGATATTATAAAATATTGCATCATCATCATCGGATCCAATTAATTATTTTATAGGAAACGAGATTATCGTGTTTTTTAATTAGTAATGATCCGGTGAAGCGATTTACTGTGGATACTGTTGCGACATTCTGAGTGTGTTTTTATCAATGACCAATATCTTTTAATTGTTGAGGTTATTTACCAGGAAATTGGGTTCTTATTGATGGAATAGAATTTTAGATGATGTGCAGAGAAGTTTGAATGATTTGTTAATGAGGTGGCGATGGGTTTTAGTTTCGTTGTTTTACCTTGCCGCTTTAGGTGAATCACAAACAGATTTTCAAGATTTTTGTTTGTTAATTTGAATTATCAATGATGTCACTGTACAACTTGCCCATTACCAACCCAACATATTTGTAGCAGCATCTCTTATTCTTTCTATGTTCCTTATTTTTTAGCATTTAGCTGCGTATAACTAGCCAGATGTTAGTCTTTACTTTTGCTTTTGACATTTCATATAATTTATCAGCTGATTACTTTACTTGTGATCCTAAAGTTGAGTATTCTTTGTTTATTTTAGAAAGTACCCAAAATATATATTTTGTAGTATTACATATAATTCTATTCTTCAATTTTTAATATTGTATCTCGGGTAGTGGGAGCATTATTTACACAGTATAGTAATCCTTCTGTCTCAGTTTTGTTTTTCCATTCCATTATTTGTCCCCCTTCAAACACTTCTAAATTACATCTCATTTCATTAATGATTACATAGAACAATTTATTCATTTTGTCTCATGCACTTAAAATTGAATAACACGTCATCATCAAAAAACTATTTTATTTATTTAAATATTACAAATCAAGTCTCACATTAAAAGTCGAGAAAGGTCAAATGGAAAAATAAAACTGGGACAGAAGGAGTAGCATTTATTTGTTAAGTAAAAACTCTTCTTGATATTTATGTAACTTTTGAGTCTGCTGTATATTATGTTTTTCTTAGTTTAGTATATTCGCACTCTTTCATAATGAAGTTGTGCTTATAAATTAGTAGTATAAATTTCTTCCCCATTGTTACTGGTCATAGTTTGACCATGATAATTTCCTTTAGGGTTTGCATTTCAGTTTTTTTTTAATGGATACCAAGGTATATCACTTGAGCAAACATATCGGTGTTGCCCCTACGTATTTAATTGATAAGGTTGAACTGTTTTCCTTAGCACTTATTTCAACATGATTTCTATTTTTTTTTTTTTTTTGTGGTGTTAGCTGAGTTAATATATATTTTTTTCAATCATGCCTTGAACTGGCTTATAAATTAGTCTTTCCTAAAGACCTTAGATACTTCTTTCAACATTCATATCCTGTGTGGCATGAATTTTATCACATTTGTCCAAGAAGATTTGCATGTGATATTTTGCTTACTAACATTGTGAAGATAATTCTGAACAAACTCTGTGAAAACAAGATTGGGACTATATGTTAGTCCAAACGAAAACTATTACGTCTATGATTCCCAATTTGTCATAATGAGGTAATGCATATGTAGAATGTTGGTTACCTTCAATATTTTCCTCTTATGGAAGTAATATATTGTGTTAAAGGTTACTATATTAATCCCAATTGAATGAAGGAACAAGACATGGTATCCCAAAGTTGTTGTCCAAATGCAGACGACTGGCTTCAACAATTACCATTCACATCAGTTGAAAAATCTAACTGCATATACTCGGAGTGTGGAAGATCATGTGATATTTTTTTTCAGTCTCTGTTAGATTCCTCGAAAATTCATGTAACGTTATTATTAATATTTTATTTGTATTCAATAATTTTACTTTAAACATTAAGAGAAGTAACATTATTTCTAACTACACACATGTGCAGTAATTTGAATCTTAACATATTGTTTTCTGAAATAATTGGAGCATTAAAGTCTTGATTTTCATACTATGATACTTTACTAACTACTTGCAGGCAACGTGCAACGCACGTGGTATTTAACTAGTAATATAAAAAATATCTATAAAATTGAACTATTGCTATTTATATATTATATATATTAATAGCAGAAACGATCACATGCCCACTGGTGGACATAATATTATATACTCACTATGAATGTGTTAATAACAAATAAGCAGGGGGTCCACTATTATTTTAATTAATTATTTATATTTGTTTATGTGTCATTAACACATTCATGGTGGATATATAATATTATGTCCACCGGTGGACATGTGATTAATTATGATATTAATAGATACGAAAAATATATTATTTATATATATTATATAATACTTATGCATATTTATAAATATTTGTGTAATATATATATATATATATATATATATATATATATTCAAATTTAATATATAAAATGGGGCACGTGTTTTGAGTGATACCCATACCCTGCCTATTCCACTACGGGGCACGGGGTGGGGCGACTCAAATGGCTCGGGCGAGGGCGGGTCAGGTAAAGTCGGGTTAGTATTGATATCCTTAGAACAAATTTACTAGTCATGAGTGTATGCAAAAAAACAACAAATCAAGTAAATGAGATTAGAAAATTTCTGTGGACATAAAATAGAGTGTCGAGAAATTGAGTTTTTAATTCTTAGGTATATCTCAAATTTTCGATTTATTTCGACACACCTAATATTTCACTTCTAAAGTCCTTTAAAGTCTTATGGGTTTTGATGAGATTGTTGGTATTTACAAAAACAACTAAAAAGTCCTTCAAAATCCATCTAACAAAACAATCCTTTAAAATTTTCTTATATTTTTTAATACAAACGGATTATTTTTAATAGTAAAAAATCTTGAATGAATACCAATGGATTTTAATTGACTCTTTCAAAAATCCTGAAAATCCAAATTAAATATCAGTTGATTGTTTTTAAGTGACATAAAATTCTGATTGAATATCATATGAATTTCTAAACCAATACACCCTCATGGTTAGTTTTTCATCTTTCTCCCCAACTAATTAGTATTTTCCAAATACTAGTTCAAAATTTTATTTTTCATTTTTGAGTAATATAAACAAACTTCATGTAGAACTTTGTTTCCTCACTCGAGTTTTAACTTTTAAGTCATATTGACCGTTTGTCAATTTATAACCTTACAAAAAAAAAAGGAATAGTACATAAATTTGGGTAAAAAAGTGAAACATATAAAATGTGATGGCAACATAAGAATTAAGAGCACCGGCAAAGCATTCACCCAATGGAAACCCTCCACGTGTCCATCCAATTCTTCACAATCATAGGTTTTTCAAACCCGTAAAAATCACATCTATCTCGTGATATTCCTTCTTCCATTTCAATAATCCTGGGTGAAAATATTTCCGGGGTCCTCTGATTCTATATCCGACGACAAATCCGGCGTATCGACGCCGCCGTAGATGATGGCGGCCTTCCATAGAATCACGTATTACCTATCAGAGCACCCCTCAATTGTCGGATTCCGGTGGAGCCACGCCGAATCGTGGGGCTCCACGTGGAATTTCCTCTTCACCTCCATCGCCCTCTACATCGCCGCCGCTGTCGTCCTGCACGGCCTCTCCCTCCTCCTCTTCCGGAAGCGCCGCCCGGTCCCCCTCGGCCCGCTCCCCGCCGTCCACTCCCTGTCGATGGCGCTCCTCTCCGCCACCGTCTTCGCCGGGATCCTCCTCTCCACCGCCGCCGAGATCCGCGACTCGCGGTGGCTGTGGCGCCGCTCCCGCACCACCGCGTTCCAGTGGCTCCTCTGTTTCCCCCTCGGCACGCGCCCCTCGGGGCGCGTGTTCTTCTGGTCGTACATCTATTACCTGTCGCGTTTTCTCCACGCGCTCCGCGCGTTCCTGACTATCCTCCGCCACCGGAAGCTCTCCTTCTTCAAGCTCTTCAACCACTCGATCCTGATTTTCATGTCCTTCCTCTGGCTCGAATTTTCCCAATCCTTTCAGGTTTTGGCGATTCTGTCGACCACGCTCGTCTGCTCCGTCGTGTACGGTTACAGATTCTGGACGGCGATTGGATTGCCGAGCGCGTGTTTCCCGTTCGTCGTTAACTGCCAGATGCTTTTGCTGAGCTGTAATCTGGTGTGCCACGTCGGCGTGCTCCTCCTCCACTACATCAAAGGCGGCTGCAATGGCATTGGAGCCTGGGTTTTCAATTCCGTTCTCAACGGAGCCATTCTCTTTCTCTTCCTCAATTTCTACGTCAAAATGCATCTTCGGAACAGACACGCCGCCGCCGCCGACGATGACCAATTCGGCTCTGAAGTCAAAGACAAAGATGCTTGAGGTTGGAATTTGCCTTTTCCCATTCCTAATCCCCAACTATACTAATTAATTATACCTAGTTTTTTGAGAGGATAATTACAATATACCGGTATATACATACACGTATATATGTATAAATTTTTTTTTATCATAATATATATATATATATATATACAAATATAATTTTTTTTGTCAGAGGATGTAAATGTTTTAATGGGGATAAATAGAAGAATCCCCATTTTCCAGATTTAGTATGGATAGATAACTGTGAATACAAGATGTTTTCTTGAGTATGAAGATATCGTTTGATATTACGAAATAATATAATTGCTCTGGTAAATAATATCATATATTTTATACTGTTATATTAATCTATAAGTATAATAATACTATTATACAAAATATTGTAATATTAATTTATAAATTTAATAATATTATTATATGAATATTATGATAACTTATTTAAATGGTGAACAAGTTCAATGGAAATCTTTTACCATAAATCAACGTATTTATTGAATGTTCAGTTTCAAAAATTATTCTGGGCGCACGTCTAAATTCATCAATTATGACAATTAATCTTTAATTTGGTAGGAGATATTTTGTGCACTTTATTCCTCACTAATCCAGTCGTCAAACACAATTTTATTTTGAAAAAATGAGTAATGTTGGATGAGTATGTATTTAATACTAATATTTTGAATTAATATAGAAGAATGAGAACGCGTAACCGAAAATTAAAAGGAATAATACTAATAATAACAATCCACTTTTTAATACCAAAATATTTCCTGCGCATGTGCTGGTCAGTGTCACTCAGTTTTTTTTGCTTCTGCCTTTCTCTTTGCTTCATTATTTCAGTATAAATTATTCCTTTAAGTCATTATAATTTATCCCAAATGATAGTACTTTAAAATTAAAAGTATGTAAATTATTTAAAATATCACTGTTTAATACTTTATTTTGTTTTATTATTTTTATTTTTGTATTCAAAATAGGAAAATAAAAAAAAATTATAGGTAAATTGTTTTAAGAACTGCAGTGTTGGAAGTCATTTCTCCATACCTGCAAATTTCTAGTGAAAATGTCCGGCCCACTTTTCGACGGGTAAATCTGCAAGCCATTTGTTAGTTGTTTCGCCATCGGTTGCTTTGAATATGGTCAGCTTCTCCTCGAAAATTATCTTATTCGGAGCGTACGCACAATCCCTAAATTGGGCACCCAAGTGTTCCTTATGTCTGTTCGCCCAACCAATAGAGAAGCGGCCCTTTATATTAGTAAGTAGATGGTACAGGCAAAAAAAGTGATGTGAATCAGATGAACAATTCTAGTGTGCACTTGAGTGCATGATATGCACATGAATTTAAAATATATATATATATATACCCCAAATAGAAATTAGTAATACTCCAAGTAAATCAGTGATACCCCAAGAAGTAGTCAGTAATACCCCAATTGAAAAAATACATATTTCGGTGTGTTGTGAGTATTTTGAAAAAATCAAAATTGAAGTCAAAATTAGCTTAAAATCCAAATGTATGTTATGCACTTGAGTGCATGCTAGAATTCATACTATCAAATATATAGAATATATATTTTGGATGATTAACAGCGTCACAAACTTTCTCTAAAAACCATATCCATTTAGAATTGTTTTCGACGGATGCAAGTGCAAAAGCAACTGGGAACAACCATGTATACCAACTTTTGAAAGAAAAAAAAACCAAGCATTATTTATTGACTGAACTATTATGTGGTATTTCACAGAAAAAAGAAATGAACCACTTGATTACCACTGTCTCCTTCCTTTGCAGTAGCTGATAGCAGAGTCCCCTTCGATGATCCCTTTAAGAATGTTCCGTCAATGAAAAGCATTGAGCGACAACTACGAAAACCTTCAACACATGCATTGAAAGCAATGAAGAGTCGTTCAAATCGATGGGTTCTGGGGATTAGTTTGAAGATCCACGTGTTGGTCCTAAAAGTGGTGAAGGTCTTGGGGGGGGGGGGGGAGAGGTGAATATACCTTCAATTTTAAAACTTAAAACTTTTTCAATACAAGACTTAACTCTGCAGCTGTAGAGTTGAAAACAAAGTTTGTAGCTGCAGACTTGAATGAAAGTTAAGTCTGTATAGTTTTCAAAACTTATTTCAAAATAGATTTTTCAGAGAAGTTATCTCACACTTTAGAAAGTGTTTTGAGACACCTAAATGTAGCGGAATGTCATTGTGTGTGTGTGTGAAAATGAAAAATTAGTTAGAGACTTAAAGTTTTCAGCTGAGTGATTCAAAGAATCTACAACTGTAACTTTCTTAATCTTTTCTAACTTATGCACTTCTTGATTTGAAAACCAAATGAGATGCTGAATGTAACAAGTATGAATAAACTTAATTACAAAATAATCAACAGAATATAAGCAATATAAGAGACAAGATATATAGTAGTTCATAGGTGGTGTAATCCTCCTACGTCCACTGTTACACCCTCAGGTGCCAAATATCACTAAGATCAATCATTTAGTCCTGAACTTCTAACACTTGAAGACAGTAGGCTTTAGTAGTTGTAGGTTTGCTTGAGTAGAATGTTTGTGAGCTCAAATGTTGTTGTTGTTGTTGTTGTCCTTTGATGTTGCATCTCCTATTTATAGGTGTCTTGGGGGTCTTCTTAGCTGTTGGAGGAGCTTTGAATTTGAATTGAAATTTCCTCCACCTTTGACTTCAGCTCATTTAAGGCTTCTTGTCTTTTTGCATAGTCATTTTGTAGTACAGGTTGTCTTGTAGTCTTAGCTGTTAATTCAGTCATCTAAACACTGTGCAACTTGTGTCTACTGGCTATAGATTAACCTCCTTAATCTTCTGATGTTTTTCAAGCAATGTGGGTGAGTGTACAGATAGTACTACACTCAATTAAACTTGATTAACATAAATCTTCAGCTGTAAACTCTTATTTTTGCAGTTGGTGAGAAACCTTCAGTTGTAGACTTCATTTCTTCAATTCTTCAGTTGTGGACTCCTTAACTCTTTAGCTGTAAACTTAAAAAAATTCCTAAGTTTTTCTCATCTTGGTACCTGAAATGTTAGCATCCACACAATAAAATGATAATATATGTTTGATATCATCAAAATCAAAACAAAGAGATTATTAGGACAAAAATATCCTAACACCACACAATTTTCTGGGTTTGTATGTTTGATTGCATCGCAATACCACCATTGTTGATTATAAGAATCACTAAAACTCCCAAATATGTGGTCCTTAGCAAATTGTGCAGCTTGTTGAGCTTTTCAATATGAAATGGCAATGCCATACGACTTTTTCAAGATCCTAATCACATTTGCACCGCTAATACTTGGATCTTCCTTGATTTCACTACTAAAAAATATCACTCATTATGCTAGGGACAAACCTTTTTGCATCACTACCTACAAGCTTGCCAACACACTTGTGAACAAAATTACCATCTGCTATCACAAACTAATTTGTTTTCATCTCTCTTTTGGCTTTAATAAACCATTCATAATTCGTATTCAACGCCTCATCACAAACTGCGTGTACATATCTCTTGTCATTCCTTTAAACATAAAATTGAACCTCATTTTGATTGTGTACTTAATTAAAGCCTTCCTAAACTGAGAAACCCCATCTTTGAAAATGCTCCACCTTCCAGTAAATGACCCCATTCATCAGATAACAAAGGCGATTTGACAATTACAAGGGATACGTTATAAGAAGGGATAGCAGAATCACCTACAAACTCTAACTAATGACCATTGTTCACACATGAAATGCAATTAATATTTTGAATTTTTTCAAAGATTCAAAACCCCTAGGACTCATACTCTCTGTATCATAAATGACGTCCAAAGTTTGAGGATGGTTAGATGATACAGGGTACAACTCAGCATTTATAACTCTACATGAAACGTGAGAGCAGAGCATTAACAAGTTTTTGATGTCGTCATCATTATCTAAGCAGATATTGCTATAATTGCCCAAATTACATATGCAACTATAATTTCCCAAAATTTGGACAGCCCACTTACCACAGATGGATGATTTGAAATCTTCGTAACTTGTTGAATCATCAATCGCAACAAGCTTATACAATCCATCGTATCTGCAACTGATCAGAACCTTATCGACTATGACTAGATTTTGGTGTTTGCCTGTGTGTTAAGGGAGAAAAACGATTAATAATCGCAAAAATAACCCCCAACAAAAAGAACGAATAATAATGATTAAGACCAAACATATGAATTGGAATGTAGTACCTAAACAATTCTCTCGGATAATGGTGAATCAATGACCGAAACCTCATATCATCCTATCGTGGTCGGGAGATTGATTAACACCATTTTCTTTGCAAAGAGTTGTTATCGCTCAAAACTAAAAAAAATAAAAAATTGACACTCCCGAACAGTGGTAAGGTATGTATCACCATAATAGGGGGGGCGTGTGGGGGTGGGTATGGGTGGGAAGGGGGTAGCTACTGACATATTTTATTATTATATATTGTATCTCAAAGTGTTAATTTGTATCTTATAATGTGTGGGGAAATTAGTGTATCTTCAAATTTAGGGGTGCATATATTTTATACAAGAGTTGTTTTTCCTAAATAATATATTAATAGTTTGTGCAAAATTCTAAATATGAATATCTTCTGGAGATGGAGGGAGTATAATTTAAAATAATTTAATGTGCGGACACACACACATATATATATATAAATTATGGAGGGAGTATAATTTAAAATAATTGAAAATATGACGATCTTCTGGAGACGGATGGACACAATCCGTGTTTTCCATCTCCAATTTGCGGATGACACAATTATGTTGGGGACAATGAGGATCGAGAACGCCCATCTGCTGAAGCGGATTCTTCGAATTATGGAGGTCACCTCAGGTTTGAAAATAAATTATGATAAATGCAGTATTTTTGGTTTGAATGTGGATGAGGGGAGAATTAATGAAATGGCAAGGATTTTGGGTTGCAACATGGGGAAGTTTCCTTTGGTATATCTTGGTATAAGGGTGGGCGAAGGTCACAGTCAAGTATCGGAGTGGGCTGGAGTGGTGCAAAAAATTTGTAATAGGCTAAGGTGCATGGAGGATAAGAAACTCTCTTTGGGGGGCAGAATTTACATATTGAACTCGGTGCTTTCAGCTTTACCTACCTACTACCCATCCTTTTACAAAATCCCAAAACAAACCTTGAGAGAGATTACTAGCTTGCAAATAAATTTTCTTTGGGGGTGGGGGGTGGGGAGTGCTCGAAGAAAATTCCATGGGTTAAGTGGAGTGTTTTATGCAACAAAAAAATTCTTGGGGTCTAGGGGTTCGGGATTTAGAGGTGTTTAATCGTGTTCTTCTTAGTAAGTGGAAGTGGAGGTTTTCAAGGGAAAATAATTGTTTGTGGGTCAAAGACTTAGAGTCAAAGTATGGGGGGTCTAGGGGGAGGGGTTTTGAGTTTTTTCCTAGAAGTTTGAGTGGGAAAATGTCGGGGTGGTGGAGGGATATTGAGAAAATCACGACGGGTGAGGAAGGAAAATGGTTTTTTGGGGGGTTAGAGAGAATCATGGGGGATGGGAATCAAACTTTGTTCTGGGATGATGTGTGGTGGGGGGGGAGGAATCTTTAAAATCAAAATTTCCTGGGTTGTATAATTTAAGCCTAGAAAAGGAGAGCATGGTAGGGTCTTTGGGAGGGTGGGAAGGGGGGAGGTGGGTTTGGAGTTTGAGATGGAGACGTACGTTACTTGATAGAGAGAATGGGTGGGTTAACAATGTTTTAGCTTTAATTGATAGGTTCATACCAAAGGAAGGAGTAGCGGACTCTTGGAAATGGGCGACGGCTCAAAATTGAGTGTTTTCAACAAAGGCAGCCTACGGCTTCTTACTATCCTCGCGTCGACCGTCGGTGCAATTTTAGGATCAAGGAAAAATGCTTCAAGACAATTTGGAGAAGCTTTGCCCCTTCAAAAGTTATTGGACATGGGTGGTGACTTCTTCATGATCGCTTACCTACGAAAGAATAACTTGAGAAGGAGGAACATCCTCGACACGAACAATAACTTAAGGTGTGTTTTTTGTGAGGATCAAGAAGAATCTTATAGACATATTTTCTTTGAGTGCAATAAGGTGCACGAGTTTTGGATGACAATACTTCATTGGCTTCAGTGTCATACGGTGTTACACTCTCATACTTTCCAAAACTTTGTTGCTTTATACTATTTATTTCATGACAAGAGGGGTAGAAGGGTGGTTGCAAGTATTTGGCTCGGAGTGGTTTGAGTTATTTAGAAGTGGAGAAATAAGATCATCTTTAGGAATTGAGTATAGTCATTGTTTAAAGCAGTGGAAGAATTAAAAGTTAGGATATGGAGTTGATTGTATGTCAAAAATCAATTAAGGTGTTGCTAGGTATTCTTTAAACGACTGGTTAAGTAACCCGAGAATGGTTATGGGACATTGATGTATATTATTGTATTTTGTGGTACTGCTTGTACTGTATTTTAATAAAATCTCTTTTACTAATAAAATAATATGAAAATTATAGTTTAAATGTATTTAAGAAAAAGTTTGGGAAGATGACTCGTATCCTACAATCGTGAACCTTTAGCTTAATAATTAATTTATCTTAATTGTTTTGATAAGACTAAAAGAATTATTGTACTTCGTCGATTAACTCTATTTAAAAAGTAATTTATGTTGGTTCAAATGACCGGATTGATTAAATGGAATTGAATTGTAGGAATTGAATTAAATATGATTATTTGAGGAGGAATATGTGTTTGGATTGTAGAATTTTTTTTATATATTAATATTAAAATTAGTTTTGTGTTTGGATTGAATGATTAAGTGTGTTTAAAGTGTAATATACCATTTTTATCCCCAACTAATTTAACCAATTATGTATTGTGAGGACAAAGTAGTAATTTAGTAATATGAGATTGTACAGTCCCACCATCCCTAAGAAATTATTTAGTCACTCATTTGATGAATTATGTAGGTTTATGGACCCGGGTCCTCATTTTGTCCTGGCTCTAAGCCTATAATCCAAACACAATATTACATGGGATTGGGTGGGATGTTGCACAGGTGCGGGTGCGGGAGCGCGGGGGCGATACGATTTTTTAAAAATCTTAGGGTGCGATTCGTCAAGGATACGTCTATTTATTTATATTTTATTATATATAATACTTAATAAAATAAATATATTTTAAAATTTTGCAGATCAAATGTATATAATTCATATTTTCTCTAACCCAAAACTTAAACATATTCAATAATTTAATATAATTAAGTAACCAACAATCAATTAAAGTTTCATTAACCTAATTTATACGTCATAAGAGTGATTTTAATATCAAACAAGTGTCACATTATCAATTTAAATTATATTATATAATAAATTTCAATTGAAATAACATATTTAATGTTTAATAAGTAGAATTCACGAGAAGGATTCGAGTATCCGTTGATGGATTCGCCACGTGGCAGCTAGATTCGCCACGTGGATAATCCAATTCGCGGATTCAAGAATCGCACCCCTTTTAGGGGGCGGGTGCGAATCCGATACTGCATAGTTATATTTTTAGAAGAATCCGTGCATCATAGGGTGGGACTAAAACTAAGCAAACCAAACGACCCCTTAGGGGCCCTTTAGTTTAAAGGATATGATTGAATTAGCTAGAATTGAATTAAAATGACTATCGAAAAATAGATAGACTAGAACCAGAAAATTTGGACTAGAACCAAATTTTATGGATCGAATTGTACACGAGATAATCGTTCTAGTCTATCCAGGGTCATGGTCCTGTGCAATCCCTCAAACCAAACACGAGATTATTTGGGATTATAAAGACAATCCCTCAAACCAAACGACCCCTTAATAGTTTAATGAGTTCCGGTGAGTAGGGGTGGGAATAGGCCAGGCTACCCGACAGGAGCCTACGGCTCGGCCTACCTAAAGCCTAGCTCGGCTCGGCTCGTTTAACAAACGGGTCAGGCTCAGGCTTTTTTAAAAGTCTATTTATCTAAATAGGTCAGGCTTGAGCTTTATTGTAAGCCTTTTAAGCCCAACATGCCGGCCTATTTAACTACACTAATATATATATATATATATATATATATATATATATATATATATATATATAATATAATATAATATAATATATAATAATACAATACATATATAATATAATATAATAAATATTTAATATATATATATGTAAGAATATTGCAAAATATAAATTTAAATATTATTTGAATTTGTTATTTTGCTATTATTTAATAATTCTTTGGTAAATTGTTTTTATTCTTCATTTTAAGATTTAAAGAGTTAATTGTTATGATTTAATAATAATATAATTATTGAATATAATTTTGTAAACATGATTAAAAAGGCCCCCAAAAGGCTTTCAGGCCAGGCCTATTTATTAAAAAGGCCCGGTCAAGGCTCTGAAAAAAGCCTATGACGGATAATAGGCCAGGCTTAGGCCCAAATTTTAAATAGCAGGCCCTACCGGTGAGTCATGTTTGTAAAACTTATAAGGTCTCGTTTAGTGGCTATGTTGTATCATCGTAGGTTAATGTAGGTTGATGAATCATGTGATGATAGAACATATGTTGATGAAACACTCCAATTTGGACATATGCACATACCCCTCTGGAACAGTATTTAACACCGGGTCTTAGGTTAAAAGCGGGCCGTCAAATCTTCACCAAACAGCTGCTTAAAATTGTTAACTTAAGTTGATAACCTCTTAACATAACCACCAAACACCCCTAAGTTGTAACTTAAGTTCGAGAATGATTGGCATGTTTTCTTTGAATGTCCGCTAGTCATTAGCTGTTGGAATTTGGCAGGACTTTATAGTACTATTCGAATTGTCATGGCTAACACAATGAACGTCTCAGACGTTGTACTTATAGTTCTTCGTCATTTGGATTGGAATAACTCAACGTTATTTATTATGATAATTTAGAGGATTTGGAAAGTCCTGATGCCTAAAGGAAAGTAATTAAATAAATTAATTTTACATAATTTTATAAATTTAGACTTTTAAATGAGACGAATTTATTTTATGATATTAGAGTCAAAAGACTCACGTTTGAATAAAGATTTTGGTTCAATTTTTATTGAGAGCAACTCCATCTATATAAAATTGTTGATAGTTCTTTTTTATACATATAAAATGAGGTTATAAAATTGTTGATAGTTCTTTTTTATACATATAAAATGAGGTTATAAATTTGTTGATAGTTCTTTTTTATACATATAAGACCAAGTATAGAGTGAAACTAGCTTATACATAAATCCGTGAAGGATATTAGTTGTTTTCACTGAAGAGTATTACTGATTTACACTAAATAGTCTTAGTTGTTCGGTAAAAATGAACTAAGACTTTTCAGTGTAAACCAATAATACTCTTCAATAAAAACAACTAATATTTTTTAGTGAAAACAACTAATACCCTTCAGTGATTCATACATAAACCAATTTCACTCTATACATACTCTACATATAAAATGAGGTATTTGGAAATTATTGATATATTTTAGAATTAAATTAATTATATATTTGAACGATGCTATTATAGAATGAGATTATTACATATAGGTTTAAGATTACTCTAGTATTTAGTCTTTAGTTCATCACTTTTTTTCAAAATACATTTTGGTTCTAAATATGGGCCCCACTAAATAAAAATATCAGCCCACCTAATTCTCCTACCCAATCCCACGCCTCCCAGCCCCAACCCCCACCCCTCCACACAAAACCCACATATTCAGCTTCCTTTCTCTCAGTTTTTCTTTTTTTTTTATTTCTCTCTCCACCTTCACTCTCTCTCTCTCTCTCCCCCACCCCCCAACCCCTCCACACAAAAGGTGGATGAGCAGTGCCGCCTCACCTTCCGTCCACCGCCGTCCCAAGGGAGACGAGCGGCGCCGCTCCCACGATCCGTCCACACCGGCACCCCCCAACCCCTCCACATATCCGCAGCGAAGAGGCTTCACAACGCCAATATCCGCAGCGCCGTCCTATCCCACTCACCCAGCGGCGCCACCCTTACTCTCCCACTCACGTAGCGGCTCCGCCCTCTCCCATTTACACGGCGGCGTCGCCGAAAAAAAAATCTGAAGCCCCACCACGAAGCTTCCATGTCCGAACGCCCAGATCCGTTGACGATCGATGCATAAATCATTCCAGATTCCACCGCTCATGGAAATTCCACCACTGGCCGACGATCAGAGAGAAGGTGTCGCGATCTAGAAATAGAGAGAACACCGCGCCACCATCGTCTAAGCCGGCACCACCACCGCGCCACCAAATCCAATCTCACACAGATCGAACGCCGATATGCTCTTCGATCTATGTGTTGGATCTATTTTTTCGGTAGACATCTTCATATTCGCCCGCCGACGCTGCGATTTGGGAGGTTGGAGACGAGGTCAACAACCAGATCTTGTTCCAGATCCGTTCAAAATCATCTAACCAATAAGTGTTATCTTGTTTTGTGCAAATGGACTGTGTGTGATTTTTGAACAAAAGAGTTGTGTGATTTTTGTCTTATTTTTAAAATAAAAAGCATTGAAACATGTATTGTTATGCAGGGGAGTGTATGTGTGCGTGTTTTTTATGTATGTATGTGCGGAAGTACGTGTTTTGTGTGTGCATGTGTTTTTTAGTTATGCAGGTGGTGTTGGTGTGGTGTTGTGTGTCTGAGATTTGGTTCACCATGTGTGTTTTTGTGTAATTTAGCAGAAGGGTGAAGAAGCCAAAATAGTGAAAATATCTGTTGAATTGTATTATGAAATTATTGATGTGTTTGTTGTGTAGTTGAATTCTTATTAAAATTGTATATTTTGTTGGATGATACGAAGATATTGGGAAGAAGAACGAAGATGAAGACAATGTGAAGTTCAAGAACAGAAAGATTAAGATACTGCAACTTTTTTTTTATTTTTTTGGAGATACTGCAAAAATAATTTGCACACTGTTATTGCATATAGACATAAATATGTAATTTAGTTATGAATTTTTCAATTTCAAATTCAAATATGTAATTTTTTAATTTAAATATGTAACTGATGAAATATGGGATGCAACATAATTAATAAAAAATCAAATTTATTCTTTGTGCAAAATATATGTGTAAAATATATGTGTGTTAAATATCCGTTCAAAAGTCTTGTTCATAACTATCCGTTCAAAAGATTTGTTCATAACTTTTAATGAGTTATAAATAGAATATAAAAATTCCTGAAGGAATATAATTTTTTTTTTAACTTTTAATGAATTAATTAGGTATTATAAAATTCAAATATTTGTGTAAAATAACTGTGCAAATCTGAAAAAAAAAAAAGAATAAAGCTCAAATCATATAAAAAAAGAATAATTAATAGAAAAAAAAAAACAAAAAAAAAAAGTCAGATTAAAAAAGAAGGGGAAAGGGTGGTAGGATGGGTGCTGGCGCAGTCAAATCAAATCAAGGGATGGTATTGACGAGATGAAATGGAAAATGTAGAGAACCAATTAGCATATTCTAAATCATAATTCCAGTCGATGCATAATTCTTTTGAATGGACTGAGAGAGTCAGGAATGTATGCCCAATGGTTGAGATGGAAACAATTAAACAAAATAACCCAATTTGCAATTTTACACAGTATAATTTTAATTGCTGAAGTACTAAATTTAGAATAAAATATCGAAAAAGGAATAGAGAACGTAGGCCATATATCAAAGTACTCCTTACCTCCTAACTTACCTGTACACCTCTATTTTTTTTATATGTCGTAAATAGAATTGTATTTATACATTATATTTATCAATTTATTATATAAAACATACTACTTGAGACGTTAATTTTTAACGTTGCAATAATTATATTTATATGAAAAAATAATAAATAATGTATAAATACAACTCTATTTGTGAAGTGTACAAATAATCCCCGAACTGAGGGAATACAATTTTATTTTATACTCAATATTTGGTTCAAGGACAATTTTCAATAGTATAAATTTATTTTTCATCTATATTCCATTAAATGGTGGTACCATTGCTAGTGTACGCCCCAATTTAAAATAGAAATAGACAAAAAAATGATTGTTGCTAAGAGAATTAGAAAATGATTGAGGAGAATGATTACAAAACAAAAAAAAATAATAATTAAAATAGGGTAGTAATTAATTTATATCGAAAGGGAGATAATGATTTGACGTTCGTCAACTATCATAGTTACATTAATTTTTAATTTTATTCACATTTTTAGTGAAAAGTTCTAACCAAGCGTTCTGAATTATAATTCATGATTTCGAAATCATTGCACAAATTTTCAAATAACTTCACATATGCAAGGGAAAAAGTCACCGGATGAAAACTTCTTTAAAGTATTTAATCATTTATGTCACGTTGATATGAAATTCAACCCGAGCAGAACAAATGTTCAATGTGCTCGGCTCAATATATAAAGATTTTTTGTCATTTCAATTAATATATAAAAACTTGTTAGACTTAGAGCTCAACTAATTCGATTCAGCATTCATTTACAAGTTGAATCGAACCTTATTTTTATATTATTGATATTAATCGAATAAGTTCAAACTCAACTCAATAAATATTTGCGCTGAGTTTGAATTTTAAATACTCCGTTCGACTTGACTCGAGTTGAATAACAACATCAAGAAACATCAAATGTGATGTAAATAATATGTTAGTATTAATTTGTGATATATAGTAGAATTCAAATTATGTAGCTATCGTTCAAGTCTCCATCTTAATTTCTATTGGTGCCCACATTTTCTACACATTTTTTGCACTTTAGAAGTTTGAGAATGATAGTGGTATAGAAATATTGTATGGGTCCATGAGGATAAAAATACTCTAATCCAAGACAATTAGCACGAGAAAAGGATGTTAGGGGGTATCATAAATAAATGAACAAATTGTTTTTTTTTTAAAGGCAAATTATCATAATATACTATATAAGAGAGACTGCATGATCCTATGTGGCGAGTCATCCAACCTCTATTTCGAATTCTTGCTCTCCCCTTCACTCTAGCATTTTTTGATCTCACCCGTTTAATTTCTTCGTTAAATCTTGATCGTTCGTTTGCGTTGTTATTTCTCTATATAAGTTCTTCACTTCCACACAACATTTCAATTCATTCTACACAAAAATTTTCTCTTCCGATCTTTTCTTTCGTCTTTCTCTCTTCTTCTTCGGTTTTTTTTTGTGGTTTGTATGTTCGTTGTTGTGCAATTCTAATTTTTTTCGTTTTTGTGTTCGTGTATAGGATTTCGGAAGATCGTTTGTAAAATCGAGTTTAGATTTTAACAATCCATCAATTCGTTCCACAATGGTTGCTCTATTGTTTATGGTAACGTCTCTCTCTTCTTATTGTACATTTATATTTATCCCTTTTTCTTCATGATTTTTGTACTGCGAATTTTTTTTTAATTTTCTTTTTTTGCAGAATTTGGATGTTGTTTCGTGTTCAATTTTTTTAGGAGGATTACATTCGGTATTTCTCCTTTCTCATGTCGATTGTAGGTATTCTTTTTCGTTCATAACGTTAGTATTCCTTGAATCCATTTCTATCTTTTTTGCAGGAATTTTTGAAGTGGGTTGGGCTCATTTCGTGAGAAAGATTGCATTTTGAAGATGACTTGCATCTTTATTCGTTTCTGTAATTTTGTAGACATGATCATTATTCGAATTTTTGTGTAATTTTTTTTTCCGGATTGTGTCTCATTTAATGTATTGGTTATTTGTTCATTAATAATCATTGTTTCTTTTAAATTAATTTCATATCTCATTCAAAATTATTTGTAGTATATATAATTTTTCGTATATGTTGTTAATTATCACATTTTAACTCAACTAATGAGAATAATTAATTTGTCGTAAATTTTGTGAATAAGAAATAATTATTTTAATATAAGAATGTAAATTGTCTTAATATATCAAGAACCTAATTTCCGTTAATTTAATTCATACAAATCCAACCAATTTTAAACATGTAATTAATGGGGTATAGTGTATATTTTAAATATAATTATGCAGATGCGGATGGTATGTTTATCATAGTATATCAATTAGTCAAACGTTCTCTTTGATCTAGATTTCTTCTAAATATGTATAAAAGCCGAGCATTTATGGGTCTTTAATTTTTTTTAATACACTATCAATATATTAATATGGAAATTTTAAATTTTAAATTTTAATTTATCGAAAATCTGTCCTTTTTTTAATTATACTAACAATTAGAAAAAAAATTATGGAATTTTTTAATGCATGTGCTAAATGAATCCATTTGTATATTAAAAAAATTGGCATAATTTGTATCTTATATTTTTTACTCCTTTCGTTAATGTTAAATTCAATCTAAATTTAAATTTAGATTCATCTTTTTTATAGGTATACAAATATGTTTTGATATCAATCTAAATTCTGAATGCATTATTTATTGTATAAAATGTGAATCTTTGAATATAACCATAAAAGTCAACAAAATTGATTAATGACTAATCACGGTAAATTGTGGATATTAACTATATGACCTAAATTTTAGCTTATTAATATTTAAACAGATATGGTAAGAAATTGAATTCTAACTATAATAAACCAAACCAATTAGGAGATCACCTAAATTTAAGCTGATTTATTCAATTACTGTTAGTTAATGCGCATTTAAAAAAATTGATTTAAGCTGATTTATTCAATTACTGTTTGTTAATGCGCATTAATTTTTTTTTTTTTTAACAATTATGCATGTATGGTTAGTTAGACTTCACGTCAATTCGAAATTTATTTCGTAAACTTTGGCGTGAAATTGTAATGGTGTAACTTAACTAAAGGACCTAAATTTTAGCTAATTAATATTTAATTAAATTGCTAAGGAAAAGAAAATTAAGATATTGATTAAATATAACACATATATTATGAAAAGATTGGTACGTAATATTCAATTGTTTGACTTTAACAATCATTAATGTCAATGAAATTACATAAGTTACCATTCTTAAAAATAAATACTAATGTGTAATATTATGTTTACTTTGATTTGATCCTTAATTGACTCGGTATTATAAGTTGTTAGTAAATATGTTATTGTTAAATACTCCCTCCATTTTTTATTAAATGTAACTTTGACTTTTTCTTACAAATTAAGATTATATTTTTTTGCCAATAGTACCCTTAATTTATAAAATAAAATGAATCCCTAAATTTGTGGGAATGAAAGATTTGTAGGAGATTATATTTTTATCTACATATTAAGAGGGATGGAATTGGAATATTTGGAGTAAAATACATCAGAATGACATATATTAAAAAATAGTTAAAAAGTCAAAGTGACGTTTATAAAGAAAACGGAGGGAGTAGTTATTGTGTGAAGTCAATGGTTTAGAGTTCTATTTGATTTAACCTAATTATGTGCTACCTTATTATTATCGTTCTTCCTTATAAATTTACTTAAATTAAATTTGAATGTTACGTAGTTATTATTTTCAATATAATATTTTGGCAAAGTATTATATAAAAATAGTTTATGATAAGTTTATCATGAAATAATTTTAAAGTATCATTAATCTCATCGGGAGTATCATTAGTCTGAGTTCAAGAAAATTGTTTTAAATTTTTTTGAACTCAAACTAATGATACTCCTGACAGGTTTAATGATACTTCTGATGAAATTAATGATACTTTAAAATTATTTCATGTTAAGCTTATTATAAAACATTTTCATATAATAGCTACTCTAATATTTTTATATTTATTATTTTTAGTGTTAAATCAATTATTAAAATTTGTGAAGATTTATGTGGTACGTAATTTTTTTCACTCTATTATATTTTACTAAAATAAAATATATATGTTCTTTAATTACTATTTTTCATATGACAAAATATAGAATGAAAATGGTTCATACATGAACTATTCGTAATCGAAATTTGTTTGACCCACATTTTATAAAATTTGACCTAAATTTGCCAATACAACATCGTGTCCTTATTTTGCAAGATTGTAAAAATAGTGTTCTAATTTTATAAGTTCATAAAGATAGTTTCTGTAAGCCCGAAAAGATAGTTTCCTAATTTTGCAAACACTCATAAGATAATATCCTAAAAAAATAACTTTTCTTGCTTATATGAGTTAGTTTAGTGATAAAGTATAGGGTATGACTTTTATATACATATCATTTTATAGTTAAGATAAATTTGGTGATAGATTATAAACATAATTAACCTCAATGTGGTATTACATATTTTAATCATAAAATAGTACTATTGAGAGTATGTTTTAAAATTAAATTGTTTCTACATACATATAATTATTTCTAGATACATTTTATTTTAACCAATTAATGTTCTTCAAATAAACAATTAATACTCTTCGTTACCAATTACTAAATTGGTTATAAGAGAAAAAATATTATTTTAGGACACTAGCTTATGAGTGTTTGCACTATCTCTATGTGCTTGCAAAATTGCGACGACATCTTTACGAATTTGCAAAATTTGGACAATATCTTTACAAATTTGCAAAACTAGGGCATTCTCTTTTAGTTAGCCAATTTAGACCAAATTTTATAAAATACGGTCAATTGGCCGCATCATAATCGGGCTTTGTTAGATCTACATTTTTATAAATTTTGACCTAAATTTACCCAAAATAAAAGATAGTGTGCTTATTTTACAATATTGAAAAGATAGTGTTCTAATTTTATAAGTTCATAAAGATGATTTACTAAATTTGTAAGCCTGAAAAGATAGTGTCTTAATTTTGCAGTTGTATATGAGTTAATTTAGTTTGTCAATATTTTATTGGTGAAATGTCTTAATTGTTGAAGATAATTGTATGTAATTCTTATGAAAATTACACTTATTTTCCTTTATCTTTTGTTGACTTTTGTTTTCATCCTATTTACTTTGAGATTTTTAGGGAATATGCGAAATGTGAGCACTTGCTTGCATAGTAGATAGAGCATTTTTGTTTGACAATATTTTAGTGTTGAATGCTCTAATTATTACCGATAATCATATGATTTTTTATATTCTAAGATTTTTCAATTAATTATATATTTTTTCTTAACTAATAGTATAGTGCATCAAACTAGGTTGAATAGAATTATGACAAATAATTCTTTTGAAATATATACTTACTCCTATGAGTACCTGGTGATCTAAATCAAGTGACGTTTGAAAGTTTAGATCATGATTTTCAAACATAATATATTATCATGGAAAACTAATACTATTTTACAATTAATAGTTTATAATGTACCTTTTTTTATATGTGGTTAAATATTTTTTTAAGACGTGAGATTCTTGATACATATGTTGAGTTAGTTTCTCAATTTCCAAGGACACAACGAAAGTTGTATATAATTTTTTTTTTCGAAATTTGTAATGTCTTTTTAAGTAAAGATACATATTTTATTTTTATTTTATATAATATTGAAGCAAAAAATACATAATTATGAACTTGCAAAATTAGGACAATATCTTTATAAACTTGGAAAACTAGGATACTATCTTTTAACTTTGGCCAATTTAGGCCAAATTTTATAAAATACGGTCAAATGAACATATCATAATCGGGCTTTATTTGACCCATATTTTATAAAATTTGGCCTAAATTTTTCCAACATAAAACATAACATCATTATTTTGCAGATAGTTTCTTAAGCACACAAAGATAGTTTTCTAAATTTGTAAGCCCGAAAAGACAATGTCCTAATTTTGCAAACACTTATAAGATAATATGGTAAAAACATATTTTATCTTGCGTATATGCGTTAATTTAGTGATAAATTATAAGATATAACTTATTGAATACATATCAATTCGTAGTTTAGACAATGCTGAGTATAAATTAGAAACATAATTAACTTCAATGTGGTATTACTTATTTTAATCATAAAATATTATTATTGAGAGTATGTTTTAGAATTGAATTATCTCATATATGAACTAATTTATAATTATTTTTAGATACACTTTAATTTAACCAATAAATGTTCTTTAAATAAAAAATTAATATTATTTATTACCACTACAAATTAATAATACCCTTTGACGAAAATAATGAATACCACTCAGTGATAACAACAAATACCCTTTTAAAAGGTTCATTCTTGAACTATATTCACTTTATACTTTGTCTACTAGGAAAATGTTTTTATTTTTTAAATAATATTTTATGCAGACATTGTTATTGAATTGTACGTAACATATTAGTTGTACATGTTTAAAATTATTTTAAAAGATGTTAGTTGTTTAAATTGGACTTAAAATTAATATGTACTACTACTGAATGCATTGTTAACCGTACTAATAAGTGATGTATGACGTGAGTGATACTCACGACAAATAAAATCAATGTAAATTTTTTATTAATATGGTTTAGTTAAACTACTAATATTTTTAGTTGAAATATATAATATCAGTGGAACTGATGAATTTAGTGAAAATAATTAATACACTTCAAACTAAAAATATATGAAATTTATTAACATAAAATTTTAGCAGTATAATATTATTCCAAATTTGTTAACAAATTATGTATACATTACGTTTAGTATGTGGGAAGGTGTATTTTTATTTTAAAAATAAATAATTAATAATTAGATAAACAGATGCATATTTATGTGATATACTAAAAAAAAATTATAAACAATCTTTGTATTTATATATTTTTCAATCAAATGAAATTTAATATATAGCCATGTTTATTTGTTCTAATATTTCTATCTCTGTATTGAATGAGACTCTATATATATTAAAAAATAAAACTCATGTAAGAATAGAGACATGAACTTTTATAATTAATTATAGTTGTAATTTTGTAATTATATTTTCTATTCTCTTGACAAAATAGTGGTTTAGAAAAAAATTGTAATGTGCACTTTTAAAGACAGTCTCTGCTTAATTTCATTGGAGTGATATGTTTTTTGTTTGTCGATATTTAGTAGTGAAAATATTTTAATTATTATAGATAATTGTATGCAATTCTTAGGGAAATTACATTTTTGTGTTCCTTAACTTTGATTGACTTTGGTTTTTATTATATTTAATTACTTTGGGATTTTGAATTTCATCCTATAACTTATAAAAAATTGTGTTGTAACTATTTCGGCAATTCTCAAGTGGCGCCACTTTTTCATAATTTATAGGATGAAATTCAAAATGTCACGTCAGATTTACCAAAAGAGGTACCCGATATAGCAGGTATACATGTATTAAGTTAGATCCTCAATATTCTTACTATATGTTTTACAACTAAGAGTTTATAATATTGCACACTCTAATATGCACCAAGTGCATCATGCACTCGCTCAACAATTGAAATTATTTACACTGAAAAATATAGGTTGATTACACTGAAAAATATAGTTATATTATATTGAAAAAAATAATTAGAGTAAACTTTTCAGTGTAATCTAACTACACTTTTCAGTATAATCAAGTCATACTTTTCAGTGTAAACAATCTCAACTTTTGTGTGTAGTTAACTTATTTTTAAAACGTGAGATTCTTGATACACATATTAAGTTAGTTTCTCGATTTCCAAGTACAAAACGAAAGTTGTATATAATTTTTTTAAATTTATAATTAATATTTTTTTAGTAAAGATAAATATTGTAATTTTATTAGTATTTATATAATTTATATAATTTCGAAGCAAATTATACATAATTACTTTATTGAGTATTTAAATTACAATTAAACTCACTAATTTTTCTTTTTGTAAATATATTATAAAATTAAAAAATATATATTTTTATACAATTTTTTTATTCGGCAAATAAGTTTATGTATAATCCCGCGAAAATTCGCGGGACTAACACTAGTTCACATATATTTCCTTATAACCTATCCACCTTTGGTGGTGAATATTGGAAAGCAACTTTTTATTGAACTTCTATTTTCAATTGTTTTTTACTTTTGACTTCTTTTTTTTTTCTATATAAATGCAAGTAAAAAATTAAAATGGAGAAAAACTTACACTACAATCTGTCCAAAGTTTAAAGTATAAACACATGCCCTATTTAATATATATATATATATATATATATATATATATATATATATATATAGATAATTGGATGAATACATTCTTAATTAGTGTCATTTGTAAAATCTTTTTTTTAATTATAGTATTTTGTTCTCTAATTTCTCTCCTCACTTTTCTCTCTTTTCCCCTTTCTCTCTTCTCGACCTCTCTCTCATATACTCCCTCCCCTTCCCTTACTTTTTCTCCCCTCTCTCCCCTACAAATTTTAGCATGCACTTAAATTTTAAATTCAATTTTGATTTTACATTTTATTTTTTTTTAAATGCACATTAACACGTCGAACTGCGTATTTCTTTTGCATTTTGAGTATTACTAATTTCTACTTAAAGTATATTTCTGTAAATCCAAATACATATTATGCATTTAATTGCGCACTAAAACCACTCCTCCTCCACTTCCACTTCCACTTCCACTTCCACTGACATTCCTTCCCCTCATTCTTTTCTTTTCCCCGCCATGTCTCCTCCCCCTCTCCCCACCTTCTGTCAATTAATTTGACAAATAAAATGTAATAAAATTGTAAATTAATTATTATAATATTCTTGTATATATAATTATTACTTATTCTAATTTGAGAGTTTAATTATTTATTAAACAATAATTATAAAATAAAAAACTCATTTTGTTTTTGTCTTTGCTAAAGAATGAATTTTTAAATTTATGAATTTAACAAATCTTTTTATAAATTCATTTCGAAATCAAATAAATAATTTGAAATCCATTGTGGAATCACATTCCAACTCGTTCTGTAGGTCCTATAATAAGCAAGAGTAGGTCTTGTATGAGACCGTCTCATGGCATAAGACAATGAGAATGAGTGTAACTAGAGAATTGACTTATTAACACTTTGGTAGGGACATGTGTTAATTTGTAAGGTCTCATATCATGAGATAGTCTCATACAAGTTTTTGCCCCCATATATTTTTTTTTGGAATAATTACACTAGAGTACATATGTATAGTCCAAAATACAATAGACTTTTTCAAAAATGGCCAAATACAACCCACTTCATGACTTGGCAACTAGACTAGACTTAGCCATCAGTAGCCGTCCAATCTCACTCTCCTTAAGAAAAAAGTATGCCCTCTCTCTCTCACAAATACACTCTTTCTCTCTCCCCTAAAAAAATCACGCTCCTTTCCTCTCTCTACTATCCATGGCCGCTCTCTTTCTGCTCTCTATCCCCGGCGACCGCCACTCATCCGTCGACGAAGCCACCGTCTCAGATTGGCACCGTATTAACGCCAGATCACGGCGGCGCTCGATCCACCACCAGATTTAAGGTTTCATCCACAACCAGATTTAGGGTTCTCATGATTTTAGGTTCCTCAATCTATGATGGCGCTTGATCTAAGAGGGAGGGAGGGAGGGAGGGGTCGCGATGGGGTCTTGTGCGTATGCTCGTCCTCCTACGAAAACCCTAACAGCGTGTTCAATCTATGGCATCTGGTAATTATATTCTCTCTATCTCTCTCACCTTTCCTCTCTTCATCTCTTTAGCAACGTGTTGGTCTCTCACCCGCCCTATTTTATTTTATTTTGTGTGTATTTTGGTGAAACAGAGGAGTGGTTGAGGAGAGGGCAGCGCTTGTTCGGAACGCGCTGAGGAGCAAAGATCGGAACTTGAGCGAGAAGTGATGGAGAGGAAAGTGAAGGAGGAGAAAGTGACGAGCTCCGCCGTAGATGGGTGGTCGCAGGGGATAGAACTGATGTCGCTAAAGATGGATCATGAGGAGATTACGGTCTAACAAGGGCCCGCTGTCAGAGTTAAATGTCAAGGGTAATGCTTTTTTTTTTTTTTGCATGTTGGAAGTAATAATTTAGCTGCTTGGGTTGAAATTTGAGAAATCAATAGAATGAGATCTTTGATTTTGCTCCGTGGTTCACTGGAGGAATTCTAAGAACCGTCGCTTTGTGGGGCGGAATTGACGCAGTTGGACTTGTCGGGGAATTATTTCTCCGGCGACATTCCGGCGGCGCTGGATGATTTGTCGGTGCTGGCTCAACGAGTTCAATGTGTCCAACAATAGGCTCGAAGGAAAAGTGCCTCTTGGTTTTGATAGTAAGTTTTATCTGTCGAGTTTAACGGGTAACCCGGATTTATGTAGCCTGGATCTTAAACCTCTGCCTCCGTGCTCCAAATGCAAACCCGTAAACTTGGTGATGGTTGTGGTTCTATAGGTTCTCGCATTGATGCTTGTGGTCTCGCTTGCTTGGCTTGTATTCAAGACCAAGAAATTTGGGATGTTTTTGGAAGGAGTTTTCAGGTCCTTTATTTTTTCCTTTGTGTTTGAATTGCTGTAAATATACAATAACATTATCACATATACTACGGTTAGTCATTTGTACTACGGTTAGTCATTTGTACTATGTATTTGTACTATTGTTTATCTAATGTACTCTATCAAAGTGTATTGTACTATAGTTCTGTTAATATAAAAGCTATATACAAAGCTTAAAAAATTCGTGCTACAATTTTTGCTAACGTTTGAAATTTAAAAAAGAGAGGAGTCTGTCAAATAGAATCAAATAGGCTGACAACTGACATATATTTAAAAATTAGAATAGTAAAAAGCAAAAAGTATGATTTGACATGTAGTTTATTGTAAGTATGATAAAGTTCATGTGTCTATTGCTCTTAAGAGTGAAATTTTGCACTCTACTGTGATTGTCCCATTTTTTTAGTATTTGACTGCAAGCTCGCTACCACCGTAAGCCTTGAGGGCTGCAAGCTCGATACCACCATAAGCCAATATATCGTAAAATTTTAGTATTTGACAAAAATTTACATGTGACTTTATCACATCCCCCGCCCTAACATGTTTTGCTCACTTATTTGTGCACATACTTTAAAAAATTGCTTTATTAACTTTTCAACAGTTAAAAGTGTGTTTTACTGAATTTAAAGTGATGTTTTAAGGGTGTTAGTATTGTGTGAAGTTTTCATTTTAGATGTGCAAATGAGCGCAGCATTGCGCTCGCCTCCTTTGATTTTTAAAATATTCCCACTATATAAGTAAGAGTTTTTATTTATTTAAGCTCCGCTTAGTAGAAATTATATGATCCATATTATGGGATTTTGTAATTGACAAAATATAGAGCGAAAATGATTCATACATGAATCATTGAAGAATATTAGTTGTTTTCACTAAATAATATTAGTTATTTTCACTGAACAATATTAGTTGGTTTTACTGAATAGTACTCCCCCTGTCCCAGTTTTGTTTGCCCATTTGCCAAAAAAGTCCGTCCCAATTTTATTTTCTCATCCCTAAAATGGAAATTAAGTGATTCACCTTTATTCATTTAAATACTATTTTATTCATCATTCATCATTCTCAATACTGCTTTATTAATTTAAATACTACTTTATTCACCATCTCCAATACTATTTTATTCATTTAAATACCAAAATTCAACTTTCGCATTAAATTTCGCGCACAGTTAAATGGGCAAGCAAAATTGGGACGGAGGGAGTATTAATTGTATAACGAAAACAAACTAAAACTCTTCAGTGAAAACAATTAATACTCTTCAATAAAATTAACTATACATTTTAGTAAAAACAACTAATACCCTTCAATAATTCATATATAAACCAATTTTACTTTTATACATACTCTTCATAATTTTGATTGGTAGCTTGGTAGGATTTATAAAAATAAGCATGACTTGTTTGGAATATTGTCGACCCTGTACTATGATATGCCCAATAAATATTTCCTTTTACCAAACAATACCACCGCCCCTGTGATTAGCATGAGATTTTCCTTGAAATTAATATGTTTAATTTAATTATTTTGATAGGATTTTATGCTTTTATTCACATTAATTTCACCAATTGTATTTGATAGGTGGAAATTTATTTTGTAGATAAAAATGTGGATTTTTGGAACAAAATACGTACCTAATTTTTATTGAGATCAATTGAAAAAGTGACTAAAAAAAATCGAAATTGAGAATGAGACTGACAAAATTTTTTGAAAAAGAAATTGATTTGGGCTCGAAGTTAAATACAGCCGAATAATCTACAGCCACTTGTAACTCATCCAGAGGCCCAACTTTGTAAATTCAAGCTAGCATGTGGGCCTATTCAATTGATCATTGACGTGGATTCATGGGTTTGAAGCAAGCACTCAATCAATTGAGCCACTATGTTCGGAAAACAAGAAAAGCCCAGGTTATTGGCACTACAAGGGGAATAAATACACTATAACAAATTTAATTCTTAAGGCAAATACTTGAAATGACAATATTATCTTTCTAACCTTCCCTCCATAAATAATTTTAGTAAATACACTACACCTCATTTTTATACTTCACTTTCGAACAAAGAAAACCATTTCGAACAATTCAAACGAGCTCCATACTTCAAGAATGTGACCCACCATCAATCGACCACTAGGCGTTTGAAACGTGCTGTGACAGCCTACATTATAAGGATGGACGATCCTTCAAGTCCGGAATACGTATATGTAAGTGTTTTGGTATTTTTTAGAAACTAGGTTTTTTAAATGTTGAATAGTATATTTTTTGTTGGTGTTATGATGTTTTTCATGCATATTATTGTTCATTGAGTGTATAAAATTGTATGGGTATGATAATATTATTGTTGTTTTCTTGTTTCGAACAATTTTTTTTTTAAAATCGCGATTGCACTTGTTCAACTCTGGTTATCCGAACATGACCATAATGTTCGGAATAAAATTCTGAACATGAACATAATTTTCGGAAAAAAAATTCGAACAAAAGTGTTCGAATTTTTTTTTCCAAATATTGTGTTCATGTTCGGAAAAAAATTCCGAACATTATGGTCATGTTCGGATAACCAGAGCCGAACAGCAGTCATCGCGATTTTTGAATTTGACTGACGACAAGCGGACGACGGCGGAAGACAGTGGGGCGGGAGATGAGTTCTCTTTGTGATGGCGACAGACGGCGGTGTTGTGGCCGTGGCTATGGGCGACGACGAAGGATGTTGAAGATGGAGTGTATTCAAAATATGTAGGGTATTTTAAGAATAAAATGTAGTGTATTCATCCTAAGTGTAGTGACTTTATCCATGTAGTGTATTTACTCCACATTGTAGTGCCAATAACCTGGGCCAACAAGAAAATGAAGCAGCTTAGGTCATTAAGCTTGGACCAACCTTTAGCCCCTACAAGCGTTGACCGGAGCTACGTTTTTTTAATGATTTCTTTGTATAGGATTTAGAGGGTGTTTGACTGAACTTATAAGTTTTTTAAAATATCTTATAAGCTGTCTAAAAATTTATAAACGCTATCAATGTGTTTGGCAAAATAAGATGTTTAACAACTTATAAGATCATAAAATAAGCTTCTAACAGCTTATAAGCTGGAAAAAAAAAGTTGGATTTCCCAACTTATTTTCCTACCACCTCCATCCCCAACTACCCACCACACACTGGAACCACCCCATTCCTTTCCCACCCCCACCCACACCCACACCCACCTCTACCTCAATATAAAAAAATATAAAAATAAAAAATTTATATTAAAATTAAAAAATATTTATTATAATTTCTCAAAAATCTTATAAGTTGTATTAGCCAAACACTTTAGCAACTTATAAGTTACTTAAAAATTACATCTTTTAAGCTCTTAAACCAACTTATAAAATGTTAGCTTATAAAATATTTCAAATAAGTTTAGCCAAACGGACACTTAGTGGGTAATTTAATTTTAAGAAGTTATACTTTGAAAACCATTTAAGGTGATATCTTTATTTTATTTCAAGTTTAACGGTGATTTTTTTTATAGCTTATTAGCCATGCATGTTTTGTTGAATTCGTTCATATGTAATTTAATCACTTTGTTTTATTTCTCAAATGTGAAGAGTGTGGTTTACACATTTAAATACAATTTGCATGATAGGAGCATGTGCTAAGCACATGCTTTGTACCTAACTAACTAACTTTGTAGCTAACTAACTGCAAGTGAAAACTGCTTAACTAATTATCATTAACTAACACTAATAGCCTCATGAAACTTTTGGAACGTTTACATGCTGATGTTTTCTTTCTATTAGATCATCTTGTTGGTGAGTGTATGGGCAGGAATGTCTGAAGATAATACCCAAATCTTGAAAAGACTTATGCAAAAGAGTAAATTCCTCACCCATATCAGATTGAAACACCTTAATCCTGGTGGAGAATTGCCTCTCCACCATCTTAATAAAATTGATAACAACATAAGCAACATCAGACTTGGCCTTTAAGGGGTAAATCCATGTATATCTTGTGCATTCATCAACCAAAGTAAGATAATATATGTAACCTTCAGTAGAAGGGTGAGAAGAAGGACCACATACATCCATATGAACAATAGCAAAAGGAACACTAGCATGAGCAGAAATAAATTTAAAAGATTTCTGATGCATCTTTCCAAGTTTGTACGCTTCACAAAAACTCAAATGTTGGACATCAGAGAATGGAGTACAGTACATAGTGTATCATGGCAAGGATGCCCTAACCTGAGATGCCAAAGATCTGTCATATTCAACAAAGAAGTAGAAATAATATTACATTGAGTAAAGGACTTAGAGTGTAAAGCAGACTGAGATGTTCCAGTAGATTATCTGTTCAAAGCAGCTACATCCAGCTGATATAAACCATCCTTAAGAGCTCATCTCAAAAGGATTTTGTTGGTTTTTTTATCCTTAACAAAATATGTAGTAGCATGAAACTCAATTATAGCATCATTATCTTGCAGAAATTTAGATATGTTAATCAAGTTCTTAGTAATATCTGGAATATGAAGAATATCACATAATTCCAGGGATTTGCATTTGTGTAAACTATTCAAATGCATAGATCCAACATTTAGTATAGAAGCAGTTGTGCCATTACCAACAGTAAGGTGAGAAGTACCTTTATAAGGCTGCTGCAGATGCATGTTGCCAAAGGAAGAAGTGACATGATGAGTAGCTTCATTATCACCATACCTCTCAGTCCCTGGATGATTGTAAGAAGAAGAAACTTGTGAATCATAAGAGGAATCAGTAGTATAGGCAAAGGGATGAGAATGTGGAGTAGTGGATTAAGTAATATGGGTGATATTAGTCTGATATGAGCCATATGAATTCTGAGAATGATTATAAGATGGAAACTGGTTACCAAAAGAGTTTCCATGAGAGTAATCTAAACCTTAAAAGGAGTGATCAAATCTCTTAAAACATTTTGCAGCAGTGTGATTAGTTTTACCACAGATTTGGCACAGTGCTCTTGTCTTGTTATAGAATTTTGGTTTTCCTTTTGGTTTACCGCCAATAGAAAATTTATGATCCTTGGAAGCATAGTTTACCAAAGGTACTGAAGAGGAAGAGGTCTAAAGAGGCATCAACTGTTGGCCAGCAGTAAATTGTTATACTCTCATTTCATGAGATTGAACTATAAACTAGACCTCATTAAAGGAAAAAGACTCAGATCTAGTGGTAAGGTTCACCACAACCGAATCATAATCAGAACCAAGGCTACCAAGTAAGTGCATAATCAGATCATCATCATGAATCTCTTGACCAGCAACATGAAGCTCATTAGCTATATTCCGGAGTTGTAAAATATACTCACCAATAGTAGAGCTCACCTTCTTAAGTGTTTACAACTGATACCTCATATTCATAGCCTTAGTCTTAGATTGTAACCTGAACAATTCATCGAACACCTTCCAGACAAGAAACGAATGACTGCAACAGTTTACATAGCCAAGCATGGATTCCGAAATTGAACATAACATCCAACTCATAAGAAACTGATCTCTTTGATGCCACAATTATGCATCATAGTTCCAGCTATGAAACACCATTTCCATCAACATAAATCAATTTAGGATTGTCAAAGGCTGAACAAGTAAGAAATTGCTTAAAAGTATGAGCTTGCACCACAGCTAAGACCTGAGTGCGCCAAAACAAGTAGTTCGACCTATCTAAACGAATAGAAAGAGTAACAAAAGACTTAGGAAGAGGAGAATTTGAAGACTCCATTGAAGTAGAAAATAACAGCACAAAAGAAGAACACAAACGGAATTAACACAAAATTGAGTAGCCACAAAGCAGAGAATAGTAAGGATGGAGAAATCACAGAAGATCAACCCGAATTAGTGGTAGTGATCGTAACCGAACTCATGGGTACCATGTTGAACTCTCTCATATGTAATTTAATCACTCTGTTTTATTTCTCAAATGTGAAGAGTGTGGTTTACACTTATAAATACAATTTGCACTAATAGGAGCATGTGTTAAGCACATGCTTTGTAACTAACTACTTGTGTTAAGCACATACTTTGTAACTAACTAACTTTGTAGCAACTAACTGAAAGTGAAAATTGCTTAACTAATTATCATTAACTAACCTTAATAGCCTCGTGAAACTTCTGGAACGTTTGCATGCAATACTGCAATATGTTTCTTATAAAAATATGAACTATTTTTTTTTGCTTTGAGTGTTTAATTATATGAAATTAATGTGTTGATGGATTTATAGCTTTGATTGTGTCTATTTCTTGATGTAAGTGTTTCTATTGATGGACTTTGTATGTCTCAATTTATCAGTTGATTCTAATAACTTATGTATTGAATTGTGTGTATTGCAACGAGAATTGGATATGCATGATTAGGTATTTATGTAAATATTTTGTTTAATTGATTTGAGTTAGACAATAATTAGGTACTTAATTTTCATAGTTGGGTAATTAGTGAAGGGATAATTCTAGAGATGCATCGTGTTTGTCTAGGTATTTACGATGTTAAGGAGCTAACTAGTTAGTACATGTTGTTCACCTAGGTCTCAAAAAGATTATTGGTCTACACACTTTTGTGATTGCTCTTAACAAACATTTAGAAAGAGACATAGATAGGCTGTAAAATTGTTGCACACACTAGTGGAATATGTTCTTACACTTTCTCATCGAAAGTTAAAATTTAATTGTTTAATTATTTTCTAGATTTAATTTTTGCTTAGTTTAATTTTCAAATTCCAACTTGCTAGTCACTATATTTAGGGGTGGTTCGGTGCGGTATGCCAAATTTTTTTATTTATACCATTAGAGCTGTCAAAAGGGTCGGGCCGGCCCAGGCCCACTGGGCAGTGAGTTTTTTCCGGGCTGGGCCGGTTGATTTCGGGCCACCTATTTTTCAGGTCCGTCTCGGGCCACCAGGGCTATCGGGCCTAACCGGCCCAATTTTTAATTTTATATATATATATATATTATTGTACTTAATTTATACATTTACTTCATTAGTTTATAATTTAGTATACAAACTCTACTCATATAGTTATAAAAATTATTTAGTTTGTCAACAATAATTCAATACTTAAATTAAAACTCAAATTCCTTAATAATAGTCAAACAACAATAATCCAATAAATCTTAATAAATTTAAATTCACTAAAATAAATTCAAAAGTCCATAATCCAACATACCTCAATAAACAAAAATTCACCAAAACAATATCTGAAAATATAGAGAGCATATAATTTATATTGATGAATGATTGTGGTGGATAAGTATTAAAATATAACAACTTTTGAAAAATATGTATAATGTATTCTTATAAGAATCTTAACTAATTTTCATTCTTTAATAATTATATTATCTATTAAAAAATACTTGTATGATTCCCAATAAATATTACTATATCCATAAACAATACAAGTGATATCTTAATCTTAATTAGTACTTGATGTAAGCTAAAGAAGAATAAAATCTTCTAAGATATTTATCAAATAGCTAAGGTTCAAAAAAGAAACAGGGGAAATCCAAAAATGGTCATAAAAATTCACATAAACAAATAAATCTCATGAATACGTGTTCAACAATTCTATGAACTTTAATCAAATGTCAACAAAGTATGAACTTAAATCAACATGAAAAACAAATCTCAAATGATAGTAGAGATGAGTCGAAGCATTACCATAAATCCTAAAATAAAAAAATAAAAAAAATCTACCGGGCCACCGGGCCAAAAAAGTCTGGTTCTTTTCGGGCCTATTATTTTGAGGTCGGGCCCATCCTTAAAAGTGGGCTTCTCGGGCCGGGCCCATTTTCACAGTTCTACATACCATACTGTATACCGTATTGAAAATTTTGGTATGAAAAAAATCATACTATTACCATACCGAAAATTTTGGTATATCGAAATCCGGTATACGTATACCGATCTTTGCCAAAAGTGAATAACACACCATTGCAACAATTTTTCGCTTCATCAGTGATATAATTTGAGGAACACTATACATATGAGCAATATCACAATCCACAAAGGACCCTCAAAATTGGGTGACAAATACTGTATATAAACTTTAATACACAAAAAAGAAGAAGACACTTTCGTGATGCTTACATACATAAGACATCAGAAAAAAAATCTAAACACAATTCCACAAATAGCTTTTAAAAGACAAAGATATTTTAGATCTACTTTACTTGTTACTGTTGTCGTGAATCTACTTACTACTCAATATTTAATTAAGAAATCGTTGATTTTTTTCTTCAACGGAATGAGAGAGATTGAAAAAGAAGACAAAAAATCGATTGATTTTTTTGGAGGGGGAAACAGAGAAAAGAGGGAGGCGTGCAGCGTGCTTACTTGTACAATTAGAGCTTTGTTAAAGAAAATAGAATGCCCTGGGATAAAATTCCAAGGAATAGAAAAGGTGGGCTGGGGCATTGTTAAGTAAAGTGTGGGCATGAGCTTCGTCCATTTTATTAAATATATGATGCAATCTCAGGTATATATATTTAAAATTAAAATTTATAAAAAAATAGAAAATATTTTGGTATATACCTAAATATCGTGGTATGCCTAACTTTCATACCGTTGCCGTACCGAAATTGTACCATACCGTATTAAAAATTTCGGTAAATTCGATATTTTTGGTACAGTATGCGCAGTATACCGATATTTTCGGTATTTTTACCACCCTAACTATATTTGTTAGGGCTTTTATTATATAAGGGAAACAAAATAACAACAATAGGAGACTTGGTGATATGATCTTCTAGGCGTGAATACACACTTTCCTAAAAGCAATATTTCGTCCCTTATAAGAGCGTAGGGTATCACGAAATTCACTTTTGAGATACAAAGAAGATCGACAACGATAATTCACGCTCTTCGAATTAACGTCTAATAGGAACAAGAAATTATTCTTTTGAGTGTGTTTTTGGTGTCTTAAAATGAGAGGTACTAGGACTTCTCAACTTTGTTCTATGTCTTCAATTCATAGAATGTCATCCTATTTATAGAAGTAAGGAATTGGATAAGATTAGGTGGGATAAGATTGAGTGGTTATTATTCTATTTGAATTCAAAATAAAATTTTATCAACTCTTGAAGTTATTCCTAATTTGGATAAATCTAAAATTTCATTCACCACCCTTGTAGTTATTTCTTAATTTGGATAAAGCTAAAACTTCATCAACCACCCTTGTATTTGGATAACTCTAAAATTTCCAACAATCCTCCCCCAATTTTAGAGTAATCTAAAAAGAATTAAAACAATCACCAATATCAAACTTGCAATTTCATGATAAATGAAAGTGTGCATAGACTTGAACTTTCACTTAGTATAACATACATTCCAAGAATTCGTATTTCAATGGTATCGTAACGATTGAACCAAAGTGATACATATTGAAAACTTGAAGATACTATACACACGAAATTAAATACATGTTCATATTGTACTTGACACGATAAGGGCCATATGTCCATATCAAATCATAAGTGCTTCAAAGTCATGCCCCTTGGCTCCTTGAAGCGGCCAAACTTCGCACTTACATAGGTAGATCTCTTAAAAGTAATAAACATGCTCCTGCGACAAAACATACAATCAAGAGACCCATTAAGAATAAATCAACCTTCTTAACATCACAAGTTTGAAGCACTCTTACCTTGGATTGATTATTTGTGCTTCCAATCATCATTTAATAGATTTAATCTTATTGAACTTATGACCTAATGTCATATTAGGCGTTAAGTTAAGATTCTCTTAAACATGGTTATCATTGGGCTCCAATCCCATTCCAATTGCCATTCTTGCAACAAAATCTTTAGATAATGTCTTGGTAAAGCAATCAGCTAAATTAAGTTTTGTTCTTACATAGTCGACTGTGATAATACCATCCTTGATAAGTCCTTGGACATAACTATGTCTCAATCCAACGTGTCTTGATTTACCATTATATATTTGGCTATATGCTTTTGCCAAAGTTGCAGAGTTGTCACAATGTATCGCTATGGGCGATATTGGCTTTGACAACAATGGTATCTCAAACATGAGATTTCTTAACCATTCGGCCTCTTTACCTGTCGATGCTAGAGCTATAAACTATGAAGCCATAGTGGAATCTGTAAGACAAGTTTGTTTCTTGGAAGACCAAGAAATTAGACCTCCCCCAAGGAGGAAAACCTAACCACTTGTTGATGAATGATCTTCTTCATTTGTGATCCAACTTGCATCAGAATACCCCTCTAATGCCAAAGGGTAACCACTATATGTTAAACCATAGTTCATATCTTTCTTTAAATATTTAAGTACACGGCGTATAACTTGTCAATGAAACAAACTAGGATTACTAGTATACCTACTTAACTTACCAACTGCAAAGGCGATGTCTGGCCGAGTACTTGTCATTGGATACATCAAGCAACCTATGACCCTTGCATACTCAAGTTGTGAGACTGCATTACCCCATTTGGTAGTAATTTTAAACTTGGATCCATAAGAGTTGAAGCGAGAGAGCAATTAAACATATTGAACTTCTTGAGCACTTTCTCAATATAATGATATTGTGACAAGATTAATTTTTCATTGTCTCTCTTAATCTTAATACCTAGAATGACATCGGCTTCTCCCATATCTTTCATGGAGAAATTTGATGACAGGAATGATTTAGTCAATTTAACTTGATCTAAGTCCGTTCCAAAAATCAACATGTCAACCACATACAAGCAAATTATTATACCATTACCAGCATCGTCAAATTTGCTATACACACATTTGTCTGCATTATTTAATTTAAAACCATTTGACAATACAACATCGTCAAACTTTTGATGCCATTGCTTTGGTGCTTGTTTCAGCCCATACAAAGATCTAATTAATTTGTAAACTTTGTGTTCATGACCTTTCATAACAAACCCTTATGGTTATTTCATATATACTTCTTCTTCTAGTTCTCCATTCAAGAATGCCGTCTTGACATCCATTTGATGGATCACAAGTTTATGAATAGCCGCAAGTGCTATCAACAACCTTATAGTGGAGATCTTAGCTACAGGAGCATATGTATCAAAGTAGTCGATTCCTGGCTTTTGTGTAAAGCCTTGTGCCACCAATCTGGCCTTGAATTTATCAATAGTTCCACCGACTTTCATTTTCTTCTTGAAAATCCACTTACAATCAATAGGCTTACACTTAGGAAGTAGATCAACTAAAATCCAAGTGTTGTTTCCCATGATGGATTCCATTTCATCATTAATAACCTCTTTCCCAAATGCAGCATTTTGTGACCTCATGGCCTCTTGGAATGTTGAAGGATCTTCTTCCACATTATAACAATATGGAATTTTTTTTACCACTAAGTCCCTTGTTCCTTCAATCAAATATACATGAAAATCTGGGCCAAAAGATTTTTCTTTCCTTGCCCTTTTGCTTCTTCTAACTTGTGATGTAGATGTTATATTATCATCATGAATATGATCATATTGATAAATTACATTTGGATTAACATCTTGAACGTCGGTACTTGGAGGTAAATAATCAGGCCTTGGAATTGAAGAAAATCTCTTTTCATAAAAAATTGCATCTCTAAACTCTATAATTGAATGAATCGACATATAGTCATTTTGTTCTACTAGGTTTTTGCCCGTGCAATGCACGGGCCTGTTGTAAATATATTCTCTTTAACGATCTTTACAAATTGTAAAGAAACTACCACAATTGTATGTAAATCGTTGAGATAGTAAGAATGAACCATTTTTTTCTTCCAAAAGGAAAACCAAAGTAATGCACAAATAGAAGATCAGGTTTTTGGTGGCCACACTACTCTAACAACGTTCTTGTTCATATTTCATTAAACAAAACAACTCATTTTTTCTGACTTCCAGCATTCAAAGGCAGAATTGTTGCGCCCATATGCCGCCTTTCTTTGGGGGAATAAAAAAACAAATCCAAAAGTATAAAATCAGGTTCCAGAAAACTAAACAAAAGGCTAGTGAAACTTCATCTTTCATGGAATAAAACAGAGTTTCCTTAAAGATACATTTCAAGACCATTCCGTGTCTTCCAACACTTACTTCTTCTTTCGACTCTTTAGAGCTTTACACACACGAGTCTTCTTCTTTAGCTTTCATAGTAAGCTAAATTTAGTGGACTCTTCTTATGCACGAACTCAAATGCAGTAACTCTCTTCTGCTTCAATTCATCATTTTCAATCCCTCTCAGATATCACAAACAAAAGGATTTCTTTTTCAAATTTCTTATGACACATGACAAATAGTTGAAATTCAAAAATCAAATATTACATGGTTAGCAACTTAGATTTGATTTAACTTATAACATAAGATTTATTTTCAACAATTGGTGGTCGATCATTATCATAAGGAAACAATGTTGTATAAAATGGCCAAAACCCCATTAACTCAGTAAAAAAAAAAAACTTTTAGGGATCTATGTTGTGCATTTTAAATGAAGGGCCCGACTAGATATCATAAGGAAACTATCACACTAAGACTCACAAAATAAATTTAATGCATATTACATGGTTTTAATAATCTACTGAAGTTATGCTTAGTAATCAGATGTGAGATGTGTTCATGGTAAGTGGTTCTCTTACCACTCCACCAGCTCATCCTATTCGGTGAACATACAGTTGCTTCAATTACTAATGATAGTAGTGACATACATTCATAGTCACGCGGACAAGGAGGCCTTTTTGAAGATGAAGATAGCTGGTAAAGAGTGTACAGACAAAGGTAGTTGTCATCAGAAGTACGAAGAATCAAGTGCTTATCTTTGTTGCATGCAGTTATTATTTTGCAATATTGGTGTTTCTGTTGGTTTTAATTTAACCAACTGGTTCGATCCTCCCGCAAAGCAGTGAACCAATAGCTACCTCCTGTAGCCCAAGCTTATTCAATAAATGCAAAACAACCTAAAAATATTGTAATAGAGTTGCATTTTCTCTATCAGAAACTGTTTCAAATCACATATAACATAACATTTCTCTCTTATTTTACAAGATATTATTTAATGTGAATCTTCCGATGTTAAATATCAATATTCCTTCATAGTGTTTGCTTGTAAAGAAAACAAAATTTACGAAACAACTTCCTTGCTTCCCAGATACAAACTCTACTCATTAATCAAAACCCCAAATTATGTGTAGAAGTAGAACACAATAACAGTATACTATATAAACATGGATAGAAAACACCGTACTAAGATGTTTAAGCATTTAAGAACAACTATCCTCTACAAATTGCAAATGAGACAACTTAATTTAGTTTCTACACAAATCCTTAAACACTGAGTGCAATTGGGATGCAAAAATTCCAAGTAACATTAGAATCCCATTCCAGCTGGAATAAAATACTAACCAGTTGCGACGAAGAACTTCCTCCGGGAAAGCTTCTGGTGCACAGGTTCTCAAGCTTATTAGTTTCCAAAGTGATATGCCTTCTAACTTTAACCTTTTCAGCGGCTTAAACCAATCCAATATACTTTCATTAAACCATCTCCATGGTCCTACAATCCCAAAAATTGAAACATGTAACAAAATGATTGGATCAATATTGTAACAAAATGAACTATGATGAAAATCAACCTTCTTAAAACTTTATACATTTTCAAATTATAAACATAATGTACATCTGCAGGACAAAAATAATAAACACGGATATTGTTTATTTTATATAATCATCCTAATCACACAATTCCTAAATCAATATTGGTTAAGAAAATACTTCTTTGTCAGTGTAAGACAAGTGTGTACCTTATTAAGCATGTCGAAATATAACTCAATTGATGGCAATACATATAATATCTTATAGCAAAGTAAAAGGTGGAGGGCTTGGAATTTTCATACCATATCTTCAACCGTTTGGTTTCAATCCCACTCCCTCCAATCTGGCTCTTCCACTTCGAGCTAATCAAACCCTTAATCGAATCTTGTACCGCCTTTTCCACCTTCTCCATACACTTAACCAAGTCTTCTGTTTTTTGCTGCATACTTCTCAGCACTTTCAACCCCGTTGTCCTTTCATCCTCTTTGTAATGAACTCCTCTGCCATCTTCTCCAACTTTCTCTCCCCATCTGCTCCACTCTTCCAACTTCTTCTCCACATTCACATGTCTCAGCCTTCGCCCGCTCTTAATGAAAATTATTTATTTTCTTCTACCCAACTTTCGTCGTCTCTCAGCAATGATCCAAATCTATTTTTCCCAACGCTGTGGCTTTGCAGCAAGTGTACAATAACAGGGAACTTCCCTGACCCATCAAAGCCTACCAGATTCTCATCCATATCAGCACATGAAATCCTATAAAATCTTGATCCCTCATAGATTGGCTATTTGAATTGGGAACAACAGCGAAATTTTTTGTGTGAGAGACTGAGAGAGTAGAGTGAAAATTGAATTGACGTTCCTAAGAATTTCTTAAAAGAGAATTAATGCAATTAACAATTGAGAAAATTATAGATGTATAGTCAGAGACCTTTGAACCGCCTTCGTCGACCAGTTTAATCTTCTCCTCTCTAGTCTGGAATTGAAAGAAATTGGTGTTTTTCATATGACCGTTTCAAAGCGTTTCTTCAATTAAGAAAGGTAGTGAGTGGAGGGTTATTGGAAAAAGAGGCTTCGACCTGTTTCTTCGTCTTCTTCACCATTAGAGGGGGAAAGAAGACAATAGATCGTTCCTTATAACTGCTTCTATAATTACTAAGTGGTGGTGGGTTTCATAAGAATAATTGATTTTTTTTTTACTAACACGTGGCTGCATATGGTGATATACACGTGGCGGCATTTTAGAATAGGCAGTTCTACTTTTATAATATAAGATTACATAGAACCTATAGGCTTTGCTATTTTCAGCATAACCTATAAAGATGCATTCAATTCCTCTTTCACCTAATTTCTTCCGCTTAGGTTTTGGGACTTTAAAAATTGCCCTACAACCCCAAACTTTGAAATAATTCAAGTTTGGTTTCCTTTTGTACCATAGTTCATGTGGGGTTACCTTATTCCCTTTTGTAGGAACTCGGTTTAAAAGATAACAAGCTGTCAACACGGCTTCTCCCCAAAAACCATCACTTAAACCTGAATATGATAACATGGAATTAACCGTTTCTTGAAGTGTCCTATTCTTTCTTTCTGCTACACCATTTTGTTGTGGTGTGTAAGCTGCAGTTGTTTCATGTATTATGACAATAGATTTGAAATAACTTGGATCATAGTATTCACCACCTTTATCGGTCCTTAACTTTTTAATTTTAACACTTAGTTGCAATTCGACTTCATTTCTATAAATCTTAAACTTTTCAAGGGCCTCATCCTTAGAAAACAATAAATACACATAACAAAATCGTGAATGATTGTCAATAAAAGTTACTATGTACTTTTTATTTCCTAAGGAATGAGTGCTATGAAAATCACATAAGTCACTATGCACCAATTCAAGCAATGATGAAGTTCTTTCCACATTGGAAAAATGACTTCTTGTTATCTTTGTTAACATGCATGTTCTACACTTCTCTATATTCAAATCAAATGGAGGAACCAAATCTAATTTAGACATACTATATAATTTCTTATAGTTAACATGTCCAGGTCAGAAATGCCATAGAGAAGAATCGTGATTAATCACATAAACAGAATTATTCACATTATTCACAACATTTAGTTTGAACATGCTATTACATAGATAACCTAATCCTACAAATACACCACCCTTAGATAATACAAATTTATCGGCTTCGAACACCATTTTGAAGCCTAATCGATTCAAGATAGCACCAGACACTAATTTTTTTCTAAGTTCCGGGGCATACAATACATCTCGTAAAATTAGTGATTTTCCAGAACTAAACAATAAGTCTACTTGTCCAATACCTAGGACTTTGGCCGTAGAATCATTTCTCATGTAAAGAAGCTCTCAATTTTCAACCTTTTGGAAGGTCTTGAAAAAATCACAATCTTTACATACATGCCTAGATGCTCCCGAATCGATCCACCATGATAAGTCATCCTTCTTTGGGTTGCTGACCTTGGCTTGATTCGCCACGGCCTTGTTGGCCATTCTTGGATTGACCTTGGCTTGGCTCGCCACGAGATTGTTAACCATTCTTCTTGGCCACTTTTCTTTTCCAAATTGTGCAATCCTTCTTGAAATGACCAGGCTTGCCACATTCCCAAAAACCGGCATTTTCATTCACATCACCTTTAGGCTTCTTACCTTTCTTTCCTTTGGTGAAATTTCCAGGCCTTTTCTTGCTCCTGTCTTTTGACTTACCATCTTCCACCAGATTGATAGTGGATGAATTAGGATTATTATAATCCTTTTGCCCATCTTGCATATGAATTCCCTCTTGTATGCAGAGATGAGTTGCTAATTGTTCAATTATATCATCTTTCTTATGTTTAAGTGAATTTCTAACATCTTTCCAATTGGGTGGTAGTTTATCATTTATAGATGAAACGATAAAAGTCTCATCCACATTGATACCATGTTGTTTAAAACTCCCAATGATCCTTTGGATTTCATGGAATTGTTCCATAATTGGCCTCGAATCAACCATTTTGTATTATTAAAATTACTAATAAGAAACTTCTTACTCGAAGCATCCCCGACCATATACTTGGTTTCAAGTTCATTCCAAAGATCCTTTGGGGAGTACACAAATTGATAGATATCAAATAATGCATCAGACATACCGTTAAGGACGTGGCCGCGACAAATTAGGAATAACTTCAAGAGTTGATAAAGTTTTATTTTGAATTCAAATAGAATAATAACCACCCAATCTTATCCAATTCCTTACTTCTATAAATAGGATGACATTCTATGAATTGAAGACATAAAACAAAGTTGAGAAGCCCTAGTACCTCTCATTTTAAGAAACAAAAAACACACTCAAAAGAATAATTTTTTGTTCGTATTAGACGTTAATTCGAAGAGCGTGAATTATCGTTGTCGATCTTCTTTGTATCTCAAAAGTGAATTTCGTGATACCTTACGCTCTTATAAGGGACGAAATATTACTTTTAGGAAAGTGTGTATTCACGCCTAGAAGATTATCACCAAGTCTCCTATTGTTGTTATTTTGTTTCCCTTATATAGTAAAAGCCCTAACAATCTAAAATTTTATCAACCACCCTTGTAGTTATTTCTTAATTTGGATAAAGCTAAAACTTCATCAACCACCCTTGTATTTGGATAACTCTAAAATTTCCAACAATATTATCATGCCAACACATAGCCTTGAGGCTCCATCGTACTCCTAAATCCTTTTGGGTTCGATAACTATTTGGTCCAAATCTACTTTCATTACTACGATAATCCCGTACTCTTACGGGGAGTAGAAAAATATATTACAAAAACTCCAACCAAATTACAATAATTTTATGGATTGAATTGTATTTTTCGTCTCTCAAATTAACCTTCCATCATCCTTCCTTCCTCACACCCTTTAATATAATGAGAGTAAAATTGTATTGGCTCATTTTATCTTTTATCTTATAATTTTTTTTACTCTATCAATTAACATATTTTATTACATTTTACCAATCACTGTAATAAAATATTTATCTCACTCTCCTTTTTACTAAAATAATATTTCATATTTCATCCCATTATATCATATACCCTATCAAGCAGAGCATTAGACTTTTATTTTATAAAGTTTGTCACCCTTCAGTTTTAAGCATGTATTATATATAATATTATGAATTTCGCTCCCTTTAAAATGGAACCCTAGATCAGTCCCCGATTCTATCCGAATTATATTTTATAATTAAATGAAGTATAAATATTAAAATGAACTTTCGTCACTTATTAATTGTCTCAACAAAACTCCCTCATTTTATTTTCTTATACAATAACATGCATGATGCGTAAAATTGTAGCAAGTTAGGGAGTTTATTAGGGGTGTTTGATTAACAATTTTTCAATGGTAATAGGAATGAGATAAAAAAATAATATAATTATGATGATTCATGAGATAAAATCATTGCATCCCTCTTAAATAAGGTAATCACTACGCCGTTTTAATTATTATTTTTCCTATCTATAATCATCCTCCTCAATCACTCCCCCATTCCTCATCCAACAACCATTTGTTATCCACTTTTATTCCAAAATTGAGGCATAAAGTTTCCATTTACGTCGGATGAATTTTATTTGATATGTTTTAACCTTTAGATTGAAATTTTAAGAATAAATTTGGAGTAATTCTTGTATGAGACCGTCTCATGGTATGACACAATGAAATGAATATAACTAGAACATTGATGCATTAACACTTTGGTAGAATTGTTTGTTAATTCGTGTTGTCTCATGCCATGAGTTTTTTGCCAAACTATATAAGTTAAAAATTGATTGGGCTAAAAATATAACGGGGTATGGTTATTTGTACCCCATTTTAATGGGAGTACACCCATCGGATTATTAAATCCCAAATAAGATGAGTACACTGTTGACAGGCGAACATCAATTATTGCTAGGCGAACAAAGATTAAAACCTTAAAAAGGATTATGAAGAGTCAACACCAAGTCAAAGGTGATCAACAAAGAAAATCAAGTCGGGGTGCACAAACCAATCCAGGGAGTGTATAAACTGACGAACAACTATACCGACGAACAACATACTGGCGAACAGGTTTTAAGATCCGAGACCAGATATAAACATTCTGCCAAGTCACTGATGACGAGCAACATTGTCAAAAGGTGGTGCATTTACCAGCCAAAGTGATGTATGTCGACGAACAAAGGACCAAGATCCCAAAGCCAATCTGAGTAAAATAGAAAGGCGAACAACTTCTGAGCCATACATTAAAAAGGCGAACAACTTCTATGAAAAAACCATTCTGGATCAACTAAGCCGACCTGGGCGAACAACAATGAAGTCCGAGATAAAACCAAAGAAGACTTTGTAACTAAGATTCAGCTTAGATAAGGTCAAACTAAGGTCAAAGGATACTTGTCAAGCATGCAAGCTAGGGAGACCAAGAGTCATAGACATCTCATGCTTGCTAGTCTCTATAAATAGTTGTTCTCCAGCTTAAGAAATACAAGTTCAAATTCACAAATAATTCCCAAAACACACACCAACACACTAAAACGTGCACACATACGAAATTAAAACAATTTTGACTTTCATATTTTCGATTTTATAACCCGAGTCTTCGATTTACCATTTACGGTGGTAATCAATCACACAAAATTGATTGGTGATCTTAAACCGAACTAAAACAGTCACTAATCCACCCGATTAAATTTGATCACCAACAAATTGGCGCTAGAAGGAGGGTTCGAACCTCCGATTCAGTGTGATTAATCAAGAACTTCAAGATAAAGACTTGAAGATTTGAAGAAAGTTTCAAGAAATATTTGAAGATTCAAATAGAAGTGTTCTTGGTGTTCATCATCACAAGAACAAGGACAAATTAATTTGGAATGCCTCAATCAAAGGAAACCCAAGCATCACGCTTGTCAAGGAGAGCATCTCCCACCCGAGCTTCGTCGGCCGACCACCAGGATCGTAATCCTAGACATGTGAACAGATCACAACATACTGCCATAACTCATAATCTCCCACCTGAAATGGAGGCCCTGACGAACAACCCTAACGAATTGGCCAAAACCATTGCTGCTCTCCAGGCTCTACAAAGACATCAAGATCAGAATAGGCCTTCACAAGTGAGGCCTAAGGATAGAGCCGTAGAAGTTGTTAGGGCTAGGTCAACCAGGGGCGAACAACATGAAGTGAACAGTGCCCAGATTAGGCGGGACAAAGGCAAAGCAAAGATGGTCGAACCGAGAGAGGGCCAGGCTGAATCTGCTCGTGGGCGAACAACAATGTCAAGCCATGGAACTACCCGTTCCAGTGCACAGGACAGACTTGGCCAACCCCAACAACAAGAGAAAGTTGCTCGCCAGGAAGTGGAGCGTGGGCGAGCAACATTTGAGCAACCACGCCCATCAGTTCATGAGAGACTCTCTCAATCTGCCTTCAGGCGTCTATGGCCAAATGCGGCGAGCAACCCTAGAAAACAGCTCTAGGATTTGCCCACTCCGAGTGAGGGACTGCGACGAGCAGAAAGGTTGGTACCTTTGATCGCCGAACAACCTCCAAGTCAGGGGGCATCTTTGGATGAGCTATCAAGTTTAAGAAGGGCAGTGGAGAGCATGCAGGGACAGTTGGACCAACAAAGAGGTGTGGGGACAACCAGTTTGCCATCCTTACCACTATCACCTGTCATTCTGAAAGCCCCGATTCAGAAGAATGTCCAGTTCCCGGCAAGCATACAGTATGACGGTGTTGCTGATCCCAGAGTTCATCTAACAAAGTATTCAGATTATATGGTCTCGGTGGGGGCCAGCGACGCCACTCAATGCCGAAACTTCCCCTTAACTTTAGGAGATCGGGTACACAAGTAGTTTTCGGCGATGCCACCAGCATCTATCCATTCATTCACTCAACTAAGTCGAGAGTTCCTTTCTCATTTCTCAACCGCGGGGTCGTACTTGTCCCAGAAACACCGATTATCGGACCTAAAACAAAATGACGATGAGTCGGATCGGGTATTCATGGAAAGGTTCGACAAGGTGTTGTTAGAAGGTGAACCCGTCAGCGAGGACACAAAAATCGTTGCTGTTATGGCCGGGTTAAAGAAAGGTTCAAAGCTATGGAAAGAGGTACGTCTGAAGTGCCCAAGAAGTTATGCCGATTTCAGAAATCAAGCCGGCATATTCGTTTCCATACACGAGGCCCTACAATCAAACTTGGGGGAGAACAAAACAGATCCCAAGGAAAATAACAAGAAACCTGGCGTAACAAACTATCGAGTCCCTAAAAACATGAAGGCATTCACTGAAGGGACGGAGCTCAAGGAAAAATTGAATCAAGTGCTAACAGTGTCAGTCGATACTGTTTATGAAAGTGTGAAAGAGAAGGAGTTGCTCTCCCCTCCACGGAAAATCTGTCAAGACACCGGTAAACTCAACCCTAACAAGTATTGTGCCTACCATCAAAGCGTGGGGCACTTTACGAGTGAATGTAGAGATTTGCTCAAGCAGTTGTGGCGGTTTTACGAGGAGGAAAAACTTTCTGACTTTGTTAAAAGACAACCCGGGAAGAGAGTCCGGGAGAACAACTCTGAAGATGAGGATGATCAACCTCAGAAAAACAATAAACCAGCACGACCAGTTCCTACCATTCCTACTCGTCCGTTGGAAGATTTATACATGATGGAACATGCAGGTCCCGCAGGAGGATGTTCTGATGGATGGCCACCAATCTCCAACCAAAAAAGAAAGGCTGAGTTACGAGCAATCGATCAAGTTCAAGAAATGGGGGTTAAACCGTCTATCATGCAGACAGCCGAATTGACCTTCACCGAAAGCGACTTGGAAGGAATATTAACTCTGAACAACGATTTGCTCGTAATCTGTGCAAAGATTATGGGAACACGGGTCCACAGATTGTTGGTAGACACTGGAGCCTACACCAACATCCTGTTCAAAAAGACGCTCGATCATCTTGGAGATTATTCGGGCTATATTCGGGATTCGACTCATATAATAGTAGGCTTTGGGAATGCTGTAACAGTCCCATTGGGAATAGTTACTTTAGCAGTACAACTTGTAACGGCCAACGAACCCGAGAAAAATATTACAAGAATGGTTGACTTCTTGGTTGTAGACCAGGATTCAACTTATAACGGGTTTCTTGGTCGACCCTTTTTAAATGAATTCAAAGCTGCGTGTTCCACTTACCACTATTGTTTGAAATTTCCAACAGCAAGTGGAGCAGGTACAATCAAGGGAGATCAAAGAAAAGCCAGGGAATGTCTCCTACAGTTGCAGGCCAAACATGCACTAGTATCCATGATGGAGGCCACAACTAGCTATCCTGCTGATGAACCATCAATATTAGAGAACATGATGGACATAGAGGAGGACCACATGGATACTGACGAGCAACATCTTGACGAGTAGGTGTTGGACGAACAACTCCTCACCACCCATGACGAACATCATTCTGACGAACAACAAAAGGGTGGTGACGAGCAACACTCGCCAGATGACTTGGAGGGCCAGGTGTTGATTAATAACAATAAGTCAGAACCAACAGATGATCTAGACCCCCGCCTGGGAGCAGAGCCCATGAACATCGAAAATGATTTCAACCCTGAGGGACCAATACTTGATCCTCGTTGGAAAGGACAAAAACGACGAGCAACTCCAGTTGAAGAACTGGAGGCGTTCAAAGTTAATCCTGAAAACCAGGATCTTGAATTATACATAGGAGCTGAGCTCCCTGAGCATTACAGATCCCGAATGAAAGAATTCCTCAGCAAAAATCTAGATGTTTTTTCTTGGTCTCATGCAGACATGGTGGGAATAGATCCAAAGCATGCTTGCCATAAACTCAACATCAATCAAGCAAAAAGGCCTGTCCATCAAAAACGAAGAAAGTATGGCCCAGACAAGTATCAGGCCTTGAACGAAGAAGTAAAGAAGTTGTTAGACAACGACTTGATCCGATAAGCACTCTGTCCACAATGGGTAGCAAACCCAGTCCTTGTGAGGAAACCAAACTGGACCTGGAGGCTATGCATAGATTTTACAGATCTGAATGCAGCATGCCCAAAGGACAACTTTCCTCTTCCTCACATTGACCAGTTGGTGGACAGCACTGCAGGTCATGAAATGCTAACATTCTTGGATGCCTTCGCCGGGTACCATCAAATTCCAATGCATCCAGACGATCAAGAAAACACAGTATTTTATACAAATAAAAACTTGCTGTGTTGGAAGAGAATGCCCTTCGGCCTCATCAACACCGGAGTAACGTACCAAAGGTTGGTGAACAAGATGTTCGACGAAAAAATTGGAGATACGGTAGAAGTCTATGTGGACGATATCGTAGTCAAAAGCCCCCGAAAAGAAGACCATCTTCAACATTTGACCCAGGTGTTCGATATTCTTCGGCATTATAATATGAAGCTGAACCCGAAGAAGAGCAGTTTTGGAGTCCATTCCGGAAAGTTCTTGGGTCATCTTGTTAGTCGATGAGGGATTGAAGCCAATCCAACAAAAGTCAAAGCAATCGTGGATATACAACCACCACGTTCAATAAAAGAAGTGCAAAGGTTTACGGGATGCCTAACAACATTGAATCGGTTCATATCCAGATCGGGGGACAAATGCCGTCCATTCTTTGAAGCTATCAAGAAAGGACAGTTCACATGGACTAAAAACTGTCAAAAGGCGTTCGACCAACTCAAAGAATATCTGGGAGATGTTAAAATCCTATCAAAGCCCGTCCCAGGAGAAAAGCTATATTTATACTTGGCAGCGTCAGAAGTAGCCATCAGCTCTGTTCTGGTGCGAGAAGACGGCAAATTTCATCAACCTATTTACTACGTCAGTCAAGCTTTACACGACACGGAGATCAAATACTCTCCAACCGAGAAACTGGCGTACGCACTTGTCATGAGTGTGAGGAAGTTACGACCATACTTCTTTGATCATCAAGTTGAAGTGCTAACAACTTTCCCACTCAGACAAATTCTCCATCGCCCCGACACAGCTGGTCGCCTATTAAAGTGGTCATTAGAGATTAGCCAATTCGGGGTAACCTATGCTCCTCGAACAGCGATCAAAGGGCAAGCGTTAACCGACTTTATTGTCGAACTAACCTTTCCACCAGATCCGACGAGAGGACTTGATCACCCCTGGCATCTTTACGTTGACAGATCTTCAACCAACATAGTCTCGGGGGCAGGAGTGGTTCTAATCAGTCCAGACAGACAAGTATTCACCTGGGCAATCAAATTTGGTTTCACTGGTCTCCACCTATCTCTTGCAGTAGGTGTTAGACGGTTACAAATATTCGGCGACTCACAATTGATTGTGAACCAAGTCTGAGGTGAATACGAGGCGAAAGACGATCATATGATCGAGTATCAGCGAATTGTTGCTTACCTGATGTCCTTGTTAGAACAAGTCTTCATTGAAAAAATTCCAAGGACAAGCAACACGCAAGCAGATGCGTTGGCCCGACTAGCAACAAGTGAGGGACCAGCAGAGTTGGCAGACATTATAGTTACAAAGATGAATGATCCATCAACGAGAAGTTATAATGTCAACCAACTTGATGAATAAGCAAGTGAAGAAGAGGACTGGAGAACAAATATAGTCAAATATTTGAAAAGTGGGGAAAAACCAAACAACCCTTTTGAAGCTGCCAAGCTAACAAAGCAAGCCGCCAGATATACTCTGCTGGGTGAGCAGCTTTACAAAAGGGGAATATCAATCCCACTTCTCAAATGTTTGCCTAGGGGGCAAGGACGAGCAATACTCGAAGAAATACATGCTGGAGTATGCGGAAATCACACTGGGGGGCAAGCTTTGGCATACAAAACTATCAGACAAGGCTATTATTGGCCAACTTTACGTCAAGACGCAATTAAGAAAGCAAAGACTTGTCATCAATGTCAAATTTTTGCCCCAAACATTCATACCCCGGCCCAACAGCTCGTATCAGTTTATAGCCCGTGGCCATTTGCAAGATGGGGGATGGACATTATTGGTCCCTTCCCAGCAGGAGTTGGAGGTGTTCGATTTGCCGTTGTGGCAGTCGACTATTATACAAAATGGGCAGAAGCAGAAGCCATGGTAAAAATTACGCAGCAGAAAATGATCAACTTCATTTGGAAGAACATTGTCTGTCGCTTTGGGGTTCCGCAAACCATCGTAACAGACAATGGTCCGCAGTTTGATGGAAAAGAGTTGAGAGATTTCTGCATAAAGTGGGGAATCAGAAAACATTACTCTACGCCCTATCATCCCTAATCAAATAGACAAGTCGAGGCCGTGAACAAGATATTCAAGCATACATTGAAAGTACGGCTTGCGGAGAGCAAAAGTAGTTGGTCTGAAGAACTCCCGGAAGTCCTGTGGGCATACAGAGTTTCTCCCAGGTCAAGCACCGGAGAAACACTTTTTGCAATGGCTTTTGGAACAGAAGCTGTAATACCAATTGAGTTAAAGACCAACACATTCAGAACGACCAACTTTGATGAGCAGGCGAACAACTCTGCTCTAGCTACTGAGATGGATTTGCTCGAAGAAAAAAGACTGAATGCCGAGCTAAAAAATGCTACCTATAAGCAGCGAGCAGAACGTTATTATAATTCCCATGTTAAAATTAGGGAATTCAGAGTTGGAGATATGGTTCTAAGAAAGTTGCTCGCCCAACCTCCAGGTGTATTGGGACCAACTTGGGAGGGCCCGTATCGTATAACAGAAAAATTCGTTAATGTTGTATACGATATCGAAGATATAGAAGGCAAGCCGGCCCAATACTCCTGGAATGCTGTACATCTGAAGAAGTACTATCAATGAGACGAACAAGTTCTTAATTGGGCGAACAAATGTCTTGGGGGGCCAGTGAACCAAGTGAGGCAAACCAAACCAAAAACTTGCCTAATTTTTTGAAAACTTGCCTAATTTTTTGAAAATTTTGCTAAGTATAAAATTTAAAGTTGTTCGGCACATTGTATAGTTTAGTGCTGTTTCATCTTTTAGTTTTAGACAAAGTTGCTCGGCAAAAATATTATAAGCGAGCATGTTTTTTTTAGTTAGTGTTCAAAGTTGTTCGTCAGGTTGTATATGTTAGTGACGAGCAGTCTTACAACACTTGTAAATTTTTCATAATGTAAATATAGTAGTTTTTCGTCAAAGAATAAAAGTCCAAAAGCTCGAGGTACAAGTCCATTTTAAGGACCAAAACCATTTAAAGGTTGTTCGTTTTAAAAAAAAAATGAACAGAACCTAAGGCTAAACCCTAATTCCATTAAAGGCAAAGTTCAATTCGAACAAAAGCCCAACACTATATGTTATAATTGCAAAGTCATTGACAAAAATGTAAAGGCAATTAACATATAAAGAAAATTAGCGAATATAAAAAAGACATTTCATTAAATAAAAGGCATTGAGCCTAAAAACTAGTACAAGGATAAAGTACTACAAAAATGAACAACTACGAAGAAGAACCTACCGAGCAACTATTACAAAATAAAGACTATTCTAAGTCCTAAAACTATTGCTGCTCGGCAGGAGGTTGATCTTGAGGTTGGTCGGCGGGAGGATCAACGATCATATCTCTAGCCATGTCCTCCGCGGCTTTTTGTTCCCTCTCCGTAGCGGCCTGCTCATCAGCTGCAGCAGGCTCTTTTTCTTGCTCGCCATCATCAACTTGTGGTGGAGGGTGAGTAATGATGATGCTCGGGTCAAGGGCATCAATCTTGACCCCCAGCTCGGCGATATCCCCCAGTTGGATCGCAATGTTGTTCGGTGGGGGATAGTGCTCTAGAAACTCGGTCAGGTTTTTGCCCATCTCCTCCACCATATCCTTAAAATCGTACGCATCGGCCATGCGAATGCAATCGGTGTAGGCACAGATATATCTTAAGTTCGAGATGGGGGCAGACCGGGCCTGGAGCTCGGCCTCAAGTTGATCACGAGAAAATGAGTTGGCCTCTACCTCCCGCAGACGAGCAATCTCCGCTTCGAGCTCAACATTTCTTTGCTCGGCCGCGAGCAACTTCGTCTTCTCCTCGCCGAGCAAGGCGTCATTGCTTCTCAATTCACCGGATAAACCCTGAATTTCTTCAAGGTGTTTCTTCTCAGTATCGATGTAGACGTTGATTTGGTTATTGAGACGAGCAAGTTTGGCCTCATACTGGCCGACCAAACCATCCTTTTCTTCGGTCAATTGCCGAGCAGTGCTGGCATAACGGCGAACAACATCTTCGAGCTCGGCGAGCTGGGCCATTACTTTCTGGGCGATAGCAAGGCCGTTAGCATGATGCATCATGGAGTAATGGAAGTTGTCCGCGATGCTTTGAGCAGAGACAATTGTCTCCAGAGGCCGGGTCCAGGATCGGGCGATCAATTCAGTTGCCCGGCGGACATGTTCGCCCGGAATCTCCCGGATGTTGTCCGGAGTCTTTGAGCAGGCATATTGGTGCACTAAAGCTGCTCGTCCAGGATGATCCTCGACCCGGTACCTGCGAACAAGAATGTTATTTACACGATATTTTCCTAGTCTATAAAAGTTGTTCGGCAAAGAAAGAGAAACACGTACTCCTGGAACTTCCGTTCGTCCCAACCCAGAATGGTTATGTCCTCGGGACCACGAACGGGGGTAGTGTCTTTACCCGCTTTACCCGTCCTCTCCACCGGTTCGATGGAGGCATGCCGAGCAGCTTCCTTTTCGGAATAGGGATGAGCGTGACTCTGACCCACTTTCTCCTTGCCTTTATTTCCGGCAGGAGCTGTCTGGCCCACGAAGGTCCCATCCCCTTTCTTCAAACGCTTTGTTTCTCGGGGGGATGGGGCCGGGGGAGGAGATGGGGGTGTTTTTGCAGAAGGTGCGGCCGGGCGAGCAACTTTGGCCCCCTCTTCCTTGTTCGTCATCGCCAGCACTTTGGAGGGCGGATCACCTTTCTTCCTTCGTCCTTTCGGTGGTGCCATTTCGAACACTCTTTGTTCTAGAAGGGCAAAGCTGGAAGGAACAACAACGGTGACTTGCTCGGCTAAAAAAAAATAAAAATAAAAAAAGAGTCAGAAAAATTAGACGAGCAAGTTTGTAGATTGATGACGAGCAAAGTTTATTTTAAAAATCTTGAATTATACCTGGGGGCACCTCAGCTTGAGCCTCCAAATGATGGGGATAGGTGAACAGACGAGCAGTTTTTTTGCAGTTCTCCTTGTTCACGTGCTTGATGGTCCTTTCGGCTTTATCCCGAAGAGCGACCAAACACGAAGTGAAGAGGAATTCAGAGCCAATCTCTTCTTCCTCTGAATTCCACTTGAGCAATCGGGGACCTGCGAGCAAACAAAAAAAGTTAAATTAGAACTTTATGCAAAGGCGAACAAAGATGACCTTACGTTTGATTTGCCCATAGGTGGTGGGTTCAAATATACGCTCGGCACCGCCGTGAGGGCCAGAAGATGCTCGCCAGTCACCCCCAATAAAGAAGAAGTGCTCCTTCCAATCCCGAATCTTGTTCGGCACTCCCTCCACCAGTTTTAGTCCGGTCCGGGCTTTCAAGTAATAGTACCCTTCTTCGCCCCTCGAACATTTGGTAATGGTCATCAAGTAGTTGACCTCTTCGGCAGTGATACAGTCGATATACCCCTCCAGGGCGAACAGACCCATGATGTCGAGCAAGTTCATCCACCCGATGGGGGTTATTTGAGTGATGGCTAAGTTGGTCGCCTCCAGAAAGTGACCAACAACAGGAGGCAGTGGCAATCTTAGTCCCGCGATCAATGTGTCTATGTTGATCGCCGTGCACCCAGGTGGAGGACGATCAGCCATTTCCTTCCTCTTGGGAGCCCACATGAAGATGTCATGAGGAATCTGATATGCTTCCCGTATGAGGTTGAGCTCGTCCTTGCGAACAACGCTTTTAATTCTGCTCGCCTGATACTCGGTTCTCACCAGATCCAAAACTTGGGACGGGGGGCGAGGAAAGTTGTTCGCGTGTTCATCGGAATATGCTCGCCAATTAAATGGGCGAGCAACACCGGTGGGGATCTCGTTTTTGAGCATCTTAGGGCCTGGAAACCCTATCCCTTCCAAAAATTCAGGGGTAAGCTCGTCAAACTCCGGATCTTCCTCAGATTCAGAGCTAGATGAAGATTGCTCGTCGGAGGAGCTGCTTGTGGCCTCCTTAGCCACTTCGCCAGATTGACGAGCACCAGAATCCTCCAATGATCGAACCACCGAATCCACGTCGGGTTGCGCTCCTGAGGAAACCTCAAACGGCGGTTGTTCGACAAACGGCACGATCGGGAATAGGGGGTCTAATCCTTCCTCTGATCCTTTGTTGCTCGAATGAGAGGACATCAGTTCAATGGAGGAGTTTCGTAAGACAGAGAGTAAGTTCTTTGGATTTCCGATGGTGGTTCTGGGCAGACGACGGCGGCGCAAATTCCCCCCACGACGGCGAAGGCACGAACGTGAAACAGAAAGATAGGAAAAGAAATGAGAAAATGACTACCTTGTTTCGAAATTGGAGGCCAAACACTAAAGAAGCGCCGTCGGAAAAGCTTGAAGACGCCGGAAATGGAGAAAATCGCCAGAGTACTGTAGCAAGAAATGAAGAAGTGGGAAAATTTTCATTTCCCCTTCTTATTTATACCCCAGGCAAAAATGGGGTACATAGTGTAATTTCCTGCAAAATATGGACTAAATTGAAGAAAAACGGGGTCAATTTTGAATAAGTTTGGAAATCGGAGGACCTACGCGTGATTATAGGGGCGCGTGGCCTCGGGACTGCTCACGCATGGGCGGCGCGCAATCATACCGCCCACATCATCCTCGTATATCCCCCAGATTGTGGGAAGATGAAGAGGCGACCCCAAAGTTGCTCGCCCGGTTCAAAGATGTTCGTCCAAATCCTCACCAGTATAATATCCTAACTACAGTTGTTCGCCACAAAGTTGCTCGTCTGAGGCAACATATAGTCAGGATAGGGGGCAATTGTTGATAGGCGAACAAAGATTAAAACCTTAAAAAGGATTATGAAGAGTCAACACCAAGTCAAAGGTGATCAACAAAGAAAATCAAGTCGGGGTGCACAAACCAATCCAGGGACTGTATAAACTGACGAACAACTATACCGATGAACAACATACTGGCGAACAGGTTTTAAGACCCGAGACCAGATATGAACATTCTGCCAAGTCACTGATGACGAGCAACATTGTCAAAAGGTGGTGCATTTACCAGCCAAAGTGATGTATGTCGACGAACAAAGGACCAAGATCCCAAAACCAATCTGAGTAAAACAGAAAGGCGAACAACTTCTGAGCCATACATTAAAAAGGCGAACAACTTCTATGAAAAAACCATTCTGGATCAACTAAGCCGACCTGGGCGAACAACAATGAAGTCCGAGATAAAACCAAAGAAGACTTTGTAACTAATATTCAGCTTAGATAAGGTCAAACTAAGGTCAAAGGATACTTGTCAAGCATGCAAGCTAGGGAGACCAAGAGTCATAGACATCTCATGCTTGCTAGTCTCTATAAATAGTTGTTCTCCAACTTAAGAAATACAAGTTCAAATTAACAAATAATTCCCAAAACACACACCAACACACTAAAACGTGCACACATACGAAATTAAAACAATTTTGACTTTCATATTTTCGATTTTATAACCCGAGTCTTCGATTTACCATTTACGGTGGTAATCAATCACACGAAATTGATTGGTGATCTTAAACCGAACTAAAATAGTCACTAATCCACCCGATTAAATTTGATCACCAACATACACACCCCAGTTAATAACCTAAAATACCCTTAAGTTTTTCTACACTAAAAAATATAGTATACACCCACCCCATACCAATTTGAATGACTATCTTCTTCACAAGGGTTTGCTGCCGTGCTCGAAACTGCACGGTGGGCCGTTCGCCTCCCGCCGTCAGTCTTGCACCGTCCGTCGTCCGCTTTTCAAAACAATAAAATGAAAATATAAGATATGTTCGAAAATATATTTTGAACATTTGCATAATGTTTGAAAAAAATTATGAACAAATTGTTCGAAAATCCTGATATGAAAATACGACATATGTTCATCAAAAAGTTTCGAACAAAGGTCATTTGTTCAAAAAATCAGTGCTGGAATTTTTAAATTTGTAAATACCAATTAATAAACGCGTCAAAATATTTATGCTATCATATTCACGTACCCAATCCATACAATTTTGAAAACTACTATAATAATCATATTAGAGCATAAAATAAATCATAAACATAATCCAAAAGGATTTAGAAAAAAACCTAGAAAAAAAGGCATTTAAAACGAAACAATTACATATGCATATCTAGCACTACCGGACGACCTCATTCTTGTATTATCCGATCACAATGCAACACATGCAACCCCGAACGCTTGTTATGGTAGTGGTGGAAAAGAAAAATTGCCCCTTGAACTTTCAGTACGCGCGATAGAGATATAATCACGGTGAATGTACTTACAATATATTTAGCTTGAACTATAAGAAAAGGGTATTTTAGACATTTTATAATTATTTTATTTTAATTAAAAATCTTATTAATAATCTAATGGGTGTACTCCCATTAAAATAGGGTACAAATAACAGTGCCCTTCAAATTAATAGACAATATTACCTAACAAAGAATTACTAAAAGGATGGGCTGAAACTCACCACCATGCAGAGTGATACTGAGTCTACTCATTTCTTGCACATATAAAGCGGGTTTAGTAATGAATGCTAAAGAATTGAAAAATAAGGAGACGCTTGGTTAGCAACTCTTCAATGATAATGAGAATGAAAATTATTTTCCATCTACGCCCCCGATAATAAAAAAGGACATGTTAGTGGAAGAATTGTTACAATTGTGATATATTTCTAGTGTCATGCCCTAATTTTGGAATAGAAGTGAACAACAAATGGTTGTTGGTGGAGGAATGAGGGAGTAATTGAAGATGATGATTGTGGGAAGAAAATATGGTAATCAAAATGAAGCAGTGATTACCTTATTTAGGAGAGGAGATAGTGATTTTGTCCTCATGAATCATCATAATTACATTAATTTTTAATCTCATTCTCATTACCATTGAAGAGTTGCTGATCAAGCGCATCCTAAATAAATTAAAGATACATAAAACTTGTAAAATTCTTAAGTAAATTGAGGCAGCTATCCTTTAAACCCTCAGTTTCAAATCCTATTATTCATATTCTATTTCGATCTTATAGTAAAATATTTATACAATAAATACTAATTTCTTCGTCCAATTTTACTAGTCCTGTTTTTTAGGTTATTATTTTTTGTCATAGATTAGAGAGTATTATGGGGTATTGTGAAGTCCATTTATGAATAAAGTAATTGTTTATGGAAAATATGATCATATATTTTATTAACATTCACTTTATTAATAAATGGATCTCACAATACCTTCCAACACATGATAAAAAATAACAGCCCAAATGGAAGAATATTATTACTTGTTTAAAGAAAAAGAAAAGGCTCAGGCTAAATACCCCTCCGTCTAAATTCACCTACTCATTTTAACTGATATTAGTAGATACACAATCCTTATACTACCATTTATACCCTTATTAATAAAAGAAAAAAAATTTATGATAAGTAGTATTCGAATCCCAAAATTAACACAATATTTCGGCAAAATATTTCCAAAAAGTTAACCAGATTTCAGAAACTCGTAAACCATTCAAAATTTTGGCAATTGACGTTCGAAAATATGTAAAACTTTCGACTAACCAGGTCCGAAAACTGGCTTAGCGGAAATTTGAAAAGGAAAATGCGCAAATAACAATCATTTAACTTTCAACGTCGTTCAATACCTAAAATATCAATATTTCGTACACAAATACACACAATATAAACAACTAACAACATTCAATATTTTAAACTAGGGTTTATATATTAAAGAGAAAACCTATGGAATAAGGTAAAAAAAAAAAAATATACATAGGAGGGTCGAAATGCTCCAATTTTCACAAATATCTAGTTCAAAAATATGAATTAATCGTTATTTTTCGTCTGATCGTATTATGATGGAAACAAGATCAATTTTTTTTTTCCTTTCATACGTATATGATTGAACGTCTTTTGCGTAAAAATGAGATGTGAGTGCATGTAGACTTAGATTTTTTTTGTTTGTTTAAATATTAAGGTTATATATATAATTTTATAATTTAATAAAATATTAATGGATTAGTTGGAGGGGTACCGAAAGAAAAAAACATCTAAAAGAGTTGGTGATTGGGTTCTAGCGATGTAGCCCAATCCAAAGTCCAAATATGAACTCCACTTAAAAGAAATAGGGCCCAATTATAAAAGATAATGGGCCCACTTATATTATCATGTCTCTTTGAATCAACTTGGCCGGTTCAGTACTGCTGCTGTGGTAGGCCGGTTCAATACTGCTTCTGTGGTGAGTCCGAGTATAAGTGAACTATTATTTAAGGTTTTATTTAAACAAAAAAAAAAAGTATGCTGAAAAATAAATAAATAATAATAATGGGTGTCACGTTTTGTTTAATTTTATGACTTTACACTTCTATTCGATCACAGGTTTATTTATATTTCAGTAACTTCTTGTTGATGTTGTTGGAAATTGGTTTGATGAAGGTTTAATACCCTGACTTTGACTAATTTTTTGAGGAGTAAAAACGTTAGTTTTTTGGGAAAATAAAATTAACGATGTTGTTCTGCTCGCAGAGTAGATAAGCGTGATATATTTAATATCTCAAAACCGATTTCCGGTGAGTGAGAAATTAATTTGGGAAGTTGTAGTATTAATCACTTGTATTGAATAATTCCATGGGAAATGGAAAATGAAGTTCCATCCCACATTGGAAAATTACAAAAAGATTGTCTTGTATATAAGTAGGAAAGTATTCATATTCTTTAAATTGGGACATGGGGACCCCAACCATGGACCACACACGCGCACGCCCCGTCCGGGACCGGGTCCAGGTTCTTGGCAATTGGGCTTTGGTGTCTTACCTATATTTTTAGAGTACCAAAAATATAAAATAGCCCAATAACCTTTTGGATCCAATCTGATCGGGTGACCCGAATGGAATTGGGTCGGCCCACATCGGGTGGCCCATTTAGAATTGGTCCGGTCCACGAACATGTTTAATACACCTACGAAAATGATTAGTACACTTTAGAGTATCTGGAATATTCCGTTCTTGCTTCCCAAGAATGAGAAACTGCGTTTCTCTCCACTACAGAACGTGGGTGATCCATGATCACCACGTACTCCACTCCAGCAACCTTTAGATGGGTCGAACTTTCGCCTATATATACCCCATTTCGTCCAACTTTCAGAATATACTTTTACGAACCCAAATTTTCGAAAGCCTTTCGCTGCATACACCCGTTAAGCTCATAATTTCGATTTCGTTCGCCGAAAATTCATACACGGTAGTGCTACCGGTATGAATTGATAAACCACTTTACCTTTGGAGACTCGTACGCATTATACCGTAAGCACTATACAGACGTATTCAGTCTTGCGGGAATAGATTATTCCTAGACTCGGTTTATATCACGAATTCGTTTCGTGATTTTCTATTTTTATCCTTCCAGTGTTTCGAAATATACACTCAGAATTCAACTATCGCAAGACTGAATATCACTTTTCTTATTTCGATACACTGATATGTCGAACAATAACTCTGACAACGAGATGGACGTGTCTTCGCCGACTAAGGGTGATCCATCTGACACTAATCCAGTACCTTCGGGTACAAATCCAAATAAGGTTGGTAATCCTGATCCTGCCAAGGAAATAACCTCAGGTAATCCAACTACAATTCCTCCTTTCGAGTTTGGGAATTTTGGAAACTTTTTTGCTGAATGGATGAAGAACCAAGCCAATGGCAATCCCTTCGTGGGAAATGCTAATCCCTTTGTGGGAAACTCTAGCACTAATCCCTTTGTGGGAAGTTTAAGTGCTAATCCCTTCGTGGGAAATATTGGCGGCAATCCTTTCGTAGGAAATGCCGGTGTCAATCCTCTTTTGACAACCAACTAGGCCTCCCTTCAAGGGATTGTTAGGCCGGTGGTAGTAAAAGGGGAGAAACCCGAAAAGTTTTCGGGAAATGACTTTAAACGGTGGCAAAAGAAGATGCACTTCTATTTGACCACCATCTCTTTGGTGAAATACATCAAGGAGGATAGTCCGAATGCTCCAGCTGAAGATGCTGATCGTAAGACCAGGATTGCTTATGACACCTGCAGGAATTACATCCTGAATGGGCTGTCTGATGCCCTCTGTGATGTGTATGATGAGTACCCGACTTCCAAAGCTCTATGAGAGTCCTTGGAGAAGAAGTACAAGACCGAAGATGTCGGAACTAGCAAGTTCGTCGTCTCTACCCTGTACGACTTCAAAATGGAGGACAACAAATCTGTTGTCGAGCAAGTGCAGAAGTTGCAAGTGATCTTCCACAATATTGCAGTGCAGGGGATGGAGCTGCCTGAAGCTTTTCAGGTAGCTACTGTGATTGATAGACTCCCTCCATCTTGGAAGGAGTTCAAGTCCTATCTCAAGCACAAGCGAAAGCAAGCGACGATGGAGGACCTTGTTACCCGACTCCGGATCGAAGAGGATACAAGAAGAGGGACAAGAGGGGCTCGATTGCTTCCATCGAGGCCAAAGCTAACCTGATGGAGAAAGGTGAACCATCAAAGAAAAGAAAGCGTCAAGACGACAAGGGCAAAGGCAAGGCTGTTGCTGCTGCTCCTGCTCCTGCCCCGAAGAAGTTCAGCGGGAAGTGCTACAACTGTGGCAAACCCAACCATCGGGCAGCTGATTGTCGTTAGCCCAAGAAAGAAGACAAAGGGAAGAAGAACTCCGTGAACGTTGCTGAACGTGAGCTTACGGAGATGGATATGTCCGCTGTAGTGACCGAGGCCAACATGGTGGACAACAAGAAAGGTTGGTTCGTGGACACTGGTGCCACTTGCCACGTTTTCTCGGAGAAGTCTGCCTTCTCCACTTATTCTCCTGCTGAGGGGAGAAAGATCTACATGGGGAACCAAGCCTCGTCTGAAGTGGCTGGTGTAGGAATGGTGGTAATCAAACTGACTTCGGGAAAGGAGCTGAAACTGAAGGACGTGCTGCATGTCCCGGACATCCGGAAGAATCTGATTTCGGGGTCTCTTTTAGTTAGTAGTCAGTTTAAACTAGTGTTTGAGTCAAACGGCGTTGTACTTAGCAAGTTTGGCATCTTTCTAGGAAAAGGTTACCTCGAGAAGGGCCTTTTTAAGATGTCTGTCATGACTGTAAGCCGTGATGGCAAAAACACTATTATCAATGAGAATGCTTCTACTTCTGCTTATATCATTGAGTGTTCCTCTTTATGGCATTTTAGATTAGGACATGTTAATCTAAAATCTATAAAACGTTTAGTAAATTTAGATTTACTTATAATTGAGAATGTTGATACATCCAAAAGATGTGAAATTTGTGTAGAAGCAAAGATGACTAAATTACCATTTAAGTCAGTTGAAAGGAACACCACTCCTCTAGAATTAATTCACACTGATGTATGTGATTTAAAGTTTGTGCAAACTAGAGGTGGAAAAAAGCATTTTATTACTTTTATTGATGATAGCACAAGACTCGGCTACGTTTACTTGCTACGAAGTAAAGATGAAGCTATTGAAGCTTTTAAAAATTATAAAAGTGAAGTAGAGAATCAAATGAACACTACAATTAAAGCAATTCGTAGTGATAGAGGTGGAGAGTATGTGGCTCCGTTTGAACAATTATGTGCCGAATCCGGTATCATACATCAAACGACAGCTCCTTACTCACCTCAATCGAATGGTATTGCGGATAGGAAAAATCGAACCTTGAAAGAGATGATGAACGCAATGTTAATCAGCTCGGGTTTACCTCAGAACATGTGGGGGGAAGCTATTCTGTCAGCTAACCACATCCTTAACAAAATTCCACTAAAGACTCAAGACAAGACACCTTATGAGTTGTGGAAAAATCGCAAACCATCTTACAAATACCTCAAAGTGTGGGGGTGTTTGGCTAAAATTGATGTGCCACTTCCTACACAAGTGAAAATCGGACCTAAGACGGTCGATGGGATCTTTATAGGATACGCCTTCAATAGTAGTGCCTATCGGTTCTTGATTCACAAATCAGAGATACCTGATATGACAGTAGGTACTACAATTGAATCAAGGAATGCTGTTTTCTTTGAAAATGTGTTCCCGTGTAGGGACAAAGAAGAAGTGAGTTCAAATAAACGAACTCATGAGGAATCAAGTGAAGCTGCAGGTCCTTCCACTCAGCAGAGTGAAGAACCCAGACGCAATAAATGAGCTAGAATTGATAAGACCTATGGTCCAGACTCCATCACCTATGTGTTAGAAGAAGAACCTAGGACTATCAAAGAAGCTCTTTCCAGACCAGATGCACCTCTCTGGAAAGAAGCAATAAACAGTGAATATGATTCAATTCTGCAAAATCATACATGAGAGTTGGTTGATCTCCCTAAAGGTTGCAAGATTATGTTGTCAAATGAATTTCGAATTAACGAATGTGACAAGTGCGTGTATGCGAAAGATACACGAAATGGATTTGTTATCGTATGCTTATATGTTGATGACATGTTAATCATAGGTAACAATTCAAATATGATCGTTAATACGAAAAACATGTTAAAGAAAATTTTTGACATGAAAGATATGGGGTTAGCAGACGTGATTCTAGGAATCAAAATTGAAAGAACTTCAAATGGAATTTCTTTAACACAATCTCATTATGTTGAGAAAGTCTTGAAGAAATTTAATGCATTTGATGATCCACCTGCTAAAACTCCACTAGAACAGAATGTTCATCAGAAGAAAAACAGAGGTGAACCTGTGAATCAGTTGGAATATGCAAGGATCATTGGAATCGTGATGTAAATTACAAATTGCACACGTCCTGATCTTGCATGTTCGGTGAACAAACTAAGCAGGTACACGAGCAATCCAAGTCATGAACATTGGAAGGCTCTGAAAAGGGTCTTGAGATACTTGAAGTATACTCTTGATTTTGGGCTACACTACACGCGACATCCAGCTGTACTTGAAGGGTACAGTGATGCTAATTGGATATCCGATAGTAAAGACTCGTTCTCAACTAGTGGATATGTATTCACTATTAGAGGAGCAGCAGTATCGTGGAAATCCACAAAGCAGACGTGTATTGCCCGTTCCACAATGGAATCTGAATTCATCGCTTTGGATCAAGCTGGTGAAGAAGCTGAATGGCTTCATAACTTCTTAGAAGACATTCCTTGTTGGAACAAACCGGTGCCATCTGTAATGGTACATTGTGACTGTCAAGCTGCTATTGGTAGAGCTTTGAGCAGTATGTACAACGGAAAGTCGAGACATATTCGTCGTCGACATAATTCCGTTAGACATTAGATCTCAACTGGTATTATAACAATTGATTATGTAAGATCAATTGATAACATAGCGGATCCGCTCACGAAGAGCTTGAACCGAGATCAAATGAATAAGCTGATAGAGGGAATGGGTCTGAAATCCACAAATAAAACTGAAACAGTGGTAACCCAACCATGATGACTGGAGATCCCAAGAACTTGGTTCAAAAGGGAAAACTAAGCTGTGAATGTTAGTTGTACAACAGTTGAAAATCATGACCGTTCCTGACAGCACTGTGTCAAGTGTTAGTGAACCCGTGAGTTGTGGTAAAGGATAAGTCATTGACTTTTAATGATTCCTATAAGTCCATGTGGGACTGAGTATGACGGGATACTCGAAAGGAGATCACCTATATAAATGAGAAGTGAGGGCCGCTTCGACCAAACATTTATGAATACAAAGGGCGTCCAGGGCTAAAATGGAAAAAAATGTGAGAACAAATCGGAATTGAGACTGACTTGTGTCTGCACTGTCTGTAAGGTATACACTAAGGGGGATTAGTTCAAGGCATCGTGTCCACTAAACCGCTGGTATACCCGATGGTGCCGGGCTACAGAAAGTTCAAAACCATTGGTTACTTATATGGAAGCAATGAGGTCTCAAATGGGCTAAACGAAGAAGCTTGACTCTGTATAGGTGCAATTCTCACTCATGTGGGGGATTGTTGGAAATTGGTTTGATGAAGGTTTAATACCCTGACTTTGACTAATTTTTTTAGGAGTAAAAACGTTAGTTTTTGGAAAAATAAAATTAACGATGTTGTTCTACTCGCGGAGTAGATAAGCGTGATATATTTAATATCTCAAAACCGATTTCGGTGAGTGAGAAATTAATTTAGAAAGTTGTAGTATTAATCACTTGTATTGAATAATTCCATGGGAAATGGAAAATGAAGTTCCATCCCACATTGAAAAATTACAAGAAGATTGTCTTGTATATAAGTAGGAAAATATTCATGTTCTTTAAATTGGGACATGGGGACCCCAACCATGGACCACACACGCGCGCGCGCTCGCCCCGCCCCGCCCCGCCCGAGCCCGGGTTCGTGGTTCGTGGTTCTTGGTTCTTGACAATTGGGGTTTGGGTGGGCTTTGGTGCCTTACCTATATTTTTAGAGTACCAAAAATATAAAATAGCCCAATAACCTTTTGGATCCAATCGGTCAGGTGACCCGTATGAAATTGGGTCGGCCCACATCGAGTGGCCCATTTAGAATTGGTCCGGTCCACAAACATGTTTAATACACCTATGAAAATGATTAGTACACTCCAGAGTATCTGGAATATTCCGTTCTTGCTTCCCAAGAATGAGAAACTGCGTTTCTCTCCACTACAGAACGTGGGTGATCCATGGTCACCATGTACTCCACTCCAGCAACCTTCAGATGGGTCTAACTTTCGCCTATATATACCCCATTTCGTCCAACTATCAGAATATACTTTTACGAACCCAAATTTCCGAAAGCCTTTCGCTGCATACACCCGTTAAGCTCATAATTCCGATTTCGTTCGCCAAAAATTCATACACGGTGGTGCTACCGGTGTGAATTGATAAACCGTTTTACCTTTAGAGACTCGTACGCATTATACCGTAAGCACTATACGGGCGTATTCAGTCTTGCGGGAATAGGTTATTCCTAGACTTGGTTTATATCACGAATTCGTTTTGTGATTTTCTGTTTTTATCCTTCCAGTGTTTCGAAATATACACTCAGAATTCAACAGATGTGGCATCAGAATTCAGTAAAAAAATCACAAAGTTTCATGACCTTTTACTTTTTCACAGTTTAATATACTATCGTGATATTAGAAATTGGGAAAACTATAATGTAATAGAATTTCGATACTTATAAAAATGTGTACATAAAGTAATATGTCCTACGTCTCAAACTCATTTTCTATTTTATTGTTTATCACTCTAAATTAAATCGAGTTTAATTAATAAATGTGAATTAATATGTGTAAAGTAATAACATGAAATGTAAAAATGATATAATTGTAAATAATAATATTGTTTTATTGTCGTTAATGGAAATATCAATTGAGCAAGGGAAAGTAACAATTAAGTTTGGGACGGAGGGAGTAATATATAGGCACTTAACATTTAGTAATTGTTTTTAGTTTTATATTTTTTTTTATTCTTAAAAGATTTTATTATAAAAATTAGAGTACAAGAGGTATTCTAACCCTTACAATAAAGTTAACGTAGGATAATACAAATTACTCTCAACTCTCTTGGATTTTGCAAACAACAATTCAACGATTTTTTATTCCACTCTAAATTTGAAACTCCATTCCCAAGCTTTCCTTATGCGGCTAACCACGATCAAAACCTTGCTTTTATCTCCAAAAAAACCTTCAAAACACTCGGTCGTTTATCGTTGAAGATCACTTCATTTCTTGTATTCCATAAAGCCCAAACTGCCCAAAGAGATGTTGAATAGCAGGATTTTTTTTATTTCCCTAGCATCTCTCCGTGTTGTGGCAAATGACGAACTGATTCATAGTGTGGGGTTGTTATGGTCTTAGTCTAGTCGAAACAACAAGACCAAACTCCCCGTGCAAAGTTACAATTGAAGAAGAGATGTAAGATGTCTTCTTCCTCATAACCAAAAAAAAGCACAAAGATTATCTCCACTTAATTGTAAGATGCCTCGTCTTTGAAGAGTTATCTTCGTGGGAACTCTCATTTTCAGTATCTTCCACAAAATAGCCTTTACTCATTTCGGAGCCAAACTTTTCCATAGACACTGGCAAGTTCTATCTTCATATGTTGTCTCGATCGCTACCCCATTTCCTGCTTCCCTCTCATATGCTAAGCTTGTTGAGAAAATACAATTTGGTGCATGGATCCATCACCAACAATAAACTTCTTCACGATTTAGATTACACCTGCTCAAACACAACAATAAATTAATAAGCATAGACTAATATCTTTCTCTCAAGACTCTTTTCCACCTCAAATTCCACTTCCACCCCTCCATCCCCCAAACCCCTACCTCGCACACCCTATTTTCTTGTTGTTCACTTAATCTAAAAAGCCTAGGCAACTTATCTCCGATCCATTAATCCGACCAAAAGTAAGTTGAGTCCACTCTTCCCACCACTCTCACGATGTCCTCTCTTATCCCTCTACCCTCTACCCCCCCTCCAAGTAGATCACATACATCCTTCCACCAACTAGAAACAAATGACCCTCCTTCTCTCCTTTGACTTTTTCCCGTTCTCGCAACACCACTTGCTAAGAAAGGATTTTCTACATACATTGACTTGATTATTTTCACCCAAAGTCTATCACTATCACTAAGTATTCTCCAAACCCATTTCCCCACTAGATCTTTATTAGAAATATTTAAATCTCTAATGCATAATCCCCCTTTCTCTTTCTCTTTACAAACTTCATCCCACCTAACCCATGATATTTTCCTATCTTCCTCACACCCACCCCATAAAAAATTGTGTTAAATATGAATGAGCTCACTTATGGTTTTTTTTGGAATACGGTAAAATGAAAGACAATTGATCGGTAACACTGAGAGAACCACTTGAATCAAAGTTATACGACCACCAAAAGACATGTGATTGCTGCCCCAAGATTGAATTCTTCGTCGGACTATGTCGATTAATTTCTCCCAAGAAAATCAACTCAATGATTAATACCAAAATTGTTCCCCAAATACGAGAATGGGCCACGACACACTTCTCAATTTAAATAACCTGCCATATCATCAATCAGTTCTCCATCCAAGTTCATCCCCATAATTCCACACTTGTGGAAATTTAATTTCATGCCTGAGACGAGTTCAAAAATTCGAAGGATAAACTTAATTGCCTGGATATTTGCCATCTTACCCGGACACGCGAATATTTTATTGTATTTGATACCTTTATCTTACCTCTTCCCACTTCCACTGCTTCAAGAATGCCCAATTCAACATATCTTTTTATAAGGAGGCTAAGTCCTTCTGTAACTAATAAGAAAATGAATGGTGATAAGGGATCGCCTTGCCTTAGTCACCTTTCAAAGTTGAAATTTCCGGATGGACTCCCATTGGACAAAATCGATGTGGAGGCCGTTGGAACACACTCCATCACCCACTCCCTCCATTTTACTAGAAAATCTAAACCTACCACCATTTCTTCCAAAAACCACAAATCTACCTTGTCATATGCTTTGACGAAATCCACTTTGAAGATGACCATTTTGAGTTTTTTTTTTTTTTTTTTGCTTCATCAATCAATTTATTTAGGATCACAATCCCATCCATGATCTGTCTTCCACCTACGAAGGCTGATTGGTTGTCGGATATCTCTCCATCAAGAATCTTTCTTATTCGAAAATCAAATATCGTTGCAATGATCTTGTAAATACTACCAATTAAAAAGATCGGCTTGTAGTCCTCTAATGACAAGTTATTCTCCTTTCTTGGTATGAGCACGATGAAAGAAGAGTTAAGACCTTTTACGATCTTACCGTGCTTGTGAAAATCTTCCATCATTTGTATAATTTCTCCCTTCATATTCTCTCAATTGTCTTTAATGAAAGCAAAAGTGAATCTATATGGAGCTGGGCTGTTATTTACTTCACACGACCAGATTATCTCTCTAATCTCAGATTCAGTGAATTTTGCTTCCAAAAATGCCTTGTCCCAGTTCGAAAGTTTCTTTTGGAAGAGAGAGCCTGGAAGGCTCGGTTTGGAAATATTTGCGGCCAAGAATTGTTGGCTAAAATAAAATTATCATCTTGCCAGCAACTACTGAATCTATCCATGAATCGTTTGCCATAATGCCATCCAACCCATTTGCTTTATTTTTCCGATTTATCCAAGCATGAAAAAAGCTGGAATTGACATCTCCATCTTATAGCCATCTAGTTTTCGCTTTTTGGGGAGAGAAAACTATCATGCTAAATCAAACTTCGCCTGAGTTCAGCCATAAGTTGATTTCTTTTGATAATCTCGCTCTCATCCAATCCCAAGGCCTCATCAATATGGTCCAGATCTTCTATTTCCAGCTTCTTCTTATTTATGATCGAATCCACATTACTGAAGACATCTCTATTCCACTCCTTGAGATCGACTTTTGATAATTCCAGCTTCTCCCTGAATCAAAACACTGCCCGACCTTGAACATTATAATTATCCCATATTTGCTTGATGAATTTCTTGTATTCGGGGTGTGAAACCCACCCGTTGAAGAACTTGAAAGGAATAGGACCCCAATCCTTTCTAGATATTTCTAGAAGGAGTGGGTAGTGATCTGAGCTCGATTTACCAATGCTCTAAGGGTATAATTCAACCACCTAACAAGATATTCTTCATTCACAAAGACCCGATCTAGTTTACTCTTACAAGAGCCATCTTTTCTATGCCAGGTATAAAACCTTACAGGCAGGGGCATTTCAAACAAATTTGATTGGGAAACAAAAGTATCAAATAATGTTATATCCCTATAATCAATAGACAAGCCCCTACCAACCCTTTCATTTGTACACCTTATAGCATTAAAATCCCCAATAACACAAATATAATTATTTCTTTGTTGATCCAAGGTGGAGCAAATTACATCCCATAAACAAGTATTTTCTGTGGAAGTACACGGTGCATATATATTAAGAATACATACATGTTTCCCATCCTCTCTTAGAAATTAATTTACTACCAAAAGGCCTTTTGTGTACTATGAGCTTACTTTACGATCATGTCCCTTCAGATTGATAGGATTCATCCCACTCTTTCTTCAGCATCCATAACAGCCCAGTCACAATTGTGTTCCCACCATTAAACTTTGCACATTCTATCTTTCATCCTCTCTAGCTTAGTCTATTGAATGCAACAAAATTCGATCTTGTGTCTACTACATCTCCTTAATTTCTCTCCGTTTTGCCTTCTTTCTCAGGCATCTAGCATTAAGAGTAAACATCTTCATTCGGGAACCATGATCTCTCTTTTCTTAGCCTATTTCCTAATCTTCTTAGCTCTAGCCCGGTCTTCTTTCTCCAATTGTAAAATTTGCTTTCTCGTGCCTTCATCCGAAACTTTGCTAAGGAGCCCTAATCTTTTTCCTACTTCCAATGCTTTTCTTGCCTCTTCGGAATTTTTTTTCTTCCTTATCCTTCTATCTATTCTCCTCAAAACTCTTCTTACTCTTAGGTTTGGGGATTGAAGACTTCCTGTCTCTCGCCAATTTTTTACCGTAATAATACTGGAGGGAAGCCTAGCGTGTTCATGCTAACTAGAGATTAAGATTCCTTGATGTGAAATTTTTCGCAATTGAAAGAGGGGTTTTAAATTTTGAACAACCCGTCGCAGCTTGTGGAGAAGGATCGAAATGTGATATTGATGTCTCTGTGTCCATATCGCTTGGAATACCTTGGGAATAGATCTGAGAGTTATTTTGTTTTGGATGTTTATCAACCGAATTAGGCCTATAACTTGTATTATTATCCATGGCCTTATAAATATTTGGGCGGCCCTTATTAACATTAGAGCACAAATTAGAGCCTAATGAATTCTTCTTTAAACCTGGATCAGGTGAATGAGTCCAAATTACCTAACTCCACGCGTGCCTCCAAAAAATAAGAAAAAACCTAGGGACGAGGAGAAGTGTGAATATAAAATTTAATTTTGCCGACAAGATTCAAATTCCTTGACGGTGCTGAAGATGAATAAGCACGATTTCCAAAATCCTCCGTTGGGTTAGGAGATGAACCGTCCTTTGAGGCTTCAACCCCTTCTTCCTTCTCTGGAAACTCATCCAGGTTGGAATTTGTATCATCCGCAAATAACCAATCCCATGATTGATCGTCATCTTCATCCGATTCATAAACGTCCTCCAAAGGCAGAGGGTCGACGTCATCATCCCATCCATTCTTCTCTTTCTTAACTCGGATGTAATCATATATCATCAACATTGACCGTAAATGGCTCTTTGGGGATCTCTGGGTATGAAGCTTTTATAAGGATTCTAGCCCGTTGAAGAATTTTTTTTCTAGAATGTGTCTTCATCAATCTTAATCAACTTGCAAAATTTTGTTGAGACCAATTTGAAGAAATTTGTGTTCCAAGCATGGACTGGGATCCCATGTTACTTTGTCCAAATGAGTCTTTTATTGTTAACATCTCTCTCATTCCAAGATCGAATGAATCCAAACCAATTCACGATACCTTCCAGGGCTTTAGGTATAGGGCTCTATTTCTCTTTTGGACGAAAAAGAACTAAATCTCAACCTAAATAAGGCACCTTTATGTTATCCCAACACACTCCATTAATATTATCTTTCACAACAGCCCAGGGGCAATCATCTTTTAATTATTCCGTAAGGCAAATGCTCAAATATTTTCTGTCCTCATTCTGCGACTTGTAGCAAAGACCAGGAAAACTTAATGGAATCAGATTTTTTTTTATGAATTCTTAACAAATTTCTTGCCATACATTGCTTCAACATTGGAGATATTCTCCTTCCTGATTAACCAGTGATTAACCAGTGATTAACATCCTGAATCGGCCTCGCCTTCTCCACTAAGAACTCGATTCTGAGAACTGTGCTCATATTTTGAGATGTTTGCTCTTAGCTTGTACGACCCAATCCAAATGTTATTTAGCATCTCTTTAGTTGATTCCTTATCGATTTGACTCCAGAAACGTACAAAGCCGTATCTCCTCCATTCTCTATCCTTTTCGTTTGGAATAAACACATCCCTGACCACATCAATCTCTCTAAAATATTTTGACATAGATTCCACCGTGCAAGAGTCTGGGAAATTTTGGAAGAAGAACACCACATATCTATTGCCTGAGTCTCAAACTCTGATTTAGTCGTTTCTCCTTGAAACCGATTTATCACCAACTCTGAGGTTAGGGTTTCGAGATTTTCTTTTTTGCCTCACCAGTTGCTACTTGGAAGAAGGATTTCTACCCATAGCCCCATTCTCATCCGCTCTACACTCTCTCAGGCTCATTCTCCCTCCACTTGAACTACTTCAACCCAAAAGATTAATCCCGCACAAATTAAATTATATTCCAGCCCAAAGTTTTCTAGTTTTTAAATCAGCCTGGAATATTTGGAATTGAGAATGAGGGTGTTGAGTTCAATCCACTCGGAAGAAGGAATTCTACCCATAGCCCTATTCTCACCCGCTCTGCACTCTTTCATGCTCATATCCTCTCCACTTGAACTACTTCAACCCAAAAGATTAACCCCGCACAAATTAAATTATAATTCAGACCAAAGTTTTCTAGTTTTTAAATCAGCCAAAAATGTGCAGGCCAGTATTGGAATTGAGAATGAGGGTGTTGTTCAATCCTTTTTAAGTAGGACCGAATTTTTTATATTTTAATTGCACAATTTAGAGTACCATACAAAACAAATATGGGGATTCAAATTTTCAAAAAAAGAAAAGAAATTAAGGTCTGATTATGCCATAGATATAAACAGGAAATTATGAAAAAAATAATAATTACCATTTGTTTCCAATCTCGTTTGTAATGATGAGGCCAAGTGCCTTGAGATTTGAGAATTATGGCATAGTCATGCAAAACTAAACATGTTACTAGGGCTTTTCCACGGTTAATATGACTTTCGCCCTTCCAAACGTCAGTAAACCCTTTGATTATCATTAGATCATCGATTAAACATATAATATTTTTTTCAATGAATTGCATTTTGCATTAAAGTGTTTGCACTCTGCATATTGCAATCGCATTGTATCGTCCTATTAATAAATTAGATTAATAAATATAAAATTATAAAAATACCCTTTTTACTTTAAAATAATTTATAATATTAATTAATTAACATTTAATATTTAAATAAAACCCTTTTACATATTATTAAAATTACAAATAACATATTAATAATATCCTAAGCAATAAAATCATCTCAAAACTCTAATTCTGCAACTCTCATCATTTGTTCCACTTCCAATCCCAAATTTTCACTCTACATATTCTCAATACAGGACCTCCTCCACTGCTCTTCGTCCGCCATCTGCCCTCGTTGTCCACCGTCCGCGCTCACTGTTCACCGTCCCCCGTCCTGTTGGGGAAATCGGGGTGCCCGGATCTATTCAGGATGAAATTTAAATACAAATTTAAATTTAATTATTACTAGCATAAATTAATCACAATTAATTCAAATAATAATTATCCAACAACACGTAAAATCCTATAGCAAAATGAATATCTAGGAGTTTTACGCGAATACGTACCTCTTGAAGCGATGTCCGAAGAGAAGAACGGGACAGACAAAACGATCCTATCAACCGAAAGACCTTCTCAAGTATTCCCCTTTTGCCTTGTTCGTTCGCCAGTGGGAAGCGCTTAACGAACAATTAATAATATAAAGGAAGAGGAAAAATATATATTGCTCTTGATTTTTCCAACTCATGAAACTTGTAAACTGGAGATGGAATAATCATCTCCTATATATAGGAGTAGTGGCCGATTTTATCTAGTGGAAGAGGGGAGGAAAAAATTATTTCTTGATCTCCAAGAAGTCTTGAATATATCCCATATATTCTTTTCTCCATAATAAAATATTCCACAAAAATCTCACCTTCTCATCTATATGAAAATTTCGAAAATTATAGGGAGATTACCCAAGATTTGAATCTTCTTGAATTTATGAGATAATCTTGTATTTCAAGAATACATATCTTCCAAAATATCTTTCCAAGAAAATCAACAAAATCTTTTCTCTCTCCTATATCACAATTTTTCAAATTTATCTAGGAAAGATCAGCAATTATATTTTTCTTTTATTTTAATCAACTTATTATTATTGGCTACTTGAGGAGCCTTTAAGAGAATTAAGATTGAACCTCCAATATGTTGGAGTTATACGTGAAAATATGCTTTTACTTTGCATAACTCATGTATTAAACACTTGTTTTATGAGAATAATTTGTTGTAGGTGGAAAATAACATGTTCCATGCCGACCGTCGAAGCAGAGATACCCCGCCTCAATTTAGCGAGCTCGACCAAACTCGATCTCGCCCAAATGGGTGACCTCGATGATAAGCAACCTCGCCTCACCAAGAGACCTCGTCACCCCGGTAAATCGGGCATAACCCAACCATGTCTAGGCGATCTACGGACTTGAACAAGCCCGCCATGAGCCCGCACCGGACAAGACAGCTGGAGATCAGGACAATGAGAAGGACGTAACCGCCAGCCTGCAACCATGCCCGCGTCTGGAGAAAGGACGGTCGCAGACGCAGGCACAGAAAAAGGACTGGCAGGTACCCAAATAAGACAGCGCCAACTGGGATCATCTTATTGGACGAGGAAAGCCCTCAGACATGGCCAGAAAAGGCCATCACACCCTAATGACTAGGCATAAGCGAGAAATAGCAAATCATGAGTAATGATTGTGTATTCAGTCCAATAAAAATAGAATAAGGCAATAGCTTGTAAACTAGGAATTACTATAAATAGGCCTAAGGTCAAATGAATAAAAAATACAACTTAAGACCGAGCCTAAACCCCTCGGCAAATCTCAGAGTCTTTACTTTCCAGTTCTTTACTTTGTTTTATCCGATCATAGCCACATAAAGTTCTTAAAACTAACAATCGGGTAACAACATAATTCTTTTATCATATTTGCTTTGAATATGAATGAATGTTAAATATTTATTGCAACCCATTCAATACATATAGTATGTGTTACATTGTAGTTAATGTGGTGATATCAGATCACAGAAGATCAAATTGACGGTTTCCTTGTAACTAAACGTACAAATTCACGACCTAGGTGGAATTAAACAATCCGCCGTGAAAGGTTGATGTGTAGTTCTCAGATTGGTCTGTCTTGACCAAGATATTGCACTAGCACATTTAGTATGTGTTGAAGAGGACCTACAGTGAGGATGAATTCTTCTGTTCTGAAATGTGAAGAATTAGACCTCAGTGGTTATTGATTTCTTAATCTCTGTCACTTAAATAAGACCATGTGTGATTAATAGTTATTGCTTTGATTCATGTTGGGTGAGAATCATTGTGACTTCGAACCTTTTATTTTGGGCAGTAATATTAATCATATGACGGTTGCTAAGGTTTAATACGGAGAAACGTGTGCGAGTACGGTTCGTGTGATTTTCCCCCTTGGTGGGCTCAGAAGTTTTATCGTACCAAATCTTGCAAATGAAGAATTAGTTTTTTCGGTACGGATAATAATGTTGAGTTGTCTTTACTCCAAGGTAAAAGATATTAATTAATTTAGAGCTATTCAGAAGCTCAATTAATTAATGGACTAAATAATCTTAAACACGAGAAATAATAACCGGGAGCCCATATTATCGTAATATGGATTAAGATAGATAGGGCAATATTAATTTATTAGTGGTACTAATTAATATTAATGGGCTGAATAATATTGGGGCTCAATATTGCAATTCAGTAGTCCATTAGAGGTCCAATCTTAATTCTCCTAAAAGCCCCTCAAGTAGCCCAATAAGTAGCCGATAATAATAAGGCGATTAAAATGAAAATATAAAATTGCTGATTTTTTCTAGATATTTTCGAAAATTACATGTTTGGAGAGAGAAATATTTTGTTGATTTTCTTGGAAAGATATTATAGAAGATATGTATTCTTGGAATACAAGATTATCTCATAAATTCAAGACGATCCAAATCTAGTGATTTTTATCTCAAAGTTTTGAAAATAATATGTATAGATGAGGAGGTGAGATTTTTGTGGAATATTTTATTATGGAGAAAATAATATATGGGATATATTCAAGATTTCTTGGAGGCCAAGAAAAAGATTTTCTCCTAATATTACTACTACTAAAATTCGGCCACTTCACATCTATATAAGGGAGTGATTATTTCATTCCTAAGTACACAGTTCCATGAGTTGGAAAATCAAGGGCAATAAATATTTTCTTTCTTCTTTGTTATTTTAAATTGTTCGTGAGCGCTTCCCGCCGGCGAACGAATAAGGCGAAGAGGGAATACTTGAGAAGATTTTTACGGTTGATAGGATCGTCACGCTTGTCCCGTTTATCTCGGTTGGACGTCACTTCAAGAGGTACATTTTACGTGAAATTCTTAGCTTTTCCAGCGTAGAATTTTACGCGATTATATTCATATGCATGTTATTTCATTGTTGGATTAATTATTATTTGAATTAATTTAGGATTAATTCATGCTAGTAATAATTAGATTTAAGTTCGTATTTAAATTTCATCCCGAATAAATTCGGGCACCCGAACTTCCCCAAAAACTGGTATCAGAGCCACGATTTCGGGCTCTGAACTTTAAATTAGAATTTAAATCGTTTAACATTAAATTGAAATTGGATAGTAGAATTGCTAGATCTTTTTTGCAGGTATCCTATTGTCATGGAATATTTTTTTTAATTTTCATGCGTATGAATGATTATGGTTTTAATTCGATTCATTCGAATTCATTTTTCTCGTGAGAAAATCCACGAGTAGATTAATTTTTTTTATTTGTTTGATTCGATCAATGTAATAGACTAGTCTAAATCTAGATTTATTTATTTTTTGTAAATAAATTGGAACCAGATCGGAACAAAGACAGTGAATTAAGAACGGCGTACCGAAACGACGCATGCATGTGTGGACGTGGATCGGCAATGGGGTAGAAACGAGTGCATGGCCTGCACGAGCACACGGAGCCCTTACGCAACGGGTGCGGAAGCAGTGCCGGGGCGCGTGCTTATGTGCAGCTTACCTAGCGAGCACCGCTTGCCCGACGTGGGCTTAGAGAGGCGTGCGGCCCACCCCATGGGCAGACGTGTGCCGGATCTCGGCCCACATGTTTGTGTTTTTCACGATGCCAGAACGTCATCCCGATCTCAAATGAAGGACATTTTTGATAAATTGTTGTTGTTCGAGTGGGAGCTTTTCGAGACGAACGATGAAAGCAACGAGGATGATTTCTCGCATCAAGACGTGAAGAAAATTAGACCGTGATAATTGGATTTGAGTGCTCCAATGTTTTTTAATTTTTGTTTTGGTGGATGTTTTATTTTCGTGCATTTATTATTTGATAATATGTGTTTGCATGAATTTTTAATTGTCCAAGAAAAACCATACTTTCGAAAATTACTAAGTATGTTTTATTATTAATCCCGATTTTATTCCGGATAATAACATTGGATTAATTTTGACCTCTATAATTTATTTATTTGTGAAGTCTTTTTGGAATACATTTCTCCCTCAGATAGGCCAAAGAGACGGATTTCACATGAATAAATTTCAAAAGGATGATTGTGGATTATTACTAGTGGCGGTATTGACCCTCACCACGAGTGGCTTGCTCAAAGTGAAATAATAATCCTGTATTGAATTATGGTTATTACTTAGGCATAAGAAATTGATATTAACTTACTCCCCTCGGAGTCCCTGTCAATTTTTATGTGGTCAAAGTGGGAGCCGACTATTAATTTTGAATTAAAGGCTTGCAACTATATATATTTGTAACCTGCTTGAATGTGTTTAAATGCATAGACCACCCCTCGTGGCACATTTAAACTGTTTCGAGATGTCGGTTAATGCATGATTATATCGTTTTAAGATTTCAATATAATTGATGTGATCGGATTATATGATAATTTTGTATTTTTCTAGATATTAATATGAATGTATGTTTTATTCTCAGTTCGTCATGTCGCAATCCTTTAATCCACTGTTTATTATACTTAAAGATAACAAACTTGTCGGTGGAAACTATATTGATTGGAAAAGTAACCTTGATATTGTCCTAACTGCAAAACACCACAAATGGGTGCTTGTTGGGAAAATAGGGGTGCCCGAAATCTATTCGGGATGAAATTTAAATACAAATTTAAATACAATTATTACTAGCATGAATTAATCCTAATTAATTCAAATAATAATTCCAACAACAATTTTATCATCATGCATGTTGAATTAATTCACATAAAATCTATGGCGGAATAAACTAAGAAGTTATGTGATTTACGTACCTCTCGTAGAATTGGCCTTTGAATAATACGGGACAATCACGAACGCGCTTTATCAACCAAAAGACCTTCTCAAGTATTTTCCTTTCGCCTTACTCGATCACTGGTGGGAAGTGCTTTCAAGTAATTTAAAATAACAAGGAAGAAAGAAAAAAAATAGTGTTGCTGATTTTTTTTCAACGCTGTGAAAAGTAAACTGGAGATGAAATAATCATCCCCTATATATAAGAGAGGGGTGAGCGAAATTTAGATGTATTTTAAGGGAGAGAAAATCTTTTTCTTGGCCTCCAAGAAATCTTGAATATATCCCATATATATTCTTTTCTCCATAAAAAAATATTCCACAAAAATCTTACCCTCCTTATATATGCAATTTTCGAAATTTATAGATTGAGAATGCAAGATTTGGATCTTCTTGAATTTATGAGATAATCTTGTATTCCAAGAATACTTATCTTCCATAATATCTTTCCAAGAAAATCAACAAAATCTTTTCTCTCTCCATATCTCTTATTTTAAAAAATCTCAAGAAAAATCAGCAAATATATTTTCTTTTATTTTAATCACCTTATTATTATTGAGCTACTTAATGGGCTACTTGAGGGGCCTTTAGGAGAATTAAGATTGGACCTCCAATATAATTCAGCCCATTAATATTAATTATTACCACTAATAAATTAATATTGCACTATCCATCTTAATCCATATTACGATAATATGGGCTCCCGGTTATTGTTTCCGCGTTTAAGATTATCAAGTCCATTAATTAATTAAGCTTCTAAATAGCTCTAAATTATTTAATATATTTCACCTTGGAGTAAAGACAGCTCAACATTATTATCCGTACCGAAGAAACTAATTCTTCACTTGCAAGATTTGGTACGATAAAACTTCTGAGCCCACCAAGGGGACTAATCACACGAGCCGTACTTGCACGCGTTTCTCCGTATTAAATCTTAGCAACCGTCGTATGATTAATATTACTGCCCAAAACACAAAGTTCGAAGTCACGATGATTCTCACCCAACATGAATCAAAGCAGTAACCATTAAGCACACACGGTCCTATTTAAATGACGGAGATTAAGAAATTAATAATCACTGAGGTCTAATTCTTCACATTTCAGAACAGAAGAATTTATCCTCGCTGTAGGTCCTCTTCAACACATACTAAATGTGCTAGTGCAATCTCTTGGTCAAGACAAGCCAATCTGAGATATACACATCGACCTTTCACGGCGGATTGTTCAATTCTACCTGGGTCGTGAATTTGTACGTTTAGTTACAAGGAAACCGTTAATGTGATTTTCCGTGATCGGGTATCACCACATTAACTACAATGTAACATGTACCATTTATAATGAACTGGTTGCAATAAATATTCAACATTCAATCATATCTAAAGCAAATGTGATAAAAGAATTATTCTCATAAACAAGTGTTTAATACATGAGTTATACAAAGTAAAATCATACTTTCACGTATAACTCCAACAATCTCCCACTTATACTTAAAGTCTGCTTTTTAGTATACATCATACATGTCTTAGTGTAGTAGCTCTACTTGACATCTCATGTCAACCTACACTAACCTAATAATTCCTCCCACTTATACACAAAGCAGATTGGCAATAGTCTTGACTCTCATTCCATCCACATGTCTCTCGAATGTACTCTGAGGCAGACCCTTTGTGAATGGATATACTAGGTTGTCCTCCGACATTTATCTTTGCCACCTCTTTATCTCCTCTCTTAACGATTTTTCGTATAAGATGGTATTTTCTTTCAATGTGTTTGTTGGCCTTGTGGGCTCTCGGTTCCCTTGAATTTGCAACTGCTCCGGCATTATCACAATGGACAGTGATTATGCTGGGCAAATTCGGAACAACGCCCAAGTCCACTAAGAAATACTTGAACTCGTTTTGATCAAACCCATAAGACTTAATCACTTGATCAAAACACTGTTTCCAAGTATGCGATGCTTGCTTAAGTCCATAAATGGATCTCTTAAGCTTGCATACGAGGTGCTCTTGGCCTTTTTCAATAAATCCTTTAGGCTGTTGCATATAGATATCTATCCGGTCAAGACTTCCGTTAAGGAAAGCTGTCTTGACATCCATTTGCTAGATCTCGTAATCTAGGTGCGCAGCGATCGACAAGAGAATACGGATGGACTTAAGCATAGCTACAGGCGAACAGGTTTCCTCATAATCGATCCCTTTTTTTTTAGTATACCCTTTTGCCACTAGCCTTGCTTTGAAGGTCTCAACCCTCCCGCCCGGTCCTCTTTTCCTCTTGTACACCCACTTGCATCCAATGAGTTTTACCCCACTGGGTGGATCGACCAACTCCCACACTTGATTATGATCCATCGAATCCATCTCGGTTTCCATTGCTGTTTACCACAACTCCTCGTCTTTATCTTGGATTGCCTCGTCGTATGTCCATGGGTCTAATTCATCACCGGGAATCAAATCCGAAGATTCTCCTATTTTCATGAATCTCTCGGGTTGCCTAGCAATCCTCCCACTACGACGGGGTTCCGGTTGTGAAGGTGTGATGATTGGTATATCATCTTGTATACTTGGTATAGGAGTTCGTCTAAGGTAATCTCACTTCTGGGCTTTCTTTTGTTCATATAGTCTTCTTCCAAGAAATTAAAGTGTGTGCAAAATACGGTCTTTTGATCCTTGGGACTATAGAACATACACCCTTTCGTTCCCGCAGGGTATCCTATAAACAGCCTTAATTCCGAACGTGGATCCAATTTACCGGCTTTCTTGTCTAGCACGTATGCCGGACAACCCCAAATCTGCAAGTGTCTTAGACTGGACTTGCGCCCGGTCCACAATTCCATTGGGGTTTTAGGAACCGATTTGGATGGCACCAAGTTCAGAATGTAAGCCGTTGTTTCCAAGGCGTTACCCCAAAATGATTTGGGTAAATCTGAATAACTCATCATAGATCTGACCATTTCTAAAAGAGTATGGTTCCTTCGTTCCGCCACACCGTTCTGTTGAGGGGTTCCCGGTGCGGTTTACTAGGATACGATCCCTTCGTCCGGTTGGTAGTTCAATAATTCATTGCTGAGGTATTCGCCTCCACAATCGGATCGTAGAAACTTGATACTTCTTTCTCTATGCAACATAAGGTAGATGTATCCATATCCCGAGTAATCGTCAACAAAAGTCACAAAATACTCATACCCCCTTCAAGCTATGATCGTCATTGGACCACACATATCGGTATGAACGAGTTCCAACACTTCTGTGGCTCTTTTCCCCGTGGCTCCAAATGCTCTCTTGGTCATTTTACCCTCTAAACAGAATTCGCAAGTTGGAAACGGCTCAACTTGAAGAAACTCCAAGGATCCGTCTTTCACCAATCTTTGTATTCACATTAGATTAATATGACCTAATCTAAGATGCCATAGAAGTGTTTCGTTCATATCAGAAAGAACGCTTCCTTTTATAACTTGAAATAGTCGATGTGTTATTAGATTCAATTTATGAGTGGTGTGCCCAATTAATGGTATAAAGATCATCCAACAATGTTCCAGAATAGATAAACTCATTGTTTCAAGAAATAATAACATCCTTATTAAAAGAAACTGAGTATCTATTCAAAACAGTTTAGAAATTGAAGGTTGAGTTCTTTCTAAACTAGGAACATGAAGAACGTCTCTCAAGATCATAACTCTATCTTCAAAAGATAGGCGCACTTCTCCCACTGCTTCAGCTGCCACTTATCGTAGCATTTCCCGGTGTGATGGGGATCTCACCTCCGCTAAGTCATCGGGTTAGCTTGAACCCATGCTAAATGAAACAAATGTGATCAGCGGCTCTCGTATCCACTATCCACGAATGGACAGTATACACCACTTCACAAATTTCGACGACTAAGGCGTGTGAATTACCTAACTTTCCTAGCCTCTTAGGCTTGGAATAGACTGACCTCAAATGTCCTCTCTTACCGCAGTTAAAATACTTCCCCTTCGATGCTAGACTTGGCTTTGCCTTTCACAATAATTGGATTTGCTTGGATCCGGCCTTTGGTTCTCTTCCTCTTTTTCCCTCCCTTGGGACCAAAAGATGTAGACGGACCATTAGCCACCATAACACTAGACTGGTGCTCCATTATCACCTCCACCGAAACTAAAGCTTGCAAGAGCTCGGGCAAACGACTTGTCCGTTCATTCATTTGACAGTTCAGTTGAAACTGCTCAAAACTTTTCGGAAGAGAATGGAGTATGAAATCGACCTTAGAAGGGACATCAAAATCCGCACCAATTACTTCCAACTTGTTAAGGTATGCCATAATTTTGAAAACGTACTCCCTCACGGGCGTTCCCTTCACCATTTCCAACTTGACCGAGTCATGTTAGGTGAACTGATTAGTCATGGGTTTCTAATGTGAAAACATCCCTTCAAGGCTTTCCATGATTTCGACAGCGGATACAATGTCCTCATGAATGCGCCTAAAATCCTCAGACAGAGATGTCAAGATGATGCACTTCATGTGTTCATTGTCACGCTTCCAATCATAAAATGCCTTTTCCCATTGCTTGACTTATCATTAGGCTTGCCGGATATATTAACGTGAATAACCCAATTGTATTTTTGTGCAGTAAGGACAAAATTTAAATTACATTTCCAATCGATATAATTGTCTCCAGAAAGTTTGTTAACTTAAAGTATATTTAAACAGTAGATTAAAAGGTTGCGACATGATGAAATGAGAATAAAACATACATTCATATTAATATCTAGAAAAATATGAAATTATCACATAATTCGATCACATTAATTATATTGAAACCTTAAAACAATTTAATCATGCATCAGCCAACATCTCGAAACAATTTAAATGCGTCACGAGGGGTGGTCTATACATTTAAACACATTCAAGTGGATCACAAACTTGAAAGTTACAAATGCTTAATTCAAAATTAATAGTTGGCTCCCACTTTAACCACATAAAAATTGACAGGGACTCCGAGGGGAGTAAGTTAATATCAATTTCTTATGCCTAAATAATAACCATAATTAAATACATGATTATTATTTCGCTTTGAGCAAGCCACTCGTGGTGAGGGTCAATACCGCTACTAGTAATAATCCACAATCATCCTTTCGGAATTTATTCATGTGAAATCCGTCTTTTTGGCCGATCCGAGGGGAAAATGTATTCCAAAAAGACTTCACAAATAAATAAATTATGGAGGCCAAATTAATCCAATTTTAATATCCGGAATAAAATTGCGATTAAAGAAACATACTTAGTAATTTTCGAAAGTAAGGTTTTTCTTGGACAATTAAAATCATGCAAACACATATTAACAAATAATAATAATTGCACAAAATAAAACATCCATCAAAACAAAATTAAACACATTTAGGCACTCAAATCTAATTGTCACGGTTTAATTTCTTCACGTCTTAATGCGAAAAATCGTCCTTGTTGCTTTCCATCGTTCGTCTCGATACGCTCCCACTCGAACAACAACACTTCATAAAAAATAACTTCGTTTGGGTTCGGGACGACGTTTAAAATAACACAAAAAATTGAGAACGGAAATAAAATTTCACGGCCCGAGATATGGCGCGCGTCGGACCACGGGATGGGCCGCGCGCCTCTCAGCACGACCGCCGAGCGCCGAGAGGCGGCACCTTGCGCACGCGCTTTTGCGCCTCGGCTCGCCCGTCGTGCACGGTGCTGTGCGCCTCGCGCACTCAGTGCACCGAGTTTCATCGTACGTTCTTGTTTTTCACTCCATGCATGATTTTACGTCCATGCATGCACCACGCATGCATGCGTCGTCCGGGTACACCGTCTTTAATTCTTCGTTCTTCGTCTCGATCCGGTTACAATTTATTTACAAAAAATAAATACTAGATCTAGACTAGTCTATTACAATGATCAAATTAAAATAAAAACAACTATCTACTCGTAAATTTTCTCACGAGAAAAATGAATTCGAACGAATCGAATTAAAAATAATTAATTAACACGCATGAAAAAAAATAAACATTAAAACCATGACAATTGGATACCTGCAAAAAAGATATAGCAATTCTACTATCCAATTTCAATTTAATGTCTAACAATTTAAATTTTAATTTAAAGATCAGAGCCCGAAACCCTGGCTCTGATACCATTTGTTGGGAAAATAGGGGTGCCCGGAATCTATTCGGGATGAAATTTAAATACGAATTTAAATACAATTATTACTACCATGAATTAATCCTAATTAATTCAAATAATAATTCCAACAACAATTTTATCATCATGCATGTTGAATTAATTCACATAAAATCTATGGCGGAATAAACTAAGAAGTTATGTGATTTACGTACCTCCCGTAGAATTGACCTTTGAATAATATGGGACAATCATGAACGCGCTTTATCATCCCAAAGACCTTCTCAAGTATTTTCCTTTCGCCTTACTCGATCACTGGTGGGAAGTGCTTTCAAGTAATTTAAAATAACAAGGAAGAAAGAAAAAAAATAGTGTTGCTGATTTTTTTCAACGCTGTGAAAAGTAAACTGGAAATGAAATAATCATCCCCTATATACAAGAGAGGGGTGAACGAAATTTAGGTGTGATTTAGGGGAGAATTTTTTTTTTCTTGGCCTCCAAGAAATCTTGAATATATCCCATATATTCTTTTCTCCATAAAAAAATATTCCACAAAAATCTCACCCTCCTTATATATGCAATTTTCGAAATTTATAGATTGAGAATGCAAGATTTGGATCTTCTTGAATTTATGAGATAATCTTGTATTCCAAGAATACTTATTTTCCATAATATATTTCCAAGAAAATCAACAAAATCTTTTCTCTCTCCATATCTCTTATTTTCAAAAATCTCAAGAAAAATCAGCAAATATATTTTCTTTTATTTTAATCACCTTATTATTATTGGGCTACTTAATGGGCTACTTGAGGGGCCTTTAGGAGAATTAAGATTGGACCTCCTAATGGACTTCTGAATTTCAATATTGAGCCCCAATATAATTCAGCCCATTAATATTAATTATTACCACTAATAAATTAATATTGCACTATCCATCTTAATCCATATTACGATAATATGGGCTCCCGGTTATTGTTTCCTGCGTTTAAGATTATCAAGTCCATTAATTAATTAATCTTCTGAATAACTCTAAATTAATTAATATATTTCACATTGGAGTAAAGACAGCTCAACATTATTATCCGTACCGAAGAAACTGATTCTTCACTTGCAAGATTTGGTACGATAAAACTTATGAGCCCACCAAGGAGACTAATCACACGATCCTTACTCGCACGCGTTTCTCCATATTAAATCTTAGCAACCGTCGTATGATTAATATTACTGCCCAAAACACAAAGTTCGAAGTCACGATAATTCTCACCCAACATGAATCAAAGCAGTAACTATTAAGCACACACGGTCCTATTTAAGTGACGGAGATTAAGAAATCAATAACCACTGAGGTCTAATTCTTCACATTTCAGAACAAAAGAATTTATCCTCGCTGTAGGTCCTCTTCAACACATACTAAATGTGCTAGTGCAATCTCTTGGTCAAGATAAACCAATCTGAGATATACACATCGACCTTTCACGGCGGATTGTTCAATTCCACCTGGGTCGTGAATTTATACGTTTAGTTACAAGGAAACTATTAATGTGATCTTCCGTGATCGGGTATCACCACATTAACTACAATGTAATATGTACCGTTTATAATGAACTGGTTGCAACAAATATTCAACATTCAATCATATCTAAAGCAAATGTGATAAAATAATTATTCTCATAAACAAGTGTTTAATACATGAGTTATACAAAGTAAAAGCATACTTTCATGTATAACTTCAACAGTGCTTACTACTCCTAAACCCGATGTGCCTACCGAAGATGCGAGCAAGTCGGTTAAGAAAGAGCATAAGTCTTGGAAGGACTCCGATGAGATGGATAGGTGTACCATCTTGGCTTCAATGTCAGATGTGTTGCAACACCAACACCAACACATGGAGACCGCCTCAGAGATTATGCTCAATCTTGAAGTGATGTTTCAACATCAGAACCGTACCGCTAGGCAAATCACCATGCGAAAGATGCTTTCATAGAAAATGGTGGAGGGAATGCCCGTGAGGGATCACGTTTTCGAGATGATGACTAACCTTAACAAGTTGGAGGTGCTTGGTGCCGAGTTTGATCTCCCTACTAAGGTCGATTTTATACTCTATTCTCTGCCGAAAACCTTTGAGCAGTTTCAATTGAATTATCAAATGAATGAACGGGCTAGTAAGTTGCCCGAGCTCTTGCAAGCTTGGGTGTCGGCGGTGGCGATAATGGGGCACCAATCTATTGTTATGGTGGCAAATGGTCTGTCTACCTCTTCCGGTCCTAAGGGAGGGAAGAAGAGGAAGAGAACCAAGAGCCAGACCCAAGCAAACTCAACTGTTGCTAAAGGGATAGCCAAGGCTAAAGGCGAAGGAGGTTGAAAGAAGTCTGCTAAGGGTAAGTGCTCCAATTGCGGTGAGAAGGGACATTGGAGGTCTGCCTGTTCTAAGCCTAAGAAGGCGGGAAAGAAAGGCAACTCTTATGCTTTAGTCGTTGAAACTTATGTTGCGGCGTATGCTGCCCACGTTTGGTTAGTGGATACCGGGCAACTGATCATATTTATTTCACTCTTTAGGGGTTCCAGCCAACCCGACAACTTAGCGAGAATGAGATCCTCATCACTTTGGGTGATGCTACGAGAGTGGCAGCCGAAGCAGTGGAGACGTGCACCTGTCTTTTGAAGATAGATTTTTAATTTTAAGAGATGTTTTATACGTTCCAAACTTTAAAAAGAATTTAATTTCGGTTTTTAAGTTGTTTTTTTTACGGATATTCAGCTACTTTTAATAAAGTTGTTACTATTTCTTTTAAGAATGATCTTATCTATCGTGGAACGTTGGCAAACAATCTCTATACGATTAAGTGTGCACACCACTCATATAATGAATCTAATAACACATCGATTATTTCGAGTAACAAAAGGAATCGTTCTTTGGACATGAACAAAACACTTCTATGGCATCTTAGACTAGGTCATATTAATCGAAAGTGGATACAAAGGATGGTCAAAGACGGATCCTTGGAGTCTCTCCAAGTTGAACCGTTTCCAACTTGTGAATCCTGTTTAGAGGGTAAAATGACCAAGAGGGCATATGGAGCCAAGGGGAATAGAGCCACAGAAGTGTTAGAACTCATTCATACCGATGTATGTGGTCCAATGACGATCAAAGCAAGAGGGGGGTATGAGTACTTTGTCACTTTTATTGACGATTACTCGAGATTTGGGTACATCTACCTTATGAGGCATAAGTCTGAAACTTTTGACAAGTTCAAGGAGTTTAAGGCCGAAGCCGAGAAGCATAGGGAAAAGAGTATCAAGTTTCTATGATCAGATCGTGGAGGCGAATACCTCAACGATGAATTCTTAAACTACCTATCGGACAAAGGGATCATATCCCAGTTGGCCGCACCGGACTCTTTTAGAAATGGTCAGATCCATGATGAGTTATTCAGATCTACCCAAATCATTTTGGGGTAATGCCTTGGAAACAATGGCTTACATTCTAAGCTTGGTACCATCCAAATCGGTTCCCAAAACCCCGATAAAAATATGGACCGGGCGAAAGCCTAGTTTGAAACACTTGAGGATATGGGGGTGTCCGGCATACGTGCTAGACAAGAAAGCCGGTAAATTGGATCCACATTCGGAATTAAGGCTGTTTATAGGATACCCTGCGGGAACAAAAGGGTGTATGTTCTATATTCCCAAGGACTAAAAGACCGTGATTGTAACGCCCCGAATCCATATATTTTAATTATATAGAATTTGAAGTATTAATTGAGATCAAAAGTACGAACTATAAATTTTTTTGAAGAAAAGATAACATAAATAGATGATGAGTTTCATGCAGTAGGAAGGTTGAGAGAAATATTATAATGGTGTATCACACTCCTATATATATATGTATAAAAGTATAGAGAGTTTAGTATTTTGAAATATTACATACTGAGTTTTAGGTACTGAATCACACGGGAAATAGTATCGTCTTGCAGTGTATTGGCGATAATATTTATTTTAGAAAATAGAATATAATATAGGCATCATGGTGTTATAATTAGTGATTTAATTGAACGGGGAACGTCGTATCTTTCTCATCACTGTCCCTGCTCCCCGTACTCGAAATCTGCAAGGGGTTAGAAAAGTGGGGCGTGAGATTTGAATTCTCACGTATGGGTGATTTGCAACGTCATGAGATTGGTAAATCCGAAGTATATTAAGTTGTACTCATTAATAAAGCGTTTAATATATATAAGCAGTTGATATATAAACATGGATAATGTATATCACAGAACAAGCATATTCACGTAATAATTAATTGGGCATAACAAGTTTCACATCATATAATTGGTATATCACAAGTTGATTAACAGAAAGAGGGCAAAGCCCAAAATCATTTTCCACATATCGTAAAAGACTTCCTTGAACCACTTTCGTACGACCATACTTGACTTGTTCCACTTCTAAAAACCTTACTCCTTCCAACCACTGACAAAATAGAATAACGCAAACCATCAAGGACCTTATTCCCAGTGCGCAACGTAGGCGTCTGACCCGGGGACCAGATCTGTTTGAATCAACAACCTTGATTCTGAGGGCGTCCCCGACAGCTCCCCGGAGGTTGGATTTAATACCCAAACCACAACTCCGTACTTACTAAATTTCCGTCCTTTTATAAAACTGACTTTTTGAACTGAGGAGAGAAATTTACTCGATTTGTAATTGAATTGATTCATGCTCACATAACGCCCTAAATCATGCACCAGTGATTGATTTGAATAAAACAATAGGTATTTTGTATCATATATAACTATATTACATAATTCAAACAGTTATATAATAGAGATACATTTATGTTGGATTAGTTGTTTTAGATTTATTTGGTCGATTTAAGAGTATACCAGCACAACGCATTATAAGCAGATCGATCAACAGATCATCACCCACCTGATCGTTTGGAGTCCTGAGAGCGGTGTAAGACGGATGGTCGAGTCCCTGGTGCATATTCCCACTAGCACCGATTCCTAATATGAAGTCATTTGATTAAAAGTTGACTCTTGAATTATTTAGGAAAACTTGAGAGTTTGCGTTACGCGATTCGAGGGGGTCGATGTCTTATAAACTTATTGGATGGACTTACTTAAATGTCACACCCTATATTGGAAAATACACCACTTCTAAAAAGGGTGGGTGTATTTGGGGTGTACATATCAATTCTCTTGTTTGTATGACTAACTCAATTTCTACAAAACAATCTTTTAATTTCCTTTATCCTTTTGTAAAAAGCGTTTACTATTTTAAAAGTATAACTTTAATAATTTTTCTTGAAAAGAATAAGAAATTTATAAAAATATACTAATATAATATAAGTCCCAAATTAATATCTTACTTTCTAAAATTCCATTTTCTTATTTTAAAAGAACATTGAATATAAATTATATTTTATAAATAAAACTCCCTTTATTATTAAATAAATTTTATTAAAGAATCTTATATAATAAATACTAGGAATAATATAATATGTATTTTTTTCTCATTAATAGAAGTACTTGTTTTAAAAAGGGTTTTTCCATAGTAAATAAATTGAATAAAAGTATTTTCCTATAATACTAATATCATTAACCAAGTTGACTTGTGTCATTTTCAAAACAAAGAAAAGTATTTTTTTTCTACCAAATTGTTTTTCATTTGCTACCAATATTGAACATGAGTCGAGGGCGAAGACAAATTTCCATTTGTCTACGGATTTAAAACAAAAGCGTTTAATAAATTGAAAGTCATCATCTAACAGAACTAACATACTAATTTTAAAGATACCAACTTAACAAGTCAGTGGTATTATATCACTAAAACAGTGATACTAAACAACTGTAAGATAAAAACCAGTCCACAAAAGTCCTAGTACTAAAGTCGTTCGAACAACAGTATCCGAAAACATCAACTACTGCCACTACAATATCAATCCAAAGACTAAAGGGATTAATTCCCAAACATCAGTCAATTCGAAGCATCCATACTCAAGAAAACTTATTTACTGTTAAACATCAACTCAAAACTCAAAAGGGGTACAACCCAACAAGAACAGAATATGATTTTAACAGCAAAAGAAAAATAGAAAATCACAGTTTAAATCATCCTCTCCGTTTCTTGTTATACGGCTCCAAAAAGGGTCTCGATAATTTCTGGAATTATGAAAAGAAGGAAATGAAGGTAGAAACCTTACGTTCTCCGGGTTCGAGGTAACAAGCGAGCGGCCTAACGGCGTCCTTCGGCGTTTCGCTGGAAAATTTGGGCAGCAGCGGTTCGAATAGGCATATATCGGAAGAGGAAAACAAGGAGGGTGAGGGGGGTTACGGTGTTGAAATTGAATAAATAAAATTAAAGTTAATTGGAACGAAACGGAATTGAATTGAAAATTGGAAGAAAAGATTTATATCACTTACTGGAAAAAGAAGAAAAGGAGCGGCGGCTTCGGCGATGCTCGGTGGCGACGGTTTCCGCTTTGAGGAGGCGACGGCGAAGCTAGTTTGTTCGATTAGAGATAAAATAAATCAGAATCGAAATTAATCAGAGTTAAACTTGAAAGGGGGCTTTTCGATACCTTACCAGAGAGAAAAGAGGCGGTGATTGGCTTGCTTTGATCGGAAAAATAGGGAGAGGCTCGCGGCTTGTTCGATCGAAGAAGGAGACGGAGACGCATCGCGTTCTGGTTGATCGGAGAAGAAGACGGAGAGGCGCGCCGCTGCTGGTTGATCGGAGAGAGCGGCGTGACTGATCGGAGAAGAAGCAGAGAGGAGGCGTTCTTCTTCTTCTTCGATGAGAGAGAAAAAAGGACGCATTTTCTCTTGAGGAGAGAGAGAGAACACGGTTTCTCTTTTGGAGGAGGAAAAGAGATATTTTGGGAATTTTTGATCTTGTGTGCGTGAACTGAAATTAGGGAAGGGTATTGATATATATATATATAGACTCTTTCAAATTCTTATCCAAAAGAAATCCTGGCTTTTTAAATGAAAAAATTTAATTATAAGGGAAAATGACTTGTGGTTAGGAACAATCCCAATCTGATATTCTCTCGTACCCGCCACAAAAGAATTAAGGTTTGTTTGGCTATTTATTTTAGATTTTAAAAGAGGTTGTATTATTTAATTAATTAATTATTGGGATTTTTGATTATCCACAAAATATACGGATCGAAATCCTTGATTTTAATTTAATTCTCGTAGTTCCTTATTCGTTTGAAAGGTTCAATTTTCTTTCTACGAATTTTGGAATTTTATAAGAGGGTATAAATTTAAATTACACAACAACACACAAAATAATAAAATTTAAAATAGACAAGAGAAGAAAAATAAAATAAGGTTTCTAATAAAGAAAAAGGGTACAGAACGGGACGGGTTGTTACATCCTCACCCCCTTAACAGAATTTCGCTCCCGAAATTCATCTATTAGGTACTACTTAAGCATTGAGGGTATTTAGCTAGGACTTCATCTTCTCTTTCCCATGTCGCTTCTTCCTTCCCGTGCCGGCTCCATTGGACTAGAACCAAAGGTATTTCTCGGTTCCTCAACAAGTGCAACTTCCTCCCCAAGATAGTCACTGGGACTTCTTCATAAGTCAGGTCACTGCTTAGACCCAATTCTATGTGACTAATAACATGGTTTGGATCGCTCATGTACTTCCTGAGTGTAGATATGTGGAACACATTATGCACTCGTGACAACTCTGGTGGCAGTGCTAAGCGATAAGCCACATCCCCGATTCTGTTCAGGATGTCAAATGGCCCGATGTATCGCGGCTTTAGCTTACCCCTTTTCCCAAAGCGAATTAGGCCCTTCATTGGTGCAACTCTGAGAAACACTTTCTCGCCAATGTCGAACTGTAAATCTCTTCTCCGAGTGTCTGCGTATGACTTCTGACGGTCCTGAGTCGTTTTAATTCTTTCTTTAATCTTTGCGACTATCTCAGCTGACCTTTTGACTAATTCGGGTCCGAGAATCTTTTGAATCCCGACTTTGTCCCAACAGACTGGTGATCTACACCTCTTCCCGTAGAGTGCTTCGTAAGGAGCCATTTGTATTGTTGCCTGATAACTGTTGTTATAAGCGAACTCTACCAAGGGAAGGTGACTTTCCCAACTTCCTTCAAGATCCAGAGCGCAAGCTCTCAACATATCTTCTAGTGTCTGGATAGTTTTTTCCGATTGTCCGTCGGTCTGTGGGTGGTATGCAGTGCTGAATTTCAATTCAGTCCCCAAGGCTCGTTGTAAACTCCCCCAGAACTTGGATGTAAAATGGGGTCTCTATCGGATACTATCGAGACAGGTACACCGTGTAGTCTGACTATCTCTGCTATGTATAGTTGGGCGAGCTTGTCCAACGTATACGTCATTTTAACTGGGATAAAGTGGGCAGTCTTCGTAAGTCTATCTACGACAACCCAGATGGCATCGTGATTTTTCACCATTTTCGGGAATCCGGTGACAAAATCCATAGTGATGTTTTCCCACTTCCACTCTGGCATCTCCAGAGGATGTAACAACCCTGAGGGTCGTTAATGATCGGCTTTAACCCGTTGGCAGGTTAAACAACTCTTGACGAATTGAGCTATCGTTCTCTTCATACCCCTCCACCAAAAGTTCTCTTTCAGTCCCCGTTACATCTTTGTCTCTCCGGGGTGAACGGTGTAAGGAGTGCTATGTGCCTCTTGCAGGATTTCATTCCTCAATCCTTTATCCTTAGGCACACAGATTCTATTATCGAACATTAGAGCCCCATCAGTACTCAACACGAACCTCTGAATGGTCCCTTCCTCAGCGCGCTTACGTATTCCTCTCAAGAATTTATCGTTCTGTTGCGCCCCTAGGATCCGTTCTTCGTAAGGTCGGTTGTAGGGTGAACGCGTAAACCATGGAATCTACACAACACTGTGTGGAAAATTCCAGGTTTAACCGAGAGAGTTCTCCTATTAGTGGTAACTTTGTGGTCGGAACGACGCCTAGTTTCGTATCTTCCTTTCTACTCAAAGCGTCTGCAACTACGTTTGCCTTTCCAGGGTGATAGTGGATAGTACAATCATAATCTTTTACCAATTCGAGCCATCTTCTCTGACGCATGTTCAATTCCTTCTGCGTGAAGAAGTATTTCAGGCTTTTATGGTCAGTGTAGATCTCACACTTTCCACCATACAAGTAGTATCTCCAAATCTTCAATGCATGAACCACTGCAGCCAGTTCTAAGTCGTGTGTTGGGATATGTTTTAGTTTTGATGATTTTCCAAAACAACATGTAGTAGGTTTGAAAGCAGTCAGGATAGTATCTTTTATTTCAGGTCAGGCTAAGTCATTTCTCAGTGGAATAGGCTGTTCAGTTGAGGGGGAACTCTGCAACACAGCCTGAGAATATCAAGATAACACCAAGAAGAACTGACTGAAGCCATGCCAGAAACCTGAACTAGAAGAAAAGCCTGAAGGATGTCCCACTGAGTGTAAACCAGGCTGATCTAAGCTAAGTCAGGTGGACCACTCAGTGAAGAGCATGATCAGGAGGATCAGTGCTGCACCAAGTAGGCCCTGAAGGAGTCAGGCTACTGTGGTCAGGGAAGTTTGTCATTCAGCCTTATGACAAACTTCTTGGAGTAATCTTCAAACAGTCTCTGAAGGACAACCAAACTGAAGACGTTCAGTTCACTGAAGATCACCAGTCAGTGAAGGAGGAAGCTACCTAAAGTCAGTGGGTCTTGGTCAACCCACTGAGTCAAAGATCCGTGAATCCAGGCCACGTGGACCAACCAGCACGAGGCAGCAACTCTGACACTGACAAAGGCCGAATTCCAAGAAAAGTGGTTGAAACCATTAAATGTTGGATTCAAATGTATCTTCCCTCCAACGGATACATTTGAATCCCCATTATAAATACAAGCTCATAGCTTCGTTGTAAAGTGTGTTGTATTGTGTGAAAGAAGAAAATAAACACCTACAAGCTGTGAGGGTGTGTTAGTTGTTAGGGAGTCATAAGGAAGTGTTACACACCCACGACACTGACCTTTAGGGTTATCACTTATATTCATTGAGTGTCAAGCTTGTAACTCTTAGCTTAGAGAGGTTTTCCTAATCTTAGATTTAAGGCTAACACATTGTAAAGGAAAATCTCACCTAGTTGGAGAAAACCAAACCAAACTAAACCCTTTCAGAAGATTGTTAGGTTTGTAGTGAGGTGAGGAGAGGCAGCCCAGGGAGTGGCGTGAGTCCAGTTGTAAGTGCACATTGGCACGTTAAAAACAAGAATCCCAAGTAGTGGATTTCCTGTTAAGTCAGGCCGTGGACGTAACAGCTTGAGACTCTGAACCACGTTAAACCAAGTGTTATTTATCATTATGTACTTGCTAAAGGTTTTATTATTTCCACTCACTGAGTGTAGTTCGAAAGAAAGAAGTTAGCCAAGTATTTAAGTCAGGGAGAATCTATCTCACTGACAAACTTAAGCAAACACTCGAGAGTTCAGTCTCTCGAGTCACTGCCTTGTTACGAGACTGAGTCTTCAAGTCACCACACTGACTTGACTACTCTGACTCGTAGCAACGCAGTGACTTGAGGCTCTTCGCACTGAACTCCGCACGCACTCGAGAGCTCAGTCTCTCGAGTCACTGCCTTGTTTAGAGCCTGAGAACTCAAGTCAAATGACACTGACTTGAGGGCTCTGACTCTAAGCAACGCAGTGACTTGAGTATTCCGTCACTGAGCTCATTCATGTTGCGTAGTATGGTTTAAAAAAAAAATTTGCTCCTGAATTCCCATTTTGCCCTTCGAAAATGGGACCATCATCGTGTGTTGGGTAGTTCTGCTCGTGGTCCTTTTGTTGTCGGGATGCGTAAGCTACAACTTTCCTATTTTGCATCAGAACACAACCCAACCCTGACAACGAAGCGTCTGTGTAAATGACGAATCCTTCTAATCCGTCCGGGATGGTTAACACAGGCGACGTGGTTAGTCTCTTCTTTAGCTCTTGGAAGCTTTCCTCACAAGTCGAGTCCCCAAACAAACTTCTCGGTTTTCTTGGTCAGCTTTGTTAGTGCTTTCGCGATGCTGGAAAAATCTTGTATGAACCTCCGGTAGTATCCTGCTAACCCAAGAAAGCTTCTAATTTCATTGACGTTGGTAGGAGCCTTCCAGTTCATGATGGCTTCCACCTTTGCCGGGTCCACTTCAATCCCTTTTACGGAGATTATATGTCCTAGGAACATAACACGGTCGATCCAAAATTCACACTTTTTGGCATACAACTTCTCTCATCTCATTATATCTAAGAATGTCTTGAGATGTTCTTCGTGTTGCTCTTTGTTCTTAGAGTACACAAGTATGTCGTCGATAAAGACGATGACGAATTGGTCCAGGTACGGATGAAACACTCTATTCATCAGATCCATGAAAATCGCCGGAGCATTCGTCACTCTGAAAGGCATCACGGTGAATTCGTAATTTCCATACCGAGTCCAGAATGCTGACTTCGAGATATCCTCGCTCTTGACCTTTAGCTGGTGGTACCCAGACCTCAGGTCGATCTTTGAGAATACAGTAGCATTCTTCAACTGGTCGAACAAGTCTTCTATCCTCGGAAGAGGATACTTGTTCTTGATGGCCAGTTGATTTAGACTTGGGTGGTCTATGCACATACGAAAAGTCCCATCTTTCTTCTTCACGAATAACACGGGTGCTCCCCATGGTGATGCACTTGGCCTAATGAACTTCTTTTCAAGTAAGCCTTGCAGTTGTTCCTCCAGTTCTTCTAATTCCTTTGGCGCCATTTGATAGGGTGCTTTAGATACTGGTGCTGACCCAGGTATCAAGTCGATGGAGAACTCTATCTGATGATCCGGAGGTAACCCGGTCAATTTCTCGGGAAACAGTCAAGGTATTCATCCACGATTAGCACCTTGATGCGCAACTTGTCATTTTTCTCTCCTGTTGAGATGTGGACAATGTAAGCTTGGCATTCTTTCTTCCGTAATATTTCTGCAGCTTGGATTACTGATATTACTCGGGTCTCCTTCTTGGTCTTGATTTCACGAAATGTGAAGTGTTGACCATTACTGGTTTCAAGGTCGATCTCGCATTCTGCACATTTTATCATTGCTTTGTTCTTTGTCAACCAGTCGATGCCCAAGATTATGTCAAATATTTTCATCTTAAGGATATGAAGGTCGGACTCTATCAAGTGATCATCTAGCATTAGGGATAACCCTCTAACCTGACCCTCAATTTCCATAACGGTTCCAGATGGAATACTCACATTCAACACTCTTCCCTTTTCCCCAACTAATCCTAACTTTCTTCTAAAGTTATCAGATTTAAAGGAATGAGATGCCCCAGTATCAAACAATACATACGCAGGTTTTTCAAGTACAAAGACAGTACCTGCTAGCGTCTCATGCTGCTCAGGCTGAGTTGGGCCCTTCAGGCGAAGTTATTCTCCGCTACCTTCCCCTTCTTCTAGAATAGCATTCACATGTCCAGATCTCCTCTGACCTTGGTTAGGCGGACCTCTGTTGGGTGGTCCCGCTTGACGGTTGTTAGGTGCAGGCAGTTGGTGAGTCTGGTAGTTGATTGCCTGCTGCGGGCAGTACTGGGTATTATTAACTGGTTGGCGGTTGCTGCTTGGTGGCTGGGCGCATTCACTAGACGTGTGCCTAGGTTGATTGCAACGGTAATAGATTACTCCTCCCTGACTACATGGTCCCCAATGTCTCCTTCCACACCTTCGACAGTTTTGGTTGGCTCAAGAACCAACAAAGTTTTTCCCCCTAGATGGTGGAACTTGATTCCTCTTAAAGTTTGGCTACCAATTCCGATTGACAGGGACAGTAGTCGGAGCCTGCTTGTACTCCATATTCTGGCTGATTGAGACTAGCAATGCTCGATGAAAGACTTCCCCATAGTTTGGCATCTGAAGGCCAATTACAATTCCCGCTATCTCGGGCCTCAAGCCCTGTTCGAACCTGCGAGCTTTCCTCTCATCATCACCCACCAGATGTGGGGCATAACGAGACAACTGGTTGAATTTCCTCTCGTACTCTATCACCGAAAGAGTTCACTGTCGAAGGTTGATAAATTCCTATTCTTTCCGATCTCTTAGTACTCGTGGAAAGTACCTATCCAGCACAGCTTTCTTGAAATCCTCCCAAGTAAGGACTTGTCTAGCTTCTTCATCCATAGTCCGCTCATAGGACTCCCACCATTGGGTTGTATCCTCCATCAGCTGGAACTGGGCACAAGAGACTTTCTGTGCATCAGCCAGTGCCATATGTCGGAAGATATGTTCCATCCCTGATATCCACTCCTCAATCTCAAAGGGGTTCTCCCTTCCATTCAGCCTAGGTGGTTGTAGTCGTCGAAAGCGTTCGACAAAGTCGTTCATCCTGGGCGCTATCTGAGGAATAGGCCCATAAAGGGGTGGAGGAGGTGGTGGAGCCTGCTGCTGGATGTAGTTTTGCAGAGAGATCATAATTTCTCTCGCAATATCATTCCCTGGTGCGGCCTGCTGAGGCGGCTCAGGTTCAGCCTGAGGAGGTGGGTCCTGTTCCATAGGATCCACTGGTACATGAATAGGGTTAATGCGAGGTCGTCCACGTCTTCGGCCTGGTGCCATTCTAAAGGTATTTCTGAAGAGAAAAGAATAATATTGTTACGATATGTATAGGTGTGAGAAAATTATAAAAACATAACCGGATTAACCAAATTAACACAATACTAGCACTGAAACACATGTGGTACGTAATTCACCGCAACATAGTGGGGCCCTCAATGGTACAGTGCTCACATTCGTACAGTACAATAGGAACCAGTGGTATATCATTAAGTGATAATCAAATAAAATATACGACAAATAATATATATAAAGCAAGTAAAGCACATTGACAAGCTGTGAGCACATAATAAGTATTATATATATCTAAAAAGTTTTGGGTTATACGGAGTCAGTCTCCTTACATTACGTCATAGAATACAAAAGACTTCTAGGTAATGCTAATGCATCGTATCCTCACATCATTGCGGATTACGAGCAACAAAAGGAGTGGGTTAAGGCTACGCTGCTATGGTCTAAAAGGAAAACGACCACGCAATTGACTACTACTATATGTCAAGCGGCTACCACCTATACTATATATATGCATCTACTACTATATACCAAGTCCAAACTCCAACTAATCATCCACCCCTGACTCTGCAGAGGAATCCCCATCCACAGGTGGCCCGCCCTCTGCCAGCTCGTCAAGTGCTGGCTCCACTACCGGGAGTGCAACCTCATTGGGGCCGAGGGGTCCAACTCCTGCTAATCCTCCTGCCACCCAGAGAGCAACGGCATTGTCCCGCTGCGAGATGGCCGCTCGGTAGTATAGGATTGCCCTCTGAGCAGAGAAAAATGAGTACTCCTCATGGGTGACTGCGGTCGCCCTAGCTGCATTGGCCAACAACTGTGCCAAGACTGCCTCCTCCCGAAGGATGTCTGATATGTCCATGTCACCCCTGGCGAGTGCAGCGGCCTAGTAGGCTAGCCCGCGGGTAGTATCCGCATTCCGTATAGCCCGCTGTACCTCCACCCAATAGGCCTCTAAGTGGAGGTGGGGGCCGTCCTCAGCACCGTCCATCCTCATGCGGTCTAGGAGTCCCATAGCGATGGGACAGAATACCTCAGCAACTCCGCCGACATACCTGGTCGCGGCTTCGAAATTTGACTCAACGTGGGGCTCGGGGGCAACCCTTGCCCTCTCCCGCAATCCTATGAATTGAGCAGTATACTCGTCGATAGTCTCTAACTCTAGATGTGTAACCTCTATGTACTGATCCACGTCCATCTTATGGGTCTCCTATAGGGAAAGGAAAGTTCTAGTCAAAATTTTAGTTCAAGAAAGAAAAACCGTAATGTAAACACTTTAAAGCACGTATTTCAAATAATCACATAATATTATTTATGAAGTTCACAAATTTACTCAAGCATTCTTTATTAATTAATCAAGGTTCAAAAGTAATTTAGACTAGCTCCTGTAGTTCTCCTTTAAAGCGCGAATATCATTTTGAGTCATCGTAACCCTTTTGATCGTGTAATATTATGAAGTCAAACTGTTGTGAGTTCGTAGGCCTTTAGACAATTCTATGAAAAAGTAATATCGTACCTTTGAGGAGCTTGTGGACAGTAATCAGAGACACGTTTCCCCCGAGATATTATATGTTTTTAATACTTAAGTGATGAGAAATAATTTTAGTTTTGATGGAAAATCAAGGATTTGGGTTTGGGTCCGAAAGTTTTGAACCTAGGCTTTGATACCATTTGTAACGCCCCGAATCCATATATTTTAATTATATAGAATTCGAAGTATTAATTGAGATCAAAAGTACGAACTATAAATTTTTTTTGAAGAAAAAGATAACATAAATAGATGATGAGTTTCATGCAGTAGGAAGGTTGAGAGAAATATTATAATAGTGTATCACACTCCTATATATATATGTATAAAAGTATAGAGAGTTTAGTATTTTGAAATATTACATACTGAGTTTTAGGTACTGAATCACACGGGAAATGGTATCGTCTTGCAGTGTATTGGCGATAACATTTATTTTAGAAAATAGAATATAATATAGGCATCATGGTGTTATAATTAGTGTTTTAATTGAACGGGGAATGCCGTATCTTCCTCATCACTGTCCCTGCTCCCCGTACTCGAAATCTGCAAGGGGTTAGAAAAGTGGGGCGTGAGATTTGAATTCTCACGTATGGGTGATTTGCAACGTCATGGGATTGGTAAATTCGAAGTATATTAAGTTGTACTCATTAATACAGCGTTTAATATATTTAAGCAGATGATATATAAACATGGTTAACGTATATCACAGAACAAGCAGATTCACGTAATAATTAATTGGGCATAACAAGTTTTACATCATATAATTGGTATATCACAAGTTGATTCACAGAAAGGGGGCAAAGCCCAAAATTATTTTCCACATATCGTAAAAGACTTCCTTGAACCACTTTCGTACGAACATACTTGACTTGCTCCACTTCCAAAAACCTTACACCTTCCAACCACTGACAAAATAGAATAACGCAAACCATCAATGGCCTTATTCCCAGTGCGCAACGTACGCGTCTGACCCGGGGACCAGATCTGTTTGAATCAACAACCTTGATTCTGAGGGCGTCCCTGTCAGCTCCCCGGAGGTTGGATTTAATACCCGAACCACAACTCCGTACTTACTAACTTTCCGTCCTTTTATAAAACTGACTTTTTGAACTGAGGAGAGAAATTTACTCGATTTGTAATTGAATTGATTCATGCTCACATAATGCCCTTAATCATGCAGCAGTGATTGATTTGAATAAAACAGTAGGTATTTTGTATCATATATAACTATATCACATAATTCAAACAATTATATAATAGGAATACATTTATGTTGGATTAGTTGTTTTAGATTTATTTGGTCGAGTTCAGAGTATACCAGCACAACGTATTATAAGCAGATCGATCAACAGATCATCACCCACCTGATCGTTTGGAGTCCCGAGAGCGGTGTACAGACGGATGGTCGAGTCCCTGGTGTGTATTCCCACTAGCACCAATTCCTAATATGAAGTCATTTGATTAAAAGTTGACTATTGAATTATTTAGGAAAACTTGAGAGTTTGTGTTACGCGATTCGAGGGGGTCGATGTCTTATAAACTTATTGGATGGACTTACTTAAAGGTCACACCCTATATTGGTAAATACACCACTTCTAAAAAGGGTGGGTGTATTTGGGGTGTACGTATCAATTCTCTTATTTGTATGACTAACTCAATTTCTACAAAACAATCTTTTAATTTCATTTATCCTTTTGTAAAAGCTTTTACTATTTTAAAAGTATAACTTTACTCATTTTTCTTGAAAAGAATAAGAAATTTATAAAAATATACTAATATAATATAAGTCCGAAATTAATATCTTACTTTCTAAAATTCCATTGTCTTATTTTAAAAGAACATTGAATATAAATTATATTTTATAAATAAAACTCCCTTTATTATTAAATAAATTTTATTAAAGAATCTTATATAATAAATACTAGGAATAATATAATATTTATTTTTTTTCTCATTAATAGAAGTACATGTTTTAAAAAGGGTTTTTCCATAGCAAATAAATTGAATAAAAGTATTTTCCTATAATACTAATATCATTAACCAAGTTGACTTGTGTCATTTTCAAAACAAAAAAAAAAGTATTATTTTCTACCAAATTGTTTTTCATTTGCTACCAATATTGAACATGAGTCGAGGGCGAAGACGAATTTCCATTTGTCTACGGATTTAAAACAAAAGCGTTTAATCAATTGAAAGTCATCATCCAACAGAAACTAACATGCTAATTTTAAAGATTCCAACTTAACAAGTTAGTGGTACTATATCACTAAATCAGTGATACTAAACATCTGTAAGATAAAAACCAGTCCACAAAAGTCCCAGTACTAAAGTCGTTTGAACAACAGTATCCGAAAACATCAACTACTGCCACTACAATATCAAACCAAAGACTAAAGGGATTTATTCCCAAACAGCAGACAATTCGAAGCATCCATACTCAAGAAAACTTATTTACTGTTAAACATCAACTCAAAACTCAAAAGGGGTACAACCCAACAAGAACAGAATATGATTTTAACAGAAGAAGAAAAATAGAAAATCACAGTTTAAATCATCCTCTCCGTTTCTTGTTATACGACTCCAAAAAGGGTCTCGATAATTTATGGAATTATGAAAAGAAGGAAACGAAGGTAGAAACCTTACGTTCTACAGGTTCGAGGTAACAAGCGAGCGGCCTAACGGCATCCTTCGGCGTTACGCCGAAAAAGTTGGGCAGCAGCGGTTCGAATAGGCATATATCGGAAGATTAAAACAAATAGGGGGTTACGGTGTAGAAATCGAATAAATAAAACTGAAATTAATCGGAACGAAATAGAATGGAATTGAAAATTGGAAGAAAAGATTTTTATCACTTACTGGAAAAAGAAGAAAAGGCGACGGTTTCTGCTTTGAAGAGGCGACAACGAAGCTAGTTTATTCGATTGGAGATGAAATAAATCAGAATCAAAATTAATCGGAGTTAAACTTGAAAAGGGGGCTTTTCGATACCTTACCGGAGAGAAGAGAGGCGGTGATTGGCTTGCTTTGATCGAAAAAATAGGAAGAGGCTCGCGGCTTGTTTGATCGAAGAAGGAGACAGAGATGCGTCGCGTTCTGGTTGATCAGAGAAGAAGACGGAGAGGCGCGCCGCTGCTGGTTGATCGGAGAGAGCGGCGTGACTGATCGGAGAAGAAGCAGAGATAAGGCATTCTGCTTCTTCTTCGATTAGAGAGAAAAAAGGATGCACTTTCTCTTGAGGAGAGAGAGAGAACACAGTTTCTCTTTTGGAGAGAGGAAAAGTGATATTTTTGGGAATTTTTTATCTTGTGTGTGTGAACTGAAATTAGGGAAGGGTATTGATATATATATAGACTCTTTCAAATTCTTATCCAAAAGAAATCCTAGCTTTTTAAATGAAAATTTTAATTATAAGGGAAAATGACTTGTGGTTAGGAACAATTCCAATCTGATATTCTCTCGTACCCGCCATAAAAGAATTAAGGTTTGTTTGGCTATTTATTTGAGATTTTAAAAGAGGTTGTATTATTTAATTAATTAATTATTGGGATTTTTTATTATCCACAAAATATACGGATCGAAATCATTGATTTTAATTTAATTCTCGTAGTTCCTTATTCGTTTGAAAGGTTCGATTTTCTTTCTACAAATTTTAGAATTTTATAAGCAGGGTATAAATTTAAATTACACAACAACACACATAATAATAAAATTTAAAATAGACAAGAGAAGAAAATATAAAATAAGGTTTTTAATAAAGAAAAAGGGTACAGAACGGGACGGGGTGTTACAGTGATTAGCACACACTTTAAATTCTTGGAAGATGACTATATGAACAATCGAAAGCCTAAAAGTGAAATTACCTTAGAAGAATTAAGAGGGCAAACCGCGATACCAAGTATACAAGATGATATACTAATCGTCACACCTACACAACCGGAATCCCGTCGTAGTGGGAGGTTTGTTAGATAATCCGAGAGATTCATGGGAATAGGAGAATCTTCGGATTTGATTCCCGAAGATAAATCTGACCCATGGACATACAATGAGGCAATCCAAGACAAAGATGTGGAATCTTGGCAAACGACAATGGAAGTCGAGATAGGTTCAATGGATCATAATCAAGTGTAATCAAGTGTGGGAGCTGGTCGAACCACCCAGTGGAGTAGAACCCATTAGATGCAAGTGGGTATACAAGACGAAAAGAGGATCGAACGGAAGGTTTGAAACCTTCAAGGCTAGACTAGTGGCAAAATGATATACTAAAAACGAAGGGATCGATTATGAGGAAACATTTTCACCTGTAGCTATGCTTAAGTCCATCCGTATTCTCTTGTCAATCGCTGCACATCTAGATTACGAAGTCTGGAAAATGGATGTCAAAATAATTTTTCTTAACGAAAGTCTTGACAGTTTGGATATTTATATGCGACAACCCGAAGGTTTTATGGCGAAAGGCCAAAAGCATCTTATATGCAAGCTTAAGCGGTACATCTATGGACTTAAGCAAGCATCACGTACTTGGAACCAGTGTATTGATCAAGTTATTAAGTCTTATGGGTTTGATCAAAACGAGTTCGAAAGTTGTGTGTATAAAAAGTGTGATGGAACTGCGGTGGTATTCTTAGTATTATACGTAGACGATATTATGCTCATTGGAAATAATGTAAAGGTATTGTCAGACATAAGGGTATGACTGTCAAAATAGTTTGATATGAAGGATTTAGGGGAAGTCGGTCACATCCTTGAGATCAAGATCACTCGTGATCGCAAGAAAAGGATGTTGGGCATATCGCAAGCTTCATACATTGGCATTATTTTGAAGCGTTTCAGCATGCAAGATTCCAAGAAAGGTTTTGTACCTTTTAGGCACGAAATTCATCTATCAAAAGAAATGTGCCCTAAGACGCTTGAGGAGATAGATGACATAAAAGGCATTTTGTATGCTTTGGCCGTAGGAAACCTTATGTATGCAATGCTGTTTACGAGACCGAATATCTGCTATGTCATGGGCATGGTGGTGAGATATCAAGGTAATCCCGAGAAAGACCATTGGACTGCAGTTAAATACATTCCGAGGTATCTGAAAAGAACTCGTAATAGAATGCTGATTTACCAGTCAGATAGTCTAATTCCCCTGGGATACACGGACTCGGATTTCCAATCAGACCTAGACTCCAGAAAGTCTACCTCGGGTAGAGTGCTTTGCATGGGAGGAGAAGCCATTTCATGGAGAAGTGTTAAGCAGAAATGCATCACCGATTCAACCATGGAAGCCAAATATGTAGTTGCTTGTGAAGCAGTAAAAGAGACAGTATGGCTCAATCTTCTTGGTGGACTTGGACGTTGTTCCAAATTTGCCCGACATAATCACTGTCTATTGTGATAATGTCAGGGCAGTTGCAAATTCAAAGGAACTAAGAGCCCACAAGGCCATCAAACACATAGAAAGAAAGTATCATCTTATACGAGAAATCGCTAAGAGAGGAGATATAGAGGTGGAAAAGATCGCGATCGAGCGGATCTATTCACAAAGGGTCTGCCTCAAAGTACATTCAAGAGACATGTGGATGGAATGAGTGTCAAGACTATTGTCAATCTGCTTTAAGTATAAGTGGGAGGAATTATTAGGTTAGTGTTGGTTGACATGAGATGTCACGTAGAACTACACTAGACATGTATGGTGTATACTAAAAAGTAGACTTTAAGTATAAGTGGGATATTATTGGAGTTATACGTGAAAGTATGCTTTTACTTTGTATAACTCATGTATTAAACACTTGTTTTATGAGAATAATTATTTTATCTCATTTGCTTTGAATATGAATGAATGTTAAATATTTATTGCAACTCATTCAATATATATAATATGTGTTACATTGTAGTTAATGTGGTGATACCAGATCACAGAAGATCAAATTGACGGTTTCCTTATAACTAAACGTACAAATTCACAACCTAGGTGGAATTGAACAATCCGCCGTGAAAGGTTGATGTGTAGTTCTCAGATTGGCTTGTCTTGACCAAGAGATTGCACTAGCACATTTAGTATGTGTTGAATAGGACCTACAGTGAGGATGAATTATTCTGTTATGAAATGTGAAGAATTAGACCTCAGTGGTTATTGATTTCTTAATTTCCGTCACTTAAATAGGACCGTGTGTGATTAATAGATATTGCTTTGATTCATGTTGGGTGAGAATCAGTTGATGGGCGAACATCCCTCAATGATAGGCGAACAAGGATTAAGGCCTAAATAGAGATTACAAAGAAGTAACTTCAAATTAACAAAGAAAATCAAGTCGGGGTGCATAAATCAATCCAGGGAGTGTAAAAAGTGGCGAACAACTATAACGACGAACAGCTTATCGGCGAACAGGTTTGAAGGCCCAAGACCAGAGATGAACATTCTGCTAAGTCACTGATGACGAGCAACATTGATAAAAGATGGTGAATCTACCAGCCTAAGAAGTGCATGTCGACGAACAAAGGATCAAGATCCCAAAGCCAATCTTTGTAAAACACAAAGGCGAACAACTTCTGAGCCATGCACCCAAAAGGCGAACAACATTTATGAAAAAACTATGCTGGGTACACTAAGCCGACCTGGACGAACAACAACGAAGTCCGAGATAAGACCAAAGAAGACTTTGTAACTAAGATTCAGCTTAGATAAGGTCAAACTAAGGTCAAAGGACACATGTCAAGCATGCAGGCTAGGGAGACCAAGAGTCATAGACACCTCATGCTTGCTAGTCTCTATAAATAGTTGTTCTCCAGCTTAAGAAATACAAGTTCAAATTCACAAATGCTCCAAAAACACACACTTAAACACCTAAACGTGCACACATACAAAATTATTACAATTTCGACTTTCACAATTACTAGTTCATAACCCGAACCCTCGATTTACCATTTACGGTGGTAACCAATCACACATAATTGATTGATGATCTTTAAACCGAACTTAAACAGTCACTAATCCACCCGATAAAAATTGATCACCAACAATTTTGGCGCTAGAAGGAGGGTTCGAACCTTCGATTAGTGTGATTACTCAAGAACTTCAAGCTAAAATACTTGAAGATTCAAACAAAAGTGTTCTTGGTGTTCTTGGTGTTCTTCATCATAAGAATTAGGACAGACTTGGCCAACCCCAGCAACATGAGAAAGTTGCTCGCCAGGAAGCTGAGCGTGGGCGAGCAACATTTGAGCAACCACGCCCATCAATTCATGAGAGACTCTCTCAATCTGCCTTCAGGCGTCTAGGGCCAAATGCGGCGAGCAACCCTAGAAAACAGCTCCAGGAGTTGCCCACTCCAAGTGAGGGATTGCGACGAGCAGAAAGGTTGGTACCTTTGCTCGCCGAACAGCCTCCAAGTCAGGGGGCATCTTTGGATGAGCTATCAAGTTTAAGAAGGCAGTGGAGAACATGCAGGGACAGTTGGACCAACAAAGAGGTGTGGGGACGACCAGTTTGCCATCCTCACCTTTATCACCTGTCATTCTGAAAGCCCCGATTCAGAAGAAGGTCCAGTTCCCGGCGAGCATACAGTATGACGGTGTTGCTGATCCCAGAGTTCATCTTACAAAGTATTCAGATTATATGGTCTCGGTGGGAGCCAGCGACGCCACTCAATGCCGAAATTTCCCCTTAACTTTGGGGGATCGGGTGCACAAGTGGTTTTCGGCGATGCCGCCAGCATCTATCCACTCTTTCACTCAACTGAGTCGAGAATTCCTTTCTCATTTCTCAACGGCGGGATCATACTTATCCCAGAAACATCGATTGTCGGACCTAAAACAAAATGACGACGAGTCAGATCGGGCATTCATGGAAAGGTTCGACAAGGTGTTGTTAGAAGGTGAACCCGTCAGTGAGGATATGAAAATCGTTGCCGTTATGACTGGGTTGAAGAAAGGATCAAAGCTATGGAAAGAGGTATGTCTGAAGTGCCCAAGAAGTTATGCCGAATTCAGGAATCAAGTCGGCATATTCGTTTCCATGTATGAGGCTTTGCAATCAAACTTGGGGGAGAACAAAACTGATCCCAAGGAGAACAAAAAGAAACCTGGTGCAACAAGCTATCGAGTCCCTAAAAACATGAAGGCGTTCACTGAAGGGACATAACTCAAAGAAAAGTTGAACCAAGTGCTAACAGTGTCAGTCGATACTGTTTATGAAAATGTGAAGGATAAGGAGTTGCTCTCCCCTCCCCGGAAAATTCGCCAAGACACTGGCAAACTCAACCCTAACAAGTATTGTGCCTACCATCAAAGCGTGGGGCACTTTACAAGTGAATGTAGAGATTTGCTCAGACAACTATGGCGTTTTTACGAGGATGGAAAGCTCTCCGACTTTGTCAAAAGACAACCCGGGAAGAGAGTCTGGGAGAACAACTCTGAGGACGAGGATGATCAACCTCAGAAGAATAATAAACCGGCGCGACCAGTTCCTGCCATTCCTACTCGCCCATTGGAAGATTTGTATATGATGGAACCTGCAGGTCCCGTAGGAGGATGTTCTGATGGGCGACCGCCAATCTCCAACCGGAATAGAAAAGCTGAGTTACAAGCGATCGATCAAGTCCAAGAAATGGGGGTTAAACCCTCTATCATGCAAACAGCAGAATTAACCTTCACCGAAAATGACTTGGAAGGAATCTTAACTCCACACAACGATTCGCTCGTGATATGCGCAAAAATTATGGGAACACGAGTCCACAGATTGTTGGTGGACACCGGAGCCTACACCAATATCCTATTAAAAAAGACGCTCGATCATCTTGGAGATTATTCGGGCTATATTCGGGATACGACCCACAGAATAATAGGTTTCGGAAATGCTGTAACGGACCCATTGGGAATAGTTACTTTAGCAGTACAACTTGTAACGGCCAACGAACCCGAGAAAAATATTACGAGAATGGTTGACTTCTTGGTTGTAGACCAGGATTCAACTTATAACGGGTTTCTTGGTCGACCCTTTTTAAATGAATTCAAAGCTGCATGTTCCACTTACCATTATTGTTTGAAATTCCCAACAGCAAGTGGAGCAGGTACTATCAAAGGAGATCAAAGAAAGGCCAGGGAATGTCTCTTACAGTTGCAGGCCAAACATGTATCAGTATCCATGATGGAAGCCACAACTAGCTATCCTACTGATGAACCATCAATACTGGAGAACATGATGGACATAGAGGAAGACCACATGGATACTGACGAACAACATCATAACGAGCAGGTGTTGGACGAACAACTCCTCACCACCCATGAGGAACATCATCCTGACGAACAACAAAAGGGTGGTGACGAGCAACATTCATATGATGGCTTGGAGGGCCAGGTGTTGACTAACAACAACGAATCAGGGCCAACAGATGATCTGGATCCCCGCCTGGGGGCAGAGCCAATGAGCATCGAAAATGATTTCAACTCTGAGGGACCAATACTTGATCCTCGGTGGAAAGGACAAAAACGACGAGCAACTGCAGTTGAAGAGCTGGAGGCGTTCAAAGTTAATCCCGAAAACCCGGATCTTGAATTATACATAGGATCTGAGCTCACTGAGCCTTACAGATCCCGAATGAAAGAGTTCCTCAGCAAAAATCTAGATGTTTTTGCTTGGTCTCATGCAGACATGGTGGGGATAGATCCAAAACATGCTTGTCACAAGCTCAATATCAATCAAGCAAAAAGGCCAATCCATCAAAAACGAAGAAAATATGGCCCAGACAAGTACCAAGCTTTGAACAAAGAAGTAAAGAAGTTGTTAGACAACGACCTAATCCGACAAGCACTTTGTCCACAATGGGTAGCAAACCCAGTCCTTGTGAGGAAACCAAACGGGACCTGGAGGCTATGCATAGACTTCACAGATCTGAATGCAGCAAACCCGAAGGACAACTTTCCACTCCCTCACATTGACCAGTTGGTGGACAGTACTGCAGGTCATGAAATGCTAACATTCATGGATGCCTTTGACGGGTACCATCAAATTCCAATGCATCCAGACGATCAAGAGAACACAGCATTTTATACAAACAAAAACTTGTTGTGTTGGAAAAGAATGCCCTTCGGCCTCATCAACGCCGGAGCAACATACCAGAGGTTGGTGAACATGATGTTCGACGAATAAATCGGTGATACGGTAGAAGTCTATGTGGATGATATCGTAGTCAAAAGCCCTCGAAGGGAAGACCATCTTCAACATTTGACCCAGGTGTTCGAAATCCTTCGACACTACAACATGAAACTGAATCAAAAAAAGAGCAGTTTTGGAGTTCATTAAGGAAAATTCCTGGGCCATCTTGTTAGTCAACGAGGGATTGAAGCCAATCCAACAAAATTTACAGCAATCGTGGATATGCAACCTCCACGCTCAATAAAAGAAGTGCAAAGGCTTACGGGATGCCTAGCAGCATTGAATCGGTTCATATCCAGATCGGGGGACAAGTGCCGTCCATTCTTTGAAGCTATCAAGAAAAGACAGTTCACATGGACTAACAACTGTCAAAAGGCGTTCGACCAACTCAAAGATTACCTGGGAGATGTAAAAATCCTATCAAAACCTATCCCAGGAGAGAAGCTATATTTATACCTAGCAGCGTCAGAAGTGGCCATCAGCTCTGTTTTGGTGCGAGAGGACGGCAAATTTCATCAACCAATCTACTACGTCAGTCAAGCTTTACACGACGCGGAGATAAAATATTCTCCAACTGAGAAACTGGCGTATGCACTTGTTATGAGTGTGAGGAAGTTACGACCATACTTTTTTGATCATCAAGTCGAAGTGCTAACAACTTTCCCACTCCGACAAATTCTCCATCGCCCCGACACAGCTGGTCGCCTATTAAAGTGGTCACTGGAGATTAACCAATTTGGGGTAACCAATGCTCCTCGAACTGCGATCAAAGGGCAAGCGTTAGCCGACTTTATTGTCGAACTAACCTTCCCACCAGATCCGACGAGAGGACTTGACCACCCCTGGCATCTTTATGTTGACGGATCTTCAACCAACATAGCCTCGGGGGCAGGAGTAGTTCTAATTAGTCCAGACAGACAAGTATTCACCTCGGCAATTAAATTTGGTTTCATGGCCACCAACAATGAAGCCGAATATGAAGCTCTCATTGCTGGTCTCCACCTATCCCTTGCAGTAGGTGTTAGACGGTTACAAATATTCGGCGACTTGCAATTGATTGTGAACCAAGTTCGAGGTGAATACGAGGCGAAAGATGATCACATGATCGAGTATCAGTGAATTGTTGCTTACCTGATGTCCTTGTTAGAACAAGTCTTCATTGAACAAATTCCAAGGACAAGCAACACGCAAGCAGATGCGTTGGCCCGACTAGCAACAAGTGAGGGGCCAGCAGAGTTGGCAGACATTATAATTACAAAGATGAATGATCCATCAACAAGAAGTTATAATGTCAATCAACTTGATGAACAAGCATGTGAAGAAGAAGATTGGAGAACAAATATAGTCAAATATTTGAAAAGTGGAGAAAAACCAAACAACTCTTTTGAAGCTGCCAAGCTAATTAAGCAAGCCGCCAGATATACTCTGGTAGGCGAGCAACTTTACAAAAGGGGAATATCAATCCCACTTCTCAAATGTTTGACTAGGGGGCAAGGACGAGCAATACTCGAAGAAATACATGTCGGAGTATGTGGAAATCATACTGGGGGGCAAGCCTTGGCATACAAGACTATCAGACAAGGCTATTATTGGCCAACTTTACGCCAGGATGCAATCAAGAAAGCAAAGACTTGCCATCAATGTCAAATTTTTGCCCCGAACATTCATACCCCGGCCCAACAGCTCGTATCAATTTATAGCCCGTGGCCATTTGCAAGATGGGGGATGGACATTTTTGGTCCCTTCGCAGCAGGAGTTGGAGGAGTTCGATTTGCCATTGTGGCAGTCGACTATTATACAAAATGGGCAGAAGCAGAGGCCATGTTGAAAATCACGCAACAGAAAATGATCAACTTCATTTGGAAGAACATTGTCTGTCGTTTTGGAGTTCCACAAACCATCGTGACAGACAATGGTCCGCAATTTGATGGAAAGGAGTTGAGAGATTTCTGTACAAAGTGGGGGATCAAGAAACATTATTCTACGCCATATCATCCCCAGTCGAATGGACAAGTCGAAGCCGTAAACAAAATCATCAAGCATACGTTGAAAGTACGGCTAGCGGAGAGCAAAAGCAGTTGGTCTACAGAGCTTCCGGAAGTCCTATGGGCATACAGAGTTTCTCCCAGGTCAAGCACCGGAGAAATACCTTTTGCAATGGCTTTCGGAACAGAGGCTGTAATACCAATCGAGTTAAAGACCAACACATACCGGACGACCAACTTTGATGAGCAGGCGAACAACTCTGCTCTAGCTACTGAAATGGATTTGCTCGAAGAAAAAAGACTGAATGCCGAGCTAAAAAATGCTACCTATAAGCAGCGAGCAGAACGCTATTATAATTCCCATGTTAAAATCAGGGAATTCAGAGTTGGAGATATGGTTCTATGAAAGTTGCTCGCCCAACCTCCAGGTGTATTGGGACCAACTTGGGAGGGCCCGTATCGTATAACGGAAAAATTCATTAATGGTGTATACGATATCGAAGATATGGAAGGCAAGCCGGCCCAATACTCCTGGAATGCTATACATCTGAAGAAGTACTATCAATGAGACGAATAAGTTCTTAATTGGGCGAACAAATGTCTTGGGGGGCCAGTGAATCAAGTAAGATGAACCAAAAACTTGCCTAATTTTTTGAAATTTTTGCTAAGTATAGAATGTAAAGTTGTTCGGCACATTGTATAGTTTAGTGTTGTTTCATCTTTTATTTGTAGAAAGAGTTGCTCGGCAAAAATATTATAAGCGAGCATGTTTTAGTTAATGTTCAAAGTTGTTCGTCAGATTATATATGTTAGTGACGAACAGTCTTACAATACTTGTAAATTTCATTATGTAAATATAGTAGTTGTTCGTCAAGAGGAAAAGTCCAAAAGCTCGAGGTACAAGTCCATTTTGAGGACCAAAGCCACTTAAAGGTTGTTCGTTTTTTAAAATGAACAGAACCTAAGGCTGAACTCTGATTCCACTAAAGGCAAAGTTCAATTCGAACAAAAGCCCAACACTATATGTTAAAATTGCAAAGGCATTGATAAAAATGTAAAGGCAATTAACATATAAAGAAAATGAGCGAACAAAGAAAGACATTCCATTAATTAAAAGGCATTAAGCCTAAAAAATAGTACAATGATTATAGAAGTCAAGTACTACAAAAGGAACGAACAACTATTACAGAGAAGAAGAAAAGAAAAAAGCTAAGTCCTAAAAACTATTGTTGCTCGGCAGGGGGAGGATCTTGGGTTTGATCGGCGGGAGGTTCAACGATGAGATCTCGGGCCAGGTCTTCAGCAGCTTTATCCTCCGCCTCTTTAACATTTTGTTCGTCAGCCATAGCCACCTCTTCCTCTTGTTCGCCTTCATCAACTGGAGGAGGAGGATGAGTGATGACAATACTGGGGTCAAGTTTGTCAAGTTTAACCCCTAGTACAGCCAAATCCGCCAACTGAATTTCAATATTGCTCGGCGGTGGATAGTTCTCCATGAATTCATTCAAGTCCTTGCTCATTTCTTCCACCATATCCTTGTAATCGTAAGCATCGGCCGTGCGGATGCTGTCTGCGTAGGCACAAATGTACCCAAGGTTTGAAATGGGGGCAGTTCGAGCTTGAACTTCAGCTTCGAGTTGCTCGCTCGTGAAGAGGTTGGCTTCCACCTCCCGAAGACGGGCATTTTCAGCTTTGAGCTCGGTAATCTCTTGTTCGGCCGCGGACAATTTTCTCTCCCCCTCGCCGAGCATGGCCTCTTTGCCTCTCAGTTCACCAGATAGACCCTGAATTTCTTCAAGGTGCTTCTTCTCAGTATCAATGTAAACATTGATCTGGTTATTGAGACGGGCAAGTTTGGCCTCATATTGGCTGATGAGGCCGTCCTTCTCCTCTGTGAGTTGCCGAGCAGTGCTGGCATAGCGATGAGTAGATTCTTCTTGCTCGGCAATTTGGGCCATTGCCCTTTGGGCCGTGACGAGGCCATTAGCGTTGAGCATCATAGAGAGATGGAGATTGTCAGCCAGCCCTTGTTGGAAGATGGCTTTGTCCAAGGGACGTGTCCAGGCTCGGGCGATCAACTCCGTCGCCCTACGAACGTGCTCGCCAGGAATCTCCCTTATGTTGACGGGAGTCTTCGAGTAAGAATATTGATGTACAACACTTGCTCGACCGGGATGATCGTCAGCACGATATCTGCGAACAAGAAAGTAAAGGATACTTAGAAAAAAAAGTGAATCTTGCTCGGCAAAGGCAAGGATAGACTTACTCCTTAAATTTTCGATCATCCCAACCCAGATGGGTAAGGTCTTCAGGGCCACGGACAGGGGTGGAGTCTCTGCCCGCTTTGCCGGGTTTCTCTGTGGGCTCGATGGAGGAGTGCCGAACAGCATCCCCCTCAGGGCGAGCATGACTGTGGCCCACCTTCTCCTTCCCCTTGCCGCCACCGGGGATATCTTGGGCCAACAGAGTCCCATCGGCTTTTTTCAAACGTTTCCCCCCGCGAGGAGGAGAAATCGGAGAAGATGGCTGAGCAGGACCAGGGGGAGCAGCTGGTCGCGGAAATCTGGCTCCTTCAGCCTTGTTCGTCATCCCCAGTACCTTGGTAGGCGGGTCACCTCTCCTCTTCCGTCCCTTCGGAGGCGCCATCTCGAAAACTCTTTGTTCGAGGAGAGCAAAACAAGGGGGAACTGCAACAGTGACTTGCTCGGCTAAAAAAAAAGAAAAAGAGTTAGACGAGCAAGTTGTGGAAGTCAAATGACGAGCAAAGTTGGTATTAGGAGTTAGAAATTTTTCATACCTGGGGGCACCTCAGCTTGTGCTTCCAAGTGATGAGGATAGGGAAACAAGCGAGCAGCTCTCAAACACTTTCCCTCACGCAAATACTCAGTGGTCCTTTCCGCTCTATTGCAAAGGCCGACCAAGCAGGAGGTGAATAGGAACTCTGAGCCGATCTCTTCTTCCTCTGAGTTCCACTTGGGCAAACGAGGGCCTGCGAGCAAACAAGAAAAGTTAAATTAGAACAGTACAGTTCGAGGATGAACAAGAAAATAATCTTACGTTTAAATTTCCCATAGGAGGCTGGGGAATTTATTCGTCCATCACCACCGTGTGGACCTGAAGATGCTCGCCAATCACCCCCGATGAAGAAAAAATGTTGTTTCCAATCGCGGATTTTGTTCGGCACCCCCTCTACCATCTTCAATCCTGTCCTGGCCTTGAGGTAGTAGTAACCTTCCTCTCCAGGGGACATCTTGTGATCGTCATAAGGTAGTTGATCTCTTCTGCAGTTATACGATCAACATACCCCTCCAGTGCGAACAAACACATTGTCCCCAACAGGTTCATCCACCCAATCGGAGTAATGTGAGTGATTGCAAGGTTGGTCGCCTCTAGGAAGCGACCAACAATGGGTGGAAGAGGTAGTCTCAATCCAGCGATCAAAGTATGAATGTTGATCGACGTGCATCCTGGGGGTGGGCGATCAGCTCTCTCTTTTCTCTTGGGGGCCCACATGTGGATATCATAGGGAATCTTGTAGGTCTCCCGGATTGAGTCCAACTCATATTCGCGAACAACACTTTTAATTTTGCTCGCCTGGAATTCGGACTTCACCAAATCCAACACTTCTCTTTGTGGGCGAGCAAAGTTGTTCGCGTGTTCCTCAGCGTATGCTCTCCATTCAAAGGGCCGAGCAACTCCAACTGGAATTTCATTTTCCAACATTCTTGGTGATGGAAACCCTATTCCTTCCAGAAATTCGCGGGTCAATTCGTCGAATTGGGGATCTTCCGATTCAGTGCTGGACGAGGAGCCTTCCCCAGAATCTTTGCTCGCAACAACCACTACTTCCCTCCCCGATGGACGAGCACCAGTATCCTCAACTGAACGAACAACCAAATCAACGTGGGGATTGGACGCCGAGGAAATCTCAAAGGGAGGTTGATCGACGGGAGCCACGATTGGGAAAAGTGGATCAAGAGTTTCTTCGGATTTGTTGCTCGAGTGAGGAGACATAGGAAGGTAGAGAAGAGGGAAAGAAAACCCAGACGACAGTAGAGAGTATTGCAGACGGCGGCGCTTCACCGGAGAAGATGGTGGCACAAGGTCCCACACGGCGGCGATGTAGGAATGTGAAAGAAAAAGAAAGAAAGAAGAGGAGATAAGAAAATAACTACCTTGGGGATGGAATTTGAGGCCAAATGCAAGAGAAACGGACGCCGGAGAGCTCGAGATCGCCGGAGAAGGATGAAATCGCCGGAGCACTGTAGCAAGAAATGAAAAATTGGAAAAAAATTTGTTTCCCCTTCTATTTATACCCCAAGCAAAAAACGGGGTTCGAAGTTTAATTTACAACAAAATATGGACTAAGTTGAAAGAAAACGGGGTCTTTTTCGAGCAAGTGTGGAAGTTGGAGGACCTATGTGCAAATATGGGGGCGCGTAGCCTCGGGATTGATCGCGCGTGGACGACGCGCAATCATGACGCTCACGTCATCTTCGTACAACCCCCAGACCTTGGGGAGACGGAACGACATACCATTTGTTGCTCGCCAGGACCAATGATGTTCGTCCAAATCCACGCCAGTATAATATCCTAACTATAGTTGCTTGCCACAAAGTTGCTCGTCTGAGGCAACGTATAGCCAGGATAGGGGGCAATTGTTGATGGGCGAACATTCCTCAATGATAGACGAACAAGGATTAAGGCCTAAATAGAGATTACGAAGAAGTAACTTCAAATTAACAAAGAAAATCAAGTCGGGGTGCATAAATCAATCCAGGGAGTGTAAAAAGTGGCGAACAACTATAACGACGAACAGCTTATCGGCGAACAGGTTTGAAGGCCCAAGACCAGAGATGAACATTCTGCTAAGTCACTGATGACGAGCAACATTGATAAAAGGTGGTGAATCTACCAGCCTAAGAAGTGCATGTCGACGAACAAAGGATCAAGATCCCAAAGCCAATCTGTGTAAAACACAAAGGCGAATAACTTCTGAGCCATGCACCCAAAAGGCGAACAACATTTATGAAAAAACTATGCTGGGTACACTAAGCCGACCTGGACGAACAACAACGAAGTCCGAGATAAGACCAAAGAAGACTTTGTAACTAAGATTCAGCTTAAATAAGGTCAAACTAAGGTCAAAGGACACATGTCAAGCATGCAGACTAGGGAGACCAAGAGTCATAAACACCTCATGCTTGCTAGTCTCTATAAATAGTTGTTCTTCAGCTTAAGAAATACAAGTTCAAATTCACAAATGCTCCAAAAACACACACTTAAACACCTAAACGTGCACACATACAAAATTATTACAATTTTGACTTTCACAATTACTAGTTCATAACCCGAACCCTCGATTTACCATTTACGGTGGTAACCAATCACACGTAATTGATTGATGATCTTTAAACCGAACTTAAACAGTCACTAATCCACCCGATAAAAATTGATCACCAACAGAATCATTGTGACTTTGAACCTTGTGTTTTGGGCAGTAATATTAATCATACGATGGTTGCTAAGGTTTAATACGGAGAAACATGTACGAGTACGGCTCGTGTGATTTTCCCCTTTGGTGGGCTCAGAATTTTTATCGTACCAAATCTTGTAAGTGAAAAATTAGTTTCTTCGATACGGATAATAATGTTGAGCTATCTTTACTCCAAGGTAAAAGATATTAATTAATTTAGAGCTATTCAAAAGCTCAATTAATTTATGAACTAAATAATCTTAAACACGGGAAATAATAATCGGGAACCCATATTATCGTAATATGGATTAAGATGGATAGTGCAATATTAATTTATTAGTGGTACTAATTAATATTAATGGGCTGAATAATATTGCGGCTCAATATTGTAATTCAGTAGCCCATTGGAGGTCCAATCTTAATTCTCCTAAAGGCCCCTCAAGTAGCCCAATAAGTAGTCTGATTATAATGTGATTAAAATAAATGAAAATATAAAATTGCTGATTTTTTCTAGATATTTTTGAAAATTACATGTTTGGAGAGAGAAAAAATTTTGTTGATTTTTCTTGGAAAGATATTTTGGAAGATATGTATTCTTGGAATACAAGATTATCTCATAAATTCAAGAAGATCAAAATCTAGTGATTTATATCTCAAATTTTCGAAAATAATATGTATAGATGATGAGGTGAGATTTTTGTGGAATATTTTACTATGGATAAAAGAATATATGAGATATATTCAAGATTTCTTGGAGGCCAAGAAAAATATTTTCTTCTAATACTACTAGGCCTAAAATTTGGCCACTTCACATCTATATAAGGGGGTGATTATTTCATCCCCAAGTACACAATTCCATGAGTTGGAAAAATCAAGAGCAATAAATATTTTCTTTTTCCTTGTTATTTTAAATTGTTCGTGAGCGCTTTCCACCGGCGTATGAATATGGCAAAGAGGGAATACTTTAGAAGGTTTTTACAGTTGATAGGATCATCACGCTTATCCCGTTTATCTCGGTTGAACGTTGCTTCAAGAGGTACGCTTTACATGAAATTCTTAGTTTTTCTGCTGTAGAATTTTACGTGATTATATTCATATGTATATTATTTCGTTGTTGGATTAATTATTATTTGAATTAATTTAGGATTAATTCATGCTAGTACTAATTAGATTTAAATTCGTATTTAAATTTCATCCCGAATAAATCTTGGCACCCGAATTTCCCCAACACAATGGACTTCTGAATTTCAATATTGAGCCCCAATATAATTCTGTCCATTAATATTAATTAATACCACTATCTAATTAATATTGCACTGTCCATCTTAATCCTTATTACAATAATATGGACTCCCGGTTATTATTTCTCGTGTTTAACATAATCTAATCTATTAATTAATTGAGCTTCTGAATAGCTCTAAATTAAATAATATCTTGTGCCTTGGAGTAAAGACAACTCAACACTATTATCCGTACCGGAAAACTAATTTCCACTTGCAAGATTTTGTACGATAAAACTTCAGAGCGAAAAACACAAGGTATCATCGTATGATTAATATTATTGCCGAAAACATTTAGCAACCGTCGTATGATTAATATTACTGCCCAAAACATAAAGTATCAAAGTCACGATGATTCTCACCCAATATGTATCAAAGAAATATGTATTAACCACACACGGTCCTATTTAAGTGATGAAGATTAAGAAATCAATAACCACTGAGGTCTAATTCTTCACCTTTCATAATAGAAGAATTTATCATCGCTGTAGGTCCTCTTCAACACATACAAAATGTGCTAGAGCAATCTCTTAGTCAAGACAGTCCAATCTGAGAGCTACACATAGACCTTTCACGGTGGATTGTTCAATTCCACCTGGGTCGTGAATTTGTACGTTTAGTTAAAAGGAACTGTCAATGTGAGCTTCCGTGATCTGGTATCACCATATTAACTACAATGTAACGCATACAATATATTGAACGGTTTGCAATAAATATTTAACATTCATTCATATTTAAAGCAATAGTGATAAAAGATTTATTCTCATAAATAAGTCTTTAATACATAGGTTATACAAAGTAAAAATATACTTTCACGTATAACCCCAACAATTTCCCACTTATACTCAAAGTCTGCTTTTAAGTATACATCATGCATGTCTGGTGTAGTTCTACGTGACATATCATGTCACCTACACTAACCTAATAATATTTCTTCCACTTATACTCAAAACATATTGGTAACAGTCTTGACACCCATTCCATCCACATGTCTCTCGAATGTACTCTGAGACAGACCCTTTGTGAATGGATCTACTAGGTTGTCCTCCGACGCGATATTTGCTACCTCTTTATCTCATCTCTTAACGATTTCTCGTATAAGATGATATTTTCTTTCAATGTATTTGCTGGCCTTGTGGGCTCTCGGTTCCTTTGAATTTACAACTACTCCTGCATTATCACAATAGACAATGATTGTACTGGGTAAATTCGAAACAACGTCCAAGTCCACTAAGAAGTTCTTAAACCAAACCGCTTCTTTCGTTGCTTCACAAGCAGCTATTTATACGGCTTCCATGATTGAATCTGCGATGCATTTCTACTTATTGCTTCTCCATGTCATGGCTCCTTCTCCCGTGCAAAACACACTACCCGAGGTAGATTTTGTGGAGTCTATATCTGATTGAAAATTCGAGTCCATGTATCCCATGGGAATTAGACTGTCTGACTGGTAAATTAGCATTCTATCGCGAGTTCTTTTCAGATACTTTAGAATGCATTTAACTGCAGTCCAATGATCTTTCCCGGGGTTACGTTGGTATCTTACCACCATGCCCACGTCAAAGCAGATATCCGGTCTCGTACACAACATTGCATACATAAGGCCACTACACCTGAAGTGTACGGAACATCTTTCATGTCATCTATCTCCACTTGCATCTTAGGGTATATTTCTTTGGATAGATGGATTCCGTGCCTAAAAGGTACAAAACCTTTCTTGGAATCTTGCATGCCGAACAGCTTCAAAACAGTGTCTATGTATGAAGCGTGCGATAAGCCCAACATTCTTTTCTTGTGATCTCGAGTGAGCTTGATTCCAAGGATGTGACCGGCTTCCCCTAAGTCCTTCATATCAAACGGATTTGACAGCCATACTTTTACGTCTGACAACATCTTTACATCATCTCCGATGAGCATAATGTCGTCTACGTATAGTATTAAGAATACCATTGTAGTTCCGTCACACCTTTTGTACACATAACTTTGGAACTCATTTTGATCGAACCCATAAGACTTTATAACCTATTCAAAACATTGGTTCCAAGTACGTGATGCTTACTTAAGTCCGTATATTGACTTCTTTAGCTTGCATATGAGATGTTCTTGATCTTTCGCAATAAAACCTTCGAGTTGTCGTATATAGATATCCCCTTCAAGACTTCCATTTAGGAAAGCTGTCTTGACATCCATTTCCCAGACCTCAAAATTTAAATTCACAGTGATCAACAAGAGAATATGGATGGACTTAAGCATAGGTACAGACAAAAAGGTTTCCTCATAATCGATCCATTCTTTCTGAGTATATCATTTTGCTACTAACCTAGCTTTGAAGGTTTCAACCCTTCCGTCCGGTCCTCTTTTCCTCGTGTATACCCACTTATATCTAATGGGTCTACCCCACTGGGTGGTTCGACCAACTCCCACACTTGATTACGATCCATAGAATCCATCTCGGCTTCCATCGCAGTTTGCCAATATATAGTATCTTTGTCTAGGATTGTCTCATTGTATGTCCATGAGTCTGATTCATCTCCGGGAATCAAATCCGTAGATTCTCCTTTTCCCATGAATCTCTCGGGTTGTCTGACAACCCTCCCACTACGATGGGGTTCCGGTTGTGAAGGTGTGACAATTGGTATATCATCTTGTACACTTGGTATAGGAGTTTGCCCTCTCAATTCGTCTAAGGTAATCTCACTTCTGGGCTTTCCATTGTTCATATAGTCTTCCTCCAAGAATTTAAAGTGTGTGCTAATCACGGTCTTTTGATCCTTGGGAGAACATACACCCTTTCATTCCCATGGGATATCCTATAAATAACTTTAATTCTGAACGTGGATCCAATTTATTGGCTTCCTTGTCTAGCACGTATGCCAAACACCCCCAAATTTTCATGTGTCTCAAACTGGGCTTTCGCCCGGTCTACAATTCTGATGAAGTTTTAGGAACTGTGTTGGTCCCGGTACAAGACTGAGTGATACGTGTATGGGGGAAAATACACGTATATAAATTTTCTTAACTAAAAACTTCACTGAATCCCCTTACTCAGAGTGATAAAGAACACAGGGTAGATAACAAACCTACTAACTGCACCGAGGCGAGTCAGTTGGCAAACTATCTACTTATGTTCAGTGCGGAATGTGTGAGCCCTGAAAGTTTAAAGTCTTATTTTAATGTTTGCTTACTGAAAACTTGTTTTCCTCTTAAGAAGCCGTGGTTAGAAGGGTTGTGCACTAAGTTAATGAGTCAGGCTAATTGATTTAGCACTGACCAAATATGCAATGAATGACTTAGCAATATAACAATATAAAGCAATAATCAAAGCAGTAAAAACTCAGAGAGATAACGTGGTTCAGAGACTCAAGCTCCTACATCCACGGTCCTGATTCAACAGGAGAATTCACTAGTGGATTGACTTGTTTTTAACCTGCCAAGGTGCACCAAGATCAGTCTCACTGACCCTTCTTCCTTCTAACCAACTAACTAACCTCAACCAACAAACCTAACTAAGAAGGTTTTGGTTTCAGTTTGGATTCAAACTATTTGTGACTATCCTTACAAGGCAAAGAAATGCTAAGGATTGGATAATCACTCTAAGCTTAAGATAATATTAGTACGCTCAGAGGAATACATAATAACTCTCTAACTCAAGAAATACTTGGGAAATTCTAGGTTTTTCGAGTGCTTCTTTGAATGCTACGAATGCTTTGAACGCTGAGAGTTTGAGTAATTTATGGCTTCGAAATTTCCCGTAACCTTGATTGGGTCCAAGGTCTTCTGTATTTATATGCAACTTGAAAAACTATCCGTTGGAAGAGATAGCCTTCTAGGTTGTCTTTCTTATAGGATACTTCAACGGATACAATCTCCATGCAGCAGCCGTCTTTGCATGTATTTGGTAAATGCATTAAATGCATGTCCGTTGAATTGTGCAGGGATGTCAAGTTCAAGTCAGTGTCCGTACATGACGTGGCGCTCTCTGATTGGTCCACGTCATCAGGTAGGTGAGAATGTTAGAACTCATTCTTCAGTTCAGTCTTGTCTTTACTGAGTTCAGGTTTGTCCTCATCTACGTATGTTTCCAAGCGCTGACATTCCTTTTGACTTGCTTGGATCCTACTCCAAGTCTTCTCCCAAATACTCAGTGTCGTCCTGTTCCCTTCAGGCTGAGTTAGCAATGATCCCAGGATCATGCTCTTCATCCTGACACTTACTCAGTCAGCTTAGAAGAACTGCCATAAGCTCAGGATGGTGCTCTTGTGTCTTTGGCTTCAGTCTTGATTGACAACAATGAGTTCTCCTCTCATTGTGTACCTGTGAATGGAAAATAAACCAACTTACAAACCTAACAAAGACTAGTCTGACTATTACAACACTTAGGCAACTCATCTTTTCAGGGCTTTGGGATCTAATCAAAACTGACATTGTCCCAACAATTTCCCCCTTTTTGATGATGCCAAAACACTGAAAAGATCTTCAAAACAGTTAGAGGAAATAAGTCTTAATCTATAAGACAAGATCAGTGTTAGAGCAATTCTTCATAAGTACATAATTTAAATAACAGCCAAAAAGACAATGAGTTTTTGTCTATGGGCAAACGTAATAGATTTCATTGATAAGATATTTCAGTGAGTACAATGAGCTAATCTATTACATATATACAAGGATAGATACTCAGATCCTACGCATTCCAGGCTTAATGTCGTAGCCAGAATAAACTCGGTTCTTCAATTCTTCAACTCTCTTGAACTGATTCTGGTATCCTTCAGTGCGGGCTATCTACATCACCTCCTTCATTATCTCCTTTTTTTAATCATACATGGTACAACCTGGAATCATTGGAGACGTGTGAATGATCAATTCAGGTGCCTTGATTTGAACCTTAACTTTCTCAGCCTCGTCCAAAATCAGCTTGAAAAGCTCAGGGTAGTTGTCGACCATGAAGTCAGTGAAGTGAGCATCAATATCTTCAGTGTCGCCCCACTTCTTGACAACATACCAAAGCCTGATGAATTCGTTCCTTGCATCCTCCCAAAACTCCTTGATCTTCTCAGAAATGAAAGAATCGATAAGCACAGGCTCAATGTTTGACTCTCTGGGAAATATCAGCTTTCTTGCCCGAGGTGCAGCCCTCTTTCTGTACTTCCTTGGCTCAGGCTTCTCCTTCTTTCTCCTAAGCAAACTGATTACTGCATCATCTAGTTCTTTTTGTTGAAGCTCGGTGATGTCAGTCAGCTTCTCAACCTTCTTTTCCAAGATCTTCATTTTCTTCTTCTGAGCTATCTCAGCCCTGCGCGCTGCTTCGTTCTTCTCAGGGGCAGATCCCCAAGCTTCCCCACACAACTCAGCTACTTTTTCAGCGTCGTATGTGATCGAATTCTTCCTCGTGTTCACTGGCGAGCGCTCTGAAGACTCTTGGATGGTTGTCAATTTTGGAGCATCCCTTGAAGGGTCATTAGCCTTTGCCGCAGCTTCAATCCTGGCTGACTTCCTGGGTGTTCTCGTTAACACCTCATTCTTCTCAGTCTCCGATGCCTCAGAGAGAGATCTTTTCTTCCCATTTCCCCCCTTTTTGGCATCATCCTTGGCCGCCGGAGGTGGGAGTGCATCTCTCAAAGCTTCCTCACCGTTGTTGATAACAAAGGCAGTCAAGGACTGGACTTCCTTAACTCCTTCCTTCAACATCTCAACTCCGGTGGCAATCCACGTCCCCGCAAATGACACACTAGGAATGCTTGCCTAGAGCTTCTTCTCAAATATTTCCATTGAAGTATGCAGGTTTTGCTCAGTGTGGGTCAGCCTGGCCTCAACTTTCCCTGACTCTTCGATGAGCTGAGCAGACTTGGTCAATATCTTCTCTGGATCCTGAGCAATCTTGGCAGACTCCTGAGCGATCTTGTCTGACTCCACTGCCATATTGGCCACTGAGTCATTAAGCGCCCGAGTAAGTAGTTCTGCAGCCTGACCAACCAAGTGCTCTACTGCCTTCTGCATCCGTGCATCATGCTCATCTCTGAGTTGAGTCAGCGTGTTGGCCATGATCTTCTTCATCATCTTCCTCTATGACTTGACAGACTTGATGGTTGACAACATCAATTTCTTAAGACTCTTCACTTCAGAGTTGGCAACCGTCTTTAGAGCAGACTTTACCCATCTTAACTGCTTCTGAATCCCTTTATCTTTTGAATCGGCCTGAGCCTTGAGCAATTCTACCTCGGGATGAAGATCAACGAGATTCTCAGTAGTCTTTTCTTGCTTGACTTGTACAATACTGGTGAAGGTGCCTCGCCGAGTTCTAGTGAAGACCACCTCGTCTTCCTCGGCTCCATCACTTAGTGGCTGATCTCCCTTGTCAGCCCCTGCATCTTCAGTCCACTCTTCAGGGTGCACTGAAGGCAGTTGTTGAGTAGTCATAGCCGCCTGCTCAGGCTCCGCTAAGCTATCTCGAACTTTGGGAACAAGTCCCTCAGAACTAGGAGTCTCCTTGGATGCCTCTACATCATCCTCCTTTGTCTCAGGGCAGGGAGTCCCGTCATCGACTGATGTATCATTGGCGGCTGAGATGTTCAAAACATCCTCAGTAACTTGTCCACCCTCGGCACCAGCCTCCTGTTCACCTTCCCCCTGATCCTGAGGCTCAGTACACATCTCATCCACCTCCTTCAAGGTTTTATCAACCAGTTTTTCATTTGCTTCTCCTCCCTGACCGTCATCACCACCCTCATCTTCATCATCACCATCATCTCCCTTCTTGGCAGACGAATCAAGGAACTTGCCTTCTCTGGCCACTTTCATCCTCTCCACCAGCTGCTTGATTGCCTCAAAGTCCAAAAGTTCAAGCCAGGTAGTGATATTGAAGTAAGAACAGAGTCTTCCTTCTTCTGCCACCCAGAAATCCCAGCCCTTGGCTTCCACCATCATCTTCTGCTCTGGCACGTTGGCTTGCTTGTACTCAAGCCAAACTTTCAAGTCTGAGATATTGGACTGAAGTACTGGGTACTTATCTAATCCCGGCAGGCACTTAGCAACCCATTCCTCTTTCCTGTCCCGAATCATGCTTTCGTATAATCTGACAATAACATCCTCATCCATGTCCTCCTCAACTGCCTCTTCAATGATGAAGTCGAGGTCATCGTCATCAATGGATGAAGGTTCTTTGGGGTTCTTATCAGTGACTGAAAAGTTGGATTAAGATGGCTCTGACTCGGGGTTGGTTTGGAGTAGGTCGGTGTTTAGCTCGGTGGGTTCAGTAGGGTTTGAGGTTGGTTCAGGAATGGATGTAGGCTCAGTGGGTTCATTAGGTTCAGAGGTAGGATGGGGTTCAGATGGGTTGGGTAGTTCAGGCTGGAGGATTTCTGCAGATTCAATAGTCTCCCTCACCTGAACCAAGTCAGAGGCTCTGGGAGAGCTTGATTGTTCCCCTTCCCTGACTGGGCTTAACTCCCTCAACGCCTTAGCGGGAGATCTATTAGGTCCTTTCCTAAGCCTCTTCAGCGGCCTCGCCTCCGTCTCACCTCCTTCCACCCTGACTTCATCGTCAGTCTCCTCAGCCTTAGAAACGACGCACTTGGAGACCTTCTCAGTCCCTTTCTTCAAACCCTTCGCAGTGACATTTGGCTTCAGCGTCACCTTCAGCTTGGCTAACTTCTCCTCCTTAGCCTTCTCCTTCTCCTCCTGCTCAGCAGCTGTAGCCTTCCTCTCAGCAGCCACCTCAGCCTCAGCTGACTTGCCCTTTTCAAAGAGCTCATCAACCCACTCGAGGAGGTTGGCAATTACTTTCTTCCCTTTGGCCGCCTGCTTCTTCTTCTTCTGACCCTTTAAAGGAGCATTGGGGTCAGTCAGGCCAAGGATGGCATAGGTGTCACCCTCAGTGTTGAACATGACCTTCTTTGATGACAGGTCATCCTCCATGTCAAAGGTACATCCAGGGCAGGAGTGGAAGATCAACATGAACAATTTTGGGTTGATATCGCGGTGTTCCTCATTGTACAGATTTTCTCCATCTTTATATTGGAGTTATACGTGAAAGTATGCTTTTACTTTGTATAACTCGTGTATCAAACACTTGTTTATGAGAATAATTCTTTTATCGCATATGCTTTAGATATGATTGAATGTTGAATATTTATTACAAACAGTTTATAATAATACTAGTTACATTGTAGTTAATGTGGTGATACCCGATCACAGAAGATAACATTAACAGTTTCCTTGTAACTAAACATACATTTTCACGACCTAGGTGGAATTGAACAATCCGCCGTGAAAGGTCGATGTGTAAGTCTCAGATTGGTCTGTCTTGACTAAGAGATTGCACTAGCACATTTAGTATGTGTTGAAGAGGACCTACAGCGAAGATAAATTCTTCTGTTCTGAAATGTGAAGAACTAGACCTCAGTGGTGGTTGATTTCTTAACCTCCGTCACTTAAATAGGACCGTGTGTGATTAATGGTTACTGCTTTGATTCATGTTGGGTGAGAATCATCGTGACTTCAAACCTTGTGCTTTGGGCAGTAATATTAGTCATACGACGGTTGCTAAGATTTAATACGGAGAAACGCGTGCGAGTACGGCTCGTGTGATTAGTCCCCTTGGTGGGCTCAGAAGTTTTATAGTACCAAATCTTGCAAGTGAAGAATTAGTTTCTTCGGTACGGATAATAATGTTGAGCTGTCTTTACTCCAAGGTGAAATATATTAATTAATTTAGAGCTATTCAGAAGCTTAATTAATTAATGGACTTGATAATCTTAAACGCGGGAAATAATAACCGGGAGCCCATATTATCGTAATATGGATTAAGATGGATAGTGCACTATTAATTTATTAGTGGTAATAATTAATATTAATTGATTGAATTTTATTGTGGCTCAATATTGAAATTCAGAAGTCCATTAGGAGGTCCAATCTTAATTCTCCTCAAAGGCCCCTCAAGTAGCCCATTAAGTAGCCCAATAATGATAAGGTGATTAAAATAAAAAGAAAATTATATGCTGATTTTTCATGCTAATTTTCAAAAATATGATGTCAATAAAAGAGAAGATTTTGTTGATTTTCTTGGAAAGATATTATGGAAGATATGTATTCTTGGAATACAAGATTATCTCATATATTCAAGAAGATCCAAATCTTGGGATCTTTAATTTAAATTTTCGAAAATAATGAGTTTATAAGGTGAGTGAGATTTTTGTGGAATATTTTATTTTGGAGAAAAGAATATATGAGATATATTCAAGATTTCTTAGAGACTAAGAAAAGATTTTCTCCAAGGCTCAATATCACTCAAATTTTCGGCCATCGCCATTATAAATAAGGGGTGATTATTTCATCCCCAAGTACATAATTCCATGTGTTGGAAAACTCAAGAGCATATATATTTTTCTTTTTCCTTAGTTATTTAAATTACTTGAAAGCATCCCCCACCGGTGATCAAGTAAGGCGAAAGAGAAATACTTGAGAAGATTTTTGGGTTGATAAAGCACGATCGTGATTGTCCCGTTTATTCAAAGGCCATTTCTACAAGAGGTACGTAAGTCACATAAATTCTTGTTTATTCCGCCTAGATTTTATGTGAATTAATTCAACATGCATGATGTAAAATTTGTTGTTGGAATTATTATTTTGAATTAATTAGGATTAATTCATGCTAGTAATAATTGAATTTAAATTCGTATTTAAATTTCATCCCGAATAGATTCCGGGCACCCCTATTTTCCCAACAACTGGTATCAGAGCCACGGTTTCGGGCTCTGATCTTTAAATTGGAATTTAAATTATTTAACATTAAAATAAAATTAGATAGTAGAATTGCTAGATCTTTTTTGCAGGTATCCAATTGTCATGGTTTTAATGTTTATTATTGTTTTCATGCGTGTGAATTAATTGTTTTTAATTCGATTCGTTCGAATTCGTTTTTCTCGTGAGAAAATCCACGAATAGATTAGTTGTTTTTATTTTGATTTGATCATTGTAATAGACTAGTCTAGATCTAGTATTTACTTTTTTAAAAAATAAATTGTAACCGGATCGAGACGAAGAACGAAGAATTAAAGACGGCGTACCCGGACAACGTATGCATGTGTGGCGCATGCATGAGCGTAAATTCATACATGGGGTGAAAAACGAGAACGAACGGTAAAACCCGGTGCACGGGGTGCGCGAGGCGCACAACCCGCGCACGACGAGCACGGTAAGGCGCGAGCGCGCGCGCACGTAGGCAGCACTCGGCGGCCAGCCGCTCGGCGCCGTGCCGAGAGACACGCGAGCCCACTCCGTGGGCCGACGCGTGCGGTATCTCCGGCGGTGAAATTTTAAATTTCAGTTTTCATTTTTTTTTGTGTGATTTTAAACGTCATCCCGAACCCCAAATGGAGTTGTTTTTGATGAAGTGTTGTTGTTCGAGTGGGAGCATGTCGAGACGAACGATGGAAAGCAACAAGGACGATATTTCGTATCAAGACGTGAAGAAATTAAACCATGACAATTGGATTTGAGTGCTCCAATGTGTTTAATTTTGTTTTGATTGATGTTTTATTTCGTGCACTTACTATTATTTGTTAATATGTGTTTGCATGAATTTTATTGTCCAAGAAAAATCTTACTTTCGAAAATTACTAAGTATGTTTCTTTAATCGCAATTTTATTCCGGATATTAAAATTGGATTAATTTGGCCTCCATAATTTATTTATTTGTGAAGTTCTTTTAGAATACATTTCCCCCTCGGATCGGCCAAAAGGACGGATTTCACATGAATAAATTCCAAAATGATGATTGTGGATTATTACTAGTGGCGGTATTGACCCTCACCACGAGTGGCTTGCTCAAAGCGAAATAATAATCCTGTATTTAATTATGGTTTTTACTTAGGCATAAGAAATTGATATTAACTTACTCCCCTCGGAGTCCCTATCAATTTTTATGTGGTCAAAGTGGGAGCAAACTATTAATTTTGAATTAAGGATTTGTAACTTTTAAGTTTGTGATCCGCTTGAATGTGTTTAAATGTATAGACCACTCCTCGTGGCGCATTTAAATTGTTTCGAGATGTTGTCTGATGCATGATTATATTGTTTTAAGGTTTCAATATAATTGATGTGATCAAATTATGTGATAATTTCATATTTTTCTAGATATTAATATGAATGTATGTTTTATTCTCATTTCATCATGTCGCAACCTTTTAATCCACTGTTTAATATGCTTTAAGTTAATAAACTTTTTGGAGAGAATTATATCGATTGGAAATGTAATTTAAATTTTGTCCTTACTGCACGAAAACATAATTGGGTTATTCACGTTAATATACCAGGCAAGCCTAATGATAAGTCAAGCAATGGGATAAGACAGTTTATGATTGGAAGCGTGACAATGAACACATGAAGTGCATCATCTTGACATCTCTGTCTGAGGATTTGAGGAATATTCATGAGGACATTGTATCCGCTGTTGAAATCACGGAAAACCTTGAAGAGATGTCTTCACATCAAACCCATGACTAATCAGTTCACCAAACATGACTCGGTCAAGTTGGAAATGGTGGAGGGAACGCCCGTGAGGGAGCACGTTCTCGAGATTATGGCATACCTTAACAAGTTGGAAGTACTTGGTGCGTATTTTGATATCCCTTCTCGGGTCGATTACATACTCCATTCTCTTCCGAGAAGCTTTGAGCAGTTTCAACTGAACTATCAGATGAATGAACGGACAAGTCGTTTGCCCGAGCTCTTGCAAGCTTTAGTTTCGGTGGAGGTGATAATGGAGCACCACTCTAGTGCTATGGTGGCTAATGGTCCGTCTACCTCTTTTGGTCCCAAGGGAGGGAAAAAGAGGAAGAGAACCAAAGGCCGGATCCAAGTAAATCTAATTGTTGCGAAAGGCAAATGCAAAGGCTAGCGTCGAAGGGGAAGTGTTTTAGTTGCGGTGAGAGAGGACAATGGAGGTCTGCCTGTTCCAAGCCTAAGAGGCTAGGAAAGTTAGGTAATTCACACACCCTACTCGTCGAAACTTGTGAAGTGGTGTATGCTGTCTATTCGTGGATAGTGGATACGAGAGCTACTGATCACATTTGTTTCATGGGTTCAAGCTAACCCGACGACTTAACGGAAGTGAGATCCCCATCACATCGGGCAATGCTAAGAGAGTGGCAGCTGAAGCAGTGGGAAAAGTGCGCCTATCTTTTGAAGATAGAGTTATGGTCTTGAGAGACGTTCTTCATGTTCCTATTTTAGAAAGAACTCAACCTTCAGTTTCTAAACTGTTTTGAATAGATACTCAGTTTCTTTTAATAAGGATGTTATTATTTCTTGAAACGATGAGTTTATCTGTTCCGGAACTTCAATGGATGATCTTTATACCATTATTTGGGCACACCACTCACAAAATTGAATCTAATAACACATCAATTATTTCGAGTAATAAAAGGAAGAATTCTTCGGACATGAACGAAACACTTCTATGGCATCTTAGATTAGGTCATATTAATCTAATGCGGATACAAAGGTTGGTGAAAAATGAATCCTTGGTGTCACTTCAAGTTGAGTCATTTCCAACTTGTGAATCCTGTTTAGAGGGTAAAATGACCTAGAGGGCATTTGGAGCCAAGGGGAATAGAGCCACCAAAGTGTTAGAACTCGTTCATACCGATATGTGTGGTTTAATGACGATCATAGCAAGAAGTGGTATGAGTAATTTGATGATTACTCGAGATATGGATACATCTACCTTATGATGCATAGGGAAAGAAGTATCAAGTTTCTATGATTTGATCGTGGAGGCGAATACCTTAGCGATGAATTCTTGAACTACCTATCGGACGAAGAGATTGTATCCCTGTTGACCGCACCGGGAACCCCTCAATAGAATGGTGTGGCGGAATGAAGGAACCAGACTCTTTTAGAAATAGTCAGATCCATGATGAGTTATTCGGATTTACCCAAATCGTTTTGTGGTAAGGCCTTGGAAACGGCGGCTTACATTCTAAACTTGGTGCCATCTAAATCGGTTCCTAAAACCCCAATGGAATTGTGGACCGGGCGTAAGCCCAGTCTAAGACACTCACGGATTTGGGGTTGTCTGGCATACGTGCTAGACAAGGAAGCCGGTAAGTTGGATCCACGTTCGGAATTAAGGTTGTTTATAGGATACACTGCGGGAACGAAAGGGTGTATATTCTATAGTCCCAAGGATCAAAAGACCGTGATTAGTACACACTTTAAATTCTTGGAGGAAGACTATAAGAACAAAAGAAAGCCCAGAAGTGATATTACCTTAGACGAACTCCTATAACAAGTATACAAGATGATATACCACACGTCACTCCTTCACAACCGGAACCCTGTCACAGTGGGAGGATTGCTAGGCAACCCGAGAGATTCATGGGAATAGGAGAATCTTTAGATTTAATTCCCGGTGATGAATCAGACCCATGGACATACGACGAGGCAATCCAAGATAAAGACGCGGAGTCGTGGCAAACAACAATGGAAACCGAGATGGGTTCGATGGATCATAATCAAGTGTGGGAGTTGGTCCAAACACCCAGTGGGGTAGAGCCCATTGGATGCAAGTGTGTGTACAAGAGGAAAAGAGGACCGGACGGAAGGGTAGAGACCTTCAAAGCAAGGCTTGTGGCTAAAGGGTATACTCAGAAAGAAGGGATCGATTATGAGGAAACCTTTTCGCCTGTAGCTATGCTTAAGTCCATCCGTATTCTCTTGTCGATCGTTGCGCACCTAGATTACGATATCTGGCAAATGGATGTCAAGACAGCTTTCCTTAACAGAAGTCTTGACGGGTTAGATATCCATATGCAACAGCCCAAAGGTTTCGTTGAAAAAGGCCAAGAGCACCTCGTATGCAAGCTTAAGAGATCCATTTATGGACTTAAGCAAGCATCGCGTACTTGGAACCAGTGTTTTGATCAAGTGATTAAGTCTTATGGGTTTAATCAAAACGAGTTCAAAAGTTGTGTGTATATAAGCGTGACGGAACAGCGGTGGTATTCTTAGTATTATACATAGACGATATTCTGCTCATTGGAAATAATGTAAAGGTATTGTCAGACGTAAGGGTATGGCTGTCAAAATAATTTGATATGAAGGACTTAGGGGAAGCCGGTCACATCCTTGGGATCAAGATCATTCGCGATCACAAGAAGAGGATGTTGGGCTTATTGCAAGTTTCATACAAAGACATTGTTTTGAAGCGATACAACATGCAAGATTCCAAGAAAGGCTTTGTACCTTTTAGATACTGAATCCATCTATCCAAAGAAATATGCCCTAAGACGCAAGTGGAGATAGATGACATGAAAAATGTTTCGTACGTTTCGAACGTAGGAAATATTATGTATGCAATGTTGTGTACGAGACCAGATATCTTCTTTATCGTGGGCATGATGGCAAGATATCAAAATATCCCTGGGAAAGCACATTAGATTGCAATTGAATACGTTCTGTAGTTTCTGAAAAGAACTTGGAATGGAATGCTGATTTAACAGTCAGACGGTCTAATTTCCATGGGATACACGGACTCAAATTTCCAATCAGACATAGATTCCAGAATAACTACCTCGGGTAGTGTGTTTTGCATGGGAGAAGGAGTCATGACTTGGAGAAGCGATTAATAGAAATACATCGCTGATTCGACCATGAAAACCGAATAAGTAACTGCTTATGAAGCAGCGAAAGAAGCGGTTTGGCTCAAGTACTTCTTAGTGGACTTGGACGTTGTTCTGAATTTGCCCATCACAATCATTGTGCTGGAGCAGTTACAAATTCAAGGAAACCGAGAGCCCACAAAGCCAGCAAACACATAGAAAGAAAATACCATCTTATACGAGAAATCGTTAAGAGAGGAGATAAAGAGGTGGCAAAGATATGCGTCGGGGACAACCTAGCAAATCCATTCACAAAGGGTCTGCCTCTGAATACATTCGAGAGACATGTGGATGGAACGGGAGTCAAGACTATTGCCAATCTGCTTTAAGTATAAGTGGGAGGAATTATTAGGTTAGTGTAGGTTGATATGAGATGTCATGTAGAGCTACTACACTAAGACATGCATGATGTATACTAAAAAGCAGACTTTAAGTATAAGTGGGAGATTGTTGGAGTTATACGTGAAAGTATGTTTTTACTTTGTATAACTTGTGTATCAAACACTTGTTTATGAGAATAATTCTTTTATCGCATTTGCTTTAGATATGATTGAATGTTGAATATTTATTGCAAACAGTTCATAATAGTACTAGTTACATTGTAGTTAATGTGGTGATACCCGATCACAAAAGATAACATTAACAGTTTCCTTGTAACTAAACGTACATTTTTACGACCTAGGTGGAATTGAACAATCCACCGTGAAAGGTCGATGTGTAAGTCTCAGATTGGTCTGTCTTGACTAAGAGATTGCACTAGCACATTTAGTATGTGTTGAAGAGGACCTACAGCGAGGATAAATTCTTTTGTTCTGAAATGTGAAGAATTAGACCTCAGTGGTTGTTGATTTCTTAATCTCCGTCACTTAAATAGGACCGTGTGTGATTAATGGTTACTGCTTTGAATCATGTTGGGTGAGAATCATCGTGACTTCGAACCTTGTGCTTTGGGCAGTAATATTAGTCATACGACGGTTGCTAATATTTAATACAGAGAAACGCGTGCGAGTACGGCTCGTGTGATTAGTCCCCTTGGTGGGCCCAAAAGTTTTATCGTACCAAATCTTGCAAGTGAAGAATTAGTTTCTTCGGTATGGATAATAATGTTGAGCTGTCTTTACTCCAAGGTGAAATATATTAATTAATTTAGAGTTATTCAGAAGCTTAATTAATTAATGGACTTGATAATCTTAAACGCGGGAAATAATAATCGGGAGCCCATATTATCGTAATATGGATTAAGATGGATAGTGCAATATTAATTTATTAGTGGTAATAATTAATATTAATGGATTGAATTATATTGGGGCTCAATATTGAAATTCAGAAGTCCATTAGGAGGTCCAATCTTAATTCTCCTTAAAGACCCCTCAAGTAATCCATTAAATAGCCTAATAATGATAAGGTGATTAAAATAAAAAGAAAATTATATGTTGATTTTTCATGCTAATTTTCAAAAATATGATGTCAATAAAAGAGAAGATTTTGTTGATTTTCTTGGAAAGATATTATGGAAGATATGTATTCTTGGAATACAAGATTATCTCATATATTCAAGAAGATCCAAATATTGGGATCTTTAATTGAAATTTTCGAAAATAAGGAGTTTATAAGGTGAGTGAGATTTTTGTGGAATATTTTATTTTGGAGAAAAGAATATATGAGATATATTCAGGATTTCTTAGAGACTAAGAAAAGATTTTCTCCAAGGCCCAATATCACTCAAATTTTTGGCCATCACCATTATAAATAGGGGGTGATTATTTCATCCCCAAGTACATAATTCCATGTGTTGGAAAACTCAAGAGCATATATATTTTTCTTTTTCCTTAGTTATTTAAATTACTTGAAAGCATCTCCCACCGGTGATCAAGTAAGGCGAAAGGGAAATACTTGAGAAGGTTTTTGGGTTGATAAAGCGTGATCATGATTGTCCCGTTTATTCAAAGGCCATTTCTACAAGAGGTACGTAAGTCACATAAATTCTTGTTTATTCCGCCTAGATTTTATGTGAATTAATTCAACATGCATGATGTAAAATTTGTTGTTGGAATTATTATTTGAATTAATTAGGATTAATTTATGCTAGTAATAATTGAATTTAAATTCATAATTAAATTTCATCCCGAATAGATTCTGGGCACCCCTATTTTCCCAACACTTTATTCTTCTAACCCGTCGGCACCAGCACAGTCACCCTCGTGAATAGCTCACCCTTCCTCGTGAACATATTCAGTTATGCTTCCACCACCACCTTCGGAAGCAAGGAAATACTAGATGTTGTCTTCAATGATACTGGAGGAGTTTATTTCTTGTACGGTTTTGGTGGCACTGGTAAGACTTTTATTTGGAAGACTTTTTCCACAACTATACATTGTGAAGGTCATATAGTTCTAAACGTTGCATCCAGTGGAATTGCAGCACTTCTTCTGCCAGGTGGTCGCACCGCACACTCTAGGTTTGCCATTCCAATCAACATTGATGAATCATCTACTTGTAACGTAGGTCTTGGGTCAGAATTATCGAAGCTATTGATAGAGGCTAAACTAATTATTTGGGATGAAGCGCCTATGATGAATAAGTATTGTTTTGAGGCACTGGATCGTACGTTGCACGATATTGTTCAAAAATCTAATGGTTCTATTAATGAAGCGTCGTTTGGCGGAAAAACTGCTGTTTTTTGTGGGGACTTTAGATAGATACTGCCGGTTATACCAAAAGGTAGTAGAGAGGATGTTGTTCATGCTGCTATTAATTCATAATTTTTGTGGGAATATTGTAAGGTAAAACATTGTGAAATTATTGTGTATTGTATATTTTCTATTTAATTTATGATTGTTTTATTATTGACCTTTTTTTTATGTCAGGTCCTTACTCTGACTAGAAATATGCGTCTGGAGAGTGGTGGTCAAGATGTCAGTTCAAATGATGAGGTTGCTGAATTTTCCAACTGAATTCTTAGTGTAGGTGATGGTACGCTGGGTGATGGTAGTCATGGTTTTTCAGAGATTGAAATTCCTGTTGAAAATTTGATATATAACGAAATTGATCCTGTACTAGCTCTTATTAGAAGTATTTATCCATTCGTAGAACATAATCTTGGGACGGAAAAATATTTTGAAGATAGGGTAATAATTACACCAACACATAAGGATGTTGATTATGTCAATGAGAAGATTCTTTCGATGATCCAAGGAGACACTAGATTGTATTTGAGCTTTAATAGTGTGTACAAAGCAGAATTGCGATCAGGTGGTGATGGAGAACTTATTTTCCGTTGAATTCCTGAACTCTCTAAAGTGTTCTGGTATGCCAAGTCATCGTTTAATTCTTAAAGAGGGTATTCCTATCGTTCTACTCAAAAACATTGATCAGAAATTGACTTTATGTAATGGCACTAGATTAGTAGTTTTGAAGTTGGGAACTCGTATAATTGAGGCTGAAATTATATCTGGCAGAAATATTGGGAAAAAGGTTTTAATACCCAGAATGACATTAAGTAATTCAGACATTACAATGCCTATAAATTTTACTAGACGACAGTTTTCCATATCGTTGTGTTTTGTGATGACTATCAACAAAAGTCAGGGGCAATCTCTTTCCAGTGTTGGTTTATATCTTCCTAAACCTGTTTTTACACATGGTCAGTTATACGTTGCGGTATCAAGAGTAAAGAAGAGATCTGATATGAAAATTTTATGATTTGATTCTGAAGAAAAATCATCCAAATATACTACTAATGTTGTTTATCGTGAAGTTTTTCGAAATTTGTAAAATAATCTTTTCATGGTTAGTTCTTATATTACTATGAAAACAATATTACAATAAACAATATTTATAGGGGTTATTGCCTTTGTATGATTTTTAAATTGTTGTGTATAAATTGTTTTATTTTTTCTATTAATTTTGAAAAACAATATAATTAATTAAATATTTGGACAAGCTAAAAAATGGTTATTTAAAATACTTGGCTTCCAATTTTATATATCATATTCAAATTTTTAACTTTGTACAAAATATATTATAACCTCAAGAAATATAAAAGGGCTCCGATTTTTTTTTTTAACTAACATATATTTCGAAGTCAAGTTTATGTATTACAGTCAGATTTTTAAAGTTGTGCAGAGTATATTATAAACTTTGAAAATATAAAAGGATACAATTTTCCTTTCTTTAAAAAAAAAAACAAACAATCCGTAAAATGTGCATATTGATTATGCATATCCTTTCCAAATATTGATTCATTAACTTTGGCACTTATAATGATAATTAATTTTATTTTTCTATAATATCATGATTACTCTGTTTTACATAATTAATTTTAATAATTTACTTTAGGGAAACTCTATACTACTGTGTGTCTATCTAATAGAGTTTTGTGTGTTTCTAGCATATTTGGAAAAAAAGATCATCATAAAATCTAAAAAAAAAAACTCTGGGGAATAAAGTCAAGTCAGGTCTTGTATAAAAAATTAAAATCATATGAATACATAAATATCAATCTTCTACAATCCACATCCTCTCCTTCTCTCTCCTCTCTGCCGCACAGGTTCGACCAGGATAATTGAGGTATTACTTCTATGGAAATTTTTGATGAGATTTTGCATGTTTTGATCACTGTTATATCGCCAACTATTTTTTTTAATATTGTATATATATATATATATATATATATATATCAATATATAATAAAAAAATTATTCATCTGCGGTTCTGTTCCGCAATCGGCCGTGCTGATACAGTAATGATTTGAATCAAAGTGTAAATTAACTTTATGTGGTTGATATATTATTTCTTAAATTGCATGTCATAGTAGAATATTATTGATGATATATTGATTTTAATTTGGTATTTTTCTCTTTCGGCTTCATACGAATCTCTGTTTGTAGGATGAATTTTGTTTCTTAAACTGCATGTCATAGGAGAATAGTATTGATGATATATGTTGGAGTTATACGTGAAAGTATGCTTTTACTTTGTATAACCCGTGTATCAAACACTTGTTTATGAGAAAAATTATTTTATCACATATGCTTTAGATATGATTGAATGTTGAATATTTATTGCAAACAGTTCATAATGGTACTAGTTACATTGTAGTTAATGTGGTGATACCCGATCACGGAATATAACATTAACAGTTTCCTTGTAACTAAACGTACATTTTCACGACCTAGGTGGAATTGAACAATCCGCCGTGAAAGGTCGATGTGTAAGTCTCAGATTGGTCTGTCTTGACTAAGAGATTGCACTAGCACATTTAGTTTGTGTTGAAGAGGACCTACAGCGAGGATAAATTCTTCTGTTCTGAAATGTGAAGAATTAGACCTCGGTGGTTGTTGATTTCTTAATCTCTGTCACTTAAATAGGACCGTGTGTGCTTAATGGTTACTGCTTTGATTCATGTTGGGTGAGAATCATTGTGACTTCGAACCTTGTGTTTTGGGCAGTAATATTAATCATACGACGGTTGCTAAGATTTAATACGGAGAAACGCGTGCGAGTACGGCTCGTGTGATTAGTCCCCTTGGTGGGCTCAGAAGTTTATCGTATCAAATCTTGCAAGTGAAGAATTAGTTTCTTCGGTACGGATAATAATGTTGAGCTGTCTTTACTCCAAGGTGAAATATATTAATTAATTTAGCGCTATTCAGAAGCTTAATTAATTAATGGACTTGATAATCTTAAACGCGGGAAATAATAACCGGGAGCCCATATTATCGTAATATGGATTAAGATGGATAGTGTAATATTAATTTATTTGTGGTAATAATTAATATTAATGAATTGAATTATATTGGGCTCAATATTGAAATTCAGAAGTCCATTAGGAGGTCCAATCTTAATTCTCCTTAAAGGCCCCTCAAGTAGCCCAATAATGATAAGGAGATTAAAATAAAAAGAATATATTATGCTGATTTTTTCCTTGTTTTTTTCGAAAATTATGAATATTGGGAGAGAAAAGATTTTGTTGATTTTCTTGGAAAGATATTATGGAAGATAAGTATTCTTGGAATACAAGATTACCTCATGTATTCAAGAAGATCCAAATCTTGAATTCTTTTCTAGTAAATTTTGAAAATTATAGGATATATTCAAGATTTCTTAGAGACTAAGAAAATATTTTTTCCAGCCCAAAAATATTAAAAATTTCATCCCCTGCATATTATAAATAGGGGGTGATTATTTCATCCCCAAGTACATAATTTCATGTGTTGGAAAAATCAAGAGCATATATATTTTTCTTTTTCCTTAGTTATTTAAATTACTTGAAAGCATCTCCCACCGGTGATCAAGTAAGGCGAAAGAGAAATACTTGAGTAGGTTTTTGGGTTGATAAAGCGTGATCGTGATTATCCCGTTTATTCAAAAGCCAATTCTACAAGAGGTACGTAAGTCACATAAATTCTTGTTTATTCCGCCTAAATTTTATGTGAATTAATTCAACATGCAGGATGTAAAAAAATTTGTTGTTGGAATTATTATTTGAATTAATTAGGATTAATTCATGCTAGTAATAATTGAATTTAAATTCGTATTTAAATTTCATCCCGAATAGATTTCGGGCACCCCAATTTTCCCAACAACTGGTATCAGAGCCACTGTTTCGGGCTCTGATCTTTAAATTGAAATTTAAATTATTTAACATTAAATTGAAATTGGATAGTAGAATTGCTAGATCTTTTTTGCAGGTATCCAATTGTCATGGTTTTAATGTTTATTATTTTTTCATGCGTGTGAATTAATTATTTTTAATTCGATTCGTTCGAATTCGTTTTACTCGTGAGAAAATCCACGAGTAGATTAGTCGTTTTTATTTTGATTTGATCATTGTAATAGACAAGTCTAGATCTAGTATTTATTTTTTTGAAAAATAAATTGTAACCGGATCGAGACGAAGAACGAAGAATTAAAAACGGCGTACCCGGACGACGGATGCATGCGTGGCGCATGCATGGGCGTAAAATCATGCATGGGGTGAAAAACGAGAACGAACGGCGAAACCCGGTGCACGGGGTACGCGAGGCGCACGACCCGCGCACGACGGGCGCGGAAAGGCGCGAGCGCGCGCACGTAGGCGGCGCTCGGCGGCCAGCTGCTCGGCGCCGTGCCGGGAGATGTGCGGGCCCACTCCATGGGCCGACGCACGTCGTATCTCGGGCCGTGAAATTTTAAATTTCAGTTTTCGTTTTTTTGTGTGATTTTAAACGTCGTCCCGAACACCAAACGAAGTTGTTTTGATGAAGTGTTGTTGTTCGAGTGGGAGCGTGTCGAGACGAACGATGGAAAGCAACAAGGACGATATTTCGTGTCAAGACATGAAGAAATTAAACCGTGACAATTGGATTTGAGTGCTCCAATGTGTTTAATTTTATTTTGATGGATTTTTATTTCGTGTACTTATTATTATTTGTTAATATGTGTTTGCATGAATTTTATTGTCCAAGAAAAACCTTACTTTCAAAAATTACTGAGTATGTTTCTTTAATCGCAATTTTATTCCGGATATTAAAATTGGATTAATTTGACCTCCATAATTTATTAATTTGTGAAGTTCTTTTGGAATACATTTCCCCCTCGGATCGGCCAAAAGAACGGATTTCACATGAATAAATTCCGAAATGATGATTGTGGATTATTACTAGTGGCGGTATTGACCCTCACCACGAGTGGCTTGCTCAAAGCGAAATAATAATCCTGTATTTAATTATGGTTATTACTTAGGCATAAGAAATTGATATTAACTTACTCCCCTCGGAGTCCCTGTCAATTTTTATGTGGTCAAAGTGGGAGCCAACTATTAATTTTGAATTAAGCATTTGTAACTTTCAAGTTTGTGATCCGCTTGAATGTGTTTAAATGTATAGACCACCCCTCGTGGCGCATTTAAATTGTTTCGAGATGTTGGCTGATGCATGATTATATTGTTTTAAGGTTTCAATATAATTGATGTGATCGAATTATGTGATAATTTTGTATTTTTCTAGATATTGATATGAATGTATGTTTTATTCTCAGTTCATCATGTCGCAACCTTTTAATCCACTGTTTAGTATACTTAAAGATAACAAACTTGTTGGTGAGAATTATGTTGATTGGAAATGTAATCTTGATATTGTCCTAACCGCTCAACACCACAAATGGGTACTTACTACTCTTAAGCCACAAGAGCCTGCCGAAGATGCGAGCAAGGCGATCAAGAAAGAGCATAAGAGTTGGTTTGACTCCGATGAGATGGCTATGTGTACTATTCTGGCTTCAATGTCAGATGTGTTGCAACACCAACACCAACACATGGAGACCGCCTCTGAGATAATACTTAATCTTGAAGCGATGTTTAAACATCAGAACCGTACAGCTAGGCAAATCACCATGCGAAAGATGCTTTCGTTGAAGATGGTGGAAGGTACGCCCGTAAGGGATCACGTTATTGAGATGATGGGTTATCTCAACAAGTTGGAAGTACTTGGTGCGGAATTTGATCTCCCTACTAAGGTCGATTTCGTTCTCCATTCTCTGCCGAAGAGCTTTGAGCAGTTTCAGTTGAACTATCAAATGAATTACCGGACAAATAGTTTGCCCGAGCTCTTACGAGCTTTGGTGTCGGCGGAGACTTTAATGGATCGTCAAACTGTTGCTATGGTGGCAAACGGTCCGTCTGCCTCTTCGGGTCCCAAGGGAGGGAAGAAGAGAAAGAGGACGAAAGGCCAGACCCAAGCAAATCCAACCGTTGCGAAACCTAAGGCGAAGGGAGAAAGAGGTGGAAAGAAAGCTGCTAAGGGTAAGTGCTTCAACTGTGGTGAGAAGGGACATTGGATGGCGATCTGTTCTAAGCCTAAGAAGGCGGTAAAGAAAGGTAAGTCTCATACTTTAGTCGTTGAAACTTATGTTGCGGCGTATGCTGCCCACGTTTGGGTGGTGGATACCGGGGCAACTGATCATATTTGTTTCACTCTTCAGGGGTTTCAGCTAACCCGGCGACTTAGCAAGAATGAGATCCTCGTCACTTTGGGCGATGCTACGAGAGTGGCAACCGAAGCAGTGGGAGTCGTGCACCTATCTTTTGAAGATGGAGTTTTAATTTTAAGAGATGTTTTATACGTTCCGAACTTTAGGAAGAATTTAATTTCGGTTTCTAAGTTGTTTTTTGATGGATATTCAGTTACTTTTAATAAAGTTGTTATTGTTTCTTTTAAGAATGTTACTATCTGTCATGGAACGTTGGTAAACAATCTCTATACGATTAAGTGTGCACACCACTCAAATAATGAATCTAATAACACGTCGATCATTTCGAGTAATAAAAGAAAGCGTTCTTCGGAGATGAACGAAACACTTCTATGATATCTTAGACTAGGTCATATTAATCTAAAGCGGATAGAGAGATTGGTGAAAGACGGATCCTTGGAATCATTCCAAGTCGAGCCGTTTCCAACTTGAGAATCCTGTTTAGAGTGTAAAATGACCAAGAGGGCATTTGGAGCCAAGGGGAATAGAGCCACGGAAGTGTTAGAACTTGTTCATACCGATGTGTGTGGTCCAATGACAATCAAAGCGAGAATGGGGTATGAGTATTTCGTCACCTTCATTGACGATTACTCGAGATATGGGTACATTTACCTTATGAGGCATAAGTCTGAAACTTTTGATAAGTTCAAGGAGTTTAAGGCAGAAGCCGAGAAACATAGGGAAAATAGTATCAAGTTTCTATGATCAGATCGTGGAGGCGAATACCTCAGCGATGCATTCTTGAACTACTTATCGGACGAAGGGATCGTATCCCAGTTAACCGCACCGGGAACCCCTCAACAGAACAGTGTGGTGGAACGAAGAAACTGGACTCTTTTAGAGATGGTCAGATCCCTGATGAGTTATTCGGATTTACCCAAGTCGTTTTAGGGCAATGCCTTGGAAACGACGGCTTACATTCTAAACTTGGTGCTATCCAAATCGGTTTCTAAAACCCCAATGGAATTGTGGACCGGGCGCAAGCCCAGTCTAAGACATTTGCGGATTTGGGGTTGTCCGGCATACGTGCTAGACAAGGAAGCCGGTAAGTTGGATCCGCGTTCGGAATTAAGGCTGTTTATAGGATACCCTGCGGGAACGAAAGGGTGTATGTTCTATAGTCCCAAGGATCAAAAGACCGTGATTAGTACACACTTTAAATTCTTGGAGGAAGACTATATGAACAATCGGAAGCCTAAAAGTGAAATTACCTTAGAAGAATTGAGAGGTCAAACCTCGGTACCAAGTATACAAGATGATGTACCACACGTCACATCTTCACAACCAGAACCCCGTCGCAGTGGGAAGATTGCTAAGCAACCCGAGAGATTCATGGGAATAGGAGAATCTTCGGATTTAATTCCCGGTGATGAATCAGACCCATGGACATACGACGAGGCAATCCAAGATAAAGACACGGAGTCGTGGCAAACAGCAATGGAAACCGAGATGGGTTCGATGGATCATAATCAAGTGTGGGAGTTGGTCGAACCACCCATTGGGGTAGAACCCATTGGATGCAAGTGGGTGTATAAGAGGAAAAGAGGGCCGGACGGAAGGGTAGAGACCTTCAAAGCAAGGCTTGTGGCCAAAGGGTATACTCAGAAAGAAGGGATCGATTATGAGGAAACCTTTTCGCCTGTAGCTATGCTTAAGTCCATCCGTATTCTCTTGTCGATCGCTGCGCACCTAGATTATGAGATCTGGCAAATGGATGTCAAGACAGCTTTCCTTAACGGAAGTCTTGACGGGATAGATATCTATATGCAACAGCCCAAAGGTTTTATTGAAAAAGGCCAAGTGCACCTCGTATGCAAGCTTAAAAGATCCACTTATGGACTTAAGCAAGCATCGCGTACTTGGAACCAGTGTTTTGATCAAGTGATTAAGTCTTATGGGTTTGATCAAAACGAGTTCGAAAGTTGTGCGTATAAGAAGCGTGACGGAACTGCGGTGGTATTCTTAGTATTATACGTAGACGATATTCTGCTCATTGGAAACAATGTAAAGGTATTATCAGACGTAAAGGTATGACTGTCAAAATAATTTGATATGAAGGACTTAGGGGAAGCCGGTCACATCCTTGGGATCAAGATCACTCGCGATCGCAAGAAGAGGATGTTGGGCTTATCGCAAGCTTCATACATTGTCATTGTTTTGAAGCGTTTCAGCATGCAAGATTCCAAGAAAGGTTTTGTACCTTTTAGGCATGGAATCCATCTATCGAAAGAAATGAGCCCTAAGACGCAAGCGGAGATAGATGACATAAAAGGTGTTCCGTACGCTTCGGCCGTAGGAAGCCTTATGTATGCAATGCTGTGTACGAGACTGGATATCTGCTTTGCCGTGGGCATGGTGGCAAGATATCAAAGCAATCTCGGAAAAGGCCATTGGACTGCCGTAAAGTGCATCTTGAGGTATCTGAAAAGAACTCGTGAGTGGATGCTGATTTACCAGTCAGATAGTCTTGTGCCCGTGGGATACACGGACTCAGATTTCCAATCAGACATAGACTCAAGAAAGTCAACCTCGGGTAGTGTGTTTTGCATGGGAGGAGGAGTCATTTCATGGAGAAGCGTTAAGCAGAAATGCATCGCCGATTCGACCATGGAAGCCGAGTATGTAGCTACTTGTGAAGCAGTGAAAGAGGCAGTTTGTCTCAAGAACTTCTTAGTGGACTTGGACGTTGTTCCGAATTTACCCGACAAGATAACTGTCTTTTGTGACAATGCCGGAGCAGTTGCAAATTCAAAGGAACCGAGAGCCCACAAGGCCAGCAAACACATAGAAAGAAAATACCATCTTATACGAGAAATCGTTAAGAGAGGATATATAGAGCTGGCAAAGATAGCGTCGGGAGACAACCTAGCTGATCCATTCACAAAGGGTCTGCCTCAGAGTACATTCGAGAGACATGTGGATGGAATGAGAGTCAAGACTATTGCCAATCTGCTTTAAGTATAAGTGGGAGGAATTATTAGGTTAGTGTAGGTTGACATGAGATGTCACGTAGAGCTACTACACTAAGACATGCATGATGTATACTAAAAAACAGACTTTATGTATAAGTGGGAGATTGTTGGAGTTATACGTGAAAGTATGCTTTTACTTTGTATAACTCGTGTATCAAACACTTGTTTATGAGAATAATTCTTTTATCACATATGCTTTAGATATGATTGAATGTTGAATATTTATTGCAAATAGTTTATAATGGTACTAGTTACATTGTAGTTAATGTGGTGATACCCGATCACGGAAGATAACATTAACAGTTTCCTTGTAACTAAACATACATTTTCACGACCTAGGTGGAATTGAACAATCCGCCGTGAAAGTTCGATGTGTAAGTCTCAGATTGGTCTGTCTTGACTAAGAGATTGCACTAGCACATTTAGTATGTGTTGAAGAGGACCTACAACGAGGATAAATTCTTTTGTTCTGAAATGTGAAGAATTAGACCTCAGTGGTTGTTGATTTCTTAATCTCCGTCACTTAAATGGGACCGTGTGTGCTTAATGGTTACTGCTTTGATTCATGTTGGGTGAGAATCATTGTGACTTCGAACCTTGTGTTTTGGGCAGTAATATTAATCATACGACGGTTGCTAAGATTTAATACGGAGAAACGCATCCGAGTACGGCTCGTGTGATTAGTCCCCTTGGTGGGCTCAGAAGTTTTATCGTACCAAATCTTGCAAGTGAAGAATTAGTTTCTTCGGTACAGATAATAATGTTGAGTTGTTTTTACTCCAAGGTGAAATATATTAATTAATTTAGAGCTATTCAGAAGCTTAATTAATTAATGGACTTGATAATCTTAAACGCGGGAAATAATAACCGGGAGCCCATATTATCGTAATATGGATTAAGATGGATAGTGCAATATTAGTTTATTAGCGGTAATAATTAATATTAATGGATTGAATTATATTGGGGCTCAATATTGAAATTTAGAAGTCCATTAGGAGGTCCAATCTTAATTCTCCTTAAAGGCCCCTCAAAGAGCCCATTAAGTAGCCCAATAATGATAAGGTGATTAAAATAAAACGAATATATTATGCTGATTTTTTCCTTGTTTTTTTCGAAAATTATGAATATTGGGAGAGAAAAGATTTTGTTGATTTTCTTGGAAAGACATTATGGAAGATAAGTATTTTTGGAATACAAGATTATATCATATATTCAAGAAGATCCAAATCTTGGATTCTTTTCTAGTAAATTTCGAAAATTATAGGCTTAATATGAAGGGTGAGATTTTTGTGGAATATTTTATTATGGAGAAAAGAATATATGGGATATATTCAAGATTTCTTAGAGACCAAGAAAAGATTTTTTCCAGCCTAAAAATATTAAAAATTTTGGCCCCTACATATTATAAATAGGGGGTGATTATTTCATCCCCAAGTACATAATTCCATGTGTTGGAAAAATCAAGAGCATATATATTTTTCTTTTTCCTTAGTTATTTAAATTACTTGAAAGCATCTCACACCGGTGATCAAGTAAGGCGAAAGGAAAATACTTGAGAAGGTTTTTGGTTTGATAAAGCATGATCGTGATTGTCCCGTTTATTCAAAGGCCAATTCTACAAGAGGTACGTAAGTCACATAAATTCTTGTTTATTCCGCCTAGATTTTATGTGAATTAATTCAACATGCATGATGTAAAACAATATATTGATTTTAATCGGTATTTTTCTCTTTCGGCTTCATACGAAATCTCTATTTGTAGGATGGATACTCAGCTAAACTATAATAAGAAAGGTTTGAGTCCAATGGATGGGTTGAAAGACAGGTTCTACTATATTGATGTTGATGCTTTTTATCTAAAGTACATGGAATTTCCAGATTCAGAGTTTCTGGAGGAGTGTTTGGATAAAATGGTGAGTTAAGTTTTCATGATTTAATTTAAACTTTAGCTAAATTTATGCAAGATTTGGTGATATATAAATGATATTTATATTTGTATGTGGGAATTTTCAGTGATAAAAATACAATGTATGTTTTGGGTTACAAATGAACAGTATTTTGTAATTTTCCAGATTACAATCATTGCTTATATAATAGGCATTGAAAATATTAAATATTGTTGTTCTGTAGTCAATCCCAGATGAGTTTATAAAATGTTATGAGAAGTTGTTCGATGATTTCCGTTTTATGGATCTTATGGATAATTCTGGGAAGGAGTGGTGTGTCAATGTTGGCTGGAATTATGGTGGATGTCTCTGTTTCTATGGAGATAAGTGGGAGGATCTCCTGCAGTATTTCAATATCAAGAGTGGTGATATGCTTTATATTGTCTCACTTCCATTGTGCAAAATACTCTACGTAAAGAAGTTCGACAGTGATGGAACATTTCACCAAGTTGGCGCGATACCACAGCACACTTATTTCACACTTAATTATGGTAAATATAATTTATATTTTACAACTTAATGTTGGGTAATTGGAAATTTTTAAAGTATTATGCAGTGATTAATTTCATTATTTATTAACAATTTAAGACATGTGCTATTTGTGTTTTTTTTATTGTTGTGTATTTAACAGATAAGGTGGTTCAAATTGAATATGTTTCAGAATTTGTTGTGGACTTCAATGATCCATTGGTAAGTGATTGATTTTGATTAATAGATATATTTGGATGTCCAAAAAATACAAACTGTAATATTGTCCATTTCATTTCTCAGACTGTATGTAATACCCCGTCCCGTTTTATACCTTTTATATTCCTAGAACCCTTATTTTATTTTATTATCTTTGTTTCTTTTTATTTTATTATTTTTTTTGTGCTTTTGTGTAATTTAAATATATACCCTTTTTACAAATTCCTAAATTCGTAGAAAGAATCGAATCTTTCAAAGCGAATAAAGGACTACGAGAAATTAAATATTCAAGATAAAAAATTAGGATTTCGATCCGTTTAATTTATTGAGAATAATTAAAATACAATAAAAATTTAATTGAGTCTTAAAACTGTATTAATTTTCAAATCGGGATTAATCTCGTGAACCAAACGATCCCTAAACCGTATCAAGTGGGAACGAAAATATCAGAATTAAAGGGGGTTAATTTCTGGCCACATAAATTATTTCTTTTTGAATTAATATTAATTAGAAAATTAATCAACCACATATTAATTTCCTCCTTTTAAAATAATTACTAAAGAAATTAATTTTCAATAAAATATCTTTCTCTTCCTATCAAAACAAAAAAAAAACGCATACACTCTCCTCTTTCATAAGACTCTCTCTCTCTAGCAAAACAAAATTCTCCCCCTTCTCTCTACTCTTTCCGCTGCTTCTCCTCCCTCTTCCGGCGAATCGATCGCCGTCGTGCACCATCGAAGCGCCGCCGTCGCCCACTCGACGCAGCCGCGTCGCGCCGCCTCTTCGCCCAGACGCCGTCGCACCTCCAAGCAGAACCACCGTCGCCTCTGTTCCGATTCACGCCTCCCCTGTTCCGAACCGGCGACGAAAGCCACCGCCAACAGCGCCGCTCTCCGGCCCAGACGATCGTCGTCGACTGCTCGTCTCCAAACACCAGCGGCGAGCGTTGCCCCGTCACCCCTCTCTCCGCCAGAGCACCGCCGCTCGCCTGTCCCTCTCTCTCGATCGGAGCAGCGTCGCCGTCCTCTCCCTTCGACACCGCTTCACTACTCAGCGACGCCGTCGCGCCGCCGTCGCTCCCCTTCCGACGTCGAACGCTGCCGCCCGTCCGCCCTTGTTCCTTAACCACTACTGCCCGTAATTTTGGAAAACCGAAACTACGCCGTTAGGCCGTCCAATTTAGTTGACGAGTTCCCGAACTACGCCGTTAGGCTGCCCGATTTGGGACTCGTAAGACTGCTCATCTTTTCTCTTTAATTTTTGTAGTATTTGGATTAGGAATGAACTGTTTTAACTTCGAGTTGTTTAGATTTTTGGAGAGATTGGAATATTCATCTTTTGGAGCCTGTGAGCTCGTAGATGGACTTTGTTGTTGTTGGGATTTTCGTACTGTTTTGATTAGCTGCTGTTGAATTAGTTGATTAGTACTATTGACTAGGTTATTTGGTATTATTGAATTAAGCTGTTTAGTATTCTTGGGTTAGATGTTTAGTATTATTAGTTTAGTTAGATGGTATTATTGAATGAATGAATTAGTTTGGTTTGATTTGTTGATGATATAGTGATGGAATTAATTGTTTAGCACTGTAGTAGAGTTTGGAAAAAGATCGAAAAAGGCAAAGGGAAACTCGTCTTCACCTCGTACCCCTGTCAGAATTTTTAGAAACACAAAATAAAGCTTTTTAATATAATCCTTTATTTTAGAGGTGTCACTAATATTAGAAAAGAAAAGTATTTTTTTTTTATAAACTTCTTAGAAAGTCTAAGTTTATTAATAAGTTTTAATAAAGGGTTTTTACTTATAAAATATGATTAATTATATTCAAAGAATCCTTTTAAAATGAGGAATAAAATTCTTAAGAAAGAAAAACCTTTTCTTTAATTTTATTAATATTTTTCTAAGTAATTTCTTATTTTTCTAAGTAATTCCAAGATGAATTCTTATATTTTCTTCCTTAAAGGGCCTTTATTAAGGACACCCCTAAATTCAGTAAATACACCCCCCTGTTACACCACAGAAATTAGTAAATACACCCCCTAATACACCTCCTCTTAAAAAGGGGTGTACTTATCAAAAGATTGTTTTTTGTAGTAATCGAAATAGTCATACCACAAGTATACTAGTAAATACACTCCCTTAATACACTCACCTTTCTAGAAGTGGTGTATTTACCAAAATAAGGTGTGACCCTTAAGCAAGTCCTTTTTGAGTTTATAAGACCACAACTTTCTCGATTCTCGTAACACAAATTCTCAAGTTTTCCTAATAATTCAAAGGTCAACTTTTAATCAAATGGTTTCGTACTAGGATTCTGTGCTAATCGAAATACGCACGAGGGATCCGACATTCTGTTTGTATATCACTCTCGGGACACGCACGGAGGACTAGACCTCTACCTACACATCATTCTCGGGACTCGAAACAATCAGGTGGGTGATGATCGGTTGATTGATCTGCTCATAATACGTTGTGCTGGTATACTCTGAACTCGACTAAATAAATCAAAAACAATTAATCCAACATAAACGTAAACCCTATTATATAACTGCTTGAATTATGTGATATAATTATATATACCTTATATGGATGGTTTGTGTTTGTTGATTATATGAACTGATGACGATTGCATGATATAAGGGCATTTTGTGAGCATGAATCTTTTAAGTATGAATTATGTGTATTCTCCCCATGTTTCGAAATGATAGTTTTTGTGAGGAAAGGGAAAGCTGGTAATTATTCTTGCGGAATGACGCGTATGGCCATGAGTGACAATAAGTCAGATTCATGGTCACTGGTAATTATTTTGTGGAATGACACGTACGGCCATGAGTGATAATAGATCAGATTCATGGTCGCTGATATTATTTGTGGTGACCATGAGTGATAATAATTATTCAGATTCATGGTCACATGATTTGTTGGTGAGAAATGGTTTGGGAGAGATTCACAATGTGTTGGAAATGATTTTGGCAGATTAGGCCGTTATTTGAAAATGGTTTTGGGCTTTGCCCCTTAATGTGAATTAACTTGTGATATTTCAATTATATGATGTGAAACCTGTTGTGCCCAACTGATTATTATGTGAACTTGTTATTTGTATGATATATGATGTTTGTATTATTATGTCAACTGCTTAAATAAATTATATATTTTTATTAATGAGTATAACTTAATATATTTCGGATTTACCAATCCCATGATGTTGCAAATCACCCATACGTGAGAATTCAAATCTCACGCCCCTTTTCCCTAAACCCCTTGCAGATTATGATTTCGTGGAGCAAGGACAGTAATAGAGACGACACGGAGTTCCCCACTTAAATAAAATGTTACTGTTGATACTATATTTTATGTACACATATATGTGTGTAAGATACTTACTAAAATTATTCTACCCATTTCTTCCGCTGCATAAAAACTCATCATCTCTCATTTCCGTTATATTTCCTTCAAAAATTTTATAGTTCGGACTTTTGATCACAATAACACTTCGAATTCGATATAATTAATATATATTGGGTTCGGGGCGTTACACTGTACCTGGTAATTTAACATGACTATTAGAAAAGAAATTCCCATCAACCTGAATGATAAAAATGTCAACTGGTAGAACGGTTAATTCAAGATGCTATATATTGGATGGAAAGTATGAAATAACATGTGACTCGGAAAAATTCCTGGATGGAATACGTCTTTCAAATATCGCTTGCATAACAGTTTTGTATGATTATGAGGAAACATTGTGTGTCACTCCGTATTACAAAACCCGTAGTTCGGTCTTTCTGCTGGTTGGGGATATGGAGAATGGTATGTATATAGTATGTGTAATGGATATCCTTTGCTGCGTTGTTTAATTGTTTAATAAAAATTAGTTAATTATATTATATATTTTTCATTTATGTAGATGAGTATTCAATATCATTTGAAGAGCATAACAAATTCACCGTATCCAGTTTGGATCCACCTCCATCGATTACTCGTCTTGAGGTAAAGTATTATATTTACATTTTAAAGATGTTTGTGAATACACTATTATTATTTTTTATAGTTGACCTTATCATCTTTGTCCATTTAAAATTATTAATTCATTTATGTATTATTTTTTTCATCATTTATATAGCTCTGTACCACACCTGAGGGATACAAGATTCGTACCAAGTGAGATTCGGTCGAGTGAAAAAAATGATTGGTATGTGGTTTATGTATTGGATATAATTTTTTTGCTAACAATCTTCTGAATATATTTTTATTATTATTTTTTAATTTTTTTGTTAAATATAAAAATTACCAATGTCTGCTACTCCATTCTTCGGTACGGAAACAAGAATGATTGCACTAAGGAACACCTTCAAAGTTGATATATTTACCGTTAAGTATGAATGTCGGTGTATTATAGAAGGTTCTAACATGACAATGGTTCATTTGGAAATTTCTGGAATGACATTGTGGCAAAGTTAAGGATCAAGCATAACGATGTTATATGGTTCAGTCATGATGGAAAGTATTTTACAATTAGTGTTCCACGTCTTATGCGCTAGATTTTGTTCTTGTTTATTTGCCTCCTTTCTTACATGGAGTTTTTCACCACGTGTGATCCTTAATAGCATATCTAGGATAGTTGGATTATGATGGACTACTATGGTTATTTTGTTATTCAGTTTTATATATTGTACTGATACATTGTTTTTGAAAGTTTGATGTTCTTTTAGTATGTTTGGCATTTTTCATAAAAATGTTTCGTACACGAATACTTTGGTATTAATATAATGATTAGAACCCCAAGTATATCTTTATATAGTTTTAGTGAGGAATGTTGTTTTGTTTCAAATAATTAAGAGAGATGTACATATAGTATCATAAGAACGGCTGCTACAATCTATAGTTATTTAAGAAATTAAGTTTGCTGATCAAATGATACTCATGCTCCATTACTATGTAGCCCAAATTGTATTTTTTTTAAATGTGATATTAATAGAATATATCTCTACAATAGATGCTTTTTATAATGACTACAATATGACATGCGTATCTCTATCTTAAAAGTGTAAATGAATAGTTGATTAAAGAAGGTTGTTTATCGTGAGGTTTTTCGAAATTTGTAAAATAGTATTTTCATGTTTATTTCTTATATTACTATGAAAACAATGTTACAATAAACAATATTTTTTAATATTCTTGTTTTTTTTTTTATATTTAAATTGTTGTGTATAAATTATTTTATTTTTATCTAATAGTTTCGAAAACAGTATAATTAAACCCAAATTCTGGACAAGACTAAAAAATGATTATTTAAAATAATTGGCACCCAATTTTATAGATCATATTCAAAATTTTAAATGTGTACAAAATATATTATAAATTTAATAAATATATAAGATTCTGATTTCTTATGTTTTTAAATTTTAGCTAGCATATATTTGACAACCAAGATTATATATCACAGTCAATTTGTTAAGTTTGGACAAATTATATTATAAAATTAGAAAACATAAAAGGATTTTGATATATATATATATATATATATATATATTTCATGTAGTCCGAAAATTAGCATATATCCTTTCCAAATTTGATTCAATAACTTTAATTAATTTTGTTTTCCTCTAATATCGTGATTCCTCTGCTTTACATAATTAAGTATAATATTTAATTTAGAAAAATCTATACTGCTATGTGCCTACCTAATAGTGGTTTCCGTGTTTGGCTCTAAACTGAAAAAAAATCATCGGAAAATCTAAAAAAAAAAATCTCTGGAATAGAGTCAAAGCAGGTTTGATTTAAAAATTAAAAATCATATCAGTACATAAATATTAATCCTCTACAATACACATTCTCATCTCCTCCCTACCACAGAGCTTCGACCAGGAGGATTAAGGTATTGTTTTCATGATTTTTTTTTTAAATTCCGTATATTCTAATCACTATGATTTCACCAACCGTATTTAATATATAATGAAAATTTTATTAGAATAAATCTTCGTATTTTTCTGGTGAATCCTTGATTTATCTAAATCATACGACAGTAAGTTTTTCTCTATATTATTTGTTGATTTTTAACTTATTTTCTATGTTTGTAATATCGACTGATTATTTAATTACTTTGTCGATCAAAATTTCTGGCGAAATATGCATTTATTCCTCTAATCATGAGTATAGGTCTATATGATATTTATATCTGTTGATTTTCTATTTCGGTGCAGGCACCATTCTCATTGGTTTCAAAATGGCACGTCAATTGTATCGATCAGGAGTTCGTAGTAAGTTTTAACCTTTGTAAAAAATGATTTATTAATCTATATATGATGTATTTGTATTTGTTTATTTTTTTTTACTTTTTTTCAATTTGTAGGACACGATGTGCTTGTCCCTTCTAAGGATATCCAGAAATATATCGCAGGCGGTTATAGGGAAAATAGGTTCAGGTTTTATATGCAGTTTAGAAAGGGCAGAGAGCCAGAATCTATTGTAAGTTTTTTACATTTATTTTTTGGTACATGATCTGATATTTAAGTTTATGTTTATATAATTCGAACTATAACTACTTGATAATTTCTTATATATTTTATCTAGGCTTTGCCAGTGCAGTTTAGTCAAAGATTTGTTAATGTGTCTGATAACAAAAAATTTACATTGACACAACGCTCTATGAGTGATTCCTTCACTCCCGAGCATGAAGTTGAAGTTTTGTTATGGGGGCACTTGGTTTTTTAAATTTCCTGTTTGCATCAAGGATTACTATGATGTGAAATCTGGTGATTTCATATTCCTTGAGGAATATTCAGTTGGTAGTTTCTTTCACACTATATTTGATGAGTCTGATTTATGTGTTAAGAAGTGAATGGGTTGCCGATTACTCAACTTTCCCAGAAGAATTCTTGGTAATTTTTTTCATTCTTTTTTCAATCGTGTTTTTTATAGATGTAGTCAACTATACGCTAAATGTAATTATATTAATAATTAATACTGTTTTTTCCATTTGGATGTTTAAGGTATTGACAGGTTTAATAGGATTATCCCTGAATTCATTGTGCCGTATTCAGACATTATCGTGAGTATCTTTATTTTACATTTTTTTAAAACAAGATATTTAAATTTTTATTTTTATTTTTATCTAAATAGGCTACTCCATAAGTGATTAGTGAGGTCTTTGCTTTTGGTCATCATCAAAAGTTCTATGTTCGAACTAGGAGTGCTGATCAATATTACTGTGGGTAATTATTTTGGTCTGGTGATTTGCAATTTAAAATCAAGAAACAGTGGGTTTGTGATGCTAAGTATCGACATCAACTAATATATTTGACTTTATTATTTGATGGTGGTGAGATATTTTATGTAAATGCTTATTTGGATAATACATACGGGGCAGACTCCATTTCGTTTACTTCTGCTGAAGGTATTCTTTATTATTTCAATTTATGTTATTTAGTTTTTATATTTTGAATTTAATCTCTTTGTACATAGAATAATTATGTGTTTACTGATGTGTTATTAGTTTTATGATTGTTCTGTGTATGCAGGTGTTGATGGTGGTATATACGATCCAATGTCTGTAGATATAGAACGAATCTCTAAGATTAATGTTTCTTGTGATCGGCCTGAATTTGATACACGTTTGGTAAAACCTATTATCTGTATAATTAACTAGTGTTCTAATTCTACTAATTTTTCATGTTGATCAAGTTTACATGTCATATGATTAGGTTGTATGTGTGTCTAAGTTTGTTATTGCATTGTTATATTTTCAGACACTTACAAGGAACACATTGGAATTGTTTAGTACTGTTAGCCGATTCATTGAGCTGAGGAATGCGTTCACAGATGAAGTCTTTATTGTTTATTTTGAAAATAGACCTATACTTTCTCGAAGCAATAGATCTCCTTTTATACGTCTGAGTGGCGGGTGGAGTGAAGTTGCTAAGAGCGTGGGTCTTCAAATCACCGATGATGTGAAATTCTGGAAGTTGGCTGAAGAGTTGAGCAATGGTCCGATGTCTGTGTTTTATTTTTTGCGTTTGCAGGAATGGAAATGAAAATATATATTAGTTTGTGTGTTTCTCATAATGGACGTGTTATGCTTATTTGATTCTAGATTATGAATGTTTAAGACTAATGTATTTTTTGTGGATATCTCAAACTGTTGTTTAATGTTTTTGTGGATATTTCACACTACTCTTTATATTTTAATCACTCATCTCCAAAAATACTACCAGATTTCTTTATTTATTAACTAATGTATGGCATAAGGTAGGACAAAAATAATAAATTACTAAAAGCATATCTCTATTTTAAAAGTGTAAAACAATCGTTGAGAAAAAAAGTGTATTGAAGCCTGCGAAATTCGTGGTGCTAACACTAGTGACTTTATAATCATTTCATATTTAACCAAAAGAATTAAATAGTCCAATAAATGACAGTACTTTCATTTATTTCAAAAATAATATTATATTAAATTAATAAAATTTTAATTGCTGATATAAAATAATACAGGAACACAATTTTCGAGAATCTCTATATTATACCCAAACGTTTTAGTTGTTAGTAGTGAAAATATTAATAATTTAAAATTCACTTGCCCGCTGCCCCTGCCGCCCGCCAAGCGGGCGGCCTCTATCAATCGCTTGGTTTTAGCTTGTTGAAGCCTAGCTGCGCCGCTACTGTGCTCGTTTCTATTGGAATTATTTATGGATATATAAATTTACATTTTTTTTACTAAATTAATAATCTTTTTTATTATCAATAAAGAAAGATCGACTAAACATATTTACTATATAAATTGTGATACCCACGTGTTTTAGTTCTTAGTATTGAAAGTATAACTATTTTAAAATTATTGGAATTATTTATGTATATATATAAATATACATACATTTTTTCGAATAAACTAATTATCTTTTTTATTATTCAACTTCATTAATCAGTAATATATATAGATACATAATCAATCATTTATGTTGATAATTTTTTTATCAAAATTATTGTACAAAATTATATTGAAATTAATAATAAATGAGAAAGCTTTATTGTGTTTCATTAGTCCAAATTTATGGCCTTATCTACAAAATAAGTAATTCAATGAATTATACGTGGAATCTTCATTGATTTTTACACTTAATTTATACACTTGATTTATATGTGGAAGTCAATGAATTATGCACTTAATTAAGTCAATGAATAATTCCTGATTTTATTTAATTGATTTATACATGATTTGAAAAAAAAAACTTAAAATTTTATTTTATTTTTTATTAAAATTATTGATTTGGTCAACTGTTGAAATTTAAAAAAAAAAAAATCACTCGTAGTCAATTGAATAATTATGTCCTACAATATATATTATGTTATATGGTCGACCTTAATGTATGCTTCAATTAGTTCTAATTAGAAGGTCTAATTATTGTCTCAATCCACTCCCTATATTTTTGGTATTTTATACAGTCATCTTGATCGAAAAGTTGTATGTCTTTTAATTGAAGTAATGGATCAATTTTACTAAGTATTATTTCATAAAATAAGTAATTAAATAAAGTTCAATAATAAGTAGGAGTCAAATAAATAAGTTAATCTATTATATATGTTAAGTTAATCTGGGAAAATATCAAAACTAGTCCTGTAACTTAGCTTAATCAATTTAAGTCCTGTAACTTTTCATTTTCTCAATTTTAGTCCTGGAGTTGTCAATTTTAGTCCTGTAACTTTTTATTTTCTCAATTTTGGTCCTAGAGTTATCAATTTAAGTCCTTTTTGGTATAAAAATTCAAATACTCACTGGAAGAATTGAGATTTTATTTTTATTTTCCGGCAAATTGTATAAGTGGACTACCACATAATAAAAAAATTAATCGTCCATCTAATTATAATCGGTCCGTTTTGGAAACAAAAATGGGCCCCGGTCCAAATCAAACCCAATCCGCCCCCAATTTCACAGAAATCTATATTGATTATGCAATAGTCAATTTTCTAGATGGGTCAGTCAAATTTTTTTATTACGTGACAGTCCACGTATATAATTCACTAGAAAATTAAAAACCTCCAATACCTCCAGTGAGTTTTTTAATTTTGAGGCAATAAAGGATTAAAATTGACAACTTCAGGATTAAAATTGAGAAAATAAAAAATTACAAGACTAAAATTGAGAAAATGAAAAGTTACAGGATTAAAATTGACAACTCCAGGACTAAAATCGAGAAAATAAAAAGTTACAGGACTAAAATTGGAATCAACCTAAGTTACAGAACTAGTTTTGATATCTTCTCAGTTAATCTATTAATACAATTTTTTCTATAATTTAAACGCATACATATAAATTTTGAAAACAAAATCGTTTTTTTTATAAGATACCCACTAACTAAAAATTTAGGATTTAGGAATGTTAGACCATGTCAAAACATATAGATTAAATCTAAAAAATAAATGAATCAATATTTTCGTGAAAAGTTATTCAATAAAACCAAAAATCATAATTGTATTTTTTTTTAAAAGATTCATTCAAAATGTGTTAATGTTTCTAAGATATATTATTTAAACTCTTATACCCAAATAATTTGTCATAATTTATTCATCGGAAGTTTTTTTTTTTTTTAATATTTAAAGATATACACCTTCCAAAAATTAAGGAATGTGGGATACACACAAAAAATAAAATTTCATCTAATTTATACAACTATGATAAGTCATAAGAAAAAATTAGTCAACTTCTCCTAGTATAAATATTTTATATCTAATTATTCAAAAAAAAAATTTAGACAATATATAATATAAGGTTGATTAAAACACATGTTTTATAAATAGGCAAATGTTCTTAATATATATCATACAAATTTATTGACTAAATTATCATATAAAATTAGTCAATTTTTTCTAATATAATTAGTCATTTAAAAATAAATTTAAAATGAATTAGATAAGTAAAGTATATAATTAGTATAAATTTGTATATTGATTCTAATATAATTATTTCAAATCTAATATTTCAAAAAATATGATAAATTTAGACAATATATAAGATAATGTTGATTAATAAAGAGTCAAATATTCCTAATATAACATTAATTTCAATTTTCATGGACTAAATTATCATATAAAATTAGACAACATTTCTTAATATAATTAGCCTTTTACCAATAATTTTAAAATTGATGTAAAGAAGTAAAGTATATAATTTTAAAATTATTTTTGTATATACAACATGCATAGGCATAAAATATATGCATAGACATAAAATATATTATTCATTAATAATACACCACACATAAAATTAAGGAATCCACCCTCCAAAATTAAAACATTCATATGCATAAAATATTCGTACGCATAAAATATTCGTACGCATAAAATATAATTTTTTTTAAAAAAAGATATCCACCATACAAAAATTGAATATATAAGACCAAGTCAAAAACAAATTTAAAAACTGATATAAATAAGTAAAGATTGATAATTAAGATAATTTAATATATTGATTGGTGTATGACTTTACACTTAAATCACATGTTTTAAAAAGAATCAATTTTTTCCTAACTTCATTGGACGATTCTTCATCTTCAAAATTAAAAAAAAAAAATTATTAATAATTAATAATAATTAGTATCAGCATATAAATTATTATTTATAGACATGAAAATAAACAAAGAAATTATTATTTATAGAATAATATTTAATATAAATTGAATTTTAAATAATACATTGACATAGAATTGTAATTACATAAAGAATATTATTTATAGAATTGTAATTAATACATTGAATTGTAAGTAATACATTACAATGTTGAAAAATAATATACATTGACAATGTTAAAAAAAAATGCAAATTTTAACATAGAATCAACGATTCTTCATCTTCACAATAAAATTGATCTTCCACTTCGTCTTCATATTAAAAATTGATCATCCACTTCATCTTCAATGTTGATGTTCAATCCTAAGAAAAAAAAAGATGAGAATCACACAATAATAATTTTCATAAGAATAAAATAAAATAAAACAATAATTAATAAAAAATAAAGAAACACCATAATTAGTAAATAGAGCAAATACTTTTAACATGTATAGATTTGTATCTTGCCAAATCACAAAAAAAAAAAAAAAAGTGATTTTAAGGAAAGAATCATTCGTAAAAGAGATTAGACAAAATATGAGGATTAAATTCATACTATGAAATAATAAAAAACATAAATACCTTAAGATGAAGATCCTGCAAAAAAGAAATATGAAGATTGAATATATTGAGATGAAGATCCTGCAAAAAAAAAAAAAAATAAAGATTTAGACGAAAGGAGAATCAATATAGAACTTCATAGCAAAATCGAAAAAAAATCAAAAGAAGAACGATTGAATCTATTTGTATTCAATTATCGAACGTATGATAGAAAATACAAAAGATGAATCGAAATATTTTTTAGAGATATTGGATGATTTCTTTGGAGAGATTATTGGAATTAATTTTTGGTTGTGTGAGATAGATTGTATATATAGCGGTTATGTGAAAAAATCAACGGTCAAGATTAGATTAGAGATTAACTTTCAATGACTGAGAATAGTTTTTAAAAATCAATGAATTGGGTGAATGCGAGGAGAGTATTTTCTAAATAGAGGTTTGTGGGCTTGCCACATAGGCTTAAAAAACTCTGCCTATATAGAATACTAAGATATATTACCTTGTAAAGGTTAGTGAAAATTCAATCACCTATTCATGGTGAAAATTATATGTATTCTTATCTCTTTACATGTTATCAAAGTAAAAAAAGCTCACGCCTAGATAAAGATTGTGAGTTCGATTAACACTGTGAACAACTCCACCCATATTAAATTGTCCACTCATTGGGCCTCTCCAAAGAGAAAATTTTGAGATTTCGATCCATGAGGGGGGAAGTGTAAGAGAAATATTTAAATGAATTAATTTCACACCTCTCTACAAGATCGAACATTTAGATTAGATGAAATTCATTCAAGGGGGACTCATTTCAAGTCAGATGCTCGGAGCAAAATTATATATGGATTTATCCATCTCAAGAATTGATCACATCTAATGAGTTTCGAACTTTAGACCTAGAGAGGAACAAACTCTTAAATCTCAAGCATTCATGCACCACTAGTCCAACCTTAGGGTTCAAAAGAGAATTATAAATAAACAAAAAAATAGCATATCCAAACTATAAGTTGTTCTAGAATGTAAATAAATTGAAAATATGATCCAGTAATAAAAGCCCAAGTTTTGTTTGGGTTCCAACTCTAATAGGATCTCCATGCTTAGTTAGTCCACTACTCTATAAGGAATTCATGTGGTTAAAGAGAGAAATTCTATACTAATAACTTGATAAATACAATAATCCAATTTTTGAAACAACTATGATTTATAATAATTCCTTTTGAAAAAAAATTTGTAAATCATCCCTTTGTTCATTCATGCATTTGATTTCACCAAGAAAAAATGAGTCGTTTAAATTCAATAAATGATTACTCATGGAAAAAAAAAAACTCTTCCTTTTTTTGAATTATAATAACTAGAAGTGATACTAATAATAATGATTCGCATAAAAGGGCCACATAGCCTAATATCATGATACTTTAAGGGATTGTTTGTTTCAATTTTTTTAATTGGAATGAAAAAGAACATATGTTTTCCTTTTGCTCCCTCGAATATATTGAATGAATGATTGTTTTCATGGCGGTTACATTACTAGTATAATGTGCAATAATTTTAGAAAAATAGACAAAACAAAAAAGATAGTTGGTTGTGGTATAAGATAATGATTGAAGAAGATGATTATAAAAAGAGATAAATGCAATTGTTGGTGAACGAATCTAATCGTAAGGATTAGTGGCTGTTTTAATCCATTTTTACGTCACCAATCAATAACGTGTGATTGATTACCACCGTAAATGGTAAATCGGGGTATGAATTTATCGAATTTGTAAATTCGGTAGTTGAAATTGGACTTATTTCGTGTATGTGTAGGTTTGGGTGTATTTGTGTGTGTTTTGGGAGTGATTATATATTTGAACCTGTATTTCACAGCTGGAGAACAACTATTTATAGAGACTAGCAAGCATGAGGTGTCCAAGACTCTTGGTCTCCCTAGCCTGCATGCTTGACATGTGCCCCTTTGATCTTATCTAAGCTGAATCTTAGTTACAAAGTCTTCTTTGGTCTTATCTCGGACTCATTGTTGTTCGCCTAGGTCGGCTTGATTGATCTTGTTGATTCTCCAACTGAAAGTTGTTCGCCTCTTGAGATTGTACTTTGGAAGTTGCTCGCCTTATGGCTTTGTTCAGCTTGGCTTTGGGATCTTTGTCCTTTGTTCACTTGTACACACCTCCTTGGCTGTTTGTTGTATCATAGTTTGACCAAGTTGTTCGTCATTGATGACTTCACAGTTGGCTCATTCTTGGTCTCGGGTTTTAATACTTGTTCGCCCATTAGTTGTTCGTCGGGGGAGTTGTTCGTCACTTTATACACCTCTCAGATTGGTAGATGCACCCCAATGTTGACTATCTTTGTTTAAGCCCGTAACTCTTGTTCGCTTCATGCTGGATGATGTTCGCCTATCAACAGCAATCAAATAAGGTAATGCTTTTAGAAGCAAAAATAGCGTTGTTGATCATCTTTTATTCTCGTTAATTTCAATAGCAAACATAAATCAATTCTCATTGAATTTTTTTAAAACAAGCGTCATCTTAAAGTCTTTTGATATAATTTAATTATGACCTTTTGATGCTTCCAATATTATGTACCGCTTTTGTTATTTGAAAGTTTAATACAATAAATATGTGTTTGGTTGACTACTTAAAAAAAAATTCAATGAAATGATAAAAATTATGTGTGATATAATTATATCCACTTGTGAGAAATCCACCTTCGCTCCCAATTAAATAATGAATGAATTTCATTCCTCTATTCAATCATATCCATAGCATTTCTAGTTCCTCTAATATTTATTTTACAACAAATTGAGAAAGGGCTCTGGTGGTTAGGTCAGCAAAAAACAAAAAACAAAACCAAAAAACAAAACAAAACAAAAAAAAAAAAAAAAACAAAATTTTGTGTCAATTTGCCAAAAGTTAAGAAATTGATGTATGTCATCACTAAAATTTAAAAAGAAAATACAAATTTAATTCATTTGTTATTTTCATAAGGCATGCATGTATCCAACCTTTTAGTGGAGGAAATTTAATGCCAAACAACTCACACGCATATACGAACAAAAAATAGAAAGAAGGAAAAGAAGAAACGGCAAACGCACACGCATCCATAAGGTGAGATACAAATCCAATAGAGTAGGAATACGAATATCCATGGAATATGAAAACATTGAAAAGTACCAAAAACTAAAAAATTGTATAAAACTTTATATTAAGTATATTTTTTAAGATTAGTTTTAAGGTGCATTGAAGTGTACATGCACTGAATTTAAATTTTAATTTTAACTATTTATCTAATATTGATGGCACAAAGGTAATAAACTATAGGGTGTTGTTATTCATCCACGTAAAATTGCTTAGTTCACTTGCATTTTTATTTTTACAAAAATATCCTTATTCAGAAATACTAACATACCTTTTTGAAATTAAAATAAAAAAAATTAATTTACTAAGCCCACCCATTTTTTTTAATACCCACATCAAAATCTCATCAACGTTAAAATATGTTCTCTTAATTTTCTGCACACAAAAATAAGAAACCCTAAATTTCTTGAAACCCTCAACATGGAAGACAATATTCAAATATTCATATTGTAAACTAATCAAAAGAATAAGCTTCTTTTAAATCTGATTTTTATGGTAAACGTGTTTAAACATATATATTTTGCAAGCAGGTTTTACTTTTATTTTTAAAAGAAGCAACAAGGAATTGCTTGATGATGATTGATGACATGCCATGAATACTTATTTTTATACATCTAGATGGAAGTGATCCATACCTAGGTCTCATCTAGAGTTCTCCCTTCTCAACTTATAGTCTACTACGCCTCTTTTTGAATCACAAAATACTACAGCATAGTTGGAATCATATTCCAGTCCTATAATTTCAAGGGAAATTAGGAATAATTTTTAAAAGTAGAAGCAATATACAACTGCAACACGGGATTGAAACACTACATAGCAACTCAATACTTCCTAAATTTGTGCCGGTATTGAGGTGTGAAGGTGATCCAGTGCTTGCAATTTGTGAAGGGGTTTCTGCGATATTTTTTTATAGGAGGGGTTCTGCAATTTTTTTTTTTTTTTTTTTTATGTGAAGGGGTTGTACTATTTTAATCTTATATTTTTATGTTTATTTAATAAAATTGGTGTAAATATTGTATTAGAGTTATAATTATAAATTTAAAGAGAGTGTGTTTAGAAAAATAAAAAATAACTAAAATATAATTTGGATTAACTTAGTAGTAGATTAATTTAGCAATTTAGTGGGTTAGAATAGCCGTGCCCTATATAATCAGTGATAAATTTTGTTAGTCGATACTAGTGGTCCAGATGTTATGTCCTATTATTATTATTATTATTTTTAGCTGACCTAGGTTCAATACCTTTGTGATTTTTTCTCTTAAATTTTTCCCACTAATTAGTATTCTCATCAGTTATCAATATCCTAAACAATTATTTATTTTATTTTATTTTATTTATAATTATTTTATTATTTTGTTTTAATAAAAATATAGTTTTTTCTCTTTTCAACTCAAATATTTTTAAAAATAAATTTCATTACTTTCTTTTAAATAAAATGAGTAATTCTCTTGTGCATTTGATGTATGGTGCACTCACTCAACAGTTGACACTATTTACATTGAAAATTTTATTTCAATTACACTGAAAAGTGTGATTGGATTATATTGAAAAATTTACACTGAAAAATGAAATCAGGGTAAACTTTTCAGTGTATTCTAACCATACTTTTCAGTGTAATTGGAACAAACTTTTCAGTGTAAACAATGTCAACTGTTGAGTGAGTGCACTGATGCGGTCGTCTTCTCCTTAATAATTTTTGTACTTAATTCTATGATTATTTTAGGGTTTATTAGAATTATTCAATAATTAAGAGAATTAAAATACATCACGAATTATCCTAATTACTTACCAACATCCTATTTCTACGAGTTCATCCTACCCTAAGCATACAAGGGTTTAGACTGACATGGTGATCACGAAAACACAAGAAATATCAAGATCAATCGTAGACGTCATCAAAGAAATAGAAAGAATAAAAAACATCAACCAACTATGAATTTAATTAAACTTGAATCTGAAAAATTAATCTTTAAAAATCTGGAAATTAGGTCTAATCTCTAAAAGAAATCCAAAAACTGAAAGAGAAAACAAAACCGTGCAAAGTATAGATCGTGTTATGAAGTCCGTATGATGAAAACCTCGATTCCTCTCTTGAAATCCTTGTCAAACAATCAAAAACACCTTATAAGCTTCTTTCCCTTCGAAAAATGAGTCTAGATATGTAAAATAAGGGTTGAGACGGGTATTTATATGTTACGGACCGAAAATCGTCCAGGGCGCTCGAGCCAGGCCCGTGGTCGAGCGCCTCGCGCTCGAGTGGATGCTGGTCGAGCGCCTATTTTTCTACAGTGTGTAAGGTGTGCTCGAGTGGCCAAGGTTGAGCGCCTGTTTTTCAACAGTGTACGAGTATCGCTCGAGCTAGGGTGCTCGAGCGCCTAGCGCTCAAGTAGAGTGGTCGAGCGCCTCCTTTGTCCAGAACGCCACCTGCGCTCGAGTGATGCTCGAGTGCTTCTCCTTTTTGTGCTAAATAATACTTTTTTCTTCCAAACTAATACATTTCGTATTTCATTCATATCTTCTCATCCGGGAGTTCGTTTGAGTCGATTCAAAGTCCTACGAACTCCATTTTTTACCCTCTTTCCTGAAATGAACACCAAAAAGGCAAATTGATGAGTTTAAGAAAATGTTACTCAAATGACTCTAAATACTCAGAAAAAATACTCAAAATATGGACTAATCGGGCAACAAAACATCACAATTTCACGACTAATCAACCCCCCAAACTTACCATATTGCTTGTCCTCAAGCAATGAAATAATAAGTCTAGTGAAATTGTTAGAAATGAATCAGAGTACCAAATCATGCAAGTAATCACTGTCAAGCATCAAAGATCGGTCACCCGCACACAAACTCACCCTACTTCTCCTACTAATGGGTAATCAATAAAAACCACAAAATCAAAATATGGATGTACTCTCGGTAATGTGTTTCACTCCCTCGCAAGTGTTTATCAATAAATAGGGACACTCTCAATCAATCACTCACACAAATCAGTGACCATGGGCTTGTAAGCACTCTCAACTTCAACCACATACTAGAATTCATGCCGAATCAAAAAGAACTTGTTCAAGGTTGTAATGTATGGCTCTTTGGACAGGTGGGGTAAATGTATAGGATAAACTGACTCAAGTGAACAGATAATAGAAAATCACAGCTTCGGTATTTCAATTCAGAGAACAGAACACTTATAATGTCTTCATACAATTGACTTTCAATTTCCTCTAATTTCAACACCTCAACTCTTTTCACTTTTTTTTTTCTTTTTTTCACTGTTCTTCCTATTTTTTTTTCTTTTTCTCAACTATATATGAGCTCATATTTTCTTTTGCTCATTCTCAGCTTTTTCAATCTTCCCCACTACTCACAAATTCATTACCACCTTTTCCTCAACATCACTCAACCATATACAATTCTACATCAACCAACTCTACCCCCTTTTCATTCACAACTTTTTCTATTCTCTACTCAAATTTGGACAAAAAGAGTTTTAAGAAATTGAATAAGCTCAAATGTGCTCGCATATAAATAGGCTCACGCTCAAACGGGCTAACAAAGGATTAATGTCATTTGTAAGGAATATTCTGGCTAAGTGACTTATCAAATTAATAATGGTCTTAGATCACTTTCGGCATTTTATACTAGACACAATCAAGAAGCGAGAGCACCCACAAGTTTTAGCACCTCTAAGGTGAAGATCCACTCACAAACAATGAGATTAACTTGATGAATTCTAATCTCTTTTAAGGCTCAAATCTCACAGCTTTCACATCCATGCCTAGACCTAGTGACTTATGTCTTTCACCACACAAGTATTCAAAAGGAAAAATTCGCAAGTACGACTTCCCTTTCAAATCCACTATAATCACAACACTCACACAATCTAGTCCTAACACAATTCCACAATCACCAACTCACACTTCATACTCAATGAAACAATCAATAAGTACACAAAGAAGAGTTATTAAACATGAAATAAATAGTTCACACAATCACTCAAGTTTCACCATCAATACAGACCAAGATAAGAAAAATGGCAAACAAAGTCTAAGCAAATCAATAGAGATCAAGAAAAGGAAGAAACTCGGGGAAGTCCCCATCAATGCTCATGGCTCTAGAGGTGGCAGTGGTCGGTAGTTAGGATGGTTCACCCCTAGATGAGAGATAAACAATCCTTCCATCCACCTCTTAATATCTGAAATGTCTCCACGGAATCCATGCACGTCACCCTGCACCTCAGTCATGTCTGTACGCAATTGAGTATAGTCCGTGTGCAGCTGCGTATAATAATTATGCAATGAGTGCACGTCTGCCTCCATTCCCATCCATTAAAGCTGGGACAGGGTCTATCCTCCCTGGTGCATAGGTGCTTCGGGCACCTCCTCATCCATGTCCATGCTCTGTGTGTTCCCTTCTTCAGCCTCCTCTTGTTCCTCTTCTTCATTCTGCTCTTCCTTCTTCTCGTCTGTATCCTGTTGGGCTCTACTTGTGCCCTCTCCTCTCTGCCTCTTCTTCACGGGCTCCTCTACCAAACCCGCATCCTCGAGCTACTTCCTAAAGTCCTCGATCACCTTTAGGTGACTCGACCCTTTGATACTAAAGTTTGACTTCTTTTTCCCCCTCAGAGTGACTAGCTGAGGGTTGGGCAAAGGAAAGAGTACCCTTTCTCTGAATCTTATGTTGTAAGTGTTCAACTTTCGGTCCATCATCGACGTCTTCAACAAGTGCTCGAAGTCGATGTCTTTCCTAGGGAGAGGTCCAGATCCTGGTGCAATCCCAACACTTCTAAATACAGCTGAAATGAGTGCTCCTTCTCGTATTCTCGTACTCTTGGTCCCTGTCGTGTACGATATGTCCAGGTGGTGCTCAATGAAGTCCCGACCGAAATTATACTTCTTCTTGTTCAACAAGCACCAGAGTCCATAAAGCTCCTTAACTGAAATTTTCCCCATCTCCAATCTAGCATAAATCATATTCCCGAGGATTCTCTCAATGTACCGGATAATAGGATTCTGGATTGCTAATGATCTGGCAAATTGTGACTTGTATGGCCCGACTGACCCAACTGTAATCTGTTGCCAAAATTCATCTTCCTTGTAGATCTTGCTCATGGTGTTCTTCCCCTCAACATATGGTAGCATCAGGGCATCATTGACTGTCTTGAGTGGAAATTCGTAGTCATCATCTCGAATCCTAAACTTAAAAGAGTTATCGTTCCTCATCTTCAACATAGCGAGAAATTGCTCCGTCGGATCAGGATAAGTCTCCATAGTCAGCAGAAGGTCGAAGAAACCCTCCATATAGTTTCTTCGGAAAATCTCACTTACTTCTACCTCAGTGCCCATCTCTCTCATGATCTCGAGGTTTGGGCGCTTCGTCTCTTCAACCTTTCCCGCCACATGGCTCCATCTCAAGGCCACGCGACACCAATCATCCCCATAATTCAGGTCCTATCTCGAGGTCATTGCCTCCCTACGAGCCAATTCCTATTCCAATTCTTCCAATTCGGCACCCAAAACCATCCTATCACGGTTTCTGCGGTTGGCCATTTCACCTATTTGACAAGAACAAGCAAAACAACTACTTAATAAGTCTCATTGACAAATCAATTCATGTAGTAGTAGTCAAATTTCATCAATTCTCCTCAAACATTAGGTGTTATTCCCAACTCATAACAACTCATCCCGTTCACCCAACAAATTTAAGCCTACAATCAAATCACTCAATAACAAGATTAAAAATCACACAATCCATAGACAACTCACAGAAAATTAAAAACACCCAAAAGCAAGTAAAAATAGGTTGCCTCCCATTCAGCGCTATTTTTAAGGTCCTAATGCCGGATCGAGCTCAAAGGAGCTCATGGGTCATGTGACTCAAAGTTACCTCCCTTATTCTCATAAAAGCGGTTGTAGAATTTCTTTACTCGGTTCCCATTCACAGTAAACAACTTTCCATCCCCCTTCTCAACCTCAAGGAATCCACTCTTAAATATCTTCTTTACCACATATGTGCTATTCCACTTAGATTTCAGCTTCCCCCCGAACAACTTCATTCTCGAATTAAATACGAGAACTAGGTCACCCACTTGTAACTCATTCTTCCTCAATCGCGCATCATGCCACTTCTTAGTCTTCTCCTTAAATATTTGAGCACTCTCATACGCGCTATCTCGAAATTTCTCTAACTCGTGAAGTTGAAGAAGTCTCTTCTCCCCCGCCATAGTACTATCAAAATTGAGCCTCTTGATCGCCCAATATGACTTATGCTCCAATTCCACCGGAAGATGACATACCTTCTCAAACATGAGCTGGTACGGGGACATTCCCAAAGGACTTTTATAAGAAGTTTTATACGCCTATAGTGCATCATCAAGCTTCATAGACCAATCCTTTCTACTCACACTCACCGTCTTCTCGAGGATCTCCTTAATTTAACGATTCGACACCTCCGCGAGACCATTCAATTGAGGGTGATATGCTGTGGAGACACGATGATTGCCTTCGTATTTAGCCAAGAGCTTCTCCATCAATTTATTTACAAAGTGACTCCCCCCATCACTAATCAATGCTCTTGGGACACCATACCTTGAAAAGATATTCTTCTTCGAGAAATCAATTATGACACGCGAGTCGTTCACTCGAGTCGGAACAGTTTTAATCCACCTTGAGACATAATCAATGTATACAAGGATATATAAGAACCCATTACTCGGGGAAAATGGGCCCATGAAATCAATCCCCATACGTCAAATACCTCGACCTCCATAAATATGTGCACCGGCATTTCATCCCTCTTCGTGATGGTGTCAAATCGTTGACACTTGTCACATCATCTCACCCACTCCATGCAATCCTTCAATATCATCGGCCAAAAGAACCCGGCTTGAAGCACCTTCCTTCCGATTTTCTTGCCGCCCAAATGTCCTCCACATGGTAAGGCGTGACAATGCCTCATAATATCATTCCATTCTTCCTCTGGCACACACCATCTAAGCACCAAATCTATCCCTCTCTTGAACAAGTACAGATCATCCCAAATAAAGTCCCGGACTTTCTTCAAGAATGCTTTCCGGTGCAACGAATCCATATCCACCGACAACTCTCCACTAGCTAAATAATTTGCATAATCTGCAAACCACAGCGCTTTCCCTTCTACTCAATACACCAGGACATCTCCCACTAGAAATAACTTCTCGTCCAGAAACTCATCGTTCACCTCACGCTCCTCTACCATATTCTCCTTAGTAAGCTCCATCCTCGAAAGGTGATCGGCGATCACGTTCTCACTTCCCTTCTTGTCTCTAATCTCTACATCAAACTCTTGGAGTAGTAGGACCAACGAATAAGTCAAGGCTTAGCGTCCTTCTTGCTCATGAGATACTGAATCACTACATGGTCCGTGTATACTATTATTTTCGTACCTACTAGTTAGGGCCGAAATTTGTTAAAAGCATACACGACACCAACAACTCTTTTTGGGTTGTGGTGTAATTCATCTGAGCCGAATTCATCATCTTCAAGGCATAATAAATAGCATGAAACCGCTTCTCTCGTATTTTTCCCAAAGTACTCCCATAGCATAGTCGCTAGCATCACACATGAGTACGAATGGGCTACTCCAATCCGAAATCACAAGGATAGGGGCATTTGATTAGGTGTGAAATTGTTATGTTTTGGTGCCCGATTTGCCCATGTTTTGAGTATTTTTTATGAGTGTTTGGAGTTATTTGAGTATTATTTCTATAAACTGATAAATTTGTCTCTTTGAATTTCATAGATGGATAGAGAGTAAAAAGAGGAGTTCGTAGGACTTTAAATCGGCCAAAACGGACTCTCAGTTGAGGAGATATGAAGATTTTACGAACATGTGTACTGCTGCCGAAAAGTGCTCGAGCTCAATTGGTCGTGCACTCAGTGCACGAGTGGAATCAGGTCGTGCACTTAGTGCTCGACCTATACTAGAGCAAATGCGTATTTTGGCCCAAAAATGCCCAAATTCGATCCCAAGCCTATTTATACCTTTTTCCAAGCATATCAACAGATACCAACACATATTTTTACATTTTTTTAGCGAGGAGAAAGCTTGGGAGAGAGATTGGAAGAGTTTTATACGTTGTAATCGAGGTTTTAATTTACAAATTCTTAGTTTTAGTATTTCTTTTGAACGTATTAGATTAATTATTTCTTTCTTTACTCTTTGAGACGATAAACCCTACTTTTTCAGATTTATATAGATTTCTTTAGAGACTTTAATTTGTTCTTTCGTTTATGTTCTTGATTTCTTTCGTTAATTTAATTATGCATATGATTATTGTTCTTGTGATTGCTTTTATTATTCAAACCACCATGTTAGGCTAGAACCCTTGCATGCTTAGGATAGGATGAACTCGTAGAAGTAGAATGTTGGTACGTAATTAGGATAACTCGTGATGCTTAGTTTTAATTCTCTTAATTAATTGAATTCTTAAAATAAACCCTAGAATTATCTTGGAATTGAGTACGAAAATTGTTAGAGAGAGGATGACCGTATCACTCTTTAATAACGAATAGGCTTAACGAGAGGGTTTTAGAAGGGGTTTATAATCTACCGGTTTATCTAGGGAGGACGACCGCATCACCTTAGGTAAATAAGGGTCTCAATAATTAAGCACGATCCATATAACTTGTTTAGTGGATTAGTGAAGTAGGTTGATTTGACGAAGTATAGGGGTAATTCTTGAGCTTTTAGTCTTTCAATCTCGTGCTAGATTAGGGAAGTTGATTGCCTAGTTTTAGTGCACTTAGGATTAATACTTGCACATCACGGTTATTTTAATTATCGTACCAACTCCGTTAGTATACGTAGGAATTCCTATCCCGAGCATCACCATCTCATATTTGCATACACTTAGTTATTTATTCCATTTAATTCAGTTATTAGAATATAGAGTAGTTAATTATAATTTTCAATTCCCAAATATACACTCATATTAACTACGACGTGTAGATCTCCAGGGGTCTATTCGCATACTTACCTTCCCTTGGGTTCGATACTACTTGGTCTCTATACTTGCCCATACTACAGGGATCCCATACTCTTGTGGGGTGACTACTAGTAAAAGCTAGTAAAGTTCGGTTTCAAGTCAATGGCGCCATTGCCGGGGATGGCGATGTATGTCATTTGAATAGGACTTGTAGATAGCTTAGTAGTTAGTAGTGAGTGTTTTATTTTTATTTTTTGTTTTATTCTTACTCGTTCGGCAGTTGCATTTTTATTCTTTTGTTAGTGTTTCAGGTTTATGAAAACACACTCGCAAGGAGATACGAGCGAAGGGAGAATACAACTTGATCCTGAGACAATAGCACGAAGAAACTGAGCCTTTTTAAGAAGGATGAACACTGCCGGAGGACGGAACGACAACATGGACATCAATAATGAGTTGGATGATGCTGCAAATGAGTTTAATCAGACAGTGGACCGAGTTGACGGCACTAGAGGGAATACCAGTAAGAACCAAGTTCCGTTAGGGAAAAGCCAGAGCCAAAACCCGGGAACACAAAATCAAAACAATCCAGCTCACAACCTTGTCCAAAATCCTCAGAACAACCCTGCATACCCACAAAACAACTTACCTTATCCTTACCCATACCCACCATATCCATATCCACCATACCCGTACCCTCCACCTCTTGTTTGCAACCAACCACCAATCTATCAACCACCACCAGTCCAACAAGTACTCGTACCACCTGTTATTCCTCAACACGTTCCTCAGAATGTCGATCAAAACATGGCTATTCGAGGAAGGTTTGTGGCACAACTGCAACGGTATTATGATGGAATGGCATTGCCTCCTGTAGAGGTAAATAACTTCTCAATTTCCACTGGAATTCTAAAGTTACTTACCGAGAATCAATTCAAGGGGGAGGTTGGGAAGGAGAATCCTCATACTCATTTGAGGAGTTTTCTGATGATCGCATCCACGTTCAATTATAACGACATGTCTGAAGATGCCAAGATGCTCAAGCTGTTCCCATTCTCTTTAATGGGAATAGCAAAGGAGTGGTACGACAACACGCTCCCACGGGGAGGTGTAACCACATGGGTCGAGCTCGAGTGTCTGTTCCTCGAGCGATTCTACCCTCCATCTAGAACCATTAGAGCAAGGATAGAGATCTCTTCTTTCCGCCAGAAGCCAGGAGAGGACTTACGTCAGACATGGGAAATATACTCTAACATGTTAATTGAGTACCCGCAGCACGGGTACAATGAGGGAGATATCATGGCATTCTTCTATAGTGGAGCCAGCAAGGCTGGTCAAGCCCATCTTGACGCATGTGCTAATGGAGCGTTTCTGAACCATGGTACAGCTAGATGTAGAGAGATCGTTGATAATATTATCACGAATACCGGGCAATGGAGTGAGGACCCAGAATTTCAGAAAGCCATATCACATTGAGGAGAGTGAAGGGACGAGGAAGCTGTTGATGGCTATGATGGAGAAGATAAGTAACATTGATGTTGGGCAGAATTTGGTTGGAGGGAATGTAGCAGTGAGTGAGAAAGTGGACCAGCCCCCAGTTCAGCAAGAGATAGCCAACTATATGGGAGGAACTTACTACAATCAAGGCGGGTATCCACAAGGTGACAATCAATTTGGAAGGCCCTCCTATGGCCAACCATTTGTACCACTCGGTCCACAACCTCCTCCTAATCAGTGGAGGAATAACCAAGGTTATCAAGGAGGCCAGCAGCCTCCTCAGAACCAATGGAGGAAGAACGAGAATTTTTCATATGCAAATCCGAAGACCGGAATTACAGTTCCTCCAGGTGTTGATCCAGGTTCAAAGCCCCCAGGTGGTGAAGGCGGTTCCTCAACTGAGGAGATGTTGAGAGCTATCCTTCAGAAGGTGGAAGAAGGAAGCAAAAGATTATCTTCTTTGGAGTATGATGTGAAGGAGTTACATAAGAAAGGCGATTTGCATGATCAAGAACTCCAGAAGAGAGATGTGGAGCTGAATAGAATTCAGCAAGAGAATAGTATGAGGTTCACTTCGATGGAGTACCAGATGAGCCAGATCTTAAAATCATTGGGTAGAGAGCCGGGTAAATATCCTTCTATGCCGGGAAAACCCGAAAGAGCATTGCAAGGCAATCCAGCTTAGAAGTGGGACCAACTATGATGGTCCTCAGATGCCTGCTGATTCTGAGACGCCCAAATGAGAGGTTGAGATAGAAGGGAAAGAGCATGAGGAGGATAGAGATGAGATTGAGAAGGTAGGAGTTGAGAAGAAGATTTAGGGTGAAGGCACTCAAGAGAGCAAAGAGCCTGAAGAGGAAGACATTGAGATGATTGAGAGAGTTCCTAAGTGGAAGAAGGTAAAGGAAACAAGGGAGAATGTGAAATGGACCGAGCGAGATGAATGGGGGGTACCCAAATCGGTGATACCCGTCCCATATCCGCAGCGCTTTATGAAAAAGAAGCTTGATGAAAAGTTTGCTAAATTCCTTGATGTTTTTAAGAAATTGCATATTAACATTCCATTTTATGATGCTTTGGAACAGATGCCGAATTATGCCAAGTTCCTGAAGGACTTGATAGTGAAGAGACGGAGAGTAGACGAACCCACGTTGGTGCAGCTGAACCATGAGATGAGTGCATTAGTGCACAAAGCGCTTCCACCGAAGTTGAAGGATCCCGGTAGTTTCACGATCTTATGTGATATCGGGAATGGAGTTAAGAAGGGAGCATTATGCGACCTTGGAGCGAGCATTAATCTGATGCCATTGTCGCTATTCAAGAAGTTGGAAGGTGGAGAACTTCAGCCAACAATGATGACGCTTCAACTTACCGACCGGTCTATTACTCTACCGCAAGGTGGTAGTTGAAGACGTCCTCGTGAAAGTTGGGGATCACATTTTTCCAGCCGACTTTGTAGTGCTCGACATGGAAGAAGATGAGCGAGTACCTTTAATCTTGGGAAGGTCGTTTTTGGCAACGGCCGGGATGGTGTTAGATGTGGCAAATGGGAAGATCACATTGAAAGTTGATGATCAAGAGGTGAAAATTTCCCTATATGAGGCCATGAAGCACCCGAAGGAGGATGAGAGTTGTTATTGCATGGATGCCATTGATCCTTGTGTTAAAGACACACCTCATATCCCTAATATTTCTTATATTCATGATTTCGTTAGTCCTTCACTTGATAATTTGACCCATGAGCATTATGATCTTGATTGTTTTGATAGGGATAAAGGGAAGAAGTTGAAGGATGAAGAAGTGGAAAGTGTGGACGTGGTCCAGTTGGAAAGGAAAGGAGGAGCTAAGAAGAAAAAGTCTAAATTCAAGAAATTGCTTAGTAAAATTCCTTCAGATAAAGGTGAGAAGAAGTTGAGACCCCCACCACTAGGGGATGAGAAGGAAGCAAAGGAACTCATGATGAAGGGGCATCAAGGAAAGGAATATAACCACCACTCTTATGAGAGTAAGCGAGGTAATTATGAGTACCATGTCCCATAAGCTCCTTTGAGCTCGGTCTGGCATGAGGACCTTAAAAATAGCGCTGAATGGGAGGCAACCCATTTTTATTTGCTTTTGAGTGTTTTATGTTATTAGGGTGTTGTTTTGAATCATAAGTTTTAACCTCGTACTTGAGAGTTTATTTTGTAGGCTTTTCTTGAAGGAGTAAAGGTATCATGGAGTTATTCAGATTGAAGGGACCAACTCGAGACAAGAGAGTTTGCCAAGTTGTTAAGAGAAACTGAATTACTTGGATGAGGTAACCACCACCCCAAACTTAGACCACTTCACAAGGTCGAAGTTTGGGGGTGGAGTATTTATGTGTTTTATTACATTGCACAGGCGCAAACCCTCTCTTTAAGTTGAGTTTGGTTATATATTGTTCCTTGAGATGCTCCTTGAGCTGATATTGATGTGATGTGGTACTACATATTTCATGTCTATCAATCATCTTATGCTTGTTGATTGTTATCTTTATGTGTGAGTAAGAGTTGTGGAGTTGAGTGAGAGTCTAAATTGTGTGAGTGTAGGAGTTAGAGTTGATTTGAGAGGGAACTCGTATGCTTGCAAACTTTCCTTTTGAGTACTTGTGTGATGAGAGTGAGAATTCACTAGGACTAGCATGGATGTGAAAGCCGTGAGATTTGAGCCTTTTGAGATTAAGATGCATGAATTGATCTCTTCGTTTGTGAGTGAGTCGTCACCTTAGAGGATGCTAGAACTTGTGTGTGCTCTCGCTTCTTGATTGTATCTAGTTTGATATGCCGAATGTGATCTTAGGCCATCTTTGATTTGTTGAGTCACTTAGCCTAAATAAGCCTACCAATGACATTTATCTCTTGTTAGCCCGTTTGAGCCTTAGCCTATTTTATTTGCTAGCACATTTTAACATTTATCCAAATTTCTAAATTTTTTTTGTCCCAATTTGAGTGGAGAATAGGAAAAGTGTGAATGAGGAGGGATTAAGTTGAGTTGAGAGAAGAAATTATGATGGTTGAGTTGTGATAAAATAAGGGTGTGATGAAGTTTTGAGTTATGGGAAAGACCAAAATTTTGAGAATTAGCAAAAGAAAATATGAGCTCATGCGAGTTGTGTAAAACAGAAAAAAAAAAAGAGTTGAGTTATTGAAAAAAGTGAAAAGAGTTGAAAAAAAATTGAGGTGTTGAGAGTAAAGGAATTGATGTGCATTATGTGAAGATGTTAAAGAAGTATGTTCCTTGTATCGAAGTACCAAAGTTTGATTTTCCACTCTCCATTCACTTGAGTCACTTATCCCATATAGTTACCCCACCCGTCCAAAGAGTCTACATTACAACCTTGAGAAAGTCCTTTTTGATTCGGCATTGATTTCTAGAGTATGGTCGAAGTTGAGAGTACTTACAAGCCTATGGCTGTTGATATGTGTGATTGATTGATTGAGTGAGTCCATTACCATTGATATACACTTGTGAGGGAGTGAAACACATCGTTCAGTGCACATCCATGTTTGATCTTGGTGTTTCTTGTTGTTATTGCATGAGTATGATGAAGGGGATGAGTTTGTGTACGTGTGAACGATCTTTAAAGCTTGAGCTCTATTACTTGCATGATTTAGTTCTTGATTCATTCCTAATAATTTTACTTGACTTATTATTCGTTGCTTGAGGACAAGCAACATGGTAAGTTTGGAGGGGTTGATTAGACGTAAAATTGTTATGTTTTGGTGCCCGATTTGCCCATGTTTTGAGTGTTTTTTATGAGTATTTGGAGTTATTTGAGTATCATTTCTATAAACTGATTAATTTGTCTCTTTTATTTTCATAGATAGATAGAGGGTGAAAAGAGGAGTTCGTAGGACTTTGAATCGGCCAAAACGGACTCCCGGTTGAGGAGATATGAAGATTTTACGAACATGTGTACTGCTGCCGAAAAGTGCTCGAGCTCAATTAGTCGTGCACTCAGTGCACGAGTGGAATCAGGTCGTGCACTTAGTGCTCGGCCTATACTCGAGCAAATGCGTATTTTGGCCCAAAAATGCCCAAATTCGATCTCAAGCCTATTTATACCCTTTTCCAAGCATATCAACAGATACCAACACATATTTTTACATTTTTTGAGCGAGGAGAAAGCTTGGGAGAGAGATTGGAAGAGTTTTATACATTGTAATCGAGGTTTTCATTTACGAATTCTTAGTTTAAGTATTTATTTTGAAGGTATTAGATTAATTCTTTCTTTCTTTACTCTTTGAGACGATAAACCCTACTTTTTCAGATTTATATAGATTTCTTTAGAGACTTTAATTTGTTCTTTCGTTTATGTTCTTGATTTCTTTCGTTAATTTAATTATGCATATGATTATTGTTCTTGTGATTGCTTTTATTATTCAAACCACCATGTTAGGCTAGAACCCTTGCATGCTTAGGATAGGATGAACTCGTAGAAGTAGGATGTTGGTACGTAATTAGGATAACTCGTGATGCTTAGTTTTAATTCTCTTAATTAATTGAATTCTTAAAATAAACCCTAGAATTATCTTGGAATTGAGTACGAAAATTGTTAGAGAGAGGATGACTGTATCACTCTTTAATAACGAATAGGCTTAACGAGAGGATTTTAGAAGGGGTTTATAATCTATCGGTTTATCTAGGGAGGACGACCGCATCACCTTAGGTAAATAAGGGTCTCAATAATTAAGCACGATCCATATAACTTGTTTAGTGGTTTAGTGAAGTAGGTTGATTTGATGAAGATTAGGGGTAATTCTTGAGTTTTTTGTCTTTCAATCTCGTGCTAGATTAGGGAAGTTGATTGCCTAGTTTTAGTGCACTTAGGATTAATACTTGCACATCACGGTTATTTTAATTATTGTACCAACTCCGTTAGTATACGTAGGAATTCCTATCCCGAGCATCATCATCTCATATTTGCATACACTTAGTTATTTATTCCATTTAATTCAGTTATTAGAATATAGAGTAGTTAATTATAATTTTCAATTCTCAAACATACACTCATATTAACTACGATGCGTAGATCTCCATAGGTCTATTCGCATACTTACCTTCCCTTGGGTTCGATACTACTTGGTCCCTATACTTGCCCATACTACAGGGATCCCATACTCTTGTGGGGTGACTACTAGTAAAAGCTAGTAAAGTTCGGTTTCAAGTCAGCATTCACCAACGCTTCTTTTAACCTGTTAAAAGCCACTAGACAATCATCAGTAAACTCAAAAGCGACTTCTTTTTCAAGAAGTCGAGAAAGAGTTTTAGCAATTTTTGAAAAGTCCTTAATAAAGCGTCTATAAATTCCTGCATAACCCAAAAATGAGTGAATCCCCTTCTCGGTCGAAGGTGGAGGAAGCTTCTCAATAGTGATCACCTTCGCCTTATCTACCTGGATGCCTTTCGAGGACAAATGATGTCCAAGAACAATCCCTTCACCACAAAGTGGCATTTCTCCCAATTAAGCACCAAGTCCGTTTCTTCACACTTGCTCAAAACTACTTCAAGATTGATTAGACACATATCAAACGACTCCCGGAACACGGAGAAGTCATCCATAAAAACTTCCATAATCTTCTCTATCAACCCATGGAAAATTACCATCATACACCTTTGAAAGGTGGAAGGTGCATTACACAACCCAAACGACATTCTCCTAAAAGCAAAAGTACCATAGGAGCAAGTAAAGATGGTGTTCTCCTGATCCTCTAGGGCTATCATAATCTGATTATATCCCGAATACCCATATAGGAAACAGTAATACTCAAATCCACCTTATCTATCGATCATTTGGTCAAGGAACGGCAGAGGAAAGTGATCCTTGCATGTTGCCTTGTTCAACTCCCTATAATCGACACACACACGCCATCATATCACTAATCTAGTGGCTACCAATTCATTAGTTTCAGTTTTAATCACGGTGATACCCCCTTCTTAGCAACTACGTGTAACGGACTCACCCAAGGACTATCAGATATAGCAAAGATAATATTACTATCTAATAGTCTTAATACCTCTTTATGAATTACCTCTTGAATAGCCAGATTCACTCTTCTTTGGTTTTGTACTCTGGCTTTCGTACCTTCCTCCAATATAATCCTATGCATGCATATAGAGGGACTAATACCCTTAATATCATCGATTGACCATCCAATGACAGATTTGTGCTTACAAAGCACTGTAAGGAGCCTCTCTAATTGATCACTAGATAAAAGGAAAGATACAATTACCGGGTACCTCTCATTATCCTCCAAGTAAACGTACTTGAGGTGATCCGGGAGTGGCTTCAATTCCTTCTTTGCCTCCAACGGTGGTGCCTTATCGAACATCTTCTCAAACGTGGTCTCCTCCACGTCTATATATCCTTCTTCACCAACTTGCTTCACATCCATGAACTTTAATTCCGCGCTATCTCTAAAGCTGTCAAAATAGTTAAGATCATAAAGCTCATACGTTAGCTCATCAAGAATAGGATAATCATAGTTATGAACATAAAAAGAGCAAGGGTTGAGAAGTGTGTCATCAACACAAGTGTCCATGATATCAATATAGTGGCAGCTTTCATCTCTCATCGGGTATTTCATTGCTTCGTAGATAGCAATCTTCACTTCTTGATCATCAACTTTCACCGTAATCTTCCTATTTGCCACATCCAACACCATCCTGGCCGTAGCTAAGAACGGTCTTCCCAAAATCAGGGGTACATGTTCATCCCCCTCCATATCAGCTTTCTCATTTTTTTCCCTTTCTCAGCATCTTCCCCCAAAAACTCTTCCATCATGTCCTCATTGTAACGCCCCGAACCCAGAATATATTAATTATATCGGATTCGAAGTGTTATTGTGATCAAAAATCCGAATTATAAAATTTTTTAAAGGAATAATACTGAATTCAGAGACAGAAGTTTACACAGCGGATAAGTGGGAAGGAATATTAGAATGTAAGTGTATTTGTATATATATATATATATATAAAGATGGATAGAGGGTTCTGTATCTTCAGAATAATACATACTGAGTTTGGATAATTTAAAACACACGGAAAGAGTATCGTCTTGCATAGCAGTAGCGATAACATTTATTGGGAAATAGAAATGATAGGCATCATTGTATTAGTAATAATATATTTTAAGAATAGGGGAGACTTTGTGTCTTCTGTGTCACTGTCCTTGCTCCCCATAATTGTAATCTGCAAGGGGTTAAGAAAAAAGGGGGCGTGAGAATTGAATTCTCACTTATGGGTGATTGCAACATCATGGGATTGGTAAATCCGAAATATATTAAATTATACTCATTAATAAAAAGTTTATTTTATTTAAACAGTTGACGTATATAAAAGATTATAAAATTTAAACAGTACTTAAGCATATTTCGCATGGTATAATTGAAGTAGCACAAGTTGGTTCACATTAAGGCAAAGCCCAAAGTCATATCACACATTATCACAATTATCAAACCATAAATGTACAACCATTCCCTTCCATCATAGTTATCCTTTTCAACTCCAACCATCAACAGCCTTGATTCCGAGGGCGTCAAACGACAGCTGTCCCCGGAGACCGGAAAAATAATCAACGACCTTGATTCCGAGGGCGTCCAACGACAGCTGTCCCCGGAGGCCGGAAAAACAATCAACGACCTTGATTCCGAGGGCGTCCAACGACAGCTGTCCCCGGAGGCCGGAAAAAAAATACCCAAATCACAACTCCGTACTTACTGACTTTCCATAAAACTGATACAACAACTTCACTGAGAAAAATACTCGACTGATAACTGAACTGATTCATGCTCACGTAAGGTATTTACTCATGCAGTGGTGATCGATTCACAAAACAACATGCAATATATAACACATATAATAATATCACATAATCCAAATAGTTATATAGATAGGTGTTACATTTATGTTGGATTAGATAGTTTTGATTTGATTTAGTCGAGTTCAGAAAATACCGGCACGACGTTATTAATAGCAGATCAATCAACGGATCATCACCCACCTGATTGTTCTGAGTTCCGAAAATATTGGTTAGGTAGACAGTCGAGTCCTTCGTGCGTATTCCGAAAAGTACAGAATCCTAAAAAGGAGTATTTCGATTAAAAGATTGACTTTTGAATTTGAAAAGCTTAAGAGCGCGAAACTCAAGGATTGAGTAGGTCGTTGTCTTCAGAAAACTATTGAAAACTAGAGTTTTCAAAATGTTGATTTCAATTTGGTAAGTACACCTCTTTTAAAGGGAAGGTGTATTAAGGAGGTGTATTTACTAAATTCAGTGCTGCACGGGGGTGTATTTACTGAATTTGGTGGTGTACACAGGGGGTGTATTTACTGAATTTGGTGGTGTACACAGGGGTGTATTTACTGAATTTGGTGGTGTACACAGGGGGTGTATTTACCGAATATGGTGGTGTACACAGGGGGTGTATTTACTGAATTTGGTGATGTACACAGGGGGTGTATTTACTGAATTTGGTGGTGTACACAGGGGGTGTATTTACCGAATCTAGTGGTGTTCTCAAAAAGGCCTTTTTAAGGAAAAATATCTTTATTAAGCTTGGAAAAATACTTAGAAAAATAAGATTATTAATTTATAAAAATTAAAGAAAAGGTTATTCTTTCTTACGAATCCTAATTCTCGTTTTTAGACGAAAACTTAATTATAAAACTTTTCTTTTCTAAACTTATTAAAAGACTTTATTTTGTTTGCGTTTTCTAAAAATTCTAATAGGGTTACGAGGTGAAGACGAGTTTCCCTTTGATTACGAAATTTATTCAAACGTGTTTTTACTCTTGGAAAACGTCAAAACAAAGATACTATAGGATTTTGCTAATATCATCATAATACTAAAAACAATGATACTAAACATTTCATAAGAATAATACTAGTCCTCTAAGTCATTTCTATCATTCATCTAAAACAATAATATTCCAACATTCAACTACTAATACTAAATACTAAACTAAAAATCCAATCTCATGGTTTGTGAAAGAAAATAAAACAAAGAAACAATCTACCCAAAAACTCACTTCTAAAGAGTGATACAAGTGAAACAAAACAATAATACTAAATAAGTCCATAACTAATACTAATTCATCTAACCACTAACAATAAGTTTTCTTTCAATTCTTTTCTTGTTCTAAGCTTCTAACAACTAACAAAATAACCCAAAAATCTCCCCAAGATAAAAACGAAGATAGAAACCTTACGAGCTTCAGTTTGAGACGTTAAACTGGCGGCCTAACGGCGTCGTTTCGAAACTCGGAAATTGTTCACGAAATTTGGGCAGCCTTACGGCGTCGTTCGGGAATTCGGAAAAACGATTTGGGCAGCCTAACGGCGTGGGTTTGAAATTCCAGAAATTTTGCAAAAGCAACCGGTTCAACGGCGTCAAAAAAATCGATCGGAAAATAACGAAAAGAAAAGCTACGGTTAGAAATTGAAATAGTTCGGTAATCGGAATCGAATTAAACGGAAATAAATTCGAAGTAAGAAGGAAGAAATCCATCTTACTGGAGGTGGAGGAGGAGGCGGCGGCGGCGCTTCTGCTGAGGCGCGACGGAAGCAGCGACGGCAGTAGGGGAGCTCGGAGCGCGACGGCGGCGGCCTGGCTTCGTCGCGGCGGCGTGCTCGGCGAGGCGGAAGGAAGAGACGACGGCGCTGGGCTTCGGCGGCGCTCGTCGATCGCGGCGGTGGGAGCTCAGAGGAGAGGCGGAGCTCGGCGTTGGGTCGCGTCCGGCCTGGGTCCACGGCGGCGTCGGACTTCGGCGCGAGAGGCGTGAGGCGGTTGGGCGGAGCTCCGTCGCCGGAGGAGGAGAGGACGGCGGCAGTAGGCGGAGGAAGGAGGCGGAAGAAAGAAGAGAAAGGATTTTTAGAGAGGGGAAGTTTTGTGTGCGTGAGAAAACGAAAGAAAGAAAATGAGAGAAAAAATTTGGCTTTTTCCTATTTATACTCCCTCTTTCCAAACTTATCCTCTTTCTAAAATCTTATCCAATATTTCGATATTTTCGTTCCCAAAAGATACGGTTCAGGGATCGTTTTGTTCACGAGTATAATTCCGATTTAGAAAATAATACAGTTTTTAAACTCAAGGAATATTTTATTGTACTTTGATTTTTCTCGATAAATTAAACGGATCGAAATTTCTTAATTTAATTTGAATAATTAATTTCTCGTAGTCCTTTATTCGTTTGAAAGAATTCGTTTTCTTTCTTCGAATTTAGGAGTTTTATAAAAAGGGTTTGTATATTTAAATACACAAATAGCCCGCAAAAATAATTAAAAATTAAAAGAAACAAAGAAGAGAAAAATAAAATAAAATAAAAATAAAATAAAAAGGTTTCTAATTAAGAAAAGGGTACAGAACGGGACGGGGTATTACATCCCCACCCCCTTAACAGAATTTCGCCCCCGAAATTCATGTCTTAGGTATTACTTAAGCTTTGAGGGTATTTGGCTAGGACTTCATCCTCTCTTTCCCAAGTCGCTTCTTCCTTTCCGTGTCGGCTCCACTGAACGAGCACTAAAGGTATTTCCCGATTCCTTAACAAGTGTAACTTTCTTCCCAAGATAGTTACTGGAATCTCTTCATAAGTCAGGTCACTGTTTAGACCTATTCTACGTGATTAATAACGTGGCTTGGGTCGCTCACGTATTTCCTGAGTGTAGATATGTGAAACACATTATGCACTCGTGATAACTCTGGTGGTAAAGCTATGCGATAAGCTACATCCCCGATTCTATTCAGGATGTCGAATGGTCCAATGTATCGCGGCTTTAGCTTACCTTTCTTTCCAAAACGGATTAGACCTTTCATTGGTGCAACTTTGAGAAATACTTTCTCGCCGATGTCAAATTGTAAATCTCTTCTTCGGGTGTCTGCATACGATTTCTGTCGATCCTGGGCCGACTTGATCCTTTCTTTAATCTTTGCGACTATCTCAGCCGACTTCTCGACTAATTCAGGTCCGAGAATCTTTCGAATCCCGACTTCGTCCCAACAAACTGGCGATCTACACCTCTTCCCGTAGAGTGCTTCGTACGGCGCCATTTGTATTGTTGCTTGATAACTGTTGTTATATGCAAACTCTGCCAATGGTAGGTGGCTTTCCCAACTTCCTTCAAGATCTAGAGCGCAAGCTCTGAGCATATCTTCAAGCGTTTGAATGGTTCTTTCCGATTGCCCGTCCGTCTGCGGGTGGTACGCGGTGCTGAACTTCAATTCAGTACCTAAGGCTCGTTGCAGACTTCCCCAGATTTGGAGGTAAAACGGGGGTCTCTATCGGACACTATTGAAACTGGTACTCCGTGCAGTCTGACTATCTCTGCTATGTACAGTTGGGCGAGCTTGTCCAACGTGTACGTCATTCTTATAGGGATAAAATGGGCAGTTTTCGTAAGTCTGTCTACGATAACCCAAATGGCATCGTGATTCTTCACCGTTTTCGGAAAACCGGTGACAAAATCCATAGTGATGTCCTCCCATTTCCACTCTGGCATCTCCAGAGGGTGCAACAACCCTGGAGGTCGTTGGTGATCTACTTTAACTCGTTGGCAGGTTAAACAACTCCTGACGAATTGAGCTATCGATCTCTTCATACCCCTCCACCAAAAGTTCTCTTTCAATCCTCGGTACATTTTCGTCTCTCCGGGATGAACGGTGTAAGGAGTGCTATGTGCCTCTTTCAGAATTTCGTTCCTAATTCCGTCATCCTTAGGCACACAGATTCTGTTATCGAACATTAAAGCTCCATCAGTACCCAATACGAATCTCTAAATGGTTCCTTCCTCAGCGCGCTTACGTATTCCTCTAAAGAATTTATCGTCCTTTTGCGCTGCTAGGATCCTTTCTCGTAAGGTCGGTTGTAGGGTGAACGCGTAAACCATGGAATCTGCACAACACTGTGTGGAAAATTCCAAGTCTAAACGAGAGAGTTCTCCCATTAGGGGTAATTGTGTGGTCGGAACGGCGCTTAGTTTTGTATCTTCCTTTCTACTCAAAGCGTCTGCCACTACGTTTGCCTTTCCAGGGTGATAGTGGATAGTGCAATCGTAATCTTTTACCAATTCGAGCCATCTTCTCTGACGCATGTTCAATTCCTTCTGCGTAAAGAAGTATTTTAGACTCTTATGGTCAGTGTAGATCTCACACTTTCCTCCATATAGGTAGTGTCTCCAAATTTTTAACGCGTGAACTACTGCGGCTAGTTCTAAGTCATGAGTTGGGTAGTTCTGTTCGTGTTCCTTAAGTTGTCGAGATGCATAAGCTACAACTTTCTTATTCTGCATCAGAACACAACCCAAACCTGACAAAGAAGCGTCTGTGTAAATGACGAATCCTTCTGATCCATCTGGGATGGTTAACACAGGCGACGTGGTTAGCCTTTTCTTTAGTTCTTGGAAACTTTCTTCACAAGTTGAATCCCAAGTAAACTTCTCAGTTTTCTTGGTCAGTTTCGTCAGCACTTTCGCAATGCTGGAAAAATCTTGTATGAACCTGCGGTAGTACCCTGCTAACCCAAGAAAACTCCGAATTTCATTGACGTTAGTAGGTGCCTTCCAGTTCATGATGGCTTCTACCTTTGCTGGGTCCACTTCAATCCCTTTTGCGGAGATTATATGTCCTAAGAACATCACACGGTTGATCCAAAATTCACACTTGCTGAATTTGGCATACAACTTCTCTCGTCTCATTGTCTCTAAGACTGCTTTGAGATGTTTTTCGTGTTGCTCTTTGCTCTTAGAGTACACGAGTATGTCGTCGATGAAGACGATAACGAATTGATCCAGGTACGGATGAAATACTCTATTCATCAGATCCATGAAGATCGCTGGAGCATTCGTTACTCCAAAGGGCATTACGGTGAATTCGTAATGTCCATACCGAGTCCGGAATGCTGTCTTCGGGATATCCTCGCTCTTGACCTTTAGCTGGTGGTAACCAGACCTTAGATCGATCTTTGAGAATATCGTAGCATCCTTTAACTGATCGAACAAATCTTCTATCCTTGGAAGAGGATATTTGTTCTTAATGGTCAGTTGATTGAGACCTCGGTAATCTATGCACATACGGAAAGTTCCATCTTTCTTCTTTACGAACAACACGGGTGCTCCCCATGGTGATGCACTAGGTCTGATGAACTTCTTTTCAAGCAAACCTTGCAGTTGTTCCTTCAGTTCTTCTAATTCCTTTGGGGCCATTCGATAGGGTGCTTTAGATACTGGTGCTGCCCCAGGTATCAAGTCGATGGAGAACTCTATCTGACGATCGGGAGGTAACCCGTTTAATTCCTCGGGGAATACGTCAAGATATCCATCCACAATTGGCACCTTGATGCGTAACTTATCGTCTATCTCTCCTACCGAGATGTGAACGAGGTAAGCTTGGCATTTCTCTTTTCGTAATATCGCAGCAGCTTGGATGCTGATATTACTCGGGTTTCCTTCTTGGTCCTGACTTCGCGAAACGTGAAACGTTGGCCATCACGAGTTTCGAGGTCGATCTCGCGTTCGGCGCATTTTATTATCGCTTTGTTTCTCGTTAACCAGTCAATGCCTAAGATTATGTCAAAGGTTTTCATCTTAAGGATGTGAAGGTCGGACTCTATTAAGTGATTGTCTAGCGTTAGAGGTAAACCTCTAATTTGACCCTCAATTTCCATAGTAGTTCCAGATGGAATACTAACGTTTAGTACTTTCCCTTTTATCTCGATTAATCCTAACTTTCTTTTAAAGTTATCAGATATAAAGGAATGAGATGCTCCAGTATCAAACAATACATACGCAGGTTTTTCAAGTACAAAGACAGTACCTGCTAGCGTCTCGTGCTGCTCAGGCTGAGCTGGTCCTTTCAGGCGAAGTTGCTCTCCACTGCTTTCCCCTTCTTCTAGGATAGCATTCACGTGGTCTGGCCTTCTCTGACCTTGATTAGGCGGACCTCTGACTGGGGGTCCCGCTTGGCGGTTGTTAGGTGCAGGCAGCTGACGAGCCTGATAATTGTTTGCCTGCTGAGGCCGGTACTGAGTGCTATTAACCGATTGACGGTTGCTGTTCGGTGGCTGAACACATTCATTGGACTTGTACCCTGGTTGATGGCAACGAAAACAAATTACTCCCCCCTGATTACAGGGTCCCCAGTGTCTCCTTCCACACCTTTGACAGTTCTGGTTAGCTCGAGAGCCAACAAAGTTGTTCCCCTTGGGTTGCGGAACTGAATTCCTTTTAAAGGGTGGCTGCCAATTCCGATTGACAGGGACAGTAGTCGGAGTTTGTTTGTACTCCAAGTTTTGACTGATCGAAACCATCAATGCTCGATGGAAAACTTCTCCATAATTTGGCACCTGAAGGCCAATTATAATTCCTGCTATCTCGGGCCTCAAACCCTGCTCGAACCTGCGAGCTTTCCTTTCATCGTCACCCACCAGATGTGGGGCATAACGAGACAGTTGGTTGAACCTTCTCTCGTACTCTATCACTGAGAGAGTTCCCTGTCGAAGGTTGACAAATTCTTGTTCTTTCCGATCCCTCAGGACTCGTGGAAAGTATCGATCCAGTATAGCTTTCTTAAAGTCCTCCCAAGTAAGGACTTGCCTAGCTTCTTCGTCCATGGTTCGTTCATAAGACTCCCACCATTGGGCTGCATCTTCCATCAGTTGGAACTGGGCACAGGAGACCTTCTGTGCATCAGCTAGTGCCATGTGTCTGAAGATACGTTCCAATCCCGATATCCACTCCTCGACTTCAAAGGGATTCTCTTTCCCATCCAGCCTAGGTGGCTGCAGTCGTCGAAAGCGTTCGACAAAGTCATTCGCCCTGGGCGCTATCTGAGGTATAGGCCCGTACAACGGTGGAGGAGGTGGTGGAACTTGTTGTTGAATGTAGTTCTGAAGAGAGGTCAGTATTTCTCTCGCGATATCGTTTTCTGGTGCGGCTTGCTGAGGCGGCTCGGGTTCAGCCTGAAGAGGTGGTTCTTGTTCTATCGGATCCACGGGTTCAGGGATAGGGTTAATGCGGGGTCGTCCACGATTACGTCCGGGTGTCATTCTAAAGGTAGTTCTGATCGAAAAGAATAATGTTATTATGATACGTATAGGTGCGAGAAAGTTATAAAAACATAATCGGATTAACCAAATCAACACAACGCTAGCACTGAAACACGTGTGGTACGTAATTCACCAGCTGCGCATTGGGGCCCTCAATGGTACAGTGCTCACATTCGCACAGTATTCTAGGAACCAGTGATGTGTCATTAAGCGATAATCAGATAAAATATACGACAATCAATATATAAAGCAAATAAAACACATTGACAAGTAGTGAGCACATAATAAGCATATATATATATATATCTAAAAAGTTTTGGTTCTACGGAGTCAGTCTCCTTACATTCGTTATGGAATGCAAAAGGGTTCTAGGTAAAGCTATAGCATCGTGTCCTCACATCAATATGGACCACGAGCGACAAAATGGGGGGTTAGAGCTACGCTGCAATGGCCTATAAGGAAAACGACCACGCAAAATGACTACTACTATAAGTCAAACGGCTACCACCTATACTATATATATGCGTCTACTACTATATACAAAGTCTGGTAGTCCAACTAATCATCAACTTCTGACTCAGGCTGGGAATCTATCTCTACCTCTGGTTCATCTCCCTCTGGTTCGTCTGCCTCGACTTCTGCTACCCCTGGCTCAATCCCTTCTGGCTCAAACACAGGAGGTGCGGCTTCCCCAAAACCGAAAGGTCCCTCCCCAGGTAGTCCACTCGCTATCCAGTAAGCGATGGAGTTATCCCGTTGCGCGAGAGCTGCGTCTAAGTACAGCATGGACCTCCTGAGGGTGGTACGGGAGAACTCTTCTTGAGAGTTTGCGGCAGCCCTTGATGCGGCGGCTGAGACTCGGGCAAGTACGGCGTCCTCGTGAAGAGCTCCGGACATGGCAAAATCACTCCGAGAAATTCCGGCGGCCTGTCGGGATAGGGTGCGGTGATCATCCGCGTGTCGAATCACTCTCTGGGCCTCCACCCAGTAAGCGTCCAAGTGAACCTGAGGTCCCTGCTCTGGGTCGTCTACCCTCATGCGATCTAATAGTCCGGTAGCGATATGGCGAAAGATTTCGATTACTCCTCCCGCAAATTGGGTTGCAGCTGCGAAGTCAGTCTCGATGTGGGGCTCCGGGGCAGTCCTTGCCCTTTCGCGTGACTCTACAAAGCGGGCAGTGAAGGCATCAATGGTCTCTACTTCTAACTGCTCAATCTCTAAGTACTGGGCCACATCCATCTTAGGCTTCCTATAGGGAAAGGAAAGTTCTAGTCAAATTTTAGTTTTTAAAGGAAAATAACCGTAAAGTAAACATTTAAAGCACGTAATCAAAGAAATCACATAATATCATTTATGAAGTTCACAAATTATTCGAGCATTTTTATCAATTATTCGAGTTCCAAAAGCAACTTAGACTAGATTTTGTAGTTCTTCCTTCGTAGTACGAACACTATTTTGAGTTATCGTAACCTTTTTTGATCGGGTAATATTATGAATTTAAGCAGTTGTGAATTTTAAAGGCCTTTAAGCAACATTATAAAAGTAGTATCGTACCTTCGAGGAGCTCGTAAACAGTAACCAGAGACACGTTTCCCTCAGAAAATTTTAATATTTAAGTACTTAAGTGATAATAAATAATATTATTGTGACAAGGAAACAAGATTTGGGGTTGGGTCCGAAAGTTTTGAACATAAGCTCTGATACCACCTGTAACGCCCCGAACCCAGAATATATTAATTATATCGGATTCGAAGTGTTATTGTGATCAAAAATCCGAATTATAAAATTTTTTAAAGGAATAATACTGAATTCAGAGACAGAAGTTTACACAGCGGATAAGTGGGAAGGAATATTAGAATGTAAGTGTATTTGTATATATATATATATAAAGATGGATAGAGGGTTCTGTATCTTCAGAATAATACATACTGAGTTTGGATAATTTAAAACACACGGAAAGAGTATCGTCTTGCATAGCAGTAGCGATAACATTTATTGGGAAATAGAAATGATAGGCATCATTGTATTAGTAATAATATATTTTAAGAATAGGGGAGACTTTGTGTCTTCTGTGTCACTGTCCTTGCTCCCCATAATTGTAATCTGCAAGGGGTTAAGAAAAAAGGGGGCGTGAGAATTGAATTCTCACTTATGGGTGATTGCAACATCATGGGATTGGTAAATCCGAAATATATTAAATTATACTCATTAATAAAAAGTTTATTTTATTTAAACAGTTGACGTATATAAAAGATTATAAAATTTAAACAGTACTTAAGCATATTTCGCATGGTATAATTGAAGTAGCACAAGTTGGTTCACATTAAGGCAAAGCCCAAAGTCATATCACACATTATCACAATTATCAAACCATAAATATACAACCATTCCCTTCCATCATAGTTATCCTTTTCAACTCCAACCATCAACAGCCTTGATTCCGAGGGCGTCAAACGACAGCTGTCCCCGGAGACCGGAAAAATAATCAACGACCTTGATTCCGAGGGCGTCCAACGACAGCTGTCCCCGGAGGCCGGAAAAACAATCAACGACCTTGATTCCGAGGGCGTCCAACGACAGCTGTCCCCGGAGGCCGGAAAAAAAATACCCAAATCACAACTCCGTACTTACTGACTTTCCATAAAACTGATACAACAACTTCACTGAGAAAAATACTCGACTGATAACTGAACTGATTCATGCTCACGTAAGGTATTTACTCATGCAGTGGTGATCGATTCACAAAACAACATGCAGTATATAACACATATAATAATATCACATAATCCAAACAGTTATATAGATAGGTGTTACATTTATGTTGGATTAGATAGTTTTGATTTGATTTAGTCGAGTTCAGAAAATACCGGCACGACGTTATTAATAGCAGATCAATCAACGGATCATCACCCACCTGATTGTTCTGAGTTCCGGAAATATTGGTTAGGTAGACAGTCGAGTCCTTCGTGCGTATTCCGAAAAGTACAGAATCCTAAAAAGGAGTATTTCGATTAAAAGATTGACTTTTGAATTTGAAAAGCTTAAGAGCGCGAAACTCAAGGATTGAGTAGGTCGTTGTCTTCAGAAAACTATTGAAAACTAGAGTTTTCAAAATGTTGATTTCAATTTGGTAAGTACACCTCTTTTAAAGGGAAGGTGTATTAAGGAGGTGTATTTACTAAATTCAGTGCTGCAACGGGGGTGTATTTACTGAATTTGGTGGTGTACACAGGGGGTGTATTTACTGAATTTGGTGGTGTACACAGGGGTGTATTTACTGAATTTGGTGGTGTACACAGGGGGTGTATTTACCGAATATGGTGGTGTACACAGGGGGTGTATTTACTGAATTTGGTGATGTACACAGGGGGTGTATTTACTGAATTTGGTGGTGTACACAGGGGGTGTATTTACCGAATCTAGTGGTGTTCTCAAAAAGGCCTTTTTAAGGAAAAATATCTTTATTAAGCTTGGAAAAATACTTAGAAAAATAAGATTATTAATTTATAAAAATTAAAGAAAAGGTTATTCTTTCTTACGAATCCTAATTCTCGTTTTTAGACGAAAACTTAATTATAAAACTTTTCTTTTCTAAACTTATTAAAAGACTTTATTTTGTTTGCATTTTCTAAAAATTCTAATAGGGTTACGAGGTGAAGACGAGTTTCCCTTTGATTACGAAATTTATTCAAACGTGTTTTTACTCTTGGAAAACGTCAAAACAAGGATACTATAGGATTTTGCTAATATCATCATAATACTAAAAACAATGATACTAAACATTTCATAAGAATAATACTAGTCCTCTAAGTCATTTCTATCATTCATCTAAAACAATAATATTCCAACATTCAACTACTAATACTAAATACTAAACTAAAAATCCAATCTCATGGTTTGTGAAAGAAAATAAAACAAAGAAACAATCTACCCAAAAACTCACTTCTAAAGAGTGATACAAGTGAAACAAAACAATAATACTAAATAAGTCCATAACTAATACTAATTCATCTAACCACTAACAATAAGTTTTCTTTCAATTCTTTTCTTGTTCTAAGCTTCTAACAACTAACAAAATAACCCAAAAATCTCCCCAAGATAAAAACGAAGATAGAAACCTTACGAGCTTCAGTTTGAGACGTTAAACGGGCGGCCTAACGGCGTCGTTTCGAAACTCGGAAATTGTTCACGAAATTTGGGCAGCCTTACGGCGTCGTTCGGGAATTCGGAAAAACGATTTGGGCAGCCTAACGGCGTGGGTTTGAAATTCCAGAAATTTTGCAAAAGCAACCGGTTCAACGGCGTCAAAAAAATCGATCGGAAAATAACGAAAAGAAAAGCTACGGTTAGAAATTGAAATAGTTCGGTAATCAGAATCGAATTAAACGGAAATAAATTCGAAGTAAGAAGGAAGAAATCCATCTTACTGGAGGTGGAGGAGGAGGCGGCGGCGGCGGCGAGGCGGCGGCGGCGCTTCTGCTGAGGCGCGACGGAAGCAGCGACGGCAGCAGGGGAGCTCGGAGCTCAGAGCGCGACGGCGGCGGCCTGGCTTCGTCGCGGCGGCATGCTCGGCGAGGCGGAAGGAAGAGACGACGGCGCTGGGCTTCGGCGGCGCTCGTCGATCGCGGCGGTGGGAGCTCAGAGGAGAGGCGGAGCTCGGCGTTGGGTCGCGTCCGGCCTGGGTCCACGGCGGCGTCGGACTTCGGCGCGAGAGGCGTGAGGCGGTTGGGCGGAGCTCCGTCGCCGGAGGAGGAGAGGACGGCGGCAGTAGGCGGAGGAAGGAGGTGGAAGAAAGAAGAGAAAGGATTTTTAGAGAGGGGAAGTTTTGTGTGCGTGAGAAAACGAAAGAAAGAAAATGAGAGAAAAATTTTGGCTTTTTCCTATTTATACTCCCTCTTTCCAAACTTATCCTCTTTCTAAAATCTTATCCAATATTTCGATATTTTCGTTCCCAAAAGATACGGTTCAGGGATCGTTTTGTTCACGAGTATAATTCCGATTCAGAAAATAATACAGTTTTTAAACTCAAGGAATATTTTATTGTACTTTGATTTTTCTCAATAAATTAAACGGATCGAAATTTCTTAATTTAATTTGAATAATTAATTTCTCGTAGTCCTTTATTCGTTTGAAAGAATTCGTTTTCTTTCTTCGAATTTAGGAGTTTTATAAAAAGGGTTTGTATATTTAAATACACAAATAGCACGCAAAAATAATTAAAAATTAAAAGAAACAAAGAAGAGAAAAATAAAATAAAATAAAAATAAAATAAAAAGGTTTCTAATTAAGAAAAGGGTACAGAACGGGACGGGGTATTACACTCATCTCCTTCTTTCTTTTCCTCACTCTCTTTCTCAATATCCTTATGGATTTCCTCCACATCGGCAGGTAGTGGAGGACCATCATACTTTGTACCACTTCGTAGCTCGATAGCCTTGCACTGCTCTTTCGGATTTATTTCCGGCATGGATGGAAATTTTCCCGTCTCTCTAGTCCGCGACTTTATAATCTGGCTAATCTGATACTCTATTGAAGACCGCCTGTTGTTCTCTTGCTGAATCATATTAAGGTCCATATCCCTTCTCTGAGCTTCTTGATCCTTGTGATCATTTTCTTGTTTATCTCCTTCACATCATACTCTAGAGAGTACAACCTCTTACTCCACTCTTCCACCTTCTGCAGAATCGCTCGTAACATCTCATTTGTTGAGGCCCCGCCTTCTCCACTCGGAGGCTTCAAACCTGGATCAACTCCTGGTGGTACAATTATTCCAGCTTTCAGATTACTGTACAAAAAGTTATCATTCTTTCTCCACTGATTCTAATTAGACGACTGACCTCCCTGATATCCTTGATTGTTTCTCCACTGATTCTGAGGTGGTTGTGGACCTGGTGGCACGAACGGTTGGCCATAACTAGGTATTCTCTGCTGATTCCCTCCTTGTTGGTAATCGCCTTGGTTATAATTAGGTCTTCCCATGTAGTTGGCCTCCTCTTGCTGGTATCCTGGTTGTTCCACCTTCTCACTCATAACTGCTCCTCCTTCTCTCAGATTCTGTCCAACCACTAGATTGTTGGTTTTCTCCATAAGTGCCATCAACAACTTCCTATTACCCTCACTCTCCTTCGCCTGGTACACACTCTGCTAATGAGGTTGGCTAGCATTCCACTGCCCCACATTCTTTACTATATCCTCCACTATCTGTCTACACTCGGCTGCACTTCGGTTAAGAAATGCTCCACCCGCACAAGTATCGAGATGCTGCTGATCCTTCTGACAAGCCCTACAGTAGAAGTAAGCCATAATATCTCATTCGTTGTACCCATACTGTGGGCAATCAATAAGCATATTGGAGAATCTCTCCCAGGCTTGACTCAATCCCTCGTTCGGTCTCTGCTTGAATGAGAAAATCTCGTTCCTCGCCTTCACTGTTCTGGACAGAGGGTAGAACCGCTCTAGAAATAGACGCTCAAGTTCGTCCCAAGTATTTACACCACCACCACCACACCTTCCCATCGTACCAATCCTTGGCTATCCCAGTCAGAGAGAACTGAAATAACCTGAGCTTCTTCGCGTCCTCAGACATCCCATTGTAATGAAAAGTGGAAGCTATCATGAGGAAGTTCCTCAAATGGGTGTGTAGATTGTCTTTCCCTACCTCTCCCCTGGAGTGATTTTCCAAAAGTATCTTCAAAATTCTGGGAGAGATGGAGAAATTATTTGCCTAGACTGGTGGCATAGCCACTCCATCGTAGTACTGTTGAAGCTGAGCCTCAAACATCCCTCTAATCGTCATACCAAGAGGACCTGCATTCTGGGGTACTTGTTGTTGGTGTACTGGTGGTGGAGGGACCTATGGGATATTTGGTTGGTTTAGGATAGGTTGTGGAGGGTAGTATGGTGGATAATTGGGTAGATAAGGGTATGGATAAGGTGGGTTGTTGTGTTGGTAAATAGGGTTGATGAAAGGATTGTTAGTGTTCTGGTTCTGGTTCTGGTTTTGGTTCTGGTTTAGTGCGAGATTATTTTGGTTAGGTGGGTTCGGGTTTTGGTTGGTGCTCGCCCCTTGGGATACTTGCTTCTGACTATTCACACCATTCGCTCCTTCCACCCGTTCCATATTCTGATTTAGTCCTTCTCCATCTAAGTCCAAATCTCCGCCTAAGTCCAGATTCATATCATCTCCAGCTGCCATAATCATCCTTCACTGGAAGTCTTTATTCCTTCTGGCTATAGTCTCAGGATCTAATTTTGTTCTATCAACGCTTATTTCTCCCTTAGAGCGTGTTTTCATATACCTGAAACTCCAAAAAGAATTATCAAAATACAACTGGCTAACAAATTAGAAAACAGAAAATAATGCACTCACTACTAACTACTAAACTATTTCCAAGTTTCACTCAATGAGCATACATCGCCTTCCCCGGCAACGACGCTATTGACTCTATCATAAAATACTAGCTTTTACTAGTAGTTACCCCACAAGAGTATGGGATCACTGTAGTATGGGCAAATATAAGGACCAAGTAGTATCGAACCCGTAAGAAGACTTGTACACGAGTAAATTCCTGGAAATCTACGTGTCGTAGCTAATATGAATGTTATTTGGTATTAAACTAAGATTAAACTATATTCTACTAATTATATCAAGTGATCAGAAATAAAACTATTTTAACTCCGGTTTAAAGTGCAAATATGATGGTGATGCCTCGGATAGGAATCCCTACGTATACTAACGGAATTGGTATGATAACTAAAATAATTGTGATGTTCCAAGTTAAAATCCTAAGTGTACTATAAACTAGACAATCAACTTCCCTAATCTAGCACAAGAATTGTAAGAATTAAAGCTCAGAATTAATCCCAATACTTCACTCTAACAATTTACTTCACTAACCCACTAATTAAATTATATGAATTGTGCTTAATTATTGAGGCTCTAATTTAACTAAGGTGATTCGGCCATCCTCCCTAGATAAATTGGTTAATTATAAACCCCTTCAAAAACTCTCTTCTTAAGCTTATTTGTTGATAAAGAGTGATGCGGTCGTCTTCTCCTTAATAATTTGCATACTTAATTCTATGATTGTTCTATTATTTATAAGAATTATTCAATAATTAAGAGAATTAAAACTATACATCACGAATTATCCTAATTACGTACCAACATCCTATTTCTACGAGTTCATCATACCCTAAGCATACAAGGATTTAGTCTGACATGGTGATCACAAAAACACATGAAATATCAAGATCAATCATAGACATTATCAAAGAAGCAGAGGTAATCAAGAACATCAACCAACTATGAATTTAATTAAACTTGAATATGATAAATCAATCTTTAAAAATCTGGAAATTAGGTCTAATATCTCAAAGAAATCCAAAATCTGAAAGAGAAAATAAAACCGTGCAAAGTATAGATCATGCTATGAAATCCATATGATGAAAACCTCGATTTCTCTCTTGAAATACTTGCAAAACACTCAAAAACATCTTCTAAGCTTCTTCCCCTTCGAAAAACGAGTCTAGATGTGTAAAATAAGGGTTGAGACGGGTATTTATATGTTACGGGCTGAAAACCGTCCAGGGCGCTCGAGCCAGGCCCGTGGTCGAGCGCCTATTTTTCCACAGTGCGTAAGGTGCGCTCGAGTGCAGGTCGAGCGCCTGTTTTTCAACAGTGTACGAGGATTGCTCAAGCTAGGTTGCTCGAGCGCCTAGCGCTCGAGTAGAGTAGTCGAGCGCCTCCTTTGTCCAGAACGCCACGCTCGAGTTATGCTCGAGTGCTTCTCCTTTTTGTGCTAAATAATACTTTTCTTTGTCCGAACTAATACTTTTCGTATTTCCTTCATATCTTATCATCCGGGAGTCGTTTGAGTCGATTCAAAGTCCTACGAACTTCATTTTTCGCCCTCTTTCCTAAAATGAACACCAAAAAAGCAAATTGATGAGTTTATAAAAATACTACTCAAATGACTCTAAATACTCACAAAAAACACTCAAAATATGGACTAATCGAGCAACAAAATATCACAATTTCACGACTAATCATGCACCGTGCACTTGGTGCATATGAGAATCTCTCAAATAAAATTTGTTACTACATTATTTTAGAAGAAGTTCTAGTGTGCATTTAAATATATCTTATACACTTGATCATCAAATTCAATTTTAACTCAATTTTGATTAATTATCTTATATAGAAACTTCGCAGATGTCGTAGATATATTCCGAGTAAGATGCAAGCATGTCAATTCATTCTCTTATTTTTTATAAATAAATTTTATTACTATTTTATCTCTTTTTTTTTAAATTAGAATATTTCTTTTGCAGTCTTTTTTATTATTTGTTTTAATTTAGATTTATATTCATTAATAATAATCAATTATATTGTTGGTAATAATCAGTAATACACATATGTGAATCAAAAATTCAAAGTATGATCAACAATATCAAGTAAAATCATTTTAAGTATAGTTGGTAATTTAAATTTCTTCATTTCTACCATATTCAACCCTACACGTTTTTTAGTCACCTAAACATACAAATATGCAATGATAATGTGATATGACTATAGATACATATGAGATCTTCTTGTTCAAATCACATTTCATCTCCTATTTTAGTTACACATAATCAAGATACATATACGCAATAAGTCAATAATACCTCAAGTAATAATCAACTATACCCTAAACAATAATAAGTAATATCACAAGCAATAACTACTGATATACTAAACAACACTAAGCAACAAATAATAACTAGCAATATTAAAAACAATGATCAACAATACCCCAAACGATGGTCACGAATGCTCAAACAATAATCAGCAATACCTCAAGTAAAAATCACCAATATCCCAAGCAATAATCAACAATACTCCAAGTTATATTCCCTCTTTCCATTTTTGTTTTTCCACTGCACTATTCACCATCCACAAACATTTTTAAATTACACCTCATTCTACTAATAATTATATAGAAAAACATCTTAATTTTGTCACATGCACTCAAATTGAATAATATGTCATCATGAAAAAATCTTTTATTCAATTAAATATTACAAATCAAGCTTCACATTAAAGACAACAAAAGTCAAATTGGAAAACAAAATTGGGATGGAGAGAGTAATCACCAATACCCCAAGAAATAATCAACAATACTCCAAGTAATAATCATCAATACCCCAAAAAATAATCAGCATTACTCCAAGTAATAATCAACAATAACCCAAAAAATAATCACAAATACTTCAAGTAATAATCACCAATACCCTATGAAATAATCAGCAATACCTTAAAAAATAATCAGCAATACTCCAAGTAATAATCAACAATATCAAAAAAAAAAAAAATATCACAAATACTTCAAGTAATAATCACCAATACCCTAAGAAATAATCAGCAATACCTTAAGTAATAATCATCAATACCCCAAGAAATAATCAGCAATACTCAAATCAATAATTAGCAATACCCCAAAAAATAATTAGAAATACCCCAAACAATAATCACCAATAATCAATAATCATTAACAATACAATAATAAGTAATACTTCAACCAATAATCAGTAATACCTCAAGCAATAATCAGCAATGGCTCAACCAATAATCAATAATACTCCAACCAATAATTAGCAAAACACCAACTAATGATTAACAATATCCAAACCGATGATTAACAATACCTAAAGTAATAATCAATAATACCCCAACAAATGATTACCAATACCCAAAAAAGTAATTAAGTCCAAATTAAAATCATTAATTAATAATAAAGTAGCTACATATATTAAAAATTATTTAGTTGAAATAAATATGATAACCTGTATCATATTTATGCAGTATCGGGCCGGAGACTCTCTTCAGCGTTATTCCAATCATTTTATTAATCTCATTAATTGTATTTTTTTCATCCAAAAAGTATGACCCCCCTCTAATTTAAAATGAAATTTTTTTCATTTTCTTTTTTTTTGGGGGGGTGGGGATCCAGACCGATGAGGGACATAGGAATGGCCCTTAACTGTCCGGAAGGCTGAAATCGCTTTCTCGGGAGCGCGGAGCGCCGGACCGGTCTATCGAAGAAAGAGATCATTGAGCCTATTTTGTTTTGCCATTTGGAACCCTATTATAAAAGAAATGAAAAAGGAGAAAGAATGAAAAAAAAGGAAGACAAACTGATAAAAAAACGACAAGAAAAAACAGAAAAAGAATGAAAAATGGCAAAAATGAAAAGAGAAAAGGAAAATTTAGTTTAAAAAGAAATAAAAAGTGGCAAGAAAATGAAAAAAAAAAAAATTAGTTTAAAAAAATGTTGAAAAAGAAAAGAATATAAAAATAGAGTAAAATTTATATTAAAAAAATGAAAAAGGAGAAAGAAAAGGGAAAAAATGGTAAACAAAAAAAATGACAATAAAATTTGGGAGAATAACATCTAGGTTCTAAATTATATCATTTATTACCAGTTGGTTTAAAACTAGTTCATAAATACAAATTGGTGTAAAAATGGGACCCCCCCCCCCTCACCTTCTTTCCTAAATGCAATTTGCATTGATGTGACAACAAACAAATTTTACTGTCCCCCTTCCTTTGTGCATTCTTTATTTTTATTTGCACATATTCCATTTTTACAACCAATTTTCAGTTTTAATATATTTTTAGTAATTTATTCTAATTTTTTTGATTTTTTTAATTCAACTTTGGATTTAGAAATCTATGCAAAACTTTAAAAAAATTGCACGAACGAACCTGTGCACAATTTTTTTAAAAAAAATGCCCAATCGACATTTTATCAAATTCAGAACACTGCAAAAATTTAAAATAATATGCACAAATCAAAATTAAAAAAAAAATTGAATTGCTATTATTTAAAACTAATAAAATTACATATTTTAATTTTAAATTAACAAATTTATAACTAAAACTGCATTTTTATGCCTATGTGCAAAAAAAAAAAAAATGCACAATCCTATATCTTCAAATTCAAAACTTCATCTTCATCTTCAAATATTCCCTACAAATCTTCATCTTCAAATTCAAAACTTCATCTATATCTTCAAATATAACTTGAAAATACATATTCATAAGTAATACTTTATAGATATAATAATTTTATTAAAAATCTACCCAATCAAATCACAAAAAACACACACAAACACACACCCACCATGCACACACAAGAAAACACACACATGTTCAGCTTTAAACATTGAAAAGACGCACCCACACATAGATACACACATATATTACAAAGAATATGAAACACATGCACACCAGAAATGCAACACTGTAAAATAAATCGGAAAATCAACACACACAGATCATTTTTTTGGAAAATTTTGATATTTGAAGAAAAAAATACTTACAAATCTATGGTCGGCGACGGGGTTGGACGGCAGATCCGCGACAGATCTGGACCGATGGAGGTGGGCGGCATCTTAGGCCCCCTTTTCTTTCTCGCCGGCAGCGCCGCTCGAGTGGGTCAGATCTGGACTGATGGCGGTGGGCAGCATCAGAGGCCTCCTTTTCTTTCTCGTGGCCGCAAATCTCGAGTGGGTGCAGCGCGGTGGCACTAGGAGGTTGCGGGTGGCCGTCTCGGGACGCGGTGCCGATGGTTGTTCAGTGTTCTCAGGCGGCGTCGCTCGAGTGGGAGCGTTTTGGTGGTCTAAGACGGCGATGGCGGTGGCTATGGAGGGTGGGCGGCTCCGTGTCCAGAGAGTTCCAGAGAGAGAGGGAGGTGTAGGAGGGTGAGAGAGAGAAAAAATTAGAGAGAAAGGGAGTATGAGTGTGTGGGGAAGGAGCGGAGAAATGGATATTTGGGGGGTGGGGTTGGCCGACTGGGGGAGGGGGGTGGGTTGTGTAAAAATGGTCTTTTTTTTATGGGCCCCCCATTTTGAATCAAAAGGCAATTTATAAAAGGTGTTGAACTAAATCTTAATTTAGATGTTAACTTAGAACCTATTTGTAATTATTTCATAAGATTTTAAGAAAAGGGGGTTTGAACCCTGGTGTGCAGGGTCAGAAGTTTCTTACAACCGCTCGGGAACAATTTAGCCGGAAGCCATTTCCGAAACTGGCGGAGAAAAATTTATATATATAATACTCCCTCTGTCCCATTTTTATTTTCTCATTTGCCAAAAAGGTCCGTCCCAACTTTGTAATCTCATCCCTAAAATGAAAACTACTTTATTAATTTAAATAATATTTTATTCACCATTCACCATTCTCAATACTACTTTATTCACCATACATCATTCTCAATACTATTTTATTCATTTAAATACTAAAATTCAACTCTCGCATTAAACTCCGTGCACAGTCAAACCAGAAAACAAAATTGTGATGGAGGGAATACAACAAATTTGGATATAAAATCAAATTTTAAAATTCAAGTGCATGCTATACATTTGAATTTTTTTTTTCTTTTTTTACGGATATACATTTGAAATTCTGAATGCATACTAGAATGTGTGATTTTTTTTATTATATATTTATCTATTAATTATATATAAATATATATATATATATATATAATTAATGAATCAACTTATGAATATTATTGTAAATATACTACTATGGACATTACTTACATGATAATAATAATATTATTATTATTATTATTATTATTATTATTATTATTATTATTATTATTATTATTATTATTATTGGGATAAGATGTCTAATGAACTTTAGGCTACAACGAGCTATTTACTAGTATAAATAGATAGATTAGAGCATTGGTTACACAAAAGATATAGTGAAAATTTTATAATTTGATATTGCTCTAAACGCAGCCATTCTTAATGAATTGAGTAAATAAATTAGTGTTATTAGTGTTCTCTATTTTGCCACAGATATTTCATAAAGAACGTCACGTCAAGAAAGACCAAGCAAAATTGGTTCAGTGTTTAATTGTTATTGGCAATTTTAAATTCATACGAATCATTTTTTTCAATTAAATTTCAAAACTTTAAAATTGATATATACAACTTTATAAGTTATATACTCCTAGGTTGCAGAATTTTTACACGTACCACTCATTTGAGTTGTCAATATTTCATCAAATAATTGGAATAATTAATGATTTGACTTCAATTGCATTTGAGTTGTCAAAATTTCATCTAATAATTGGAATAATGATTTGACTTCAATTACGTGACATAATAAGATTCCAACTTAATTGTTAACTTCATTAATTTATCCTAATTAATTTTTTTTGTTAATATAGGACTATAATTGCAATACTTTAAAGTTAGGAGAATTAATGGAGAAATTGATTCACATCGAATTAAAATTACTAACCCAATCAAAATTAAACTAATATACAAATTATTCACAAGTAAAATGTCATAAGAACAAAGAAAAATATATATGGCAAAATGCAACTTTAAGTCCCTAAACTATTACTTTATGTTTAGTAAAGCCGTACATTACCCCCTTCGTCCCAAACTTGTTTGCTACATTGTCAAAAATGCCCGTCCCATACCCGTTTGCTACATAACTTTTGGTAAAAAAAAAAAAAAAAATTAATATTATATTCTCCATACACTAATAACCAAAAGCATATTTTATTATTTTATTACTTTAAATATTATAAACAACTTTTTTTATTAAAACTCGTGCAAACAGTAAATGAGAAAATGAGTTTGGGACGGAAGGAGTATTTGTTTATTAAAAATATTCTTGAACCATTGAATTCTTATTTTGCGAGGTCTCTTGATATAAAAATTGATATATGCTAATTTATCCTAATGAAATTGTTTAGTAATATACACATACAAATGGTTTTTTATCCTCTTAAACTTCATTTCCAATTCCCATTTCAAAAGATAAAGCTTCATCTCTAAATTCTCAATTCCTCATCTCTAAACCCTGTCAAGTGAAGAACTGGAGATGATTTGAGCCAGTTGGTTGTATGAATAAACTCTAGGACACAAGAAACTAATCCAGAAAGAAATCTAGGTTGTAAAAACTGTTTTTGATGATTCCCCCTCATTTTCAAATAGGGGTGTAAGTGAGTTGAGTCGACTCGCGAGCTACTCGTGCTCGACTCGTAAAAAAATTGAAATCGACTCGAATCTAATCGAGTCGAGCTTGAGCTCGAGCTACTCGAGTAGCTCACGAGTTCGAGTTCGAGCTTATAAAGACCCAGCTCGCAAGGCTCGCGAGCCTAATCGAGCTTGCACAATATTTACTATTTTGCTATTAATTTTATTTCTTAATTATATTATATATAGTAATAATTTTAAAATATAAAATAAAATATATACAAATGGTACGCTTACATTCTTATAACTTCCAAAATCTTAATAAAAATCACGTCTCACGGAAATAATTAAATTTTTTTTTTTTGGAATATTAATTTGTCCATTTGACAATTTTTTTCATTTTTTTTAATTTTAATGAATATTATTGTATTTGTGAATTTTGAGTTGTTTAAATTTTCAAGTGTAGTTGATATGCAAGATTTAGACGAAAAAAAAAAAGACTAAAATACGTTTTACATTTTATTTTTGTAAAATAGTAAAGTTATCGAGTCGGGTCGAGTTCGAGTTTATCGAGTTTTTGAACGAGTCGAGCTCGAGCTAGAAAAATTAAGCTCGATCGAATTCGAGTCGAGTTTCGAGCTTCGAGTATTGCATTCGAGTCGAGCTCGAGCTCAGCACTCTCGACTCGACTCATTTACACCCCTATTTTCAAATATACTACCCTGGAAGAATTTACATATATATATGTATTTCAATTAGTTAAATCTTAACTTGTTAAGAAAAAACAAAATTAATTAAATCTCGAGCATGAAAAAGCAGGAAACCTACATTTTGAAATGCGGAATAGAAAAGCAGGTAATTTACTTTTGAAATGGGGAATTGAGAATGAGACCTTTTAAAATTTAGAAAAATATTATATATAAGTATTAATAAAATTAATAAAGAACGAAGTGTACGATTCCATTAAAATAAGTCAGCTAATTCCTTTCAATTTTTATTTCGAGAAATATCGTGAAACAAAAATTTAATAGTTTAAAAAAAAATTAGAAACAAACAAATAATTTAAAACCTCTCGAAGCAAAATATAATACTTTAAGAAATCTACCGATGCATTTTGCCCAAAATTGTCAACACTTGGTGTGCACTTTAGAATGGGGTGTCGTCATATGTTTTTTTTTTTAAAAATCGTTTTTACTTTTGATTATTTAATCGACAAAATACAGTTTTTTATAGTTAAAACAGAAACAGTCTCTTATTTATATTTACCGTTTTGTATTTAAAAAATCAAATTTTCTACTAAAAAAATCGTCTACTTTTAATTAGAAGTAATACAGCACCCCACGTAGCACCTTTCCTAGTCAGAACTTTTTAAAGTCTAAAATGCTTACCACTAATCTTTGATTGTCTTTTTTTAGGACATAACTAAGTCACTAATCCGCAATATTTAATGAATATGCTAACCTAACTCCTTTATCTGTCACCCACATATTTTTATCTTAGAATTTTCTCCCCTTTTCAATTTATTTTTATTCAGTAGCTACCATAAAAACAAGTGTAGTGGAATGCATTATATGAAAAACAGAAAAAAAAAAAATCATCTTTTATATTAATCATGGAAAAGCCTAATCTGATTGATTGATATATCCAATGGAAATTTTGAAGTTCCTTCCTTGAAAAGCAAAAGAATACGAAAATTACTGTCAGAAAGTGGGCAAATTTATACATTTGGGGTATATTTGAAAGGGGTTGGTGAAAATAGGGTGGAAGGGTTGGTGTTTATGAAAATAAAGGGAATCGCGCCTACCAGAGGCGACATAAGCTTTTGGACGTCTAAAATAAAGGAAATCGCGCCTACCAGAAGCGACTTTGGTGTACCAGGGTAAACTCGCCTCTGCCAGAGGCGAGTTCCGACGTGGCTTTTGTCGTGGGCTAAACTCGCCCCTACCAGAGGCGCGTCTGCCAGTCCCACATGCCCGTGTCAGATGCCTTGGCATTTTATGTTCTCGCGCCTACCAGAGGCGAGTTCCGACACGACAAAGCTGCATTGGCATTTTATGTTCTCGCGCCTACCAGAGGCGAGTTCCGACACGACAAAGCTAAACTCGCCCCTACCAGAGGCGCGCCTGCCAGTCCTGCTTTGGCATTTTGTGTTTGGCGTAAGAATACTCCTTCCTCCCCCTTTGACATTTTATGTTTGGCGTAAGAATACTCCTTCCTCCCCACTAATATATAACATAACAATACCTCCCTCCTCTCCTCATTATAGTTCTTCTTCTTACTCCTTCCTTCCTCTCTGTATCCGAAAATTTATTTTCTTCTTCTTCTTCAACTGAAAATCCCTACTTTCAGTTTAAAAAAAACGAGGCTAGTCCATAAGAAAAATAAAATTTGTCCTCGAAAATACAAACTTGCAGTCTCACGTACTTGAGGAATTGATATTTTGCTATCTACCTGAGGAGTACAGACACTACAATTAAGTGGTAAATATTTCAAATTTTTTTTTATATTTTTAGAATTATTTTGCATGCAATTTTTTGAAATAGTGTATATATAGTATATATATAATGTCGATATATATATATATGTTAGAGAAATTACATGTTTTAGCATGTTACTTTTGATTTATTTTGATTTAAAATTGGTAGTAGTGTTGCTATTTCGATTTAAAATAACATTAATAAGGTCATAGTGTTGTTATTTTGATTTAAAATTGGTAGTAGTGTTGTTTCTTTTGGTTTATTTTGATTTAAAATTCCATTAATAAGCTCATAGTGTGTTATTTATTTAATTGGGCTTCAATTTATTTAATCAAATATATGTAGAATTTTATTTAATAAAAAATGATACACTTATTTAATTTTTTGAATGTTTTGGTGATGCATAACTTTTATACATTTGAAGAATCGAAGAGTAAATTAGACATTTTATCAATCAAAGTTATTAAAGTAAAATTTGACTTTTTTTTAACGTGATGTTAATAACCATTATGTATACAATGTAAGTTTTATTTTTATAAAATTCTAGTGTTTTTAGTGTTTTAAAAAATCTAGATTTAATATATATATAGTGTATTAAAAAACTCTAGATTACTTACTTGATAAAAATATTGATCATCATTTTAAATTTTAATATAACTAACTTACTTAATGAAAATATTGATCATCATTTTAAAATATAATTTTTGCAATCATAAGATAATTTTATTTAACTATAATAAGAGATTAAGAGATAAAATAAAATAAAATGAAATAAATGAAATTAAATAAAATATTAAAAACGAAATAAAAAAATAAAAAAAACAAAATTAAAATAAATAAAATAAACGAAATAAAATAAATAAAAAAAATAAAAAAAAATAAAATGAATTAAACGAAATAAAATAAAATAAAACTAATTAAAATAAAAAAACGAAAATGATGATAAAATAAAATAAAATGAATTAAATAAAATAAAGTAAAATAAACGAAATTACATAAAATAAAATAAAATAAACGAAATAAAATAAAATAAAACTAATTAAAATAAAAAAACGAAATTAAATAAAATAAAATAAACTAAATAAAATAAAATAAAACGAATTAATTTTATATTCTCAATGTATTTGAGAATTTTCTATTTAGAAAATTTTAATTTGTGAAAAATTAAGAAATGGAATTAAGAATATTAAATACTTTTTATTTGTTAAAAATTAAGAAATGGAATTAAGAATATTAAATGTAACAATAAGACTATATATATTCCTATCTTTTGTTAATACACCCATCAAAAAGTGTTCGGAATAAAATTTCAATACTGCAAAAAAAAAAAAACACTAAAAATGTATGGAAATTAGGGTGTTGGGTTTGATTTACTATACTAGATGTAAACATAATTGAGGCCAATAATTAATTTAGTGCCTATAGATAAAATTTTTATAAGTGTTTTGTGTTGTTGAAGATATGTCAACCTCTCGCGACATTGGAATCATTGTGCGCTCTTGCGGAGCTGTTATTGGAAAAAGAAGAGTTGATCGTATGCTTGATTTCTACGATCTATTACGTGAGTTGTCTGAGGTTACGGGATTAGATTTGCGAGTGTATTCTTTGAATGTGTCTTGCATAATAAAAAATGGGAATGCCTCGTCTAGTTGTCCTATTAGGAACAACAACGACCTACGATACTTCTTCCATCCACAAGCTGGGCTCAATTCCGTTGAGCTATTAGTGGAGGTTGAAATGAAGGTGCAGTACCCAACATCCCATGGCCAGTGGGGGAACCAGTACTATCCTTCTGAATGGCCAGGTCATGGTGGTGCCAATATGGATAGACCTTCCGACGTTGAATATCAGGCCCAACATTTAGGGTCTAGTCATGCCGGGGGTTCAGATCCTAATATTGGACCTTCTGGTATCACTGAGATGGCCCCTGTTGGGACCTCCATAGTTGATATAGCTGGTGATATATATCCAGACTTTACTTGTAATTCTGAACCAAGCGATAATGGTTCTGAGGACGAGGGGTCGTCTGATGAGGATGGTACCACTGACAATCCTTGGATGCCAACTGTTGCTGTACCAAATTCCCTAATGCCAAGAGTGAGACCTCATCCAAATTTGGTTGGAGTGCCATTTTTTGATAGGTCATGTGATGATGTACCTGTCGATTCAGTAGGCGTTCGAAGTGGTGATCTAAGCTATGATGCGGATGATGGGGTTTTGAGGTTAGGGATGATTTTCAAAGACAAAGATGTTGTGATCAATGTCGTGAAGGATTATTCGGTCCGACATGCAAGGCGTGAGTATAGAGTCGAAGAGAGCAACTCGAAGACAATGAAGTTGGTGTGTAAGCAGAACTATGCCAGTGAAAATGATAATTGCTCGACATCGCAACGTTGTGAGTGGCATTTACGCGCATCGTACCGTAAAAGATACGATTATTGGGAAATCACTAGGTTGGGGCCGCCACATACCTGTTTGATGAATATTGACTCGCGCAATCATTCAAATCTCTGTAAAAACTTGCTTGCAGCTGACATGGAGAGTCTCATACAAGTTGATCCAGCATACGACGTCAAATATGTCGTGGAGCATGCAGATAAGAAATATAATTACATTATTTCATATCAAAAGGCATGGCAAGCGTTGAAACGTGCTAGGGAGAATGTGTTCGGAACTTGGGAGAGTTCATGTCAGTGTTTGCCCAAGTACATGGGAGCCTTGCAGAAATACAATCCCGGGACCATTGTGGAGTGGAAACACATGGATACGATTGAGTGGAATGTGCACACGTTGGGATATGTCTTCTGGGCATTCAAGCCATGCGTTGAAGCATTCATGCATTGTCGCAAAATACTTTGTGTAGATGGTACTCACCTTTACACTAAGTACAAACACAAATTGCTGATTGCTAACACCCTTGATGCTAATCAGAAAATCATTTCAGTAGCATATGCCATTGTTGATGACGAAAGTTATAGGTCTTGGAAATGGTTTCTTAGAATGTTAGCTACACATGTTGTGGGTGATATGGAGGGGATATGCCTTATTTCTGATAGGCATAAGGGTATTTTGAAGGCAGTGGAAGAAGTCCCAGCATTTTCACCACCAAGAGGAGTGCACCGTTATTGTTTAAGACATGTCGCTTCAAATTTTAATACTCAGTTCAAGAGTCAAAAGATGAAGGACTTGTGTTACAATGCGGGAACAGCATTGTCGGTTAGACATTTTGAGACAAAGATGAACGAAATCCGAGTTTTAAGTGAAGAGGGTCATCAGTATCTACGAAATATCGATCCTGCCAAGTGGACATTTAGTCATGATGGAGGTCAACGTTATGGGGTTATGACAACTAACATCTCCGAATGCATCAACGGTGTTCTTAAGGGTGCACGACGCCTCCCAATTACAGCTATAGTTTGTGCAACCTTCACACGATCCAAAAATGTATTTATGGAACGTGCTAAAGAAGCAGGGATTTTAGTGCAGAGACATCGGATGTGGCCTGATCATGTTAGTGACAAATATGATTCAGCGCAGCGAGAGGGGATGAAACATCGAGTAGAACTTTATAATCATTCGGTGGGATCAGCCAGAGTTACTGCCCGTATTAAGGGCTCAGTACAGTGTCGCACATATAGAGTTGCATTATCAAGACGAGAGTGCGATTGCGGACAGTGGAAGTTGGATGGTATCCCATGCTCACATGCGTTGGAGGTGTGCAGAGCGTTCCAAATCGATCCAAGTGTATATGTGCCCGAATGCTACAGTACAACAGTGTATTCCTCAACTTACACCTCTAGGTATTTTGAGCCATTGCCGGATCCTCAGGAGTGGGATGAACCCTATTTTCAGTTGAGACATAATCCAGATCGCTGGATAAGGCGTCGTGGTCGGGATGTGACGTCCAGGATTCATAATGAAATGGATTGGGCCCAAACCCGCGCTAGACAACAGTACCAAGCACAAGATAGAGCTGGTCCTTCACATTGATGTTGTAAATCCCTAGGAGCTATCAAAATGCTATCAAAATATTGTCAAAATGTTATCAAAATGTTGAATAAAATTAGTTTGTAGGATTGAATTAAAATGTTGACAATAATGTTGAATAATTTCATATACATTATCCTTTATGTGTTTGAGCTTTATGTTTTATGTGTATGATTTGTGTTAATTCTAATACATCTGTGTGAATGTTTGAATTATAGATGAATTCTGATAGAGAGGCACTGTTATATGGACCGAAGAACAGATCTGTACTCACCATGCAACAAACCCATCGGTCGAGGCTAGATTATATTAATAGGAAAACAAGCGAGACAGTGCTAAGTACATACAATGGAGGTGATGGGCCATTCTGGACATTTAGACTAGAAGACCCAAATCCTTATAAGATCGCACTCCATTCTCGTGTGGTGGACAGACTCAAGACGATGGGTTTTTACGGTCCCCTTCGTTGTGGGACATTCAGACTCGATCGTCATCTTATCACTGAATTAGTGGAGAGATGGCGTCGAGAGACGCATACGTTCCATTTCCCCGTCGGAGAGGCGACCGTCACATTGCAAGATGTTGCCATTTTATGGGGTTTACCGATAGAAGGAGAGCCCATTATACGGCGAGATGAATATAATAACTTTGATCAGTGGAAAAGCTTGTGTGAAGAGTTGATGGGCATCACCATACAACCAGATGATATAAGGGGCAATAGTGCGATCAAATTGACTTCCCTAAACGAATTGGTGAGACATTCTGTTGATATTGATGACTATACACCACAGGAGGTCGTTGATCAATATGCACGGGGGTGTGCACTTTTACTCCTGGGAACTACAATGATGTCCGACCATTCTCGAAATTCTGTCCCATTAGTCTATCTGTATTTTCTGCGGGACGTGAATACAGTCGAGGAATACAGCTGGGGAAGTGCTGTGTTAGCGAGTTTATATCGCGAACTCTGTATGGCTTGCAACTATAAATGCAAGAGCATCGCTGGACCATTATGCTTGTTGCAGGTAATTCTTGGTTAATTTAATTTACTTTTAAATATTTCATTGATTAATTGTACATTGAAATAAATTTATCATTGAACAACAGATATGGGCATGGTCAAGGATAAAAACGATCCAACCATCGAACGCACATCCGATGCTCCAACAAGGGCAGATAAGTGTAGATGGTCGTAATTTGGGGCCTCCACCGTATGGAGCTAGGTATTTTTCTATAGACACATTTATCTATAATTCGTTTGGATATACATACTTATTTTTTTACCTACTATAGGTGGATACATTATCACAGTCATATTGACAGCACGAGGTTTTCAATTCGTGTATATCGCGACATATTTGAGCGTTTGTCTAATGGTCAAGTAAGTTATTATTATAATGATTCAAACTAATATAAATTATTTTTTGAGAATATTGATATTAATGTTTTGTGTGTGTCTTTACAGTTTATTTGGGATCCCTATGATGTGGACGCTGAGGAGATCATGAATCTCGAACCTCGTTGTTGGACCTTAAATTGGAGGTCGCAATGTCCATTGATCAATATTTGGATAGTGGAGCTTCACTATCCGAATAGGGTGCTCAGACAATTTGGAATGGTCCAAAACATTCCAAGTCATGTAGAGGAAAGGGACCAGAGCTTGCATGAGTATAACCGCCAGGGGAGAACCGGCTTTGATTGGACGACCAAGCATGACAAATGGATTAGATATTGGAGAAGCAGGCAACCATTCATGCCTTGCACGCCTATCAACGGGGGTGATCCGGTCACGGAAGACTATATGCAGTGGTACTATGACATTACACGACGATTGATTTCACCAGAGGAGTATACTGCAGCACCGGTCCGAGGCTTCCAACCACCAAGAACATCTGCCAGTGATGTTTTGGTAAATTATATATCACAAATTTAATTATATATTGATTTTTTATGTTTGAAATATGAATAACATTCTATTATTTTTTTGTTACAGGTAAGCTGGTTTCGAAAATTTAAAATCAGTAAACGACGGGCTCACATTGATAATATACCATCAATGGAGGAATTTTTAGAAACAGCTGAGAATTTCATCACTGAAGTGGAGCCTATTATTGAATCTCCTACTTCTCTTGAACATCCACGAGCCTCAGTTGAAAACGTAGAAGTCGGGGAAACAAGTAGAGGACAAACAAGAAGGAGGTCTGTAGAGCGTGACGGCGATGAAGGTCCTTCAACGTCTGCGAGTCGAAGAAGACATTCCTCGGCAGTGCCATCAGATTCCCCTTTTCCCCGACAAGGTACTCAATACCGAGTTCCTCAATCTGCGCCCCGCACACAACATACTGCTGGAAATGGTATGCAATTTACGGAATTACACTTGTAAATATGATATTCCTTTGGTTTATATTTATTTAATTATTAAATATTTTTATAACATATTACAGATGCTTCTACATCGATGGGCCAACAATATGGAGCGTCTCGAATTTTGGGCAACACACCAACTGCATACGGTGTGTAATTCAATATTATCAAAGTTACAATAATAAATTAAAAATATTCAAGAAATTATATTTACTTGTTTATGTATATTTCTATTAATTTGATAGATGCTCGGCAATCAAATAAGTGGCCACCTCAGCCTACGCCTCACACAAGTTATGAGTTGCCCTCATTTGGATTTGGAGCTTACGCACATCCTGCTGGAAATGGTATGGAAGTTACACATAACCCTTAATAATATTTTTTAAAGATTATGTTTATTTACTTATGATATGTTATTGTTAACTTGATAGTTGGTTGGGCAAGCGTTGAGGGGGTACCCCAGCCTGCTTCTACATCGACGTTGCAACAGGAGATACCTCAACCCAGTTTTCAGACACCTTATAATGAACCAGGTATATAATATCAACTTATAAATAATATATATTTTAATATATATATATTATTGATCTAAATTAACTAAATCTGTGACAGATCTTCTTACATCATGGCCTGGTTCATTTACTGACATATTAAATACGGGTATTAATATGAGTACCTATTATCAACATCGACCTCAATTCGCACAACGCCCAGTTTACAGTTCAACGCCTATACCATATGCGGACACATACGGAGAGGAGCCCGGACCAAGCCAACATGAACAACAACCTCGTCGTAATTATCGTGAAAGACGTCCGCCGCAATGTGGAACGGGTGGTCGATTGGGCCATCGCTAATTGTATTGGTACTATTATTATAAATGTCATTTTTTTTACATTTTACATTTATTACTTAAAAATATTATTTAGTGTTTGAAATAATTTTCAATTTTTATGAAATAGTTTATAATTTTTTTTTTTAAAGATAGTATAAATATAAACCAATTTCAATACACAATTATATTTATCTCCACTAACAATTAGGGTTTTACATCTCAATAGCAATTTGGGTTTAGTTATAATATATCATTGAATAATCATCACATAATCATTGAACAATAATTACTAAAATCAACTCAAATACACACTATTTTAATTATACGTAAACACGCCTCTCCCAACGGCGTGATAAAAAAAAAAAAAAAAAAAAAAGCTTAAACTCGCCCCTCCCAGTAGCGACCTAAAAAAAAAATAAAAAAAAAACTTAAACTCGCCCCTCCCAAAGGCGACCTAAAAAAAAAAAAAAAAAAAAAAGGAAAATTCGCCCCTCCCAAAGGCGATTCCCTCTATTTTCGTAAACAGACTCAAAACCACTCTATATTATCAATCCCACCTACTATTCACCATATATACATAAATTTGCCCAGAAAGTGGTATAACTCAAGTAGTTAGAACTCCATTATTTATGATCAATAAATCATGGGTTTGATTCACAACTTATTCATGGTGATGAAGTGGTATAGTTCAAGTGGTTAAAGCTTCAATACTTATGACCAATATATTATGAATTTGAGTTACAACTCTACCTGTAAAAATAAAATTCGCATGAATAGTTACTTTTCTATGATATATTCCGGCGGTTTATTTGGACGACATTTATAATCAGAGGCGTTCACTTGTGAGATTAAAAAGTCATTAATTATATGGAGCAAGTTTTATATATAAGAATGTCTCATATATCAAATATATACTTTTTTTAGTTTTTATAATATTAAAATTTTAGTTGTATTACAAAAACATATAAAAGTGACACATCTAATTTATAAGAGCATGTTATACTCTTTCTGTCTCATGATTATTTGCACACTTTCCTTATTCGTTGGTCACAAAATTATTTGCACACTCTAAAAAATGAAATATTGATTTGCATGCAACTTACAATAATATACACATATTTACCCATACGACACTACTTTACTCAAAAATTGATTTTTTCTTAAAAGTTGTACTGTTTTAAGTATGCAAATAATACCGGAACGGAGGTAGTACGTTTTTTTTTTTTTTTTGTGTTCACTAAGTATTCCTAGGAAAAAATATTTAAAATTAATAGGTAAAAATGATTGAATGAAAATACATCTAACTTGACTTTATCTCACATTAATTAAATATATTTTACACATAAATTTGTCATATAAATATAAGTGGGCATTATTTTATTTTTTGAGAAGTTTTTGTGTGCATTTGAGTGCATGATATGCATTTGGATTTAAAAAAAAAATACTACATGTAGAAATCAGCAATACTTCAAAAAGTAATCAATAATACCGCAAGAAGACATCAGTAATACTCCAATTGCAAAAAAAAATAAAAAATTACAGTTCGGTGTGTTTATGTGTATTTTGTAAAAATCAAAATTAAAGTCATAATTGAGTTTAAAATTCAAATACATGCTAGAATTTGTGTTATTTTACTTTAAGTAAAAAAAAGAAATCTTTTTTATTAATGCAAGAATGAAGGTATTGTTGGAAAATGTGTGAATGAGAAATTAATTCTCAAAATTGTTGTAACAAAAAATTGGATAAGAGGAAAGCAAAAGACTTTGTCTTGTTTTTATTTTCCGTTTGTAATGGATACAGGAATAAATTCAAAACGATTTTGAATTTTAAACCTGAAATAATTTTTCATTATTTAGGTGACGGCTACTTCTGAAATAATTGTTCATTATTTAGATGGTGGCTACGACAATTTGAAAACGTTTCGTTTATGATTTTATGACCATTATTGCTACGTTCCAACGGACATTTTTCGAGGACTATAAATAGCACCTCAAATGAGGACAAAAATAGACGGAAAAGTAGAAAACACATCGAATTGAGAAAGATGCAGATACTATTTCCGGGAATTGTCATATTCCTCGTGTTTTTATTTTGTACTCGAAATTCGTTCTTATTCAGGTGATAATTGTCAGGCAACTTCTCAGTTAGCCTTGAGCAAGATAGTGTGTTATATCATTGCTCGTTAATCATTGTATCCTGAGAAACAAGTGTCCTACGATTCACTAGCACCGAGAGTGAAGGTCATAATTTGTTTTAAGAAAATCGTGTTTAACACGAACCTCGATTCTCCATTTCTATTATTTTCAACCATCTACTGTGTTCATTTTCTTACAGGTATAAGCAATATCTTCCAACTACTCCATAATTTACAAGCTACAACATGATTCAACATAGTTTTATACACTAACTTTTTTACACTACAAGAACAACTATAGTTTGCTTCTTTAATATGGGTGGAGTTACTTTCAGTGAAAATAGAACTCAGGATCTTTGTTTGGACATGAGCCTTTTGACTTTGATACCATGAAAGAATTTCACCACATCTAAAAATCTGAACTTATAAAAATGTGTAAAATAAATTTATTTATTTATTTCTCATACAGATCCGATAGTAAATTTTCTACAGCATGGGGACATCTTTGGTCAGGGTAGAGATCTGAAGTGTGCTACAACATTATAGGCGACTTTTGTGTTCTGTGTACAATATAAAAGAGTCATAACGACACAATGTTCAATAGAGACATGTCAAACGCTGCGGAAAAAAAATGTAAGAGATAAATGCAAATGAATGGTTTCAGGTGAACACAAAGAGAATGGGGTTAAAACCTGGTGTATGTGTAAAATGGTTTACAAAACCATTGGAGTGTTTCTGCTAATTTATTCTTGTTAGGCGTAGCTGTTAAATTGTAAGGGGTACAATGTGTGGTGAAGTAAATTAGTTTAAAACTTAGTCATAAGGAAAAAATTCTATTTTTAATCATGTTTACGTCTTAAATTTTAAAATTCAAATTGAGTGTAAATAAGCTTAAAACTTAGTGATTAAGGAAAAAACTTCATTTTAATAATTTTTACTTTTTAAATCTTATTTAAATCCAAATTAAGTGTAATTAGCTTAAAACTTAGTAATTAAGGAAGAATCTCCATTTTTAATAGGGATGTCAATGTGCCGGGTCGGACGGGTACTTAGATACCCAGACCCGCCCAATTCTTTAAACGGGCGGGGCGGTCCGACCCGCGCGGGTCTCGTGGTGGCCCATTTTAAATATATTTTTTTATTTTAAAAACAATATATAAATAATTATAAATATATAATATGAAAAATGTCTATAAATTTGAATTATTGTTATTATATATTATATATATTAATAGATATGAAAATATATCATATTTATATATATTATATACTATTTATATGTATTTCTATAAAATATAAATTAAAATTTAATATATTAAACGGGGCACGGGTTTTGTGTGATACCCACACCCGCCCCATTCTACTACGGGACACGGGGCGAGGTGATCCAAACAGTGGGGACCGGGACGGGTCAGGGCGGGGCGGGTTAATATTAACATCCCTAATTTTTAGTGATTAAAGAAGAAATTCTATGTTATTTTAGAGTATTTTCAGGAAAATTGAGTATTGCTTCACTCCAACAAAACTCTAATTCGAGGATGAAGGATAGAAGATGGATGAAGATCCTTCAAAAAAGAAGGATTTGAAAATTTATAGAGGATTGATATAGAGGATGTAATTATTTTTTTTAAAAAAAAAACTGATATTTCTCATTTTATTATAATTGTTGTTGGTAGGCGAGCAATTGAACGAGTATTAAAATAAAGAAAGAGTTGGTTAAGGCAAAGGAAAAGATAGAAAAGCGAGCAATTGAGTAATCGACGAACAACTGGCAAAGATAATATATCGAACATTCTTTATCCAGTCAAACAGTTAGACAAGGGTTAAACACAACTCCTCACAAAGAAGCTCACAGGCGAGCAACTCGTCACTACGAAGAACACCCAAGAAAACTTCATTATTAAGCATTGTATTAGAAGCAAACAAGTGTCTTAACACTTGTCATTTGTATATACTCCCTCCGTCCATGAGTAAACTTCCCACTTTCCTTTTCGGGCCGTCCACGAGTAAGTTTCTCATTCCATAAATGGAAATAACAACACTCTATTATATATAAACTTTAACCTTCAAACTCACACAATATTACAAAAATGCCACTCATTCACTTTACTTTTCAACACTATTCATTACTTTATCCCAAAAGTCAACATGTGACCCACCATATATTAATAAACAAATACACTTTCTTAAACCATTCAACAAAAAGAAGTGGGAAACTTACTCGTGGACGGAGGGAGTATACAATAGCATAAGAATAAAACAAGTGCCTTAAATAGTGTAGAAGTCGGAAATCGCTAGTTGGGCGGATTTAGAACGCCTAGCGCCTAGGCCGCCTAGTCGGGAACTAGTCGGCAGGAGTTTTTTAAAACTTTTTGCTCTCTATATCTCACTAATATGGTCAAAATCATTTGATAACCTTTTACATACGACTTTTTTTTTAGTATCTATAACGATATAAATCAATAATTCAACAGATAATAATCAATCCCCTATTATACTAATAGGGAGTTTTCTATGCTTATGTGTCGTCACTAGATTAATTTCGCCTACATGTCGTCTTGAGGTTAGTTTCGCCCATGTGGCATGATTGTGTAAGCTATACATGTGGTTTTATGAATCTTATGTGTCATTTGTGGAAGTTGTACATATGGCTTTATGAATCTTATATGTCATTTATGTGACTTTTTATAATAAGAGCCTAATAAAAAAAAATGTAATTATGTAGATTTGAACTCTTCACCTCATCATGAGTAAAGTTTAAGTTGTTTACCAATTAAGCTATGTTATGAATACTTTCAAAGTATAAATTCAATTGTAAATAACTTGAGCCTATTAAATTTATAATAAATTTTATGTTGTGATTGTTATTTATATTTTATTTAACTATATTTGATAATATTCTATATTTAAAAAAAATTGTGTCAATAAAGTATATTTAATTCTACGTATTATTATTAAATTTATAAAATTTTAATTATGTGAAATTTCAATGTTTAACTGAATTGTTTTTATTGTCTCACTATATTTGAGGATTTCCTATTTAGAGAATTTTAATTTGCGAAATTTTCTAAAATAGAATTTAATATATTAAATAATTTTGATTTATACTATCAATTAAATAAATAATTAATTTTTTTTAAAATTTCAAATGTCTTAAATTTTACTCCCTTGGTCCCAGGAAAATTTGCACACTTGGAATTACACGTGAATTAAGAAAAGTGACAAAGTAGTGGAATATGGGTAAATATGTGTATATTTGTGTGAGTGTGCATACAAATCAATGATTCCTCTTTAGGTAGTGTGCAAATTGGTGTGAGACGTCCAAATAAAAAAGTGTGCAAATTTCTCTGGAACGGATGCAAATTTCTCTGGAACGGAGGGAGTAACATTTAATTGACAAATCTTAATGTCTAGAAAACACAGTAAACCCAAATTATAATTGTCTAATTTTTTATTTATTTTATATTAAATTTGATATATTATTTTTTATTGAATTAATTGTGTTTAACATGTGTCATTATGTTTGTGTAATAATATTGTCTCTAATTAAAAGAAATTCATAATTGAACATTGCACACATATATAAATATACATATATTTTGATATCTATTTTATTTAACATAATTTTTATATTTTTTTTATATAGTAAGTCGTATTAAAGCCCACCAATGATTTATAGAGTATGTATAGAGTGAAATTAGTTTATACATAAATCATTGAAGGGTATTAGTTGTTTTCACTGAAGAGTCTTTGTTTGTTTTCACTGAACAACTAAGACTCTTCAGTGTGAATAAATAATATTCTTCAGTGTGAATAACTATCACTCTTTAGTGATAACAACTAATATCTATTAATGATTCATATATGAATAAGTTTCACTCTATACTTTGTTTGATGTATATTGTCGATGTTTTTTTTTAAATGCTTATTATTTAATATTATATAATTTAAATGACATATGTATGTATGGAAAGTACTTATTTTGTACATGTACACTAAAATGCATATTTATATCTTATAATATACTATTTAAAAAATTTATAGATGTAATATATTTGAAAAAAATAGAGCTTTAAAAATAATGTAAAATAATAATAATAAATTTAGGGTTAATTCTATATTAATTAACAATCTTTAGGCTCAGTCTCATTTTAATCCCAACATTTAAATTCACCACATCTTTAGTTGTTTCAATTCGATATACGAATTGCATTTTTTACAAAAAAAAAAAAAAAGTGCATTAGTGCTTGGATGGAAAATCGACCGAGGAAAATATCCCAGAAAAGTATTTGACGTGTAATTGTGAAAATAAATCATAATTTAAATGTGTATACCAAATTAAAATTAAAAATATATTAAATTCCATAAGAATATTGAAAATTGTAATTAAAATGAGGTTGAGCCTAAAGCTCGTGAATTAATAAGAAATTAACTCATAATTTTATACATACATATTATTGAAATATATTCATTATATAATATAGTTATATTATTTTACTATGAGCAATTTATTTAAGTATATAAAATACATATACAATTATTTTTTTGTGAAAACTCCGCGTAATACGCGGGCACTCATCTAGTATATATATAAACTACAATTTGATAAAACTTAAATGGCAAAAAAAAAAATACATAATAATTTACATCAAGTTAAGTGAAATTCTCTAAACGAAGTCGTTTCAAGGCGGAAAAAAATATAACAATGGACGTCTAGCCTGACTAGGCGGATTATACTAAAATCAGATTGACTGATTACCGCCTAGGCGGCCACCTAGAATTTTTTTTGAATCACAGACTCTTAACGCTTTTCATAATGTAAAATAGGGTAATTAAGTTGATGACACCTCATATTTGTTTGATGTGTATAAATACCCTCAATTCTTGAAATAAAATACAAGTCCATTATTATAATTCACACAACTTAGGCTGCCAAACCCTCTCCACAACAATCTTTAGCACATCTTTTGATCTTTCCATGTTTGTTTGATGATTTTATTTATAAAGAGCCACTAAACCTTTGATTAAGAAAAGTTCATCAACATTTGTTTAAATATTTGTTTCATTTAAATAAAATACTAAAATGGAGGATGTAATTTTTTATTTCATTTTGTTTCATTTTATTAGTTGAAATTTAAATTTTTAAATTTAAATAAATGAAATTACTTTTAAATAAAATCTGGTATCAATTAATTGAGTTGGATATACTAGTTTTATAATTTAGTAACATATTTCATAAAATTTTAATTATTTAATTAGTTAAAAATTAAATATATATACATATTTCAATGATATAGAGTATTTGTTGTTGGAGATGATTTTTGATATAGAGTACTAAATACTTTATAATAGAGAATAGAGTACTTCATTTTGAAATTTATTCTTGGAGATGACCTAAGTTGATTTGTTAATAGGGATTGAAAGTACCCCGTACTCCTCTTATTTATTTCATTTTTAATTAATAAAAAAAGGTTTTGCACATATAAGTGGGTATTATATTTGATTGACGACACATTTATAATTATAAACATTTAATACTTCATAGTATGCTCTTTTCGTAGACGGTGAAATTGATCTCCTAAATTAATTAATTATTGAATTAGATATTAAATTTTCAAATAATAATATACTCTCTGTCCTTTAAAAGAATGCACTATTTTCTCTCTGTCCTTTAAAAGAATGCACTCTTTTCTGTACGTGATTTAATGCGATATGTCGGAGGATATTCAGGGGTTTGTGAGGTCTGTTTATGAATAAAATGATTGTGTAGAGGTCTTGTTGTTGGAGAACATGGAAAAATATCATGGATCTATTCTGGTGTAATTTAAATACGAATTATCATAAATTCATCAATCATGAATTAAAACAACAATTTCAATAAATTAAATTCATACAATTCATGTATTGAATACGAAAAATCATAAAAATTCCTAAACATGCGGAACTAAGGGATATCGTGCTTACTATTTAATTGGAGAGACATCGTTGAAAAGATTAATTCTTTCAATCCAAACACCTTCTTGAGTATTCTCTAAGCTCAAGCTCGTAAATCAGGTGGGAAATCTTCCCGAACTTTTAAACCCTCAAAGAAAAATTATTTTTCTCTTTTATTGCTCTAATTTTCAAATCCTAGCACTTAATTATGCATGTTTGTGGATGAAAAATTAACCCCTATTTATAATTGTAGAAGATGAAAAATATATAATTTTTTGGGCCAAGAAATCCCAAGGTTATAATTTCTTGGATTTCAAGAAATTCAATACAAGGAAAGATATTCACTATGAATATTTCATCCAAGACAAAGTATAGAGTGAAACTGGTTTATACATGAATCAATTAAGAGTATTAGTTGTTTTTATTGAAGGGTATTAGTTGTATTTACTGAAGAGTATTACTAATTTACACTAAATAGTCTTAGTTGTTCAGTGAAATTGAACTAAGACTCTACAGTATAAATCAGTAATACTCTTCAGTAAAAACAACTAATACCCTTCAGCGATTCATATATAAATCAATTTCACTTTATACATACTCTTCATCCAAATATATTCTCTCCATATATTATTTCTTCCAAGACAATAACTATTTTCTTAAACAAAATTAATTCTTATCTTTTAAACACCTTAGTTAATGGGCTGTTAATGGGCTACTCAAGAGGCCTTTCGGAGAATTAGAATTGGACCTCCTAATGAGCCTAAAAACCAATGTTGAACCACAATATTATTCTAGATCATTAATATTAATTCACTCCACTATGGAGTTAATATTGCACTATCCATCCTAACTCATATTACGAAATATGGCTGCCGATTATTATTTCTCGTGTTTAAGATATCAATGTCCATTAATTAATTTAAGCCACTGAACGTTATAATTAATTAATATCTTTTATTCCTTTGGAAATGACAACTCAATATTATTATCATACCGAAAATTAATGTTGGGGAAATTCGGGGTGCCCGGATCTATTCGGGATGAAATTTAAATATGAATCTAAATATAATTATTACTAGCATGAATTAATCTTAATTAATTCAAATAATAACTAACCAACAACGAATAATATCATGCCAATGAATATCGCGGAATATCTAGGAGTTTTACATGAAACCTACCTCTTGAAGCAACGTCCAACCGAGATAAACGGGACAAGCATAACGATCCTATCAACCGTAAAAACCTTCTCAAGTATTCCTTATTCGCCTTATTCGTTCGCCGGTGGGAAGCGCTCACGACAATTTAAAATAACAAGGAAGAAAGAAAATATTTATTGCTCTTGACTTTTCCAACTCATAAATTGTATAACTGGAGATGAAATAATAATCCCCTATTTATAATAGTGATGACCGGTTTTTCCTAGTGGAATTAGGAGAGGAAAAAATCTTTTCTTGATCTCCAAAAAATCTTGAATATATCTCATATATTCTTTTCTCTATAATAAAATATTCCACAAAAATCTCATCACCTTATAATATGTAATTTTCGAAAATTTTGAGATAAAATTCCTATATTTGGATCTTCTTGAATTTATGAGATAATCTTGTATTCTTATAATACATATCTTCCATAATATCTTTCCAAGAAAATTAACAAAATCTTCTCTCTCCATGTATATAATTTTCGAAAATATTGGATAAAATCAGCAATAATATTTTCTTTTATTTTAATCACCTTATTATTATCGAGATACTTATTGGGCTACTTGAGGGGCCTTAGGAGAATTAAGATTTGACCTCCAATGGACTACTGAATTACAATATTGAGCCCCATCAGCCCATTAATATTAATTAATACCACTAATAAATTAATATTGCACTATCTATCTTAATCCATATTATGATAATATGGGCTCCCGGTTATTATTTCTTGTGTTTAAGATTATTTAGTCCATTAATTAATTGAGCTTCTGAATAGCTCTAAATTAATAAATATATTTTACCTTGGAGTAAAGACAACTCAACATTATTATCCGTCCCGAAGAAACTAATTCTTCACTTGCAAGATTTGGTACGATATAACTTTTGAGCCCACCAAGGGGACAAATCACACGAGCCGTACTTGCACACGTTTCTCCATATTAAACCTTAGCAATCATCGTATGATTAATATTACTGCCCAAAACACATGGTTCGAAGTCACAATGATTCTCACCCAACATGAATTAAAGCAATAACTATTAACCACACACGGTCCTATTTAAGTGACGGAGATTAAGAAATCAATAACTACTGAGGTTTAATTCTTCACCTTTCAGAATAGAAGAATTTATCCTCGTTTTAGGTCCTCTTCAACACATACTAATGTGCTAGTGCAAACTCTTTGTCAAGACAGGCCAATCTGAGAATTACACATCGACCTTTCACGGTGGATTGTTCAATTCCACCTGGGTCGTGAATTATACGTTTAGTTACAAGTAACTGTCAATGTGATCTTCCGTGATCTGGTATCGCCACATTAATTACAATGCAACACATATTATATTTAATGAACAGTTTGCAATAAATATTTAACATTCATTCATATTCAAAGCAAATGAGATAAAAGAATTATTCTCATTAAATAAGTGTTTAATACATGAGTTATACAAAGTAAAAGCATACTTTCACGTATAACTCCAACAATCTTCCACTTATACTTAAAGTCTGTTTTTTAGTATACACCATGCATGTCGAGTGTAGTTCTACGTGACATCACACGTCAACCTACACTAACCTAATAATTCCTCTCACTTATACTTAAAGCAGATTGACAATAGTCTTGACACCCATTTCATCTACATGTCTCTCGAATGTACTCTGAGTCAGACCCTTTGTGAATGGATCCGCTATGTTGTTCTCCGACGTGATCTTTGCCACCTCTATATCTCCTATCCTAACGATTTCTCGTATAAGATGGTACTTTCTTTCTATGTGTTTGCTGGCCTTGTGGGCTCTCGATTCTTTTGAATTTGCAACTTCTCCGGTATTATCACAATAGACAGTGACTGTGCTAGGCAAATTCGGAACAACGTCCAAGTCCACTAAGAAGTTTTTGAGCCAAACTGCTTCTTTCGCTGCTTCACAAACAACTACTTATTCGGCTTCCATAGTTGAATCTGCGATGCATTTCTGCAAATTTCTTCTCCATGTCATGACTCCTTCTCCTATGCAAAACACACTACCCGGGGTAGATTTTCTGGAGTCTAGGTTTGATTGGAAATCCGAGTCCGTGTATCCCATGGGAATTAGACTGTCTGATGGTAAAGCAACATTCTATCGCGAGCTCTTTTCAGAAACTACAGAATGCATTTATCTGCAGTCCAATGATCTTTTCTGGGTTACTTTGGTATCTTGCCACCATGCCCACGACAAAGCAGATATCCGATCTCATACACAACATTATATACATAAGGCTTCCTACGCCCGAGACGTACGGAACGTCTTTCATGTCATCTATCACCACTTGCGTCTTACGGCATATTTCTTTGGATAGATGGATTCTGTGCCTAAAAGGTACAAAACCTTTCTTGGAATCTTGCATGCTGAAACGCTTCAAAACAATGTCTTTGTATGAAGTTTGCGATAAGCCCAACATACTTTTCTTGTGATCTCGAGTGATCTTGATCCCAAGGATGTGACCGGCTTCCCCTAAGTCCTTCATATCAAACTGATTTGGCAGTCATACCCTTACGTCTGACAACACCTTTACATCGTCTCCGATGAGCAGAATGTCGTCTACGTATAGTACTAAGAATATCATTGCAGTTCCGTCACACCTTTTGTACACATAACTTTTGAAATTATTTTGATCAAACCCATAAGACTTTTTAACCTGATCAAAACACTGGTTCCAAGTACGTGATGCTTGCTTAAGTCCGTATATTGACTTCTTTAGCTTGCATATGATATGTTCTTGGCCTTTCGTAATAAAACCTTCAGGTTGTCGCATATAGATATCCCCTTCAAGACTTCCGTTTAGGAAAGTTGTCTTGACATCTATTTGTCAGATCTCAAAATCTAAATGCGCAGTGATCGACAAGAGAATACAGATGGACTTAAGCATAGCTACAGGTAAAAAGGTTTCCTCATAATCGATCCCTTCTTTTTTAGTATATCCCTTTGCCACTAGCCTAGCCTTGAAGGTTTTAACCCTTCCGTCCGGTCCTGTTTTCCTCTTGTATACCCACTTACATCCAATGGGTTCTACCCTACTGGGCGGTTCGACCAGCTCCCACACTTGATTATGATCCATTGAGCCCATCTCAGCTTCCATTGTCGTTTGCCAAGATTCCGCGTCTTTTTCTTGGATTACCTCGTTGTATGTCCATGGGTCTGATTCATCTCCGAGAATCAAATCCGAAGATTCTCCAATTCCCATTAATCTCTCGGGTTGTCTAACAAACCTCCCACTACGACGGGGTTCCGGTTGTGTAGGTGTGACGATTGCTATATCATCTTGTATACTTGGTATATGAGTTTGCCCTCTTAATACGTCTAAGTTAATCTCACCTCTGGGCTTTCTATTGTTCATATAGTCTTCTTCCAAGAATTTAAAGTGTGTTCTAATCACGGTCTTTTGATCCTTAGGACTATAGAACATACACCCTTTCATTCCCATGGGATATTCTATAAACAGCCTTAATTTCGAACGTGGATCAAATTTACCGACTTTCTTATATAGCACGTATATAGGACACCCCCAGATTCTAGGCTTTCGCCCGGTCCACAATTCTGTCGGGGTTTTAGGAGCCAATTTCGATGGCACCAAGTTTAGAATATAAGTCATTGTTTCCAAGGCATTACCCCAAAACGACTTGGGTAGATCTGAATAACTCATCATGGATCTGACCATTTCTAAAAGAGTTCGGTTGCTTCATTCCCCTACACCATTCTGTTGAGGGGTTCTCGGTGCTGTCAACTGGGATACAATCTCTTCGTCTGATAGGTAGTTCAAGAATTCATTGCTGAGGTATTCACCTCCACGATCAGATCGTAGAAACTTGATACTCATTTCCTTATGCCCCATAAGGTAGATGTATCCATATCTCGAGTAATCGTCAAAGAAAGTGACAAAATACTCATACCTCCTTTTTGCTTTGATCGTCATTAGACCACACTCATCAGTATGAACGAGTTCTAATGTAACGCCCCGAATCCAAAACACATAAATATCTCAGATTCGAGGTGCCACTTGTGACTAAAATCCGAACTATAAAAATTTTGATATAAAAAGGGATAACAAAATGGGGAACTCCGTGCCCTCTCTATTACTGTCCTTGCTCCACGAAATCATAATCTGCAAGGGTTGTAAAAAAAAGGGGGGGCGTGAGATTTGAATTCTCACGTATGGACGATTTGCAACGTCATGGGATTGGTAAATCCGAAGTATATTAAATTGTACTCATTGATAAAATATATACTTTATTTAAGCAGTTGACATATAAATAAGAATAACATATATCACAGAAGTACAAGTTCACGTAATAATTATTTGAGCATGACATGTTTCACATTCATATAATTGATATATCACAAGTTGATTCACATTAAGGGGCAAAGCCCAAAACCATTTTCACGTATCGGCCCAATCTGCCAAAATCACTTTCCACATATTGTAAATCTCTTCCAAACTATTTTCGTACGACCATACTCGACTTGTTCCACTTCCAAAAACCTTACTCCTTCCAACCACTGACAAAATAGAATAACACAAACCATCAATGGTCTTATTCCCAGTGCGCAACGTAGGCGTCTGACCCGGGGACCAGATATGTTTGAATCAAAAACCTTGATTCTGGGGGCGTCCTCGACAGCTCCCCGAAGGTTGGATTTAATACCCGTACCACAACTCCGTACTTACTGACTTTCCGTACTTTTATAAAACTGACATTTTGAACTGAGGAGAGAAATTTACTCGGTTTGAAATTGAATTGATTCATGCTCACATAATGCCCTTAATCATGCAATGGTGATTGATTTGAATAAAACAACAGACATTTCGTATCATATATAAGTATATCACATAATTCAAACAGTTATATAATAGGGATACATTTATGTTGGATTAGTTGTTTTAGATCTATTTGGTCGAGTTCAGAGTATACCAGCACAACGTATTATAAGCAGATCGATCAACATATCATCACCCACCTGTTTGCTCCGGGTCCCATGAACGATGTTCAAACAAATGTCGGATCCTTCGTGCGGATTCCAACTAGTACTGAATCCTAATATGAAATCATTTAATTAAAAGTTGATCCTTGAAATATTTAGGAAAACTTGAGAGTTTGCGCTATGTGAGACGAGTGGTCGATGTCTTATAAACTTTTAAAAGGACTTACTTAAAGGGCATACCCTATATTGGTAAATACGCCCCCTTTTTAAGAGGTGGTGTAATGGGGGGTGTACTTACTAATCTCCTTGTAGTAATGCTATTTTGACTTTTATAAAACCATATTCTAATATCCTAAAACTTTTATAAAAGCCTTTATAAATTTAAAATTATATCTATACTTATTTTCTTGGAAATAATTATAAGAATAAGAAATTTATATAAATAATTTTAATATAATAAAAGTCTCAATTTAATATTATTCTTTCTAAAATCTATATTTTATTTCAAAAGAACTTTTGAATATAATTTATACTTTTATAAATAAAAAACCCCTTTATTAAACTTATTTTGCTTACAAAATTTTATACATAATAAATACTAAAATAATATAATATATATTTTTCTTTATTGTTAGTAATACTTGATTTAAAGAAGTTTTCCATAACAATTAATTGAATAAATATCTTCATATATTACTAGTATTACTAGCCAAGTTGACTTGAATCGTCTTCAGAACAAAATAAATAATATTATTTTCCAAAAAGCTCTTTTCCATTTGTTATTGATTTTAATCCCAAACACCTTTATCTTTTTTTTATCTTTTTTCCAAAACTCTAATATGATAATTTTGATAATAAAAAATACTATTTTTAAAATCCAATGGTATTTGTGTTTTCCCAAAGAAATAGAACAAGGATTTAAAGAAAGTAAAGTTTCCCCTTTGTCCATAAAACTCAACTAATAATACTAACAACCAATTTCATCACCGTTCAACTATTTCAATAATACTAACCAGTTATAACAGTAATACAAAACAGTTAACCCATAATACTAACCAACTAATTCAAAGGTACTATACAACAAAGAATACCATATTTCTAAATAAATAATACGAAGCCATTAGGACAGTAATACTAAACCATTCCATCAGTAACACTAGTGAGGAAGAAAGAAAATATTTTCCAAAATATTTCTGAGTCTCTAACAGAATAGAGAACAAGAGTAAACAATTCAACCAGGAAAAACCAATATACTGCTCAACTAAACTCATGAATCAATTTCCCCTTTTTTTTCTACACGGTCTCAAATCCAAATAGCCTCGACTTGTTTCCGAAATTTACGAAAAGGAAAGGAAGAAGGTAGAAACCTTACGAGCTTCGGTTTATGGTGGTAAATGAGCAGTCAACGGCGTTGTTCTGATATTTCCGAAAATAAATGGACAGCAACGACATCTCGATTGGAATTGGAAAGAAACAAAATCAAACCGTGAGTAATTATCATTTCGAAGGAATTTATGAATTTAAATCGAATTGGAAATTGTAAGAAATCGAAATCAAAGGACCGAATTGGTGAAAGAATTGGGAGAATGAGACTCGCCAAAGGAAGAGGGCAATTCGGCTTCGTTGGCGGCAGCGTTGGGAGCGACGGCGGCGCTGTGGAAGGGGTGGTGCGAGCGGCGCCGGAACCGAAAGCGAAGGCGGCGGCGACGGCTGCGCGAGGTGTAGCGGCGGGCGGCGCTGTGAAGGGCGTCGATCAGCCAGAACAGAGAGGGGTGAGGTGTGATGCGGTCGGTCGGGGTGAGGGAGAGGCGGACGGTTGTGAGCGGAGGTCGCCGGTTGAAGATCGGCGTCGCAATGGTGGTGCAGTGCGAAGAGGACGGTGGCTGGCTTCGATCGGGATCGAGAGAGAGAGAGAGAGAGAGAGAGAGAGAGAGAGAGAGAGAGAGAGAGAGAGAGATAGGCGTGAAAATTGGGAAAAAACTGAAATGAGGAGGAAGGGTATGCGTACGCGTTTTCTGTGATTGATAGAGGAGGAAGAGATATTTGATTTAATTTTTAATTTCTTAGTTAATTAATTTTTAATGAAGGAATTAATACATGGCTGAGATTTTTTTTTCTATTTAATTAATTAATTTAAATTAAATTAAAAGAAGGGATAATCTTGTGGTTGAGATTCATCCTTTTAATTTTAGATATTTTCGATCCTACTAGATACGGTTTAGGGATCGTTTGGTTCACGAATTTAATTCCGATTCGATAATTAATACAGTTTTTAAAACTCAATTAATATTTTATTGCATTTGAATTATATTGACATATTTTTATCAATAAATTATACAGATCGAAATCTTTAATTTAAACTTGATTATTTAATTTCTTATAGTCCTTTATTCGTTTGAAAGATTCGATTCCTTTCTTCGAATTTAGGAATTTATAAAAGGGTATAAATTTAAATTACACAATAGCACACAAAAATAATAAAATTAAAAGAAACAAAGATAATAATATAAAATAAGGTTTCTAGCAATATAAAAGGTATAAAACGAGACGGGGTATTACATCCTCACCCCCTTAATAGGAATTTCGTCCCCGAAATTCAGCTTCTAGGTATTGCTTAGGTATTAAGGGTACTTGATTAGGACTTCATCTCCTTTTTCCCATGTCGCTTCTTTCTTCCCGTGTCGGCTCCACTGGACTAGAACTAATGTATTTCTTGATTTCTTAACTAGTGTAATTTCCTTCCCATGATAGCCACTAGAACTTCTTCATAAGTCAGGTCACTGCCCAATTCTATGTGACTAATAACATAGTTTGGATCGCTCATGTATTTCCTGAGTGTAGATATGTGGAACACATTATGTACTCGTGACAACTCTGGTGGTAGTGCTAAGCGATAAGCCATATCCCTGTTGGGTTTTAGAGGCACGAACATCATGTTCGGCGCAGCGGAAGAATACAATTCACCAACAACGAATCTAAAACATGGTTGTATAACATAAAATATAAAGGATAAATAACGATATATAAATCCTTACAGTGATTTGTACGCGGAATCCTCAACTATGGTATCCACGTAACGGCTTTTCACCAACTCGCACCGATATGCCAGCGTTGAATCTCGAGACGAATTTGCTAGGAAAATTCTGACTGGAGATTTTATGGAGAAATTATATTTCTTATGTTTTTTCTGAATTCCCATAGGACACATATTTATAGGGATTAACTTGGCTTAATTCCTAAGCAAGATATCGGGCCTAGCCCGTAATATAATCTCTACAGATTATATATTCCTAGATATGTTCCTACGAATAATATCTTTACCATATCTATTATTCTTGTATAATAATATTCCAAATATTATTATTGGGATTTTATGTTTAATTAAATCTAATTTAATTAAATAATAATAATAATTAATTCCAAATATAATTATTATTATATTCTCCATAAATTAAATATTATATCCAATACAATATTTAATCAACCAACTATAATTGGTAAATTGCCATTACTTGTTGTGTGACCCATAGGCCCTCGTATATCGAGCGATTAGTCAAACTAATGGTCTTAATTGAACCCTAGACAATAAATCAGACATTCTCAATATACGAGGTACGTTGCGAGGAAATCTGCAACTACCTGTAATATTGTGGGCTATTGTGATATCTTCCTTTCATTCACGAATACTCGATTAAGCCTTGAACATGATGGCGTGTCTATTCAAATAACTTAATCATATTATCTCCAATCACTAATTGATCAAGTATATCACACTTAGCCACAAAGTCTAAGTTGATGTGCGTCGGCCGACGACTTAGATCCAATTATGATGAGAAGACGAGTATTCTCTCTAAATCCACATTGAGGAATGAATCCTATTCTTGGCTCAACTACCACGCACATGCATTTCGTGATGAACCCAATCCATGCCATATCTACCCGTGGAAGGGTGCAAGCGTCGGTCATGGTCAAAGTTCACCACTCCACACATGTCGTGCGTATTGACCTCAAGTCAGAGGAGTATCACATCGCTCCCACTAACCGAGGCACCCGTAGACACATTATGTGGAATTACATCAAACGGTTTCTCGGATGGGTATACCAATACCCTCTAAGGTATCTGTGCATCCATCATGAGATACCCGGTATCTCGTAGTAAGTGAGATCTTACTACACTCTCTAAGAGTATGATGCAGATCGCACACCAATCTCAATTGCATCATCAATATCCCATTCTTGATGATCCTTGATCGGGGCTATTTGAGAATCATACTTAAGTCATCTGAGTTCTCACTCACTCAATGATAGTAGTGATTCATGGGAACACAAATATGAATATATGCAAACAATCAAACATCATATTCAGATAAGTGTAACGCCATACATTTAATATTAAACCAATAATAACATTAAACCAAATCTGAATATTATCTTAGTATTATATCCTTTCGATGGATTGTAGAGCCAATCACCTACATGTCTAACCCTTAGACCATCAAATGTCTAGTGTGTACATGGACAGTGAAAAGGATTTGCAAGATTATCCTTTATGGGAAATGTTTTTAATTTCATTTCTCCTATCGATATGATCTCTTGGATCAAATGATAACGCCTCCGTACATGCTTATTTCTATTATCAGATCTCGGTTCCTTTGCTTATGCAATCGCACCAATGTTGTCACAATACGACTATATTTGACAACTGGCACTCGGAACTACCCCTAGTTCTCTCAAGAACCTTAAAATTCAGAAAGCCTCAAAGGCTTCTGATACAACAATGTACTTAGCTTCAGTTGTTGAATCTGTGGTTAGATCTTGCTTGGAACTATTCCAACTTACCGCCTCATCATTGAGATTGAAAATATAATTTGACTGTGATTTGTAATCTTCACAGTCTGACTGGAAACTCGTAATAGCATAGCCCGTGACGACTAGCTCTGACTGCCTTCCGTAGACAAGAACATGTTCTTTAGTACGCCCGAGGTACTTCATAACATTCTTGACAGCAATCTGGTGAGACCCACCTGGATTCTGCTGGTATGTACCAGTGATGTTGACAGCGTAGGCCACATCTGGCCTCGTGCAAGTCATGTCGTACATGATGGAACCCAACTGCAGATGCATATGGAACGTCCTTCATGTGCTCGATATCTGCTTCGCTAGAAGGACAATCCTTCTTCGACAGCCATATCCCATGATTTGCTGGTAGAGATACTCTCTTAGAGTTCTCTATCACAAAACGCTTCAACACCTTATCTACGTAGGTGGATTGTGACAACCCTACCATCTTCTTGGATCTATTCCTATGGATCTTGATCCCTGAGATGTAGCATGCTTCACCAAGATCCTTCATCATGAAGATCTTTGATAACCGATCTTTCATGGACTGCAGCGGGATGCTATTTCCTATAATCAATATGTCATTAACATATACGACTATAAAGACAATACTCTTCCCGCTGCGTTCACAATGAACGCAAGGATCTTCCGAATTTCAGATGAAGTCAAAGGATTTGAAAGCTTCATCAAATTGGATATTCCAACTCCTAGAAGCTTGCTTCAATCCATAGATGGATCGTTTAAGCTTGCACACAAGATTAGATTTTGGATTAGATATAAAACCCTCCGGTTGAGTCACAAACACTTCCTTATCAATGTTACCATTGAGGATAGCTGTTTTGACATCCATCTACCAAAACTCATAATAGCGGTGTGCTGCTATCGCAAGTAAAATTCGAATGGACTTGATCTTCGCAACTAACGAGAAGGTCTCGTCATAGTCAATGCCTTCGCATTGACTATACCCTTTCGCCACCAACCTATCTTTATAGGTTTGTACTTTGCCATTTGCATCGGTCTTACGCCTGAAGACTCACTTGCAACCTATGGGTCTAACCCCTTTCTGGCAACTAAATTAAGTCCTAGACTTCATTGGTGTACATCGAGTCCATCTCGGATTTCATGGCTTCATGCCACTTCTCTGAGTCAACATCTAATGTTGCTTCAGTATACGTTCTAGGTTCGTCTTTATCCGGGATCTCCACGTCATCATGTTCCTCCATGAGGAACCTATAATACCTAGTGGGTGGATTACGAATCCTAGTCGACTTATGGAGTTGTGGTTGTGCAGGCTGTACATTCTGATTGTGAAAATTTTGTGGTGCAGCGACTTCATCGTTGACCGGAGAGTCCTCAAGAGCGACACTTTCAAATGCCTCTTGGGCGGGAGTTTAAACTATGTTATTCTCATTCAGCCCACTTGGAGGTTGTTGCGAAAGCAATGCAACTCCAATTACGCTCCCACTGGCTGAAAGAGGATTACCTAGTGATTAACTTCCACCATGAGAGTCGCTGAATGCTCCCACTGATTATTTGTCATGTTGCTTTGACAAATCATCAGTCTCTATGTTAATTCGTGGTTCTTGAATTCTCTTCAAGTTATATCTTCTTACGGCTTTGTTCCTTAAAGACGTACTCGTCTTCTAGGAACTTAGCTTGCCTAGAAACAATCACTGTTTATTTCTCCGGTAGATAGAAGTGATATCCTCTTGTCTCCTTAGGATATCCCACAAAATAACTATTTTCACCTTCGGATTCTAACTTATCAGTTAGCATTTTCTTCACAACTGCGGGGCAACCCCACGTTATAACGTGTAGAAAAGGTGGCATCTTGCCATTCCATAGCTCGTATGGTGTCTGCTCAACTGATTTGAACGGAATTCTATTCAGAATGTAGATTGAGATTTGTAATGCGTATCCCCATAAGAATGTTGGAAGAGAGGAAAAACTCATCATGGACCTTACCATGTCTAACAAGGTTCAGTTTCTCCTTTCGGACACACCGTCCATCTGAGGTGTTCCGGGAGGAGTCCATTGTGACTGGATCCCATGAAGCTTCAAGTAATCCATGAATTCATGGCTAAGGTACTCACCTCCTCGATCCAATCGAAGAGTCTTGATACTCTTACCAAGTCGTTCCTCTACTTTGTATATTAAGAATCATCATGTTCATAACTCAAAAAATGCCTAGCAGTTTGAACTATTAGTGAACATGTTCATCTTAATAACAACCATACTTGTTCTAGCAGCTATAAACCAACTAGTGTTTTTCTTCTCAATGCTGGAACCTTATAGTCTTTCTTCCAATGCCCCTTTCTATTGCAGTGGGGCATACATCCTTATGAACCCGCTCTTACTTTTAAACTCCACCTTTTGCCTTCAGGAAGTCGGGCTCGGAGCCCTTTTAGCCTTACTCCTTCACTTCTTCTCGCCTTTCGAATTAGAAGAAGTAGAAGCACTCACCATGAACATGGGCCTTTCCTTAGCAGTGGAAGACTCAAAAGTCTAAAGCATGTTATGAGGCTCCGGCATTGTCACTTCTGCCTTCTTCATATTAAATTCACTACAAAACTAGAATATGAATCGTGGAGTGACTTGAGGATAGCACATGAGGTGAAATCTTCCCTCCTTTCGCTAATTGACATCTGAACAGATCTCTCATCACTTCATAAATCTCAAACGAGATATAGAATCAAAGAAATCCTTCAGACACTTAAGCATCTTGAAGGTATCCATTTTCTCATGTTGCCTTACAATTCGGGAGTCATGCCGAGCAATCATAACATAGAGCTGGGAAACATCATCTTGATGCTTCTTCTGAGTTGTAACGTCAAACGATGCAGCCTCAACTGAACCAGCCTCAGGGGTAAAGAGATTGCCGTGTCTAACACGTACTCAATCTCTTCTTGCCTTAGCACCAAACACACGTTTCAGTACTAGTCCAGAAAAATTTGGCCCAGTCAATTTGTTTGTTTCCAAAACATTTCTCAATGACAAGTTCTTCATTTCAACAATTTTTAGAGAAATAAATTAAAACGGGAATTAAACACAAAATTCATATGATCAATATTCAGCAATCAAAATAAACATGGCCTTTTAATTTATTTTGTCTCCATTATTTTCACATACTCAACGACCTCATCGGAAGAGTACGAATTTATATCTAGTATAAATTTTAATGGACTAGGATCCACATTCCTACTATTACAATGACTGCTAGGGCTGAACACTGCAACAACAGAACTGGTAGGTCTCTAAACCAATTGCCTCACGCAATTCCTAGTTGATTGAACCTAGTTCAATCGGATGTCACCTAATTCTCGTTTCCCTGCTAGGGCTGGTGAAACAGAATTAAGTTGGTTTACAACTATTAAGCGGTGACAAACGTGTCCCTATAAAAGTCCCATTAGATGTAGATCCGAGCAAAAGACTAGGGCCTTAAATACTCATTGGAACGAAATCTCCGGTTTACTTTTAATTTTAATGGAAGACATCTTTCAATCCAATGAAAAACAATATTTTAGTGAGGATCATTTTAAATGTGGGGTATTAATTGCTTAATCGAGATCCAACATGATAACTACGTCACATTTGAGCAATTATTGGGCGCCGTCTACCCAAACATGACATGTGCGGACAAACATATATTGGGCGCCGTCTACCCAAACATACAATATGGTCCGACAAATATTGGGTGCCGCCTACCCAAACAATTTAATGCGGACTATAACTAATAATGTAAATATTGCTTCACATAAACAGTTATACAAGTGGGGAGCAACTAATCAAGTTCTCATGCTTTATTTCAAAAATTAAATTTGCTTAAATAAAGCATATATTAAATATTTAGCACATAAGTCAAATAAACATGCAAAATATTTAATATTTATAAATAATTGATATTTATAAATAACACGTAAATCAAATAAACGTGCTTAACAATAAGTATTCATAGGTAAAATATTGCGAAGACTCGTGATAAAACATGTCCAGAAGTTTTGACTTCCAAAATCAACTCTCTCAAAAGTTATTCACGTGCATCTTTATTTGTTTTCCCAGAAAACAATAACCTTACACATGTTCGTAAATACTGAATAGTTTGATCTCATAATTAAAAATTGGGCAAAATATACTTTGAAAACACGAATATATTTAACTTACAAACAATATACATATATTATACCACCAATAAAAGAACCTGGAGCTCTGATACCACTGTTGGGTTTTAGAGGCACGAACATCATGTTCGGCGCAGCGGAAGAATACAATTCACCAACAACGAATCTAAAACATGGTTGTATAACATAAAATATAAAGGATAAATAACGATATATAAATCCTTACAGTGATTTGTACGCGGAATCCTCAACTATGGTATCCACGTAACGGCTTTTCACCAACTCGCACCGATATGCCAGCGTTGAATCTCGAGACGAATTTGCTAGGAAAATTCTGACTGGAGATTTTATGGAGAAATTATATTTCTTATATTTTTTTCTGAATTCCCATAGGACACATATTTATAGCGATTAACTTGACTTAATTCCTAAGCAAGATATCGGGCCTAGCCCGTAATATAATCTCTACAGATTATATCTTCCTAGATATGTTCCTACGAATAATATCTTTACCATATCTATTATTCTTGTAGAATAATATTCCAAATATTATTATTGGGATTTCATGTTTAATTAAATCTAATTTAATTAAATAATAATAATAATTAATTCCAAATATAATTATTATTATATTCTCCATAAATTAAATATTATATCCAATACAATAATTAATCAACCAACTATATTTGGTAAATTGCCATTACTTGTTGTGTGACCCATATGCCCTCGTATATCGAGCGATTAGTCAAACTAACGGTCTTAATTGAACCCTAGACAATAAATCAGACATTCTCAATATACGAGGTACGTTGCGAGGAAATCTGCAACTACCTGTAATATTGTGGGCTATTGTGATATCTTCCTTTCATTCACGAATACTCGATTAAGCCTTGAACATGATGAAGTGTCTATTCAAATAACTTAATCATATTATCTCCAATCACTAATTGATCAAGTATATCACACTTAGCCACAAAGTCTAAGTTGATGTGCGTCGGCCGACGACTTAGATCCAATTATGATGAGGAGACGAGTATTCTCTCTAAATCCACATTGAGGAATGAATCCTATTCTTGACTCAACTACCACGCACATGCATTTCGTGATGAACTCAATCCATGCCATATCTACCCGTGGAAAGGTGCAAGCGTCGGTCATGGTCAAAGTTCACCACTCCACACATGTCGTGCGTATTGACCTCAAGTCAGAGGAGTATCACATCGCTCCCACTAACCGAGGCACCCGTAGACACATTATGTGGAATTACATCAAACGGTTTCTCTGATGGGTATACCAATACCCTCTAAGGTATCTGTGCATCCATCATGAGATACCCGGTATCTCGTAGTAAGTGAGATCTTACTACACTCTCTAAGAGTATGATGCAGATCGCACACCAATCTCAATTGCATCATCAATATCCCATTCTTGATGATCCTTGATCGGGGCTATTTGAGAATCATACTTAAGTCATCTGAGTTCTCACTCAATGATAGTAGTGATTCATGGGAACACAAATAAGAATATATGCAAACAATCAAACATCATATTCAGATAAGTGTAACGTCATACATTTAATATTAAACCAATAATAACATTAAACCAAATCTGAATATTATCTTAGTATTATATCCTTTCGATGGATTGTCTCTAGGACACTAACACTAACAATTCCCGACTCAAGATGCCAAGTGGCCCGATGTATCGCGACTTTAGTTTACGTCTTTTCCCAAAACAAATTAGGCCTTTCATTGGTGCAACTCTGAGAAATACTTTCTTGTCAATGTCGAATTGTAAATCTCTTCTCCGAGTGTCTGCATATGACTTCTGACTGTCCTGGGCCGTCTTGATTCTCTCTTTAATCTTCGCGACTATCTCAGTCTATCTTTCGACTAGTTCGGGTTCAAGAATCTTTCGAATCCCAACTTCGTTCAAGATCTAAAGCGCAAGCTCTTAGCATATCTTCAAGTGTCTGGATAGTTCTTTCCGATTGTCCGTCAGTCTGTGGGTGGTATGCGGTGCTGAATTTTAATTCAGTCTCCAAGGCTCGTTGTAGACTTCCCCAAAACTTGGAGGCAAAATGGGGGTCTCTATCGGACACTATCGAGACTGGTACACCGTGCAGTCTGACTATCTCTGCTATGTATAGTTGGGCGAGCCTGTCCAACGTATACGTCATTCTAACAGGGATAAAGTGGGCAGTCTTCGTAAGTCTATCTACGATAACCCAGATGGCATCATGATTCTTCACCGGTTCCAGAAGTTCGGTGACAAAATCCATAGTGATGTCCTCTCATTTCCACTCTGGCATCTCTAGAGGGTGTAACAACCCTGAAGGTCGTTGATAATCTGCTTCAACCCGTGACATGTTAAACATTTTTTGACGAATTGAGCTATCGTCCTCTTCATACCCCTCCACCAAAAGTTCTTATTCAGTCCCCGATACATCTTCGTCTCTCCGGGGTGAACGGTGTAAGGAGTGTTATGTGCCTCTTTCAGGATTTCGTTCCTCATTCCTTCATCCTTAGGCACATAGATTATGTTATCGAACATTAGAGCTCCATCAGTGCTCAATACGAACCTCTGAATAGTTCCTCCTTCAGCATGCTTACGTATTCCTCTCAAGAATTTATCGTTCTTTTGCGCTTCTAGGATCCTCTCTCGTAAGGTCGGTTGTAGGGTGAACGCGTAAACCATGGAATCTGCACAACACCGTGTGGAAATTTCTAGGTTTAATCGAGAGAGTTCTCCTACTAGCGGCAACTATGTGGTCGGAACGATGCTTAGTTTCGTATCTTTCTTTTTACTTAAAGCGTCTGCCACTACGTTTGCCGTTCCAGTGTGATAGTGGATAGTGTAATCGTAATCTTTTACCAAATCTAGCCATCTTTTCTGATGCATGTTCAATCCCTTCTGCGTGAAGAAGTATTTTAGGCTCTTATGGTCAGTGTAGATCTCACACTTTCCTCTATATAAGTAGTGTATCCAAATCTTCAACGCGTGAACTACTGCGGCCAGTTCTAAGTCGTGTGTTGGGTAGTTTTGTTCGTGGTCCTTAAGTTGCCGGGATGCGTAAGCTACAACTTTCTTATTCTGCATCAGAACACAACCCAAGCCTGACAAAGAAGTGTCTGTGTAAATGACGAATCCTTCTGACCCGTCTGGGATGGTTAACACAGGCGACGTGGTTAGTCTCTTCTTTAGCTCTTGGAAGCTTTCCTCACGAGTCGAATCCTGAACAAACTTCTCAGTCTTCTTGGTCAGTTTCGTCAGTGCTTTCGCAATGCTGGAAAAGTCTTGTATGAAACCTTCGGTAGTATCCTGCTAACCCAAGAAAGCTTCAAATTTCATTGACGTTAGTAGGTGCCTTCCAGTTCATGTTGGTTTCTACCTTTGCTGGGTCCACTTCAATTCCTTTTGTGGAGATTATATGCCCTAAGAACATAACACGGTCGATCCAAAATTCACACTTGCTAAATTTGGCATACAACTTCTCTCGTCTCATTGTCTCTAAGACTGTCTTGAGATGTTCTTCGTGTTGCTCTTTGCTCTTAGAGTACACAAGTATGTCGTCGATGAAGACGATGACGAATTGGTCCAGGTACGGATGAAACACTCTATTCATCAGATCCATGAAAATTGCCGGAGCATTTGTTACTCCGAAAGGCATCACGATGAACTCGTAATGTCCATACCGAGACCGGAATTCTGTCTTCGGGATATCCTCGCTCTTGACCTTTAGCTGGTGGTAACCAGACCTCAGATCGATCTTTGAGAATATGGTAGCATTCTTCAACTGGTCGAACAAGTCTTCTATCCTCGGAAGAGGATATTTGTTCTTAATGGTAAGTTGATTGAGACTTCTGTAGCCTATGCACATACGGAAAGTCCTATTTTCTTCTTCACGAAAAACACTGGTGTTCCCCATGGTGATGCACTAGGCCCGATGAACTTCCTTTCAAGTAGGCCTTGCAATTGTTCCTTCAGTTCTTCTAATTCCTTTGGCGCCATTTTATAGGGTGTTTTAGATACTGGTGCTGACCCAGGTATCAAGTCGATGGAGAACTCTATCTGACGATCCGGTGGTAACCCGATTAATTCCTCGGGAAGCACGTTAAGATATTCATACATGATTGGCACCTTAATGTGCAACTTATCATCTTCCTCTCCTGCTGAGATGGTTCAAGTTCAGTCTGAGAATGTGGGTCCTGTCCTATAGGATCCATTAGTATTGGGATAGGGTTAGCACGAGGTCGTACACGTCTACGGCACGGTGCTATTCTAGTGGTAGTTTTGAAAATAAAAGAATAATATTGCTAAGTTATATAGGTATGGGAAAATTACAAAAACAGAATCGAATTACGTAATTAACACAACGTTAGTACTAAGGTACGCGTGATTATGTAGTTCACCGCAACGCACTGCGGCCGTCAATGGTACAGTGATCACATTCGCACCGTATAATAGAAATCAGTGACATGTCCAAAACAATAATTAGATAAAATATAACAGTTAATATAGAGCAAGTAGCACACATTGCCAAGTAGCAATTTCACAACATATATATATAAAGGTCTCGGGTCCTATGAGGTTAGTCTTCTTACTTCTTACTTCTTATCCCAAAAGAAACTAAGGCTTCCAGATGTAATGTTAACGCATCACATCTTCTCTTTATTACGGATTGCGAGCGACAAAATGAGTCAGGGTTAAGACTATGTTGTTATGGCCCAAGTAAAACAATCATACTTCTGACTACTACTATATGTCAGGAAAGGGTGGCACACCTATGTTGTATGCATTTGTGTCTACATTAAAAGGATAAAAGTTTAAAAGGTTTTGATCATTTTGACTGATCTGTACTATCATACGGAAATCTCCATCGTCGACTTCTACCAGGCATGTCTCCAAGTGGATGTGGGGTCCTTGAACTGGGTCCTCTATTATCATTCGTTTGAGTAGTCTTACAGCGATAAGACGGAGAATAACTCGGTAATCCTTCTGGCTTAACGAATCACGGCTGTCAAACCTGTCTTCGTCATTGGGTATAGGAGTGCATCTTGCTTTTGAATGCAGTCTCGTGAACTAGGTTATAAACACACTGATAGATTCTAAGGTTATCTAAGTGGTTTCTAGTTATCGGGATATAACTATCTTAGATGGATTCTTATATGGGAAGGAAAATCCTAGTCAAAATTTTAGTTATGAAGAAACACAATCTTAACAATTAAAGCACAAAATTTAAACAATTAAAGCATATAGTTTAAACAATTAAAGCACATAGTCCAAATAGTCATATAACATCATTTATGAAATTTATAAACTTTCACAAATATATTTATTTCTAACATTCACTAATTATCCGCATTTCAATAGTAATATAAACAATATTTCGGGGTTCTTTCTACACCTCGTAGATGTTGTTTCGAGTTCTCGATCTTTTGATTTGATTTTTGTTATAAGAGTTAATTCGTCGCAATGTCATAAACTATTAAGCACTTTTAAAAAATAAAACAAGAACATACCTTCGAGGAGCTTCTGACGGTAATAGGAGACACAATTCCCCTCAAATGATTTAATTAGTGATCTAAACTTACATGATAAGAAAATTTTAATAAAGAAAGAGAATTTTAGTTTTGATGAAAATTATGATTTAGGTTTTGGTCCGAAAGTTTGAACCTAAGCTCTGATACCACCTGTAACGCCCCGAATCCAAAATACATAAATATCTCAGATTCGAGGTGCCACTTGTGACTAAAATCCGAACTATAAAATTTTTGATATAAAAAGGGATAACAAAATGAGAGATGAGTTTTATGCAGCGGAAGAAATGAGTATATTATTTAAATAAGTATCTCAGACACACACACACACACACACATATATATATATATATATATGAATATAAAGCTTAGTATTTAACAGTAACATTTTACTAAAGTGGGGAACTCCGTGTCCTCTCTATTACTGTCCTTGCTCCACGAAATCATAATCTGCAAGGGTTGTAAAAAGAGGGGGGGCATGAGATTTGAATTCTCACGTATGGGTGATTTGCAACGTCATGGGATTGGTAAATCCGAAGTATATTAAATTGTACTCATTGATAAAATATATACTTTATTTAAGCAGTTGACATATAAAAATGAATAACATATATCACAGAAGTAACAAGTTCACATAATAATTATTTGGGCATGACAGGTTTCACATTCATATAATTGATATATCACAAGTTGATTCACATTAAGGGGCAAAGCCCAAAACCATTTTCACGTATCGGCCCAATCTGCCAAAATCACTTTCCACATATTGTAAATCTCTTCGAAACCATTTTCGTATGACCATACTCGACTTGTTCCACTTCCAAAACCTTACTCCTTCCAACCACTGACAAAATAGAATAACGCAAACCATCAATGGCCTTATTCCCAGTGCGCAACGTAGGCGTCTGACCCGGGGGCCAGATCTGTTTGAATCAACAACCTTGATTTTGGGGGCGTCCTCGACAGCTCCCCGGAGGTTGGATTTAATACCCGTACCACAACTCCGTACTTACTGACTTTCCGTCCTTTTATAAAACTGACATTTTGAACTGAGGAGAGAAATTTACTCGGTTTGAAATTGAATTGATTCATGCTCACATAATGCCCTTAATCATGCAATGGTGATTGATTTGAATAAAACAACAGGTATTTTGTATCATAGATAAGTATATCACATAATTCAAACAATTATATAATAGGGATACATTTATGTTGGATTAGTTGTTTTAGATTTATTTGGTCGAGTTCAGAGTATACCAGCACAACGTATTATAAGCAGATCGATCAACAGATCATCACCCACCTGTTTGCTCCGGGTCCCGTGAACGATGTTCAAACAGATAGTCGGATCCTTCGTGCGGATTCCAACTAGTATTGAATCCTAATATGAAATCATTTAATTAAAAGTTGATCCTTGAAATATTTAGGAAAACTTGAGAGTTTGCGCTATGCGAGACAAGTGGTCGATGTCTTATAAACTTTTAAAAGGACTTACTTAAAGGTCACACCCTATATTGGTAAATACGCCCCCTTTTTAAGAGGTGGTGTAATGGGCGGTGTACTTACTAATCTTCTTGTAGTAATGCTATTTTGACTTTTATAAAACCATATTCTAATATCCTAAAACTTTTATAAAAGCCTTTATAATTTTAAAATTATATCTATACTTATTTTCTTGGAAATAATTATAAGAATAAGAAATTTATATAAATAATTTTAATATAATAAAAGTCTCAATTTAATATTATTCTTTCTAAAATCTATATTATATTTCAAAAGAACTTTTGAATATAATTTATACTTTTATAAATAAAAAACCCCTTTAATAAACTTATTTTGCTTACAGAATTTTATACATAATAAATACTAAAATAATATAATATATACTTTTCTTTATTGTTAGTAATACTTGATTTAAAGAAGTTTTCCATAACAATTAATTGAATAAATATCTTCTTATATTACTAGTATTACTAGCCAAGTTGACTTGAATCTTCTTCAGAACAAAATAAATAATATTATTTTCCAAAAAGCTCTTTTCCATTTGTTATTGATTTTAATCCCAAACACCTTTATCTTTTTTTGATCTTTTTTCCAAAACTCTAATATGATAATTTTGATAATAAAAAATACTACTTTTAAAATCCAATGGTATTAGTCTTTTCCCAAAGAAATAGAACAAGGATTTAAAGAATGTAAAGTTTCCCCTTTGTCCATAAAACTCAACTAATAATACTAACAACCAATTTCATCACTGTTCAACTAATTCAATAATACTAACTAGTTATAACAGTAATACAAAACAGTTAACCCATAATACTAACCAACTAATTAAAAGGTACTATACAACAAAGAATATCATACTTCTAAATAAATAATACGAAGCCATTAGGACAGTAATACTAAACCATTCCATCAGTAACACTAGTGAGGAAGAAAGAAAACATTTTCCAAAATATTTCTGAGTCTCTAACAGAATAGAGAACAAGAGTAAACAACTCAACCAGGAAAAACCAATATACTGCTCAACTAAACTCATGAATCAATTTCCCCTTTTTTTTCTACACGGTCTCAAATCCAAATAGCCTCGACTTGTTTTCCGGAATTTACGAAAAGGAAAGGAAAAAGGTAGAAACCTTACGAGCTCCGGTTTATGGTGGTAAATGAGCAGTCAACGGCGTTGTTCCGATATTTCCGAAAATAAATGGGCAGCAACGACATCTCGATCGGAATTGGAAAGAAACAAAATCAAACCGTGAGTAATTATCATTTCGAAGGAATTTATGAATTTAAATCGAATTGGAAATTGTAAGAAATCAAAATCAAAGGACCGAATTGGTGAAAGAATTGGGAGAATGAGACTCACCAAAGGAAGAGGGCAATTCGGCTTCGTTGGCGGCAGCGTTGGGAGCGACGGCGGCGCTGTGGAAGGGGCGGCACGAGTGGCACCGGAACCGAGAGCGGAGGCGGCGGCGACGGCTGCACGAGGTGTAGCGGTGGGCGGCGCTGTGAAGGGCGTCGATCGGCCAGAACAGAGAGGGGCGAGGTGTGACGCGGTCGGTCGGGATGAGGGAGAGGCGGACGGTTGTGAGCGGAGGTGGAGATCGCCGGTTGAAGATCGGCGTTGCGATGGTGGTGCCGTGCGAAGAGTACGGTGGCTGGCTTCGATCGAGATCGAGAGAGAGAGAGATAGGCGTGAAAATTGGGAAAAAACTGAAATGAGGAGGAAGGGTATGCATACGCGTTTTTTGTGATTGATAAAGGAGGAAGAGATATTTGATTTGATTTTTAATTTCTTAGTTAATTAATTTTTAATGAAGGAATTAATACATGGCTGGGATTTTTTTTTCTATTTAATTAATTAATTTAATTAAAATTAAAAGAAGGGATAATTTTGTCGTTGAGATTCATCCTTTTAATTTTAGATATTTTCGATCCTACTATATACGGTTTAGGGATCGTTTGGTTCACGAATTTAATTCCGATTCGATAATTAATACAATTTTTAAAACTCAATTAATATTTTATTGCATTTGAATTATATTGACATATTTTTATCAATAAATTATACGGATCGAAATCCGTAATTTAAACTTGATTATTTAATTTCTTATAGTCCTTCATTCGTTTGAAAGATTCGATTCCTTTCTTTGAATTTAGGAATTTATAAAAGGGTATAAATTTAAATTACACAATAGCACACAAAAATAATAAAATTAAAAGAAACAAAGATAATAATATAAAATAAGGTTTCTAGCAATATAAAAGGTATAAAACGGGACGGGGTATTCCATCTAACACTTCGGTGGCTCTATTCCCCGTGGCTCCAAATGCCCTCTAGGTCATTTTACTCTCTAAACAGGATTCACAAGTTGGAAATGACTCAACTTGAAGTGATTCATTTTTCACTAATCTTCGTATCCGCATTAGATTAATATGACCTAATCTAAGATGCCATAGAAGTGTTTCGTTCATGTTAGAAGAACACTTTCCTTTATTACTCGAAATAGGCGATGTGTTATTAGATTTAATTTGTGAGTGGTGTGCCAAAAAAAGGTATAAAGATCATCCATTAATGTTCCGGAACAGATAAACTCATCGTTTCGAGAAATAATAACATCCTTATTAAAAGAAACGGAGTATATATTCTGAACAGTTTATAAAATGAAGGTTGGGTTCTTTCTAAACTAGGAACATGAGGAACGTCTCTCAAGATCATAACTCTATCTTCAAAAGATAGGCGCACTTCTCCCACTGCTTCATCTGCCATTCTCGTAGCATTGCGCGGTGTGATGGAGATCTCACTTCCACTAGGTCGTCGGGTTAGCTTGAACCCATGCAAAATAAAACAAATGTGATCAGTGTCTATCGTATCTACTATCCACGAATGGACAACATACGCCAATTCACAAGTTTCGACGACTAGGGCATGTGAATTACCTAACTTTTCTAGCCTCTTAGGCTTAGAATAGGTAGACCTCCAATGTCCTCTCTTACCGCAGTTAAAACACTTCCCCTTCAATGCTAGCCTTGGCTTTGCCTTTCGCAACAGTTGGATTTGCTTGGGTCCAGCCTTTAGTTCTCTTCATTTGCTTCCCTCCCTTGGGACCAGAAGAGGTAGACGGACCATTAGCCACCATAGCAATGTACTGGTGCCCCATTATCGCCTCCGCCGAAACTAAAGCTTGCAAGAGCTCAGGTAAACGACTTGTCCGTTCATTCATCTAACAGTTCAGTTGAAACTGATCAAAGCTTTTTGGTAGAGAATGAAGTATGAAATCGACCTGAGTAGGAACATCAAAATCCGCACCAAGTACTTCCAACTTGTTAAGGTATGTCATTATCTCGATAACGTGCTCCCTCACGGGCGTTCCTTCCTCCATTTTCAACTTGATCGAGTCATGTTTGGTGAACTGATTAGTCATGGGTTTCTGATGTGAAAACATATCTTCAATGTTTTCTATGATTTCAACAACGGATACTATGTCTTCATGAATGCGCCTCAAATCCTCAGACAGAGATGTCAAGATGATGTTCTTCAAGTGTTCGTTGTCACGCTTCCAATCATAAACTGTCTTTTCTCATTGCTTGACTTATCATTAGGCTTGTCGGGTATATTAACGTGAACAACCCAATTATGTTTTTGTGCAGTAAGGACAAAGTTTAAATTACATTTCCAATCGACATAATTCTCTCCAGAAAGTTTGTTAACTTAATGTATACTAAACAAGGGATTAAAAGGTTGCGACATTATGAAATGAGAACAAAACATACATTCATATTAATATCTAGAAAAATACGAAAATTATCACATAATTCGATCACATCAATTATATTGAAACCTTAAAACAATATAATCATGCATCAGTCGACATCTCAAAACAATTTAAATGTGCCACGAGGGGTGGTCTATATATTTAAACACATTCAAGCAGGTTACAAACATTAATAGTTACAAACCTTTAATTCAAAATTAATAGTCGACTCCCACTTTGACCACATAAAAATTGACAGGGACTCCGAGAGGAGTAAGTTAATATCAATTTCTTATGCCTAAATAATAACCATAATTCAATACAGGATTATTATTTCTCTTTGAGCAAGCCACTCGTAGTGAGGGTCAATACTGCCACTAGTAATAATTCACAATCATCTTTTCGGAATTTATTCATGTGAAATCCGTCTTTTTGGCCGATCCGAGGGGGAAATGTATTCCAAAAAGAATTCACAAATAAATAAATTATGGAGGTCAAAATTAATCTAATTTTATTATCTAGAATAAAATCGGGATTAATTAAAAGAAACATACTTAGTAATTTTCGAACATAAGGTTTTTCTTGGACAATTAAAATTCATGCAAACACATATTATCAAATAATGAATGCACGAAAATAAAACATCCATCAAAATAAAAATTAAAATGCGTTGGAACACTCAAATTAAATTGTTGCGATTTAATTTTCTTAACGTCTTGATGCGAGAAATCGTTCTCGTTGCTTTCATCGTTCGTCTCGAAAAGCTCCCACTAGAACAACAACAATTTGTCAAAAACGTTCTTCGTTTAGGGTCGGGACGACGTTCCGGCATCGTGCATAAAAACGTGAAAAAAAACACAAACGTGTGGGCTGAGATCCGGCGCGCGTCGGCCCACGGAGTGGGCCACACACCTCTCGAAGCCCACGCCAGGCGAGTGGCGCTCGCTAGGCGAGCCGCGTGTAGGGCGCGCGCCCCGATGTTGGTTTTGCGCCCGTTGCGCACGGGCTCCATGCGCCCCGCGCATGCCTTGCGCTCGGGTTGCGCCGTCCATGCTCGTTTCTACCCCATTCACGATCCACATCCATGCATGTGTCACGCATGCATGCGTCGTCCGGGTACGCCGTTCTTAATTCATCATCTCTGTCTTCGTTTCGATCTAGTTCCAATTTATTTATAAAAATAAATAAACCTAGATCTAGACTAGTCTATTACATTGATCGAATCAAACAAATAAAAAAACTAATCTACCCGTGGATTTTCCCACGAGAAAAACAAATTCGAACGAATCGAATTAAAAACAATAATCATTCATACGCATGAAAAATAAAACATTAAAACACATGACAATTGGATACCTGCAAAAAAAAAATCTAGCAATTCTACTATCCAATTTCAATTTAATGTTAAACGATTTAAATTCCAATTTAAAGATCAGAGCCCGAAACTGTGGCTCTGATACCAGTTGTTGGGAAAATTCGGGGTGCCCGGATCTATTCGGGATAAAATTTAAATACAATTATTACTAGCATGAATTAATCCTAATTAATTCAAATAATAATTAACCAACAATGAATAATATCATGCCAATGAATATAATCACGTAAAATTCTATCGCGGAATATCTAGGAGTTTTACATGAAACCTACCTCTTGAAACGACGTCTAACCGAGATAAACGGGACTAGCTTAACAATCCTATTAACCGTAAAAACCTTCTCGAGTATTCCCTCTTCGCCTTATTCGTTCGCCGGTGGGAAGCGCTCACGAACAATTTAAAATAACAAGGAAGAAAGAAAATATTTATTGCTCTTGATTTTTCCAACTCATGGAATTGTGTAACTGGAGATGAAATAATCATCCCCTATTTATATTAGTGATGACCGATTTTTCCTAGTGGAATTAGGAGAAAAAAAATATTTTCTTGATCTCCAAAAAATCTTGAATATATCTCATATATTCTTTTCTCCATAATAAAATATTCCAAAAAAATCTCATCACCTTATAATATGTAATTTTCGAAAATTTTGAGATAAAATTCCTAGATTTGGATCTTCTTGAATTTATGAGATAATCTTGTATTCTTAGAATACATATCTTCCATAATATCTTTCCATGAAAATCAACAAAATCTTTTCTCTCTCCATGTATATAATTTTCGAAAATATTGGATAAAATTAGCAATAATATTTTCTTTTATTTTAATCACCTTATTATTATCGGGCTACTTATTGGGCTACTTGAGGGCCTTTAGGAGAATTAAGATTGAACCTCCAATAAGCTACTGAATTACAATATTGAGCCACAATATTATTCAGCCCATTAATATTAATTAATATCACTAATAAATTAATATTTCACTATCCATCTTAATCCATATTACGATAATATGGGCTCTCGGTTATTATTTCCCGTGTTTAAGATTATTTAATCCATTAATTAATTGAGCTTCTGAATAGCTCTAAATTAATTAATATCTTTTACCTTGGAGTAAAAACAGCTCAACATTATAATACGTACCGAAGAAACTAATTCTTCACTTGCAAGATTTGGTACGATAAAACTTCAGAGCTCACCAAGGGGACAAATCACACGAGCCGTACTCGCACATGTTTCTCCATATTAAACCTTAACAACCATCGTATGATCAATATTACTGCCCAAAACACAAGGTTCGAAGTGACAATGATTCTCACCCAACATGAATTAAAGCAATAACTATTAACCATACACGGTCCTATTTGAGTGACGGAGATTAAGAAATCAATAACCACTGAGGTTTAATTCTTCACCTTTCAGAATAGAAGAATTTATCCTCGTTGTAGATCCTTTTCAACATATACTAAATGTGTTAGTGCAAACTCTTGGTCAAGACAGGTCAATCCGAGAATTACACACCGACCTTTCACGGTGGATTGTTCAATTCCACCTGGGTTGTGAATTGTACGTTTAGTTACAAGTAACTGTCAATGTGAACTTCCGTGATCTGGTATCACCGCATTAGCTACAATGTAACACATACTATATTTATTGTACGGGTTGCAATAATTATTTAACATTCATTCATATTCAAAACAAATGTGATAAAAGAATTATTCTCATAAAATAAGTGTTTAATACATGAGTTATACAAAGTAAAAACATATTTTCACATATAATTCCAACAATTAATTCACTGGTCAGATTTGATATGATAAACCTTCTGAACCCTCCAAGGGGACATAATCAACTTGTTATTCCAAGACACGATTTTCTGTATTTGTTTAGAAATTATCATATAATTATTAATATTGCCCAAAATACAAAGTATTGAGTCTCATTGACTCTTTAACCATAATAAATCAAAGCAATATAAATTAACTATATACAATCCTCATTAAGTGACAGGAAATTAAGAAATAATTAACCACTGAAATCTAATTTTTCTTTCAAAGTAAGTCTAGAAAAATAATCTCGTTGTAGGTCAAATTCGGTACATCAAATGCACTAGTATAATATCTGAGTCTTACACTTCAATTTTTACCAATGGATTGTTCAAATCCATCTAAGTCGTGAATTCGTTTATACTTATTACAAGGAACTGACAATGTGATCTTCTGTGACCTACTACACACCATATTTGTCTACAATATAAAGTGTTTGAACGGGTTTGCAATAAATAAATAACATTCATAATATTTAAAGCACGCAGTGATAAATAATTTATTCTCAATAATAAAAGTACAAGAATCAATTTATATACAAAACATCACTAAAAGTATATTTTTTAGTATATCCCTAACACTTGTGAGGTCCATTTATAGATAAAGTGATTGTTATGACAATCACTTTTTTTATAAATGGACCTCACAAAACCCTTAAATACCTTTCAATATATCATATTAAATTATTTGTAGAAAATTATGCATATTTTTAAGGAACATAGGAGTATAATATAAGATGCTAATATATGCACTTTGTTAGTATAGTTGAAGTTAATAATTGATGGGGTTTTTTTTTTTCAGTATGTACCCGAAACTTCATTTAATCTATACTAATATAATAATAAAATGTTCTAAACATAGTAACTAAGTATATCAAAAGACTTTCTAATTTTGATTAATATACTTGATATTTACACCTAATTAAAGTTGCATATGCAATTAAAAAAAAATCTTTTCATATTCTAACAAATAATATGTATCAAAGATTTTAATTCATTAAAATAGAATCAATACATAAAAATTAACTATTAAATTTTGTTTGGTTAAGTCTGTTTTATTTATTAAATTTGTTTTTTTAGTTATTGTAACTTATTGTATTATAATATTGATTAATTTAAAATTATAAAATATCAACTTTGATAACAATGACTTTTTCTTTAACAAAATATATTAGAAATTAAGTCATACCAAAAATTCTTTCTAATTTTAATAAACATAATATTTAATATTTTGACATAATTAAAATTAAATGTGCATTTAAAAGAGGTCTTTTCAATGTAAATATTTTTTAAAATTTTTTAAATAATAATAGAGTATGTATAGAGAGAAATTGGTTCATACATAAATCATTGGAGAATATTAGTTGTTTTCACTGAAGGGTGTGAGTTGCTTATACTGAGAAGTATTAGTTTGTTTTTACTAAACAACTAATATTCTTTAGTAAAAACAATTAATACACTTCAGTGAAAATAACTAATACTCTTTAGTGAAAATAACTGATATCCTCCAATGGTTCATGTATGAAACATTTTCACTCTATACTTTGTCATAATAATATGTATAGAATGTTTAATCCCCTAAAATATTAAATAACATAAAAATGCACTATTACATTTTGTTTAGTTAATTCTGATTTTGATTTATCTAATTTGTTTTTCTTTAAATAATGTAATTTGATATTAATTAATTAAAATCATAATTAAAGTAGTATTTTTTATGATATCAATTGAAAAGTTTACAGTGTATTTAAATTATCGTAATTTTCATTGATATTCATTAGATAAGACTCTTTATAATTGTCTCCTTTAAAATACAGTTGGTTGTAGCTCTCTAAACTTATGAGTAACATTAAATGAAATTTATTTCATGTGTGAGACCATCTTATATGTATCCTTTTTTTAGCACATCTCATATGTATCATTATAAAAGTCTTGAAACATCTATTTTTGATAGGAGTATAAATTTACAATTGCTTATTTTAAAAATAGGGACTCTTGCGTGAGATTTTTTTTTTATCGGTAAATGTTAGTTGTTAGTAGTTAGATTAGTTCACCAAGTCTCCAAACACTCCAAGAAATCTCAAAGTCCACCTTATAACTCCCATAATTCGTTCCCAAAGGGAATCGAACCCGGGTCGCTCACTAGAGTGAGGAACCCGGTGGCCAGGTGGACTAAGCCACCTGGTTTCTTACACATGAGATGATGCTCCACTTAAATATTTGGGTCATACTCTCTTTTAAATCATAGTTGAGTTGGAGTCCAATAAACTCATAGGTCATATAGTAAATATAATTTGTTTCATGTATTAGAATGTTGCATAATAAAATTCTAATTATAAGACACGAAAAAAATCTGAAATAAAATCATGCAAATATTGGAACACTAAACACAACCCATATGTTTATGGATAACTTATTGAGTAATATATATCAATGTGTTATAAAAAAAATATAATATAGAGACATTTCAAAGTATCCCAAAAATATTTTAGTACCATATATTTATAAACTACATTGAGACTTTTACTTTTCTTGCGTGAGATGGTTTGTCTCATACACATGAGATGATGCTCCACTTAAATATTTGGGTCATACTCTCTTTTAAATCATAGTTGAGTTGAAGTCCAATAAACTCATAGGTCATATAGTAAATGTAATTCGTTTCATGTATTAGAATGTTGCATAATAAAATTCTAATTATAAGACACGAAAAAAATCTGAAATAAAATCATGCAAATATTGGAACACTAAACACAACCCATATGTTTATGGAGAACTTATTGAGTAATATATATCAATGTGTTATAAAAAAAATATAATATAGAGACATTTCAAAGTATCCCAAAAATATTTTAGTACCATATATTTATAAACTACATTGAGACTTTTAATTTTGTTGTAGCATTTATAAGAAAAGGTGTGTGATGGTGATAAGTAACCAGAAAGATAATATAAAATGTTATATATTCATGTTCTGAAATTTATTGTTCTATTTTCATTTTTTTAATATGAATTTATTATCATTATAATTATTTATATTACAAAAATTGAATAATTATAATTATGATAAATTCATATTTAAAAAAATAGAGATACAAATATATAGATAAAAACTTATATGAGACATACATGAGACTAAATTAATTTGTCAATTTTTTAAAGGTAAATATGATGTAAATACAAAGTAAAGCTCCATCTCATATACCATCTATTTAAATTTTAAAAATTATAATATATATTATATGTATGCCAATCGTGCATCGCACGGGTAACATACTAGTAGTTTAATAAGAGGAAAACAGTCTTAATTTCTTCTAATATAAGAGTTTGTCTTCTGTGAACTTAATTTTGTGGGTCATTAACGGTTTCGAATCAACCATACTACACTTATATATCTTAACAATACATATTTTTTTATATACAATGTAATATATGTTTAAATATAATCTTATTTTAACTTATAAGGTAATAGAATACATATATTTTGTTTTAAGTAAATTCAATAGTACTTTTTGAATAATGAATAAAGTACTTCAAATAATACATTTTCAAGATATATCATAAATGTACAATATCATCTCAAATTAATATAAATCTTTCATTAAATCAAATTGATTGAGGTCTCATTTTTTGGTCAATGACTCAGGGGTTCAAAAGGTGTGCGTTGGCCTGAGGATGTCAGGGGAGGGGAGGGGAGGGGCGGGACCGTGGAGACTAATTCCCATCCCCATCCCCATCCCCGCTAAGTCGGAGAATTCCCGTCCCCATCCCCGCAAAGTAATCGGAGAATTTTTTTCCCCATCCTCGTCCCCGCGGGGATTCCCCATGTTTAACTTATATATACATATATTTTTTCCTGCAATCTTATGTAAATTATTATTATTATTTTTTTATCGGTAAATGTTACTCCCTCCGTTCCAATTTTGATTACCCATTTCAAAATGACACAATTTTTAAGAAAATAATTGTTTATTAATACTTTTGAGTATAAATTAGCTTTTTAGGAATTGTTTATTAACATTTTTTAGTATAAAATAGTTTTTTAAGGGTGCAAGTTTGAAAAAGTGGTATTATTTTTTGTCATTTTAGAAAATGGGTAAACAAAATAAAATCTTCCTTTTGGGGGCTTTTGAGTAAACAAAATTGGAGCAGGTCTTGTATGAGACTGTCTCATGACATGAGACAATGAGAATGAGTATAACTAGGACATTGACTCATTAACACTTTGGTAGAGGTGGGTGTTAATTTGTGTTGTCTCGTGTCATGAGACGGTCTCATACAAATTTTTGCCACAAAATTGGGACGGAGGGAGTAGTTGTTAGTAGTTAGAAGTTAGTTCACCAAGCCCCCAAATAATCCAAGAAATCTCCAAACCACCTTATAACTCCCTTAACCAGGTGGTTTAGCCCACCTGGCCACTGGGTTCCTCACTTTAGTGAGTGATCCGGGTTCGATTCCCACTGGAAATATAAATTATTTAATAATACATATAATTTAAATTACAATAATTTTATTATTAAAAATAAATAAAATATCATTTGATGTACAAATTTTGCATTACAATGCTTTAAAATTACAGAAAAAAATAGAAATGAAATTCAATAACTTGGTATCAATATTTTTTAGAATTATTTTATACTCTTAATTATGTATTTATAACATTTTGATTATTAATAGTGTATATTAATTGATACAACAATATTGCTTATAATTTTTTTTATATGAAGTATTAAATTTATAGATGTCAACGGGGAACGGGACCCCGCGGGGTGGGGAGTATGATCCCCATTCCCGCCCTATTAATGCCAATGGGAATAATTCATCCACATCCCCGCTCCACGGGGAACAAAATCAGGGATTCCCCGTCCCATTCGAGGCGGATCCCGCTGGGAACGGGGATTCCCCCACCCCCTCCCCACTTTCAAGCCAAGGCCTGGTACGGTGGCTTTGAGACAAGGAACCCAACATTTACAATGTATGTTATGTTTATACTCAATTTTACTTTTGACTATGTATACGATATCATTAGGAAAAGGGTGCGGCTATTCATACCCACAATTTACTTAGTATACACACTTCTAAATTAACTCACCATATATTTTAGCTACATTTTATTATTTCTTAGTACACCTTCTTTAAATTTACAATTATAACTCTAATATTATTTACACCACTCAACTAAATATATACATACTCATCAATTTAATTTATAATTTAAATTTAAAAAATTTCACACTCTACCCTCATTTTTGTTGTTCCCCTCCCAAACCACCCTCGTAAGCCCCCCTTCCCCCACCCCCTCGGAAAAAAAAAAAATACTCCCTCTGTCCTGGAGAAATTTACACATTTTTTTTATTTGGACGTTTCACATCAATTTGCATACTACCTAAAAAGTAAACATTGATTTGTGTGTACACTCACACAAATATACACATATTTACACATATACCACTATTTTATCCCTTCAATTAATCCACGTGCAATCTAAGGGGTGCAAAATCTCCTGGGACAGAGGGAGTAATTATGAAACCACATCTCAACCCAAAACCACTATTCATTGTATCCTTCTTTCTTTCATTTTTTTTTAACGCTCCCAGCCCACAGCCTCACACCCCCTCCCCCAATCATATAAAGAAGAGTCATTTAATTTCCTTACATCTGTAAATGAATTCATAGAAAAAAAATACTAATATTATTTGATATTGTATGCACATAACTTATACTTATTTGATTATATATTTTTTGTTTTCTTTCTTCTCCTTCTTTAATAGTTTAATTGTTTGTGAATAAGAACTTGTGTGCACAAAAATATAGTGAGTATCTGTGTTTGTGTGTGGTTTTGAAAATTTGTGTATGTTTAAAAAGCAGGAGTACATAATAAATTAATATTTTTTTTATTATATAAAGGTATACTAGTATTTTTTTAATTAAAAATATTTTTTCTAAAATAAGAGATGGTGAACAAAGTATTTTTGTGTGGTTGAATAACTCGCTCTTAGAAAAATGCATAGATGCATATATGGGGCCGAATATTTTTATATTTCCTACATTTTATTCGATTTATCTAAAAAAATTAAAATTAAAATTTAAACATTAAAAAAAAAAAGTAAGAATAGACCGAGAATGGAATAATTACACCATTTGAGAATTAATTCTAATGACTCATTTTTGTTAGTGTGACGTGTTCTGTCATCGTCTTTTCATTGGTTGTGGTATATATTTAATTGAAAATGTAATACATAAAAATAGTTTTATTGTGCATTTGAATGCATGGTATACATTTGAATTTAAAAAAAAAATACTTCAAGCAGAAATCAATAATACCTCAATTGCGGAAAAAAAAAACATAGAGTTCAACATGTTAGTATATGTTTTGAAAAAATCAAAATTAAATTTAAAAGCTATATATATATATATATCCGAAAAATCATTGACGATCAATTATATGCAATTTTCTTAAAAAAAAAAAAAAATCCCTAGAAGGCCAAAATCCACCCAACTAAGCATCTCCAACCTTCTGCAACCTTGAAAAAATGTGGAGTATGTATAGAGTGAAATTGGTTTATATATGAATCACTGAAAGGTATTAATTATTTTCACTGAAGAGTATTAGCTGTTTTTTTACTGATTTACACTGAATAGTCTTTAGTTCATTTTTACTAAACAACTAAGACTTTTTAGTATAAGTCAGTAATACTCTTCAACAAATAAAACTAATACACTTCAATGAAAACAACTAATACCCTTCAGTGATTCATGTATAAACTAGTTTCACTCTATACTTTGTCAAAAATGTATAATGAAACTAGTGCAGAGAGAACCGAATTTTGTTGCACAAAAGGCACGAATAAATAGAACTCAGAACTTGATTTCTATTGTTCTAAAAACCTCGAGAGACTATGGATCCATGAAAGTACATGCCTTAACAATTCATTCACTAATAGCTACCAATAAACTAATTAAAGAATTCACCTATTTCTTTACCAAATACACATGATTGATCTCATTTTCTTCAATCATAGTCATCTGTAAATTAATCACTATGAACTCGAGCCAGCCGCAAAGGAAACAAAGGGCCTTTCTCCAGGATGACGAGCTTTCTTAAGCTCATTATACCTCTCGGCATCAAAACTTAGAGCCTTCATCAGTCGCTTCTGCTTGGCGCTAAAACGGCTCTGAAAGAACCCCTCAAACGAGGGCTCCTTCGCTGTTCTCAGGAAGAATGCATAGCCTCCCATGAAATACACCGATGTAACATAGAAACAAATAGGTTCCATCACATCCCATGATAGGTCCCAGAATGTTAGCCTCATGAAGGCTGCTGTTTGGATAACCAGATAGCCTAATCCGAACCAGAGTTCACGACGGACATATGATTCTGCTTTCTTGTCTATGAACGCCTTCTGTTTCTCCAATTCTTGGAGCTCCATCGTTCCTGGGTCATTTGGATCTGAGGATATGGGCAGTAATCCCTGGATAGCCTTCACTACCTGTGTCAAAACAAAATTGTACACAACATTTGGGTAAACATTGGCTCCATTTCACCTCTTTCTGTTTATTAGTATGAATGGTTTTAGTCCAATTAGTTATTTAGATTTGTTTCTTTAAGAAACATATAACAAGATTGAACATAACTAGTACTCTGCTTTCCCCTGATTCTGCCAATATCTCCCTATTAAGTGAACCTGACTAGTAATGGTTTTTCTACCATTGATCAGATCTGGAATATTTTTAACTTAAATTACTAACATCACATCAATAGTAGATGGGGCCTTCTTGCTTTCCCTTTCGAAAACAATAGCTATCACAGCTATCACAGCTATATACATCACTTCTAGTTCTCTATAAATATCTGTTGTTAAAAAGTCCATGCATCCAAAGATGGAGTTGCTTAAATTTGTGGGACTCCACAACTACTGCATATCCTTTATTTACTATCGTGTTTCAATCTCGTGATTCATCTAATCATTGTATATGAAATACAAGATTGAAACATGATAAGAAAGAAAGAATCCTAATAATTCCGTAAAGCTTGAAAGTCCCTTTCCACTCAGTTTTTTCCTCCACTTCCCAGAAACTAAAACTAAAATCAAGATTTTTTTTCCCTCAATCAAAAAGCCAGCCCCTCAGCCATTCATTTCAAACAAAATCCAAGTTATAGTTGGATTGTTTGTTTTAATTTTTAATTTTTATATTTGGGGGCAAAAGCCAAAGGTTTTCAAGAGGGTAGTGCGCTTTCGTTTTCATTTTTTCACCAATGAAACAAATCAAAGATGAAAAAAGATCTTCGTTGATGAGATCCACTCTAATAAAAGCACCATCTTGTTTTTAGAGATCTGAGTGCGAAACATTTGTTTCGATTGCCTGTGGAAGAAGACATGGAAAAACCAACACATGAAAAGCTAATCAGTTCTCGGTAGTCTCCAGATCAAAACTTGGGAGAAAAAAAATTCACAGAGATATTGATCTATTCACCATCTTTCGAGTTTTGATTCTTATCTTATTACTCAATTCTATACCAATCTAACCAGATTTGCCTTCTGAATGATCTGAAATTATGAACTGAAAATGATAGAACCAATCAATTAGGGGAACAAATGAAAGAGGGTTAATTAACCAACCTGTTCAGGCCTGAGGAACACCATGTTCCCGAGAACAATCACGCTACCAGATTCATCCAGAATTTTCGCGAATTCCACCCCTTGATCCTTACTCGAGCATTCGTTTCCGCAAATCTCCAAGAATTCCGGATACGAAACGAAATCCTTCTCGATCTGCCTCAGCTTCGATTTCACCGTCTCAAGATGCGACAATCGGAGAATCTTCTTCGCATCCGCCACCGTCAGCTTCTCCTCGGGCGACTCCTCCGTCGCCGGCGGCGGCCTCAGCGCATCAAGCCTGATCCTGTCCCTGGCAATGTCCATTTCCCGGAGCTTCTCCAACAGCTTCTCCCCGGTAGGGAGAAACCGCTGCGCCGACGGAGTCGCCGCCGATTGGCGGTGGAGATACCGCCGGAATATACCGTCGTCTCCAGGATCGCGAGACATATTATTCGGCTTCGATTGGGGACTCAAGGCGGCGGATCTGACGGCCGTGCGCGGTAAGGATGTGCGGCAGTTTGTTAGGGCTGGATTTGTCATTCTCGACATGCCTAAAAGGCGCTGAGGTAAAATTTTCCTGAACGCCATGGAAGAGAAACGATATTTTCGATGAGCGGAGAAAGAGAGAGAGAGAGAGGAACAATAATATGGAGAAGAATTGGTTTCGATTTGGGCTTTAATGGTGTGCGTTTGAATAGCTTGAACAATGAAGCTAGTCTTACGTGATACCTCTCCCTATTTATAGCCCCCCACCGGCCCACGCACAGCCATAGACGAAAATACAATAAATATTTATTTTCAACGGAAATATATTAGTATTGATTATTTTGAATAATATTACAAATTTAAAATCAAATTACCATCAAATTGGTATATTCCTAAGTTTTTTAGATTATTATTGGAGTTTTTGACTTCTAATATAAATTTAATTAATTTTATTACCATATAAATGTATTTGTTTGTTTTTGACAAATTTTGGGAAAATATTGATAAAGTAGATTAAATAAGCGTATTTTAGGGTATTGAGGGATCAATTCATAAGTTAAGTGATTGTTTGTAAATGTAAAATCAATGAGATGGTTGTATGACAAAGAAAATAAAATTGTTGAAAAAAAAAACGAAATGAACACACTTTTTGTGCACGAATGGAGTATACAATTAGACAAAGTATTGTGTGAACGATACTCACGATAACTATTACTGATAACAACATTTCACTAATACCTTATGTCAAAACAACTAATACCTTAGTGGAAATTACTAATACCACTTAAACTAATACATTTAGTAAAAAAAATAATATTTTTTGGAGTTGATACTTTTACTGCAATTCATTGATACTTTTAATGTAATTTACTAATATTATTCAAACAAATTTCACCGTGAATATTATTTACATAGTATTTTCCCCAATTATATTGGTTAGAGATTTTTATTAATTTTATTTATAATTACTTTATTTATTTTTGAAACAATTTATCATTGCTTTATAAGATTTTTGGCAAGTTTTTTCAGAGAAATAAATTTTGGACCCAAACGTCATTTGAAGTAAGAGGCGTCAAGTTACTTCTATAAAAGATCATTTTAAATTTGATCGTCTTAATTTAAAAAAGGAAAGTCTCAATAATCATATTTGATGCAAATGAGTTCTTCATTTTTTTTTTATATTTTTTCGAAAGCGATACAAACAAGTTACTATCAGTTTATTCTTCGAGTGAAACATTGTAGTAGTATCATACATACCATAAAAATAAATTGAAAATATACAAATTTAACATTTGTATGCATTTATTACTGTTTAAATGCAACAACTAGTAATATTATGTAAAAAAAAAAAACTGATCAATTAATATTATTAATAACAATAATTAATTATGTTCAATTAAAATGACTAATACTCTTAAATAAATATAATTGATACTTTCTCATCCACAAAAAATGGTATTGGTTGCTTTATTTTTCTGTCCACAAAAAATAGTCTTTTTTTCTTAAAATATTAATTATAAACTCTATCTACATTTTTCAATATACACACATAATATTTAAAAAATAATTATTTTGTATTTAATTTGACACAATATTTTTACGTTTTACATATTATACTATCTTCGTCCACAAAAAAATGGTCCCTTTTTTCACGCAGTTTAATGCATGCAATATGTTGGATGATATCATGAGGTATTGTGGGGTTCGTTTATAAATAAAATAATTATTTATAGAAAGTATGTATACACATTTTCCATAAACAATCATTTTATTCATAACTGGACCCCACAATACTCCATAATACCCTCCAATATATTGCATTATAATCCGTACAAAAAAAAAGGATCATTTTTTTTGGATTGAGGGAGTATCTATTTTTTTAATAACCGTAAAAAAAGACAATAATATTATTTTTTATGAACGGAGAAAGCATTATCTATTGAAAACAATAATATCATTTAAAAACACACATAAAAATATATGATATTGTCTTATAAAAATTCTAGCATAGCAACTAGCATTATGACTAAGAAAATTATTCAACGAATTGGAGCTAGCACGTGTCATTTTACGATTACAACAATTATTGACCAAAAATTCTACTATGGAAAGGGTGCAAAATGTGAATGATACTAAAATAATTGACGAAGTGAGATGGTAGGAACTAGGAAGGGAGAGCGAGTGTCGACGCGGTTAGGAATTAGTAATATAGTATTTGATGCAAACGTGTCGCCACATAATGTGGGGGGTAAGAAACCAGAATATGGGGTATTATGATGGATTCAAATCCACCCCAAATTTATCTTCACAGGAGAAATTGTTTTGAGAGACATTTATTAGTACTCTATTTTATTCAATTTTTAAAATATCACAGAAAATATAAAAGTATATCGTGTAAAACTTTCTCGTTTAATTTCAATCGTGTGAGTATACACTATTTTTTTAGAATATATTTTATTTGAAAATTGTCCATAATAAATTTATCATTAAAATATTTTAAAATATCAAATATTTGATAAAAAAAAATATTAAATGTTTTGATAAAAATCGGGCCAGTGGTATCATATTTTCATTGTTGTCAATATTTTTATCCCAGATTTTTAAACTTCTGATGTGATTCTTAATACTTTTAATTAAATATTTGACACCTTAAAATAGTTTCATGATAAATTTATTATGAATATTTTTTATATAAAATTATGATAAGTTTATTATGAATATTTTTTATATAAAATTTTGCCTCTTAAAAAAAAAAAAGATATGTTACCCATCCATCATCATTATATATTTTTCTGTTCACAAAAATTTGCGGGAGACTATTCTTTTTTAAGATATATATATCGAAATGAATTTATCTTTTTAATTGAGTAACTCTCTTGTACACTTTATCGATAAATGTTAGTTGTTAATAGTTAAAAGTTAGTTCACCAAAAGCCCTCAAGTACTTCAAAAATTCTTCAAGTCATCTTATAACTCCCTTAATTCATTCACAAATGGAATCTAATCTGAATTACTCACTAAAGTGAGAAGCCCAGTGGTCAGGTGGGCAAAACCACATGTTATTGTTGAGTGGGTGCACCATACACTTGGTGCATATGAAAGTTTGTCTTTTTAAATAGAGATGATATCATGAGTTTAAAAAAATAGTTATTAGTCCTATATATTAGGTGTATCGTGCAATTCAAATGTATTTTTAAACATTTATTCTTATTTTTACTGAAAAGTCATTTTTATTTTCACTGAATAGTAGGGGTGTGCAATGATCGGTTCGGTCACCCAACCGAACCACATTAGCCAAACCGAACACCAAATCGAATTTTTTTTACAAACCAAAAGCCGAATCATATTTTAAAAAACCGTTCGGTCCCAAACTGAAATATTTTGGTTCGGTTCGGTCCCAAACCGAACAAACCGAAATTTTTTACACTATTCTTTTTTAAAATTTAGCTTAATTTTTTTTAGTATCAACACACTTGTTTCATTCAATTACTTGAAACATATCAACATCTAAATACTAATTGAAGCAAAAATGCATCAATAACTCTACAACATAATCAAATAAAAACATCAACACAATACTTTTCAAAAGTTAAGCAACAATTTGAAAAACACAATCAACATAAAACACAACTCCTCAAATATTTTATGCAAAACACAAATCAACTCAAGTCTTTAATGCGTGAATCTAAAATTTATAATATTAATATAATTATATTATATTAGAATACAAGATTACATATTAATTGAGTGAATATTAATATATATATATATATATATATATATATATATATATATATATTATTCAAAAGATTTTGGTTCGGTTCGGTCTATATGGTTTTTAATTCGTAAAAACCGTAAATCGAGCCGAAATTAAAAAAATTCAAATTTCAAAACTGTAAACCGAACCATAAATCGAAAATTGAACCAAAATTTATATTTCGGTTTAGTTTGGTCAGTTTTTTCGGTTCAGACCGTATTTTGCACATCCCTACTGAATAGTTAGGGTTGTTAAATTGTAACTAAATTTAATTATTCGGTTAAAATAATGTGATTTTACAGTCAAAATAAAAGTAATTTTATACATTAAAAATATGAGTGAGTCTTTAATACTACACCTCAGCGTGCACAAAAATATAGTTGTTCAATTGAAAGTGGAACTTTTTGCTATCAAAAGGTAATATAATTATATTTAAAAAATTAAGAGAGACTCACAAACACTTGTCCATATTGGATTGGATTAAGCCTACACCAGCTAATTTATCAATGCAAATGGAACTATACTTGTCCATATAGGATTGGATTAAGCCTGCACCAGATAATTTCTCAATGCAGATGGAACCTATTTCTCCAAGCTTCTTCTTCTGACTTTTCTTTAAAATAAATAAATTATACAATAAGATATATGATTTGATGGTTAAATTAATTACTTTTTATTCCTTATATCGAAATTAATATACATAGGAGCATATAATAGGATCCTTTTAAAATAAAAAATATGTATTGTTGTGACCATTTTGGCCCACAGGTCGGCGCCGGCCGGAAACCAGCCGGAAAAGGCAACGCGACGCTCAGAAGGCGGGCCCGACCAGGCCGGCCTATGTCCGACCTCAGCGGGCTCCGACCCCGTTTTCCGACCTAAAAAACGAGACCGGAAATCGCCGGGAAACATTCGTATACGTTGATCCGGGTGTTGGACGAACGGGCCGAGACCGGACCGGTCCGGCCTCAACCAAGGAAGACCATTAGAAGACGCCCGGGCACCACCAACGTGCAGGGATAATCTCCGACCACACGATCCGTCAAGAGACCGGTCTCCGACCTCGGAATATCCCCGGCCGGCAAGGAAGATTTGGAGCACGTGACGAAATCCAGCGAGATCTTCCCCCGAGAGGAAAAAGACCACCTCCGTACTCGGTGACACAGAGAATATTCCATCCAAATGAGGAAAAACGCCAGAAAATCGTCCTTTTTGGACACGCGTCGACACCCTAGTGGTCGGCTACCTGCAAGCTCTGGCACACCAGTGCCCGCGCGTCCTCAGAGGCAGGAGGCATTTAATGCTCCTGTCCCCTGAGAGGTCGAAAATGACCGATGAGCCCCCATAGTGAGAAAACTATAAATAGTCACACATTTGTAACAAATAGGAGGTTCAATTTCTTTCAGTTTATTCAATACAATCATCATTCAAGTCCAGGGACTAACAACCCCTGGCAAATCTTGGTGTTCTTGCTTTCACTTCATCATCTTTCATTCAAGTCAATCACTTTAGCATTAAAGAACCCAATCATATGATGTTTTTACCAAAACACTCATAAATAGCCATTTAATCTCAGCAACATTTATTTGGTAAACAACATGTATAATGTATTATACAAGTAGAACTACTATTTTTGAAGCTATACAAAAAATATAAAAAGTAATTCTTTAAACATTTAAAAAAATGGATTTCTCCCATATTACTTAGAATTTGAAAATACCAACTAAAACTTATTTGTCGGAGAATTGTCGAATCCTTCATAATAGGAGGATGTAAGCAGTCGAGAGTGTTGTAAAATAAAGAGTGCGAAGCAAAGAACACCGATTTGTTTGCCATGTTCGCCGATAACAACTACGTTTGGGGGCGTACCAAGCCAAAAGTTTTTACTAATATTTATGTGTGTTTACAATACTGACTATAGGGATCTATTTATAATAGAGAAACCCTAATCTAATCCCTAAAGCCTGTTTAGGTTATTAGGCCTATAAGTAATGTCCACATCAAATCTTTCGGATTTGGTATATTAAATCTACTGGATTTACAACAGAGAGGATTGAGGGATTGAACAAAATCACTTTTATGATATAAATTGAAATATATGTTAAGGTAAAAACTTGTGAGGCTGACTAAATCTTATATATTAGAAGTAGGAACTCCCTACTCAAAATGCTGACAAGTGTCCACCTTCAAATGCTGCCATGTGTAATTTTTATTTAAAAAAACCTCTTTTAATTTAAAAAAAAAAAAACTCCTAACCTTCATGTATGACAGTATATATCTTTACAACTCATAATCTTTAATGTCATGTCACTGACAATATTCATGTTTGTTTCAGGTAAACTAGTATGCTGAGATTCGCTTGGGGAATACTCGATCTCGACCATCTCAATAATTATTTGGCATTGACCATGATTTTCATCTATCGATATTTTTTGCTATCGATTTTATTCAAATTTTGTTGATGAATATAATCCTTCAAGGATTTTTATAAATGACAATGAATATAATCCTTCAGGGATTTTTATAAACTACGATAAATATAATCCTTCAGGGATTTTCCATAAACAATTGATATCTTATTGAGATGGTATCAGAAAATTTAATCAGTGCATCTGCCTTCTGGGCAAAGATGAGGACAAACTTTCATTACATTTGTCCCAAATGAAGCAAGACGAATCTCAAAGCCTAAGTCAGGATACTAATAATGTCCATTTATGTAAATCACTCTTTGTCTCCAAAATTTTTGAGCTCCAAGGTCAAAAGATCATCCTTGTCTATATCAAAATCTGCTTCAGGCAGACTGACATGGTGAGATTCACCCTGAGAGGTCATGCCCTTGTTATCCTTTTGTATCTTTCGATAAGCCACAATCAAGTGCTTGGTTTTGTGGATTCCTTCCCTTCCACGCTTACGACTACGCAGGCTCCCCTGAGCTACAACATGTGCTTCACGCACTGTTTGTGGGTCAACCAGTCTAGTATTTTGATTTCTCATCAGGAGTTGGTTGTATTTTTCTGCCACTAAAAGTGTAGAAATTAGCTTTGAGTGAGAGGTGTACTGCTGCTTGAGTATGATTAGGCGTGAAATTGTTATGTTTTGGTGCCCGATTTGCCCATGTTTTGAGTGTTTTTTATGAGTGTCTGGAGTCATTTGAGTATCATTTCTATAAACTGATGAATTTATCTCTTTAGTTTTCATAGATGGATAAAGGGTGAAAAGAAGAGTTCGTAGGACTTTGAATCGGCCAAAACGGACTCCCGGTTGAGGAGATATGAAGATTTTACGAACATGTGTACAGCTGCCGAAAAGTGCTCGAGCTCGACCACTCGTACACTGTGCACGAGTTGAATCAGGTCGTGCACTAGTGCACGAGCAGTGCACGAGCGTACGTGATTTTTGGCCAAAAAACGTCCAAATTCGATCCCAAGCCTATTTATACCTTTTTTTCAAGCATATCAACATATACTAACACATATTTTTACATATTTTGAGCGAGGAGAAAGCTTGGGAGGGAGATTGGAAGAGTTTTATACGTTGTAATCGAGGTTTTAATTTACGAATTCTTAGTTTTAGTATTTCTTTTGAACGTATTAGATTAGTTCTTTCTTTCTTTACTCTTTGAGACGATAAACCCTAGTTTTTTTAGATTTATATAGATTTCTTTAGAGACTTTAATTTGTTCTTTCGTTTATGTTCTTGATTTCTTTCATTAATTTATTTATGCATATGATTATTGTTCTTGTGATTGCTTTTATTATTCAAACCACCATGTTAGGCTAGAACCCTTGCATGCGTAGGATAGGATGAACTCGTAGAAGTAGGACGTTGGTACGTAATTAGGATAACATGTGATGTTTAGTTTTAATTCTCTTAATTAATGAACGCTTAAAATAAATTCCGGATTTACCTTTGAATTTCGTACGAAAATTGTTAGAGAGAGGACGACCTTATCACTCTTTAACAACTAGTAGGCTTAATGAGAGAGTTTAGAAGGGGTTAATTCATCTACCGGTTTATCTAGGGAGGACGACCGCACCACCTTAGTTAAATTAGGGTCTCTTTAATTAAGCACAGTCTATTAACTTGTTTAGTGGATTATTGAAGTCGATTGATAGGATAAAGTATTAGGATTAATTCTTGAGCTTTTCATCTTACAATCTTATAATTAGGTTATTTCTTGCACATCACGGTTATTTTGATTATGTACCAACTCCATTAGTATACGTAGGGATTCCTATCCTGAGCATCACCCTTTTATATTTGAGACAAAATCCTTAGATAATTAATTCATTTCTTTCTTTTGCAATAGTAGAGTAGAATAGTTTAGATTTAATAATTTTCAATCCCCAAATATACATTCATATTAGCTACGACGCGTAGATCTTCAGGGATCTATTCGCATACTCACCTTCCCTTGGGTTCGATAATACTTGGTCCCTATACTTGCCCATACTACAGTGAACCCGTACTCTTGCGGGGAAACTACTAGTAGAAAGATGGTATTATTCGATTCAAGTCAATGGCGCCGTTGCCGGGGATTGCGATGTATGTCCATTGAGTAGGACTTGGAGATAGTTTAGTAGCTATTAGTGAGTGTTATTATTTTTATTTTGAGTTTAGTATTTCTCTATTGTTTGCCTGGTTGTGTTTGATCTTTCTTGTTGAGTACTCAGGTATATGAAAACACGCTCGAAGGGAGAAACGAGCGAAGATCGAACAAAGTTAGACCCTGAGACTATAGCCATAAGGAATTGAGCCTTCCAGAGAAGAATGAATACCGCAGGAGGTGATGACATGAATTTGGATTTAGGCAGAGATTTGGGTCTTGAGACAGAGGGGCTTAATCAGAATGTGAAGAGGGTTGAGGGAACTGAGGGAGTCAATAATCCAAAGCTAGCACCCCAAGGGGAAAGAACCAACCAAAACCCAAACCCACATAACCAGAGCAATCTCGCTGAAAACCAGAATCAAGTCATCCATCAAAACCCACAAAACCCACAAAACCCATTTAACAACCATGTCTACCAACACAATAACCCATACCACCCATACCCACACCCACCATATCCTTATCCACCATATTATCCCCCACAACCCAATTATAACCAACCACCTATTCCGCAAGTACCTCTACCACCCGTCTACCCTCAACACGTTCCTCAGAACGCTGACCATGATATGGCTATTCAAGAAAGGTTTGCTGCACAGCCGCAACGGTACTATGATGGAGTGGCATTGCCTCCTGTAGAGGCAAACAACTTCTCAATTTCCCCTGGAATTCTAAAGATACTTACCGAGAATCAATTCAAGGGGGGGGGGGGGGGGGTTTGGAAGGAGAATCCTCATACTCATTTGAGGAGTTTTCTGATGATCGCATCCATGTTCAATTATAACAGCATGTTTGAAGATGCCAAGAGGCTGAGGCTGTTCCCATTCTCTTTAATGAGAATAGCAAAGGAGTGGTACGATAACACGCTCCTACGGGGAGGTGTAACCACATGGGCCGAGCTCGAGCGTCTATTCCTCGAGCGATTCTACCCTCCATCTAGAACTATTAGAGCAAGGATAGAGACCTCTTCTTCCGCCAGAAGCAAGGAGAAGACTTACGTCAGGCGTGGGAAAGATACTCTAACATGTTGATTGAGTGCCCGCAACACGGGTACAATGAGGGAGATATCATGGCTTTCTTCTATAGTGGAGCCAGCAAGGCTGGTCAAGCCCATCTTGACGCGTGTGCTAGTGGAGCGTTCCTGAACCAAGGTACAGCGAGATGTAGAGAGATCGTTGACAATATTGTAACGAATGCCGGGGCATGGAATGAGGATCCCGAATTTCAGAGAGCTTATCAGATTGAGGAGAGTGAAGGGACGAGGAAGCTGTTGATGACTATGATGGAGAAGATAAGTAACATTGAGGTTGGTCAAAATTTGGTTGGAGGGAATGTAACAGTGAGTGAGAAAGTGGACCAGCCCCCAGTTCAGCAGGAGGTAGCCAACTATATGGGAGGACCTTACTACAATCAAGGCGGGTATCCACATGGTGGCAATCAATTTGGAAGGCCTTCTTATGGCCAACCATTTGTACCTCCAGGTCCACAGCCTCCTCAAAATCAATGGAGGAATACACAAGTGTATCAAGGAGGCCAGCAGCCTCCTCAGAACACATGGAGGAAGAACGAGAAGTTTTCATATGCTAACCCGAAGGCCGGAATTATAGTTCCTCCAGGTGTTGATCCTGGTTCGAAACCCCCGGGTGGAGAAGGCGGTGCCTCAACTGAGGAGATGTTGAGAGCTATCCTTCAGAAGGTAGAGGAAGGAAGCAAGATATTGTCCTCTTTGGAGTATGATGTGAAGGAGTTGCATAAGAAAGGTGATCAGCGTGATCAAGAACTCCAGAAGTGAGATGTAGAGCTGAATCGAATTCAGCAAGAGAATAATAGGCGATTCACTTCTATGGAGTACCAGATAAGCCAGATTGCAAAATTATTGGGAAGCGGGCCGGGTAAGTATCCTTCTATGCCGGAGGGGAACCCGAAAGAACATTGCAAGGCGATCCAGCTTAGAAGTGGGACCAACTATGATGGTCCTCAGATGCCTGCTGATTCTGAGACGCCCCAAGGAGAGATTGAGATGGAGGGACAAGAACATAAGAAAGATGGAGGTGAGACAATTGAGGAAGAAATTGAGATAGAGAGCAAGGAGCCTGAAGAGGAAGGCATTGAGAAGATTGAGAGAGTTCCTAAGTGGAAGAAGGCAAAGGAAGCAAGGGAGAAAGTGAAAGAGACCGAACGTGATGAATGTGGGGTACCCAAATCGGTGATACCCGTCCCGTATCCACAACGCTTCATGAAAAAGAAGCTTGATGAAAAATTCGCAAAATTCCTTGAGGTTTTTAAGAAATTGCATATTAACATTCCTTTTTATTATGCTTTGGAACAGATGCCGAATTATGTCAAGTTCATGAAGGACTTGATAGCGAAGAGACGGAGAGTTGATGAGCCCAAGTTGGTGCAGCTGAACCATGAGGTGAGTGCATTAGTACACAAAGCGCTTCCACCGAAGTTGAAGGATCCCGGGAGTTTCACTATCTTATGTGATATCGGGAATGGATTCAAGAAGGGAGCGTTGTGTGACCTTGGAGCAAGCATTAATCTGATGCCATTGTCGTTATTCAAGAAGTTGGAAGGTGGAGAACTTCAGCCGACAATGATGACGCTTCAACTTGCCGATCGGTCTATTACTCAACCTCAAGGTGTGGTTGAAGACGTCCTTGTTAAAGTTGGAGATCATATTTTCCCAGCTGATTTTGTAGTGCTCGACATGGAGGAAGATGAGCGCGTGCCTTTGATCTTGGGAAGACCATTTTTGGCAACTGCGGGGATGGTGCTAGATGTGGCAAATGGGAAAATAACATTGAAAGTTGATGATCAAGAGATAAAAATCTCCCTATATGAGGCTATGAAGTACCCGAAGGAGGATGATAGCTGTTATTGCATAGATGCCATTGATCCTTGTGTTAAAGACACACATTCTATCCCTAATCCTTCTTATATTCATGATTTTGTTAGTCCTTCACTTGATAATTTAACTGATGAGCATTATGATCTTGATTATTTTGATAGGGATAAAGTGAAGAAGTTGAAGGATGAAGGAGTAAAAAGCGTGGACGTGGTCCAGTTGGAGGGAAAATGAGGAGTTAAGAAAAAAAAGTCCAAGCTCAAGAAATTACTTAGTAAGACTCCTCCAGATAAAGGTGAGAAGAAGTTGAGACCCCTCCCACTTGGGGATGAGAAGGCAGCAAAGGAGCTCATGATGGAAGGGCATCAAGGAAAGGAATGCAAGCACCACTCTTATGAGAGTAAGTGAGGTAAATTTGAGTATCATGTCCCATAAGCTCCTTTGAGCTCGGTCCGGCATTAGGACCTTAAAAATAACGCTGAATGGGAGACAACCCATTTTTATTTGCTTTTGAGTGTTTTATGTTATTTGGGTGTTTGTGAATCGTAAGTTTTAACCTCATACTTGAGAGTTTTATTTTGTAGGCTTGTCTCGAGAGAGTAGAGGAATTATGGAGTTATCCAAAAGGGAGGAACTCAAGCAAGTGAGTGTGTTGCGTTGTTAAGAGAAACTGAATTGTTTGGATGAGGTAACCCACAACCCCAAACTTAGACCTCTTCACAAGGTCGAAGTTTGGTGGGGGTGGAGTTTTTATGTTTTATTGTTACATTGCATAGGCGCACACGTCTCTTTTAGTTGAGTTTGGTTATTTGAGTCTTGAGATGCTCCTTGAGCTGATAGTGTTTTGAGGTGCGACTACATATTTTATGCCTATTAATCATCTTATGCTTGCTGATTGCTATCTTTGAGTATGATTTGATGAGTAGGGTGAATTGTGAAGTTGAGTTAGGAGTTTTGTTGTGTGAGTGTTTGAGTTAGAGTGGATTTGAGAGAGAACTAGTATGCTTGCGAGTTTTTCTTTTGAGTACTTGTGTGATGAGAGTGAGAATGCACTAGGACTAGCATGGATGTGAAAGCCGTGAGATTTGAGCCTTATGAGATTTTGATGCATGAATTAATCTCTTCGTTTGAGAGTGGATCGTCACCTTAGAGGATGCTAGAACTTATGTGTGCTCTTGCTTCTTGATTGTGTCTAGTTTGATATGCCGAATGTGATCTTAGGCCATCTTTGTTTTTATTGAGTCACTTAGCCTAAATTTTCCTTACCATTGACATTTGTCCCTTGTTATCCCCTTTGAGCTTTAAGCCTATTTCATTGGCTAGCACATTTAAACACTATTCCAAGTTCCTAAGTCTTTTTGTCCCAATTTGAGTGGAGAATATGAAAAGTGTGAATGTGAAGGGATTGAGTTGAGTTGAAAGAGGAAAATGTGATTGCTTGAGTGAGTATGAGAAGAAGGTGTGATGAAGTTATGAGTTGTGGGAAAGAACAAAAAATTGAGAATGAGCAAAAGAAAAAAAATGATGATGAACTCATGTGAGTTGTGTGCAAAAGAGAAAAAAAAAATGAAGCGATTGAAAAAAAAAAGAAGTGAAGTGAGTTAGAAAAAAAATTTGAAGTGTTGAGAGTATTGGAATTGAAAGTGTGTTGATTGAGAATGTTTGAAGTATTCTGTTCCTAATCTCGAAGTACCGAAGTTTGATTTTCTATTCTCCATTCACTTGAGTCACTTATCCATATTGTTATCCCACCTGTCCAAAGAGCCTACATTACAACCTTGAGAAAAGTTCTTTTTGATTTGGCATTGATTTCTAGAGTATGGTCGGAGTTGAGAGTGCTTACAAGCCTATGGCTGCTGATATGAGTGATTGATTGTTTGAGTGAATCCCTTATTATTGATATACACTTGTGAGGGAGTGAAACACATCGTTGAGTGCACATCCATGTTTGATCTTGGTGTTTCTTGTGGTTATTGCATGAGTATGATGAAGGGGATGAGTTTGTGTACGTGTGAACGATCTTTGAAGCTTGAGCTCTATTACTTGCATGATTTAGTTCTTTGACTCATGACTCATTCCTAACAATTTCACTTGACTTATTATTTCGTTGCTTGAGGACAAGCAACATGGTAAGTTTGGGGGGGGGGGGGGGGTTGATTAGGCATGAAATTGTTGTGTTTTGGTGCCCGATTTGCCCATGTTTTGAGTGTTTTTTATGAGTGTTTGGTGTTATTTGAGTATCATTTCTATAAACTGATGAATTTGTCTCTTTAGTTTTCATAGATGGATAGAGGGTGAAAAGAGGAGTTCGTAGGACTTTGAATCGGCCAAAACGGACTCCCGGTTGAGGAGATATGTAGATTTTACGAACATGTGTACAACTGCCGAAAAGTGCTCGAGCTCGACCACTCGTGCACTGTGCACGAGTTGAATCAGGTAGTGCACTAGTGCACGAGCAGTGCACGAGCGTACGTGATTTTTGGCCCAAAAAATGCCCAAATTCGATCTCAGGCCTATTTATACCTTTTTTTCAAGCATATCAACATATACAAACACATATTTTTACATATTTTGAGCGAGGAGAAAGCTTGGGAGGGAGATTGGAAGAGTTTTATACGTTGTAATCGAGGTTTTAATTTACGAATTCTTAGTTTTAGTATTTCTTTTGAACGTATTAGATTAATTCTTTCTTTCTTTACTCTTTGAGACGATAAACCCTAGTTTTTTAGATTTATATAGATTTCTTTAGGGACTTTAATTTGTTCTTTTGTTTATGTTCTTGATTTCTTTCATTAATTTAATTATGCATATGATTATTGTTCTTGTGATTGCTTTTATTATTCAAACCACCATGTTAGGCTAGAACCCTTGCATGCTTAGGATAGGATGAACTCGTAGAAGTAGGACGTTGGTACGTAATTAGGATAACATGTGATGTTTAGTTTTAATGCTCTTAATTAATGAATTCTTAAAATCGATCTTATCTTTACCTTTGAATTTCGTTGGAAAATTGTTAGAGAGAGGACGACCTTATCACTCTTTAACAACTAGTAGGCTTAATGAGAGGGTTTAGAAGGGGTTAATTCATCTACCGGCTTATCTAAGGAGGACGACCGCATCACCTTAGTTTACATTACAACCTACATTACAACTTTGAGAAAAGTCCTTTTTTATTCGGCATTGATTTCTAGAGTATGGTCGGAGTTGAAAGTGCTTACAAGCCTATGGCTGCTGATATGCGTGATTGATTGTTTGAGTGAGTCCCTTATTATTGATATACACTTGTGAGGGAGTGTAACACATCTTTGAGTGCACATCCATGTTTGATCTTGGTGTTTCTTGTTGTTATTGCATGAGTATGATGAAGGGGATGAGTTTGTGTACGTGTGAACGATCTTTGAAGCTTGAGCTCTATTACTTGCATGATTTATTCTTGACTCATTCTTAACAATTTCACTTGACCTATTATTTCTTTGCTTGAGGACAAGCAACATGGTAAGTTTGGGGGGTTGATTAGGAGTGAAATTGTTATGTTTTGGTGCCCGATTTGCCCATGTTTTGAGTGTTTTTTATGAGTGTTTGGAGTCATTTGAGTATCATTTCTATAAACTGATGAATTTGTCTCTTTGGTTTTCATAGATGGATAGAGGGTGAAAAGAGGAGTTTGTAGGACTTTGAATCGGCCAAAACGAACTCCCAGTTGAGGAGATATGAAGATTTTACGAACATGTGTACAGCTGCCGAAAAGTGCTCGAGCTCGACCACTCGTGCACTGTGCACGAGTTGAACCAGGTCGTGCACTAGTGCACGAGCTATGCACGAGCGTACATGATTTTTGGCCCAAAAACGCCCAATTTCGATCCCAAGCCTATTTATACCTTTTTTCAAGCATATCAACAGATACCAACACATATTTTTACATATTTTGAGCGAGGAGAAAGCTTAGGAGGGAGATTGGAAGAGTTTTATACGTTGTAATCGAGGTTTTAATTTACGAATTCTTAGTTTTAGTATTTCTTTTGAACGTATTAGATTAATTCTTTCTTTCTTTACTCTTTGAGACGATAAACCCTAGTTTTTTTTAGATTTATATAGATTTCTTTAGAGACTTTAATTTGTTCTTTCGTTTATGTTCTTGATTTCTTTCATTAATTTAATTATGCATATGATTATTGTTCTTGTGATTGCTTTTATTATTCAAACCACTATGTTAGGCTAGAACCCTTGCATGCTTAGGATAGGATGAACTCGTAGAAGTAGGACGTTGGTACGTAATTAGGATAACATGTGATGTTTAGTTTTAATTCTCTTAATTAATGAACGTTTAAAATAAATTCCGGATTTACCTTTGAATTTCGTAAGAAAATTGTTAGAGAGAGGACGACCTTATCACTCTTTAACAACTAGCAGACTTAACGAGAGGGTTTAGAAGTGGTTAATTCATCTACCGGTTTATCTAGGGAGGACGACCGCATCACCTTAGTTAAATTAGGGTCTCTTTAATTAAGCACAATTTATTAACTTGTTTAGTGGATTAGTGAAGTCGATTGATAGGATAAAGTATTAGGATTAATTCTTGAGCTTTTCATCTTACAATCTTATACTTAGGTTATTTCTTGCACATCACGGTTATTTTGATTATGTACCGACTCCGTTAGTATACGTAGGGATTCCTATCCTGAGCATCACCCTTTTATATTTGAGACAAAACCCTTAGATAATTAATTCATTTCTTTCTTTTGCAATATTAGAGTAGAATAGTTTAGATTTAATAATTTTCAATCCCCAAACATACATTCATATTAGCTACGACGCGTAGATCTTCAGGGATCTATTCGCATACTCACCTTCCCTTGGGTTCGATAATACTTGGTCCCTATACTTGCCCATACTACAGTGAACCCGTACTCTTGCGGGGAAACTACTAGTAGAAACCTGGTATTATTCGATTCAAGTCAGAGTACAAGGTTACTGGCATAGAAAGTTGATAATATTTTCAGTATCAAATCGGTCTCAGTAATTTGCTGCTGGCATAATTTTATCTGAGATACAGTACGATGCAATGTAGAATTGCACTACGTTTATAGATCTAAATCTTGAAAACGGAGATTCAACCAATCGAATTGTGCCCAAGGGATTATATCTTTTTGTTGATAGAAACAATCCTTCCGGGATGTCCATAAAGTGCTAGGGTCCATCCCGGTAAGGTACTCATATTTCAAGTCCTGATTTAGGTGGTACCTGAGATAAATCAACGTTTTTGCTTTCTGAGCATCAGTGAATTTTGGACCATGGACAATGATTCCGCTTAATTAGGATAAGGCTAGATGAATCTCAACATCTATGACCCATGTCACGTAGTAATTATCATCGAGAGTAAGCTCAGAAAATTCTCTCTTAGTAATACCACGCATTTTCACTACGTTTTAAATGGACATGACGAGACATACGATTTGAATTTTTATTAACAAAGGAGAAAGGGGATTTAATTTACATGCTCAATAAAAAAGAAGCAAATATTGGGTGCCGTCTACCCAAACATGATTTACGGTCCGACAAATATTGGGTGTCGCCTACCCAGACAATATATGCGGACTATAACCAATAAAGTAAATTTAATTCACATAAACAGCTATACAAGTAGGAGTAACTGTTCAAGTTCAAATTTTAGTCAATGCTCATGTTTGCTTCAGACAAACTTGTATATGAAAATTTTGGGCATTGTTTGAGTGAATTAAATTAGCAGTAAAGATAGACACACAAGGATTTTCATATAAATCCTAATTTCTATAGCAAATAATTTACAAGCATATGTTGCGGCAAAATAAAGAACGCAAACAGTGCTAATTGCTGGAAATATAAAAGAAAGAATTAAGCCTTTTACCAGGGCGGAATCCAACAATAAGGGTTCCCAACCATCTGATGAAACTTATCTCGCGTCGAGTGCTGGGGGACGAATTACTTGCTTCATTGTCTTCTTTTTAGCGACGAGGCACCGTAGGCGATCCATGAGTCGCCGCGTGAGAAAGTGATATCGTTATCGAGAGAAAATAATTACACTGAAATTTTTGTCGGACAACCACTATTGCTTTGACACAAATTTCTGAGAATCAAATTAAATGATGGAATTATAATATATTTCAAGGGGATTAATTAGGCTTAATAATTCTAAATTATTGGGCTAAATATAAGTAGAAGGTTATAATTTCAATGCAAAATCAGGCCCAAGGCCTATAACTCAATTCAAGTTGGGGCCAAAAGGCCCAAAATTTTCAAGTAATAGGCCCAATAAAGGAGAAGGGGCCCGGTTCCTTCTCCTTCTTCCTGAATCGTACGCAGGCTTCAATTCGCCACCAAATACTCACCTCAGCCCACCGCCGACACACACCTGCTACTGCTACGACCAGGGTACGCGAGCAATCACAAGGCAGTGCGTCCATCTAGAAGCCACCGCCGGCGTCACATAGCAATGGCGAACAGCCGCCTCCATTAATTGTTATCCCAAAACAGGCCACCTACAGCAAGCTGCGCTGGTTGTGGGACGGCGACGCTCTGGTCGTTCTCGATGGCCGAACGAAAAGAGAAGGGGCAACGACGACGTTCCAGGTAGATCCTCGGATGAGATTCAAGAACTTTACGAAGCTGTGTTGTATAATATCACAGAGATTGACTCGGGCCGTATCGAACTGCCGGTTTATTGGGATGAGTCGGCGGTGATTGGGGCGGTCGATGGCTTTGCTGGGGCATAGCTGAGACGGTCCTGGACGTCATGGAACTGGACTGGTGCTTAGGCTTGCTTGTTGCTGCTCGGAGTGTTTTGAAGCAAACATAGAAACCCTGACGACGATGCACCCATAATTAATTGAAGGAAAAATCAAGTTAAGATCTGCAACCAATCAAGTTAAGATCTGCAACCAATCAAGTTAAGATCCGCAACCAACATGCATTAAAAGTTGGAAAATATGGCTTTCGATTCCACTAAAATTTAAGAATTGTGAATCAAAACCAGAGAACTTATCTTTTTTTTTTTTTTAGGAAATTGTTGTGTTCGCGTACACCATGGAGGTAGCATGGATAATATTCCGTCCAAAGAATTATGATGGAGGATGGTGAAATCTAATTGGTAGAGTACTCGTGCTGATAACGTATTGTTGTAAAATAAAGAATACGAAGCAAGAACACCGATTTGTTTACCAAGTTTCGCCGATAACGATTACGTTTGGGGGCATACCAAACAAGGAGTTTTCACTAATATTTATGTGTTTTTACAATACTGATTACATAGATCTATTTATAATAGAGAAACCCTAATCTAATCCCTAAAGCCTGTTTAGGTTATTAGACCACATATTAAATCATAAGTATTGTCCACATCAAATCTTCCGGATTTGGTATATTAAATCTACTGGATTTACAACAGAGAAGATTGAGGGATTGAACAAAATCACTTTTATGATATAAATTGAAATATATGTTAAGGGAAAAATTTGTGAGGCTGACTAAATCTTATATATTAAAAGTAGGAACTCCCTACTCAAAATGCTGACAAGTGTCCACCTTTCAAATAATGCCATGTGTAATTTTTAATTAAAAAAACCTCTTTTAATTTAAAAAAAAAAAACCTCATAACCTTCTACAAAACGTTCAAATTTCAGAAGAACAATAAAACCCAGCTACAATAATAATTACAATCTTGATAAATTAAAATTAAAAACACAGCACTAGAATTTTCTGTTCAAATCGTTCAGTTGCCTCCTCTACTTACAAAAAAAAACCTTTCGACTGAAAACGAAGAAATTTAGATAGATGAATAATTGGCCCACTTGAAGTTTTATTACTGGAAATCAGAAACTCTCATATTAATTCACCTGAACTTGTTCATCTTCATCAAGAGACTCAAGAGAGGAGAGATTGAATCCATATCTAAAATTAATTCAAGAACCTTAATCTCCAAATTTGAAAATCAATTGACTAGTTGAAGCAGAAACAATTATTCAAGTCCACCCATTAACCGACGACTTGACAGTTCAGATGAAGGCGAAGAGATAATGACAGAGAGAGTGCTTACAATTACATATTCACCGTTTCTAAGAAGAGCGAGAGAGGAGGACTTATGGATACTATCTCAGATCTTCATTTCAATCAATATCAATCTTCGATGCCTCTGTTTCCAGATCCTCCATAATTGCCGCTGTGCGTATAGGTTTTATCAGAGCTTTTCCTTTTTATGGTTGTTAGTATACTATTAAATCGTTTGTGGTTGTTTAATTTCAGGTAAATTGTTCGAAATAGGAAAATTGATTGCTTATCTAGAGAGGAATGGTAAATTGAGGAAGGGATCATTGATCGGTTGAGTTTTCTGAAATAACCTAAGTAATTTCAACCATTGAACATACTGCAAACTTTCTTTTTTCTACTTAAATTGGTATGGAGATTTTTCAGTTTCATAGCTGCATTTAAAATTATTTTCGTTACAATGTGACTGCAATTATAGAGTACAGTGTACAGTAACACGGAACATAAAACGGTGTGACATTTGATGCCTGCGTGATCGGTGGAGATCAAGAATATATGCTCTAAAGATCTCATTAACAGACTTTGTTCAGGCTACAAAACATTAATCTCATAGTAAGAAATTGTATATTGTTATGTGAATTTAATGTGATCTTTTTTATGCTTCACTTTTTTTTATCATTATTGTGGTCGGAAATTGGACTACCATAAAATTGAAATCAATTGTCATCTGACACAGATAAACCAACAGTATTCACCTTGCTCACGAGTTGACATTAAGTATGTGTTCTATTTTATTCCTGTCAGGTGATAAGGGAAGAAGAATGAGGGAACTAACCTAGGTTGTTCAAAAGAGGTTCAAGAACCCAAAAAACAGCTTTAATGTTAAGAGATTTAACAACAGAGTATTATGTACAATAGTGCAGGTAGAGACATTGCACTATAAGCTTCTCGGAAGACTTGCCATCCGCAGGTTTGCCTCATAAGTTTGTTGATGTCTTCTATTTGTCCCACTCAAATTGTTGGAAATTTTAAGTTCACTCAGTATGACATAAAAACTATTTGGGTTGCATGACGTAGTACTGATTTTGATTCCCTTTTACCGGATTTAAAAAGATAAGCATATTCTCATATATTCCAAAAGATATATGTTACAGTATAAATGTTACAAATCTACTCTACTCTAGGATTTATTTGAAGTTATTTAAGCTACAGACTTGGTTTCGGCCCAAGTAACTTCTTCCATCTAAAAACACCAGGTAATCTACAGACTTGGGGAGTGTGTTGATTCTATGAAGGGATTGTGTAGCTTTGAAGCCATGGAATTCACATAACTTCTGGTTCATAGTCTCTTTTATTTGATGATTGTTATAAATGGGATATGCCTGGAGTTATTGTGTACAAGTTATCACAGTGCGTAAAAATGAAAGGGTAAGTTGTAGGGGATATAGAGTGAAAATGGAGGAGGATTAGGAAGACAAAGGAAGAGTCTCGAACCTCAAATCCTATATTATAATAGGAGGACGTACCTCTCTAAAATACTGTCACATGTCACCTTTAGTATGCTGCCACATGTATTTTAAAATTTAAATAACCACAAAATTTTATTATTTACGAAATCTAACTCTCTCAAATGTTGGAATTTATTAATTGTAATCTTTATAATAATATTAATTGATGATTGTTCCTCTACAAAGAAACACTCTTCTTGCTTTTATCTCCCAGACGAAGAAGCCAATTGAAGGCTAAGATGCAATTTTTGTGTGTTTTGAGTTTGCAGTTATATTTTTTTTTTTTCGTATTTGCAATCTGAGAGAATGTGTGTAGTTAATTTTAAAATGTCATTGGTTCTTTTAATTTTATTTAATTAATTGTAATTCTATCAGGATGCTTTCAACGTTATTCTCAAGCAGCTCCATATATCACTCTGCATTCTCCCTGCACGCTGATGTTGGGAAAATAGGGGTGCCCGGAAACTATTCGGAATGAAATTTAAATATGAATTTAAATACAGTGATTACTAGCATGAAATTAATCCTAATTAATTCAAATAATAATTCCAACAACAATTTTATCATCATGCATGCAAAATTAATTCACATAAAACCTATGTCGGAATAACTAGGAATTTATGTGATTACGTACCTCTTGTAGATATGGTCTTTGATAATCACGGGACTATTACGAATGTGCTACCAACCAAAAGACCTTCTCAAGTATGTCCCTTTCGCCTTGCTTGATCACCGGTGGGTAGTGCTTTCAAGCAATTAAAATAACCAAGAAAAAAGAAAAATATTTTTGCTCTTGATTTTTCCAACACATGGAATCATGTACTTGGGGATGAAATAATCATCCCCAATTTATAAGAGGGAGTGACCGATTTTTTTAGCTATGGAATAGGGGAGAGAAAATATTTTCTTAATCTCTAAGAAATCTTGAATATATATAATATATTATTTTCTCCATAATAAAATATTCCACAAAAATCTCACTCTCCTGATTAAAGGGTAATTTTCGAAAATCTTAGGATTGAAATCACAAGATTAGGATCTTCTTGAATATATGGGATAATCTTGTATTACAAGAATACATATCTTCCATAATATCTTTCCAAGAAAATCAACAAAATCTTTTCTCTCCTAAATCTTTAATTTTCGAAATTAATAAGAAAAAATCAGCAAATATATTTTCTTTTATTTTAATCACCTTATTGTTATTGGACTACTTAATGGGCTACTTGAGGGCCCTTTAGGAGAATCAAGATTGGACCTCCAATGGACTTTTGAATTTCAAAATTGAGCCACAATATAATTCAGCCCATTAATATTAATTAGTACCACTAATAAATTAATATTGCACTATCCATCTTAATCCATATTACGATAATATGGACTCCCAGTTATTATTTCCCACGTTTAAGATTATCTAGTCCATTAATTAATCAAGCTTATGAATAGCTCTAAATTAATTAATATCTTTTACCTTGGAGTAAAGACAGCTCAACATTATTATCCGTACCGAAGAAACTAATTCTTCACTTGCAATATTTGGCACGATAAAACTTCTGAGCCCACCAAGGGGACAAATCACACGAGCCGTACTCGCATGTGTTTCTCCATATTAAATCTTAGCAACCGTCGTATGATTAATATTACTGCCCAAAATACAAAGTTCGAAGTCGCGATGATTCTCACCCAACATGAATCAAAGCAATAACCATTAAGTACACACAGTCTTATTTAAGTGACGGAGATTAAGAAATCAATAACCACTGAGTTCTAATTCTTAACATTTCAGAACAGAAGAATTTATCCTCGCTGTAGGTCCTCTTCAACACATACTAAATGTGCTAGTGCAATCTCTTGGTCAAGACAAGTCAATCTGAGATGTACACATCGACCTTTCGCGGAGGATTGTCCAATTCCACCTAGATCGTGAATTTGTACGTTTAGTTACAAGGAAACCATTAATGTGATCTTCTGTGATCTGGTATCACCACATTAACTACAATGTAACACATAGTACTTATAATGAACTGATTGCAATAAATATTCAACATTCATTCATATCTAAAGCAAATGCGATAAAAGATTTATTCTCATAAATAAGTGTTTAATACATGAGTTATACAAAGTAAAAACATACTTTCACGTATAACTCCAACAATCTCCCACTTATACTTAAAGTCTGCTTTTTAGTATACATCATGCATGTCTAGTGTAGTAGCTCTACGTGACATCCCATGTCAACCTACACTAACCTAATAATTCCTCCCACTTATACTTAAAGCAGATTGACAATAGTCTTGACTCCCATTTCATCCACATGTCTCTCGAATGTACTCTGAGGCAGACCCTTTGTGAATGGATCCGTTAGGTTATCTTCCGACACTATCTTTGTCACCTCTATATCTCCTCTCTTAACGATTTTTCGTATAAGATAGTATTTTCTTTCTATGTGTATGCTGGCCTTGTGGGCTCTCGGTTCCTTTGAATTTGCAACTGCTCCGGCATTGTCACAATAGACAGTGATCATGTCGGGCAAATTCGGAACAACGCCTAAGTCCACTAAGAAGTTCTTGAACGATACTGCTTCTTTCGCTGCTTCATAAGCAGCTACATATTTGGCTTCCATGGTCGAATCGACGATACATTTCTGCTTAAGGCTTCTCCATGAAATAACTCCTTCTCCCATGCAAAACACACTACCCAAGGTAGACTTTATGGAGTCTAGGTTTGATTGGAAATCCGAGTTCGTGTATCCCACGAAAATTAGACTATCTGACTGGTAAATCAGCATCCTATCACGAGTTCTTTTCAGATACCTCAAGATGCACTTTAAGGCAGTCCAATGGTCTTTCCCGGGATTACTTTGATATCTCACCACCATGTCCACGGCAAAGCAGATATCCAGTCTCGTACATAGCATTGCATACATAAGGCTTCCGACAGCCAAAGCGTACGGAACGCCTTTCATGTCATCTATCTCCGCTTCTGTCTTAGGGCTCATTTCTTTCGATAGATGGATTCCGCGCCTAAAAGGTACAAAACCTTTCTTGGAATCTTGCATGCTGAAATGCTTCAAAACAGTGTCAATGTATGAAGCTTGCGATAAGCCCAATATCCTTTTCTTACGACCGTGAGTGATCTTGATCCCAAGGATGTGACCGGCTTCCCCTAAGTCCTTCATATCAAGTTGTTTTGACAGCCATACCTTTATGTCTGACAATACATTTACATTGTTTCCAATGAGCAGAATATCGTCTACGTATAATACTAATGTTAGGATAAAAGTTGTTAGTTTTGATGAGTTAAAACAAACCAGAAGATGTAATAGGACCATCTGGACCTGTTAGCCAGATGAGGAACTAGATTAGGACTTAGTCTAGGGGGAACTGCCAGACCAGAAGAGTTCATCAGAAGAGTCACCAGAAGACCTACCAGAAGACCTTCCAGAGGACTCCACCAGAGGACTTCACCAGAGGACTCCACCAGAAGACTTCATCAGAAGAGTCACCAGAAGACCTACCAGAAGACCTTCCAGAGGACTTCACCAGAGGACTCCACCAGAAGACTTCATCAGATGAGACTGACCAGAGGCAGAGAACCTTCCCCAGACAAGACGAGTCCGGACCAGACGAGTCTGGTGAAATATAAGATGCTCAGAATTATCTACTGATTCTCCTGAGTAATCTGTTTCTTAACCAACTCTGCACCAGAAGACGTTGAGGTTGCCTGGTGTCTGGTCCTGCCTTCCCTGGAGAGAACCAGAGTTAGGCATTGGAAGCATTTGACCGTTGGTGATTTAAATCAAGTCAACAAGATCGGATTGGAAAGTTTTGAAGTCAATCAATCCAAGAATCCCACCAACCCAATCAATCAATTAGGGAATTGATTGATTGGAAGCTTCCTTAAATAGAGATCTGATTAGATTAGCTCTCCAACGGCTAAACCCTAATCACCTCTATAAATACAAGAGTGCAGACTCAAAGAAAGGCTCTAGATTCTCACGCGCAAGAAGTCATATTCCAAGCCTTTGTTCTATCACTCTTAGCACTCTTATTGTTCATATTTTATATACTCTTAAAGGAGTAGTTGGATCTCAACCTGTTCATCTCTAAGAAAAGGTTGGAGGCTGTAGACTTTAAATCGAAGTTAGATCTAAAGGCTTTGTAAGAAGGAACTGTTACTTCACAATTCCAGTACGCAAGTTGGTTGTTGGTTGGTTAGTGAGACCCCTTTGATAAAAGGGAGAGTGGACGTAGGATATTATAATCCGAACCACTATAAATCTGGTCCATTTACTGCTTTCTTCAATTCTGTCTTAATTTATTTTTAGTGCTCTTATAAAAGATCTTGTTATAAGACATAACCTTTAAAGCTTCCGAAATTAATCTACTTCGTGGGACCAATAAGTGGTATCAGAGCAGTGTGTCCAAAGACCACTGCTTTGTAAAGCTTTTTGGTGGTCACCGGGCAGATCCATTGCTCTTTATTGTGTTTTGGATTAATTTATTGTTAAATTTTTTTAAAATTAGTAAAAAATGTCTTCAAAATCTTCATATAAGAGCCGCAAGTTACCAGAATTCTCCTATGAGGATTACAGCCACTGGAGCTTCATGATGAGTAATCATCTTGGAGCTATCCACCACCGCATGTTAGATGTGGTAGAAAGAGGCCCCATCAAATTTTATTAGACTCCTATTGATGATGGCAGTTCTGAGTCCAGGACAGAAACAAGTGAATCTGCAGAGGAGACAACTGGTGCCCGTGTCGCTAGACAAAAAATATTAAAGAAGAAAGACGAGCTTGATAACGATGAAAGAAAGTTGTATAACCTAGACCAGGTGGCAAGGACTGAAATCATTAACACACCCACAAAGGAGGTGGTTGAAAAGGTCAGAACATGTGCCACTGCCAAGGAGATGTGGGACGAACTTGTACTACTCTGTGAGGGAACAGAGAAGATTAAGGATAACAAACTCTAAGCTGTTCAACACTCGTTTGACACCTTTAAGATGAAACCAGACGAGACTATTGACCAGCTGGATATGCGCCTCACAAATCTCCTTAACAAGGCTAGTGCCTTAGGTAAGACCTATTCAGAGAAAGAAATCAATAGTAAAATTTTGCGTTCACTAACCAACATGTGGAGAATCAAAGTGACTGTGATTAAAGACAACAAGGATCTCAACACTCTGGATCATCATCTTCTGTTGCTGATCTCAAAGCTTACGAGTATGATCTTCAAGAGGAGGATCAAACAGAAGAGGTTTCCTCTTCTAGCCAGAAAGAAGTTGCTTTTTCCTCAACTATCAAGACTGATGATAAGCCAAAGGAGTCTACTGCAGATGACTTGAGTCTCAAGGAGCAGGTAGCACTTCTAACCCGTAAACTTGATAAGATGAGTTCTAAATATGGCAGGTACAAAAAGCATTGGAAGGAATCTACTAGAGATAGGAAGACTTCCTTCAAAGCTGCAGATAAAGAGAAAACATTTGGAGACTCTAGGGAGACCAGATTCAGAACTCCAGAGAGGAGGAGAGATGGCAACTCTGGGATATCAGATTACCAGAGGAGGGATGGCAGTTCTAGTAGATCTGACTACCATAAGAGAGAGAGTAGTCCATCCAGAACAGAATACAACCAGAGGAGGAGAGATCCAAGTCCCAGTCCTAGAGGAGACAACACCAGTTATACCTGCAACAAACCTGGTCACTACAGCTATGATTGTCCTCAATTGACTCCTAGAGAAAGAGAAGAGAAAAGACTCAAGAGAGATAGGAGATATGCAGACAAGAGAGCACTACTGGCAGAAGCAGAGGAGGAGAATACTAGTTCCAGTTCTTCTTCTTCTGATTTCGGATCTGATGATGATGTATGCCTTATGGCAGACATCACTGAGGTAAATTAACCTACCTTATGCTTATCAAATTCCAAATATACTGAATCCTCTCATTCATCTGGTGCTTCCAGAGAGTCTGATATGCAGCAAATGCTATCAGATCTCCAAAATTGTGTTCAACTTTGCCAAAAGCTTGAAAAAGAAAATGGTAGGCTAAGAGCTGAAGTTCAGTCTCTATCTAATGAGCAAAAATCTGCCAGAGAACTCATGAAAGACCATTCTAAAGAAGTCTCTGAACTTCAAGAAAAGGTCACAGAAAGAGATACTCTGGTAGACCTGCTCATGAAAGAGAAGAACTCTCAGGCAGAAGAGTTCAATGAGCTTAAGGCCAAATACCAATATCTAATCAAGGGTAAGCAAGTTGAACAACCTATCATGGAAGTACCTAAGATCAGAGAAGCTCCAACTGTTGTATCCATAATACAAGGATCTTCTCAAAGAGTTCATGATAAGAGTGTTTTAGGATATTCTGGAACTACAACTAGATTTACTAAATTTTTATGCAATAAAGGCAAGTTGTCTGAAAGATCTGGTGAAGTGGTAGAAATCTGGGATGAAAAGGATCCTAATGGAAAAGGTTATAGAGTAGTTAAAAATCCTAATTGGAATAAAGACTGCTCTGCAGACCATATAGATGATGTTCCCAATGAGTTCACTGAACTGGAAGAGGAAATCTTAGAGCATAAACGCCAGATAGGAGAACCTATGAGGATTGATGGTTCTGTTCAGATGCTTAACCAGATTAGGAGACCTCAGAGGAAACCTAAAAGAGTGGAACCTAATCAAATTAGGGGACCTCAAAAGGGAAACTCTAAGAGGAAACCTAATCAGAATAGGAGATATCAAAGGAGATATACTGACAGAGAACCTCAATCAGATTCAGGGATCTCAAAGGGGGTATGCTCAAAGAAGATTCCAGAACAAGAATACTTAGAAGGAATTTCATCATCAGAATAGATCCAATTTTCAGAACCGGAGGAGGTCTTCCAGACCCATCTATAGAAAACCAACTGATCTGGGCAGTTATGACACCATAGATGGCCCTTCTAGGATGTACCCTTACAACCAGACCTTTAAGACTATGTCTTTAAGGCAGGCCATTCCAAAGGCCAGATTTGAGACAAGGTATACCAGACCTATTTATAGGAAAGGTGTCCTTATCAGACCAGTAGCTCAATATGTCATTGTTAGAGGACATGTGCTGGTAGATAGATTTGGAAGGAAGATAAAATCTCCTCATCCAGCAAGGAATGATCTTTATCTTTGGATTTCTACAAAATCTGCAACTAACCAATCAGGACCCAGCTCTAGTAGGGGACCTAATTGATCTCTCTGCAGGAGGATAAGAGCCCATTGGAGAAAGGACTTTCAAGAAACATGTGTGGTACATTGATAGTGGATGTTCCAAGCACATGACATTCTAGAAAGACCATCTCCAGGATTTCAAGCCATTGAATGGGCCAAGAGTAATGTTTGGTGACAACAACTATGGAGTCACCAGAGGTGTTGGAAAGTTGACTTTTAATGGCGTATCTATAGAGGAAGTCTACTATGTTGAAGGACTCAAGCATAATCTGCTTTCAGTATCCCAATTTTGTGACAGGGGATACTCATTGAAGTTTTCTAGTGATTCATGCACTGTCTTTTCTTCTGATTATAATGATATTTTGCTTATTGGCTTGAGGAAGGGTAACATTTATCTTGCAGATTTTAGCAGTTGCCCAAGAAATGCTTGCCTGGTTGCTAAAGGATCTGTAGAAGACAGCTGGTTATGGCACAAGAGATTGAGCCACCTTAACTTCAAAACACTGAATAAGATTGCCTGAAAAAGTCTTATTCGAGGTCTTCCTAATGAAGTGTTTAAGAAGGATCAGGTTTGTGGTTCATGCCAGAAGGGTAAACAACCCAAGACCTCCTTTAAGGATGTCCAGAGCACAACCACAACCAGAGTACTTCAACTACTTCACATGGACCTATTTGGACTTGTTTCTCCTCTTAGTTTCAATGGAAGGAAGTACACCTTGGTGATAGTAGATGACTTTTCAAGATACACTTGGGTAGTGTTCTTGTTTAAGAAAAATGAAACTATCACTAAGCTGCCAGAATTCTTCAAGAAAATTCAGCATGAGCAGAACCAGAGCATAGTCAGGATCAGAAGTGACAAAGGGACAGAGTTTCTGAATTCACACATTGCAGAGTATTGCAAGGAACATGGAATCTTTCATAAGACATCTGCTGCCAGAACACCCCAACAAAATAGAGTAGCAGAAAGGAGGAATAGAATACTAAAGGAAGCTGCATGGACTCTTCTAGCAGAATACAACACACCACAGAGGTTTTGGGCAGAAGCTATCAACACAGCCTGTTATACTCAGAACAAATGCCTAATTGCCCAGAGACATAATAAGACTCCATATGAGGTATGGAAAGGTAAAACCCCATCTGTTTCATATTTTCATGTTTTTGGATGTAAGTGTTTCATCCATGACAATGGGAAATCCAAATTAAAAACTTTTGATGCTAAAGTAGCAGATGGAATATACTTAGGTTATTCCAGCTCAAGTAAAGCATTCAGAGTCTTTAATAGGAATTCACTTTGTGTGGAGGAAACACCTCGTTGTTTTTTATGAATCTACTTTTGAGTGCAAGGTGGACTTAAAGTCTTCTGAAGAGACACAAAATCAGACTACTCCCAGAGTAATTAAGATTAATCCACCTATTCTTGATTCAGATTCAGATTCAGATTCAGATGATGGCCCATCTTCTGGTTCTCTGAAGAAAAAGTCTTCACGAGGAACAGAACCAGAAGAGGTTGGAACTCCTGTAGGGGGAAGCTCTCCTGCAGTTGGTGATAATCACCAAGGTACTGCAGCAGATGGTCAACCAGGCAAGGCCACGGGAAGGAGGACCCTGGTTGATCACCCCAATGACCTGATAATTGGAGATCCAACTAAGGGTGTCCAGACTAGGAGAACTCTCAACTTAGCTACCTTATTCAGTTGCTATGTGTCCTTGATTGAGCCCAAGAACATCAAGGAGGCACTGAAAGATTCAAATTGGATTGTTGCTATGCAAGAGGAGTTGAATCAATTCACCAGACAGGATGTTTGGGAGCTGGTAGACAGACCAACACATCAAAAGGTGATAGGCACTAAGTGGGTTTTCAAGAATAAGAAAGATGAGAATGATGTCATTACTAGGAACAAGGCAAGGCTAGTGGCTCAGGGCTATTCTCAGTCTGAAGGAATAGACTATGATGAGACATTTGCTCCTGTTGCCAGACTAGAAGCCATTAGATTGTTCTTAGCATATGCTGCTCACATGAAGTTCAAAGTATACCAGATGGATGTGAAATCTACCTTTCTTAATGGGATTCTCATTGAGGAAGTGTATGTGGAACAACCTCCTGGTTTTGAACAAGGTGATAAGGTGTTTAAGCTTAAGAAAGCTCTTTATGGGCTGAAGCAGGCACCCAGAGCATGGTATGACACTCTTTCTCAATTTCTTCTGGACAATGGTTTTACTAAGGGTAAGATTGATAGGACCTTGTTTAGGAAAGAAGAAGGAAAGGACATCCTTCTGGTCCAAATATATGTTGATGACATTATATTTGGATCCCCTAACAAGAAGCTGTGTGAGAAGTTTGGTAAACTTATGCAGAGTCAGTTTGAGATGTCTATGATGGGTGAGATGAATTATTTCTTAGGTCTGCAGGTTAGGCAATCAGAGAAGGGAATCTTCATCAATCAGGTGAAGTACATCAAAAACATGTTAGAGAAATTTGGAGTAGGATCTAGCAAAGCAGCCAAGATTCCTATGATGACAAATTTCAACATGGATCCAGATGAGTCTGGAGAGAGTGTGGACCAGACTCAGTACAGAGCACTTATTGGTTCTCTTCTGTACTTGACTGCAAGCAGACCAAATATAACTTTTGCAGTTGGTGTGTGTGCAAGATTTCAAGCTAATCCTAAGAAAAGTCATTTGGAAGCAGCTAGGAAGATATTGAAGTATCTTAAAGGGACAGTGAATTTAGGGTTGTGGTATTCTGTAGGTGATAACATAGAGTTAAGTGGTTATTCAGATTCAGATTATGGTGGGTGCAGAATAGATAGGAAGTCTACATGTGGAACATGCCAATTTTTAGGGAATAAATTGGTATCTTGGTTTTCTAAAAAGCAGACTTCAGTTGCTACATCAACAACAGAAGCAGAGTATATGGCCGCAGGCAGCTGTTGCTCTCAACTACTCTGGATTAGTCAACAACTAAGGGACTACCAGATTAGAGCTAAGGATATTCCAATCTTCTGTGATAGTAATAGTGCAATAACAATCACCCAGAATCCAGTTCTTCATACCAGATGCAAACATGTTGATATAAGACATCATTTTATCAGAGACCATGTTGAGAAGGGATATATAAGGTTGGAAAAGATTGCAACAGAGAAGCAGAGAGCTGATATTCTGACTAAACCTTTGGCTGAAACCAGATTCAGAGAGTTAGCTTTTGAGTTAGGACTTTTGGATCCAGAGACAGATTTGGTTTAGGGGGAACATCAGAGAAGTATCCTTTGTTTCATTTTATTACATATTTTATTTTTCAAACTAACATGTCTACATGTTAGATATATCAGGGAAGTTACATCTCCAGATGAGGTATATACCATATAAGATTTATACCAGGTGAGGTACATTCCAGATGAGGTGCAGAACAAGATTCAAGAGAAATCCAGAATCCTTTCTGACCAGAACCAGATGAGGTTCCATCAGATGAGATATAACACCAGACTAACCGTGGTATCATCTGGTTACAATACCAGGTGACAGGTATGTATTTACTTCTCTGGCCTCTGATCATTGGGATACACTTTCAAAATTAGTAAATACACTCAAAACGTTTCATCTTCAGGGTGTATTTAAGACTAGGGTAGAGGGCCTAGGCAATCATTTCGTTTTTTTCTCTTAACTGCCACAAAACCCCCTCGATCCCAGTCCCAATGACCATGCCCACACACTATATTAAATCTGTAACTTGTCTTTTAATCGTGGCCGTCAGATTTAACAACAATGCAATATGTCAATCGATTCAAAAATTGATTTTGTTCCCTAATTTAAATTTGGGATTTACACGCGTTCACACTTCATTAATTGTTCAAGCCACGCGTCTTGCCCTATTTAAACCAAAATTTTTCAATCTGTCCTTTCACGTTTTCTTACTCTCAAATCCCTAATTTTCTCTGCAAGTTTTCTCTCTCTCTCTCTCAGATATGGCACCCAAATATAACTTTGACCCAGAGCACGTGTGCAAGAAACTCAAATCAGAGATGGTGGTTGATTTATATTCCACCAAGAATCCGGCAGCACTGGAAATTCTGGAATTGCTAAGGAAGTCTGGAGTTGAGGAGTTGATCTCCAAAGTTCCCAAGGATCTGCGCACCTTGGATGGGTATGCTGCCCAGTTTTTGGTCAGGATGAAGATACATGATGACCACATCTCGTCCAAACTCGACATGGAGGATGTAGTATTTTCAAAGCACGATATTTGCAGACTGTTTGGGAACATTTCTTCGGAAGGCGCTGATCCGTTGAAGTATAAGGAGGGTGAAGCTGTGGAATCATTCAAAATCTTCTCTCCAGAATCTGACGAAGGGCTTTTTGGATAAGTATCTAAGGCAAAAATACAAGGTACTTTTTGATATAGTTGTGTGAAAGCCATAACACAGATGCCATCTTCACTGGGCGTCTCTGTGTTATGAGGGCTATTTTTGATGGTGTTAAGTGTAATTGGGCAGAATTCTTCTGGGGCTTGTTGAGGAAGAATAAGTTGAAGGTGTAGAAGGAGGAGTGTCCCAGCTTGCCAGGAGAGCAGCAATTCTTCTTTAATGCCAACGTGTCATTAGGCACAAAGCTCACACTGATCCTGGACTCTATCTTTCCAGAGAAGAAGTGGAAGGACTCCTGGTGCAAGGGCTTCCACAAGTCCAAGATCATCTTCTCCAAAGATGGGCCTCTCCATGGCCACCCTGATTCTGATGGAGAGCAAGCCATTCCTGCCCCTCCTCTCCAAGCAGTGTCGTCGCCTGCTAAGGGGCAGAAGTCTAGGAAGAGCCAGAAGAAGATGGCTGAGGCTACTGGTTCGTCTGCTGTGGCATTCTCTGGTTTATCAGATGATGACCAGATTTCTCTTCAAGCTGCCTTGAAGAAGAAGGCTGATGGTGAAAAAGCTGCCAAGAAGGCAGGAGGAGCGAAGAGGAAACAGAGGCCTGATGATACCAGAAATGCCTCTACCAAGAAGCCCAGGACTTCAAGAGGAAGTAAGAAGACCGTTCTGGTGGATGAGATATCAGAAGAAGAGGTAGAAGAAGTAGAAGAGGTTAAGCCTCTTGAGAGGAAGACCAAGGCCAAGAGGGTCATCCTTCAAGAGTCAGATTCTGGATATGATCTTGGGGATGCACTGGAGCAGGCAATTGATAAAGCTACTCTGTTGATGCAAGAATCAACTGCTCCAGTCTCACCTGGTCAGGTAAACCCCCCTGTTCCCCCCTATATTCCCATTAACCTTGTTACCCCCATCACTTCTCCTCCAGACACACTTCCCCAAATTTCCTCCCCTGCTCCTGGTGCCTCCATTTCTTCACCAGAGCAGCCCCTACCCATATACACTCCCTCCACCATCCCTACTCAAACACCCTCTCCCCACACTTCACATATCCCTCTCCCCACTAATCCTTCTCCTTCAGCCCCTGTACCAGTGGTGCCATCAACCTCTGGTGCAGAACAACCCCTTCCACCCTCTTCCCCTTCTCAAATTCCCATCCCAGCCTCTGTGCCAGAAGTTCCATCTACTTCTTCTGGTGCAGAACAACCTATCCCCTCAATCCCTATCTCACAAATTCCTACCCCTCCCCAATCTCACACTGACCAGACCCCCCCGTTTCTATGGCTTTGGGATTTTCTGCTCCCCCCTCTCCCACATGCCTATCTAGCGATGATAGTGAAGATGAGGATGCTTCAGTTGAGCCTGCAAACTTAGCCCCATCCTCCTCTGCCTCTGGGCCCAAACCCTTTACCTTTTCATCTGCAGATATGGATCCCATTAGGCAGAGCATGAGTGTAAGTGCTCAGCTCTGGCTAAGAGAGCATTTTCCTATCCTTCTAGAGCACTTACCCCTTTTGGCGGATCTTACTGACGCCAAAGTCTGGAGCAAGGCCAGACTTGAGGATGTGGAGGACCTGATGCTGTTGCTTGAAGAAATGGGTCCTCCTACTTTCACTGCCTGGGAGATTGACATCAAGAGGAAGCTAAATCTCCAGAATCCTGCGGAGCTTGAGACTCCAGAGGCAGCCAAGGTGGTGATTCGCACCTTGTTGATCCAGCAGGGAGTGATGATCTCCCCAGAGGGCCCCTCATACAAATTTGGCCCTCACTTCTCATTTCCTCTAGAGCTCTACTCTGATGAAGTGGATTTTGATGTCACTCCTGCAGTCCTCCAGAAGATGAAGTTGTTCTTCAATGAACAAATCCAACAGATTTGCAGATTCTCAAAGGCAATGCAGCACTTGGCGCCTGCTCTGGTTGAGCACCAGATCAAAGATGAGAGAAAAAAGTTCTTGAAGCAGATTAAGGATGTCTTTGCCTCTGCCAAAGCAGCTTTCAAATCTGACTGCCTCTATTTGAAGATGGATGTGCATGAAAGCCAGAGGCAGATCCAGCAGTATGTTCTGGACCAGGTGAGACCTGTTTCAGTGCTTAAGGTAGAGATGGCCTCCCAGATGCTGCAGACTGCCAAGCTCAAGGACTCCCTCCAGGAGATGCTCAAAAAGCAAGAGACGCTGGTTGCTGAATCAAAAGCCTACCTGGAGGAGGCCAGGCAACTCCGTGATCTTCACTCTTCCTCCTCCACTGCCTTGCCTGATCTCAAAAGGCAGGTAGTGCAGCCCTTATTTGACGAAGTTAAAAAGGGGGAAGAGCAGGCCAGAACTGATCTGGCGAAGACCACTCTGGAGACCCTCTTTAGCCATGGGGCTCGTCTGGACCTGCTGGAAAACACTTTGACCCAGGCTGAGCTGCAGAAGAAGAAGAGGGAAGAGTTAAAATCTCTTACCATGGCTAAGCAGCTGGCGGCAGAAGATGAGATCACTGATGCAGAGCAGGATCCTATCTTAGTTTCTGGACCTGCTAAGAGGAAGATAAGGAAAGTAAAGAAGAGCTTCCTTGAATCTGTTGTTGAAGAGGCAGAGAAGAGATTCAAGGAAGAGACGTCTGAAGAGAGGCAAGCAAGGGTAAGAAAGAACATAGATGAATATGAGAGGCTCCGATATGTTAGGAGGCAGAACAAGAAGACCAGAGAAGCTGGCATCACTCCCGGTGCCAGTGGATCCAGCCAGAGAAGGAAGGCTCCTGTCGATGTGATGGAGATTTTGCCTCTCAGGACAGATGGGTCTTTTGACTCTACTGTGCCTGTCCCTCTGATAGAGAAATGGAGAGAAGCCACAACCTTATGGTTTATCCAGCATTACATTCAGAGGCCTCCACCAGAGGATGATGCGCTTATCAACAGGACTTTCCACATTTGGATGAAGGCATATGATGCAGGGCTCTACAAGCAGCTGATGGATTCAACTATAGAGTTCAACCTGGAAGTCACTGCTCCTGAATTCCATTATCTTAACACTCCCATGATAGGGGACAAGGTGGATTGGGCAGAGCTGAAGAAGCTGTACAAGACCAAGGTGTTGGCAAACTTCACTCCAACATCTTCTGCAGAGCTCAAGGCCATTCAAGACAGATTCTCCGACTGGTTCCTGGTGCCTAAGGAGAATAGAAGATATGCTTAGAATAGGACAAGATATGCATTGTAATCTGTAACCTTTTTTGTCCTTACTATTAATGAAATATCATATATTTTCTGTCTAAAAGACAACTTCTTGTTGTCTTCTTGTTTGGCTGATAAGATCTATTCTAAGGTCTTATCCCTTTACTGTTTTCATGCTTAAGTGTTTATATTTTGATCAGTTCTGGTTGAGTTTTAACTCCATCAAAAAGGGGGGAAATTGTTAGGATAAAAGTTGTTAGTTTTGATGAGTTAAAACAAACCAGAAGATGTAATAGGACCATCTGGACCTGTTAGCCAGATGAGGAACTAGATTAGGACTTAGTCTAGGGGGAACTACCAGACCAGAAGAGTTCATCAGAAGAGTCACCAAAAGACCTACCAGAAGACCTTCCAGAGGACTTCACCAGAGGACTCCACCAGAAGACTTCATTAGAAGAGTCACCAGAAGACTTCATCAGACGATTCTGAGCATCTTATGTTTCACTAGACTCGTCTGGTCCGGACTCGTTTGGTCTGGGAAAGGTTCTCTGCCTCTGGTCAGTCTCATCTGGTGAAGTCTTCTGGTGAAGTCCTCTGGTGAAGTCCTCTGGAAGGTCTTCTGGTAGGTCTTCTGGTGACTCTTCTGATGAAGTCTTCTGGTCTGGCAATTCCCCCTAGACTAAATCCTAATCTAGTTCCTCATCTGGCTAACAGGTCCAGATGATCCTATTACATCTTCTGGTTTGTTTTAACTCATCAAAACTAACAACTTTTATCCTAACAATTTCCCCCTTTTTGATGGAGTTAAAACACAACCAGAATTGATCAAAATAAAAACACTTAAGCATGAAAACAGTAAAGGGATAAGACCTTAGAATAGATCTTATCAGGCAAACAAGAAGACAACAAGGAGTTATCTTAAAGACAGAGAAGATATGATATTTCATTAATAGTAAGGACAAAAATGATTACTGATTACAATGCAATTCTGGTCCTATTCTAAGAAAATCTTCTATTCTCCTTAGGCACCAGGAACCAGTCGAAAAATCTGTCTTGAATTGCCTTGAGCTCTGCAGAAGATGTTGGAGTGAAGTTTTCCAACACCTTAGTCTTGTACAGCTTCTTCAACTCTGCCCAATCCACCTGGTCCCTATCATGGGAGTGTTAAGATAATGGAATTCAGGGGCAGTGACTTCCAGGTTGAACTCTATGGTTGAATCCATCAGCTGCTTGTAGAGCCCTGCATCATATGCCTTCATCCAAGTGTGGAAAGTCCTGTTGATGAGCGCATCATCCTCTGGTGGAGGCCTCTGAATGTAATGCTGGATAAACCATAACGTTTTGGCTGCTCTCCATTTCTCTATCAGAGGGACAGGCACAGTAGAGTCAAAAGACCCTTCAGTCATGAGAGGCAAAATCTCCATCACATCGACAAGAGCCTTTCTTCTCTGGCTGGATCCACTGGCACCAGGAGTGATGCCAACTTCTCTGGTCTTCTTGTTCCGTCTCCTAACATATCGGAGCCTCTGCTCTTCATCTATGTTCTTCCTTACCTTTGCTTGCTTCTCTTCAGGTGTCTCTTCCTTGAATCTCTTCTCTGCCTCTTCAACAACAGATTCAAGGAAGCTCTTCTTTACTTTCCTTATCTTCCTCTTAGCAGGTCCAGAAACTGAGATAGGATCCTGCTCTACATCAGTGATCTCCTCTTCTGCCGCCAGCTGCTTAGCCATGGTAAGAGATTTTAACTCTTCCCTCTTCTTCTTCTGCAGCTCAGCCTGGGTCAAAGTGTTTTCCAGCAGGTCCAGACGAGCCCCATGGCTAAAGAGGGTCTCCAGAGTGGTCTTCGCCAGATCAGTTCTGGCCTGCTCTTCCCCCTTTTTAACTTCATCAAATAAGGGCTGCACTACCTGCCTTATGATATCAGGCAAGGCAGTGGAGGAGGAAGAGTGAAGATCACGGAGTTGCCTGGCCTCCTCCAGGTAGGCCTTTGATTCAGCAACCAGCTTCTCCTACTTCTCGAGCATCTCCTGGAGGGAGTCCTTGAGCTTAGCAGTCTGCAGCATCTGAGAGGCCATCTCTACCTTCAGCACTGAAACAGGTCTCAACTGGTCCAGAACATACTGCTGGATCTGCCTCTGGCTTTCATGTACATCCATCTTCAAATAGAGGCAGTCAGAATTGAAAGCAGCTTTGGCAGAGGCAAAGACATCTTTGATCTGCTTCAAGAACTTTCTCCTCTCATCTTTGATCTGGTGCTCAACCAGAGTAGGCGCCAAGTGCTACATTGCCTTCGAGAATCTGCCAATCTGCTGGATTTGTTCATTGAAGAACAACTTCATCTTCTGGAGGACTGTAGGAGTGACATCAAAATCCTCTTCATCAGAGTAGAGCTCTGGAGGAAATGTGAAGTGAGGACCAAATTTGTATGAGGGGCCTTCTGGGGAGATCATCACTCCCTGCTGGATCAATAAGGTGTGAATCACCACCTTGGCTGCCTCTGGAGTCTCAAGCTCCGCAGGATTCTGGAGATTTAGCTTCCTCTTGATGTCAATCTCCCAGGCAGTGAAAGTAGGAGGACCCATTTCTTCAAGCAGCAGCATCAGGTCCTCCACATCCTCAAGTCTGGCCTTGCTCCAGACTTTGGCGACAATAAGATCCGCCAAAAGGGGTAAGTGCTCTAGAAGGATAGGAATATGCTCTCTTAGCCAGAGCTGAGCACTTACACTCATGCTCTGCCTAATGGGGACCCATATCTTCAGATGAGAAGGTAAAGGGTTTGGGCCCAGAGGCAGAGGAGGATGGGGCTAAGCTAGCAGGCTCAAGTGAAGCATCCTCATCTTCACTATCATCGCTAGATAGGCATGTGGGAGAAGAGGGAGGGGCAGGAAAGCCCATTGCATGGAAATGGGGGAAATCTGTTCAGTGTGAGATTGGGGAGGGGTAGGGATTTGTGAGGTAGAGATAGAGGGTAAATGTTGTTCGCACCAGAAGAAGATGGGACCTCTGGTACAGGGGCTGGGGGAGAAGGATTTGTGGGGAGAGGGTTGTGTGAAGTGGGGGAGAGGGTGTTTGAGTAGGGATAGAGGAGGAAGTGTATATGGGTGTATCTGGAAGGGGCTGCTCTGGTGAAGGAATGGGGGCACCAGAAGCAGGGGAGGGATGTAATGTATAGGTTTCTATGGGAGAGGTAGTGGGGGTAACAAGGTTGATGGGAATAGAGGAGGGAACAGTAGGGTTTACCTATTCAGGGGATGTGGCTTCCTCCATCAGGTGAGAAGCCTCTTCTATGGCCTGCTCTAAAGCATCTCCCAGATCAGAGCCAGAGTCTGACTCTTGAAGGATGGCCCTCTTGGCTTTGGACTTCTTCTTAAGAGGCTCAACCTCTTCAACTTCTTCTTCCTCTTCTTCTGATGGCTCATCCACCAGAAGAGTCTTCTTAGCCCTTCTTGAAGTTCTGGGCTTCTTGGCAGAGGTCTTCCTTGCATCATCTGGCCTCTTTCTCTTAGCTGCACCTGCCTTCTTGGCAGCTTCTTCAATATCACCCTTCTTCTTCAATACAGCTTGAAGGGGAATCTGGTCATCCTCTTATGAACCAGAGAACGCTACGGTTGAAGAACCAGTAGCCTCGGACTTCTTCTTCAGGCTCTTCTTAGGCTTCTGCCCCTTAGCAGACGACGACACTACTTGGAGAGGAGGGGCAGGGATGGCTTGCTCTCCATCAGAATCAGGGTGGCCATGGAGAGGCCCATCTTTGGAGAAGATGATCTTGGACTTGTGGAAGCCCTTGCACCAGGAGTCCTTCCACTTCTTCTTTGGAAAGATGGAGTCCAGGATCAGTGTGAGCTTTGTGCCTAAAGACACGTTGGCACTAAAGAAGAATTGCTGCTCTCCTGGCAAGCTGGGACACTCCTTCTTCTGCACCTTCAACTTATTCTTCCTTAACACCCCCAGAAGAATTCGGCCCAATTACACTTAACACCATCAAAAATAGCCCTCATAACACAAAGACACCCAGTGAAGATGACATCTATGCTATGGCTTTCACACATTAATACCTTCACAACAATATCAAAAAGTACCTTGTACTTTTGCCTGAGATGCTTATCCAAAAAGCCCTTTGACAGATTCTAGCAAGAAGATCTGGCAAAGATCTTGAAAGATTCCACATCTTCACCCTCCTTATACTTCAAGGGATCAACTCCTTCCGAAGAGATATTCTCAAACAGTCTGCAGAAGTCGTGCTTTGAAAATACTATATCCTCCTTGTCGAGTTTGGACGAGATGTGGTCATCATGTATCTTCATCCTGACCAAAAACTGGGCAGCATACCCATCCAAGGTGCGCAGATCCTTGGGAACTTTGGAGATCAACTCCTCAACTCTAGACTTTCTTAGCAATTCCAGAATTTCCAGTGCTGCCGGATTCTTGGTGGAATAGAAATCAACCACCATCTTTGACTTGAGTTTCTTGCACACGTGCTCTGGGTCGAAGTTGCATTTAGGTGCCATTTCTGAGATAGAGAGAGAGAGAGAGAGAGAGAGAGAGAACTTGCAGAGAGAGAGGTTAGGGTTTGAGAGTAAGAAAACGTGAAAGGACAGATTGAAAAGGATTTGATTTAAATAGGGCAAGACGTGTGGCTTGAACAATTAAAGAAGTGTGAACGCGTGTAAATCCCAAATTTAAATAAGGGAACAAAATTAATTTTTGAATTGATTGACATATTGCACTGTTGTTAAATCTGACGGCCACGATTAAAAGATAAGTTACATATTTAATATGGTGCGTGGGCATGGTCATTGGGACTGGGATCGAGGGGGTTTTGTGGCAGTCAAGAGAAAAAGCGAAATGATTGCCTAGGCCCTCTACCCTAGTCTTAAATACACCCTGAAGATGAAACGTTTTGTTTGTATTTACTAATTTTGAAAGTGTATCCCAATGATCAGAGGCCAGAGAAGTAAATACATACCTGTCACCTGGTATTGTAACCAGATGATACCACGTTTAGTCTGATGTTACATCTCATCTGGTTCTGGTCAGAAAGGATTCTAGATTTCTCTTGAATCTTGTTCTGCACCTCATCTGGAATGTACCTCACCCGGTACAAATCTTATCTGGTACATACCTCATCTGGAGATGTAACTTCTCTGGTATATCTAACCTGTAGGCATGTTAGTTTGAAAAAAATAAAATATTTAATAAAGTGAAACAAATGATACTTCTCTGATGTTCCCCCTAAACCAAATCTGTCTCTGGATCCAAAAGTCCTAACTCAAAAGCTAACTCTCTGAATCTGGTTTCAGCCAAAGGCTTAGTCAGAATATATGTTCTCTGCTTCTCTGTTGCAATCTTTTCCATCCTTATATCTCCCTTCTCAACATGGTCTCTGATAAAATGATGCCTTATATCAACATGTTTGCATCTGGTATGAAGAACTGGATTCTGGGTGATTGCTATTGCACTATTACTATCACAGAAGATTGGAATATCCTCAGCTCTAATCTGGTAATCCCTTAACTGTTGACTAATCCAGAGTAGTTGTGAGCAACAGCTGTCTGCGCCCATATACTCTGCTTCTGTGGTTGATGTAGCAACTGAAGTCTGCTTCTTAGAGAACCAAGATACCAATTTATTCCCTAAAAATTGGCATGTTTCACTTGTAGACTTCCTATCTATTCTGCACCCACCATAATCTGAATCCGAATAACCACTTAACTCTTTGTTGTCATCTGCCGGATACCATAACCCCAAATTCACTGTCCCTTTAAGAAACTTCAATATCTTCCTAGCTGCTTCCAAATGACTTTTCTTTGGATTAGCTTGAAATCTGGCACACACACCAACTGCAAAGGTTATATCTGGTCTGCTTGCAGTCAAGTACAGAAGAGAACCAATAAGTGCTCTGTACTGAGTCTGGTCCACACTCTCTCCAGACTCATCTGGATCCATGTTGAAATTTGTCATCATAGGGATCTTGGCTGCTGTGCTAGATCCTACTCCAAATTTCTCCAACATGTTATTGATGTACTTCGCCTGATTGATGAAGATTCCCTTCTCTGATTGCCTAACCTGCAAACCTAAGAAATAATTCATCTCACCCATCATAGACATCTCAAACTGGCTCTGCATGAGTTCACCAAACTTCTCATACAGCTTCTTGTTAGGGGATCCAAATATAATGTCATCAACATATATTTGGACCAGAAGGATGTCCTTTCCTTCTTCTTTCCTAAACAAGGTCCTATCAATCTTACCCTTAGTAAAACCATTGTCCAGAAGAAACTGAGATAAAGTGTCATACCATGCTCTGGGTGCCTGCTTCAGCCCATAAAGAGCTTTCTTAAGCTTAAACACCTTGTCACCTTGTTCAAAACCAGGAGGTTGTTCCACATACACTTCCTCAATGAGAATCCCATTAAGAAAGACAGATTTCACATCCATCTAGTATACTTTGAACTTCATGCGAGCAGCATATGCTAAGAACAATCTAATGGCTTCTAGTCTGGTAACAGGAGCAAATGTCTCATCATAGTCTATTCCTTCAGACTGAGAATAACCCTGAGCCACTAGCCTTGCCTTGTTCCTAGTAATGACATCATTCTCATCTTTCTTATTCTTGAAAACCCACTTAGTGCCTATCACCTTTTGATGTCTTGGTCTGTCTACCAGCTCCCAAACATCCTGTCTGGTGAATTGATTCAACTCCTCTTGCATAGCAACAATCCAATTTGAATCTTTCAGTGCCTCCTTGATGTTCTTGGGCTCAATCAAAGACACATAGCAACTGAATAAGGCAGCTAAGTTGAGAGTTCTCCTAGTCTGGACACCCTTAGTTGGATCTCCAATTATCAGGTCATTGGGGTGATCAACCAGGGATTATCACCAACTGCAGGAGAGCTTCCCCCTACAGGAGTTCCAACTTCTTCTGGTTCTGCTCCTTGTGAAGACTTCTCCTTCAAAGAACCAGAAGATGGGCCATCATCTGAATCTGAATCTGAATCAAGAATAGGTGGATTAACCTTAATTACTCTGGGAGTAGTCTGATTCTGTGTCTCTTCAGAAGACTTTAAGTCCACCTTGCACTCAAAAGCAGATTAATAAAAAACAATATGGGGTGTTTCCTCCACACAAAGTGAATTCTTATTAAAAACTCTAAATGCTTTACTAGTGTTGGAATATCCTAAGAATATTCCATCTGCTACTTTAGCATCAAAAGTTTTTAATTTGGATTTCCCATTGTCATGGATGAAACACTTACATCCAAAAACATGAAAATATGAAACAGATGGGATTTTACCTTTCCATACCTCATATGGAGTCTTATTATGTCTCTGGGCAATTAGGCATCTGTTCTGAGTGTAATAGGCTGTGTTGATAGCTTCTGCCCAAAACCTCTGTGGTGTGTTGTACTCTGCTAGAAGAGTCCTTGCAGCTTCCTTTAGGGTTCTATTCCTCCTTTCTGCTACTCCATTTTGTTGGGGTGTTCTGGCAGTAGATGTCTCATGAAAGATTCCATGTTCCTTGCAATACTTTGCAATGTGTGAATTCAAAAACTTTGTCCCTTTGTCACTTCTGATCCTGACTATACTCTGGTTCTGCTCATTCTGAATCTGCTTGAAGAATTCTGGCAGCTTAGTGATAGTTTCATTTTTCTTAAACAAGAACACTACCCAAGTGTATCTTGAAAAGTCATCTACTATCACCAAGGTGTACTTCGTTCCTCTGAAACTAAGAGGAGAAACAGGTCCAAACAGGTCCATGTGAAGTAGTTGAAGTACTCTGGTTGTGGTTGTGCTCTGGACATCCTTAAAGGAGGTCTTGGGTTGTTTACCCTTCTGGCATGAACCACAAACATGATCCTTCTTAAGCACTTCATTAGGAAGACCTCGAATAAGACCTTTTTTGGCAATCTTATTTAGTGTTTTGAAGTTAAGGTGGCTCAATCTCTTGTGCCATAACCAGCTGTCTTCTGCAGATCCTTTAGCAACCAGGCAAGCATTTCTTGGGCAACTGCTAAAATCTACAAGATAAATGTTACCCTTCCTCAAGCCTATAAGCAAAATATCATTATAATCAGAAGAAAAGACAGTGCATGAATCACTAGAAAACTTCACTGAGTATCCCCTATCACAAAATTGGGATAATGAAAGCAGGTTATGCTTGAGTCCTTCAACATAGTAGACTTCATCTACAGATACATCATTAAAGGTTAATTTTCCAACACCTCTGGTGACTCCATAGTTATTGTCACCAAACATCACTCTTGGCCCATTCAATGGCTTGAAATCCTGGAGATGATCTTTCTAGAATGTCATGTGCTTGGAACATCCACTATCAATGTACCACACATGTTTGCTTGAAAGTCCTTTCCCCAATGGGCTCTTATCCTCCTGCAGAGAGATCAATTAGGTCCCCTACTAGAGCTGGGTCCCGATTGGTTAGTTGCAGGTTTTGTAGGAATCCAAAGATAAAGATCATCCCTTGCTGGATGAGGAGATCTTATCTTCCTTCCAAATCTATCTACCAGCACATGTCCTCTAATAATGACATATTGAGCTACTGGTCTTATCAGAACACCTTTCCTATAAACAGGTCTGGTGTATCTTTTCTCAAATCTGGCCTTTGGAATGGCCTGCCTTAAAGACATAGTCTTAAAGGTCTGGTTGTAAGGGCACATCCTAGAAGAACCATCTCTGGTTCTGAAAATTGGATCTATTCTGATGATGAAATTCCTTCTGAGTATTCCTGTTCTGGAATCTTCTTTGAGCATACCCCCTTTGAGATCCCTGAATCTGATTGAGGTTCTCTGGTTCAGTATATCTCATTTGATATCTCCTATTCTGATTAGGTTTCCTCTTAGAGTTTCCCTTTTGAGGTCCCCTAATTTGCTTAGGTTCCACTCTTTTAGGTTTCCTCTGAGGTCTCCTAATCTGGTTAGGCATCTGAACAGAACCATCAATCCTCATAGGTTCTCCTATCTTGCATTTATGCTCTAAGATTTCCTCTTCCAGTTCAGTGAACTCATTGGGAACATCATCTATATGGTCTGCAGAGCAGTCGTTATTCCAATTAGGATTTTTAACTACTCTGTAACCTTTTCCATTAGAATCCTTTTCATCCCAGATTTCTACCACTTCACCAGATCTTTCAGACATCTTGCCTTTATTGCATAAAAACTTATTAGATCTGGTTTTAATTCCAGAATATCCTAAACCACTCTTATCATGTACTCTTTGAGAAGATCCTTGTATTATGGATACAATAGTTGGAGCTTCTCTAGTCTTAGGTACTTCCATGATGGGTTGTTCAACTTGCTTCCCCTTGATAAGATATTGGTATTTGGCCTTGAGCTCATTGAACTCTTCTGCCTGAGAGTTCTTCTCTTTCATGAGCTGGTCTACCAGAGTATCTCTTTCTGTGACCTTTTCTTGAAGTTCAGAGACTTCTTTAGAATGGTCTTTCATGAGTTCCCTGGCAGATTTTTGCTCATTAGATAAAGACTGAACTTCAGCTCTTAGCCTACCATTTTCTTTTTTAAGCTTTTGGCAAAGTTGAACACAATTTTGGAGATCTGATAGCATTTGCTGCATATCAGACTCTCTGGCAGCACCAGATGAATGAGAGGATTCAGTATATTTGGAATTTGATAAGCATAAGGTAGGTTAATTTACCTCAGTGATGTCTGCCATAAGGCATACATCATCATCAGATCCGAAATCAGAAGAAGAAGAACTGGAACTAGTATCCTCCTCCTCTGCTTCTGCCAGTAGTGCTCTCTTGTCTGCATATCTCCTATCTCTCTTGAGTCTTTTCTCTTCTCTTTCTCTAGGAGTCAATTGAGGACAATCATAGCTGTAGTGACCAGGCTTGTTGCAGGTATAACAGGTGTTATCTCCTCTGGGACTGGGACTTGGATCTCTCCTCCCCTGGCTGTATTCTGTTCTGGCTGGACTACTCTCTCTCCTCTGGTAGTCAGATCTGCTAGAACTGCCATCCCTCCTCTGGTAATCTGATCTCCCAGAGCTGCCATCTCTCCTCCTCTCTGGAGTTCTGAATCTGGTTTCCCTAGGGTCTCCAGATGTCTTTTCTTTATCTGCAGCTTTGAAAGAAGTCTTTCTATCTCTAGTAGATTCCTTCCAATGCTTTTCGTACCTGCCATATTTAGAACTCATCTTATCAAGTTTACGGGTTAGAAGTGCTACCTGCTCCTTGAGACTCAAGTCATCTGCAGTAGACTCCTTTGTCTTATCATCAGTCTTGATAGTTGAGGAAATCACAACTCTTTTTTGGCCAGAAGAGGAAACCTCTTCTGTTTGATCCTCCTCTTGAAGATCATACTAGTAAGCTTTGAGATCAGACAACAGAAGATGATGATCCAGAGTGTTGAGATCCTTGTTATCTTTAATCACAGTCACTTTGATTCTCCACCTGCTGGTTAGTGAACGCAAAATTTTGCTATTTATTTCTTTCTCTGAATAGGTCCTACCTAAGGCACTAGCCTTGTTAAGGAGATTTGTGAGGCGCATATCCAGCTGGTCAATGGTCTCGTCTGGTTTCATCTTGAAGGTGTCAAACGAGTGTTGAACAACTTGGAGTTTATTGTCCTTGATCTTCTATGTTCCCTCACAGAGTAGTGCAAGTTTGTCCCACATCTCCTTGGCAGTGGCACATGTTCTGACCTTTTCAATTACCTCCTTTGTTAGTGTGTTAATGATTTCAGTCCTTGCTACCTGGTCTAAGTTGTAGAGTTTCCTCTCATCATTGTCAAGCTCGTCTTTCTTCTTTAATATCTTTTGTCTAGCAACACGAGCACCAGTTATCTCCTCTGCAGATTCACTTGTTTCTGCCCTGGACTCAGACCTGCCATCATCAATAGGAGTCCAATAAAATTTGATGGGGCCACTTTCTACCACATCTAACATGCGGTGATGGATAGCTCCAAGATGATTACTCATCATGAAGCTCCAGTGGTTGTAATCCTCAAAGGAGAATTCTGGTAACTTGCGGCTCTTATATGAAGATTTTGAAGAAATTTTTTAAAAAAATTCAACAAGAAAATTAACCAAACATAATAAAGAGCAATGGATCTGCCCGGTGACCACCAAAAAGCTTTACAAACCAGTGGTCTTTGGACACACTGCTCTGATACCACTTGTTGGTCCCACTAGATAGACTAATTACGGAAGCTTTAAAGGTTATGTCTTATAAAAGATCTTGTTAAAAGACATAACCTTTAAAGCTTCTGCAATTAGTCTATCTAGTGGGACCAACAGTTAGGCATTGGAAGCATTTGGCCGTTGGTGATTTAAATCAAGTCAACAAGATCGGATTGGAAAGTTTTGAAGTCAATCAATCCAAGGATCCCACCAACCCAATCAATCAATTAGGGAATTGATTGATTGGAAGCTTCCTTAAATAGAGATCTGATTAGATTAGCTCTCCAACGGCTAAACCCTAATCACCTCTATAAATACAAGAGTGCAGACTCAAAGAAAGGCTCTAGATTCTCACGCGCAAGAAGTCATATTCCAAGCCTTTGTTCTATCACTCTTAGCACTCTTATTGTTCATATTTTATATACTCTTAAAGGAGTAGTTGGATATCAACCTGTTCATCTCTAAGAAAAGGTTGGAGGCTGTAGACTTTAGATCGAAGTTAGATCTAAAGGGTATGTAAGAAGGAACTGTTACTTCACAATTCCAGTACGCAAGTTGGTTGTTGGTTGGTTAGTGAGACCCCTTTGATAAAAGGGAGAGTGGACGTAGGATATTATAATCCGAACCACTATAAATCTGGTCCATTTACTGCTTTCTTCAATTCTCTCGAACTCGTTTTGATCAAACCCATAAGACTTAATCACTTGACCAAAACACTAGTTCCAAGTACGCGATGCTTACTTAAGTCCATAAATGGATCTCTTGAGCTTGCATACAAGATTCTCTTGGCCTTTTTCAATAAAACCTTTGGGTTGTTGCATATAGATATCTAACCCGTCAAGACTTCCGTTAAGGAAAGCTGTCTTGACATCCATCCGCCAGATCTCGTAATCTAGATGCACAGTGATCGACAAGAGAATACGGATGGACTTAAGCATAGCTACAGGTGAAAAGGTTTCCTCATAATCTATCCATTCTTCTTGAGTATACCCCTTTGCCACTAGTCTTGCCTTGAAGGTCTCAACCCTTCCGTCCGGTCCTTTTTTTCTCTTGTATACCCACTTAAATCCAATGGATTTGTAATATCCTAGATTTTCATGACCTTATCTGCTATACTAAGTACTTTATAATTCTATATGAATCTATGTGACGCATTTACATCTAAATTTTATGCAAAGACACATTTATGTGTTTTAATTACTCGATAGTTACAATTACTGTATTACTTGCTCAATACATGCTATTTCTTGAGACTTTATAATTTTTATATGATCTTTATTTTATGTCTTAAAGTTCTTAATATAGAAATTAATGAAGTCCTTAAGTATAGTAAATTATTTCATAAGATATAAGTTGCAAAATGAATGTTTCTTTAAGAAACGAACTACGTAACGATTACTCGATATTTTCTATGATTAGTATATAGACTTTGTAATTTATTTAGAGTCCTAGAAGAGTTTTAATTTTATTACATATGATAGTATAAGTAAATTTTATGCATAATGTACTTAGAATTATCCAATAATCTTATTTCTTACTTACTAATTTCAATGCATACATGCGTCATAACCATAAAATACAAGATTTTCTCTTGTACACCCTATAAATTACAGCCATATTAGATAAGTTAGGAAGGTTAGAGAAGCTTCAAGACTAAGGTCAAAATTAGGATAAGAATGAAGAAGAAAAGTCAAAATTTAATTACTAATTTCAAAGAAACATGTGTAAAAAAATCAAAGCTTCAAGATTCCTCCATAATCTTCTTATTTTCGGTCCATGCATGCATAAGAAGGATAGGGAGAGTTCCAAAAACTTCTTTTTTCAACTATAAATAGGGGCTAAAGAGTTCTTCATTCCTTACACACAAAAATCATAAAAAATATTCACTATATCCTTAGCTTTGCTTAAGATTGAAAAGGAGTTTGTTCTAAGCTTTCAACATCTTCTAGGTAAGCTTCTTATCTTACTCAATTAAGTTATTGCTTGAATTATAGGATTTGAAGTAAGATTAAAGTGATGTGTTCTTCATATGTACATGAAATCTGCAATTTTCGACACAGTTTGGTAGGAATTTCGGTTTGATTGTTTCCCTAGATGAAAGTTTCTGAAATTTTTATATGTTATAGTAGACTAGTCAAGGAACTCAGGGTATAAATTTCATAGTAAAATGAGTTATGGTTAAGGAGATATGAAGTTTTAAAGATGAACTAGGGTTTTGGCCAGAAAAACTGCAATCCATGTGTTTTGCATGAAATAAATAGATTTTCGTAAGAATTTGCATGAAATAAAAAGTATTTGAGTAAAATATATGAAGTTAGGAATATGTGGTTAAAATTTCAGAATTATTGGACTTATGGTTGATTTATGGTGAATTTTCAAAGTTAGGCGTGTAATCTGCCAAAAACCGAAATTTTAGGTTCGAAATGATCCGTTTAGATATTTATAACTTGTTAATTGATGCTCATACATAAGTATTTGATTCTTATGATCTATAATATAACTTTTGAACATGTGTTAGGACTTGAGTTTGAATGTGAAAATATGTGTAAGTTTTTAAAAATTTAGGGATAAGTAACAAATGTTTCTATTGTAAAATTTTACTTGTAGGTACAACCTGCAAGGTGGGGAATCACTTCGCTCTTCATCGAGTATTCTGTTATTATTTAATTGCACTTATTAAACGTCAAATGTTAAATTTTGAGTCTGGCCCGCTATCGACTGGCCCCACATATAGTCCAACTTTATGTTGGCAAGCATATAATCCGGTCTTTCCAACACCACGGGTTGGTCACGCCACCCAAGCATATACCCGGTGAAATTTCGGGGGCTCCACGTTATATGCATTTTATGTTTAGTTTGTGCATTTATAAAGAGATTTCCCACTAAGTATTTACAAACGCTTATCCCTTCCACTTTTCAATTTTTCAGATGCGGAGGATCCCAATATGGACGAATGAGCTCGGAGGCGGGCTGTCAAGTTTTAATATACTTTATTTTGGAAATTTTAATTTGTAAACTCAAGGCTATGGCCGTATGTATTTACTACTTCCGCTGTGTAAATAAGTGTGGCGTTATTTTTAATTATAAAACTAAACTTTAGTAGTGTTCCTACTTGTGCCACATCACATCTTCCTACTTTTTTAAGTGGGGACGCTACAGGTGGTATCAGAGCCAGGTTTGCCTGCTAAAGAATTTTCAAAAGAGTGTGTGTGTTTTAAAATTTAAATGAAACAGCCGCACCGAGATCATTCTCCAAGACGGGATCAGGTAAATATTTAATATGTGCTTAAATTATGAAATTATGATTAATTATTTGAAATTATGTAGTATTCTATTTGAACCAACCAATATAATATATTTAAGTAAGCAGATGGACGACAACACTAGAAGACAAAATGATAACCGACTAGAAAGAATAGCTAGAACGGGTATGACCGAAGAAGACGATATAGGAGCCCATGTGGGAGAACTTACTTCTCAATATAAACAGGACCTAAGAAACGAGCGTGATATCGATAATGAATACTACTGTTGTCTGCTTATTGATACTTTGCCACATACGTGGGTAAATGCTGCCTGGGAAATGCTAGATTTCGTGTATGACCAGCATGGTTATATATGTTTTCCTTATTTTTCTTCTTTGTTATACCGTGAATGGCTGCAATTCGAGACCATCCATTTTGATCCTCTATAACCGGGGTTTGACATGGGTGGCAATCAGGAATTAATATCAGTTCAAGAAAGCAGTGGGAATCAGAATAACGGATTGAAGGAAATGGAGGCAACAAACAAGAATAATGATATCGAGATGTGGGAGGAGAAAAAGAAGGAACCCGAAATCATCATCATCGATGATGATTGAACAAAGACCAGTTGCAGATTATGTGTTCTATGCGTGATTATATGAAACTTATATGATATTAGTAGATATATGTACTTAATATGTACTAAGTGCTCTGGATGTACTATATTCTTTTGAATGTAATATATGTATTATGATGTAATGTTTATGCATGTAAAATATATGTATTCAATGAACTTGATGTATAATACTTTTGAATGTAATGTTTATGTATGTAAAATATGATATGAAATATCTGTTATGTTTGTATAATTGTTACTAATAAGTTGATTTTGAATAGAACCATGAGCCGAAGAGGGAATCAAAGCAACTCAGAAATAAGCAATGACCTAGCTTCTGTCTTAAGAGGATTAGCTCAGCAACTAAATCACCAAAGCCAATCGTCCCAAACACTTGTATCCTCAACCCAAAACCATGATATTGTTAGCCAATTTAAGAAGTTTAGACCCTCAACCCTAACCGGAAAGGAAAACCCTATGGAAGTGGAAAATTGGATTCGGAGCTTGGAAAAGATATTCACTTATCTTAAGTACACAAATGAGTAGAAAGTTTCTTATGCTATTTTTCAGCTGACTGAAGATGCAAATTATTGGTGGGAAGCTCACTGTAGGACAATGACTGAAGAAGAACGAACTACAGTTACTTGGGAGAAATTCGTAGAAGCAGTGGTTAAGAATTATATACCACAGTCATTCTTAGATCAGAAGGAGACTGAATTCCTACAGTTGAAACAAGGGAATCTGACAGTACAGGAATATGAAAGGAAATTTAATCAATTGGGAAGATATGCTTCTCATTTGATTAATACTGATGAAAGGAAAGCAAAGAGATTTGTGCAGAACTTACGACTGGAAATCAGTACTATCTTAGCAGCACAAGATATTAAGTCTTATGCCCCGACATTCGAGAAAGCTCAGACGATAGCAGCATATATGAAATCGGAGGAAGTAAGAACGCCAGAATCACAATGAAACAAAAGGAAGTGGATTGGTACGAATCAAGGAGAAAATTCTAAGCAAGTTAAAAGGACAGAAATAGTGCCACGACAACAACAGAGGCCACCTAAGTGCAGAAATTGTGGGAATGAACACTTGGGTCAATGCCTGAAAGGGACATGAATCTGCTACAGATGTAAGGAACCGGGACATGTCATAACTAATTGTCCAAAATGTAAAGAACAACAAAGGTCGGCACCTGCCCGAGTATTCACTATGAACTAACAGGAGGCTACAGTAAACCCAAAAATAATGACAGGTATGTTCAAAATTTTTCAAGTACCTGCTCTTACACTATTCGATACTGGTGCCACGCATTCATTTATCTCTAGGAAGATATTTGAGCAAATCAAGAATACTCATATGATAGTAGAAGGAAATTTCGTAGAGGTAAATATTCCTTCTGGTATTACAATACAATCCTTAGGACTGTGTAGGAATGTAAGGATGGATTTCGATCATACGGTATTTCCGGCGGATCTACATATATTAGAGATGAAGGATTTTGATGTTATATTAGGAATGGATTGGCTTAAGGCTAATCATGCTCTTATAAAATGCCAAGAGAAAGAAATATCGGTGCAAAAACTGGAAGGTATGAATTTTACAATCTATAGTGCAAGAGTAAGAAATATACCTCGGGTAATTTCAGCAGTAATGGCTCGGAAAATTTTAAGGAAAGGAGAATGTACAGCATTTCTAGTAAATATTGTAGCAACAGATTCCGATGGTCCAACATTGGACGATATGCCAGTAGTATGTGAATACAAGGATGTATTCCCAGATGATTTGCCAGGACTACCCCCAGATCGTCAGTTGGAATTTACTATTGATTTAATTCCCGGAGCAGCGCCTATTTCAAAAGCACCTTACAGAATGGCACCAAAAGAATTACAAGAATTGAAGGTGCAACTACAAGAATTACTGGATAAGGGTTTTATTCGACCAAGTGTGTCACCCTGGGGAGCACTGGTGTTATTTGTGAAGAAGAAAGATGGGTCATTAAGAATGTGCATCGACTATCGAGAATTGAATAAGCTTACCATCAAGAACAAATACCCTCTTCCCAGAATTGAAGATCTGTTCGATCAATTAAAAGGAGCTAGTGTATTTTCAAAGATTGATTTGAGATCGGGGTATCATCAGGTGAAAATAAAGGAAAACGATATTCCAAAGACAGCTTTCAGGACTCGATATGGTCATAATGAGTTCGTGGTGCTACCATTTGGACTCAGTAATGCACCAACTATTTTTATGGATTTGATGAATTGTGTATTTCATCAATATCTGGATCAATTTGTGATCGTTTTTATTGATGATATTCTGGTATATTCAAGAAGTCAGGAGCAGCATGCGGAACATCTTCGGATTACACTAGAAATCCTGAGAAAGGAAAAATTGTATGCTAAATTCAAGAAATGCGAATTTTGGCTGGATAAAGTGGTATTTCTTGGACATACAATTTCAGCTTTGGGAATAGAAGTGGATCCAGCAAAGGTAGAAGCTATAAACAAATGGAAGACACCAACTACAGTGAATGAAGTCAGGAGTTTTCTTGGGTTAGCTGGATATTATCGGAGATTTATTGAAGGGTTCGCTGGGATTACAAAACCTTTAACTCAGCTAACTCGGAAAGAAACAAAATTTGAATGGACGAAAGAATGTGAAAGGAGTTTTCAGGAATTAAAGCAAATATTAACAACAACTCCAGTTCTTACAATTCCGGAGGGTACAAAAGGATTTATAGTATTCATTGATGCTTCTAAACAAGGTTTGGGATGTGTACTTATGCAAAATGGGAAAGTAGTAGCGTACGCATCAAGACAGTTATAACCACACGAACAAAATTATCCTACACACGATTTAGAATTAGCGGCAGTGGTGTATGCGCTAAAAATTTGGAGGCATTACTTATACGGAAGTAAGTGTGAAATATACACAGATCATAAGAGTTTGAAGTATATCTCGAACAAAAGGAGTTGAACATGAGCAAAGGAGATGGTTGGAGTTAGTAAAAGATTATGATTGCGAGATATTGTATCATCCGGGAAAGGCAAATGTAGTAGATGATGCCTTAAGTCGCAAAGCAAAGATAAAGATCAGTGCCTTGGTTGTGAAACCAACATTGAAGGAAAAAATAGCAAATTCTCAAATGGATGATACATTCTTAAAGAAGATGAAGCAAAAGATCGAGGAAGGAAAAACAAAAGAGTTTTCAGTACGTGAAGATGATACATTAGTATGTCGAGGAAGAATGTGTGTACCAGAAATAGAAGAACTCAAGAAAGAAATACTAGTGGAAGCACATTCTACTCCATATACAGTACATCCTGGAGGAACGAAGATGTACCAAGAATTAAAAAGGTTATTCTGGTGGAAAAATATGAAGAAGGATATTGGAAAATTTGTACAGAAATGTTTGACATGCCAACAGGTAAAAGTTGAACATCAAAGACCATCGGAATTGCTGAAACCACTTGAGATTCCTGAATGGAAATGGGAACACATTACGATGGATTTTGTGGTATGATTGCTCAAATCAATACAAGAAAATGAAGCTATTTGGGTAATTGTTGACAGATTGACCAAGACGGCACATTTCCTACCAATAAAGATGACGTTCACATTGGATAAATTGGCTCAGATTTATATTAAGGAAATTGTCCGATTGCATGGAGTTCCAATTTCTATTGTGTCAGAAGAGATCCACGATTTATATCAAAATTTTGGCATAGCCTTCGAGAAGCTTTGGGTACTAAGTTGGAATTCAGTACAACTTTTCATCCTCAAACTGATGGACAATCAGAAAGAACAATCCAAACTTTGGAAGATATGTTAAGAGCTTGTATCATTGACTTTGGAGGAAGTTGGGAGAGGTACATACCTTTAGTGGAATTTGCCTATAACAACAGTTATCAGGCAACAATTGAAATGACTCCATATGAAGCATTATATGGAAGAAAGTGCAGATCTCCTCTATGTTGGGATGAGATTGGAGAAAAGAAAGTGTTAGGGCCAGAATTGGTGGAAGAAACTACTAAGGTAATAAGAAAAATCAGAGAAAAGATGCAAGCAGCTCAGGATCGACAGAAATCATATCCTGATAAACGAAGGAAAGAATTGAATTTTGAGGTTGGAAATAAGGTGTTCTTGAAAGTATCTCCAATGAAAGGAATTTTCCGCTTCGGGAAAAGAGGAAAGTTGAAGCCTAGATATATTGGACCTTACGAGATCCTGGAAAGAGTTGGAGATTTGGCTTATCGACTAGCATTACCACCATCTTTGGCAGGAGTACATAATGTATTCCATGTCTCTATGCTCCGAAAGTACATACCTGATCCTACCCACATAGTAAACTTACCTGAATTAGAACTGGATACCGACTTAACCTACGAGGAAATTCCCACAGCCATACTTGATAGAAAACTTCATAGGTTGAGGAATAGAGATATTCCTATGATTAAAGTTCAGTGGGATAGGCATGGAACAGAAGAAGCTACGTGGGAGCGAGAGGACGAAATCTTAGCCAAATACCCTTACCTCAATAATCCTGGTAACACTTGAAATTTCGAGGACGAAATTTATTTAAGGGGGGTAGGTTGTAATATCCTAGATTTTCATAACCTTATCTGCTATACTAAGTACTTTATAATTCTATATGAATCTATGTGACGCATTTACATCCAAATTTTATGCAAAGACACGTTTATGTGTTTTAATTACTCGATAGTTACAATTACTGTATTACTTGCTCAATACATGCTATTTTTTGAGACTTTATAATTTTTATATGATCTTTATTTTATGTCTTAAAGTGCTTAATATAGAAATTAATGAAGTCCTTAAGTATAGTAAATTATTTCATAAGATATAAGTTGCAAAATGAATGTTTCTTTAAGAAACGAACTACGTAACGATTACTCGATATTTTCTATGATTAGTATATAGACTTTGTAATTTATTTAGAGTCCTAGAAGAGTTTTAATTTTATTACATATGATAGTATAAGTAAATTTTATGCATAATGTACTTAGAATTATCCAATAATCTTATTTCTTACTTACTAATTTCAATGCATACATGTGTCATAACCATAAAATACAAGATTTTTTCTTGTACACCCTATAAATTTCAGCCATATTAGATAAGTTAGGAAGGTTAGAGAAGCTTCAAGACTAAGGTCAAAATTAGGATAAGAATGAAGAAGAAAAGTCAAAATTTAATTACTAATTTCAAAGAAACATGTGTAAAAAAATCAAAGCTTCAAGATTCCTCCATAATCTTCTTATTTTCGGTCCATGCATGCATAAGAAGGATAGGGAGAGTTCCAAAAACTTCTTTTTTCAACTATAAATAGGGGCTAAAGAGTTCTTCATTCCTTACACACAAAAATCATAAAAAATATTCACTATATCCTTAGCTTTGCTTAAGATTGAAAAGGAGTTTGTTCTAAGCTTTCAACATCTTCTAGGTAAGCTTCTTATCTTACTCAATTAAGTTATTGCTTGAATTATAGGATTTGAAGTAAGATTAAAGTGATGTGTTCTTCATATGTACATGAAATCTGCAATTTTCGACACAGTTTGGTAGGAATTTCGGTTTGATTGTTTCCCTAGATGAAAGTTTCTGAAATTTTTATATGTTATAGTAGACTAGTCAAGGAACTCAGGGTATAAATTTCATAGTAAAATGAGTTATGGTTAAGGAGATATGAAGTTTTAAAGATGAACTAGGGTTTTGGCCAGAAAAACTGCAATCCATGTGTTTTGCATGAAATAAATAGATTTTCGTAAGAATTTGCATGAAATAAAAAGTATTTGAGTAAAATATATGAAGTTAGGAATATGTGGTTAAAATTTCAGAAGTATTGGACTTATAGTTGATTTATGGTGAATTTTCAAAGTTAGGCGTGTAATCTGCCAAAAACCGAAATTTTAGGTTCGAAATGATCCATTTAGATATTTATAACTTGTTAATTGATGCTCATACATAAGTATTTGATTCTTATGATCTATAATATAACTTTTGAACATGGGTTAGAACTTGAGTTTGAATGTAAAAATACGTGTGAATTTTTATAAATTTAGGGATAAGTAACAAATGTTTCTATTGTAAAATTTTACTTGTAGGTACAACCTGCAAGGTGGGGAATCACTTCGCTCTTCATCGAGTGTTCTGTTATTATTTAATTGTACTTATTAAACATCGAATGTTAAATTTTGAGTTGGCCTGCTATCGACTGGCCCCACATATAGTCCAACTTTATGTTGGCAAGCATATAGTCCGATCGTTCCGGCACCACGGGTTGGTCACGCCACCCAAGCATATACCCGGTGAAATTCCGGGTGCTCCACGTTATATGCATTTTATGTTTAGTTTGTGCAATTATAAAGAGATTTCCCACTAAGTGTTTACAAACGCTTATCCCTTCCACTTTTCAATTTTTCAGATGCGGAGGATCCCAGTATGGACGAATGAGCTCGGAGGCGGGCTGTCAAGTTTTAATATACTTTATTTTGGAAATTTTGATTTGTAAACTCAAGGTTATGACCGTATGTATTTACTACTTCCGCTGTGTAAATAAGTGTGGCGTTATTTTTAATTATAAAACTAAACTTTAGTAGTGCCACATCACGTCTTCCTACTATTTTAAGTGAGGACACTACAGGGTAAAACCCCATTGGGTGGTTCGACAACCTCCCACACTTAATTATGATCCATCGAACCCATCTCGGCTTCCATTGCCGTTTGCCATTACTCTACGTCTTTGTCTTGGTTTGGCTCGTCGTATGTCCATGGGTCTAATTCATCACCGGGAATCAAATCCGAAGATTCTCCTATTCCCATGAATCTCTCGGGTTGTCTAACAAACCTCCTACTGCGACGGGGTTCCGGTTGTGAAGGTGTGACATGTGGTATATTATCTTGTATACTTTGTACAGGGTTTGCCCTCTCAATTCTTCTAAGGTAATTTCACTTTTAGGGTTCCGATTGTTCATATAGTCCTCCTCCATGAATTTAAAGAGTGTACTAATCACAGTCTTTTGATCCTTGGGACTATAGAACATACACCCTTTCGTTCCTGCGGGATATCCTATAAACAGCCTTAACTCCGAACGTGGATCTAATTTACCGGCTTCCTTATCTAGCACGTATGTCGGACACCCCCATATCCGCATGTGTCTCAGACTGGGCTTGCGCCCCGTCCACAATTCTATCGGGGTTTTAGGAACCGATTTGGATGGCACCAAGTTTAGAATGTAAGTTGCCGTTTCCAAGGCGTTACCCCAAAACAATTTGGGTAAATCTGAATAACTCATCATGGATCTGACCATTTCTAAAAGAGTCCGGTACCTTCGTTCCGCCACACCGTTCTGTTGAGGGGCTCTCGGTGTGGTTAACTGGGATACTATCCCTTCGTCTGACAGGTAGTTCAAGAATTTATCGCTGAGGTATTCGCCTCCACGATCTGATCGTAGAAACTTGATACTCTTTTCCCTATGTTTCTTGGCTTCGGCCTTAAACTCCTTGAACTTGTCAAAAGTTTCAGACTTATGCCTCATACGGTAGATGTACCCATATCTCGAGTAATCGTCAATGAAAGTGACAAAATACTCATACTCCATTCTTGCTTTGATCGACATTTAACCACACACATCGGTATGAACGAGTTCTAACACTTCTGTGGCTCTATTCCCCTTGGCTCCAAATGCCATCTTGGTCATTTTACCCTCTAAACAGGATTCACAAATTGGAAACGGCTCGACTTGGATTGATTCCAAGGATCCATCTTTCACCAATCTTTCTATCCGTTTTAGATTAATAAGACCTAGTCTAAGATGCCATAGAAATATTTCGTTCATCTCCGAAGAACACTTTCTTTTATTACTCAAAATGATCGACGTGTTATTAGATTCATTATTTGAGTGGTGTGCACACTTAATCGTATAGAGATTATTCACCAATGTTCCATGACAGATATGCTCATTCTTTCGAAAAATAGAAACTACTTTATTAAAAGAAACCGAATATCCATAAAAAAACAACTTAGAAACTCAAATTAAATTCTTCCTAAAGTTCGGAATGTAAAGAACATCTCTTAAAATTAAAAATCTATCTTCAAAAGACAGGTGCACAACTCCCACAGTTTCGGCTGCCACTCTCGTAGCATCGCCCAAAGTGATGAGGATCTCATTCTCGCTAAGTTGCCGGGTTAGCTGGAACCCCTGAAGAGTGAAACAAATATGATCAGTTGCCCCGGTATCCACTACCTAAACGTGGGTAGCATACGCCGCAACATAAGTTTCAACGACTAAAGCATGAGATTTACCTTTCTTTACCGCCTTCTTAGACTTAGAATAGGCAGACCTCCAATGTCCTTTCTCACCGTAATTGAATCACTTACTCTTACCGGATATCTTCGCACCGTACGGTTTGATTGCTCTTTCTTTGCCATCAAGAGTGATTCGGTTGGTTTGGTTCTAGTTAATTTCCTTTCCCTCAATCTTACCTTCCATTGGCCAAGATTTTGAGAGAAGGCTCTTAATCACCAAAACCTCATCCTTACTCCCTAAGTGCGACTCTACCGATACCAAAGTTTTGAGCAGAGTATCCAAAGTGAATTTGTGTTCCGATAACACGTATTCCCAAAAGAACCCATCAAAATTGCTTGACAGCTTTAGGATTATGGAATCAATTTGACTTTATTCACTTTGTCCGGCACCAAGAAACTCAAGTTTATCAAACTCACGCCTAAATTTGAGAACATGATCTCTTACGGGTGTCCCTTCACCATTTCCTTTTTTAGCTTCTCACGAATGGTGAACAAATTAGCTATGTGGTTCTGATGGTGAAACATCCCTTCAAGGCTACCCATGATTTCAACAGCGGCTTTAATGCCTTCATGAATGCGTTTCAAATCTTCAGACATAAAAGTCAAGATGATGCGCTTCATGTGCTCATTGGAGCACTTCCAATCATCGTATACCAACATTTCCCCATTACTTGACTTATCATTAGGTTTCTTGGGTACGCCAATGTTAAATATCAAATAGTGTTCTTGTGCGGGTAAGACTATTTTCATGTTACGTTTCCATTCATTGTAGTTCTCACCAACAAGTTTGTTATCTTTAAGTATACTAAACAGTGGATTAAAAGGTTGCGACATGATGAACTGAGAATAAAACATACATTCATATTAATATCTAGAAGAATACGAAATTACCACATAATTCGATCACATAAATTATATTGAAACCTTAAAACAATATAATCATGCATCAGTCAACATCTCGAAAACATTTAAATGCGCCACGAGGGATGATCTATACATCTAAACACATTCAAGTGGATCACAAACTTAAAAATTACAAATCCTTAATTAAAAAATTTATAGTTGGCTCCCACTTTGACCACATAAAAACTGACAGGGACTCCGCGGGGAGTAAGTTAATATCAATTTCTTATGCCTAAGTAATAACCATAATTCAATACATGATTATTATTTCGCTTTGAGCAAGCCACTCGTGGTGAGGGACAATACCGCCACTAGTAATAATCCACAATCATCTTTTCGGAATTTATTCATGTGAAATCCATCTTTTTGGCCAATCCTAGGGGGAAATGTATTCCAAAAAAACTTCACAAATAAATTAATTATGGAGGTCAAATTAATCCAATTTTATTATCCGGAATAAAATTGCGATTAAAGAAACATACTTAGTAATTTTTGAAAGTAAAATTTTTCTTGGACAATTAAAATTATGCATACACATATCAACAAATAATAGGTGCATGAAAAAAAATAACCATCAAAACAAAAATTAAAACACATTGGAGCACTCAAATCCAATTGTCACGGTTTGATTCTCTTCACGTCTTGATGAGAGAAATCATCCTCGTTGCTTTCATTGTTCATCTCTACAAGCTCCTACTCGAACAACAACATTTCGTCAAAACCTCGTTTGGGGTTCGGGACGACGTTTGAAATGATAAAAAAACAAGAATGAAAAAAAATTCACGGCCCGAGATCCAGCGCGCGTCAACCCACGGAGGTGGGCCACGCGCCTCTCGGTGCCACTGCTACCGAGCGTCGGGCGGGCAGCGCCTCGCGTGCGTGCGCCGTGCGCCTTGGAACCCACCGTACACGATATCGTGCGCCTCGTGCACGCAGTGCTTCGAGTTTTGCCATTCGTCCTTGTTTTCACTCCATGCACGCGCCACACATGCATGCGTCGTTCGGGTATATCGTCTTCAACTCTTCATTTCCGTCTCCGTCTCGATCCGGTTATAATTTATTTACAAAAAATAAATAAACCTAGATCTAGACTAGTCTATTACAATGATCAAATAAAAATAAAAATAACTAATCTATTCGTGGATTTTCTCACGAGAAAAACGAATTTGAACGAATCGAATTAAAAATAAATAATTCAAACGCATGAATAAAATAAACATTAAAAAACCATGATATTTGGATACCTGCAAAAAAGATCTAGCAATTCTACTATACAATTTCAATTTAATGTTAAACAATTTAAATTCCTATTTAAAGATCAAAGCCCGAAAACCGTGGCTCTGATACTAGTTGTTGGAAAAATAGGGGTGCCCAAAAACTATTCGGGATGAAATTTAAATACGAATTTAAATACAATTATTACTAGAATGAATTAGTCCTAATTAATTTAAATAATAATTCCAACAATAATTTTATCATCATGCATGCATAATTAATTCACATAAAACCTATGTCGGAATAACTAGGAATTTATGTGATTACGCACCTCTTGTAGATATGGCCTTTGATAATCACTGGACTATCACGAACGTGCTACCAACCAAAAGACCTTCTCAAGTATGTCCCTTTCCCCTTGCTTGATCACCGGTGGGTAGTGCTTTCAAGCAATTAAAATAACCAAGGAAAAAGAAAAATATTTTTGCTCTTGATTTTTTCAACACATGGAATCATGTACTTGGAGATAAAATAATCATCCCCTATTTATAAGAGGAAGTGACCGATTTTTTTAGCTATGGAATAGGGGAGAGAAAATCTTTTCTTAATCTCTAAGAAGTCTTGAATATATATAATATATACTTTACTCCATAATAAAATATTCCACAAAAATCCCACTCTCCTTATTAAAGGGTAATTTTCAAAAATCTTAGGATTGAAATCACAAGATTTGGATCTTCTTGAATATATGAGATAATCTTGTATTCCAAGAATACATATCTTCCATAATATCTTTCCAAGAAAATCAACAAAATCTTTTCTCTCCTAAATCTTTAATTTTCGAAATTAATAAGAAAAAATCAGCAAATATATTTTATTTTATTTTAATCTCCTTATTGTTATTGGACTACTTAATGGGCTACTTGAGGGGCCTTTAGGAGAATTAAAATTGGACCTCAATTGGACTTCTGAATTTCAATATTGAGCCCCAATATAATTCAGCCCATTAATATTAATTAGTGTTGGTCCCGGTACAAGACTGAGTGATACGTGTGGGGGGGGGGGGGGTGGGGGGGGGGGGTGGGGGGGGGGGGGGGGGGGGGGATACACGTATACAAATTTTTCTGACTTTCAAATTGACTGAGTCCCCTTAACTCAGAGTGATGTATAACACTGAGTAGATAATCCACCTACTAACAACACTGAGTGCAAGTCAGTTGGATAACTATCTACTTATGTTCAGTGCGGCATGTGTGAGCCCTGAAAGTTTATAGTCTTGTTTTAGTTTGCTTACTGAAAAACGTACTTCTTTCTTAAGAAGCCATGGTTAGAAGGGCAGTGCTCAGTTTAATGATCAAGCTGATTGATTCTGGCCTGATAAACAATGCAATGAATGACTTAATCAAGTGAACAGTTAAGAACAATAATCAAAGCAATAAAAGCACAGGGAGTTTAACGTGGTTCAGAGACTCAAGCTCCTACGTCCACGGTCCTGATTGAACAGGAGAATCCACTAAGGATTGGCTTGTTTTTAACGTGCCAAGGTGCACCAAGAGAGGCTTCACTTATTGACCCTTACAAACTCCTTCTAACCTACTCACTTAACTTCCACCAACAATCCTGACTAGAGGGTTTTGGTTTCAGTTTGGATTCCAACTAAGGTGTGATTATCCTTATAGGACAAGACTATGCTAAGGATGGATAATCACTCTAAACTTAAGATATAACTTGGTTCGCTCAGTGGAATACAGAATAACTCTCTAACTAAGAAACACTTGGGAAATTTAAGATGTTTCGAGTGCTTCTTTGAAATGCTGAATGCTTTGTGCACTGAGAGTTTGAGTAATTTCTTGGCTTCGAAATTTCCCGTAACCTTGCTTGGGTCCAAGGTCTTCTGTATTTATAGGCAACTTTGAAAAACTATCCGTTGGAAGAGATAGCCTTCTAGGTTGTCTTCTCGTAGGATTTGTTCAACGGATACAACTCCCATACAGCAGCCGCCCTTGCATGTATTTGGTAATTGCATTTAATGCTTGTCCGTTGAATTGCACAGGGATGTCAGGTTCAAGTCAGTGTCTGAACATGACTTGGCGCTCTTTGATTGGTCCACATAATAAGGTAGGTGAGAATGTCAGAACTCATTCTCCAGTTCAGTCTTGTCTTTACTGAGTTCATGATTGTCCTTATCTACGTACGTTTCCCAGCACTGACATTCCTTTTAACTTGCTTGGATCCTACTCCAAGTCTTTTCCCCAATACTCAGTGCGATCCTGATCCCTTCAGGACTAAGTTAGCAATGATCTCAGGATCATGCTCTTCATACCGATACTTACTCAGCCAACTTAGATGAACTGCCATATAAGCTCAGGATGGTGCTCTTATATCTTCAGGCTTCAGTCTTGATTGTCATCAATGAGTACTCCTCTCATTGAGTTCCTGTGAAATGTAAAATATACTAACTTACAATCCTAACCAAGACTAGCCTGACAATTACACACTTAGGCAGATCATCTTTTCAGGGGCTTTGGGATCTTAATCAAAACTGACATTGTTGGTCCCACTAGTTAGATTAATTGCGGAAGCTTAAGTTAAATGTCTTTCAAAGTCTTTTACAAGAGAGCAATAATCAACAGACAATAAGTAAAGTAAAGCAATAAAGAATACAAGATGTATAGTGGTTCGGATTGAATATCCTACGTCCACTCTCCCTTATAACCAAGGGGTCTCACTATCAACCAACTCACAAACTTACTTACTGGAATTGGGAAGTACCAGTTCCTTCTTACAACCTCTTTAGATTTAACTTCAATCTAAAGATCAACCAGCCAACAACCTTGTCTAATAGATGAACAGGTTGTGGTTTGAGTAACTCCTCTAGAGTAGATAAATATTATGAACAGTAAGAGTGCTTGGTATGAATATCAAAAGCTTGGATCACTTATGCGCGTGTAGAGTCTCTAGAGCTTTTTCTTGAACTGCACTCTTGTATATATAGAGGGGATTAGGGCTAGCCGTTGGAGGGCTAATCCAATCAGATCCTCTATATAAGGAAACCTCAATCAATCAATTCCCTAATTGATTGATTGGGTTGGTGGGATCCTTGGATTGATTATCTTCAAATACTTTCCAATCCTGATCATGTTGACTTGATTTGAATCACCAACGGTCAATAGCTTCCTCTGCCTAACTCTGATTCTCTCCAGAGAAGGCAGGACCAGACACCAGGCAACCTCGGTGTCTTCTGGTCCTCATCTGGTCAAGAACCAGAATACTCAGTAGAGTCAGGGGATCAAACTGAGCATCTTTTGTTCTACCAGACTCGTCTGGTCCGGACTCGTCTGGTCTGGGGAAGGTCCTCTGCCTCTGGTCAATCTCATCTGGTGAAGTCTTCTGATGGAGTCCTCTGGTGAAGTCCTCTGGTGGGGTCTTCTGGTGACTCTTCTGGTGAAGTCTTCTGGTCTGGCAGTTCCCCCTAGACTAAGTCCTAATCTAGATCATCATCTGGCTAACAGGTCCAGATGGTCCTATTACATCTTCTGGTTTGCTTGATTAATAAAAATTCCCTTCTCTGATTGCTTAACCTGCAAACCCAAAAAGTAATTCATTTCTCCCATCATGGACATCTCAAACTGTCCCTGCATGAGTTCACCAAACTTCTCACACAGCTTCTTGTTAGGGGATCCAAATATGATGTTATCAACATATATTTGGACCAGAAGGATGTCATTTCCTTCTTCTTTCCTAAACAAGGTTCTATCAATCTTACCCTTAGTAAAACCATTGTCCAGAAGAAATTGAGATAGAGTGTCATACCATGCTCTGGGTGCCTGCTTCAGCCCATACAGAGCTTTCTTAAGCTTAAACACCTTGTCACCTTGTTCAAAACCAGGGGGTTGTTCCACATACACTTCCTCAATGAGAATCCCATTAAGAAAGACAGATTTCACATCCATCTGGTATACTTTGAACTTCATGTGAGCAGCATATGCTAAGAACAATCTGATGGCTTCTAGTCTGGCAACATGAGCAAATGTCTCATCATAGTCTATTCCTTCAGACTGAGAATAGCCCTGAGCCACTAGCCTTGCCTTGTTCCTAGTAATGACATCATTCTCATCTTTCTTATTTTTAAAAACCCACTTAGTGCCTATCACCTTTTGATGTCGTGGTCTGTCTACCAGCTCCCAAACATCCTGTCTGGTGAATTGATTCAACTCCTCCTGCATAGCAACAATCCAATTTGAATCTTTCAGTGCTTCCTTGATGTTCTTGGGCTCAATCAAGGACACATAGCAACTGAATAAGGCAGCTAAGTTAAGAGTTCTCCTAGTCTGGACACCCTTAGTTGGATCTCCAAGGATTAGGTCATTGGGGTGATCAACCAGGGTCCTCCTTCCCGTGGTCTTGCCTGGTTGATCATCTTCTGCAGTACCTTGGTGGTTATCACCACCTGCAGAAGAGCTTCCCACTACAGGAGTTCCAACCTCTTCTGGTTCTGCTCCTTGTGAAGGCTTCTGCTTCAGAGAACCAGGAGATGGGTCATCATCTGAATCTGAATCTGAATCAAGAACAGGTGGATTGACCTTGATAATTCTGGGAGTAGTCTGATTCTGGGTCTCATCAGAAGACTTAGAATCCACCTTGCACTCAAAAGTAGATTCATCAAAAACAACATGAGGTGTTTCCTCCACACAAAGTGAATTCTTATTAAAAACTCTAAAAGCTTTACTGGTGCTGGAATATCCTAAAAATATTCCATCAGCCACTTTAGCATCAAAGGTTCTTAATTTAGATTTCCCATTGTCATGGATGAAACACTTACATCCAAAAACATGAAAATATGAAACAGATGGGGTTTTACCTTTCCATACCTCATATGGAGTCTTATTATGTCTCTGGGCAATCAGGCATCTGTTCTGAGTGTAGCAAGCTGTATTAATGGCCTCTGTCCAAAATCTCTGTGGAGTGCTGTATTCTGCCAGAAGTGTTCTTGCAGCTTCTTTGAGGGTCCTATTCCTCCTTTCTGCTACTCCATTTTGTTGGGGTGTTCTGGCAGCAGATGTCTCATGAAAAATCCCATGATCCTTGCAGTAATCTGCAATGTGTGAATTCAAAAACTTTGTTCCTTTGTCACTTCTGATTCTGACTATGCTCTGGTTCTGCTCATTCTGAATCTGCTTGAAGAACTCTGGCAGCTTAGTCATAGTTTCATTTTTCTTAAACAAGAACACTACCCAAGTGTATCTTGAAAAGTCATCAACTATCACTAAGGTGTACTTCCTTCCACTGAAACTAAGAGGAGAAACAGGTCCAAACAGGTCCATGTGAAGTAGTTTAAGTACTCTGGTTGTGGTTGTGCTCTGGACATCCTTAAAGGAAGTCTTGGGTTGTTTACCATTCTGGCATGAACCACAAACCTGATTCTTCTTAAACACTTCATTAGGAAGACCTCGAATGAGACCTTTTCTGGCTATCTTATTCAGTGTTTTGAAGTTAAGATGACACAATCTCTTGTGCCAAATCCAGCTATTCTCTGCAGATCCTTTTGCAACTAGGCAAGCATTTCTTGGGCAACTGTTAAAATCTGCAAGATAAATGTTACCCTTCCTCAAGCCTATTAGCAAAATATCATTATAATCAGAAGAGAAAACAGTGCATGAATCACTAGAAAACTTCACTGAGTATCCCTTGTCACAGAATTGGGATACTGAAAGCAGATTATGCTTGAGTCCTTCAACATAGTAAACTTCTTCTACAGAGACTCCATTGAAAGTCAACTTTCCAACTCCTCTGGTGACGCCATAGTTGTTGTCACCAAACATCACTCTTGGTCCATTCAATGGCTTGAAATCTTGGAGATTATCTTTCTGGAAGGTCATGTGCTTGGAACATCCACTATCAATGTACCAGACATGGTTGCTTGAAAATCCTTTCTCCAATGGACTCTTATCTACCTGCAGAGAAATCAATTAGGTCCCCTACTAGTGCTGGGTCCTGATTGGTTAGTTGCAGGTTTTGTAGGAATCCATAGATAAAGATCATCCCTTGATGGATGAGGAGATCTTATCTTCCTTCCAAATCTATCTACCAGCACATGTCCTCTGACAATGACATATTGAGCTACTGGTCTGATAAGGACACCTTTCCTATAAACAGGTCTGGTGTACCTTTTCTCAAATCTGGCCTTTGGAATGGCCTGCCTCAAAGACATGGTCTTAAAGGTCTGGTTGTAAGGGTACATCCTAGAAGAACCATCTCTGGTGTCATAACTACCCAGATCAGTTGGTTTTCTATAGATGGGGCTGGAAGACCTCCTCTGGTTCTGATAATTAGACTGTCTCTGGTGGTTATAGTTCCTTTGAGTATACCTATTCTGGAACTGATTCCTCTGAGAAAACTGTCTCTGGGGTACCTGGTGCTGTTGAACATTGTTCCTTCTCTGGTAGTTATTACTCTGATTGGTATTCCCCTTTCTTGAGTGTTTCCTTTGAGGTCCCCTAATCTGTTTAGGTTCCCTTTGAGGATTTCTCTGGGGTCCTCCAATTTGAGTAATTTCTACTCCTTGGGACTCATTGTTCACAGAACCATCAATCTTTAATGGTTCCCCTTTTTTACACTTATTCTCTAGCATCTTCTCTTCCAGAACAGTCAACTCTTCTGGACCATATGTAATGTGATTAACAGAGTGATTCCTTTTCCAGTCAGGATTGTGAACCACCTTGTAACCATTACCAGTTAAGTCTTTATCATCCCAGATTTCTACCAATTTACCAGCTCTTACAGACTTGTCTTTATTATAAAAGTATTTATGAGTTTTAGAGGAAATTCCAGAATATCCTAAACCACTCTTATCACAGATGCGCTGAGAAGACTCTGATATGATAGATACAACAGATGGTATCTTAGGAGCTTCTCTGGGCATGGGTATCTCCTCTATGTTGTGAGCAACTTGTTTTCCCTTGATAAGAGTCTGGTATTTGGCTCTGAGTTCATTGAACTCATCTTCTTGAGAGTTCTTTTCTTTCATGAGTTGATCTACCAGGGTATCTCTTTCTGTGATCTTATCCTGAAGTTCAGAGACTTCTTTGGAATGATCTTTCATGAGTTCTCTGGTGGATTTATGCTCATGAGAGAGAGATTGAACTTCAGCTCTGAGCCTACCATTCTCTTTCTCAAGTTTTTGACACAGTTGGACACAATTTTGGAGATCTGATAGCATTTGTTGCATATCAGACTCTCTGGAGTTACCAGATGAATTAGAAGATTCAGTACATTTGGAATTTGATAAAACTAGAGTAGTTTCATTTACCTCAGTGATGTCTGCCATGAGACACACATCATCATCTGATCCAAAGTCAGAAGAAGAAGAACTGGAACTAGTATCCTCCTCCTCTGCTTCTGCTAGCAAAGCTCTCTTATCTGCATATCTCATGTCTCTCTTGATTCTCTTCTCTTCTCTTTCCCTAGGAGTAAGTTGAGGACAATCATAACTGTAGTGACCAGTCTTGTTGCATGTGTAGCAGGCATTGTCTCCTCTGGAACTAGGAATTGGCTCTCTCCTCCTCTGGTTATAGTCTGATCTGGCTGGACTACTCTCTCTCCTCTGGTAGTCAGGTCTGCCAGAGCTACCATCCCTCCTCTGATAATCTGATCTCCCAGAGCTGCCAGGGTTGTCATCTCTCCTCCTCTCTGGAGTTCTGAATCTGGTCTCCCTTGAGTCTCCAGATGTCTTCTCCTTCTCTGCAGGCTTGAAAGAACTCTTCCTGTCTCTGGTAGACTCCTTCCAATGCCTTTTGTACCTGCCATACTTTGAACTCATTTTATCTAATTTACGAGTTAGGAGTGCTACCTGCTCCTTGAGGCTCAAGTCATCTGCAGTAGACTCCTTTGGCTTTACATCAGGCTTGAGAGTTGAAGAGAATGCAACTCCTTTCTGGCCAGAAGAGGAAACCTCTTCTGTTTGATCCTCCTCTTGAAGATCATACTCGTAAGCTTTGAGATCAGACAACAGAAGATGATGATCCAGAGTATTGAGATCCTTGTTGTCCTTGATCACAGTGACTTTAATTCTCCACCTGCTTGTTAGTGAACGCAAGATTTTACTATTAATTTCTTTTTCAGAGTAGGTCTTACCTAAGGCACTAGCCTTGTTCAGGAGGTTTGTGAGACGCATGTCCAGCTGGTCAATGGTCTCGTCTGGTTTCATCTTGAAGGTGTCAAACGAGTGTTGAACAGCTTGGAGCTTGTTGTCCTTAATCTTCTCTGTTCCTTCGCAGAGAAGTGCAAGTTTATCCCACATCTCCTTCGCAGTGACACAGGTTCTGACCTTCTCTATTACCTCCTTGGTGAGAGTGTTGATGATCTCGGTTCTTGCCACCTGGTCCAGGTTATATAGCTTTCTCTCATCATTATCAAGCTCATCTTTCTTTTTGAGGATTTTTTGCCTGGGGACTCTATCCTCTGCAGTCTTCTGGGCAGCTTCACTAGTTTCTTCTCTGGACTCTGACCTGCCACTATCAATGGGAGTCCAGTAAAATCTTATGGGGCCACTTTCAACCACATCTAGCATGCGGTGGTGAATAGCTCCAAGATGATTGCTCATCATGAAACTCCAGTGGCTGTAATCCTCAAAAGAGAATTCTGGGAGCTTACGGCTCTTGTAAGAAGATTTTGCAGACATTTTGATAAGAAATTTAGGGAAATAACAAGAACTTGAACAAAAGCACTTTAAGAGCAATGGATCTGCCCGGTGACCACCAATAGCTTTACAAAGCAGTGGTCGTTGGACACACTGCTCTGATACCACTTGTTGGTCCCACTAGTTAGATTAATTGTGGAAGCTTAAGTTAAATGTCTTTCAAAGTCTTTTATAAGAGAGCAATAATCAACAGACAATAAGTAAAGTAAAGCAATAAAGAACACAAGATGTATAGTGGTTCGGATTGAATATCCTACGTCCACTCTCCCTTATAACCAAGGGGTCTCACTATCAACCAACTCACAAACTTACTTACTGGAATTGGGAAGTACCAGTTCCTTCTTACAACCTCTTTAGATTTAACTTCAATCTAAAGATCAACCAGCCAACAACCTTGTCTAATAGATGAACAGGTTGTGGTTTGAGTAACTCCTCTAGAGTAGATAAATATTATGAACAGTAAGAGTGCTTGGTATGAATATCAAAAGCTTGGATCACTTATGCGCGTGTAGAGTCTCTAGAGCTTTTTCTTGAACTGCACTCTTGTATATATAGAGGGGATTAGGGCTAGCCGTTGGAGGGCTAATCCAATCAGATCCTCTATATAAGGAAGCCTCAATCAATCAATTCCCTAATTGATTGATTGGGTTGGTGGGATCCTTGGATTGATTATCTTCAAATACTTTCCAATCCTGATCATGTTGACTTGATTTGAATCACCAACGGTCAATAGCTTCCTCTGCCTAACTCTGATTCTCTCCAGAGAAGGCAGGACCAGACACCAGGCAACCTCGGTGTCTTCTGGTCCTCATCTGGTCAAGAACCAGAATACTCAGTAGAGTCAGGGGATCAAACTGAGCATCTTTTGTTCTACCAGACTCGTCTGGTCCGGACTCGTCTGGTCTGGGGAAGGTCCTCTGCCTCTGGTCAATCTCATCTGGTGAAGTCTTCTGATGGAGTCCTCTGGTGAAGTCCTCTGGTGGGGTCTTCTGGTGACTCTTCTGGTGAAGTCTTCTGGTCTGACAGTTCCCCCTAGACTAAGTCCTAATCTAGATCATCATCTGGCTAACAGGTCCAGATGGTCCTATTACATCTTCTGGTTTGTTTTAACTCATCAAAACTAACAATTTTTATCCTAACAGACATTGTCCCAACAATTTCCCCCTTTTTGATGATGCCAAAACATTGAAAAGATCCTCAAAACAATTAGAGAAAATAAAGTCATATTCTATAAGACAAAGTCAGTGTTAGAGCAGTTCTTAATAAAGTACATAATTTAAATAACAGCCAAAAAGACAATGAGTTTTTTTCTGTGGGCAAATGTAATAAATTTCATTGATGATTAGAAATGAGTACAATGACTTAATCTATTACGAGGATTTAATGAACATTCAGACTAATCTCATTTCTGGTTCGAGTCCATATCCAGCATAGACTCTTGCCTTCGGCTCATCAACGTGCTTCATCTGGTTCACATATCCTTCAGCCTTTGCAATCTTCAAGACCTCTGACATAATGGCCTTAGTGTCATGCTTTGTAGTTCCAAGGACAAGAGGTGGTTGGCGAGTTACAAACTCAGTGGCCTTGATTTGGACTTTGGCTTAGTCAGCCTCCTCCAAGATCTTCTCGAGCAGTTCAGGGTGGTTGTCCGCCATATAGTCAGTGAAGTGGGCATCAATGTCTTCAGATTTGCCCCATTTCTTCACAATGTACCAGAGCTTGACAAACTCGCCCCTAGCATCCAACCATAACTCTTTCAACGTCTCTGAGATGAACTCATCGACGAGAACTGTCCTTTCCACTGATTTAGGCTTCTTCACTTGTAGCAGCGTGGTCTTCCTTGCAGTCGACCTCTTCCTGTACTTCCTTGGTTCAGGCTTCGCCTTTCTCCTCCTTAGCAAACTGATCATTGCATCATCAAGTTCTCTTTATTGCAGATCAGTGATGTCAGTCAGCTTTTCCACCTTCTTCTCCAGAATGCACATCTTCTCCTTCTGAGCAATTTCAGCCCTGCGCTCAGCCTCAGTCTTCTCAGGGGCAGCTCCCCACGCCTCTGCATATAACTCAGCCACCGTTTCCACAGAATAGGTGATTGGGTTCTTCCTTGTGTTCACTGGTGGAGATTTCTGACTAACTGAAGATTCTGGAATTGATGGGAGTTGAGGAGCCAGCTTCTCCAAAGGTTCACTAGCTTGAGCCACTGCAGCCAATCTGGCTGACTTTCTTGGTTTACGCATCACAACCTCGTTTCTTGGTCCCTTGTACTCTTCAGGAGCAAATCTTTTCTTGGTCCTAATTTCCCCCTTTTTGTCATCATTGGGGAAGGAAGTGCCTCTGGTGCAACATCCTCCTTAAAATTGATGACAAAAGCATTGAGAGATTGTACCTCAACCAGATGCTCCTTCATGAGATTGACCCCTGATGCAATGCCAGACCCCGCGAAAGTCACGTTCGCAATGCTTGATTCAATCTTAGCTTCAAATCTCTCCATTACAGAGTTCAAGCGTTGCTCAATGTCATTCAGCTTCCTCTCAGCGCTGGACAACTTCTCTTCAGTGATAGCCAACTTCACCTCCATCTTCACTGACTCTTCAGCCATTCTCCTTGACTCAGTCGTGGCCTCCTGAGCCATCTTGGCTACTGAGTCATTCAGGGCTTAAGAGAACAACTCAGCTGCCTGACTCACTAAATGATCCACAACTTTGTCCATTCGTACATCCTGCTCGTCCTTGAGCTGAGTCAGAGAGTTGGCCATCAACTTCTTCATAGTCTTCCTTTCAGCCTTGACGGAAGAGATGGTGGTCAACATTGTCTTCTTTAAACTCTTCACTTCAGAGTTGGCCACCGTCTTCAGCGCAGACTTCACCCATCTCAACTGTTTCTGAATCCCCTTATCTTTAACATCGGCCTGAGCTTAATCATTTGCACCTCATGCTGCAGCTCAACAAGATTCACAATTGTCTTTTCTTGTTTGATTTGAACAATACTGGTGTAGTTTGCTCGCCCAGTTCCCGTAATCATAACCTCGTCTTCATCATCCTAGGCTTCGTTAGGCTGTGGCTGTTCTCCCTTGTCAGCCCCTGCACTTCCAGTCCCCTCTTCAGGGTGTACTGAAGGCAGTTTTGGAGAAATCATAGCCGACTGCTCAGGCTCAGCTACGCTTACTCGAACTTCAGGAACTTGTCCTTCAGAACTAGGAGTCACCTTGGACACCTCTACAACATTCTCCTGTGTCTCAGGGCATGGAGTCCCTTCATCGACTGTTGTATCATTGGCGGCTGAGATGTTCTCAACATCTCAGCGACTGGTCCACCCTTGGCCCCAGTCTCCTTCACCACACCTTTCCCCAGAGCCTCAGGCTCAGAGTTCATCTCCTCCACTTCTTTGGTTGTTTCTTCGACCAACTTCTCATTCGCTCCACCCTGACCACCATTACCACCCTCATCATCATTCTCATCACCCTCAGGATCATCCTCATAGTCTTCTTTGCGGGCAATCTTCATTTCCTCCACCAACTGCTTGAGATTGTTAAAGTTTAAGAGCTGCACCCAGCTGGAGATGTTGAAGAATGAGCATAGGCAAGCCTCCTCCATCTCCCAATGCTCCCAGCCTCTCCACCAACATATGCTGCTTCTGCATTTTGGATTGCTTGAAGTCCAGCCAGACCTTCAGCTCGATGACATTTGCGCATAGCACCTTGTACTTGTGCAGATTCGGCCAGCATTTGGAAACCCATTCGCATGCATTCCCCCTGAGCAAGTTCTCATACATTCCTCCCATCAATCCAGCATCCAACTCCTCCTCCTCCGCTTCATTGAGGAATTCTTCAACTTCTGAGATGGTTGGCTCCTTTGGATCCTTGGATGAAACAGGAAGATCCTCAGGAGTGGGTAAAGGAGTAGAAGTGTTTGGGATATTTGGCTCTGACTCAGGTTGGGGTGGGGGTAGATCAGTGTTTGGGTCTGAGGGTTCAGTGGGGTTTGCGGTGGGTTGAGGTTCAGAGAGGGTTGTGGGTTGTGGTTCAGAGAGGTGGGGGAGATCAGGTTGGAGAATTTCAGCTGAATCGATGGTCTCCCTGACCTGATCTAAGTCAGAGGCTCGTGGAGAGCTTGACTACTCCCTGATTAGGCTTACCTCCGCCAAAGCCTTTGTAGGGGACTTCTTGGGCCCCTTCCTCAGCCTCTTCAGTGGCCTCGACTCCTTTTCTCCACTTCCCCATCCTGACGTCATCGTCAGTCTCCTCAGCCTCTGAAGCGGCACTCTTGGAGCTTTCTCAGTCCCTTAGTTGTGGCTTTGGACTTCAGAACAACCTTCAGTTTGACCCTCTTCTCCTCCTGGGCCTTCTCCTCCGCGGCAACCTCCGCCTTGTTGGGAAAATAGGGGTGCCCGGAATCTATTCGGGATGAAATTTAAATACGAATTTAAATACAATTATTACTAGCATGAATTAATCCTAATTAATTCAAATAATAATTCCAACAACTAATTTTCATCATGCATGTTAAATTAATTTCACATATTAACTAGGCGGAATAAATAAGTAAATATGCGATTAACGTACCTCTTGTAGAATTGGCCTTTGGATATACGGGACAATTACAATCTCGCTCTATCAACCCAAAGCCTTCTCAAGTATTTCCCTTTTCACCTCACTTGATCGCCGGTGGGAGACGCTTTCAAGTAATTTAATAAACTAAGGAAAAAGAAAAATATCTATGCTTCTTGATTTTTTCAACACATGGAATTATGTACTTGGGGATGAAATAATCATCCCCTATTTATAAGAGGTGATGGCCGAGAATTGTGGGGATATTATGGGCTTGGAGAAAATCTTTTCTTAGTCTCTAAGAAATCTTGAATATATCTCATATATTCTTTTCTCCACAATAAAATATTCCACAAAAATCTCACTCTCCTATTTAGAGGTGTAATTTTCGAAAAATACAATAAGAAATCCAAAGATTTGGATCTTCTTGAATATATGAGATATTCTTGTATTCCTAGAATACATATCTTCCATAATATCTTTCCAAGAAAATCAACAAAATCTTATTTCTCTTTGATTCTCTTTTTTCGAAAATATACTTGAAAAAATCAGCATTTATATTATCTTTTTATTTTAATCACCTTATCATTATTGGACTACTTAATGGGCTACTTGAGGGGCCTTAAGGAGAATTAAGATTGGACCTCCTAATGGACTTCTGAATTTCAATATTGAGCCCCAATATAATTCAGCCCTTTAATATTAATTATTACCACTAATAAATTAATATTGCACTATCCATCTTAATCCATATTACGATAATATGGGCTCCCGGTTATTATTTCCCGCGTTTAAGATTATCAAGTCCATTAATTAATTGAGCTTCTGAATAGCTCTAAATTAATTAATATATTTCACCTTGGAGTAAAGACAGCTCAACATTATTATTCGTACCGAAGAAACTAATTCTTCACTTGCAAGATTTGGTACAATAAAACTTCTGAGCCCACCAAGGGGACTAATCACACGAGCCGTACTCGCACGCGTTTCTCCGTATTGAATCTTAGCAACCGTCGTATGATTAATATTACTGCCCAAGACACAAAGTTCGAAGTCGCAATGATTCTCACCCAACATGAATCAAAGCAGTAACTATTAAGCACACACGGTCCTATTTAAGTGACGGAGATTAAGAAATCAACAACCACTGAGGTCTAATTCTTCACCTTTCAGAACAGAAGAATTTATCCTCGCTGTAGGACCTCTTCAACACATACTAAATGTGCTAGTGCAATCTCTTAGTCAAGACAGACCAATCTGAGCCTTACACATCGACCTTTCACGGCGGATTGTTCAATTCCACCTAGGTCGTGAAAATGTACATTTAGTTACAAGTAAACTGTTAATGTTGTCTTCCGTGATCGGGTATCACCACATTAACTACAATGTAACATGTACTATATATTGAACGGTTTGCAATAGAAATTCAACATTCAATCATAACTAAAGAAAATGTGATAAAAGAATTATTCTCATAAAATGAGTGTTTGATACACGAGTTATACAAAATAAAAGAATACTTTCACGTATAATTCCAATAATCTCCCACTTATACTTAAAGTCTGCTTTTAGTATACATCACGCATGTCTTAGTGTAGTAGCTCTCCGTGACATCTCATGTCAACCTACACTAACCTAATAATTCCTCCCACTTATACTTAAAGCAGATTGGCAATAGTCTTGACTCCCATTCCATCCACATGTCTCTCGAATGTACTCAGAGGCAGACCCTTTGTGAATGGATGTACTAGGTTGTCCTTCGACATTTATCTTTGCCATCTCTTTATCTCCTCTCTTAACGATTTCTCGTATAAGATGGTGTTTTCTTTCAATGTGTTTGCTGGCCTTGTGGGCTCTCGGTTCCCTTGAATTTGCAACTGCTCCGACATTGTCACAAAAGACAGTTATCTTGTCGGGCAAATTCGGAACAACGTCCAAGTCCACTAAGAAGTACTTGAACCAAACCGCTTCTTTCGCTACTTCACAAGTAACTACTTATTCGGCTTCCATGGTCGAATCGGCGATGCATTTCTGCAAATCGCTTCTCCATGTCATGGCTCCTTCTCCCATGCAAAACACACTACCCGAGGTAGTTATTTTGGAGTCTATGTCTGATTGGAAATTTGAGTCCGTGTATCCCATGAGAATTAGATTGTTTGATTGTTAAATCAGCATTCCATACCAAGTTCTTTTCAGAAACTAAAGAACGCATTTAATTACAATCTAATGTGCTTTCCCGGGGTTACTTTGATATCTTGCCATCATGCCCACGGCAAAGCAGATATCCAGTCTCGTACACGACATTGCATACATAAGACTTCCTACGTCCGAAACGTACGGAACGTCTTTCATGTCATCTATCTCCACTTGCGTCTTAGGGCATATTTCTTTAGATAGATGGATTCCGTGCCTAAAAGGTACAAAACCTTTCTTGGAATCTTGCATGCTGAAATGCTTCAAAACAGTGGCTTTGTATGAAACTTGCGATAAACCCAACATCCTCCTCTTGCGATCTCGAGTGAACTTGATCCCAAGGATGTGACCGGCTTTCCCTAAGTCCTTCATATCAAACTGATTTGACAGCCATACCCTTACGTCTGACAATACCTTTACATTGTTTCCAATGAGCAGAATATCGTCTACGTATAATACTAAGAATACCACCGCAGTTCCGTCACACCTTTTATACACACAACTTTCGAACTTGTTTTGATCACAAACCCATAAGACTCAATAACTTGATCAAAACACTGGTTCCAAGTACGCGACGCTTGCTTAAGTCCATAAATGGATCTCTTAAGCTTGCATACGAGGTGCTCTTGGCCTTTTTCAACGAAACCTTTGGGCTGTTGCATATAGATCCCATCAAGACTTTCGTTAAGGAAAGCTGTCTTGACATCCATTTGCCAGATCTCGTAATCTAAGTGCGTAGCGATCGACAAGAGAATACGGATGGACTTAAGCATAGCTACAGGCCACAGGCCACAAGCCTTGCTTTGAAGGTCTCTACCCTTCCGTCCGGTCCTCTTTTCCTCTTGTACACCCACTTGCATCCAATGGGATCTACCCCACTAGGTGGATCAACCAACTCCCACACTTGATTATAATCCATCGAACCCACCTCGGTTTCCATTGCGGTTTGCCACGCCTCCGCGTCTTTGTCTTGGATTGCCTCGTCGTACGTTCATGGGTCTGATTCATCGCCGGGAATCAAATCCGAAGATTCTCCAATTCCCATGAATCTCTCGGGTTGCCTTGCAATCCTCCCACTACGACGGGGTTCCGGTTGTGAAGGTATGACGTATGGTATATCATCTTGTATACTTGGTATTGGAGTTCGCCCTCTTAACTCGTCTAAGGTAATCTCACTTCTGGGCTTTCTTTTGTTCATATAGTCTTCCTCCAAGAATTTAAAGTATGAACTAATCACGGTCTTTTAATCCTTGAGACTATAGAACATACACCCTTTCGTTCCCATGGAATATCCTATAAACAACCTTAATTCCGAACGTGGATCCAATTTACCGGCTTCCTCGTCTAGCACGTATGCCGGACAACCCCAAATCCGCAAGTGTCTTAGACTGGGCTTACGCCCGGTCCACAATTCCATTTGGGTTTTAGGAACCAATTTGGATGGCACCAAGTTTAGAATGTAAGTCGTTGTTTCCAAGGCGTTACCCCAAAACGACTTGGGTAAATCCTAATAACTCATCATGGATCTGACTATTTCTAAAAGAGTCTGGCTCCTTCGTTCCGCCACACCGTTCTATTGAGGGGTTCCCGGTGCGGTCAACAGGGATACAATCCCTTCGTCTGATAGCTAGTTCAAGAATTCATCGCTAAGGTATTCGCCTCTACAATCAAATCGTAGAAACTTGATACTTCTTTCCCTATGCATCATAAGGTAGATGTATCCATATCTCGAGTAATCATTAAAAAAGACAATTTACTCATACCCCTTCTTGCTATGATCGTCATTGAACCACACATATCGGTATGAACGAGTTCTAACACTTCCGTGGTTCTATTCCCCTTGGCTCCAAATGCCCTCTTGGTCATTTTACCCTCTAAACAGGATTCACAAGTTGGAAAACGGTTCGACTTGGAATGATTCCAAGGATCCGTCTTTCACCAATCTTTCTATCCGCTTTAGATTAACATGACCTAGTCTAAGATGCCATAGAAGTGTTTCGTTCATCTCCGAAGAACGCTTTCTTTTATTACTCGAAATAATCGATGTGTTATTAGATTCAATTTTGTGAGTGGTGTGCCCAAATAATGGTATAAAGATCATCCATTAAAGTTCCGGAACAGATAAACTCATCGTTTCAAGCAATAATAACATCCTTATTAAAAGAAACTGAGTATCTATTCAAACAGTTTAGAAACTGAAGGTTGAGTTCTTTCTAAACTAGGAACATGAGGAACGTCTCTCAAGACCATAACTCTATCTTCACAAGATAGGCGCACTTCTCCCACTGCTTCAGCTGCCACTCTCGTAGCATTGCCCGATGTGATGGGGATCTCACTTTCGTTAAGTCGTCGGGTTAGATTAAACCCATGAAACAAATGTGATCAGTAGCTCTCGTATCCACTATCCACGAATAGACAGCATACGCCACTTCACAAGTTTCGACGACTAAGGTGTGTGAATTACCTAACTTTCCTAGCCTCTTAGGCTTGGAACAGGCAGACCTCCATTGTCCTCTCTCACCGCAACTAAAACACTTCCCCTTCAATGCTAGCCTTTGCATTTGCCTTTCGCAACAATTAGATTTGCTTGGATCCGACCTTTGGTTCTCTTCCTCTTTTTCCCTCCCTTGGGACCAAAAGAGGTAGACGGACCATTATCCACCATAGCACTAGACTGGTGCTCCATTTTCACCTCCACCGAAACTAAAGCTTGCAAGAGCTCGGGCAAACAATTTGTCCGTTCATTCATCTGACAGTTCAGACAAAACTGCTCAAAGCTTCTCGGTAGAGAATGGTATATGAAATCAATCAAAATCCGCACCAAGTACTTCCAACTTGTTAAGGTATGCCATTATCTTGAGAACGTGCTCCCTCACGGGCGTTCCCTCCACCATTTCCAACTTGACCGAGTCATGTTTGGTGAACTGATTAGTCATGGGTTTGATGTGAAGACATCTCTTCAAGGTGTTCCATGATTTCAACAGCGGATACAATGTCTCCATGAACAAGCCTCAAATCCTCAGACAGAGATGTCAAGATGATGCACTTCATGTGTTCATTGTCACGCTTCCAATCATAAACTGCCTTTTCCCATTGCTTGACTTATCATTAGGCTTGCCGGGTATATTAACGTAAATAACCCAATTGTGTTTTCGTGCAGTAAGGACAAATTTAAAAAAAAACATTTCCAATCGATATAATTCTCTCCAAAAAGTTTATTAACTTTAAGTATATTAAACAGTGGATTAAAAGGTTGCGACATGATGAAATGAGAATAAAACATACATCCATATTAATATCTAGAAAAATACGAAATTATCACATAATTCGATCACATCAATTATATTGAAACCTTAAAACAATATAATCATACATCAGCCAATATCTTGAAACAATTTAAATGCGCCACGAGGGGTGGTCTATACATTTAAACACATTCAAGCGGATTACAAACTTAAAAGCTACAAATCCTTAATTCAAAATTAATAGTTGGCTCCCACTTTGACCACATAGAAACTGACAGGGACTCCGAGGGGAGTAAGTTAATATCAATTTCCTATGCCTAAGTAATAACCATAATTAAATACAGGATTATTATTTCGCTTTGAGCAAGCCACTCGTGGTGAGGGTCAATACCGCCACTAGTAATAATCCACAATCATCCTTTCGGAATTTATTCATGTGAAATTCGTTCTTTTGGCCGATCCGAGGGGGAAATGTATTCCAAAAGAACTTCACAAATAAATAAATTATGGAGGTCAAAATAATCCAATTTTAATATCCGGAATAAAATTGCGATTATAAAAACATACTTAGTAATTTTCGAAAGTAAGGTTTTTCTTGGACAATTAAATTCATGCAAACACATATTAACAAATAATAATAGGTGCACGAAATAAAACATCCATCAAAACAAAATTAAACACATTGGAGCACTCAAATCCAATTGTCACGGTTTAATTTCTTCACGTCTTGATGCGAAAAATCGTCCTTGTTGCTTTCCGACGTTCGTCTCGACGTGCTCCCACTCGAACAACAACACTTCTTCAAAAACAGCATCATTTGGGGTTCGGGACGACGTTTAAAATCACACGGAAAAAAACATGAACCGAAAAAATTCCACCGCCCGAGATACGGAGCGCGTCGGCCCACCAAGTGTGCCCGCGCGCCTCTCGGCCCAAAAGGCGCCGAAGCAGTGCCCGAAGCACGCCGAGGCGCAGCCCCGAGGCGCACCCGAGGCGCACCCGAGGCACTGCACGGAGGCGCGCCGAGGCGCACCCGAGGCGCCCCGAGGCGCTGCAGCCCGCGCCCGAGGCGCGCGCACGCGTGCGCGCGGCGCCGTGCACCCGTTGCGCACGGCGTGCGCCGTGCACCCCCGTGCGCCGTTTTTTTTCGCCGTTCGTCCTCGTTTTCTTCACCCCTTGCATGATTTTACGTCCATACACGCGCCACACTTGTATGCGTCGTCCGGGTACGCCGTTTTTAATTCTTCGTTCTTCGTCACGATCCGGTTACAATTTATTTTTTTAAAAAAAAATACTAGATCTAGAGTAGTCTATTACAATGATCGAATCAAAATAAAAACAACTAATCTACTCGTGGATTTTCTCACGAGAAAAACGAATTCGAACGAATCGAATTAAAAAACAATTAATTTACACGCATGAAATTAACAACATTAAAATCATGACAATTGGATACCTGCAAAAAAGATCTAACAATTCTACTATCCAATTTCAATTTAATGTTTAACAATTTAAATTCCAATTTAAAATTCAGAGCCCGAAACCGTGGCTCTGATACCAGTTGTTGGGAAAATAGGGGTGCCCGGAATCTATTCGGGATGAAATTTAAATACGAATTTAAATACAATTATTACTAGCATGAATTAATCCTAATTAATTCAAATAATAATTCCAACAACTAATTTTCATCATGCATGTTAAATTAATTTCACATATTAACTAGGCGGAATAAACAAGTAAATATGCGATTAACGTACCTCTTGTAGAATTGGCCTTTGGATATACGGGACAATTACAATATCGCTCTATCAACCCAAAGCCTTCTCAAGTATTTCCCTTTTCACCTCACTTGATCGCCGGTGGGAGACGCTTTCAAGTAATTTAATAAACTAAGGAAAAAGAAAAATATCTATGCTTCTTGATTTTTCCAACACATGGAATTATGTACTTGGGTATGAAATAATCATCCCCTATTTATAAGAGGTGATGGCCAAAAATTGTAGGGATATTATGGGCTTGGAGAAAATCTTTTCTTAGTCTCTAATAAATCTTGAATATATCTCATATATTCTTTTCTCCACAATAAAATATTCCACAAAAATCCCACTCTCCTATTTAGAGGTGTAATTTTCGAAAAATACAATAAGAAATCCAAAGATTTGGATCTTCTTGAATATATGAGATATTCTTGTATTCCTAGAATACATATCTTCCATAATATATTTCCAAGAAAATCAACAAAATCTTATTTCTCTTTGATTCTCTTTTTTCGAAAATATACTTGAAAAAATCAGCATTTATATTATCTTTTTATTTTAATCACCTTATCATTATTGGGCTACTTAATGGGCTACTTGAGGGGCCTTAAGGAGAATTAAGATTGGACCTCCTAATGGACTTCTGAATTTCAATATTGAGCCCCAATATAATTCAGCCCATTAATATTAATTATTACCACTAATAAATTAATATTGCACTATCCATCTTAATCCATATTACGATAATATGGGCTCCCGGTTATTATTTCCCGCGTTTAAGATTATCAAGTCCATTAATTAATTGAGCTTCTGAATAGCTCTAAATTAATTAATATATTTCACCTTGGAGTAAAGACAGCTCAACATTATTATTCGTACCGAAGAAACTAATTCTTCACTTGCAAGATTTGGTACAATAAAACAACTGAGCCCACCAAGGGGACTAATCACACGAGTCGTACTCGCACGCGTTTCTACGTATTAAATCTTAGCAACCGTCATATGATTAATATTACTGCCCAAGACACAAAGTTCGAAGTCGCAATGATTCTCACCCAACATGAATCAAAGCAGTAACTATTAAGCACACACGGTCCTATTTAAGTGACGGAGATTAAGAAATCAACAACCACTGAGGTCTAATTCTTCACCTTTCAGAACAGAAGAATTTATCCTCGCTGTAAGACCTCTTCAACACATACTAAATGTGCTAGTGCAATCTCTTAGTCAAGACAGACCAATCTGAGCCTTACACATCGACCATTCACGGCGGATTGTTCAATTCCACCTAGGTCGTGAAAATGTACGTTTAGTTACAAGTAAACTGTTAATGTTGTCTTCCGTGATCGGGTATCACCACATTAACTACAATGTAACATGTACTATATATTGAACGGTTTGCAATAGAAATTCAACATTCAATCATAACTAAAGCAAATGTGATAAAATAATTATTCTCATAAAACGAGTGTTTGATACACGAGTTATACAAAGTAAAAGCATACTTTCACGTATAACTCCAACACGCCTCAGTATCCTTGCTTTTCTTAAAGAGCTCATCCACCCTCTCAAGAAAGTTAGTGACAACAGCCTTCTTCTTGCCACCAACCTTCTTCCTCTGACCCTTCAGCGGAGCATTAGGGTCAGGTATGCCCAAAATAGCGTACGTATCACCCTCAGTGGTGAACATAATCTTTTTGGATGAGAGATCATCCTCCAAGTCGAACGTACATTCCTGACAGGTTTCAGAGATGAGCAGTGACAACCGGGTCCCAAAAGGAAGGATAGCACCCACTGAAATGTGCTTCTTATCCTCATCCTTCTTTAGTTTATCCTTAGCAGCCTCATTGAGCTGGTCAAGGAAGAACTGCTCCCAGTTGGCCTCAACACCATCCACCAAAGCCCCCATTATCCTCAGCTTCGGCAGGCTCAGCAGCTCATGAGACCCAACAGTGCCCATGATCATTTTTGAAACAACATCGATCATAGCACGATACTCGGGCTTAAGAGTATCTTTGTGCTGCCTCGCCCTGAACTCAGAAGAGCCTGACTTCGTCCACTCCTTCAGCAACTCTCCTTCCTTGTTCTCTTTGTACGTTCGAGGATTGATTCCGGAGCATGGAAGCCCAAACACTTCCTTCACCATCTTGCGAAGGGCTATGTCACGCATCTCCTCGTTGTAGAGCTCCTCACCGTCTTCGTTCTTCTCTTCAGTTGGCACCAAAACGGTGACCCTCGTGAACAATTCACCCTTGCGAGTGAAAAGGTTCAGGTACGCTTCCACAATTACCTTTAGAAGCACAGAAGTGGGTTTCTTCGTGAAATACTTCTTCATTCTGGCCCTGGCTATCCATTCGAAGACAGGCTTAATCTCTTTCACGTTCATACATACTCCTTCTATGGTGATTATGTGCTCCATGTTCACCAATTTGTTCTTGAGAACATCAGAGATGTCATCAGTAGACCAGTTTGTGTCAAGAAAAGCCATTTGAAATTTGTGGATTGAGAAATTTGCAAAGAGCTTTGAATTGAGAGAAAACTCAGTGTGCAGTGTGGGATTGTGTTTGCGTAAATTTCTCAAATGACTTTTCTAATTGATATGAATTGCACAGCTACCCTGACGTGTGGTTGAGATTAACCCTGAATTTGAAAAGATTTGAAATGAAGGGTCAAAATTAATCTCAAATACAATCATTTACCCACGTCAGTCATATTCCGTATAAAACAGACACGTATATGAAAAAGTAACTGCTCGCATTAAATGCTCCGACACGCATGGGTTTAAATATCAAAAGGCGCATTTTAATGAAAACAAAATGCATTTAATAAAGATTTTCAGGATGGAAGTCTCAGTGAGACGCTTCAAATTCACAAAGGTCAGGATTGAACTCATACCTGTTAGGGAGACATTGTAGTTCCCTAATACCTCGCTGAGTCGAGTCTGGCCCGAGTTCCCCCTAGATCCTACACTGACTGCTCTCCCGAATCTAAGAGACCTAACTCCACTGACAGTTCCATAAATCTTGTTTCAGCCAAGGGCTTAATCAAGATGTCAGCTCTCTGCCTGTCAGTGTGAATTTTCTCCATCCTAATGTCCTTCTTCTCTCCACGATCTCTTATGAAGTGATGCCTAATATCCACATGCTTGCACCTTGTGTGAAACACTGGATTTTGAGTGATTGCTATGGCACTATTGTTGTCACAATAAATTGGGACCTCTTTTGCAAACACTTGGTAGTCTCTCAATTGTTGCCTCAACCACAAAATCTGAGCACAACAACTACCTGCAGCCATATACTCAGCCTCTGTTGTGGATGTCGCCACTGAATTCTGCTTCTTGCTAAACCACGAGATCAACTTACTCCCAAAAAATGACATGTCCCTAAGGTGGATTTCCTATCAATCCTACAACCTCCATAATCTGCATCTGAATAACTGTTGGGATATGTTTTAGTTTTGATGATTTTCCAAAATAACATGTAATAGGTTTGAAAGCAGTCAGGATAGTATCTTTTGTTCAGGTCAGACTAGGTCATTTCTCAGTAAGAATAGGCTGTCAGTTGAGAAGAACTCAGTTGAGGGAACACTCAGTTGAGGGGGAACTCAGCAAACACAGCCTGAAGATCTCAAAGATGACATCAAGAAGAACACACTGAAGTCAGAGACCTGAAACTGAAGAGAAGCCTGAAGGATGTCCCACTGAGTGTAATCCGGGCTGATCTAAGCTAAGTCAGGTGGACCACTCAGTGAAGAGCGTGATCAAGAGGATTAGTATTGTACCAAGTAGGCCCTGAAGGAGTCAGGCTACTGTGGTCAGGGAAGTTTGTCATTCAGCCTTATGACAAACTTCTTGGAGGAGATCTTCAAAGAGTCCCTGAAGGACAGCATCACTGAAGACAAGTATGTCTACTGAAGATCGTCAGAGTCAGTGGAGGATATGCTAACTGAAGTCAGTGCGCCCTGATCAAGCACACTGAGTCAAAGATCCGTTGGATTCAGTCCACGTGGACCAATCAAGTCAAGTCAAACATATCTGACACTGACAAGGCCGCATTCCAAGAAAAGTGGTTGAAACCATTAAATGTTGGATTCAAATGTATCTTCCCTTCAACGGATACATTTGAATCCCCATTATAAATACAAGCTCATAGCTTCGTTGTAATGTGTGTGTGAAGAAAGAAAAATCAACACCTACAAGCTATAAGGGTGTGTGAGTTGTTAGGGAGTCATAAGGAAGAGTTTCTCACACCCACGACACTGACCTTTAGGGTTTCACTAAATATTCATTGAGTGTCAAGCTTGTAACTCTTAGCTTAGAGAAGTTTTCCCAATCTTAGCTAGAGGCTAATACATTGTAAGGGAAAACCTCACATAGTTGGAGAAACCAAACTGAAACCAAAACCCTCTTGTAGGTTTGTTGGGAGTAAGTCAGTGAGTTAGTGAGGAAGGAGAGGCAGCCCAGGGAGTGGCGTGAGTCCAGTATATTTGTGCACCTTGGCACGTTAAAAACAAGAATCCCATGTAGTGGATTTCCTGTTAAATCAGGCCGTGGATGTAAGAGCTTGAGTCTCTGAACCACGTTAAACTGAGTGTTGTTTATTGTTTAAGCACTTGCTAATTATTTGTAGTGTATGCTCACTAAGTGTACTTGGAAAGATTGAAAAGAAATTAGCTAAGTATTTTAGTCAGGGAGAACCAATCTCACTGACAGGCTTAGACTAGCACTCGAGAGTTCAGTCTCTCGAGTCACTGCCTTGTTAAGAGTCTGAGCTCGCAAGTCAGCTGCACTGACCTGAGTGCTCTGACTCTTAGCAACGCAGTGACTTGAGTTTTCTATCACTGAACTTCTTCAGAGCGCAACGCAAAGTGTAAAAAAAAATTTCCCCTGAATTCCCATTTTGGTATTCGAAAATGGGACCATCAATTGGTATCAGAGCTGGTTGTTCACATGACCACTGATCCAGTTTTGTTAAGAAAAATGGTCTACCGAACAGATCTTAAATGTTTTAAACTATGGGAATTCCTGCATATTTCAAACTATTACTTGTGTTCTGACATTATTCTTGTAATAGAAAATCATTTGGTTAGAAGTTTTGGAATCATCAAAAAGGGGAAAATTGTTGGGATATGTTTTAGTTTTGATGATTTTCCAAAACAAAATGTAATAGGTTTGAAAGCAGTTAGGATAGTATCTTTTGTTCAGGTCAGACTAGGTCATTTCTCAGTAAGAATAGGTTGTCAATTGAGAAGAACTCAGTTGAGGGAACACTCAGTTGAGGGGGAACTCTGCAAGGGGGAACTCAGCAACACAGCCTGAAGATCTCAAAGATGACATCAAGAAGAACACACTGAAGTCAGAGACCTAAAACTGAAGAGAAGCCTGAAGGATGTCCCACTGAGTGTAAACTGGGCTGATCTAAGCTAAGTCAGGTGGACCACTCAGTGAAGAGCATGATCAAGAGGATCAGTGTTGTACCAAGTAGGCCCTGAAGGAGTCAGGCTACTGTGGTCAGGGAAGTTTGTCATTCAGCCTTATGACAAACTTCTTGGAGGAGATCTTCAAAGAGTCCCTGAAGGACAACATCACTGAAGACAAGTATGTCTACTGAAGATCGTCAGAGTTAGTGGAGGATATGCTAACTGAAGTCAGTGCGCCCTGATCAAGCACACTGAGTCAAAGATCCGTTGGATTCAGTCCACGTGGACCAATCAAGTCATGTCAAACATATCTGACACTGACAAGGCCGCATTCCAAGAAAAGTGGTTGAAACCATTAAATGTTGGATTCAAATGTATCTTCCCTCCAACGGATACATTTGAATCCCCATTATAAATACAAGCTCATAGCTTCGTTGTAATGTGTGTGTGAAGAAAGAAAAATCAACACCTACAAGCTATAAGGGTGTGTGAGTTGTTAGGGAGTCATAAGGAAGAGTTTCTCACACCCACGACACTGACCTTTAGGGTTTCACTAAATATTCATTGAGTGTCAAGCTTGTAACTCTTAGCTTAGAGAGGTTTTCCCAATCTTAGCTAGAGGCTAATACATTGTAAGGGAAAACCTCACATAGTTGAAGAAACCAAACCGAAACCAAAACCCTCTTGTAGGTTTGTTGGGAGTAAGTCAGTGAGTTAGTGAGGAAGAAGAGGCAGCCCAGGGAGTGGCGTGAGTGCAGTGTATTTATGCACCTTGGCACGTTAAAAACAAGAATCCCATGTAGTGGATTTCCTGTTAAATCAGGCTGTGGATGTAAGAGCTTGAGTCTCTAAACCACGTTAAACTGAGCGTTGTTTATTGTTTAAGCACTTGCTAATTATTTGTAGTGTATGCTCACTAAGTGTACTTGGAAAGATTGAAAAGAAATTAGCTAAGTGTTTTAGTCAGGGAGAACCAATCTCACTAACAGGCTTAGGCTAGCACTCGAGAGTTCAGTCTCTCGAGTCACTGCCTTGTTAAGAGCCTGAGCTCGCAAGTCAGCTGCACTGACCTGAGTGATCTGACTCTTAGCAACGTAGTGACTTGAGTTTTCTATCACTGAACTTCTTCAGAGCGCAACGCAAAGTGTAAAAAAAAAAAATTTCCCCTGAATTCCCATTTTGGTATTCGAAAACGGGACCATCAATAACCAGTCAGTTCTAAGTTGTCATCTGAAGGATACCATAGTCCCATATTGACTGTCCTTTTCAAATACTTAAGTATCCTCTTAGCAGCCTCCAAATGACTTCTCTTGGGGTTAGACTGATACCCAGCACACACACCAACTGCAAATGTAATGTCAGGCCTGCTTGCAGTCAGGTACGCAAAGATCCAATCAGCCCTCGGTACTTAGTCTGGTTCACTGAAGCTCATTCAGTGTCAGGTTCCATCTTCCAATTTGTGTTCATTGGGATCCTAGCAGGATTGCAATTCAGAACTCCAAACTTCTGAATCAAGTCTCTTGTATACTTGGCTTGATTGATGAAAATCCCTTGATCAGTTTGTTTGACCTGCAATCCTAAAAAGAAGTTCATCTCTCCCATAGTTGACATCTCAAATTCACCAGTCATCATCTTAGAGAATTTCTCACAGAGCTGATGATTTGGTGATCCAAATATTATGTCATCCACATAAATTTGGACAAAGAGAATGTCATCACCTTTAGTGATCATGAACAAAGTCCTATCCACGGTTCCCTTCCTGAACCCGTGGTCAGTCAGGAATTGAGAGAGGGTATCATACCAAGCTCTAGGAGCTTGCTTAAGTCCATAGAGTGCTTTCTTCAAATGGTATACTTTATCTCGAACCTCAAACCCGGGAGGTTGTTCAACATATACCTCTTCATTGAGTACACCATTCAGGAAGGCACTCTTGACATCCATTTGATACACCTTAAACTTCTTGTATGTTGCATATGCAAGGAACAACCTGATAGCTTCTAACCTAGCCACTGGAGCAAACGTCTTATCATAGTCTATTCCTTTAGACTGACAATACCCCTTTGCAACCAATCTTGCCTTGTTTCTCACTACAACACCATTCTCATCCTTCTTGTTCTTGAAGACCCACTTGGTACGAATAACACCTTGATGCCTAGGTCTATCTACCAGTTCCCAAACCTGATTCCTTGTGAACTGATTCAACTCCTCTTGCATGGCTATGATCTAGTTCGAGTCAATGAGAGCTTCTTCAATGTTCTGAGGCTCTTGCTCAGAGAGAAAGCAATAGAACAGTGCGCTCTCACCATGGAACCGTCTGGTCCTGACTCCCTCAGTTGGATCACCAATGACTTGCTCAATGGGATGACTCTCTAGCCATGTTCTCTTGCCTGGAGTTGTTCTTGAAGTACCTGCAATGTGAGTATCTACAGGTTCATAGAATTCAGGATATTGAACAGAAGGGGATGATCCCGAGTCTATACCAAAGGGATTTATAAGCTCAATGGCAGGGACATTGATTCCCACTTGATGTGGTGACTGAGGAACCATCTTAGCTGCGACCGCATCTTCATAGACGGTACTTACCTCAGGTTGAGCCTGTCCCTCAGTTTGAGGCTCAACTATCCCTAATGTGCTAGGCTTAGGAGTGACTCTTGTATCATCATCCTGATCGTCGTCATCGTCCCATCTTGGAATTGACACAGTTTTAACCTTTGGATCAGGTTGATTCTTCAAGATCAGCCTTGTCACTCTCCTTGTGATCTCCTCAGTGTCAGAATTCAACACATTTATCCTAGACTCAGTAATAGATTCATCAAACACAACATGCGGTGATTCTTCCATAACAAGGGTCCTACAATTGTAAACCCTGAAGGCTTTACTGACTTCAGAATATCCCAAGAATATTCCTTCATCAGATTTGATATCAAAGGCTTTCAATTGGGTCTTCCCATTGTTGAGGATGAAACACTAGCAACAAAAAATATGGAAATAAGAGATACGTGTCTTCCTCTTGTTCCATGTCTCATATGGGATCTGTACATGTTATTTGTTCAGCAAGGACCTGTTTTGAGTGTAGCATGCAGTGTTGATTGCCTTAGCCCATAATTTCTTCGGCAATCCTGACTCAGCTAGCATGGTCCTAGCAGCTTCCTTCAGTGTCTTGTTCCTTCTCTCAGAGACACCGTTCTGTTGTGGGGTTCTAGCTACAGAAGTCTCATGAGCAATACCAAGTTCATTACATAAATCAGAAATATATGAATTTATAAATTTAGTGCCCTTGTCAGATCTGATCTTAGTGATGAACTGATTCTTCTCATTGCTGAGTCTTCTGAGCAACTCTGGAAGTTTCACCTGTGTTTCCTTTTTATTTAACAGGAAAATAACCCAAGTATATCTAGAATAATCATCAATAACCACAAGGGTATACTTCATACCATTCATACTCTCAGATGTTACCGGGCCAAACAAATCCATGTGCAAAAGCTGAAGAACCCTGTCAGTGGAGAAGAAAGCTTTCTCTTTGAATGATGCCCTGACCTGCTTCCCTTCCTGACATGCTTTGCACACGTGATCTTTGCTAAAAACTTCATTAGGTAAACCTTCTACAAGGGAAAGTCTAGAATTTTTTTAAGAATCTTGAAGTTCAGGTGATTTAATCGTTTATGTCATAACCAACTGAGCTCTGAAGAGCTTTTAGCAACAAAGCAAGTATTAGGAACAGTGCTGCTCCAATCAGCTAAATAAACATTACCTTTCCTAATACCCGATAGAAGCACTTGTGTTTATTTGTCCTTGACTGAACATATATTCGATGAGAACTCAACACTGAAAACCTTGTCACATAACTGACTTACTGACAATATGTTATGCTTCAGTCCTTCAACAAAGGAAACATTCTCCACTCTGACTGTACCTATTTTCAAGACACCAAACCCTTTGGTAAACCTTTTTGAGTTATCACCAAAGGTTACCTATGGACCATCCTTAGCTTGAAACTCTTGGAGAAGACTCTTCGTTCCAGTCATGTGCCTTGAGCAACTGTTGTCTAGGTACCAAACAGCTTTGATTGAGTCTCCTCTCCTCTTGTGATGATCCACAGCCGCCTGCAAACAGATCAGGCTTTAGGTACCCATTGGGTGTTGGGTCCTATTGTGTCAGATGTACCTTTCGGGATCCAGACCTGCTTCACTACCCTGATTGCCTCAGAGTAGTAGATCTGTCTCCCTGAAACATCCACATACACTACTTTCTTCTTCTTTACCCGAGAAGAAGATGGTGTATGAGTGTCAGGCTTAGGTTTCACAGGAGCCTGAGTGGATGCCTTTTGGGCTGGCTTCCTGTTCTTCCTAGGTCTTGGTGCAGCTGGTCTTGAGGTTTGTCCCTGATGAGGGCCTTGCTTTTGGTTCCCCCTAGGCAAGTGAGGGAACTGAAAGCAGTTATAGGCTTCAGGATGCCAAAACCATGGAGGTGCTATCATGTCTGGCCTTCCCTGAGGGTATTGCCATGCATGATAATACCCCTGTTAAGCAGTCTGAGTGCTCTTAGCCTGAGTCTTCCTCGGCTTACGCTGAGGTTTCCAAAAGGCCTGAGCTCTCAGGGGCCTCCTTTGGTTGCTTATCATTTCCCTTGGATTTTATCTTAACAACCTTAGGCGCTACCCTGACTGTCTCAGCAGTTTCCTTACCCTTATCAGTTTTGTGGGCTTCAAATACAACTTTCTTTGTACCCTTGCCTGCTTGGACAAACACCCTCTCAGTGTTGCTCCCTGAAGCAACATAAGATTGACCTTGTGAGGATTTCTTAGGGACATATCCAAGCCCCCTTTTCTCATTCCCAAGCATCTGGCTGCTATTTATTTCCTCTCTAGCCACTGAGGATTTATTCATTGCTGCAACCTTCTGCTTAAGAGAGTCCTCACTCTTTTTCAGGATTTCATGTCTGGCAAAGAGGTCATCAAACTTACTCTTGAGTGCTTTCAGTTCTTCCTTTCTGACCAGCTCTTCATCAGCCAGTTCTTTCAGAATCTTCTCTCTTGGAAGACGCTCAGCATTGATCATGTCAATTTCCTGAGTTAGTCTCACAATCTGATATGACTCTTTCAGATTTGACTGAGTGAGTTGATCATTCAGGTTTTGAACCTCATTACTCAATTTCTGGTTCTCCTCTACCAAGAAAACATTAGTTTCCTGCAGCCTAGAGAAATCAACCATCAATTGATCCAAACAGATCTGAAGGTTCATTTCTCTAGCTGACTCTAAGCTTGGCTCAGGATTTCTACCATTATGTGAACCACACACAAAATTTGAAGTTACCTCAGGCTCCTCTCTAGCCATAAGGCACATGTCATCGTACTCCTCATCGGAAAAGAGTTCAGACGACCTCTCCTCAAGACCATCCGAGTCTGTAGCATCCTTAGTGAGCATAACTCTCCGGTCAGCATACCTCTGGTCTCTCTTGGTCCTCCTGTCCTCTCTTTCCCATGCACTCAGCTCTGGGAAATCGTACTGATAGTGCCCACTCTTGTTACAATTGTAACATACTACTTGCTCATCTCATTTCTCCTTTCTTAGCTCAGGATTCCTTCTTGAGCCAGGTTCCCTTTGTCTCGATGTGCTTTCAGTCTTTCCTGAGTGCCTATTATCACGAGTATGTCTCTGTTCATCTCTGCGATCGGGCTTTGGGTCTGACTGTCTCCTTTCATCACCACGATCGCGTCTTGGTTCAGTATTCCTTCTTTCCTCATATCTCCGAGAACTTTGGTGGCTTCCTTCAGGTTTCCTGTCATGAGTATCCTGATAATATTTTTAATAACGACCAAACCTAGAATTAAGCTTTTCAAAGCGTCTGGCTATCAGGCTGTACTCCTCAGCGAGCTCTTCTTTGCTCATCTCCATTAGTGACTTTGATGAAGACTCGACAGGTTCTGGCCTGGCTTTAAATGCCACACTTTTCTCAGGTGCTTTCTCTTCCTCTCCAGGCTGTACTTTCTTCTTTCTCTTGTCCAGATCATATTTCAAAGCTTTGAGCTCTGAAAAAAGTAAAGCTAAAGTTATATTACTCATATCCTGAGTATTTTTCAACATAATGACACTATTATCCATCTCTCAGGAAGAGCATTTAGGATTTTAGAAGCAACTTCTCTTTAGGGAACCTCTTTTCCCAACATCACCAACTCATTCATCATCTTGATGAATCTTGACTCCATCTGATCAATAGTTTCGTCAGGCAGCATCTCGAACGCTTCAAACTTCTGAATGGCAATATTTTTCTTGTTCTCCTTTATCTTTTCTGAGCCCTAGCACATGCTGGTCAGCTCATCCCAGACCTCATTTGTCATCTTTAAGTTCATTAGCCTCACTGACTCCTCGAATGGCACCGTATGAAGAATAATGTTTCTGGCCACGTTGTCCAGTCCCACCATCTTGATCTCATCATTGGTCATATCCTTCCTCTCCTTAGGAACATGTACACCAATGTCGAGATCATCATATCCCAGTCCTCTGACATTTGGGATGGTGATCTTGATCGGTCCGTCCCTGATAACTCACGGCATTTGGTCATGGATGGCATCTAGATGTGCCTCAAGTCTGAACTTCCAATAGATAAAGTGTGACACAAAGAATTCAGGCAATGAAGCTTCAAGTCTCCTCGAAGTCATGATGATGCAAGTTTTCTTAAAAGCAAACTCAGATCTGTTCAGTGACCACCAACAGTTTCTCCTCTGAAACTATTAGTATTCAAAGTCAGTGGTCTTTTGAACCACTGCTCTGATACCACTTGTTGGTCCCGGTACAAGACTGAGTGATACGTGTATGGGGGAGGGGGGAATACACGTATACATATTTTTCTGACTTTCAAACTGGCTGCGTCCCCTTAACTCAGAGTGATGTAGAACACTGAGTAGATAATCCACCTACTAACAGCACTGAGTGCAAGTCAGTTGGATAACTATCTACTTATGTTCAGTGCGGAATGTGTGAGCCCTGGAAGTTTATAGTCTTGTTTTAGTTTGCTTACTTAAAAATGTGCTTTCTTTCTTAAGAAGCCGTGGTTAGAAGGGCAGTGCTCAGTTTAATGATCAGGCTGATTGATTCTGGCCTGATAAATAATGCAATGAATGACTTAATCAAGTGAACAGTTAAGAACAATAATCAAAGCAATAAAAGCACAGAGAGTTTAACGTGGTTCAGAGACTCAAGCTCCTACGTCCATGGTCCTGATTGAACAGGAGAATCCACTAAGGATTGACTTGTTTTTAACGTGCCAAGGTGCACCAAGATCAGCTTCACTTACTGACCCTTACAAACTCCTTCTAACCTACTCACTTAACTTCCACCAACAAACCTGACTAGAGGGTTTTGGTTTCAGTTTGGATTCCAACTAAGGTGTGATTATCCTTACAGGACAAGACTATGCTAAGGATGGATAATCACTTTAAGCTTAAGATATAACTTGGTTCGCTCAGTGGAATACAAAATAACTCTCTAACTAAGAAACACTTGGGAAATTTAAGATGTTTCGAGTGCTTCTTTGAAATGCTAAATGCTTTGTGCGCTGAGAGTTTGAGTAATTTCTTGGCTTCGAAATTTCCCATAACCTTGCTTGGGTCCAAGGTCTTCTGTATTTATAGAAAACTTTGAAAAACTATCCATTGGAAGAGATAGTCTTCTAGGTTCTCTTCTTGTAGGATTTGTTCAACGGATACATCTCCCATGCAGCAGCCGCCCTTGCATGTATTTGGTAATTGCATTTAATGCTTGTCCGTTGAATTGCACAGGGATGTCAGGTTCAAGTCAGTGTCTGCACATGACTTGGCGCTCTCTGATTGGTCCACGTAATAAGGTAGGTGAGAATGTCAGAACTCATTCTCCAGTTCAGTCTTGTCTTTACTGAGTTCAGGATTGTCCTCATCTACGGACGTTTCTCAGCGCTGACATTTCTTTTAACTTACTTGGATCCTACTCCAAGTCTTTTCCCCAATACTCAGTGCGATCATATTCCCTTCAGGACTAAGTTAGCAATGATCTCAGGATAATTGTCTTCATCCTGACACTTAGAGGGCGTTTGGCTGAGCTTATAAGCTCCTTAAAACATCTTATAAGTTGTTTAAGAGCTTATAAGTACTAACAATGTGTTTGGCAAAATAAGATGTTTAACAACTTATAAGATCATAAAATAAGCTCCTAACATCTTATAAGCTGTAAAAAAATAAGTTGGGATTTTCCAACTTATTTTCCTAACCACCCCCACCCCAACCACCCACCTCACCTTAGAACCACCATACCCTCATCCACCCTCCCCCCACTCCAGCCACCCTCATCCCTGCCCCCAACCCCCACCCCACCCACACCCCCCGCATCCCCCCACCCTACCCTACCTAAAAAAAATAGAAAAAAATATTTTTTGTAAATTTAAAAAAATACCCACCCCACCCTACCCCACCCCACCCCAACCTCACCCCAACCCCACCCATATCTCAAGATAAAAAATATAAAAATTTATTTTTTATAAATTTAAAAAATATTTGTTATAAATTATCAAATATCTTATAAGTTGTATTAGCCAAACACTTTAGCAACTTATAAGCTACTTAAAAATTACATCTGTTAGGATAAAAATTTTGTTAGTTTTGATGAGTTAAAACAAACCAGAAGTTGTAATAGGACCATCTGGACCTGTTAGCCAGATGATGATCTAGATTAGGACTTAGTCTAGGGGGAACTGCCAGACCAGAAGACCTCACCAGAAGAGTCACCAGAAGACCCCTCCAGAGGACTTCACCAGAGGACTTCAGCAGAAGAGATCAAGACCAGAGGCAGAGGACCTTCCCCAGACCAGACGAGTCCGGACCAGACGAGTCTGGTGGAACAAAAGATGCTCAGTTTGATCCCCTTATTCTACTGAGTATTCTGGTTGTTCACCAGATAAGGACCAGAAGACACCGAGGATGCCTGGTGTCTGGTCCTGCCTTCTCTGGAGAGAATCAGAGTTAGGCAATTGGAAGCATTGACCGTTGGTGATTCAAATCTAGTCAAACAAGATTGGATTGAGAAGATATGAAGACAATCAATCAAGATCACACCAACCCAATCAATCAATTAGGGAATTGATTGATTAAAGCTTCCATATATAGAGGATCTGATTGGATTAGCCTCCCAACGGCTATGTCCCTAATCCCCTCTATATATACATGAGTGCAGATCAAGAAAAAGCCCTAGAATCATTCACGCGCATATTGCCACACTAAGCTTTTTGATCACTACGCATATTGCACTCACATTTTGTTCTTAATTACTTATCTACTCGTGAGGAGTTTATACACTCAACCTGTTCATTTTGTTAAGATAAGGTTGGAGTGAGTTTATCTTTAGATCGAAGTTAGATCTAAAGAGCTTGTAAGAAGGTGCTGGTACTTCAGAAATTCCAGTGAGTAAGTTTGTGAGTTGGTTGTTAGTGAGACCCCTTGGTGATAAGGGAGAGTGGACGTAGGATATTTATCCGAACCACTATATATCTTGTGTCTTTTATCGCTTTATTTTAAATATTGTTTTATTGATCTCTTATAAAAGATTTTGGAAAGACATTATTACATAAGCTTCCGCAATTAATCTATCGAGTGGGACCAGAGGAGTTGGAAAGTTGACCTTCAATGGAGTATCTGTAGATGAAGTCTACTACGTAGAAGGACTCAAGCATAATCTGCTTTCAGTGTCCCAATTCTGTGACAAGGGATACTCAGTGAAGTTTTCTAGTGATTCATGCACTGTTTTCTCTTCTGATTATAATGATATCTTGCTAATAGGCTTGAGGAAGGGTAACATTTATCTTGCAGATTTTAGCAGTTGCCCAAGGAATGCTTGCCTGGTTGCTAAAGGATCTGCAGAGAACAGCTGGATTTGGCACAAGAGATTGTGTCATCTTAACTTCAAAACATTGAACAAGATTGCCAGAAAGGGTCTCATTCGAGGTCTTCCTAATGAAGTGTTTAAGAAGGATCAGGTTTGTGGTTCATGCCAGAAGGGTAAACAACCCAAGACTTCCTTTAAGGATGTCCAGAGCACAACCACAACCAGAGTACTTCAACTACTTCACATGGACCTGTTTGGACCTGTTTCTCCTCTTAGTTTCAGTGGAAGGAAGTACACCTTAGTAATAGTAGATGACTTTTCAAGATACACTTGGGTAGTGTTCTTGTTTAAGAAAAATGAAACTATGACTAAGCTGCCAGAGTTCTTCAAGCAGATTCAGAATGAGCAGAACCAGAGCATTGTGAGGATCAGGAGTGACAAAGGAACAGAGTTTTTGAATTCACATATTGCAGATTATTGCAAGGATCATGGGATTTTTCATGAGACATCTGCTGCCAGAACACCTCAACAAAATGGAGTTGCAGAAAGGAGGAATAGGACTCTCAAAGAAGCTGCAAGAACACTTCTGGCAGAGTACAGCACTCCACAGAGATTTTGGGCAGAGGCCATCAATACAGCTTGTTACACTCAGAATAGGTGCCTGATTGCCCAGAGACACAATAAGACCCCATATGAGGTATGGAAAGGTAAAACCCCATCTGTTTCATATTTTCATGTTTTTGGATGTAAGTGTTTCATCCATGACAATGGGAAATCTAAATTAAGAACCTTTGATGCTAAAGTGGCTGATGGAATATTTTTGGGCTATTCCAGCACCAGTAAAGCTTTTAGAGTTTTTAATAAGAATTCACTTTGTGTGGAGGAAACACCTCATGTTGTTTTTGATGAATCTACTTTTGAGTTCAAGGTGGATCCTAAGTCTTCAGATGAGACCCAGACTCAGACTACACCCAGAGTTATCAAGGTCAATCCACCTATTCTTGATTCAGATTCAGATTCAGATGAGGACCCATCTCCTGGTTCTCTGAAGCAGCAGCCTTCACAAGGAGCAGAACCAGAAGAGGTTGGAACTCCTGTAGGGGGAAGCTCTTCTGCAGGTGGTGATAATCACCAAGGTACTGCAGAAGATGATCACCCAGGCAAGACCACGGAAAGGAGGACCCTGGTTGATCACCCCAATGACCTGATCTTAGGAGATCCAACTAAGGGTGTCCAGACTAGGAGAACTATTAACTTAGCTGCCTTATTCAGTTGCTATGTGTCCTTGATTGAGCCCAAGAACATCAAGGAGGCACTGAAAGATTCAAATTGGATTGTGGCTATGCAGGAGGAATTGAATCAATTCACCAGACAGGATGTTTGGGAGCTGGTAGACAGACCAAGACATCAAAAGGTGATAGGCACTAAGTGGGTTTTCAAAAATAAGAAAGATGAGAATGATGTCATTACTAGGAACAAGGCAAGGCTAGTGGCCCAGGGCTATTCTCAGTCTGAAGGAATAGACTATGATGAGACTTTTGCTCCTGTTGCCAGACTAGAAGCTATCAGATTGTTCTTAGCATATGCTGCTCACATGAAGTTCAAAGTATACCAGATGGATGTGAAATCTGCCTTTCTTAATGGGATTCTCATTGAGGAAGTGTATGTTGAACAACCTCCTGGTTTTGAACAAGGTGACAAGGTGTTCAAGCTTAAGAAAGCTCTTTATGGGCTGAAGCAGGCACCCAGAGCATGGTATGACACTCTATCTCAATTTCTTCTGGACAATGGTTTTACTAAAGGTAAGATTGATAGGACCTTGTTTAGGAAAGAAGAAGGAAAGGACATCCTTCTGGTCCAAATATATGTTGATGACATCATATTTGGATCCCCTAACAAGAAGCTGTGTGAGAAGTTTGGTGAACTCATGCAGGGACAGTTTGAGATGTCCATGATGGGAGAATTGAATTACTTTTTGGGTTTGCAGGTTAAGCAATCAGAGAAGGGAATTTTTATTAATCAAGCTAAGTACACCAGAAACATGTTAGAGAAATTTGGAATAGGATCTAGCAGGGCAGCCAAGATCCCTATGATGACAAATTTCAACATGGATCCAGATGAGTCTGGAGAGAGTGTGGACCAGACTCAGTACAGCGCACTTATTGGTTCTCTTTTGTATCTGACTGCAAGCAGACCAGATATTACTTTTGCTGTAGGAGTTTGTGCCAGATTTCAAGCTAACCCCAAGAAGAGTCACTTGGAAGCAGCTAAGAAAATATTGAAATACCTTAAGGGAACTGTGAATTTAGGATTATGGTATCCTGCAGATGACAATTTAGAATTAAGTGGTTATTCAGATTCAGACTATGGTGGGTGCAGAATAGATAGGAAATCTACAAGTGGTACATGCCAATTTTTAAGGAACAAATTGGTATCCTGGTTTTCCAAGAAGCAGACTTCAGTTGCTACATCAACAACAGAAGCAGAGTACATGGCTGCAGGGAGTTGTTGTTCTCAACTTCTTTGGATTAGTCAACAGCTTAGGGATTACCAGATTAGAGCTAAGGATATTCCTATTTTCTGTGATAGTAATAGTGCCATTGCAATCACCCAGAATCCAGTTCTTCATACCAGATGCAAACATGTTGATATAAGGCATCATTTTATCAGAGATCATGTTGAGAAGGGAGATATAAGGATGGAAAAGATTGCAACAGAGAGGCAGAGAGCAGATATTTTAACCAAGCCTTTGGCTGAGACCAGATTCAGAGAATTAGCCTTTGAGTTAGGATTGTTGGATCCAGAGACAGATTTGTTTTAGGGGGAACATCAGAGAAGTATCCTTTCTTTATTAATTCTCTTCATAAATTTTCTTTATGCTAACATACCTGCAGATTAGATATATCAGAGAGGGTATACTTCCAGATGAAGTATACACCAGGTGACACTAATCCCAGATGAGGTGCTGAGTCAGAGATATGTCCTAAGTCTTTATTGACCAGGACCAGATAAGTTCCATCAGAGGAGAAGTTTCACCAGACTAGTTGTGGTATCATCTGGTTACAATATCAGGTGACAGGTATGTCTTTTCTAATCTGGCCTCTGATCATTGGGATACACCTTTCAAATTAATAAGTACACTCAAAACCCTTTCACCTTCGGAGTGTATTTAAGACTAGGGTATAGGGCCTAGGCAATCATTTCGCTTTTTCTCTTGACTGCCACAAAACCCCTTTATACCCAGTCCCAATGACTATGCCAACGCACCAGATTAAATCTGTATTTCGCCTTTCATCATGGCCATCGGATTTAATCACTGTGCAAAATGTCAATCCATTCTAAAATTGATTTTGTTTCCTAAATTGAATTTGAAACAACACGCGTTCACTCTTCATTTAATTTTCAAGCCACGCGTATTACTCTATTTAAATCAATTTTGTTTTTAATCTGTCCTTTCACGTTTCCATACTATACAAACCCTAACCTCTCTCTACGAAGCATTTTCTCTCTCTCTCTCTCTCTCTCTCTCTCTCACAGTTATGGCACCCAAGTGCAATTTTGATCCAGACTTTGTCTGCAAGAAGCTCAAGTCAGAAATGGTGGTGGACTTCTATTCCACTAAGAATCCGGCCGCTTTGGAGATTTTGGAACTTCTCCGACGTTCTGGGCTGGAGGAGTTGATCTCAAAGGTTCCCAAGGATCTGCGTACCTTGGATGGATATGCTGCACAGTTTCTTATCCGGATGAAGATCCACGACGACTATTTCTCTTCAAAGATTGATTCAGAGGATCTTGTTTTCTCTAAGGCAGACTTCTGTGGTCTTTTTGGTAATCTTTCTGCGGAAGGAGTGGACCCTCTGAAGTACAAAGAAGGAGAGGCGTTGGAATCCTTCAAGATGTTTGCCAGAAATTCATGCCAGAATATTACCAAGGGTTTCTTGGACAAGCATCTTAGGCAGAAGTATAAGGTGCTTTTTGACATTGTGGTGAAGATTCTCATGTGTGAGAGCCATAGCACAGATGCCATCTTCGTTGGCAGGCTCTGTGTTATGAGGGCCATTCTGGATGGTGTTCAATGTAACTGGGCTGAGTTCTTCTGGGGGGTGCTGAGGAAGAACAAGATGAAAATTCAGAAGGAAGATTGCCCCCAGTTGCCTGGAGAACAACAATTTGTGTTCAATGCTAATGTTTCATTGGGCACAAAACTCACTCTTATTCTGGATTCGATTCTTCCAGAGAAGAAATGGAGACAATCCTGGTGTAAGGGCTTTCATAAGTCCAAGATTATGTTCTCCAAGGATGGTCCTCTCCATGGCCATCCTGACTCTGATGGAGAGCATGCCATCCCTGCCCCTCCTATTCAATCGATTCCCTCTCCTCCTAAGGGGCAGAGAAGGCAGCAGCAGCAGAAGACACAGAAGAAAGCTGCTGGAGCAACTGGTTCTTCAGCCGTTGCCTTTTCTGGCTCCTCAGAGGAGGACCAGATTCCCCTTCTTGATGTGCTTAAGAAGAAGGCTGATGATGATAAAGCTGTTAAGAAGGCTGGAGCAGCCAAGAGGAAGCAGCCAGACGAGGCCAGGAGAGGTTCTGCTAAGAAGAGGAGGCCTAGCAGAAAGGCAAAGAAAACCCTTCTGGTGGATGAGCCATCAGAAGAGGAAGAGGAAGAAGATGAGGTGCCTCTTGTGAGGAAATCCAAGGCCAAGAGAGCCCTTCTTCAAGATTCAGACTCTGGATCTGATCTTGGAGAGGCCTTGGAGAAGGCCATTGAGGATGCCACCCAGATGATGGAGGATGCTCCAGAGCCTGTTTTGCCTGCTGGTGTTGACCCAGCAGAGGTAAACCCTTCCTTTCCCTCTTCCTCCCCCATAAATCTTGTTTCCCCTTCTACCTCTCCCCCAGATAACATTCCCCAAACCCCATCTGCCTCTGGTAACCCCATTCTTCCACCAGAGCAGACTATCCCAGATACCCCCATCTATACTCCCTCTACCATTCCTACACAAACACCTTCTCCCCCAAATTTCCAAACACATATCCCCACTAACCCCTCTCCCCCACCTTCTGTATCAGAGGTACCCTCAACCTCCTCTGGTGCAGAAGCCCCCCCTTCAAACACTTCCACCTTCCAAATCCCCCATACACATTCTGTACCAGATATCCCTTCCTCTTCTGGTGCAGAGCAACCAATCCCTACCACCTCTACTTCACAAATTCCAAACCCTCCCCAAACCCATACAGACCAGGACCCAACCATTTCTATGGCTCTGGGATTCGCTGGCCCTCCCCGCTCCCCAACCTGTTTATCCAGCGATGATAGTGAAGATGAGGAAGCTTCACTTGAGCCTGTTGACTTAGCCCCTTCCTCCTCTGCCTCTGGGCCCAAACCCTTCACTTTCTCATCTGCAGAAATGGGTCCCATTAGGCAGAGTATGAGTGTAAGTGCTCAGCTCTGGCTAAGAGAGCATTTTCCAGTTCTTCTGGAGCACTTACCACTTCTGGCAGAGCTTACTGATGCCAAGGTCTGGAGCAAGGCCAGACTTGAAGATGTGGAGGACCTGGTGCTTTTGCTTGAGGAAATGGGTGCCTCCAACTTCACTGCTTGGGAGATTGAGCTGAAGCAGAAGATGAACATTCAGAACCCAGCAGAGCTGGAGACTCCTGGTGCAGCCAAAGTCTTGATTCGCACCTTGCTCATCCAAAGAGGAGTCATGCTCACTCCAGAGGGCCCCACTTACAAGTTTGGTCCTCACTTTGTCTTCCCTCCAGAGCTCTATTCAGACGAGGAGGACTTTGAGATGTCTCCTGCTGTGCTCCAGAAGATGAAGGCTTTCTTCAACGAGCAGATCATGCAGATAGGGCGTTTTTCCAAAGCAATCCAACATATGGCCCCTGCTATGATTGAGCACCAGATTAAGCAAGAGAGGAGAATCTTCATGAAGCAGCTCAAGTCCTCTCTGGCAGAGGTTAAAGCTTCGTTCAAGGCTAATGGCTTGTTTGTCAAGCTAGATGTTATGCATAGCCAGAAGCAGCTCCAAGAGCATGTGATGGAGCAGATGAGGCCAGTTTCTGTACTCAAAGTGGAAATGGCCAGCCAGATGATTCAAACTGCTAGGCTAAAGGACTCCCTCCAGGAGATGTTGGAGAAGCAAGAGAGACTTGTTGCAGAGTCTAAGGCTTACCTGGAGGAGGCCAAGCAGCTTCGTGATCTTCACTCTTCCTCCAACACTGCCTTGCCTGATCTCATAAGGCAGGTAGTGGAGCCCCTCCTTGATGAAGTTAAAAAGGGGGAAGAGAAGGCCAGAACTGATCTGGCGAAGACCACCAATGAGACTCTGTTTAGCCATGGAGCTCGTCTGGACCTGCTGGAGAACACTTTGGCCCAGGCTGAGTTGCAGAAGAAGAAGAAAGAAGAGTTGAAATCTTTATCTATGGCTAAACAACTTGCTGCAGAAGAAGAGTCATCTGAAGCTGAGCAGGATCCTTCTACCATTCCTGGTCCTGCTAAGAGGAAGATTAGAAAAGTAAAGAAGAGTTTCCTTGAATCTGTTGTCGAAGAAGCAGAGAAGAGATACAAGGAAGAGACTCCAGAGGAAAGGCAAGCCAGAATCAGGAAGAACATAGATGAAGAGCAGAGGCTCAGATATGTTAGGAGACAGAACAAGAAGGCCAGAGAAGCTGGTATTCCTTCTGGTGCAGGTGGCTCAGGACAGAAGAGGAAAGCTCCTGTGGAGGTTATGAACATCTTGCCACTAAGGACAGAAGGGTCTTTTGACTCTACTGTGCCTTATCCTCTGATTGAGAGATGGAGAGAAGCCAAGACCCTCTGGTTCATTCAGCATTATATCCAGAGGCCAGCACCAGAAGATGATGAGCTGATCAACAGAACCTTCCATTCTTGGATGCAAGCCTATGATGCAGACTTGTACAAGCAGCTGATGGATTCAACCATTGAGTTCAACCTGGAGGTGACTGCTCCTGAATTTACTTATCTTAACACTCCCATGATTGGGAACCAGGTGGATTGGGCAGAATTGAAGAAGCTTTACAAGACCAAGGTGTTGGTGAATTTCACCCCAACATCTTCTGCAGAGTTGAAGGCCGTCCAGGATAGGTTCCTTGACTGGTTTCTTGTCCCTAAAGAGAACAGAAGATATGCCTAGAATAGGACAATGATCTTCAATGTAATTTGTAATTATTTTGTCCTCTGATTATTAATGAAAAATACATATCTTCTCTGTTCTAAAGACAACTCCTTGTTGTCTTATTATTTGCCTGATGAGATCTATTCTAAGGTCTCATCCCTTTATTGTTTTCTTGCTTAAGTTTACTTTTGATCAGTTCTGGTAGTGTTTTAACTCCATCAAAAAGGGGGAAATTGTTAGGATAAAAATTTTGTTAGTTTTGATGAGTTAAAACAAACCAGAAGTTGTAATAGGACCATCTGGACCTGTTAGCCAGATGATGATCTAGATTAGGACTTAGTCTAGGGGGAACTGCCAGACCAGAAGACCTCACCAGAAGAGTCACCAGAAGACCCCTCCAGAGGACTTCACCAGAGGACTTCAGCAGAAGAGATCAAGACCAGAGGCAGAGGACCTTCCCCAGACCAGACGAGTCCGGACCAGACGAGTCTGGTGGAACAAAAGATGCTCAGTTTGATCCCCTTATTCTACTGAGTATTCTGGTTGTTCACCAGATAAGGACCAGAAGACACCGAGGATGCCTGGTGTCTGGTCCTGCCTTCTCTGGAGAGAATCAGAGTTAGGCAATTGGAAGCATTGACCGTTGGTGATTCAAATCTAGTCAAACAAGATTGGATTGAGAAGATATGAAGACAATCAATCAAGATCACACCAACCCAATCAATCAATTAGGGAATTGATTGATTAAAGCTTCCATATATAGAGGATCTGATTGGATTAGCCTCCCAACGGCTATGTCCCTAATCCCCTCTATATATACATGAGTGCAGATCAAGAAAAAGCCCTAGAATCATTCACGCGCATATTGCCACACTAAGCTTTTTGATCACTACGCATATTGCACTCACATTTTGTTCTTAATTACTTATCTACTCGTGAGGAGTTTATACACTCAACCTGTTCATTTTGTTAAGATAAGGTTGGAGTGAGTTTATCTTTAGATCGAAGTTAGATCTAAAGAGCTTGTAAGAAGGTGCTGGTACTTCAGAAATTCCAGTGAGTAAGTTTGTGAGTTGGTTGTTAGTGAGACCCCTTGGTGATAAGGGAGAGTGGACGTAGGATATTTATCCGAACCACTATATATCTTGTGTCTTTTATCGCTTTATTTTAAATATTGTTTTATTGATCTCTTATAAAAGATTTTGGAAAGACATTATTACATAAGCTTCCGCAATTAATCTATCGAGTGGGACCAACAACATCTTATAAGCTCTTAAAACAACTTATAAGATGTTATATAAGATGTTAGAGCTTATAAGATGTTTCAGTTAAGCTTAGCCAAACACCCTCTTACTCAGCCAGCTTAGATGAACTGCCATATAAGCTCAGGATGGTGCTCTTGTGTCTTCAAGCTTCAGTCTTGATTGTCATCAATGAGTACTCCTCTCATTGAGTTCCTGTGAAATGTAAAATATACTAACTTAAAATCCTAACCAAGACTAGCCTGACAGTTACACACTTAGGCAGATCATCTTTTCAGGAGCTTTGGGATCTTAATCAAAACTGACATTGTCCCAACAATTAGTACCACTAATAAATTAATATTGCACTATCCATCTTAATTCATATTACGATAATATGGGCTCCCGGTTATTATTTCCCGCGTTTAAGATTATCTAGTCCATTAATTAATTAAGCTTCTGAATATCTCTAAATTAATTAATATCTTTTACCTTGGAGTAAAGACAACTCAACATTATTATCCATACCGAAGAAACTAATTCTTCACTTGTAAGATTTGGCATGATAAAACTTCTGAGCCCTCTAAGGGGACAAATCACACGAGCCATACTCGCATGCATTTCTCTGTATTAAATCTTAGCAACCGTTGTATGATTAATATTACTGCCCAAAACACAAAGTTCAAAGTCACGATGATTCTCACCTAACATGTATCAAAGCAGTAACCATTAAGCACACACGGTCCTATTTAAGTGACGGAGATTAAGAAATCAATAACCACTGAGGTCTAATTCTTCACATTTCAGAACAGAAGAATTTATCCTCGCTGTAGGTCCTCTTCAACACATACTAAATGTGCTAGTGCAATCTCTTGGTCAAGACAAGCCAATCTGAGATGTACACATCGACCTTTCGCGGCGGATTTTTCAATTCCACCTAAATCGTGAATTTGTATGTTTAGTTACAAGGAAACCATTAATGTGATATTCCGTGATCTGATATTACCACATTAACTACAATGTAACACATACTACTTATAATGAACTGATTGCAATAAATATTCAACATTCATTCATATCTAAAGAAAATGCGATAAAAGATTTATTCTCATAAATAAGTGTTTAATACATGAGTTATACAAAGTAAAAGCATACTTTCACGTATAACTCCAATAGCTGACCATGTCTCCAGATCTACCACTCTTGGGGCTAAGTAATTTTTTTAGATTGGATTTCCTGTTCTTAAATCTGATTTACATTAGAATTCACAGGTAATGATGCCTGTTTAATTGCTTAAATTTCTTTTCAATTGATTTATTTATTTATTTTAATTTAAACTTGGGGTTTCTATTATTGATTAGTTTTCTGACACTAAAAAGATTTCTAATGTTTGCGATTGTTGAGAAAAAAAAAATTCAATTGATTATAATTTTCTTTAATCACCCCATTAGTTTTGTGTGTTGTTTCTCTTTTCTTTTAATCTCGTCGTATGTTTTCTATGCTTCTACTATTGTTCAAATTTAATTTTTCATGATAATTTTTGAAAATTTGGAATCAATTAAAATTTACACTGACTAAACAAATTGCAATAATTTTCTCTAATATAGCATCTAGGAATTACACATAATAAGTTTTAAAAAATAGAACAACTTATGTCAAAGACCTTTTTGCAGTTTGTAATTGCAACAGTTTGTGAAATTTGAGTGGAATCAAAGAAGCACGTATTAGAATTAAGGCAGATACATGTGGAATCTGAGGTTACGAGGTCCAACTGTTGATAATTCATTTTTTCTCAAGGTTTATGTTGTGTCTTTTTTACCAATACCTTGCTTCTACTTTCAAGACGACTCTCTTAATCTTTAGGAACATATTAGCCAACATCAAATTTGACGTAAACTGAGAGTAGTACAATCATCTTTAATGTCAGTCTCTCAAATTTGTAGTAATCAGTTTTGATATCATTTTTCAAAGTTACACATGATTTGTCTTTCATGATTCTCATAGTTACACGCCATTTTCAATTTGTGTGGAGTTTTGACTCAACTCATAAGAACCAATTAATAATGATAACCACTATATGCATAATTATTTTGTTTATACATGTATTTGCAGGCACACGTTTGTTTGTGCTATTTTTTCCATTTCTTTTTGTGTATGTATCATTAATTTAGTGAACACTAACAGATGGATGAGAGGCTGAGAAACAAGAGGAACAAGATATTGTGGACTGAGAAAAACGGAACAAGATATTGCAGATTGGGAAAGAGAGGAACGAGATAGTTCATCAAAAATTAGTTCATTGAACTCTATGAATGTTCAGTTTAACAAGTATGTAAACGTTCTTTTTTTTATATAGACACAACTACAAGAAAGTAATAGGCTTGCTGAGATTGTGGGGTTGGTGTTTTCCGAAACTTTTATTTAGTTAAAATTGTTCTTTAAGTGTGTGGTTCATTAATCCTAGAAGATTTGTTTAGTTTTAATAGTTTCTGTAACCTGTACATATTTTATGGGACAGTCTTATAAAGTTATAGCCCTGAAGGCTTGAACTCTACTTTCTTTGTTTTAAATAAAATGATTTTCTTTGCCCAAAAAAAGAAATTTGTAAAACGTAGCATGATGTTTTGGAAGAACCATAATTGTTTTGGAAGAAAAACATTAACATGATGTTTAATGTATTTTTCTGAATGAAAATAATCACATGTTCATCGGTGCACACTAATTTATATATTTATCATCTATTGTACGATGCATTATAAGCAATCCATTAGAAAATGGAGCAAAATGGTATAATCAGATGTTCACCGATGAGTATGTAATTATTTACATTTTGGAAAATTACAAATACAAACTAGGAGAAAATATGTAATTTAAACTGATAAACTTAAAAATTGATAACAAAGATGGAAGGAGAGTTCTAAAAGAATGTTAGATAAAAATAAAAAAATCAACAAACAAAAAACAACATTAGTACGACAGACTCTGTTGGGAAAATATATAAGATTTATATTTTGATTAGATGCCAAAATGTTCCTCCTAAGTTGTTTTGTAAGTAAATTATTCAGTAGAGTTAGTACTTAGTCAAACAGTTCAAAGTGTTAAGAACTGGAGTACAGTTAGTAATTGTTAGAGTGTATCTAAGAATGAAGTCTGCTGAAGATGAAGTCCACTGAAGTGAAGTCCGCTGAAGACAAGTGATCTGAGAATAAGTCTAAGTCTTGAATGTTTTCTAAGTACATTCTCACTAAGACTAAAACTATCAGAAGAGGACCAAGGTCCACTGATGGGAACTAACAATGCACATTCAATGCTAAACATATTAAAAGCTGTTAGTTAATTTGGTTGGAACAAGGCAAAACGAATTTCAGTGAAGCTTACAATAAATGAAGGAATAAGAAGGTTCTCTTAGAGGAGTTCCACCTTAAAGCAAGACAAGAATCTGGGCATACAGACTAAAGGTCCAATGAGAAGATGACACGTCAGTATACTTTACTGACAGCCGACCTGCCCCAGCCTGACAAGTACCAAAAGTCTTTCTCTAGCAATCTACAAAAAGTTGGTGAACAGGCATGGTCTTTCAGCCGTTTCTTGACAAGACTTAAAGCTTCAAATAGAGCCGTTTGAACCAATCAGATACAAGAAGACTTACTTGAGAAGATTCAAATCCAACGGGAAGATTTTCAAGGAAGCCTATAAATACAGAAGGACGTGCTCATTTCTATGCACGGGAAACTCACAAGATCAAAGCTATCTCTACATTCATAACAACTAAGAAGCACTCGAAATTACCCTTGTTTCCCAAGTGTTTCACATTTGTAGAGAGTCTAACAAACCTTCTGTAACCAAGCTTAAAGCTATATCCAAATCTTAGAAAGAGATAATCCAATCCTAAGCCTTGAGCTAAACTTGTAAGGATTATCTCAAAATAGTTGGAACCAAAACCCTACTCAAAACCCTACTCAGTGTTTAGGTTGAGAGCTAGTGTTAAGTGGTGTTAGTAAGCTGGTTGTTGTATCAGTCTGAAAGCTGGTTTGTTTTGGGAACTAGGACGTGGAATTTCCTAGTGATCAATCATCCTAAGAGAGGATTAGTTGATCAGTGCACCTTGGCACTATAACACAAGGAATTCCAAGTGAAAGGAATTCTCCTGTTTGATCAGGACAGTGGACGTAGGAGATTCATCTCTGAACCACTTTATACCTTGTGTTCTTATTATCTGCTTTCCTAAGTGTGTGTTCATCTCAAAGTTTATCAAAGTAAAACGAGTTTTTCTAAGGGTTCACTAATCCGCATCTGAAAGCTAATTAGATAGTAGTTCAACTGAAAGTCTTGAGCTTTCAGTGGAGGTATTATCTCAGTAAGCTTTCACAAAGTAACTCTCAGCAGACCTCAAGTCCACTGACGAGCTACTGTCTTAAGTAACCTGATAAGTTTTAGAAGAAGTTTTAATTTGTAATCACAGGTGTATTCCCCCCCCCCCCCCCCCATACACCTGTTTACTCATTTCGGGACCAACAAACTCTTTCAAAAATCGACGTTGAATTATACAAACTCTATTGACGACGTGATCTAATAATCTAATTGTACCATTTATTTATTTTAACATAATTCAAAAAATGAGATCACAACCGACCCGTGCATCGCACGGGCAAAAATCTAGTTAATAAAAATGATAGAACTAAAATAGAATGGAAAATATTTTTAAGGGGGAATAACTCTATAGTACATGACACTTATATCACTTTAGGCTAAAATACATAACAAAAGCAGTCAACTCTATTAAGTGGTAATGTACAACTTAACCTATATACTACACTTTATGTAAGACACTCTACCCTCTGTTACTCTCCATTAAATGTCCTATAAGAAAATGGAATAAGTTCTCCTATAGGATCTTATTTGATTTTTACCATTTCAAATCTAGACAACAAAATACTCGCCCTTCATTTCGAGAATCTCATTTCAATTATACCCATTCATGTTTGCCCCTTTCACACCTAAAATCCTCCTCAGTTCTGAAGAAAAAATCCGAATTTGAGCAATCATAGATCAAAGTAGGGCATTCATAGTAAGGGAGATAGTGTTTGATTGGAAAAGAAAGATTTCTGCGGAAGACAAAAATAATCGGGAAATCCGCCGCCGCTTCAGTCCACCGCCACACAGCACGACGATGGATTGGGTTGAGGGTTTTGCCGCCACACTTCAATAGATCAAAGAACGTCTTCCTTGGATCGACGACATCGTGGAATATGTCTCTGCTTTTACAATGTATAGGCAGATTATAAAATTAGGTTTCTTGAGCCTTGATTTTAATTTTATATTTTTGGGCTCTTGAACCTATATTTTTACATTTTCTATTGAGGCTCATTTCTTCATTTCTTTTGTGATTTGAGCTTCTTTGTGTACATATTATGGATATGTACTTACATATTACTTATTGGGTACATTATATTATCATTATTGTAAATTTAAAACAATTATTATGATTTGGACATACAAAAATAAAAAGGAAAATCATTATAATTTGACCACACAATTGGAAAAAAATTACAATATTCGTATTATAATTTTATTTTACAAGTACAAAAAATGTAACACTCATATATATAATTTTTTTACTGTATGTACAACTTTCTAATTACTTTATTGTTATTAAGTATCGCTTAGAATTAATATTTGTACATATGATTTAAAATTGTATATATTCAATAAATATTGTATATATACATTAAAATGGTATATGTATATATATTGTATATATTCTATAAAACATTGTATATTGGAAATTTTTAGTGAATATAGCATTGTAAACTTAAGTTGTAGACTCTTAATTGTTAGTTGTACACAATTATTAATAATAAACATTTAATACATTATTCTTCTACCTTAAAAAAAATTGTATATATTACATTGACTCTCCTAATTAGTTGCCTATTTTCCTAAGATTTAAACTCACATTCAAATCTGCTTCCTATATTCCCATATGATTTGGTCAATTCTCACCAAATCTACTCCACGATTATATTGTAACTTCCATTAACATATATCTTAACTTCACACTAGATTTCCAAATCTTCTCCACGTTTAACTTCCTCTCACGAGATTTGGGTGAAAGTACTAAATCTTCTCCAATTTTTTATACGTATATATTCAATATAATATTGTATATATACATTAAAATTAATTCCAAATAAATTAACTCAAAGTCGGGTTTTCGGGTTCAAAATCGTCGAATTGGGTATTCGCTTCAAATTACTACCTGTGGGCTTGGGGTTCGGGTTACACTGCCGGCGGTTTGAAGTTGCAGCATAGAGTGAGAGTTGTGCGCGGAGGAGAAAGGGGGAGGTGCTCGCCGTTGACTACACCCCGCAGAGCGTCGCCGCGACACCGATTAATTTGGACTCCAACTCGTATTTAACACTAAAAACAACAGAAAAAGACATAACTTCACTCATTTGGGGAGATTGCAAAGAAGATTCCGTATTTCTGAGAGAATAAAATAGGGGAAAGGGGGGATAATGCCGAGCTGCTCATTTCGAAGGATATTTAGTACATTTGTTTGTTCAACTTTTAAAATTTGAATAATGAAATTGTATATTGAACATGATGTGACAAGCTGCAGGATGGGGGAAGTGAGATGTACAATGATGGAGGTATATTAGTCAATTAAGGTGTGGTCAATGTAGTTGAGGATAATACTTTTTAACTCATGTATTTTAGATGAATATTTTACTAGTTTGTGTACTACACACTAATTTTTCCTATTTTTAAACAAAAGTGATAAGTCACTTTTAATAAAAATAAAGAGGGTATTGTGTGTGTAGCACACATGGTAACAACTTCCGTGTATATCAATTTAATGGATCATGTTGACCCGCGAGAAATTAATACATAAAGATATAGAACCATAACATTGGTGCTTGACTGTCATTTCCAAAGTTACAGGTTCTAATCTCTTTAATTAATTTTTTTCATTTTTTTTTTTATTCAACTCCATCTATCTTTGGACCAACATCTATATGGGCTTATTTTTTCAATTTTATTTTAATCCACCTTTAAGCTAACATTTATATGGATCTATTTTTTCCAATTTTATTCTAATCCATCTTTAAGTCAACATTTAAATGGACCTACTTTTTCAATTTTATTCTAATTCACCTATCTTTGCGCCAATATTTAAGTGTGTCTTTTTTTTTTTTTTCAATTTTATTCTACTCCAAATACTTTTAAACCAACATTTACATGGGCCTACCTTTGAACCAAAAATGAATTTAAACATTATACATAAATGAGAAAAAGTAGGTTTTATATGAGTAATATTTACGGTAAGAAAACCGTGAGTAACAATTTATGACGTACACATTCAGCATTTCGTGTATTTAAACATGAAAATCGAATTAGGTAACTAACTGCTTTATGGTCCAGTGGGAAGGCTTGAATGTGTTTTGGTGGTGGTAGTAGGATTTAAACCATGATAGCAGTGTTGTTTTTTTCCTCTTTCTCGTTAACTATACTCCACCTATCTTTTTTTTTATCAAAATTTTATTTTATTTTGGTCTTAATTTATTTATCATATCCAAATTTTAATATTTTCATTAAATTACAATTTAATATTTTTTATTTAAATTGCTACAAAAGATTTTTTTTGTCATAATTGCATTTTCACTTTATTTTTGGTCATATAACTAATATCATAATGTTTATCAGCTGATATCATATCATTCATTCACTAATATCATATCATTCATTCACTGATACCATATCATTCATCAATTAAAATCCTTACATTTATGTAATACCCGAGCTTCTCACTACTCATTGACCAATATATTTCATGCATTGCGTGCATTTGAATTATTTAAGTGTTATTTAAAATATGATTACCTTTCATATTATTGATATGTTACTTGTGATTTTGTGTTATTTATGTGGTTAGTATAGTGAATAATTTATATGCTCTTATATGATTAGGGCAGAGCATGGCTCGGTTCGGTTACTGAACCGAACCGAAAAGCCATAACCGAAATAAACCAAATTATATATATAACTAACCGAAACCAAACCGAAATTTATTAAAACCAAAAATACCAAAACCGAAAATTTCGGTTTGGTTTCGGTGAATAACCAAAAAACCGAAATTTATTGGACATTTAAACCGAAATAAACCAACACAACCAAAATAAATATTATCCAATAACACAAATCAAAATAAATATTGTCTAGAAACACAACTAAAATAAACATAATCTATCCATAATAATCATCAAAGTCCAAATACTGAAATTAAATCTCTAAGTCTAACTTCCTAAGTTTCTACGGTTGAACAAGAGGTGAGATCACAAGCATTAGTATTAGTTGATGCTCCAGCTCCTCCAAGTCCTACATTTGGCAAATCTGAAAATAAAATATAACATGTTAATAAATAATAAAAATTATAACTTCAAGAAAATTAAATTAATCACATATTTACCTCTCTCAAAATTCTCAAGCGTCTCAAGTATTTCTTCCTCACATATAGGATATTGTGAACTCCGTAGCCAATCTTGCCCACAAATCAAAGCTTCCACAATTTTGGGAGTTAAAGAACTCCTAAATGGATCTAGTACCCTACCACCGGCACTAAATGCAGACTCTGAAGCAACAGTTGAAATTGGAACGACTAAAATATCACGAGCCATTCTTGAAAGAATTGACAACCTACTAGAGTTCAACTTCCACCACATCAACACATCGAATTTTTTCCCAGCACCCTCTAAGATAGCTTCACCCAAGTAGACTTCTAGTTCACTTTTCTTTCTTCCAATCATTCCACTTTCCATTTTTTGTTTCTTAAATCTAGCTTTAGACAAGGATTCTTCACTATCCATATCACAATCATTCAAGCCACTGGAAGATAACTTGTTTCTATCATCATTTGTTTCACTCTCCGATTGATACTTATTCTTATATTCATTGAACAACTCAAAAAGTTCACTCTTCACAGATGCAAAGATTGTGGCATCTTTTTCCTCCCCATACATTTCATGCAGTGTGTACTCCATAAACTCTAACTTATCTCGTGGATCAAACACATTAGCCCAAAAGATGATTTTATTCATCTTATCCGCATCTCCCCAATACTTATCAAATTTTTTTTTCATTGACTCACCCAAATTCTTAGTCTCAAAATCCATACTTTTTATCCAATCATTCAAAATGCAACACAAATCACTAATCTCACTTAAAAAGGAGTTAGATGTGATATAAAATGAACCCAAAATGCGCACGGTCATCTTATGAAAATGACTCAAAAGATTAGCATACTTGCGAACACAAGCCCAATCAACATAAGATGGAACATTACCCTCCCCCAAATCAGCCCCAAAACTTGGATCTAGTTCATCATACTTATCAAATGCCCTTTCAAATTTTACAGCTGTACTAAGCATGATATAGGTGGAATTCCATCTTGTGGGAACATCTAAACACAGTGAATTTTTACTTTATATCTCTTCCAAATCCACACACTCTTTAAATCTTTTAAGTCTAGCAGGTGAATTCCTAATGTACCTCACTGCATCTCTCACTCGCTTTACTGAAGGGTTGATATCTTTCAAGCCATCGGAAACCACCAAATTAACTACATGTGCAATACATCTCATGTGAAGGTATTTACACCTTGCAACCCCAGTTCCCCAAATCAACATTTTCTTTTTCAAGAACGCTATAGCCGCGTCATTTGAACTCGCATTATCTACGGTTATAGTGAAAACATTTTTCAACCCCCAATCAAGAAGACAATTTTCTAGTGCTTTACCAAGGTATTCACCTTTATGACTAGAAACTGGCACAAATTTGATAATCTTCTTATCTAAATTACACTCATTATCAATGAAATGAGCAGTAATGCACATATAGTTAATTCTTTGCAAAGAAGTCCAAGTGTCAGTGGTAATGCAAACCCTATCACAATTTGCCTTCATAAAAGATTTCAATCTTGACCTTTCATTAACATACAAATCAAAACAATCCCTTGGCACCGTCCATCTAGAAGGAATGTGAAACCTAGGACATGCTCTACTCATAAATTCCCGAAAACCTTCACCCTCCACAAACCTAAATGGTAATTCATCAACAATAAGCATGCGTGCAAGTGCCATCCTAATTGCACCTTGTTCAAACTTCCAATTACTAAGAGTACCCACCCCAACATCACTCGTACTACTTGGCTGCAAGTTTATTATTGTTTGATTATGTGATTCTTGATTGCTTGGGTTTTTCATGCACATTCTCATGTGAGTATTAAGTGAGAAAGTGCCATTTTTCACCGGATGACAACGTAGCACACTATCACAATACTTACATTTAGCTTCCTTGAGAACACCATCCTCGCCCATGATTTGCTCATAGTGTTCCCACACTTTAGATCTTTGTTTTGTTGCTTTTCTCTTCAATGTTGATTGAGTATACAATACAGTTGAAGATTGCATTTGAGATTGTGTATGTGAGCCTTCAACTGCATTGTTTCCATCTCCATCTTGTGTGTTTGCCATCTACAATTAATATATAACATGAGAAACAAAGAAAATTGTAATGAATCTGAAAATAAGCTTCATAGCAAAAAAAAAAAACCAGAATTGTACAGTTTATAAAATAACAAAATTCAATACTCTGGACTTGATTTTTGGAGTATAAAGAAATTACTAGTTACTACTTACTGGTATAGAATTGTAACAACTACAGATTACAATTTACACAATAGCAAACATGCACGAATTAATTAACCTAGGTGACCAAGCCAAATTAATTAAACACATAATTAACAGTAAAAGCAAATGATATAAACAATCTCGCGTAATAAATCTCACGAAAAATACGGGTTCAAATAGCAATGAAAAAATACAAGTATCCTTCCATAGGCATAGTAAAAATAATCAGCTCTAAATGAGAAAGCATGAAAATAAAAAGAAACAAACTTGACAGTGCGGTGCTCGCGTGAATCCTCCGAAGGTGGCTGCGTACGTATTGCTCATGTCAAGAATAGTGCTTATCCAACTTTGCATGCATGAAAATTATGATGGCGGCTTGGATGAATATGTAAGTATATGATGGCAATGTGTTGCTAGGTTAGTAAAATAGGGCAGCTGCTAGCATATATATATATATATATATATACTCCCTCTCCACGAAGTGGGCTGGGAGATTATGGCCCTTTTAATCCCATGAATATCTCAGTAAATGCCACCAATATTGGTAATTGAAATCTTCACGTACCAGCTCAAATCCAAATCAAATCTTGTACCAAATCTCTTATTTAGATGGGAAAGGACGACAATAAATATGAAAATAAATAAATATAACTAGGGTTAGAAAATAAATACTTATATATATTCTCTTATTTCGGTTTCGGTTTCGGTTATTTTGGTATTTTTACCTAAATAACCGAAACCGAAACTGAAATTCAAAATTTCTAAAATTTAAAACCGATACCGAACCGAAAACCAAAATAACCGAACCGAATTGATATTTCGGTTCGGTTCGGCTCGGTTTTTCGATTTTAACCGAACTCTGCTCTCCCCTATATATGATTAGTAGTGGTATAATTTATTAGGCTTTAGTGATTAACAAATATAAGAGATTAAATAACTACATTATTATTTCGTTTATGTTACTTTATGCAAATAAGTATTAGTTATTGAGATTTAGTAGCATGAATAATTATTTCATGATTTTTTGGGTAGCATATGTGCGTGTGCAGGGGGGCCCCTGAGGTGGGGCGGGAGAGGTGACCGCTTTGGGCTCGAGGTTATAAGGGGTCTACTGTTATTCATATGGGTATGTATATTTATTGATGAAAATCTTGGTAAGTTAAAAAAGAATTAATGAACGCCTTATAAAGTTGCCAACAACGAATTTATGATTTTTTTTATCAAATGTAAAAAAAACTTGATCAAAGATGTGCGTAACTAGAATGATTGTTGAAAAAATTGATAAAAGTCTTAATAAGTTGTCAACAATGAATTAATGAAAAGTTTTTTATAATGTAAAAAAAATATTGATGAAAAATCTTTAATTTTGTATTGTTATTAATAAGGAATTAATGAAAAATCTTCATAAGTTGTCAACAATTTTTTTTATGTGTTCGAAAGCATCATCATTACAACAAATTACCCATGCAAATATTATTAACGAATTTTCTTTTGAACATTGAAAATTCTTTAAACTATAAAATATTTTAGATATTGATTCGACTGATTTGTCTTGTAAAAAAAATTACAGGTAACTTTATTGGTAAAACAACAATTGAAATTCAATATAATGTTTAGTTAATTTTATATGTAACTTTAATTTGTGAACCACTTCATTGTTATAAATTTATGTATGAATCAACAATGTTGAAAGAAATGTTAAATGAATTAGGAACTTTATGTATTAAAAAAGACAATGTTATAACAAATTTACTATGAAGATATTGTTTCTCAAAATACTAGATAAAGTCATGTTACAATTTTTATTTTTTCTATTCTTTTTGGATATATTATATACGTACAGAACTAACACATAAGAAATCTTTTGTTTAGTCATTAACTATTATTTAGTTACTATTAAAAATCTAATTAATAAATTAATACATATTTATTTTATCATTATAAGTTAATTCTATTTATCTAATACTTCATGCGTCTCAATCTCGATTGTTTTCTTACCTTAAATGTCCATTTTATTTATGATTACCCATTTCTACAACATTAAAACCCATGCAAAAAACAAAGAGACAATCAAAATTGTTGGATTGAGGAAGTAATAATAATTTAATTACTATAAAAAATTGAAATAATTTCATGGAGGCACACACTTTTAATCCAAATTTAAGAAAGCCCCATGACTTTCCCTTCATTACAAAAAAACCACACTTTATTACATGGAGGCACACTTTCTTTTTTCTGCTGGGGCCCACTGGAGTAATATTAAATCAATTTTCTTTCACGAGCCTCCCTCTCTCAACTGGACCCCACGCCCCCACCCCACCCCACCCCCTCTCCTTCTCCCTCTCTCTTATGCAGCTGATTTATACCCTTTACCCATATATAGGGGTGGTTCGGTACGGTATACCGTAGTTTTTAGTTCATACCTTATACCGTACCGAAAATATCGGTATGTAAAAAATCATACCGTTACCGTACCGAAAATTTCGGTATACCGTAGTTCGGTATACCAAAATTTCGGTATATTATCGGTATGATTTCGGTATACCGTTCTTTCCCAACAAATAATTGTAAAATAAACTACTAATAAATGAAAAGAAGACGTCTTTGAAATCTTGACAAGCGAGAACCTCGGAGAAAACATATGAATTATATTCTGCAAATAATTCTCCAAAAAGAAAATAGATTTCAGATTTACTCCACATATATTGTTAGTATTGTCATGAATTTACTCACTTGACAACAACTGAATAAGACTAACTCTGGTTTAAATAGAAATTTTTAACGTTTTGGATTCAATATTCGACTACCGGTGTCTTTTTTATCTTTCTTTTTAGGAAAATGAGATTGAGAGAGACAACCTTTGATTGAGTTAGAGGGTAGGGATTGAAGGAGGTAGGAAAGGAATAAGCATAGCGCTTGTATAAGAATGAACTATGGGCCTATGGTTATATTAATTAAGAAAAATAAGTAGTTTGTGCTCTTTTTAGATAATAAGATTGATTGGGATTCCGCATTTTTAATAATAAGACTACCATCTAATCATTCATAATGGTACAATATTAAAATAATTAAAATTATAAATTAATTTCGGTATTTCGGTATATACCTCGGTATGTCACTTTTCATACCGTTATCATACCGAAATTTTCGGTACGGCAACATACCTTACCGAAATTTTCGGTATACCAAACTTTTCGGTAAGTTCGGTATTTTTCGGTACGATAAGCTCGGTATACCGATTTTTTCGGTATTTTACCCAGCCCTATATATCATCACTCCTCTTTCTCTCTCCTTCCTCTCTCCATCTCCCCACCCACCCCAACCACCCCCAAACCTCCCCACCAACACCAGCACACAAATGCGGTGGTGAAGACCACCACTGCCACGACGATCCGGCTAGACTCGCCGCCACCACCACTACCACGGCTCCCCCCTCTCTCTCAAGCCCACCATAGCCTCACCCCACAATCTGACTGCCGCCACCCGATGCTCCCTCACCCCACAATCTGGCCGCCACCATCCTACGCCCACCACCAACGATGAATGGTGACGATGGTGGATCTGGGCGAACAGAGACGGTGGATCTGGGCAAACGGTGATGGCGGCAGTAGAGCCTTCGACATCAATGATGGCAGTGGCTGATGATGGTGGATCTTAGCGAACATTGGCAGTTTCAACGGCGCTGCAGAGATGGCGGTGGCCGAACCAGGGTTTTTCACTGCCAAGCGTCTCGATCCGTGCGATGACGAATGGATCTGTTACCCGCCGTTCGAGAGGCATTGCGGCGGTGAGGAGCTCGACGTAGTAAGAAAAACGGCCCGCCTTCCGTCCTTTTTCAGATTCTATTTTTTATTTAATTGATGTTACCTTTATTTTCTCTGTTAGTTTGTTAGATTAATTTAAAATTATTATTATTTTTTCAGCGAAGAGCATGGATCGGTACTAGAAGGTAGAGAAGCCGAGGGTGGAGACTCCAATTGATGAGAATGAAATTCGGATTACAAGCCAGACATGATGAGGTTTTCGCGAGGGCAGGAGACTCCAATTATTATTGTGCTTCTAACGAGGTTTTCGCGAGTATGTGCTAACGGCGAAGGTTTGTTCTGCTCATTTGTAATTATTGCTTACTATTTTTGTGTTTAATTGTTCTCTGGTGATTTTAATTTCACTTGCTCTGTGAATGAATTTGATGTTGAGGAATATGCGTTGACTTGCACAAAATTTGATTCATAATTACTTGTACGTTTACCTTGGGCCATTTTAGATAAATTGGTGTACAGAAGGTTGATCTGTTAAATAAGTTTTCCCTTACTGTATAATCATTGCAAATGGAAAGTATGTTATATGGTAATTATTGTGCTTTTTCTCAGCTTAGGTGAAATTTTGATATATATATTTTGCCCAGTGATTGGACTCCCATTTTTAAATTGTTGCCCTTTATGATTAATGATGTTGTGATATTTATGTATAGTTTGGAATCTGCAATTAACTCATGTTTGAAAGCTATTAATATATTTAGGTGATGTCTTGAATGCTCTGAAGAGCAATTTGGCTGATCCTAAGAATGTTCTTCAGAGTTGGGCATAAGTAAAACAAAGAGGAACAAGTTAGTCTTAATCATAACTGTTATGCCAAAATTTTAAATGGGTATGCAAACAAATTGTGAATTAGGGAACAATTTTTTGCATTATGCAACTTTTTTTTTTTGCAGATATTCAAATATTTCTCGTAGTTATTCAAAGTTGGGTGTTTGCATATTCAAGAACGGGAGCAAACAAATTGTGAATTATGGAACAAATTTTTTACATTATGCAACATTTTTTTTTTTTGCAGATATTCAAATATTTCTCGCAGTTATTCAAAGTTGAGTGTTTGCATATTCAAGAACGGGAGCATGGATATTCAAGAAAAAGTGTGTTCTTTTTGTTTCAGTGTAATTTTAGATTTTATAAATGTAATTGGAGCATGAAGACATGAAGGAATATTCATTTTTCTTGTCAATTATGCCACAAGAAAAGGAATTAAATGTAATTATGCAACAAGAGAAAAGTGTATTCTTTTATTTCAGTGTAATTTTAGATTTTATGAATGTAATTCTATATTTAAATGTAATTTTTGGAATTTTATATAAGAAAAAATATTTATTGTTAATGATTTTGTGCATTTTATTTTTTATTTTTGTTTGTGTAAATTCAAAAAGAAAAAAGGAAAAGAAAAAAAAGGTGGTTGTAAGATCTCAAACCTGAAATTAAAAAATATAAAAAGAAAAGAAAAAAGAAATAAAAAAGTGGTGGGAAAATAAAATTAAAAAAAACGAAATAAAAATAATTAATAAAACAAAGTCTGTAAGGTTGTCAGCAAAATGGTGGGATGGATAGGGGGTAGGGGTGGGTGGTCAGCTGGGAGCTTTTTATGATGGTGGCCCACCAAAGTGTGGTGAATGATAATGAAGGGAAAATGGTGAGGTGAATTGAAATAGTGTCTATAAAAGTGGGTTTTGTGTTACTAACCCTAAAAAATTTAATCATTAGAGTGTTCAATAAATATAATCATTAATATTTAATTTTTAATCTTTACCTAATACATAACACTGCAACAATAATAGTTAAAAAAAATACATCTCATTTCAATAAATTGCATTCGTTATATATGTTAACATACCTGATTCTGCTTGCTAAAATCATGGAAAATGTATGCTTCCTAAACTTCACGTCTCATCTTGATGGAAAAATAGTTCTAAGTGAATATGAATTTGAAGGGGCTATTCATATGGACAATAGTAAAATTTGGGGCTACTATTGATGAAAGTTGATCGATGGAATTTTGGAAAGTAAAACCAAGCAGCAAAATTTCAAAAGTAGACAATAACAATAAAATTTGATTGGTAGGGGAGTTAATTTGATTGGTTGAGAGGGTCAATTTTTGGTAAGAAAGAGGAAAAAAAAAAGGAAAGAGTGGAACCAAAACACCTAAAATTTTATCACACTTAAAAAGGAAAGAATTTACATCTTTCTTACTTGCATTGCTATAGTGGGAGTGTGCTATGGGATGTGGGGTCGACATCCTTATTACTTGTAAGGCTTTTTGGATGAAAGGGTATAAAACTTCTTTTTTCAGTGATGAGCAAAAAACTTTTTATTTTATTAGAGTGTACATTTTTACCCTTTTACACCCAATTGTATTAGGGTCCAACTATATACCCCTCCATACTTATTAGATACCCCCACCCAATTTATATATTAATATAATATATTTATTAAATGAATCTCATGTCCTTATCATTCAAAATATCAAATAATGTATATTTGACACCAAGAAACTCAGGAGTCACAACCAAATGCAAGAAGTTACGGGAGAGCTTGAGCAAGCGCTTCAACATCAGCGTTGAAAACCTTCTTGTGGTTGCACCACCATTTTATCATTCTTACGACAGTGTTGAAACCTTATAAGTTTGATGATAAGTGTGTTATTATTATTCTTGTATTTTTTGAAAAAAAAATCGTGATACTGATTTTTCGAACCTGGTTTTTCAAAAAATGGTTAAGGTTTCGGCAAAAACTTGTCACAATGTAGTTAGGGTTTCAGCAAATCTTGTCGAAACATAGATTTTCAAAAATATTTTGCCGAAATATTTGTCATTTTTTTACAGGTTAATTTCGTAACCTTAACCATTTTACGAAAAACCATGTTAAAAAATTTTAAGCCAAAGTTTTTTTTAAACCATTGTTTGCGAAATCTCGTCATTGCCGATGTTTCACCGCCGTGAGTCCTAGGTCAACGCTTCATCTCGTCGTGCAGAAGCACTTGGTTCGTGCAGCAGTGCAAAAATACAGAAAAAAAACGATAGAGAAGGGTTTGGTTTGGTTTTGTGGGGTATTGTCAGTGGCTCGTTGTTGTTGGTGGCTCGCCGATTGTCGATGTAAAAATGGATATCTCAAGCAGTGTAAACATTACGGTAAGGAAAGAGTTTGTGGGGGTGTATGAACTTTTTAAACAAATATGAAAAAAGTAAGAGAGTGATTATGAGTAAGGGTAATGTAGGTATATTAGATTGGGTGTATTTAATAATGATTTAAAATAGGGTGGATAAATTAAGTGGGTGGGGGTATCTAATAAATATGGAGGGGTTATATAGTCGGACCCATTGTATTTTTAATTATTGGGCCAATTTATTTAGAGTTATTGGGCCAGATTATTACTTATTTAGGTATTCCAAGTTGTAAATTGGCCTGATTAGTAGACTATTGGGTCTGCTATAAATTGTACACTCGTATGTAAAAAAAAAAGAGGAGGCAGTAGCCGAGATGAGTATCCAGATCCTATTCGACAACGGAAAAATCTACGGGCAGTCCTTTGCCCACAACATCAGGTTTATTTCAATAACGTCCTTTAAATATATATATCGCAACTCGCAAATTTTCATATAAATTAAAAGCGGGCATATATACTCGTATCTTGAAAATTCAAAAGTACCGTAAATAATTAAAATTTCAAGTATAATATTTGAAGCACAATTTTTTATTTGGTAACTTCCTTTTAATATATATTGTAACTCGTAAGTTTTCATATACATTGTAAGGTGGGGGCATGGATATACATATCCTAATGTCATTTTGAGATGTTAAAAATAAATTATTTGTACTAAATATAACAAATTACAGAAACGTTGAATATAATTTCGTAAAATTGTTGAGTTTGTTCACCGAGTAGATAACTCAATATTTCAAAAACGGTCATACCTTTCGAATACAAACATTTTTTTGTCAGCATAGGCATTGACTAGTCCGCCTCTCCGGCGTTGACTTTTTGCCTTAATTGGCGAAGTAATCCACCTTCTAGGCATTGATTAATCCGCCTCTCGGCATGTATTTAGTGCGCCTATTCGACATTGACTTTTTGACTTAATTGGCGAGGTAATCCGCCTTCTAGCATTGATTAATCTACCTCTCTGCATGGATTTAGTTTGTCTATTTGGCATTAATTTTCCGTCTAAATTGACGAGGTAGTCCGTCTATTCGACATTGACTTTCTGCCTTAATTGACGCGGTAGTCCACCTATATAGCATTGACTTTCCACCTTAATTAACAAGGTAGTCCGCCTATACAATATTGACTTTCCGCCTTACTTGGCGAGGTAGTCCGCCTATACGACATTGACTTTCCGCCTTAATTGGCGAGGTAGTCCGTCTATTCGGCATTGACTTTCCGCCTTAATTGGCAAAGTAGTCTGTCCATTCGACATTGACTTTCCGCCTTAATTAGCGAGGTAGTCCGTCCATTCGACATTGACTTTCCGCCTTAATTGGTGACGTAGTCCACCCATTCGGCATTGACTTTCTGCCTTAATTGGCGAGGTAGTCCGCCTATACAGCATTGACTTTCTGCCTAAATTGGCGAGGTAGTTCGCCCATTTAGCATTGACTTTTCGCTTTAATGGGCGAGGTAGTCCGCCTATTCGGCATTGACTTTCCGCCTTAATTGGCGAGGTAGTCCGCCTATACGGTATTGACTTTTCGCCTTAATTGGCGAGGTAGTCTACCTATACGGCATTGACTTTTTGCCATAATTGGTGAGGTAGTCCGTCCATTTGGCATTCACTTTCCACCTTAATTAGCGAGGTAATCCGTCTATACGGTATTGACTTTCTGCTTTAATTGGCGAGGTAGTCCGTCTATTTGGTATTGACTTTCTGCCTTAATTGGCGAGGTAGTCTGCCTATACGGTATTAACTTTCTGTCTTAATTGGCGAGGTAATCCACCTATTCGGAATCGACTTTTTGCCTTAATTGGCGAGGTAGTCCACCTTTTCTGTAACGCCCCGGAATTCAGAAAGTTGACCTTTGAGGTCACAACTTCCTAAACCCAAGTCATCACTTAGTGAACCATAAAAACTGAGCTAGAAAATTTCTTATAAAAGGTAAAACAATAAACATAATTATACAGATGCAGCGGAAGAACTTAACATAACATTTATTTGAGAAGACATCAGTTTGTTACTTAATAAAAACCATCATCCCATTATTTTAATAAAGAAACATCCCGATGAGTCCTGGGTATGACTCTCGAGGCATTAGTGACAAAATATTAACAGTAGTATTAAAATAGCATATTGTCTCAATCTTGATAAAAACAGTTTATTTAATTAATAAACGGGAGTGAGAAGCAGTCATCTACGACAGCTCCTGGACCTCAGCATCATAACCTGGAAATGTTTAGAGAGGGGCATGAGATAAAATCTCAGCGGGTAACTTGTATGCTGTTATACAGATTATCAGGAGATCCAAAAATAATAATACTTTTAAGATTTTCACCTTTCAGTTAGTTCATTATAATTCTTGGTCACGTGTATTTGTTTTCTTTAACATTAAACTTATAAACACAGATTTAGAACAAAACATTTATATGGCCCGAAGGCCCATCATTCATATGGCTCAAAGGCCCATCAATCATATGACTCAAAGGCCCATCAATCTCCTTTCTTATTCATATGGGGGGCGCCGGTGACATTTCCACCGCGTCCTTGTCCCTAAAAACATAGGGGCAGTGGTACTCTTTCAACCACATTCTTATCCCTATTGGGGGGGTACCAGTAGCGACTCTACCGCATCCTTGTCCCTAAAAGTTTGGGGGCACTGGTACTCTTTCAACCACATCCTTATCCCTGTTTGGGGGGCACCGGTAGCGACTCCACCGCGTCCTTGTCCCTTCCATCCTTATCCTTCCATCAGCTTCCCTTACAACTTTCACATAGTTCACAAATCACATACCACATGCTCACATTGTTATAATCGTATACTCGCATTCACATTCATAAGATTGTTCATGTCTTTTACTGATATTCATTACCTTTGTTTCAGAAAACTAACAACAGTCCATATAAAATTAACTAGCTATACAGATAGTGTCACCCACCTGGAAACTTTTAGAGATAAAGCTTAACTTCTTGATTGCTTAGAACAAAGGCGACCTCCAAGCTTCCGAGCTAACCCCACTTTACGTAACACAATCCGTTAATTTAGTCATTGTTCATTCTTTTAGTTTATTACTCAATTTCGCATCATACTTAGGACTTTTCTATAATAGGGGAAGTATTTATCCTATTAAAACAGTCCTAGGGTTTCGTTCAAGTTCAAGGAAGGCGTTGAAACTTGTTCAATTCGGTAGTATGGTTACACTAATTCAATACGGGTCCACCGGTTGGGGTTTTGGATCTTCCGGGATCATTCAACACTCAAAAGCAAGTAAAAAACTCAAACAAATTCTTGGACAAGTAAAAAAAAGTCATTCATATACCTAAAACATGCTTGTTTATAAAAGTATCACTTATTCCTTCTTTCTAGTGCTACTTATTTAACAAAAGACATACATACATGTATTAACTGGAAAAGGTATTTATACTTATTGGAAAATTATGAAATTTTATTATGTTATACATCGGATGATATGGAACAAAGTTCATTAAGGGTACCAAGTCATTTGAGCTACGGAAATAGGATACATTTGTATGTGAAAAAAGAACAGCAAGACATTCGTCAAAACAGTGTACATTGAAGTTTAAAAATTATATCTCACAGTAGGTGCATTCAAAAATCATGAAATTAAGATATGTTATAGATAACTTAAAACCTAACATTTTTTATTTATAAACCTAAGTCATTTGAGTTACGGAAATTATTTATAAACCTAAGTCATTTGGGGGCAATTGTTATAGCGGAAATTATCCTCACCTGACAGGAGATTAGATTCCCGAAGATACAAGGATCCGACAAGATTAAGAGTCTACATCAGACAAGAAATCGAAGTACCATCATCTTTACGGGACAAGACAAGAGCATTTAATATACAGTAGATCTAGCATTAATCGTTGGATTAATTATTGTAATAAAACTCTAAAATAAAGGGTTGAAATGAGTTGAAATTCCCTCATTCATCATATATACAAAACCTCTCACATTCAAGGGAAGAACAAAAATGTTCTTCCCCCATTGATCTTGTTCATTTATATTTATTATTTTTTGGGTATAATCTAAACAACCACAATAGATTTATTCCTATGAAAATGCCCGTCAACAGTACGATATAGTAATATAATCTAGATTTTACTGGTGTTAGGGGTGTGCATTCGGTTAACCAAAACCGAAACCGAACCGAATTACAAAAACCGAAATAACCAAGTTAATTTTAGTCTTAACCAAAAGTGAACCGAATAAGCATAAAACCAAATGAAACCGAACCAACATATTCGGTTTGGTTTCGGTTAATAAATGAAAAACCGAATTTTTAATATATATATGTATATTATTTTAATTATTATATTAATTAGGGTTACCGTATATAGGGGTGTTAAATGGTATATTATTATATTTATATTATATAATGGTATATTATTATATTTATATTATAAAATGGTATATAATATTTATATAATGGTCCGTATATAATGGTATATTATTATATATACATATAATATTTCATTAATGAATACTATTTCGGTTCGGTTTTCGATTTTTCGGTAATTTTATTTTAAAAACCGAAACTGAAAACCAAAATTTTCAAAATCTAAAACCAAAAATCTAACTGAATACCAAATTAACCGAACTGAAATTATTTCGGTTTGGTTCGGTTCGGTTTTCGGTTAATACCAAATAGTGCTCACCCCTAACTGGTGTGCTGGTTTGGAGTTTTGTGGTTAATTATTTGGCTTGAAACCTCTTTTGTATAAGTGAACATGTTGTTGTGTTTGTGATGATATTAAGTTTTCGCAGTTGAATATTTTTTATAGCAAGTTTATAGGGTTGTATTTTATTTAAATTAATATTATGTCTTTTTGTGTGAGTGTGGTCGTGTCAATTTATCCACTAATACCATAACACATATAAGCTAATATCATATAATTCATTCATTATTATCATAACATTCATCTACTGATACTACAACTTTCACTATTTCTCTATTGTAAACCCCTTTTCAAATGATTTTAGTTATTAATAAATAAAGATAAATTTATCACATCTCACCATTATTCTCAATTTATTGCGGACTCCTCTCCAATAATTTATGACTAATAAAAAAAAAAAAAAAATTAAGGAACCAATATTTTTAGAAAAAACTAGTAGCATAACATTCATTTACGAATAACATAGTATGCATTCTTCGACACCATTGCATTAATTCACTAATACCATAACAATTTATCAATTAAAATCATATCATTTATGCATTGATACCAATACACATATAGACTAATACCATAATGTTTATCAGTTGATACCATATCATTCATCAATTAAAACCATTGCATTTAACCAATAATACCATGACATATATAAGCTAATACCATACAATTCATTCACTAATATCATATAAGCTTAGCCCACCTAGCCACTGGGTTCCTAACTTTGGTGAGTGGCCCAGGTTCGATTCCCTTTGGGAACAAATTAAGGGAGTTATAAGGTGGCTTGAAGAATTTTGGAGTATTTGGAGGCTTGGTGAACTAACTTCTAACTACTAACTACTCTCTCCGTCCCAAACTCGTTTACTACATTGCCAAAAATGTCCGTCCCATACTCGTTTGCTACATCTACTTTTGGCAAAAAAGTAACAATACTTTTTAATTTTATATTCTCTATACACTAATAACCAAAAGCATCTACTTTATCACTTTATCACTTTAAATACTATAAACAACTCTTTTCTTATAACGCGTGCAAATAGTAAATGGAAAAATGAGTTTGGGACGGATGGAGTAACATTTACAGATCGAAAATAAATAACATAGCATTCATCCACTGATACCATAACTTCTACTATTTCTCTAATGTAAACCCGTTTCAAATAATTTTATTAAATAAAGATAAAAAAAAAATCATCTTTCACCATTATACTCAATTTATTACAGACTCCTCTCCAATAATTTATGAATAAATGTTAAAAAAAAATTAAGAACCAATATTTTTTAAATAAACTAGTACCATGAAATTCATTTACTGATAGCATAGTATTCATTCTCCAATACCATTACATTAATTAATTGATACCATACTAATTTATAATTAAAACCATATCAATTATGCATTGATACCACTACACATATAGACTAATGCCATAATATTTATCAACTGATACCATATAATTCATTCGCCGATATCATATCATTCATCAGTTATAACCATTCCTTAACCAATAATACCGTAACATATAATACCATAGCTTTTTTCCACTTCTACCATATGTATACCAAAAAATATGAACCTTAAATGTGCAGAATCTATAAATATATAATACAAACATTTCTGCCTAATATAGATTTGAGCGGGAAACTATATGGTCCCTTGATCATTTTTATTTGTTCCGATCTCGGCCGTCCGTTGTTGGTTGTTGGATAAATATGGTATTTTCAATGTTCATGGTAAATGATATTCCTGAATTCTTGCTATATTTTTTCTGGTCCCTTGATCGCTTTTATTCGATTCTATATCGACCATCCATTGTTTTTTGATAATTATATTTAATGTAATTCCTGAATTGTTGCATCCGTTTCGGTTACATTATGATCTATTTATTCCTGGTATTTGTGGTTGTGTTCAACCCATTCGCATCTGCTTTCTTTTTTCTTCATTTGTTTCGTGTCATTTTGATTTATTTTGTCAATTGTTTAGTGACTTATCATGGTGTGTTTTGTCTACAGATGGTGACGGTTAGGACTGATCGAGTTTCTCTCCGCCTTCGGCTTCATGCACCGAGTGGATTGTGTGTCATGCTAGCGGTCCTGGTTTTGTTTGTCGTTTTTTTATAAATAATAATTCCTAAGAAATACCTTATGTAGATTCCTAAGAAATACCTTGTGTAAATGTGGTCATGCTGTTAACTCTCACCATGTTATCATACAGTTAACTCTTGACCATGTCCTTTAGACACGTATTAATAGATATTGTGTACTTAATTAAACTAATTTTTTTGGTTGAGATATCGGTGGTGATATACATCGTGTTGGCTGAGTTAACGGAGTGAAATATTTTGTGGATATTCTTGAAAATATTTGTATTTAATTTCCCAATAATACTAAACAATACCGCGGTGGTGATTTCACGGAATTAATGATCGAAGGTATTAATGACCGTATTTGTTGCAATCAATTAGTGGTCATGATAATTATTTTGTCCTTATCGTCTTTGTTGCAATCAATTAATGGTCATGATAATTATTTGTTATTATTGGGATAAATCTATCTATAAATATATAATACAAGAATTTTTTCCGTATTTATGTTTTGGCGGGAAAGTTTGTGAGTCGTTGATCATTATTTCGTACATTAATCACCACCGTTCGTTGTTGTTTTGTGTAGTAGCATGTAATTAGCGTATGATTAGCTATATTAAGTAATTATCAGTTACAATTTGTGGCTATATATATCAATTATTGTGAATGTTTTAAATATCATAATTTTTATATATGTAAATATTGATTAGTATATGTAAATTCGTTTTATGTTGAACGAATATTAATGTACCGAATGTTTGTAGATTTAAATGTTTTTAGATATTTGTAGATTTGAATTTTTCTTAAAGATCCGCATTGATGTGAACATTTTAGAAAGGCATTTATCAATTGAATATTTTTCATAATGTTCATCATGTATTTCACAATACGAACAGAGACGTACCCAACATTGTCAATGATCGTGTCTCACCACAAAAAATTCTAATCTCGGATTGGCGTGGTTGAAATCCCTGCCTTTACAGCGCCGCTTCTGCCCGATCTTCATCACAGATTTGAAGATGTGTTGAAGATTTAGTGTTATTTATCAGAGGTTTTTTTTTTTTTTTAAGAAATTATATACAATTTTCTTCGTTGTGTAGAATTTTTTTTAGATGTAATTTAGTAAATTTGTGAATTTCATTAAAACAATATTTCAATGCATATATATATTTATATTGAACTTTTATTCAATATATATATTAAGTGGAAGATTTTTCAATATATTCTTCAAAAATTTTAAGAAGATGTCCGTTACCTTAGCCTTTTATATTGGAAACATAAAATTGCGATTGAATTTGTGAAATCATTTGTGATAATTTGCAGCGGAAATTGCATTTTTTTGAGTAAACAACTGTAAAATAAATTAGAATGATTCTTCTTAGATTTTTTATTTTATTTTTTATTTCGAAACATTATATACAGTTTACGTAGTTTTTCATTTTTTTTTTTTTTAGTTATTTAGTATTTCAGAAACATTAAAAAATATCTATAAATTAATTTTAGTTTTAAAATTCTCATCTTGCATGTTTTACATATTATTTTCCTAATGTGTATTTAATATTAAATTAAGAGTAATTGCCAAAAATTAGGCATATTATATATGTAAAATTAATGCCATATTTATTTTGGTTTCGTTTTCCTAAAAGGCTAAAAGGGAAGACTAAATTATTTAAGTTAATTTTGTTACTATAGTATCTATACTATTTTCAAGTTTTAATGTCAATTTATATTGAGTGTAATTGAGTAATTAGTGTTGAGTTATGAAATTAAATATATTAATAATGGAATGTCAATTTAACTAATTGAGTGTTTGAATATTCATGTTGATTTGAACGTGTTTAGTATTATAAGAGATTAACAGAATCCCATAAATTACGATGAATTATATTTTGCCATATCTTTTTTATTAATTATTTTTTATTTAGTCAATGTAAATCTTAGTATAGAAAATTTAACATTATTGTATATACACGTTCTGTATAATCAAAATATACATTACACTTTCTATATTTACCTCTAATAATATTATAGAAGTTTGAAAAAAAAAAAAGATATATAATAGTTATAACTAAATAAACTCTCAAATGCATACCCCAATTACTTATTCATACCCCATTCAAAAATATAATTTCATTTAAAATTGCTGAAAACACTCCAAATTTAAACAATTATACCCTTAATTTAATAAAATAATTTACAAAAAAAGGTTCACACATATTATTGCTTCTATTTCACAGCCGATCATATTATCCACTATGAAATCTATCATCTATATACCTCAAATTCATACTTATTCTAAATCGATTAAATTTAATTTTCTTCATTAAAATAAAGATACTTTGACACATATGTCTTTCCAATTATATATTGGAAGTTGTGAATAAATATATGTTGACACATGCTTCTTTTATTTGTTTTTTGTTTTTTTTAGTGTGGTTATATTTTAAAGATAATTTTTGTTTCTATTATATTTTTTATTAAAATTTCAATATTGAAATTATTAATTTTAATTAAATTAAATAAGAAATTGTTATAGATAAATATATTTATATATTGTACGATGCAATTTGATCCTGCGAATTTTTAGGTTCTTGAACAGAATGCCGAGTAATAAAAATATTATAAGACACAACTATCTACACCCACTATTTACTTAGTTCACTCCATCTAATTTATAATTTTTATTAAATATATCAATTTTAAAATTATAATTTTATCTAAATTTTTACTTACACACAAACACCTTTTAACAATATTCCCTCATAAAATTCAATTTCAATACAATCACCAAATGTATCAACTATGTCTCTCTCCAATCCAGCGTTAGCATGATTAACATCTTTGCAAAAGAGTGTATATTAGATAGGGAGACTTAGAATTTGGTGGGAAAGAAAAAAAATTGTTAATGCGTACTCCCACCGTGCCCAAACACTTTTCGCAGTTGACTTTTTCTCGTGTTTTAGCGAGCAAGTTGTTTATTAGTATTTGAAATGATAAGGTAATTTTTAAGGTATGCTATGATAAATCTATCTCTACTCTATTATAAAATAACTTCAAAATAACTTTATTATTTTAAATGCTAATAAAAAACTCGCTCACAAAAACACGAGAAAAAGTCAACTGTGAAGAGTATTTGGGGACGAAGGTAGTATTATGTTTTTTCATGTAATTGTAATTTTCTTTACTTTATATTTTTTTTATTACTTTTAGTTTGAACGACGATGGAAGATGTTATTTATAGACAATTTAAGTTTTCTTCTTAAAAAAATCAACTAAAAGTAAAATTGATCATTTTTAAGATTATTCTAAAGAAAAATAATAACCAATGAATGTAGATGAAATTATCTAGCTTTTTATGAAATGCAATAATGCTCAACTTAAGTCATGTGGTGAGATTTATATTTATTTATTTATTTTATGCATAAGTGGTTTTTAAAGATTTCTTATTGAATCTATAAATTTAATATATTTTTCAACCCTTTTTAACACATATCAGTGTCTGGTGGAAATTTTTATGGTGAAAATTCAAGTTTAGGTATATTGAAGTGTGTCAGAACCTAAGAGTTGTTCCTGATTTAATATAGATCTAGGTTTAATTGTGACACGGAGTGTTGCATACCTCTCTAACTAAAGTTTGGTATATTTTTATTAAAAAAATATTGGATTGTATAAAGATGACTATAGTTATAACCAATTTACTAAAGTTTTAATTATAAACTTGACTATAGTTATAATTAATTTGCATAAACTATGCAATCAAATATTCCACTAAACTTTTAATTGTAAATTTGACTAGAGTTATAACCAATTTCAATTTATATTACAATAATGTGATTATTTTTTTAAAACTATATAGGATAATTAAAATTGTTCGATAGATTTTTATTATTATTATATGGAAATTTATTATTATTAATAATAATACAAAAATGTAGGACTTTTTTCTTTAATAATTTAATGTATATATGTTTAAGTGTGTATCTTATCTTAACCGCAAGAAACATTTACACAAATGTAATATATTTATACTCTTAAAAAGTCAACATCTTAACCACTATTTACGGAGTTTCAAATATAATGACACAAAATATGGGATAATTGCAAATTGTGAGATTGATCTAATAGTAATAAATTTATGTATAATAAAAATTCAATCCCACAATTTAATGATGTCGAATTGTAGGCATTTTTTAAAAAAATAATTTAATGTATATATGTTTGAGTAAAGTTGTTCACGGGACGGACCAAAACGGATATTTGAAAATATCCGTGTTTATACCAAAGTTCAGTTATTTTAATATTCGTGTACTAAAAACACTACTTTATCACTTTAAATATTAATAAACAATTTTTTTTCTTAAAAACTCTGCAAACAGTATTGTAGAAAATAACTACGGGATGGAGGGAGTATAGTGTTTGTATTTTGAAGAGGAGAAATTATGATATTGTATAGTTGTACTTGAATTCAATAACATTAAAATAATATTTGATAATAAAAATTAATTAAATTTAGGCAAAGTATTATATGAAAATAGTTCATGATAAACTTATCATTAAACTGTTTTAAAATATCAAATATATGATTAGGAGTATTAATAATCTCATTAGGATTATCATTAATCTAGGTCAGTGGTATCAATAATTGTTGTAAATTTTCTTGAACTCGGATTAATGATACCCCTAATGAGATTATTTATACTCCTGGTCAAATATTCGGTATCTTAAAACAGTTTAATGATAAGCTTATCATAAACTATTTTCATATAAAACCTACTCTTAAATTTAATACATATTTAATTCGGTTATTCGGTTCGGTTCGGTACGGTACAGACACATTCAATTTTTTGGTACGATTAATTTGGTAATATCCAGATCTGTACCAAAAAAATATTCGGTTCGATTTCGGTACGGTTAAAGTAAAAATGTCCACGATTTTTTTTCAGTGTGGATTTTGGTACAAGTTCGGTAATATCCGTAGATTCATTTTAAATTTTAAAGTAATTCCATAATATTTTCTTATTATATAATCCTGGTCAAATTTAAAAAGAAAATAAATAAGTTTGTTTGCACCAATAGTTATATGTCGATCAATAAGTTAAATTTAATTAGATACAATGTATTCACGTTAACTTAAAACAAGTATTCAATATTATTATGTCATTAAAAGATGTCCTATAATTAATTTGTGTCATTAAATGTAACATTCAGTTTTAATTTAATTGGAACTAGGTGAATTTGTTGCTACATGATTACAATTTACAATAATATATCAAATTATTAGATAACTTGAGGTTAAAACATACGTAATATTAATATAATTTGATTCTTATAAACATGGATTGAGAATAAAATTGTTGTTATAACTTCATTTAAAATTAAAAGTTATTGCATTTTTTTCACTTGGTCAATTTCAAAAGAAAATTAAATAAATTTATAAGTCACGGCTTCAATAACTTATAAATGAATTAACCAGGTGGCTTAGCTCACCTGGCCACCGGGTTCCTCACTCTAGTGAGTGACCTGGGTTCGATTCCCTTTGGGAACGAATTGGGAGGGAGTTATAAGGTAGACTTGGAGATGTCTAGGAGTGTATGGAGACTAGGTGAACTAATCTAACTACTAACAACTAACATTTACCGATCAAAAAAAAAAAAAAACTTATAAATGAATAGATGGTAGGGAAAATTATAAGTTCTAAATTAATAAATTTTTATATTTCACATTCTAAACATTAGTTAAAAAAATTCCATTAACATTATATATATAAAAATTGTATGTATCATCTACGTGCATTTATCTTTTCAAGTTATATTTTTAGTAATTTATTTTTTAATTTTAGTCCTATTTTTTATATTTCTAATAATGATTATAATTCCAAAAATATATTATGATTTTATACCTATAAATTTTGACAAAGTAGAGAGTGAAAATAGTTCATATATGAACCATTGAAGGGTATCAGTTGTTTACACTAAAGAGTATTAATTATTTTCATTGAAGTGTATAAGTTGTTTACTGAAGACAAACTAAACTCTTTAGTGAATCTTCAATGGAAACAAATAATACCCTTTAATGATTTAGATATGAACCAATTTCACTCTATACAAGTATACAACTCATAAATTGTATGTAATATTTTTTTAAATATATAGATTTATTTAAATATTAGGGTCTAAAATCTCAAAGGTAAAATATTAGGGTTTGAAATACTATATATATATATATATATAAAATTGAATATATTGTAAGAAAAATTAGAAGTTCTAAGAATGTGAAACCAAATTTAGTACAAATGTAAATACGCCTATGTTGAAATGTTAGTGTGATAGGTCCAATTTATATCCTATCCCCAAGAGTATATTTTATATGAAAATGATTAATAATAAACTTATCATGAAATTATTTTAAAGTATTGAATATTATAAATAGAATATAAAAAATTTAATGAAAAATATCGTTAATTTGAGTTTAAGAAAATTTTTGGTTATATATTTTTTAAAAGAAAATTGTAGATTTTTAGTTTTATAATTAAAATATAATAATTATTATAGTTTAAACAATGTAACAAATTCCGACCGTGCGTAGCACGGGATTTACGATCACTAGTTAATCATAACCAACACAACATCTGAATTGTCACCAAAAATATCTATTGTTGATTGAAAAATAAGAAATAAACTGTAAAAAAAAAATTCAAAATGAATATCAATGACTTTAACGCGAAATACTAGTTATACTAGTAGTTACCCCACAAGAGTATGAGATCACTGTAGTATTGACAAGTATATGGACCAAGTAGTATCGAACCCAAGGGAAAGTGTGTATGCAAGTAAATCCCTGGAGATGTACGTATCGTAGCTAATATGAATGTATGTTCTGGGATTGAAAATTGTATTATACTACTCTATACTAATAATTAATTTAGACTAAATAACTTGGGTTTAAATGCAAATATGGGATGGTGATGCTCGGGATAGAAATTCCTACGTATACTAACTGAGTTGGTACAATAACTAAAATAATCGTGATGTGTAAATTATAATCCTAAGTGTACTAAAACTAGACAATCAACTTCCCTAATCTAGCACAAGATTGAAAGACTAAAAGCTCCGCGTTCTTCACTATGTTTTCAACTATCTCCCTGCACTGAGCTGCACTACGGTGTAATACCCCGTCCCGTTTTATACCTTTTATTTTGCTAGAAACCTTAATTATATAATTTTATATTATTATTATCCTTGTTTCTTTTAATTTTATTATTTTGTGTGCTATTGTGTAATTTAAATATATACTCAATTTCAAATTCCCAAGTTCGAAGAAAGAAATCGAATATTTCAAACGAAAAAAGGACTACGAGAAATTAATTATTAAAGTTTAAAATTATGTTTTCGATCCGTATAATTTGTTGAGAATAATTAAAATACATTAAAATATTAATCGAATTTTAAAACTGTATTAATTTTCGTTTTGAAATTAAATCAAAAACCAAACAGCGCCTAATGGTACTAATATCTTTAGAAATCTTAGGATAAATCCCAGCCACATCTTTATTTTTCCCTTTAAAATTAATTATCAAATTAAAGATAATTTCCTCTATAAATGAGAGCACGCATCTTTCTTCCAAAAAGAAACAATTCCCAAATTTCCACTCAGTTCCTCTCGCCCCTTCGCACACAGGCCACGCCGAGCCTCCCTCCTCCTCCTTCCTTTTCCGGCGACCCGAAGTCGCCACCACCAAGCGACGCCGCCCTACGCCGCTGCTCCCTCTCCGCGCCGATCAACCACCGCCGAAGAAGCAGCGCCGCCGCGACGCCTCCCGTCTTGGCCTCGAAGCGCCGCCGCCCAGGACACGGCCAGCGCCGCCGCTTCACCGCCCGACGTCTTCCTCTCTCTTCCGCCGTCGCGACGCGACGCCTCCCTTGCGCGACGGAAGCCAACGCGCCACCTCTTAAATCGCGTCGCCTTATTCCTCCAGTCACAAGCGCCGTCGCTCTCTCTCTCTCTCTCTCGATCGGAGCTGCAACCGATGCCGCCCCTTTCTCCGTCGAGCGCCGCCGCCTCTTGATTCTCAGTAAGTTCCAATTTCATTTCAATTTCCCCGATTGAAATTCGTTAATTCGATTTCAATTCCTTCAATTTATTCCGATTGTTCAATTTATCACGTTTGTTCAATTAATCCTGCTGTTGAAACTCGTAAATTCATTTTGTACTTTTCGTTTGAATGGAAGTGCCGTCGATAAAGCCCACTGCTGCCCGTACTTTTGGAAATTCCGAACAACGCCGTAAGGCTGTCCAATTTATCCGGTGAATAATTATACGACGCCGTTAGGCCGCCCGTTTACCGCCACGAACCGAACCGGAACTCGTAAGAATTGCTAATCCCCTCTCTAATTCTTGTAGTAGTTGGGATAGAAATTGGACTGGTATTTCTTTTGTAAAGGTTTAGTATCACTGTTTTAATGATATAGTGTTATTGGTCTTGACCATTAGTATTTTACTTGTATGAGTATTATTCTTATAGATGTGTGGTACTTGGACTTAGTGGATTTATATTATTCTTTTAGTTGTTTAGTATCATTCCTATGACAGTTTTGTATCATTGTTTTAGTTGGACAAACTATTAGTATTATTGAATTTATTGTTTAGTGTTGTTGGTTTAGCTGTTAAGTATTATTGATTAGTTGGAGGGTATTAGTGAATGGATGAATTAGTTTGGTTTGGTTAGCTGATGATGTGGTGCTGAAATTAGTTGTTAGTAATATTAGTTGAGTTTTTGGAGACAAAGGGAAACTCGTCTTCCCCTTGTGCAACTGTTAGAAAATTAGGAACGAAAAGACAAGTCGTTTAATATTCAAAATTAATAACAAATGAAAATAGTAATTTTGGGAAAAATTAATATAATTCCTTTGTTTTAAGAAGTATTACAAATCAATTTTAGAAGTATTATTAAAGTTAGAAAAGAAAAGTACTTTTTATAATTTGTCTTAGAAAAGCCAAAATCTTTAATAAGTTTTAATAAGAGGTTTTTATAAAATATGAATTCTTATATTTTCTTTCTTAAAGGGCCTTTGTTAAGAACACCACTGAATTCAGTAAATACACCCTCCCTGTTACACCACTGCTTTCAGCAAATACACCCCCCTGTTACACACTGCTTTTAGTAAATACACCCCCCTAATACACCTCCTCTTAAAAGGGGTGTACTTATCAATTTGAAATCAACCTTTGAAAACTTTAGTTTTCAATAGTTTTCTAAAGACAACGATCTACTCAATCCTCGAGTTTCACACTCTTAAGTTTTTCAAATTCAAAAGTCGATCTTTTAATCGGAATACTCCTTATTAGGATTCTGTACTTTTCGGGACACGCACGGAGGACTCGACCCTCTGCCTACACATCATTCTCGGGACTCGAAACAATCAGGTGGGTGATGATCTGTTGATCGATCTGCTTATAATACGTTGTGCTGGTATACTCTGAACTCGACTAAATCAATCTAAAACAACTAATACAACATAAATGTATCCCTATAATATAAATATTTGAACTACGTGGTATATTTATATATGATACAAAATGTCTATTGTTTTTATTTTAAATCTATCACTACTGCATGATATAAGGGCATTTTGTGAGCATGAATCTATTTAAGTATGAATTATGTGTACAGTTCGAATTGTCAGTTTTGGTAATGAAGAGGAAAGTGGTGCGTGGCCATGTTTGATAATAGATCAGGTGCATGGTCACGGGATTCGTTTGTGGAAGTGGTGCGTGGCCATGTTTGATAATAGATCAGGTGCATGGTCACGGGATTCGTTTGTGGAAATGGTGCGTGGCCATGTTTGATAATAGATCAGGTGCATGGTCACGGGATTTATTTGTAGAAGTGGTGCGTGGCCATGTTTGATAATAGATCAGGTGCATGGTCACGGGGGAATTGTTTATATTGTTTTGGAAGAGATTTACTATATGTGAAAAATGATTTTGGCAGATTAGGCCGTTATTTGAAAATGGTTTTGGGCTTTGCCCCTTAATGTGAATCAACTTGTGATATTTCAATTATATGATGTGAAACCTGCTATGCCCAATTAATTATTACGTGATCTTGTTACTTTTGTGATATATGTTATTTATATGTCAACTGCTTAAATAAATTATATATTTTATCAATGAGTATAATTTAATATACTTCGGATTTACCAATCCCATGACGTTGCAAATCACACATACGTGAGAATTCAAATCTCACGCCCCCTTTTTACAACCCTTGCAGATTATGATTTCGTGGAGCAAGGACAGTAATAGAGACGACACGGAATTCCCCACTTAAATAAAATGATACTATTGATATTAAGTTTTATATATATGTGTGTGAGAAATATATTATAAATATTATCCTACTAATTTCTTCCGCTGCATAAAACTCATCTCTGATTTTATCCCTTTTTATATCAAAAATTTTATAGTTCGTAATTTAGTCACAAGTGGCACCTCGAATCTGAGATATTTATGTGTTTTGGATTCGGGGCGTTACAGGTGGTATCAGAGCTTAGGTTCAAACTTTCGGACCTAAACTCAAAATCATTGTTTTCATTAAACCAAAATTTCCTTTTCTTTAATTAAAATTTTCTTATCATGTAAGTATAGATCACTAATTAAATCACTTGAGGGGAAATGTGTCTCCTATTACCGTCAGAAGCTCCTCGAAGGTATGTTCTTATTTTATTGCCTAAAAGTTTATGATATTACGACAAGTTGACTTTCATAACAAAACCCCAATCAAAAGATCGAGAACTCAAAACAACACCTACGTGGTGTGGAAAGAACTATGAAATGTCGTTTATATTCAATTAAATACAATATTTTGTGAATTGCATAAATGAATATATTTGTTTTAAGTTTATAAATTGTTATTATGTGACTATTTGAACTTTTATGCTTTAAATGTTTAAATTACGTTTCTGCATGACAAAAATTTTGACTAGAAATTTCCTTTCTATGATAGAATCCACCTAAGATAAGTAGTAGCTTGGTACTTAGAAGACTTATTTTCATTTTCGGATATGACGTAAGTAGACTGACCTACATAGAAGTCAAGACTTTTATGTGTTATGAAATTGCTACTTGGCAATGCGTGTTACTTGCTGTATATTAACTATTATATTTTATCCAATTATCGATAAATGACATGTCACTGGTTTCTATTATACGGTGCGTATGTGATCACTGTACCATTTTGCGGCCGCAGTGCGTTGCGGTGAACTACATACTCACGTGTATATCAGTACTAGCGTTGTGTTGCTTACGTAATTCGATTCTGTTTTTATAATTTTTCATACCTATATGACGTAGCAATATTATTCTTTTCGCTTCAGAACCCCCAATAGAGTGACAATTAGATGAACACCACGTAGTAGGTAATACAGGACCATTAAACCTCATGAAAAACAAAAAATATATTATGGGACCTAATTCCAAAAGTTGAAATAGTTAGAAAATTCTACCATACTCTGCATACCCTAATACGATTTAAAGTTTCACCACCCTTTGTATTAGTTCAATAACTTTGACATGTAGAGGAAGGAACCACTTAAAGATGAACATACGAGATTTAGTCGAGCAATACCTAGAAGCTGAATTTCGGGGACGAAATTCCCGTTAAGGGGGTGAGGATGTAATACCCCGTCCCGTTTTATACCTTTTATTTTGCTAGAAACCTTAATTATATAATTTTATATTATTATTATCCTTGTTTCTTTTAATTTTATTATTGTGTGTGCTACTGTGTAATTTAAATATATACTCTATTTCAAATTCCCAAGTTCGAAGAAAGAAATCGAATATTTCAAACGAATAAAGGACTACGAGAAATTAATTATTAAAGTTTAAAATTATGTTTTCGATCCGTATAATTTGTTGAGAATAATTAAAATACATTAAAATATTAATCGAATTTTAAAACTGTATTAATTTTCGTTTTGAAATTAAATCAAAAACCAAACAGCGCCTAATGGTACTAATATCTTTAGAAATCTTAGGATAAATCCCAGCCACATCTTTATTTTTCCCTTTAAAATTAATTATCAAATTAAAGATAATTTCCTCTATAAATGAGAGCACGCATCTTTCTTCCAAAAAGAAACAATTCCCAAATTTCCACTCAGTTCCTCTCGCCCCTTCGCACACAGGCCACGCCGAGCCTCCCTCCTCCTCCTTCCTTTTCCGGCGACCCGAAGTCGCCACCACCAAGCGACGCCGCCCTACGCCGCTGCTCCCTCTCCGCGCCGATCAACCACCGCCGAAGAAGCAGCGCCGCCGCGACGCCTCCTGTCTTGGCCTCGAAGCGTCGCCGCCCAGGACACGGCCAGCGCCGCCGCTTCACCGCCCGACGTCTTCCTCTCTCTTCCGCCGTCGCGACGCGACGCCTCCCTTGCGCGACGGAAGCCAACGCGCCACCTTTTAAATCGCGTCGCCTTCTTCCTCCAGTCACAAGCGCCGTCGCTCTCTCTCTCTCTCTCTCGATCGGAGCTGCAACCGATGCCGCCCCTTTCTCCGTCGAGCGCCGCCGCCTCTTGATTCTCAGTAAGTTCCAATTTCATTTCAATTTCCCCGATTGAAATTCATTAATTCGATTTCAATTCCTTCAATTTATTCCGATTGTTCAATTTATCCCGTTTGTTCAATTAATCCTGCTGTTGAAACTCGTAAATTCATTTTGTACTTTTCGTTTGAATGGAAGTGTCGTCGATAAAGCCCACTGCTGCCCGTACTTTTGGAAATTCCGAACAACGCCGTAAGGCTGTCCAATTTATCCGGTGAATAATTATACGACGCCGTTAGGCCGCCCGTTTACCGCCACGAACCGAACCGGAACTCGTAAGAATTGCTAATCCCCTCTCTAATTCTTGTAGTAGTTGGGATAGAAATTGGACTGGTATTTCTTTTGTAAAGGTTTAGTATCACTGTTTTAGTGATATAGTGTTATTGGTCTTGACCATTAGTATTTTACTTGTATGAGTATTATTCTTATAGATGTGTGGTACTTGGACTTAGTGGATTTATATTATTCTTTTAGTTGTTTAGTATCATTCCTATGACAGTTTTGTATCATTGTTTTAGTTGGACAAACTATTAGTATTATTGAATTTATTGTTTAGTGTTGTTGGTTTAGCTGTTAAGTATTATTGATTAGTTGGAGGGTATTAGTGAATGGATGAATTAGTTTGGTTTGGTTAGCTGATGATGTGGTGCTGAAATTAGTTGTTAGTAATATTAGTTGAGTTTTTGGAGACAAAGGGAAACTCGTCTTCCCCTTGTGCGACTGTTAGAAAATTAGGAACGAAAAGACAAGTCGTTTAATATTCAAAATTAATAACAAATGAAAATAGTAATTTTGGGAAAAATTAATATAATTCCTTTGTTTTAAGAAGTATTACAAATCAATTTTAGAAGTATTATTAAAGTTAGAAAAGAAAAGTACTTTTTATAATTTGTCTTAGAAAAGCCAAAGTCTTTAATAAGTTTTAATAAGAGGTTTTTATAAAATATGAATTCTTATATTTTCTTTCTTAAAGGGCCTTTGTTAAGAACACCACTGAATTCAGTAAATACACCCCCCCTGTTACACCACTGCTTTCAGCAAATACACCCCTCTGTTACACACTGCTTTTAGTAAATACACCCCCCTAATACACCTCCTCTTAAAAGGGGTGTACTTATCAATTTGAAATCAACCTTTGAAAACTTTAGTTTTCAATAGTTTTCTAAAGACAACGATCTACTCAATCCTCGAGTTTCACACTCTTAAGCTTTTCAAATTCAAAAGTCGATCTTTTAATCGGAATACTCCTTATTAGGATTCTGTACTTTTCGGGACACGCACGGAGGACTCGACCCTCTGCCTACACATCATTCTCGGGACTCGAAACAATCAGGTGGGTGATGATCTGTTGATCGATCTGCTTATAATACGTTGTGCTGGTATACTCTGAACTCGACTAAATCAATCTAAAACAACTAATCCAACATAAATGTATCCCTATAATATAAATATTTGAACTACGTGGTATATTTATATATGATACAAAATGTCTATTGTTTTTATTTTAAATCTATCACTACTGCATGATATAAGGGCATTTTGTGAGCATGAATCTATTTAAGTATGAATTATGTGTACAGTTCGAATTGTCAGTTTTGGTAATGAAGAGGAAAGTGGTGCGTGGCCATGTTTGATAATAGATCAGGTGCATGGTCACGGGATTCATTTGTGGAAGTGGTGCGTGGCCATGTTTGATAATAGATCAGGTGCATGGTCACGGGATTCGTTTGTGGAAATGGTGCGTGGCCATGTTTGATAATAGATCAGGTGCATGGTCACGGGGGAATTGTTTATATTGTTTTGGAAGAGATTTACTATATGTGAAAAATGATTTTGGCAGATTAGGCCGTTATTTGAAAATGGTTTTGGGCTTTGCCCCTTAATGTGAATCAACTTGTAATATTTCAATTATATGATGTGAAACCTGCTATGCCCAATTAATTATTACGTGATCTTGTTACTTCTGTGATATATGTTATTTATATGTCAACTGCTTAAATAAATTATATATTTTATCAATGAGTATAATTTAATATACTTCGGATTTACCAATCCCATGACGTTGCAAATCACCCATACGTGAGAATTCAAATCTCACGCCCCCTTTTTACAACCCTTGCAGATTATGATTTCGTGGAGCAAGGACAGTAATAGAGACGACACGGAATTCCCCACTTAAATAAAATGATACTATTGATATTAAGTTTTATATATATGTGTGTGAGAAATATATTATAAATATTATCCTACTCATTCTTCCGCTGCATAAAGACTCATCATCTCCCATTTCCGTTATATTCCTTCAAAAATTTTATAGTTCGTAATTTAGTCACAAGTGGCACCTCGAATCTGAGATATTTATGTGTTTTGGATTCGGGGCGTTACATACGGTTCAGGAACGCTCCACTAGCACAAGCATCGAGATGGTGCTGATCCTTCTCGCTAGCCCTACAGTAGAAATAGGCCATAATATTTCCATCGTTGTACCCGTGTTGTGGGCACTCAATCAGCATGTTGAAGAATCGCTCACAAGCTTGACTCAACTTCTCTCCATGTTTCTGCGTGAATGAGGAGATCTTCTTCCTCGCCTTCACCGTTCTGGACGGAGGATAAAATCACTCAAGGAATAGACGCTCGAGCTCGGCCCATGTAGCCACACTACCTCGTGGAAGTGTATTATCGTACCACTCCTTAGCTATTCCAGTTAGAGAGAACTGGAACAATCTGAGCCTCTTTGAATCTTCAGTCATCCTGCTTTGGCTAAAGGTAGAGGCTATCATCAGGAAATTCCTCAAGTGAGTGTGAGGATTATCTTTCCCTACTTTTCCCTTAAATTGATTCTCAGTAAGCATCTTTAAAATCTCAGGAGCAATAGAGAAGTTATTTGTCTCGACTGGTGGCATAGCTACTCCATCATAATACCGTTGAGGCTGAGCCTCAAATCTGCCTCTAATTGCCATACCAGGAGGATCAGGGTTTTGAGGAATGTGCTGAGGGTAAACAGGTGGTAGAGGTATGTGTGGTTGGTTATAAGTAGGTTGTGGGGGGTAATATGGTGGATATGGGTATGGTGGGTATGGGTAGTAAGATGGGTTGTTTTGTGGGTAAAAAGGGTTGTTGAATGGGTTGTTGGGGTTTTGGCTTTGGTTTAGGTTAATGACTTGATTCTGGTTGGGTGCGGGATTGTTTTGGTCCTTTAGGCTTGGGTTTTGGTTGACTACTTCCCCTTGGGGTGCATGCTTTGGATTATTAACTCCCTTAGCCTTCTCAACCTTGTCTCCCGTCTGAGTAACCCCTTCTCCAGCCAAATCTAAATCATCACTCAAATCCATACCATCAGCTCCTGTTGTATCCATCCTTCTCTGGAAGGCTTAATTCATTCTAGCAATCGTCTCAGGGTCTAACTTTGTTCTATCCTCGCTCGTTTCTCTCTTTGAGTTTGTTTTCATATACTTGAGTACTCCACAAGAAAGATCAAACGCACCAAACTACAAATAATAAAACAGAAAATAAAAGCACTCACTACTAACTACTGAACTATCTCCAAGTTCTACTCAATGAGCATACATCGCCTTCCCCGGCAACAGCGCCATTAACTTTAACACGAAATACTCGTTTTACTAGTAGTTACCCTACAAGAGTATGAGATCACTGTAGTATTGACAAGTATAGGGACCAAGTAGTATCAAACCCAAGAAAAAGTGTGTATACGAGTAAACCCCTGGAGATGTACGTCTCGTAGCTAATATGAATGTATGTTCTGGGATTGAAAATTATATTATACTACTCTATACTAATAATTAAGTTAAACTAAATAACTTGGGTTTAAATACAAATATGGGATGGTGATGCTCGGGATAGGAATTTCTACGTATACTAACAGAGTCGGTACAATAACTAAAATAATCGTGATGTGCAAGTAATAATCCTAAGCGTACTAAAACTAGGCAATCAACTTCCCTAATCTAGCACAAGATTAAAAGACTAAAAGCTCAAGAATTAACCCTAATACTTCCTCATATCAACCTACTTCACTAATCCACTAATCCACTAATCAAGTTATATGGATTGTGCTTAATTATTGGGCCCCTAATTTAACTAAGGTGATGCAGTCGTCCTCCCTAGATAAATCGGTAGATTATAAACCCCTTCTAAAACTTTTTCCTTAAGTCTATTCGTTATTAAAGAGTGATGCGATCATCTTCTCTCTAACAATTTTCGTACTCAATTTCTAGATTATTCTAGGGTTTATTTTAAGAATTCAATTAATTAAGAGAATTAAAACTAAACATCACGAATTATCCTAATTACGTACCAACGTCCTACTTCTACGAGTTCATCCTATCCTAAGCATGCAAGAGTTCTAGCCTAACATGGTTGATTGAATAACGCAAACAATAATACGGACAATAGACATAAGCATGATTAAATTAAATAACGAACTCAATAACATAGACGAAAGATTAAACCAATAAATTGAAGTCTTGAAATGAATCTTGATAAATAACGAAAACTAGGTTTAGTAATATCAACCGTTGAAGAAAGAAAGAACGAAATAAAAATCTAATCTATGAATTCGTAAGATCAAAACCTCGATTACACGCTTCAAACTTTTGCTCAAACCTTCCCAAGCTATTCTCTCTAAGAAACTATCTCTAAGTATCAAGTGGTAAGTAAAATCGTGCTTGGAAAGAAATATATATAGGCATGGGCCGATTTGGAATGTCTTGGGCCGAAAAACGCATGTACCCGCTCGAGCACTACCCTTACTCGAGCGCCTAGCGCTCGAGCGATGAGCACTCGAGCACCAAAATCCTCTAGAATATAATAGCCGCTCGAGCAGGTTTACTCGAGCGCCTGGCGCTCGACCCACGTCCACTCAAGCGCCCGCTCGAGTGCTCGAGCACTTCGTGCTCAACTTGCTCCCACTCGAGTGCCCACTCGACCGCTCGAGCACATGGTGCTCGAGTTATGCTTGCTTGAGCGCCCCCATTCTTTTAGAACCAAACACGCGCTCGACTTCACTTGCTCGAGCACCTAGTGCTCAACTTAGGCTGCTCTAGCACCTCTTCCTTCTAGCCGAATGATATTTTTGCTCGCTCGAACTAATACTTTTCGTATTTCTTCAATATATTCTCATTCGGGAGTCTGTTTGAGTCGATTCAAAGTCCTACAAACTCCATTTCTCGCTCTCTTTCCATCTATGAGCATCAAAGATGCAAATTCATTAGTTTATGAAAATAGTACTCAATTGACTCTAAATACTCATCAAATTTACTCAAAACAAGGGCAATTCGGGCTACAAATCATAACAATTTCACGCCTAATCAACCCCCCCAAACTTACCATATTGCTTGTCCTCAAGCAGTGAAATAATAAGTCAAGTGAAATTGTTAAGAATGAATCATAGAACCAAATCGTGCAATTAATAGTATTCAAGCTTCAAAGATCGATCACCCGCACACAAACTCACCCCCTGAGTCTTACTCATGTATAATAAGAACCACCAAAATCAAACATGGGAGTGTTCTCGGCAATGTGTTTCACTCCCTCACAAGTGTTTAGCAATAATAAGGGACTCTCTCAATCAATCAATCACACATTTCAGTAGTCATATGCTTGTAAGCACTCTCAACTTCGACCATAAACTAGAATCCATGCCGAATCAAAAATGACTTTTTCAAGGTTGTAATGTAAGACTCTTTGAACAGGTGGGGTAACTATATAAGATAAGCTGACTCTGGTGAATGGAGAATAGAAAATCAAACTTTAGTATTTTGAATACAAGGAACCGAACTCTTCAAACGTCTTCATGCAATGCACTTTCAATTCCAACTACTCTCAACACCTCAATTCTTTTTTTTTTCCAACTCTTTTCACTTTTCAATCACTTCACTTTTTTTCTTTCTTTTCACACTATACATGAGCTTATATTTTATTTTGCTCATTCTCAATTTTTTTTTCTTCCCCACAACTCAAATCATCATTACACCTTTCCTTAAATTCACTCAAGCATTAATAATTCTCCTTCTCAACTCAACACGATCCCTATTCATTCACAACTTTTCTTATTCTCCACTCAAATTAGGACAAAAAGAATTTTAGAATTTGGATAAGCTCAAATGTGCTAGCAAATAAAATAGGCTAAAGCTCAGACGGGCTAACAAGGGATAAATGTCATTGGTAAGGAAAATTTGGCTAAGTAACTTATCAATTCAAAGATGGCCTAAAATCACTTTCGACATTTCAAACTAGACACAATCAAAAAGCGAGAGTACCCACAAGTTCTAGCACCTCTAGGGTGAAGATCCACTCACAAACAATGAGATCAATTTAATGAATTTTAATCTCTTTAAGGCTCAAATCTCACGGCTTTCACATCCATGCTAGTCCTAGTGAATTCTCACTTTTTACGACATAAGTATTCAAAAGGAAAATTCGTAAGTATACGAGTTCCCTCTCAAATCAACTCTAACTCCTACACTCACACAATCTAGACTCTGACTCAACTCCACAAATCACTAACTCATAACCCACACTCAAAGATAGCAATCAATAAGCACAAGAGTGTTAATAAGCATGAAATATGTAGTAACACCCAATTAGTTCACAATATAGCAGCTTAAGGAGTATCTCAAGGCACAATATATAACCTAACTCAACTCAAAGAGAGGGTGTGCGCCTGTGCAATGTCAACATAAAACATATAAAAACTCCACCCCCCAAAACTTTGACCTTGTGAAGCGGTCTAAGTTTGGCGTTGTGGGTTACCTCATCCAAATAATTCATGTTTCTCTTAATCAACTTGGCACACTCCCTTTTCTCGAGTTGCTCCCCTGAATAACTCCATGATACCTTTTCACCCTCGAGACAAGCCTACAAAATAAAACTCTCAAGTACGATGTTAGAACATACGAGTCAAAACAAAAAACCTACAACTAAAAACACTCAAAAGCAAAGGTGCTCGAGTTATGCTTGCTTGAGCGCCCCAATTCTTCCAGAACCAAACACGCGCTCGACTTCACTTGCTCGAGAACCTGGTGCTCGACCTAGGTTGCTCTAGCACCTCTTCCTTCTGGCCGAATGATACTTTTGCTTACTCGAACTAATATTTTTCGTATTTATTCAATATCTTCTCATCCGGGAGTCCGTTTGAGTTGATTCAAAGTTCTACGAACTCCATTTCTCACCCTCTTTCCATCTATGAGAATCAAAGAGGCAAGTTCATTAGTTTATTAAAATAGTACTCAATTGACTCTAAATACTCATCAAATTCACTCAAAATAAGTGCAAGTGGGGCTACAAATCATAACAATTTCATGTCTAATCAGTCAACCAACTTTTCTTTTTAGCGATGGCTTTCCTGTGAATTACTTGAATAAAGAGGAAGCAAATAGTTGTTTGCTAAGGTGGGACCCACGCGCTATTTTTGTTGTCTCAAAAAGTATATTTCAGCAGCAGGAAATTCACTTCCAAGGAAAATCAACTCAAACTATGACATTGGAAAAATTGAAGAAAAGCAGCAAGTCAGGTTGATCAAGTATTGGAAGGGGAAAATGGCTTCCATCTCCATGTGTTCCATGTACAATATCATTCCAAGAAATACATAGCTGCTACACCCTTTTAGAGAGAGAAAAGAAGATTGTTTCCTTTGGCAACCTCAGACTTCACGCCATTTGCTACCATGATAGAAGAAACAAGCATAACTTCCTTATAAATTCAGCAGCCACTTTGATCTATATGGGAGCAAGCTCAAGCTCAAATTTAAAAAAGAACAGAATTCAACTCAAATGGTACAGACATGAGTAAATGTGTGAGATTGGAAATATAAGCTCTGTAAAGTAATAGGGCAAGTAACAGGATAATTTTTTTTAATAAGAATTTTTCTTATTCAACTCAAATGGTACAGGCATGAGGAATACCCAACTTATTAGTACATGAATGGATTCAGAAATGAGACAAAATGTTGCAAAACTGTTACAACAATAGGAATTTCCAATCTAACAATCCATGATGGCTCTAGGACACACGAACCATTCCTTGAAATCACTACCTCTCCTAGTTGGTTCCTCAACTACAACACAATTTCATAAACTAAACTCCAACAAAAAGAAGAAGAAAAACAGCTTACCATCTAATAAGATCCTCCAAAACTCTATGATTTCCTATAATACAATCAGGACTTGAAGACTCAAACTTCAAGAGTCAAACAGAAACTTCAAGACTCAAACTTGGATCAAACAAGACTCATGTACAACCAATGTATTGCTCTAAGAAACTTAGGACAAAAAACTATTGAATATATGACACAAAGAACTAACAAGCTACTATTCATTTCTACTTAATTTCAATTCACTATGATAACCGAAAATCAGGACAGAATCCTTTCTACCTAGAATTTTCAATTTTCCTAGAATAAGGCTGAAAAAAGCCTCAGAAAACTTCGAAGAGATATAAAGCTTAAATTTGATCATATTTACCAATCAAAATTCCAAAATATAATTACAGAAATTATACTCTAGCTCCTCCTAATACTTTAAGTAAAATATTTGATATTAGAGAAAGGATAAAAGCCTAAATCAAGACCTTAATTGAAAATCTTAAACCTCAAATGCAATCACAAATTTTCAAATAACAGATAAATTAATCTAAAAAGTAAGTAATGAGTAATCAAGTTTACATTACTACCCTCTCAAGCCTGGTATTCCCAGACCACCTCCAACGGTGACACCACCGGGTAAGCCCTAATCTCCAACATTTTAAATGTCAATACCACCCACTAATCAAAAGACATTGAGGTTCCATATGAAGAGAAGACATCGTACAACTACCGTCGTTTCCTCCACTTGCAACAAGGATCGGCCTTATTTGTGTCGTGTAGGAGAGTTGCAGCAACTTGCTGTGGATCTTATGGCTCATCAGTTCTTGGATATTAAGAAAGCCGATTAGATTTTCATCAATACCTTCCACCGCCTAGTGAGGTAAACTTACATTTCTGTCGATTAATGTTTGACTTGTGAGAAAAATACGAAGATTTACTGATTTAGTGAAGAATTGCCGTAGAGAAAGAGTGAACAATGAGGAGAGAGAATTTCTGGGAGCAATGGGGAAAATTTGGGAAAAAGTAATGATATTCGGGTCAAAATGATATATAGATACTGACCTGATAAATAAATACATATTTAAATTGAATTGTTATACACAGATTCTGAGTATTACTCACATAATACTTTGTCATAAAAATATTATTACTTTTTGTTGAATTTTTATCACTTTTTAAAAGTGCCAATTTTTTAATTAATAAGAAAACATTTTAAGTTAAAAGTGGATCAAATAGTATTGATCTTATATTATGAGACAGTCTTACACAAGACTTATTCTTTATGTACAATATTAGTCATCTCCGTATATTGAATATTGATCCTCCAAATTCCTTTCTACTCCCTTCATCCCCTCTTAACTTTCAGAGGTGGGGTGACACAAATTTTAAGAAAAATTATTTTATTGACTTTTTAAACCAATGAATGAAGAGCATTTTGAATTAAAATATGTATTGTGATAGTATTTTATTTCCATATTTGGGGTGTGAAAGTTATTGTGGAATGTTTAAAAAAGAAAAGTGTGAAAGTTATTAGGGGATGGAGGGAGTAGTAAATTTGAAGAAAGAACGATTGTGTTTGGAGAAGGTTGTGCACATTTGATTGTAGATGTTAAGGTCGATAGTTTTACTTGCACATCTAGCTTCCACATGACCACATCCCAATATAAATCTACTTCTATTACACACCTATAGCCTTATTCACACAAGCGATTAGGATACAATTGTATTTTTTTTAATGGATGCCAAATCTTATGGCAGCTGAATGTATAGCTCGATGATGGACTACATTTTACATTTACAAATACCTAGTTGAGGTAAACTCAACTGATATCATGGATCTGCTCAACACAAGATGCAAACAACACAAAGTATTGTAAGCTGACATCAAATTTATCAGCTGTGAATACTTAGATGAAGAGCTCGAGTCTTAAAGGATAGAGTTGAGTCTAGCTTGAATGTTAGTCAAACCAATTAGGCTGCATTTTGATGGAGGGATTTGAAGATGTGGATTTATAAATCCATTATGTCGTTTTGATAAAAATTGAAATTAATAGATTTATTATAAATCCCACTTTTCAAATCCATAGATTTCAATTTCTTGGATTTTAAATTCTAAAATTTACACATAATTGGATGGATTTACAAATTCATCCTTAATTAGTGTCATTTGTGATTCACCAAAATTTTCACTACCATCTATTTCTCACTTGTGGTAAACTAGTTCTCTCCCCCCCCCCCCCCCCCCCCCCACTTTCGCTTCCTAACTACCTTCTCTCGCTTCTGTCTTTCTCCCCCCATGTTGGGGTTACACGTGAAAGTATACTTTTACTTTGTATAACCTATGTATTAAATACTTATTTATTAGAATAAATCGTTTATCACTGTTGCTTTAAATATGAATGAATGTTATATATATTTATTGCAAACTGTTCAATATATAGTACGTATTACATTGTAGTTAATGTGGTGATACTAGATCACAGAAGATGATCACATTAACAGTTGTATATAAATGTACAAATTCACGACCTAGGTGGAATTAAACAATCCACCGTGAAAGGTTGAGGTGCAGTTCTCAGATTGGTCTGTCTTGACCAAGAGATTACACTAGCACATTTTGTATGTGCTGAAGAGGACCTACAGAGAGGATAAATTCTACTGTTCTGAACAAAGAAAAATTAGACCTCACTGGTTGTTGATTTCTTAATCTCCGTCACTTAAATAGGATTGTGTGTGGTTAATACTTATTTCTTAGATACATGTTTGGTGAAAATCATTATGATTTCGATACCTTGTGTTTTGGACAATAATATTAATCATACGACAGTTGCAAAAATTTAATACGGAGAAACGTATGCAAGTATGTCTTGTGTGATTTGTCCCTTTGATGGGCTCAGAAGTTCTATCGTACCAAATCTTGCAAGTGGAAATTAGTTTTCTGATACGGATAAAAATATTGAGCTGTCTTTACTCTAAGACACAAGATATTAATTAATTTAGAGTTATTCAGAAGTTCAATTAATTAATGGACTAAATAATCTTAAACACGGGACATAATAACCGGGAGTCATATTATTGTAATATGGATTATGATGGATAGTGCAGTATTAATTTAATAGTGGTATTAATTAATATTAATGGACTGAAGTATATTGCGGCTCAATATTGAAAATTCAGAAGCTCATTGGAGGTCCAAACTTAATTAATTATTCGTTGTTGGTGAACGATTTTTCCGCTGCGCAAGTTTTACGTATTTACGTGCCTATAAAATCCAACACCTAATCAAGTTGATTTCATACTCAATTCTCTGCCGAAAAGCTTTGAGCAGTTTCAATTGAACTATCAGATGAATGAAGGGATGAATAACTTATCCGGACTCTTGCAAGCTTTAGTTTCAGCGTGGGAGATAATGAGGCACTAGTCTATTGCTATGGTGGAAAATAGTATGTCTGCCTCTTTTGGTCCCAAAGGAGGGAAGAAGAGAAAGAGAACCAAAGGCCGGACCAAAGCAAATCCAATTGCTGCGAAAGGCAAAAGCCAAGGCATAGTCAAAGGGGAAGACGAGAAACTTGCCAAGGGAAAGTGTTTTAACTGCGGTAAGAGAAAGACAATAGAGGTCTGCCTATTCCAAGCCTAAGAGGCCAGAAAAGCTAGGTACTTCATACCCCCTAGTCGTTCAAACTTGTGAAGTGGCGTATGTTGCCCATTCGTGGGTAGTGGATAAAGCACATTTTCTTTATACTTTTTTTTAAAAGCAAATTCACTAAAAATAATTTATTTTACAAGATTCTTTGTCAATTTTTTTTATTTAAAAAAAAGTCAAATAAAATGTGATTACATACCATTAACCTAAAGTGGAGAGATGAAAGTGAAAATTTTACAATTTATTAAATAATAACTAAAATTTTTTTATTCATTTTTTTCCAAACAATGGATTTTAAATTTATAAATTTGACAAATCCTTTCATGAATCCACTTTAATCCAAACAAGAGATTCCCAATCCATAAAATTTAAATCCATTTAATTGAAATTCATTGTCAAATCAAATCCTTCTATCCAAACACAGCCTTAGTTAACCTAATGGGACTTAGTAAATTTAACTAAATGTTGCAAGTACAAAGAGAAAAAGATCAATTTTTAAAAGTGTTGAAGACAAAGCCATCAGTTGAACTTAGAGTCAACTGGAAAACATCAGTCGTTGCCATTAGCTGACATGGACCATTGGAAAATCGACAAAGTTATATGGAGAATGAAAACTGATAGTTAACCGGACAAAAATTAAATGCTAATATCCTTAAATAAGAAAATGATGTGACATCTTAAATTTAGAGTCACGATATACAACCGAAACATAGAGATTTATTTTGTCTCTTCAATGGACAAATTCAAATCTCTCTCTCTCTCTCTCTCTCTCTATATATATATATATATATATATATATATATATATACACACACACACTGTTGGGATATGTTTTAGTTTTGATGATTTTCCAAAACTACTTGTAATATGTTTGAAAGCAGTCTATCATAGTATCTTTAGCTTCAGGTCAGGCTAGGTTATTTTTCATTAGAACAGGCTGTCAATTGAGAAGAACTCAGTTGAGGGAACACTCAGTTGAGGAGGAACTCAGCGAGGGGGAACTCAGCTACACAGCCTAAGGAAATCAAGATGACATCACAAGCAGAACTGACTGAAGTCATGGCAGAGACATGAACCTGGAGAGAAGCCTGAAGGATGTCCCGCTGAGTGTAAACCTGGCTGATCTAAGCTAAGTCAGGTGGACCACTCAGTGAAGAGCATGATCAGGAGGATCAGTGCTGCACCAAGTAGGTCCTGAAGGAGTCAGGCTACTGTGGTCAGGGAACTTTGTCATTCAGCCTTATGACAAACTTCTTGGAGAGATCTTCAAAGAGTCACTGAAGGACAACTACACTGAAGGATAAATTTCATGTTAAATCAGGCCGTGGATGTAGGAGCTTGAGTCTCTGAACCACGTTAAACTGAGTGTTCTTATCTTTTAAAGTATTTATTAAAGTGTTGTGAAAATCTGCTCACTGAGAGCATTGTTAAAAGAAAACTTTGGTTAAGTATTCAGGCCAGGGAGAATCCTTCTCACTGACCAGTTCAGGCAACACACTCGAGAGTTTAGTATCTTGAGTCACTGTGTTGCTTAGAGCATGAGTCTCCAAGTCTTCACACTGACTTGGTAACTCAGCCTCTAAGCAGCGCAGTGACTTGAAGTGAAATCTCTCGAGTCACTGCCTTGTTAAGAGCCTGAGCTCACAAGTCAGTTGCACTGACTTGAGTGCTCTGACTCTTAGCAATGCGGTGACTTGAGTATTATTCACTCTTGCTGAACTCCCTGAGCAAAGGTTTAAAAAAAACTCTCCTGAATTCCCATTTTGTCCTGAAAAAGTCTTTAAAGCGGGACCATCAATTGGTATCAGAGCGGGTTGTTCACATGACCACTGATCCAGTTTTGTTAAGAAAAATGGTCAACCGAACAGATCTTAAATGTTTTAAACTATGGGAATGCCTGCATATTTCAAACTATTACCTGTGTTCTGACATTCAACTTGTAATAGAAAATCATTTGGTTAGAAGTTTTGGAATTATCAAAAAGGGGGAAATTGTTGGGATATGTTTTAGTTTTGATGATTTTACAAAACAACTTGTAATATGTTTGAAAGCAGTCAGGGTAGTATTTTTAGCTTCAGGTCAGGCTAGGTTATTTCTCAGTAGAACAGGTTGTCAGTTGAGTAGAACTCAGTTGAGAAAACACTCAGTTGAGGGGGAACTCAGCGAGGGGGAACTCAGCTACACAGCCTGAGGAAATCAAGATGACATCACAAGCAGAACTGACGGAAGCCATGGCAGAGACCTGAACCTGAAGACAAGTCTGAAGGATATCCCGCTGAGTGTAAACCTGGCTGATCTAAGCTAAGTCAGTTGGACCACTCAGTGAAGAGCATGATCAGGAGGATCAGTGCTGCACCAAATATGTCCTGAAGGAGTCAGGCTACTGTGGTCAGGGAACTTTGTCATTCAGCCTTATGACAAACTTCTTGGAGAGATCTTCAAAGAGTCACTGAAGGACAACTACACTGAAGGACAAATTTCCTGTTAAATCAGGCCGTGGATGTAGGAGCTTGAGTCTCTGAACCACGTTAAACTGAGTGTTCTTATCTTTTAAAGTATTTACTAAAGTGTTGTGAAAATCTGCTCACTGAGAGCATTGTTAAAAGAAAATTTTGATAAAGTATTCAGGTCAGGGAGAATCCTTCTCACTGACCAGTTCAGGCAACACACTCGAGAGTTCAGTATCTCGAGTCACTGTGTTGCTTAGAGCATGAGTCTCCAAGTCTTCGCACTGACTTGGTAACTCAGCCTCTAAGCAGCGCAGTGACTTGAAGTGAAATCTCTCGAGTCACTGCCTTGTTAAGAGCCTGAGCTCACAAGTCAGTTGCACTGACTTGAGTGCTCTGACTCTTAGCAATGCAGTGACTTGAGTATTATTCACTCTTGCTGAACTCCCTGAGCAAAGGTTTTAAAAAAAAATTCTCCTGAATTCCCATTTTGTCCTGAAAAAATCTTTAAAAGCGGGACCATCACATACATTACCACCATTCAAGGTCATTGAAAATTCAACAGGCTTGGATTTCCAAAGAATAAAAATACTCAAACAATCAAAATTTCAAGAAACACTCAATAGTCATACGAATTTCCTAATTTTTTCACTTAATTTGTTTACATTATGTATACACTAAGCTCAGATAGAATATTCAAAAGTTTAAAAGAGATTTATATCCTTAGCAATGTATAGTACATTGTAAAGGAATTTCTATAAAGTTAGAAAAACTAGGTTTGGTCTATGCTACACAGTAGTCTGGCTGTTGTGGAGTGTTGTACCACCTGCTACAACACCCCATAACATGTGGTACAACACCCCACAACAGTGCAGGACAGTGCATTGTTGTGTAGCAAGATAAAATTTAAAAACTAGAACCCTTTCAATCTTGTAGAGAGGTTGTAGATAGATTTGTTTGTTTGCATGTATTTAGCAAGATCAACTTATTTCAATCTAAAAGACCAGTGGGTTGAAGAGGGTTCGAACTCAAAGAACGTCTAATAGATCGAACATTTAAATTAAAGAGAATGAAATTGTAAGAAATATTTATCTATCACAAAGTTAAATAGAAAATAAAATAAAAGATTTGAACTTACACATTTCAAAATACTTATTAAAATCGAGTGTCATCTTGTTGATATTTTTGAAATGTAAATAAATTGAGATTATATGCAGCTAGGAGGAAAAAAAATTACCTACTTAGTTTTATTCAACATTATTTTTTAATTTTTTTATTACATTCTATACATGTGTTAAGCTAATGATCCGTAAAAAAATCTTTAAAAAAAAAGATGGGTGTCTAAGACCATCTCTAGCAGTGCTAGAGAATAATGTAAAACTGAAAAAAAAAAAAAAAAAAACACCCGCCAGCAGATACTCCAATTGTCAACACCATTTTTTCCAATTGGTACTCCACATATGGAGTACCAATTGGGGACGCCACATTTTCCCTTTTTTTTTTAATTTAATTTTTAATTTTTAATTTTTAACTTTTATATTGATATTTTATAATTATCTCAATATTTTTGTAGTTTTGTGTGGTTTAGGTGATTCAATTTTTTATTTAATATCACTAATTTATTTATTTTTTAATCTTAACTAAATGAAATTTAATTTTTAATTTCATTGTAATAATATGATAAATGAACATGAATTTTTATTAAATTTATACTAAAATAAACATTAAATGTCACTTTAATATAGATTATTATTGCATAAATAAATTAAAAAAAACATTAATAAGAAATTTTAATAGAATATTCTACTTTAGTGTAAAAAGTAGTGTAACTTGCTAGAGATGTATTGCTGACACTATAATAGAGTAGTGCGAAATTAACGGTAAGATGGTGCAACTGCTGGAGATGGCCTAAGCCGTATTATATTTTCTTCGAGGACATGTGCCACATCTAGAGATGTTAAAAGGACTGACCCTAACCCATTAGGGCCGCCCTGTAGGGCTGCGGGCCTTAACGGTTCCTGGTCTTATTGGTCCACTAACACTTGAAATCTAACTCTAACCCTAGCAGTCCGCGGGCTAAACGGACCACTAACGAGCTCCGGATAAGAAAAAAATTACCAACAACAAAGCATTGCCTAAGGTAAGAATTTTTTTTTAAAGTTCATGGCTAAACGAGTCAGCCTTGTAAACCGGCGGGCTAGTCCGTTTAGCCCGCGGGCTAGTCCGTTTAGCCCGCGGGCTAATCGGTCCGGATAAAAAAAATCAATTTTAAAGGGGTTACTATATGCTTGGACCTAACCCCGTACGGTTCAGGGCTAAATGAGCTGGTTCGCCAGCCCGCGGCCCGTTTAACATCCCTAACCGCATCTTTAAGGGTAGGTTCTTTTTTGGTTTTAAAAATTCAATTTTGAATTTCACATTTAAAACCCGTTTTAATTTTGGTTTTAAAATTAGATTTTTGAAATTCTAATCCTACAGTCCTATAAATAAATTATACAACACCATCATAAAGTTAAAACCTACACTACTCAAAGCCCAAAAAGAACACAAATTTTAAAATCTCATGAATTTAAAAAACCACTAATATTAAAAAATCAATTTAAAAGTCACTTAAAAAAAACATCACATAAAGGTCAAAATTGGTTTAATTTGAAAAGTAGATTAAAAGTGGTTGAATGAAATTCTGAACCTCCTTTAAATGTATTTTTTTGTTATTTATAATATAAATATGTATTTACTTGCTATATTTACCAAAAAAATGTTATTTATAAAATACATATGTATTTATTTGCTATATTTTTACAAAAAATATAAATAACCCCTTAAAATTGTTGTAAATAAGTGCGTAAATAAAGAGACAGCGTTTGTTGACCCAGTTTGTCGGAAACGACTACGTCTGGGGGCGATCCAAGCCAGGAGTTCCACTATTATTCTTGTGTATGAGTGATTACAATAATGAATACAAAGGTATATTTATAATACTAAAAATCTAGTCTAATAGATAAAGCCCATTAGGTTTCTTGGTCCATAAGTAATGTCCACACCAAATCTCCTAGATTTGGAATATTAAATCTTCCAGATTTACAACACTCCCCCTTGGACATTACGACATAACATAAATGTTTTGTCATGAAAACTCTACGTGCTAGGGATCGGCCAAATAATAAGTAGGGAGGAATGTCATTGATATTCTAGATCTAAATCTTCCAGATTTATTTCGGGGTTACCGCTCCCCCTGAAGACAACAACATTTTAAGTCTTTGCATCCCAATACCATGGACATACTTTTCAAAAGTAGATGTAGGTTAGGATTTAGTAAACAGATCTGCTAGATTGCACCTTTTGAATGGTAATCACGCCACTCTTCTGAAGTTCGTATGGGTAGAAAAACTTAGGTGAAATATATTTCGTCAGGTTTCCCTTAACGTACTCATTACTCATTTGTGCGATGCAAGCAGCGTTGTCTTCAAATATAACGGTGGGAGATGTATCGCCTTTGGCGATACCACACGAGTCACCAATGTGTTTTACCAAGGACCTTAACCAAACACATTCTCGTGCGGCTTCAAATAAAGTTATTATCTCTGAGTGGTTTGAAGACGTGGTAACCATGGATTGTTTAACCGATCTCCATGAGATCACGGTTCCACCACAGAGAAAAACGTAATCAGTCTGGGATATGGCGTTGTGGGGATTAGACAAACAGCCAGCATCCGCATAGCCTACTAAGGTTTTGTCTTGGTTCTTACGGTAAAACAGTCCAAGATCTTGAGATCCTTGGAGGTACCGTAGAACGTGCTTAACACCGTTCCAATGTCTCCTCGTAGGAGAAGCGCTATATCTCGCAAGCAAGTTGACAGAAAATGCAATGTCCGGCCGGGTGCAATTTGCGAGATAGAGCAAAGCTCCAACAGCGCTAAGATAAGGAACTTCTGGTCCCATAATTTCTTCTGAATCTTCTCTTGGCCTAAATGGGTCCTTATCCACTTCGAGGGATCAGACAACCATCGGGGTGCTAAGTGGATGAGATTTATCCATGTGAAATCTCTCCAATATCTTTCTTACGTAGGTCGACTGATGTATAAGGACTCCTTCTGGGAGGTGCTCAATCTGCAAGCCGAGGAAGTACTTGGTTTTACCCAAGGACTTCATTTCGAATTCAGCTTTCAAGATTGAACTGGCTTTTTCAATCTCTTTGCATGTTCCGATTATGTTTAGGTCATCAACATATACGGATATGATGCAAAAACCATCTTGCGATTTCTTCGAGAATACGCATGGGAAAGCTTTATCGAATGTGTATCCCTTCTTCTGAAGGAATTCACTAAGTCGATTGTACCACATGAGGTCCGATTGCTTCAGGTCATACAATGACTTTTGCAGTTGTATGTTATACATACTGCGGTTTTCACCATCCCTCATCTGAGGAATGTCAAATCCATCTGGGATTTTTATATAAATGTCGGCATCTAGTGATCCGTATAAGTACGCGGTTACTACGCCCATTAATCTCATTTGGAGATTCAACTTAACTGCCAAAGATATTAAGTAGCAGAACGTTATTGAGTCCATGATGGGAGAATATGTTTGATCAAAATCAATCCCGGGTCTCTGCGAAAACCCCTGTGCTACCAGCCTCGCTTTATACCTCTCCATAGTATTGTTCTCATTTCATTTTCGTACAAATACCCATTTATATCTTACGGGGATAGCGCGCGTGGGTGTACGAACGATAGAGCTAAATACTTGTCTTTTGTTAAGCGAGGCGAGCTCTGCATCAATTGCCTCTTTCCATTTAACCCAATCGGAGTGCTTCCGGCACTCGGCGATTGTTTTGGGTTCTGGATCTAGATCATTTATAATGGAAAGGGCAATTGACGCTGCAAATGTGTCGTCGACGACAGTAATATTTCTATTGTATGTTTCTCCCGTATCTGTGAAGTTCACAAAGACTTTGACGTTTACGTCAACCAGACCTTTCTCATTTCCCATTGTATCTGGGTCTGGTCGTTCCACAGTCCTAGTGCATGGAATATTTTGTGCACGTGCTTCATCACTAGGACTCTCGTCTCCTAGAGACTTGGAGTTATCTAGACGGATCTCTTCTAGAGATTTTCCATTCGACTGACCAGATTTGCTATCTTTTTATTTAGGTGTGTTACTATCTCTTGAGGGTCCCTTACGCTTTTGGCGTGTGGGGGCATGAGTACTCATTTTGCTTGGGACCTCAACCCTTTGGGGAGCATTTACTGCAGGTATATGCGATCTAGTCACACCTCTATGGTTAGTGAACGCGTCTGGCAGATTATTTGCTAAGTTTTACAAGTTAATGATCTTCTGAACTTCTAGTTCAGATTGATTAGTGCGCGGATCTAGATACTGAAGATTACTTACGTTCCACGTAAGTTCCCGACATTCATTCAATTTTGAATTCAGATCTCCCCCTAATGCCGGGAAGTAATCTTTATCGAACGTGCAATCAGAGAACCGGGCCGTTAATTGATTCCGGACAAAGGCTCGATGTATTTCACGATGGATGGAGATTCAAATCCGACGTAAATACCGAGTTTCCTTTGTGGGCCTATAGAGGTTTGCTTGGGTATCGTTATTGGTACGTATACCGCACATCCGAAAACACGCAGATGGGAAATGCTAGGTTCTTTCCCACGCACTAATTGTAAGAGGGAATGATCATTAGATGCAGTTGGACGAATTTGAATTAAGTGCGATGCATGTAGGACTGCATGCCCCCAGCATGAGGTGGGTAGTTTAGAGTTCATAAGCAATGGTCTCGCGATAAATTTGATATGTTTTATTAGCGCCTCAGCAAGACCATTTTGGGTATGGACGTAGGGGACCGAATGCTCCACTTTAATTCGCAGGGCCATACAGTAATCTGTGAAGGCCTTCGAGCTAAACTCAGCTGCATTATCCATGCGAATCGATTTAATTGGATAATCCGGGAATTGAGCTCTAAGCTCGATAGTCTTCGCAATGAGCTTTGCAAAAGCTTGATTGCAGGTGGACAACAAACATGCAAATGTCCACCTAGTGGAGGCATCAATAAGGACCATGAAATAACGAAAGGGTCCTGATGCTGGGTGAATCGGTTCGCAAATGTCTCCTTGAATTCGCTCAAGGAAAACCGGAGACTCTAGTCCAACCTTGGTGCGCGACGGGCGCACTATCAACTTACCCTTAGAACATGCATCATAAAAATATTTATCGACAGGAGGGATTCTATTATTCGAAATACTATGACTAGTTGAATTAGATAGAAACGTATCATTGTTTATCCCGGATGACCTAACCGGTGATGCCACAATTTAAAGGAATTTGGGTCATGGAATTTCATACTCATCGCTAGATGGGAATTAGACGGCCGGATGTAGAAATAGTACAAACCGAAGGAGAAGGAATGAAGTTTTTCTATAACTTGCTTACGGCTACCTCGAGTACTAGTCATCAAAAGGTATTCGTTATCGTTCTCAGTTTTAGTTTTAATATGATACCCGTTTATCCTAATGTCTCTAAAACTGAGTAGGGTACACTTAGATTGCGGAAACAATAAAGCATTATCAATTATTAATTCGGTACCCATGGGGAGGACAATGGAAGCTCTTCCAGAGCCCACTATCAACGAACTGTCATTAGCAATTGTCGTTATACTCCTCTTACGTTCTATCAAGTTATGAAAATACTTCATATCCTTTAGGATCGTATGTGTGGTGGCGCTATCTACCAGACATAAATCACTATGGGCGTCCATCATGCAAGAGGAAATAGTCCAATCCTAATAGCTGATTTGTTTACAAGCCATAAATGAGAACATCAATATCCAAAATAAACACATGGACAACTATTAAGGTAAACATATCAAAGTTAATAAATTTATTCATAAATAAAATATCCGAAAGAAAGGATCCAAAAAAAATGAGAAATTGTTTTATTCAGAAAACAAAATACTAAGAATAACTAAATATGCGAATCAATTTGTTGTCTCCCTTATCTCAAGCTACGGGCTCAAGAGATCGTTGTTGTCTTGATCAAATCCTGCTTCAGGCAGCTTGTCATCTTCAGGTTCATAAATTGGAGCCTTCACATTGTCGTCCTTTTGCACCTTTAGGTAAGCCTCGACCAAGTGTTTGGGAGTGCGACACGTGCGTGACCAATGGCCTTTGCATCCGCATCTAAAACAGGACTGCTCAATCATGCTTTGAGAGCTAGGTTTTCGTGGAGCGGTAAACCGAGTTTTGCGACCACCGAATGAACTATGACGTCGGTCATTAGTCCAGAACTTCTTACTCACTCTTCCTCTTCCACGGTTGTAACCAAATGAGGGTTTGGCCTTATACTTCTGCTAGAGTACAGGGTTACTAGCGTGGAACGCAGATACAGAGTTCTGAATTAGGTTGGTTACAATGCGTTGTAACGCAGAGTTGCACTCTATTATTATCATCAGGTCTTGATAACGGATGTTCAGCCACTCGTATTGTGATGGAGGGAGGGGTACATGTTCTTGTTGTTGGGAACGTTCCTTCAGGGATTTCCACAACATTCCAGGATCCCTTTGTGTGATATATTGAAATTTCTGACTTTCATTCATGTGGTTCCTAAGGAAAATCAACACTTTCGCCTTCTGGGCGTTAGTAGATTTCAAACCTTCCATGATGGTTTCGCTCAACCTATTTGATGCTAGATAGAATTCTGTATCTAGCACCCATGTCGGGTAGTTGCTACCATCGAGAGCAAGCTCATCGAATTCTTTCATGGTGATGTCAGACATATTTCACTACAATTAATTAAAGCGACATGGTAAGGGGGGTGACAAAGTTCATTGACAACGAGGGAAATACAAAGATTCATTTAATTATTCTAAGACACATAGATGCACGTAGTGGGTGCCGTCTACACAAGGCATAATTTTACGGTCCGTCAAATACCGGGCGCCACCTACCCGGGCATAAAAGTAGACTATAAACAAAATAAATTATGTGCGAAAAATAAAGCACGTAGGATAATTAAATCACATAAACATGCAAAAACAAATAAGGGAGATAATCACATGAAAACAATTTCTAGAAAATATATGATTTAATAGACAGAGGGAATAATCATAAGGATAATTATTTCATGTATATTAACGCAATTTAACGAAATATTTTCAGGATACAAAATTAGATTAATACGAATTTTGTGATACCAAGAACGAAATTGCGAATCACAAAAATCCGGAAAAAACACCGCGAGTGTTGCGCAAGAGAACGGGCGACGAGGATGCGTGGCGGCGCGAGGCGGCAGCGGCATAAGCGCGCGGCGGTGCGAGGCCCGCGGCGCAGAGGCGCGGCAAGGCGGCAGTCCGCGCGCGACGGGGCGGTGGTTGTGCGCGACAGGGCGACGGCCCGCGCCCGGAGGAGCGGCGGGCTCGCGGCGCGTCAGGGTGGCAGGATGGCGGCGCGAGGCGACAGCGCGCAGCGCGGCGGGGCAGCAGTGCACGGCGCGATGGGGCGGCGGGCGGCGGCGAGGTGGCAGCGCGCGATGCTGCGGGCGCGGCGAGGGGGCAGCGCTCGGCACGGCAGGGCGGCGGCTGCACGCGCAACAGGGCGGCAGCACGCGGCGCGGTGCGCGTGGTGGCTGCGGATTTTAACGAAATACAATTATACGCAGGTATATTCAGGAACAAAATCAAATTTCAGAGTACACAATAAATCATGTGATTCATAAAAATAAATTAAAGGCGTACCGTATAATCTCGGTTAGAGACTCGTACTGATAACGTGTTGTAAATAAGTGCGTAAATAAAGAGACAGCGTTTGTTGACACAGTTCGTCGGGAACGACTACGTTTGGGGGCGATCCAAGCCAAGAGTTCCACTATTATTCTTGTGTATGAGTGATTACAATAATGAATACAAAGATATATTTATAATACTAAAACTCTAGTCTAATAGATAAAGCTCATTGAGTTTCTTGGTCCATAAGTAATGTACACACCAAATCTCCTAAATTTGCAATATTAAATTTTACAGATTTACAACAAAAATGTCTCTTTTTTTCCCCATCAATTTCAATTTTGTGGATGCATTTGGACGAATTAGACATGCTTACGTCTTTTAGATTATAACCTACTCCACAAAGTTCGGACTGATATATATAACTTGTAATACATTCTAAAGTAATAAGTTACGTGACTTAAAGAGTACCAAACTTGGGCCCATTTATTTAATAAGTTACATTTACATAACTTAAAAATAATGCATTGATTTATATATATTATTGACGAGAAAATGAGTATATTTACATGGAAGGAATTATGTGTGCCGCACAATGAGAAGTCGGAATGGTGTTGAAAACTAGGAGGAAGAAGAGAAGTTGAGAGTCATTAGTTTTATATTTAAAGACATTTTGGTCTAAAGAGTGAAAAATAACCAAAAATGAATTTAGCCATTGCAAAATGACTAATTCTGATAATTTCCTCTATTTATATACACAGGGTGTGCGTGTGGGTTAAGATAGATTTTGGACTACTATTAATACTATAATTTTGTCTAATATTTACTATATGGGTTAAAAAAAGACAAGTAATATATAATTGAGGTTTAGAAGTCCTCATGAATCTCCCTAAATTTCAAATTATGGATCTATAGAGTTCAATAAACCTGAGGATTGTACAGTTCATTAAACTCATCTTTGTATAATAATATTGAACTAGCTAGTATATCAAAATAATGAGTAGGTTTTATATGAAAACGCTTTATAATAAGCATAACATGAAATAGTTTTAGAGTATCATTAATTTCATCAGGAGTATCATTAAACCTGTCAGGGGTATCATTAGTCTGAGTTCAAGAAAATTATTTTGAATTTTTTTGAACTCAAACTAATGATACCCCTGATGAGATTAATAATACTCCCGATGAGATTAATGATACTTTAAAATTGTTTCATGATAAGTTTATCATGAACTATTTTAATTTAATAATTTGCCCAAAATAATATATGCAACTGAAAAACCTCCTACATCGAACTAGCTAATACTTAATTCTCATTGAATCTTGGCCGATAAATAACCCATCTTCAGAAATACTAGCACTCGAAGGCGATGGCGTTGTTTATCGGTTGGCGATGGCGATCATATTTGGAGTTTAATAGATGTCATTGCTAATAGGGAGAAAGAAAAATTTAGGTGAAATTTGATTTGGAAAGTTTTCATGATTTCTCATGAATGGAAATAAATATATGATAATTATACTACCCTGTCTCAAAACATTTAATTTGCACAGTTGACTTTTCAGTTATTTTAGTATGAGAGTTGATTTATAATATTTAAATGAATAAAATAATTTTTTTATTAGGTTGTACTGTTCACTTTAAGTTGATGAAACAAAAGAAAAATATTTTATGTATAGTTATTAGTAGGGATGGAGCAAATACTGAAAATACCAGTATATCGCACATACCATATTGAAAAATACCGAATTTATCAAAAATTTTGGTATACTGTAATTTTCGGTACGGTATCGATATCAATATTTAGAAAATTTCAGTATACGGTATCATACCGAAATATTCTCGGTAAATGTCGGTATATACCGGTATACCGAAATATTTTCGATATACCGATAATATTTCGGTAACTCGGTATAAAACGGTATATACCATGCCGATAATTTATTATTAAAATTATAATATTCAATTTATTTTCATATTAAATAATTAGTTAAATATTTCGGTATGTGCCGATATGATAGGTATTTTGGTATGAACCGATATATACCGAAATATAGGTAAGGTACGGCATACCGAATGTCCAGTACGGTATTCGGTATTTTTTTTGGTATACCGAAATTTTTGGTACGGTATGTCACCCCTAGTTATTAGTTGTATGAGATGTAACTTAGAAATCTTCAAGAATTCTCCAAGCCACCTTATAACTCCCTTAATTCATTCCCAAAGGAAATCGAACTCAGGTTATTCATTAAAGTGAGGAACTCAGTGGCCAGTGGGCTAAGCCACCTAGTTGTAACTCTCATATGTCTTAACCAACAATCTCTTTTTTAGTTATTCTTTTAAAAGTTAAAGAACAAAACTAATAGTGTAACCACCATAAAAACAATTATTCATTCAACATATCAGAAGATGAAAAGAAAGAAAAAAAAAATCTCATTCCATTAGGGGTCGTTTGGTTCGTTGGATTGGGTGAGACTAAAGTTTTAGTCTCACTCAATCTCATGTAAAATTGCGTTTGGTTCGCAATTTTACGATCCGAGATAAAATTGGGGCCCGGGTCATAAATCTACTTAATCCATTAAATGAGAGACTAAATAATCCCTTAGGGGTGGTGGGACTTCATAGTCTCATGCTATAAAAATGGTATATTGCACTTTAAATCCACTTAATCATTCAAACAATCCTACAATCCAAACACACATTTCTTCTCAAATAATTCTATCTAATCCAATGTCGTCTAATCCAAGAGTACTCGAAACAAGTGTCCCCCAGTAAGGGCTAGGTGGACGATTTAACAAGGACCTTTGCCTCGTTAAAACAACTTTAGCAAGGCTCTTTTTTAACCCTTAGTTATTTATTTTATTATGTTACTTAATGTAAATGGTGTCATGTTTTTTATATTTCAGTGCCACATATATACATATATATATATATATAATATATATATATATATATATATATATATATAATTGTCTACAAAATATTTTAATAAAAAAATTTCCTAGTGAGATTGCCTACAACTTATTTATAAAAAATTTTAATCTTAGACTTTCTGATTCCTCAATCTACAAGCAATTTGCCTACAAAAAATTCCGTAGACAAATTTCTTTGAAGATAAGAAATGAAAATACCTATATAATTAGAAAATTTAGTAGGTAATCCTCACTATAATTTTTTTTATGGGAAATTTCATAGATATATTGATAATTTTTGTAAACAATTTTATATTTTTATGTAGTGATGGATGCCGACTAAAAAATATGGCAATTTTTTAAATTTAGTACCAAAATAGCTATATATATTTTAAAAGTTAATGGGACCTAATTACAAAAATGGATTTTTATGGAACTAAAATTGCAAGGACTCAATAGTTACTGACGCAGCAGGAACGTGTAACACAAGAGATGAATGGGTAAAACCCTAAATTGATAATATTTCAAAACTGTCTTCAAACAAACGGAGAAGGGAAATAAATACTAAAGTTCTAGGGCAACATAAAGGCCCGTAATCAAAACCCAAATATCAACTAATACGAAATATAAATAAAGCCCAACAACTTGAATTGCGAATAATGAAGATGCATGTATTAATCGGCGGTCTCGTCTCCATCATTCCCTCCCCCATCGGAACGATTCGCCCTCGAATCCGGATCGGTCTCGTCTCCAGCAGCCTACGGCACCAAATGCTTGACATTGAATACATCCGACTTGCGCATGTTAGGAGGAAGACGGATGCGATACGCATTTGGGTTGATTTTCTCCATGATCTCTACTGGGCCAATCTTTCTCGAAGCAAGTTTGTTGTATTCATGCGCCGGAAAACGGTCTTTGGTTAAGACCGCCCACACCAAGTCCCCCACGGTGAATTCCAGATGGCAGCGTCGGGCATCGGCAGCGAGTTTGTACTTGGTGTTGCTCTCCTCCAGATGCTTACGGGTGGCCGCATGTACGGCTTGGATATCATCCCATAGGGTAGTTGCACGGCTATCAGGTGGCGTAGGAAAAGGGAATGGCGCGAGGTCAATAGGACCTCTCGGAACACGGCCATATACCATCTGAAACGGGCAGAATCCCGTACTCCTGTTAATTGCCGAATTATGGGCAAATTCGGCCCGACTCAATTGGGCGTCCCAAGACTTAATATTGTCACCCACCAAGCAACGTAGTAAATTACCAAGTGAGTGATTCACTACCTCAGTTTGTCCATCGGTTTGCGGGTGGTAGGCGCTGCTAAAATGGAGTTCGGTGCCCGCCATGCGCCAAAGGGATCGCCAAAAGTGGCTTAGAAAACGGGTGTCCTGATCCGAAACAATAGATGTAGGAAGCCCATGCAAACGAAAGACATCATGAAAGTAAAGTTGGGCGACATGAAGAGCATCGGACGTCCGTTTACAAGGAAGGAAATGTACCATTTTACTGAACCGATCCACAAAGACAAAGATGGAGTCAAAACCCTGTTGCGTGCGCGGTAAACCAAGTACGAAATCCATGCTCACGACAAGCCATGGACCATCCGGGATGGGTAGCGGTCGGTACAACCCCGCATTCGACGCAGTCCCCTTTGCCAGTTGGCAAATGCGACATCGGTCGACAAGGCGTGCTACATCTCTCTTCAAAGATGGCCAGAAATATTTGGTCTCAAGAAGGCCAATAGTCCTGTCGCGGCCCACATGACCGAGGCCATGTAGTTCATGCATCAGGCGCAACCGTAAGATGCAATCAGGGATGCATAGGCGAGACCCAAGAAACAGAAATCCGTCAGTGATAGTGAATTTAGGGTCGGTCCCAGCAAGCGCCCGATCCCAAACTTTGGAGAAGAATGCATCGGTCGCATAGAGTGACGAAAAACTGTCAAAGCCGTGCACAGTGATGCGCATGTCCACCAATAAAGCTGCGCGACGGCTAAGGGCATCGGCGACGCGGTTCGATAGGCCGGACTTGTGATGTATAACGAAGTTAAACTGTTGTAAGTAGGCTGCCCAAGAGGCGTGGCGAGACGACATGTTATCCTGACTAGCCAAATATTTCAAGGAGTCATGATCTGTAAATAGCACAAATTCCCTCTGAAAAAGATAATGACGCCAACGACGGACGGCTCGAACAACCGCATAGAACTCAACATCATAAGCACAATAACGAGCCCGAGGACCCGTGAGCTTTTCGCTGAAGAAGGCGACGGGGCGGGAATCCTGATTTAGGACGTCCCCGATTCCCACTTTCGAAGCGCCGCAATGAAGCTCGAATGGGGCGAGAAAATTTGGTAACACAAGGATAGGAGCAGTAGTGAGCTTCTCTTTGATAGTATTAAAGGCAGTTTCAGCGGCTGGGGACCACGTAAATGTCTTACCTTGCATGCAATCCGTAATCGGGGCCATGATGGAGCTGAAATGTGCGATAAAACGTCTGTAGAAAGACGCAAGGCCATGGAAGCTACAGATTGCTGTATTCGTGGTCGGAGTAGGCCAATCTCTAATTGTCGCGACCTTAGAATCATCAACTGAAATACCCGCGGCTGAAATACAGAAACCCAAGAAAATAACGGAAGGTGTGAAGAATACGCACTTATGAGGGGCGCCATAAAATTTCTCGGCGCGGAGGACGAGAAATACCTGGTGAAGATGCATCAAGTGATCCGCCTCGGACTGGCTATAGACAAGAATGTCATCAAAATACACGACGACGCACGTTCTAATAAGGGGGCGCAGGGTTTGGTTCATGATGCGCATGAATGTGCTCGGCGCATTAGAAAGACCAAACGGCATAACTAGTCACTCAAACAGACCCTCACGAGTCTTAAATGCGGTTTTCCACTCATCACCGGGGCGGATGCGAATCTGATGATAGCCACTGCGCAAATCGAGCTTGGAAAAGACGGTAGAGCCACTCAGCTGGTCCAACAAGTCATCAAGACGGGGAATGGGGAATCTATATCGAACAGTGATTTTGTTAATCGCACGACTGTCGACGTACATTCGCCAAGTGTCGTCCTTCTTAGGTATAAGAAGAGAGGGAACGGCGCACGGACTCAAGCTCTGACGGATTAAACCCTTCATCAACAACTCCTCCACCTGACGACGGAGCTCTGCATGCTCGGCCAGACTCATGCGATAGTGTGGTCGGTTAGGCAACGGTGCTCCCGACATAAGGTCGATATGGTGTTGGATGTCGCGGAGAGGTGGAAGCGATGCAGGAAGCTCAGTAGGAAGGACATCAGAAAATTCGGCCAAAAGGGGTTTGACCACGTCGGGCGTCACGGTGGAAGGGAAGATGTCGTGTGCGATCAGGAGAAACCCCGGGTTGCCAGCGTCCAACTCATCAATAAAAGCAGCAGACGAGAGCAAAGTGACCAAAGGCATGGCCGCCGGCGCTGGGATGGGCTTGCAAGAGGAGTGTAGGACAAACTTTGTACCATCCAGGGTGAAGGCATAAGTGTTCAAAAATCCATCGTGCATGACCACCCGATCGTATTGCCAAGGATGGCCAAGCAGCATGTGGCAAGCGTCCATGGGGACGACATCGCACCAAACGGAATCAGAATAGACACCACCCACAGAGAACAACACCTGAACACGGTCAGTAACGGAAATCTTCGTAGCATGATTTAACCAAGAGAGGTTATAAGGGTTAGGATGAGACGACATAGCAAGGGACAATTTAGAAACAACATCACGAGAAATAACATTTTCGCACGCACCAGAGTCGATAATAAACTTACAGACTTTGCCCTTGATAGTGCAAGTGGAATGGAAAATGCAATTCCGCTGGTCCGAGACGGCCTCCAACTTTGGCGAGCAAAAGGTGCGACGTAACACAAGGAGAGGTCCCAAATCCCCTTGCAAGTGAGTCATCAAGAGAATCTCCTTCCAAAAGCAGTGTGCGCTGGCTACGAGGGTGTGGACAAGCCGTCATCCGGTGTCCTGGATCTCCGCAATTAAAGCAGCGACCCATGAATGGAGGGCGGGGGCCGACTGCAGGAGTGGTGGGAGGACGGGGCGAGGACGGAACGATGGGGGATGGCGCCATGGGCCGCGGAGAAACCGAACCAGGCGGGGACGGTGGCGGGAAATGGCGATCAGGAGACGCGGAACCGTAGGACGAATGGCGGTTAAGTTGGGTTTCCACCGTTACGGCCTAACGATGAGCGTCGCTGAGGGTGAGGGGGCAAAGAAGGTTAACCGTGTCCTGAATAGGAACACGAAGCCCTCCCACATAACGAGAGACAAGTTGTGCCGGCGTCTCACGGTTATCGATACGGGTAAGGAGTTCATAGAATTCCATAGTATAGATATCCACTGTGCGTGCGCCCTGGCGAAGATGCTGAAACTTTTGATACTGGGTGCTGTCGTAGTTCAGAGGCAAAAATTTGGCGTCCATATTGGAACGAAATTCGTCCCACAAGGTGATCGGGAGAAGGCCCGAACGGATGCGAGCCTGTTTCACGTGGCGCCACCAAACAGCAGCCCTAGCCCTAAATCTGGTGGCCACAAGGGCGACCCGACGATGCAAAGGAACCTTATTAAAGTCCAGAAGATCCTCGGTAGAGTGGATCCAATCGAGGTACGCATCAGGCGATCCATCACCCGCAAATTCTGGGATTTCCAGGCGAAACCCTGCCTCCCACTTGTCGGCCAAGGTTGCTGGAGCGGGACGGGCACGAAGAGGGGCTAAGGGGTTGTCGCACGTCAGAGTATCATCTTCATCCGTAGCCGCGACATGATCCGAAGATTCGTCCATGGGGTTGGCGGCAGGAGGAGCGGACGGTGCGCTGTGGCGGGTAGCCGCCATGTCCGCGCGCAAGGACGCAAGGGCGGCCGTGAGCGTGGCTACCTGCTCGCGCAGGTTGGCGATCTCTTGGTTGGATTGTTTCGGCGGCATCGTGGCTCCAGGAACTGACTCCGAGATACCAACTGACGCAGCAGGAACGTGTAACACAAGAGATGAATGGGTAAAACCCTGTAAGAAGGCCTAACTCTACACTTAAAACCCAGGTTGTAAGTGAGAGGATTGCCCAGGCTTATAAGCCCACCCAAGACCATCTCTCTATTCGATGTGGGATAGCTTAATACCCTCCCTCACGTGAGACGGGGACCAGGTCGACACGTGGTTCCACAGGTGGATCCACACATCGAAGTAGAGAGTTGGCTCTGATACCATGTAAGAAGGCCTAACTCTACACTTAAAACCCAGGTTGTAAGTGAGAGGATTGCCCAGGCTTATAAGCCCACCCAAGACCATCTCTCTATTCGATGTGGGATAGCTTAATAAATGTATGAAGGCCTAACTCTACACTTAAAACCCAGGTTGTAAGTGAGAGGATTGCCCAGGCTTATAAGCCCACCCAAGACCATCTCTCTATTCGATGTGGGATAGCTTAATACCCTCCCTCACGTGAGACGGGGACCAGGTCGACATGTGGTTCCACAGGTGGATCCACACATCGAAGTAGAGAGTTGACTCTGATACCATGTAAGAAGGCCTAACTCTACACTTAAAACCCAGGCTTTAAGTGAGAGGATTGCCCAGGCTTATAAGCCCACCCAAGACCATCTCTCTACTCGATGTGGGATAGCTTAATACCCTCCCTCACGTGAGACGGGGACCAGGTCGACACGTGGTTCCACAGGTGGATCCACACATCGAAGTAGAGAGTTGACTCTGATACCATGTAAGAAGGCCTAACTCTACACTTAAAACCCAGGTTGTAAGTGAGAGGATTGCCCAGGCTTATAAGCCCACCCAAGACCATCTCTCTATTCGATGTGGGATCTTAATAACTTTTAACGTAGGACATGGAAATCCAATTGAATATTTTCTTTGCAAGTTCTTAAATCAGGTATCAAATCAAGATCAAAGAAACGCTGATTTTAGTGATCACCCAAATAAGTGCACTCAAGAAATCAGAATGACGAGGACTTTAATTTTACTATGGAGAGCATTGGTATGATTTAAATTTTGGTGTCTGATTAATTTGAGAAAATTGCAAATTTGGTTAGGTAACTGATGGAGACGAGACCGCCGATTAATACATGCATCTTCATTATTCGCAATTCAAGTTGTTGGGCTTTATTTATATTTCGTATTAGTTGATATTTGGGTTTTGATTACGCGCCTTTATGTTGCCCTAGAACTTTAGTATTTATTTCCCTTCTCCGTTTGTTTGAAGACAGTTTTGAAATATTATCAATTTAGGGTTTATTAAGCTACCCCACATCGAATAGAGAGATGGTCTTGGGTGGGCTTATAAGCCTGGACAATCCTCTCACTTACAACCTGAGTTTTAAGTGTAGAGTTAGGCCTTCTTACATGGTATCAAAGTCAACTCTCTACTTCGATGTGTGGATCCACCTGTGGAACCACGTGTCGACCTGGTCCCCGTCTCACGTGAGGGAGTGTATTAAGCTACCCCACATCGAATAGAGAGATGGTCTTGGGTGGGCTTATAAGCCTGGGCAATCCTCTCACTTACAACCTGAATTTTAAGTGTAGAGTTAGGCCTTCTTACAAAAGTAAACAAGGTCTAATTGAACGTATATTTATTGATCTTATTTTGAAATGAAATAATTTAACCTTTCTAATTTCTTTGTATTAAAAACTATGAGATGGTCTATTGCATTATCATCTCAATTATTTAAAAGTAAGTCTGTGTTTTGTTTTTTAAATGATTATTCACACTTAAAGTCCATCTTTATAAAGTGCAGTTCATTAGACAAAAAATTACTCCCTTCCTCCAAATTTTAATTTTTCATTTGATTTTAATGTGAAAATTGATAATGTATTATTCAATTTAAATGCATGAAACAAAATGAAAATGTTTTTCTTTGTAATTATTAGTAAAATGACACGTAATTTAAAAGTGTTCGAAAGATGGTGAATAGTGGAATGAAAAATAAAACTGAGACATAGAGTACCAAATACTATATATAAAAAAATGTTACGGAGCTAATTTTAAACTCACAGTGTAAGAGTACAAAGTTTGCTTCAATCCTTGATAACCACTTAAATCATAAAAATAACGTAGTTTACCTAACCTACAAATAAATTGTAATGTTATGGTATGCTAGTGTTATCATTAAATTCTAAAAAATGTCTGAACCACCCGCACTGAGTCGCATTACACCGCTATTGATGATTTTTTACAATACATCGCGATGATTTTTTTGATTTAAAACCACACCGCTAAGTCGGTGTAATTGTGATTTTTCATTGCAAATTGCACCGACCACACAACAGAGTTACAACTATAATTTTATTCGACATCATAAATTCCTAATGCAATTTCTCAACTAAGTACAGGAAGGTAATAAATCATTGTTATGATATTTTCAATCCAAATTCTTAGTCTTTACAAATAATGAAGTTATACTATAATATTCAATCTCTTCCAACACGTTTTTAAAGAGTTCGACCTCCACCCATTAATCTTGTTGGAGTAGGTTTTATATAAAAACGTTTCATAATAAGCTTAATATGAAATAGTTTTAGAGTATCATTAATCTCATCAGGAGTATCATTAAACCTGTCAGGGGTATCACTAATTTGGGTCAGTTGTATTACACTGTAATTGTTTTAAATTTTCTTGAACTCAGACTAATGACACCCCTAATGAAATTAATGATACTTTAAAATTATTTCATGATAAGCTTATTATAAACTAGTTTCATATAATACTTTGCCATCTTGTTGCAGTGTTTGAAGATACTAATATTTATTGTTCATTTTAAACCGTAAATAACCTATACACCAAAACTATTTAATATCACATGATCATTTTTGCTTAAAAATTTGTGCTTTAGAATTATAACGAGATAATTTAAATTTTGTTGAAAAAACTGCAAAAACTGCACCCTGACCACACATATCTCCAACTACTAGTCCGTAAATGGGCCTGCCCCTCCTCTGGGCTTTAGTTAATGAATGGGCTTCGGCCCAAATACAAATTAGGCCACTTCTTTATGCTGAGAACGGAATACCCACCTCATTGATTATCGGGCACGGTCATTTGTAACCCATTTTAATGGGAGTAGAACCATTAAATTAATAATAAATTTTTTAATTAAATTAAAATGACTATAAAATATCTAAAATACCCTTTTCTTTATAATATACTCTAAAATATATTTAAGTACATCCACCATGATTATATGTATCGCGTACTGGAAGTTCAAATGACATTTATTTTCTTTTCCAATCACTATCATAACAGTCGTTCGGGTTACACGTGCTGCATTGTGGTCAGATATTACAATTATGAGGTCGTCCGGTGGTGCTAGATATGCATATGTAAGTATTTCGTTTTAAAAACATTTTTTTCTAGGTTTTTCCTAACCCTTTTGGATTATGTTTATGATTTATTTTATGCTCTAATATGATTAATATAGTAGTTTTCAAATGGATTCAGAACGTGAATATGATAAGCATAAATGTTTTGGCGCGTTTATTTGTAGTACTTAAGAATTTAAAAATTCCAGCACTGGTTCTTTGAACAAATGACCTTTATTCGAATTTTTTTGATGAACATATGTCGTATTTTCTATTCAGGATTTTTGAACAATTTGTTCATAAAAAAATTTCGAACATTATGTAAATGTTCGAAATATATTTTCGAACATATCTTACATTTTCATTTTATTTTTTTGAACAGTGGACGGCGGATTGTGCAAGGCTGACAGTGGGCGCGAACGACCCACCGTGCAGTCTCGAGCGCAACGACAAACCCTTGTGAAGAAAATTGTCGTTTAAATTGGTATGTGGTGATTGTACGCCATATTTTTTACTGTAGAAAAATTTAAGGGTATTTTAAATTATTAATTGGGATGTACTCATTTTATTGGGGGTTTAATAATCCAATGGGTGTACTCAAGTGCGTAAAAATAACGGTACCCTTGATTATCTGCTGCTATCACCAAAATTAGCCCAATTGGGACCATATGCTTTTTAAAATATGCAGAGTGGGACTATATTTTGGAAATTGAAATGAAAATCATTTTGCTAGTCTAATGCGTAAACCTAAAGACTAAAGTTACATGCTGAACAAGGTTATATTAAATTAGAATTTGGATCCATATTTATGGAAACCGCTTTCGTTTAATTAAAAAAAAATGTATATATTCGATGAAGTGATCAGCTAGCTCAAATGATAAGAATGCTCATTTCCTAGATCAATAATTTTGTGTTTACTCATCTCAAGTCTACTGCCAACTTTCAAAATTATTTAAAAATAAATAAATTGTGTGTAGTTTCTGGGAAAACGGTGATTCTACCTAAACCATTATCCTAAAATAAATTCATTCTCAATTGCTTCTTCATTGCTAAACTAAGGGTTTGTTTATAATTTCTACTGGAACAAAACCCCTCGTATTACGTATGTGAGTGTGCGTGGTATTTTTAAGAGCAATGTTAACCGAAACGTTGACAACATATAAGATAATACAAGTCAATTACGAACGGTTATTAACAGTTCTAAACAGTAGAAGACTTAAACACCTTGCAAATGAAATTCAAAATTTTTCATAAACTTAAATAAAGTCTATGATGTCTCATGGAGAAAAGTTTCATTATAACCATGTAGTGATACAAACAGAGATCTAACACAAGATCTCAAAGTGAGGGTAAGGTGTAAACAAACCGCCTAAACAGATCTACGATGACTAGAAAACTGATCACACTCAAACCCTAATCTAGCCTATTTTCGATCTCAATATTGATAGGAGCGTTGCAGCGCTCGACCAACATAAAAGATAGTAATAACTGCCCTTCTACACTAGACGTACTTGAACACTCGATAGTGTAGCTCTCGTTTACTACTTCCTGACTTGTTTATCCTGATTTTTCCTTCGATCTTAATATGGTATTTATAGATGTAGGATCCACCGAAAGTTACAATTACTAGGTCAGTTTGGAAAGACCTAGAAATAAATCCTCCACTAACTCCATTACTGCCCGTGATGTATTTGATCTCCTCACTTGATAACTGTAGTTGCATGACCTGGAACATTCTAGGTCTTCAATATGCGAACACAACATTAAACACAACATAGAACAAAAGTGTTAATGTTAGAAGAAAGGACAAATTCAGTAATGTTATCCAGAATATTGCCTAAACATTTACAACACTGACATAACATTAACAATCTCCCCCAATTTGGTCTTTCTACTACAACACACCTGATGAAAACCTCAGTATTATGTGTGCAATAGACAATGACAAATAAATATCTTAAAATAGATATCAGTTTGCCAAAAATATCTTTTAAACAAAATATCAGTATTTTTAACTAAGCACAAATCATGCTTAGCCCAAACAAAATCCAAAAAAAGTTATTCTAAATATAAGACAACAACAACAAAATATAATTCTTGTTCAGAGCCTGTAAGAAAAATGCAAACACAACATCCAAACAAAAAACTATGCTCAAACAACTATTGTTCAGAGCATGCTAATAACATAAACAAATGATTCCTAAACAATAGAAAAACTAACAAAGCTAGAAAGCTTTCGGAGCCTTAACTAGCTACAAATGTTCAAGAGCTATTACAATAAAGGAAAATATAAACCAAGATGGGAAAGAATTGTGTTGTAGTATATCAACAACTGCATCTTCAATAAATCTGCACAGACTCCCCCATACTTGAATCTCCCTCTATCTTCAAGTTCTAGGCTGACCTTCAAAGGTCACCATACAGTGTATCCAAATCTGGATCACCACCTTCATTCTTTGGTCCAACATCAGCAACAACATCTCCTCTGACTCAGCATCATCACCAACTTCTTCTCCTTGATCAGAACCACCATGGCCAGATGGTCCAGCAACATCTTCAGGTCTTTGTGGAGCATTTTCATCAGCTACTCCCCCTGTTGAAGTAGAAAGCAAGAATCTTCAAAAATTTCTTTGTTGTTCCATCCTGGATAGAGTTTTCTTCAAATCTTCAATAGTCTTGTCCAAATCTGCAATTTGATTAGAGATATATGGAGCAGATATGGTAACAGAAGAAACAGATGACCCATCAACATTGATGTTGGCAGATATGTTGATAACATTGGGGCCAACACTCCCTCTGTTTTGAGTAGACTGTGGATCTGGTTCTGCTTCAGGCATAGGTACATCATCTCTTGGTCCTGGAAGGGGTAAATCAATTACTCTGTTATTTCCAATCAATAACTGATGGTTGATTCCAAGAGCAAGTGCAAAACTACTGATTACTTCATCATCAGCTCTATCAAACTCTTTGTCTTGCAACAATTGGTGTATCAAACAAGGATAGGGCAATAAACCTCTTCCACTAATTTCTCTAGCATACCTCAACATGTTATTAAATATAGTTTGACCTAAATTAAACTCATTCAGCTCACCTACCCTATACAGAAGGATAGTTTTTTCTTCAGTCAAACATGTAGAGTTGGTTCTAGGCAGCCAATTGCGGATCACCAATCTATGCAATGCAGAGTATAAACTTGTCAATCTTGAAATCAGAATTCTCTTTGCCCAGACTGTGACTTTACCACCAATAATCACAGAAATTACCACATTCAAATCAGTAATATACCTTTCCTCCATGTTCCTTGTTCTTAAAATGCCATTGATGACCATATGATTAACCATAATCCTATTACCTCTAAATCTCACATTCCCATAGTTTTCAGAATTAACTCTACCAACACTCCTATGCAAGTTAGCATAAAACTCATACACCCAATCAACAAAGTATGGTATATCAAACTGTAGTGCATGCATAAGGTGTCTTTCAGTAAGAAATGGAATGAGATTCATGGCTTCAAACTCAGGTACCCTAATGACTCTTTCACTCACAATTATTCTAGTTCTAATAGTAGTGTACCTAGAACTAGTCATGTCATTATATATTTCATCATCAGTCTCAGAGTTAGGGTATACCTCTTCAGGTTCAATAGCTTCTTCTTCAAATGTTGGCTCAGGCGAGGCAACATTTTCAGCAACATGAGTGGGATCGCTTCTTCTTTTACTTTTAATTTCTCTCCTGGTAGTAGAAGGATCATGTTTGTGCTTGGTCCTTCCTTTAGTTCCGTTTGTAAATAAATCTTTAGTGGGACTTCCATGTCAACATCTTCTTAAGATGACATCTCTTCCATCATAGTATCAGCTTCAGCTTCTTGAGCAGCTTCACCTTCTGGTTCAGGTTCACTTTTCTCTTCTTCAGATTCAACCACTTGAACAGGCTTTGAACTTGTTCCATCATCCCTTGGTTTCTTCCTTCTGGACTCAGAATAGTCCACCTTCTTTTCCAAAGTCCTAAAGGACATCTTCATTTTGCCACCATACCTTTAGAAAGGTTTTGGATCATTCTTCTTCTTCTTTCCTTTGGCAGCTAGGTTCTACAGTTTCTTGGCCAATCCACTATCTGAGTCAGATGACTCTTCACCAAGGTCAGAATCAGTTTCACCTTCCTCAGGGTTAGAAGGTTCAACAGTTTCTTTCCCTTTGTTAGCTTTCTTCTCTTCATCTTTTCTCATCTCATCTCATCTCTTTCTTTCTCAGTTGTCTCCTTGATGTAAGCAATCTGGTTCAAATTGACTTCCCTACCACCAATAGTGATTCTTTGCCTGGAAGAGCATCGAACCATATCTTCATAGGTTTTGATGATGTCATAAAAAGTTGCATTTGCATCCAAATAAACATGCATAAGAAAGTCTTCATCCGGTAACAGTGTTGGGTCAACACTTCCAGTAACATTAGAGGTTTCAGCAGGTTTTGGTGAGGTTTGAGTGAGAGTTGGTTCAACAATAAGTGTAGGTTCATTTGTTGCCATAAGAGTTAGACTTTCAGTAGGTTTAGGGCTTGAAGGAAATTCTGGAACAGGGGTTTCAGAAATGGGAGTTTCAGCAGGAATTTATGATTGAGATGAAGGGTTTGAAGGCTCACCACTTGATTCTGGCATAAACTTGGTTAAATCGACTGGTACAAACCCAATAGTGATCGTGGGAGGCACATGTGCGCTACCAACAAATCGAACAATCCGCTCCATCTCCTCTGTGGTTGTGGATTCAGGGAGAACCATGGCGAGTGGAATGGGTTGTTGTGTTTTCACGAATGACACAACACTTTGGTCGACATTAGGAGATTCATTCCCAGTAGCCATTGAAGCAAGTAGGTTGAGAGGATTTTCGGAGATTGCGGATGTGTTTGGAGAGTTTGGTTTGCTTGAGCTTTGTAAAATCGAAAGGGTTTGTGAATTTGACATTATATCTGCAAAATTAAAGAACCTAATTAAAATAATCATATAATTCCAATCACACAAGCATACAATAAACCGAAACAAACACATATGCAATAATGTTCGAACCGAAAATACCTTCCTAACAACTCTGTACTTTATCACATAATTAATGTCAGTTTATTGTATGTTAAACACATAAATCAATTCAATATTTATAGAGTAATAAGCAGCTACTTGAAGCACATAAACAAGAATTGGAAATCGTGGGTTTGTAGAGAGATAATCGTTCGGTTATGTTGAGTAAGTGAGGAACGTGGGGTTTTGTGGAGTAATATAAGATAATTGACTGAATATATATTAATAATCAAATAACTATCTTAATAATAAATACTCTAATTAATCTGAAATCAAGAAATAACAGTGTAATTATCACATTGATATTCTAGAATCTACCATTTTTTGAATCTTAAGCAAATATGCATGATAAAGTTTCGATCATTTGAAGCTAAACAGTGATAACAAAAATGATGGCATACACACAACTCAACATACTTATAAATTCAACTTTTAAGCACAAAATCACTTGATCATATTGATCCACCTTTTTGAAAGAGTGCATCGTAGTTGTCAGCTTTGTGCCCCATAGCTACTCAGTGGATTATGACTATATTGAATTAATTACCTTTTGAAAAGAGATCATAATAGTAGCGAGCTCCGTGTCCCATAGTCACTCAGTAATTAACTCAATATCGATACATATTTAATCACCTTTTGAAAAGAGATCATCATAATCGTGAGCTCCGTGTCCCATAGTTACTTAGTGATTAAGCATCTATTGTGATTTTTCAATTTAAAACATTCAAAAGATGTGTGTCCAGAAAATAATTTTCAAGGCCCAAATGGAAAATTTTCTACAAGAAATTCACTTAATTGACAAAATAGGTTTGACACTTAGAAATAAAAACACGACTCATACTGATGTTGTTAAAAATATTGTTAATATTTTGCACAAAATCATGTTAAAACAGACTCAAATATTACATAAACCAAGAGATTTCCTAAGGGAAGAAAACCTCTCATAATCAAGGGCTTTAGTAAATATATCAGCTAATTGTTTTTCAGTTGAAATATACTCCAATTTCACAACTTCTTTCTCTACAAGATCTCTTATGAAATGATGTCTTATACTATTATGCTTAGTTAATGAGTGTTGCACAGGGTTTTTAGAGATATTTATTGTTGGTCCCGTTTTTTCATTCACAAACAAGGACAATATGGGAAATTAGGAGAAATTTTTGTTTTAACACTGATGTTATGCAAGTCAGTAAAGCAATAAAGAACACAACAATGTAAAGTGGTTCGGAGGCTCAAGCTCCTACATCCACTGCCTGATTTAACAGGAAATCCACTACCCGGGATTCTTGTTTTTAACGTGCCAAGGTGCACTCACAACTGGACTCACACCCCTCCGCGGAGCTGCCTCTCGAACTGGCCTCACATCCCTCTTCACTCAGGGACTGCCTCTCCTCACCTCACTGCAACACCTAACATTTTTCTGGAAAGGGTTTAGTTTGGTTTGGTTCTTCTCCAACTAGGTGAGGTTTTCCCTTACATGGTTTTAGCCTCTGAGCTAAGGTTGGGAAAACCTCTCTAAGCTTAGGATGTATATGATAGGCTCGAGTATACAAACTGGAACACTCAAATATGACTATGAAGAATTCAATGTCAGTGTTCTTGATGGAGATGGTGCACCCTTATGACTCCCTCATGACTTGTACCACTCTCGCACACCAGCTCTTTTTCAAATGAAGCTTGAGTTTGTATTTATAGTTTGGATTTGAATGTTACCGTTGGAGAAAGTAACATTCAAATCCAGTCTATCTCTAGAGTGAAATTCTCCTTTTCAGTGAAGTATGGCCTTGTCAGCTTTTGTCAGATTTGCTGCCTTGACTTGATTGGTCCACGTGGACTGAGTCCAACGGCTCTTTTCTTCAGGGTACTTGATCAGGGTAGTCCTGTCTTCAGGCGACTTGTCTTCAGCTGACTTGTAATCCTCTCAGGATACCTTTCTTCAGTAGACTTGAAGTCTTCTTAGGAACCATCATTGAACTTTAAGTCTTCTCAGTGGACTTCCTTCAGTAGACATGAAGTCCACTCAGGGGAGTTGACATAAGGCTATTTGTCAAGCTTCCCAGCCTCAGTAGCCTGACTCCTTCAGGTCCTACTAGGCACAGCACTGATCCTCTCAATCACGCTCATCACTGAGTAGTCCACTGACCAGCTTAGAAAGTCAGGTTTATACTCAGTGGGACTTCCTTCAGGCTTCTCTTCTGGTTCAGGTCTTCTGACATGGCTTCAGACTGTTCTCCTTGTGATGTCATCTTGACTTCCTCAGGCTATATCAGTGAGTTCCCCCTTACTGAGTTCCCCCTCAGTAGAGTTCTTCCCTCAGCTGAGTTCCTCTCAGCAGAGTTCCCCCTCACTGAGTTCCTCTCAGTAGAGTTCCCCCTCACTGAGTTCTTCCTCCACTGATAACCTGTTCTACTGAGAAACAAACAAGCCTGACCTGAAACTAAAAGATACTATCCTGACTGCTTTTAAACCTATTACATGTTGTTTTGGAAAATCATCAAAACTAAAATATATCCCAACATTTATTGCACTAGTATTATCACAATAAACAGTCAAAACATCACTATCAATGCCATAATCATAAAATATTTTTCTTAACCATAGAAGTTGTGTACAACAACTTCATGCAGCAACATATTCCAATTTAGTAGGTTAATTGTGAAACACAGTCCTGCATCTTGCTATGCCATGAGATCAAATTGTTTCCCATGAAGAAACATCCACTACTGATGCTCTTCCTATCATCTGCATCTCCTGCCCAATCAACATTACTATAACCAACTAAAGCACATTTAGTATCTTTTGAGTACATTATACCAATTTCAATAGTTCTAGCCACATATATTATAATTCTTTTCACATAATTAAAATGAGACTCTTTAGGATTTGTCTGGTATCTTGCACATAAACAAACACTAAACATGATGTCAGGTCTACTATAAATAAGATATAACAAAATTCCTATCATAATTAAATAGTACAATGTTGGGTCAACATCCTGCCCATCACTGTCTTTACTCAGTTTCTGTGTAGAACTCATGGGTGTTTTCATGCATTTAGCATTTTCTAATCCAAATCTTTTAACCAGATTCTTAGCATACTTAATTTGTGAGAAAAATATAACATATTTACTTTGTTTAATTTGCAATCCAAGAGAGTAATTTAGATCACCAACCATAGACATTTCAAATGTTGAAGTTATCTCATGCACAAAATTATTCAGCATGTTCACTTGTTGAACCAAATACAATATCATCTACATAAATTTTAGCAATTAAGAGATAATCATTTGAATGTTTAATAAACAAAGTCCTATCAGTTTCTCCTCTAACAAAACCAAATTGAATTAGAAAATCAGTTAGTCTCCCATACATACTAAGCTTTAGGTGCTTGTTTGAGACCATACAAAGCCTTATTTAATTTATTAACATAATCAGGATATTTAGGTACTTCAAAGCATTTTGGTTGTTCTGCATAAGCTTCATCTTTAAGTATTACATTTAAGAAGACAACTTTAACATCAATTGGTGTAGCTTAATATCAACAAAGCATACAATAGCTAATAACAGTCTAATAGACTCAATTCTTGCTACAGGAGAAAAAGTTTCATCAAAGTCTATTCCTTCTATTTGAGTATAACCTTGATCTACTAGCCTAGCTTTGTTTCTAATTATATTACGAGATTCATCAGTCTTATTTTTGAAAATCCACATTGTTCCTATGACATAAGTATGACTAGGTCTAGGAACTAGACTCTAAACTTCATTTCTTTCAAACTGGTTTAGCTCTTCATGCATTGCATTTATCTAGTTTTCATCTTTAAGAGCTTCAGCTACATTTTTAGGCATAATTAATGAATGATAACATTCAAAGTTTACCTGATTGTATATAGAGGACATGCAAATAGACCTTACCACATCCTTGGGGCCAGCTTCAAGTCTTCTTCTGGTTTGTACTGCAGTGTACTGTTCACCAATTATCTGATTCATTGGATGCCTATTTAGAATCCTGGAAGATGGTGTTCTTCATGTTTCTAATATGTTTTCTGGCTTATCAATCTTTTCAGATTTTTCAGGCAGTGTTATCCCAGATGATGACTCATTTTGGGCAACATCCTTTTTCTGGTCAGAAACTTTTATAGTTTCAATGAGATCAGCAACATCAACCTCATAATTTGTACCTACAATACTAGAAGTATCATCAAATACCACATTATGGACTCTTAAACAGTATCAGTCCTTAGATTGTAAATTCTATAAGCTTTGTTATTCCTAGAGTAACCTAAGGAAAATCTTTTGTCACTCTTAGAGTCAAATTTGTGCAATTGATCTCTATCAATAAGTATGTAGCAAACATATCATTAAAGATGAAAGTACTTTAGATTAGGTTTCTTGTTATTCAGGATTTCATATGGTATTTTAGAAGTTCCAGACCTAATGAACACATTATTTGCAACATGACATGCAGTATTCAAGGCTTCTGCCTAGAATCTTTTTGAAAGATTTTAAGAAATTAACATGACTCTAGCCATCTCTTGAAGAGCCGAGCTCGAGCTTGACAGTATTCGGCTCGGCTCAGCTCGTTTACATCCCTAGGCCTGTGCATAATCCGTAAATTAGTAAGTTTCAAATGGAGTGAAGTTTTGAAGATGAAAGATTTGAAGAATGGGGGCGAAAACACGAAGAAGACGTCTGTGTGCATTTTTTTATCTTTCTTTGCACTTACACATAAACATATAAGTAAAAAAAAAAATTGAATTATGGGGCTGTGCATAATCTGTAAATCAATAAGTTTCAAATTTCTAGATCTAAAATTTCAATTTCAAGATATTAATTCAATTAATTTCGAATTTTAGCGAAAGCAATTATTTTTATTTTTTGCACAAAATTTAGAAAATTGGATATATAATACAATCAAGATGTATAATAATTCAAATTGGATAACTTAAATTTTCAATTAATTTAATATAGATATATAATTCAAATAAAATAAAATAAAATTTTCAAATGCGTGCAAAATACGAAAAAAATTGTACAAGGACCAATAAAAGGTGGTAGATGTTCCATCAACTGACAGCATACAGAGAAAAAAGGAAAATTGGTCCCACATTTTGCACCACTTTTGTAATTTTGATTGAATTTCTATTCAATTGATAATAAAGGGTATATTTTTTTTAACTCAAATATAATTGACCCTTATATTTTTTTGTCACCAATTATTTGAACTAGTTACTAATAAAATTATTTCGTCACAATTATAATGTGTGAAAATTTTAACGATCATTGACATCATAACAAATTTATCTTTATAACGATGTTATTTTTTGTCATTAATTATTTGAACTAATTATTGGCAAAACTACTTTGTTGCATGTGACGATTTTAATAATAATTGGAGATGATATTCGATCTCGTAAAAATATAATTTTATGACATTGAAATTTTTACATTATTTATTTGCACTAATTACTAACAAGAATATTTCATCAAAATTATAACAAGTGATAACTTTAATAATAATTAGGGTTGATATTCGACGTCGTAGAAAATAAATTTTTAGTACAATTATATTTTTATTAATTATTAACATCAGAATAATAATTAGACATGATATTCTTACTAATTAGTTACGATTCCACGCCATTAAAAATTTATTTTTATTACATTGTATATTTTGTTATAATTATTTGAAACAAGCATTGATACAATTTTGTGTCACAATAATAGTTAGTGACAATATTCATAAATGATTGTTACAAATAAATCATTGGGAATGACTCACAAAGTTTTAAGCAAAGAAACGGAGATGGGGCACAATAAATGAAGGAGCTAGGAGATTTCTAACAATCTGAGCAGACAGATGCAATGAATGCATGGAGTGATGATGTATCTTGATGAAATTGTAGTAATTCTTTGTTGATTTGTAATCTACGAAGAAAAAGGGATTTGTGTGTTAGGATTGGAGTACCACTTGTACTCCTTTTAAGCAATAAAATATTTTTTGACTGATAAAAGAAATAAATAATCCTTAGTTTTAAAGAGTTATAATGCAATATTTTAGTTTCAAAATAATAGCAATTCTACCAATCGAATTAAGAATGTCACGTTATCTAATTTAAAAAAAAAAACTAGCAATGTCATCTAAAATTAATTTAGAAACAAAATATGTCTAAAGGATTCTAAAGTCTAAAAAACTATTCAAAAACATATTTAAACACTTCAATATACTTAAAAAAGAAATGGTATAAACGAAATATGTTCACTTAAATAACTTCATCTTCTACACAGGCTTTTTCTTCTCTCTCTCCTTCCCACTTTTCTTTCTCTTCTCCCATGAATTTTTTCACTCCCTCCCTCTCTCATTCTCACTTTTCTCTCTCTCCTCCCACGCGCATGATCTCCTCTCTCATCGCAATGATGGATTCCTCTCCCCTCTCTCGTAATCATTTCTAAATTTGAAGGAGAATTTGATGAGTATTATTTCTATGTGTATCTATATATATGCGTGTGAAGTTTTCAAAAATTTCATTGAGTTTATACATACTCATAGATATTTTCCTTCTAATTTACTACATTTGAGAAGTGACTGCATAGAAATTCGAAATATTGATGCAATTAAAAGTATTTTCCATTTTATATTCTTAAGCATTTGAAATTGGATATTATGTCATGATATATGAATTGGAATGATTAGCTCAAGAATGGAATTATGTTGATTGATAATATCTTGGTCTAAGTGTTAATGTTAGGATATTTGTGTCCTACGAATTTTCTTGTATTGATTTTGATAATGTCAAAACATATATGTGTTTCTTGGATACTAACATTGCAGGTACTAAAGGATTGAAGAATTTAGAAAAATATTTCTAAAGTCTACAACTGCAAAGTTTGCATAAACCCTACAGTCGACAAGACAAGTCCACAGCTGAAGAGTTCTCGTCTGCAGATACAAACAGCTGAAGGCATGTGTTTAGTAGGACTAATTAAGTGTAGTACACCTTGTACATTCACTCACTTAGTTTGAAAAACATCAGAGATGTCCAGTTCTAATTACTAGCCAGTAGACACAGAGAGTTCAGTGATTAGGAGCTCATTTGAGCAGTCATCACTACAAGACAATCTATACTACACAAGGACAAGGAAACAAGACAAGAAGCTTTAATTAAGCTGAAGTTAAAGCTGGAGGTGAATTTCATTTGAATTCAAAATCCTTCCAACGTATAGAGGCCCCCTTAAGACTTCTATAAATAGGAGAAGGAGACCTCAGAGGAACAACAACAACAACCCAGAGCTTTCACGCACACTTGCAATATATATAAAGCTATCAAGTCTACAGCCTTTCAAAATTTAGAAGTTTAGGACTTAGAGCTAGGATATTTTGTCTAGTAATTTCTGTTGTTGTTCCCCCACTATACCCTTATTTTTCTTATTCTACTTAGTGTAGAAATTATCTTAGTGAGTGTATTTTTCTGAGTGAAAAGTGTGAGGTTCTGAGTGAATTTTTGTATTCCAACTAAGTACAGGGAGATCTTTGTGAGGATTCTATTTCTTAGGGGGAACAACATCGAGTCTTTTTGAATTCTCTTAGTGAATTTGTCACCTCTGTGGTGTAACAGTGGATGTAGGAGGGTTTTGATACCTCTGAACCACTATAACTCTCTTGTGTTCATTACTTTCTGTCTATTTCACTTCTGTTCATTCAAATACTTATATATTTGCTTATTGCTTTCAATATTCATTATCTGTCATCATATCATTCTACTTCAAGAAGATTTCAAGTGTATAAGTTTCTAAAGTTACAGCTATTGATTCCTAGAATCACTTAGCTAAAACTTTGTTCAATTGATTTTTTTTCATACACACACTTTATTTATTCCGCTGCACAAAAGGTGTTAAAAATACTTCTAAAGTATTAAAACGTCTACTTTGATAAGTGTTTTGAAGTTTTGAAAAGAGTTTTTAAACTCTGTAGACTTAACATTTTTTGAAGTCTGCAGCTGCAAACCTTGTTTAAACTCCACAGCTACAGAGTTAGGTCTATTTGTTTTAAAGAGAAAATTTTCATGTTTTAAAACTCAAGGTCTATTCACCCCCCCTCTAGACCTTGATGTAGGATCAAGCGTTTGCCAATAGACTAAAAGTCCGGACTTATTGTGAGGTGCTACTTTATTTCCTTTAACCCATATCTAGCTGCAGCGCCACGGGCGGCACCCAACTATGCCTTTAATTGAGCGAGCGGGTAGGACTTGAGCGCTCAAGCCTGGAAGGCAGGAGATTGCTAGGATATTTCCCAACAATCCCCCCTAGCAGTATCCTGACTTTTTGGCAAAAAATACCACTATTTGCGCCATGGGGGACTCGAACCCCTGACTTGTACTCTGATACCACTTGTAGGATCAAGCGCTTGCCACTAGACTAAAATCTCGGACTTGTAGTTAGGTGCTACTTTATTTTCTTTAACCCATATCTAGCTGCAGCGCCACTAGCGGCACCCAACTATGCCTTTAATCGAACGAGCGAGCGGGCAGGACTTGAGCTCTCAAGCCTAGAAGGCAGGAGACTGCTAGGATATTTCCCAACACTTGATTAACTTTTTGGACCAACAAGTGGTATCAGAGTAGTTGGCTTGACACTGCTTTGACCAGTTTTAAAGTTTTTAAGCCAGATCCAAAAGTGTTTTTGAAAAATCATATATGCATATTCATGGCTCCTAAAATGATGAAATCTAAAGTGCCTATATTTTCTATAGATGAATATGATGATCGGAAGATAAGGATGCAAACACATCTTTCTGCAATGAATGATGAGATGTGGTCTATCATTGAGGATAGACCAACTGTCATTGAGAAGGCCAATACTGCTGGTGATCAAACTGGATTAGCTCAAATAATCCCTAAGCCTAAGAAAGAATGGACTGATGAAGACAAGAGGAGAGCAAACCTCGACAATGTTGCTAGAAACACTATTTATCACTCCCTAGATAAAATTGTGTTTAGCAAGATCAAAAGTTGTAAAATTGCTAAAGAAATATGGGAGAAGTTAGAGATGATCTGTGGAGGAACTGATCAAATTAAAGAGAACAAGCTCATGATAGTTGTCCAAAAATTTGAGAACTTTAAGATGAAATCTGGAGAAACTCTTGAAAAGTTTGACTCAAGATTTATTGAGATCCTCAATGAGCTTGAGTTACTTGGAAAAGAGTACTCACAAAGGGAGAAAAACATGAAGGTTCTAAGAGCCTTACCACTTGAGTGGGATATGAAAGTGTTTGCTATGAGGGAGTCTAAGGATCTCTCTAAAGTATCCACATTTGAATTATTTTCTGACCTCAAAGCCTTTGAGTTTGATATTGACAGGAGGAAGGACAATGAATCAACTAGTTCTAAAGTCACAACTCTTATAGCTGCAGAGTCTACTCCAACTGCAGAATCAGGCTCAGAGAGTGATGAAATGACCCTTCTAATTAAGCAAATCAAGAGATTTGCAAAGAAAGTCAAATGGAAGAAGAACCCATCAAAGCATGCTAATGAAGGCAAGTCAAGTAAGCCTGCTACTAACTCCACCTACCTTTGTTATAATTGCAGGAAACCAGGACACTTTATCAAAGATTGCCCTTATCCTGAAGCAAAGAAGTACACTGAGGAGGAAAGAGCTGCAAGGATGGAGAAGAAAAGAAAGTTGGACAAAGAAAGAATGAGAGCACTACTATCCGAGTTTGAAAAGACTCAGGAAGACAGTCCCTCTTCTTCTCACCCAACTGCCGAGTGTGAGTCCACAGATTCTGAGGACAATGAAGCACTAATTTATCTTATGGAAAAAGATGAAGAGGTACAATCCTCATCCAGTTCTTTAACTGAAAAGGATTCTTCCAGTGATATGATTCACTTGCTCCAAAAAGGTTTTGAAGGACTGCTTCATATTAGAAGTGATTATGATGAATTATTAGTGGAAAATCAAAAACTTAAGCAAAGGATTGAGGAACTGCTTGTTGAAACCAATGAAAACAAACACAAGCTATCCTTGATGGACAACTTGCAAGAAGAATTCGATTATCTAAAAATGAGTCATGAAAGAACTCTTTGAAGAAGCTACCTGCAGAATTGCTGACTGCATAGATCTTAAGAATGAAGTTGAAAAGAAGAATAACATTATCTCAAATGTTGAATCTAGGAGAGATTATTTTATCAAAAGATTGGAATGCTATGGTAAATCTTCTAGAAAGTTGAAGACAATGCTTTTGCAGCAGAGACCTTATGGAGATATGACAGGCATTTTATACAATCCTTGTGATTGGTTGGATTACCTTAAAAAATATGTGCCTACATTTGTGAAACAACAAGAATTCGATAGAGAAAGCATTCTACTACAAGAACGTGAGGAACCAACTGTTCAAAGATTAGTAAAAAATCTATCTGGTGAAAAACAGAGAAAGATCATTGACATTATCTATGGCAAGAGTGAGAATGAGAAACATTTGGAAGGAAAAATCAATCAGTACACAGACAAGATTACATCAATCTGTAAAGAAGAGACTTCTAGTCAAACTTTGCAGACAACAACTGTGCAGCCAGAAGTAGCTGTAGATTTCAAAAGAAAAGAAAATTTTAACAAATTTTGGAATGGAAAGAAGTCTACAATCAACAAGAAAGTTGCTCAGGAAGTTCCTAACAAGAAAGGCAAGAAACCTACAATTGCCAAACTAACTTGGGTGGTTAAAAATGTCACTGGAGGAGATCCAAATTTTTGGATACCTAAACATTAATTCTTCACTTATTGCAGGGACATTTGTCAACCACTTCAAAAGAAATTTGGTACATTGATAGTGGTTGTGCAAGACACATGACAGGAAATAAGGAAGCACTTTCCAACCTTAGAGAACTAAATGGACCTAGAGTTGTTTTTGGTGATAATGCCAGTGGAACTGCCAAAGGTTCAGGTTCAATAAAAAGAGGAAATGTTCAAATCAATGATGTATATCTTATGGATGGACTGAAGCATAATCTACTTAGTGAGTCAATTTTATGACAAAGGCTACATTGTAGACTTTACACCTCATTCATACATGATTAAGGATGCTGAAACCAAACAAGTCAAGCTTCAGGGAACTAGAAAATGAAATGTGTACATAGTCGAATGGAGCTCAACTGAAGAGAATGTTTATTTCATAGCAAACAACACTACAGATGTAAGCTAGTTTTGGCATAAGAGACTGAATCACATAAATTTCAAGACCATGAATGATCTTGTAAAAAACAGACTTGTAAGAGGCCTACCAGAAACTAACTTCAAGAAAGACCAACTTTGTGATGCATGCCAAAAGGGCAAGCAAACAAAGAAGACTTTCAAAAGTAAATCTTTTGATAGCTCACACAAAGTTTTGGAATTTCTTCATATGGATCTCTTTGAAAAATAGACTTGTAAGAGGCCTACCAGAAACTAACTTCAAGAAAGACCATCTTTGTGATGCATGCCAAAAGGGCAAACAAACAAAGAAGACTTTTAAAAGTAAAACTTTTGATGGCTCAAATAAAGTTTTGGAATTGCTTCATATGGATCTCTTTGGACCCATAGAACCAGTTAGTTTAAGTGGGAAAAATTATACACTTGTGGTGGTAGATGATTATTCAAGATTCACTTGGACTGTGTTCTTAAGGAAGAAGAGTGAGGCTCTTCCAAGGTTACCTGAACTAATGAGGAAAATCCAAAATTAAAAAGGCTCGAAAATAGTAAAAATCAGACCTGACAGAGGAACTGAATTTACAAATCAAGTCATTGAAGAATTCTGTACACTTCATGGGATTCATGTTGGGAAAATATGGGTGCCCGGAATCTATTCGGGATGAAATTTAAATACGAATTTAAATTTAATTATTACTAGCATGAATTAATCCTAATTAATTCAAATAATAATTCCAACAACAAATTTTACATCATGCATGTTGAATTAATTCACATAAAATCTAGGCGGAATAAATAAGAATTTATGTGACTTACGTACCTCTTGTAGAATTGGCCTTTGAATAAATGGGACAATCACGATCTCGCTTTATCAACCCAAAAACCTTCTCAAGTATTTACCTTTCGCCTTACTTGATCACCGGTGGGAGATGCTTTCAAGTAATTTAAATAACTAAGAAAAAAGAAAAATATATATGCTCTTGATTTTTCCAACACATGGAATTATGTACTTGGGGATGAAATAATCATCCCCTATTTATAAGAGTAAGTGGTCGAAAATTATAGGATTATTTGGGCTTGGAGAAAATCTTTTCTTAGGCTCTAAGAAATCTTGAATATATTTCATATATTCTTTTCTCCACAATAAAATATTCCACAAAAATCTCACTCACCTTATTAAGGCTTGATATTTTCGAAAACTTCAATAAGAGATCCTAAGATTTGGATCTTCTTGAATATATGAGATATTCTTGTATTCCAAGAATACATATCTTCCATAATATATTTCCAAGAAAATCAACAAAATCTTCTCTCTCCTTGAATCACTATTTTCGAAATTTTCATGAAAAAATCATCATAATATTATCTTTTTATTTTAATCACCTTATCATTATTGGGCTACTTAATGGGCTACTTGAGGGGCCTTTAAAGAGAATTAAGGTTGTACCTCCTAATGGACTTCTGAATTTCAATATTGAGCCCCAATATAATTCAATCCATTAATATTAATTATTACCACTAATAAATTAATATTGCACTATCCATCTTAATCCATATTACGATAATATGGGCTCCCGGTTATTATTTCCCGCGTTTAAGATTATCAAGTCCATTAATTAATTAAGCTTCTGAATAGCTCTAAATTAATTAATATATTTCACCTTGGAGTAAAGACAGCTCAACATTATTATCCATACTTAAAGAAACTAATTCTTCACTTGCAAGATTTGGTACGATAAAACTTCTGAGCCCACCAAGGGGACTAATCACACGAGCCGTACTCGCACGCGTTTCTCCGTATTAAATCTTAGCAATCGTCGTATGATTAATATTACTTCCCAAAGCATAAGGTTCGAAGTCACAATGATTCTCACCCAACATGAATCAAAGCAGTAACCATTAAGCACACACAATCCTATTTAAATGACGGGGATTAAGAAATCAACAACCACTGAGGTCTAATTCTTCACATTTCAGAATAGAAGAATTTATCCTCGATGTAGGTCCTCTTCAACACATACTAAATGTGCTAGTGCAATCTCTTAGTCAAGACAAACCAATCTGAGACTTACACATCGACCTTTCACGGCGGATTGTTCAATTCCACCTAGGTCGTGAAAATGTACGTTTAGTTACAAGGAAACTGTTAATGTTATCTTCCGTGATCAGGTATCACCACATTAACTACAATGTAACTAGTACTATTATGAATTGTATGCAATAAATATTCAACATTCAATCATATCTAAAGCAAATGCGATAAAAGAATTATTCTCATAAACAAGTGTTTGATACACGAGTTATACGAAGTAAAAGTATACTTTCACGTATAACTCCAATAATTCATCATGAGTATTCAGCAGCTAGAACACCTCAACAAAATGGTGTAGTTGAAAGGAAGAATAGAACTTTGAAAGAAGTTGTCAGAACAATGTTGGTAGAAGCTCATTTACCTAAAAGGTTTTAGGCTGAAGCAACAAACACTGCTTGTTACACACAGAATATATGCTTAATTAATAAAGCACATTCCAAGACGCCCTATGAATTATGGAAAGGTTTTAGTCCCAATATATCTTATTTTCACATCTTTGGATGCAAATGCTACATTCTGAATAATGGAAAATATTATCTGAAAACATTTTATCCTAAGTTAGATGAAGGATTCTTTCTTGGATATTCAGTAGTAAGTAAAGCATTTAAAGTGTTCAATAAGAGGACAATGCTTGTGTAAGAATTACACATGTTGTGTTTGATGAACCACACAATGAGAATGGAGAAAGCCAGAAGATTATCAAAAATCTACAGAAAGAAGAAAGTTCTACAGATAAGACTCTACAGCCATATGTAACAGTTGAAATTCCAATTGGAATGACTGAACAAGGCAAAGGAGAAATACCTAAAGAGTTACAAAGGTTTGAAGATCAATCAAATTAAACATGTCAAGACAATTAAGTAATATTCCATCAGTTAAGGAATTAACAGAAAGGCTCAACGAGTCTTCAGTTAATAACTCTACAGCTGAACAAAATATTCATCATGATCCTCAAGACATGAAGTGGCTTAGAGATCATCCCCCTGAACAAGTTATTGGCAATGTGACTGATAAAGTAAAGACCAGAAGACAGCAGCATGAAACTATATTTGCAAGTTTTTGGTGTGATGTCGTAGGCACCCAAAAATAATTTACCTTAACTAACCCACTTAATGTAGTAGGGTAAGTAAGGGTCTAACCCACGAGGAACAATTATAATTTTATTAAGTAAGTTCGTGTATTAAAACTATAAAGGGGGAGGGGGTTGGATTGGTTGTATAACTACTAGAATGCAAGAAAATAAAATAAAATTCAATGAATAAAAATAATCTAGCCCTTGGATAGTATCCCCAAGAATAATTATCCCAATTTAATTAAGGATTGTGGTTTATCTCAGCCCTATCTCGAATCTTGCCCCTAGACCAGTGGTACGACCAAACTAGTCCGAATTATTTCTTAAGTTTGATTAATCAGAAGGTACGACCCCCAATTAGCATATTCAATGAATAACTCCAAAATATGTATTCGAGATTCAATTCATTGAATGCATTAACGAACCAAAATAATAGGACAAACTAGACTATGAAAGCGGAACGTCCGAATCATACAATCTAGACTTTGCTATCCCTAGGGTGTTCTGCCCTATTTGCTACTCCAATTACACATTTATAACAATTACGGATTATAAAGTGTAATTTAGCTAGAATCAATTAACTAACAAACTCGGGTGGCCAAACCAAATAAATTAATAAATTAAACATGCATAGCATTATATCAAATAGCAAAGAAATCAAGATAAGGATGAAATTAAAACCGTCACCAAATAATTAAATGGAAAAATTATTCAAGGTTCAACATGTTCTCGGACTAGAATAAGAACTTAGCCACTAAACATGGTTAAGTGAAATGACAAAGAAATAAAACAAAACATAGATAATATTATTGTGTATTTGTTTCTCTCCTAGGTTGCTCTCCTCCATAGGTCCAATGGCTTTATATAGTGGAGCCACCTTTAATGCCATTAAAGTCCTTCAGCCAAATTGATGATTAAATCAACATGTGGGAATTCCCAAGGCTTGATCCTAGGTAGCTTTTAAGAGCTTTGATAACATGCTTTAATGCAATCTTGGTTCCATGAAAAACATGTGTTAATTAAAATCCACCCTATGATGAACTACGTATTCACTTTCGGTCTGATCCATGTGCACTCACTCGCATCTTTAAATATGGTCTGTCTCAAGTTTAATCAAAAGGTTCTAAAATAATCTGAAAATGATAGAAAATATAAAATCAAAGCAAACAAGACCAAATAAAATAAGTCGGGTAATTACAAGATATTTGCGAAATAAAATACGTAAGATAATTAAAATAAACACATAAATTATACGCTAAAACCCAACTTATCAGTTTTCTATCTGAAATGGAACCATCAAACATAGAAGAAGCTCTTATGGATGTTAATTGGATACTTGCTATGCAAGAAGAGTAGAATGGATTTGAGAGGAATCAAGATTGGGAATTAGTTCCTAAACCCAGTTATCAAAAAGTGATTGGTACAAGATGGGTGTTTAAGAACAAACTTGATGAAGATGGAGTTGTTACAAGAAATAAAGCTAGACTAGTAGCTCAAGGGTACTGTCAAGCTAAGGGAATTGATTTTGATGAGTCTTTTGCACCTGTTGCAAGACTTGAAGCCATAAGGATATTTTTGGCTTATGCTGCTCATATGAAATTTACTGTATACCACATGGATGTAAAGAGTGTACATATGAAATTTACTGTATACCACATGAAATTTTTGGCTTATTTAGAGCAACCTCCTAGTTTTGAAGACTGTACAGATGGAGACAAAGTCTACAGATTGAGAAAAGCTTTATATGGATTGAAGCAAGCCCCCCAGAGCATGGTATGATACTCTATATGATCATCTTATTAAGAATGGATTCAAGAAAGGAATGGTGGATAAGACCCTATTTAGACTCAAACATGGTAAAGACATCTTGCCAGTTTAGATTTATGTTGATGACATTATCTTTGGATCAACTAATGAAGAATTATGTAGGAAATTTTCACATCTCATGCACTTGAGATGAGCATGATGGGAAACCTAATTTTTTTTTTAAGATTGCAAGTAAAATAAATGGACAATGGAATTTTCATAAATCAGGCCAAGTACACTCAAGAACTAATCAAGAAGTTTGGTATGAGTTGTTCAAAGCCTACATTTATCCCCATGTCACAATCAACTTTGTTGGACAAATATGAAGGTGGAAAAAGTGTGGATGTTACAATGTATAGAAGATTAATTGGATCACCGCTATACCTTACAGCCAGCAGACCAGACATAATATTTATTGTGGGTGTATGTGTTAGATTCCAAGTTCATCCCAAGGAATCACACTTGAATGCTGTGAAAAAGATTATCAAATACATTAAGTCTACCCAAAATCTTGGGTTGTGGTACTCAAAAGAGGGTGGAATTGAACTTAAAGGTTATACAGATTCAGACTTTGCTGGATGTAAATTTGACATAAAAAGTACTAGTGGGATTTGTCAATTTCTTGGACAAAGATTAGTTTCTTGGCACAATAAGAAACATAATTCTATTGCACTGTCTACAGCTGAAGCAGAATACATTATTGCAAGAAGTTGTTGTGCACAAATTCTTTGGATGCAATACCAGTTGAGAGATTATGATATTGAGTCAAAGAACACTACTATATTTTGTGGTAACACCAATGCTATTGTTATCACACAGAATCCTGTTCTACACTCAAGATCTAAGCACATTGATGTGAGACATCACTTTATTAGTGATCATATTGAGAAGAAAGATATCAAAATGGAAAAGATCCATACAGATCTTAATCTTGCAGATATCTTCACTAAGCCCCTAAGTGAATCAAGATTCTCTACTTTGAGAGGAGAGTCAGGAATGTTAGAGTTATGAGAAATTCACTCAGAGATGAAGTATACAGTTGAAAAGATTTCAAGAAGAAAGTCAAAAAGTTAGGAATAACTTACTCGGGCTTTTCTACGGTCAGTAGAACTTTCGCCCTTCCTAACGTTAGTAAACCCTTTGATTACCGTTGGATTTTAGATCCAACGTATAATATATTTTTCAAAGGACTGCACTCTGCATATTGCAATCGCACTGTATCGCCCTAGTAATAAATTAAATTAATAAATATAAAATTACAAAAATACCCTTTTTACTTTAAAAAAATTTATAATATTAATTAATTAACATTTAATATTCAATAAAATTATAAATATTATATCCTAATCAATCAAACTTCTCGCGTAATCTCAATTTCTCACTCTCTATTTTCTCTAATCTCAATTTCCCACAAATGATCGTCGCGCCCACAACGGAGATCCCCTCCATTTATGAATTCCTCCGTTTCTTCAATTTCATTTCATCTCCACCATATATTTTAATCAATGGTCCATAAATTGCTACATTATTTATTTATTAATTTCTATTACATACCCAATTCAAAACAAAACAAAAAGAACCCACGTCTAACTTTTCATCTTCAATATAATGCCATTCAACCAGAATTTTTTTTTTACCGTCATTCAACTCTCCAAATAAAGTTTTAATTCCATCTCAAAGTTTGTATATCCAGGACATCTAATCCATTGCGTCAATTTTAGTATTTTTTCATTATAAAGAAACAGAGGTTATAAATTTTTGTTTTAATGAAAATAAAAGGAATTGAGATTCAGGCGCTATGGCCCGTTTGCAGTTACCAACAAAGAAATTTCTGATGAATTTGAGTGGTGAGTGGAATTTTCGGCGGTGGAAGTGCCTTCTAATATGAAATTGATTGAGAATTGGGCAGAAAATTCGATTGAAGCAATGGATCAACAAGGTTTTATCTTATAAAAAAAATTAAAGTATGACATAAATCTTCAAATCCGACGCCACCAACATTCAAGTAGAATACCTTGCTGGTACTTCGATGAAAGAAACCTGGGTTTTGTTTTAACGTATGAGGAGGATGGTTTTTATTTATTTATTTATTAAATGGAAAGTGTGAATAAAGGCAGAGACTGATAAAGAAGAAGAAGAAGAAGAAGAAGAAGAAGAAGAAGAAGAAGAAGAAGAAGAAGAAGAAGAAGAAGAAGAAGAAGAAGAAGAAGAAGAAGAAGAAGAAGAAGAAGAAGAAGAAGAAGAAGAAGAAGAAGAAGAAGAAGAAGAAGAAGAAGAAGAAGAAGAAGAAGAAGAAGAGGAAGAGGAAGAGGAAGAGGAAGAGGAAGAGGAAGAGGAAGAGGAAGAGGAAGAGGAAGAGGAAGAGGAAGAGGAAGCAGGAGAGGAGGAGGAGGAGGAGGAGGAGGAGGAGGAGGAGGAGGAGGAGGAGGAAGAAGAAGAAGAGGAAGAAGAGGAAGAGGAAGAAGAGGAAGAGGAAGAAGAAGAAGAGGAAGAAGAGGAAGAAGAAGAAGAAGAGGAAGAGGAAGAAGAAGAGGAAGAGGAAGAAGAAGAAGAAGAGGAAGAAGAAGAAGAAGAGGAAGAAGAGGAAGATGATGAGGACGAGGAGGAGGAAGAGGAGGAGGAAGAGGAGGAAGAAGAAGAAGAAGAAGAAGAAGAAGAAGAAGAAGAAGAAGAAGAAGAAGAAGAAGAAGAAGAAGAAGAAGAAGAACCAATAAAAATAAATAAAAATGAAGAATATGAGAAAAAAATAGAATGGGTCAAAACTAATTTGCGGAGAAATAATTAGAATGAAAATTGTGTTTTCATTTGATTTCAAAATTTAAGTGATTCTAAAAAACATTAATTTAATTTTTTTTAATTATTACAAATAAGATATAAGGGTAAAATAACCTTTTCTAAAATAAAAAGGCTATAGGGATATTTTGTAAATTTATAATTTTTTTAATAAAAAATAAATAATTTTTTCAGGGCGAAACTAGATCGCCAAAGACGAAATTAAATGATGTGTCGAATTCTTATTGGCTTACTGACGTCAGGAAGGGCGAAAGTCTTCCTGACCATAGAAAAGCCCTAGTTACTCAAATGTAAACTTAAAGATTGCAGATGCTAACTTAAGTCTACAGATGAAAACTTGTACTTAACTGTGTTGGAGTTATACGTGAAAGTATGTTTTTACTTTGTATAACTCATGCATTAAACACTCAGTTATGAGAATAATTCTTTTATCATATTTGCTTTATATATGATTGAATGTTGAATATTTATTGCAAACCGTTCAATATATAGTACGAGTTACATTGTAGTTAATGTGATAATACCAGATCACAGAAGATCATATTAACGGTTTTCCTTGTAACTAAACGTACAAATTTCACGACCCAGGTGGAATCGAACAATCCACCGTGAAAGGTCGATGTGTATATCTCAGATTGGTCTGTCTTGACCAAGAGATTGCACTAGCACATTTAGTATGTGTTGAAGAGGACCTACAGCGAGGATAAATCCTTCTATTCTGATATGTGAAGAATTAGACCTCAGTGGTTATTGATTTCTTATCTCCGTCACTTAAATAGGACCGTGTGTGCTTAATGGTTACTGCTTTGATTCATGTTGGGTGCGAATCATCGTGACTTCAAACCTTGTGCTTTGGGCAGTAATATTAATCATACGACGGTTGCTAAGATTTAATATGGAGAAACGCGTGCAAGTACGACTCGTGTGATTTGTCCCCTTGGTGGGCTCAGAAGTTTTATCGTACCAAATCTTGCAAGTGAAGAATTAGTTTCTTCGGTACTGATAATAATGTTGAACTGTCTTTACTCCAAGGTGAAAGATGTTAATTAATTTAGAGCTATTTAGAAGCTCAATTAATTAATGGACTAGATAATCTTAAACGCGGGAAATAACAACCGAGAGCCCATATTATCGTAATATGGAATTAATTTATTAGTGGTACTAATTAATATTAATGAGCTGAATTATATTGGGGCTCAATATTGAAATTCAGAAGCCCATTGGAGGTCCAATCTTAATTCTCCTAAAGGCCCTTCAAGTAGTCCAATAAGTAGCCCGATTATAATAAGGTGATTAAAATAAAAGAAAATTATTATTGCTGGTTTTTTGCTTATAATTTTTGAAATATATAGATATGGTAGATAAAAGATTTGTTGATTTTCTTGGAAAGATATTATGGAAGATATGTATTCTTGGAATACAAGATTATCTCATAAATTCAAGAAGATTCAAATCTAGTTTATTTCTCCCATGAATTTAGAAAATCTCATATATTAGGGAGGTGAGATTTTTATGGAATTTTTTATTATGGAGAAAAGAATATATGAGATATATTCAAGATTTCTTGGAGGCCAAGAAAAAAAATTTCTCCCCTATTCCATATGCAAATTTCAAAATTCCTAGTCCTATATATTGGAGATGATTATTTCATCTCCAGTTTACAGTTTCATAGTGTTGAAAAAAAACCAGCAACAATATTTTTTCCTTTCTTCCTTGTTATTCTAATTGCTTGTGAGCACTTCCCACCGGTGAACAAGCAAGGTGGAAGGGACATACTTGAGAATATCTTTTGGTTGATAGCACGATCGTGATAGTCCCGTTATTATCAAAGGCCATATCTATAAGAGGTACGAGTCACATAATCTCTTAGTTTTTCCGCCAGAGATTTTATGTGAATTAATTCAACTTGCATGATGATAAAATCGTTGTTAGAATTATTATTTGAATTAATTAGGATTAATTCATGCTAGTAATAATTAAATTTATATTCGTATTTAAATTTCATCCCGAATAGTTTCCGGGCACCCCTATTTTTTCCAACAACTGGTATCATAGCCACGGTTTCGGGCTCTGACCTTTAAATTGGATTTTAAATTGTTTGACATTAAATTGAAATTGGATAGTAGAATTGCTAGATCTTTTTTGCAGGTATCCAATTGTCACTATTTTAATGTTTATTTATTTTTTCATGCGTGTGAATTAATTATTTTAATTTGATTCGTTCGGATTCGTTTTTCTCGTGAGAAAATCCACGAGTAGATTAGTTGATTTTATTTTGATTTGATCATTGTAATAGACTAGTCTAGATCTAGTATTTATTTTTTGTAAATAAATTGTAACCGGATCGAGACAAAGACAGAAACGAAGAATTAAAGACGATGTACCCGGACGACGCATGCATGCGTGGTGCCTGCATGGACATGGGATCATGCACGGGGTGGAAAATGAGGACGAACGGCGAAACCCGAAGCACAGCGTGCGCAAGGCGCACAACGCCGTGCACGATGGGTGCCCGATGTTGCACGGGCGCGTGCGCGAGGCACGTCTCTCAACGCTTGGCGCTCGGTGCTCGGCGCCTCGGCAGCCGTGGCCGAGAGGCACACGGCCCACCTCCGTGGGCCGACCCGCACTGGATCTCGGGCCGTGGAATTTTTTTTCCGTTCTTATTTTTTTTGTGATTCCAAATGTCGTCCCGAACCCCAAACAAAGTTTTTTGATGAAGTGTTGCTGTTTGAGTGGGAGCTTGTCGAGACGAACGATGAAAAGCAACAAGGACGATTTCTCGCACCAAGACGTGAAGAAAATTAAACCGTGACAATTGGATTTGAGTGCTCCAATGTGTTTTAATTTTTATTTTGATGGATGCTTTATTTCGTGCACTTATTATTATTTGTTAATATGTGTTTGCATGATTTTAATTGTCCAAGAAAAACCTTACTTTCAAAAATTACTAAGTATGTTTCTTTAATCACAATTTTATTTTGGAAAATAAAATTGGATTATTTTGACCTCCATAATTTATTTATTTGTGAATTCTTTTTGGAATACATTTCCCCCTCGGATCGGCCAAAAAGACAGATTTCACATGAATAAATTCCGAAAGGATGCTTGTGGATTATTACTAGTAGCGGTATTGACCCTTACCACGAGTGGCTTGCTCAAAGTGAAATAATAATCCTGTATTGAATTATGGTTATTACTTAGGCATAAGAAATTGATATTAACTTACTCCCCTCGGAGTCCCTGTCAGTTTTTATGTGGTCAAAGTGGGAGCCAACTATTAATTTTGAATTAAGAATTTGTAACTTTAAGTTTGTGATCCGCTTGAATGTGTTTAAATGTATAGACCATCCCTCGTGGCGAATTTAAATTGTTTCAAGATGTTGTCTGATGCATGATTATATTGTTTTAAGGTTTCAATATAATTTATGTGATCGAATTATGTGGTAATTTCGTATTTTTCTAGATATTAATATGAATGTATGTTTTATTCTCATTTCATCATGTCGCAACCTTTTAATCCACTGTTTAGTATACTTTAAGTTAACAAACTTTCTGGAGAAAATTATATCGATTGGAAATGTAAATTTAAACTTTGTCCTTACTGCACAAAAACACAATTGGGTTATTCACGTTAATATACCTGGCAAGCCTAATGATAAGTCAAGCAATGGGAATAGACAGTTTATTATTGGAAGCGTGACAATGAACACATGAAGTGCATCATCTTGACATCTCTGTCTGATGATTTGAGGCGCATTCATGAAGATATTGTATCCGCTGTCGAAATCATGGAAAACCTTGAAGGGATGTTTTCACATCAGAAACCCATGACTAATCAGTTCACCTAACATGACTCGGTCAAGTTGGAAATGGTGGAGGGAACGCCCGTGAGGGAGTACGTTCTCGAGATTATGGCATACCTTAACAAGTTGGAAGTACTTGGTGTGGATTTTGATGTCTCTTCTAAGGTCGATTTCGTACTTCATTCTCTTCCGAAAAGCTTTGAGCAGTTTCAACTGAAATGTCAGATGAATGAACGAACAAGTCGTTTGCCCGAGCTCTTATAAGCTTTAGTTTCGGTGGAGGTGATAATGGAGCACCAGTCTAGTGCTATGGTGGTTAATAGTCCGTCTACCTCTTTTGGTCCCAAGAGAGAACCAAAGGCCGGACCCAAGCAAATCCAATTGTTGCGAAAGGCAAAGTCAGGGCTAGCATCAAAGGGGAAGTGTTTTAATTGCGGTAAGAGAGGACATTGGAGGTCTGCCTGTTCCAAGCCTAAGAGGCTAGGAAAGTTAGGTAATTTACACGTCTTAGTCGTCGAAACTTGTGAAGTGGTGTATGTTGTCCATTCGTGGACAGTGGATATGAAAGTCACTGATCACATTTATTTCATTTTGCATGGGTTCAAGCTAACCCGACGATTTAGAGGAAGTGAGATCCCCATCACACCGGGCAATGCTACGAGAGTGACAGCTGAAGCAGTGGGAGAAGTGCGTCTATCTTGTGAAGATAGAGTTATGGTCTTGAGAGACGTTCTTCATGTTCCTAGTTTAGAAAGAACTCAACCTTCAATTTCTAAACTGTTTAGAATAGATACTCAGTTTCTTTTAATAAGGATGTTATTATTTCTTGAAACGATGAGTTTATCTGTACCGAATTATTGCTGGATGATCTTTATACCAATAATTGGGCACACCACTCAAATAATGAATCTAATAACACGTCGATCTTTTCGAGTTATAAAAGAAAGCGTTCTTCAGAAATGAGTGAAACACTTTTATGGCATCTAAGACTAGGTCATATTAATCTAAAGAGAATTAAAAAATTGGTGAAAGACGGATCCTTGGAATCATTCCAAGTCGAGTCGTTTCCAACTTGTGAATCCTGTTTAGAGGGTAAAATGACCAAGAGGGCATTTGGAGCCAAGGGGAATAGAGCCATGAAAGTGTTAGAACCCGTTCATACCGATATGTGTGGTACAATGACGATCATAGCTAGAAGGGGTATGAGTAATTTAATCACTTTCATTGACGATTACTCGAGATATGGATACATCGACCTTATGATCTATAGGGAAAGAAGTATCAAGTTTCTACGATCTGATCGTGGAGGCGAATACCTCAGCGATGAATTCTTGAACTACCTATCAGACGAAGGGATTGTATCCCAGTTGACCACACCGGGAACCCCTCAATAGAACGGTGTAGCAGAGAGAAGGAGCCAGAATCTTTTAGAAATGGTCAGATTCATGATGAGTTATTCAGATTTACCCAAGTCGTTAGTGCCTTGGAAACAACGACTTACATTCTAAACTTGGTGCCATCCAAATTGGTTCCTAAAACCCCATTAGAATTGTGGACCGGGCGTAAGCCTAGTTTGAGACACATGAGTATCTAGGGGTGTCCGGCATATGTGCTAGATAAGGAAGCCGGTAAATTGGACCCACATTCGGAATTAAGGTTGTTTATAGGATATCCCATGGGAACGAAGGGGTGTATGTTCTATAGTCCCAAGGATCAAAAGATCGTATTTTGTACACACTTTAAATTCTTAGAAGAAGACTATAGATACAATAGAAAGCCCAGAAGTGAGATTACCTTAGGCGAATAAAGAGGGCAAACTCTTATACCAAGTGTACAAGATGATATACCAATCGTCACACCTTTACAACCGGAACCCCGTCACAGTGGGAGGTTTGTTAGACAACCCAAGAGATTCATGGGAATAGGAGAATCTTTGGATTTGATTCTTGGTGATGAATCAGACCTATGGACTTACGACGAGGCAATCCAAGATAAAGACGCAGATTCATGGCAAACCGCAATGGAAGCCGAGATAGGTTCGATGGATCATAATCAAGTGTGGGAGTTGGTCGAACCACCCAGTGGGGTAAAACCCATTGGATGCAAGTGGGTATACAAGAGGAAAAGAGGACCGGACGGAAGGGTTAAGACCTTCAAGGCAAGGCTAGTGGCAAAAGGGTATACTCAGAAAGAAGAGATCGATTATGAGGAAACCTTTTCGCCTGTGGCTATGCTTAAGTCCAACCATATTCTCTTGTCGATCGTTGCGTACCTAGATTACGAGATCTGTCAAATGGATGTCAAGACGGCTTTCCTTAACGGAAGTCTTGACGGGTTAGATATCTATATGCAACAACCTAAGGGCTTTATTAAAAAAGGTCAAGAGAATCTCGTATGCGAGCTCAAGAGATCCATTTATGGACTTAAGCAAGCATCGCGTACTTGGAACCAGTGTTTTGATCAAGTGATTAAGTCTTATGGGTTTGATCAAAAAGAGTTCGAGAGTTGTGTGTATAAAAAGTGTGACGGAACTGCGGTGGTATTCTTAGTACTACACGTAGACAATATTCTGCTCATTGGAAACAATGTAAAGGTATTGTTAGACGTAAGGGTATGGTTGTCAAATCAGCTTGATATGAAGAATTTAGGGAAAGCTGGTCACATCCTTGGGATCTAGATCACTCGAGGTCGCAAGAAAATGATGTTGGGCTTATCGCAAGCTTCATACAAAGATACTGTTTTGAAGCAATACAACATGCAAGATTCCAAGAAAGGTTTTGTACCTTTTAGACACGGAATCCATCTATCCAAAGAAATATGCTCTAAGACGCAAGTGGAGATAGATGACATGAAAGATGTTCTGTACGTTTCGAACGTAGGAAGTCTTATGTATGCAATGTTGTGTACGAGACCGGATATCTTCTTTGTTGTGGGCATGATGGCAAGATATCAAAGTATCCCTGGGAAAGCACATTAGATTGCAATTAAATGCGTTCTATAGTTTCTGAAAAGAACTTGGAATGGAATGCTGATTTAACAGTCAGACGGTCTAATTCCCATGGGATACACGGACTCAAATTTCCAATCAGACATAGACTCCAGAATAACTACCTCGGGTAGTGTGTTTTGCATGGGAGAAGGAGCCATGACATGGAGAAACGATTTGCAGAAATGCATCACAGATTCGATCATGAAAGCCGAATAAGTAGCTGCTTGGGAAGCAGCGAAAGAAGCGGTTTGGCTCAAGAACTTCTTAGTGGACTTGGACGTTGTTCCGAATTTGCCCAGCATAATCACTGTCTTTTTTATAATACCGGAGCAGTGGCAAATTCAAGGGAAACGAGAGTTCGCAAGACCAACAAACACAGAGAAAGAAAATACCATATGAGAAATTGTTAAGAGAGGAGATAAAGAGGTGGCAAAGATAAACGTCGGAGGACAACCTAGTACATCCATTCACAAAGGGTTTGCCTCAGAGTACATTCGAGAGACATGTGGATGGAATGAGAGTCAAGACTATTGCCAATCTGCTTTAAGTATAAGTGGAAGGAATTATTAGGTTAGTGTAGGTTGACATGAGATGTCACGTAGAGTTACTACACTAGACATGAATGATGTATACTAAAAAGCAGACTTTAAGTATAAGTGGGAGATTGTTGGAGTTATACGTGAAAATATACTTTTACTTTGTATAACTCATGTATTAAACACTTAGTTATGAGAATAATTCTTTTATCATATTTTCTTTATATATGATTGAATGTTGAATATTTATTGCAAACCGTTCAATATATAGTACGAGTTACATTGTAGTTAATGTGGTGATACCAGATCACAGAAGATCATATTAACGGTTTTCCTTGTAACTAAACTTACAAATTTCACGACCCAAGTGGAATCGAATAATCCACCGTGAAAGGTCGATGTGTATATCTCAGATTGGCCTGTCTTGACCAAGAGATTACACTAGCACATTTAGTATGTATTGAAGAGGACCTACAGCGAGGATAAATTCTTCTATTTTGATATGTGAAGAATTAGACCTCAGTGGTTATTGATTTCTTATCTCTGTCACTTAAATAGGACTGTGTGTGCTTAATGGTTACTACTTTGATTCATGTTGGGTGCGAATCATCGTGACTTCAAACCTTGTGCTTTGGGCAGTAATATTAATCATACGACAGTTGCTAAGATTTAATACGGAGAAACGCGTGCGAGTACGGCTCGTGTGATTTGTCCCTTTGGTGGGCTCAGAAGTTTTATCGTACCAAATCTTGCAAGTGAAGAATTAGTTTCTTCGGTACGGATAATAATGTTGAGCTGTCTTTACTCCAAGGTGAAATATGTTAATTAATTTAGAGTTATTCAGAAGCTTAATTAATTAATGGACTAGATAATCTTAAACGCGGGAAATAATAATCGGGAGCCCATATTATCGTAATATGGAATTAATTTATTAGTGGTACTAATTAATATTAATGGACTGGATTATATTGGGGCTCAATATTGAAATTCAGAAGCTCATTGGAAGTCCAATCTTAATTCTCCTAAAGGCCCCTCAAGTAGCCCAATAAGTAGCCCGATAATAATAAGGTGATTAAAATAAAAGAAAATTATTATTGCTGGTTTTTTGCTTATAATTTTCGAAATTTATAGATATGGTAGAGAAAAGATTTGTTGATTTTCTTGGAAAGATATTATGGAAGATATGTATTCTTGGAATACAAGATTATCTCATAAATTCAAGAAGATCCAAATCTAGTTTATTTCTCCCATGAATTTAGAAAATCTCATATATTAGGGAGGTGAGATTTTTATGGAATTTTTTATTATGGAGAAAAGAATATATGAGATATATTCAAGATTTCTTGGAGGCCAAGAAAAAAAATTTCTCTCCCCTATTCCATATGCAAATTTCGAAATTCCTAGTCCTATATATAGGAGATGATTATTTCATCTCCAGTTTACAGTTTCATAGTGTTGAAAAAAAACCAGCAACAATATTTTTTCATTTCTTCCTTGTTATTCTAATTGCTTGTGAGCACTTCCCACCGGTGAACAAGCAAGGTGGAAGGGATATACTTGAGAATGTCTTTTGGTTGATAGCACGATTATGATAGTCCCGTTATTATCAAAGGCCATATCTACAAGAGGTACGTAGGCACATAATCTCTTAGTTTTTCCGCCATAGATTTTATGTGAATTAATTCAACTTGAATGATGATAAAATTGTTGTTAGAATTATTATTTGAATTAATTGGAATTAATGCATGCTAGTAATAATTAAATTTAAATTCGTATTTAAATTTCATCCCGAATAGTTTTCGGGCACCCCTATTTTTCCCAACAAACTGAAGACTATCTTAAATGAAGACTTCAAACTACAAACTTCAAACTGTAGATTTTCAAGTTGACTTGTACATTCTTGGTTATTAAATGCGTACTCTACTAAATTCCAAATTCTTGTACTTGTACTTACACAAAAATTTTGGATTTATTGTCTCAGGTTTATAATTGATAAAAATGTACTGAACAGTGTACATTTATACATTGACTTTCAAAATTGGATTTTATTCACATCATTTTTAAGCCGTTGATCTTATAAATGAGTAAATAGCCCAAACATTTTCGACCGTTGATTTCCAAATTCTAAGGAAAAACTGTTGTCTCAACGTCAACATTTTTCTTAAGTTTTGTGCAAGTATATAAAGGAACCTTAAGCACAAAACCTATTCATTTTTTTACACATTCGAAACTCCTCATTTCTCTAAAAACACTATCTGCCTACTTCACTTCTCGATTCATAATCTGTGTGAATTCGTTTAATTTCGATTCTAATCATGCCTATGAAAGTTCTTTTTGGTGCGCTTTTCGATTTCAATGCCTTGTATGAAGGACTTGACAAGTCTGAAGCAATGGCTAGAATCTTTTGACGCATCAAGAACCAAGGGTTAGAATTTGCTCTAACAAATAAGCCTGGAGGATACGATGATACTGTTCCAAATAAGTTCTATGAAACTGCTTCATACACTGAAGGAAGAAACTTTATTGCTGCCATAATTGATGATGTGGATGTCAAGATAACCATTAAAGTCATTGGTGAAGCTTTGAAGATTCCTAGAGGAGGACTTCACTTTACGAAATTTAATTTCAAAGAAGAAGATGTTGTTTACTACAACAAGTTTACAGCCGATCAAACCCTGCCAGACAACTGGAACAGACAATTCAAGAAGAACAAGCTTTTGAAGGAATATGTTTATCTTTATGAGTTAATGCATAGATGTCTACTAAATAGGACAGGTAGTCATGATGATGGTCCTGAGTTAGCTTGGGACTTAATGATTGCTTTTGAAAAAGGAGAGAAGGTGGATGTTAATGCCTTAATTTTCAATAGAATTGCATATAATGTGACCAAAACTGGAAACACCAAAGGTTTTGGACTTTATCTTAACTATATTTTGAAGCATCTTGGAGTACCATTGTTCAAAGCTCGTGCTCCAATACCTATTTACAACCACAGGATTATTGGGTTGGGTAATTTTAAGAGAGGTGCTGCAAATACACCAATGATGCCAAAAAAAAAAGAAGTTTAAAAAAACTAAGGAGGCCCCTGCTCCAAAGCCCCCAATTATTCCAAGTATAAATCTAAAGCTAAGAGGAAGTTGGACTTGATTGAGGAAGAAGAGAATGCTGTAATTCTCAACAACCAAGAAACTTCAAAAGAGTTAAGACAAAAGAAGAAACATTCTAAGAAAGTGGAAGAGTCTACAGCTCAGATGACTAAGTCTACAGATGCAGACTTAGAAACTGTAGTGAAGACTACAGTTGATAAAGAGTTGGATGGTGAGATCATTCCTGAGAAGTCACAAGCCATTGTGCCTTCTTCTCCAGTTGAGACCCTCAAGGAGATGCATGAAGAAATGCCAAGTAAAAGCATACAGGACAAAATAAAAGATTTGGTTGAGACTGAATCTGGTGATACCGAGCTAGATGATGAACAACTCTCCACAGAGAATGTTCAAGAACTGTGTAGGTATGAGGGATGGAGAAACATAAGAAATAAACTGGAGATCCTTAGAAAGAAAGAACAGAAGAGTTTGCTTGGGTACAAGCATGGAGTAACATCACAGACATTGATGTGTTACTGGATAACAAAATTTTTCTTTGATAAGATAGCAGAGATGAAAAGAAAGCAAATAGAAGAAAGGAAAGTTCTACTATCAAGAAAGGACAAAGGAAAGAAGATTGTAGCTGAAGACCCAAAGAAGAAACCATTGAGCAAGTCTGCAACTGATGCATTAAGAGTGGTACTTGCTAATGAACTGATGATCAAGCAATCATTCCTGGTTCTGAGCTATTGTCTGATGTTGGTAATGAGGAAAGCTCAGATGATTATGATGATTTACCCCAAAGAGAAGGCTTCATCAGTGGTGAAGGTGGAAGTTCTTTGACGCCACCAAGTCCACCTATGGTAGATCTTGCTAATTTAAATACACTTGTGGAAAGTGTACAACTTTCTATTGAAGCAGATGCTAGCAAATCTACAGATGGACAAGAAGGATTGGTGATCCCTGGAGAAATTGAGAAAGAAAATGAGTCTAAGGAGGATGAACAACCACAAAAAGAGACTAGAGAGAAATCACCTTGCAAAGATGATGATTTGAAGAAGGAGGTGATGAAGATGAGGCTGGAGATGGAGGTATTCCACCTCAAGGAGGACAAGCTATTGCCAATACTTCATCTGAAGTAAATGCAACAGAGACAAGTTCTATAGTTCAATCTCAACAAATTCAAGACTCTACAGATGAAAGTCAGCAGCTGATAGCCACTGAAAATCTAGTTGAGGCTTTAGAAACTTTTAAAGCTCAGTCTGCTTTCATTATTCTTTAGTCTGCTGATCCATCTACTCCACTTGAAGAGGAGAAGATGAATGAGACGGAGTTCGATGATTGTTTGAAGGATTTGTCTACTCCAGATGTGCATACTCCATTGAATTTGAAGAGAAAGACATCTGCCCCTATTAAGCCTGATTCCAAAAGTTGCAAAATAGATGATGGAAAAGGAAAATCTGAGATGATTCTGAGAGAATCTGATGATGAAGGTGAAGAAGACTTCGAAGCTCAAGTAATTGAAAATGAAGAAATCTTGAAAAAGGTTACATCTGTGGAGACCACAGTGAGTGAGATGTCAATTACAATCAAGGAAGAGTTAAGAAGGATACCTGATCACATTATTTTAAAGAAGATCAATGAAGGGATTCAATATATGCTAGTTAAGCTTTTTGAGAAAGCTAAGGAAGAAAAGAATCAAATTCAGTTGAAATTTAAGGAATCTATTGAAAAATTGGCTGAAATGAATGTGAACCTGAAGAAAGAAATGTTGGAAAAGGATGTGATAATCAGAGAGTTGAAGAATACAATGGGAACTCTTGTTGAAGACAACAAACTGCTCAAGAATTCTATATTGAACATCAACAGGAACATCAAGTCACTCAATGCTACCTCTACCTAACTTGAATCCAATATATCTTTAAAGATGGATACCCTCCTTGCCTACTTTGATGATGGCAAAAAGGGGGAAGAGATGTCCATGGCTGTTATGGAGAAGTGTGAGTCAAAAGAAGTATTTGATACTGCTTTATCGAATATTCAGACGTTGCAAGAAAGCTTTCAAACAGAAATGGACTAAGCCTTGAAAGTGGGACTCAGTGGGATGAGGAATCCTAACTATGATTTCAGGCCGCAGGGTGTGTCTTTGTTTGCTCAACCTGCAGAGAAGCCTCGGAATCAGAATATAAGGATAATTAAGAGACCTCAGATCTCACAACCCCATATGGGCAAATGGGAAAGCAAAGTTCATGAAAGGGGACAACAATTGAAGGCCCAAGCTTCTATGTTCACTAAACAGTTAGTAGGGAATGCTCAAGAAGAAGAAAACTGTAAACCCTACAGTTGATGTTTCTGCAATTGTTAATCCTACAGAGGCTATGTCTTCAGATGTGGTATTTCCTGCTATTACTTCCGAGTCTACAGTTGACGAAGAATCTGCAGAGGCTGGGGAGATTCCAGTGGATGAGACCGAAAGAATGCTAGAAGAATTTAAGATTATTGGTCCTATCCATCTGTTGCTCAAGAAGCTCCAAAGTTTGACTGACAGGTTTAAGCTTTTCAAGACTCTGAGATGCCAAGGAACTTTGTACTCTGGAGATAATGCCAAGTTGCTGAGGAAGCTGCAAGAAGGAGGAGATGCAAGAACTATTGCAAGGAAGAAGAAGACAACAAGACCCCTGTCACCAAGAACCAAAGCGAAGAAAGAAGAAGAAGAAGCTGAGAGTGCAAGGATTGAGTTCGAAATGTTCAAAGCCTATGAGGAAGAAGATCACAGGAATGTTGTTCTCATCGCTCAAGGAATCATACCTAATAGCCCAGAAAGATCAGACTTTGAAGATGAAGACACTGATCCTAAACACAAGAGAGGTATGAGTAAGAGTCTAGAGTGTTTGAGATGAATTGTAATTGGACATTAATGTATGAATATTGAGCATGAATACAATTCTCTCTACATTTCCTAGATATGCATGTTTAGTTATTCAATTATTTTGTTTGATTGATTTTGCCATCATCAAAATAGGGGGAAATTGGTAGGATATTTTTATCCTAAGAATTTTCTTGTATTGATTTTGATAATGTCAAAACATATATTTGTGTTTCTTGGATACTAACATTGCAGGTACTAAAGACTTGAAGAATTTAGAAAAATATTTCTAAAGTCTACAGCTGCAAAGTTTGCATAAACCCTACAGTCGATCAAGACAAGTCTACAACTGAAGAGTTCAAGATAAGTCCACAGCTGAAGAGTTCTCGTCTGCAGATACAAGCCTACAGCTGAAGACATGTGTTTAGTAGGACTAATTAAGTATAGTACACCTTGTACATTCAATCACTTAGTTTGAAAAACATCAGAGATGTCCAATGCTAATTATTAGCCAGTAGACAAAGAGAGTTCAGCGATTAAGAGCTCATTTGAGCAGTCATCACTACAAGACAATTTGTACTACACAAGGACAATGCAACAAGACAAGAAGCTTTAATTAAGCTGAAGTCAAAGTTGGAGGTGAATTTCATTTGAATTCAAAATCCCTCCAACGGATAGAGGCCCCCTCAAGACTTCTATAAATAGAAGAAGGAGACCTCAGAGGAACAACAACAACAACCCAGAGCTTTCACGCACACTTGCAATATATCTACAGCTACCAAGTCTACAGCCCTTCAAGATTTAGAAATTTAGGACTTAGAGCTAGGATATTTTGTCTAGTAATTTCTGTTGTTGTTCCCTTACTATACCCTTATTTTTCTTATTCTACATAGTGTAGAAATTATCTTAGTGAGTGTATTTTTCTGAGTGAAAAGTGTGAGGTTCTGAGTGAATTTTTGTATTCCAACTAAGTATAGAGAGATCTTTGTGAGGATTCTATTTCTTAGGGGGGACAACGTCGAGTCTTTGTGAATTCTCTTAGTGAATTTGGCACCTCTGTGGTGTAACAGTGGATGTAGGAGGGTTTTGATACCTCTGAACCACTATAACTCTCTTATGTTCATTACTTTCTGTCTATTTCATTTCTGTTCATTCAAATACTTATATATTTGCTTATTGCTTTGAATATTCATTATCTGTCATCATATCATTCATACTCAATAAAATTTCAAGTGTATAAGTTTCAAAAGTTACAGCTATAGATTCCTAGAATCACTTAGCTAAAACTTTGTTCAATTGATTTTTTTTTTCATACACACACTTTATTTTTTCCGTTGCACAAAAGGTGTTAAAAATACTTCTAAAGTATTAAAACATCTACTTTGATAAGTATTTTGAAGTTTTGAAAAGAGTTTTTTTAACTCTGCAGACTTAACAGTTTTTAAAGTCTGCAGCTGCAAACCTTGTTTAAACTCTACAGCTGCAGAGTTAGGTCTATTTGTTTTAAAGAGAAAAATTTCAAGTTTTAAAACTCAAGGTCTATTCACCCCACCCCTTTAGACCTTGATTAACTTTTGGGACCAACGGTTAATATAGTTTCATGCCTAATTTGAGTTTATTCACGATGTCCACCAGTTGTTCGATGAAATGCTTGAACTAATATAAATATGCTTTGTATATGTCCATGGTCATATACTTCCATGTATATTCATGTAGTAGTTATAAGGATGTCCATTTTGGTAATTACAATTTTAAAAAGAACTTAGAATGCCAAACATAATACTATCTTATAAGATTGCATAAGAACATATAAGTTCAATTAGCCAACACTTTAACAACTTGTAAGTTACTTAAAATTAACACATTATAAGCTCTTAAAACAACTTATAAGATATTAGAGCTTATAAGTTGTAAAAGATAAGCTTAGCCAAACAGACTCTTAATTTGTTTTTTTTTCTACAATCAATTTAAAACTTTATTATTCTACAAAAAATGCACAACAATAAAATAAAATTAGGAATTTATAATGTGGAATAGTAAAATATCTTAACCACCCCTAATAATTTTCTACTATACAGAAATAATAACTAAAATATTGTGAAACTAATATAATATGAAGAGAATAAGGTGGTAAAAGAAAAAGATTTAAGTGAAGTATAGGAAGAATTTATTGTATTGATCAATATTCATGCATACAAAGTGAAGGTGATATCACCTATTTATACTCATGTATGGATCCTTCTAGGAGTCCATAATAATGCATACATTTATTCAAATGAAAATAAAAAGACACCCTATTACTCATATATTTATTTGAGAAAATAAAAGGACATCCACCAATATATTATTTCATAACACTCCCCCTTGGATGTCCATCGTCACACAAATAATATGTCTCGTTAAAAACCTTACTAGGGAAAATAAATCCATTTGGAACAAAAACCCTAGTGAAGGGAAAAAGAGTACATATTATTTATTACAATAATTCTCCCCCTGATTCAATTATCATTTAAAATCCTTTAACCGTCGCATTCCAAGACGCTTCACTAATTTTTCAAATGTTGTCGTCGGTAATGCCTTGGTAAATAAATCCGCTAAATTGTCACTTGATCGGATTTGTTGCACATCAATTTCACCATTCTTTTTTAACTCGTGAGTAAAGAAGAATTTTGGTAAAATATGTTTCGTTCTATCTCCTTTAATATACCCTCCCTTTAGTTGGGCTATACAAGCTGCATTATCTTCAAATAACACAATTGGAGGATTTTCATTATCTTGTGACAACCCACAATTTTTCCGGATATAATTGGTCATTGATCTTAGCCAAACACATTCTCGACTGGCCTCATGTATTGCTATGATTTCAGCATGATTTGAAGAGGTGGCAGCAATCGACTGTTTCGTAGACCGCCATGAAATTGCGGTACCACCACATGTAAATACATATCCAGTTTGAGACCTTGCTTTATGTGGTTCTGATAAATACCCAGCATCAGCATAACCAAGTAATTCAGGTCGAGATTTATTTGAATAAAATAGGCCAAGATCAATTGTTCCTTGGAGATAGCGAAAAATGTGTTTAATACCATTCCAATGTCGTCGTGTAGGAGACGAACTAAATCTTGCTAATAGATTTACTGCAAATGATATATCTGGTCTTGTACAATTAGCAAGATACATAAGTGCACCAATAGCACTGAGATATGGTACTTCAGGACCAAGAATTTCTTCATCCTCCTCTCGCGGTCTAAAAGGATCCTTATTAGGATCAAGAGACCGAACGACCATTGGGGTACTTAATGGATGTGCATTTTCCATGTAGAACCGCTTTAATACCTTCTGGGTATAAGCAGTTTGGTGGACCAAAATTCCACCTTCTAAATGCTCAATTTGCAAACCAAGACAAAATTTAGTCTGTCCAAAATCTTTGATCTCAAATTCTTTCTTCAAATATGAAACTGCACCTTGGAGCTCTTCAGGAGTCCCAATTAAATTGAGATCATCAACATATACTGCAATTATTACAAAATTTGACCCATTTTTCTTTATGAAAACACATGGGCATATTGGGTCATTGGTATAACCTTCTTTAACTAGACATTCAGTGAGTCGATTATACCACATGAGTCCAGACTGTTTGAGCCCATACAAAGACCTTTGCAATTTGATAGAATAAACTTCTCTTGTATTTGATTTACATGCTTCAGACATGCTAAATCCTTCAGGGATTTTCATATAGATATCATTTTCAAGATTACCATACAAATATGCAGTGACGGCATCCATTAAACCCATGTCAAGTTTTTCATGCACGGTAAAACTTACAAGATACCTAAATGTGACCGTATCCATTACGGGGGAGTATGTTTCATCATAATCAAATCCAGGTCTTTGTGAAAATCCTTGGGCTACCAATCGTGCTTTATATCTCACAATTTCATTTTTCTCATTTCTTTTTTGCACGAATACCCATTTATATCCTACTGGCTTTACACCTTTGGGCATTTGGACTACAGGTCCAAATACTTTTCGTTTTGCCAGTGAATCCAATTCAGACTGGATTGCATCTTTCCATTTTGGCCAATCATTTCTACGCCGACATTCATCAACCGATCTGGGTTCACGATCCTCGTTTCCTTCCATAATATCAAGTGCTACATTATATGCAAAAATATTATCAATTATCGTTTCTCTTCGGTTCCAACTTTTTCCCGTAGTGACAAAATTCATTGAAGTTTTTATAACCTCATTCTCTTCTGAATCTAGCTCTTCAAGAGCAACATCTTCAGATGTAACCCCTTCAGGAGGTTGAATTTTCTCACTACTTGTGAGCCCTTCATCATCTTTTGGCTCATCATTTTTATTTAATCCTCTTTTCTTTCGAGGATTTTTATCTTTGGAACCAAGAGGTCTCCCACGATTCAGGCGTGCTTTAGATTCGCTAGCACTTGTTATTTGTCCTTCAGGGACGTCAATCTTTACCGGAACATTTTATGCTGGAATATGTGATTTAGTAACTCTTCTGGAGTCACTAAATGCATCCGGTAATTGATTTGCAATTTGTTGCAAATGTATGATCCTTTGAACTTCGAGTTCACATTCTTTTGTTCGAGGATCAAGAAAATTCAATTTTACTTTTCAATTGATTTCCTTCTTTGGTTGATTCTTACCTCCCCCTAATGTCGGGAAATGAGATTCATCAAAATGAAAATCTGCAAATTGTGCACTAAATAAATCACCTATTGATGGTTCAATATATTTTATTATAGAAGGTGATTCGTACCCGATATATATTCCCAATCTTCGTTGGGGGCCCAATTTAGTACGGTGGGGTGGTGCAATGGGAACATAAACCGCACAACCGAAAAATCTCAAATGTGAGATATTGGGCTCATAGCCGAAAGCTAATTGTAAGGGAGAATAATTATTATAACTTGTCGGCCGAAGTCTCACAAGTGTTGCTGCATGTAATATAGCATGTCCCCAAGCAGACAAGGGAAGTTTTGATTTCATTAGCAATGGTCTAGCAATTAATTGCATTCTTTTGATAAATGATTCAGCTAGACCATTTTGTGTATGAACATAAGCTACAGGATATTCAACACTTATACCAATTGACATGCAATAGTCATAGAAAGCATGTGATGAATATTCACCAGAATTGTCTAGACAAATTTTCTTAATTGGATGATCTGGAAATTGTGCTCGTAATTTAATTATCTGAGCAAGCAATCTCGCAAATGACAGGTTGCGAGAGGATAATAGACATACATGTGACCATCTCGTTGATGCATAAATTAGCACCATAAAATATCGAAATGGCCCACAAGGTGGATCTACAGGCCCACAAATGTTACCATGAATTCGTTCTAGAAATGCAGGGGATTCAATCCCCACTTTAGTTGGTGAAGGTCTAGTGATTAACTTCCCCTGTGAGCAAGCAACACATGAAAATTCATTTGAATTTAACACCCTTTTATTCTTTAGTGAATGGTCATGTGAATTTTCAATTATTCGCCTCATCATAATGGAACCAAGATGTCCAAGGCGATCATGCCAAACCATGAAATCTTCGGGATTAATAGACTTCTGGTCTATTAGATGGTATGCTTTTACTGTATTTATATTTGTTTAGTACAAACCAGAAGAAAATGAAAATAATTTTTCTAACACACACTTCTTTCCAGAAATGACTTTTGTAATTAGTAAAAATTCATTATCTTTCTCATTTAGAGTCTCGATATGATATCCACTTTCGCGGATATCTTTAAAACTTAACAAGTTTCTTCGAGACTTGGGAGACAATAGTGCATTATTTATGATAAGTTTTACAGTGGCTCTTCCGGAGCCATCAATTAAATTTGCACTACCACTGATAGTATTAACACTTGTCTCCCCCTTTTTTAAATGAGAAAAATATTTACTATCTTTTAATATAGTGTGTGTAGTAGCACTATCAATTAAACACATATCATCATCATTATTTAATCTCAAAAGTTTGGCATCCATTTCCTTCTTCATGAAAAAAAGAAATATGAATTAGAAATTGAATATTAATAAAAGATTCAATTATAAATACTTCATAATTCATAAATTATCATAGGGTATTCATCATACAATTATTTAGTATCTTCAAAGAAATCAGATACATCAAAATGTGCCATGACATTATCATCAATTCCAATATCATTATTTTCATCAACATGATTTGTTTCAACATTTTTACCCTTATTCTTCAGGGATGCTTGATATAGTTCAATAAGATGGTCCGCAGTTCGACAAACACGGGACCAATGTCCTTCCATGCCACATCGATAATATTTTTCCTCGTACTTTTTCTTTTCTCCATGGTCTCTCTTCTGGGAGACACCTTGTTTCTTGTCATGGTCATGGTTGTTATTGTTATACGGGGTGTATCTACCACGACCACGACCACGTCCATGATTATGACCACGCCCACGACTCCCACCACGACCTCGTCCACGACCACGTCCGGAAGTTTGAGATTGAGTCACATTCGCTTCGGGGAATGGACTAGAACCAGTGGGTCGGGATTCATGATTTTTCAATAATAATTCATTATTTTGCTCGGCCAAAAGAAGACAAGCAATTAGTTCAGAATATTTTTTTAAACCCCTTTTCTCGATATTGCTGCAGCAGGAGCAAATTCGAGGCATGAAGGGTAGAAAATGTCTTCTCAAGCATATCATCATCAGTTATGTTTTCGCCACATAACTTTAATTGAGAAGTAATTCTGAACATGGCCGAATTATACTCATTCACAGTTTTAAAATCTTGAAGTCGTAGGTGGAGCCAATCATATCGGGCTTTTGGAAGGACGACCATCTTCAGGTGGTCGTATCTTTCTTTTAGATCCTTCCACAATACAAGTGGATCTTTCACAGTTAAATATTCAGTTTTTAATCCGTCATCCAAGTGATGACGAAGGAAAATCATCGCTTTGGCACGGTCTTGGTTAGATGCATTATTGTTTTCCACAATAGTTTCACCAAGACCTTTAGGCTCAAGATGAATTTCGACATCAAGAATCCATGAAAGATAATTCTTTCCGGTGATATCAAGAGGTGTAAACTCCAATTTTGTGAGGTTAGCCATAATGAAAACAAATTGAGAAAGGAAAAAGTATTACCTCAAAAGTGATAAAGTATATGATATACTTGTGCTCCCTTGAATATCTTTTATATTGCTCAAAGTAGATAATCGTGGTGATAACGTATTGTGAAACTAATATAATATGAAGAGAATAAGATGGTAAAGAAAAAGATTTAAGTGAACTATAGGAAGAATATATTGTATTAATCAATATTCATGCATACAAAGTAAATGTGATATCACCTATTTATACTCATGTATGGATCCTTCTAGGAGTCCATAATAATGCATACATTTATTCAAATGAAAATAAAAAGACACCCCATTACTCATGTATTTATTTGAGAAAATAAAAGGACATCCACCAATATATTATTTCATAACATAAAACAATAAGCAAAAGGATTTTGATTTTGTAATGCACAATAAAAAATTGCAATCCAGAAAATTCTCTAGGCACCCGAAACCAAAAAAAGGTAATAAATCAATAAGTATATCACCAAACATCAACTTGCATATTCTCACATTCGAAACAAAAATCAAAATTATTTTGGTTTGGCTAATAGAGAGAGCATAAAATCTAAATTATCATTTTTCTTAATGTAGTTTATGGACAACCACACGGATAAAATAGATTTACAAGGGCACTTTTATAGATTATAGATTATTATATAAATCCAACATTATAGACTGATAATAATAATTTGCTCCCAAACTCTTTTACAATAATGATTATCATCTCACCCGTGTAAATCTATCTAACTTAGTGGATAGTGCCCCTTTTAAAAAGAAGTTTAAAAAAAAATCACTATTCACTATTAAACTAATTATAAAACAATAACTAAGACACTATGAACTAATAGACAAGAAAATCAAATAGTTTTGATTCTCAGACACACCAAAATCCGAAAAAGATCCAAATCCAATCTTACATACTTGATCCATTCATTGCATTGTGAATTCCGAAATTGTCAGCGATCAAAATCTTTCGAACAAATCAAAACAAAGATGCATCATCTGTTTATCTTTTAATTCAACCTTAATCAATCTATTAATCTGCAATTAAGAATAGTGACTCATGTTGAAAAGAAACACAAGGAAGGATCCAGGTAGTTGCCGGATGCAATATGGATCGGGTCGATGTTCCTCACGAGGTTGTCACGTGATAACATGTCCTCCACTTACTGTACAACCTTGTCTTATTTTAATGCAGTAATTATTCTTAATTTAGTTGTGAATGAACCAGCTTGAAACATTAGGACAAAAAACCTGACCTATTGTTTAAATTTTCAACCACTTTTTTTATACTGAACTTAACTAAACCATTGTAATCTTTGTACGGAATTATTTTTGTTTGGGGTATTAGGATTAAGGACCCCACAAGTTTTGATGTTTAGAGATTTTATCTTTATAACATTGGATAACATATTGTAGTATCAGAAATAATATTCATTGTTTGTTTTGTAATAATTTGAAAAGAGCAGGTATAGAGTGAAATTGGTTTAAACATGAATCGTTGAAGACTATTAGTTGTTTTTATTAAAAAATATTAGTTGTTTTCACGAAAAAATATTATTTGTTTTCACATAAGAGTAAACTAAGATTTTTCACTGAAAACAACTAATACAATTCAGTTAAAACAACTAATGCTCTTTAGTGAAAATAACTAATACCCATCAATAATTCATAAACAAACCATTTTCACTCTCTACTTTTTAATTTGAAAAATGGCACCTCCAATTTTTTTGGGTAAAAGAAAAAATAGTTAAACATATTCATATTTAGGTGACGATAGGTGATAATCCACTAACTAACATACTTTTTAATTATACTATATATCTCTTTTCTTTTTATCTGTACTATTTTATTCAAAATAATATTTCTTTTTATATGTCACTCTACTATCACTAATATAACTAGTGATACCTCCGCAAATTTCGCGAACTAAAAAATAAAATTATTATTATTAATTCAAATTATAATAATTAATATTTTTGTTTTAAATATTTAATAATTTTAGTATAATATTAAAATTCTAATTCTAATTTAACAAATACTGAAATTACTAAATATGAATAAATAAATAGGTTTAAAAAATATTAAAAAATCCAGACAATCAATCTCAAAATACTATAAGACAATATTATTTCAAATTGCAAATTTCTGAAAACTTATTTGTAGACAATATTTGTTGTATACTTGCATTGTTTTCCATTAAAATTAAGGTAAATAATTTTCTTTTGCTTTTAACTCTCGGGACTGCACCATGTAATTGTTTATGTGTAAGAACAGACTTGGGAAGATACACACCCACAGTAGACAATGATTGACCTTGACTTCTAATTTATAGTTATGACGAAACACAAAAGAATCGAAAACAATCTCCTTTAAATCATAAACGACAAAGTATCCGCCAAATTAGTCAGATCATTCTGGGGGGTGCATATACCTTACTTCCAATATTTATTTAAAAAATGATCTCAGCTTTTAGAATATGATTTTCAAGTTTCGTAACTACCAATCTGGTTCCATTACACAGCCTTAACTTTTTATCAATATTTCTGAGAAGCATTCTTTAGAGCCATCAAAGTTAATTGAACCCGTACCTTATACATAAATTGAGGGTTGGGTGAGACATTTTTTAGACGTTTGAAAGCGGGTCTTAATGGGCTAGCATGTTTGGAGCGCGAGCTTTGGTAGGTAATAGGTTAGGGGTGAGCTTTGTCGGGTCAGCCCACCTCCAAATTTATTTTTCATTGTTTTATACATTCTTAGCCATTATAATATCATTTTTAGGGCTGTCTTGTAAAATATATTTTTTATAGATGATGAATTTAAATCGTAGAAGATTATTTTTATGAATTATTATGGTTAATATATTATGAACTTCAATTTGTAGAAATTTATTTTTTTATTAATGAATTATGAACTTTATTTGAACATATTATTTCAAAAATTTTATAATGATAATTATGAAGATAAATTGTTTGATTACATTTGATTCCGATAAATTTTATGCATTAGAACTTTTACATTACATTTTTAAAATTTAAAGTTTTAAAATATATTAAAAATTTAAAATTGGGTGTCCCGCCTAAACCCACACCAAACAATAAGTGGGTTGGGTTAGGGGTTTTGCAGCCTACCAAATTTTCAGTCCGCATCACACCCATGTCCCGTTTGGAATTTGAAAATTAAGTGGGAAAAAATATTAAAACGACATTTAATAAATATGTATTAATACATAGATATAAGATTTCTAGGAATAAAAACATGAATTTTCGCATCCTGCATAAATATATTAATTATATAGAATTCATAAAAATGTAACTGTTGTTACTGAAAATATGTATCTTAATACGATTTATGTGGCTTTGAGTGAGTAACTAACTTAATAATATGAGATTAATTGGACATTGATTGCTTGAGACTTTTAGGTAATAAATGAAGGACAATAAGAAATTAATGTCAAGAGATTAGCTAAGTCTTTATGAAGACTTGAGCAACCCTAAAGTTATCCGGGCAGCCCAGCATTTAATGCTTGGCTGGCCCTAGTTTCGAGTATGGGCCGAGGCCCTCCGTGGTCATGACCTCGTCCCGATGCGAGGTGGACACGTGAAAAATGCATGTCATTTTCCCTGTCACTGATGAGATTACTCCCTAAAGTGTGATATGTCTCTCAGGATTAGGTAGAGATTCATTGTTCCTTGTCCTTCTTAAGGAATGATTGCCTCTGATGGCATCTAACATCGTCTTTAATGGAGTGTACGGACCTTCCTCTCGCCTCATCCTTGCCGAGACTGTGCTCGTTCTTCATGACATCGGCTCCGAAGGGCATAAACCTTGCTCTTTCGGGTCGTGTGTCGGCGCCTATCCTTTATACCGAGGTCGACGTCTTCAGTTGGACATGAACGCAGACTCTTCCTTTGAACTCCTGTGATCTTGGTGGAGCTTCGTCATCTTTGCGCCGAGGTCATCTTTGTTGCTTTCACGTCGAGGTTGACCTTGCTCCGCCGCGGCTAATCTTGCCTTCTCGTCTCGTCTCGAAGGCGGATAAATGTGCTCATAACAATTGCCCCTCTAATCCCATATTATGTTGGTATAATGGGGGATCCGGTTATTTTGCCAATGTGGCGAATGCCGAGGTAGAGCCTTGTGGACGGGACAAGGTCCTTGGCGAGTCTGGAAAATTTTTCCGATTTGGCTTCCCGGTGATGCTTGGCATCCCTTCGTTTCTCGAGGCGCGCGGATGAACCGTTGCGACTGGGCCTCACTAGCGGAAGTGGGGAACACCTTTTCGTGGGAGAGGTCGCATTTTCTTGGAAATTGCGTTCGGACCCCCGAGGCTTTTTGAGGAAATTTGCAAAGTGGGGCCTCCGCCTTCGCTATAAAAGGCGGAGTTGAGCAAAAAGGTGGATTTTCTTTCCCATTTTTGTGCAAAAAAACCCTAGAATTCGAATCCTTTTTCCAGCGACTATGCTCTCCAGTTTCCGGTGACTTTCTTCATGGTAATTGCTTCTTCTTTTCATTTCTTCCCTTTTTTCTTTGAATCTGAATTCCATAGCTCGACTCCCAAAGAGAAGTACCCCTTCTGGTGCTGGTAGTTCCTATGGTGCTCGGCCGGTACGATTCTGGGCTCCTACTCCCTCACCGACGAGGATGGGATGGAGCATCTCTTTCCCGCCCGTTCTTCTGGCCATAGCTGAGTATCGACGGTGCAAACTTTTGGCGGCGGGGGGATCCATTAATTCCCCCCTACTGAGATGCACAATGGTGGCACTGGAGAACCATTAATTCCCCCCTACTGAGATGCACAATGGTGGCACTGGAGAACCATCTGCCGTAGAAGCGAAGGAGGTGGCCGACCCTATTTTGCAAGAGTTAGACGTTACCCTTGCCAACGAGAGAGCATTGGCCGAGATCGAGAGAGGGAAAGCCGAGGCGGCCTGTCTTCGCAACCTTCGTATGAAAGAGGTCGATGATGGATACAAGTTGTGGGTGGGTCGCGCTGTCGAGACGCGCCAAATTACAATAAATATATAACCCTCAATTACTCTACTAACTCGTAGTAGTGGCAAGCAAGGGGTCAATCAACGGGGAATGTAAAAATTAAAATTATGCCTTTTGGAATAATTAATGGGACAAACAAGTAGGGGGAGTTTGGAATGATTTTTCTAAAACTACTAAAGCAATAAATTAAATAAACTAAGCAAACAAATACTGTAATATGAATTCAATTAACTAATGGATTCCAATTCGCGGTTCAGTCTCCACTTGGTTTTGACTATGCTACCCAAATGTATTATTCGCTCAACTTATCTCACGAATTATTGATCCTCGGCAAACAACAAGTTCTGTTTATCAGTTTTATCCCTTAATAATATTCAATTGAAGCAAGCTCTCCAACGAACCTTTCTAACCAAACAGTCTAGATACGCTCTTAGATTTAATTTGGTAGTAGCATTAAGTCCTAGGATAAAGATCAAACAAATTCCCAAACACACAAGCTCGGTTTGAAAGAATTCGATTTATATCACCCTAGTAAAATACTAGTTGCTACCAATTGTCATATAATCGCAACAATTACGGATTACAAAATATGAACTAGCAAACATACACGAAATAATTAACCTAGGTGATCAAGCTAAATTAATTACTCAAACAATTAAACAATGAAATTAGATGATATAAATAATCCGTGTAATAAGTCTCACGAATAAAATGGGTTCAAATAGCAATCATAAAAAATACAAGTATCAAAATCCCCAGAATCGGAATAAAAACAAACTAACTAGATGTCTTCATGGAATTCATCATCTTCGCACTGACTTTCCTTCTGCCCTCGTAAATCTTCCTTGGCTGCTTCCCTCGGAGTCCTGCTTGCTTCCGTCCTAATCTTCTTCACGTACACATGAAAAGTATGGGAAAGTGTAGTGGGCTTATGGAGGCAGTAGGCGAGTATGTGTGGTGGCCTGTGATAGCAACTGCCTGCTTTTCATATATATATATATATATATAATTATTTTCATTAAAATTAAAATGAGAAGGGATCTGCCAAATTTCGTGGTGCAGATCACGATCATTTCTGAGGAGGAATCTCCAGTCTCCAGGGTAGGTTTCTTCCATAAGACTTTAAGCTTTATTTTTCCCTTTAAGGGATTCTTTGAGGAGATCAAAGCTTTCTTGGATAGAGAAGCAAACATCATCTTCTTCATTTGGGTCCTGTGAATCTTGCATGTCCGACCCAGAGGCCACAGAGGAATCAGATCTTAAATCTGAAGAAAAATCTATGTCATTAAAAAGATTCTTCTTGAGGTGATCCATATAGAGATCAACAATTTTTCCTTTCTCAAGGATTCCCTGATATCTCTTGGTATATTCAGACAGGGTAGGAAGAGTCCTAGAGATTATCTCTTTGTTGAAGTCTTCAATCTTAGATCGAATTTTTTCAATATTTTCCTGGATGGGCGGTTCCTGAGAACCCTCCTGGACAACATTTAGGTTGCCCCAAAATCTGGTAGAACTTATTCTCCATAAGCAAGGTAGCTTGAATTCAGTATAACCGAATTCTGGTCTCCACTTCCAGACCCAAGGAATACCTGAGTCAACAAAGAACCTGAAAATGGTTTTCTCACAAGTATTATGAGTATTTCTTGAAGAAGCAGCAATAGAATATTCTTCAAGGAGGGGTTTCAAATGTTCAGGCAGAATATCTGCCGAAGCCCCAAAGGTATTCCACCAAGAGGTGAACCAGTTTGGAATTTGATTCCGTCCAATATTTTCGCAGATTTTAATCAGCCAAGTGTGAGAATGCTTAGCATTCTGATGAAGAAGAGTTTTATAAAAACTTTCAACGTAATCCCAGTAATTATACTGGTAGGTTGCCTGACTATTTTTATTAGTCACTTTTCTCTCAGAAAGAGGTGAAGTTCCCCATTCTTGGATGGAAAAAATCTTCTTGATCACAAATTTTGAATAATTTATATTATTCTTGATCATAAAGTGTGAAATATCAACACTGCCCAGCTCGATGAGAATATTCTCATAAAACCCTCTGGGTTTGTAAGTCTGGTTTGCCCAAGAAATATTTGGGATATATTTTTCCATGAGAGTCCATAGGGAATCTTTAAATTCCTCGTCACCATCTTCTATAAGAAGAATCAAACTTTTGTTAGGAGAGTAAAAAAATTTGCTCTCTGTTTGAACTGTGGAAGCATAAGAAACTTCCTCATCATTTTGAGAATTATTCTCTGTTGATGTAGAGGCTTTAGCCCTTTGTCTAAGGAATTCTTGGAACTCCTTTTGTTCTTTTGAAGAACTGATACCAGAAATATTCTGGTTGTAGAGAGATCTTTGTCCCATTTGTATAATCGGAGGTCTCCCTCCTCTGCCTCCTCTTCCTCTAAAAGAGGAATAGGAACCTCTGCCAGAAAGGCTCATAACTGTCATTTAAGAAATGTATTCTCGGGTTAGAAAATCAGGAATATGATTATCATTTCCTTTAAGATGGACAATATTAAAATCAAAATAGGCAAGATGAGATTGCCATCTGGCAAACATTTGCTTAGAAACATTATGTTCCACATCTTTAGTAAGCATAAAAGTGGCGGCTTTACAATCAGTTTTAATAATAAACTTCTGATTGTATAAATCATCCTGAAATTTTAGAACACTTTTAACAATAGCTAAAATTTCTTTAGCCACGGTAGAATAATTTTTCTGAGAAGTATTCCATTTTCCAGAGTAAAATCTGATAATATATTCTTGTTTTTTCATAGGATTAATTTGTTTTAAAATACTTCCGTAACCCAAATCAGAGACATCTGTTTCAACCGTTTTTTCCCAAAGGGGATTAGAAATAGAAAGGCAAGGAATATTCTTCACCTTCTCTTTAATTTTTGAAACAGCTTTGGTATGATTATCATTCCAAGGTGGAGGATTCTTTTTTAGTCTATCGTAAAGAATAGCAGAGTCTTCCGCAAGATTCTTAATATAAGAAGAAACATAGTTAAGACTTCCCAGAAATCTCTGTAACTGAGTTTTATCAGTAATAATGTCTGGAAATTTATTTCCAAAATCAATACTTCTTTGAATAGGGATAATATTCCCTTTTTCAATAAAATGACCCAAAAATTTAATTTTTGTTTGGAATAAAACCATTTTAGGTTTTGAAATGACAAGACCATTTTTTATGACTATCTCTTTAAAGATATCAAGATGCTTAAAATGCATATCAATGTCCTTGGAGAAAACAAGAATATCATCAATATAGACAATAATGAAATCACTAAAAGGATTAAAAATATCATTCATAATTTGCTGAAATTCTGAGGGAGCATTCTTCAGGCCAAAGGGCATGACAGTCCACTCATAATGTCCAGAAGGGACATTGAAGGCAGTTTTGTACCTATCAGCAGGGTTAATTTGAATCTGCCAAAATCCAGATTTTAAATCAAATTTTGAGAAGACAAGGGCATTAACTAACCTGTCTAAGAGATCCTTTTTATTAGGAATGGGGTGTCTGACCCATTTCAAAGCTTTATTAAGAGGTTTATAATTAATGACTAACCTCGGAGCACCTCTTTCCTGCTCAGAATGTTTATTAACATAGAAAGCAGTGCAGGACCAGGGGGACTTAGAAGGTGTAATAAGCTTCTTTTGTAATAAAGAATCAATTTCTTTTTTACAGAGATCTAAATAATCAGATTTCATTTGGCAAGGCCTGGATTTAGTAGGAATATTTGTATCTTTAAAATTTTCTTCATAAGGAAGAGAGACAATATGTCTTTTTCTGTTCCAAAAAGCATTTGGAAAATCATTGCAAATATCAATAGAAAACTTATTAAATAAAAGCCGGATCTTATCCTGGAGTTTAGGGTTTTTAATCCTATCCTCAATGGTAAAAGAATTAATTTCTTCTTTGAGAAAATTAATTTGACTTTTCTCATAATTAATTTGATTTTGAATAATATCAAAGATATTGTTATAAGGTTTAGTAATGAAACTAAAGGTGATAGGTGTTTCTTTAAAAACACCAGAAATACCTGTTTCACTAACTTTAATCGGATAAATTTTTTGGATAAAAGGAAGACCAATAATCATTTGGCTAGTTAAGTTTTTGACAATAAAAAAGTCATTGGGGATGCAACAATTATTGATTCACACAGAAGCATTTCTGAGTTTATACTCAATTATTAAAGAACCTCCTCCTGCATGTGAAAGAGATTGAGTAGTTTTTTCAAAAAACTTAGTGGGAATAATGCCTTCCTGGATAACATTCTGGTCGGCACCACTATCTATCATAGCAATAAAATCCTTTTTAAAAGAATTATTGATAAGAAGAGATATCTTAGTATACCATTTTCGAGACATAACAATATTTATTGCAGAAAGATGGTTTTTATCAATATCAAGCTCACCAAAAGAAGTGGTACCAGAATTAAAATCATCAATTTTTTCTTTACCTTTTTCGACAAGAGAAAGTCGAAGAGACAGATCAATATTCTGCTTTTGAAGGATTTTAACATTACTTTTGATCTTTTCAATTTCCTGTGTTAAATCATTTATAGTAACAGGATTCTGTTTAATATTTTTACTTCTGAGAATTTTTTCTAATTCTCCCATATTGTAGTAATTATTATTACTAACCTTATTAGAAAGACTAGTATTATTCTTAGAAGAAGAAACATCAAACTGTTCAATAATTTTATCCCTTAAACTGGGATCTTTGATTTGTTTAAGAAAATCTATAATATTATTATTATTATCTAAGACATTGATATTCATGTCTTGAAATTGACTTATAAGTCTATAAAAGTCATCATCTTTGTTATTATTAATACAATTAAGATTGAGACAAGGTTGGCCATTTAAGCAATTATCACACTCTTTTTCATCATTAAAGTTTGAATCTTTAGAGAAATCGGTGTCAGAATTTTCAGAAATTTTTTCTTCTTCAGACACATTATTTTCAGAATACATAATAATTTCAGAAATAGTTTTCTTTAAAGCATCATCAATATCAAGGTTATTGATTTTATCTTTAGCATAACATTGGTTAGCATAATGGCCATTTCTGCCACACTTTCGCCAAATAATTTGGTCAAGATAATTTTTTCCTTTAAAAGAATTTCTTTTACCCTTTCCACGCCTATAAGCATGCCTTTTTTCACGACCATCACCCTGTTTATCAGGATAACTCTTTAGCTTCTTATTTTTTCTTTTAATATTAGTATCTTTCCGGTCTCTTTTATTCAGACTGGTTTTAAGTTTAGAATTGTCTAAACCAAATTGGTCACAAAAATGACCTAACTGCTTCTTTTCTAAGAGATTATCTCTTTTCATTTGATTTCTTAATTTAAGCTCATTACAAAGATTTAATCCTTCTTGGACACAAATACTGATAATTTTTCCAAAAGAATGTAATTCATAATGGATAGAGTCAGAGTCTTTTCTCAAAATTTTCTTGACTCTTTCAGCAAAAAGATAAGGAAGACCATCAATAAATTTATTCTTCCATATATCCTGATTACAATCAGGGATATCATAAATTTTGGATAAAAAGGTATCTTTGTACCACCTGAAATCAGTCAGTGTTTTACACTTCATATTTAAAAGAAGAGTTTTGGTATTTTCAGATTTATTAGTAAATCTGCCAGTGAAGTGTTCTAAAATAGTACACACAAGAGAATAAACAGCATCAGGCTTAATCTCATTATTCTCAGTTTTAACAGAAGAAAAGATTTCGTTTCTGTTATTAGGGCTTAAATAATTATCCCACCAACCTTTGAGTTGGCCAGTAAAACCAACTGTTATAGCCTGAGCGGTTTGCAGATCATTATTACCGCAAATTCTACAAGCAGAACTATACATAAGCATTCTATGACACTGAGCAAAAATATGTTTATCACTAGCACCATCAATATTCCATTCATAAATACTTTTCCCCGAATAAGAGGTAGTGAAAAAGTTTTCTTGTTCTTCATGGAGAACATCTAAAGGAGTAGGCCTTTGATAATAGTATTTAGTTAAGTTGGGTTTATCAGCCCATTTAATTTTATTAATACTTGGATTATCAAGCTCATAAGAACTAGAAGGGTTATCTTCCAGATCATTATTTAAAACTGAAATATTGATATTCATTTTTTCAAGTTTTTCATTAAGATTTTTTTCAATTTCAGAAACAGAAGCTTCTGTTTTAAAATCCTTAATTTCAATAGGAGATTGAATAGAAGAGGCAGTTTTAATAACCGTGTCAATATGACTGTCCTTTTCTTCAGACTTAGTCTGAGAGACGATTTTGTTTTGTAAGGAAATAATTTTGTCAATTTTTCCATGCAAAGAAATAATTTCTTCTCCGAGAATGGAGAGATAAATATTGCAGAAGTTATTCTGCTCAATCATATAATTTATATGCTTAGCAGTAATATGAAGAGTATCATTTTCAATAATTTTAGAGAATGGAAGAAAATTAAAAGTTCTGCCATTCTTTTCCATTTGGAAAGGGGTATGAGGAGGAAATATCTATCTTTGAATTCCTCCGGCCACGATTTTGTAATCACGCTCAATCACAGATATAAAATCAATATAAAAGGTTTTCATGAACCAAGGAACATAAAAAGTGATTTCATTGTGTTTTTCACAAAATTCATAAAAACTTTTGACAAAGTAATCAAAATCATCTTTAGAAAAGGTTTTAAAATACCAGTTTCTAAAATTATCCCATTTAGGATCATTAAACTCATTATTGATATAGGCTCTTGTAGAAGAACCTTTTGCAAAATCAAGGATAGGTTTAATATCCATAAATCAAAGTTTGAAATTGCATTCCGAAATTGTTTCGGGCTCTTTTTCAGCATTATGAATAATATTATTTTTATTAATAATAATATCGTTTTCATCAAAAACATCATTTTTTGAAAACGTATTTTCTCTGTAGTGAGAAGTAGAAGCTCTAGACGAAGAGGGAAAATTAACCTCGTAATCTAAAGGAGAAATATAAGAGCGTCCCGAGAAGGACCTTGAAAGAGACTTTTGTCTCCTCTGGCTATTAAAACCAATATTGATAACACCATTATTATCATGTTTTATGTGACTTAAGTCACTGTTAACAAAAGGAATTTTAGGCACAGATTGTTCTAAAACCCAGTTATCAGGAAAATTAATTTCTTCCCATTTTATATGTTTTCTTTTGGTAATACTAGACTTACCAAAATTAGTTTCAATGAGAATAGTCTCATTATTATCCTTTTCACTTATCCTGCACATAGGATTTAGAGAAAAAAGAGGTTTATAGTAAATACGGTAGCAAATACATATAACCTGCGTACCTGGCATATAATCATAACCATGAGTTTTAACATTTAGAGTTAAAGCATTAAGAATATTTTCATCAGATAAAGAGAGAGCAAGGTTAGGATAAACATTGAAATAAACAGGTCCTAACACAAGACTGGACTCAATAACTCCCATAAGAGATTGTTTCCAGTTACAGTTTCTGCCATCTCTTAAAGCAGCAAGAAAGCTTTCCGGGAGACCTTTAAGAGTAAGAGGTCTGAAAGCTATTTGAACACATCCAATATGGATAAACTTATGAGTTGATTTATAAGGTAAAATATCACTTTTATTAAGTAACTTAATAACCATTTCCTCATTATTTAAAGAAATCGAGGATTCAGTAGTTTTAACTACTTGTCTAAGACCTATTCTTTCAAAAGTTCCGATTTTATAAACCGTTCTAGGTTCTATCCTTGGGATAGTCCATCTGTTTAATAGATCAAGATTTTCAGGAATATCATACTCCTGGATCAAAGAGTTCTGGATATTATTGTCCTTAAAGCTGAATATATTCATCACGAAAGAGTTCTTGTATTGAATCATAAACACTAAACAAAAACTATACATCTACGATAAAATGGCTCTGATACCAAATTTATACCGGATCGTATATCTAACTATATCAATAGTATCCTGTGGATCTTTTCCAAACCAGATAGGACTGACTGAGAAATTCCATAGTCTATGAGTTAACCTGAAAAAAGCTTTACGCCCACAAACGCCTGCGCCTATCCATCGGCATAACGGCAAAAGGGCACGCCCACATAGTTAACTCATAGATATCACTGGAAAACTCAAACCTATCGGTTAAACCAACGCTACCTTTGATATAGTAACATACAGATACAATAGAAACAAGCTAACAAATGCATCTGAAGGTAGAGTATAGCTATGCTAGGTCATGATTCAATACAAGATAAATTAGCCGACCATTAAGGCGGCGATACTAAGTAAGAACTCAAAATACAGGAAAGAAAAAGAAAACGATATACCTTAAAAAGCCACCAGGGCAAACAGTTTATTCACAAACAAAGAGAACAGCTTGAAAGATTACAAGGGGGTTTGTAGAGAGAGAAAGAGAGAGCGAGTCTAAACTCAAGCGTGTTCTAAAACAGAAAAGAAAAAGCCCTATATATAGGGGAGGAAGAGCCGGACATGAAACCCCGGATTCCAAAATAAAAAATGAATAGTAAGAACTATTCAGGAACAGAACTTATTCTGTTGGTGACGCAAGCAGTGACGACCCTGTTGGTGACGTATGCGGTGACGACCTTTAATTCGTCTTCTTGAAAAATCCTCTGGTTTTTAGATTGCCAAAAGAGAAGCTTGTTTTTGTAGAAGAAAAAGAGTCTTCTTGAACCTCTCTAATTGTTGAGGATTGAAGTGAGAATTTTTTAAAATTGGGATATAAATCTTAAGAAGTCTGATCTTCTTACTAAGAACCTTAAGATAATTCTTATCTTTAATCAGATAATTATTTTCATTAAAATTAAAATGAGAAGGGATCTGCCAAATTTCGTGGTGCAGATCACGATCATTTCTGAGGAGGAATCTCCAGTCTCCAGGGTAGATTTCTTCCATAAGACTTTAAGCTTTATTTTTCCCTTTAAGGGATTCTTTGAGGAGATCAAAGCTTTCTTGGATAGAGAAGCAAACATCATCTTCTTCATTTGGGTCCTGTGAATCTTGCATGTCCGACCCAGAGGCCACAGAGGAATCAAATCTTAAATCTGAAGAAAAATCTATGTCATTAAAAAGATTCTTCTTGAGGTGATCCATATAGAGATCAACAATTTTTCCTTTCTCAAGGATTCCCTGATATCTCTTGGTATATTCAGACAGGGTAGGAAGAGTCCTAGAGATTATCTCTTTGTTGAAGTCTTCAATCTTAGATCGAATTTTTTCAATATTTTCCTGGATGGGCGGTTCCTGAGAACCCTCCTGGACAACATTTAGGTTGCCCCAAAATCTGGTAGAACTTATTCTCCATAAGCAAGGTAGCTTGAATTCAGTATAACCGAATTCTGGTCTCCACTTCCAGACCCAAGGAATACCTGAGTCAACAAAGAACCTGAAAATGGTTTTCTCACAAGTATTATGAGTATTTCTTGAAGAAGCAGCAATAGAATATTCTTCAAGGAGGGGTTTCAAATGTTCAGGCAGAATATCTGCCGAAGCCCCAAAGGTATTCCACCAAGAGGTGAACCAGTTTGGAATTTGATTCCGTCCAATATTTTCGCAGATTTTAATCAGCCAAGTGTGAGAATGCTTAGCATTCTGATGAAGAAGAGTTTTATAAAAACTTTCAACGTAATCCCAGTAATTATACTGGTAGGTTGCCTGACTATTTTTATTAGTCACTTTTCTCTCAGAAAGAGGTGAAGTTCCCCATTCTTGGATGGAAAAAATCTTCTTGATCACAAATTTTGAATAATTTATATTATTCTTGATCATAAAGTGTGAAATATCAACACTGCCCAGCTCGATGAGAATATTCTCATAAAACCCTCTGGGTTTGTAAGTCTGGTTTGCCCAAGAAATATTTGGGATATATTTTTCCATGAGAGTCCATGGGGAATCTTTAAATTCCTCGTCACCATCTTCTATAAGAAGAATCAAACTTTTGTTAGGAGAGTCAAAAAATTTGCTCTCTGTTTGAACTGTGGAAGCATAAGAAACTTCCTCATCATTTTGAGAATTATTCTCTGTTGATGTAGAGGCTTTAGCCCTTTGTCTAAGGAATTCTTGGAACTCCTTTTGTTCTTTTGAAGAACTGATACCAGAAATATTCTGGTTGTAGAGAGATCTTTGTCCCATTTGTATAATCGGAGGTCTCCCTCCTCTGCCTCCTCTTCCTCTAAAAGAGGAATAGGAACCTCTGCCAGAAAGGCTCATAACTGTCATTTAAGAAATGTATTCTCGGGTTAGAAAATCAGGAATATGATTATCATTTCCTTTAAGATGGACAATATTAAAATCAAAATAGGCAAGATGAGATTGCCATCTGGCAAACATTTGCTTAGAAACATTATGTTCCACATCTTTAGTAAGCATAAAAGTGGCGGCTTTACAATCAGTTTTAATAATAAACTTCTGATTGTATAAATCATCCTGAAATTTTAGAACACTTTTAACAATAGCTAAAATTTCTTTAGCCACGGTAGAATAATTTTTCTGAGAAGTATTCCATTTTCCAGAGTAAAATCTGATAATATATTCTTGTTTTTTCATAGGATTAATTTGTTTTAAAATACTTCCGTAACCCAAATCAGAGACATCTGTTTCAACCGTTTTTTCCCAAAGGGGATTAGAAATAGAAAGGCAAGGAATATTCTTCACCTTCTCTTTAATTTTTGAAACAGCTTTGGTATGATTATCATTCCAAGGTGGAGGATTCTTTTTTAGTCTATCGTAAAGAATAGCAGAGTCTTCCGCAAGATTCTTAATATAAGAAGAAACATAGTTAAGACTTCCCAGAAATCTCTGTAACTGAGTTTTATCAGTAATAATGTCTGGAAATTTATTTCCAAAATCAATACTTCTTTGAATAGGGATAATATTCCCTTTTTCAATAAAATGACCCAAAAATTTAATTTTTGTTTGGAATAAAACCATTTTAGGTTTTGAAATGACAAGACCATTTTTTATGACTATCTCTTTAAAGATATCAAGATGCTTAAAATGCATATCAATGTCCTTGGAGAAAACAAGAATATCATCAATATAGACAATAATGAAATCACTAAAAGGATTAAAAATATCATTCATAATTTGCTGAAATTCTGAGGGAGCATTCTTCAGGCCAAAGGGCATGACAGTCCACTCATAATGTCCAGAAGGGACATTGAAGGCAGTTTTGTACCTATCAGCAGGGTTAATTTGAATCTGCCAAAATCCAGATTTTAAATCAAATTTTGAGAAGACAAGGGCATTAACTAACCTGTCTAAGAGATCCTTTTTATTAGGAATGGGGTGTCTGACCCATTTCAAAGCTTTATTAAGAGGTTTATAATTAATGACTAACCTCGGAGCACCTCTTTCCTGCTCAGAATGTTTATTAACATAGAAAGCAGTGCAGGACCAGGGGGACTTAGAAGGTGTAATAAGCTTCTTTTGTAATAAAGAATCAATTTCTTTTTTACAGAGATCTAAATAATCAGATTTCATTTGGCAAGGCCTGGATTTAGTAGGAATATTTGTATCTTTAAAATTTTCTTCATAAGGAAGAGAGACAATATGTCTTTTTCTGTTCCAAAAAGCATTTGGAAAATCATTGCAAATATCAATAGAAAACTTATTAAATAAAAGCCGGATCTTATCCTGGAGTTTAGGGTTTTTAATCCTATCCTCAATGGTAAAAGAATTAATTTCTTCTTTGAGAAAATTAATTTGACTTTTCTCATAATTAATTTGATTTTGAATAATATCAAAGATATTGTTATAAGGTTTAGTAATGAAACTAAAGGAGATAGGTGTTTCTTTAAAAACACCAGAAATACCTGTTTCACTAACTTTAATCGGATAAATTTTTTGGATAAAAGGAAGACCAATAATCATTTGACTAGTTAAGTTTTTGACAATAAAAAAGTCATTGGGGATGCAACAATTATTGATGCACACAGAAGCATTTCTGAGTTTATACTCAATTATTAAAGAACCTCCTCCTGCATGTGAAAGAGATTGAGTAGTTTTTTAAAAAAACTTAGTGGGAATAATGCCTTCCTGGATAACATTCTGGTCGGCACCACTATCTATCATAGCAATAAAATCCTTTTTAAAAGAATTATTGATAAGAAGAGATATCTTAGTATACCATTTTCGAGACATAACAATATTTATTGCAGAAAGATGGTTTTTATCAATATCAAGCTCACCAAAAGAAGTGGTACCAGAATCAAAATCATCAATTTTTTCTTTACCTTTTTCGACAAGAGAAAGTCGAAGAGACAGATCAATATTCTGCTTTTGAAGGATTTTAACATTACTTTTGATCTTTTCAATTTCCTGTGTTAAATCATTTATAGTAACAGGATTCTGTTTAATATTTTTACTTTTGAGAATTTTTTCTAATTCTCCCATATTGTAGTAATTATTATTACTAACCTTATTAGAAAGACTAGTATTATTCTTAGAAGAAGAAACATCAAACTGTTCAATAATTTTATCCCTTAAACTGGGATCTTTGATTTGTTTAAGAAAATCTATAATATTATTATTATTATCTAAGACATTGATATTCATGTCTTGAAATTGACTTATAAGTCTATAAAAGTCATCATCTTTGTTATTATTAATACAATTAAGATTGAGACAAGGTTGGCCATTTAAGCAATTATCACACTCTTTTTCATCATTAGAGTTTGAATCTTTAGAGAAATCGGTGTCAGAATTTTCAGAAATTTTTTCTTCTTCAGACACATTATTTTCAGAATCCATAATAATTTCAGAAATAGTTTTCTTTAAAGCATCATCAATATCAAGGTTATTGATTTTATCTTTAGCATAACATTGGTTAGCATAATGGCCATTTCTGCCACACTTTCGACAAATAATTTGGTCAAGATAATTTTTTCCTTTAAAAGAATTTCTTTTACCCTTTCCACGCCTATAAGCATGTCTTTTTTCACGACCATCACCCTGTTTATCAGGATAACTCTTAAGCTTCTTATTTTTTCTTTTAATATTAGTATCTTTCCGGTCTCTTTTATTCAGACTGGTTTTATGTTTAGAATTGTCTAAACCAAATTGGTCACAAAAATGACCTAACTGCTTCTTTTCTAAGAGATTATCTCTTTTCATTTGATTTCTTAATTTAAGCTCATTACAAAGATTTAATCCTTCTTGGACACAAATACTGATAATTTTTCCAAAAGAATGTAATTCATAATGGATAGAGTCAGAGTCTTTTCTCAAAATTTTCTTGACTCTTTCAGCAAAAAGATAAGGAAGACCATCAATAAATTTATTCTTCCATATATCCTGATTACAATCAGGGATATCATAAATTCTGGATAAAAAGGTATCTTTGTACCACCTGAAATCAGTCAGTGTTTTACACTTCATATTTAAAAAAGAGTTTTGGTATTTTCAGATTTATTAGTAAATCTGCCAGTGAAGTGTTCTAAAATAGTACACACAAGAGAATAAACAGCATCAGGCTTAATCTCATTATTCTCAGTTTTAACAGAAGAAAAGATTTCGTTTCTGTTATTAGGGCTTAAATAATTATCCCACCAACCTTTGAGTTGGCCAGTAAAACCAACTGTTATAGCCTGAGCGGTTTGCAGATCATTATTACCGCAAATTCTACAAGCAGAACTATACATAAGCATTCTATGACACTGAGCAAAAATATGTTTATCACTAGCACCATCAATATTCCATTCATAAATACTTTTCCCCGAATAAGAGGTAGTGAAAAAGTTTTCTTGTTCTTCATGGAGAACATCTAAAGGAGTAGGCCTTTGATAATAGTATTTAGTTAAGTTGGGTTTATCAGCCCATTTAATTTTATTAATACTTGGATTATCAAGCTCATAAGAACTAGAAGGGTTATCTTCCAGATCATTATTTAAAACTGAAATATTGATATTCATTTTTTCAAGTTTTTCATTAAGAATTTTTTCAATTTCAGAAACAGAAGCTTCTGTTTTAAAATCCTTAATTTCAATAGGAGATTGAATAGAAGAGGCAGTTTTAATAACAGTGTCAATATGACTGTCCTTTTCTTCAGACTTAGTCTGAGAGACGATTTTGTTTTGTAAGGAAATAATTTTGTCAATTTTTCCATGCAAAGAAATAATTTCTTCTCCGAGAATGGAGAGATAAATATTGCAGAAGTTATTCTGCTCAATCATATAATTTATATGCTTAGCAGTAATATGAAGAGTATCATTTTCAATAATTTTAGAGAATGGAAGAAAATTAAAAGTTCTGCCATTCTTTTCCATTTGGAAAGGGGTATGAGGAGGAAATATCGATCTTTGAATTCCTCCGGCCACGATTTTGTAATCACGCTCAATCACAGATATAAAATCAATATAAAAGGTTTTCATGAACCAAGGAACATAAAAAGTGATTTCATTGTGTTTTTCACAAAATTCTTAAAAACTTTTGACAAAGTAATCAAAATCATCTTTAGAAAAGGTTTTAAAATACCAGTTTCTAAAATTATCCCATTTAGGATCATTAAACTCATTATTGATATAGGCTCTTGTAGAAGAACCTTTTGCAAAATCAAGGATAGGTTTAATATCCATAAATCAAAGTTTGAAATTGCATTCCGAAATTGTTTCGGGCTCTTTTTCAGCATTATGAATAATATTATTTTTATTAATAATAATATCGTTTTCATCAAAAACATCATTTTTTGAAAACGTATTTTCTCTGTAGTGAGAAGTAGAAGCTCTAGACGAAGAGGGAAAATTAACCTCGTAATCTAAAGGAGAAATATAAGAGCGTCCCGAGAAGGACCTTGAAAGAGACTTTTGTCTCCTCTGGCTATTAAAACCAATATTGATAACACCATTATTATCATATTTTATGTGACTTAAGCCACTGTTAACAAAAGGAATTTTAGGCACAGATTGTTCTAAAACCCAGTTATCAGGAAAATTAATTTCTTCCCATTTTATATGCTTTCTTTTGGTAATACTAGACTTACCAAAATTAGTTTCAATGAGAATAGTCTCATTATTATCCTTTTCACTTATCCTGCACATAGGATTTAGAGAAAAAAGAGGTTTATAGTAAATACGGTAGCAAATACATATAACCTGCGTACCTGGCATATAATCATAACCATGAGTTTTAACATTTAGAGTTAAAGCATTAAGAATATTTTCATCAGATAAAGAGATAGCAAGGTTAGGATAAACATTGAAATAAACAGGTCCTAACGCAAGACTGGACTCAATAACTCCCATAAGAGATTGTTTCCAGTTACAGTTTCTGCCATCTCTTAAAGCAGCAAGAAAGCTTTCCGGGAGACCTTTAAGAGTAAGAGGTCTGAAAGCTATTTGAACACATCCAATATGGATAAACTTATGAGTTGATTTATAAGGTAAAATATCACTTTTATTAAGTAACTTAATAACCATTTCCTCATTATTTAAAGAAATCGAGGATTCAGTAGTTTTAACTACTTGTCTAAGACCTATTCTTTCAAAAGTTCCGATTTTATAAACCGTTCTAGGTTCTATCCTTGGGATAGTCCATCTGTTTAACAGATCAAGATTTTCAGGAATATCATACTCCTGGATCAAAGAGTTCTGGACATTATTGTCCTTAAAGCTGAATATATTCATCACGAATGAGTTCTTGTATTGAATCATAAACACTAAACAAAAACTATACATCTTCGATCAAATGGCTCTGATACCAAATTTATATATATATATATATATATATATATATATATATATATATATATATATATATACTTCCTCACGTCTAGGGCAGCTACTTGCTTTCCAAGTATAGTGGGCTGCCCTCATGGGCCCTTCTTCTGCAATCCTTGATTATCACGGCATATCTCTGCCAAAATTTGGCAAATCAAATCTTCCAAAATCAAATCAAATATTCTTCCATATATGCATGATCTTCTGCTCCTCCAAGTCTCAACTAAATAAATATTGGGCATTCGTCTCCAATTTAATTGTCTCGAAATAAATCCTGAAAAAGGCCCAAATCCACAATAAAAATATCAAAGTTGAATTTATCAAGTCTAGCACACATAAGTAGAAATATACATAATTCTAATAAAATTGAGTGCAATAAATTGCACTCTAATAAACTAAAATTATGCATAAATTCCTACTTACCAATGACCGGATTCGCGGATTCTCTTGTCGGGCCTGCCCCGTCATTCAATTATTTCGCCTACCTCGAGATTAATCTTTACAATCGCCCACGTCGTGACAAGACCCAGTTCTGTCGATACTTGGTGACGAGGTTCTTCTATAACACAGTGAAGAGTTCCATCTCGGAGCAAGAGCTAGCGAACTATCATCGGAAATTCAAGGTTCCGATTGATGTACACTTCTATCAACCCGTCGAGCATGAGAGAGCTGATTGTCCTCCACCTGGAATGGTGGCCGTGTCGTACGATATTCTCGAAGTCGACCTCTGATTTCCCCTTCACCCAGCCGTCACCCACCTGCTGAATGCCTTGGGGTTGGCTCCTCTTCAGCTGAGTCCAAATTCTTGGCAGTCTCTCGTAGGCTGTTTTATTCTGTTTAGGCTCCATCGTCTTCACCAGATGCCGACGCCGGGGAAGATGAACTATCTCTTCCAAGTGGTCCGTGAGCTGAGGAAGAACAGGGAGTGCCACATAAAAATGAAGCATAAGTGTGTTCTCACTTGTCTGCCGAGCAAGGTGCATCTCCGCGTGGGCCATTAGTTTTGGGTATCGGGGAGGTGGAAAACTGACACCTACTAGAGAGGGGTCGAGCTCAACATCCCCATCGAGTTCAAGGAGAAATCCGCCAGTAAGTCGACTTGTCAATTTTTCTCATTTTGGATACTGATCTAACTTGTTTCTTTTTGCAGATTATAATGCCATCGCCCGGGATGAGTTCTTCTTCGATTTCAACCTCGTCTTACGGAATATTGATAAGTTACCTGAGGAGGCGAGGACTACGAAGGAAACTATCTTCGACAAGAATAGGCTCTTGTCTCGCTTCTTCTGCTTTCCTCACCACCTTGGCATCCCACAGCGTAAGTTTCTTCTCCCGTGTCTTTGTTTGTTTTAGGAAGAATTCATTCCCTAACATTTGAATCTCCTTCTTATTGTAGCCAACTTTCTGGTCTATCTCGCTTGCCCATGAGACATCGTCATAGATATACCAGACGTCTTTGCTCGAATGGTGTCCAAACCATCGAAGAAAAAGAAGAAGACTATTCTCCCCGTCCCCTAACCCAAATCGGCACCGGTGCCGATCCCCGAGGCAATCCCTCAAGTTACTGTAGCGGCGACCATGGATAAGGGGAAAGGGGTTGCCGATGAGAGCTCTCCGGTTATAACCTTGAGCTCTACCCATCTGTCTAGGAATTGGGATGAGTCCCGAGATGAGGAGATACTGAGGCCGAGGAAGAAACGGTCTCGGACTTAGGTCAATCTTGACGTCGACGACTACATGGTGGACACGCAGACTACACTGCTGACAACGAGGGATCCCGAAGATGGATCCTTCTTTGAATGGGACCCGAAACGGGTCGAGGACCTCCCTTTATAAGTTCTCCGAACTGTTTCCCTTAATACTTTTCTTTTAAACAAGAACTTACATTCTTGTTCATTGTCTTTCAGACTCTTCGAGGATCCCCTGCCATCTCGACAGGTTGTGGACTTTCTCGCCTCTCGGTGTGGGACCAATATGGATGTGCTGCCGGTGCATCTCAAACGTACCATCCGGGACGTGCCCCGGGCTTGGACACTGGCCACCGAGGAGGAGGTGTCCAAGAACTCTTTGGATGGGAACTTGTTCCTATCCCAGTCCTTTTTCTTCCAAGGGGCCTCCTGCATGTCTCGCGTATTCACTCAGCGGAACACTGAGGAACGGGAGAAGACGGGCCTGGTTGCCGACCTGAACACCAAAATCCGGGAGTTGAAGGATGCCCGGGAGGAGATGAGTGCCGAGAAGGCCAAAGCTGAGTCTGCTTTGGCCGAGGTCGAGCGGTTGAAGGCTTAGCTGACTGAGGTTGAGTGATTAAAGGTGGAGAGCGAGGCTCGGTCGGTGGCAAGTGTAGATCAGATCATCTGCCTCGGACAAGAGGCCAATGCCACTGCTATTCTGAGGAAGTCTCTGGAGCAGCGGGTTGCTAAGATCGAAGCGAAAGTACTTCAAAAAGACAACGAGCTCAAGGAAGCCGATGTGGTCCTCAAGGACCTGAAAGCTCGGGTGGATGTCCTCGACACTCCTCCAGTCTAAGAGCCGACCAAGGACACTCGCCAACTCTCCAATTATGCCTACTACTTGGCTATCTCAGATTCCCACAAGATAGCCAAGAAGGCTGATGATCCTAAAGCCGAGCTGGAGAAGTTCTTCGAGGATTACATCCTCGGCCACCCCCTCGATCCTACCTTCTACGTGGCCGTCAAGGATCTCGAGACCTAGCACGGCGTCGATCTTTCCTGGTGGCCCGAATAGAGTCGGCTACTTCTATCGGGTGAGGGTCCTCCCGAGTCTCCCGAGGACGAGGATGAGGCTGTCCCTGCCAACGAGACCGCTCCTGCCGCCACTAGGCCTGCTTCCGCCGCCGAGTAGGATAGGCCTTTGGGTTTTTCTATTTTTATTGTATGATGTAATTGCCCTTAGTGGCCTCCTTATGTACCTTCTTCAAAATTAATGAACTTTTCTCTTTATTTCTCATCTTTGACTCTTGTACTTGCATTTTGTGATCTTCTAACCTCGACAAGCTTAAGACTTCAATTCGATGAAAGACTGAGGAATATAAATTATAAAACTTCACTTAAAACGGTTGAGAACGAGTTGTAATGAATTCATCCCGGCTAATTGCCCCCGAGGTCTTGCCTCATCAAGGATCTTGACTCTTTGCGAGGTCGGACCTCGTCTAAATTCGGCTCATAACATGAATCTTTTATGTACTCGTACTTCAAGACGAGACTTTAAGTACGAGTCTTAATTGTGCTCATACTTCGAGACGAGACTCTAAGTATGAGTCTTGTCTATGCTCTACTTTGAGACGAGGCTCTAAGTACGAGTCCTATCTGTGCTCGTACTTCGAGATGAGGCTCTAAGTACGAGTCTTGTCTGTGCTCGTACTTCAAGATGAGGCTCTAGGATTGGGTTTTAACTATACCGCCTTAAAAAGCTCGTATGTTAACGCGCGCCTGTGAGTTTAAACTCGTTGGGAGACTTTCATCCCTTTGAGATCTTGTCTCGTTCGGGGACTTTTATGCCATTACGAAGCATGTCCGCGTAATTGGTCTTAGTGCTCTAGGGAGGCTTGACCTCTTAAAGAGTTTGGGTGTAACATGACCACCTTAAAAGGTCTCGTTGTTAATGCTCGCCTCGGATCTCTATGGTTCTCGGGAGACTTCTGCTTGATGAGACTTTTGCCCCTTTGAGATCTTGTCTCGTCCGGGGACTTTATGCCATTACGACGTATGTCCTCGTAATTAGTCTTATGCTCTAGGGAGACTTGGCCTCTTAAAGAGTCATAGGTACCTTGGGTGAGATCTTGTTCAACCAAGGGTTTCTGCCCTCTGAGGCGGGTCCTCGACGAGGGTCTTTCGTCCCCCAAGGTATGGCCCTTTGACGGGGTTAAATCCTGGACAAGCTCGGGTCTCGTTTCAGGACTCTGTGCCCCACCCGAGGTATGTTCTCAGACGTGGAATTTATTTTGCTTTAGTCGAGGTCTTGCCTCGGACCTCAGCTCTGTGCCCCACTCTAGGCTTGTCCTAGAAAGAGGACTTAGTTTTGCTTTGGTTGAGGTTTGGTCTCGTCCAAAGACTTTGGTTGGTAAGAGACTTGGCTCGGATGGTAAAAGTGAATTTTATTTCATCGAATTGGGGTTACAAAGGGTACTGGTCGGGGACGCCGTCGAGGCGCTCTAGCTCGTATGTCCCATTTGCCAAGAACTTTGCGACCCGAAATGGGCCTTCCTAGTTTGGGTCGAGGGGACCCTTTGAGACGGCTTAAACTTTCTTTAGGACGAGGTCACTGGCGGAGAATTGTCTGACTTTCACTTTGGAGTTAAAGAATTTCTCTGATTTTCTTTTGTAGTCTTCGTTCTTCAAAGCGGATGAGAGTCTTTTTTCCTCTAGTACATCCAAGTCGGCTCTTCTGGCCTTGTTGTTTTCTTCTGTGATGGCCTGTGACATCCGGTGGCTTGGCACCACAATTTTGGATGGTATGACCGCCTCGGTCTCGAATGCTAGAGCAAAGGGGGGTTCGCCTATTGATTTCCTGGACATAGTCCTGTAGGACCAAAGAACCTCAGGGAGGTCGGCGGCCCATTTTCCCTTGGCCTTGTCTAACTTGGCCTTGATCTTATGCTTAAGGATCTTATTTACCGCCTCGACTTGACCGTTCGATTGTGGGTGATATGTTGTGGAGAATTTTTCTTGATATTCTATTTTTCATAAAACTCCATCACTTCTAGACCGTCGAACTTTTTCTCCATCTTTTAGGTATGCGAGGACCAGCGTCATCCAAAATCGGCGCCTCGTCGGCTACTGGTGCCACCAACTGTTGGTTGATAGAAGGTTCTTGAAGCTTGGTTAGGTTGATGTTTGAGAGGTCGGTGGCGCCCTCCGAGGTGGCAAGTTTGGAAAGGGCGTCGGCCTATGAGTTTTGTTCCCTTGGGATCTGCTCAATGTAAACCTGGTGGAACTTTTTGCACAGCTCGATGGCGTGCTCGTGATACTTGATCATTTGCTCGCCTCGCGCCTCGTACTCTCCCATCAATTGGTTGACCACCAAAATTGAGTCCATGAAGATGTTTAGTCTTCGGACCCCAACAATAATGGCTAGGTCGAGACCGTTGATGAGAGATTCATATTCTGCCTCGTTATTAGTTATGTGGAAAGAGAACCTGATGGCGTTTGTGAAACATTGGCTGTCTGGCCCCATCAAAATGATCCTGGCCCTGGCACAAGTGCTTGTCCAGGATCCATCCACGTACAATTTCCAGGCTGGGTGATTCACCTTGGAAGGATGTGGGGGATAAGTGAGTTCCGCTACGAAGTCAGCAAGCGTTTGTCCTTTGATGGCGGTCCTTAGGGCGTAACTGACCCCGTATTGAGAGACTTCCAAGGACCATTTGATCAGGCGCCCACTGGTGTCTGGACGATGTAATACTTGGCAGAGAGGTAGAGTTGTTAAAACCTCGACTTGATGGTCGAAAAAGTATGGTCTCAACTTTCTGACGCTCATGACCAAGGTGTAGGCTATCTTTTCTAGAGGAGAGTACCTGACCTCGGTTTTGTGTAGGGCCTGACTCACGTAGTAGATTAGCAACTGGTCTTGCCCCTCAGCCCTCACCAACACGGTGCTCAGAACGCTGTTGGATGCGGCTAAGTAGAGGTAGAGCTTCTCGCCTGGTATTGGTTTGGCCAGGATCTTGGGGTTGGCTAGGTACTCCTTTAGCTTAAGAAACACTAATTGACTCTCTCTGTTCCACGAGAATTTTTTTGTCTTTGATAGTGGAGAAGAATGGCTTACTTTTATCACCTAACCTCGAGATGAACCTGTTTAGCGCGACCAATCGTCCTGTTAGCACTTGTACTTGGTGAACCGTCCTCGACTCTATCATGTCGATGGTGGCTTTGATCTTGGCCAGGTTGGCCTCGATGCCCCTCTGACTGATGATGTGGCCGAGGAACTTTTCTTTGTTGACGTCGAAGTGGCATTTCTTCAGGTTAAGCTTCATGTTGTAAGCTCTCAGTATGGTGAACGCCTCAGAAAGATTGCGAAGGTGGTCTTCCCTTTTCATGCTTTTGACTACGATGTCGTCAATATAGACCTCCATGGTCTTGCCTATTTGGTCGGCAAACATGGTGTTTACTAACCTTTGATAAGTTACCCCGACATTTTTTTAATCCGAAGGGCATCCTCGTCCAGGAGTACATGTTATTTTCAGTGTGAAAAGAAGTGTGTTTGACGTCCTCCACGGCCATGGGAATTTGATGGTGACCGGAAAATACGTCCATGAAATACATCATCCGTGGCCTGTGGCGCTGTCCACTAGATGGTCGATGTGCGGCATTGGGAAGTGGTCCTTAGGGTATGCCGAGTTCAGATCTGTGAAGTCGATGTAGAGTCTCCAGGTGCCATTCACTTTCTGTCCACTAGACCCACGATGGCTTGTCAATGTGCTGGTTCGATCAGTATGTTCTCAAGAATTTTTCCGACCTCGACATCTAGGGCTTCGTACTTCTCGGGCCCGAATTTTCTTCTCTTTTATGCGACGGGTTTCCTGTTGGGATCAATCTTCAAGTGGTGGCAGGCATTCTTTGGGTTGATGTCGACAATGTCGCGATGATCCCATGCGAACACATCACTGCTCTTCTTCATAAATTCAAGGATCTCGATCCTTAAATCCGCTGGGATATTTGTCCTAATTGTTACTTCGAGGCTAGGTCGAGCCGGATCCATGAAGACTATTTCCAGCTTCTCTATGGGATCGGTTGTTGGGAAAATAGGGGTGTCCGGAATCTATTCGGAATGAAATTTAAATATGAATTTAAATTCAATTATTACTAGCATGAATTAATCCTAATTAATTCAAATAATAATTCCAACAACAAATTTAACATCATGCATGTTGAATTAATTCACATAAAATCTAGGCGGAATAAACAAGAATTTATGTGACTTACGTACCTCTTGTAGAATTGGCCTTTGAATAAACGGGACAATCACGATCACGCTTTATCAACCCAAAAACCTTCTCAAGTATTTCCCTTTCGCCTTACTTGATCACCGGTGGGAGATGCTTTCAAGTAATTTAAATAACTAAGGAAAAAGAAAAATATATGTGCTCTTGATTTTTCCAACACATGGAATTATGTACTTGGGGATGAAATAATCACCCCCTATTTATAATAGTAGTGGCTGAAAATTGTAGGTATTTTATGGGCCTGGAGAAAATCTTTTCTTAGTCTCTAAGAAATCTTGAATATATCTCATATATTCTTTTCTCCATAATAAAATATTCCACAAAATCTCGCACTCCTTATTATAGGGTAGTTTTCGAAAATTATAGGATCAAGACACAAGATTTGGATCTTCTTGAATATATGAGATAATCTTGTATTCCAAGAATACTTATCTTCCATAATATATTTCCAAGAAAATCAATAAAATCTTTTCTCTCCTAATATTGCTATTTTCGAAAATCATCAAGAAAAATCAGCAATTATATTTTTCTTTTATTTTAATCACCTTATCATTATTGGACTACTTAATGGGCTACTTGAGGGGCCTTTAAAGAGAATTAAGATTGGACCTCCTAATGGACTTCTGAATTTCAATATTGAGCCACAATATAATTCAATCCATTAATATTAATTATTACCACTAATAAATTAGTATTGCACTATCCATCTTAATCCATATTACGATAACATGGGCTTCCGGTTATTATTTCCCGCGTTTAAAATTATTGAGTCCATTAATTAATTAAGCTTCTGAATAGCTCTAAATTAATTAATATATTTCACCTTGGAGTAAAGACAGCTCAACATTATTATCCGTACAGAAGAAATTGTTTCTTCACTTGCAAGATTTGGTACGATAAAACTTCTGAGCCCACCAAGGGGACTAATCACACGAGCCATACTCGCATGCGTTTCTCCGTATTAAATCTTAGCAACCGCCGTATGATTAATATTACTGCTCAAAACATAAAGTTCGAAGTCACGATGATTCTCACCCAACATGAATCAAAGCAGTAACCATTAAGCACACACGGTCCTATTTAAGTGACGGAGATTAAGAAATCAATAACCACTGAGGTCTAATTCTTCACATTTCAGAACAGAAGAATTTATCCTCGCTGTAGGTCTTCTTCAACACATACTAAATATGCTAGTGCAATCTCTTGGTCAAAACAAGCCAATTTGAGATATACACATTGACCTTTCATGGCGGATTGTTCAATTCCACCTGGGTTGTGAATTTGTACGTTTAGTTACAAGGAAACTGTTAATGTGATCTTCCGTGATCGGGTATCACCACAATAACTACAATGTAACATGTACCGTTTATAATGAACTGGTTGCAATAAATATTTAACATTCAATCATATCTAAAGCAAATGTGATAAAAGAATTATTCTCATAAACAAGTGTTTAATACATGAGTTATACAAAGTAAAAGCATACTTTCACGTATAACTCCAACAGCGGTGTCTCTAGGATTTGGATATTTGCCTCGTGGGTAGAACTTGACAACTATTGGCTCGAAGCTAATTCTGGGTTGCATGGGATCGTCAAGGACTTGGACGAGATCCTGCTCGACTTCCATTGGCACCTCGGCCTCTTTGGATGGTTTGGGTCAAGGTCGGAGATTACATTAATGTTAAGACTAGGTACGAAATTTAAAAAGGAGCATGAGTAGTTCAAATATATTCTAGCTCTTTTTTTCTCCCCTTTTACCATGCCAACTAGACCCTCAGTAGTGGGGAACTTGATACAGTAAAAGTAGGATGAGACAACCGCCTCAAAAGTTTCAAGAAAATGAAAACCCCTAGAAAGTCATTATACATGTTGATTGGTCGACTATTACAAAGTCTAACTGCCTAGTGATCTTCGTCTCTTCCTTCTCATGGTCGACGAGCTCCACGGAGAGCTTGATTCTTCCATAGGCTTGGACGGCAGTGTCTCCGAAGCCTTGGAGGACGGTGTCAAATGGCTTGATGTATGCCGTGAAGCTTCCCATCTTATCGAGGGTCATCCTGAAGATGATGTTGTAGAAGCAACCATTGTCCACCAACAGATGATCAACAGTAATACCGAGGATCTTGGTGGAGATGACGAGGGCGTCATTCTTTGGGCAAAGAGCCCCTTCCCGATCAGCGTTAGTGAAGGTGATCACGGAAGTCTTGGAAATGGTTGGCTTCGGAGGGGAGATAGCGTGGACATTCTCGAATGCCCTTATCTCAGCCTTCCTCTTACAGTTCGATATAGTCGAGACTGGGATAAGGCCTCCAAGGGTTCATCCCCCCTGGAGAGTGTTCATGCGTCCCCATGCTCGAACAGGGGGAACATCATCTTCTTCGTCCTTGTCCTCGACAAGTGCGACGGGAGGAGCTGGCCTAGGCACCTATGGCCTTTGTTGATGGGGTTGCCCCCTGTTCTGCTCTAGCTCATGGGGGATGGGGTATGCCGACTTCTTGATAAAGTTGTTGAGCTTACCATCCTCGAATAGCTTCCAGAGCTGTCGGAGGAGGTCCCGACATTTGCTTTTATTATGCCCCACGGCATCGTGATAAACACGCCATTTGGCCCTATCCACGCGCCCTTTGTTGTGGATGTGCCTTGACTTTTCCAGCATGTTGTCATACTAGATGGCGTTGTAGACGTACGTCGGGGTCTGGGCTAAGACTTGGAGTAGCTGCTCGTCAGTCTCGTTGGCCCATTTCTTGAATGTTCTCAGGGCCCTATTTCCCATCTGACGAGGTGCAGATGGGTTCCTCCTTTGTTGGGGGAGGATTTGGGCTTTTCCTCCTACTCCAGCTTTTGCAGCCTCAGCCTCGGCATTAGGCAGCCCCATTCTTTGAGCCAGGAGCTTCTGGCAAGTTATCATCTCCCCGACTCTTCCTTTGAACTCGACGTACATCGTGGGGAGGCATTTGGAGAGATGCCTAAATATCAGGGAGAGGGCGGCAAAGCCGTTAAGTGTTGAGTGGAGAGAGAACTCATCGCTGATGGGTTCCCTGGTGAGGATGATCTTGTCGACTCGGTCAATGTACGCCTTGCCAGACTTGTTGTCCGCTTGCTTGATATTCATCAACCTATAGCGTCCTTCGGGCCTAGTGATCTTGGCCGTGAAGTGGGTGACAATTTTTTTGCTCAGGTCGGCGAAGCTCGTGATCGAGCGCGAGGGCAGGTTGACATACCACTTGTGCGTTAGTTCTCCCAAGGTGAGGGGAAATAGGTGGCACTTTGTGGCGTCAGTTACGCCTCGACCCATCATGTAGATCCAGTATTTACTCAGACGAGTTTTCGAATCAATCCTTCCCTCGTATAGAGGAGTTTGAGGGGGTGTGACCTTCGTCTGGACGAAGGCCCCTTCAATCTCCAGGGACAAAGGCTCCCTGCCAAGGCCGGTATGCTTGGACGAAGAATCCATGGCCTCCATCTTGTTCTCCATTTCGCAGAGGCACTCCTAGAGTGAGGCAATGAGGGCTCATTGGCTGCCTTCGGCCCGGGGGATGACCTCGGGGCCCAATCGCTCATGCGCCGAGACTCGGCGGTCGAAATTTGCAGCGGGAGAGCTTTGTGCTCCCTCAAGCTATCTTTATACTAGAGGGTGGCATTCCTCCAGCACCTCAGTAGGGGCCCGCTTGCTGGGGCTGGATACTTTGAAGACCTTGTGAAGGTCTCCGACTCGAATTTTGGGGTGGATTGTGCCTAGAATTTGCCTCCCAGACGGCTAAACACGGACCCTGGGTCCGACCTTCCAGATCTCTCTGGTCGAAGGGCTTCCCTGTGGCTCTCACTTAGAACCGCGTAGATCTTTTTCCGAGGCCATTTGCCTCGGGGTGGATTCTTCCTCTTTGGGGCAGGAGGGATGGTCTATATGCCGAGGTCCCACCTCATTTCACGAGCCTTTCGCTGGAGCTGTTCGATGACAGTCTCCACCTGCTCGGGAGTCTGAAAATCTTCGAGGATAATGGGAATATCCCGTGCCTGCCTGACCGGCATGGTGGCGATTGCGGTGGCTGCAGCCTCGGGTGCCGGGTTGGACGTACCCTCCCCAGCGTTGTGATCGGCCATATCTTAAGATTTTTGGGAATCTTTGAAGATATGCAGGTTTAGATGTTTTTGAACGTCGAACAGTGAGTGTTCTTCGAGTTTTTGATTCAAGATTTCTTGGTTGACGATCCTTTTTCTAGCGCCAATTGTTGTTACCCAAAATATGTATCTTAGTACGATTTATGTGGCTTTCAGTGAGTGACTAACTTAATAATATGAGATTAATTGGACATTGATTGTTTGAGGCTTTTAGGTAATAAATGAAGGACAATAAGAAATAAATGCCAAGAGATTTGCCAAGTCTTTGTGAAGACTTGGACTTGAAGTTGTTGGATCCTTTATTAAATGTCAATGAGCATGTATTTATAGCCCGACAACACTAAAGCTATCCGGGCAACCCAGCATTTAATGCTTGGGCTGACCTTATTCATTTTCCTTGTCACTGATGGGATTACTCCCTAAAGTGTGATCTGTCCCTCTGGATTAGGTAGAGATTCACTGTTCCTTGTCCTTTTTAAGGAATGATTGCCATTAATGGCGTCTGACATCGCCTTTAATGGAGTGTACGGACCTTCCTCTCGCCTCGTCCTTGTCGAGACTACACTCAGTCTTCATGACATCGACTCTAGAGGGCATATACCTTGCTCTTTCGGGTCGTATTTTGGAGCCTCTCCTTTATGCCGAGGCCGACGTCGACGTCTTCAATTGGACCTGAACTTAGACTCTTCCTTTGAACTCCAGTGATCTTGGTGGAGCCTCGTCATCTTTGCACTAAGGTCATCTTTGTTGCCTTCACGTCGAGGTTGACCTCGCTCCGCCGCGGCTAATCTTGCCTTCTCGTCTCGTCTCGAAGGCGGATAAATGTGCTCATAACAGTAACATTTAAAAAATATTATCAATATGTAATCTAGCAATTAAATTTTTTATCAATATGTATTAATAAATCATCAAAAAATATTTTGAAATACAATTAAATATATAACTTGTAAAACTCAAACTTGTAAATCTCTCAATATCATGACCATGCCCAACTTCATCAAACAAACAACTTTAATTTTAATGATATAATCACACATTTCAGACCTAATAGTAATATTTGACAAAAGTGATGTCATTGTTAAAATGCAATATTATGCGGAAGTTTGTGTAATAACAATTAATCAATGTGTTGATATTTATAATACAAAAAAAAATCAACGACAAGAAATACGTTCTAAGCGGAATTAAAAAAAAAACTCGATTTCACCATGCAAAGTTGACATCTTAAATTTCCCCCCCCCCCCTACAACTCTCTAACTTTTTTCCTAAATTATCTAAGAAAAAATCTTTTAAAACTATGAAAATTCATATCTATATTTTTAATTTAATATTCTATTTCGATGACAAAATTTTCTCCCAAAAAATTGGGTGAAAAATATCGAATTTAATAAGAAGATACAAAATTTGGTGGCAATATTTTTTGGAATCAAATAATATTTCGGTGACAATACTATTTCCAAAATAATTATAAAAAAAGAATATTAGAAAATAAAACTAAATCTTCTGCCAAACATTTTAGATTTTATTTATGTATAGAAATATTCTTGCTAATCTTTTTATTTTAAACTATGAATAATTATTCTGAAAAACTTATTATTTTTTAGAGAATAACTAACAATGTTTTAGAAAAATGAAGGGATATTTTTATTTTATTTTTAGAAAAATTTCAAGTTTGATCCTACAAGTTTCACATCTACCATTATTTAAAAAAACATCCTAAATCATCTAATAAAAAAATGTACAAAATAATATAAATTTATATCTAATTTTTTTTACAATTTAATAGTCTATTTCGGTAACAAAATTTTCTCTCAAAACTTTAGTTAATCTATTCTAAATGGCCCCGTCAAAAAAATATATTTTTAATGGCAAAATATTACATTTGGTGGAAAGGTTTTTAGGAATCATACATTATTTCGATCACAATATTATTTCAAAAAATAATCATAAAAAAGAATATTAGAAAATCAAACTAAATCATAGAAATATTCTTGCCAATCTTTTTATTTTAAGATATGAATAACTATTTTGAAAATTTTATTTTTTTATAGAATAAATAACAATTTTTTGAAAAAATGAATCGGTAATATATTTATTCTTTAAAGAAGATTTCGAATTTGATCTAACAAATTTCACATCTAGCATTATTTTGAAGGAAAAAAATTGCTAATCATCTAATAAAAAATCGGTGCAAAATAATAGAAATTTATATATAAATTTTATATTTTAATAATCTATTTTGGTAGCAGAATTTTCTTGCAAATAACTTTGGTGAATCTATTGTTATTGCTAATATATTACATTTGGTGGAAATAATTTTAGAAATCATACACTATATCGGTTATAATATTATTTCAAAAATATAAAATAACAATTCTACAAAATCAAATTAAATTTTAGACATTACTTGTTTTGGGAAATATTCTTGCTGATCGTTTTATTTTGAGAAATTAATAATTATTTTTGGAAACATATTATTTTAAGAGAATAATTATAACTTTTTTTTTAAAATGAAGCGGGATTTATTTTTTTGGTCTTACAAATTTCACATCTGCTATTATTTTGCAAAAAATAAAACCAAATAATTTAATAAAAATTGGTAAAATATAGAAATTTATATCTAAATTTTACAATTTAATAATCTATTTCGATATCAGAATTTTCTCCCTAATAACTTTGGTGAATCTATTCTTAGTGACAAAATATTACATTTAATGGAAAGATTTTTAGGAATCATACAATATTTTGGTAACAATATTATTTCCAAAATAATAATAAAAAAGAATATTACAAGATCACACTAAATGAAAAGAATATTACAAAATTACACTAAATGTTCGGCAATGTATACTTTGTTTTGTAAACGATTTCGATATCATCAATTTGCAGAAATCTTCGATATCCTCAATCGATCTAAAAAAAGGAAAAATATTATACTAAAAAAAATCAGATAAGAGATATTAAAAAAAAAAAAACAGCAATAGACGAATATATGAACAAGTAAACAATTTAGATCTGAATAAATAAGAATCTTTAATAACAGCGGAGATGACGTTCATGTGCAATACTGGTGGACATGACGTCCGTGTGCAGTAGATGCGGCGAGGTGGTATTCAAAGCGAAAGAAAAGAGAAAAATAATCATATTTAAGAAACAAATCAGATCAACGATACTCAGAAAAAAACGACGAATGTATAGACGATTATAAGATTTACATTTGAACAATTATGAACCTAATATAACGACAGAGATGATAGCTGCGTATAATAACAGCGGAGGCGGCAGACGAAGGATGTATGAAGTATATGTGGCAAAGTGCGGCCGTGTGAAGTAGATGTGGTGGAGACATGGTAGTGTGAAATAGATATGGTGGAAGCGCAACGTTTGAAATAGATGTGGCGGAGGAACGTTCGTGTGAAGTAGATGGGGCAGAGACGACATTCAAAATGAAAAAAATGAGAATGAAAAATTAATGATTAAGGTTTAAATATATAGGATTTTATTATAAAATTACTAAATCAATTTTAATGATGTAGATTTAATTGTGTAAGAACAAAGGTCAAGATCAAAAGTTTAACCAACTTTTAATGAGAGCGCAGTATTTTGAAATAGAGAGATTTTAGACATGCCACATCAACCTAAGAATAAGGTGATGTTGACACATCATCTTAGTGAGGTTTGAAAATGTAGTATAATAAGTTTTTTTTTTATTTTTTTTGTTTTTGTTTTGTTTTGTTATCAATGCCGACACTAATAAGCAGTATTAAATATCATTTTATATTTAATGGTATAAAAAATTGATACTCTAATAAACGAGAAAATTAATTTTTATTAATGAATAATATGACAAATAAAAAAGGACGGTGTGAATTTTATATTAAACTCATGAACAATTACAAGTGGTGTGAGATACACCCAAGTACACATTACAATTTCATATCCATCAATCACACTCCAAGTATAACAACACTTAAAATTTTGCTCAGTATGTCAAACAAACTAAAATGATTCTACTCTCAGTCTTCATATTTCGAACTCTTCTTCCAATGCATGTCTTGATTGAACCAATTCCTACAATGTATCTTCAACTTTTTGAACACCTTATCCATTGATAATTGTTCACCTCTAAAGATGAATTAATTTCTTGCTTTTCAAAATAGCCAGACCCCACATTCTCAAATACACGATGTCATCCTTTTCCCACGTTTCCCTCTCCATAGCCCACAAAATTGTATCAAGTTCAAACTCAAATCCGAGATTAGAGTCGTACACACACCCAACCAATTTGCACATTTCATCCATAACTCATGAGATACAATGCATTCAAAGAACAAATGCCTACCTGATTCCGCTTCCAAGTTGCAAAAGACACAAGTGTTGTTGACCGCCATCGGAAGAATGTTCCTTCTTTGCAGCAAGTCCATTGTTGGCAATTCTCTTTTTACCACTTTCCAAGCATGCACTCGAACCTTTGGTGGCGCTTCACTGCTCCAAATAGCCTTTAGTCCCTCTCTTTGACTGCATCTACCTCCAAACTTTTTATTGAACAGCCATGCATACGCTTCCTTTACATTGTATATACCGTTTCCACCGTACCTCCATCTCCATGCATTTGGTTCTCCCTGCCTCGGTTTAAACCTCTTAATCACTGTACAAAGATCATTCAACAATTCAAAGTCCCTATCATTTAGTTCCCTTCTCTATCTCCAAGTCCATTCCCATCCTCCCTCCTTCCACTCACTCATTTCCCCCACCTTTGCCTCTTTTACACATTTAATCTAAACAGTCGATTAAATCTATCATAAAGAGAATTTTCCCCTGCCACTTATCTTTGCAGAAAAATGTCTTCCTCCTCTCTCCAACCCACTCAAAAACCACCCATTCTGACCCTCCCCCACACACTTTAGTACCCCTCCCCACCAACCCCTAACCACACCTCTCCTTTCATTCCTAAGACCCTCTCTTACAACCTCCCTCAAGGAACCTCAACGAGACTTAATAACCCGAGCCCACAACATGTATCCTACCTTATTAGTTATTACTCGTTTATTGATATCTGATAGGGTATGAGGGGTAAACAGGTAAAATTCTCATTATTTTTCCTGTATTTTTTATGGCAACGGGTAAAATGTTATATATACCTACACTTTTTTTTTTTGGGTGGTGTTCAAAGACAAAAAATTGTGTGAATTCGATTTTTTTAATTAATTATCACAGTTATTTTAATTGTTAAACAATAATAGTAGATGTGTATAATTAATGGCAGTATTTATATACATAATATTAATACTTCAAAAATATAAAAAAATTCACGTGAACCTGAATTACAAGAGACTTTCTCATGCTTAAACGATACCCAAATTATATGCCCTGCCCCTACCCGACTTTAAAACCCGATTAATCGACTGATAAGAATCTAACATTCCTATCAATTTTGTTGATAGATCATCATAATTAAAACATTGTTACTGGACAATTTCCTTGTTTAATTTCAATTCGTTGATACTCTGCTGCTGTACTATTCATATGCGATATTAATCTCATCGGAATTAATATATTTTAATTTCGTAATTTATTCCATCATTATATATTGTGCCTTGCAGAGCATAGCAAATCAGCACTAGTACTGTTATATTGTTTGTGTTTGACCGAAAACAATATGTTATTAGTCAAAATTAACATATTCTATTATATATTTAATTTTGATTTTTTGATACAAAATTTAAGTGTTAATAAGAGCAGGGAAGAAATAAGGAAAAAGAAAAACCATAATGAGCAACTGCCCCTAAATGGGAAACACGCTTTAGTAAACAAATCAACTCTGGTTGGAATTAAAGGTATCAAATTGCAGTGTATATTGTGATTGTGTATTTCATGTCTTTTAATATAAGGGTTAATTGCAAAAAAAATCACGAACTTTATAGTATTTATCAATTACAACATGAACTTTTAAAGTTTGCAATTCGATGCACGAACTAATTTATAATTGCAATTTGATACATGGTGTGAATTCCAGCGATATGTACGCATACGTAACAACCGGAACCAACACCGAAGTCGCGTCATACGCCACGTCAAATGTCAAATCTGCAAAATTTTATTATTTTTAATATTTTAAAAAGTTCTTTCTATAAAATATTGTTCAAATACATTTAATAATGAATCGTAAATTTTGGTGTTTCTAGTTGATGTAGAAAAAATATTTCATAACATACAAATTTGTACAGATGTTAGAAAACAATAATTTTTTTACTATCTTTCACTATAATTAAACCGTGTTTAAGAAATATTTTATAAAAAAATATTTTGAAATTAAAAAAAAATCGTATAGATTTGACATTTGATTTAGCGTGTGCCATATTTTTTGTGGCGGCTTCAGCTGCCACATAGTGTTAGTATCGCCAAAAATTTACACCATGTATATAGAGTAACCCAAAAAATTTACACCATGCGTCAAACTGCAATAATAAATTAGTTCGTGCATCAAATTGCAAACTTTAAAAGTTTATGTTGTAATTGATAAAGACTATAAAGTTCGTGATTTTTTTTGCAATTAACCCTTAATATAAAATTAGAAAGTCTTGTTAAATAGGTAAATGATCGGAAATGATCATGTTGTGCACAAACTTATATATCAATTGCAAATGTATTAATGACACATAAATATGCAGATTATTCACTATTATTTTAATTGATTGTTTATTTATATATATTTATGTATTATTAACATGTTCGTGATTGGTATATAAGTTTGTTATCAATTCAGATAAATGATATAGGTCTAATCCTTTTATTTATTTACACACCAATTTGTATCCTTTTTTCATTTTGATTTCTTTATAATTTTTAATCGGCTAACATGATGAGACGATATCACAAAAACAGTCTTTTATAAATTATGCTTTTAACTTTTACTCCCATTGTGCTAAAAACGAAAAAAAAAAAAGACTATTGTTTCTACGTTATATTTTCTTCCAAAATTTTTTTATATCTAAAATCAAAGTTGAATTGTTAATTTGAAAATCTAGATATATAATATCTCCGTGAAAAAAGGAAAATTATGTAAGATGTGATTGACTATGCTAAATTATTAAATAGACGAGGGGATGGTTTTCTGTGCATGAGATCATCTCATGCTGTCAAGATCACTCAATTACAATCTGTCATTTAATAAGTTTTAACGAAATTTTATTATTGATGGGATAATTAAGTTGAGCATATAAATTAAGATTTGTGTATTCACTTGTTTATTGAAAATACTCTCCCATGATTATATTCGCATTTTTCATTTTACTATATTTTAACTTTATTTTCACATCTTAAAAAAAAACAAAATTCATTATAAATATAATATATTATACATTTGACCATTTTATACACTAAAAAACGTAAATACTCATTTCCTTAGTTAAATAGTCAATAAATTTTTATTTTTTTTAATATGTATATCCAGCTCAAATATAAAGATATGGTTGAGACGGAGAGAATAATAAATTATAAAATACTCCCTCAGCTCTGTTCATAAATAAGTGATGTTTTACATTTTTTTTAAATTAAAAAATAGGATATAATGACATGTTTGTTCAATTAAATGTTCTCTCACCACATTTTCATGATATTAAAATTCGATAAAATTCCTTCTTTCCAACATTTTAATACATTCTCCTTATATTTCCATATTTTCTAAAATTATAAGAGCAGTAAAATTAGGTGAAACTGCGAAAAAAAAAGAGAAGCTAAAACACCATTAAATTGTCAACAAGAATGTAATGCTAAAACATCACTTATTTGTGATTTGTGAATGGGAGGAGTTTACTAAATAAATATTAGATGACGATCAACCACATTTATTAAATTATATAAATTTTCACATATATTATAATAATATAAAAAGAGAAGTTCTATTATATGACTTAAATACAAGTGTAACTTAAGTGTTTTTTTTTTAAATATAAGTTATTTTGACGATGCAATTTTGGGTTGTTTTCATTGAAATAGAATTAGACATGAGTATTTCAGTAGAGGAGTCCAATTGCTTTACGACTCTGCACATCATTAATTCATCCAGTGCATATATGCCAGTGTGCAGTAATGTTTGACTGATTTCAACCCCACAAATTTGCAACAACATTTGAAACAAATATAAATGATAGATCATTCAATTACTATTTCACACTTGAAAGTAGAATTAATTGAATTTGTTTGTTTATTAACTACTTCATCAATTGAAAATCGTTAATTGAAATGCGATTTTTGAAATGTCCTCACATCACTCCACCATGCATTTGCACTCAAATTACACTCAAACGCCCTTAATTAAGACAGAAAACAGAAAAAGAAAAAAAAAACCATTCTAATAAATATTTAAAAAGTTCATTTTAAAATGTAAGACAAAAACTTACATGCATCAACCGACTAATCTTCTCCAATTTTTTCTTTCTTTCTTTCTTCTTTTCTCCAATGTATAATTTTTTTGGACAAAAATTTAAAATGCACTAAAGTGCATGACTTACACTTGAGCTCAATTTTAATTTATTTTTCTAAATACATATTAACACGCTATATTTTTTTTTTTACAAATAAGATATTATTAATTACTTATTTTAGTATTACTAATTTTTACTTAACATTTTTTTTCAAAATTTAAGTGTATCATCATGCTTCAAGTCTAGAAAGAATTACTTTGTTTCTGAACTAGAATGATTTATACGATACAATTATTAATGCATAAAAACAAAGTCTAGAAAGAATGACGTTGTTAGTTGTTGCTATCGGTTCCGGGTCAAATGAAAGTGAGGGTGCACGTATTCATTCTATTAATTTGAACCATTTTTCTATTATATAAAATATAACACTATTCATTATTACATGACATCAAATATCCAATAATAAGTAATACTGTCTCAAATTTTTATTACACTATCCATTTTGTTAGAATAATACACATCTCTTTCTCTCTCTCTCTCTCTCTTTTTTCTATCACATCTCAACATCCTATTACACATTAATTAGTATTATATTTTCTTAAATTTTATGTCATTCTCAAATGTCTAATGTAATAGAAAACGGGGAAGTATTTAATTTTTCATTTAAAATGCCCATGCCCTACGTATTAGAGTAACACTTGCAACTAATGCACAACTAATTATTAATCAATATAAACAAACTAAATAATGTTCAATAAAAATAAATGACTCTTCAATTATAACAATTAATACAATTAAGTGAAAATAATTAATATTATTCCATAAAAATAATTAATACTTCTAAAACACAGTGCTTAAAATTCTGGATTTTACAAGTTCTTTATATAATCTTATTTATTGAATAAAAAATAATAATGATAAAACGAATAATGTATTAAAAAGAGTTATGTCAAACAATTTTTTATTTTTAATTTAAAAATGACTATAATTTCATAAAAAAAATATATATAAATTATTCTTGTGGAACAGAAGAAATAGACATTAATTGAACGGTAAAACTAATCACTGAGGGGTCTTTTGATTCGCTGGATTGGGAGGGACTAAAGTTTTAGTCCCACTCAATCCCATGTAATATTGCGTTTGGTTCGTAGTTTTACGGCTCGGGATAAAATTGGGGCCCGAGTCATAAACCTATATAATCCATTAAATGAGGGACTACATAGTCCCATGCTTTAAAATGGTGTATTGCACTCTAAATCCACTTAATCATTTAATTAAAAAAAAAAAAATCCTACAATCCAAATGTATACAAATATTTGCCTCCCACATTATTATCCATAAATTCTTGCTAACCGTTTTCCTGGAATAATTGAGAAGTCTTGACTTTAAACAAGCACATTCCATTAAAAAAAAAAGAAGAAGAAGAAGAAAAAATACAAAAAGAATAAAGATAAAAAAGGAACTCAAATTTTCTTGGATACATGATAATCTTTTAGTCCATCGGGGCCGACCACTTCAATCTTGGGAGTTGAAGCCTAGATTTAATTATATACTGTAAAATGATGACGTGGCATGCACGAACTGCAAGTCCCTTTGTCCACTATAAAGACACCCCTTTTGCCCCCACTTTTCTTCAATTCCCCACTCCAAATTCTCACTTACATTTCAACACAGCAAAACACCCCCTTAATAAGTGATCTTCCGACATGGATATGAAATCAAGAGAAGCTTCAAACAAGAGATTTTCGAGCAGGAAATTGGGAAGAATTCTTAAAGAGCAGAGAGGAAGGCTCTACATTATGAGAAGATGTGTAGTTATGCTTCTCTGCTGGCACGATTGATGATCGAAAATACGTGTGAAATGACATTGTTGCCCATCAGTTTGTACGCATTGATGTTCGGGGCACGCTTGGAATTTCCGGTTGTAGATACAAGATAATTAAGAGGTTTAACTTTTTCTGATTTATTGTAGGAGGTTTTCTTTTTTTATATTGGCTAATTAATTAGCTAGCTAGGTATTAATTCTGTCATTGTAGGATTATTAATTTTGTTGGAAGAGTTACTTTACATTTGACCATTTTATTTTCCTGTATATTACTCCCCCGCCCCCTATTTGCTTCGAGTAAGTAGTATAATATAGATAGATTGTAATTGATGTAATGGAATGTGAAGAAAATATAAAATATTATACAGATAATGTATTATTGATGAATTAAAAAAATAAAGTGTGGATATATAATATTATATTTTTTTTTAAAAAGAAAACGAGAAATAAATAAAGAGATGGATGAAAATCGAAAAATAAAAAATAAATAGAGAGGCTGAAGGAGTATCATGTTGTTTCATATAATAATATCGATAAAAACTTGGGAGAAACGGTCTTAAGATAAGACGGTTTACAACATAAATTAACACATATCATTTCCTGAAATTTATAGAGAGTCTCGTCCCACGTATTGGAAAACACCTGCTCAACAATATTATATGAGAATTATGTTATGGAGGAAAGTTGTGAAAGAGTTTTCAATTTCAATGGGATTTTCAAGGTTCATTCCGTCTTTTATTTTAACCTTTACGCATGCGTGGGTGTATATATACACACGGATACACACATATTTATTAATACTGTTCTTAATACGTATAAACACTATAGATGAATTTGAAGAGGTATAGTTTGAAAATAAAATTTCTATTACTTACGTTTATTTTTGAATAATATTAAGTTATTTTCACTCCTATAATACTAAGTGTTATTATTAAATAATATTAACGGATCGTTATTAATTATTTTAACTTGACAATATTAATTTATTTCTAAAGGGAGCACATAATCTTACTCTTTCATAAATCATTTCGTGAATGCAATTAATACTGTAAATTGACACCAGTCGGCCCCGTCAAATCTAATCTAATTAAGAAAATAGTGGTATTGGTTAATTTTATGAAAATAATTTTCATAGAGTATAGCTAGTTTTTATAAGTTTATATGTGCACGTCTTAATTAATTATATGTCCCCTTATATGTACCACAGTAGTCGAGTAGTCCATTTCAAATTATCATAATCATAAAACAATTCAAATCAAAGCTACCTCGAATAAAACTTGTCAAAAAAAAAAAAAAAAATACCACCTCGAATAAAATTGGAGAATTTAATTTTGACTCACCAATAATTATTACGCCGATCCATACTCATAAAATATTACAATGTTCCATAATCAATATGCAAACATTTATTTTATTTTATTTTTTTAAAGGAAAACAACTCGCATAACTAAGCCACAAATTTGGCTTCAATAATGTTTATTATTGTTTCAAAATCCGAAAAAAAAAAGCAGAAACACTAAAAAAGACGTAAAGTGTTAGCTTATGCGCAACACAAATTCCCTTCTTGTATTGTCCAAAGAAATTTGTATAATACAAGCAACACCTATACCCAACTCCACAATCTCCCTCCCTCCCTCTCTCTCACACACACGATATTCCCCGAATAACTAATATCGTGTCACAATGTCTTAATTATATGATATTTCCAAAATAACTAATATCGTGTCTCAAATCAATAATAACATGAAAGACAATGTAAGTATCTGATTACGTTCCAACTCCCGTACAAACCTCAAAAAGTAAAACCTTGTGATTTTTTAAATAATATAACAAAAATTATCACAAGTATTATCTCAAATTCGCAGTCTTTTTTTGGCAGCCTAAACGCTATAAAAGAAAAAGTCATTTGATTTGCTTAAATATATCGATTCATGATTTCGTGTCATTTAATGAGTATGAGTAGGATTGATTTCCTTCTACATTGCAGAACATAAGAAATGTGTATACTATTTAACAAACCAAAAAAATGAAACAAAGCATTATCACTATGGTTTGTGCCTAAAATTTTGTTACAAATCAACATCTTGACAAGTCATTATCATTCGAGTACTACAACTTCTGGGAATTTTTTTTTTATTTATAAAAGCACAATGCTCGATCGAAGCTTGAAAAAATATAAAAGCCAGATAAGCATCATTTGTTCATAAGTATCCATATCAAATTTAATGCAATATCATAACTTTTTCTGTTATTCAGGCTACTATTCATTTGGAAATGAAAAAAATAGAATAATAATAATATTAGAAAATATAACAATACAAATTAACATTCACTCCTATTAATGTGTAATGTTCAATTTATTATTTCATTATAATGTCTCATTGCATAAGACATTCTCATACAAAACTTACTCAAACTTTATTATTGTGTTATAGTGATTTAGTATAAATAACATTTCACTTTTTTAATATATGCACCATGGTGTGGACACAATATTTTTTTTTTAAATAAAGTATGATCGATGAGCAGTATTTATTGGGTATAAAGTAAAGAAATTGGTTGAATTAAGTGTATTGTGGGCCCAAAAAGTAAAAATTAATGATAATTTATGTAAATATGTGAATATTGTGAGAGGGAAGCTTATAAAAGTGTTTTTTTTTTAGTGTACAAACAATTGTGAGACGAACGAATAAGGAAAATGTACAAACAATTGTGAAAAATGGATGTAGTACTATATTTTTTTAAAAAAAAACCTTCATCACTTCAAGTTATAGCATAATATTACATAAGAAATTTACATTTTTTTAATTATATAAAAATTAAAAAATATTGATCCGTGCATCGCACGGGAGAAAATACTAGTTTGTATAATACAAACAACGCCTATACCCAACTCCACAATGCCACACACACACACATATATATATATATATATATATATATATATATATATATGATATTCCCCGAATAACTAATATCGTGTCACAATGTCTTAAATATATGATATTTCCCAAAAAACTAATATCGTGTCTCAAATCAATAATAACATGAATGACAATGTAAGTATCGGATTACGTTACAACTACTGTCTAATAGCCAAAACTTCAATAATTTGAACATTCCCCGTACAATTTCTCTCCCCGAAGCACCATGGGACATGTCCCGCATCATTCCTAAAAATGCCAACAATGCAAGTCCCGAACCCAGCACCAAGGGAAACATCCATGTTCAGGTTGATAATAACAATTAAGACTGATTTATTCTCACATAAATATTTTAGAGTAGTTCTCCTACCAACATCAGTTCACGTGAATTCTTTTTTAAAATTTTACTATTATATATACACACTATCACTATTATATTATGCATATCGACTATCACTTTTTTAAAATTTTACTATTACATATATACACACTATCACTATTATATTATGCATATCAACTATCACTTTTTTAAAATTTTACTATTATATATACACACTATCACTATTATATTATGCATATCAACTATCACTAAGAATGACAATATTAACCCGCCCCGCTCCATGCCCCGTAGTATAATGGGGTGGGTCTAGGTCGGACCGCCCGCACCGTTTAAAGAATGGGACGGGTCTGGGTATCTAATCTAAGTACCCGCTTCGACTCGGCTCATTGCTATTCCTAACTATCTCTGTTTAAATAACACTTGATTTTCTAAACTGTAATAATACATATGCATAGAAATTACGTGAATTTACATTACACTGATTTTTTTTTAAAAAAAATTACATTAGCTCGATTTCATACAATTTTTTATTAGGACAATGAGTCTCGGTTCCGTACTCGATATTTTCCGGCTCCTTGAAACTTGAAAGTGTAGACGCAGATAAGGGTATTGTTTGTATTGACTGCTGCAGTAATGGGAGTTACTTTTCTCAAAAGCGAGTTGAAAAATTATGGTCATCGCATGTGCCTTTGTTCCCCCAATCTAATGTCCCTATTGTGTAATTTTGTCTTTCTTTAATTTTGCACCTATATTATTCTCTTTCTATTTTTACTGTATCAGATGATCTTAATACATAAAACAAATTTAATTTATTATAAAGTGAATGTTAAATTTTATCCCTTATTTGTTCTCATTTTGATTGTAGACCTCTAACTATTTCGGCTTTGAAATTTGTTCTTTAAATTTATCAAATTCGTCCTTTTATCTCGTTAAAAGGGCGAAAAAAATTGGTAAAGGGATGAAAAATTTAAATTTTGTAAACATAAGGGTTTAATTACAAAGTTGAAAAGATCAGCGATTTGAAATCAAAATCTGTGAAAGTTGTAAAAACAAAAAATAACCTTTACCTTTAAGAGTAACATTTGTGGTGCACCACATGCATGATCACTGCACACAAAATCAACTAGTACACAATTAATATAGTTTAGTAAAAATAACTAATATTGTTGAATAAAAACTATCAAATATTATTTAACGAAAACATCTAATACTCTTCTCACATTTTTTTAACGTCCCACAATAATTTCACACTCCAAAATATAAAAATAAAACACTCTCACAATATCTATTTTATTTCAAAATACTCCTCATTTATTGGTCTAAAAAATCAATAAAACATTTTTTCTTAAAAAGTGTGTCACCCCTCAATAAAAATTAATAAGGGATAAAGAGAGAACCATTTATAAATGCATATCAGATGCACGGTGCAACAGATATATTTTTATATATATATTTATTTATTTATTTACTTTTTTTTTATATGACACATGAATTTAAGAGATTACAACTGAATTTTTTTTTTTTAAATTATGAAACCGCCTCACACGGCTCCTTAAAATTATATTGCTCTTTCTTGTCATTCTCATCCATATTTCAAAACTATTTAATTTTCGCAACTATTTATATTTGATTTATTTTTATAATCTCTAATTTATTTTTACTCGGTTCTATTGTTTCTCATTTTTCCCATTTAGCCTCCATGTAAAGAAATCCAGAGAGAGAGATGGGCCCCAGGTGCAACGAGCCAAGAAATTCGTAGTAGGCCCGTGTCAGCAATCAGCCGTGGGCTAATATTTTGGGTAAAAGATTTAGGCCCACGACGTGACTGATCTTTTGGTGGGCCTGCTTCTGTTAAGAAATTCCAAATTTCTAATTATTTAATTCGTTTGTACACGTCAAGCCAGGCATGAGTTTGAGCTATCTATAAATGACAAAATAAATAATTTCATAGTTACTCTATGAAATAATACTCATTTTTTTGTAAAATAATTGTCCGTTTGTTGTTGAACTTTTCTCGTATGTAAGTATATAAATATTATTCTACATCTAACATAATTTAGGCTTTGAAATCTCTTGCGTCTGCTTCGTGGTGTTATCTTTTTATTGGAAGGAAAAAAAAAAAAAAGTAGAAAGGATTTTCTTGCAATAAAAATTCAATTATTTATCCCTCGAAAATGGTCGATAACTTTAGAGTAATTTTTGCAACACCATGCTAATTCGATTTGTCAATTTAACAGTAATTTAGAACATAATATGCGTGCTTATTTTTCTTCTTTCTTTGAAATATCAATTTTGTGATTATAGGTAATTTTCAAGCTCTCATTGTAAATTCAAACCTTCGAATATTATGAATGATTTTTTAAATATATTTTGTAACTATGCTTAATTAATGTACTTTTTTGGGTTTTTGGATAAAAGAATTAAAGTGTACAAATTATAAATCTGCGAATAAAATTACATGGTACAATTGTTCCTGAAAAACTCACACATAACACGTACTTTAGTTGAGTGCAATGTTGGCTAATATATCAGAATAATCAGATTAACTGTCTTGTATGACATAAAATACGGAAATCCATTTAAGGAATTTATCAGAATAGTCATATTAACTGACTTGTATTGACATGATAAAATACGGAAATTAATCCATTTTATAAGGATCTGCTGCGTTATTGCAAAAAATATCTAAGCTAAATTCACAATAATAAAGAGTTACAAAAATTTGTCATGAGATGATCTTAATACAAATTTGTTCATCTAATTTGATTCACGTTGTAAATAGTATACCTGACAAATTAAACAAAGAACATATCGTATATGCACGTTTGTGTGTTTAGTATAATGAAGTACCATTTAAAGGTATTAATCGTTTCAATAGTTGAAAAGTATAAATTATTTCATTAAGAATATCAACTAGTGATATTAATTGTTGGTATCAATTGAAAATCAGGTTTAACATTGAAACTTGTTCCCACAATCTTTATGGGTTGGTGAAGGTTGCAACAAATTAACTAAATTTTAACTAAAACTCTATATTTTTTTGGTATAAAACATTTGATAAAATAGAAAAGTTTTTCCAAATTTTTATTTTTATTTGCTATATATTAGGTTATGTTAACCAGGACATCTCCAAATAAATCGAGCAAAATTAGAAACTACTATCTTTAAATCGAGCCAAATTCTTAGTGGAAGACATTCAAACGCAGGATTTTTTTTTCTTTTCTAAACAACAAAAACACCACACAGTTATAATTAATTTGATTACTGAATGATAAAAAATGGTGTGAAGTCCCACATGATCCTGTCTCAATTTTACCTTCTTTATATGTCAATAATATTTTAAAATTATAAGTAGAACAATTTTTTTTTTCAATGCTATCAAACAATTTATACCAAGGATGTGAAATACAACCTCCCTTCTCTAAATCTTCACATTTTCTTTTTTAGACGTCATAGAATAATTTTTACACTCTAAATACGAAAATAAAACACTCTCATAATACTTATTTTATTTTTAAAATATTATTTGTTAATTGATCCAAAATAATCAATAAAACAAATTTTCATAAAAAGTGTATCACCTCAATGAAAATTCATAAGGTCTCGTATGCACCCGATGCACGATGCACTCACTCAACATTTGAGACTGATTACATTAAAAAGTTTTTAGTGTTATCGGTTTTCAATATAATCAACCAATATTATCTATATATTTTCAATGTAATCAATTCATATTTTTCAGTGTAAACAGATGAATGCACTGTACTCCAAATGCACACTAGAATTACTCAAGAAAAATAATAGGAGATCGAATGGAGTAATTTTTATGCCGCATAATGATTTTTCAAAACGTTTCAGAAAAGTAAAAGAAAAGAAAAAGGCTTTATTTTGACAGATTTTTTTTTTCTTTTACTACTTTTTGGTAAAATGGAAATGGATATTAAAAGTGGAAAAAGAAAAGGGATAGAATCCCATGTGGTGGGCCACAAGTTAAGGTGTGAATTGGGATCACACGTGGTCAAAGAACAGTCGATGGGTCAATTAGCATCTTTACTGCATCCACGTGCGCCACCTGCATGCTTCCTGCCTGCCTTCCGCCGATATTTTGACTTCCATTCTCACCTTACCTTGGAGTTTTAATTTTATATAATCCCAAAAAACAAACATTAAATAAAATTTAACCCATTTCAATTCATTATGCTATTTTGAAATTTGAACTTCGTCTAATAAATTCTGATGATTTTCAATTATCGAATTTATACAACTTTTAACTATCTTAAGTACCTTTTTTTTTATCGGTTAAAAGAAATTCGTTAAAAAATAAATTCGTGGGTACAAGAAATACCCGGTACATAAATACAGAAAGATTTTTGAAGTTACACTATAAATCTAAGAAGGATTTAGGATTTGCGAGCCAAGCACTATAAGAAAAATTACAAAAGTTATTGTATATAACCGAACTCCAACTCCATAGACGTCCTTTAATTTCCTCCACAATTCTCTCCACGTCGAACGGAATATCTTCAAAGATCAATTTATTCCTGCTTTTCCAGATACTCCAAACAGTACAAATCCATAAGCCTATTGAGATAGATGAGTCAATCTTACCACCGGAAATACCGGAAAAAGCGATGAAATATTTTGTGGCATCGACTTGGGATGCCATTGAGATGTCGAGCCATGAGAAAATAGACTCCCAGATTCTAGATGTTTTGAAATAACCAAAAAAGAGGTGAGAAGCATTTTCCCTTTCAGTGTGACAAAGAGAACAAGATAGCTCTGAATTCTGATCCAATATCTTCCTCTCGAAAAGATTGGATTTTGGTGGTAACCGATTCCATAATAATCTCCATGCCATTGCCGTCGCCTTGATAGGAGTGATTTTGTTCCAAACTTTTTTTAACGCTGCTGATTTCCGAACTGAATTAGGAGTGCCTGTCTCTTTGTGAATCAAGCCATGCGCCTTTTTTGTTTTGAATTTCCCGTCTGAAGAAATCTTCCATTTCCAGCTGTCTTCCCTGCCTTCAAAGAGCGTAAACCTGTTAACAAAACTTTCAAGATTATTAACACTTGATAATTCCCTATCAAAGAGATTTCTACTCCATTTCCACTTCCAACTCCATTTACCCCTACCCATTCCCCACAATCTTTGATAGACGCATCTTTTCCAAGTATAAATGAAATAACCTCGGAAAACGACTCTTAAGAGAACTGCCCCCAGCCCAAATACTATGCCAAAAACTCGTGCTACCTCCATCTCCTAGGCATTTTTCTAGATTACCCCATATCCATTTTCTCCCCTCTCCCGACACCACTCCCAATATGTTTCTCCACCAACTTGACCCCCTCCCTACTCTACCCGAAAAAATCAGCCCATTAACCCCGACCTCCAAATCCCCATATAAGGATTTCAACACTTTTACCCATAAACTCCCACCCTCCCTCAAGAATCTCCATACCCATTTTTCTAACAAAGCTCTATTAAAATCCCCTAAATCCCGAACCCCAAGACCCCCTTCTGATTTTTTTGTTACAAATGGATTTCCAACTCACCCATGCTATTTTTGAATTATGCTCACACCCCCTCCCCCCATAGGTATTTGCATTGTAAAGAAGTAAGAACTCTCGGGGTTTCTTTAGGTAGTTTGCAAAAGGAAAGCTGATAGATAGGCATTGAAGATAATACCGCCTTTAGAAGTGTTAACCGACCTCCAAACGAGACTTTCCGATCTTCTCAAGATTTTAATTTCTTTCAAAATTTCTGCACCAAAGAATTCCATTCGGATGTTCTGCCACTCATGATTCCAACACGAATACTCAAGTATGAGAAAGGTAATTCCCCAATTGAGCAGCACAATATTGCTGCCATTTCCTCCAGGTTGCTTCTTTCTATATTGATCCCCATCAGACTGCATTTGTTGTAATTAACCTTGAGTCCCGACATAAATTCAAAATTTTTCAGAATTCTCCTCATTGCCCAGGCATTCTGATTTTTTGCCATTCCGGTGAAGATAGTGTTATCTGCGTATTGAAGGTAAGATACTTTCAGATTATCTTCTCTAATCGAAATTGGTTCAAATAACTCTTCATTAACTGCTTTGGATACCATGAGACTTAATCCCTCAGCTACGAGTAAGTACAAAAAATGGAGATAAGGGATCCCCTTGCCTCAAGCCCCTCCCCAGCTGAAAATCGCCTGAAGGACTTCCGTTAATGAGCACGGAAGCGTGTGCACTCGATACGCATTCTGATATCCATCTTCTTCATTTTCGATTGAAATTGAATCTCTCGAGCATGTGGTCTAAAAACCCCCAATCCAATGAATCATAAGCTTTGACGAAATCAAGTTTGAAGAACAATCTTTTCAATTTTTTCCTTTTCACCTCCTCAATAGCTTCATTCAGTATTACCACTCCATCTAATATATTTCTTGTTGATAGACGAACATCAATTATTGCTTGGCGAACAAGAGTTAAGGCCTAAATGAAGATTATGAAGCAAAATACTCAAACCAAAGATGACTAACAAGGATAATCAAAATGGGAGTGCATAAATTAATTCGATAAGTGTATTAAATGATGAGAAACTACCTTGACGAACAGCTTATTGGCGAATAGGTCCAAGACCCGGGGCCGGGTATGATCACCATGCCAAGTCCTAGGTGACAAGCAACATTACTAAAAGGTGGTGCACTTACCCGCACATAGAGTGTATATGACCAATCAACCTATCAAGTCGACTAGACCTTTGATGAACAAGAATTAAAGGTCCGGAGGTTTATCAACATTAAACACACAGGCGAACAGCTTATGAACCCTATAATCAAGGAGCGAGCAACAAAGACAGAAGACACAAGTAAATCCTCCAAGCAAATGATGACGAACGACGATAGATCCGTGATAAGATCAAATACAAGACTTTGTAACTAAGTTTTAGCTTAGATAAGGTCAAATGTGTTCAAAAGGACACATATCAAGCATGCCAGCTTGGTAGTCCAAGAATCATGTACACTTCCTACTTGGTGGTTAGTATAAATAAGTTGTTCTCCAGCTATAAAAATAAGTTCAAATTCACAAACACTCCAAAAACACACACTCATACACTGAAACGTACACACACATAAAATAAATACGAATTCAATACCTGTATTTACGATTTTATAACCCGATCTTTTGTATTTATCATTTACGGTGATAATCAATCACACGTTCTTATTTGGTAACACGTAAACCAGATAAAACAGCCACTAATCCACATGATTAGAATCGATCACCAACAAATTGGCCCTAGAAGGAGGGTCCGAACCTCCGTTTAAGTGTGATTATCAAGAACTTCAAGTTTAAAACTTGAAGATTTGAAGAAATCCTCAAGAAATTCTTAAAGATAAAAAAAAAAAAGTGTTCTTGGTGTTCTTCAAATTCAAATTTGAAGATTCAAAGATTGAGAAGATAATTCAAATTAGAATGCCTCAATCCAAGAAAACTCGGGTTTCACATCCCTCGATGGGGATTTCCCCTACTCGAGTCTCATCTACTGATCATCGGGATCGTAATCTGCATCATGCAAACAAGGTTCAACCTTTGATAGCAACTCACATAATGCCTCCAGATTTGGAAGCATTGGCTAGAAACTCCCATGAATTGGCCAAAATAATAGCCGCCCTCCAGGCAATTCAGAAACAACAAGAACAACCTAGACCTTCACTAGCAAGGTCTAGGTCTCGACAACTAGAAGTAGTGAGGGCAAGATTGGCTCGAGACGAGCAACATGAGGTCAACAGTGCCAAAAATCGAGGGGACAAAGGCAAAGCTAAGATGGTGGACCAAATGGAAGGTCATGCTGAATCTGCCCATGGGCGAACAACAATGTCCAGTCATGGGACGTCTCGTTCCAGTACACAAGATAGACTGGGCCGACCACAACTTCAACCAGAAGTTGCTCGCCCGGGACCAGAGCAAGGGCGAGCAACTTGCGAACAAGCACGTCTGTCAGTACATGAAAGAATGACTAGGTCTGCCTTCGGGCGCCTAGGTCCCAATGCGGCGAGCAACCCAAGGAGGCAGCCTCAAGGGATTCCCCCTCCAAGTGAGGGACTGCGACGAGTAGAAGGACATACATTGTTGGGAAATTGTATAGACTTATGTTTTGATTAAGATGCCAAAAGGTTCCTCCCTAAGTCAAATGTAAGTGAAGTATATTCAGTAGAGTTAGATTAGGATTAGCCAGTTCAAATGTTAAGGAACTGAAGTACATTTACTAAATTCTAGAGTGTATCTAAAAGTTGTTCAGAAGACAAGGTCCACTGAGAAGAAGTCAGCTGAAGAAGAAGTCTTAGCCATGAATGTGTTCTAAGTGCATTTATGTAAAGGCAGTACCATCAGTAGAGGATGGAAGTCCACTGATGAAGACTAATAACGCACATTCAATGCTAAACACATTAAAAGCTGTTAGTTAATGTGGTTGGAACAAGGCAATTTGAATGTTAGTAAAACTAAGGAATAAGAAGGTTCTCTCAGTTGAGTTCCACCTTAAATCAGATAAGACTCTGAGCAAGTAAACCGCGCGGCCCAATAAGAAGATGACACGTAGGTGTACCCTACTGACAGTCGACCTATCACAGAATGACAAGTACCAAAAGTCTTGCTTTAGTTTTTCCAGAGAGTTGGTAACAGACAAGGTCTTTCAGCCGGTTTCTTGATAAAGACATAAAGCTTAAATAGAGTCATTTGAACCAATCAGATGCAAGAGACTTACTTGAGAAGGTTCATCTCCAACGGGAAGATTTTCAAGAAGGTCTATAAATACAAAAGGTCGTGCCCATTTCTACGAACGGGAAACTTACAAGAACAAAGCATTCTCTATACTCATAACTTACAACGAAGCACTCGAAATTACCATTGTTTCCCAAGTGTTTCAAATTTGTAGAGAGTATACCAAACCTTCTGTAATCGAGCTTACAATTATATCCAAACCTTAGAAAGAGATAATCCATCCTTAAGCCTTGAGCTAACTTGTAAGGATTATCTCACAAATAGTTGGAAACAAACCCTACTCAAAATCCTACCCAGAGTTAGGTTGAGAGTTAGAGTTAAGAGGTGTTAGTAAGCTGATTATTGATATCAATCTGAAAGCTGGTTGTTTTGGGAACTAGGACCTGGAATTATCCTAGGGATCAAATATCCTAAGAGAGGATTGTTTGATCAGTGCACCTTGGCACTATAACACAAGGAATTCCAAAGTGAAAGGAATTCTCCTGTTTGATCAGGACAGTGGATGTAGGAGATTCATCTCTGAACCACTTTATATTTTGTGCACTTAATTTCTGTTAATCATTTAGTGTGTGTTGTTCAAACAAGTTTTTATCAAGTAAAACGAGTTTTTCTTAAGGGCTCACTAATCCGCAACTGAAAGCTAATTAGATAGCAACTCAACTGAAAGTCTTGAACCTTCAGTGGAGCTGATATCTCAGCAAGCTTTCATTAGTAAATCTCAGCAGACCTCCAAGTCCACTGAGATATACTGTATTGAGTTAATCTGATGAGTTTTTATAAGGAAAGAAGTTTGAATTTGTAACAACAGGTGTATTCCCCCTCCATACACCTGTGTAACTCGTTTCGGGACCAACAAGAGGTATCAGAGCAGTGGTTCAAAAGACCATTGTTCTAAAGTATACCTTGTGCTCAAAAGGTAAATTATATCTGGTCAACTGAATTGATCTTGTGATAATCTTGTTTATATATTATGGCTGACAATGCAGCTAGGGTAGCACCACCAGCAGAGAACAACATGGGAGTCAATCCCCTGAATCATATGTCCCATCACAAGCTTCCACAGTTCTCAGTGGAAAATTATGATTTCTGGAAGATCAGGATGAGAGCACACCTTGCTTGTATGCATGATGAAATGTTAAGAGTCATCACAAAAGGTCCATTTATTTTTATGACTCATAACCCAAGAACTACAGTTGAAACTATTGCAGACCCTAGAGAAGAATGACCCAAAGATGAGGACAACGTTACTGCAGATGCAAGGAGGAGACACAACCTCAACTTCATAGCCATGAACATTCTCTATACCACCATTCCAGACTCACTTATGGGAAGAGTGATCCATTGCCAGACTGCAAAGGAGCTCTGGGACACTCTTACTCTTATGTGTGAGGGTACTGACAAAATCAAAGAGAACAAGCTCTCAGTAGCTGTTCAAAAGTATGAGCAATTCACCATGGAGCCAACTGAGACCATTGATCAACTTGATGGGAGGTTCACTGATATAATGAATGAGATTAACTCTCTTGGTAAAGTATATACAAAAAGAGAAGTTGCTTTAAAAATCCTGAGAGGTCTGACCACAAGATGGGATGTGTACTCAGTAATGATGCAGAATACCAAAGACCTATCTAGCATGTCTATGCAACAGGTATTCTCTGAGTTAAAAGCTTATGAATTTGATCTTAACAGGAAAATGGCTCCAGATGAGACCTCAGCTGAGAAGGGAGTTGCCTTCAAAGCTAAGGAGACTGAGCCCAAGTCCCCAAAGTCACAGAAGAGTACAAAAGCAAGTAAATCTCAAAGCAAAGCTGAGATGCAAGAGGAGCTGAGCCTAATGGCTAGAAGGTTTGCAAAACTTAACAATAGACTTGGCAAATATAAAAGATTTTATAGGGATAACAGGGAAAGAAGAAGCTATCCTCAAAGAGACACAAGAGAATGAGAGAAAAGCTCCACTGAGATGGAGAAAAAGAAGGAATACAAGAACTACTCCAAAGCTGAAGGATCATTATCAAAGCCTAGAGAGTTTACTGAAGAAAGGGATGATGATGCCAACAGATGTTATCAGTACAAGAAGGTTGGGCACTTTCAGTATGATTGTCCTCAACTAAGCACAAAAGAAAGGAAAGAAAGGCAAGCCAAAAGAGACAGAAGATATGGAGAAAGGAAAGCCATGGTTGCTGAAGATGTTGATGAGGAGTTGGAGTCATCTGAAGAACTCTTTTCTGACAATACAAATGATGACTTGTGCCTTATGGCCAGAGAAGAACCTGAGTTACAATCTAAACCATCTATTTCCTTAGGACACACACTTGAGCTCAGCTCAGAGTCAACAGAGGAACTCAATCTTCAATCCGCTTTGGAACAATTGATGATTGATTTCTCAAGGTTGCAAGAAGCAAGTTTCTGTCTCCAAGATGAAAACAAAAAACTCTTGAGTGAAAACTCCAAGTTAATTGAGTCTGGAAATCAGGCAGATCTTAACTCAGCTAAATCCACCATTAAATTGACAAAAGAGGTGGAAACCCTCAAGAGTCAAGGAAATGGTAAAGATCAACTGATAAAAGATCTTACTGAATCTAAGACTAGGTTAACTGAGGAGAATATAAAATTGGTAAGCCAAATAAAGGAATCTCTCCTGAAAATTGATGTCTTACATAAATCTGAAGTGACCTTGTTAAAAAGGATTGATGCTCTAAACAAACCCTCTCTTGCCATAGAGGAGATTCAAAACTTTCAAATCAATCCTAATAACAAGTGTGAGATAGGCTTTATTCCAAAACCTTCAGAAGGTCCTCTGAGTGTTGCTTCTTCAAGTGGCACAAAGAAAGTATTTGTTAAATTTGTGATCTTTCAACTACAGATTTTAGATAAAGGAAAAAGACCAGCTGAGGTTCAACAAAAGAGAGGTCAACTCAGCCAAAACCGATTGGAAAGGCTCAGTTGACTAATCATACTAGAACTCAGCAGAGGTACTATCAGTCGAGGTCTTCTAAAATGAAGCAACCTCAACTGAAAGTATCCAGGCATGAGCATTCCTCAAGGAATGACTCATATAGAAAACCTATTCCTTTTGTGCCTAAAGGAAAAGGTTCTCAATACCTTTTTCAACAAAGACTGAGATCAGGTGCACCCAAGCCTAAGAAGAAGAATGTTAAGTGTTGGTGATCAAATATAATCGTGAGGATTAGTGGTTGTTTTAGTTCTGTTTAGGATCACCAAACAAGAACGTGTGATTGATTATCACCGTAAATGATAAATTGAGGCTTAGGATCATAAATTTGAAAGTAAGAAAGTCAAAATCGTATTTATTTCGTATGTGTGCACATTTAGGAGTGTTTGTGTGTGTTTTGGGAGTATTTGTGAATTTGAACTTGTATTTCTTAGCTGGTGAACAACTATTTATAGAGACTAGCAAGTAGGAGGTGTCCAAAACTCTTGGACTTCCTTACTTGCTTGCTAGATAAGTGTCCTTTGACCTTGTTTGACCTTATCTAAGCTGAATCTTAGTTACAAAATCTTCTTTGGTCTTATCTCGGACTTCAATGTTGTTCGTCTAGGTCGGCTTGATTAATCCTGTATGGCCTTTCAATAAAAATTGTTCGCCTTTTATGAATTTGGCTTGGAAGTTGTTCGCACATGTGTCATGTTGAGATAAGCTTTGAAATCTTGGTTCTTTGTTCGTCTATATACACTTTTTAGGCCGGTAATTTCACCACCCTTTGTTAATGTTGTTCGTCATCAGTGACTTGGTGGAGGGTTCATATCTGGTCTCGGGTTTCAAAACTTGCTCGCCGATATGTTGTTTGTCGGTGAAGTTGTTCGTCACTTCATACAGCACCTGGATTAATTAGTGCACTCCCCTTTGATTGTTTCTCTTGGTAATTGCTTTTAACTTGGGTTTTCTTCTTCATAATCGTCATTTAGGCTTTAAACTTTGTTTGTCCATCATTGATAGCTGTTCGCCTATCAACAATTGCCCCCTATCCTGGCTAGATGTTGCTTCAGACGATCAACATTGTGGCGAGCAACTATAGTTAGGATATTGCTTTGATATAGATTTGGACGAACAACTTCTCTTTGGCGACCAAAGCCTTGGCTACCGTTTCGTCTTCCCACGATCTGGGAGATGTATGAGGATGACATGGGCGGCATGATTAAGCGCCGCCCACGCGCGACCAATTTTGAGGCCACGTGCCCCTATATTTATTTATAGGCCCTTCACCTTTTTCTCGAATTCGCAAATAACCCCGCCTTTTGACATCTTAATCCCCAACTTTTAGGGAAATTGCGGGTTTTACCCCACTTTTTCGATTGGTATAAATAGAAGTGGGAAATGAAATTTTTCCCACTTCTTTCTTTTGTGCTACAGTGCTCCGTCGACTCCAAGCTTTCTCCGGCAATTTCAAACATTTTCCGACGGGACTACCTCAATTTTGTGTCTTCGATTCAATTCCAAGGTAGTATTTTGTTTTAATCATTTGATTTTCTCTTGTACTTCTTTTTTCTTCTTCAAAAACCTCCATTCCCGCCGTGTGGAAGCTAGCGCCGCCGTTTTCTCCAGAAATCGCCGCCGTCTGCAAATTCTTCCGCTACCGTCTGTATTTTTCCTCCCTTTTCCCTTATTTTCCTATGTCTTCTCAGTCGAGCAACAAATCCGAAGAAACCCTTGATCCCCTTTTTCTCATTGTGACATACGAAAACCAACCCCCGTTTGAGATTTCCTCGACATCGACCCCCCATGTTGACTCAATTGTTCGATCGGTGGAGGACACTAGTGCTCGCCCATCTGGAGGAGAAGTTGTTGTTATGGCGAGCAGGGATTCAAACGAGGGGTCCTCATCCAGTTCTGAATCTGAGGAAGATCCTGAATTTGACGAGCTTACTCGCGAGTTTTTGGAGGGGATAGGCTTTCCACATCCCAAAATGTTGGAGAATGAGATCCCGTCTGGAGTTTCTCGCCCCTTTGAATGGCGAGCATATTCAAATGAACATGCGAACAACTTTTCTCGCCCTAAGCGACAAATTATGGAGTTGGTGAAAACTGAGTTCCAAGCGAGCAAGATTAAGAGTGTGGTTCTCAAGGACGACCTTGACCTGATCCGAGAAACCTACAAAATCCCCTTAGATATCCACATGTGGGCTCCTAAGAGGAAGGAGAGAGCTGATCGCCCACCTCCAGGATGTACAACGATCAACATTGATACGTTAATTGCCGGGCTAAGGCTGTCGTTGCCCCCGGTTATTGGTCACTTTCTAGAGGCGACCAACCTTGCCATTACCCAGATCACGCCGATTGGGTGGATGAACTTGCTCGGAACAATGTGCTTGTTCGCCGTGGAGGGATATGCTGATCGCATCACTGCGGAGGAGATCAACTATCTCATGACGATCATCAAGTGCCCCGTAGGCGAAGAAGGATATTACTATCTCAAAGCCCGAACTGGACTTAAGATGGTAGAAGGGGTGCCGAACAAGATCAGGGACTGGAAGCAACATTTCTTCTTCATTGGGGGTGATTGGCGAGCATCTTCTGGTCCACACGGTGGCATTGGGCGGATAAACTCTCCTGCATCTTATGGAAAAATTAGACGTAAGTTTATCTTTGTTCATCTTTGAGCTATGTTGTTTTAATTTAAATTTTCTTGTTTGCTTGCAGGCCCTCGATTGCTCAAGTAGAACACAGAGGAAGAGGAGATCGGCTCAGAGTTTCTTTTTACCTCCTGTTTGGTCGGCTTGCGAAATAGAGCGGATAGGACCATTCAGTACTTGAGCGAGGAGAAGTGCCAAAGAGCTGCTCGCCTTCTCACATACCCTCATCACCTCGAGGCTAGAGTTGAGGTGCCCCCAGGTATGAATTTTTACCAACTTTCGCAAGTTTGTTTGTTCGCTCAGGAAGAATTTAATAAAAACTTGCTCGCACATTTCATAATCTAACTATTTTTTTTAGCCGAGCAAGTTACAGTAGCAGTTCCTTCTTACTTTGGCCTCCTCGAACAAAGGGTGCACGAGATGCCTCCACCCAAGGGAAGGAAAATAAAGGGGGACCCACCCTCCAAGGTGCTCGCCATGACGAATAAGCCCGAGGGAGCGAAAGTTCCTCGGCAAGCAGCCCCTTCTGGTCATGCTCGACCAGCGCCTCCTTCCACTTCCCCTCCCCATGGGGGAAAATGCTTGAAACGGGCTGACGGGAGCCCCGTGGTGCACGATGTCCCTGCTGGCACTAAAGGGAAAGAGAAGGTGGGCAAAAACCCTGCTCGCCCAGAGGAAGAAATTGCTCGTCGCTCCTCGGTAGAGCCTACTGAGAGGAGGGGCAAAGCTGGAAAGGATGTCACCCCATCCCGTGGCCCAGAGGACATCACTCTCCTCAGTTGGGATGATCACAAATTTGCTGAGTAAGTATTCTTCTATGCCGAACAAGATCCATTTTTTTTTTTATGAATTTGTCTAAGTGTGGTGTACTTTCTTGTTTGCAGATACCGGGCTGACGACCATCCTGGGCGAGCACATGCTGTTCATCAGTATGCCTGCTCCAAAACTCCCATTAACATAAGGGAGATTCCAGGCGACCATGTCCGCAGGGCGACAGAGTTGATCGCCCGGGCCTGGACGAGACCCATGGAGAAGACTATCTCCATGCAAGGACTGGCTGATAATTTCCATCTCTCAATGATGCATTACGCCAATGGCCTTGTTACCGTTCAAAAGGCGATGGCCCAGCTAGCCAAGCAAGAGGAAGCTATTCGCCGGTACGCAAGCACTGCTCGGCAACTTACAGAGGAGAAAGACAACGTGATCAACACCTACGAGGCGAAGCTTGCTCGTCTTAATAATCAACTTTCCCTCTCCCTTGATGCTGAAAAGAAACACCTTGAAGACATTCAAGGTTTATCTGCCGAGCTGAAAGGCAAGGACGTCTTGCTCGGCGAAGAAAGGAAAAATTGTCTGCTGCCGAACAAAAAATTGCCGAGCTCGAGGCAGAAAATGCTCGCTTTAAGGAAGTTGAGGCTTGCACGTACACCAGCGAGCAACTGGAGGCCGAGCTGCAAGTCCGGTCCGCTCCCATCTCCAACTTAGGATATATCTGCGCTTATGCCGACTGTATTCGTCTGGCTAATGCGTACGAATACAAAGATTTAGTGGAGGAGATGGGCAAGGATCTGACTGAGTTCGTAGAGAACTATCCCCCACCGAACAACATTGAGATCCAACTGGGGGATATGGCAGACTATGGGGTTAAAATTGATAAACTTGACCCCAATATTATCGTTACTCGCCCTCCAACTCCAGCAGATAAAGGCGAGCAAGCTGTCCATGATGAGCAGGCAGCTAACGACGAGCAGACTGCCCAGGAGCAGGAGCAAAAAGCAGCCGAGGATATGGCCCAGGATATGATTGTTGATCCCCCATCTGACCAACCTCAAGATCTTCCTTCCGTCGAGCAGCAATAGGTCTAAGGCTTAGACTAGTCTTCATTTTGTAATAGCTGTTCGTTTTTTGTAGTACTTTATATTTTGTACTATTTTTTAGGCTTCAAAGCCTTTTTATTTTAATGGTATGTCTTCTTTTGTTCGCTCATTCTTCTTGTTATATGTTAATTGCCTTTACATTTTTATTCAATGCTTTTGCAATTATAACACATAATATTGGGCTTTGTTCGACTTGAACTTTGCCTTTTAATTGAATATGGGTTTAGCATTAGGTTTTGCTCATCTTAAAAGACGAACAACCTTTAAATGGCCTTGGTCCTCAAAACGGACTTACACCTTGAGCTTTGAACTTTTCTCTTTGACGAACAACTATATTTACATTGTGAAAAATTACAAGTGTTGTAAGATTATTCATCACTAACATACACATTCTGACGAACAACTTTGAACAGTAACCAAAACATGCTCGCTTATAAAAATTTTGCCGAGCAACTTTATCTAAAATACAAAAGATATGAAACAGCACCAGGTTATACAATGTGCCGAACAACTTTTGAATCTATACTTAGCAAAATTTTCAAAAAATTAGGCAAGTTTTTGACTCATTTGCCTCCCCAAGATATTTGTTTGCCCAACGATTGTGAATTGACCCTGTTCGATTTATTGATAGTACTTCTTAAGATACACAACATTCCAGGAGTATGGGGCCGGCTTGCCTTCCATATCTTCGATATCGTATACACCATTAACGAATTTTTTCGTTATACGATACGGGCCCTCCCAAGTTGGTCCTAATACACCTGGAGGTTGGGCGAGCAACTTTCTTAGAACCAAATCTCCAACTCTGAATTCCCTGATTTTAACATGGGAATTATAATAGCGTTCTGCTCGTTGCTTATAGGTAGCATTTTTTAGCTCGGCACTTAATCTTTTTTCTTCGAGCAAATCCATTTCAGTAGCTAGAGCAGAGTTGTTCGCCAGTCCATCAAAGTTGGTCGTCCTGATTGTGTTGGTCTTTAATTCGATTGGTATCACAACTTTTGTTCTGAAAGCCATTGCAAAGGGTGTTTCTCCGGTACTTGACCTGGGAGAAACTCTGTAAGCCCACAGGACTTCCGGAAGTTCTTCAGACCAACTGTTTTTGTTCTCCGCTAATCGTACTTTCAACGTATGTTTGATAATCTTGTTCACAGCTTCGAATTATCCATTTGACTGGGGATGATAGGGAGTAGAATAGTATTTCTTGACCCCCCACTTCGTGTAAAAGTCTCTCAACTCTTTCCCATCAAATTTCGGACCATTGTCTGTCACGAGTTTGTGGAACCCCGAAACGACAAACAATGTTCTTTCAAATGAAGTTGATCATTTTCTGCTGCGTAATCTTTGCCATGGCCTATGCTTCTGCCCATTTTGTATAATAGTCGACTGCTACACCGGCAAATCGAACATTTCCAACTCCTGCTGGGAAGGGACCAATAATGTCCATCCCCCATCTTGCAAATGGCTATGGGCTGTAAACTGATACCAGCTCTTGAGCTGGGGTGTAAATGTTTGGGGCACAAATCTGACATTGATGACAAGTTTTTGCTTTCTTGATTGCGTCCTGATGCAAAGTCGGCCAGTAATAACCTTGTCTGATAGTTTTGTATGCCAAGGCTTGCCCCCCAGTGTGATTTCCACACACTCCAGCGTGTATTTCTTCGAGTATTGCTCGTCCTTGCCCCCTAGGCAAACATTTGAGAAGTGGGATTGATATTCCTCTTTTGTAAAGTTGCTCGCCAACCAGAGTATATCTGGCGGCTTGCTTTGTTAGCTTGGAAGCTTCAAAAGAGTTGTTTGGTTTTTCCCCACTTTTCAAGTATTTGACTATACTTGTTCTCCAGTCTTTTTCTTCACTTGTTTGTTCGTCCAGTTGGTTAACATTATAACTTGTTGTTGATGGATCGTTCATTTTTGTGATTATAATGTCGGCCAACTCTGCTGGCCCTTCACTTGTTGCTAGTCGGGCCAACACATCTGTTTGTGTGTTGCTTGTCCTTGTAATTTATTCGATGAAGACTTGATCTAGCAAGGACATCAGATGAGCAATAATTCGTTGATATTTGATCATATGGTCGTCTTTGGCTTCATATTCACCTCGGACTTGATTCACAATCAGTTGTGAATCACCGAATATTTGCAACCGTCTAACACCTACGGCAAGGGATAGGTGAAGACCAGCAATGAGAGCTTCATATTCTGCTTCGTTGTTGGTTGCCATGAAACCAAATTTGATCGCCGAGGTGAATACTTACCTGTCAGGGCTGATTAGAACTACTCCTACCCCCGAGGCTACATTGGTTGAAGATCCGTCAACGTAAAGATACCAGGGGTGATCAAGTCCTCTCGTCGGATCTGGTGGGAAAGTTAGTTCGACTATAAAGTCGGTTAATGCTTGCCCTTTGATCGCTATTCGAGGAGCATAGGTCACCCCGAATTGGCTAATCTCTAGTGACCATTTTAGTAGATGACCAGCTGTGTCTGGGTGATGGAGAGTTTGTCTGAGTGGGAAAGTTGTTAGCACTTCAACTTGATGGTCAAAGAAGTATGGTCGTAACTTTCTCACACTCATAACAAGTGCATACGCCAGCTTTTCGGTTGGAGAATATTTGATCTCTGCTTCGTGTAAAGCCTGGCTGACGTAGTAGATTGGCTAGTGAAATTTGCCGTCTTCTCGCACCAATACAGAGTTGATCGCCACTTCAGACGCGGCCAAGTATAAATAGAGATTTTCTCCTGGGATAGGCTTTGATAGAATTTTAACATCTCATAGGTAGTCTTTACGTCGGTCAAATGCCTTTTGACAATTGTTAGTCCACGTGAACTTTCCTTTCTTGATGGCCTCGAAGAATGGACGACATTTGTCTCCTGATCGGGATATGAACCAGTTCAATGCTGCTAGGCATCCTGTGAGCCTTTGCACTTCTTTCACTGAACGTGGTGTTTGCATATCCACGATGGCTTTGACCTTTGTTGGATTGGCCTCAATCCCTCGTTGACTAACAATATGGCCCAAGAATTTTCCTGAATGAACTCCAAAACTGCTCTTCTTTGGATTCAACTTCATGTTGTAGTGTCGAAGAATTTTGAACACCTGGGTCAAATGTTGGAGATGGTCTTCTTTCTTGGGACTCTTGACCACGATATCGTCTACATAGACTTCTACCGTATCTCCGATTTGTTCGTCGAACATCTTTTTCACCAACCTCTGATATGTTGCTCCGGCGTTGATGAGGCCGAATGGCATTCTTTTCCAACACAGTAAGTTTTTGTTCGTGTAAAATGCTGTGTTTTCTTGATCATCTGGATGCATTGGGATTTTATGGTACCCGACAAAGGCATCCATGAATGTTAACATTTTGTGACCCGCAGTGCTGTCCACCAACTGATCAATATGGGGGAGAGGAAAGTTGTCCTTCGGGCATGCTGCATTCAGATCCGTAAAATCTATGCATAGCCTCCAGGTCCCGTTTGGTTTCCGCACAAGGACTGGGTTTGCTACCCATTGCGGACAAAGTGCTTGTCGGATTAGATCATTGTCTAACAACTTCTTCACCTCTTCATTCAAAGCTTGATACTTGACCGGGCCGTACTTTCTTCATTTTTGATGGACCGGCCTTTTTGCTTGATTGATATTAAGTTTGTGGCAAGCATGCTTTGGATCTATTCCCACCATGTCTGCATGAGACCAAGCAAAAACATCTAGATTCTTGCTGATGAACTCTTTCATTTGGGATCTGTAAGGCTCAGGGAGCTTAGATCCTATGTACAATTCGAGATCTTCGTTTCCAGGATTAACTTTGAACGCCTCCAGTTCTTCGACTGGAGTTGCTCGTCGTTTTTGTCCTTTCCAACGAGGATCAAGTATTGGTCCCTCAGGGTTGAAATCATTTTCGATGCTCATGGGCTCTGCTCCCAGGCGGGGCTCCAGATCATCTGCTGGTCCTGACTCATTGTTGTTAGACGACATCTGGCCCTCCAAGTCATCTGTTGAATGTTGCTCGTCACCACCTCTATGCTGTTCGTCAGGTGGAAGTTCCCCATGGGTGGTGATGAGTTGCTCGTCCAACACTTGCTTGTCAGAGTATTGTTCGTCCGTATTCATATGGTCCTCCTCTGTGCCCATCATGTTTTCCAGTATTGATGGCTCATTGACAGGGTAGCTTGTGGTGGCTTCCATCATGGATACTTGTGCATGCTTTGCTTGCAATTGCAGGAGATATTCACGAGCTTTTCTTTGGTCTCCTTTGATTGAGCCTGCTCCACTTGCTGTTGGGAACTTAATACAGTAGTGATAAGTTGAACATGCAGCTTTAAATTCATTTAAGAAAGGTCGACCAACAAACCCGTTATAGGTCGATTCCTGATCTACGACCAATAAATCTACCATTCTTGTTATATTTTTCTCGGGTTCCTCGACCGTTACAAACTGAACGGACAACCTAATCTCCCCTAACGGGACTGTTACAGCATTTCCAAAGCCTAAAATTCTATGATTTGAATCTCGTATATAGCCCGAATAATCTCTAAGTTGATCGAGCATCTTTTTGTAAAGGATGTTGGTGTAGGCTCCGGTGTCCACTAACAATCTATGTACTCTGGTCCCCATGATCTTTGCGTAGATTACGAGCGAATCGTTGTGGGGGGTCAATATTCCTTCCAAGTCTTTTTCAGTGAAGGTTAACTCTGCTGTCTGCATGATGGACGGTTTAACCCCCATTTGTAGGTCCCAAAAAGGTTATCCAGCGGAAAGCGTTTTTAAGTTTATTTTTAAGAAAACCCTTTTAAATTAAGTGTTAAAAGAAAAGTGCAGAAAACTTAAAAGCATAAAGTAGAGAACACCAGATTTATAGTGGTTCGGACCAACTTGTCCTACGTCCACTCTCCCTTTCTCCAAGGGGTCTTTCTCTCTCTCCAACCAACTTACTTACTACTTACTGGAATTTCCGAAGTACCAGCTCCTTCTTTACAGCTTACACCAACCTTATCTAACAAGATGAACAGGTTGAGTAATAATCCAACTAAACTCCTAATAGAGTGTATATAAACTAGAAAGGACAAAGGTGAGTGATTGGAAGAGTTCGTGTGTTCTTGTTGTGCTCTCGCGTGACTCTTCTATCTTGAACTAATCCAAGCACTCCTATTTATAGTTGTAGGAATTAACTAGCCGTTGGGAACTAGCAATTCAAACAACCATAATTGGAGGGTTATAATCAATCAAAGATTGATTATATGATTGATTAGTTGACTTTCACTCAATCAATCAATCAGATCCTCCTATCAGTTGACTTCCAGATTGCCTTCTTCTCCATCAATGGTCTCCAAAATCTCCTTGTCTCCAGATTACACGCAGCCTCCATGTGGGTGTACTAATCTGTCTCCCTCATCTGGTCTGGACTCATCTGGTCTGGGGTCTCATCTGGTCAGGTAACACTTCTGCTCTGGTCCTCATCTGGGAGAGGTCTTCTGGTCGGACTCCTCTGGCAGACTCCTCTGGTCAGACTCCTCTGGTCAGACTCATCTGGCAGACTCCTCTGGTCAGACTCCTCTGGTCAGACTCATCTGGCAGACTCCTCTGGTCAGACCTCATCTGGTAGACCTCATCTGGTAGACCTCATCTGGTACCTTCTCTGGTCACCTCATCTGGTACCTTCTCTGGTCTGCACAGATTTCTTCCCCCTTAACCAAAGACCTATTCTAGACCTATACTAATTTGTAGCTGACTAACAGGTTCAGCTAGTCCTATTACAAGTTCTTGTTTTAACATCTTCAAAACATCTAATCTATATCCTAACACCATTTCTTGTACTTGATCGATCGCTCGTAATTCGGATTTTCTTTTTCGGTTGTAGATTGGGGGTCGTCCATCAAAACATCCTCCCGCAGGTCCTGCAGGTTTCATCATGTATAGATCCTCTAATGGGCGAGCAGCAATGGCTGGAACTGGTCGTCTTGGCTTGTTATTCCTTTGAGGTGGACCATCCTCCTCATCCTCTGAGTTGTTCTCCCGGGCTCTCTTTTCAGGTTGCCTTTTAACGAAGTCAGAGAGCTTTCCCTCCTCATAGAATCGCCAAAGTTGCTTGAGCAAATCTCTACACTCGCTTGTAAAGTGCCCCACACTTTGATGGTAGGCACAATACTTGTTAGGGTTGAGTTTGCCAGTTTCTTGGCGGATTCTCCGGGGAGGGGAGAGCAACTCTTTCTTCTTCACATTTTTGTACACAATATCGATTGATACTGTTAGCACCTGGTTCAGCTTTTCCTTCAATTCCATCCCTTCGGTGAATGCCTTCATGTTCTTCGGGACCCTGTAGCCTGTTCTGCTGGGTTTTTTGTTGTTCTCCTTGGGATCAGCTTTATTTTCCCCCAGGTTTGCTTGCAGGGCCTTGTGCATGGAAACGAATATGCCGGCTTGATTTTTGAATTCGACATAGCTTTTTGGGCACTTCAGTCGTACCTCTTTCCATAACTTCGACCCATTCTTCAACCCGGCCATAACAGCGACGATTTTTGTATCTTCGCTTATGGTTCCCCTTCCAACAACACTTTGTCGAATCTTTCCATAAATGCCCGGTCCGACTCGTTGTCATTTTGTTTTAAGTCCGACAACCGGTGTTTTTGGGATAGATACGACCCAGCAGTTGAGAAATGGGAGAGAAACTCTCGACTCAGTTGAACAAACGAGTGGATTGATGCTGGTGGCATCGCTGAAAACCACTTGTGTACTCGGTCCCCCAAAGTCAAGGGGAAATTCCGGCATTGGGTGTTATCACTGGCTCCCACAGAAACCATGTAATCTGAATACTTCGCTAAATGGACCCGGGGATCAGCAATGCCTTCATATTGTATGCTTGCCGGAAACTGAATCTTTTTCTGGATTGGGGCCTTTAATATGATGGATGATAATGGTGAGGATGGCATGCTGGTCGTCCCCATCCTTCTTTGTTGATCCAGTTGCCCCTGCATGCTCTCCACAGCCTTTCTCAGGCTTGACAACTCATCTAAAGATGCCCCATAGTTCGGAGGCTATTCGGTGAGTAAAGGCACAGACCTTTCTGCTCATCGCAGCCCCTCACTCGGAGCGGGCATGTTTTGGAGCTATTTTCTAGGGTTGCTCGCCGCGTTTGGCCCTAGGTGCCTGAAAGCAGTCTGGGACAGCCTCTCATGGACTGATGGGCGAGGCTGCTCAAATGTTGCTCGCCCATCTCCTGCTCCTTGGCGAGCAGCTTTTTTCTGATGTAGGGGTTGACCAAGTCTGTCTTGGGCACTGTAACGAGTTGTTCCCTGACTTGACATTGTTGCTTGCCCACGAGCAGACACAGCCTGATCCTCTCTTGGGTCGGCCACCTTGGCTTTGCCCTTATCCCGCTTGACCTGAGCATTGTTCACCTCCTGTTGTTCGCCCCTAACAGATGTAGCTCTAACAACCTCTATGGGTTTAGCCCTAGACCTTGCTTGTGAAGGTCTATTTTGTTCTTGCTATTTTTGAATAGCTTGGAGAGAAGTAATGGTTTTAGCCAGTTCGTTAGGGTTGTTCGCTAGGGCCTCCATTTCTGGTGCGATGTTTTGAGTTATGGTCGTATGTCTTGATCTGTTTGCATGTCTAGGTTCACGATCTTGATGGCCTGCTGATGAAACTCGAGTGGGAGATGCTCTCCTTGATAAACGTGAACCTTGTGTTTCCCTGGATTGAGGCATCTTGATTTGAATTATCTTCTCAATCTTTGAGTCTTCAAATTTAATATTGAAGAACACCAAGAATACTTTTGCTTGAATCTTCAAGAATTTCTTGAGGACTTCTTCAAATCTTCAAGTTTTTAAACTTGAAGTTCTTGACTAATCACACTTAATCGGAGGTTCGACACACCCTCCTTCTAGCGCCAAATTGTTGGTGATCAAATTTAATCGTGAGGATTAGTGGCTATTTTAGTTCGGTTTAGGATCACCAAATAAGAACGTGTGATTGATTATCAATGTAAATGATAAATCGAGGCTTAGGATCATAAATTTGTAAATAGGAAAGTCGAAATCGTATTTATTTTGTATGAGTGCACGTTTAGGTGTGTTTGTGTGTGTTTTGGGAGTATTTGTGAATTTGAACTTGTATTTCTTAGCTGGTGAACAACTATTTCTAGAGACTAGCAAGCAGGAGGTGTCCCAAACTCTTGGACTTCCTTGCTTGCATACTAGACAAGTGTCCTTTGACCTTATCTAAGCTGAATCTTAATTACAAAGTCTTCTTTGGTCTTATCTCGGACTTCAATGTTGTTCATCTAGGTCGGCTTGATTAATCCTGTATGGTCTTTCAAAGTTGTTCGCCTTTTATGGATTTGGCTTGGAAGTTGCTCGCACATTTGTCATGTTGAGATAAGCTTTGGAATCTTGGTTCTTTGTTCGTCTATATACACTTTTTAGGCTAGTAATTTCACCACCCTTTGTTAATGTTGTTCGTCATCAGTGACTTGGTGGAGGGTTCATATCTGGTCTCGGGTTTCAAAACCTGCTCGCCGATATGTTGTCCGTCGGTGAAGTTGTTCGTCACTTTATACACCACCTGGATTAATTAGTGCACTCCCCTTTGATTGTTTCTCTTGGTAATTGCTTTTAACTCAGGTTTTCTTCTTCATAATCGTCATTTAGGCTTTAAACTTTGTTCACCCATCATTGATAGCTGTTCGCCTATCAACATTAAGAAGGTTTCTGTTCCTTCAAAGGCTGACACCCATAGACAGTTTACTCCTAAAGCACCAAGGGATGTAACTATCTATGTAGATATTTATGGAAGACAAATTGGCCACTCTAAAGTGATTAGAACTATAAGGTAAATTTGGATTCCGAAATGTACAGCTAACCTGATAGGACCCAACACAAAATGGGTACCTAAAGCTTGATCTTGACTGCAGGGCTCAGTGGACCTCAACAAAGGAGAAGCTATTAAATCTTCAGTCTGGTACTTGGACAGTGGATGTTCCAGGCACATGACTGGCAATAAAAGTTTCTTGAAAGAATTCATTGAGAAAGAGGGTCCACATGTCAATTTGGTGACAATTCACAAGGAGCCACCAAAGGTTATGGTACTTTAATTATTGGCTCAGTAAGGGTTAACAATGTATCCTATGTCAGTGGACTTAAGCATAACCTATTATCAATCAGTCAATTTTGTGACAAAGGATACAATGTTGAATTTTCATGTAACCTGTGTTTTGTCAAGAAAATATCTTCACAACAGGCACTACTAACTGGGTCAAGGAAGGGAAATGTCTATCTTGCAGATTGGAAGTCTTGCACACCAAATGCATGCCTTATAGCAAAGAGCTCAACTGACACAAATTGGCTATGGCATAAGAGGTTAAGTCATCTGAACTTCAAGGTGATGAACAAGATAGCAAGACATGCTCTAGTAGAAGGAATGCCAAATGAAGTATATAACAAGGATCATGTTTGCAAAGCTTGTCAGGAAGGAAAGCAAGTGAATGCATCCTTTAAAAGCAAAGTAGCTACCTTTACTGACAGAGTACTTCAACTGTTGCATATGGATCTTTTTGGTCCAGTAACCCCTGTAAGTATCAATGGGAGAAAATATACACTTGTTGTTGTTGATGACTTCTCCAGGTACACATGGGTGGTATTCCTTGCAAACAAGAAGGAAACTCAAGTCAGGCTGCCAGAACTACTGAAGAAAGTTAGCAATGAGAATGCAAGGAGCTGGGTATAGCTCATGAGACATCAGCTGCAAGAACTCCTCAACAAAATGGAGCAGCTGAGAGAAGAAATAAGACTCTTAAAGAGGCAGCAAGGACAATGCTTGCAGAGGCTCAAGTTCCTAAAAGGTTTTGGGATGAAGCTATCAATACTGCTTGCCACGCTCAGAATAGATCCATGGTAACCAAACATCAACGAAAAACTCCATATGAGCTATGGAATGGCAGAAAGCCACAAGTATCTTACTTTGGCATTTTTGGTTGCAAGTGTTTCATTCACAACAATGAGAAAACTCAACTGAAAGCTTTTGACAGCAAAGCTGATGAAGGAATTTTCTTTGGATATTCCCAAATCAGTAGAGCTTTCAGAGTCTACAATTGTAGAACCCTTGTTGTAGAAGAAACACCTCATGTGGTCTTTGTTGAATCTACTTTTAAGTCCAGAAAAAGGGAGACCGAGGAGGTGATTAGAAAAGACTAACTAGATTGAGTATCAAGTCAAAAGGCTATCCTGAGAACAGTGTTGATGCATACATCCCAACTTGGGATAACCTCAATGATCAATAATTCAATAAAGATACTCAGACCAAGATCACTCCTGATAACTCAATTGAAAGATCTCCTGACCAGCCAACTGAACTGATGGACACCATCCCAATTCAAGAGGTAAGAGATATCAATGAAGATGTGGTCATAGCTGAGACATCTAATGAGCCCATCATTCAAGGGGGAACCAATGTCACTATCATCGAGAATGAAAATACCTTGAATAATGACTCAGGCCTTCAACCCTCTGTCTTATTTCCTGAATTTGAATTCATACCTGTATCTAGTGACTCAACTTCAGAAGAGTTAACCTCTACTGAAGGGCATCAGTCTAGGAGAACTTGGCTCTCAAATCACCCTGTTGAGCAAATCCTAGGTGATCCTACCCCGGGAGTCAAAAATAGAAGTTTTCATGGAGAAATTGCTTTGTTTTGTTGTTTCTTATCTAACTAGGAACCAAGCTCCATTGAAGAAGCTCTTCAAGATTCAAACTGGGTCATTTCCATGCAAGAAGAGCCTAATCAATTCACAAGGAATCAAGTATGGGAGTTGGTGGATAGGCCATATCATTGCAATGTGATTGGAACCAAATGAGTGTTCAAGAATAAAAAGGATAAAAATGATGTCATAGTCAGAAACAAAGCCAGGCTAGTGGCAAAGGGCTACTCACTAGTTGAAGGTTTTGACTATGATGAGACATTTGCCCCAGTGGCAAGATTGGAGGTTGTTAGGATAAATGTTGTATAGTTTTGATGAATTAAAACAAACCAGAAGATGTAATAGGACCTTCTGGACCTGTTAGCCAGATGAAGAATTAGTTTAGGACTTAGTCTGGGGGGAACTGCCAGACCAGAAGAGTCACCAGAAGACCCCACCAGAGGACTTCACCAGAGGACTCCACCTGAAGACTTCACCAGATGAGACTGACCAGAGGCAGAGAACCTTCCCCAGACCAGACGAGTCTGGTGAAATAAAAAGATGCACAGAATCATCTCCTGATTCTACTGAGCATTCTGTTTCTTAACCAGCTCTGGGCCAGAAGACATCGAGGTTGCCTGGTGTCTGGTCCTGCCTTCTCTGGAAGAATCAGAGTTAGGCATTGGAAGCATTTGACCGTTGGTAATTCAAATCAAGCCAACAAGATTGGATTGGAAAGTATTTGAAGTCAATCAATCCAAGGATCTCACCAACCCAATCAGTTAATTAGGGCTTGTTTGTTTTGGGATTCACATGGACAGGACTAGGACTTTTCGGCCCCCACCCCATTCTAGTTAGAGATGTAACATCCCGTTTTTACATCACATTCTTTATCCACACCTATAATACCTATTTTCTCTCACTTACACTCTCTTTCCTACTTTTCTCTCACTTACACTCTCTTTCCTACTTTTCTCTCACTTACACTCTCTTTCATACTTTTCTCTTACACATCCTACTTTACTTTTACACATGATTTGACATAAAGTAAAATCTCACCCTACTAAAATCCCAAAACAAACACACACTTTTATTATCATCCAAGACTTTACATCTTGTGGGCGTAAAGTCATGACTTCACACGCCCACCTAAATCCCGAAACAAACAAGCCCTTAGGGAATTGATTGATTGGAAGCTTCCTTAATTAGAGATCTGATTAGATTAGCTCTCCAACGGCTAAACCCTAATCATCTCTATAAATACAAGAGTGCAGTTTCGAAGAAAGGCTCTAGAGAGTTTTACACACGCACGAAGTTATATCCAAGCCTCTTGTCAAGACTCTTACTTTGTTCATTTTCATATTCACTCATTCAAGGAGTTGTTGGATACTCAACCTGTTCATCTTATTAAGATAAGGTTGTAGTGAGCTTTAGATCGAAGTTAGATCTAAAGGCTGCTGTAAGAAGGATCTGATACTTCTCAATTCCAGATAGTTAGTAAGTGGTTGGTTGGTTAGTAAGGCCCCTTTGATAAAAGGGAGAGTGGACGTAGGATTTTAACATCCGAACCACTATATATCTTGTGTTCTTTATTGCTTTCTTTACTATTGTTTTAACTTGTGCTCTTATAAAAAGATTTTGTAGAAGACTTAACTTTAAAGCTTCCGCAATTAATCTATCAAGTGGGACCAACAGAGGCAATAAGGTTATTTCTTGCATATGCTGCTCACAAGAGATTCAAAGTGTATCAAATGGATGTCAAGAGTGTGTTCTTGAATGGAGTACTCAATTAAGAGGTGTATGTGGAGCAGCACCTAGGGTTTGAAGAAAGTCATAAAGTATATAGACTGAGAAAAGCTCTATATGGACTGAAACAGGCTCCAAGAGCTTGGTATGACACTTTATCTCAGTTCCTACTTGATCATGGTTTTATCAAAGGAAGAGTAGATAGAACTATCTTTAGAGTAAAAAAAGGAGAGGACACAATATTGGTGCAGATCTATGTGGATGATATCATTTTTTGTTCTACAAACCAAGTCCTTTGTGAGAAGTTCTCTCAAATGATGAAAGGAAAGTTTGAGATATCAATGATGAGAGAAATGAATTTCTTCCTTGGACTTCAAGTCAAACAGTTCACTGAAGGAATTTTCATCAATCAAGCCAAATATAAAAGGGAGCTGATCAACAAATTTGGATGTCAAAACAGTAAGATTGCAAGAGTTCCACTCAACACCAACACAAAGATGAAAACTGATGAAGATGGTGAATCAGTAGACCAAACTCACTACAGAGAAATCATTGGATCTCTACTGTATCTCACAGCAAGCAGGCCAGATATCACATTTGATGTTGGAATATGTGCAAGATATCAAGCAAATCCCAAGAAAAGTCATCTGGAGGCAGCTAAAAGGATTCTCAAGTATTTAAAGGGTACTGTGAACTTAGGTTTGTGGTATTCTTCAGATGATAATTTGGAACTCACAGGATACTCAGATGCAGACTATGGAGGATGCAGAATTGACAGGAAATCAACCTCAGGTACTTGTCAATTTTTGGAAAGTAAACTGATCTCTTGGTTTTCCAAGAAATAGAGTTCAGTAGCCACAAGCACTACTGAAGCTGAGTACATGGCAGCTGGAAGTTGTTGTGCTAAAATTTTGTGGCTAAGACAGCAACTAAGGGATTACAACATCTTTGCAAATGAGGTTCCTATTTTCTGTGACAACAATAGTGCTATTGCTATCTCAGAAAATCTAGTTCTCCACACCAGATGCAAACATGTGGATATCATGCATCATTTCATTAGAGATCATGTGGAGAAAAAGGATATCAAAATGCTCAAGATCCACACTGACAAACAAAAGGCAGATATATTTACTAAACCTTTGGCAGAAGCAAGGTTTCAAGAATTGTCAGTAGAGCTAGGACTTCTGGACCCAGGGAGTAAGAAAAAAGTCCTATTAAATCTCAGAAGAGATAGATGTATTCAGTAGAGATGTCACTTCAGAAGAGCTACAAATCTCAGTAAAGCTGACGCTCTCAGTAGAGGTACAACTTCAGTCGAGGTCGATCTTATTCTCACTTGTATGTTTTTCAAAACTGAATTATTCTTGGTTTTAAAAGGATTTTTTTTTTCAAAAATGTTAATGAGTACTTTCTGCGAAATTAAATCTTTTTACACTGTTTTGAAAAGATTTTGAGAAAAGGAGCATTTAATGCACGATGTACAAGTCAGTAAAACCTTTTTCGCTTTCCTATCTCACGCGCCTCAAAAGCCGAATGATGTGACCTTCCGGCTACCAACTTTTTTAATCTCCGCAATCTATTTTAGGCGGTTCCCTTTCAACCATCCAGATACATCAAAAACTCCTCACAACCTTTTCAACTTAGCACAATCTCATCTGAATTAACCCCCATCCGTTGATTAATCTTTTGATCTCACCGTCCATATCAGATATAAAAGGCTTCCATACCAGTCTCTGAAACCTTTTCGAAATCTCACAAATCCTAAATCACTATCTCTCTAAAAAACCTATGTGATATTCATCAGTTTTTCTTTCCAAACCCTAAATAGTGAAAATCAACCTAAAACACCTTACCAACAAAGATAATTTCTGGTACGAACCAAATGTCTTATTCAATAATCCAGAGATTCAAACTAGGCATGTGTTCAGTCACGTAAAAGAGGCTTTGGAGATGGTCAAAGCCGCAGGCCTTGAAAAATTTTTAACAGTTCACCCTGAGAACTGTTTTGATAAGCAAGTACTTGAGTTCTTCTTCAGTGTCAACAACACCGACACTGAGATTAACTCATGCCTATTTCTGAAGAGGAAGAAGAAGATCATCCGGGATGGAGAGGAGTATATGGAATTTTAGAAGGTGAGGAAGGAGATTGCACTGAAGAAGGAAGATTAGTGAGAGTGAAGAAAGCCCAGAGGAAGATGAGGACTCAGAGGAGATGAACCCTATTGAGGGAAAGAAAACGAAGCTAAAAAGGCTTGTCAAAGTGAGTGACAAGATGGCGAAGCACAAATAAGAGGTTGCTGAAAAAGCCTCAAAAGGAAAGGAGAAAAGAGTTGCTGAGACAGAGAAGGAAGCAACTCCAACCTCAAAGAAAGCAAGGAAATCAACCCCTACTGATGATTCTTCATCAGGTAACCCTGAATCCTCTCCCAACATTATATCATCTGAAACCGATTCCGATGCTCCCACCCCCATCAAAATTAAAATCAAAACCAAACCTCGTACCCTACTCAAAATGAAGCGCATCTAAAAAATTACTAAAACCCCCACTGAAGGCTCTCAACAGCCTGAAAGTGGATCCCCAAAAGAAAAACCCCTCTGAAACCTCAACTGAACCAATCACCGCAACCAGCACCACTGAATAAACCTCAACCCCCACTAAACAAAACCCCACTGAACAACCCCCTACTGAACCGAACCTTACTGAAGCCACTCCAACTGAACAAACCCCCCACCCTCACTGAACAAACCCCCACCCACACTGACTCAAATATCTCAAAACCCCTTGAATCCATTCCTGAGGAGCCTTCAGATCCCCGATCCCCCACCCCCTCTGTGCCATCTGATGATGAGGAGGAGTATTCCTTCTTGGATACTCTTAAGGATGAAGTTGCCTACTCCTTGGAGTCCAAATATCCAGAGCTGGACAAATATCCTGACCTTAAAGCCATATTTTTAAGGGTCAGGCTACTTGTCCAACTCAAGGACATGAGGCTAGCTGAGATTTTACTGGCAGTAGGAGGATGAAAGACGGAGGACTAGAAAAAGGAGGAGCGTGAGGTGCTCGAGTTTACTGGTCTCACCAAAACCAGGCTGTTATGTGATGAGAAAATCTTTCAAAGCCTGGTATTTGATAAGATGAATGAAGCTAAGGCTGTTGCAGGGAAGTCAAAGGAGGATAAGGTGGAGAAAACAACTGAGATTGAGTCTGAGAAGGATGTTGAAGGTGAGAAGGAGGAAGTGATAGCTGAGGAGAAGGGTACTTCACTTGTGCAAGGTGTTGGTGAAGTAGCCAAGGATGTATCCAAGGCAAGGGATACTGAGGCACAAAACTTGCCAAAGAGTAGTTCAGTAGAGGCGTCCACTGAAACTACTCCACAACAGCCCTCAGTGGTGACTGGAAGTGAAGGAGTTGAAAAATCGAGTGAGAAAGAAAAAGAGATAGAGATAACAAACGTTGTAAGTGGTGAGATAAGAGCAACCATCCCTGTAAAGGGCGAATTAGCTGAAAAAATTACAGTTGAAAATCAGAGTGGAGTGGAGAGTGAGAGAGTGGATGCTGAGGGAGTACAAATGGAGATAGATGAGCAGGCTAGGTTAGGAGGTGAGTTTGAGGGGGAACATACTAACCCTTCTATATCCAACCCTTGAGGTACCTAAGACTATTCCAAGTCCAAGTCCTCTGAAGCTTGCCATCAGTAAGGTTGAGGAAGTGAGACTTCCGTCAATTGAAGCTCAACTGAGAGATCTGGAGGATATTATACAAGAAAATGTGGATGAGACAGTCATTCTCTAAGATCACATTGATGAGCTTATGGAGTCAACAACATCATCTCTCCAGAATCTGACTCTCAAAGTCAAAGACTCTCAACAAATGGTAATTGATGTAGTCGAAGAGCAAAGTGTGTTGGTGATTGAAGCCATCAAGGGAATGGAGAAGAAGGAAGAAAAAGCAAGGTCCAAGTTTCTAGCAGACTTAGTGGAGAATTTGTCCATCAACCTAAAGTCCTCAGTAGAGGCTTTCTCAACTGATCTTATGGAGAAGGTTGAAGGGTTATGGAACAAGAAGGTTACTGAGTTCGAAGATAAACACGAGGAGATGAAGCACAGCTTAAAGGAAGTGTTAAAGCAAGCAGCATAAGACTTCCCCACCCAAGAGAAGATAGATGTGATCATCAGTGAGAAACTTGACCAATTTGTCAAGTTTGGTCAAACGACTGGAGCAACACTGAAAAGACTGGAGGATGAGATGGACCACTGCTCAACCCAACTAAGGGCAGTTGAACAAGAGCAAATGAAGATGAGCATCACAATCGCTGAGTTCATGATTAATGCCGAAAAGGGGAAAGAGTTAGTGTCAGGGAAGCAAATGAAGCTGGATCCAAACAACAAGATGGAGATTATTCTTGAAACTGATGACTTTGCCAGAAGTCAACAGAACAAGAATACAATGAAGAAAGTGAATAAGGAGGCCCAACAGATTGCTGATAAAAGAAGCCAACTGGCAAAAGGGAAGGAAGTGGAGAAGGAAAATGACTTGTCACTATGCCAGAAAAGGGCTACGACAACGGGGATTCCCCGTTGTCGTAGGTATTTTTCCACCGTTGTTGATGGGCTCGTTGTTGTAGCTCCAGACTTTTGACAACGGGTTTTTCACCGTTGTCTTAAATACTTAAGACAACGGTGATTCACCGTTGTCATAACAATTAAATAACCGTTGTCGTAAAGACCTTCGACAACGGGTATTGACCGTAGTTATAAGTTTACCGAAACCGTTGTTGTAAAGTGTTACGACAACGGGTTTTGACCGTTGTAAAAAAGTTGGAGCTACGACAACGAGGCGATCAACAACGGTTGAAATCACCTAAGACAACGGGGAATCCCCGTTGTTGTAAATCTCTACGACAACGGTGAAAACCCATTGTCCTTTCCATTTAACCGTTGACTTAGCTATTATAAATTAAAAAATTATTGTAATAACCTCTACGACAACGGGTAATACCCGTTGTTTTAGGTATTTGATGTTTTTTTTTTTGCAATATCAAATTTTACATAATTTTAACTACCAACAAGATAATAAAAAATGTATTATAAAATTCTAATTAAAATAATATTCAATACAATATTAAACTCCATAATATATCAAGAACCAAATTCTTGATAATACAAAAATTTATAATTCGACAATGTAACTTATATACATATTATAAGAACACAAGAACCTAGAGACTAGTTCTAATATCGTATTCTTCTATGTTTCGCCTTCTATCCCAAGTCACGTCATTCCTACAAAAAAAAAAAATGACAAACCACATCAAAATTAACAATATAAAAAGAAGAGCATGAAATACAAGTCTTTTCTATAAGAGAAACCAACATAAGGCATTATCATATGCATTCAATTTCTACATAAATACAACTTGAATATTTGAATTTAGTCAGCCTAAAATGCTGAAATAACATCTTTATTAAATTATAATCCACCCAACTACTATTCCCAAGGTGGCAATACATAAAGCGATAATATTACTCAGTGATAAAATACTGACCTTTTGGTGATCTTTTTCCACGAAAATATTTGCAGAGACTCCCTTTGGCAGGATTATGCTTTTAGAGAGACAAAAACATAAACAAAAAAGATAAATAAAAAAAAAACCTTATCTGAAAAATCAGAGACTCCGAGCAATAATAAATAAGCACGAACAAAGGATAAACCAGTTCCAACTTTCACAAGAAGATCAATCAATTACTACATATCTCAATAAAAAGAAAACACACACACACTAGTAAAAAAATGTGATAGTTTATCCAAGAAACTAGAGATTCACCTGCAATGCAACTCGATACTTAATCCTTTCACTATTTGGTCTATAATTCGCATACATTGTTACTATCTGGGTACCAAGGTGACTTGATGTTAAATTTTGTTTAGCAGTAACCAATTTTACATTCTGGTGTAACTTCTATGAGCACTCCTAAAAAAAAGCCTGTTATTTTACTTGGAGAAAATGTTTAATCTGATACAGGAACAACTTTCACTCATTTAAATTTTAGTCATATGTTAGATAATCAATACAGTTGATAAATCGTATATACGTCACTGCCATTAGTTCTCCTTTACATGTGAGTGAAGAACAAATGAATTGACTCAGAGTGCAACGATATTCAAATCCATTTTAGACTAATTTTACAAGAAATTTCATTTGAGCCAAACATGGTGCAAAAATCTTGAGTTTCAGTTCGTTTTTAACACATAAATGATGTTAAAATGAAGGCAATTTATGTCCTACATATTCCTCATTCACTTAATCAAGATTTCGCATCATTTTAAGCTTAAAAAACGTCTGAGATAGGCTCCAAACCAGATTTGATTTCTGCTGTCAAAAGACAGTAATTTCAGCTCTTTATAACATAGAGAACAACCCCAATAGTCTAGTCTTAGTTCTCTTTGTCCTGTAAACTGACTCCATCATTAACTCTCATCAATTTAACATTCAAAAGTATCAATTTAACATTCAAAAGTATCCATAAAGGCAAAGAACACCAGCTCATAGTCCCAAACAAGTTTACAAACACACACACAAATTTCTTAAAGAAGCACTACTGTGGGCTATCGTACTAAACAGAGCGCCCACCATCAGTTACTAGTCGTACATTTTCTATTTACGAGCTACTGTATTGGGAATTGATATTCTGTTCAGTGCGTTCATTTTTTTCTCTAAGGAAGTAGAGCTTGGCCCTCCTCACTTTCTTCTTGTCCAACACTTTTGTCTCTTCTACATTCGGAGTATGCATGTCCATTCCAAAGCCATTAGCATCATTGGACATATCAAATGCTTGAGTGACATATAATCTGCTGTGTGCATTTCAAAATAGGAAGCACATAAAGCTACAAATATCAATACTCCTCGTCCAGGATTTATGATTGAGATTCACTGATTATTTTTAATTTCTTAATCCATGCCTGATATTATTGGGAAATAAGAATGTATAGATTAATGTAAAAATAGTGTTTTATGGATGATGTAATTGATCAACAATTTACTTTTCAAACGAAATTAAGAACTGTGATACATGGATTAAAATAAGTGTTTATTGGGGCTCTATAGCCCATTTATTATCATGAAAGATTTTGCATATCTATAGCAACAATCACTAGCCAAATCTGATGTTAAACTACCACAATGCCATAAAATCATAACAAATTTACTTTTCAAAGCCACATCCTATGCCTAAACTAGTAACTGATATTGGATACATCCCTTAATCTTCTACATCTTAGGTTTAATATTTCAAAAACATCCCTTAATCTTCTACATCTCAGGTTTAATCTATTCAAACATTCCATGTTTAATCTTTCAAACATTCCTTAATCTTCTACATCTCAGGTTTAATTTTTTTCAAACATCCCTTAATCTTCTACATCTCAGGTTTCCATTCAAATTGAAACATTTAACAAAGTAAAAAAAGCATGCATCTCCACATTTGTAGAAGGCAGATTGAAATATTATTAACACGAGACTCGAACAAAAAATGATGCAAGTTTTCTCGTACACAAGCAGATTGCCTATGTGCCCTATGGATTGAAGAAATATATCCTAACACCAGATTTCCAATGAGTTTCTGGAGGCCTAAATACACTAGGGGGCTTTTACAAAGTTGAGGAAGAAATATGATAGCACAGCAATACCAATAAGGAATGTAGCAGCAGAAATTAATATTATTTTAATAAGTAAAATAAAACTACAACAAATTTATTTCAGAGAATCACAAGCAATCTGATCTACTGTAATCACTTTCATCTCCGTGATATGAGCACACAAAAATAAATTATTATTTTAGGAGAAATTGTTCTACATTTTGCAGTAGAAATATTTGTAGATTGACTATTTTTAAATTGCAACCCAAGTTAGAAAGAGAATCATAAATGTAGAGTTACAAATATAATATGTTATTCATATGACCTATATATACATAGAATATTCATGATATTTTATGAAATTGGTGGGTTATGGATTTGGTCACTTTTTAGATTATTTATACACATTCTTTTATGCTTATTAGGAAGTGCAGAGCAAGTTCAATGATGTAAATTTGCTTCCTCTTGCTCAACAATTTTTTGATATTTGTTATTCCTAAAAAAGAAAAATTAAAAAACAAAGACCCACGTTGTAATCTTATGATTCTTATAAGATGCACTACGTAATCAAGAACAAAAAGTAACTAAAAAAGAACCATCAGTGCAATATTGCTACAAGTTTTGATAAGATTGTATCCATATTCCATTATAATCCTGTAGAGATAAAATCCTTTGCTATTCATCAATATCTACATCATAGAAATCCAAATCAAAGCGGAGGACAATAATTAATTATTGACAAACACTTGTGTAGGACGGTCTCACGGTGAGACGGTACACAAATTAACGCCCTTCTTCTCCAAAGTGTTAATGCATCATATCAACTTATATACCGTCTCACCGTGAAACAGTCTCACACAAGACTACCCTTAATTATTAATTATTAATATATGGAAAATTACATTTACAGGCGAGAAATCCACTACTAAATACTTGGAGTAAAGCGTATTACACTGGTGGAAGAGTGCCAAATTTTTTTAAACAAAATCCTAACCCAAAATCTATCTGGAGTATGAGATAGAGAGGAAATTCACTCTTCCAATGACGAATATGAATCAAATATCATGAAAAACTAGGAATTAAACTGCAATAAGAACTATCACAAAACCTATGAAAATGTCAAGACTATCGCAAACCAACTCAACTCATTCACAAAGAGATAATGAGACGACCGGGAGGAGGCAATTAGTAAAAGCAACTCCGGCCGCTAGAGCAGGGTATTCTCTTAGATTCGTCAACCCATGTATATAAATGTTGGAAAATGATGGAAAATAAAAATTAGGGCTTAGACAAGAACAAAACTGGAATTAGGGCTGAGACAAAAAAATAGAACAGGGTTAAAATTAGGGCTAATTATGACTTACCTGACGCGGTGGGGGAAGGAGGCAGACGATGCGGTGGGCGAAGAGGCAGACGATGCGGTTAGCGAAGAGGCAGCAGTGTACCTGAGATTTTCCAACGTGCGCATAATTTGGACTTTTGCGCGAGGCTGCGAATGACGGTGGTGAGAGTGATGAATTGTGGTACAGCAGCGAACGACGGTGGAGCAACGAATGACGGTGGAGCAGCAAACGACGGTGGAGTGGCTAACAACGACGAGCAGTGGAGTGTAGATGTGGAATCGATGGAGGAGGTGGGGATAAGAGAGAATCGGGCAATGAGGGGAAATTTTTCCAAGTATTCTATTTATACCAATTTCATAAATACAAAATTAAATTAAATAAAAATAAAAATATAATTAATTATAATTAAAATTAAATAAAAATTAAATAAAATTAGCTAAGACAACGGGAAAAGACTACGGTAGGTTAAACCCGTTGTCTTAAAGCACAAGCCCCAAGTTTAAGACAACGGGGATACTTAAGACTACGGGTTTTATACTTAAGACAACGGTGAGAGGTCAAACCCGTTGTCTTTTCCCCGTTGTTGTATGTCATTTTTGGCATAGTGTGTCCAAAATCAAGGAAGTTGCTGAAAAAGACAAGAGGGAGAGAACTGCTCTGAGGGGAGAGACAACAAAGAGAAAGGCTACTGATACACTCTCAGCTGAGGTAGTAAAGAAGATAGATCTTCTCAAAGGTTGGCTGCAAAGTCAACTAAAGAATCAGTTGAGATCATCCCTGTACTGAACCCAGAGCCTATCTCCTCTGAAGCCCCCAAGTCAGCTCCAACCCGAGTTACTGAGCTAACTGAGCTTATCAAAGAAGCAGGAGGGATGAATGAGAGAGCTCAGAAGCTATCAGCTCAACAACAGGAAAGAAGGGACAAAGCTGTTGGAAGGATTGAGTGAATTGCTGAACTTGCAGAGAGGAAGAAGCAGGAAAGGTTAGCAACCTTTGACAAGACCACCTCAAAGAAGTTCAGAAATGGCTATCAGAAGAGGACTGCAAGGATGAAAAGGGGGAAAATGGTTCCTTCAAAGGCCAAATTTCCACACCATGATACTTGGGTTCCCAAGAAGCTCAATGATACTTGGGAAACTGCCAAGAGGGAGTTTGTCTATTCCTACTATGATAGTGGAGAACTTGGAAAAGAAAATGCTCAAGACTTGTTCAATGATTGGCTCTTTGAATCTTATCCAAAGCTCTACCCAGACATCAATGAAGCTTGGAATGACAAGTTTCCAGATCATGCTCTAAAAGCTCCTGAACCCATCATCTACTGGTCCCCGACTGATGCTACTGGTGCAGTAGATAGAGAAAGGATCACCAGTGAGTGGGTTTCTCTTTGTGAGTACATGGGTCTCAAAGGACATTCAAGGGAGATCATGGAGAGGTAGAATGAGTTGAAGATTAGAGTGTTCAAGCAATATGGTATGGAGCCAACCTTTGAGTCCATCTAGTCTGTTTAAATGTTTCTGGGCATTTGTTTATAAGTCCCAACTGTGCTTGTGTTTTGAACTTTTCAGTAGACTTCATTGTACCTGTACTTGTTTTGATATGAAATAAAAACTCTACTATTCTTACAGCCCAAGATAATATCTCATTATCATTTAGGCTTTGTACTTGAATATATTTACTTACAAGTTCCTTGAAAATATATGCCAACTGAATGAGCTCACCTAAAAGAATCTATGTAATAGATAGGTTTGGGCATAATCAAAAAGGGAGAAATTTTCGGGAAATTGTATAGACTTATTATATTTTGATTAAGATGCCAAAAGGTTCCTCCTAAGCCAAATGTAAGTAAAGTATATTCAGTAGAGTTAGATTAGAATTAACCAGTTCAAATGTTAAGGAACTGAAGTACATTTACTAAATTCTAGAGTGTATCTAAAAGTTGTTCAGGAGACAAGGTCCACTGAGAAGAAGTCAGCTGAAAAAAAAGTCTTAGCCATGAATGTGTTCTAAGTGCATTTATGTAAAGGTAGTACCATCGGTTAGAGATGTTAATCCGGGTCGGGCTAAATGGGCCGGCCCGTTTAACCCCAAAAAATGCAGGGTTAGGGTCATGGTTTAAGAGGCCCATTTAAATCCGAACTTTTTTGGCCCGACCCTATTAGCCCGCGGGCTAATAGGGTTAGCCCGCCGGTTAACCGGGCTAGCCCGCCAGCCCGGGTTATATATATATATATATATATATATATATATATTTAAATTATATATATTATATAATAAGTGTATTAATTATTACTATTGAAGTGTTAATATACTCACATTTTTCCAATTATCAGTTTATGAATTACATATTGATGTTTGAACTATTACGTGTTGGTATTTTGTACTTTTTAAGTATTGATATTTGAATTTTTATAATTATGTTGAATTTTTTTTATGTAATTTTAATGAATTTTTTAACAATGTTTAAATTCATTAACATTTTATTGCCACTATTTTAAAATTTGTGTTGAATTTTATTTTTTTCGACATAACCCGTTTGTGGCCCGTTTAGCCCGAGGCCCGCTAGGGTTAGAGTTAGGTCTTACTTATTAGAGGACCGTTAAGAGTGAACCGGATAAGGCCCTAACCCGTTTAGCCCGAAGCCCGTTAGGGCCGGCCCTATAGGGTTAGGGCTAGCCTGTTTAACATCTCTACCATCGGTAGAGGATGGAAGTCCACTGATGAAGACTAACAACGCACATTCAATGCTAAACACATTAAAAGTTGTTAGTTAATCTGGTTGGAACAAGGCAATTTGAATGTTAGTAAAGCTTGCAATAAATGAAGGAATAAGAAGGTTCTCTCAGTTGAGTCCCACCTTAAATCAGACAAGACTCTGAGCAAGTAGACTGCGCGACCCAATAAGAAGATGAAACGTAAGTGTACCCTACTGACAGCCGACCTCTCACAGACTGACAAGTACCAAAAGTCTTGCTTTAGTTTTTCCAGAGAGTTGGTAACAGGCAAGATCTTTCAGCCGGTTTCTTGATAAAGACATTAAGCTTAAATATAGCCGTTTGAACCAATCAAATGCAAGAGACTTACTTGAGAAGATTCATCTCCAACGGGAAGATTTTCAAGAAGTTCTATAAATACAGAAGGCCGTGCCCATTTCTACGAACGGGAAACTTACAAGAACAAAGCATTCTCTACACTCATAACTTACAATGAAGCACTCGAAATTACCATTGTTTCCCAAGTGTTTCAAATTTGTAGAGAGTATACCAAACCTTCTGTAATCGAGCTTATAGTTATATCCAAACCTTAGAAAGAGATAATCCATCCTTAAGCCTTGAGCTAACTTGTAAGGATTATCTCTCAAACAGTTGGAATCAAACTCTACTCAAAACCTTACCCAGAGTTAGGTTGAGAGTTAGAGTTAAGAGGTGTTAGTAAGCTGATTATTGATATCAGTCTGAAAGCTGATTATTTTGGGAACTAGGACCTGGAATTATCATATGGATCAAATATCCTAAGAGATGATTGTTTGATCAGTGCACCTTGGCACTATAACACAAGGAATTCCAAAGTGAAAGGAATTCTCCTGTTTGATCAGGAAAGTGGACGTAGGAGATTGATCTCTGAACCACTTTATATCTTGTGCACTTAATTTCCGTTAATCATTTAGTGTGTGTTGTTCAAACAAGTTCTTATAAAGTAAAATGAGTTTTTCTTAAGGGCTCACTAATCCGCAGCTGAAAGCTAATTAGATAGCAACTCAACTGAAAGTCTTGAACCTTCAGTTGAGCTGATATCTCAGCAAGCTTTCATTAGTAAATTTCAGCAGACCTCCAAGTCCACTGAGATATACTTTATTGAGTTAATCTGATAAGTTTTTATAAGGAAAGAAGTTTGAATTTATAACAACAGGTGTACCCCCCCCATACACCTATGTAACTCGTTTCGGGACCAACATACATCCTTGCTCGCCGAACAACCTCCAAGTCAGGGGGCGTCTCTTGAGGAATTGTCAAACTTGAGAAAAGTTGTTGAGAGCATGCAATGTAGCGTCCCCACTTAAAATAGTAGGAAGATGTGATGTAGCACAAGTAGGAACACTACTAAAGTTTAGTTTTATAATTAAAAATAACGCCACACTTATTTACACAGCGGAAGTAGTAAATACATACGACCATAGCCTTGAGTTTACAAATTAAAATTTCCAAAATAAAGTATATTAAAACTTGACAGCCCGCCTCCGAGCTCATTCGTCCATGCTGGGATCCTCCGTATCTGAAAAATTGAAAAGTGGAAGGGATAAGCGTTTGTAAACACTTAGTGGGAAATCTCTTTTTAATTGCAAATATAAAATGCATATAACGTGGAGCCCCCAGAATTTCACCGGGTATATGCTTGGGTGGCGTGACCAACCCGTGGTGTCGGAACGACCGGACTATATGCTTGCCAACATAAAGTTGGACTATATGTGGGGCTAGTCGATAGCGGGCCATACTCAAAATTTAACATTCGATGTTTAATAAGTGCAATTAAATAATAATGGAACACTCGATGAAGAGCGAAGTGATTCCCCACCTTGCAGGTTGTACCTACAAGTAAAAATTTTACAATAGAAACATTTGTTACTTATCCTTTCATTTGTAAAAGTTCACACATATTTTCACATTCAAACTCAAGTCCTAACACATGTTCAAAAGTTATATTATAGATCATAAGTATCAATTACTTATGTATGAGCATTAATTAACAAGTTATAAATATCTACCATAAAATGCAAACGGATCATTTTGAACCTAAAATTTCGATTTTTGACAGATTACACGCCTAACTTTGAAAATTCACCATAAATCAACCATAAGTCCAATACTTCTGAAATGTTAACCACGTATTCCTAACTTCATATAGTTTACTCAAATACTTTTTATTTCCTGCAAATTCTTACGAAAATCTATTTATTTCATGCAAGACACATGTGTTGCAGTTTTTCAGGCCAAAACCCTAGTTCAACTTCAAAACTTCATATCTCCTTAACCATAACTCATTTTACTATGAAATTTATACCCTAAGTTCCTTAACCAGTCTACTATAATATATAAAAATTTCAGAAACTTTCATCTAGGGAAACGATCAAACCGAAATTCCTACCAAACTATGTCGAAATTGCAGATTTCATGTACATATGAAGAACATATCACTTTAATCTTACTTCAAATCCTATAATTCAAGCAATAAATTAATTGAGTAAGATAAGAAGCTTAACCAGAAGATGTTGAAAGCTTAGAACAAACTCCTCTTCAATCTTAAGCAAAGCTAAGGATGTAGTGAAGATTTCTTATGATTTTTTTTATTTTTTTTTTTTGTGTGTAAGGAATGAAGAACTCTTAGCCCCTATTTATAGTTGAGAAAAGAAGTTTGTGGAATTATCCTTACCCTTCTTATGCATGCATGGACCGAAATTATGAGAAGATTATGGAGAAATCTTGAAGCTTTGATTTTTTTACACATGTTTCTTTGAAATTAGCAATTAAATTTTGACTTTTCTTCTTCATTCTTATCCTAATTTTGACCTTAATCTTGAAGCTTCTCTAACCTTCCTAACTTATCTAATATGGCCGAAATTTATAGGGTGTACAAGAGAAAATCTTGTATTTTATGGTTATGACACATGTATCCATTGAAATTAGTAAGTAAGAAATAAGATTATTGGATAATTCTAAGTACATTATGCATAAAATTTACTTATAATATCATATGTAATAAAATTAAAACTCTTCTAGGACTCTAAATAAATTACAAAGTCTATATACTAATCATAGAAAATATTGAGTAATTAAAACACATAAACGTGTCTTTGCATAAATTTGGATGTAAATGCGTCACATAGATTCATATAGAATTATAAAGTACTTAGTATAGCAGATAAGGTCATGAAAATCTAGGATATTACAACCTACCCCCCTTAAATAAATTTCGTCCTCGAAATTTCAAGTGTTACCAGGATTATTGAGGTAAGGGTATTTGGCTAAGATTTCGTCCTCTCGCTCCCACGTAGCTTCTTCTGTTCCATGCCTATCCCACTGAACTTTAACCATAGGAATATCTCTATTTCTCAACCTATGAAGTTTTCTATCAAGTATGGCTGTGGAAATTTCCTCGTGGGTTAAGTCAGTATCCAGTTCTAATTCAGGTAAGTTTACTATGTGGGTAGGATCAGGTATGTACTTTCGGAGCATAGAGACATGGAATACATTATGTATTCCTGCCAAAGATGGTGGTAATGCTAGTCGATAAACCAAATCTCCAACTCTTTCCAGTATCAAGTAAGGTCCAATATATCTAGGCTTCAACTTTCCTCTTTTCCCGAAGAGGAAAATTCCTTTCATTGGAGATACTTTCAAGAACACATTATTTCCAACCTCAAAATTCAATTCTTTCCTTCGTTTATCAGCATATGCTTTATGTCGATCCTGAGTTGCTTGCACCTTTTCTCTGATTTTTCTTATTACCTTAGTAGTTTCTTCCACCAATTCTGGCCGTAACACTTTCTTTTCTCCAATCTCATCCCAAAATAGAGGAGATCTGCACTTTCTTCCATATAATACTTCATATGGAGCCATTTCAATTGTTGCCTGATAACTGTTGTTATAGGCAAATTCCACTAAAGGTATGTACCTCTCCCAACTTCCTCCAAAGTCAATGATACAAGCTCTTAACATATCTTTAAAAGTTTGGATTGTTCTTTCTGATTGTCCATCAGTTTGAGGATGAAAAGTTGTACTGAATTCCAACTTAGTACCCAAAGCTTCTTGAAGGCTGTGCCAGAATTTTGATGTAAATCGTGGATCTCTATTTGACACAATAGAAATTGGAACTCCATGCAATCGGACAATTTCCTTAATATAAATCTGAGCCAATTTATCCAATGTGAACGTCATCTTTATTGGTAGGAAATGTGCCATCTTGGTCAATCTGTCAACAATTATCCAAATAGCTTCATTTCCTTGTATTGATTTGGGCAATCCTACCACAAAATCCATCGTAATGTGTTCCCATTTCCATTCAGGAATCTCAAGTGGTTTCAGCAATCCCGATGGTCTTTGATGTTCAGCTTTTACCTGTTGGCATGTCAAACATTTTTTTACAAAATTTCAAATATCCTTCTTCATATTTTTCCACTAGAATAACCTTTTTAATTCTTGGTACATCTTCTTTCCTCCAGGATGTACTGTATATGGAGTAGAATGTGTTTCCACTAATATTTCTTTCTTGAGTTCTTCTATTTCTGGTACACACATTCTTCTTTGACATACTAATGTACCATCTTCACGTACTGAAAACTCTTTTGCTTTTCCTTCCTCGATCTTTTGCTTCATCTTCTTTAAGAATGTATCATCCATTTGAGCCTGTGCTATTTTTTCCTTCAATGTTGGTTTCACAACCAAGGCATTGATCTTTATCTTTGCTTTGCGACTTAAGGCATCAGCCACTACATTTGCCTTTCCCGGATGATACAATATCTCGCAATCATAATCTTTTACTAACTCCAACCATCTCCTTTGTCTCATGTTCAACTCCTTTTGTTCGAAGATAAACTTCAAACTCTTATGACCTGTGTATATTTCACACTTACTTCCATATAAGTAATGCCTCCAAATTTTATCTAATTCCAAATCGTGTGTAGGATAATTTTGCTCGTGTGGTTTTAACTGTCTTGATGCGTACGCTACTACTTTCCCATTTTGCATAAGTACACATCTCAAACCTTGTTTAGAAGCATCACTGAATACTGTAAATCCTTTCGTACCCTCCGGAATTGTAAGAACTGGAGCTGTTGTTAATCTTTGCTTTAACTCCTGAAAACTCCTTTCACATTCTTTCGTCCATTCAAATTTGTTTCTTTCCGAGTTAGCTGAGTTAAAGGTTTTGCAATCCGAGCGAACCCTTCAATAAATCTCCGATAATATCCAGCTAACCCAAGAAAACTCCTGACTTCATTCACCGTAGTTGGTGTCTTCCATTTGTTTATAGCTTCTACCTTTGCTGGATCCACTTATATTCCCAAAGCTGAAATTGTATGTCCAAGAAATACCACTTTATCCAGCCAAAATTCGCATTTCTTGAATTTAGCATACAATTTTTCCTTTCTCAGGATTTCTAGTGTAATCCGAAGATGTTCCGCATGCTGCTCCTGACTTCTTGAATACACCAGAATATCATCAATAAAAATGATCACAAATTGATCCAGATATTGATGAAATACCCGATTCATCAAATCCATGAAAATAACTGGTGCATTACTGAGTCCAAATGGTAGCACCACGAACTCATAATGACCATATCGAGTCCTGAAAGTTGTCTTTGGAATATCGCTTTCCTTTATTTTCACCTGATGATACCCCGATCTCAAATCAATCTTTGAAAATACACTAGCTCCTTTTAATTAATCGAATAGATCTTCAATTCTGGCAATAGGGTATTTGTTCTCAATTCCCGATAGTTAATGCACATTCTTAATAACCCATCTTTCTTCTTCACAAATAACACCAGTGCTCCCCAGGGTGACACACTTGGTCGAATAAAACCCTTATCTAGTAATTCTTGCAGTTGTACCTTCAATTCTTGCAATTCTTTTGGTGCCATTCTGTAAGGTGCTTTTAAAATGGGCGCTGCGCCGGGAATTAAATCAATAGTAAATTCCAACTGACGATCTGGGGGTAGTCCTGGCAAATCATCTGGGAATACATCCTTGTATTTATATACTACTGGCATATCATCCAATGTTGGACCATCAGAATCTGTTGCTACAACATTTACTAGAAATGTTGTACATTCTCCTTTCCTTAAAATTTTCCGAGCCTTTACTGCTGAAATTACCCGAGGTATATTTCTTACTCTTGCACCATAGATTGTAAAATTCATACCTTCCGGTTGTTGCACCGATATTTCTTTCTCTTGGAATTTTATAAGAGCACGATTAGCCTTAAGCTAATCCATTCCTAATATAACATCAAAATCCTTCATCTCTAATATATGTAGATCCGCCGGAAATACCGTATGATCGAGATCCATCCTTACATTCCTACACAATCCTAAGGATTGTATTGTAGTACCAGAAGGAATATTTACCTCTAGGAAATTTCCTTCTACTATCATATGAGTATTCTTGATTTGCTCAAATATCTTCCTAGAGATAAATGAATGCGTGGCACCAGTATCGAATAGCATAAGAGCAGGTACTTGAATTTTTTTGAACATACCTGCCATTGCTTCCGGGTTTACTGTAGCCTTCTGTTGGTTCATAGTGAATACTCGGGCAGGTGCTGACCTTTGTTGTTCTTTCTATTTTGGACAATTAGTTATGACATGTCCCGGTTCCTTACATCTGTAGCAGATTCCTGTCCCTTTCAGGCATTGACCCAAGTGTTCCTTCCCACAATTTCTGCACTTAGGTGGCCTCTGTTGTTGTCGTGGCACTATTTCTGTCCTTTTAACTTGCTTAGAATTTCCTCCTTGGTTCGTACTAATCCACTTCCTTTTGTTTCGTTGTGATTCTGGCGTTCTTACTTCCTCCGATTTCATATATGCTGCTATCGTCTGAGCTTTCTCGAATGCCGGGGCATAAGACTTAATATCTTGTGCTGCTAAGATAGTACTGATTTCCGGTCGTAAGTTCTGCACAAATCTTTTTGCTTTCCTTTCATCAGTATTAATCAAATGAGAAGCATATCTTCCCAATTGATTAAATTTCCTTTCATATTCTTGTACTGTCAGATTCCCTTGTTTCAACTGTAGGAATTCAGTCTCCTTATGATCTAAGAATGACTGTGGTATATAATTCTTAACCACTGTTTCTACAATTTTTCCCAAGTAACTGTAGTTCGTTCTTCTTCAGTCATTGTCCTACAGTGAGCTTCCCACCAATAATCTGCATCTTCAGTCAGCTGAAAAATAGCACAAGAAACTTTCTGTTCATTTGTGCACTTAAGATAAATGAATATATTTTCCAAGCTCCGAACCCAATTTTCCACTTCCATAGGGTTTTCCTTTCCGGTTAGGGTTGAGGGTCTAAACTTCTTAAATTGGCTAACAATGTCATGGTTCTGGGTTGAGGATACAGGTGTTTGGGACGATTGACTTTAGTGATTTAGTTGGTGAGCTAATCCTCTTAAGACAGAAGCTAGGTCATTGCTTATTTCTGAGTTGCTTTGATTCCCTCTTCGGCTCATGGTTCTATTCAAAATCAACTTATTAGTAACAATTATACAAACATAACAGATATTTCATATAAAATACATCATATTTTACATACATAAATGTTACATTCAAAAGTATTATACCTCAAGTTCATTGAGTACATATATTTTACATGCATAAACATTACATCATAGTACATTCAAAAGCATATAGTACATCCAGAGCATTTAATACATATTGAGTACATATATTTGCTAATATCATATAAGTTTCATATAATCACGCATAGAACACATAATCTGCAACTGGTCTTTCTTCAATCATCATCGATGATGATGACTTCGGGTTCCTTCTTTTTCTCCTCCCACATCTCGATATCATTATTCTTATTTGCTCCCTCCATTTCCTCCAATCCATTATTCTGATTCCCACTGCTTTCTTGAACTGATATTAATTCTTGATTGCCACCCATTTCAAACCCCGGTTGTAGAGAATCAAAATGGATGGTCTCGAATTGCAGCCATTCACGGTAAAACAAAGAAGAAAAATAAGGAAAACATATATAACCATATTGGTTATACACGAAATCTAGCATTTCCCAGGCAGCATTTACCCACGTATGTGGCAAAGTATCAATAAACAGATAACAGTAGTAGTCATCATCGATATCACACTCGTTTCTTAGGTCCTGTTTATATTGAGAAGTAAGTTCTCCCACATGGGCTCCTATATCGTCTTCTTCAGTCCTACCCGTTCTAACTATTCTTTCTAGTCGGTTATCATTTTGTCTTCTAGTGTTGTCGTCCATCTGCTTACTTAAATATATTATATTGGTTAGTTCAAATAGAATACTACGTAATTTCAAATAATTAATTATAATTTCATAATTTAAGCACATATGAAACATTTACCTGATCCCGTCGTGGAGAATGATCTCGGTACGGCTGTTTCATTTAAATTTTAAAACACACACACTCTTTTGAAAATTCTTTAGCAGGCAATCCTTCTCTGATACCACCTGTAGCGTCGCCACTTAAAATAGTAGAAAGACGTTATGTGGCACAAGTAGAAACACTACTAAAGTTTAGTTTTATAATTAAAAATAACACCACACTTATTTACACAGCGGAAGTAGTAAATACATACGGCCATAGCCTTGAGTTTACAAATCAAAATTTCCAAAATAAAGTATATTAAAACTTGACAGCCCGCCTCCGAGCTCATTCGTCCATGCTGGGATCCTCCGTATCTGAAAAATTGAAAAGTGGAAGGGATAAGCGTTTGTAAACACTTAGTGGGAAATCTCTTTGTAATAACAAAAACTAAATATAAAATGCATATAACGTGGAGCCCCCGGAATTTCAGCGGGTATATGCTTGGGTGGCGTGACCAACCCGTGGTGCCGGAACGACCGGACTATATGCTTGCCAACATAAAGTTGGACTATATGTGGGGCCATTCGATAGCGGGCCAGACTCAAAATTTAACATTCGACGTTTAATAAGTGCAATTAAATAATAATGGAACACTCGATGAAGAGCGATGTGATTCCCCACCTTGCAGGTTGTACCTACAAGTAAAATTTTTACAATAGAAATATTTGTTACTTATCCCTTCATTTGTAAAAATTCACACATATTTTCACATTCAAACTCAAGTCCTAACACATGTTCAAAAGTTATATTATAGATCATAAGTATCAATTACTTATGTATGAGCATCAATTAACAAGTTATAAATATCTACCATAAAATGCAAACGGATCATTTCGAACCTAAAATTTCGGTTTTTGGCAGATTACACGCATAACTTTGAAAATTCACCATAAATCAACCATAAGTCCAATACTTCTGAAATTTTAACCACGTATTCCTAACTTCATATAGTTTTACTCAAATACTTTTTATTTCCTGTAAATTCTTACGAAAATCTATTTATTTCATGCAAGACACATGGATTGCAGTTGTTCCGGGCAAAACCATAGTTCAACTTTAAAACTTCATATCTACTTAAACATAACTCATTTTACTATGAAATTTATACCCTAAGTTCCTTAACCAGTCTACTATAACATATAAAAATTTCAGAAACTTTCATCGAGGGAAACGATCAAACCGAAAATCCTGCCAAACTGTGTCGAAATTGCAGATTTCATGTACATATGAAGAACATATCACTTTAATCTTACTTCAAATCCTATAATTCAAGCAATAACTTAATTGAGTAAGATAAGAAGCTTACCTAGAAGGTTTTGAAAGCTTAGAACAAACTCCTCTTCAATCTTAATCAAAGCTAAGGATATAGTGAAAATTTCTTATGATTTTTTTTTTTTTTTTTGTGTATAAGGAATGAAGAACTCTTAGCCCCTATTTATAGTTGAGAAAAGAAGTTTGTGGAATTATCCCTACCCTTCTTATGCATGCATGTACCGAAATTATGAGAAGATTATGGAGAAATCTTGAAGCTTTGATTTTTTTACACATGTTTCTTTGAAATTAGCAATTAAATTTTGACTTTTCTTCTTCATTCTTATCCTAATTTTGACCTTAATCTTGAAGCTTCTCTAACCTTCCTAACTTATCTAATATGGCTGAAATTTATAGGGTGTACAAGAGAAAATCTTGTATTTTATGGTTATGACACATGTATGTATTGAAATTAGTAAGTAAGAAATAAGATTATTGGACAATTCTAAGTACATTATGCATAAAATTTAATTATACTATCATATGTAATAAAATTAAAACTCTTCTAGGACTCTAAATAAATTACAAAGTCTATATACTAATCATAGAAAATATCGAGTAATTAAAACACATAAACGTATCTTTGCATAAATTTGGATGTAAATGCGTCACATAGGTTCATATAGAATTATAAAGTACTTAGTATAGCAGATAAGGTCATGAAAATCTAGGATATTACATGCAAGGCCAGCTTGACCTTCAGAGAGGAATTGGGGCGACCACCATGCCATCCTCACCATTATCTTCAATTATTTTGAAGGCCACAATTCAGAAAAAGATACAGTTTCCGGCGAGCATACAATACGAAGGCATTGCTGATCCCCGAGTTCATCTAACAAAATATTCAGATTATATGATTTCCATAAGAGCTAGTGATGCCACGCAATGCCGGAATTTTCCCTTAACATTGGGGAACAGGGTTCATATGTGGTTTTCTGCCATGCCATCCGCATCCATACACTCATTCGCCCAATTGGGCCGAGAGTTCCTCTCTCACTTTTCAACTGCAGGATCATATCTTTTCCAGAAGCACCGACTATCAGATTTAAAACAAAATGATGACAAATTGGATCGGGCTTTCATGGAAAGATTCGATAAAGTATTGCTGGAAGGGGAACCAGTTAGTGAAGATACAAAGATTGTAGCAGTCATGGCCGGGTTGAAAAAAGGATCAGATTTGTGGAAGGAGGTACGTCTGAAATGCCCAAAGAGCTATGCCGAGTTCAGAAATCAAGCCGGTATATTTATCTCCATGCACGAGGCTTTGCAAACAAATTTGGGGGACAAAAGAGCTGATAAAAAAGAGAACAACAAGTAATCCGGCGGAACAGGCTATCGTGTCCCATAAAACATGAAAGCATTCAACGAAGGGACAGAGTTGAAGGAGAAACTAAATCAGGTGCTAACAGTATCTATTGATACTATATACAAAAATGTAAAGGAGACAGAGTTGCTCTCCCCTCCTTAGAAAATTCATCAAGAAACTGGCAAACTCAATCCAAACAAATACTGTGCCTACCACCAAAGTGTGGGGCCCTTTACGAGTGAATATAGAGATTTGCTCAAGCAACTTTAGCGGTTTTATGAGGAGGAAAAACTCTCTGACTTTGTCAAGAGGCCACCTGGGAAGAGAGGCCGGGAGAGCAGCTCAGGGGATGAGGTAGATGACCAACCTCCAAGGAACAATAGAGCTGGACGACCAGCCCCCGCCGTTGTTGCTCGCCCAGCAGAAGATGTATATATGATGGAATCCACAGGACCAGCCGGAGGATGTTCTGATGGGTGACCACCAATGTCAAATCATAAAAGAAAGGCTGAATTACGGGCGATTGATCACGTATAAGAAATGGGGGTTAATCCATCCGTCCTACAAACATCGAAATTAACCATTGCAGAGAAGGATTTGGAAGGAATATTGACCCCTCATAATGACTCTCTCTTAATTTGTGCCAAGATTATGAGAACCAGAGTGCATCGATTGTTGATGGACACTGGGGCTTACACTAACATCCTTTTCAAAAAGACGCTCGATCAACTGGGAGATTATTCGAGCTATATCCAAGATTCAAATAATCATATCCTAGGCTTTGGAAATACGGTAACAATCCCTTTGGGAGAAATTAGGTTGTCTGTGCAACTTGTAATAGCCGAGGAACCCGAGAAAAATATAACAAGAATGGTAGATTTCTTGGTTGTGGATCAAGAGTCAACTTACAATGGGTTCCTTGGTCGGCCCTTTTTTAATGGATTCAAAGTTGCATGTTCAACCTGCTATTATTGCATAAAGTTTCCAACAGTAAGTGGGGCCGGTTCGATCAAAGGAGACCAAAGAAAAGCTCGTGATTGTCTCCTACAAATGCAATCAAAGGAAGGACGAGTTTCCATGATGGAGGCCACCACCAGTTACCCAGTTGATGAACCATCAGTACTGAAAGATGTGATGGAGGTGGATCGTATGGATCTGGATGAGCAACTCATACCCGCTGATGAACAACATTTGGGTGAGCAGCTCATTGCCACCAAGAAAAAAACTTTACCAGACGAACACCATTCGGGTGGTGATGAGCAACTTGCCACCAATGGCCTGGGGGCCGTAACCTGGAAAACAATAATGAACCAAGACAGGCAGATGATCTTGAACCCTATTTGGATGCAGACCCGATGAACATCGAAAATGATATCGACCTTGAGGGACAAATAGTATATCCTCGTTGGAAAGGACAAAAACGACGAGCAACTCCAGTTGAAGAACTGGAAGCCTTTAAAGTTAATCCTGAAAATGAGGATCTAGAATTGTACATAGGATCTGAGCTCCCTGAGCCTTACAGATCCCGAATGAAAGATTTCCTCAAGGCGAATCTAGATGTTTTTGCATGATCTCATGCAGATATGGTAGGGATAGATCCAAAGCATGCTTGCCATAAACTCAATATCAATTAAGCAAGAAGGCCAGTCCATCAAAAAAGAAGGAAGTACGGCCCGGATAAGTATCAAGCTTTAAATGAAGAGGTGAAGAAGTTGCTAGACAATGATCTGATCCGGCAAGCACTTTGCCCACAGTGGGTGGCAAACCCGTCCTTGTGCGGAAGCCGAATGGAACCTGGAGGCTATGCATAGATTTCACAGATCTGAATGCAGCATGCCTGAAAGATAATTTTCCTCTTCCACACATTGATCAATTGGTGGACAGCACTGCGGGGTACGAGATGCTAACATTCATGGATGCATTTGCTGGATACCATCAAATCCCGATGCATCCCGACGACCAAGAAAATACAATATTTTATACCAATAAAAATCTATTGTGCCGGAAGAGGATGCCATTTGGTCTTATCAATGCGGGAACAACATATCAAAGGCTGGTGAACAAGATATTCGACGAACAAATTAGAGATACGGTGGAAGTCTACGTTGATGATATTGTGGTCAAAAGTCCCAAGAAGGAAGATCATCTTCAACACTTAGCCCAAGTATTTGATGTCCTCCGATACTACAACATGAAACTGAATCCAAAGAAAAGTAGTTTTGGAGTGCATTCATGGAAATTCCTGGGCCATCTTGTTAGCCAGCGTGGTATTGAGGCCAACCCATTAAAGGTCAAAACAATCGTAGATATGCAGCCACCCCGTTCAATAAAAGAAGTTCAAAGACTTACAGGTTGCCTAGCAGCTCTGAACAGGTTCATATCACGATCGGGAGACAAGTGTTGTCCATTCTTCGAAGCTATAAAAAAAGAAAAGTTCACGTGGATGAGCAACTGCCAGAGAGCATTCGAACAACTTAAAGATTATCTGATGTAAAGATTTTATCAAAACCCATCTCAGGAGAAAAGCTCTATTTATACCCGGCAGCATCTGAAGTGGCGATCAGCTCTGTATTGGTGCGACCGGATGGTAAATTCCATAAACCAATCTATTACATCAGCCAAGCTTTGCATGAAGTGGAAATCAAATATTCACCAACCGAAAAGCTGGCGTACGCCCTTGTCATGAGTGTAAGGAAGTTAAGACCATACTTCTTCGATCATCAAGTCGAAGTATTAACAACTTTCCCACTTAGACAAATTCTTCATCGCCCAGACACAGCTGGTCGTCTATTGAGATGGTCAATGGAGATTAGCCAATTTGGAGTGACCTATGTTTCTCGAACAGTGATCAAGGGGCAAACACTAGCCGACTTTATCGTCGAACTAACTTTCCCACAAGATCCGACGACAGGACTTGATCACCCATGATATCTCTATGTTGACGGGTCATCTACCAACATGGCTTCGGGGGCAGGTGTAGTGCTCATTAGCCCTGACAGGCAATTTTTCACCTCGACCATCAGATTTGGGTTCATGACAACCAACAACGAAGCTGAATATGAGGCCCTAATCACTGGTCTCCACCTATGTCTAGCAGTAGGTGTTAGACGTTTACAAATATTTGGCAATTCACAATTGATCGTGAACCAAGTCCGAGGTGAATATGAAGCAAAGGACGATCAAATGATCAAATACCAACGAATAGTTTCTCACCTGATGTCATTGTTAGATCAAGTCTTTATTGAACAAATTCCAAGGACGAGCAATACTCAAGCAGATGCACTAGCTCGACTAGCAACAAGCAAAGACCCAACATAATTGATTGATATTATTATAACAAAGATGAACAACTCGTCAACAACAAATTACAATGTAAATCAACTAGACGAGCAAATCGAAGATGAAAACTGGAGAACAGAAATAGTCAAATATTTAAAGAGCGGGGAAAAACCAAACAACTCTTTTGAAGCAGCTAAGCTAATCAAGCGAGCTGCCAGATTCACTCTGGTAGGCGAGCAATTTTTCAAAAGAGGAATATCAATCCACTCCTCAAATATTTGCCTAGGGGGCAAGGATGAGAGATACTTGAAGAAATACACACCGGAGTATGCGGAAGTCACACTGGGGGGCAAGCCTTGGCATACAAAACTATCAGGCAAGGGTATTATTGACCGACTTTACGTCAGGACGCAATTAAAATGGTAACAACTTGTCATCGATGCCAGATTTTTGCCGCAAGTATTCACACCCCGACTCAAGAACTTGTTTCAGTTTACAGTCCCTGGCCATTTGCAAGATGGGGAATGGACATCATTGGCCCTTTCCCAACAGGTGTCGAAAATGTTTGATTTGCCGTTGTGGCAGTCGATTACTATACAAAATGGGCAGAGGTAGAAGCTACGGTAAAAATCACAGCAGAAGACGATCAACTTTATATGGAAGAACATTGTCTGTCGTTTTGGAGTTCCACAAATAATTGTGACAGACAATGGCCCACAGTTTGATAGGAAAGAGCTGAGAGACTTCTGCACAAAGTGGGGTATTTTTTTTTTACAAGATTTTTTTTTTACAAGACAAAGTGGGGGATTAAAAAATACTATTCTACCCCCTATCATCCCCAGTCCAATGGACAAGTCGAAGCCGTCAACAAGATTATCAAATATACTTTAAAAATATGATTGATGGAGAGCAAAGGAAATTGGTCAGAAGAACTCCCGGAAGTCTTATGGGCTTACAGGGTTTCTCCCGGTCTAGCACCAGAGAAACACCATTTGCAATGGCCTTTGGAACAGAAGTTGTTATCCCAATTGAGTTAAAGGTCAATGCAATCAAGACGACCAACTTTGATGAACAGGCGAACAACTCTACTTTAGCTACTGAAATGGACTTGCTTGAAGAAAAAAGATTAAATGTCGAGCTAAAAAATGCTACATATAAGCAGCGAGCAGAGAGATATTATAATTCCCATGTCAAAATCAGGGAATTCGGAGTTGGAGATTTGGTGCTAAGAAAGTTGCTCGCCTAACCTCCAGGTGTACTGGGACCGACTTGGGAGGGCCCGTATCGTATAACGGACAAATTCCTTAATGGTGTGTTCGATATTGAGGACATGGAAGACAACTCAGCCCCATACTCCTGGAATGTTGTGCATTCGAAGAAATACTATCAATAGGGCAAACAAGTTCAACCTATGGGCGAGCAAGAATCTGTGCGGACAAGTGAACCAAAAAATTTGCTTAATTTTTTGAAAATTTTGCTAAGTATAGTATGGAAAGGTGTTCGGCACACTGTATAGCTTGGTGCTGTTCATTTTTGAATTCATGTAAAGCTGCTCGACAAAAATATAATAAGCGAGCAACTCTTTTGTAAGTAGTTGAAGTTGTTCGTCAGAATGTATATGTTAATGATGAACAATTTTTGAACACTTGTAAATTTTTATCATGTAAATATAGTTGTTCGTTAAACAATGAGTCTAAGCTCGAGGTATAAGTCCAATATTAAGGATCAAGGCCATTTAAAGGTTGTTCGTCTTTTAAGATGAGCAGAACCTAAGGCTAAACCCGTATTCTGTTTAAGGCAAAGTTCAAATTGAACAAATCCCAATACTATATGTTGTAATTGCAAAGGTATTAGACAATAATGTAAAGACAATTAACATATAAAGAAGAAAATAAGCGAACAAAAGACACTTTCATTAATACTAAGGCTTCAAGCCTAAAAAATATTACAAAAAGTATTAAGGTGAAAAGCAACTACAATTAAAGGATGACGAGCAACTATTACAAGAACAACACATCAAGAAATTCTAAGATCTATTCTTGTCCTTGCTCGCCTTAGGGAGGGTCTTGAGATTGATCAGCTGGGGGATCAACAATTATTTCATTGATCATGTCCTCGGCTATTTTCTTTTCTTGTTCGACGGCACTTGGCTCGGCATCTGCAGCTTGCTCATCTTCGTTGACGGGAACTGGAGGACGGGTAATAGTGATACTGGGATCAAGTTTGTCAATCTTGATCCCATAATCTTCCATGTCTCCGTGCTGGAGTTCTATCCCGTTGGAAGGGGGATAATGTGCAACAAACTCAGCAAGGTCCTTCCCGATGTCTTCAACAATATCGGGTCTATCATAGCAACTAACTGCACGAATACAGTCAGCTAAGCGCAGATATATCCCAAGTTTAAAGAAGGACCTGTTCGGACTTGCACTTCCGCCTCGAGCTGCTCGGAAGTGTACATCCCCCCATCATCTCTTTAAGGCGAGCGACTTTGGCCTCAGCCTCGGCCAGCTTTTGCTCGGCAGCAGCTTCTCCCTTCTTTTTCTCCTCAAGTTCAGCGTCCTTACCGTTTAGCTCGGTCGACAACGCTTGATAATCTTCAATACGTTTCTTCTCGATGTCGTTTGCGAGCTTGAGCTGATTGTTGAGACGAGTAATCCTGGCCTCATATTGACTGACCAGGTCATCCTTCTCTTTGGTCAGTTGCCGAGCATATGTTGAATATCGACGAGGAGCCTCCTCTAGCTCGGCCAGCTGGGCCATTCCTTTTTTAGCAGTTATAAGGGAGTTGGCGGCCTGCATCATCGAATAGTGGATGTTGTCCGCCACTCCTTATTGGGATATGGACTTATCCAAAGGCCTTGTCCATGACCGGACGATTAGCTCTGTAGCCCGGCGGACATGCTCGCCCGAGATCTCCCTTATGTTGATCGGGGTCTTGGAGCAGGCGTATTGATGGATGGGGTTTGCTCGCCCAGGATGATCACCCTCCCGGCATCTGCAAACAAAGATATAAATGACACTTAGAAAATTTTTTGGAAGTAAGAATTTACAAAGGCAAGAATTTTAAGCTGGGACACAAACTTACTCGGTAAATTTCTTGGCATCCAAGCCAAAATAAGTAATATCCTCCGGCCCTCTCGGGGGAGTCTGCCTATCCTTGCCAGCCTTGCTCGCCCTTTCTGCTGGCTCAGTTGAAGTATGGCGAGCAACTTCAACGGTTTGGGCACGAGAGGAACCCTTTCCCACCTTCTCTTTCCCCTTATCACCAGTAGGGGAAACCTGGGCAACAGGGGCCCCATCTCCCCGTTTCAACTGTTTGGCCCCATGGGAAGATCCTGCTGGGGGAGATGGTGGAGTGGCACCAGGGGGAGGGGCAGCTTGCCGAACAACTGGGACCCCTGGGGGTTTGGTTGTCATCGCCAAGACCTTGGATGGCGGATCCCCTTTAATCTTTCGTCCCTTGGGAGGTGGCATCTCGTGGACTCTTTGTTCAAGGAGGCCGAAGCACGGGGGAACAACTACCGTCACTTGCTCGGCTAAAAAAAAAAAGAAGTATCTTAGACGAGCAAGTATTGAAACAAGAAATTATTGACGAGCAAGTTTATTTTTGGGAGTTAGAATTTTTTATACCTGGGGGCACCTCAACTTGGGCTTCAAGGTAATGTGAATATGTGAACAGGCGAGCAGCTTTCTGGCACCTCTCCTGATTCACGTGTTGGATGGTCCTGTCCGCCTTGTTTCGAAGGGCGACCAAACAAGAAGTGAAGAGGAACTCTGAGCCAATCTCTTCCTCTTCCGTATTCTACTTGAGCAATCGAGGACCTACGAACAAACAAGAAGAGTTAAATTAGAACAACCTAATTCAAAGACGAAAAAAAGCAAGCATACGTTTGATTTTTCTGTATGAAGCGGGGGAATTTATGCGCCCAACACCACCGTGTGGGCCAGAAGATGCTCGCCAATCACCCCCTATGAAGAAGAAGTGCTCCTTCCAATTCCTAATCTTGTTCGGCACTCCCTCCATAATTTTAAGTCCAGTCCGAGCCTTCAAGTAGTAGTATCCTTCTTTGCCTACTGGACATTTAGTGATCGTCATTAGGTAGTTGACCTCTTCAGCAGTAATGCGGTCAACATACCCCTCCAGGGCGAACAAACCCATGACGCCGAGCAAGTTCATCCACCCAATTGGAGTAATTTGGGTAATGGTGAGGTTGGCCGCCTCCAAAAAGCGACCAACAACCGGGGACAATGACAGCCTCAAGCCAGCGATCAAGGTATCAATGTTGATCGCCGTGCATCCTGGTGGTAGGCGGTTAGCTCTTTCCTTCCTTTTTAGGGCCCATATGGGGATATCGTAGGGAATTTGATAGGCCTCTCGGATCAGGGCGAGCTCCTCCTTGTGAACAACACTTTCAGTCCTCATCAAATCTATCACTTGACGTTTGGTGGGAGGGAAACTGTTCGCAAACTCGGTAGTGTATGCTCGCATGTCAAATGGGCGAGCAACTCCGGTGTGAATCTCATTTTCTAGCATCCTAGGGCTTGAGAACTCTATCCCCTCCAAAAAATCACGAGCCAGTTTGTCAAATTCGGGATCTGAATCTTCAGATTCTGAGCTCGAAGAGGACTCCTCGTCTAAATCCCTGCTCGCGACCGCTACAATTTCTTCGCTGGATTGACGAACACCAGTATCCTCCACGGATCGGACCATCGAATCAACGTCGGGATGCGTCTCCGACGACATTTCGAATGGTGGTTGTTTTTTGTATGCCACAATTGGAAAAAAGTGGATCAAGGCTTTCCTCAGAATTATGATTACTCGAGTGAGAAGACATCGAATTTGAAAATTTTTGGGTATAAGCGGTGGTTTCCGGTGAGAAGTTCTTGAAAAATGGGTTCGGCGGCAGTTTTACACGGTGGTGGTGGCGTAGTGAAAATTCAAAGTAAAAAAAAGTAGAAAACAAGATAAATAAAAAGAATGAAGGTATGAAGTAAGTTTATATACCTTGGAACTTGAATGGACACGCCGGAAAAGATAAAAGGTTGCCAGAGATGGAGGTTCTCGCCGGAATTTCCGTAGCTAGGAATGAAGAGTGGGAAAAATTTCATTTCCCACTCGTTTATATACCCAGGCAAAAAACGGGGTAAAATCCCTTATTTCCTCATAATTCTGGGGCTAAAATGCAAAAACGAGGTCTCAGGTGATTAAAGATGAAATGTGGAGGACTAAAACACAAATACAAGGGCGCGTGGCCTCATTTTTAGTCGCACATGGGCGGCGTATAATCATGCCACCCACGTCATCATTGGACGACTCCCACATCTTGGGAAAACGAAACGGTGGCCCAAAGCTGCTCGTCTAAGGGAAGTTGTTCGGCTTAATCCTTACCAAAATAATATCCTGACTACAGTTGCTCGCCACAAAGTTGCTCATCTGAGGCAATATCTAGCCAGGATAGGGGGTAATTGTTGATAGACGGACATCAATTACTGCTTGGCGAACAAGAGTTAAGGCCTAAATGAAGATTATGAAGCAAAATACCCAAACCAGAGATGCTTAACAAGGATAATCAAAATGGAAGTGCATAAATCAATTCGGAAAGTGTATTAAATGATGAGCAACTACCTTGACGAACAGCTTATTAGCGAACAGGTCCAAGACCCGGGGTCGGGTATGATCACCATGCCAAGTCCTAGGTGACGAGCAACATTACTAAAAGGTGGTGCACTTACCCGCACATAGAATGTATGTCATCAATCAACCTATCAAGTCGACTAGACCATTGACGAACAAGAATCAAAGGTCCGGAGGTTTATCAACATTAAACACACAGACGAACAACTTATGAACCCTATAATCAAGGAGCGAGCAACAAAGACAGAAGACACCAGCGAATCCTCCAAGCAAATGATGGCGAAAAACGAGAGATCCGTGATAAGATCAAATACAAGACTTTGTAACTAAGTTTTAGCTTAGATAATGTCAAATGTGGTCAAAAGGACACATGTCAAGCATGCAAACTTGGTAGTCCAAGAGTCATGTACACCTCCTACTTGGTGGTTAATATAAATAAGTTGTTCTCCAGGTATAAAAATAAGTTCAAATTCACAAACACTCCAAAAACACATTCATACACCTAAACGCACATACACACAAAATAAATACGAATTCAATACGCGTATTTACGACTCGATATTTCGTATTTATCATTTACGGTGATAATCAATCACACGTTCTTATTTGGTGACACGTAAACCGGATAAAACATCTACTAATCCACGCGATTAGAACCGATCACCAACATTTCTCCCTCCTACGAATGCGCTTTGACTCGGCGATATGAGGTGATCAAGCACTTTGCTAATTCTTGAAGCCAATATCTTTGCCAGGATTTTGTAAGCACACCCAATTAGGGAAATTGGTCTGAAATCTGCAAGGTCCGTTGCGTCTTCCTTCTTCGGCAAAAGCACGATGAATGATGGATTTAGACCTTTGATTAATTTCCCATAGAGTGAAAATCTTCCAGCATCTTCATAAAATCCTCCTAGACAGAAGACCAGCATTCCTTAATGAAACGAAAATTAAAGCCATCCGGACCGAGACTCTTTGAGCTATCACAATTTTCAATGACTAGCTTCACTTCAAGTTCTGAGAATGGTGCGATCAGGAATTCATTATCTTCCTAGGATAATCTTTTCTCAAATAAATCTCTATCAGTATAGGTCTCGAGGCTACTTTCTTACTGAAATGATCTTTGAAGAATTGTCGGACACCGTCTTTAATCGTCTTTACATCTTTAGTCCATTGCCCATTCAAATTCAAGCTAACAATCTCATTCTTCTTTCTCCGAAAATTTATCACCCTGTGAAAGAATCTCGAGTTCACATCTCCTTCTTTAAGACAACAAATTTTGGCCTTTTGTGCATAAAGGTTGTTTCTCTGCTTGATACTTCTGAAAAGTTCTGCTGCCAGTGCTTTTCTTCTAATCATCTCCTCCTCTTCAATACCGAATACATCATCGAATAAATCCAGTTTGAGTATTTCCACTTTAAGATTTCCAATTTTTCTTTCCAGCACCCCAAAGACTTCTTTATTCCAGGATTTCAAATCCTCTCTCCTTTAGCACGAAGCCACTCCATCCCTGAAAGTGATGTCTAGACCAAGAATCTTTAATGAAATCTTTAAAATTTGGATATGAACACCACGCATTGATGAATTTGAATGGTTTGGGACCCCAATCAATTGCTTTTGTCTCGAGGATTAGTGGGCAATGATCAGAAAGCGTTCTTGGTAGCCCTCTAAGTTGTATTGAAGGCCAAGTGTTCATCCAGTTGATATTGACGAGAGCTCTGTCTATCCTACTCTTGCAGGAACCATCAGGTCTGTAGCAAGTGTAGCTTCTACCAATAAGAGATAGATCCATCAGTTGTGCATCACGAATGAATCCATCAAAATTCTCGATATCTGTTCTAAGAATCGATTCACTTCTTCCAACTCTTTCATCAGGTCTTCTGATAGCGTTGAAGTCCCCGATTATACACAAACAACAATCCTCATTCTGATTGACCGTTATCAATAATCTTTCCCAGAGTTCCTCCTTCTCTCTCACCAAATTAGATGCATAAACGTTCACCACACAACACTTATTTCTTTCTCTCCCCCAAAACCCATTAACCACAACTGCTCCTACCATATCCCAGCAACTAGATACTGCAAATTTATTTTTATCCCAACATGACAAAATTCCTCCCGCTCTACCATCTGAATTCCTACTAACCCAATTGAAGTTTTCATTAACCCCAGACATCTCTAACAATTTATCTATTCAGATTCTCAATCTTAGTCTCTTAGACACAACAAAAGTCAATGCCATGCATCCTGATCAAGCTTTGAATTTTACTTTTCTTAATCGAACTCCCCAACCCTCTAATATTTAATGAGAGAATCTTCAATAAGAACTAACCTGATTATTCTCCTTGTCTCCAGCAAATTGTTTTGGGTCTTCCTTTTCCAACTGGATCAAATTCTCGATGATTTCTTCATCAGTCTGTTGACTTGAAAGACCAATTTTTTTACCGAATTCCCACGTTTTTATTGCTTCATCCCGAATTAATTTTGAGACTTGGTAGTCAAGAATTTGTAGTTCTGATTCGGTTGCCATGCCTGCTGCGAATCTTGCCCAGTTTTTTCTTTCCATATTCCTTTTCAAGTTCTTCGACAAACCTTTATTTCTCCTCTGATTTGTTCTCTTTTTTGGTTCTCCAGCTTTGTTTCCAATTGCAACTCCGCTCGCCCCAATTGAAACAGAAGGATTACTTTTGTGCGAACTATTATCAAGTATACACGACGGCTGGGTAAATGTGTTGGTTGGGATTAGGGTTGTAAACTAATCAAATAATTTTGGTTCGATTTGGTATTTGTATTCGAAATTCAGTATTCGTATTCGAAATTTTATAATTCGAATTCGAGTACAAATAATTTTTTTGATTCTATTAGTTATCAAATACAAATACAAATACTATGATATTCGATTCGATATTCGTAAATATTCTATTAAATATTCGGTTAAATATATAATTACATAATTATATATTAATAGTAATAATACATATAATTATTTATAAATTTAAGTTCATTATAATTATTTTAAGGATATATTAACCTTTATAACTTCATCCAACAAGTGGGCCTGTAGGCAATTCTTAATTAAATATTTTAATTAAAAATATATATAATGTAATTTAATTATTAAAAAACTTAACTAATTAAAAAATAATTGCAGGTCAACACTCTTAATTTGATTATTAAAGTGTTTTTCCATGAAGTTGATGATTAATTTTTTTTCATTTACTTACTTGATTATGTTATGCAAAATTTTAAGTTTATAACTTGTTTGTGAATTTAAACAATGACAATTTTGAAATGAATATTTGAATATTGACAAAGTATTATGTGAATAATACTCACGGTAACTATTACCGTGAACAACAAATTACTAATAGCTGACGAAGTGTTGGAGTTATACGTGAAAGTATGTTTGTACTTTGTATAACTCGTGTATCAAACACTTGTTTATGAGAATAATTCTTTTATCGCATATGATTTAGATATGATTGAATGTTGAATATTTATTGCAAACAGTTCATAATAGTACTAGTTACATTGTAGTTAATGTGGTGATACCCGATCACGGAAGATAACATTAACAGTTTTCTTTTAACTAAACGTACATTTTCACGACCTAGGTGGAATTGAACAATCCGCCGTGAAAGGTCGATGTGTAAGTCTCAGATTGGTCTGTCTTGACTAAGAGATTGCACTAGCACATTTAGTATGTGTTGAAGAGGACCTACAACGAGGATAAATTCTTCTGTTCTGAAATGTGAAGAATTAGACCTCAGTGGTTGTTTATTTTTTAATCTTCGTCACTTAAATAGGACCGTGTGTGTTTAATGGTTACTGCTTTGATTCATGTTGGGTGAGAATCATTGTGACTTCGAACCTTGTGCTTTGGGCAGTAATATTAATCATATGACGGTTGCTAAGATTTAATACGGAGAAACGTGTGCGAGTACGGCTCGTGTGATTAGTCCCCTTGGTGGGCTCAGAAATTTAATCGTACCAAATCTTGCAAGTGAAGGATCAGTTTCTTCGGTACGGATAATAATGTTGAGCTATATTTTTACTCCAAGGTGAAATATATTAATTAATTTAGAGTTATTCAGAAGCTTAATTAATTAATGGACTTGATAATCTTAAACGCGGGAAATAATAACCGGGAGCCCATATTATCGTAATATGGATTAAGATGGATAGTGCAATATTAATTTATTAGTGGTACTAATTAATATTAATGGACTGAATTATATTGGGGCTCAATATTGAAATTCAGCAGCCCATTGGAGGTCCAATCTTAATTCTCCTAAAGGCCCCTCAAGTAGCCCATTAATTAGCCCAATAATAATAAGGTGATTAAAATAAAAGAAAATATATTTGCTGATTTTTACTGAGATTTTGAAAAATAAGAGATATGGAGAGAGATTTTCTTGGAAAGATATTATGGAAGATAAGTATTCTTAGAATACAAGATTATCTCATAAATTCAAGAAGCTCCAAATCTTGCATTCTCAATCTATAAATTTCGAAAATTGCATATATTAGGAGGGTGAGATTTTTGTGGAATATTTTTTTATGGAGAAAAGAATATATGGGATATATTCAAGATTTCTTGGAGACCAAGAAAAAAGATTTTCTCTCCCCTAAAATACACCTAAATTTCGTTCACCCCTCTCCTATATATAGGGAATGATTATTTCATCTCCAGTTTACTTTTCACAGCGTTGAAAAAAAAATCAGCAACACTATTTTTCTTTCTTCCTTGTTATTCTAATTACTTGAAAGCATCTCCCACCGGTGATCAAGTAAGGCGAACGGGAAATACTTGAGAAGGTTTTTGGGTTGATAAAGCGAGATCGTGATTGTCCCGTTTATTCAAAGGCCAATTCTACAAGAGATACGTAAGTCACATAAATTCTTGTTTATTCCGCCAAGATTTTATGTGAATTAATTCAACATGCATGATGTTAAATTTGTTGTTGGAATTATTATTTGAATTAATTAGGATTAATTCATGCTAGTAATAATTATATTTAAATTCGTATTTAAATTTCATCCCGAATAGTTCCCGGGCACCCCTATTTTCCCAACAACTGGTATCAGAGCAACGGTTTCGGGCTTTGATCTTTAAATTTGAATTTAAATTGTTAAACATTAAATTGAAATTGGATAGTAGAATTGCTAGATCTTTTTTGCAGGTATCCAATTGTCATGGTTTTAATGTTGTTAATTTTTCATGCGTGTGAATTAATTGTTTTTAATTCGATTCGTTCGAATTCGTTTTTCTCGTGAGAAAATCCACGAGTAGATTAGTTGTTTTTATTTTGATTTGATCATTGTAATAGACTAGTCTAGATCTAGTATTAATTTTTTTTGAAAATAAATTGTAACCGGATCGAGACGAAGAACGAAGAATTAAAGACGGCGTACCCGGACGACGCATGCATGCGTGGCGCATGCATGGACGTAAAATCATACATGGGGTGAGAAACGAGAACGAACGGCGAAATTCGGAGCACGGGGTGCGCGAGGCGCACGACCCGCACACGACGGTTGGCGCGCGCGTGCACGGGGCTGCTGCCCGGCGCTCGACCGCCGTGGGCCGACGCACACCGAATCTCGGGCCGAGGAATTATTTTAATTAATTTCAGTTCTGCGTTTTTTGTGTGATTTTAAACGTCGTCCCGAACCCCAAACGATGTTGTTTTTGATGAAGTGTTGATGTTCGAGTGGGAACGTGTCGAGACGAACGATGGAAAGCAACAAGGACGATATTTTGTATCAAGACGTGAAGAAATTAAACTGTGACAATTGGATTTGAGTGCTCCAATATGTTTAATTTTGTCTTGATGGATGTTTTATTTCATGCACTTATTATTATTTGTTAATATGTGTTTGCATGAATTATATTGTCCAAGAAAAACCTTATTTTCGAAAATTACTAAGTATGTTTATTTAATCGCAATTTTATTCTGGATATTAAAATTGGATTAATTTGGCCTCCATAATTTATTTATTTGTGAAGTTCTTTTGGAATACATTTCCCCCTCGGATCGGCCAAAAGAACGGATTTCATATGAATAAATTCCGAAAGGATGATTGTGGATTATTACTAGTGGTGGTATTGACCCTCACCACGAGTGGCTTGCTCAAAGCGAAATAATAATCTTGTATTTAATTATGGTTATTACTTGGCAATAAGAAATTGATATTAACTTACTCCCCTCGGAGTCCCTGTCAATTTTTATGTGGTCAAAGTGGGAGCCAACTATTAATTTTGAATTAAGGATTTGTAACTTTTAAATTTGTAATCCGCTTGAATGTATTTAAATGTATAGACCACCCCTCGTGGCGCATTTAAATTGTTTCGAGATGTTGGCTGATGCATGATTATATTGTTTTAAGGTTTCAATATAATTGATGTGATCGAATTATGTGATAATTTCGTATTTTTCTAGATATTGATATGAATGTATGTTTTATCCTCATTTCATCATGTCGAAATCTTTTAATCCACTGTTTAATATACTTAAAGTTAATAAACTTTTTGGAGAGAATCATATCGATTGGAAATATAATTTTAAATTTATCCTTACTGCACGCAAACACAATTGGGTTATTCACCTTAATAAACCCGGCAAGCCTAATGATAAGTCAAGCAATGGGAAAAGGCAGTTGATGATTGACAGCGTGACAATGAACACATGAAGTGCATCATCTTGACATCTCTGTCTGAGGATTTGAGGCGCATTCATGAAGACATTGTATTCGCCGTTGAAATCATGGAAAACCTTGAAGAGATGTTTTCACATCAGAATCCCATGACTAATCAGTTCACCAAACATGACTCGGTCAAGTTGAAAATGGTAGAAGGAACGCCCGTGAGGGAGCACGTTCTCGAGATAATGGCATACCTTAACAAGTTGGAAGTACTTGGTGCGGATTTTGATGTGCCTTCTTAGGTTGATTTCATATACCATTCTCTACCGAGAAGCTTTGAGCAGTTTCATCTGAACTGTCAGATGAATGAACGGACAAGTTGTTTTCCAGAGCTCTTGCAAGCTTTAGTTTCGGTGGAAGTGCTAATGGAGCACCAGTCTAGTGCTATGGTGGCTAATGGTCCGTCTACCTCTTTTGGTCCCAAGGGAGGGAAAAAGAGGAAGAGAACCAAAGGCCGGATCCAAGCAAATCCAATTGTTGCGAAAGACAATTGCAAAGGCTAGCATCGAAGGGGAAGTATTTTAGTTGCGGTGAGAGAGGACAATGGAGGTCTGCCTGTTCCAAGCCTAAGAGGCTAGGAAAGTTAGGTAATTCACACACTCTAGTCGTCGAAACTTGTGAAGTGGCGTATGCTGTCTATTCGTGGATAGTGGATACGAGAGCTACTGATCACATTTGTTTAATGGGTTCAAGCTAACCCGACGACTTAACGGAAGTGAGATCCCCATCACATCGGGCAATGCTACGAGAGTGGCACCTGAAGCAGTGGGAGAAGTGCGCCTATCTTTTGAAGATAGAGTTATGGTCTTGAGAGACGTTCTTCATGTTCCTAGTTTAGAAAGAACTCAACCTTCAGTTTCTAAACTGTTTTGAATAGATACTCAGTTTCTTTTAATAAGGATGTTATTATTTCTTGAAACGATGAGTTTATTTGTTCCGGAACTTCAATGGATGATCTTTATACCATTATTTGGGCACACCACTCACAAAAATGAATCTAATAACACAACGATTATTTCGAGTAATAAAAGGAAGCATTCTTCGGACATGAACGAAATACTTCTATGGCATCTTAGATTAGGTCATATTAATCTAATGCGGATACAAAGGTTGGTGAAAAATGAATCCTTGGAGTCACTTCAAGTTGAGTCATTTCCAACTTGTGAATCTTGTTTAGAGGGTTAAATGACCTAGAGGGCATTTGGAGCCAAGGGGAATAGAGCCACCAAAGTGTTAGAACTCGTTCATACCGATATGTGTGGTTCAATGATGATCATAGCAAGAAGGGGTATGAGTAATTTGTCATTACTCGAGATATGGATGTATCTACCTTATGATGCATAGGGAAATAAGTATCAAGTTTCTACGATTTGATCGTGGAGGCGAATACCTTAGCAATGAATTCTTGAACTACCTATCGGACGAAGGGATTGTATCCCTGTTGACCGCACCGGGAACCCCTCAATAGAACGGTATGGCGGAACGAAGGAAGCAGACTCTTTTTAGAAATAGTCAGATCCATGATGAGTTATTCGGATTTACCCAAATCGTTTTGGGTAACACCTTAGAAACGGCGGCTTACATTCTAAGCTTGGTGTCATCCAAATCGGTTCCTAAAACCCTAATGGAATTGTGGACCGGGCGCGAGCCCAGTCTAAGACACTTGCGGATTTGGGGTTGTCCGGCATACGTGCTAGACAAGGAAGCCGGTAAGTTGGATCCACGTTCGGAATTAAGGCTGTTTATAGGATACCCTGCGGGAACGAAAGGGTATGTGTTCTATAGTCACAAGGATCAAAAGAACGTGATTAGTTCGCACTTTAAATTCTTGGAGGAAGACTATATGAACAAAAGAAAGCCCAGAAGTGAGATTACCTTAGACGTGTTAAGAGGGTAAACTCCTATACCAAGTATACAAGATGATGTACCACACGTCACACCTTCACAACCGGAACCCTGTCGCAGTGGGAGGATAGGAGAATCTTCGAATTTGGTTCCCGGCGATGAATCAGACCCATGGACATACGACGAGGCAATCCAAGATAAAGACACGGAGTCGTGGCAAATGGCAATGGAAACCGAGATGGGTTCGATGGATCATAATCAAGTGTGGGAGTTGGTCGAACCACCCAATGGGGTAGAACCCATTTGATGCAAGTGGGTGTACAAGAGGAAAAGAGGACCGGACGGAAGGGTTGAGACCTTCAAAGTAAGGCTAGTGACCAAAGGGTATACTAAAAAAGAAGGGATCGATTATGAGGAGACCTTTTCGCCTGTAGCTATGCTTAAGTCCATCCGTATTCTCTTGTCGATCGTTGCACAACTAGATTACGAGATCTGGTAAATGGATGTCAAGACGGCTTTCCTTAACGGAAGTCTTGACGGGATATATATCTATATGTAACAGCCCAAAGGTTTCATTGAAAAAGGCCAAGAGCACCTCGTATGCAAGCTTAAGAGATCCATTTATGGACTTAAGCAAGCATCGCGTACTTGGAACCAGTGTTTTGATCAAGTTATTAAGTCTTATGGGTTTGTGATCAAAACAAGTTCGATAGTTATGTGTATAAAAGATGTGATGGAACTGCGGTGGTATTCTTAGTATTATACGTAGACTATATTCTGCTCATTGGAAACAATGTAAAGGTATTGTCAGACGTAAGGGTATGGCTGTCAAATCAGTTTGATATGAAGGACTTAGGGGAAACCGGTCACATCCTTGGGATCAAGTTCACTCGCGATCTCAAGAAGAGGATGTTGGGCTTATCGCAAGTTTTATACAAAGACACTGCTTTGAAGGGATACAACATGCAAGATTCCAAGAAAGGTTTTGTACCTTTTAGACACGGAATCCATCTATCCAAAGAAATATACCCTAAGACGCAAGTGGAGATAGATGACATGAAAGACGTTCTGTACGTTTCGAACGTAGGAAGTCTTATGCATGCTATGTTTTGTACGAGACCAGATATCTGCTTTGTCGTGGGCATGATGGCAAGATATCAAAATATCCCCGGGAAATCACATTAGATTGCAATTGAATGCGTTCTGTAGTTTCTGAAAAGAACTTGGAATGGAATGCTGATTTAATAGTCAGACGGTCTAATTCCCATGGGATATACGGACTCAAATTTCCAATCAGATATAGAATCCAAAATATCTACCTCGGGTAGTGTGTTTTGCATGGGAGAAGGAGCCATGACATGGAGAAGCGATTTGCAGAAATGCATCGCCGATTCGACCATGAAAGCAGAATAAGTAACTGCTTGTGAAGCAGCGAAAGAAGCGGTTTGACTCAAGTACTTCTTAGTGGACTTGGATGTTGTTCCAAATTTGCCCATCATAATCACTGTCCATTGTTATAATGTCGGAGCAGTTGCAAATTCAAGGGAACCGAGAGCCCACAAGGCCAGCAAACACATTGAAAGAAAACACCATCTTATACGAGAAATCGTGAAGAGAGGAGATAAAGAGGTGGCAAAGATAAATGTCGGAGGACAACCTAGTACATCCATTCACAAAGGGTCTGCCTCAGAGTACATTCGAGAGACATGTGGATGGAATGGGAGTCAAGACTATTGCAAATCTGCTTTAAGTATAAGTGAGAGGAATTATTAGGTTAGTGTAGGTTAACATGAGATGTCACGTAGAGCTACTACACTAAGACATGCATGATGTATACTAAAAAGCAGACTTTAAGTATAAGTGGGAGATTGTTGGAGTTATACGTGAAAGTATGCTTTTACTTTGGTGTATCAAACACTTGTTTATGAGAATAATTTTTTTATCGCATATGCTTTAGATATGATTAAATGTTGAATATTTATTGCAAACAGTTCATAATAGTACTAGTTACATTGTAGTTAATGTGGTGATACCCGATCACGGAAGATAACATTAACAGTTTCCTTGTAACTAAACGTACATTTTCACGACCTAGGTGGAATTGAACAATCCGCCGTGAAAGGTCGAAGTGTAAGTCTCAGATTGGTCTGTCTTGACTAAGAGATTGCACTAGCACATTTAGTATGTGTTGAAGAGGACTTACAGCGAGGATAAATTCTTCTGTTCTGAAATGTGAAGAATTAAACCTCAGTGGTTGTTTATTTCTTAATCTTCGTCACTTAAATAGGACCGTGTGTGTTTAATGGTTACTGCTTTGATTCATGTTGGGTGAGAATCATTGTGACTTCGAACCTTGTGCTTTGAGCAGTAATATTAATATACGACGGTTGCTAAGATTTAATACGGAGAAACGCGTGTGAGTACGGCTCGTGTGATTAGTCCCCTTGGTGGGCTCAGAAATTTTATCGTACCAAATCTTGCAAGTGAAGAATCAGTTTCTTCGGTACGAATAATAATGTTGAGCTGTCTTTACTCCAAGATGAAATATATTAATTAATTTAGAGTTATTCAGAAACTTAATTAATTAATGGACTTGATAATCTTAAACGCGGGAAATAATAACCGGAAGCCCATATTATCGTAATATGGATTAAGATGGATAGTGCAATATTAATTTATTAGTGGTACTAATTAATATTAATGGGCTGAATTATATTGGGGCTCAATATTGAAATTCAGAAGCCCATTGGAGGTCCAATCTTAATTCTCCTAAAGGCCCCTCAAGTAGCCCATTAAGTAGTCCAATAATAATAAGGTGATTAAAATAAAAGAAAATATATTTGCTGATTTTTATTGAGATTTTCAAAAATAAGAGATATGGAGAGAGAAAAGATTTTGTTGATTTTCTTGGAAAGATATTATGGAAGATAAATATTCTTAGAATACAAGATTATCTCATAAATTCAAGAAGATCCAAATCTTGCATTCTCAATCTATAAATTTCGAAAATTGCATATATTAGGAGGGTGAGATTTTTGTGTAATATTTTTTTATGGAGAAAAGAATATATGGGATATATTCAAGATTTTTTGGAGGTCAAGAAAAAGATTTTCTCTCCCCTAAAATACACCTAAATTTCGTTCAACCCTCTCCTATATATAGGGGATGATTATTTCATCTCCAGTTTACTTTTCACAGCGTTGAAAAAAAAATCAGCAACACTATTTTTCTTTCTTCATTGTTATTCTAATTACTTGAAAGCATCTTCCACCGGTGATCAAGTAAGGCGAAAGGGAAATACTTGAGAAGATTTTTGGGTTGATAAAACGAGATCGTGATTGTCCCATTTATTCAAAGGTCAATTCTACAAGAGGTACGTAAGTCACATAAATTCGTGTTTATTCCGCCTAGATTTTATGTGAATTAATTCAACATGCATGATGTTAAATTTGTTGTTGGAATTATTATATGAATTAATTAGGATTAATTCATGCTAGTAATAATTATATTTAAATTAGTATTTAAATTTCATCCCGAATAGTTCCCGGGCACCCCTATTTTCCCAACACGAAGTGGTATAACTCAAGTCAAGTGGTTAAAATCCCACTACTTATGATATAAAGGTCATGGGTTCGAGTCACAACTTTATCGATAAAAATACTGATACCTTATGTTGAAATAACTAATACCTTTAGTGAGAATAATTAATACCACTTCAACTAATAGCTTTAATAAGAAAAAACTAAATACTATTTGAAGCTAATAACTTTAGTGCAATTCACTGATACTTTTAGTTTAATTTACTAATGCCCTTCAAACAAATTTCATTGTGAATATTGTTCATATAATACCTTCTCTTGAATATTATTTGTTAGGAATATGCTTGAGAAAAAAATCGATTCGAATATTCGACTCAATTATTCGTATATTTTCTAAAAATTCGATATGAGTTTCAAATCAAATATAAATCACATTTACTATTCGAAAAAATATTCGATTCGAATTGGATATTCGAAATAATTTTACGAATACGAATTCAAACACTGTGATATTCGACTCGATTCGATTTGTTTACTGGATTCTTTCCGAAGGGGGGCACGAGATTGGGGGATTGTGTGGAGATGGGTTCTGGTTTCCTTGGGTGTGAAGAGCTAGGTTTATTTTTTTATTTTTTTTGAACACAGGTGTGAAGAGCTAGGTTAGACGCAAAGGGTGATTAGTTTTGGGATTTAGCAGATTTTGGGTAAGAGAACAGGGTAATTCATTTTGGGCTTCACGGATATTTTGTAAAGCTGCTAATTTCGGATTTTGATGGGCTTTTTTAGGTGACTAGGCTTGGTCTGGGTTTTGGGCTAACATTATTTCTTCATTGCCCTGTCTCTTTAAAATATGTACTTGACCAATAGGTGTTGAAATTCAAAGTAAGCCCATTCTCCTTCATGATTGCGGCTGTTCCCTCTTGACCGCTTCCCCGCAACAATTCGACTTCATGAAATCTCGGGGAAAGATTCGAGGTATCTTCGATTATCCGCCGGAAGAAGAGTGCCTCGATTTTGAGTCTCGGCTCGGGAAAAGGATCTTCCGAATTAATTGAAATATCCGTCGGAAAAATTAGCGATTGCCGGTTCGTTTGAAGTCATGTTTTCCTCCGATCCGACCAAATAGAAGAAGTCGAAACTCCATTAAATTCTGTATTACCCCAAACAAAGACATCTTCACATATGCGGATTTTGAACGATACTCCATCAATCTTAGCATTCATTAATCTATAAGAAATGGACGTGGACACCCTTACTCTTGCATATTCTAAGTTGTTTTTCAATTCAGAATTTATGTCTAGATCCAAAAATATTCCCCATTTTGCGCATGCTACTGAAAAAAAAATTGATGACCAAACATGAAGAGGGATCCCGTACCATCTTGTCCACACCACTCTGTAAGGATCGACATCGATTTTCTGTTTCCTATAGGATCCCTATTGAATCTCGGAATGAATGCTCTTAACTTATAACTCCCAATCCACAACTTGTTTAGTCCTGCAAAAACACTTCTTTCATCGTATCGAAGCCAAACAGTTCCCCTTCTCTGTTTCTCTTCCTTGGCCAGAAAACGTCGCTAACTTTCGATCATATCCGGTTTTAACCTCCTCTGGAAAATTCTTGATTAGAAAAGTCCTTGTACCCCTCTGCTCCATGTCGAACGGTATTCCTTCTTGCCAAACTACCAGAGTTCCTAAAACTAGGGAAATGGTTTTGGTTAATCCTATGGCTGAGAAAATTTTGCTGCCTCACCGGATTTCGCTTGGAAAAAGGTTGAAGATGACCTACCCTTCGCCCTCTTCTCACCACTCTCTACTCTCCGCTCTCCATTGACTCAGAGAACAAAATGAAGTCAACTATCTTATACTACCATGCAAGCTCAACATTTTTTTTAGTTTTTTTTTTTTTTTTAATTATTTCCTATATATATATGCTCAACAATTTTTTTTAGCTTTTTTATATATATATTTTGTAATAATGATTCAATATTTAATTTGTCGAAAAGCCAAATATCAAATAATTGATTCTGCTTACGTGGCTTGTGAAAATCATATGTGTCAATTCATCATGCTTATGTGTCATTATATAACAAATAGTCTAATTAAAAAATATATGCATATACATGAATTCGAACCTAGGACCACATAAGTACAATTTATGATTTTAACCAATTAAGCTAAACTATGAACATGCATAAAGTTGGAATATCTATTATATATAACTTGAGTCTATAAAAATATAGTAAATTGAATTGATCAATTAAATTTAAAACTCTAATTGTATGAAATATAAATATTTAATTAACTTATTGTTATGGTCTCACTATATTTAAGGGTTTTCAATATAGAAAATTCTAATTTGTTAAAATAAATTAAAAAATTGAATTAAACATATTAAATAATTTTGATTTTTTTATTTATTAAATGATTGATTGAATTTTTTATTTAAAAATAGAATAATTAAAAAATTTAATATTTAATTGACAAATTTTTATTTTCTTGAAAACACAGTGCACCAATTTTTTTAATTATTTGAATATTTTTAATCTCAAATCGAATTTAATAGGTTGTTATATTGATTTAACTGTGTTTAACATTTGATAATATTTTTAATATATTTATTATATAATTTAATTATATTATTTTACCGTGAATAAATTTATAATGTTATTGTATATGTAACGCGTTATAATGTATAATAAAAAATTTACGAAAATCCCACGTAATACGCGGGACACTCATCTAGTATATGACTATGAAAGATAAGATAGTATGTACATCTTGTAATATATATTATCGTAAATCAATAATCAATCTTTTTAGTTCTTATATTTAATAGTATTAAATTTTCCTCTATTGAGAATCTAATTATTTTTATCTCAATTTAAGACTTTATTTTTCAGTTCTAGTTTTATATATAAAAGCAAAAGGGAAATGGTGCATATCTATTTTCTTTTGTCATTCTTACATGATTTTAATTTGAAAATTATTTTTTTTTTTGCGAAGGCCTGTATTAAGATAAAAAAAAGTAAATTAGGCTTAAAATGAGAAAAAAATGAGAATTTATAAAGTTGTTATGAAATAATTAATTTGTAGTGGATATCCTTTTAAATTCCAAAATAAATGCATGAATTAACACATGCATTCCACTTTAAGATTCATTAACTCCACATCATACTAGAAATGTACATTCATGTACTAGCATTTAAGGTGCATTCATGTACCTGAGCTCATGGAATTTGAGTATAAATAGATGGTACGTCACCTTTATTTGTACGAATGAAGGGAATTAATATTGAAAATATATTCAAGTTTGGTACGCCCCAAACGCAGTCATGTATGACGTACTGGATAAATAAATTTGCGTTCTTCTCATTCACTTTATTTATTTTATAAAACATTATCAGCACAAGTGTTCTACCGACTAGGTCAAACTTATTAATCTCCAATAAGATTTCTTCTACTTCAAGAGGTTCACAGTAATTCTTATCTAGCTATTCAATTTGAATTTCATGCAAAGGTATGTTCCAAACAGGTCATCCCCTTTATCCGTTAATTGAGTTTAGGTGAATTGTTGATTAACTCTTGTGTTTTTGTATTCTTGTACGAGTTGATCTTATTTTGTTTATGGGATCTAGGTTGTCAATTTGTATGATTGTTATACTTCATAAAGTAATAAGACATTATATGGCTTTTATTTTTGTTGTTCTTGTTATTGTGATGAAATTGAATGTTGTGTTTCTCATAAATTATTTTATGTGTTAAAATTTCATATTCTAACTAATATTTATTTTTTTGGTAATATCATTTGATACTTTGTTGGTGCATGTGTTCGTGAACAACTTGAATATGTTGGATTCTTGAACCTATGACTAGTTGATGGATTTCCACTAGATTTTGGCTAGAGATTATTATGGTTCTGTTTTTGCATAATTACTTATTTGATAATGGGTTTTGTATATTCTTGGTTTAATTTATTTTCTATCCATCAGTTAAAAATATGTCAATTTCGGTCTCTAAAAAGAATTTCACAATCTTTCTTCCGAATTCTTTCAATACGGTCATGACAATTGAAATACACCAAAAGAATACATGGTGAATATGGTATGGTCTTTAAAAGTAAATCATTCTTAATTGTCTCTCATGCATACCATGCTAATATTATTTCACATTTTCATTTGCATTTATAATTCACTTTTTTGTATATAACTTTCAGAAAATTATTGTATTTTTGTTTTAACTTCTTGTTTTGTAGGCACCCTATTTTATACTGAGCCTAATCAAGAAATTAGTTAGCTTAGTTATTAATTACTTAATAGACATACAAAAGTTCGGGTATGGTAACTTACTAGATAAGTGGGTAAAATGAGAATGATTATTCTTAATTTAATTAGAAATAAGGTTTAATTAGAATACAACTTATGAAGGAAATGTCGTGTCATTTTTATGGGTTTATGCAATTCTTATGACAATTTCTTGAGATATGAATAAGAAGTATCTATTCAATTATTTTCGTTAGATTAATTTTTAATTTAAGATTATTGATAGTTATATTATTTGAACTGTGATTAAATAAGCATATTTAGATGTTGAGATTCGTCTTGATATAAATCAATTAATAATTTTTCATCGTCGTCATTTCTATGAAGAATTAATTTTTTTACTTTTGAATATTTGGTACTGAAAAATCCATTAGTATTGTGGATACATCAAAACAAAAAATACGATCACCTAAATATGGTCGTCCTTCTAAAAGCCTGATATGATTGGCTACACCTACGACTTCAAAATTTCCTATCTTTTAATGAATATAATTCGACTACGTTCAGAATTACTTCTCAATTAAAGTTATATGGGAAACCATAACTGATATTGATGTGCTTGAGAAGATATTTTCTACTTTCCATGTCCCAAATATGCTCCTACAACAACATTATTGAGCAAAAAGGATTTAAGAAATATTATGAACTAATTGATTGTCCTTTTGGCCGAGCAAAATAACGAATTATTGTTGAAAAATTATGAGTATCCCGACCCACTGGTTATAGTCCATTCCCTGAAGCCAAACGTGGTCTTGGAGGAACTCATGGGTGTGGTTACCGTGGATGCAGTCGTGGTAAATATATCCAATATATCTATAACAATCATAACCGTATCAAGAAACTAGTTGTCTTCCAGAAGAGAGACAATGACTAAGAAAAAATAATGAGGATATGCGCTAACAATATGACATGGAAGGTCATTGGTCCCATATATTTCAAACATCTAGTCATCTCTAATTTTATCAAACATCCTTGAGGAAAAAAAGGGATGACTACATTGAGAATATAATGTTTGTAATGATGATGATGAAGTGTTAGTGCACATATCATGCCTCATTAAAAAGGGAGAGATAAATATTAATATCATAAGTGGTAGTGCAAACTTGATTGATGGCTCCAAAAGAGCCACTATATTTTTTGTTGAAAGAACTAAATTTGTTATAAAAAATGTTCTATTGTCTCCCATGCCTCGAAGAAATTTGTTAAGCTTTAAAGATCAAAAAAGAAAAAAGAAAAATCAATTGGAAAACAACATTGAATATCTTTAATTCTTGAACAAAAGAATGTGAATTAAAATTTCAAAGGATTATACATTTGCAAATCAATTGTTGGAGCAGTGACTCCAGAAGAGTTACTAAATCACATATTCCTGCAGAAAATATTCTGGTAAAGATTGATGTCCCTGATGGACGAATAACAAGTGATGAACCTGAAACACGCCTGAAGCGTGCGAGACATCTTTGTCGAAAGATAAAAATCCTTGAAAGAATAGATGATCAAATAAAAGTAATGACTTAAAAGGTAAAATACTTCAAATAATATGCAATGATAATGTTCAACCTCCTAAAGAAGTTGTCTCTAAAGATGATGCTCCTGAAAAGTTATATTCAGAAGAAAATGTCTACTCTCCTTTATAACTAGTGCATGGAAAATAATAATCATATCCCATCTACGAATAATTGATTGTATAGTATATATATTTATATCACCACCACTATGTATCTCAACAACCCAGCAAACTGACTGCACATTTGATGAAGATCATTTTCCGGCATTAGGGGTAGATAAGAATCCAAAATTAAAATGAATGCCACGAAATTTCCCTAAAGGAAAAAAATCTTCAGTATTTAAACCCACACACTAGTTAAATTGAAGCAAAAGTTCAAAATATAATTAACTTGCAATATTCAGCAAGTAATCTGCCAAATTTGTATACCAATCACAAAAGAGTGACTACGTCGCATATACCTGCAGTATATGTGCTATAAAGTATAGATGTTCAAATAAAACAAGTATATTTGTTTATCCCTTTACAGGCCTAAAACATAAAGAACCTTTTTAACACGAAATATATAAATTCGTGGTAAATCAAAACTAGCTAATTAATATTAAGTCGCTTTCGATATCTCCTGAAGAATTCACCCTAAATCACATGCACAAAATAATCAAAATACTAGGATTGCAGAACGACCAGATCAAAATATTTTGAGAAATGATGAAGATATGGTTTATATGTATTTTATAAACACATGACACATTTATAATAGAAATATTATTGTTATCGACAACATATTCGTGTCCACTATTACTTTTACTATTATAAATAAAAATCTAGATCCAGTACCTAAGTTGGGTGCCAGAACCACTTTGACTAGTTGAAATAGTAAAAAGTAAATTATGGCAGAGCTAGACTCGTTAAACAAAATAAAAGTGTTGGTTCTATTTTACGTACACCCGAAAGTGTGTATTTTTATAAAAATAAAATAAGAAAGATAGTGAGGTACAGAGCGAGATTCATAGCTCAAGAGTTTACGTGAAGACCCCAATATTAATTTTAATCAAACATATTCGTCTGTTATGTATAGAATAACATTCTGCTATTTATCTCCGGCAGCAAATATGAAAATCTGGAAATGCTTCTAATGGATGCAGTCACTGCCTATTTAAACCATAAACTTAAAAATAATATTTATATAAAAATCCATGAAGGATTTAACATGCCTGAAGCATGTCAATCAATTTAAAATAAGTTTATTAAATTGCAAAAGTCTTTGTATAGGCTCAAATAATCTGGACATATGTGGTATAATTGTCTCACTAAATTATTGGTTAAAGAAGATTATACCAGTGGCCCAATATGTCCATATGTTTTCATAAAGAAAAATAAATCACAATTTTAATATACTTGCAGTATATGTTGGTGACTTCAATTTAATTGGAACTCCTGAAGAGCTCCAAGAGGCAGTTTCGTATTTAAAGAAATAATTTGAGATTAAAGATTTTGGACAAATAAATTTTTATCTTGTCTTACAATTTGAACATTTAGAAGGTGGATTTTTGGTCAACCAAATTGCTTATACCCAGAAGGTATTAAAATGACTTTACATGAAAAAGATACGCTCATTGAGGACCACAATAGTCGTCCAGTCGTTTGGCCCAAATAAGGATTTGTTCAGATCTCGAGTGAAATATGAAGAGATGTTTGCTCCTGAAGAACCATATCTCAGTGCATTTGGTGCACCAATATATCTTTCCAACTATACAAGATATTAATCATTATCAACATCAACATTTGAAATCTTGGTAAAACATATTGGAATGCGTCGGTTATTGAATTTCAAATGATATTTGAATCCAGGGAGAATTAATACACTAAATAATATGTACTCATTTTCCTTCACTAGGGTTAAAATGTCCTACTGGATTCATTTTCCCTAGTAAGATTTTTAACGATGCATATTATTTGTGTAACAACAGAAGTGTTATGAAATAATTAATTTGTGGTGGTTGTTATTTTAAGTTTCAAAGTAAATACATGAATTAACACTTGCGTTCCACTTTAAAATTCATTAACTCCACATCATACTAGAGAGGTCCATTCATGTACTAGTATTTAAGGTGCATTCATGTACTTGGGCTCATGGAGTTTGAGTATAAATAGATGGTATGTCACCTTTATTTGTAAGAGTGAAAAGAATATTAAAAATATATCTGCCCCAAATGTAGTCATTCATGACAAACTGAGTAAATAAATTTGTGTTCTTCCCGTTCGCTTTATTTATTTTATAACTAAAGTGAGTATATGATGCATATAGATCCAGCCCTAAGAAACCAAGAGAGAAGGACTTAGAATATGACTCACATAGAGTTTCAATACATAGTTTCTCTTAGTTAAAGGGGTCATTGCAAACATCTCCCCCTAGCCATGATTTTAAAGCAAAGTAAGGGTTTATTAGACTACATCAGATTGGTATCAGAGTCGGGGTGTGTGAGTCTCAAGTGTGGGTGGATGGTGCAGATGCACCGTTCTAAACCTTGGAAACTATTAGAGAATGACTCATTCTTGGCCGGGTAAGCCTCATGAGGCGTCCCACATCAAGTTATGATACACATAAAGGGGTCAATACAAAACTTCCCTCTCGATCATGATTTTGAGGTGGACATAACACAAAAACGATACAGAAATTGCGTGTTAGTGTATTTATACTTATCGTATCGACATAATATATAAGATCATAAATTTTATATGTCGTGTTCATGTCAACCCATCAAACTTGGAAAAATATTTATAACTTGGAATTTGTCATTATATTAATGAGTTTGAACTATTTATTATTCTATTTTATTATGTTATATCGTGTATTGTATATTAATGTATTATCATATCATATTGTATCTCGTCAACATGAATTTTTTTCATGCTCATGTAATGTTAGTATAAATTGTTATCATGTCGTGCGGACATGGAACAAAAACACGAATTGTTACCCTTAGAGTTGACTTAGATTGCATAAATATCTAAATTGAAACTCTACCTAATTAAACACTGAGTAATAATTATTTTTCCTACGATAGCAAGCATATAAAATAATGAAAATATTAAAAAAAAAAAATTGGACTGTTAGATAAATATATATTAAATGTGTTGTTTTGTTTTTTTTTTCATTTCATTTAATAACTTATGCATTAATATGGTTTGAAATTTCTCTTTAACAAACGTAATCTAGTCCGAAAGGCCCAGTCCAAAGAACATACAAACCCTTGTTTTTAGTGGTTTCACCACGCGGCTTAACTCCAACCCCCAAAATTATAAATTTAACCTATTTTATATAAGGTGAACTCATAAACATGTACCACCCCTGGCCCACAATAACTTACACAGTTACTACAAGGAGAAAAAATGTTGAGGAACAACAAGCAAGACAATGGAACTGATTGCAAGTGAAAGACAGTTGATGTGCAAATTCGATGTATGACGATTGATTATTAAATCCTAGAGATATCCTTGGTTGCTAAGGGGTAATTAATTACTGGGAGTATGATTGGTAAATTTTAAATTGAATTTTTTATAAGCTTTGAACTCTTGTACTCAGGATATTACTCCTACCCTTTATGGTTAATGGAATATCTTTTTACTGAAAATAAAATAAAAAATACACACTTGCTTTTATAATCTGCCCCACAATAACTTGAGTACTTCAAAAAGAAAATATTAAATTGTGTCATTGTGTCCACACTCTCTGCCCGGGTAAATATCCCTCTATCTTTAATACATATATCTTTGTATTAGTTCACCTAACTAAAAATTACATTATTAGTAGATACACCCCACCAAATATTTCAGTCTTGCCTTTTTCTTAAATTTCCCCTTCCCTCAACACACCCAAAAAGTAGTTCTCTCATATCCCAAAAAAAAAAAAAAAAACAGAAGACTGTTCGCGGAAAAAAAAAAACCCCTCAATCACTGCCCAACCATACTGCTATCCGTTGACGTCTTCCAACCGTGTCGCGCCACTGTTAGACATTGACCCAAGGTCCCAAACCAACAAGGTAAATTTTTTAACTCTTGGTTCATATTCATATTATCATGTTTCAAAAATTAATTTGTCTTTACTCATATGTAGAATCACATCATCATACCCATAGTGTATGCAGATCTGTTACTGGCTTCATACCCACTCAACATTCAGTGTTTATGTGATCCCGGACAAGTCTAAGATACGTGTATGGGGGGGAATACGCGTATATAAATCTTTTTCAAAACCGAGTCCCTCTACTCAGAGTTTAGTGTCAGGCACTGAATAGATAATACACCTACTAACAGCTCTGGAGCAAGTCAGTTGACTAACTATCTATTTATGCCTGAGTGCGGAATGTGTGAGCCCTAAAGATTTTAGACTTGTTACTGATTTCTGAAAACTGAGTTTTTCTTAAATTATAAAGTCGTGGTTATAAGAGCAGTGCACTGAGTTACTGGGTCAGACTGATTGATTCAACACTGACAAATATGCAATGAATGAATGATAGACATTTAAGCAGTATATCAAAGCAGTAAAAAACTCAGAGCAGTTTAACGTGGTTCAGGGACTCAAGCTCCTACGTCCACGTTCCTGATTGAACAGGAGAATCCCTTAAGGATTAACTTGTATTTAACGTGCCAAGGTGCACAATGATCAATCACACTGATCCCTGGAATTACACGAGTTCTAGTCCTCCTTCCTTAACCACTATCAACCTCTACCAATAAACCTAACACTAACTCATCTTAGGGTTTTGATTTTGGATTGGATTCCAACTAAGTTGTGATAATCCTTACAAGACAAAGCCATGCTAAGGATTGGATTATTACTCTAAGCTTAAGATATGAAAATGAGAGCTCAATGGAATATAGAATGAATATAGACTATAAGAAACACTTGGGAAATTTGTGAGGGTTCGAGTGCTTCTTTGAATGCTTGAGAGTCTGAGTAATTTTTTGGCTTCAAAATTTTCCGTAACCTTGTTTGGGCCAAGGCCTTCTATATTTATAGATGTTTTAAAAAACTATCAATTGGAAGAAATAGTCTTCTCACACCTTTCTTGTAGGATAATTCAAACGGACATAAGTCTGCATGCAGTCTGAATGCCCGTTGAACTCTGCAGGAATGATCAGTCTTCTGTCAGGGTCCGTACATGACTTGTCTTCCTCTAATTGGTCCATGTCTTCAGGTAGGTGAGAATGTCAGAACTCATTCTTCAGTTCAGTTTTGTCTTATCTGAGTTCAGGTTTGTCCTCATCCTCCGAAGTACATGTTCCAGCGCTGACATTCCTTTTGCTTGCTTGCTTCCTACTCCAAGTCTTTTCCAAATACTCAGTGCATCCTGACTCCTTCAGGACTGATGAGTTAGCAATGATCTCAGGATCATACTCTTCATCTTCGTCTCTGAGCTAACTAGCTTAGAAAGATTAACTTCAGGATCAGTGATGGTGCTCTTGTGTCTTCATGCTTCGGTCTTGATTGTCTTCAGTGAGTTCTCCTCTCACTGAGTTCTTGTGAATGTAAAATATTCTAACCTGAAATAGTCCTATCAAGACTAATCCTGACTAATAAACACTTACGCAAATTCATCTTTTCAGGGGCTTTGGGATCAACTCAAAACTGACATTGTCCCAAAAATTTCCTCTTTTTTGATGATGCCAAAATACTGAAAACATCCACAAAACACTTAGTGGAAATAATCCTATCTATAAGATAAAAGATCAGCGTTAGAATAGTTCTTGATAAAGTACAAAATTTAAATAAAACAGCCAAAAAGAAAATGAGTTGTTGTTTGAGGGCAAATGTAATAGATTTCATTGATTGATATTTTCAGAGTTACAATGATCCTATATATTATATTTTTATACAACAATCAGATCCTACGCATCTCAGGCTAGATGTCGTAGCTTGAGTAAACTCTTTTCTTCAGCTCTTCAAGTCTCTTAAACTGATTGTCTTACTCTTCTTTCTTAGCTATCCTGAGCACCTCCTTCATGATCGCCCTAGAGTCATACATCTTTGAATCTCCAACATAGGGTGGAGTGTGAATGATTAGTTCAGGGGCTTTGATTTGAACCATGGCGTTGTCAGCCTCATCCATGATAAGCTTGAACAATTCAGCATGGTTGTCCATCATATAATCAACGAAGTGTGCATCAATGTCTTCAGAGTCGCCCCACTTCTTGACTACATACCACTGCCTGATAAATTCATTCCTTGCATCCTCCCAAAATTCTTTCACTGACTTAGAGATAAACGAATCAATGAACACTGGCTTCATAGTTGGCTCCTTAGGGACTATTGTCTTCTCTACTCCGGGTGCTGTAGGCTTCCTAAGTTCAGGCTTCTCCTTCTTCCTCCTCAACAAAGAAAAGATCCCCTCATCCAAATCCATTTGTTGCATCTCAGTGATCTGAGTCAACTTCTCAATCTTGCGGGCCTGAATGTGCTCCTTCTCCTTAGCCGCAATCTCCACACATCGTTGAGCCTCAAATTTCTCAGGGGTAACACCCTATGCTTCTGAGCATAAAGTTACAACTTGGTCACCATCCATAGTGATGGGATTCTTCCTCGTAGCAATTGGAGAGTGCTCAGATGTTTCAGGGATTGGTGGTAGCTTGGTTTAAGGATTAGCCTGAGCTGCGAGCCTGTCTGATTTTCTTGGAGTGGAATGGGCTTCAGCTTGAGATGCCGCAGGGGTGGATCTTTTCTTCGTCATTTCCACCTTTTTGGCACATCCTTGGTTTTTTACTTGGTCGCTGAGTCTTGGATTAGATCATCCTGAGTGGAGACGAAAAAGGCAGTAAGTGATTGAACTTCTTGTAACTGCTCCTTCATCAACTCTACTCCAATCTGAATCCCAACTCCAGAATGCTTCAACTGGGAGAGGTCTGACCCTATCTTCTTTTGAAATTCTTCCTTTGATTCCCTCAAGGTGCTCTCAGTTTCAGCCAGCCTCTTCATGATTCCCACTGAATCTAACACAAACTTTAGTGACTGCTCAGAGATGGCCTTCGTGAATAGCTCAGAGGACTTTTCAGGTAGCTGCTCAACTACCTTAGTAATGAAAGACTCATTGCTCCTTTCCAGTTGCGTCAGCACCTCCTTCACAACCTCCTTGGACAGCTTCAGTGCCCTCCGCCTGTCCTTCTTCACCCTCTTCATGGTCTCCTTGAGTGAATTCTCGAGTCGCCTGAGTCTGTTATTAGTAATGCCACTGAGCTTTGCTTGATATTTGTTCCAAGACAGGTCGATCTCGAGTGCATATTGCATCCACTTCATCTTCTTGCTCATAGCCTTGACTTTTTTATTCTGTTCAACCTCTAACAACTCCAGCTTATTGCCAAGGCTAGCAAGATCTTCAACGGCCTTCTCTTGCTTCACAACAATGATGTCAGTGAAGTTTCCTCTCTGCTCGCCAACTATCTGCACCTCTTCATCTTCAGAGTCATTGACCATTGGCTGTTTTTCCTTGTCAGCCCCTGTCTGCTCAGTCTTCCCTTTAGGATGCACTGAGGGCAGTTGTGGAGTGGTCTCAGTCGCCTGCTTATCAGGCCCAACTGAGCCAGCTTGAATCTCAGGGCGGATCTCCTCAGAGAAGGACCCTTCAAAACTAGGTGTCTCCTTGGACGCCTTAACAACTTCCACCTATGCCTCAGGGAAGAGAATCCCTTCATTGACAGTTACCTCAATGGTGGATGATCCAACCTTGTTGGACTCATCAATTGGTCCACCCTTGGACCCAGTCTCCTTTACACTTTTCCCCTGAGCTCCGGCCTCCGTGCTTTCACAACTAATCTTGTCAATCATAGTGCCACAGTCATCATCATCCTTTTCGCCCTGACCATCTTGACCATATCCTCACCCTTCTTCTCCAAGAAGTTGCCAGAGCCACCTTTGATAATGATCATCCTTGCAACCAACTCCCTGAAGGCCTCAATGTCAAGAACCTCCAAGTAACTGGTGATATTAAAGTACGTGCAAAGTCTAGCCTCCTCCTGGCACCAATAGTCCCTGCCTCTGGCCTCTACCATCATGCGTTGATCTTGCATGTTGGCCTGCTTGTATTCCAGCCAAGCCTTGAGATCTGAAACAACATTCTTCAGATCTATATAGTGGTAGAGTCCAGGAAAATACTTGGCTACCTACTCATCCGCCCTCTCCCTGATCATATTTTCAAACAGATGCAGGGAGGCATCTTCATCGTCATCCTCCTCCGCCTTAGGGTTAAGATGGGGTTCCATTGGTTCTTTGGATGGTTGGGTAGGGGATGGGGGGTTTTGGGTATTTATCTGTGGTGGGGAAGTCTGTGGGTGTTGGTGTGGAAGTTTGTGGTTCAGTGGGGTTTGGAGTAGGCTCAGTGGTGGGAGTGGGATTGTTTGACTCTGAGGGTGTGGATTCAGGGTTGGTTGGAGTAGGTTTAGGGTTGTTTGAATCGGAGTTAGATTGCAACACGGGTGTAGAGCTGATAACCTCTTTGACTCGGTGTAAGCCAGAGTCTTCTTTCTCCCCTCCTTCAGTGCCCTTCTCCTTCTCCAGACTCAGAGCTTTCATCGAACTAAATAGTGAGCTTTGATGTTTCTTTCTCAACCTCAGTAAAGTTCTCATCTTCCGATTGATTACTCCATCAACCATTATCTCATCGTCTGAGACCTCAGACTCAGGGGCAGCCTTCTTAATCTCTTTCTCGACAATGGGCTCCCTAATCGTTACACCCTTTAGCCTGATGTTCTTAGGCTTCTCCTTAATCACTTCCTTGTCTTTCCCCTTTCCTTTCTCAACTTTCTTTCTCTCAGCCTCTCTATCTTTCTACTTCTCATTCTCCTTCAATTTCTTAGTCTCCACTACGGCAGACTCAACTCCCTCCTTCGCCTTCTCCATGAGATCATCCACTTCTTCGATCAGACTCCTCTTGGTCGGCTTCTTTGTCTTGGGCTCAATCTTTCTCTTCTGACCCTTCTGAGGAGCATTTGGGTCCTTCAAGCCCAAAATGGTGTAAGTGTCCTTCTCAGAATGAGTTGTTAGGGAAGGAATTTGTTATCAGCATTGAAAGCCTTGCCCCAAAATGGAGTACCCCCTTGATGTAGATATCCTTGTCATCGTCATTGCGCTTCACCTTCTCCTGTGCTTCAGTGGCCATTGCATCAAGGAAATTATCCTCCCAGTTGATCTCAGTTCCGTCAACTATTGCCGCCATGATCCTGATCTTTTCACACTTCACTTGTTTATGGGACCCAACATTCCCCATGATGACTAAAGGGTGTGTGCGGGTGTTTTTCCAGAATGTTGTCGAAAGTATTGAAATATAAAAGACAACATACACAGCGGAAGACTTTAAAAATAGAAAATAAAATTTGCAAACGGGGTATCAAAACTTTATCATAGATTATAAAATAATCTATGATGCCTCATGGCGAAACTTCACTATAACGAGTAGTGATACAAAGACAAAGTAAAAACCAACTGTAGATCATATACCCTAGGTATATAATCAAAAGCCTATAATTCTTAGAGTGTAAACCAAATAACCTATTCAAAGGTTGAAATAAAACACTTTTAGAATTACAAAGGAGAGAACCGAAACAACTACACTTGTTATATGTAAAATAGGTATCTCGAACTATTCACTCGATAGTGTCTCATGCGTATCGTATTTATAGAATTTGATCCTTGCATGTGAACACAAAAATCATAGTTTCCCTTGATATAAAACCGTCCAACACTAAGCCTCCATGATCTTGATAATCGCCCATGTTGTAGCTTCAAATAACTCACTCTAAACTGCAACCGCCTGACCTGGTAACTTCCACGTCTTCATTCTGCATGTTTAGACATTAAAGACAACATTGCAACATTCGGAGTTAGTGTTAGAAGATAGGGTAAATTCTGATGTTGCGGAAAATGTTGTAACATTCTTGACAACATTGACTTAACATCAACAATCTCCCCTAATTTAGCCTTTCTACTACAACATACCTGATGTTATAAACATGCAGTAAAATGTGTTTAAGTAAGAACACAACTAAACATCAAAGAGAAGATATTTAATTGCTCAACCAAATTAAGTAACAAAATAGACATTAAAATCAAATAAAACAAAGCACAAACTGAGTGCTTTGGACTAAACTGCACAAAAACTAAACAATCTAAATGTTACCAAACTATTCTAAACAAAAACAGTAACACAGATTAACAGTAACTAAAACAAAGTTTGTAAATTAAACAGAATAACATTAGTAGAGCTGTTGATTCACAAGGTTAGAATATGTGAAGTAGAGAGAGGATTGGGATGATCTTCACAAGTCAGCTGCATCTACATAGTCTGCACGAACTCCCCCTGTCTTCATTCTTCCTTGGAGTCTAAGCTCTTTCCTGGTTACCACCTAGATCACCATAGAGTGTCTCTAGGTCTTCATCATCTTTTTCAGCAACATAATCATCAACTGGAGCAGCAACATCTTCATCAGCAGAAATTTCTACAATTCTTATACCAGTGGAACTAGCACCTCTTGCACCAGCTTTAACACTTTCATTAGCTTCAACTCCCCCTGAATTTAATCCTCCATCATTAGCAACATCAACATCAGGTCCTACTCCCCATGTTGGAGTAGAAAGCAGCAACTCCCAGAAAACCTTCTGGTTCTTCATATCCTCAATGAGTGACTGCATATTTGTGATGGTTGTCTGCAAGGTCTCAATTTGTTCAGTAATATAATTGGGAGTTAGAGAAACTGAAGTCATTGTTTCATTATGAGGAATCTTGGCAGGAGTATTGCCAATATTCTCAGCGGCATTAGCGGTTTTCTAAGCTTCTTGTTCTTGATGCTCTTCAGCTGGATCATGATAAGGTAAATCAATGACTCTTGGTCCTGTAATTAGCACACTGGAGATCCCAAAACTAGCTGTAAATCCACTGATAGTTTCTTCTGTTGGATTTCTCTCAAAACTTTTGTTCTCAAGCATCTTGTATATGGGACTCGGATAAGACAGCAATCCTTTCCCAATAATATCACCAGTAAAAGATTGTTTGCCCTAGATTGAACCTTTTCAAGTGTCCAATCTTGTACATCAAGATAACTTGTTCTTTGGTTAGAACAGTAGTGTTTGAAGATAGCAACCAGTTGTACACACATAATTTATGAAGAAATGAATACAAACTGGTCAATTTAGAGCTACTCAACCTATTTTCCCAAACCATAATCTGCCCACCAGTTATGACCTTAATAGCCTCATTCATGTCATCAACAGGTTCTTCAATCATAGTCCTATATCTCAAGAATAAATTGATAGACTTAGGTGTAAACTTGACCTTGACTCCTCTAAACCAGACTGTACCATAATGCTTAGAATTTGTTTTACCCAAATTTACTCTCAGATTTGCATAGAATTCATAAACCCATTCCACAATATATGGTGTAGCAAATTCAAGAGCATGCAACAGTGATCTTTCCCTAAAATATTCCACCAGATTCTGCTCTCTAAAGTCAGTCATTTTGACTACCTTTTCTCCCACAAGTATCCTAGTGCGAATTTTTCTGTACTTATCACTCTTCATATCATTATATTCTTCTTCACTAGAAGTGTGATCAGATAATACCTTAGCACTGGAATCAGAATCACTCGGAGAGGGATCACTGGATTCAGGTTCAAAATTCTTCTCTTTTTCTTCTTCCTTTTGTTCTAGTTCAGATTTCTCAGATGTTGCCATAGGTGATGGCACATTTTCGGCAACAGTAGGTTCACTCTCAACAACAGACGACATTTGATAAATTCTCTTTTTAGCCTTGCTTCTCTTCCTTGCAAGAGGCACATTCATTTCAGAATCAGAATCAGAATCTGGGACTTGAGTGGGTCCAGATTGTATTTCTTCAGTTCCAGCTACATTAAGATCTGTAGTTATTTCTTCTGAACTCTCATCGATTAAGATAGGCTTTGAGGTATCCTCCTTCTTTCCCTTTCTTTTTGTCTCCGCATAGTTTACCTTATTTCCCATATTTCTATAGGATCTCCTTCTCTTTCCTCCTTTCTTTGGTTGGCTTTCTTTTCTCTTTTTCCAAGCATTTTTTATCCTTTCTCCCAGTCCTTCAGTATCATTTGATGTTTCAGGTTGAACGTCCATAGCAGGTACTGCTTCAATTCCTTGATCATTAGCTTCTAGTGAGCTTTGTTGAGGATTACACATTTTCTCAAGTTCAGTAAGGTCTACTTCTTCATCATCAAGAAGTATTTTAGGATGTTGTGTTTTAGGTCTCAGAACTTGATAAGTTACAACTATTTACTCGAAGGGGGTTCCTAAATCGAAGTTTATGGAGATAGGATTAGGGTTAAGACAATCAGCCAAATTTGTAGAGGGTTTGATAGAGGATGAAGGAACATCAGTTATTTCCTTCACTGGAGAAGAGATTACAATAGGGTTTGGAATTGAAGAGGAAGGATTGACCTCTTGTGGAATTGGTATTTTGAATGAACCGATAGTAATCGAAGGAGATGTTGGCGGAGAGGCGCCAATATTAGTAGTAACATTCTGGGAATCGGTTTTCGAGGCCATTGATGCTAGCAAGTTGAGAGGGTTTGTTGATGTGGAAGAAGATGCAGGAAATTTGGGGGAATGAGGAGAAGATGTAAGGTCTCCTTGAGATGTCATTATACCCTACAATAAATCTGAAATTCTGATTAAAAATTAATGAATAAAAATATTCAAAAACTTAGTCATATAAACATCTTATAGGTCGAAGAAGATAATACTAAATAATATTATGAGTGATACTTGAGTGTTTTATCAAAAATACCTTCAGGATTTCATAAAATAAAACTCGATATAAGCTTATAAGAACTTAGAAACAACACTGGATTAAGAGATCTTATATAGAAGAAAAAATGGAAGTTATCACATATGCTCCATGTTGGTCCCGGTACAAGACTGATGAATACGTGTATGGGGGGAATACACGTATACCAATTTTTCAACTTAAAACCTTGCGGGTCAGTTGGCTGACTATCAATTCGATTTTAGTGCTGATAATCTCCCCACTGACTACACTTAGTGCGGGTCAGTTGGCTGACTATCAATTCAATTTTAGTGCGGAAATGCGTGAGCTCTGATAGTTTAAAGTCTTGTTTAGTTTGCTTTCTGAAAACTTGATTACTCAATTCTGAAGTAGTGATTAGTAGGGCAGTGCTCTCGTTTAATGATCAGGCCGGTTGATTCAGCTTGATAAAACCGAATGCTATGAATGAATAAGTAATATGACAAGCAAGCACAATATCAAAGCAATAAGAACACAGGGAGTTTAACGTGGTTCAGAGACTCAAGCTCCTACGTCCACGGCCTGATTTAACAGGAAATCCACTCAAGGGATTCTTATTTTTAATGTGCCAAGGTGCACCAAGATCAGCTACCTCACTGACCCATACAAACTCCTTACTAACTCACTAACAACTTACTTCCAACAAACCTAACTTAGGGTTTTGGTTTCAGTTTCGATTCCAACTAAGTTGAGACTATCCTTACAATGCAAAGTTATGCTAAGGATTGGATCATCTCTCTAAGCTTAAGATAATGCTAGTTCGCTCTTTGGAATACAGAATAACTCTCAGTAGCTAAGAAACACTTGGGAAATTTAGATGGTTTCGAGTGCTTCTTCTAAAGACTGAATGCTTTGAATGCTTGAGAGTTTGAGTAATTTCTGGCTTGGAAATTTCCTGTAACCTTGAATGGGTTCAAGGCCTTCTGTATTTATAGGTGATCTTGAAAAACTATTCGTTGGAGAGATAGTCTTTCTTGTCATCTATGTAGAGTGGTTCAAACGGACATATCTTCATGCAGTAGCCGTCCTTTGCATGGAATTAGGTAGTTGCATTAAATGCACATGCTTCAGGCTTGTCTTATTAAGTTCTTTTTGTCTCAAGCACGACGGTCTTATCTTGGCGCTGGCATTCTTTTTGCATTGCTTGGCCCTACTCCAAGTCTTTTCCCATTACTCAGTATCATCATGTTCCCTACAGGACTGAGTTAGTAATGACCTCAGGGTCATACTCTTCATCACTGACACTTACTCAGCTAGCTTAGAGAGACTCCCGTAAGTTCAGGATGGTGCTCTTGTGTCTTCAGGCTTCATTCTTGATTGTCATCAATGAATACTCCTCTCATTGAGTTATTGTGAAATGTAAAATGACTAAGTAAAAATCTAACCAAGACTAGCCTGACCAAAACACACTAAGGCAACTCATCTTTTCAGGGGCTTTGGGATCTAATCAAAACTGACATTGTCCCAATACATTTCCCTTTCTTGACCAAGTTAGTAATATTTGTTGTGTAGAAGTATTCTTAACAAATTACAGGTTACAAGAGAATTCAACATTGTATCCTCTGTCACAGAATTGACTAATAGATAAGAGATTATGTTTAAGTCCACTGACATAGGATACATTGTTTACCTTTACTGAGCCAATAATTAAAGTACCATAACCTTTTTGTGGCTCCATGTGAATTGTCACCAAATGTAACTTGTGGACTTTCCTTCTCAACAAAATCTTTTAGGAGACTTTTGTTTCCAGTCATATGCCTCGAACATCCACTGTCCAAGTACCAGACTGGTGAGTTATGAGCTTCTCCTTTGTTGAGGTCCACTGAGCCCTGCAAACAAAATCAAGCTTTAGGTACCTATTTGGTGTTGGGTCCTATCAGGTTAGTTGTACCTTTCGGAATCCAAATTTGCCTCACAGTTCTAATGATTTTAAACTGGTCAATTTGTCTTCCATAAACACCTATATAAACAGTCACCTCCCTAGGTGCCTTAGGAGTAGACTGATTATGGGTGTTAGCCCTAGAAGGAATAGGAACCTTCTTATACTTCTTCTTTTGAGGCTTGGGTGCACCTGGTCTTAGTTTTTGTTGATAAAGGTATGGGGAACCTTTTCCATTAAGCACAAATGGAAGAGGTTTCCTATATGAAGCATTCCTTAGGAAATATTCATGTTTGGGTACTCTCAGTTGAGGTTGTCTCATCTGAGAAGACCTCGACTGATAGTACCTCTGCTGATTTTTGGGATGATTAGTCATTTTTTTCCTTTCCAATTGGTTTTGGCTGCTTATGACTTTTCATTTGTTGGACATCAGCTGGTCTTTTTCCTTTATCCAAAACCTGTGGTTGAAAGATCAATGATTTAACAAAAACTCTCTTTGTGCCACTTGAGGAAGCAACACTCAGAGGACCTTCTGAGGGTTTTGGAGTGTAACCAACCCCACAGTTGTTATTAGGATTGATTTGAAAATTTTGTATCTCCGCTATTACAAGAAAGGGTTTGTTTAAAGCTTCAATCATTTTTAACAAGGTCTCCTCAGATTTTTGTAAGACTTCAATTTTCAGGAGAGAATCCTTTACTTGGCTTACCAATTTTAAGTTTTCTTCAGTTAACATCACCTAGTTATCAGTTAGATCCTGGATCAGTTTATTCTTACCATTACTTGACTCTTAAGGGTTTCCACCTCATTTGTCAGTTCAATGGTGGATGTTGCTGAGTTCAGATTTGCTTGATTTCGAGACTCAACTAACTAGGACTTTTCACTCAAGAGTCTATTTATTTCATCTTCAAAGATAAAAACTTGCTTCTTGCAACTTGGAAAAGTCAATCATCAACTGTTACAGAGAGGACTGAAGATTGAGTTCTCTTGTTGACTCTGAGCTTAACTCAGGTGAGTGTCCTAAGGAATTAGAGGAGTTAGATTGTACCTCTGGTTCTTTTCTTGCTATGAGACAGAGATCATCATCACTGCTGTCAGAAAATAGTGCATCAAATGAGTCTAGTTCCTCATCAATATCTTCAGCTACCATAACTTTCCTTTCTCCATATCTTCTGTCTCTCTTGTCTTGTCTCTCCTTTCTTTCCTTGGTGCTCAGTTGAGGACAGTCATACTGGAAATGACCAAGTTTCTTGCATTGATAACACCTGTTGGAATCGTCATTTTTTTCTTCAGTAGACTCTCTGGCTTTTGATGATGATCCTTCAGCTCTGGTATAGATTTTATATTCTTTCTTCTTTTCTTTTTCAGTGGTGCTTCTTTCTCCTTCTCTTGAGTCCTTTTGAGGGTAACTTCTTCTTTCCTTGTCATATTGGTAAAATCTCTTATATTTACCAAAGTGATTATTAAGTTTTTCAAACCTTCTAGCCATTAGACTTAGGTCTTCTTACATTTCAGCTTTGCTCTAGGCCTTGCTTGCCTTTGTACTCTTTTGTGGCTCTGAGGACTTTGATTCAGTCTCCTTAGCTTTGAAGGCTACTCTCTTCTCTGCTGAGGTCTCATCAGGAGCACTTTTCCAATTCAAGTCAAATTCATAAGCCTTTAATTCTGAAAATACCTGTTGCATGGACATGTTAGATAAATCATTTGTATTTTGCATCATTACAGAGTACACATCCCATCTTGAGGTTAAACCTCTCAGGATTTTCAAGGCTACTTCTCTTTTTGTGTATACTTTACCCAGAGAGTTAATTTCATTCATAATATAAGTGAACCTCCGATCGAGCTGATCAATGGTCTCAGCAGGCTCCATGGTGAATTGATCATACTTTTGAACAGCTACTGATAGTTTGTTCTCCTTTATCTTGTCAGTTCCTTCACACATGAGAGCAAGAGTATCCCATATTTCCTTTGCTTTCTGACAGTGGATGACTCTTCCCATGACTGAGTCTAGAATGGTGGTGTAGAGAATGTTCATGCCAACAAAGTTGAGATTATATCTTTTTCTCTCATCTGTAGTAAAGTTATTTTCATCTTTGGACCATTCGTCTCTTGGGTCTGCAATTGTTGCAGTTGTGGTCCTTGGATTTGGAGTCATGAAAATAAATGGACCTTTGGTGATAACTCGGAGCATCTCATCATGGACACAGGCAAGATGTACTCTAATCCTTATCTTCCAGAAGTTATAATTTTCCACTGAGAATTGTGGAAGCTTGTGATGGGACATATGGTTCAATAGATTAGCTCCTATGTTGTTTTCTGCTAGTGGTGTAACCCTAGATGTATTGTCAATCATAGTGGATAAACAAGTTTGTTAGAGATCTATTCAGTTGACCAAAAGTTTACCATTTGAGAACAAAGTGTTGGGAAAATGTATAAGACTTAGGTTTTGATTAGATGCCAAAATGTTCCTTCTAAGTTGTTCTGTAAGTAAATTATTCAGTAGAGTTAGTACTTAGTTAAACAGTTCAACTGTTAAGGAACTGAAGTACAGTTAGTAATTACAATAGTGTATTTAAGAATAAAGTCTGCTGAAGATGAAGTCCACTGAAGTGAAGTCCGCTGAAGACAAGTGATCTGAGAATAAGTCTAAGTCTTGAGTGTTTTCTAAGTACATTCTCACTAAGACTAAAACTATCAGGAGAGGACCAATGTCAACTGATGGGAACTAACAAACACATTCAATGCTAAACATATTAAAAGTTGTTAGTTAATCTGGTTGGAACAAGGCAAAACAAATTTCAGTGAAGCTTACAATAAATGAAGGAATAAGAAGGTTCTCTCAGAGGAGTTCCACCTAAAGCAAGACAAGAATCTGGGCATACAGACTTAAGGTCCAATGAGAAGATGACATGTCAGTGTACTTTACTGACAGCCGACCTGCCCCAGCCTGACAAGTACCAAAAGTCTTTCTCTAGCAATCTACAGAAAGTTGGTGAACAAGCATGGTCTTTCAGCCGTTTCTTGACAAGACTTAAAGCTTCAAATAGAGCCGTTTGAGCCAATCAGATACAAGAAGTCTTACTTGAGAAGATTCAAATCCAACGGGAAGATTTTCAAGGAAGCCTATAAATACAGAAGGACGTGCGCATTTCCAAGCATGGGAAACTCACAAGATCAAAGCTATCTCTAAATTCATAACAATTAAGAAGCACTCGAAGTTACCTTTGTTTCCCAAGTGTTTCACATTTGTAGAGAGCCTAACAAACCTTCTGTAACCAAGCTTAAAAGCTATATCCAAATCTTAGAAAGAGATAATCTAATCCTAAGCCTTGAGCTAAACTTGTAAGGATTATCTCAAAATAGTTGGAACCAAAACCCTACTCAGTGTTTAGGTTGAGAGCTAGTGTTAAGTGGTGTTAGTAAGCTGATTGTTGTATCAGTCTGAAAGCTGGTTTGTTTTGGGAACTAGGACCTGGAATTTCCTAGTGATCAATCATCCTAAGAGAGGATTAGTTGATCAGTGCACCTTGGCACTATAACACAAGGAATTCCAAGTGAAAGGAATTCTCCTGTTTGATCAGGACAGTGGACGTAGGAGATTCATCTCTGAACCACTTTATACCTTATGTTCTTATTATCTGCTTTCCTAAGTGTGTGTTAATCTCAAAGTTTATCAAAGTAAAACGAGTTTTCTAAGGGCTCACTAATCCGTATCTGAAAGCTAATTAGATAGTAGTTCAACTGAAAGTCTTGAGCTTTCAGTGGAGGTATTATCTCAGTAAGCTTTCACAAAGTAACTCTCAGCAGACCTCAAGTCCACTGACGAGCTACTGTTTTAAGTAACCTGATAAATTTTCAAGAAGTTTTAATTTGTAACAACAGGTGTATTCCCCCCCCCATACACCTGTTTACTCGTTTCGGGACCAACAATTGGTATCAGAGCAGTGGTTCAAAAGACCATTGTTCTAAGTATACCTTGTGCTTAAAGGTATTTTTTCAAGGTCACCTGAATTGATCTTTTGATAAACTTGTTTATATTCTAAGGCTGACAATGCAGCTAGGGTAGCACCACCAGCAGAGAACAACATGGGAGTTAATCCCTTGAACCATATGTCTCATCACAAGCTTCCACAATTCTCAGTGGAAAACTATGACTTCTGGAAGATCAGAATGAGAGCTCATCTTGCCTGTGTGCATGATGAAATGTTGAGGGTTATTACTAAAGGTCCATTTGTTTTTATGACACCTAACCCTAGAACCACAGCTGAAACTATTGCAGATCCTAGAGAAGAATGGCCCAAAGATGAAGATAACTTCACTGCAGATGAGAAGAGGAGAAACAACCTCAACTTCATAGCCATGAACATTCTCTACACCACCATTCCAGATTCTGTAATGGGAAGAGTGATCCACTGCAAGACTGCAAAGGAACTATGGGACACTCTTGCTCTCATGTGTGAAGGAACTGACAAGATAAAGGAGAACAAGCTTTCAGTAGCTGTTCAAAAGTATGAGCAGTTCACCATGGAGCCTACTGAGACAATTGACCAGCTTGATGGGAGGTTCACAGACATCATGAATGCGATAAATTCTCTGGGAAAAGTATACACCAAGAGGGAGGTTGCCTTAAAGATCCTGAGAGGTCTAACCTCAAGATGGGATGTGTACTCTGTGATGATGCAGAATACCAAGGATCTATCTAGCATGTCTATGCAACAGGTATTCTCTGAACTCAAGGCTTATGAGTTTGATCTGAACAGGAAAAGAGCTCCTGATGAGACCTCAGCTGAGAAGGGAGTAGCCTTCAAAACCAAGGAGTCTGAGCCAAAATCCCCAAAGCCTCAGAAGAGTACAAAGGCAAGCAAGTCACAAAGCAAGGCTGAGATGCAGGAGGAACTCAGCCTGATGGCTAGAAGGTTTGAACAACTTAACAACCGCTTTGGCAAGTATAAAAGATTTTACAGGGATAACAGGGAAGGTAGAAGTTATCCACAAAAGACCACCAGAGAAGGAGAGAAAAGCTCATCTGAGCTGGAAAAGAAGAAGGAATATAAGAATTACACCAAGGCTGAAGGATCATCATCAAAGACCAGAGAGTCCACTAAGGAAAAGAATGATGATGCCAACAGGTGTTTTCAGTGCAAGAAGATTGGGCACTTTCAATATGATTGTCCTCAACTGAGCACAAAAGAAAGAAAGGAAAGGCAAGCCAAAAGAGACAGAAGATATGGAGAAAGGAAAGCCATGGTGGCTGAGGATGTGGATGAAAATCTAGAGTCATCTGATGGACTGTTCTCTGACAGCAGTGATGATGACATGTGCCTCATGGCAAGAGAAGAACCTGAGGTACAATCTAAACCATCCATTTCTCTAGAACACTCACCTGAGCTAAGCTCAGAGTCAACTGAGGAACTCAATCTTCAGTCCGCTTTGGAACAGTTGATGATTGATTTCTCAAGGTTGCAAGAAGCAAGTTTCTGTCTTCAAGATGAGAACAAACAACTCTTGAGTGAAAACTCCAAGTTAATTGAGTCTGGGAATCAAGCAGATCTGAACTCAGCCAAATCTACCATTGAACTGACAAAAGAGGTGGAAACCCTCAGAAGTCAAGGAAATGGTAGAGATCAACTGATAAAAGAGCTCAATGAATCTAAGATAAAGTTAACTGAAGAGAATTTAAAATTGGTAAGCCAAATAAAGGATTCTCTCCTGAAAATTGATGTCTTACAAAAATCTGAAGAGACCTTGTTAAAAAGGATTGATGCACTAAACAAACCCTCTCTTGCCATAGAGGAGATTCAAAATTTTCAAGTCAATCCTAATAACAAGTGTGGGATAGGTTTTATTCCAAAACCTTCGGAAGGTCCTCTGAGTGTTGCTTCTTCAAGTGGCACAAAGAGAGTTTTTTGTCAAATCTGTGACATTTCAACCACAGACTGTGGATAAAGGAAAAAGACCAGCTGAGATTACTCAAAAGAAAAGTCAATCTAAGCCAAAACCAAATGGAAAGGCTCAGGTGACTTATCAGACTAGATCTCAGCAGAGGTACTATCAGCCGAGGTTTTCTCAAATGAAGCAACCTCAGCTGAAAGCACCCAGGCATGAGCAGTCCTCAAGGAATGACTCATATGGAAGACATATTCCTTTTGTGCCTAAAGGAAAAGGTCCTTCATACATTTATCAACAAAAACCAAGACCTGGTGCACCCAAGCCAAATAGAAAGAATGTGAAGAAGGTTCCTGTTCCTTCAAAGGCTGACACCCATAGAAAGTTTACTCCCAAGGCACCTAGGGAGATAAAAATCTATGTAGATGTTTATGGAAGACAAATTAGCCAATCTAAAGAGATTAGAACTGTGAGGCAAATTTGGATTCCGAAAGGTACAGCTAACCTGGTAGGACCCAACACCAAATGGGTACCTAAAGCTTGATCTGTGTTTGCAGGGCTCAGTGGACCTCAACAAAGGAGAAGCTCTTAAATCATCAGTCTGGTACTTGGACAGTGGATGTTCTAGGCACATGACTGGCAACAAAGATCTCCTGACAGAATTTGTTGAGAAAGAAGGTCTACAAGTCACCTTTGGTGACAACTCACAAGGAGCCACTAAAGGTTATGGTACTTTAATCATTGGCTCAGTAAGGGTAAGCAATGTATCCTTTGTCAGTGGACTTAAGCATAATCTTCTGTCCATAAGTCAATTCTGTGATAAGGGATACAGTGTTGAATTTTCATGTAACCTATGTTTTGTTAAGAATATATCTTCACAACAGGTACTACTAACTGGGTCAAGAAAGGGTAATGTCTACCTTGCAGATTGGAAGTCTTGCACACCAAATGCATGTCTTATTGCTAAGAGCTCAACTGACACTAATTGGTTATGGCACAAAAGGCTAAGTCATCTGAACTTCAAGATGATGAACAAAATAGCAAGACATGGACTGGTAGAAGGAATGCCAAATGAAGTATACAACAAAGAACATATCTGTAAAGCCTGTCAGGAGGGAAAGCAAGTAAAGGCATCTTTCAAAAGCAAAGTAGCAACCTCTACTGACAGAGTACTTCAACTGTTACATATGGATCTTTTTGGTCCAGTAACCCCTGTAAGTATCAATGGGAGAAAGTATACACTTGTTGTTGTTGATGATTTCTCCAGGTACACATGGGTGATATTCCTTGCAAGCAAAAAGGAGACTCAACTGAGGCTGCCAGAGCTCCTGAAGAAAGTTAGCAATGAGAAGAGCCTAAACATTGTAAAGATAAGATCAGATAAGGGCACTGAATTCATTAATTCTATTATATCTGATTACTGCAAAGAATTAGGTATTTCATATGAGACATCAGCTGCAAGAACTCCACAGCAAAATGGAGTAGCTGAAAGAAGAAATAGAACTCTCAAGGAGGCAGCAAGGACAATGCTTGCAGAATCTCAAGTTCCTAAAAGATTTTGGGCTGAAGTTATCAACACTGCCTGCCACACTCAAAATAGATCCATGGTAACCAAACATCAAGGAAAAACTCCATATGAATTATGGAATGGCAGAAAGCCACAGGTATCTTACTTTCATATTTTTGGTTGCAAGTGTTTCATTCACAACAATGGGAAAACTCAACTGAAAGCTTTTGATAGCAAAGCTGATGAAGGAATTTTCTTAGGATATTCCCAAATCAGTAGAGCCTTCAGAGTTTACAACTGTAGAACTCTTGTTGTGGAAGAAACACCTCATGTGGTATTTGATGAATCTACTTTTGAGTCCAGGAGTAAGGAGAATGAGGAGGTAATTAGCAAAAGACTAACCAAACTGAGTATCAAGTCTAAAGGTTATCCTGAGAATTGTGTTGATACATACATCCCAACATGGGACAATTTAGAAGATCAACAATTCAAAGAGGTTACTCAAAGTCAAACCACCCCTCAAAGCTCACCTAAGAGCTCTCCTGAACAAGCAACTGAACTGATGAACTCTATCCCAGTTCAAGAGGTAAGTAATGTCAATGAAGATGTGGTAACAGCTGAGACATTCACTGAACCCATCATTCAAGGGGGAACCAATGAAATTACCATTGAGAATGAGAATACCTTGAATGATGATTCAGGACTTCAACCCTCTATTTTATTTCCTGAATTCGATTTCATTCCTATATCTAGTGACTCAACTTCAGATGAGTTAAACTCTACCGAAGGGCATTAGCCTAGGAGAACTTGGCTCTCAGATCACCCTGTTGAGCAAATCCTAGGTGATCCTTCCTCAGGAGTCAAAACTAGAAGTTTTCATGGAGAAAGTGCCTTGTTTTGTTGTTTCTTATCAAACCAGGAACCAAGTTCCATAGCAGAAGCACTTCAAGATTCCAACTGGATCATTGCCATGCAAGAAGAGCTCAACCAGTTCACAAGGAATCAAGTTTGGGAGTTGGTGGACAGACCATATCACTGCAATGTGATAGGAACCAAGTGGGTATTCAAGAACAAGAAGGATGAGAATGATATCATAGTCAGAAACAAGGGCAGGCTAGTTGTAAAGGGCTACTCTCAAGTTGAAGGATTTGACTATGATGAAACATTTGCCCCAGTAGCCAGATTGGAGGCAATAAGGTTATTTCTTGCATATGCTGCTCACAAGAAATTCAAGGTGTACCAGATGGATGTTAAAAGTGCCTTCTTGAATGGAGTACTCAATGAAGAAGTCTATGTGGAGCAACCCCCAGGTTTTGAAGAAAGTCACAAAGTATATAGACTGAGAAAAGCTCTATATGGACTGAAACAGGCTCCAAGAGCTTGGTATGATACTTTGTCACAGTTCCTTTTGGATCATGGTTTCATCAAAGGGAGAGTTGATAGAACTCTATTCAGGATCACAAAAGGAGAGGACACTTTGCTTGTACAAATCTATGTGGATGATATCATTTTTGGTTGTCCCAACCAAGTCCTCTGTGAAAAGTTTTCTCAACTGATGAAAGGAAAATTTGAGATGTCTATGATGGGAGAAATGAATTTCTTCCTAGGACTTCAAGTTAAGCAGTCCCCTGAAGGAATCTTCATCAATCAAGCCAAATATACAAGGGAGCTGATCAACAAGTTTGGATGCCAGACCAGCAAAGTAGCAAGAGTTCCACTCAACACCAACACCAAAATGGAGCCAGATGAGGATGGTGAATCAGTAGACCAGACTCATTACAGAGCCATCATTGGATCTCTACTATATCTCACAGCGAGCAGGCCTGATATCACATTTGCAGTTGGGATTTGTGCAAGATATCAAGCCAACCCCAAGAAAAGTCATCTGGAAGCTGCTAAGAGGATTCTCAAATACCTTAAGGGTACTGTGAATATGGGATTGTGGTATCCCTCAGATGACAATCTGGAACTCACAGGATACTCAGATGCTGATTATGGAGGATGTAGAATTGACAGGAAATCAACCTTAGACACTTGTCAATTTTTGGGAAGTAAGCTGATTTCTTGGTTCTCCAAGAAACAAAACTCAGTAGCCACAAGCACTACTGAAGCTGAGTATATGGCAGCTGGAAGTTGTTGTGCTCAAATTCTTTGGCTAAGACAACAACTGAGAGATTACAACATTTTTGCCAATGAAGTCCCTATTTTCTGTGACAACAATAGTGCAATTGCTATTTCAGAAAATCCAGTTCTCCACACAAGATGCAAACATGTGGACATAAGGCATCATTTCATTAGAGATCATGTGGAGAAGAAGGACATCAAAATGCTCAAAATCCACACTGACAAACAGAAGGCAGATATCTTCACAAAACCCTTGGCTGAAGCAAGGTTTCAAGAGTTGTCAGTAGAGCTTGGACTCCTAGATCCAGGAGAGTAAAGAAAGGATTCAATCTCAGAAGAGTTACCTTCAACTCAGTGGAGGTTCATATTCAGAAGAGGATCTTTCTCAGAAGAAGCTCCTCATCTCAGAAGAGGTCTGAATATCAGACGAGGTCGAACCTCAGTGGAGGTCAAAGTTTATACTTATGTTATTTTCAAATCTAAAGCCTCTTAGTTTTAATATATATTTATTTGGGTTTCAAAACTTACTAATGAGTGCTTTCTGGGAAATTAAATCTTTTTCCACTGTTCCGAAGAGATTTTGGTATGGCAAGCATTTAATGTGCGTAGTACAAGTCAGACATACTTTTTCAATTGCCTATCTCACGCGCCCTAAAAGCCGGATGATGTGACCTTCCGGCTACCAACTTTTCCAATCCATGCCATCCATTTTAGGCGGTTCTTTTCTAACCGTCAAGATCTCTTAAAATCTCCCCACTATCTTTGCAACTGTCCACGACCTTTCACTCAAAATAATCTCAGACGTTGATTGCAGAATTTAATCTCACCGTCCATTACTCATATAAAAACCCCAAAACGTTCGCTTGTAAACCTTTTCGAACACACTTTCTAGCAAACACTTACTATCTATCCCATACACTCTGCAAATTTTCTCTCGAACTCCTTTATTCAAATAACTAAACTAAATCTCAGTTTCCTTACCAACAAGGAAAACTTCTGGTATGAACCCATTGTGGTTTTTGATAATCCAGAGATTGAAACAAAACCTGAATTTGCCCATATCAAAGAAGCCCTAGATTTGCTAAAATCTGCTGGGTTAGAAAAATTTATATCTGTTCATCCTACGAACTGCTTTGACAGGCAGGTTCTTGAGTTCTTCAATAATGTTTCCAACACTGATTCGAGAATCAGGTCTCATCTTATACTCCAGAGGAAGAAGAGAGTGATGGGGGATGATGTTGAGATTGTTGAACATCAGAAGATTAAGAAGGAGATCTGTGTCAGTGGTGATGATCTGAAGGAGTTATTCAATCTCCCCTCTGAAGGTCCGAATCCGGACACCTGCATCATGGATAAAGAGGAAGAATGGGTTAACACCATTATGCAGAGGAAGGTCAAGTATAGCCCAACAATGAACAAAAATATACTCTTTCCAATATATAATGTTCTTTGTGAGGTGGTGGGAAAATGTATCTTGGGAAACCAAGGGAGCACAGAACAGGTGAGCAAGCCAAAGCTCAGGTTGATGAAAGCTATTGTGGAGAGTAAGGAGAAGCCATACAACTGGCAACAGTTCTTTTTTAGAGCATTGAACAAGGAGCACTCAAAACCCCAACCTGACAAAACTCCCCAGCTATCTTGTAAGCTCAACTTTGCAACCAAAATTTCTTATCTGATAGGGAACGTGGATCTGGGAGTGGACTGGATTCCAGATAGGAAATGGAGCAATCTCAAGGCCTTGTTCAAATCTGGAAAGGCCCTGGAAACAAGAATGATCAAGCCTGCTGAGGAGAGTCCAAAGACAGTTGAGGAAGATGAGGCCAACCCTACTGAAGAGAAGAAAACCAAGCTAAAGAGGAGGCTGGTTAAACTGGGTGACAAGATGGCCCAGCACAAAGAAGCAGAGGCAGAGAAAGCCTCTAAAAAGAAGAAGAAGAAGTCTCCTGAGGCAGAGGAAGACAGTGCCCTCAAGAAGGTCAGAGTCACCAACTCCACTGATGAATCTTCATCAGGTAACCCAGACTCCTCCCCTAACATCATCTCAACTGAGTCTGACTCAGATGTTCCTGCACCCACCCCCGTCAAACCTAAAACCACTAAACCTCGCACTCCTGCCAAAACCAAACGCATCTCCTCATTACCCAAAACCCCCACTGATGGCTCTCAACAGCCAAAAAGTGGATCCCAAACAACCCCCACTGACCCTATCCCAACCCCCTCTGAAAATATCCCCTCAACCCCTTCTGAACCTACTCCAACCCCAACCCCCACTGATCAAGATTCTACCTCCACTGATACTCTAAACGAAACCCCCACTGAACCAAACATTCCTAATTCTCACTCAAATCAACTGGAGTCTATCCCAGAAGAGCCAACCGAAAGTAGATCCCCTACCCCTTCCCTTCCTTCAGACAATGAAGAAGAGTACTCATTCCTAGATACTCTCAAGGATGAGGTAGCTTACTCTTTAGAGTCTAAATACCCTGAACTAGATCAATTCCCCACACTCAAAGACTTGTTCTTGAGACAGAGACTCATTGTCCAGCTCAAGGATAGAAGACTTGGTGAAATCCTTCTAGCTGTAAGAGGCAGCAATGCAGAAGAGTGGAAGAAGGAGGAAGCTGAAGTGCTGCAATTTGCTGGGATGCACAAGACCAGACTTCTCTGTGATGAGAAGATCTTTGAAAGTTTGGTCTTGGAGAAGATTGCAGAGGCAAAGAAGGGGGGGAGAAAAGGCTGCTGATGGAGAAAAGCCAGATGAACCCACAGCTGAGAAGGAGGTAGAGAAGGAGAAGAGTGCAGAGGAGAAGGTAGTTGCATCTAAACTTGAAGGAGGCGCTTCACCTAAGCAAGGTGGTGGTGAAGCAGCCAAGGATGTATCCATGGCAAGGGATACTGAGGCTCAAAACTTGCCACAGGAGGGCTCAGTAGAGGTGTCTACTGAAGCTCTCCCACAACAGCCCTCAGTGGTGGCTTTAGAGTCAACTGAGGTGTCTGGAACTGGAGAAGTTGAAAAGGAGAGTGAAAAAGAAAAAGAGGTGGAAATCACTACTGTGAAGAGTGGAGAGATAAGAGCAATCATCCCTGTAAAGGGTGAATTGGCTGAAAAAATAGCAGTTGAAAAGGAAAGTGAGGAAGAGAAAAGTAAGAAGAGTGAGGAGGAGGGAGTCCCCATGGAGATAGAGGCATCAGGAGATCTAGGTGGTGAGGTTGAGGGAGTTAGAACTAACACTTCTTGCAATGCAGGTACTCAAATTATTGAAGTTCCCTCAGCTGTGGTCAACCTAACTCCACTGAGTGATGTTGTTCACTCAATCCGAGAAGAAAGTCTTCCATCTCTTCAAACTCAGCTCAGGGAGGTCCAGGAGATTGTACAAGAGGAGGTAGATGAGATGGTTATTCTCTCAGACCACATTGATGAACTCATGGAGTCCACAACTACATCACTTCAGAATCTCACACTTAAAGTTTAAGACTCTCAGCAAATGGTGATTGATGTAGTTGAGGGACAAAGTGTGTTAGTCATTGATGCCCTGAAGAAGCTGGAGAAGTCTGAAGAAGAGGCCAGGACCAAGTTCCTCAAAGACTCAGTAGAGAACGTATCCATCAACCTGAAGTCGTCAGTAGAGGCCTTCTCAGAAGACCTACTTGGAAAGGTTGAAGGATTATGGAACTCTAAGATGTCTGAATTCGAGGCCAAGCATGTAGAGCTAGGAGCCAAACTGGGAGAGGTACTGAAGAAGGCAGCTGAAGACTTCCCAACACAAGAGAAAACTGATGTGCTAATCAATGAGAAGCTAGCGCGGTTTGTTCAATTTGGGCAGACAGCTGGAGCTACTTTGGAAAGGCTTGAAGATAAGGTAGACCATTACTCAACTGAGCTGAAGGCACTGGCCCATGATCAACTGAAGCTCAACATCACGGTAGTTGAATGCATGATTAATACCGGAAAGGGGGAAAAGAGGATAAGTGCAAAGGACATGAAGCTTGATCCTAAGAATAAGATGAATATTATCCTTGAAACCCCTGACTTCGAGAAAGGCCAACAGGTGAAGAGCACCTTGAAGAAAGTTGATGCTGAAGCCCAGAAGATAGCAGAATCCAAGAAAGGCAAGGAGACCTCCTCAGCTGACCTTTCAAAGTTCAAAGAGGAGCATCTAAAGGAGAAGGAGGAGAGAGTTGCGAAAAAGGGGGAATCCACAAAGAGAAAGGCATCTGATGTCCTCTCAGTGGAGGTTGCCAAAAAGACAAGAACCTCAGGGAGGTTGGCAGCTAAGTCCACAACCTCTACTGATGAAGTTCAGGTACTTCCTATTCTCAATCCTGAACCCTTATCTTCTGAACCTCCCAAGTCTGCACCCACAAAAGTCACAGAGCTCGCTGAGCTAATTAAAGAGGCTGGAGGTATGAATGAAAGAGCAAGGAAACTAACAGCTCAACAACAAGAAAGGAGAGATAAGGTGGTTGGTAAGATGGAGACCATTGCAGAGCTAGCTGAAAGGAAAAGGAAAGAGAGGCTGGCCACTTTTGACAAAACTACTTCTAAGAAATCAGGAGTGGTTATCAAAAGTGGGCTGCTAAGCTGAAGAAAGACAAGATCACACCATCTCTGAGCAGATTTCCTCATCATGATGCCTGGGTTCCTAAGAAGCTCAATGATGCTTGGGAGACTGCTAAAAGGGAATTTGTGTATTCCTTTTATGTCAGTGGAGAGTTAGGAAGAGACAATGCTCAAGAAGTCTTCAACTCATGGTTGTTTGATGCCTATCCCAAACTCTATCCTGAGATCAGTGATGCATGGAATGATGCCTTCCCTGATCAAGCTCTGAAGGCCCCTGAGCCAATCACCTACTGGCCTCCTCAAGATGCTACAGGTGCTGTTGATAGAGAAAGGATCACTGAAGAGTGGACATCCTTGTGTGAGCATCTTGGACTCAGAGGACATTCGAAGGAGATAATGGAGAGGAAGAACGAGCTGAAGATTAGAGTTTACAAGCAATATGGACTTGAACCCATTTTCGAGTCCATCTGAGAAGGTTGTATCTTTTGCTGGGCATTTGTTTATAAGTCCCAGGTGTGTTTAAGTTTGAAACTTTTGAGAGTTGACTTCATGTAATATGTACTTCATCATTTTATCAATGGATTGAACTCTACTGATGCTTTGCCCAAGATAATATCTCATTATCATTTAGGCTTATGTACTTGAATGTTTTACTTAATCTGTGAACTTTGAATGTCATCTGAAGAACCTCATCTGACAGAAGATATGTAATAAGATAGGTTCCGGCATAATCAAAAAGGGGGAAATTGTTGGGAAAATGTATAAGACTTAGGTTTTGATTAGATGCCAAAATGTTCCTCCTAAGTTGTTCTGTAAGTAAATTATTCAGTAGAGTTAGTACTTAGTTAAACAGTTCAACTGTTAAGGAACTGAAGTACAGTTAGTAATTACAAGAGTGTATTTAAGAATAAAGTCTGCTGAAGATGAAGTCCACTGAAATGAAGTCCGCTGAAGACAAGTGATCTGAGAATAAGTCTAAGTCTTGAGTGTTTTCTAAGTACATTCTCACTAAGACTAAAACTATCAGGAGAGGACCAATGTCAACTGATGGGAACTAACAAACACATTCAATGCTAAACATATTAAAAGCTGTTAGTCAATCTGGTTGGAACAAGGCAAAACGAATTTCAGTGAAGCTTACAATAAATGAAGGAATAAGAAGGTTCTCTCAGAGGAGTTCCACCTAAAGCAAGACAAGAATCTGGGCATACAGACTTAAGGTCCAATGAGAAGATGACACGTCAGTGTACTTTACTGACAGCCAACCTGCCCCAGCCTGACAAGTACCAAAAGTCTTTCTCTAGCAATCTACAGAAAGTTGGTGAACAAGCATGGTCTTTCAGCCGTTTCTTGACAAGACTTAAAGCTTCAAATAGAGCCGTTTGAGCCAATCAGATACAAGAAGACTTACTTGAGAAGATTCAAATCCAACGGGAAGATTTTCAAGGAAGCCTATAAATACAGAAGGACGTGCACATTTCCAAGCACGGGAAACTCATAAGATCAAAGCTATCTCTACATTCATAACAACTAAGAAGCACTCGAAATTACCTTTGTTTCCCAAGTGTTTCACATTTGTAGAGAGTCTAACAAACCTTCTGTAACCAAGCTTAAAAGCTATATCCAAATCTTAGAAAGAGATAATCTAATCCTAAGCCTTGTGCTAAACTTGTAAGGATTATCTCAAAATAGTTGGAACCAAAACCCTACTCAAAACCCTACTCAGTGTTTTGGTTGAGAGCAAGTGTTAAGTGGTGTTAGTAAGCTGATTGTTGTATCAGTCTGAAAGCTGGTTTGTTTTGGGAACTAGGACCTGGAATTTCCTAGTGATCAATCATCCTAAGAGAGGATTAGTTGATCAGTGCACCTTGGCACTATAACACAAGGAATTCCAAGTGAAAGGAATTCTCCTGTTTGATCAGGACAGTGGACGTAGGAGATTCATCTCTGAACCACTTTATACCTTGTGTTCTTATTATCTGCTTTCCTAAGTGTGTGTTAATCTCAAAGTTTATCAAAGTAAAACGAGTTTTCTAAGGGCTCACTAATCCGCATCTGAAAGCTAATTAGATAGTAGTTCAACTGAAAGTCTTGAGCTTTCTGTGGAGGTATTATCTCAGTAAGCTTTCACAAAGTAACTCTCAGCAGACCTCAAGTCCACTGACGAGCTACTGTTTTAAGTAACCTGATAAATTTTCAAGAAGTTTTAATTTGTAACAACAGGTGTATTCCCCCCCCCCCATACATCTGTTTACTCGTTTCGGGACTGATATCAACTTATCAGCTTACTAACACCTCTTAACTCTAACTCTCAACCTAACTGTGGGTAGGGTTTTGAGTAGGGTTTTGGTTCCAACTAGTCTTGAAATAATCCTTACAAGATGAGCTCAACAGGTTAAGGATGGATTATCTCTTTCTAAGACTTGAATTTGGCTTTGAGTGCATTTACAGAAGGTTTAGAATTCTCTCTACAATAATGAAGCACTTGGGAAACTATAGTGATTTCGAGTGCTTCGTTAGTGCTTTTGTGAGTGTATAGATTGTTATATTCGTTAAGTTTCCCGTGCTTGAAAATGGGCACGACCTTCTGTATTTATAGGCTTCTTGAGAATCTTCCCGTTGGATTTTGAACCTTCTCAATGACATCTCTTGTTTCTGATTGGTTCAAATGGCTCTTTTTAGCTTTATATTGCATCAATAATTGCCATGGAAGTCTTTGGCTGCAACCAGCTCTCTAAAAAAGGTATGGCCTGACTTTTGATGTTTGTCAGTCTGTGATAGGTCGGTTGTCAGTGAAGTACGCCTACATGTCAACTTCTCATTGGGCCGCACAGTCAACTTGGTGCAGAGCTTGTCTGGGTTTAAGGTGGAACTCAACTGATGAGAACATTCTATTCCTTCATGATGGTCCCATTTTCGAAGGGCAAAATGGGAATTCAGGAGCAATTTTTTTTTAAAACCTTTACCTCAGGGAGTTCAGTAAGAGTGAATAATACTCAAGTTACTGCATTGCTACGAGTCAGAGCACTCAAGTCAGTGTTACTGACTTGCAAGCTCAGTCTCGTAACAAGGCAGTGACTCGAGAGGTTTCACTTCAAGTCACTGCTCTGCTCAGAGGCTGAGCTACCAAGTCAGTGAGAAGGCTTGGAGACTCATGCTCTGAGCAAGGCAGTGACTCGAGATACTGAACTCTCGAGTGCGTTGCCTAAACTGGTCAGTGAGAGGAATCTCTCTGACCTGAATACTTAGCTAAAGTTTTCCTTTTTAACAATGCTCTCAGTGAGCAGATTTTCACAACACTTTAGTAAATACTTTTAAAGATAAGTACGCTCAGTTTAACGTGGTTCAGAGACTCAAGCTCTTACATCCACGGCCTGATTTAACAGGAAATCCACTAACTGGGATTCTTGTTTTTAACGTGCCAAGGTGCACTTACAACTGGACTCACGCCACTCCCTGGGCTGCCCCTCCTTACAAACTCACTGACAACTTACTCCCAACAAACCTAACAAGAGGGTTTTGGTTTCGGTTTGAGTTTCTCCAACTAGGTGAGGTTTTCCTCTACAATGTGTTAGCCTAAAGCTAAGATTAGGAAAACTTCTCTAAGCTATGAGTTACAAGCTGAACACTCATTTGTGTATATTTATGAACTCTAAAGTTCAGTGTACAAGATGTGAATCGTGCCTCCTTATAACTCAAAATATAATGCACTAAACACTCACACCTTCACAGCTCGTAGGTGTTGATTTTTCTTTCTTCACACACAACACGCTTGAATACGCAGCTATGAGCTTGTATTTATAGTGTGAATTCAAATGTAACCGTTGGAGGAAATTACATTTGAATCCATACAATTAATGGTTTCAACCACTTTTCTTGGAATGCGGCCTTTGTCAGTGTCAGAGCTGCTGCCTCGTGCTGATTGGTCCACGTGGCCTGGATCCAACGGATCTTTGACTCAGTGGGTTGACCAAGACCCACTGACTTTAGGTAGCTTCCTCCTTCACTGACTGATGATCTTCAGTGGACTAAACGTCTTCAGTGTAGTTGTCCTTCAGAGACTGTTTGAAGATCACTCCAAGAAGTTTGTCATAAGGCTGAATGACAAACTTCCCTGACCACAGTAGCCTGACTCCTTCAGGGCCTACTTGGTGCAGCACTGATCCTCCTGATCATGCTCTTCACTAAGTGGTCCACCTGACTTAGCTTAGATCAGCCCGGTTTATACTCAGAGGAACATCCTTCAGGCTTCTCTTCTGGTCCAGGTCTTTGGCATGGCTTCAGTCAGTTCTTCTTGGTGTCATCTTGATATTCTCAGGTTGTGTTGCAGAGTTCCCCCTTGCTGAGTTCCCCCTCAACTGAACAGTCTATTCTACTGAAAGCTAACCTAGCCTGACCTGGAACAAAAGATACTATCCCGACTGCTTTCAAACCTATTACATGTTGTTTTGGAAAATCATCAAAACTAAATCATATCCCAACACTTCATTTATTGCAGGCTTTACTGACATTCCTTTTACCTTGTTTTCCAACCAGAATAACTAACAACTTTAAATGTGTTAAGTAAATGCTTCATTAGTCTTCATCAGTAGACTTCCAAAACTTCTACTGATGGGAACTTCCTTTAGCATAAATGTACTTAGATAAAATTTATTATTTTAGGTGACTTCTTCAGTTGACTTCTCTTTTCAGTAGACTTGACTTTTCAGCGAACTTCTCTTCTTTGAACTAAATATACTCTTGAAATTAGTAAATGTACTTCAGTTCCCTAACAAGTGAACTGACTAACTTTAGACTAACTCTACTGAATATAATTTACTTACTTAACTTAGGAAGAACCTTTTGGCATCTTAATCAAAACTTGCATCAATAATATTTCCCAATAGAGCGTGCTCGGGAGAAGGAGGGGGAGAAAGAACGGACTGAGAAGACTATGTCCAAGCTGAAAGTTGTGCTGAAGGAAAAGGCAACGGTGGTGAAGAAGAGAAATGTTGAGAAGGATTCCAAGAAGGCTACTTCAGAGCCTGAGGCAACCGACGAGGAAGTATTCGAAGATGGGAAGTTGGTGGTAAAGCCCAGGGCTTTGAAGAGACTGAGGAAGGGAGGAAAGAAAGAGTCAGAGCAGAAGGTGGGAGGGGAGTCTGACTTAGTCCAAGTCAGAGAGATAATTGACATCTGCTTCAACCTGAGCCAACCCCAAACCGCACTGAAACACCTGCCACTAACCCAACCCCAACACCCTCAGAGCCAAATGACCCCAACCCCACTAAGCCGACCCAACCCACTCCCACTAAACCTTCACTCCCTACTGAACCTCAAACGTCCTTACCCTCACCCACTGACTTTTCAGTCAAAGCCTCAAATCCCAAGGAGCCTTCATCATCATGACCCTCTAATCCAAAAGAACCTACCCCTGAACCAGAATTCATAACCCAAAACTCGGAGGAAGAGGAAGACGATGACACCTCGATGGATCTCTTTGAGAACCTGATCCGGCATAGAGTTGAGGAATGGGTGGTAATGAACTTCCTGGGACTGAATAATTATCCAGTCCTGAGAAGTTACGTTGTGGATCTGAAGGCCTGGATGGAGTACAAGCAGGCTAACATGACAAAGCAATGCATGATGGTGGAGTCATGAGACTGGGATTTCTGGTGCCAAGAGGAAGCTAGATTGTGCTCATTTTTCAACATCACAAACTATCTCAAAGTACTTGAGATGAGAGCTATGAAGGAGCTAGTGGAGAAGATGAAGGTGATGAGAAAGGAGATAAGAAAGTTTGGTGACACCCCTGAGAAAAGGGGAGATGATGATGAGAATGATGATGATGATGATGATGATGATGATGATGATGATGATGATGATGATGATGATGGCACTAGAGGAAAGGCCAATGAAAAATTAGTAGAAAAATGTGCCAAGGAGGTTGATGAGATAGACTCTGAGCAAGCTTCTCAGGGGGAAGGTGATAAAGGAAATGGATCCAATGGTGGATCAGTTGGCGAGACCAACAAGGTTGGTTCATCCACGGATGAGGCAACTGCCAATGAAGGGATTTCCTGCCCTAAGGTTAGGATGGAAATTGCTAAGGCGCCTAAGGAGACATCCAGTTCTGATGGGCCCGTCTCTGAGGAGGTTCGTCCTGAAGTTCGAGCTGACTCAGTCGAGCCTAACAGGCAGGCGGTTGTGATCACTCCTCAACTGCCCTCAGTGCATCCTGAAGAGGAGATTGAGCCGGCAGGGGCTGATAAGGGAAAATAGCCACTGACCGAAGATGATGGTGAGGAAGAATCAGTAGTGACTGACATCCGTCCGGGCAACTTCACTGATATTATTATAGTGAAGCAAGAGAAGACTTCTGAGAACCTTGCAAATTTGGAAAACAAGTTGAGTGTGCTTGAGTCTGATCAAAATAGCAAAGTCAAGGATCTTCAGAAAAAGATGCAGTGGATGAAGTCAGCCCTCGGGATAGACCTCTCATGGAACAAGTATCAGGCTAAACTTACGGGAATAGCCAATAACAAATTAAGGCATCTCGAGAATACCATTAAGCCCATTGTCAAGTCGATCAAGGTAGAGATGAATAAGTCCAAAAAGCTACTACAATGGGCTCTAACCCAGATGAAGGAGAACAATGAACAAATGATGTTGAAGGTCTAAGTTTGGGGTTGTGGGTTACCTCAACCAAACAATTCAGTTTCTCTTCATCAACTTGGCACACTCCCTTGCTTGAGTTGGTCCCTTCAATCTGAATAACTCCATGATACCTTTACTCCTTTAGAGACAAGCCTACAAGCAACTCACTCAAATACGAGGTTAAACATACGACTCAAAATAACTCCCTAATAACTAAAAAAAAACTCAAAGCAAATAAAAAATAATGGGTTGCCTCCCATTCAGCGCTATTTTTAAGGTCCTCATGCCGGACCAAGCTCAAAGGAGCTTATGGGACATCATACTCAAATTTACCTCCCTCACTCTCATAAGAGTGGTGTTTGAATTTCTTTCCTTGTTGTCCCTCCATCATGAGTTCCTTTGCTTCCTTCTCCACTTCAAGTGGTATAGGTCTTAACTCCTTCTCACCTTTATCTGGAGGAGTCTTACTAAATAATTTCTTGAATTTTGACTTCTTCTTCTTCTTAACTCCTCCTTTTCCCTCTAGCCGGACCACTTCCACACTCTTCACTTCTTCATCCTTCAACTTCCTCACTTTATCCCTATCAAAATAATCAAGATCATAATACTCATGTGTTAAATAATCAAGTGAAGGACTAACAAAATCATGAATATGAGAAGGATTAGGGATAGAAGGTGTGTCTTCAACACGAGGATCAATGGCATCCATGCAATACAAACTCTCATCCTCCTTCGCGTGCTTCATGGCTTCATATAGGGAAATCTTCACTTCTTGATCATCAACCTTCAATGTAATCTTCCCATTTGCCACGTCTAGCACCATCCCCGCCGTAGCTAAGAACGGTCTTCCCAAGATCAGGGGCACATGCTCACCTTCCTCCATCTCTAGCACCCAAAGTCGGCTGGAAAAATGTGATCTCCAACTCTCACTAGGACGTCTTCAACCACACCTTGATGTCTAGTAATAGACCGATCGGCAAGTTGAAGCGTCATCATTGTGGGTTGAAGTTCTCCACCTTCCAACTTCTTGAAAAGTGACAAGGGCATGAGATTAATGCTCGCCCCTAAATCACATAGCGCTCCTTTCTTGATCTGGTTCCCAATGTCACATAGGATCGTGAAGCTCCCGGGATCCTTCAGCTTCGGTGGAAACGCCTTGTGCACTAATGCACTCACCTCGTGGTTCAGCTGCACCAACTTCGGCTCATCCACTCGCCGTCTTTTCGCAATCAAGTCCTTCATAAACTTTGCATAATGCGGCATCTGTTCCAAAGCATCATAAAAAGAAATGTTAATGTGAAGTTATTTAAAAACATCGAGAAATTTTGCAAATTTTTCATCAAGCTTCTTTTTCATGAAGCGTTGTGGATACGGGACTGGTATCACAAATTTGGGTACCCCCCGTTCATCTCTTTCTGTTTCTTTCACTTTATCCCTTGCTTCCTTTGCCTTCTTCCACTTAGGAACTCTCTCACCCTTCTCAATGCCTTTCTCTTCAAGCTCTTTGCTCGCTTGAGGGCTTTCACCCTCAACCTTCTTCTCAATCCCTTCACTCTTTATCCCCTTCTCAACTTGAGGCGTCTCAGAATCAGCAAGCATCTGAGGACCTTCATAGTTGGTTCCACTTCTTAACTGGATAGCCTTGCAATGCTCTTTCGGGTTCCCCCCCAGTATGGAAGGATATTTTCCCGGCTCTCTATTCAACGACTTTGCAATCTGGCTCATCTGGAACTCTAAAGAAGTGAACCTTCGATTGTTCTCTTGTTGAGTTCTAGTCCACTCAACGTTCATCTTCTGGAGCTCTTGATCACGTTGATCACCCTTTTTATGCAACTCTTTCACATCGTACTCCAAGGATGACAACCTCTTACTTCCTTCCTCCACCTTCTGTAGAATTGCTCTCAACATCTCCTCAGTTGATGCACCGCCTTCTCCACCCAGAGGCTTTGTACCTGGGTCAACACCTGCAGGAACAGTAATACCAGCTTTTGGGTTAGCATATGAGAAATTCTCATTTTTCCTCCATGTGTTTTGAGGAGGCTGCTGGCCTCCTTGAAATCCTTGTGTGTTCCTCCATTGATTTTGAGGCGGCTGTGGCCCTGGAGGTGCAAATGGCTGACCATAAGAAGGTCTTCCAAACTGATTTCCACCTTGGTAGCCATTCTGATTGTAATACGGACCTCTCATGTAATTGGCTACCTCTTGTTGTCCACTCGGCTGGTCTACTCTATCATTCTCTACTGCATGCTCTCCAACCAAATTCTTCCCCAACTCGAGGTTGTTTATCTTCTCCATCATGGCCATCAATAGCCTTCTCGTTCCTTCACCCTCTTCAACCTGATGAACTCTCTGAAAATCTGGATCTCCATTCCAAGCCCCGGCATTCGTGACAATGTTGTCCACGATCTCTCTACACCTCTCTATGCCTTGATTCAGGAATGCTCCACCCGCACAAGCGTCTAAATGGTCTTGCCCCGCCTTGTTGGCACCACTGTAGAAGAATGCCATAATATCTCCCTCATTGTACCCATGCTGCGGGCACTCAATCAACATATTTGAGTATCTTTCTCATGCTTGACGTAGGTCCTCTCCTTGCTTCTGACGGAAGGAAGAGATCTCAATTCTCGCTTTAATCGTTCTCGATGGAGGGTAGAATCGCTCGAGGAACAGACGTTTGAGCTCAGCCCATGTGGTTACACCTCCCCGTGGGAGCGTGTTGTCGTACCACTCTTTAGCTATTCCCGTCAGTGAGAATGGGAACAGCCTAAGCCTCTTGGCATCTTCAGACATGCCATTATAATTGAATGTGGAGGCTATCATGAGAAAACTCCTTAGGTGAGTGTGAGGATTCTCCTTCCCGATCACCCCCTTGAACTGATTCTCGGTCAGCAGCTTTAGAATTCCTGGGGAAATCGAGAAGTTATTTGCCTCAACAGGAGGCAATGCCACTCCATCATAGTACCGATATGGCTGCGCTGCAAACCTCCCTCGAATAGCCATATTGTGATCTACGTTCTGGGGCACAGGCTGAGGAGCAACAGGTGGTACTGGTACTTGTTGAACTGGAGGTGGTTGGTTGTAAACAGGAGGTGGATGATATGGTTATGGTGGATAAGGGTATGGTGGGTATGGGTAATGTTGGTATACTGGGTTGTTGAAAGGGTTATTTGGGTTTTGTGGGTGAGCAGGGTTGTTCAGAGGATTATAGACAAAATTCTGAGCTGGATTGATAACGTTTTGTGCACCCGGGTTTTGGCTCTGACTATCCCCTAACGGATCTTGGTTCTTACTGGTGTTGCCATCAGTGCCGTCAACCTAGTTCAACCCCTGGTTAAACTCATTCTCGGCATCTTCCAATTCATTAGTGATGTCCATTGGTTCTTTCCCTAAGTCGGCAGCGTTCATCCTTCTCAAGAAAGCTCGGTTCCTTCTAGCTATTGTCTCAGGGTCCAACGGTATTCTCTCTTCGCTCGTATTGCCTTGTGAGCGTGTTTTCATAAACCTGACACACTAGCAGAAGGATCAAAACGCAACTGCTGAATAAATAAAATAAAAATAAACAGAAAATAAAGCACTCACTACTAACTACTAACCTATCTACAAGTCCTATTCAAAAAGCATACAACGCCATCCACGGCAACGGCGCCATTGACTTGAAGCGAATTACTAGCTTCTACTAGTAGCTTCCCCGCAAGAGTACGGGTTCACTGTAGTATGAGCAAGTATAATGACCAAGTATTATCGAACCCACGAGATGGGGTGTATGCGAATAGATCCCTGAAGATCTACGCGTCGTAGCTAATATGAGTGTAATGTTGTTTTTGGGTTTTTAAAAGATTAATTAAAACTACACTAAACTAATTAAACTAAAGAATTAAAGAAGCGAAATAACTAAGGGTTATTTTCTAATGAGAGATGGTGATGCTCAGGATAGGAATCCCTACGTATACTAACGGAGCAGGTACATAATCAAAATAACCGTGACGCGCAAGAATTAACCTAAGTAAAAGAATGCAAGATGAAAGCTCAAGATTTTAAACCCTAATACTTTATCCTAACACTCGACTTCACTAATCTACTAACAAATTAATAGATTGTGCTTTATTAATGAAACCCTAATTTAACTAAGGTGATGCGGTCGTCCTCCTTCGCTAAACTGGTAGATGAATTAATCCTTCCTAAACCTTCTCGTTTAGTCTACTCGTTGTTAAAGAGTGATACGGTCGTCCTCTCGCTAACACCTTTCGAACGAAATTCAAAAGCAAAGTCTAGATTAATTTTAAGCATTCATTAATCAAGAGAATTAAAACCTAAAGTCACGAGTTACCCTAATTACGTACCCACAACCTACTTCTACGAGTTCATCCTACCCTAAGCATGCAAGGGTTTAGCTAGACATGGCTATAACGATAACGAAAATAATAAAAGAAATAACAAACATAAACATGATGAATTGAAGAAAGAAAATATAAATCATGAACTAGGGTTTAAAGAAATAAATACTAAGAACTGAATTTGAATTGATAAAAATGAAGTTTAAAGCGTTTAAAGTAATCAAGCTAATTAAACATAACTAAGAAACGAAAAGAAACTAAGAATTCGTATGAAAAACCTCAACAAAATGTAAAGTAAAGCTTGCTGGTTCTTCTCCTCTTCCTCTCTCTAAAAACTAAGTCTAAATCTCGTGGGTGTAAAGTGGTTTTTTTTTTTCAGAACGAACTTGGGATGGATATATATAAGCGTCGGGCCAACTCTGACTTGCATGGGCCAAAATTCCCGTCGAGCTCGAGTAGAGCTCGAGTAAAAAGTGCTCGAGCAATGCAAGCTCGAGTGTTGAAATTGTCCAGAACCCGAAAAGTACTCGAGCCCCTTAGCTCGAGTAGTTCTACTCGACCGGCCTCAGCTCGAGTAGTCTACTCGAGTGCCCGAGTAATGGCTACTCGACCAAGCCCTGCTCGAGTGCACTACTCGAGTGCCCGAGTAATGTCTACTCGACCAGGCATGGATCGAGTGCTCTACTCGAGTGCTTGAGTAGTGTTTACTCGAGCACCTTCAGCTTGCGTACTCCAGTGACACTTTTGCTCGCTCGAACTAATACTTCTCGTATTTCTTTCATATCTTCTCATCCGGGTATCCGTTTGAGTCGATTCAAAGTCCTACGAACTCTTCTTTTCGCCCTCTATCCATTTATAAGCATCAGAGAAACAAATTTGTTAGTTTGTGAAAATAATACTCAAATGACTCTAAATACTTATATGAATCCATCAAAACAAGGGTATTTTGAGCGACGAATCATGACAGTTTCACGCCTAATCAAGACGCTGACTGAAAAGTCAACTGAGCTCTTCACTAAGGCCATTTCAGATCAGGCTGAGAGAATGGTATTTGAGTCAGAGAGGATTGTAGCAAGGCTGGCTGATACTGAGAAGTGTCTGAATGGATCGATGGAGGAATTCCAGAAGAAGCTTGGATCAGGGCTGTCTCAGTTGAAGACTTTTGGAGCTGGAATCCTGACTGGAGTAAAGTTGATGAAAGAGCATCTGAATGAGGTTAAGTCATTAACTGCTTTCATCGTCAACAATCAGGATGAGGTTTTGAAGGATGAAGTGCCAAGGACCCTGCCAATGGCCAAGGATGGTGCAAAGAGGGGGGAAAGGGTGTGAAGAGGAAAAGATCCAACCCTGAGGCATCTGAGACAACTCAAACTGCACTTATCCAGTCCACTTCGAGGAAGTCAACCAGGTTGACGGCTCAGGCTAATGAACCTTCAAATGTTCCTCAACTTCCTCCAATCCTTGAGGCTTCGGAGCACTCCCCCATTGATTCAAGAAGAAATCCCATCACTCTTGATGGTGATCAAGTGGTTGAGCTTTGTTCAGAAGCATGGAGAGTTGCACCTGAGAGATCTGAAGCTCAGCGTCGGGCTGAAATTTCGTAGAAGGAGAACCAACGCATATTGGAGAGGAAGGTTGAGAAACTAACTGAGATCACTGCACTGCAACTAAGAGAATTAGATTATGTTGTGTTCAGTCTGTTGAGGAGAAAGAAGGAGAAGCCTGAACCAAGGAAGTACAGGAAGCAGGCTGCACCAAGGGTAAAGAAAGTCCAAGTCCCAAAAGAGTCAAACGATAAGCCATTACTCATTGATACCTTTATCTCTGAGAAGATGAAGGAATTCTAGGAGAATGCAAGGAATGAATTCATCAAGCTCTGGTATGAGGATAAGAAGTGGGGCAACACTAAAGACATCGACGCGCACTTCACTGACTTCATGGTGGACAACCATCATGAGCTGTTCAAGCTGATTTTGGACGAGGCTGAGCAAGCCAAAGTTCAAGTGAAGGCCCCTGAACTTATCATTCACACTCCTCCATATGTTCCAGGTTCAACTATGTACGACTCGTGGGCTATAATGAAAGAGGTGCTAAGAATAGCCAAAGCTGAAGGATATTAGAACAAGTTGAAGCGTGTTGAAGATCTTAAGGAAAGATTCTACACTGGCTACGGCATCAAGCCTGAGATGTGTAGAATCTGAGTATATTTTATTTGTGAATTGTAATAGATAGGATCATTATAACCTTGCTACATTCATCAATGAAATCTATTGTTTTTTCCCTGACACAACAACTCATTGTCTATTTTGGCTGTTATTTAAATTCTGTACTTTATCAAGAACTGCTCTAACACTGATCTTTTATCTTATAGATAGGATTATTTCTACTAAGTATTTTGTGGATCTTTTCAGTGTTTTGGCATCATCAAAAAGGGGAAAATTGTTGGGACAATGTCAGTTTTGAGTTGATCCCAAAGACCCTGAAAAGATGATTTGCCTAAGTGTGTAATAGTCAGGCTAGTCTTGATATGTTTAGTATTAGTTAGAATGTTTTTCATTCACATGTATTCAGTGAGAGGAGAACTTACTGATGACAATCAAGACTGAAGCCTGAAGAACATAAGAGCACCATCGCTGAACTTATATTAGTCTTTCTAAGCTGGCTGAGTAAGTATCAGGATGAAAAGCATGACCCTGAGATCATTGCTGACTCACGGACCTGAAGGAGTCAGGCTACCTAAGTATTTGGGAAAGACTTAGAGTAGGATCCAAGCAAGCAAAAGGAATGTCAGCGATTGGCTCTATACGAATATGAGAATAAAGATGAACTCAGAAGAGACAAGACTGAACTGAAGAATGAGTTCTGATATTCTCACCTACCTGATGATATGGACCAATCAGGAGAGGACAACGCACGTAAAAAAAACCTGACTTCGAGCCTGACCATTCCTGCAATTTTCAATGGGCATGCATTTACCAAATCCATGCAAGTAGGCGGCTGCATGAAGGACGATGACCGTTGAAGTATCCTACAAGAAAGATGACTAGGAGGCTATCTCTATGTTGGGACAATGTCAGTTTTGAATTGATCCAAAAGACCCTGAAAAGATGACTTGCCTAAGTGTTGTAATAGTCAGGCTAATCTTGGTACATAATGAGAGGAGTACTCATTGTTGACAATCAAGACTGAAGCCTGAAGATACAAGAGCGTCATCCTGAACTTATGGCAGTCTATCTAAGCTGGCTAAGTAAGTGTCAGGATGAAGAGCATGATCCTGAGATCATTGCTAACTCAGCCTAAAGGGAACAAGACTGCACTTAGTTATTGGGAAAAGACTTGTAGTAAGATCCAAGGAATGCAAAAGGAATGCCAGTGCTGGAAGACGTACGTAGATGAGGACAAACCTGAACTCAGTAAAGACAAGATTGAACTAAAGAATGAGTTCTGACATTCTCACCTACCAAAGACGTAGACCAATCAGAGCGCGCCAATTCATGTACGGACACTGACTTGAACCTGACATCCCTGCAGAATTCAACGGGCAAGCACTAAATGCACCTTACCAAATCCATGCAAGGACGGCTACAGCATGGAAAATATGGCCATTGAATATCCTACGTAGAAGATGACTAGAAGGTTATCTCTCCAATGGATAATTATTCAAAATCATCTATAAATACAGAAGACCTTGAACCCAAGCAAGGTTACGAGAAAATTCGAAGTCAGAAATTACTCAAACTCTCAGTGTTCAAAGTAATCAAAGCATTCAAAGAAGCACTCGAAAAGCCTTAAATTTCCCAAGTATTTCTTAAGTTAGAGAGTTACTCTGGATTCCCCTGAGCTCATTAGATATATCTTAAGCTTAGAGTGATAATCCAATCCTTAGCATAGCCTTTTCTTGTAAGGATAATCACACCTTACTGAAACCAAAACCCTCATAGTTAGGTTTATTGGTAGAAGTTAGTAAGAGAGTTAGAAGGAAATAAGGGTTAGTGAGACTGATCTTGGTGCACCTTGGCACATAAAAAAAAGTCAATTCTTAGTGGATTCAATCAGGACCGTGGACGTAGGAGCTTGAGTCTCTGAACCACGTTAAATTGCTTGAGTCTTTACTGCTTTGATATTTGGTCTTAACTACTTTACTGCTTAAGTCATTCATAACACATTTTATTAGGCTTGAATCAATCAGCCTGATCATTAAACTCAGCGCACTGCTCTTCTAACCATGACTTCGTAAAGAAAATACAAGTTTCCAGAAAGCAAACATAAAACAAGTCTTTAAACTTTCAGGGCTCACACATTCCGCACTTAAACATAAGAAGATAGTTAGCCAACTGACTTGCACTCAGTGATGTTAGTAGGTAGATTATCTCTTTAGTGTTCAACAATTAACTCTGAGTAAGGGGACTCAGTAAGGTTTAAGAAAGAAAAATTTGTATACATGTATTCCCCCCATACACGTATTACTCAGACTTGTACCGGGACCAACAAGTGGTATCAAAGCGGTGGTTCAAAAGAACACTGACTTTGAGTACTAATAGTTTCAGAGGAGAAACTATTGGTGGTCGCTGAACAGATCTAAGTTTGCATTCTTTGAAAACTCTGCATCATGACTTCGAGGAGACTTGAAGCTTCATTGTCTGAATTCTCTGTTTCTAACTTTATCTACTAAAGATTCAGATTGGAAGCACATCTAGAGGTTATCCATGACCAGATGTCGTGTGTCATCAAGGAAAGACCCATAAAGATCACTATTCCTAATGTCAGAGGACTAGGGTATGATCATCTCCCCATTGGTGAACAAGTTCCAAAGGAGAGGAGCCAGCTGACAGGTAACGAGATAAAGATGATAGGATTGGGCAAGGTGGCCAAGAATATCATCCTGCATACGGTGCCTTTTGGGGAGTCAGCAACACTAATGCACTTCACTTCGGCAAAGGAGGTCTGGGATGAGCTGAATCAGATGTGCGAAGGTTCAGAGAAGATAAAGGAGAATAAAAGGAATATTGCCATTCAGAAGTTTGGAGCATTCGAGATACTACTTGAGGAAAATATTGATCAGATGGAGTCAAGATTCATCAAGATGATCAATGAGCTTGTGATGCTGGGGAAAAATGTTCCCAAGAGTTGCCTCAAAGAACCTGAATGCGCTTCCTGAGAGATGGGATAATAGTGTTATCATGCTGAAAAATACTCAGGATATGAGTAATATAACTTCTGCTTTACTTTTTTCAGAGCTCAAAGCGTTGGAGTATGATCTGAACAAGAGAAAGAAGAACGTAGTTTCTAAAGAGGAAGCGAAAGTTCCGGAGAAAAGTATAGCTTTCAAAGCCAAGTCAGAGCCTGTTGAATCTTCATCAAAGTCACTAATGGAGATGAGCAAAGAAGAGCTAGCTAAGGAATACATTATGATGGCTAGACGATTTGACAAGTTAAATTCCAGGTTTAGTAGATATAAAAAGTATTATCAGGATACAAGAGATAGGAAACCCGAAAGAAGTCACCAAAGTTCTAGAAGGTATGAAGAACAGTGGAACACTGACCAGAGATGTGATCGTGGTGAAGAAATGAGGTATTTTCAGACCCCAAACCCGATCGTAGGGATGTGGACCAGAGACGTGCTCATGATGATAGGCACTCAGGGAAGAACGAAACCTCATCAAGACCAAGGGAACCTGACTCAAGAAGGAACCCTGAACCAAGAAAGGAACGAGGAGATGAGTCAACAACATGTTACAACTGTAACAAGAGCAGCCACTATCAGTATGATTGCCCAAAGCTGAGTGCAAGGGAGAGAGAAGACAGGAGGGTCAAGATAGATCAGAGGTTTACGGACAGGAGAGCTATGCTCGCTGAGGATGCAACCGATTTAGATGGCCCTGAGGAGAGATTGCCTGAACTATTTTCCGACGACGAGTATGATGACTTAAGCCTTATGGCAAGGGATGAGCCTGATGTAACGTCTAACTCTGCATGTGGTTCACACAATGGTCAAAATCCTGAGCTTAGCTCAGAGTCAGTTAAAGAGATGAATCTTCAGATCTGTTTAGATCAATTGATGGTTGATTTCTCTAGACTGCAGGAGACTAATGTCTTTTTGGCTGAGGAAAACAAGAAATTGAGTACTGAAGTTCAAACTCTGAATGATCAGTTGACTCAATCAGATCTTAAAGAGTCAGCTCAAATTGTGAGACTAACTCAGGAAATTGACATGATCAATGCTGGGAGCGTCTCCCAAGAGAGAAGATTCGGAAGGAACTGGCTGATGAGGAGCCGATTAGGAAGGAAGAACTGATAGCACTTAGGAGTAAGTTTGATGACCTATTTGCCAGACATGAAATCCTGAAAAAGAGTGAGGACTCTCTTAAGCAAAAGGTTGCTGCAATGAATAAATCCTCAGGGGCTAGAGAGGAAATATATAGCAACTAGATGCTTAGGAATGAGAAAAAGGGGCTTGGATATACCCCTAATAAATTCTCACAAGGTCAGTCTCATGTTGCTTCAGGGACCAACACTGGGAGGGTGTTTGTTCAGGCAGCCCAGAGTACAAAGAAGATTGTATTCGAGGCCCGTCAGACTGATAAGGGCAAGAAAACTGCTGAAACATTCAGGGTTGCCCCCAAGGTTTTAAAGTCAAAGCCTAAGGGAAAGGCTAAGCAACCAAATGAGGTCCCTGAGAGCTCAGGCCAGAAAACTTCTCAGCGTAAGCAGAGGAGAGCTCAGGCACAGAGCACTCAGACTGCTCAGCGAGGGTATCATCATGCATGGCAATACCAACAGGGAAGACCAAACATGATGACTCCCCCATAGTTTTGGCATCCTGAGGCCTTTAACTATTTCTCATTCCCTCACTTGTCTATGGGGAACAAGAAACAAATCCCTTATCAAAAACAAAGCCCAAGACCTAATGCACCTAGGCCAAGGAAGAACAGGAAGCCAGCCCAAAAGGTACCCACTCAGGCTCCTGTGACTCCTAAGCCTGACACTCGTACACCATCTTCTTCTTAGGCTAAGAAGAAGAAAGTAGTGTATGTGGATGTTTCTGGGAGACAGGTTTACCACTCTGGGGCAACAGGGTTGTTAAGCAAGTGTGGATCCCGAAGGGTACAGCTGACACCATAGGACCCAACACCCAATGGGTACCTAAAGCCTGATCTGTTTGCAGACGGATGTGGGCTACAAGAAGAGGAAGGATGACTTAAATATTGGTACATAGACAGTGGATGCTCAAGGCATATGACCGGAATGAAGAGTCTCCTTCAAGATTTCCAAGCTAAAGATGGCCCACAAGTAACCTTTGGTGATAACTCAAAAGGTTTTACTAAAGGTTTTGGTGTTTTGGTAATAGGTACAGTCAGAGTGGAGAATATGTCATTTGTTGAAGAACTGAAGCATAACCTATTGTCAGTAAGTCAGTTTTGTGATAAAGGTTTCATTGTTGAGTTCTCATCGAATATATGTTCAGTCAAGGACAAATCAACACAAGTTCTTCTCTCAGGTATTAGGAAAGGTAATGTTTATTTAGTTATTGGAGCAGCACTATTCCTAATACTTGCATTGTTGCTAAAAGCTCTTCAGAGCTCAGTTGGTGGCATAAAAGATTAAACCATCTGAACTTCAAGATTCTTAACAAGATTTCTAGACTTTCACTTGTTAAAAGTTTACCTAATGAAGTTTTTAGCAAGGATCATGTGTGCAAGGCTTGTCAGGAAGGGAATCAGATCAGAGCTACATTCAAGGAGAAAGCTACCTTCTCAACTGACAGAGTTCTTCAGCTCTTGCACATGGATCTGTTTGACCCTGTAACACCTGTGAGTATGAATGGTAGGAAATATACCCTTGTGGTCATTGATGATTATTCTAGGTATACTTGGGTTATTTTTTTGTTAAATAAAAAGGAAACACAGGTGAAGCTTCTAGAGTTACTCAGGAGACTCAGCAATGAGAATAATCAGTCCATTACTAAGATCAGATCTGACAAGGGAACAAAATTTATAAATTCATATATTTCTGACTTTTGTAATGAACTTGGTATAGCTCATGAGACTTCTGCAGCTAGAACCCCACAACAAAATGGTGTCGTTGAGAGGAGGAACAGGACACTGAAGGAAGCTGCCAGGACCATGCTAGCTGAGTCAGGATTTCCCAAGAAGTTCTGGGCTGAGGTGATCAACACTGCATGCTACACTCATAACAGATCCATGCTAAACAAACAACACGCTAAGACCCCATATGAGACATGGAACAAGAGGAAGCCTCGTATCTCTTATTTCTATATATTTGGTTGCAAGTGCTTCATCCTAAATAATGGGAAGACCCAATGAAAGCCTTTGATAGCAAATCTGATGAAGGGATATTCTTAGGATATTCTGAAGTCAGTAAAGCAAGCTCCTCGAGCATGGTATGATACTCTTTCCTAATTCTTGACTGACCACGGGTTCAGGAAAGAAGCAGTGGATAGGTGACTGGTAGATTTGAGATGTCTATGATGGGAGAGATGAACTTCATTTTGAGATTGCAAGTTAAGCAAATTGATCAAGGGATTTTAATTAATCAGGCCAAATACATAAGAGACTTGATTCAGAAGTTTGGAGTTCAGCATTACAATCCAGCTAGGATCCCAATGAACACAAATTGGAAGATGGATCCTGACACTGATGGGGTATCAGTGAATCAGACTGAGTACAGAGGGCTTATTGGACCACTCTTGTACCTGACTGCAAGCAGACCTGCCATTACTTTTGCAGTTGGTGTATGTGCTAGGTATCAGTCTGACTCTAAGAAAAGTCATTTGGAGGCTGCCAAGAGGATACTTAAGTATTTGAAAAGAACAGTCAATTTAGGACTATGGTATCCTTCAGATGACAACCCAGAACTGACAGATTATTCAGATGCAGATTATAGAGGTTGTAGGATTGATAGGAAATCAACCTCAGGGACATGTCAGTTTTTAGGAAGTAAGTTGATCTTTTGGTTCTCAAAGAAGCAAAACTCAGTGGTGACATCCACAACAGAGGCTGAGTATATGGCAGCAGGTAGTTGTCGTGCTCAGATTCTATGGTTGAGGCAACAATTACCAAGTGTTTGCAAACAAGGTCCCAATTTATTGTGACAACAATAGTGCCATAGCAATCACTCAGAACCCAGTGCTTCACACAAGGTGCAAGCATGTGGATATTAGGCATCACTTCATAAGAGATCGTGTGGAGAAGAAGGATATTAGGATGGAGAAGATTCACACTAACAGGCAAAGAGCTGATATCTTGACTAAGCCATTGGCTGAATCAAGGTTTTTGGAACTGTCAGTGGTTAGGTCTCGTAGATCCGGAAGAGCAGTCAGCGTAGGATCTAGAAGGAACTCAGGTTCAGAGTCTAAGGGGGAACTCAGGCCAGACTCGACTCAGCAAGGTATCAGGGTGCTACAATGTCACTTTGACAGGTATGAAATTCCAATCCTGGCCTTTTAGAATTTGAACCGTCGCACTGAATCTTCTCTCCTAAAAATCACATTAAATCTCTATTTCTTTTCATTTAAAGCACGCCTTTTGATATTTAAACTCATGTGCGTCAAAGCAATTAATACGCACAGTTACTTTTTCACATACGTGTCCGTAATCTATGGAATGTGACTAACGTGAGGTAATTAATCTCCTTGAGTTAATCCTGGCCTCTCATTTTCAAAACCTTTTTGAATTAAGGATTAATCTCAACCACACGTCTGAGTAACTGTTTCATACATATCAATTTGTGAAGCCATTTGAGAAACTTATGCTTACACTTATATATTCTTGCTCACTGAGTATTCTCTCACACTCAAGCTTTTCAAATTTCTCACGTTTTTCTCTCAAACACTCAATGGCTTCCAACACCAATCTTGACGAGTGGACTTACGGTGATCTTGAGACCATTGTCAATAGTAAATTGGTACATTCTGAACAAATCATCTCCATGGATGGACCGTGCTTGAAGGTGGAGGAGATCAAGCCAGTTCTGGAATGGATCTCAAAAGCTGAACTGAAGATGTACTTCTCTAAGAAGCCACACATGGTGCTTCCCAAGGCGGTGGCAGAGGCATACATCAACATGTTCAAACGAGGAGGAGAATTTTTCACTAGGGTATCGGTGCATATACCCAGGGGGGAGGATGAGGAAGGCGAGACATTGTACGAGACGGAGGAGAGGGAGATTGACCTCTGCAAGGCGGCGAAGGCTATTTTTGGGTTACCATACTCCAGCTTTAACCCTAAAATGTACAAGGAGAATAAGGAGGGTGAGTTGTTGAAGGAGTTCACCAAGACTGGGTCGCCGGAATTCAGGGTGCGTATGCATAAGGATGTGTTGAAGCCTGAATACTGGGTGCTGATCGATCCAGACAGCAAGATGATCATGGGCACAGTTAGGTCCTATGAGCAAATAAGCAAGGACAAGCTCAAGATAATGGCTGCCCTAATTGACAACGTCAAGAAACAGTTGCCCATGCTGCTGTGGAGAAGGTGAAGAGATATAAGAGAGAGAAGCATATCTCTGTGGTTGCAGCACTCTCATTCGCCACTAGGATCTCTATGATGATTACTCAGGCTTGTCCAGGGTGTTCATTCGACTGGGAAGATGATCTGTCAGGGAAGAAGATCATATTTTCCAATGAGGGCGATACTTATACCATTTTGGGCCTACCTGACCCCAATGCGCCTCAGAAGGGTCAGAGGAAGAGGGCAGCGTCCAAAGGCAAGAAGGTGGTTTCAAATCTCCTGGAGCGCGTGGATGAGCTATATGAGAAGGCTCAGGAGACTACTACCGAAGTGGAGGCTGAGCAAGAGGCTGCTGAGAAGGAGAAGGTGGAGAGGCTGGCTAGAGTGAAGGTGGTGCTGAAGAAAAAGGCCACGGGGACTGAAAAGGAAGGGACTGAGAAAGTCTCCAAGACTTTTAAGAGGCTGAGGAAAGGAGTGAAAGGATCTCCAGTGAAGAAGATGAGGGAGTTCAGCCCTCAGAAGCTTGGAGAAAAGTCATGAACGGCAGAGGCATCTGACTTGGTTCAGGTGAGGGAGACAATTGAAACAGCAGACCTTCTCCAACATGTATTACCTAACCTAACCCATTCTGAACCTCAACCCACTGAACCCACATCCACCACTGAACCTACCCTAAACCCCGCCTCTGAGCTAAATACAAACCAACCTAAATCCCAACTTCAGTCAGAGCAAAACATTTCCCAAACCCAAGAGCCTGATAATGAGCCAAACTTACCAAATCCCGAAGACTTTCCCACCTCTTCCAAAGATCCCAAAGACACCGACCCTGGCCTTGATTTGATCATCGAGGAAGTAGGAGATGATGATGACACTGAAGACCTCACATCTCTTCTCTTCTAAAATACCATTAAAGATAGGGCGGAGAACTTGGTTGTTCGAAGCTTTCCTTCGCTGAACAACTACCCAGAGCTGAGGGAGCACATGTTGGACATGAAGGTCTGACTGGAGTACAAGCAGGCCAACATGGTGGAGCAAAAGATGCCGGTGGAGCTGAAAGGATGGGACTATTGGTGCTCAGAGGAGGCGAGGATGACCAACTACTTCAGTATAACTAGCTACCTGGAGTTGCTGGAGATGGAGGCAATCAGGGAGCTAGTGGCTAAGATGATTGCCATGCGAGCTGAAAGGTCAAAGTTCGTTTACACTCCTGAGAAGGATGACAAGGGCGATGACAATGATGGGGACGATGGCCCTGATGGAGAACAGGCTGGAGAGAAGATGGTGCAGGGGGCGGCGAGAGAAGTTGATGAGATGGCCACTGAGCCGGTGACTTGAAGTGAATATACTAACTTTCTACTAGTAGATTCCTCGCAAGCGTACGAGTTCACTGTAGTATGAGCAAGTATAATGACCAAGTATATCGAACCCAAGGGATGAAGTGTATGCGAATTGATCCCTGAAGATCTACGCGTCGTAATTAGTATGAGTGAAATGTTTTTGGATTTTTGAGAAAAATTAATTAGAATAAACTAAACTATCCTACGAATGCAAACAAAAAATTAAACTAGGAATTTAAGTTGTGTTTTCAAATAAGGGATGGTGATACTCAGGATAGGAATCCCTACGTATACTAACGGAGCAGGTACATAATCAAAATAACTGTGACGCGCAAGAAATAACCTAAGTAAAAGAATGCAAGATGAAAGCTCAAGATTTTAAACCCTAATACTTTATCCTAACATTCGACTTCACTAATCCACTAACAAGTTAACAGATCGTGCTTAATTAAAGAGGCCCTCATTTAACTAATGGTGATGCGGCCGTCCTCCATAGCTAAACCGGCAAATTAATCAACCCCTTCTAAACCCTCTAGTTAAGTCTACTAGTTGTTAAAGAGTGATGCGGTCGTCCTCTCCCTAACACGTTCGTACGAAATTCAAAGGAAAAGTTAAGATTGATTTTAAGAATTCATTAATTAAGAGAATTAAAACCTAACGTCACGAATTACCCTAATTACGTACCCACAACCTACTTCTACGAGTTCATCCTACCCCAAGCATGCAAGAGTTTTAGCCGGACATGGTTATAACGATAACAAAAGAAATTGACGAAGTAACGAACATAAACATGATGAATTGAAGTGAAAAACTAACATGAAATAGGGTTTTGAAAGAAAATAATTCTAAGAACTGAAATTAGATTAATAAAACGAAGTCTAAAGTGTTTAATAACAAAGATCTGAAGAAACGAAACTAAAAAGTAAAACCGTGATGTGAATTCGTAAAGAAAACCTCAAAACGTAAAATTAAAGCTTGCTCCCCTCCTTCCTCTCCAAAAACAAACTCTAAAAGTCAAAATCTATCAAGTGGTGTGTGGTGGTTCAAGTTGTGTGTAAAAACGTGCTCGGAAGGGGTATATATAGGCAATGGGTCGAGTCGGGAAATGATGGGCCGGAAAAATCAAGCATGCTCGTGCACTACTCGTGCACTAGTGCACGAGCATATTCCACTCGAGCACCCCAAATCGTCCAGAGAGCAAAAACCGCACAACCCCCTTTGCTCGTGCAATAGTGCACGAGATGTTTTTGCTCGTGCACCCTGCACGAGTGCTTGTGCACTAGTGCACGACCTGCTTCTGCTTGTGCACAGTGCACGTGCACGACCTGTACCTACTCGTGCACTATACACGACTGCTCGTGCAGGGGTACACGAGTACTCCTTGCTTGTGCACTCCAATGATACTTTTGCTCCCCCGAACTAATAATTTTCGTATTTCTTCGATATCTTCTCATCCGGGCATCCGTTTGAGTCGATTCAAAGTCCTACGAACTCCTCTTTTCGCCCCCTATCCATCTATGAGCATCAAAGAGACAAATTCATTAGTTTATGAAAATGATACTAAATTGACTCTAAATACTCATCTAAATCAATCAAAACAAGGGCATTTCGAGTGACGAATCATGACAATTTCACGCCTAATCAACCCCCTCAAACTTACTATGTTGCTTGTCCTCAAGCAACAAAATAATAAGTCAAGTGAAATTGTTAGGAATGAGTCAATGAATCAAATCATGCTAGCAAATGAATTCGAGCTTCAAAGATCAATCACAAGTATACTCACTCACCTTCCCTCATCATACTCATGCAACAACAGCAAGAATCATCAAAATCAAACATGGATGTGCACTCTACGATGTGTTTCACTCCCTCACAAGTGTATATCAATGATAAAGGGACTCACTCAAACAATCAATCACACATATTGGCAGTCATAGGCTTGTAAGCACTCTTAACTCCGACCATACTCTAGAAATCAATGCCGAATCAAAAAGGACTTTTCTCAAGGTTGTAATGTAGGCTCTTTGGACAGGTGGGATAACAATATGGGTAAGTGACTCAAGTGAATGGAGAATAGAAAATCAAACTTTCGCACTTTGAGATTAGGAACAGAATACTTCAAATATTTTCAATCAACGCATTTTCAATTCCACTACTCTCAACACTTCAATTTTTTTTTTCTTTCTAACTCCTTTCACTTTTTTTTCAATCACTTTTTTTTTTCTCTTTTTCGCACAAACACATGAGCTCATTTTTTCTTTTTTTGCTCATTCTCAATTTTTTTTCTTTTTTCCCACAACTCAAAACTTCATCACACCTTCTTCTCACACTCACTCAACAAACAACATTTTCCTTTTTCAACTCAACTCAATCCCTTCACATTCACACTTTTCCTATTCTCCACTCAAATTGGGACAAAAGGATTAGGAACTGGAATAGTGTTCATATGTGCTAGCAAATAAAATAAGTGACTAAATCAAAATAAAGATGGCCTAAGATCACATTCGGCATATCAAACTTGACACAATCAAGAAGCAAGAGCACACACAAGTTCTAGCATCCTCTAAGGTGACGATCCACTCACAAATGAAGAGATTACTTCATGCATCAAAATTTCTTAAGGCTCAAATCTCACGGCTCTCACATCCATGCTAGTCCTAGTGAATTCTCATTCTCATCACACGAGCACTCCAAAGAAAAACTTGCAAGCATACTAGTTCTCTCTCAAATCCACTCTAACTCAAACACTCACACAAAAGAATTCCTAACTCAACCTCACAATTCACCCTACTCATCAAGTCATACTCAAAGATAGCAATCAACAAGCATAAGATGATTGATAGGCATGAAATATGTAGTAGCAAATCAAAACACTAACATCCCAAGGAACATCTCAAGATACCAAATTATCAAACTCAACTAAAAAAAAAAGGTGTGCGCCTGTGCAATGTTACCATAAAAAAAAAAACTCCACCCCCCCAAACTTCGACCTTGTGAAGAGGTCTAAGTTTGGGGTTGTGGGTTACCTCATCCAAATAATTCAAGTTTCTCAATAACGTGTCGCACTCCTTGGTCTCGAGTTGGTCCCTTCAATCTGAATAACTCCATGGTACCTTTACTCCTTCGAGACAAGCCTACAAAATAAACTCTCAAGTACGAGGTTAAAACTTACGATTCAAAACAACACCCTAATACACAAAAACACTGAAAAACAAGTAAAAATGGGTTGCCTCCCATTCAGCGCTATTTTTAAGGTCCTAATGTCGGACCGAGCTCAAAGGAGCTTATGGGACATGATACTCAAAATTACCTCCCTTACTCTCATAAGAGTGGTGGTTGCATTCCTTTCCTTGATGCCCTTCCATCATGAGCTCCTTTGCTTCCTTCTCATCCGCAAGTGGTAAGGGTCTCAACTCCTTCTCACCTTTATCTGGAGGAGTCTTACTAAGCAATTTCTTGCGCTTGGACTTTTTCTTCTTAACTCCTCCTTTCTTCTCCAACTGGACCACGTCCACCTTTTTCACTTCTTCATCCTTCAACTTCTTCCCTTTATCCCTATCAAAATAAGTCAGATCATAATGCTCTTGGGTTAAATCAACAGGTGAAGGATTATCAAACTCATAAATAAAAGAAGGATTAGGGATAGGAAGTGTGTCTTCAACACTAGGATCAATGACATCCATGCAATACAAACTCTCATCCTCCTTCGGGTACTTCATGGCCTCATATAGGGAAATCTTCACTTCTTGATCATCAACTTTCAACGTAATCTTCCCATTTGCCATGTCTAGCACCATCCCCGCCGTCGCTAAGAACGGTTTTCCCAAGATCAAAGCCACGTGTTCATCTTCCTCCATCTCTAGAACCACGAAATCGGCTGGAAAAATGTGATCTCCAACTTTTACGAGGACGTCTTCAACTACACCTTGAGGTCGAGTAATAGACCGGTCCGCAAGTTGAAGCGTCATCATTGTCGGTTGAAGTTCTCCACCCTCCAACTTCTTGAATAGCGACAAGGGCATAAGATTGATGCTCGCTCCAAGATCACACAATGCTCCCTTCTTGACTCCATTCCCGATATCACATAAGATTGTGAAACTCCCGGGATCCTTCAACTTTGAAGGAAGCGCCTTGTGCACTAATGCACTCACCTCATGGTTCAACTGCACTAACTTCGGCTCATCCACTCGCCGTCTTTTCGCGATCAAGTCCTTCAGAAATTTTGCATAGTTGGGCATTTGTTCCAAAGCATCATAAAAAGGAATGTTAATATGCAATTGTTTAAACACATCAAGGAATTTAGCGAATTTCTCATCAAGATTCTTTTTCATGAAGCGTTGTGGATATGAGACTGGTATCACAGATTTGGGTACCCCCATTCATCTCTCTCGGTCTCTTTCACTTTCTCCCTTGCTTTCTTTGCCTTCTTCCACTTAGGAACTCTCTCACCCTTCTCAATGCCTTCCTCTTCAAGCTCTTTGCTCGCTTGAGTGCTCTCACCCTCAACCTTCTTCTCAACTCCTACCTCCCCACTCTCATCTCCATCTTTCTTATGTTCTTTCCCTTCTATCTCAACATCTCCTTGGGGCGTCTCAGAATCAGCAGGCATCTAGGGACCTTCATAATTGGTCCCACTTCTAAGCTGGATAGCCTTACAATGCTCTTTAGGATTACCCTCAGGCATTGAAGGGTATTTGTCAGGCTCTCTATTCAATGACTTTGCAATCTGGCTCATCTAGAACTCTATAGAAGTGAACCTTCGGTTGTTCTCTTGCTGAATTCGATTCAGCTCTACATCTCTCTTCTGGAGGTCTTGATCACGCTGATCAACTTTCTTATGCAGATCTTTCACATCGTACTCCAAAGATGATAAATGTTTGCTTCCTTCCTCTAGCTTCTGAATGATAGCTCTCAACATCTCCTCAGTTGAGGCACCGCCTTCTCCACCCGGAGATTTCGAACCTGGATCAACACCTGCAGGAACGGTAATACCCGTCTTTGGGTTAGCATATGAAAAATTCTCGTTCTTCCTCCATTGGTTCTGAGGAAGCTGCTGGCCTCCTTGGTACCCTTGTGTGTTCCTCCATTAATTTTGAGGCGGCTGTGGACCTGGGGGTACAAATGGTTGGCCATAAGAAGGTCTTCCTTGAAAATTTCCACCTTGTGGATACCCATTCTGATTGTAATAAGGACCTCTCATATAATTTACTACTTCTTGCTGAATTGTGGGCTTGTCCTCTTGCTCATTCTCTGCTGCATTCCCTCCAACCATATTCTTCCCCAACTCAAGGTTGTTAATTTTTTCCATCATGGCCATCAACAGTCTTTTCGTTCCTTCACCTTCCTCAACCTGATGAACTCTCTGGAAATCTGCGTCCACATTCTAAGCCCCTGCATTCGTGACAATGTTGTCCACGATCTCTCTACACCTCACTATTCCTTGATTCAGGAATGATCCACTAGCACAGGCATCTAGATGGTCTTGTCCAGCCTTGTTGGCACCACTATAGAAAAATGCCATGACATCTCCCTCATTGTACCCGTGCTACGGGCACTCTATCAACATGTTTGAGTATCTCTCCCACGCTTGACGTAAGTCCTCTCCTTGCTTCTAGTGGAAGGAAGAGATCTCAATCCTTGCTTTGATCGTTCTGGATGGAGGGTAGAATCGCTCGAGGAACAGACGCTCGAGCTCGGCCCAAATGGTAATACCTCCCCATGGAAGCGTATTATCGTACCACTCTTTAGCTATTCCCGTCAATGAGAATGGGAACAACCTAAGCCTCTTGGCATCTTCAGATATGCCATTGTAATTGAAAGTGGAGGCTATCATTAGAAAACTCCTCAGATGAGTATGAGGATTCTCCTTCCCGATCACCCCCTTGAACTGGTTCTCTGTAAGAAGCTTTAGAATTCCTGAGGAAATCGAGAAGTTATTTGCCTCAACAGGAGGCAATGCCACTCCATCATAGTACCGTTGTGGCTGTGCCGCAAACCTTCCTCGAATAGCCATATTCTGATCTGTGTTCTGAGGAATGTGCTGAGGATTAGCAGCTGGTACAGGTACTTGTTGGAGTGGTGGTGGTTGATAAGCTGGTGGTTGGTTGTAAACAGGAGGTGGAGGATATGGGTATGGTGGATACGGATAAGGTGGGTATGGGTAAGGTGGGTAAGGTAAGTTGTTTTGTGGTAAGTTAGGATGTGGGTAAGCAGGGTTGTTCTGAGGATTTTGGACAATGTTATGAGCTGGACTGTTTTGATTCTGTGTCTCTAGGTTTTGGCTTTGGCTTTCCCCCGACGGATCTTGGTTCTGACTACTACTTCCTCCAATGTCGTCAACCCGGTCTACTGTCTGATTAAACTCATTAGCTGCATCATCCAAATCATTATTGAGGTCCATTGGTTCTTTCCCTCCTCCGGCAGTTTTCATTCTTCTTAAGAAAGCTCGGTTCCTTCTAGCTATCGTCTCAGGGTCCAACGGTATTCTCTCTTCGCTCGTATTGCCTTATGAGCGTGTTTTCATATACCTGACACACTAGCAAAAGGATTAAAATGCAACTGCCGAATGAATAAAAATAAAAATAAAACAAAAAATAAAGCACTCACTACTAACTACTAAGCTATCTACAAGTCCTATTCAAAAGACATACAACGCCATCCTCGGCAACGACACCATTGACTTGAAGCGAATATACTAACTTTCTACTAGTAGATTCATCACAAGCGTACGAGTTCACTATAGTATGAGCAAGTATAATGACCAAGTATATCGAACCCAAGGGATGAAGTGTATGCGAATCGATCCCTGAAGATCTACGCGTCGTAATTAATATGAGTGAAATGTTTTTGGATTTTTGAGAAAAATTAATTAGAATAAACTAAACTATCCTACGAATGAAAATAGAAAATTAAACTAAGAATTTAAGTTCTGTTTTCAAATAAGGGATGGTGATGCTCAGGATAGGAATCCCTACGTATACTAACGGAGCAGGTACATAATCAAAATAACCGTGATGCGCAAGAAATAACCTAAGTAAAATAATGCAAGATGAAAGCTCAAGATTTTAAACCCGAATACTTTATCCTAACATTCGACTTCACTAATCCACTAACAAGTTAACAGATCGTGCTTAATTAAAGAGGCCCTCATTTAACTAATGGTGATGCGGCCGTCCTCCATAGCTAAACCGGCAAATTAATCAACCCCTTCTAAACCCTCTAGTTAAGTCTACTAGTTGTTAAAGAGTGATGCGGTTGTCCTCTCCCTAACACGTTCGTACAAAATTCAAAGGAAAAGTTAAGATTGATTTTAAGAATTCATTAATTAAGAGAATTAAAACCTAACGTCACGAATTACCCTAATTAAGTACCCACAACCTACTTCTACGAGTTCATCCTACCCCAAGCATGCAAGAGTTTTAGCCGGACATGGTTATAACGATAACAAAAGCAATTGACGAAGTAAAGAACATAAACATGATGAATTGAATTGAAAAACTAAAAAGCATGAACTAGGGTTTTGAAAGAAAATAATTCTAAGAACTGAAATTAGATTAATAAAACAAAGTCTAAAGTGTTTAATAACAAAGATCTGAAGAAACGAAACTAAAAAGTAAAACCGTGATGTGAATTCATAAAGAAAACCTCGAAACGTAAAATTAAAGTTTGCTCCTCTCCTTTCTCTCCAAAAACGAACTCTAAAAGTCAAAATTTATCAAGTGGTGTGTGGTGGTTCAAGTTGTGTGTAAAAACGTGCTCGGAAGGGGTATATATAGGCAACGGGTCAAGTCGGAAATTGGTGGGCCGAAAAAATCACGCATGCTCGTGCACTAGTGCACGAGCATATTCCACTCGAGCACCCCAAATCGTCCAGAGAGCAAAAACCACATGACCCCCTTTGCTCGTGCACCCTGCACGAGTGCTTGTGCACTAGTGCACGACCTGCTTCTGCTTGTGCACAGTGCACGAGTGCTTATGCACTAGTGCACGACCTGCACCTACTCGTGCACTATACACGACTGCTCGTGCAGGGGTGCACGAGTACTCCTTGCTTGTGCACTCCAATGATACTTTTGCTCCCCCGAACTAATACTTTTCGTATTTCTTCTATATCTTCTCATCCGGGCATCCGTTTGAGTCGATTCAAAGTCCTACGAACTCCTCTTTTCGCCCCTATCCATCTATGAGCATCAAAGAGACAAATTCATTAGTTTATGAAAATGATACTAAATTGACTCTAAATACTCATCTAAATCAATCAAAACAAGGGCATTTCGAGTGACGAATCATGACAATTTCACGCCTAATCAGTCGGATGCTCATGGGGGAGGTGAGAAGGAAACTGCGTCCAAGGGTGGAGCAATTTTTTAGTCCAACAAGGTTGGATCAACTGCCAATGATACATCAGTCGATGAAGGGATTCCCCGACCTGAGACAAAGGAGGATGATATAGAGGCATCCAAAAGGACTCCTAGTTTTGAGGGACTTGTTCCGAAAGTTCGAGCTGGCTTGGTTGAGCCTGAGCAGGAGACCATAATCACTTCTGAACTTCCTTCGGTGCACCCTGAAGAGGAGACTGATGTTGTAGGGGCTGACAAGGGAAAACAGCCACTAATTGATGAAGCTGAGGATGACATAGTCATCACTGGTATCCGCCAAGGCAGCTTCAATGATATCATAACAGTGAAGTAGGAGAATACTTCTGAGAACCTTGCTGAGCTGGAGAATGAAATTGCAATGCTCAAGGCTGACGCCGAGGAGAAAGACAAGGGGATTCAGAAGTAATTACCGTGGGTGAAGTCAGCGATAAAGACAGTTGCCACCTCTGAAGTGAAGAGCCTGAAGAAGCTAATGGTGTTAACTATCAAGTCCGTCAAGTCAGAAAGGAAGACAGTAAAGAAGTTTCTTGCCAACATTCTGACTCAGCTGAAGGAAGAGCACGATGAAAGGATGCAAAAGGCAGTGGAGCAACTGGAGTCAGTGGCCAAGATGGCACTGGAGCCAGCGAAGATTGCCCAAGAATCTGAGAAGATTGCATCCAAGTCCAAGGAAGTGATTGAAGAGTCAGAGAAGGTGGAAGCAAGGTTGACACGCACTGAGCAAAGCCTTCATACCTCAATGGAGATATTTGAGAAGAAGCTCAAGGCTAGTATTGCTAGTGTGTCTTTTGCAGGAACAGGGATTGCCACTGGCGTGGATTTGCTGAAGGAGGGAAGCAAAGAAGTTCAGTCCTTGAATTCGTTTGTAATCAACAGTGGCGAAGAAGTCTTCAAGGAAGCTGCAACCAAGACACTCCCTCCTCCTCCTGCCAAGGATGATGCCAAAAAGGGGGAAAAGGAGAAAACGAAGAAAAGATCTCTCCCTGAGGCATCGAAGAGGATTGCGGCTAATCAGGCTAATGATCCTTCGAAGGAAGTTCCTCAACTACCAACTATTCCAGTGGCTCCAGAGCAATCGCCAATAAGCACAAGGAAGAATCCCATTACATATGGTGCCAACAAAGTGGCTGAGCTGTGTTCTGAGGAGTGGGGATCTGCCCCTGAAAAATCTGAAGCTGTGCGAATGGCTGAAATTACACAAAAGGAGAAGATGAAGATCCTGGAAAAGAAGGTTGAAAAGTTCACTGACATCACTGAATTGCAATATGATCAGTTTTCTAAGGAGGAAGAAGGAGAAGTCTGAGCTGAGGAAGTACAGGAAGAAGCCAACGGCGAGGAAGTCAAGAATGCTTCAAGTTCAGAAGCCTGAAGAGCCTACTCTGAGGATTGCACTCATTGATGATTTCATCTCTGAGAAATTAAAGGAGTTTTGGCTGGATGCAAGGGATGAGTTCATCAGGTTATGGTATATTGTGAAGAAGTGGGGCGACACTGAAGACATAGATGCCCACTTCATTGACTTCATGCCTGACAACCATCCTGAACTACTCAAAGGAATTCTAGAGGAGGTTGATGATGCGAAAGTTCAAATCAAAGCTCCTGAGTTTCTGACTCGTCCACAACCACTCCTACCCAAAGAAATAGGCTATAACTCGAAGGCCATAATGTCTGAAGTGTTCAAGATTGCCAAGGCTAAAGGGTACCTGAACCAACTGGATAGAGTTGACGAGCTGAAGGACAGGGTCTACAATGGATATGGACTTCGTCCTGAATTGAGAAAAATCTAGTTGTACCCTGAACCGTTGTAATAGTAGGATTCATTGTACTCTTGATCATATTCATCAATGAAATCTATTACTTTGCATACAGACAAAAACTCAATGTTTTTTTTGTTGTTCTTTAAATTTCTGTACTTTATCAAGAACTGCTCTAACACTGACTTTGTCTTATAGATTAGGACTTATTTCCTCTAAGTGTTTTGAGGATCTTTTCAGTGTTTTGGCATCATCAAAAAGGGGGAAATTGTTGGGACATTCTCACCTACCTGATGATATGGACCAATCAGGAGAGGACAACACATGTACGAACCTGACTTCGAGCCTGACCATTCCTGTAATTTTCAATGGGCATGCATTTAATGCATTTACCAAATCCATGCAAGTAGGCGGCTGCATGAAGAACGATGACCGTTGAAGTATCCTACAAGAAAGATGACTAGGAGGCTATCTCTCTGTTGGGACAATGTCAGTTTTGAATTGATCCCAAAGACCCTGAAAAGATGACTTGCCTAAGTGTTGTAATAGTCAGGCTAGTCTTGGTACACAATGAGAGGAGTACTCATTTTTTACAATCAAGACTGAAGCCTGAAGATACAAGAGCACCATCTTGAACTTATGGCGTTCTATCTAAGTTGGCTGAGTAAATGTCGGGATGAAGAGCATAATCCTGAGATCATTGCTAACTAAGCCTGAAGGGAACAGGACTGCACTGAGTTATTGGGAAAAAACTTGGAGTAGGATCCAAGCAATGCAAAAGGAATGTCAGCGCTGGAAGACGTACGTAGATGAGGATAAACCTGAACTCAGTAAAGACAAGACTGAACTGAAGAATGAGTTCTGACATTCTCACCTACTGATTAGGCGTGAAATTGTCATGATTCGTAGCTTGAAATACCCCAATCTTGGTCGAATTTATAGAGTATTTAGAGTCAATTGAGCATTATTTCTATACATGGATAAATTTGTCTCTTTGATGCTCATAGGTGAATAGAGGACGAAAAACGGAGTTCGTAGGACTTTGAATCGACTCAAACGGATGCCCGGATGAGAAGATATTGAAGAAATACGATTGGTATTAGTGCGGACGAGGAAAAGTATCAGTTGGGAGGAGTTAGAAGTCACTCGAGTGACTAGGTCGAGCGCCCCCGCTCGAGCGCATTGCTCGAGCGCCTAAACGTACAGAACCTTTCTTGCGCTCGAGCAGCTCGAGCGCCACCGCTCGAGCGAATCGCTCGAGCGCCCAAAACATACAGTGAGATTTCATCGCTCGACCAGCTCGAGCGGAACCACTCGAGCGATTGTGTCATTCGAGCTACACAGCTCGAGCGGGACCGCTCGAGCGTTTTGCTCGAGCGCCCATGGATTTTTGCCTCCGGATGCGTATTTTCGGCCCATTAACTCCCATTTCGACCCGTGCATATATATACCTCTTCCAAACACATTTTGAAATATCCCCGACTTTTAGAAATAATTTTAGACTTAGTTTTTGAAGAGGAGAAGAACGAGCAAGTTTTATTTTTACGTTGTTAAGGTTTTTCATACGAATTCTAGTTTCTTTTCAATTCTTAGTTTCTTTTCATTAGTTCGTTACTTTGAACACGTTTAAATTTCGTTTTTATCAATTCAAATTTCAGTTCTTCGTATTTATTTTCTTTTAAAACCCTAGTTCATGTTTCTTATTTTCTTCGTTCAATTCATTATGTTTATGTTCGTAGTTTCTTCGGTTGCTTTTATGTTTGTTACAACCATGTCCGGCTAAAACCCTTGCATGCTTAAGTTAGGATGAACTCATAGAAGTAGGATGTGGGTACGTAATTAGGGTAATTTGTGACGTTAGTTTTAATTCTCTTAGTTAATGAATTCTTATAATTAATCTGAACTTTACCTTTGAATTTAGTACGAAAGTGTTAGAGAGAGGACGACCGCATCACTCAATAACAATTAGTAGTCTTAACGAGAAGGTTTAGGAAAGGTTAATTCATTTACCGGTTTAGCGAAGGAGGACGACCGCATCACCTTAGTTAAATTAGGGTCTCATTAATTGAGCACAATTCATTAACTTGTTAGTGGATTAGTGAAGTCGAGTGTTAGGGTAAAGTATTAGGGTTTAGAATCTTGAGCTTTCACCTTGCATTCTTAGACTTAGGTTAATTCTTGTTTGTCACGGTTATTTTGATTATGTATCTGCTCCGTTAGTATACGTAGGGATTCCTATCCTAAGCATCACCATCTCATTAGAACACAACCCTTAGTTAATTTGTCTGCTTTAGTATTTTAGTTTAATTAGTTTATTTTGCTCTTAATTAATCTTTCCAAAAACCCAAAAACATCACACTCATATTAACTACGACGCGTAGATCTTCAGGGATCTATTCGCATATACACCATCCCTTGGGTTCGATAATACTTGGTCCCTATACTTGCCCATACTACAGTGAACTCGTACTCTTGCGGGGTAGCTACTAGTAGAAGCTAGTGTAGTTCGCTTCAAGTCAATGGCGCCGTTGCCGGGGATGGCGTTATATGTTTTTGAATAGGACTTGTTGATAGCTTAGTAGTTAGTAGTGGGTGATTTAATTTCTGTTTTTATTTTTATTTTTTATTCAATCGGCAGTTGCGTTTTGATCCTTCTGCTAGTGTGTCAGGTTTATGAGAACACGCTCACAAGGCAATACGAGCGAAGAGAGATTACCTGCAGATCCTGAGACAATAGCAAAAAGGAATCGAGCCTTCTTGAGAAGGATGAACGCTGCCGACTTAGGAAAGGGACCAATGGATATCAATAATGAGTTGGACGATGCTGCCAACGATTTCAATCAGGCAGTAGACCGAGTTGAAGGCACTGGAGTTAGTGGTAGCCAGAATCAAATTCCATTAGGGGATAGCCAGAGCCTAAACCCGGATACACAAAACGTAGGGAATCCAGCTCAGAACCTTGTCCATAATCCTCCTAACAACCCTGCTTACCCACAAAACCCAAATAACCCTTTTAACAACCCAGTATACCAACATTACCCATACCCACCTTATCCTTACCCACCATATCCATATCATCCACCCCCAGTCTATAACCAACCACCTGTTTACCAACCACCACCCCAACAAGTACCAGTACCTGCTGCTAATCCTCAACACGTTCCTCAGAATGTAGATCGTAATATGGCGATTAGAGGGAGGTTTGCAGCGCAGCCACAGCGGTACTATGATGGAGTGGCTTTGCCTCCTATTGAGGCGAACAACTTCTCGATATCACCGGGGATTTTAAAGCTGCTGACCGAGAATCAGTTCAAAGGGGTGATCGGGAAGGAGAATCCTCACACACATCTGAGGAGCTTTCTCATGATAGCCTCAACATTCAATTACAATGGCATGTCTGAAGATGCCAAGAGGCTTAGGCTGTTCCCATTCTCATTGACGGGAATAGCCAAGGAGTGGTACGATAATACGCTCCCGCGGGGAGGTATTACCACTTGGGCCGAGCTCGAGCGTCTGTTCCTCGAGCGATTCTACCCTCCATCTAGGACGATCAAGGCTAGAATTGAGATCTCGTCCTTTCGCCAGAAGTCTGGAGAGGATTTACGCCAAGCGTGGGAGAGATACTCAAACATGCTGATTGAGTGCCCGCAGCACGGGTACAATGAGGGAGACATTATGGCGTTCTTCTACAGTGGTGCCAACAAGGCGGGGCAAGACCATTTAGACGCTTGTGCGGGCGGAGCATTCTTGAACCAAGGCATAGAGAGGTGTAGGGAAATCGTAGACAATATTGTCACGAATGCCGGTGCTTGGAGTGGAGATGCAGATTTTCAGAGAGTGCATCAGGTTGAAGAGGGAGAAGGAACGAGAAGGCTATTGATGGCCATGATGGAGAAGATCAACAACCTCGAGTTGGGAAAGAGTTTGGGTGGAGAGCATGCAGTAGAGAATGAGAGAGTAGACCAACCAAGTGGACAGCAAGAGGTAGCCAATTACATGGGAGGTCCGTATTACAATCAGAATGGCTACCAAGGTGGTAACCAGTATGGAAGGCCTTCTTATGGCCAACCATTTGTACCTCCAGGTCCTCAGCCACTTCAAAATCAATGGAGGAACACACAAGGGTATCAAGGAGGCCAGCAACCTCCTCAAAACACATGGAGGAAGAATGAGAATTTTTCTTATGCTAACCCAAAAGCTGGTGTTACTGTTCCTACAGGTGTTGATCCGGGGTCTAAACCTCCTGGTGGAGAAGGCGGTGCATCAACCGAGGAGATGTTGAGAGCGATCCTTCAGAAGGTGGAGGAAGGGAGCAAGCGGTTGTCATCCTTGGAGTACGATGTGAAGGAGTTGCATAAGAAGGGTGATCAACGTGATCAAGAGCTCCAGAAGATGAACGTTGAGTGGACTAGAACTCAACAAGAGAACAATCGAAGGTTCACTTCTTTAGAGCTCCAGATGAGCCAAATTGCAAAGTCAGTGAATAGAATGCCGGAGGGGAACCCGAAAGAGCAGTGCAAGGCGATCCAGCTAAGAAGTGGAACCAACTACGAAGGTCCTCAGATGCCTGCTGATTCTGAGACGCCCCAAGAAGAGATTGAGCCTAAAGGAAATGAAGTTGAGAAGGGGATTGAAAGTGAAGGGATTGAGAAGCATAGAGATATGGATGAGTCCCAAAAGGGGAAAGACTTTGAGGAGATAGAGAGAATTCCTAAGTGGAAAAAGGCAAAGGAAGCAAGGGAGAAAGTGAAAGAAACAGAAAGAGATGAATGGGGGGTACCCAAATCTGTGATACCCGTCCCATATCCACAGCGCTTCATGAAAAAGAAGCTTGATGAAAAATTTGCAAAATTTCTTGATGTTTTTAAACAATTACATATTAATATTCCTTTTTATGATGCTTTGGAACAGATGCCGCACTATGCGAAGTTTTTGAAGGACTTGATCGCGAAAAGACGGCGAGTGGATGAGCCGAAGTTGGTGCAGCTGAACCACGAGGTGAGTGCATTAGTGCACAAGGCGCTCCCACCGAAGCTGAAGGATCCCGGGAGCTTCACCATTCTTTGTGATATTGGGAACGGGATCAAGAAGGGAGCGTTGTGCGATCTTGGGGCGAGCATTAATCTCATGCCCTTGTCGCTTTTCAAGAAGTTGGAAGGTGTTGAACTTCAACCCACAACGATGACGCTTCAACTTGCCGACCGGTCTATTACTAGACCTCAAGGTGTGGTTGAAGACGTTCTAGTGAGAGTTGGAGATCACATTTTTCCAGCCGACTTTGTAGTGCTAGAGATGGAGGAAGATGAGCACGTCCCATTGATCTTGGGAAGGCCGTTCTTAGCTACGGCGGGGATGGTGCTAGACGTAGCGAATGGGAAGATCACGTTGAAGGTTGATGATCAAGAAGTGAAGATCTCCCTATATGAAGCCATGAAGCACCCGAAGGAGGATGAGAGCTTGTATTGCATGGATGTCATTGATCCTCGTGTTGAAGACACGCCTTCTATCCCTAATTCCTCTCATATTCATGATTTTGTTAGTCCTTCACTTGATTATTTAACCCATGAGCGTTATGATCTTGATTATTTTGATAGGGATAAAGTGAAGAAGTTGAAGGATGAAGAGGTGAAGAAAGTGGACGTGGTCCAGTTAGAAGGGAAAGGAGGAGTTAAGAAGAAGAAGTCAAAACTCAAGAAATTGTTTAGTAAGACTCCTCCAGATAGAGGCAAGAAGGAGTTGAGACCCATAACACTTGGGAATGAGAAAAAAGCAAAAGGGCTCATGATGGTGGGGCATCAAGGAAAGGAGTTCAAACACCACTCTTATGAGAGTGGGGGAGGTAAATTTGAGTATGATGTCCCATAAGCTCCTTTGAGCTTGGTCCGGCATGAGGACCTTAAAAATAGCGCTGAATGGGAGGCAACCCATTTTTATTCGCTTTCATTTATTTTTAGTGTCTTTTTATATTATTAGGGAGTATTTTGAGTCGTATGTTTAACCTCATATTTGAGTAAGTTGCTTGTAGGCTTGTCTCGAAGGAGTAAAGGATACAAAGAAGTGGAGATTGAAGGAACCAACTTGAGACATGGGAATGTGCAAAGCTATTGAGAGAAATTGAATTATTTGGTTGAGGTAACCCACAACCCCAAATTTAGACCTCTAGCAAGGTCGAAGTTTGGGGGGGTGGAGTTTTTTTTTATGTTTCTTGTTACATTGCACATGCATGCACGCCCTTATCTTTGAGTTGAGTTTGATTGATTATTGATTGTTGAGATACTCCTTGGGGTGATTTTGAGTTGACTCGCTATTGCATATTTTATGCCTATCAATCATCTTATGCTTGTTGATTGCTATCTTTGAGTATGATTTGATGAGTAGGGTGAGTTGTAAGGTGAGTTAGAAATTCTTTTGTGTGAGTGTTCGAGTTTGAGCTGATTAGGAGAGAACCCGTATGCTTATGAATTTTCTTTTGAGTACTTGTGTGATGAGAATGAGAATTCACTAGGACTAGCATGGATGTGAAAGCCGTGAGGTTTTGAGCCTTATGAGATTTTAATGCATGATTTAATCTCTTCGTTTGTGAGTGAATCATCACCTTAGAGGATGCTAGAACTTGTGTGTGCTCTTACTTCTTGATTATGTCCAGTTTGATATGCCGAAAAGGATCTTAGGCCATCTTTGATTTGATTAAGTCACTTAGCCAAAATTTTCCTTATCAATGACATTGAACCCCTTGTTAGCCCCTTTGAGCCTAAAGCCTATTTTATTTGCTAACACATATGAACACTATTCCAATTCCTAAGCCTTTTTGTCCAATTTGAGTGGAGAATAGGAAAGTGTGAATATGAAGGGAGTGAAGTGAGTTGAAAAAGGAAAAGGTTGTTTGTTGAGTGAATATGATAAAATAAGGGTGTGAATGAAATTTGAGTTGTGGGAAAGAAAAAAAAAATTGAGAATGAGCAAAAGAAAAAAAATGAGCTCATGTGTTTGTGCGAAAAGGAAAAAAAAAGTGAAGTGATTGAAAAAAGTGAAAAGAGTGAGAAAAAAAAAATTGAAATGTTGAGAGAAGTGGAATTGAAAGAGTGTTGATTGAATATGTTTGAAGTAGTCTGTTCCTAATCTCGAAGTGCCAAAGTTTGATTTTCTATTCTCCATTCACTTGAGTCACTTTACCATATTGTTATCCCACCTGTCCAAAGAGCCTACATTACAACCTTGAGAAAAGTCCTTTTTGATTCGGCATTGATTTCTAGAGTATGGTCGGAGTTGAGAGTGCTTACAAGCCTATGGCTGCCGATATGAGTGATTGATTGTTTGAGTGAGTCCCTTAATCATTGATATACACTTGTGAGGGAGTGAAACACATCGTTGAGTGCACATCCATGCTTGATCTTGGTGTTTCTTATTATTGTTGCATGAGTACGATAAAAGAAAGTGAGTGAGTATACGGGTGATTGACTTTTGAAGCTTGAGTTCATTAGCTTGCATGATTGATTTTTTTTTTATTCATTCCTAACAATTTCACTTGACTTATTATTTCGTTGCTTGAGGACAAGCAACATGGTAAGTTTGGGGGGGTTGATTAGGCGTGAAATTGTCATGATTCGTAGCTTGAAATACCCCAATCTTGGTCGAGTTTATAGAGTATTTAGAGTCAATTGAGCATTATTTCTATACATGGATAAATTTGTCTCTTTGATGCTCATAGGTGAATAGAGGACGAAAAATGGAGTTCGTAGGACTTTGAATCGACTCAAACGGATGCCCGGATGAGAAGATATTGAAGAAATACGATTGGTATTAGTGCGGACGAGGAAAAGTATCAGTTGGGAGGAGTTAGAAGTCACTCGAGTGACTAGGTCGAGCGCCCCCGCTCGAGCGCATTGCTCGAGCGCCTAAACGTACAGAACCTTTCTTGCGCTCGAGCAGCTCGAGCGCCACCGCTCGAGCGAATCGCTCGAGCGCCCAAAACATACAGTGAGATTTCATCGCTCGACCAGCTCGAGCGGAACCGCTCGAGCGATTGTGTCATTCAAGCTACACAGCTCGAGCGGGACCGCTCGAGCGTTTTGCTCGAGCGCCCATGGATTTTTGCCTCCGGATGCGTATTTTCGGCCCATTAACTCCCGTTTCGACCCGTGCATATATATACCTCTTCCAAACACGTTTTGAAATATCCCCGACTTTTAGAAATAATTTTAGACTTAGTTTTTGAAGAGGAGAAGAACGAGCAAGTTTTATTTTTACGTTGTTAAGGTTTTTCATACGAATTCTAGTTTCTTTTCAATTCTTAGTTTCTTTTCATTAGTTCGTTACTTTGAACACGTTTAAATTTCGTTTTTATCAATTCAAATTTCAGTTCTTCGTATTTATTTTCTTTTAAAACCCTAGTTCATGTTTCTTATTTTCTTCGTTCAATTCATTATGTTTATGTTCGTAGTTTCTTCGGTTGCTTTTATGTTTGTTACAACCATGTCCGGCTAAAACCCTTGCATGCTTAGGTTAGGATGAACTCGTAGAAGTAGGATGTGGGTACGTAATTAGGGTAATTTGTGACGTTAGTTTTAATTCTCTTAGTTAATGAATTCTTATAATTAATCTGAACTTTACCTTTGAATTTAGTACGAAAGTGTTAGAGAGAGGACGACCGCATCACTCAATAACAATTAGTAGTCTTAACGAGAAGGTTTAGGAAAGGTTAATTCATTTACCGGTTTAGCGAAGGAGGACGACCGCATCACCTTAGTTAAATTAGGGTCTCATTAATTGAGCACAATTCATTAACTTGTTAGTGGATTAGTGAAGTCGAGTGTTAGGGTAAAGTATTAGGGTTTAGAATCTTGAGCTTTCACCTTGCATTCTTAGACTTAGGTTAATTCTTGTTTGTCACGGTTATTTTGATTATGTACCTGCTCCGTTAGTATACGTAGGGATTCCTATCCTAAGCATCACCATCTCATTAGAACACAACCCTTAGTTAATTTGTCTACTTTAGTATTTTAGTTTAATTAGTTTATTTTGCTCTTAATTAATCTTTCCAAAAACCCAAAAACATCACACTCATATTAACTACGACGCGTAGATCTTCAGGGATCTATTCGCATATACACCATCCCTTGGGTTCGATAATACTTGGTCCCTATACTTGCCCATACTACAGTGAACCCGTACTCTTGCGGAGTAGCTACTAGTAGAAGCTAGTGTAGTTCGCTTCAAGTCACCTACCAAATACGTGAACCAATCAGAGCGCGCCAAGTCATTTACAGTCACTGACTTGAACCTGACATCCCTGCAGAATTCATCGGGCAAGCATTAAATGCACCTTACCAAATCCATATAAGGACGGCTACTGCATGGGAAATATGGCCGTTGAATATCCTACGTAGAAGATGATTAGAAGGCTATCTCTCCAAATTCAAATTCATCTATAAATACAGAAGACCTTGAACCCAAGCAAGGTTACGGGAAAATTCGTAGCCAGAAATTACTCAAACTCGCTGCGTTTAAAGCAATCAAAGCATTCAAAGAAGCACTCGAAAAGCCTTAAATTTTTCCAACTGTTTCTTAAGTTAGAGAGTTACTCTGTATTCCACTGAGCTCATTAGATATATCTTAAGCTTAGAGTGATTATCCAATCCTTAGCATAGCCTTGTCTTCTAAGGATAATCACACCTTAGTTGGAAACCAAACTGAAACCAAAACCCTCTTAGTTAGGTTTTTTGGTGGAAGTTAGTGAGTTAGTTAGAAGGAAGTAAGGGTCAGTGAGACTGATCTTGGTGCACCTTGGCACAAGTCAATTCTTAGTGGATTCTCCTGTTCAATCAGGACCGTGGACATAGGAGCTTGAGTCTCTGAACCACGTTAAATTGCTTGAGTCTTTACTGCTTTGATATTTGTTCTTAACTACTTTACTGCTTAAGTTATTCATAGCACATTTTTCAGGTTTGAATCAATCAGCCTGATCATTAAACTCAGCGCACTGCCCTTCTAACCAAGGCTTCGTAAAGGAAATACAAGTTTTCAGAAAGTAAACATAAAACAAGTCTTTAACTTTCAGGGCTCACACATTCTGCACTTGAACATAAGAAGATAGTTAGCCAACTGACTTGCACTCAGTGCTGTTAGTAGGTGGATCATCTCCTCAGTGTTCAATACTTAACTCTAAGTAAGGGGACTCGGTAAGGTTTAAGAAAGAAAAATTTGTATACGTGTATTCCCCCCCCCATACACGTATTACTCAGACTTGTACCGGGACCAACACTCTCCAACGGATAGTTTTCAAAATCATCTATAAATACAGAAGACCTTGACAAGGTTATGGGAAATTTCGAAGCCAAGAAATTACTCAAGACTCTCAAGCAACCAAAGCATTCATAGAAGCACTCGAAACCCCTTTAATTTCCCAAGTGTTTCTACTAGTCTGAGTCATTATGTATTATACATTCATATCTTATGCTTAGAGTGATAATCTAATCCTTATCATAGGTTTGCCTTGTAAGGATTATCACAACTTAGTTGGAATCTAAACTGAAACCAAAACCCTAAGGTGAGTCAGTGTTAGGTTTGTTTGTGAAGGTTAGAAAGTGGTTAGGAGAAGGAGGACTAGAACTCTAATTCTAGGGATCAGTGAGACTGGTCATTATGCACCTTGGCACGTTAAAAATAAGATAATCCATTAAGGGATACTCCTATTAAATCAGGATCATGGACGCAGGAGCTTGAGTCTCTGAACCAAGTTAAAAGCTCTGAGTTCTTTACTGCTTTGATATTGTGCTTATTTATTTACCATTGTTATTCATTGCATACTTTGTCAGTGTTGAATCAATCAGCCTGACCTTTTAACTCATTGCACTGCCCTTCTAATCACGGCTTCTTAAGAAAGAAAAACTCAGTTTTCAGAACGCAACATAACAAGTCTATAAACTTTCAGGGCTCACATATTTCCGCACTCAGGCATAAATAGATAGTTAGTCAACTGACTTACTTCAGAGCAGTTAGTAGGTGTATTATCTATTCAGTGTCTTACACTAAGACTCTGAGTTAAGGGGACTCAATTTGAAAAACAAAGTAAAATTTGTATACATGTATTCTCCCCCCCCCACCCCATACACGTATCACTCAGACTTGTCCGGGACCAACACATTGTGAATTTAAAATGATGTGCATATACATATAAGAGATACATATATAAAGATGAATATGTTTAGGTGCTAAAAATAGTAAAACCATATATGAATACGTTAATAAGATTTAATGTATCACAAAACTAAGAGATAACTGAATGTGTCGAGTGTAGTGCAAGATAGCGGACTCTAAGGAAGTTATCCCATCAAATCCAACATCAAGAAAGTGAATAAATTTTAATTTCTTATGCATTAGTTAGAATAATTTGTGTGTGTACGAGCAGGCATATCTTTAGATTATGCACTGTGTGAATTATAGCAAGTCTCCAGACTATGCTTTGTGTGAATTATGGCTAGTCGATGGGCTATGCTCTGTATGAATCTGAATGAGTCTACGGACCATATCTATGTGAATTGAGTCGGGCCTATGGGTCCGGTGATTAGGCGTGAAATTGTTATGTTTTGTAGCCCGATTCGTCCCTATTTTGAGCGTATTTGATGAGTATTTAGAGTTATTTATGTATCATTTTCATAAATTTATAAATTTATCTCTTTGATGCTCATATTAGGGAAGAGGGCAAAAAATGGAGTTTGTAGGACTTTGAATCGACTCAAACGGACTCCCGGATGAGAAGATATTGAAGAAACACAAAAGGTATTAGTTTGTGCGAAAAAAGTGTCATTTTGCCCAAAAGGAGGAAGTGCTCGAGCACCATTGGTCGAGCACCCTAAGCGCACTGGAAGATTTGGACCGCTCGAGTGGCCCTTGTTCGAGCGCTAGGCGCTCGAGTACACCAAGGTCGAGCGCCCCTTGAAGTCTGGAAGATGGAGACCACTCGAGTGGAGCGAGCTCGAGCGCTAGGCGCTCGAGCAACAAGAGGTCGAGCAAGTGTTTTATGCTGGAAGAAGGTAGTGCTCTCGAGCGCTAGGCGCTCGAGCAAGTATAGTGGTCGAGCGGTTTTGACCTTTTAAGCCCATATTCGGTCCAATGCCTATAAATACCACATCCAAGCTTATTCTTAGACACCATCACATATTTAGACTTAGTTTTTGAAGGAGAAGAGCTTGGAAGTGAGTTTGGAGAGTTTTGGCAAGATTTCTTATCGTGTAATCGAGGTTTTTAGCATACGAATTCTTAGTTTAATTGTTTATTTTGAACGAATTTCCTTTTATTCTTGATTTCTTGATACTTGAGACTTTTAACCTAGGTTTTCCAGATTTATAAAGATTTACTTTGAGACTTGAATTTATTGTTTTCATCTTTAGTTTATGTGCTTGAAATCTTTCCCTAATTTAATTATGCATATGATCATGAATCTTATTATTGCTTTTGTCCTTCAAACCACCATGTTAGGCTAGAACCCTTGCATGCTTAGGATAGGATGAACTCGTAGAAGTAGGACGTTGGTACGTAATTAGGATAATTTGTGATGTATAGTTTTAGTTCTCTTAATTGTTGAATATTTCTAATAAACTCTAGAATAATCTTGAAATTAAGTACGAAAATTATTAGAGACAAGACGACTGCATCACTCTTTAATAACGAATAAGCTTAAGGAGAGGGTTTTTGAAGGGGTTTATTATCTACCGGTTTATCTAGGGAGAACGGCCGCATCACCTTAGTTAAATTAGGGTCTCAATAATTAAGCACAATCCATATAATTTGATTAGTGGGTTAGTGAAGTAGGTTGATAGGACGAAGTATTAGGATTAATTCTTGAGCTTTTAGTCTTTCAATCTTGTGCTAGATTAGGGAAGTTGATTGCCTAGTTTTAGTACACTTAGGATTATAACTTGCACATCACGATTATTTTAGTTATCGTACCAAGTTCGTTAGTATACGTAGGAATTCCTATCCCGAGCATCATCATCATATTTGCACTTAATACCGGAGTTAGATAAGCTTATTTACTTTAGTTTATTGAATAGCATAGAAAAGTTAGAGTAATTAGAATAAACAAAACATTACATTCATATTAGCTACGAGACACAAATTTCCAGGGATTTATTTGCATACACACTTTCCCTTGGGTTCGATACTACTTGGTTCCTACACTCGCCCATACTACAGTGGTCTCATACTCTTGTGGGGTAACTACTGGTAAAGCTAGAATTTTGCGTTCAAGTCATCCGACGTGTACTCGGTTGACATGCTGATTAGTCTTTTAGTGCATTTTTACATTAAACGTTATCCCATTGGGCTTCTCCTCCGGAAAAAGACTCATGATGCTACTTTAACCTTTACAGGTACGATTGGCGACGAGGAGAACTTGTGACTGATTGGACAAACTCTGTCTATATGTATTTACTATGTTTTAAGTTTTCTATAAGGAATTTGCTTATGTCATCGTTTTAAAAATGATTTCCAAAATATATGCATAGATTACTTGGATAAGTTGTCAAGTTTTTTCATAATTATTCAAACGTTATGTCGATCGCTTGAAATGTTTAATTTTCAAAGATTGTTGGTTATTCACGTGTATCCATTTTTATTATGTTAATTTAAGTATAATATTTCACATGCATGTTAATCTATTATTTGGAATTATTTAAATTAAGTAAATGTTTGACTTAGAAATTTGGTTTTTTTTTATCGGTAAATGTTAGTTGTTAGTAGTTAGATTAGTTCACCAAATCTCCAAACACTCCAAGAAATCTCCAAGCCCACCTTATAACTCTCATAATTCGTTCCCAAAGGGAATCGAACCCGGGTCGCTCACTAGAGTGAGGAACCCGGTGGCCAGGTGGGCTAAGCCACCTGGTTGACTTAGAAATGTGGGTTAGACACGAGTTAGGCACAAGCATAGTTAGACATTTATTAAAGAGAGAAAAAAAAAACAGCTCGTGCTTTTATTATGTAGTCTTCCGCTTGAGTAATGAATATTCATTCTCAACTGCAATTGATATTTTTTTTCTATTTTTTTTTTTTTGGCAAATAATGTTTGTCTTTCCCAAGTATGGTGACACTTCACTCCGGGCATCACATCAGTCACGGGAGCAGAAGAAAAAAAAGGAATTCAAATTGATCTCGAGCAATTTGGTCCCATTGAAGGTAGCAACTATGTCATGGAGAACTTTTCACAACAGACTACTGACGAAAGCAAACCTAGCTCGAAGAGGAATTATTGGCGGGGGGAACGAAGTACAGTGTCCATTATGTGGCAGGGAGGAGGAGGCATCGGAACATGTTTTCATCAGGTGTAGTTTTGCAAAAGATATATGGAGGAAATGTTTGGCATGGCTCGGATTTTCCACGGTCTTACCTAGTAAGATTGTTGATCTTTTTTTTTTTTCTGGCTTGTGGAGGAACAAGAAAAATAAAGTTGTGGGGGTGGTTTTCTGGGAGTGTGTGGTATGGGCGATATGGAAAGTGAAGAATAAATTAATCTTCCAAGGAGGGGAGATTTTTGTAAAAAAAAAAAATTGGAGGCGATCAATGGAAGGTCTTGAATTTGGCTTTTAGTTAAGAATGCAATCCATTGTTACTCATGTCTAAAAGATTGACTTGAATCCCCTAACTTGGTATTGGACAGTTGAATAATTAGGATTGTGTGTTTTACAAATGTAGGCATTTCTTATGTCATTATTTTAATTAATAAAAAATTTATTTGCCTGATCAAAAGAAAAAGTTCACGGGTACACATATAGAAATAAATGCAAACAATCAAACATAATATTCTATAAGTGTAATGCTAAATATTAGTGATCAAATCAATAACACATAAATAACTTAATATTATCAAGTATAATGTCTTCGTAACGATTTTCTCTAGAACATATATACTAACAGAAAGTTGCTATACATTCACCAAAAACATTGTAATATTTCTTTTTGTGTAATTTCTTTATCTATTTTTTATTATTTACGTCACTTATAAGCTATCGTTGGTGCATATATAAACCAAGAACAATTGATGTAGGTTAATTGTTTTTTTTTTTTTTTTAGTGTGAATAATTTTGTCCGTTATGTTTCCAATATGAGGAGAACGAAACCCATTTGTTCTTCGAGTGCTCGTTCGCCTACGCACTGTGGTCGGAATTTCGTAAATGGGTTGGTATCAACTCGGCTGGAAACAATAATGTTTGGATGAACTTTATGATGCACTCAGGATTCGAGCCTCCACAGATATACACAAAAATCTGAAACCGTTTGTGGTTGTGTTTACTAATTTGCGGAATTTAAAACCACTGGAACTCAAGTTATAGCCTAGTTTGGAAGAATGCTTCAAATTATGTTGCATGAAAATGTGGAACTGGATAAAAGATAAAAGTAGAGTTCGAAAGTGTAGGAGAAAAATATTAAATGAATTAATTTCACAATTTTCTGTAAATTCGGACTTTTAGATGAGGCGGAATTCTTTCATGGTATTAGAGTCACCAAAATAAGATTAGATTTTCATTGGAAGCAATTACACCCGCATTAAATTGTTCACTTATTGGGTCTCCCCCAAAGAGGGAAAGTTGAGTGATGGGGTGTAATGGAAAATAACTAAATAAATTTATTGCATACCTCTCTAAGTTAATAGTTTGAACAATTGGATTTCAAACCCGATTTTGTGTCTCGAGTGGGTAGAGGATGCTTGGTGGATCTTTGTTTGTTTGTGTAAGGGCAGAATAGTATACCCTTGTACTCCTCTTAATAAAATTTTGGTTGTTTAAAAAGAAAAAAAATTTAAGGTCTAGCGATCAAATCCTGCTGAAAGGTTCACCTAGATGAATTAATTCCACACTTTTTTATAAATTTAGATGAAATAAAATGATGAGTAATCTTTGGCGTCGTGTTGGCGAAGAACTTGTTGAGTATTATTGATCAGAAAATTTGGAATTTTGGGGCTTCGTTTTGATGGTGGTCCATGACGACATTGATTGGAGATGCCAATTAAGTACCATTTTTACTTGCGTAGGTCAGTTGGTGAAAATGATTGTTCGGCGGCTGCTCTTAATTTGTGATTGTTGCCAAAACATAATAATCTCAAACTTAATTTGTTGGGTTAGCCTTTCTTTTTTTTTTTAATCAAAATCAATTTTTCCTAGAACATTCAACTCTAACTGATTCAGCATTTTCAATTCATGGAATTATTCTTTTAAAGAAACCATGTTCATTTCACATCTTACCTTGTATATTTTGACTATTATATTCTAGGATAGATTATGATTTCGATTCTTAATTAATACTCCCAGATAGAGGCCTAAATTGAGCAATTACAACGAGTGTACATTGGTTGCATAGATTTAATTCGTTCAACCTACTCTCTCCATTTCTTTTCTCTATCTTCCTCCTTTTCTTGATCTCTTTAGGTTTCTTTTTTCGGGCAAGTATTATTCATATTTGCATAGATTTTTTCCTCTCATGACCGATACTGCAGATTATACTAGGTTCGGGAAAATATCACAAATGACTTTGTTCGAGTCCAAATTTGATCAATTATTCTTAATCCTTAAATTATGATCTTTCATTTTCAACAATTTAAAAAAAAAAAAAAAAAACAATGCCACGGAACACAATACAAGAAAATAAAAAATTACCTACGGACTTTTTCTACAAAAAAATTTCATATTAAAATTATCTATGACTTGCCTACAAAATTTTATAATCATGTAGAGACATTCATTCTTCAACCTATAAGTAAATTGCCTACGAAATCAAGTTGTCTACGAAATTAAATTCTTAGGCATTAATTACCTACAATCAATTCGTCTACAAAAATTTACCCACAGACAATTTGCCTACGAAAATTCCGTAGGTAGATTTCTTTGTAGGTAGAAAACGAAAATGCATATATAATTAAAAACTTTTGTAGGTAATCTCCTCTTCGAAATTTTTTATTGGAAATTTTGTAGCCTTATTAATAATTTCCGTAGGTAATTTTATATTTTCTTGTAGTGAAATTTACCCGCGCTCCAGCGGTAGTGCTCGTGTGGTGCTTCAAGTTAATAAATAAGGTTCATATCTCACTGTCTTTGGATTAAATAGGCTGGAAACGGGATTTCTCCCCACTTACGTGAACCTTATTTAATCCAAAGAAAAATGTTTTTAGAGCGTCACGCAAGTACTACTGGCGGAACACGTTTAAATTTTGAAAGTTATATTTTTAAATTACCATATGAAAGGACCTTTTTTTATAACAAAATGACCATATTTGAGAAATAAGAAGATAAAGGCCCAATTCCGAATTCGAACAAAGTTAATTATAGAATCATTAGTAATATTTTCTCGTGTTATTTCATTTTGAGTAGGTCTTGTATGAGACCGTCTCATGGCATGAAACAATGGAAATTGGTGTAACTAGGGCATTGGTTCATTAACATTTTGGTATGGGTATGAGACGGTCTAATACAAATTTTTGTCTTTAATTTTATATAGTTATTTTGAAATCCATCAACTGTTACTTACATATACTTTTAGGGTTTTTCTCTTTCATGAATTTTAGAACAAACAGCTTTTAATGAGGACAACAGCTTTTTAGTGGACTTCCGTTTTTTCTGTCATTTTCGACCCCATATATATAACTATGATGACCATCTCATCTTCTTTGCAATAATATGATCAACTGGGATTGGGAATTGTTTGATTATCGATCTAATTATGAATTATCAACGACTTTTAATTGGGGTTAACTTGGGAACGAATTGTAACTAATTAATTTGAAATTGAGCAAAACTCAATGGGATTTTTAAAAATTATTACACGCAAATTAATACGCCCTCCATTTCAAAATTGTTTGCTACATTGTCAAAAAAAAATTATCCCATGCTCAATTGCTACATTCAAAAAACAACAATATTTTTTAATATTATCTTTTCTATACACTCATAACCAAAAGCATCTACTTTATCATTTTATCACTTTAAATACTAATAAACAACAATAATATATAAAACAACTATGGGACGGAGGGAGTAAGTATCTTTTAGTGAAAGAACTATAATACAGTTTCCCGGTGAAACTGATTCACCGTATACTTTAATGTTGAACTTGGATTATGTGAGGCCGTCTAACAGATCTCATCTTGTGAGACCAGTGTGGACTATGAATTGAAGCTAGCTAGTTTAGCATGTCTACATCGTACAAGGCTTGGTGTGTTTTATTTGTTGTATTTCATAGTTGTTGTGTTCTGATACTGTAAGATCTGTACTCAGGATTTGCTGGGTATCACTCATATCTAGTTTTAGTGGCTTATAAATTGATTTTCCTATCAGAGTATTGTAATTTGACTCAATTTCATTTAGAAAGCATTAAATATGATGGCAATGAATGTTATGTTTAATTACTTTAACAAATGCAAACAACTTTTAGTGATTAAATTTATGAGTAGCCAGGTCACTGTGTCCAAGTGAATTTTGTTTTTTTTAAGTGGACAAAAATTTATAAGAGACGAATCTTATTTTACATATATAATGCGATCTTTGAGTATACAAAGCTCCAATCCAATTAAAGGGGAACATGTCCCAAATACATAAGTAAGTGGAGCACCGTTTCACATAAATTATTTCAATCTTTAACACTAATTTTTTAATACATATTATTTTGTTACTTTTTTTCAAATATTTCAATTTTATCTCTATTAATTTTCAATTCAAAAAATTAATTTCCCACAAATCTTTCCATATTCATCTTTGATCTCCTAAATTAGATATTTATTTATAATCTAATTAATTCAGAGAAATATTGGCAAAAAAATAATAACTTAATTTATAGTTTATAAAATAATATGCATTAAAAAATGGATGGGATAATTTATAATAGAATATGAATAGAGTGAAATTGGTTCATACATCGTTGAAGGGTATTAGTTGTTTTCAGTAAAAAGTGTTAGTTGATTTCACTGAAAAGTCTTAGTTTGATTTCAGTGGAAACAACTAATATATTTTACTGAAAACAACTAATACTCTTTAGTAAAATCGACTAATACTCTTTAATGATTTATGTATGAATCATTTTCACTCTATACTTTGTCTTTATGTTATAGTACAACTATCAGTAAACAATAAATATAATATTCTTTTCCCTTTGTACTTGCCATTTATCATTAATAAAGGCAGCTCCCAAAAAAATTTATATTTATACACAGAATATGTGATTGGCATTAAATATTAGTAGTACGCTAAATTAATATCATCATTTTGTTTATATTGTACTTTTCTCCTTTTAAAACTTTTATTTTTAGGGATTACTATCTATAAATTATTTTGGGAGAAAAGCAAAATCGCCTTTTTTCGTATTGGCAAAATGTTTTTTGCCCTACTTTTTAAAAAATATGTTTTTTGCCCAAAAAATATTGGCAAAGGGTTGGCACTCATGCCAACCTGTGTGGCAACCATTCACCAACCTTTTGCCAATATTTTTCGGGCAAAAAACATCTTTTTTACAAAAGGGGGTAAAAAAACAAGTGTCCCCTTAAATTTTGGGCACTTTTGTGTATTTTCTCAATTATTTTCTTATTTATGAATAAAATCCTTAATTAAAAAAATTAAAAAGTTAAACATTAATTTCACAAGAATTCATGGGTTTTGCTTGATCTATTGGAGACGGTTTTTCATAAAATCCAGGAGAAACTTATCTCAAACAAGGAGTTGGGATTGAATTCTCAATTAACACCATATAATATACTAACAATTAATATTATAATGTAATGAAACAACAAATAATATATAATTAACTAATATCATTTAAAACTAATACTTTATAATATAAATAATTAATTTTCTTTAACAAAAGAACTAAATACCTTTCAAATCAACCTTACTTTGCCATCAACACAAAATAATGCCAAAAAAATAATGCCCATGTAATTGATGAATGAACATGTCTTAATGAAAGAGGCAGAGAAGAAAGAGAATAAAACTCAACCAAGTCAATGTAAACCACACACAGAAATTTTTCAGTCTTGAGAAATAGACTAAAAACAGATTTCACAATTTCATCTTATAAGTTTCTTGAAAAATCTCTAATTTCATCCAAGTTAATTTCAATGTGCTAGGGTTTCTTCGCCCCAATTCAACGAGAGAGAGAATATACCAAATTATAAAAATAAATATCCACATATTTTTTTTACTTACCATATCTTTCTTCTCCATATGATGCTCTTGTCTCAGCCTTCTTCAAATTTTAAAAAATAAAAGAAACAAAACCTTCCACTTGAGCTCTACAACACAGAGATCTTCGTCAAACTGTTGAAAAATCAGAAAAAAGAAAAATAAAAGAAACAAAGTAAAGATTAGGGCAAGAAAACCACCATTCAAGAATTAGGGTTTTCCCCAAAACTCTACACACAAACTAAACTCCATTTTTTTCTTTCTTTCTTTCTTTCTCCAACTCAAAATTAAATCCATGAGAGCAAATGAATCTTAAATCGAAGATCCACATGAAAAAAAAAAAAAAATTACAGCTAGCCGAAAAGAAGTAAAAAATTAAAAGGGCCGTACAAAAAAAGAAGGGATTTATGGATTTGTTAACCATAAATGGGGATGTGTTTGGTTTGTAAGTGCGGTAAGCAGGACACGCAGGGATGGGGCCCCTCTCACATCACTGGAATTTGTCCAATTGCGTAGAGAGAGCTAAAAGCTGATGTAGAGTCTACAATTTGATCTAAATACAGCTTTTATTTTACCTACAAAAAAGCTCACGGCCCCAGCTCTCTCTTGGAAAACCTAAATCTCTAAACACTATTTTTTTGAATGGTCACATATGTTTTATGATTGTTCAACAAAAATAAAAAGGGACTACTTAATATTTTAATAACATTAGATAGAGTCCAAAAAATGAAAAGAATTTTTTGTACTCTTAATTAATTTTGCAATCCCTTTATCTTATGCTTCAATCTATCGATGCAAGAATATATATATGCATACGGAATTTGATCACATGTCCACCAGTGGACACATATTAATATACCCATCGTGAATGTATTAATGACACATAAGCATATATAAACAATTAATTAAAATAATAGTGTGACTCCTGCTTATGTGTCATTAACACATTCGCGGTGGCTATTAATATGTGTTATTAATGTTTTGACATATCACATAAAAGAGTAGTTTTGGTACTTGAATTTAAAAAAAAATTACTCAAAACATAAATCAATTATACCCCACGAAGTAATCAACCCTAATTATAAAAAAAAATATAGTTCAGCATGTTAGTATATATTTTAAAAATATCAAAATTAAAATTGAGTTTAAAATTCAAGTGAATGCATACTAGCATTTGTAATACATATTATATACTATTATGAAGTAGATGATTTTGTGTTTAGGGGAAAACAGGGGTTGGGTTTGATTGGACTTATATGAGTTAAATATCAACCTATTTTATAGAATAAAATTCGTGAGACCATTTCACCTAATTATTGTAATAAAATGTTGAAATATCACTTAAAACACTATGAAATAGGAGTAGATCTCATGTGAACTCAAGTTCATGTGAGTTTTTTTTTTTAATATAGTTGTTATGTATATATACTATCACTGATAAACATATCAAATGAATATATATAACAATAATAATATATACACTTAGCAATAATATTTGAAAAATCGAGTTCACGTGCATTCTAATTTACACAATTTTTTGTCATGGAATAGAAGGCCTTGTGTGCAGCACTCAAGTACAATAAGATGTATGCACTTAAGGTGCCAAAATCCATTACGGTGAGCATATATACACATTGAAAAAAAAATGTAACATGATGAATAGATTTTAAATTAGGGCAAATAGGCCAAGTGTACAGTGCACTCATTGAACAGTTGATCATGTTTATACTGAAAAGTTTGGTTGGATTACACTTAAAAGTTTACACTGAAAATCGGTTTTTAGTGTAAACTTTTCAGTGTAATCCAAACACACTTTTCAGTGTAATTGAAAAAAACTTTTCAGTATAAATATGGTCAACTGTTGAGTGAGTACATCATACACCAAGTGCACAAGAGAGTTACTATTAAATTAGTGCAACTTATACACCTTGCTCTTTAAAAAAAAAAATTATTTTATACAACATGCATTATAAATGTATTTTTGAATGATACTCTCTCCGTCCCAAATTCGATTGTCCTCTAACCTTAAAAGTCCGTCTTTTTCCCGATTGCCCCTTTCTATAAATAGCTAATTTTTATTTACCAAATGCCACTAAAAATAACTTTTTTTTCCCTATTTTTACATTTTTTATTTACCACAATGCCTCTAAAAAATAATGTAATCACTACAAATGCTAGTAAACAACTCGCACATCAAAACTCATGCCAAAAGCAAAGGAGTAAACGAAATTTGAACGAAGAGAGTATTATTTTACTAAAATATACAACCCCCATCCATAAAAAATGGTCCTGCTTTTTTGCACAGGATTTTTAATGCAGTATGTCGGAGGGTATTATGGGGTATTGTAAGGTCCATTTATAAATAAAGTGATTTTTTACAGAAAATGTGCATATATACTTTACGTAAACAATTATTTTATTTATAAACGGGTCTCACAATACCCCTTAAAATTCCCTGACATATTGTATTAAATTCAATGTCCTAAAAAAAATAGGACAATTTTTTGTGAACTTCTGGAGTATTAGATAGTCAATATTACTCATTATGTCCCAGCAAAAGCTTCCCAACTTTCTTTTTAGGGTGTACCGATGGAAGTTACCCATTCCTTTAAGTAACAATGTTGACTCCACACCATCAAATAATTATCCCAACATTTTATATTATTTACATTAATTGTCGCTCATTTTACTTTTCATTATCTTTACATTTTATTTTATTCTGTATCTTTGATCATATTATTCCATTAATTTTCGCTCATTTTACTATTCATTATTTTTACATTTTATTTTATTCTATATCTTTGATCATATTACTCCACTAAAGCTCACCGTGAAATTTCTTCGGAATGCAAATGGATATTGTTCTCACAACATTAATTATTTTTATTGAGCAATATTGTGCACCAATTCTACTGTCTAACTAATACATCCAAATCATGTTACTCATTTTTCTTTTGAATTTCTTCTACAATTTTTCATTCATTCTTCTCTTTCACACCCACTGTTTCTCTCTCAAAATAAAATTGAATTTACTGATGCACAAGTGACCAATCCTAAATATACCTCCAACTAAGTGTTCACATACAAATACACAATATAAACTTGTGGTGGACATTACACACATGAGATATTGTGATGGAAGCAAACATGTACTATGTTCAAAAAAATGGTCCTACTTTTTTCACATGATTTAACACAATATGTCGAAAAATATTATGGAGTATTCTGAGGTCCGTCTTTCACTTATGACATTACACACATGAGATATATTGCGATGGAAGCAAACAGGGATTTAAACTAAATCCGTCCTCTATCTTTTCACCTTTATCAAAATGGTCCTCTATTTATTTGCTTTATCAATTTAGTCCTGTATCTATTCAAGTTTCGCCAAAATGGTCCTAATTGGCCTAAAAATGTACAAAACCTCACCGTTTTGGTCCTATATTTATTTTCTTTACCAATTTAGTCTTGTATCAATTCACATTCTCCAATTAGGTCCTAATTGAACACATAAAGCATAAAACCATTTTTCACCAAATTAGGACCAATTTGGTGAAACTTGAAGAAATACAGGACTAAATTGATAAAATAATAAATAAATGACTATTTAGATAAAGGTGAAAAGATAGATGATGAATTTGGTTTAAATCCCATCAAAATAATATGGGAGTTTCTTGGGGTTTATAAGGATGAACAAGTTCTCCATTGGTATGATATATTTTTAGGAAGGCTAAAAAATAAATTTGTGCAGGCTAGCTCGTTCCAAAACGGACAATATCATACCAATGCAGAGGTGCAGGTCCATCGGGGGCCCTAATTATGTTATCAGAACCATGTTCCCAGGTGAATCGGTGTGGAGGAGTTTTCCAGTGTCAAACGGAAAAAAGATGTGAACCTAGTTAAACGACTGGGTCTATATGCAAAGCTGGTCACCGCTAGTGCCACACTGAAAAAAAACACATCATAGGCTTCCCCCAAAAAAACTAGTGCGCATGATTAAAAATGTGGCATTTTATGTTTTATGCGTTCAATTAGGACCTAATTGGAGAAATGTGAATTGATACAGGACTAAATTGGTAAAGTAAATAAATATAGGACCAAAACGGTGAGGTTTTGTACATTTTTAGGCCAATTAGGATCATTTTGGCGAAACTTGAATAGATACAAGACTAAATTGATAAAGCAAATAAATAGAGGACCATTTTGATAAAGGTGAAAAGATAGAGGACGAATTTGGTTTAAATCCCAAAACAAACATGTATGTATATGTATAGTTAACTTTTTTATGTGTTAAGTTCAATTTCAATTTCAAGTTGATCAATCAAATATCACTGTCTGAGCATTTCTATTGGAGTTGAAAGGAAGGGTAAGTGCAGCTACTTTTTTGTCAACCCAACAGTGAATACCCTTCAAACTCCTCGTATCTTCATTCTCAGGCCCAGGCTCATTTTCTACATGTAAATAAAGAAAAAGACAACTTTACCATGTTTTCAGTAAATAACCTGTTAGAGGTATTCATCTTTCCAAAACCCTTTTCCATTTAATTTCCCCAAAAAAATTAATAATAATAAATAATAATAACACCTCTAAAAAAATATATTATAAGGGTTTCCCATCTCTTTCCAAACTTTATCTAACCAAATAGGGTTTTCCCTTTCCCTTAATCTTTTGTCCAAAAATGTTCAACAAGAATCCTCCGTTCCCCCTCCACCCCCCTCTCCCCCAGCACTTCCCCTCCGGCGCCGACGACATCCTCTTCCACCACCACCACCACCACGACGGCGACATCCTCCCCGCCCACTACTTCGGCGCCCCCGACGCGGCGTTTTACACCCAACAGCAAGATTTAGGTCCTTTAGATCCCAATCCGGGGGCCCCGAAAACGCCGAAAAAAGACCGTCACAGCAAAATATACACTTCCTCGGGGCCCCGGGATCGGAGGGTCCGTCTCTCGATCGGAGTGGCTAGAAGGTTCTTCGATCTCCAGGAAATCCTAGGGTTCGACAAGCCCAGCAAAACCCTGGATTGGCTTCTCACCAACTCCACAACCGCGATTAAAGACCTCATCCAAACGAAAGAAACGGAAAACGCGGCCGTTTCATCGTCGCCCTCGGAAGGCGAGGCCGATTCGGGGGAGTCGAAGAGGAAGGTGGACCGGGCGAAGGAGTCTCGGGTAAAGGCGAGGGCGAGAGCGAGGGAAAGGACGAGGGAGAAAATGTGCTTCAAACAGCTCAACGACGACCTCAGCTTACCGGTGAACGAGTTTTGCAGGATTTCGGGCGGCTCCTCATCCGACTCTTTTTTCTACTCTCATCATCAAGACCTAATTCAGCACGACGACTCCATTGTGATCAAGACAAAGCTCAAGCATTTTATCTCCTCTAATTCCAACTATGCTCTCATCCCCAGTAATCCCGCCGAAAATTGGGACATTTGTGCCATTTTGGACCAACACAAGTTCATCAATAGGTAACCAACAATTATTCATTTTTCATTTTCTTTTACTAATTCATCTCCTTTCATTTAATTTTAAATTAAGTGTCGTTTTGTGGTGTCTCTTCTTTTGCTGTAAGAAACTGCCTAAATCTCACCTTGTGTACTTACTCCAATTCTTAAAAAAAAAAAATATATATATATATATATATAGATTTTCTTTGAGAACAGTTCACAATAACTTTATCACAAAACTGTTTTTAAATAATAAATATTGAGTCTTAAAAGTTTGGATCACGAAAATCTACAACAATTACAATATCATAACACCCCTATAATCTTATAATGTCTCGAATATATGTTATGTTCTTAATTAGATACAAATTGTTCTTAAAACTGATACTTGGGAGTATCTATAAATGATCAAGAATTGATTGATGATTATCTTTGTGCAGCACTTCAGAGAATTAGGAAGAACATATTTGGAGACGAGGAGGAATTAAGGTCAGGATTAATAATTAATTAAATGTTGTTCATGTTTAATTAATTGTCATCTTCCATCCAATCTCTCAAACTGTTGTATAAGGATGGATGTAATGTAATTTTGTGCAGGATTTGATTTTTCCAATCTAATCTACGCTTGGTTTGATTGTACACTGTACTAGCTATTTATCCGTGCACAACATTTCAATCACATTATACATACATGCTTGGGTTGGGTTGGGTTGGGTTGTACCTCGTGGTCATAGGGAAAACATATCGGACAAACATTTTGAAGGTGTCTTTGTCAATTAAACTATTTATACATTGATTCCACTTATGTGCAAAAAATATTTAGAAACAATGCGTTATTTCAAGATATGAAAGCAGTCAAATTGATCATGTAATAACATCAAAATCATGATCACACTTCAGTTGGAAAGGATTATAATCATGGTACTCACCGATCATCATCATCACAACTCCAAATTTATGAGTTCGTCTTGTGTATACCAGTTTAATCGTACAATTCAAAGAAGAAATAGCTAAATTAAAAATATCGTGGGATCCATTTATGAATACATAGTTGTGAGTAAAATTCAATGACAATTTGAATAAAAAAGAGATAATTTGAGGTTGAAAATAAAATAGTTGTTTCAAGAACATGAAAATTAATTGGAAAAAGGTTGATTGTGACGCTAATTAAGACCAACAGATAGAAGAGGCGTCTAAATGTACCTAACAATATGTCTCCTTGCTTCATAGATATGGAGATAGTTGTAGATGGATTTATATATCGATATTTATTACTACGTCTAATTGCATTAAACACATCAAATTTTTAACAATTTTGCAACTAATCCATTAAACTATATTTCTTGAAACTAATACATACAAACAATCAAATTTTAGCACATAAATCACTAAACTTAATGTTCAACCAAAAACAAAAAAAAATTGATTTTAATATATGATGGGTATTTTTGTTTAAAAAAAAAATCAAATTGACGGCAAACAACTCAAGAAGATGGTGCAGGAGATGGATAACAACGTCAAGGTGGCACACGAGATTGTGTACGGGAGAACAAAGGCGCAAAATGGTAGACGATGGAAGTGATGATTAATTTTGTGTATTTCTCGTTCCAATTGGATTGAAATTATGAATTTTTTTAAGAAAAATGTCATTTTCTAAGGCATATGCGCAATAATATATACTCCCTCCGTCCCAAAGTTATTTGCTACATTGTCAAAAAGATATGCCACATACTCAATTGATACATCCATTTTTTGCAACAAAAAAAAACAATAACATTTTTTAATATTATATTCTCCATACATACACTCCTAACCAAAAGCATCTACTTTATCATTTTAGCACTTTAATAAAACATTAGTCCTAAAAAATATAGTTTGGTGATTTAGGTGCAATAGTACGGTAGATTTAGTGTAATTATACCTTATTATTATATATACTAAGCTCGTAGAGTGTTCTTTTGAGCTAGCATTTAGACCCGGATACATAATGACGATATGGGGCAAAATCCGACTTCTATCACTTTCGATAAAAATAGGAAATTAAACAAGTTTCTATATATATAATTGTAACATAAATTGATGGGGATTTAAGATCAGAATGTGGTTTGGTCCTATACGAGTAATTAAGTTGTCATTTTCTCATTCTGTTAAATGTACTCTGTCACAGATATTGAGTACTCTGTTGTATCTTTCTTGAATTTTGTTTAATAATAAATTCTTGTATACATGCATTAGTTTGTATTTTTAAATGTTGTTAGTTTTTTCACTAAATCAATATTTGTTGTTTTCATTTAACAATATTAATTGTTTTCATTCGATATTTTTCATTGAACTATATTAGTTGTTTTCACTTAATAATTAGTTATTATTATTAAATAATATTTACTAAAATATAATTGACCTTCCTATCATTATATGTAGTTTCTCTAACTAATTTATTTTTAATTTTTAATGATAGAAAACAATCTTTAATTACATGTTATTAGAGACTTTTAAACTAGAATAAATATAAATAATGATATATAAAATCATTAAAGTTGTGTTTGGATGGAAATATTTTAGTTATGGGTTTTAAATCTACAACTTAAATCCACTCTACTTATTTGAGTAAAATATTCAAATGGATGAATTTCAAATTTTTAGCTATAATTTTAGTTTAAAATTGAGGAATTTCAAATATCTAACAATAATATATCATTTGAAATTCATTGATTTAAAAATTTATCCATTTTCAAATGAGTCTATCCAATTACCTTTATAGCTTAGGTTAATTCGTTTTAGCTCTATAACTTTCTGAGGTCAATATTGGGCTGACAACTAAATTCCGGTGCATAAAAGTAATGTTACTTTTCTATTAAAAAATTTACCGTCCTATATGTCGAAGTAGCCTTGTTCATAATGTGATTGGACGAACTTCAAAATTTAAAAGTGAATATAAAAAATTAAAGAATAGTTCTAGTATGCACTTGATTGCATGTAAGCATTTGAATTTTAAAAAATTAAGCAAAAATCAGTAATATTCTAACTGCAAAAAAAATACAGTTTGGTGTGTTAGAATGGATTTTATAAAAATCAAAATTAAATTTTAAATTAAAGTACATGACATGTACTTGAATGCATATTAGAATTTGTGAAAATTAAAACTGTTTAATCGAGTATAAATTTGGTAGGAAGTGGAGTTTTTATGTACCCCAGTCATGTAATTTAAAAAAAAAATTAAAGAGTTTGCACTAAAAAAAAGCCTAATTGCATTACACTCATCAAATTATTACTGATTTTGCATTTAAACCACAAAATTATATTTGTTACATCGATATATACAAACTATTTATATTAATACATAAAACACTAAACTTAATTTTAATTTTATCGATTTTTTCCCTAAAAAAAAAAAAATTATATTAGAGAAAGACATTTCTATCAAAACTTTCATAACTTTGTTTTAAATGTGAATGAGAAATACACAAAACACTTCATCAAATCTGTCTTCTACCTCTTCTCTTCTTTGCGCCACCGTACACCATTTCGTGCTTCTGTCTCTCACTACAAAAAAGACGCGGTTTAACGACGGAAAATTTGCGACGGCCAAATATCCGTCGCAAATTTCGTGTATTTGCGACGGATTTGGGCAAGCCGTCGTAAAAAATGTCGGTTTGCGACGGATATGAAATTCCGTCGCAACAGTTAGTGTTTTGCGACGGAAATGTCCGTCGCAAATCCTAGGGCCCACCACCTTCGTTGTTCTCCTACTCATTTGCGACGGATATGTCGTCGCAAAGTCAAAATTGAAATTTGCGATGGAATTTTCCGTCGCAAAACGACCCGTTTAAAAGTAGCCACCAGGAAAATGACCCATTTGCCTGTTTTGCGACGGAATGGCCGTCGCAAATTTTAAATTCATATTTGCGACGACCACTTTTCCGTCGCAAAATTGAGTAGTTGAAGCTCGTTAGAGGGGTTGGTGACCAATAATTGACCTGGGTCGTCGCAAAGCGTATTTGCGACGGAATTGCCGTCGCAAAATATAGAATTTGCGACGGAAAATCAGTCCGTCGCAAATTTGTGCAGATTTATAACAATCCCCTTCCTTTTCCTTCCCTTTCACTTTCACTCTTCTTTCCCTTTCACTTTCACTCACGAAAAAAATAAGAAATGATGTGGTTTTCATATGTTCTTCACGTATAATTGGTGTATTTGTCATTGCCTTCAACCTCACCGTAAGTATTTGTCATTGCCTTTTACTTCACCGTACGTTTTCACATTTTTAACCGTTTAAATGTCATATTTTTATTGTTTCAATTTTTTAGTACACTATTAGGTAATGAGCATGATATATGTTTATTTGATGGGTTTAGGTATTATTGATGATATATGTTTATTTGATGGGTACGTTAATTTTAGTTTGTGTGATATTTATACCTATTTTTAGTCGAAACTCTGCTCAATTTTTATGTACACTATTAGATAAATTGTGTGATATTTGTTTATTTGATTGGTTTACTATGATTGATATATATAGTTGTGTTGGATTGATTTTTGTGAAGGAAAATTTTGTATATCCTTATTTTTAGGCAAACTCTGCCCAATTTTTTATAACTCACGTGATATTTACTTTTAATCTGTAACAGATGCAATTTCCAGATCGTGGTTGGATGTACTCAATACCTAGAATGATAGGAGGAGGCATTAACTCTGCCTTTTGCAATAAAATTGATGAGTTTATTGAGTTTGCACTACAACATCCATGCAGTATGGATTGTATGGGTAATATTAGGTGTCCGTGTAAAGACAGAAGATGCAGAAATATGAGATTCTTGAGTGTTGATGAGGTTAGAACTCATCTTGTGATTTCCGGTTTTGTTCCCCGTTATTACAACTGGACCAGTCACGGTGAACAACGGTGGAATATTGACATCGAAACCGTAGAATACTGGTATACTGGGTGGAGCGGTGGTGGAAATTTTGATGTTGGTGGTTCAAGTTATGTTCCGTATACTCAATTTGAACCACAAATAGAGGATGAACCTGATAGATATCGGATGATGATTGCAGAATCTGTTTTGGGTGGTCAACCACAATTCAATGAAACACTTATGGAGGAGGAACCAAATCATCGGTCAAAGAAGTTTTTTGATATGCTTAAAACCGTTGATCAAAAGTTGTTTCCTGGTTGTGAGACTGAGACGCAATTGTCATTCAATGCTCAAATGTTGAACATCAAAACTGAAGGCAAGGTCAGTCAAAAAGTGTTCAATCAATTTGCTAAATTGTTCAAACGAGCTCTACCTGAAGACAACACGGCGCCTGATAATTTCTATCAGAGCAATAGGCTCTTGAAGGATATGGGTCTACCCTTTGAGAAGATTGATTGTTGTACAAACGGTTGCATGTTGTTTTGGGATGAGGATGAGGATGAGGATCATTGCAAGATGTGTGGTCACCCACGGTACAAACCATCTGGTCGTACAAAAAGTAAGAAGAAAGTGCAGTTGAAGGCTTATAAGGCAATGTATTACCTTCCCATCACTCCTCGTCTAGAGAGGTTGTATCAGTCCAGTGCCACGGCTAAAGACATGACATGGCATGCTGAGGAGTGTTCTGGTGAGAATTCTGGAGAGATGCGGCATCCTGCAGACTCGGAGGCATGGAAACATCTTGATAGGGAGTTCCCAGATTTTGCAAGGGAGACGAGAAATGTGAGGTTAGGCTTGTGCACGGATGGTTTTGCCCCATTTGGAATGCACGGAAAAAAGTATTCATTATGGTCTGTGCTGTTGACCCCGTACAATCTACCTCCTTGGTTGTGCATGAAGCCTCAACATATATTTCTTAGTATCTTGGTGCCTGGACCACACAACCCCAAGCATAAATAGGATGTATATCTCCAGCCATTGATTAAAGAGTTGAAATCTTTGTGGTCTACGGGGGTGGAGGCCTACGACATTCATAGGAAGTAGAACTTCACGATGCGAGCTGCACTTTTGTGGACCATTAGTGACTTTCCAGCATTTTCTATGTTGTCTGGGTGGTCAACAGCAGGAAAACTAGCATGCCCGTATTGCATGGACGGTTCTGATGCATTCTATCTTCCGTTGAGTAGAAAAGTGTCATGGTTCGACAACCATCGCAAGTTTCTTCCTCCTGATCATCCCTTTCGGAGGAACAAAACAGACTTTCTAAAGGGTAAAAATGCAGTAGGCCGCCCAAGACCACGGATTCGATCAGGTATGTGTCTGGGTACTGAATCACTACTGATGTCTATGTGTCTCATATATATAAGTTAACCATATATAAATTAATTATTTCAGGTGATTCGTTGTTGTATGAGGTTACAGTCACTGATTTGATGAAGACAACTGAGGCGGGTGCAATGGAGCACAATAAACGTATCCAGGGTGGTTGGAAGAAGAGAAGTATCTTTTGGGACTTACCTTATTGGAGCAAGTTGTTGATTCGACACAATTTGGATGTGATGCATATAGAGAAGAATGTTTTCGACAACTTGTTTCATACGGTCGTGGGTACTGAAGGGAAGACCAAAGACACTTCAAAATCCAGAGATGAGTTGAGGCTCTTCTGTTCTCGTGCTTCCCTACACAAGGATGAGCAGACAAGAACATATCCCCAGGCCTCTTACACAATTAGTAAAGCAGAAAGGAAGAATTTGTGTAAGTGGGTGAAAGAGTTGAGCTTCCCTGACAATTATGTGTCGAATTTGGGAGACAGAGTTGACACGGAAACCGGAAAGGTGTCTGGAATGAAGAGTCATGATTGTCACGTGTTCATGCAACGACTCTTACCTATTGCATTTCGGTACTCACTTCCCAAGAATGTATGGAGTGTCATCACGGAATTAAGTCTCTTTTTCAGACACTTAACGGCATCAACGATTACAGTTGAGGACATGAGGCGTTTGGATGAGGAGATCCCTGTTATTCTATGCAAACTTGAGCGGATTTTTCCACCCAGCTTCTTCGACTCGATGGAGCACTTACCCGTACACTTAGCGTATGAAGTCTCAATTGCTGGTCCCGTACAGTATCGATGGATGTACCCTTTTGAGAGGTAATTCTATACCATTTTTTAAATCGACTTTTAAGATCAATACTGAATAAACTTTCTAACACAAGAATATTTTAGGTATTTGCACAATTTAAAGCTCAATATTGGAAATGCGGCCCACATCGAAGCATCAATTCTTAATGCATACCTTACTGAAGAGGTTGGAGCATTTTGTTCTTACTACTTCGGCGATCAAGTTCAAACCAGAATCAGAAATGTGCCTCGCAACTACGATGGTCGTGGAGTAGACCATCCCCTTCGTGATGTTGAAGGTATGTTATCTGTATTTTTGCATCCGGGTCGACCAATGGGTAAGGGCATCAAACGACCGTTCAGGGGCAGTATTGAAGAGGAAACAATACATTCATATGTTTTGATGAATTGTCCTGAAGTCCAACCGTATATAGAGTAAGTAATTTAATTTTATAGTTGAGTTTTTTACAATATGTATACTGTTGATATCTGAAAATTAATTAATTTCTTTTTTCTGATATATAAGCATGTTATGTGAGTATAAGCGTCAAGTAGAACCAGACATCACAGATGCAACAGTTTTTCAATCCATCCGCAATGATTTTATGTTTTGGTTCCAACGTTACGTGAGTACCACATAATTATATGATTTTTACCTTATAACAAATATGTTATTATTTTTATACATGATAATTTAATATTTACAGGGACAAATGGCCTACTTAATAACAACCCACATCTTGAAGCTCTGAGCAAAAGACCACTACGTAGTGTGGTATCATACCACGAATATTACGCAAATGGATACAAATTTCATACTGAAGCGTATGCTTCAACGAAATCGACTACAAATAGTGGTGTTTGCGTTATCGATGCAAACTACAACGAAGAACCCATCGATTACTATGGAGTGTTGCAAGAAGTAGTTGAAATAGAATATCGGGGTTGGCCGAGCAGGACGATAGTGTTGTTCTTGTGTGAATGGTATGATCCAGGGAACCAAGGAACAAGAGTCGACAAAAACTACAAGATTGTTGATATCAACACCGGAAAGAAGTTTCCTGCGGCATACGATCCTTATATTTTTGCAACGCAAGCATCTCAGGTATATTATTGCAAATACCCCGGATCAAGTAGGCCCAACTTGAGGACAGTTTTCAAAGTAAAGGCAAGATCACTGGTTGAAGTTTCTAATCCGTCAAACAAAGACGGTGTAGAACCAACAGATCCATTTCAAACAGAGATACAAGAGGCTCAAACAGAGGTTGATCAAGCAGGTGTGAATATTTTTGTCGACTTACTTGCTGCAAATCCAGAAATGATAATGATTGAAAGTGATCATGAGGGTGATGGACAAGAGCGCGGTGGGGAGGAAGAAGAAGAGGAAGAGGAAGAGGAAGAGAAAGAGGATGAAGATGAGGAAGAGGATGAAGATGATGATGAGGATGACGAGGAAGAAGACGACGATTAGAATTACTAAATTATTGTATATATAACAAGTGAAAAACGAAAATGAATTAATTTGGTGAATTATGAAAAAAAAACGAGTCAATTTGGATACATACACAATTAATTGCGTACAAATGAACGAATTATAAATTTAAGCGGGAGTCGAAATAAATAAATTTACAGAAATAATAAAAATTAAATGGCCCCAATATTTATAAAAACAAGTTAGAAACGAAAATGAATTAATTTGGTGAATTGTAGAAAGAAAAAATGAGTCAATTTAGATACATACACAATTAATTGCGTACAAATGAACGAATTATAAATTTAAGCGGGAGTCGAAATAAATAAATTTACAGAAATAATAAAAATTAAATGGCCCCAATATTTATAAAAACAAGTTAGAAACAAAAATGAATTAATTTGGTGAATTGTAGAAAAAAAAAAGAGTCAATTTGGATACATACACAATTAATTGCGTACAAATGAACGAATTATAAATTTAAGCGGGAGTCGAAATAAATAGTTTTACAGAAATAATAAAAATTAAATGGCCCCAATATTTATAAAAACAAGTTAGAAACGAAAATGAATTAATTTGGTGAATTGTAGAAAAAAAAACGAGTCAATTTGGATACATATACAATTAATTGCGTACAAATGAACGAATTATAAATTTAAGCGGGAGTCGAAATAAATAATTTTACAAAATAAAAAAAATAGTTGGGCAAAATATTTTAATAAACAACTTAGATACGAAAAGAAATTAATTTGGTGAATTATAAAAAAAATGACTTAATTTGAATACATATACAATTAATTGCATAAAAATAAACGAAAGTAGCTTGTGCCCTAGTGGCGCGCGCCCCCTCCTCTTGCACAAGAGGTCCCGTGTTCGATTCCCCTTGGACGCAAAAAATAGATTAATTGTTCAAGGCCTAATAAGACTAATATAGAAGGTGGGCTGCATATAAAAAGAGATGGGTCGGTTGGCCCAGTGGTCCGCGCCCGCCCCGGCCGCCTCGGGTGCCCGGGCTTGAACCACGCGAGCCACTTTTTTTTTTTTGTATAGGCTCGGTAATTTGCGACGGCCAAATTCCGTCGCAAATATTGAATTTTGCGACGGAAAACAACCCGTCGCAAATTATAACAGAAAAAAATAAAAAATATATATATAAACATTTGCGATGGAATGTGGCCGTCGCAAATGTTGTTGACCCGAACGGGTCTGACCCGAAATATTTGCGACGGAATACTGTCCGTCGCAAATTCTGTGTGACCCGGCCGGGTCTGACCCGCCGATTTTGCGACGGATTTGTCCGTCGTTAATTTGCGACGGAAGTCGAAATCCGTCGCAAAAATTAGCTACGGCTGTTTTAGGGACGGATACGTGTCCGTCGCAGATACCGTCGCAAAACACTGTTTGCGACGGATTTTCCGTCGCTAATTCCGTCGCAAAACAGTATTTTTTTTGTAGTGTCTTAACATTATTTTTCATTTTTTGGGTCCACCTCCTTGGCGTTGTTTATCGTTAATTGAATTCTTTTTTTTTTTTTTAAATACCCCTCATATATTAAAATTCAGAAAAAAAAAATTGGTAGAAACTAAGTTTAGTGGTTTATGCACCAAAATTTGGTAGTTTATATATACTGATGCAAAAAAAAAAAAAAAAAAAAAATTGATGATTTAAATGTAAAATTGACAATAGTTTAATATGTATGGTGCAATTAGGAAATAAAAAAGCTACAGAATATTTTCTTGGTTTGCGAATTCATCATACAATAACTTGCATGAAGTCGATGAAGTTAGGTTTGACTTAAACTGTATGGAAAAGACACCACGCGCGATGACAAATATTTTGAAATCTAGTTATTGGGCAAATTTTTTTATTTAGGTCAATTCATAAAATTGATTGAAAAAATAGGGAGGTTTGAAATTTTTTTACGAAAATAGGGTTGATCGCGCCTGAGAGAGGCGATCAACTGAGTAGATCGCGCTCCCCAGGCGCGATCCTTGCAAGTGATCTTTTTCTACCCTTGATCGCGCCTGAGAGAGGCGATCAAAAGGGGTAGATCGCGCTCTCCAGGCGCGATCAACACCAAAATTTGCCACGTCGTGCCTCGCTCTTGCCAGAGGCGATCCTCGACACATTCTGACGCCATCACATGCCAAGATTCCCACGATCCGCGTGCTGCTCCACTCCCACGCCAGCTGCCGATCCGCGTGCTGCTCCACCCCACGCCAAGACTACTATTTTGGCATTATATGCATTGTAATGTGCATATAACAGCACCCCATCAGTACTCTTCCTCCTCATTTCACTTCTCACTTCTATTCTTCTTCCTCCTTTTTTCATTTCAGTGAGAGTCCGAAAATTTGAGTATTTCTCATTTCATAATTTTAGTACTCCTCATTTCATCAGTACTTCTTCCTCCTTATAACAGCACCCTTACACCGAAAATTTTAGTACTCCTTCCAAAATTCATCCATCATTTTAGTATTCCTTCTCCCCCCTTTATTCTGTCCGAATTTTAGCCAAAAATAAAAACACAAGGGTTGCTTCCAAAATACAAACAAATCCCCACAAAAATGTAAGTATTTTGATATTTTTAAATTTTTTGCAGTTTTTTATTTTATTCTAAAATTTATTTTTCTCAACTTGCAGTCTCACATATACACAAAAATAAAAGCTTGTTGATATTTTGCTATCTACCTGAGGAGTACAGACACTACTATCAAAAGGTAAATTCTTCAAAAAATAATTAATAATATTTTTCGAATTTATTTGCATGCATATATTATTTTTTTTTTTAAATAACGGTACACATGAAATATGCTACTAGATGAAAAATTCTCAGTATATATATGTAAATTGCAATTATTGTACACATAGTATTTGTTCTTGGTTCTAAAGAAACAAACAATGTTATTAAATATTTTAATGAATTTGGAGTCAAAGTTGTTATATTTGATTGCTCATGGGTATTGACACATTGGTACCTCTCATCTTTCTCAGTTTTTGGCTCGCGTTAGACAAATGATCTTTAATTAATTGATTATATTTTTCATAAATAATATAATTTCAGTATAAATACAGTATATATGTAATTATATAAACACATATTATATAATATTGTATATATTTTCATGTTTATAAGAAGAGCGGTGATTTTTTTAATTAAACCTTTTGTTTGGGATAACTAGAATATTTGCAATTTAGTGAGTGGGTCAATAAAATATGTTTACAATGATAAAATAATTTAAGATAATAAAAATAAACGTTAGTAGTTTAATTTTTATAAATCTTTTTTTAATAATTATAAATATAAGAAATATATAAATTAATTATATAATATTTTTAAATACGTATATATGTGCACAATACTTATTTAATCCACCTCGGAATGTATTTTTTCTTTATCAATTAAGCTCTTTGTTGACAGCCGTGATCAAATTTTCACCATTACTTACTCCACAATTTTTTTAAAGACTGGAATTATATTGTTGAATACGGGATCATTTTACCTTTTCAGAACTTCCATATTACCCCGATCGAGATGGCTGATGATATTTCACCTCTTTTTTTAATATCTGATAGCTGGTTTACAGAATCAAAATGTCAATAACTTAAAATTACATAACTATTTTCAATTCGTGAAAATCGATGAGGCTGAAACCAAAACAATGATGATTTATGGGATAATTAAAAAAACTATTTTTACTGATTCAAATAAAATTCCGGATGAATAGTGGCATCATGTGGAATACGCGTGATTCTTCCAGCTCCATGACGGGTAAGTTTTCAAAATGACTCGTCACTCGTCCATGTTTTGACTGTTCCATAATAATTATTACAATTTTAATTGTGTTTTGAGGTTGAGGTTGAGGTTAAGGTTTAAAGAGGTTATTTTGTCATATTCTTAGAGGACTAAAATAGAAATACTCGTTTGCATCTTAATTAAGATAAATTTGCTATCCTAAAAAGTTTATCAGGGCATGATTTGAAAACTTAGGATTCGTCCTTTAAGTTCTCAAAGAATCCCAACTCAAGCATAAGTACTTCAATTTTTAAATTTTGTATACTATTTTTGTTAAACCCCTTAAATATATATGGGACTAAATCCAGAATTTTCCCGCTAGTTGTGTCTTGCATATATAATTGATCGAAAAAATTAATAAGAACAAATTGTAAAAATATGACTTATATTTACTACTAATTGCACTTTAAGGACCCAACTTTACCACTAATTGCACTTTAATAAGGACACCTAACTTTCACTTTGTTGAAAAAAAAAAGGGCTTAAGACAATTTTTGGGCAAACTTTGGGGTATTTTCGTCCATTCGTCCAAATCTTTCTTACTCTTTTGTTTGACATTGCATCTAAGCAGATCATAATGAAGATTTTATGGAATAATGAAGAATTTTCATCTCTGACATCTGATTTTAAAGGAGTTTCTCGAATTATTTATGCAATTTTTTTTTTTTGGTACTCGATATTTGGTTTAAGGACCGATTAATTCGGGAGATTCATAATCCATCCACTAGCGGAAAGTTTCAAATTAAGTTTAAAAAGTGCTGGTATAGGATATAAATTGTGCGGTTTTAATCTAAATAACACTACAAAAAAACTCGCATTTTTGCGACCGATATTAGCTACCACCTATAAGTCAGTCGCTAAATAGTATATTAGCGACCGAAGAAGACCAAGGGTCTCAAATTAAAAAAAATTGCGACCGACACAAAAATCGGTCTCTAAACCTCATTATTAGCGACCGCCTACGACCACTATGGCGGTCGCTAAACTCAAAAGACGGTCAAAATTGACCAACCCTTTTTACCGTCTGATTAGCGACCGCCGAGGCGGTCGCTGATTACAAATTTAACCTCAGCGACCGTCTGCAGGCGGTCGCAGATACGTAACGTTTGACCCGTCTTGGTAACGGTTGAGGGTCATTAATGCGGAAGGTTTAGCGACCACCTATAGGCGGTCGCAAACCTTAAATTGGTCAAACTGAACCGGCAGATTCGGTCAAGAAGACCAAAAATTGGGCATTAGCTACCGCCTTTGTAGTTATGTAATTAAATTTAAAAAAATTAACTCATTTAAATACCTTCTCCGTACGCCATTTTATATATACTCATAAGACTCCTCCTCCTCCGCCGCCTTCGCCGTTTCCGTCGCTGCTCTTCTACACAATAACAGTGAGTTTTTAAAATTTTAACCGTTTAAATTATTTTTAAATCATGTTTTATGAATTATAATGTTGAGACAATATTATATATGTTTGTAGGATAGTTATGTAAGTTTGTTATGAAATTATATATTAATATTGTTGAGAAAATTATATATTTATATTTATGTGGTTGTTGGAATTATGTTATAGTTGATGTTTAATTAGTTGAATTATATATGTTTAGCTTCACTTTTAAATATACATATATGTCAGTTGATTGGTATGAAATTTAGAGGGGTGTATTCAATTGAGATTCTATCGGATTTTTTTGGACTTTAAAAAGTCTGTGGATTTAGAAATTCTATAGACTCCATGCAGAGTTTGACTGACTTTTTTTATTGATTTATTTGGATTTTCATAGACTTTACAGGATTGTGGAATACATTTTTTTTATTGATTTACATGAATTTACATAGACTTCGGCGTTGTAACCACTGATGCAAATATATATGGGACACACTTGTATATAAAAAAATGTTATCCAAATTATTTAGAAAAAAAATATTATTATTTCATCTTCATTTCCATCACCGTTATACCCCGCCCTCATTAGAAGTCTCAGGTTGTTAGAAGAGAATTTGGAGAGTAAAATTTATTTATATTTTTTGAAGAGTAGTCTTGACAACGGGGCGGGTAATCCCCAAAGCAAACAGGGACGTGAAATTTTTTTGCCCCGTAGGCGGGGACCGGGATAGTATTCTCAGCCCGGAGGATCCCCGTCTCGTTCCCCGCGGGGAGCCGCATTATTTTTTATATAATTAATATAATTTTATATAATTTTAATGTTAAAGTAAATTACAAATAAATATTTCATAGTTTCCTACTCAATTAACTATTTATTAAAAAAATAAGTAGGCGGGGAACGGGGAATTACCGCGAGACGTGGATCCCCGGTGAGGCGGGGATGGGGGGAAAAATTTCCCCATTTATTTTGCAGGGACGGAGATGGGGGATGACCCCCCGTCCCCGCCCCATTAACATCCCAATGAAAAAGAATCAAAGAAAGTCCATAGACTGTTGAATACCTAAAGATTTTTTAAGACTTTTCAAAATCCGTAGAAATCTCTAGTTATTAGAAGAGATTTTGAAGAGTGAAATCTATTCATATTTTGGAAGGGAAATCTAAGAAAATCCGTGGAGTATTAAAATCCATAGACTGTATTCACCTAAAGATTTTTTAAGACTTTTTAAAATCTTTATTGAATACCTCAGGATTTTTAAAGACTTTTAAAAATCTAGATTAAATACACCCAGACTTTAAAAGTCTAAAAAAATTCTACAGACTCTATAACCAATACACCCCTCTTAGTTGATTAAATAGTAGGTCATTTACGTAGGTATGAATTAATTAGTTGATTGATATATATATATATGGTCGGTATGAATTTAATTAATTAGTTGATTGATATATATACGTAGGTATGCATTAATTTAGTTGATTGGTATATATACGTAGGTATAAATTAATTTAGTTGATTGGTATATATATGTAGGTATGAATTAATTTAGTTGATTGATATATAACATGATATGATCTGTTGAATTTATAATTATTACAGATGAACCCAGTTCAAGATAATCGTCTCAATGTTATCTCGATCGACAACAAGTAAGTATTTTTTAATGAATTATGTATACTTTTAATTATATTAATATTAACTTGAATTTTTTATTTGTTGTCGCAGGCTGCTTCCAGCCCATGAGACTAGCACAATCGTCTCACAGGTCATTAAGATGATCCCGTTTGAGCATGGTGCCCACTCGTGGAGATTAGTGTCCGAGCAAAAGAAGATGGAATACTTTAATCAGTTCAAGGTATAAAATTTTATTTATTATGATTTTAACTTTGAATTTTTTAATTTATTTGTTAATATTCTATTTTTAATTTAATTGCAGAGGCGGTACGTCTGGGACCCTGCCCACGATAGTGTTATGTACGACTTGTTCTGTGTGAAAGCGCAAGAACAGTATAAAAACAATATCTACGACCTGAAGAAGCGGTGGAAGCGTGGGCAGCGGGTGGAGTTGGGCCGAGCGCCAGACGGACGTTTGATCTGGGATATTCGTCTAAAATATTAAATTTACAATATTAAAAAAAATTAGTTAGTATATATATACATATAAATGAATTAGAAAAAACGAATTAATTTGATGAATTTAAAAAAAAAAAAAAAGGGGAGTAAATTTTAACTTATATATAATTAAGTGCATAAGAACGAAAAAAATTAGTAATTTATAAAAGTCTAAAATATTAAATTTACAAAATTAAAAAAAATAGTAAATATATATATATAAACGAATTAGAAACGAAAAGGAATTAATTTGATGAATTTTAAAAAAAAAGGAGTTAATTTAAGGTTATATACAATTAAATACAAATAAATGAACAACAAGAGCATGTGTCCTAGTGATTCACACCTCCTCCGGGTTATCCGGAGATTGTGGGTTATCCGGAGGTTGTGGAGGCGGTCGCTAATCACAAAAATCAAATTAAAAGTTTAATTTTATTTAAAAAATAAATTAGCGACCACCTTGATTCGGTCGCTAAATCAAGACCCGATCGGGTCAGACCCGATTGGTTCAGCGACTGCCAGATGGCGGTCGCTAAAATTAGTGACCGCCTAGACGGTCGCAGATTAGCGACCGATGTCAAAAAGCGGTCGCTAATATTAGTTACTCGCGTTTTAATGGCCGACTTTTATCAGTCAGAGATTGATCGTTAATCACGTTTTGCGACCGAAAGTCGGTCCCTAATTCACCTTTTTTTTTTGTAGTATAATGTGCTTTTTGGGTCGAAATGGTTGTTTACTTAGCATTAAAGCCTTTTCTGATTTCAACCATCTAAGCATACCAAAACCCGGTTCCATTAACCAAATATTTCAATTGCAACCTTCACAAACAAAAACATTCCTAACCGCAAAATACCAATATCAAAAATCAAACAGAAGAGTCAAAAAGATATGGACAAATTGACAAAAATAACCCCAATGTTTGCCCTGAAATTGTTTTTTTAAGTCCATTTTTCCAACAAAACGTAAGTTTAGTACATGCGCTGCAAAATTTAAAAATTGGATCCATAGAGTGTAATTATAGCAAATATAAGTTCTATTTTTTAATTATATTTTCTATAAACAATAACTTTATTGATAAATGAACCTCACAATATCTCATAATACCCTTCAACTTATAACAAAAAATAACAGCCTAAAAAATAGGGTTACTAATATTGAATGGAGGGAGTAATAATTACGAGTGATTGAATAAGATAAATCAACGCATGAATAGAGAGATAAGTGGGAATTGATAGACTTATAAAAGGGTTGTAAACTTGTAATATTCAGCTGACCAGGCAATTAAAGGTTGTACTCTTTTGGAGAAATTTGATTCTTTTCTTTTAACTTGTGATTGTAAATCCAGTGTTTTTCACGGTCGGAATTCGTTACATTGTTTAAACTATAATAATTACTATTTTTTAATTATAAAACTAAAAATTTACAATATGAAAATATATATATATATAACTAAAAAAATTCTTGAACTCAAACTAACGATACTTCTCATTAAATTTTTTATATTTTATATATAATATTCGATAATCAATACTTTAACATAGGTTCATGTTAAGTTTATTATTAATCATTTTCATATAAAATTTATTCCTGGGATAGGATATAAATTGGACTCATCACACTAACATTTCAACATAGGTGTATTTAAATTTGTATTATCTAGTTTCACGAGACAATCTCACACAATTTTAAAATATAGTTAAAATACTTTAAACAATGATCTACAATATAATTTTTTTTAAATAATACCTTTTCTTTTCAAAAGAAAAAAATATACCAAAATCAAACACATGATAGTAATTTATGACTTATTAAATATTTGTAAAAATTAATTTTATAGGTTAAAAGAGTGAGATGACACTCTAAAAATAATTAAAAAAGAGTAATCAAATCAAACCAGTTATAACAACTCTTTTTACTATAATAATTAATAAAATTAAATTTTAATGCTAAAATATTTCAATTTTTTTCTTTTAACATATACCTAAACTTATAACATTTTTTATAACAAAATCATTAACAATATATATATATATATATGTGTGTGTGTGTGTGAGAGAGAGAGAGATTAGACGTGAAATTGTGATGTTTTGTAGCCCGATTAGTCCATATTTTGAGCATTTTTTTATGAGTATTTAGAGTTATTTGAGTAACATTTTCATAAACTCATCAATTAGCTTCTTTGGTGTTCATATTAGGAAAGAGGGCAAAAAAAGGAGTCTGTAGGACTTGAATCGACCAAAACGGACTCCCGGTTGAAAAGATATGAAGGTTTTTCGAACAAGTGTACAGCCAACAGAAAGCACTTAAGTGCCTCCAACAGCTCGAGCGCCCTGGGAAGTCTGTACAAAATTGGCGCTCGGCCGAGCTAGCTCGAGCTCGAAGCGCTCGAGTGAGGGCCCAGCTCGAGTGCCATGATCGATTTTCGGCCCATATCGTATAAATACCTATCTCAAGCCTATTTTTAAATATCTAGACTCGATTTTCGAAGGGGGAGAGACTTGGGACGTAATTTTGAGAGTTTTGGAAGGATTTCAAGTTTGTAAACGAGGTTTTTACCGTACGAATTCATTAGAACAATTAATACTTTGCACAGATTTGATTTCTCTTTTTGTTTCTTGAATTATTTGATATTCTTAGACCTAAATCCAGGATTTATTAGATTTATTTTCAGATTTGATTCAATTACTTTTATAGATAGTTTATGTTCTTGAATTTCTTAATTCTTTTAATTATGTTGATCTTGTTATTGCTTTTATTCTCGTAATCACCATGTTAGGCTAAACCCCTGTATGCTTATGATAGGATGAACTCGTAGAATTAGGATGTTGGTACTTAATTAGGATAATTCGTGATGTATAGTTTTAATTCTCTTAATTATTGAATAATTCTATAAAATCCTAGAATAATCATAGAATTAAGTAAGAAAATTGTTAGAGAGAAGACGACCGCATCACTCTTTAATAACGAATAGGCTTAAGGAGAGGGTTTTTTAAGAGGTTTATAATCAACCGATTTATCTAGGGAGGACGGCCGCATCACCCAAGTTAAATTAGGGTCTCAGTAATTAAGCGCAACTCATATAATTTAATTAGTGGGTTAGTGAAGTAAGTTGTTAGAACTAAGAGGGGTGTATTCAATTGAGAATCTATTGGATTTTTTTTTTTACTTTAAAAAGTCTGTGGATTTAGAAAATCAATAGACTCCATGCAGAGTTTGACTGGCTTTTTTTATTGATTTACTTGGATTTTCATAGACTTTACAGGATTGCGGAATACACTTTTTTTTATTGATTTACATGGATTTTCATAGACTCCGACGCTGGAACAATTGATGCAAATGTATATGAAACACACTTGTATATAAAAAAATAGTTATCCAAATTGTTTAGAAAAAAAATACGTTAGTTATAAAAAAAATATTATTATTTTCATCTTCATTTACATCACCGTTATACCTCGCCCCCATTAGAAGTCTCTGGCTGTTAGAAGAGATTTTGGAGAGTAAAATTTATTTATATTTTTTGAAGAGTAGACTTGGCAGCGAGGCTGGAAATCCCGATCCCCATGAGGATCCGCTCCGAACGGGGCGCGGAATCCCCAAAGCAAACAGGGATGGGAATTTTTTTGCCCGTAGGCAGGGACCGGGATAGTATTCTCATGCCCTGGGGATTCCCGTCTCGTTCCCCGCGGGAGCCGCATTATTTTTTATATAATTAATATATATATATATATATATATATATATATATATTAAATTTAAAAGTAAATTACAAATAAATATTTCATAATTTTCTACTCAATTAACTATTTATTAAAAATTACATCTATATTTTTTATTTAATATTATGTTGTTAGTTCCAAATTATATAATTTTCACTTTAATATATTTTAATTAAAAATATTAGAATTAGAGGTTCTTCAAATTGTTTAAATTAATTTATTTTTTAACACCAACTTAAAGTAATTGTTGTGTATGATTAAATTTTTTAATTTAAATAGTATTTTATATTTTTTTTATATTTTAAAATGAGATAAAAAAAATAATTAGGCGGGGAACTGGGAATCCTCACAAGACGGGGATCCCCGGCGAGGTAGGAATGGGGGGAAAAAATTCCAATTTATTTCGCGGGCACGGGGATGGGCCGTCCCCGCCCCGTTGACATCCCAATGGAAAAGAATTAAAGAAAGTTCATAGAATGTTGAATACCTAAAGATTTTTTAAGACTTTTTAAAATCCGTAGAAATCTCTGGTTATTAGAAGAGATTTTGGAGAGTGAAATCTTAATATATTATAAAGACAAAGTTTTGGAATCCTATGTGGCAAGCTCTCAAGCCTCTATTTTAAAAATATTCTCCTCTCATTCACCCAATTCATTGACTTTTAAAACTATATTCAGCCATTGAATCTTAATATCTAATCTAATCTTGACCATTGATTTTTTCACATTTCCTCTATATATACCATGTATCTCACACAACCAAAAATCAATTACAATAATTTATCCACATCCTCTTCCAATTCTTCTTCTTCTTTTCAATTTTGCTATGAAGTTTTATATTATATTTCTTTTCATTTAAATCTTCATGTTTTTCTTTTCTTGCAGGATGTTCATCCCAATATATTCAATCTTAATATTTCTTTTTTTTTTTTGCAGGATCTTCATCTTAAGGTATTTATTTTTTGTTTTCTATTTTATTTTATAGATTTGGTGTATGAATTTAATCTTCATATTTTGTCTAATCTCTTCTACCAATGATCATTTCCTTAAACTCACTTTTTTTTTGGTGATTTGGAGGAATACAAATTTCTACGTGTCTAAAGGTATTTACTCTATTTACTAATTATTTGATTTTTGTTTTTTTTATATTAATTATTGTTTAATTTTATTTTGTTCGTATGAAAATGATTATTGTGTGATTTTTTTAATTATATATTTAGGATTGAACATCAACAATGAAGATGAAGTGGATGATCAATTTTTCATATGCAGACGAAGTGGAAGATCAATTTTATTGTGAAGATGAAGAATCATTGATTATATGTTAAAAATTAGATTTTTTTAACATTATAATGTATTAATTACTATTCAATATATTATTTAAAATTCTATAAATAATATTCTTTATGAGAAGTTATAATTTTTTTTTATTTAATTCTATAATGATGAAGAATCGTTCAAATTTGGATGATGATGAATATATCTTTCGAAATATATTATGTAATTCGAAAATATTAATTATACGAATATTCAAATAATACCTAATATTTTATGTAATAATTAGACGAATATATATTAGGAATAATTAAATATACAAATATTCAAATATTTTAAAATATACGAATATATCAAATATACGAATATATATTGGAATAATTAATTATACGAATATTAGGAATATATCAAATATACGAATATTCAAATATTTTAGGAATATATATTAGACTCTTTATAAAATATTAATTATTCGGATCTTTAACAAATATGGATGATGGATATATTTTATATATTATTTTAAAAGATTAGATTTGAAATAATTATATTAGGAACAATATATAAATTTATAATAATTATAAACTTTACTTATTTAATCAATTTTAAATTTTAATTTGAATATATTAGGAAAAGTTGACTAATTTTGAATGATAATTTAGTAAGATAATTTATTAGGTAATTTTATATTATCCTACATTCCTAAATCCTAAATTTTTGGTTAGTGATATCTTTAAAAACAAAATAATTAAATAATGTATTCTTCAAACTAATATTTTTCAACTATTTTTGGATGGTGGATATCTTTTAAAAAAAAATTCGATCATGATTCATTAATAATAAATAATTTTTTGTGTATGAATTTGAATGTTATATATACAACCAAAATATGTCTTTGATAAATTCAACTGAGTAACAATTCTAATTATTTTTTAAATTCAAAAATAATTTAATGTCTTCAATATTTTTAGGGAAATTTGATCTTTTTAAAACATGTGATTTAACTATAAAGTCATACACCAATCAATATATAAATTTAAACTAATTATATACTTTACTTATTTACATCAATTTTAAATTTATTGATAAAAGATTAATTATATTAGAAAAAATTAACTAATATAATATGATGATATAGTCCCTAATTTCGAAATTACATTCCAAAATATTAAATTTCAAAATACTACGTCATGTGATCTTTTATATATTAAAATAATAAAATTTTCACAAAGATTCTCAACTTACAATATACATTCATCTAATTACAAAAAAAAGGACGAATCTCTTTATATCACTATGCAACATTATTTATAAGCTATGAAATCCAATTGAAAGGAAAAAATTATGACATCTATGAAATCTATATTTAATTATTCATAAAAATAGAGTGTATTTAGACAAATTATAAGTTGAGATTGATTAAAACACATGTTTTATAAAGAGTCAAATTTACCTAATATTTTATGTAATTAAAAAAATATATGACTTAAATCATACTATAAAAAAGTAGTCAACTTTTCCTAATATAATTAGTCTATATTTATATATTCATAAAAATGGGATGTATTTAGATAATATATAAATTAAGATTAATTAAAATACATGTTTTATAAAAGAGTCAAATTTACCTAATATAAGTAATCTATATTCAATGATACAAAAATAATAGCATAAAATTAAATTTAAAATTAATATAAATAAATAAAGTATATAATTAAGATAAATTTATATATTGATTGATGTATGAATTTACAATATTAAATCACATATTTTGAAAAGAGTCATTTTTTCCTTTAAAAAAAACTAAGAGCAACAATATTAACATATTTAATAAATATTCGAATTTAAAAAAAAATCAGAATTTTACATAGTAGAAAGTATTCAACTATTAAAAATATAAAAAATATAAATTATTTTCGAAATGATTCATCATATTAAAATTTATTCTCCAAGGTTCGATGCTTATGTTTTATCTATAAAGAATGATTAAGAAAGTTTTCATCATATTAAAAAAATAGTCAATAATTTACATTTTTATCGATTAAAAAAATAGATTTGTTAATCAATTGAAAATATCAAAGGTATATTTTGATGTATCTATAACATTCAAATTAAATTATAATCAACATAAATATTATTATTTATAGAAATATAAATAAACATAAAAATTATTATTTAAAGAATTATAATAATATACATTGAAATAATCATTAGTAAAAGAGATTAAGCAAAAGATGCGGATTAAATTAATACAATTAAATGATCAAAAACATAAAATAAAATATAAATACCTTGACAATTATAGATTCATATCCTGCAAAAAAGAAATACGGATTCACACGAAAGATGAATTGATGAAATGTACAATACCTTGAGATGTATAGATTCTTATCCTACAAAAGAAAAATATAAACAATATATTGAGATGTATAGATTCACCAAAAAAAATTAGAAGATTTAGACGAAATGAGAATCAATAAAGGAAAAAAATTCTCGCATTGTGATGAGTCTGATTCTTACTATATATTTTATATTTTGTATTATTTTAGTTGAACAAATTATAAAATATAATTATAATTAATTTTTTTAATCAATTCAATTATTTTATTTGTACTTGAGGAGATTGAAGGATAAACTGAATGATAGTATTGTTGGTGAACTTAAGAGGATGGTGGATACTTTCAATCCATTTGCAATGCAATTTCGCAAGGAAAAATATTATGTCTGGAGGTGAGCCAAATTTGCTAGAAAGAAGGAGTTCAGTTGGAAGAGTTTATAACCTTCCTACTGTTTCTAAAGTTGTAGCTCTTATTCCAGGGGATATGATGCAGCTATGGAAAAAAGAGATGTGATACTAAAAGACCCGTAGCGGTGAATTGTAAAGAATAAGTGAATTACATCCATCTTATGTTCCATTACAATATCATTTATTGTTCTTGTATGACGAGGATGTTTATAGGATTGATGTGGTTCATAATGATGTTGGTTTTACAACAAGAAAAAAAATCAGACTAACAATGCGAGAATTCTTTTCGTTTAGGATACACGAGCATAATAATGAAACAAACTTTATTCCTATCTAAGAGACTTTTCCAGCAATTTTTGGTGGATTCATATACTATGATTGAGTCGGAAAGGTTGTTATTTATAAAATTTAATCAAGTTAAATTGAGGTCTAGCAGAGTGAATGATATGAAAACTGCAGTTGATAGAGGTGATGTGGATCCATCTTCTACGGGTAAAAGAATAATGTGTGCATCCTTCACAGACAGACCTAGGTATATGATTCAAAATTTTCAAGATGTCATGACACTTTGCAAGTGTTTTTCTTACCCAGATTTATTTATCACAATTACTTGCAATTTAAAATGGCCCCAGATTACAATATTCTTAAATGAGAAAGGTCTTGAATCTGTTGATAGGCCATATATTCTCTACAGAATATTTAAGATGAAACTTGATCGTATTGTGAAGGAGTTTAAGGAACTTCAAATATTTAAAAAAATTGATGCATGTAAGTTTATCCTTTTATATTTATTAAATTTTTAGCTCCATAATATTTATCTTTCATGAATAAAATAACCTCATATTTCTATTAAATTATTTTAGTATATAACTTGATTCAAATATTTTCAATCTGTAGTGTTATACTCAGTGGAATTTCAGAAAATAGGATTGTTACATGCTCAAATTCTTTTGTTTCTAAACCATAGAAACAAAATTCCAAATCCGAAGGATGTTGACCGTATCATATCTGTAGAAATACTAGATAAAGATGATGATGTATTTTGTATGATTTGGTAAGTGACTACATGATTCACTAACCCTGTGGATTGGTGAAAATAAATTCTCCTTGCATGGTCAACAACATTTGCTCAAAGAATTTCCCAAAGAGTTATAATGAGTTTACATATGTTGATGACGAAGGTTTCCCACTGTATAGAAGAAGAAGTACAGGGGTCACTGTTTATAAAGGAATTGTTCATTTGGATAACCGTTTTGTAGTTCTTTACAGTCCAATATTGTTGCGAAGGTATCAAGATAATATAAATATTGAGTGGTGCAATAGGTATAAATTCATCAAGTATTTGTTCAAGTATATCAATAAAGGAGTCGATGGGTTATAGCTAATGTGGAGAAGAAAGGGGCCACTAAAGGTGAATAAAAATTAAAAGGCGAAGTGGAAAATTTCGTAAACTGTAGATACATATCTCCGTGTGAAGCAGTTTGGAGAACTCTTCAGTTCGATATACATTATAGGTATCCAGCGGTTATGAGATTGGATTTCCATCTTTCTAATCAACAGAGAGTTATTTTTCGAGATGAAGATTACATTGATGATGTACTCGAAAGACCATCTTCAGGTAAATCAATGTTCTTGGCGTGGATGGATAAAAATAAAACTGATGATGAGGATGCAAAGAAGCTGACTTATCTGGAATTTCCAAAGATGTATGTTTGGGGTAGAAAATAATATCAGTGGGAAAAGAGAAAGTACAATAGATTTTCTCTGGGAAGACTATACAATGTTCTATTGGGGGCTGGTGAAGAGTATTATTTGTATCTCTTATTGTCTTATAGTAACGAATCAACATCTTTTGAGATGATACGAACCATTGGTGATATTGTGTATGTTACCTTTAAGGATGCTTGCTATTCAATGAGATTGCTGGATGATGATCTTGAGTACATTGATGGGATAACAGAGGCAAGTTATTGGACAAGCGCTAATCACGTGAGGAACTTATTCATTATTCTTCTCATGTTATCTTCAATAAACTCTCCAGAAACCGTGTTCGAAAAGACGTGGGAGTGTATGCCAGATGATATACTCTATAAAAGAAGATGAACATTGAATATTACAGGTATAACATCTTTAAAAAAACTAATTGATTTAGATTGTAAAAATAATTTACATTTATATTTTTTTGTAATTATTTTTTTAGATTTATAACTTAATAGTGAAAAGTTGAACAAGTTGGCTTTAATTAAAATTGATAAGCTACTGCAGATGAATGGATCCACTTTGAGTAGATTTACATCAATGTCAGTACCAGATTTTGAGTTTGAGAAAGATGTAGTAAATAACAAGAATTGAATTACGATCGGCTTGAACAAAGAGAAGAATATGACAAGTTAAGTTCAACTCTAACTCAAGAACAAAAATTTGTGGTTAGTGAAATACTTGAAGTTGTTTGGTTGCAAAAAGGAAGAGTCTTCTTTTTATACGGATATGGTGGAATTGGAAAGACATTCATTTGGAGAACGATCTCCGCAGCAATACGTTCGGAAGACAATATAGTTCTTAATGTCGCATCAAGTGGAATAACATCACTCTTCTGTCCGACGGACGTAGTGCTCATTCAAGATTTGTTATACCGCTTAATATTATGAGACCTTCACGTGTAACATAAAGTTGGGGACACATTTGTCCTAACTATTATTGAAGACAAAGCTTATTATATGAGATGAGACACCAACGATTAACAGATTTAGCTTTGGATAGAAACTTGAGGGATATTGTTAGATCTCTAGATGGAACCATGAGTGATATGTCTTTTGGTGGTAAAATCATTGTGCTTGGAAGAGATTTCAGAAAGAGACTCCATGTTATACCCAAAGGAAGTTGAGAGGATATTGTACACTCAACTATCAATGCTTCATATTTGTGAGATCATTGCAAGGTATTTTATACATCTTTTATTAAATGATAATATTTTTTAAAAAAAATTATTATTGAAAAACTAAATACATCTTATTTGTTTTCAATATTAAGAATTTAAGATTGACGAACAACATGAGATTACAACGTTCTGATCTCAATACGTCCTCAAATGTTGATGATATTGTTAACTTCTCAAGGTGGAATTTGAAAGTTGGTGATGAGAAAATTAGAAATAGGCAAGATGATGTCACTGAGATTGAGATTCTGAAAGATAATTTAATTTGTGATGTTGTTGCTCCAATTGCATCTATAATAAAAAAATATTTATCCATCCTTGATTGATAATTTAAGGACACATAAATACTTTGAGGATAAAACAATACTTGCACCTACTCATTGAGATGTGGAGTTTATAAATGATAAATTTTTATCTGATTTCGGATGATACTAAAGTATACTTATTTGTGTCTCTAAATTTCGAGAAGGAGGTAATGGACAGATGGTTATAGTTGAATTTTTAAATTCTGTTAGGTGTTCTGGAATGTCAAATCACCGTCTGATCTTGAAAGAAGGAGTGTCTATAGTGTTACTAAGAAGTATTGATCACAAATCCGATTTGTGCAATGGAACAAGATTGATCGTCACAAAACTTGATAACCACATTCTCTAGACTGAAATAATATCTGGAAGGAAAATTGGAAATAAAGTCTTCATTTCAAGAATTACATTGACAAATTCTGATCCTACAATGCCGGTATATTTTACAAGGTGACAATTTCCAATTCTACTGTGTTTTGTCATGAAAATAAATAAAAGTCAAGGGCAATCTCTTTCTACTGTTGGATTGTATCTTTCCAAGCCTGTTTTCACTCATGGTCAACTTTATGTTGCAGTATCCGGAGTTAGTTCGAGTAGAAGATTGAAGATTTTGTCACTTGATTCTAAAGGAAATCCTTCCAAATACACCACAAATGTTTTTTATAGATAGATTTTCCGCAATTTGTAAGCATTATTTTCTAAACATTTGATCAATAATAGATGTCATGAATTTATAGTTTATTGTCATTGAAATAGAATTATTTATTATTAGCTAACATTTTAAAAAATACAATAAAAATATTGAATAATTAAAATAATAATAGTAACCACATTTATAATACTTAAAATAAATTAATTAATAACTTTACCATAAATTTTATATACAGTTCCGCGATAATCGCGGGTTTAGCACTAGTCTATTTATGTTTTGGAAGAAAATCAAAGAAAATTCATGGACTGTTGAATACCTAAAGATTTTTTAAGACTTTTTAAAATCTGTATTGAATACCTCAAAATTTTAAAAGACTTTTGAAAATGCAGATTGAATACCCCCAGACTTTAAAAGTCTAAAAAAATCCTACAGACTCTATAACCAATACACCCCTCTAAGTATTGGGATTAATTCCGAGCTTTTATTATTTCAATTATTTGTGCTAGATTAGGGAAGTTGATTGTCTAGTTTATAGTACACTTAGGATTTTAATTTGAAACATCACGATTATTTTAGTTATCATACCAACTCCGTTAGTATACGTAGGGAGTCCTATCCCGAGCATCATCATCTCATTTGCACTTCAATCAGAAGTTAGTATAGATTTATTCCCGTTTTCTAGAATATAATTAGTAGAAAATAATTAGTAGTATTAGTCTAAACCAAAATTGCATTCATATTAGCTACGACACGTAGATTTCCAGGGATTCATTTGCGTACAAACTTTCCCACGGGTTCGATACTACTTTGTCTCTATACTTACCCATACTACAGTAATCACATACTCTTGTGGGGTAACTACTAGTTAAGCTAGTATTTTACGATCAAGTCATTGTGTATATGTATATATATAAACCATTATATCATCAAAATAGATTCTCTTAAATTATGTACATAATAAACAAATATTTGAACAATTTGCATTTTTTTTCATTAAAATAATTATTACTTTCAACATACATTGTTGGTGAACGAATCTAATCGTAAGGATTAGTGGCTGTTTTAATCCGTTTTTACGTCACCAATCAATAACGTGTGATTGATTACCACCGTAAATGGTAAATCGGGGTTTGGATTTATCGAATTTGTAAATTCGGTAGTCGAAATTGGACTTATTTCGTGTATGTGTGAGTTTGAGTGTGTTTGTGTGTATTTTTTGTCTGAAATTCGAAAATTACATGAATAAGCTGGAGAACAACTATTTATAGAGACTAGCAAGCATGAGGTGTCTAAGACTCTTGGTCTCCCTAGCCTGCATGCTTGACATGTGTCCCTTTGATCTTATCTAAGCTGAACCTTAGTTACAAAGTCTTCTTTGGTCCTTATCTCGGACTCACCGTTGTTCGCCTAGGTCGGCTTAATTGATCTTGTTGATTCTCCAACTGAAAGTTGTTCGCCTCTTGAGGTTGTACCTTGGAAGTTGCTCGCCTTATGGCTTTGTTCAGCTTGGCTTTGGGATCTTTGTCCTTTGTTCACTTGTACACACCTCCTTGGCTATTTGTTGTATCATATTTTGACCAAGTTGTTCGTCATGGATGACTTCACAGTTGGCTCATTCTTGGTCCCGGGCCTTAATACCTGTTCGCCCATTAGTTGTTCGTCGGGAGAGTTGTTCGTCACTTCATACACCTCCCAGATTGGTTAATGCGCCCAAATCGTGATTTTCTTTGTTTTAGACTTCAATAATTGTTCGCTCCATATCTAGTTGATGTTCGCCTATCAACAATTGCCCCCTATCCTGACTAGATGTTGCATCAGACGAGTAATTTTATGGCGAGCAACTGTAGTTAGGATATCGTCTTGGCCAGGATTTGGACGAACAACATCTCTGTGACGAGCAATGTTGGAATAACCGTTTCGTCTTCCCATGATCTGGGGAGATCACGAAGATGACGCCAGCGCAATGATTGCGCGCCGCTCACGCGCGAGCAGCCCCAAGGCCACGCGCCCCTATAATTGTTTATAGGTCCTTCATCTCCTAGTTTAGCTCGGAATTTACCCCGCCTTCTTCCAGTTGAGCCCCGGAACTTTCGGAAAATTATGCCCTGGACCCCGTTTTTGTTTGGGGTATAAATAGTGGGAAAACTGAAATCTTTCCCACTTTTCCCCCTCTTGCAACAGTGCTCCGGCGAACCCTTCCTTCCTCCGGCGATTCCAAGTTTCTCCGGCATCTATTCTTCCAGTGTTTGGCCTCCAATCCTCGAAACAAGGTAGTTATCCTCTTATTTCTTTTCTTTTCTTTACTTTTTCTCTCGAAAACGCCATCGCCGCCGTGTGGGTTCGAGCGCAATCGTCTTCTCCGGGATAGCGCCGCCGTCTGCAATTCTTTTCACCGTCGCCTGGATTGTTCTTCTTCTTCTTCTATGTCTTCGCACTCGAGCAATAAGACTGAGGAGCCCTTAGACCCACTCTTTCCAGTCGCGGTTCCCATCGATCAACCTCCCTTCGAAATTTCCTCGGCGTCGGATCTTCAGGTGGATTCGGTCGTCCGCTCCGTGGAGGACACCGGTGCGGGCCCATCTGGGAGAGAATTAATAGTTGCGGCGAACAACAATTTGGGCGTAAGCTCTTCGTCTTCTGCCGAATCTAGAGATCCAGACCTTAACGAACTCACTCGCGAGTTCTTGGAGAGCATCAATTTTCCATCCCCAAAGATGCGGGAAAGTGAGATCCCAGCTGGGGTTGCTCGTCTATTTGAATGGCGAGCATATGCTGAAAGATATGCGAACAGCTTTCCCCGTCCCCAGAGACAAGTAATGGATAAGGTGAAAACTGGGTACCAGGCGAGCAAGATAAAAAGTGTTGTTCGCGAAGATGAACTGGACTCCATCCGGAAGGACTATAAGATCCCATATGATATCCACATGTGGGCTCCTCAGAGAAAGGAAAGAGCTGATCGCCCACCTCCAGGATGTACGGCGATCAACATTCACACTTTAATTGCCGGACTAAAGTTGCCTCTTCCACCCGTTGTTGGTCGATTCCTGGAGGCGACCAACTTGGCCATTACCCAAATTACTCCAATTGGGTGGATGAATCTCTTGGGTTCCATGTGCCTGTTCGCCTTAGAGGGGTACGTTGATCGGATCACTGCGGAAGAGATCAACTACTTGATGACAATTACTAGTTGCCCCTTGGGAGAAGAAGGCTATCACTATCTCAAGGCAAGAACTGGGTTGAAAATGGTTGAAGAGGTGCCGAACAAGGTTCGTGACTGGAAGCAACACTTCTTCTGGATTGGGGGTGATTGGCGAGCATCTTCCGGTCCACACGGCGGTCCTGGGCGAATAAATTCTCCAGCAGCCTATGGAAAATTGAAACGTAAGTTTGTTTCTTGCTCGCCTTTGGGCTAAGTTGTTCTAATTTAACTTCTTTTGTTTGTTCGCAGGCCCTCGTCTACCCAAGTGGAATTCGAAAGAGGAGGAGTTGAACTCCGAGTTCTTGTTTACTTCGTGCTTGGTCGGCCTCCGCAATAAAGCAGATAGAACTATAGACTATCTCTGCCGATCAAGGTGTCAAAAAGCTGCTCGCCTTTTGACTTACCCACATCATTTGGAGGCTCAAGCTGAGGTGCCCCCTGGTATGAAAATTTCTAACTCCTTGCTCAAGTTTTGTTCGTCGTTAACCTGTTTAACTTGCTCGTCTAATTTTAACTTAACTCTTTTTTTTTTTTTTAGCCGAGCAAGTAACAGTTGCCGTTCCCCCAAGCTACGCTCTTCTTGAGCAAAGGGTCCTTGAAATGGGGCCACCAAGAGGGAAGAAAAGGAGAGGTGACCCTCCTCAAGCGGTGCTCGCCATGTCGAACAAGCCTGAGGGGGCTAAAGTTCCGAGACAGGCAGCCCCCCCAGTCCAAATCCGGTCCCCTCCCGTCTTCCCACCTCGTGGTGGGAAACGCCTTAAGAAGGCAGACGGGACCCCACTGGTCGGAGATGTCACCGGCAAGGGGAAAGAAAAGGTGGGCGAAAGTCATGCTCGCCACGAAGGGGATGTCGCTAGACGCTCTTCTGCGGAGCCCACGGAAAGGTCGGGAAAAGCGAGCAAAGACGTAGGCTCACTCCGTGGCCCAGAAGATCTTACGTTCCTTGGATGGGACGATCGGAAGTTTGCCGAGTAAGTATCTACCCTCTTTTGCCGAACAACTTTCATCTTCTTTTTTTTTTAATTTTTTCTAAGTATCAATTTCTTTCTTGTTTGCAGATATCATGCCGACGATTACCCCGGCCGAGCAAGTGTTGTACACCAGTATGCTTGCTCGAAGACTCCCGTTAACATAAGGGAGATTCCTGGCGAGCATGTTCGCAAGGCAACGGAGCTGGTCGCCCGAGCCTGGACGCGTCCCCTGGACAAGGCCATCCTCCAACAGGGGCAAATGGACAATCTCCATCTCTCGATGATGCTCGTTGCCAACGGCCTCGTCACTGCCCAAAGGGCAATTGCCCAAGTTGCCGAGCAGGAAGAGTCTGCTCGCCACTATGCGAGTACTGCTCGGCAACTCTTCGAGGAAAAGGACAAACTGGCGAACAACTTGCATGGCCAGATTGCTCGGCTCAATGACCAACTTTCCCTCTACATTGACGGCGAGAAAAAGCACCTTGAAGACATTCAAGGCTTATCTGCCGAGCTGAAGAGCAAAGAGGCCTTGCTTGGTGAGGAGAAGAGCAAACTGTCAGCGGCCGAGCAAAAAATTGCTGATCTCGAGGCGGAGGTTGCTCGTCTCCGGGAGTCCGAAACCAACCTCTTTACCCGCGAGCAACTTGAAGAGGAGGTTCAAGCTCGTACCGGCCCCATCTCCAACCTTGGATATATCTGTGCCTACGCGGACAGCATCCGTACGGCCGATGCCTATGATTATAAGGACATGGTGGAGGAGATGAGCAAAGATTTGAACGAGTTCCTTGAGAACTATCCTCCGCCGAACAACGTAAAAATCCAGTTGGCGGATCTGGCTGTACTAGGGGTTAAACTGGATTTACTTGACCCCAGTATCACCATCACTCATCCTCCACCAATTGTTGATGATGGCGAGCAAGGAGATGAGCCGGCTGCCGCGGACGAGCAAATTGCTAAAGAGGCGGAGGATAAGGCAGCTGAAGACCTTGCTCGAGACATGATTGTCGACCCTCCTGCCGAGCAATCTCAAGATCCTCCTCCCGTCGAACAGCAGTAGTTTTTAGGACTTAGCTTTTTCTTCATCTCTTTTGTAATAGTTGCTCGTTCCTTTTTGTAGTACTTGTAATGGCTGCTTCCAGCTTGTACTATTTTTTAGGCTCAATGCCTTTGATTAATGGATGTCTTTCTTTTGTTCGCTCATTTTCTTATATATGTTAATTGCCTTTACATTTCTGTCAATGCCTTTACAATTATAACATATAGTGTTGGGCTTTTGTTCGAATTGAACTTGCCTTTAGTGGAATCAGGGTTCAGCCTTAGGTTCTGTTCATTTTAAGAAACGAACAACCTTTAAGTGGCTTTGGTCCTTAGGTTCTGTTCATTTGTAAAACGAACAACCTTTGAATGGACTTGTACCTCGAGCTTTTGGACTTTTCCTTTTTTGACGAACAACTATTATATTTACATTGCAAAATAATTACAAGTGTTATAAGACTGTCCATCACTATCATATACAATCTGACGAACAGCTTTAAACACAAACTAAAACTTGCTCGCTTATAATATTTTTTGCCGAGCAACTCTATCTATAAAACCAAAAGCACTAGCACCAGACTATACAAATGTGGCGAGCAACTTTTGAATCTACACTTAAGAAAATTTTTAAAAAAATTAGGCAAGTTTTTAGCCCTTTATAGCCTTCCTTCAGCTCATACGCATCCCTTGCCCCCCAAGACAATTGTTCGCCCATTTATTGATAGTACTTCTTGAGATGTACGGCATTCCAGGAGTATGAGGCCGGCTTGCCTTCCATATCTTCGAGATCGTATACGCCATTTACGAATTTTTCCGTTATACGATATGGGCCCTCCCAAGCTGGTCCCAGTACTCCTAAAGATTGGGCGAGCAGTTTTCTTAGAACCAAATCTCCAACTCTGAATTCCCGGACTTTTACACGGGAATTATAATAACGTTCTGCTCTTTGCTTGTATGTTGCATTTTTTAACTCAACATTGAGTCTTTTTTCTTCGAGTAAATCCATTTCAGTACTTAGAGCAGAATTATTTGCTTGTTCATCAAAGTTGGTCGTCCTAATCGTACTGGTCCTTAACTCAATAGGTATTACTGCTTCTGTTCCAAAAGCCATAGCAAAGGGTGTTTCTCCGGTGCTAGACCTGGGAGAAACTCTGTATGCCCACAAGACTTCCGGGAGTTCGATAGACCAACCACTTTTGCTCTCCGCCAGTCTTACTTTTAATGTATGCTTGATTATCTTGTTCACAGCTTCAACTTGTCCGTTTGACTAGGGATGATAAGGTGTGGAGTAATGTTTTTTGATCCCCCACTTCGCACAGAATTCTCTCAACTCTTGTCCATCAAACTGTGGACCATTGTCTGTCACAATTGCCTGTGGAACTCCGAAACGACAGACAATGTTCTTCCAAATAAAGTTGATCATCTTCTGCTGCGTGATGCCCACCATGGCCTCTGCTTCTGCCCATTTAGTGTAATAATCGACTGCCACAACGGTAAATCGAACATTTCCTACTCCAGCCGGGAAAGGACCAATGATGTCCATCCCCCATTTTGCAAAAGGCCATGGGCTGTATACTGACACGAGTTCCTGAGCCGGGGTATGAATATTCGGGGCAAAAATCTGACATTGGTGGCAAGTCTTTGCTTTTTTTATTGCATCTTGGCGTAAAGTTGGCCAGTAATAGCCTTGTCTGATTGTCTTGTATGCCAGAGCTTGCCCCCCAGTATGGTTTCCACATACTCCCGCGTGTATTTCTTCGAGTACCGCTTGCCCTTGCCCCCTAGGCAAACACTTGAGAAGTGGGATTGATATTCCCCTTTTGAAGAGTTGCTCGCCCACCAGAGTATATCTGGCGGCTCGCTTTACTAGCTTGGCAGCTTCAAAAGGATTGTTTGGTTTTTCCCCATTTTTCAAGTATTTGACTATACTTGTTCTCCAGTCTTCTTCACCGGTTTGATCGTCGAGTTGGTTGACATTATAGCTTACTGTTGATGGATATTTCATCTTTGTAACTATAATATCTGCTAACTCTACGGGGCCTTCACTTGTTGCTAGTCGAGCAAGCGCATCTGCTTGAGTGTTGCTCGTCCTTGGAATTTGCTGTATGAAAACTTGCTGCAACATGGACATCAGGTGAGCAACAATCCGTTGATACTCGATCATGTGATCATCTTTTGCTTCGTATTCACCTCGGACTTGGTTCACGATCAATTGTGAATCGCCAAATATTTGCAAGCGTCTGACACCAACTGCGAGAGATAGGTGGAGTCCAGCAATAAGAGCTTCATACTCAGCTTCATTGTTGGTTGCCATGAAACCAAATATGATTGCCGAGGTGAATACTTGTCTATCTGGGCTGATTAAAACTACTCCTGCCCCCGAGGCTATATTGGTTGATGATCCGTCCACATAGAGATGCCAAGGATGATCAAGTCCTCTCGTCGGATCTGGAGGGAAAGTTAGTTCGACTATAAAGTCGGCTAATGCTTGCCCTTTGATCGCCGTTCGAGGAGCATAGGTCACCCCGAATTGGCTAATCTCCAGTGACCATCTTAAGAGACGACCTGCAGTGTCGGGGCGATGGAGAATTTGCCTGAGCGGGAAAGTTGTTAGAACTTCGACTTGATGGTCAAAGAAGTATGGTCGTAACTTTCTCACGCTCATAACCAAAGCATATGCCAGCTTTTCGGTTGGAGCATATTTGATCTCTGCTTCATGCAAAGCCTGGCTGACGTAATATATAGGTTGGTGGAATTTGCCGTCTTCGCGCACCAAGACAGAGCTGATGGCAACTTCTGATGCGGCTAAGTATAAAAAGAGCTTTTCTCCTGGGATTGGTTTTGATAGGATTTTGACATCTCCCAGGTAGTCTTTAAGTTGATCGAAGGCCGCTTGGCAGTTGTTAGTCCATGCAAACTTTCCTTTTTTGACGGCCTCGAAGAATGGACGGCACTTGTCCCCCGACCTGGATATGAACCGGTTCAATGCTGCTAGGCACCCGATGAGTCTTTGCACTTCTTTCACCGAACGTGGTGGTTGCATATCCATGATGGCTTTAACTTTTGAAGGGTTGGCCTCAATTCCCCGCTGGCTAACAAGATGACCCAAGAATTTTCCTGAGTGAACTCCAAAGCTGCTTTTCTTTGGATTCAACTTCATGTTATAGTGTCGAAGAATTTCGAACACTTGAGTCAGATGTTGAAGATGGTCTTCCTTCTTGGGACTTTTGACTACGATATCGTCTACATAGACTTCAACCGTATCTCCAATTTGTTGATCAAACATCTTGTTCACCAGTCTTTGATATGTTGCTCCAGCATTTATGAGGCCGAACGGCATTCTCTTCCAACACAGCAAGTTTTTGTTAGTATAAAAAGCTGTGCTTTCTTGATCGTCAGGATGCATTGGAATTTGATGATACCCTGCAAAAGCATCCATGAATGTTAGCATTTCGTGACCCGCAGTGCTGTCCACCAATTGATCGATGTCCGGGAGAGGAAAGTTGTCCTTCGGGCATGCTGCATTCAGATCTGTAAAGTCTATGCATAGCCTCCAGGTCCCGTTTGGTTTCCTCACGAGTACTGGGTTTGCTACCCATTGTGGACAGAGTGCTTGTCGAATGAGATCATTGTCTAGCAACTTTTTAACTTCTTCATTCAAGGCTTGGTATTTGTCCGGGCCGTACTTCCTTCGTTTTTGATGGACGGGCTTTCTTGCTTGATTTATGTTCAGCTTGTGGCAAGCATGTTTTGGGTCTATCCCCACCATATCTGCGTGAGACCAAGCAAAGACATCTAGATTCTTGGTGAGGAACTCTTTCATTCGGGATCTGTAGGGCTCTGGGAGCTCAAATCCTATGAATAATTCAAGATCTTCGTTGTTGGGATTAACTTTGAACGCCTCCAGCTCTTCGACTGGAGTCGCTCGTCGTTTTTGTCCCTTCCAACGGGGATCAAGTATGGGTTCCTCAGGGTTGGAATCATTTTCGATGTTCATGGGCTCTGCCCCCAGGCGGGGTTCTAGATCATCAGTTGGCTCCGTCCCATCGTTGTTCGTTTGTACTTGGCCCTCCAAGTCCTCCACTGAAGGTTGTTCGTCATCACCCCTTTGTTGTTCGTCAGATGGAGATTCCTCGCGAGTGGTAACGAGTTGTTCGTCCAACACTTGCTCGTCCAAGTGTTGTTCGTCCGTGTCCATGTGGTCGTCCATGTCCATCATATTGTTCAGTATTGATGGTTCGTTGACGGGATAACTTGTTGCTTCCATCATGGATATTTGTACAAATTTTGATCGTAGCTGTTGAATGCATTCTCGTGCTCTCCGTTGGTCTCCTTTAATTGTACCTGTTCCACTAGCTGTTGGAAATTTCAAACAATAATGGTAAGTGGAACACGCAGCTTTGAATTCATTGAGAAAAGGTCGGCCAAGAAACCCGTTATAGGTCGACTCCTGGTCTACAACCAAGAAATCTACCATTCTTGTTATATTTCTTTCGGGTTCATTAGCAGTTACAAGTTGTACTGCTAATGTTACAATTCCCAACGGTGTTGTCACAGCATTCCCGAAGCCTATGATTCTATGTGTTGTATTCCGAACGTAACCCGAATAATCTCCCAGATTATCGAGGGTCTTCTTGAATAAGATGTTGGTGTAGGCTCCGGTGTCCACCAACAGTCTGTGGACTCTGGTCCCCATAATCTTTGCACAGATTACGAGCGAATCATTGTGCGGAGTTAAGACGCCTTCAAGGTCTTTTTCGGTGAAAGTTAATTCTGCCGTTTGCATGATAGACGGCTTAATTCCCATCTCTTGTACTTGGCCAATCGCTCGTAGCTCCGCTTTCCTCTTCCGGTTTGAGTCGGGTGGTTGTCCATCAAAACACCCTCCCACGGGACCTGCGGGTTCCATCATGAACAGATCTTCTAAAGGTTGAGCTGGCATACTGGGAACTGGTCGCCCGGGTTTGTTGTTTCTCTGAGGTTGACCATCCTCTTCGTCTTCTGAGTTGTTCTCCCGAGCTCTTTTCCCAGGTTGCCTTTTAACGAAATCGGAGAGCTTTCCCTCCTCATAAAATCGCCAGAGTTGCTTAAGCAAATCTCTACACTCACTTGTAAAATGCCCCACACTTTGATGGTAGGCACAATACTTGTTCGGGTTGAGTTTGCCAGTATCCTGGCGGATTTTACGTGGTGGGGAAAGCAACTCTTTCTCCTTTACGCTCTCATACACAGTATCAACTGATACTGTCAATACTTGGTTCAATTTTTCTTTCAAATCCGATCCTTCGGTGAATGCTTTCATATTTTTTGGGACCCTGTAACTTGTCCCGACGGGCTTTTTGTTATTCTCCTTAGGATCAGCTTTGTTCTCCCCTAAATTTGTCTGTAGGGCCTCGTGCATGGAAACGAAAATGCCAGCTTGGTTTCTGAACTCGGCATAAGTCTTTGGGCATTTCAGACGTACCTCCTTCCATAACTTCGACCCTTTTTTCAATCCGGCCATCACAGCGACGATCTTTGTATCTTCGCTCACCGGTTCTCCTTCTAGCAAAACTTTATCGAATCTTTCCATAAACGCCCGGTCAGTTTCATCATCATTTTGCCTCAAATCTGATAGCCGGTGTTTTTGGGAAAGATACGACCCCGCCGTTGAAAAGTGAGAAAGAAATTCTCGACTTAGCTGGACGAACGAGTGGATTGATGCCGGCGGCATTGATGAAAACCACTTGTGAACCCGATCGCCCAATGTTAACGGAAAATTCCGGCATTGGGTGGCATCGCTGGCCCCCACGGAGACCATGTAATCCGTATACTTCGTTAAGTGGACCCGGGGGTCGGCGATGCCTTCATATTGAATGCTAGCCGGAAATTGAATCTTTTTCTGTATCGGGGCCTTCAAAATGTGAGCTGCCAAAGGTGAGGATGGCATGCTGGTCGTTCCCATCCCCCTCTGTTGGTCTAGTTGCCCCTGCATGTTCTCCACAGCCCTCCTTAGGCTTGATAATTCATCAAGAGGTGCCCCCTGACTTGGAGGCTGTTCGGTGAGCAAAGGCATTAACCTTTCTGCTCGTCGCAGTCCCTCGCTTGGAGTGGGCACTTCCTGGGCTTGCCTCCTAATGTTGTTCGCCGCATTTGGCCCTAGGCGCCTAAAGGCTGACTGGGAGAGTCTTTCATGGACTGATGGGCGAGGCTGTTCAAAAGTTGCTCGCCCATCTCCTGCTCCCCGGCGAGCAGCTTCCCGCTGGGGTTGGCTAAGCCTGTCTTGGGCACTGGAACGTGTTGTTCCATGGCTAGACATAGTTGTTCGTCCGCGACCAGACTCAGCCTGTACTTCTCCTTGGTCGACCACCTTGGCCTTTCCCTTATTTCGTCTGACTTGGGCACTATCAACCTCTCGCTGTTCGCCCCTGGTAGTCTTGGGCCTAACAACCTCTAGGGACTTGTCCCTTGGCCTTGCTTGTGTTGGCCTGACCTGCTCTTGTTGTCTCTGGAGAGCCTGGAGAGCAGCTATGGTTTTGGCCAACTCGTTGGGGTTGTTCGCCAAAGCCTCCATCTCAGGGGGGAGGTTATGTGTTATAGTTGTATGTTGCGACCTGTTCGCATATCTCGGGTCACGGTCCTGGTGGTCGGCCGACGTGGCTCGGGTCTGAGATGCCCTTTTTGACAAACGTGATCCTTGGGTCTCTTTAGATTGAGGCATTTCAATTTAATTTGTTTCTTAATTTTAAAATTGAAGAACACCAAGAACACCAAGAACACTTTTGTTTGTATCTTCAAATATTTCTTGAGATTTCCTTTGAATCTTCAAGTTTTCAACTTGAAATTCTTGAGTAATCACACTATACCGGAGGTTCGGCCCCTTCCTCTAGCGCCAAAATTGTTGGTGAACGAATCTAATCGTAAGGATTAGTGGCTGTTTTAATCCGTTTTTACGTCACCAATCAATAACGTGTGATTGATTACCACCGTAAATGGTAAATCGGGGTTTGGATTTATCGAATTTGTAAATTCGGTAGTCGAAATTGGACTTATTTCGTGTATGTGTGAGTTTGAGTGTGTTTGTGTGTATTTTTTGTCTGAAATTCGAAAATTACATGAATAAGCTGGAGAACAACTATTTATAGAGACTAGCAAGCATGAGGTGTCTAAGACTCTTGGTCTCCCTAGCCTGCATGCTTGACATGTGTCCCTTTGATCTTATCTAAGCTGAACCTTAGTTACAAAGTCTTCTTTGGTCCTTATCTCGGACTCACCGTTGTTCGCCTAGGTCGGCTTAATTGATCTTGTTGATTCTCCAACTGAAAGTTGTTCGCCTCTTGAGGTTGTACCTTGGAAGTTGCTCGCCTTATGGCTTTGTTCAGCTTGGCTTTGGGATCTTTGTCCTTTGTTCACTTGTACACACCTCCTTGGCTATTTGTTGTATCATATTTTGACCAAGTTGTTCGTCATGGATGACTTCACAGTTGGCTCATTCTTGGTCCCGGGCCTTAATACCTGTTCGCCCATTAGTTGTTCGTCGGGAGAGTTGTTCGTCACTTCATACACCTCCCAGATTGGTTAATGCGCCCAAATCGTGATTTTCTTTGTTTTAGACTTCAATAATTGTTCGCTCCATATCTAGTTGATGTTCGCCTATCAACATACATGTAATTTTTAAGGAATACAAATAAAATAATTAATATATATCAATGACATACAAAAGATAAGTGATACATTCTTTAGAAAATATCCCATAATTTCTGTTACTAAAAGCATCTACAAATTAGTTTTAATTTAAAAAAAGGTTGTGGCTATATAAAACTCCGAAATTCATAAGCATACCCCAAAATATTTTTAAACTAAAATTCTTATATATTAAATGACAATATTAGTTAGTTAACCACTTTCAACGAAATCTGACCAGATTTATGCTCACTTGATACCTTGTTATTTGGCCATCAATCCTCGTGCCTTTTTGGTCAAAAAGCCATATTTGAACGTGTCATTTGTTTTGAGAATACCTAGAAGAAGTTAATGATAGATCCATAGTCTATTATACATTTGCGCTTGTCACAGTTGTTGTTTCCGGTCTAGTTAACAAAAAAATCTTGCTTAATTTTCCCTCTTTCCTCTGTCTGCAAAAGCCCTTATCCAAACTCTACCTACACATTTAACTTTTAATTGGATCATAATTTTTCTGGTTTAAATAAAAAAAATTGAATCATACATTTTGATGTTCGAAAAACGTGAATTAGAATGGAAAGAAGTGTAATTTTTTTTGCTTAATTTTACAAATAGAGGATATTATTGTCAAAACTCATAAGTGGTATTTGTTCAATAAATCTTTAATAATTTAATTATTTTTAATGGAGTGCATATAGTAAATTGGGTTCATATACTAATTTTGAGGGTATATTTAGTAGTATGCTTTTAAAAATCTAGTTCTACTATGAACACAAGTACATACACTTGGATTTAAAAAATCGAACTGCCAAAAATAAGAAAAAAAACATAATTTTAACCTTTTATTATTTAGTAAATGACAATTAATAACCAACAATAACTTAAATAATAATCAATAATACTCCAATGAATAATCACTAATATCTCAAACAAAAATCAATAATAAACCAAGTGACGATCAACAATATACCACTTATAGCTCGGGTAAATCCTACTTAATAACTTCACTATTTTATTAAAAATATATTTCTAATTGAAAAAATAAGTGAATTTATAGAGTATTTTAAAATCTAGTGCATAATAAGCACTTAGATGCACTCTATACTTTTAGAGTTAAAAATACATTAAGATTTTAAAAATTAATATTGATAAGTATTCATTCAATAAAGCATTTAGTAATATATTTTTCAATTACACGACTTTAAAATTTTATGAACAAAGAAACACATAAATTTTGTTGTATATGTAAGGATATAAATAAAAAAATATGTACATATTGAACACTACATATAAAATCAGCTACTTTCTTCATAACTTTTTATTTATATCAAATTCTTTAAAATGATGTTACTTTTTAATTGTTACTTTAATAATATCAATGCATATTATATGCATAAATCCTAATATATTTCTATTAAATAGTTGTACTAATCATCCTCTGAAAAAAATTTATAAAAATTAAGGGTGTATATGTTTATTTTATAAAATAATAAATAATACAATTGATTTGCGTAAATGTATAAAATAATATAGATAATAACAAAAAAAATAGTAAAACTAATCAACATCATGCACACTCTCTGTCCCATGGACATTTTCACCCTTGGGATTAAGAAAATAGAAAAATTAATGATATATGGGTAAATATGTGTATATTTTTGTAAATGTACACAAAAATAAATGCTTTAATTTTAGGTAGTGTGCAAAATGGTATATAACATCCAAATAAAAAAATATGTAAATTCCCATGAGACGGCGGGAGTAATAAATAATACTACTTTTATCCCAGTGGCATTTGCATCATTGGGATTCCATGTGGATTAAAGAAAATGGGTAAAGTAATAACATATGGATAAATATGTGTATATTTTTGTTAGTGTGTACACAAATCAATATTTTATTTTTAGATAGTGCGCAAACTGGTGTAAAAGTCCAAATAAAAAAAATGTGCAAATTCATCTGGGACGAAGGGAGTAGTAATTAAAAAAGATGCCCGTTGATACCCAAAATATGGTATATTTGATATGTGTGAATAGATAAAATAGAACAAATAATAATGAACAGAGAGATTATAAATTAAATATTGCGTATTGACCGTACTACGTTGGATCACAGGTGATTTTTTAATTTACCCGATTTTTAATGATTCCAAAGTTATTAACAACACATTAAGCCTTAGAAAAATTAAAACACTAATTATATTTATAATTTTAGTAAAAAAAAAAACAAAGATATACATACAAAGAAATATAAATCTCAACAAACAACGTTTAAATTCGACATTATTGCATTTCATATAAAACTTAATAATTTTACCAACATTTGTTGTATCTAATTTTCCTTCAATGCCATCTTCCAAAATGATCAAATTGACTTTCAGCCAAAATATTTAAAAAAAACTTAAACTTCTTATAAATGATCCAGTACCATTTTTCCTTATTGTTCAAATATAAATTAACAAAAAAATATATAGTACAAAAAAAAAAAGACTATCATTAACATTAAAAAAATATATTTACATATTAAAAAATTAACCCTTTTTTTTTATTTCACATCCAATTTTAAGTCATTCCCTACCTAATAGACACTTTTGTACGAAGAAGCTAATTATACTTTATGCAGCTTGATCAGAGAGAAATGGGGTGGGTATGTGTGATGGTTGTGGTGAAATTGAATGAGATTGGTGGGTGAAATTTTTAGGGATGTGTGAGTATTATATGTTTGCTAAAATTGAAATTTTATAATGGATATATTTAGTAAATATTAATCTCTTTGTTCCATAAAAAATATGCTAATTTATTTTGGACAATTTTAAAAAAAATATATAGATAAAGTAGATAAAATAAGTATATTTTGGGCTATTGTGTGGTCCATTTACGAATTCAGTAGTTGTTTGTAAATGTAAAGTTAATGACATGTGAAGTAATTAAGTGATGGTCGGATTGTGAAGAAAAAAGATTGTTGAGAAAAACATATTGAGCACACTTTTGGGGATGGAGAAAGTATAATATTAGGTAGGTATACTTAATAAAATAGTGTGCACAACTAATTACACCTATAATAAATTTATCTATAAACAATTTCATATTTACTTTGACTGAGAAGTAATAATTTTCAAAATATCAACTTTATTTTAATAATGGTAGCAAATTCACAAACAAAATTAAATAACAAATTATTTAAGATAAATATAAATAAAATAAGTACCCAGGTGTATAAAGCTCATCACACTCAAATTTATGTAACCAGACAGTGAACTTTTTATAAACTTTAACATCCACATTAAATTATAAATATTCGATAAAATAACAAAATATTATTCTGTCATTGAAATTAGGCAATACAAATAACGAAATCAACAAAATGACTTAATTAAAAATATCAATATCAAGTACTCAAATTTGATACTCTAAAAAAAAAAAAAAAAACTAAAATCATTCTTCCTCCAACATCAATACAATTATTATTCTTAAATATAAAAAAAAAATCATTTTAATTTATACAATCCAACATTCCTAACAAATTTATACCATGTTTAGTGAGACGAAGCATGCGACTACCCGTATTATCAATATAATTGGATTAAAAAAATCAGTAATATATATTCAATTTTGACATACTTCAATATAAGAAAACCTAATTATTCCCTAAAAGGTTTTCGCCCGACAATATTATGTAACAAAATAAATAAAATAAAAAACATATGATATTTATAATTTCAGTAAGAAATTAAAATAATAGATATGCATCCAAATAAATAAAAATTTCACCAAACGATGTTTAAATTCAGCACAATAATCTCACCAAAATTCACTGGTTCTATTTTCCTTCAAATTAATTTTCAAAATGATCAATTTGACTTTTAGCCAAAATTTTCTGAGGAAAAACTAAATTGCCTATAAATGCTCCAATAATATTTTTACATCACTATTCAAACACAAACTAATAAAAAATATAATATAATACAAAGAAAAAAATACTACATTAAAATTAAAAAAAATTAAACATTATTATACAAAAACGTTAATCATGTTTTTCACGCTGGATTAAAGAGATGTGAAAGTAAGTATATTTGGTGGGTGTATATTCCACAAACATAAAACATCAACATCCAAATGGATTAAGTTTAAACATAATTAAAAAATTGAGATGAAAATGATTCAGAAGTTCAATAACATAATAAAGAAAACAAAAATATTCACTCAAATATTTTTTTTACAACATTCAAAATACGGTAAGTCGGTAACCATAAATCTGAAGTTGAATATAGTATAAAAAAATTAACAATTTTCTGCACACTAAAAATCTTTGGAATACGACGTAACACCGGTACACAAAAAATAGATAGAGTTATAATTTATTATTTATGATAAAAATACAATGTGTAAGATAATCATTATATTTTATTTTTATATTAGAAGTAAAATATAATTAATATATCTAACCAATAAACTACTTAATTAATATATCCTTATAAAAAATTATATATAGATATATGAGTATGTAGAGTGAAATCACAATTTACAAATATAGCTTTTATGTGTTTATGCAAATATTTTGAACAAATTTAATGACAATGAAACATAATTTTAAATTCCGACTTTAATAATCAAATTAGATTAATAGAACGTGTAACATTTACTATTAAATTAGAAAATGATTACACCACACAAAACATTAAATTACAATGATTAAGCTAAAAAAAAATTAATAAAGAAAAAATAACTGATACCCTTTATTGAACTACTTCATATCATTCATACCACTCAACTCATACTATTTAATTAAAACAACATGTACACTTCAAAATTAATATTAATTTAGTGAAAGAAAAACTAATGCTCTTTAATGTTACAATTTATAACCTACAAAGTAGTTTATGAATGAACACTTTTTTCTGATTAATCTTATATATAGAATGATTTAACCTTAGAATGAAGTATTTACATTGATTTGTACAAATTGAAATATACAAAACAACAAAAAGTTTTATTAATAAATAAGAACATATCTATACAATCAGGGAAAACCTAGATAATCAATACATAAGAACACTAAATTTTATTACATTTAGCTGAAAGCTATCTATTCTGAATGTACTTGCAAACAAAAATTGATGAGAAATTGACGATAAAGAAGTATAAATGAATTACATAGAAAATATAACACCTTGAACTCATAGATTTTCAATGAGTATCCTTCGAAACTTGAATTATGAAATATCCAATTAAGTTCCTTACCTTACGATTTCAGATAGAATTAAATATATACATTCAGTAGTATAAATTTAGATATGTTCAAACATTTTCCATCATTCATGAAAAGCGAATAAGTCTCTCCAAAAAGAAGAAAGATTTTCTATTGAAGGGTGAATTTACAGGAGGGGAAAGGTGAACTTTCGTTGACGTTGAACTTACACAGTAAAATATGTTCCAAAAATTAACCTTTTTTTTTATGTATGAGAGTATTTGGTAGTTCAGCGTGTGCATATTTGCTAATTATTATAATAAAATAAATATTTAATAAAAATATTGTTATTACTTTTTAATGTGAAAGTAGTATAAGCAAATTGAAAATTTTATATGCTATCTATTTTATTATGAGAAGGAAATATGTGAACAATATTAATGGTGAAACTTATTTGAAGGATATTGATAAATTACACAAATGTATTAGTGAATTGACCTAAAGGTATCAACTTAAAAGGGTATTAGTTGTTTTTACTAAAGGTATTAGCTAAAGTGGTATTAGTTATTTTTACTAAAGATATTAGTTATTTCAGCATAATGTATTAGTAAAGTATTGTTCACGGTAATAACTACTGTAAGTATCATTCACATAATATTTTGCCTTTTATTATAATATACTTCCCCTATCCTAGTATTATTAGCATAGTTGAAATGATACACTTTAAAAAAAAAATTGAATAAAGTAGTGTCATATAAGTAAATATGTGTATGTTATTACGAGTGTGCATGCAAAACAATGTGTAAATTATTGTAAGTACTTGTTTCTCAACATTAAAAAGTTTGGGGCTTATATATATAGTAATTAAGGAAAACTAAATTATTATTAATAGTCAATATTTAAGAGCAATATTAACGTCCTAATTAATTCTATGTAATGAAAGCATATAATTTGTCATTAAACTATAGCAATTGATATGTTAATTAATTTAGTGTAGTATGATTTTATCCAATATATGTATATAGTATAAATTTCATTAAATACATCAATATATGCATTAAAGTTTTCTTACGTATATTTTGGTGTACAAAATTGTTTTGATATATTTATTAAAGTTATAATTGTTTTGATAGATTCTTAAAGTTTCTGTATCTAAACTTAATCTAATCTCATAATTAATAATTAATATATATATATATATATATATATATATATATATTATGTGCATTAAAAAATGATTTAATCAATTAAAATAATTAAAACTAACTAATATTATTTTTTATTTTAAAGACTATTTAACACTATATTGTATATATGTCCGTCAAAAGAAAAAAAAAAACTTAACTAATTGTACATAAGAAAAAGGTAAAAAAAAAAAAAAAAAAAACTTAACTAATTGTATATATGAAAAAGGTATAACAACAATTAAGTAGTTAAGGGCATTGAATTCTTGCAACATTCAAATCAATTTGTGAACCAATTCGCCCACTATCCAAAAGGAATGGGAATTATTAGAACTTACTGGAGATAAGAATTATGAGGTGACTGAAGTGGATTGTGTTGGTTAAGGAATTTTGCTCGAAGTTGTAATTTCTCTTATTTATTATTGACTTATGTTTGTTTGGTTATCAATTGTTTTGTTTACTATTTTTGCTTTTTGTCAATGAGCAGGTATTGGATGGCAATTGTATCTTGTGGAAGTACGCGGGTGACCTGGTGGAGGGTTCAACCTCAGTCCATGCTAAGATCCTCCACTTCGGATAAACTCTCAACTTTCGTTCGTTGGTGAGTATCCCGGGCTTGTTGTGACAATTTCACTCAATTACATTTCAAAATCTTCAAATACCATAAAAAATACATTATGACCATACATTTAATCTAAATGAAATATTAATTCGAATCTCATACAAAACGGACAGAAAATGGAGACTTGAGATGATGAATATGACCCATGGAATGGTAGGTATAAATAGACTTAAAAAAATTGCTCCTAAATTTATGTCGTTAATCCAAATGTCCACATTTCATCACAAAAAAAAAAAAGACTTTTGATTATTGTTTATGACCAAATTAATTGATGATTGATAAAAAAAATTACCATAATAATTAAGAAAAGAAATGGACGGCGATGATCAAGTCAAGAAAAATTGATCAACGGTCCTGAAAATCTCCCGCCCAAACTATTTTAGGAAAAATAGTTTGGAGTATTATATATTTATAGATGAGTAAACAATATATTATATTAAAACTAGATGATACCCCGTGTATTACACGGAATGTTTATAAAATCATCTTCATATATAATGTACTAGAGTATACCCGCGCGAATTTCGCGTACTGAAAAAATATATTATATTTATTTTTTTGTAGACATTTAATATAAGAGTATTTTTATTTAAAAAATTTCGAGGTATATACAATAAATTATGGGGGTTGTTTAGTTGCGGCCCGTGCCCTTCACTAAACTCTATATGTATATCCTACAAACTAAATAATTAAAAAAAAATTAAAATTCACATAAATTAATAATAATTATGGAATAACATTACTTAGACTAATAATTTAATAATAATCAATTTCCATTTCAATATTGAATAATTTATAAATTAATCTACATTATTAGTTATTGGGAGTATACGGTAAGAAATTAATTTATATAAGAAACAATACACAATTTGAAATAAACTTTAAAGTTACAAATACCCGTTCATCGATCAAAATGAGTTCCAAGTAGAACTTGTCTCTATTAAAATTATTAAAAAATATTGTCCAATTTTTTCAATCCTAACTTTAACGGTCAATTTTTGGCTCTCACTCTTGATATTAGAAATCAGAGAAAATTGAGGTGTCGTACTCTTGAAATCTAAAATGAGATTACAACAATTAAACCATCATAATTATTCAGATAAAAATACATGATATAGTTAAATTTATTATTTGTGCACATGAAGAATATTTAAACTGAACGATGTAGAGCATAAATCAACAATCATTATTACATTCATATTGATATTGATATTTAAATCTAATCAAATTGTGAGCACTTAAAATGATGAATTTAATTATAAAATAAATATACTAATAACAATAGATATATAACTAACCAACAATTGATGGGAGAAATCTCAGCAAAAGAGTGGAACAAATGAAACTTTGATGTGAAAAATAAAATACAATATGCTATTATTTATAATAAAAAAAAAATACATGCAATATTATATCTTGTCCATAATAAGAATATATCACATAAGAATATTCTTTGGAATATATAACTATATACCTTTTATTTTAGGAAAAAATAATCGAACATTATATTATACTATATATACTAACTCAAACTTAGAAATGATAAATTTAGATTCATTCAATAAGTAGATCATATTTAATTACATTAAGGTTTGGAAAAAATATGATTTATAATAAATTCTAAAAATAACTAAATAAGAAAATAGAAAAAATATCTATTTGCATTAATTATGCAGATATAAATTAATGGTTTAGATTTAATTATATAGAACGAAGGGTCGAGATTAAAAGTTTAACCAACTTTTAATGAGAGCACAATATTTCAAAATGGAGAGATTTGAGACATGTCACATCAGCCTAAGAATAAGGTGGTGTTGACACATCATCTTGGAGAGGTTTGAAAATATATTATTATAAGATTACATAGCTACAAATCACGTTGTTCATCATCAAATAATAAATACAATAGAAATAATTACATGAAGGCATACTATTTTGGCTCTTATTTCAAATAGCCACTCCAATTTCCCTTTGTTACATATAGCCACACTTTATTACACATAACCACACTTTTCAATTCTAAGTGGGACCCACCCACCCATCAGCCATCACTCCACCTCCCCACCCCTACCCTATTTCCCATGTCCCAAACCCTTTCTCATCATTTATTTATTTCTCTCTCTCTACACAAATCTTCCGACAACCACCCCATACAAATCCGGCCGCAGCTACCACCACCACACAAATTCGGCCACCACCATCACCACCACCTCGATGCCGAGAAGAAGACGGCAGACCAAGGCAGAGGTGCGAAGCCGAATCTGTGCGAATGGAAAAAGACGACGCCGCCATCTCCACCACCACCACCACGACGCTCACCCCTCGGTCGATGCCGCCATCACCACCACGGCACTCACCCCTCTGACGATGCCTCCACCACCACGATAAATGGATCTGGTTAACGATCCAGAGAAAGGTATGTCGCAAGGAATTTTTAATTTTATTTCATCCAGAGAAAGGTATGTCCATGAGCATCGCCTAGATCTGTGACTGATGGCGGCGGATCAATTCGATAATCTGGGGAAAAATCAATTCGAGAAAGCAGCGGAGCGACCTCAATCTCGGAATCTCCGCCCTCCGCTCCTCCCTCCCCGCCATTGACGTCATCGAGGTCATCGTAATTATTATTCTCTCCCTTATTAATTTTCCACATCGATTTCAGCCTCTGTAGATTCGATTTGAGTTTTTCCCCAAATTAATTAGTTTTTCCACAGCGGCGGCCGCTCACTTCGATCTCAAGACCGAATCCGGCCTCTCCGATCTCAAGACCCAATCTGCCTCTCCGGTGGCTTCTTCTTCCGGTGGAGCCTTTTTCCAATTTCTGTACATATTTTTCAGGTAAATTCATTTTCCTCTCTCTGTTTTTCTTCACCCCTTTTCCGCTCGGAATTAAAAAAAATTAGGTAAAATTGCAAGTTGATTTTTTCCTTCTGAAAAGGATTCACAATCGGTGTTTAAGAATGTATATTAATTGTAATAGATAAGGTAATAGAGTAAACAGAGCAATGCAAGTTCAATGCTAAATTAAAAGGAAACATTAGATGAGGCTGCATCTTTAAGCTATATCAATATAATAAATTTTGTGTTGGTCTGGACATAATTCTAGATGAAAAAGGTTTTTCATTCTTTTCCTCCCCTCTCTAATATGCTAATTTGCAGATGAGCTTTCGATTCAAATTGGATGGGTAACATTAGATGTATTTTTTTTGTGAACGTCTTGCGGATGAATTTTTAAGATGTTTTTTGCTCACCTTTGACCAATTTGAAATATTGTGGAATGATTTATGCATCTGATTTTTGTATGATGATTTTTATTATGAATTTTGATGTTTTCCGATGATGACGGAGACTGGAAAATATTGATGGTCTGGTGACAATTTAATAATTTTCTGGTGTGTGTAGGGGTAGATCTGATATGCCAAAATTCTAAATGGGTATGCAAACAATTTGTTAATTATGCAACAAATTTTTTGCATTATGCAACATTTCTTTTTTGCAGATATTCAAATATTTTTCGCCGTTATTCAATGTTAGGCATTATGCAACATTTCTTTTTTGCAGATATTCAAATATTTCTCGCCGTTATTCAAAGTTGGGTGTTTGTATATTGAAGAATGGAAGCATGAATATTCAAGAAAAAATGTGTTCTTTTTTGTTTCAGTGTAATTTTAGATTTTATAAATATAATTCTATAATTAAATGTAATTTTTAGATTTTTTTTTTATATAAGAAAAAATATTTATTGTTAATGATTTTGTGTATTTAATTTTTTTATTTTTGTTTGTGTAAATTCAAAAAGGAAAAAGAAAATGAAATAAAAAATTGGCCGAGGATAACAAACCTGAAATTCAAAAATATAAAAAAAAATGAAAAAGAATTAAAAAAAGTGGCTGCAGGGAACAGGATCCCAAATTTAAAATTCGAAAATAAAAAAAATGAAAAAGAAAATAAAAAGTGGTTTGCAGATTTGAAAACTGAAATTAAAAAATAGAAAAGGAAAAGGTGGAGGGTCCCACAAAAGTGTGTCTTTGTGTAATGATTTTGGTTGGGGGGTCCCACAAAGTGTGGTTATTTGTAACAAAGGGAAATTGAGGTGGTGTTTTGCAATAAGGCTCCAAAAAATGGGCCTCCATGTAACTCTTCCAATACAATATCATTATATAAGCAGTCTATTTTTTTAATTAAATTTTACTTAATTTATTTAAATTATACTTCCCCTATCCCAGAGTTATCTTCTCACTTCTTTTTGTTGGATGATTTAAGAAATTTGTATTTGTTTATTAATATATAGTGCTGAAAGATATATGGAATGAGTGACCATTTTGGTAATATTGTGTGAATTTGAAGGTTAAAGATTATATGTAGTGGAGTGTAGTTTTTGCCATTTAAAGAATGAGAAACTAAGTGTGCAACGACCCGAAAAAGTAAGTGAAAAGTTTATCTTGGGATGGAGGGAGTATTATCTTATTATCAATATACAAAGTAGCATTAAGATTCATTTGAGATTTATTTCATAATTGTTAAAAAAATCTTATATAATTTATTTATAAATATTGTTAATATATATATATATATATATATATATATATATATATATATATATCATATGGTACGTATAAATTAGGAGGAAATAAATAAAATTATTGAGTCGATTTTTTATTACTTTTATTATTATACCCAAGATAATAATTATATATTTACACATCATTATTATCATTACATCAAACTCTCTAAATGTTTGACACCTAAGATCACCACATATTTATAATAACTTCTCAATTAATTGACACATATTCAAATTCACCACAAAATGACACATCATCCAAATGCACCACAAATGACACATAAGCAAAAAGAAATTCCCTATTAGTATATAAAGGGAATTAAAAATTGTACCTTGAATCAATTTTACTATACAACTTGTTTACATCTTATGCGTATTTATAAATTTAATTGAAGAGCTTAATTTTTGTAATAGACAGTTTAGTATTATATGTTGAGATTATTGAAAATTTTACATGTCAGTTGTCTCAAATCGAAATATTAAAAGAAGTGAGACTCGTTTATAAGTAAACTCCTCCCCCTATCACCAATTAATTTTAAATTAATTGAAACATTACTAGAGGAATAAATATTGGATGCGCTTAATGTGTGGGATATCACCAGACGCCCTTGATATCTAAGGGTTAAGTGACAAATTTCAATTAAATGAACCTTAATGTGCATTTTTCTTCAATTGATCATCATACACGAGGGTAATCTTACTTAATTTGGGTGCTTACAATTACTAATTTGTCTAATTAATTAAGTTGGAGAACATGATCGTGCATAATTTTGAAATGACAAAGTATTGTATGAAAATAGTTAATGATAAATTTATCATTAAATTATATTAAAGTATTAAATATTTGACCAGAAGTATCCATAATCTCGGCAAGAGTATCATTAATTTGGGTCGGTGGTATTATATTGTTATTTTTGTAAAAAAAATTGACCCAAATTAATGATACTCCTTGTGAGATTATCGATATTTCTAATCAAATATTAAATACTTTAAAATAATTTTAATGATAAACTTATTACAAATCATTTTCATATAAAACTTACTCTTTCAAAATATATATTAGTTCCCTTCCTCTCATGATATATCAATTTCTCAAAGTTAGTTTCCCAGCAATAGTAACAGTGAATATACCATAGCTGATTTGAGGGGTATACTCAAATCTTGCTGAAATATTGACTACGTTATTTAATTCTTGAATGACAAATTTTGATTGATCAGATGGTTAGTTATATGGAGCCATGTGTCTAGGTTTGACCCTAGCTCATGATATTTTCTTGATGAATGAATTTGTAGATACTACCCTGGAAAAATCTTCTTAGATCTTCCTTTTACTTATTTAATTCCCTACTTACTTTCTTTTCCATTCTTGATTTATTTAATTTTTGAACCATATATTTATCTTATTAGTATAATTTGATTCAACTAAACTTATTGAAATAAAAAGATGATAAGAATTCGTATGACACCAATTCAAGTCCTATTTACAAAAACTGGGAACTTGAAAAAAATTTCTTAGTAATCATAAAAATTATGCAATTGTTTTCCGTCCACAAAAATTATTCAAACTCCATTCATGAAAATATTTCTCATCCACTAAATTAATTTACACCTTTAAGATTACACATGTTTACTTTACTTGTCATTGGAATTTAATTAATTATTTACTTTTACTTCACAATAACATTCTTCATTTTTAGTTTACATATCTATTTTCTTTTTCTTACATGAGTGGAAAAAAAATTAATAATTAAAATAACAATGCACATAGATAAATAAGAATATAAATTATAAGATGTGAATCATACATAAAAAAAATTAGTTCTAAATTAGTAGGTTCATTCTTTCAGGCATAAATAATCACATGTTTATCGGCGGACACACACTTATGTATCCATCACTAATATGATCATAACACACATTAGTCGTTGATATATAAGTTTGTGTGCATTAGTGGACATGTGATCGATTTCGATTTTTTAGGTTTCAAATTAATAATTTTCTCTTTTGGCCTGATAATTTTACTACTTTTTATATACTGAATTGATATTTTCCTAAAATAATAAATGTCATGCCAAATCAACAAAATTGCTTTTGCAAGCTTGTAAAAACATTATTTCTGAAGCCATCTCATGTTTGCATCAAGTCACCACAATTGATCTCCCCAAAAACAAAAAATTTAAATTTGCCCACCCAAAAATTGGACCTGATATTTTTAACAAGTAAATCCTTTATTAGGCATTTATTTTGGAATTCATCCTAATGAAATTAGGATTTTTCCACGGTATCTCATTCGAGTTAGAAATTTAAAATCAAATTTTCAAATTTCATATTCAATTCACACCTTAAATACCTTTTAAAAAAAATTCTCACACAATCATCACTCATACCAACATTATTCAGTCACTCATTCATTCTTTTTACTACTTTATTCTAACACAATACAATAAAATAAGTCAATGTTTTATATGCACTTAATGCACAGTGCACTCGCTTTGTTTACACTGAAAAGTTTGGGTTGATTACACTAAAAAGTGTTGATTACTGACATTGAAAATTTACACTAAAAACCGACAACACTGAAATTTTTCCAATATAATCAACCCACACTTTTCAATATAATCAGTTCACATATTTTAGTAAAATTAGCATCAATTGTTGAATCAGTGAATCGTGCACCAGGTGCACAAGAGACTTACTTATAAAAAAAAAAAATTATCAATTACAATTAAACATTAATTTGACTTAAAATAAAATCTCACCTTATCAAAATCTCAAAACAAACGCATACATTTATTATTCTTCAGGATTTTATATCCAATAATTTTAAAGTTACTATTTCTCCACGCACTCAAATCTCGAAGCAATCGTATCATCTGAGACTAACATGTGCAACAAGTTTCGCCTCTCGCTCTAGCTGAAATTTTATTTGTGTTTTGATTGCATTTCAGTTTGTGGGCCCTAGGTATTTTTTATTTTCTTTTTTTATTTATTTGGACATATATTTCCAAATTGAAGCCACGTCACCTATGTTGCACGGGTGCGGGGTGCGGGAGCGATACGACACGGGTGCGGAGATACGGAGTTTTTCAAAAAGTTTAGGATACGATTCGGCAAGGATACGTCTATTTAAATTTATTTTTATTATATATAATACATGTAATAAATTTAAAATATAGAAAAAATTTATCTAAATATGCAACAATTAAATATTAAATATAATTAACTTACGCAAGTCATAATAAAAATTTCAATCTACATATTTATACAATGACCAACTCACATTAACATCATTATCATTATCACTTGTCATAACCATTATCTCTAGAAAATTGAATAATTACTAAAAAATTAGAAAGCATATATATTTTAGAAATTTCTCCAAATTATTTAATTATATAAGAATTAAGAAATTGAAATACTTGGTTGGATGATGTATTATTTGATTTGTTTGTTGACTAATATATTTAATTATTTATATTTTAATATTAAATTTTTAAAAAAATTACAAAATTTAATAAATTTTGCAATATTTTATCCGATTCGCGTATCCCCCGATACGCGTATCCAACTTAAAAAAAATTAAAAAAAATCGGATACGCCACGTGGCGTATCGGGTGCGAATCCGACGCGAATCGCACCCGCACCCGTATCCCCCGCGTATCCGATACTGCATACCCCCAAAATTTGAAGAATCCGTGCAACATCACCAATGCCGCCAATATTCCCCAAATTCAATATTCACGTGAAAAATTAAACGTAAATTGAGCAATTTCTTTTTTTTTTTAACTATCTTGGAATTATTTAAAAAAAAATTATGAGACTAAACATATTTTTAATTGTGATTAATTAGTCTCATTTTCACTGTGTATTTCTGACAAAGTAATTAAATAAAATAAAACATTATATATATGATTTTAAAAATTGGATAAATTAATTTATTAGTACCCAAAACAGGCTAAATTAGTTTACATGATTGAAACTCTGAAACAATATTCCCTTACAAACATATATAAATGTCTAAAAATCGTTCCCTCAAAACAGAAAATAATAGTATCAACCGTGTCGGTATTCCTATAAAATGTAAACATTGTGGAAGCTCCATAATTACATGCCAATATTTGTTGGAACAGAAAACTGAAAACAACTACACATAAAAAATGCAACAACAAGCACAAGAAGGTAAACTATAGCACATTCACCCCCCTTTCTTCTTCTGTTTAATATAACATAAATTAAGTGAAATTCATTAAATATTATTATCTTTATATTAATATATGTATGACAAAAATTGTTTCAAAACAAGAATTTACATATATTTATATATATGTACGTAAATTTTTTTGTATATGATTTCTTATGCAATCAACCTCAATCAATGCAAACAAAATAAAAAGTTGTAAACAAAAATAAATAATATTTTATGTTAAATTTCCAAATTTATGCACAAAACATACTGTATATGGACTCAAAATTAGTAAATATTCAATTCCATTAAAAAAGGTTTAATTATATGTTTTTTTTTAAGTATAACACTTTGGCTTTCTTTAAAGTATAGTTTTTATTGATAGTGAATTCTAAACACTTAAGTTACCACTTCGTCTTAATTAATCATTAATTGCATGATCACGTAACATATTTTTTCTCAATTTTTTTTTGGTTACCTACTGAAGTAAAAAATAATTCCAAGTTATGCCTATATTTTTAAATCACAAAATAATCAAGTCGTATTATACTTTTTTTCTAGGATGGAAAATAACAAGGGTTAAGGGTACGTAATTGACCACGAAATAAGTTAGCTAGGGAGTTAATCAACCACAAAAAAATTGGAATATCAAGTAGCCGATAAATAAAAAGTTAAGGTTATATACCCATACAAATGGGATAATAACACATAAATATGAGAGCCAACAATTATTTATATCGCATTAGTGATGAACATATATAAAAATTGGTGTTCACCATCTTTTGTCGGGCGTGAGTCTATTGGCTCTGATACCATGGAATAATTCCGTCTCATCTAAAAGTTTGAACTTGTAGAAAGGTGTGAAATTAATTCAATTAATTATTTTCCTTTACAATTAGTATAATAGACATAAACAAAAAATTGAAATAATAAAATTTAACTTAAACAAGACTAATTATTACTCTCTCCGTCCCAAACTTAAGTTCTCGTTTACTGTTTGCACGGTTATTAAGAAAATAATTGTTTATTAGTATTTAAAGTGATAAAGTGATGATAAAGTGATAAAGTAGATGTTTTGGTTATTAGTGTATGGAGAATATAATATTAAAAAGTATTGTTACTTTTTTGCTAAAAGTAGATGTAGCAAATGAGTATGGGACGAACTTTTTTGGCAAACGGGAACTTAGGGCCCGCTTAGTTGGGGGTAATGAGTATAAGGTAATGGGAATGATTCCATTAGTAGTGCTTGGTATTATCAATATATTGTAATAAGATTAAAAATGAGTTATAATTTACCTATCAAAAGACTCTTCATTCATTATTCTCTACTTGAATGACTCCTCATTCACTTTAATTCTCATTACCCTATAATCATTACCCCCAATCAAGCGGACCCTAAAGTTTGGGACGGAGGGAGTACTTATAATCCTTTTCTTTCTTTTTTTTTCTTTTTTTTATTTTTTTCAAAAACATGATTTTAAGTTGTCCTCGCTTTTCTAAATTTTGACGAAGCTATACCTGCAATTTAAGGGGTTGAAGAAATTAAAGAAGGAAGGTACGTAGTACGCATTGCGTAAGGGGTATACATGATTACCTACCTACTTTTATGGCGATAGATTTATGTTGATATTTTGCAGAATATAAAATGCAATAATTGAGATTTTGCGACTAGCCCTTGAGGAATTCAAATTGCATTAATTGTGTGATCTTGCATGGTCCAGGCTTACCACTATCAGCACCATCCATCACCAATTTCTTTTTAAAAAAATTAATTGAAATATGGGAGAGCAATATCAATATAAAAAATACGAATGAGTTAATGCTGAGGTCACTTGGTTCAAATGTAAATGTGTGAAACTGTCTCACAGTGAGACGAAATATATGTCAGACATGATCCATTAACATTGAGTAAATTCCAATAACATTAAAAAAAAAAACTTTTAGTGTAAACATCATCAACTATTAAATGAGCAGTGAGATTAATATTTTGGAAGAGATAAATATTAATTTGTGCTGAATTGTAAATTATTTACCATCTCACCCAATTTTTTTTGTCAAATATCCCTCGGTGTTTGTCCCTGCGAATGTTTACTAGATTTAGGGGTTTTTCTTTTTAGTGAGCAGTGCAGTAATTATTTACATTTATGTCAATTAAAAAAGAATTGTAAGTGATATTTTTTACAAAATAACTAATATTTTAAGTGAAATATTATTGGTCTCTAGGTGGTATAAGGTCGATTTTGGGATGGTGAATATACCTTATCAAAAATTTCACATAATTACAGACTTGCACTTAAATTGGCTGTCATATACAAAGTGTGCAGTTTGGTTAGTGTCCGATTAAGAAACTTGATTTCTTTTTTGGAGTTCAAGTACTTCAAGAAAACTTCAAGTTCCTTTGTTACACTTGTATTTGTATGCAACAAATATAAAATAGTGATGTTTTGAAAAGTTTGGTTAAAGGGTTAACGCCAATATTAAACTTAATCAGCGGCTGAGACGATATCTGGAGTTTTTAGCTAGACTTAAACACAAAGTAATGCAACAATTTCATTTTTTGAAATAATGCAATACGTGTATATGTTAATTTGAGTAATTAGAAAAATAAAAGATTAGGGAGTTCTAAATTCCTATACAACAGTTTTTTGTATCATCAATTACAACATTTTTATTAACAAACACTGACATTGAAAAGAATTTTTTTTTCTGAAATAATAATACTTTTTAAAATAAAAATTAACTAAATGGTATATATATATATTTTTTTTGGTCTATTCATAGAACTTTTGTCAAATTTTACCTCCATCGTTTATGGGAAATGATAGTAGGTCATCTTACATCAACATTGAATTTTTTTAATGCTCAACTATTATTTCTTCTACTGTTCTAGAAAAGAAACAATATCATCTACATATTGCTTAGAAAAAAAGAGTAAGTTTACACTGAATCAATTTTACTATGCTTCACTTTTAAAAAGGATACGTATTAATTATTTTTATTAAATAATATTACTATCAAATTAATATTTTTAATGAAACAACTAATAATATAAACTCTCTCTTTTTTTTCTATTGTAATCAATAATATTTGTTATTTTATTTTTGATAAGATAAAATTTCAGTGCTAACACCCAGGATTTCATAAACACAGTTTGTCTGAAGTTATATACAATCCTATGTTTTGTTAATACACTCTATTCAAAAAATTCGAAAAAAATTCGAAAAACGTAACATTTGCATTTTCGAAGAAAAAACAAATATTTTCAAGTTTCTCGAAAAAAAATTACGAACGTTTTTTTTCGGTGGAGTGTATTAAAAAAAAAAAAAAATTGTATTTAACCTTTAGCGAAATCGTGTATGCTTTCCATGACGCAAAGCCCAACCCAACAAGATTCAAATTAGGGAAAATAAATTGGGTCCAGCCCATATTTTAATGGGCCATAGTAGCCCACGAATTCATCACCAATTTCTTGAATAGAAAGACAACTCGAAAACTCTCCTTCATAATCCCCCTTTCTTCAACTGAAAAAGGAGAACGAAATTCACACACAAAAACACTGCGACAGTTATGGATTCGGCGAAGACGATACCACTTGAAAGGCGTGCAGACGATCCGCTCCGATTTGGAATTCATGGCGTGAAGAGCGATATTATCGAATCCCACCCCCTTGAATCTGCTTATCGCTCTGTAATTTTCTGAGATTTTATGATGCTCTCTCTCTCTCTCTCTCTCTCTCTCTCTCTTGTTTGTTTTCGTTTTCAATTTGATTTTTTTTTTTGTTGATTAATAGGCGAAGCTCAGCCATGAGGAGATAAAGAAGAAAATCTTGGGGAATACCTACGGAGCAGCGCTTCCGATGAAGATGGAACTCGATCGACAGATTCTCTCCAAGTTTGTGTTTTCTTGGCTCGTTATTTCGATATTTTGTTCTGTTTGCTTGATTTTTTTTTTTTTTTACTGCTGCTGCACTGAACTCTAGGAGCTAGGGTTTTGTAGTTGGATGATTGTTTTCCTGTTTCATTTTTGGTTCCCCTTATTATGGTTGCATCTGGTTTGAGTTTCGTTTTGTAGCCGTATGAAGGATTCAGCCCGTGGATATGATGTTTGGTAATTTGATAGTTCCGAATTTAGGCTCCTAAAAGAACAGTGTATTGCTTACTGATGAGATGATGATTAAATGGCAGAAATATGGTTTGAACGGAACAGAATGATGCCTCTAACATGTTGCTTGGAATTATTATGATTTTTCTTTTTATCTTGGGTGTGTTGAGGGCTGAGGGCTGAGATTTATTTTAATTCCATTGTGCGGTAAATGTTTATTTTGATTTTGCATCTGCTGAAACAAGATATTTAAGTCTTGTGAACTGGTTATTAGATATTTAGAAGCATTATTCGATTGAATCTGCATAGTTATAAGTTATAACTTGGTAAGAGTAGAATGGTGAATGGTCATACATCCAGATGTATTGGAGCCGTTATTCCGCGTTAAATTTCAACTTTCATGGCTTCATTCAGGCAAACAGCTTGTTACTCAATAGTAATAGGATAGTGCTGGTTATGCATTCTGTTTGCTTGTTCATTTTTTTTATTTTTACTTATTAAGAACTTATACGTTCTGAAGAGCTATCAGTTATTATTCATTATTAAAACTCTTCAGCTGATTGAAAGGAATAAGAATGACTGGTGGTGGCATTCAGGATTGTTTTGTTGTGGCACGTTCAATATCATATCATACTATGAATGTCATCTAAATTTAACAAATTAGATTCCAAAGGCATGATGGTTCCCATGGTAATACTAGGTAAGAGAGTTGATATTGCATCCATGAAGGAAGAAACTTTCGTATATAATATAGCTAGCTCTATGGAGGAAATTTTGATGCATCTTTCAGCATTTATAGTGCATATTTTTCTATATTTTAGCAACAGAACTGCCTTTGTAGATAGAATTTTGTTGAGCACCTTATCTTTTCTGATATATGTAGTCTCAATAGGTGACCTGAGACACTGTAGCTGATAAGAAAGCTACATTTGAATTTGCTACTTTTATTGTGATAATGTTGTTATATCTACCTTTGTTATTTGTTAAAAGTTGGAGGGAATATGTTAAGTATATCCTGGTTCCATGTCATTAAAATCCAACAAGTTTTGTTTTCTGATGAGGACCTCCAATAGAAGAGTCTGAAAATGTGACAAAGTGTGTGGTTCGCTCTTTAGATTACAAATTGACCTTGTGTGGCTCTATTTATTTAGTTCTTCATAACTGGCTAGGTCATGAGGATTGTGGAAGGTGGATTGTTCGAACTAAGAAATAAATTGAGTTTACTTAATATAATTTTTGCAAGTTCTGTTGGTTGGTTCCCATCTACTTTAGGTTTTATGCTTTTGCATTTTCAAGTAATCCTGTTTTTAAATTCTTATGACAGTGGGAGCAAATGCTTTGTAGTGTAGTTATATTAAGAACAATCATGCTTATATTATCCAATGTACACATATTTTCCGTACATGTCAGCGTGCCGGTCTTATTTGAACCGCGATAAGTCTAACAAATGGAAGTGAAATCATGATAAATGTGAAATTTAGTTAAACTTAACGCTCTAATGCTTTATTTTGTGTTAATGAGTAATTTATGGTTTTTGCTTTGAAAGGGTTATCTTGTCATGTGTTTAACTACATACTTTATGATTCATCTGTTTGCTTGGAGTACCGAGTGCCACTAACATCAAATGTTAATGAGGCCTGAAATATGGAAAAAATTTCCTTATGTTCTTTCCCTTCGTTAGATTTTTGTGTTGGTTTGTTTTTATTTTTCACAGTGATGTTGAACAATATCCGCCCCCTGAAATTAAAAATTTAATCTCTTAACAAGACCTGATGATATCCTTTAAAATTTTAGCTTGCAACAAGTTCTCCATAATGCGCTAAAAAATTGCAATCTCTTATTGCTGCACAGATTTCAAAGGCCTCCTGGAGCTATACCATCTTCATTTGTCGGTTTAGAGGCCTTCACAGGAAGCATGGAAAGTTTTGGTTTTGAAGACTATCTCAATGGTAATTTGCATTTAAGTTCCTTCCTAAGTGAAGATTTATACCGTGCGATTGTTTAAGCTTACATGCACTCTTAGTCTACATATTTCCAACTTTCCTTTAAGTCGTGTTTAGATTTGGATGTCCCCAAAGTTGAAGCTTTAAAATTAATATATTGCTTCATTTTGACATGTTAATGTGGCGTTTCAGATCCGAGGGAGTCTGAATCAGTTCGCCCGGTTGACATGCATCATGCAATGGAAGTACGTCTTGGTTTGTCTAAAGGACCACCAGGCCCCAGTTTCATGTGAAGCATTTAATTTAACTCTGAGGACTGTATCTTAGGCCATTTACTTGATGTGTTTGCTAAAATTGGATTATTATATGAATCAATGTTTGAACTTGCTTCAGTTCTTGAATTTGCTTGATTTGATGAGATAATTGTCCATGTTCGAATTGATCACAGATTTTAATATCTCCAGATATTTCGAGTTGTTTCTTTTTCTTTTGCGTGTTTTGGACAGGAGTTATTTTGAGGCTTTCACTTTCAGTATTCCCTCCCCTTTGGGTAGAGTGGTTTTGGATTACCAGAAATGACGGTTAGATGATTTACAAACTAGTATAAATTAATATTCATTCATTCTAAAGTGTTGATGTACTATACTCAATTTACTCTTTCAAAAATATCCCATAACATTTTGCCTATTGATATAAATTTGCCAAATTTGTACTCCCCCGTCCCCAAGTAAATTTCTCATTTCTTTTTGTTGAATGGTTTAAAAAAGTGTATATGTTTATTAATATATGGTGGGTCACATGTTGACTTTTGGGTTAAAGTAATGAATAGTGTGAAAAGTGAATCGAATGAGTGACACTTTGGTAATATTGTATGAATTTGAAGGTTAAAGTTTATATGTAGTAGAATGTTGTTTTTGCCATTTATGGAGTGGGAAGTTTATTGGGGGACGGTCCAAAAATGAAAGTGGGAAGTTTACTCAGGGACGGAGGGAGTATAACTTATATTAGGGGTGTAAATGAGTCGAGTAGAGCCGAGTAGTGCTGAGCTCGAACCCGACTCGAATGCGTACTCGAAGCTTGAAACTCGATTCGAACTCGGTCGAGCCCTAATTTTTTTAGCTCGAGCTCGACTCGTCCAAAAACTCGATAAACTTGAGCTCGGCCTGACTCGATAACTTTACTTTTTACGAAAATAAAGTGTAAAACGTATTTTAACCCATTTTTTTGTCTAAATCTTGCATATCAAATATATTTAAAAATTTAAACAACTCAAAGTCCACAAATACAGTAATATTCATTAAAATTTAAAAATATTGTTAAATGGACAAATATTTCCAATATATATATATATATATATTATTTCGTGGGTCGTAAATCGTGAGACGTGATTTTCATTTAGATTTTGGAATTTATAAGAACGTAAGCATACTATTTGTATATATATTTTATTTTATATTTAAAAATATTACTATATATATATATATATATATTATTTCGTGGGTCGTAAATCGTGAGACGTGATTTTCATTTAGATTTTGGAATTTATAAGAACGTAAGCATACTATTTGTATATATATTTTATTTTATATTTAAAAATATTACTATATATAATATAACTAATTAATAAAATTAATGGCAAAATAGTAAATACTGTGCAAGCTCGATTAGGCTCGCGAGCCTCGCGAGTTGAGTATTTATAAGCTCGAATTCGAACTCGAGAGCTACTCGAGTAGCTCGAGCTCGAGCTTGACTAGATTTGAGTCGATTTCGATCTTTTTACGAGTCGAGCACGAGTAGCTCGCGAATCGGCTCAACTCACTTACACCCCTAACTTAGATGAAGTTTTCTTGATGTGTTTACATCAGTTCTAATGTGCAATTGAGTGCATGATATGCATTTAAATTTAGAAAAAAATGAAAAAAAAAATTAACAGAAATTAATAATACATCAAAAAATAATTAGTAATATCTCAATTACAAACAATATACTACCTCCGTCCATGAAAAGTATGCTCATGTTTTTACACGTGGTTTAATGCAATATGTTGGAGGGTATTATGAGGAATTGTGAGGTCCGTTTATGAATAAAGTAATTGTTTATGGTAACGTTTCTATGCATATTTACCATAAATAATAAATTTATTCATAAACGGTCCTCACAAGACCCCTATATACCCTCCAACATATTGTATTAAACCACGTGCAAATAAATGAGCATACTTTTCGTGGACGGAGGGAGTATATAGTTCAGCGTGTTAGAATTTGTGGTGTGAAATTGTATACAAGTAGGAATTAGGTTAATTGGGTTATGTTCAAATCAATAGTATTTACTTGCAAGTAAACTAGATTTTTCCATTAGAATATATACTAGATGAGTACCCGCATAAAAATGCGGGGTTGTTCGCAAAATTAAATTTTATATTTTATTAACACATTATTACATTATTAATTCAATTTATTTTAATACACGCACATCCTGTACGCTTAATTTTAATTACATATGCATTATATATACTTAAATAAATTTGATCATCGTAAAATAATATAATTATATTATACACTAAAAAATCAATATTATGGCTAAACTGATAAACATCATAACTATTGTTCATGAGGTGTAGGGTTCAAATCATTTGCATGCCCATTTTTGTTATTATTATTAGATTCCTTATTATATAAGGTCACATAAATGGCATATAAGCGACACATAGATGAAGTAGATGAGCATTCGATACGTATACGAAATTAACCCCATGACGATACATAGGCGAAATTAAGCTAAAAACGACACATAAAGTTGGCAAACCCCCTATTAATATAATAGAAGATTTTTATTAAACACTACCAAACATCAATAACTATTTTTGCATTTAGAAGAAAGATATATATATTTTTAACTCAATTTATGTATAATACATATTCAAATTTTATAACGATTCATAGTTAACTTAATTGGTAAACATAATAACAAATTCTCATGATCGGTTCAATCCCAACTAAAATCAGTGTAATAGGGGATTGACGTGAAGGGGATGAGTTGCATAGTGAGCCCCTTCCAAAAAAAATTATTGAAGAAATGTCCTCCATTATAATTTTATTGGATATCTATAATCTTCAAATTTTACATTTTATATTTGCGATTTGATCAAATGTGCTAAATAATTGGATCAATGGATTGTATATACGATTATACCGGCCCCTGATTTTTTTTTATTATATATATATATTTCAAAATATTATTTTTCAGAAACTTTTAATCCTCTCAAAATATTATAGTATCTTACTACTTGTAGGTTTATTTCAAGAGCATGTATAGAGTCAAATTGATTTATATGTGAATTACTAAAGTGTATTAGTTGTTTTCACTGAAAAATTTATTTGTTTTTACTGAAGAGTATTACTGGTTTACACTGAAGAGTCTTAATTTATTATCACTGAACAACTAAGACTCTTTAGTGTAAATTAGTAACACTCTTCAGTAAATACAACTAATACTCTTCAATAAAAACAACTAATACTCTTCAGTGATTAATGTATAAACTAGTCTCACCCAATACTTTGTCTTATTTCAAATGTTGCCAATGAGATTAATGTCCAATAGTAAAAAAAATAAAAATGAAGAATTAAAGACATGTAAAATGAAAATTGATAGTAATACAAAGACAGTCTCGACATTATTTCATATGCAATAAGTCGAAATGATAATACTTTTATTAAAAGTAAATTCGCTTAATTTTATACGATGAAGTTAAATTTTATTATGTTATAAAAATAATTATTTCTTTAAAAAAATTATTCGAAACCCATTAATGACTCATTTAGCTTGAAATTTTGTTACTCCCTCCATCTTCAAACACCTTGAATTTTTTTTTTTTTCGTTTCCAAACACTTTGCATATTCCATAAATAAAAATTCCTACTTAATTTTATCTTTGCAATATTCACATATTTAATTAGTGGATCGAATCTGGTTCACTCACTAAAGTGAGGAACCCAATGGCCAGGTAGGCTAAGCCACCTAGTTCGATATTCACATATTTACACAAAATATTATTACTTTTTACACTCATTTCAATTTATTTTATTACTTTAATAATAAAAGTTTGCAGATCACCCTCAATACTTTACTCATTGCACTTTTTTTTCCTTTTTTTTTAATAAAAAAATGTGTTATAGTGTGAAGAGTTTTGAGAATTAAGGAAGTATGTACTAATTTTTTCTATTATTATTATTAATGGACCATTTAAAATAAATTGTTTAACTCCTAGCCGACCCTTTAGACTATATTCGTTGGCGACTGACTTGAATCGAAAATACTAGCTTTACTAGTAGCTTCCCCGCAAGAGTACGGGTTCACTGTAGTATGAGTAAGTATAATGACCAAGTATATCGAACCCAAGGGATGAAGTGTATGCAAATAGATCCCTGAAGATCTACGCGTCGTAGTTAATATGAGTGAAATGTTTTTGGATTTTTTGGAAAGATTAATTGAAACTAAAATAAACTAATTAAACTAAAATACTAAAGAAGACGAATTAACTAAGGTTTGTGTTCAAGTACGAGATGGTGATGCTCAGGATAGGAATCCCTACGTATACTAACGGAGCCGGTACATAATCAAAATAACCGTGACGCGCAAGAAATAACCTAAGTAAAAGAATGCAAGATAAAAGCTCAAGATTCTAAACCCTAATACTTTACCCTAACACTCGACTTCACTAATCCACTAACAAGTTAATAGATTGTGCTTAATTAATGAGACTCTAATTTAACTAAGGTGATGCGGTCGTCCTCCTTCGCTAAACTGGTAGATGAATTAACCCTTTCTAAACCCTCTAGTTAAGTCTACTCGTTGTTAAAAAGTGATACGGTCGTCCTCTCTCTAACACTTTTCGAACGAAATTCAAAAGTAAAGTTAAGATTAATTTGAAGAATTCATTAATTAGGAGAATTAAAACCTAACGTCACGAGCTACCCTAATTACGTACCCACAACCTACTTCTACGAGTTCATCCTACCCCAAGCATGCAAGGGTTTTAGGGACATGGTTATAACGATAACAAAAGCAATTGACAAAGTAACGAACATAAACATGATGAATTGAATTGAAAACTTAGAAAGCATAAACTAGGGTTCTGAAAGAAAATAAATTTAAGAACTGAAATTAAAAATAAGACGAAATTTAAACGTGTTCAATAACAAAGGTATGAAGAAACGAAACTAAAAAGTAAAACCGTTATGTGAATTCGTAAAGGAAAACCTCGAAACGTAAAATTAAAGCTTGCTCCTCTTTCTCTCTCTAAAAACTAAGCCTAAAAGTGATTTTGTATGTGATAATTCGTGTGTCTCTTCTTCAAAACGTGTTCGGGGAGGTATATATAAGCAACGGGTCAAGTCGGGAACGTATGGGCCGAAAATAAGCGCTTGCTCGTGCACTGCTCGTGCACTAGTGCACGAGCACCTTCAACTCGAGCACTTCAAAACATCCAGAGCTGAAAAACTGCACGACCACTCGCGCTCGTGCACTCGTGCACGAGCACATGCATTGCTCGAGCGCCCTGCACGAGTACTCGTGCAGGGGTGCACGACCAGCTTCAACTCGTGCGCCTTGCACGGCCACTCGAGCACTTGTGCTCGAGCTCTCCTTGCTTGTGCACTCCAATGATACTTTTGCTCCCTCAAACTAGTACTTTTCGTATTTCTTCGATATCTTCTCATCCGGACGTCCGTTTGAGTCGATTCAAAGTCCTACGAACTCCTCTTTTCGTCCTCTATCAATCTATGAGCATCAAAGAGACAAATTCATTATTTTATGAAAATGATACTAAATTGACTCTAAATACTCATATAAATCAACCAAAACACGGACATTTCTAGCTACGAATCATGACAATTTCACGCCTAATCAACCCCCCCAAACTTACCATATTGCTTGTCCTCAAGCAATGAAATAATAAGTCAAGTGAAATTGTTAGGAATGAGTCAAACAATCAAATCATGCAAGCACATGAATTCGAGCTTCAGCGATCAATCACAAGTACACTCACCCACCTTCCCTCATCATACTCATGCAACAATAACAAGAAACACCAAGATCAAGCATGGATGTGCACTCAACGATGTGTTTCACTCCCTCACAAGTGTATATCAATGATAAAGGGACTCACTCAAACAATCAATCACTCATATCGGCAGCCATAGGCTTGTAAGCACTCTCAACTCCGACCATACTCTAGAAATCAATGCCGAATCAAAAAGGACTTTTCTCAAGGTTGTAATGTAGGATCTTTGGACATGTGAGATATCAATTTGAGTAAGTGACTCAAGTGAATGGAGAATAGAACATCAAACTTTCGCACTTCGAGATTAGGAACAGAATACTTCAAACATTTTCAATCAACACACTTTCAATTCCAATTCTCTAAACACTTCAATTTTTTTCTTTCTCATTTTTTTTTTCACTTTTCTCAATCACTTCACTTTTTTTTTTCACAAACACATGAGCTTTTTTTTCTTTTGCTCATTCTCCATTTTTTTCTTCTTTTTCCCACAACTCAAAACTTAATCACACCCTTCTTTTATCACTTCTCAACCATCATAATTCCTTTTCTCAACTCAAATCAATCCCTTCACATTCACACTTTTCCTATTCTCCACTCAAATTGGGACAAAAAGGCTTAGGAACTTGGATAAGTGTTAAAATGTGCTGGCAAATAAAATAGGCTAAGGCTCAAACGAGCTAACAAGGGACAAATGTCAATGGTAAGGAAAATTTAGGCTAAGTGACTCATTCAAATCAAAGATGGCCTAAGATCACATTTGGCATATCAAACTAGACACAATCAAGAAGCAAGAGCACACACAAGTTTTAGCATCCTCTAAGGTGACGATCCACTCACAAACGAAGAGATTAATTTATGCATCAAAATCTCATAAGGCTCAAATCTCACAGCTTTCACATCCATGCTAGTCCTAGTGAATTCTCGCTCTCATCACACAAATACTCAGAGGAAAAATTTGCAAGCATCCTAGTTCTTTCTCAAATCAGCTCTAGCTCAAACACTCACACAAAAGAATTCCTAACTCAACCTCACAAATCTACTCTACTCATCAAATCATGCTCAAGAATAACAACTAACAAGTAGAAGGGGTTAATAAGCATGAAATATGCAACAACGAATCAAATCAAAATCACCCCGAGGAGCATCTCAAGACACCAAATACCCAAACACACTCAAAGATAAGGGGTGCTCCGGTGCAATGTAATAAGAAACATAAAAAAACTCCACCCCCCCAAACTTCGACCTTGCGAAGAGGTCTAAGTTTGGGGTTGTGGGTTACCTCAACCAAACAATTCAGTTTCTCTCAACAACGTTGCACACTCCCTTGCTTGAGTTCCTCCCTTTCAAGTACTCCATGAGACAAGCCTACAAAATGAACTCTCAAGTACGAGGTTAAAACTTACGATTCAAAAATACCCTAATAACTAAAAAAAATACTGAAAAACAAATAAAAATGGGCTGTCTCGCATTCAGCGCTATTTTTAAGGTCCTCATGCTGGACCGAGCTCAAAGGAGCCTATGAGACATCATACTCAAATTTACCTCCCTTACTCTCATAAGAGTGGTGCTTGCATGTCTTTCCTTGATTCCCCTCCATCATGAACTCCTTTGCTTCCTTCTCATCCCCAAGTGTTAGGGGTCTCAACTCCTTCTCACCTTTATCTGGAGGAGTCTCACTAAGCAATTTCTTGCGTTTGGACTTTTTCCTCTTAACTCCTCCTTTCCCTTCCAACTGGACCACGTCTATCTTTTTCACTTCTTCATCCTTCAACTTCTTCACTTTATCCCTATCAAAAGAAGTCAGATCATAATGCTCATGGGTTAAATTATCAAGTGAAGGATTAACGAAATCATGAACATGAGAAAGATTAGAGATAGGAGGTGTGTCTTCAACACGAGGATCAATTGCATCCATGCAATACAAACTCTCATCCTCCTTCGGGTGCTTCATGGCCTCATATAGGAAAATCTTCACCTCTTGATCATCAACCTTCAACGTAATTGTTGTGACCGTTTCGGACCACATGTCGGATCCGGCCGGAAGCAAGCCGGAAAAGGCACAAAGATGCCCAGGAGATGGGACCGACCTGGCCGGCCTATGTCCGACCTCAACGAGCTCCGACCACATGTCTCCGACCTCGGAAACGAGGCCGGAAACCTGCTTGGGGCGCCCGTCAACGTTTAATGCAGCCGCAGTGAAGAGTGGCTGTGGCCGGGCCACAACCAGTGAAGACCAATGAAGGTCGCCCGGGAGCGACCAACCAGCTGGAAGAGTCTCCGACCTCATTTCCCACCAGGAGGCCGGCCTCCGATCCAATAATGTCCCCGGCCGGCAAGGGAAGTCCGGAGCACGTGATAGAATCAAGCGAGATCCTCCCCCTAGAGGTAAAAAGGTCGCCTCCGTACTCAGAGACACAAAGAATATTCCATCCAAATGAGGAAATATGCCAGAGAATCGTCCTTTTTGGACACGCGTCAACACCCTAGTGGCCGGCCACCTGCGAGCTCTGACATATCAGTGCCCGCGCGCCCTCAGAGGCAGGAGGCATTTAATGCGCCTGTCCCCCGAGAGGCCGGAAATGACCAAAATACCCCTGTAGTGAGAAAACTATAAATACCCCCACATTTGTAATGTAAAAGAAGGTTCAATCTCTCTCAGTATAATCAATACATATACTCATTCAAGTCCAGGGATTAACAACCCCTGGCAATTCTTGGTGTTCTTAGTGTTCTTATGCATTTATTGCCTTTCTTCATTCAAATATTCATTTTAGCATTTACGAACCCAATCATTTAATGTTTTTACCAGAATCCACTTAAATAGCCATTTAATCCCAGCATCACTATTTTGGGAAACAACATTTGGCGCTAGAAGGAGGGTATCTAACCCATCAAACTCATCTTTTCTCCACCTCTCTTTGAAGAACACTCACTGTTCTTCAAAGCTCCATATCCTCAAATCTTCAAATCATCAAGCCACAAACTCTCTCTTTCTGAAAGCAATGGATCCCCAGAAATCATCCCATGCCCACGGGAAGGCCAAACGCGTGGCCTCCCCGATCCGCTTCCCGAAAGAGCCCATTCAGTCCCAGGGCCGAGGTTTCTTTACTCCTGACCAGGCCGGGTCAGGACGACGCCGCCAGGCGGAAGAGACAAGGGGGTGCCGAAGCACCACCTCTGCCTCAAAAAAGAAGGCCCACGCCCGTACGTTCAAGGGAAAAGCGAAGGCCGCGGAACACCAGGATGAGAGCCAAGGCCGAGCGAACCCAGGTTCCGCTCGGTCGCGAGGCTCTGCACACCCGGTCTTCGACCGATTGGGCGCGACGGACCCATCGTGGTATCCAAGCCACCTCCCCAGTTATGATACTGGGTATGGTGACACGGAGTCCATCTCCAACTCACAGAGCACGGCCCAAATGCCCTACAAGAGGGCGGCCGAGGTCAGCCTGACCCCGACAAACTCGGCCAGGCGCAAGCTAAGCTTCGCCCAAAGCGGCCTTTTGGGGCGCGGAGTCCCCCGTGCGGCCGTCTTTGACCGAGTCGGCCCTCTAGCCGATGTGGGCGACCAGCTGGCCGAAACCCCCAATCCAGAACTCGTAAAGATGCAGAAGCAGCTTGACGAAATGAAAGCGCTCCTCGAAGCGCAAGGCCAAGCTAAGGCCCGGCCAGTCGCCAGCGAGCCTCTGGCAGTCGATATTGAGCTCGCGCCGGTCCAGCTCAAAATCGTCCCCCCGCCAACCCCACTCTACGAGGGGAAAACAGATCCGGAAACTCATCTGAGTAAATTCCGGATCTACATGACCGGGCGTGGCGCAACCGACGCCACAAAGTGCAGGCTCTTCCCCCTCACTTTAGGCGATCTCGCCCACAGATGGTACGTGTCTCTCCCGGCACGGTCGATAGATTCGTTCGCCACCCTGAGCGCACAATTCGCATCATACTTCGCGGCCAAAGTGGCCTGGCCGGAAAGCTGGCATCGCTTGATGCGGATCCGCCAAGAGAAGGACGAGTCCGACGAGGACTACGTGACCAGGGTGGACGAGGTCATGCTGACCGGCGAGGCGGTAAGCGACCAACTGGCTTTACACGCAACTTTGGGGGGCTTCCACGGCCGGTCTCCTATGTTCAAACACCTCACCAAAGACTTTCCAAAGACCTACGCCGAATTCCGCGCCCGGGCCGGCGACTACCTGGCCCGGGTGAAACTACTGGCGCTCATACTGGGGGAGTCCGAGCCAATAGCAAAGGAGACAGAGGCCGCTACTCAGGCCTCACCCAAAAGTGGTCCCAAAGCCAGGAAAGTGGCCAAACCACCTGGTAACTTCAAATCCTTCGAGGACGTGGAAGTTCACCTTACTCAGGCCATGAGGCAGTCCCCCGCGCATATCTTCAATGCGATCCAGCACCGGGACGTGCTTCCCCGGCCAAGGCCCTATTCTGGAGACCGGTCCCGGCTGGACCCTAAAAAGTTCTGCGCCTATCACGACTCTATTGGCCACAATACGAGCCAGTGTCGTGATCTCCTAAAGCAGCTTTGGAAGTTGTTTGACGAAGGGCGTCTGAACGACCTCCTTCAGAGGCCAGCCGGCCGCCAAGACCACCAGCAGCAGCATCAGCAACCGCAGCGCCACCCTCGAAGAAACGAGGAAGGCGGCCGGCCTCTCAGGCCGGTCACAGCTTTGGAAGAAGATGATGACGAGGATGACCTCCTCCCGCCCATGAATCCCGACGGTCGGGTCAACATGATCCAGGCCGGTGGGGGGAACCTTGGCGGCCTCACCCCCATCTCAACGCAGTCCAACCGGAAACGGAAGGCAGAGGTCCGGGCGGTGACCAACGTCAACTTGGTCACGCCCCCAGAGCCAAAGATTCACAAGAGCTTGGAGATAACTTTCTCCAACCAGGATAGGACCGGGGTGTTGTTCCCGAAGGGCGACGCGTTGGTGATTGCCGCCCGGATTCTGGGCAAAGAGGTTCAGCGTATACTGGTCAACAATGGGTGTTTTTGCAATATCATCTTCAAAACAGCCCTAGACCAGCTCGGGGACCTCGTAAATTTTATCAGGCCAATCGACCTTCAGCTGAAGGGATTTGGGGATACGACGGTCGCTGCGTACGGGAGGATAAAGCTCTCCGTGGAACTCATCTGTTGCTACAATGAAGAAGTCAAGATAACTAGGCCGTTAGATTTTATAATTGTAGATCAGCCACGTTCATATAATGGCTTTCTGGGTAGGCCCTTTTTAGAAGTTTTTGAAGCTGTTGCTTCCTCCTACTATTACTGTATTAAGTTTCCCACCCCCGAGGGGGCGGTCGGCACCATTAAAGATGACCAGGCAATGGCTAGAAGGTGTTTGAACTATTTCAACTCTTATTTATTTTCAATCTGCGACGACCAAACATCTGAGGGGCCGCCCGTCGACACCGAGCCGACCACGGAGGTCATTCTGGAGGTTGGATCCGCATCGACCGACCCTCAGCCGATGCAAATCAACGATCCCGAGCCTAGGATCGGTTTCGAACAATCCGAGCTCGATCTCGACCCCAGATTCGATTCTTCTGACCGGTGGAGCTATGAACAAGCTACGGCCTTAGAGGAATTGGAACACATTCCAGTCGACCCCTCGAGGCCGGAACTGGAAGTTCTGATCGACTCTCGCATACCGACCGAAATGCGGGGGGAAGTGATCGAATTCCTCAAGGCCAACGTTGGAGTTTTTGCCTGGTCTCACCAAGACATGGTCGGAATAGACCCAAAGCACGCATGCCATCGTCTAAAGATCGACCCCAACAAGAGGCCGCTCCATCAGAAAAGAAGGAAGTTCGGCCCGGAAAAGTACGAAGCTTTGGTTGAGGAGGTCAAGAAGTTACTAGACAACAGGCTGATCGAACAAGCTCGGGACGAGCCCCAATGGGTCGCGAATGCCGTCCTGGTAAAAAAGACAAACAATGCCTGGAGGCTATGTATAGACTTCACCGACCTCAACGCAGCATGCCCAAAGGATCACTTTCCGATGCCGCACATCGACCACCTGGTGGATAGCACGGCCGGTCACGAGATGATGTCCTTCATGGACGCTTTTGTCAGCTACCATCAAATCCCCATGGCCGTCGAAGACATCAAGCACACCTCATTCCACACGGAGAAGAACATATTCTCTTGGCTCCGGATGCCTTTCGGTCTGATCAACGGCGGCGCGACCTACCAACGCCTAGTCAACAAGATGTTTGCAGATCAGATCGAAAAGACCATGGAGGTCTACATCGACGACATTGTGGTGAAAAGCTTGAAGAAAGAAGACCATCTCAGGGATCTCGAAGAGACTTTCAAGATCCTCAAGGCCTACAATATGAAGCTAAACCCAAAGAAATGCAACTTTGGGGTGGAGGCCGGCAAATTCTTGGGGTACATCGTCAGCCAGCGCGGGATCGAGGCCAACCCGGCCAAGATCAAGGCCGTCCTAGATATGCAAGAGCCCAGGACGATCAAACAAGTGCAACGCCTGACCGGATGCCTCGCCTCTCTCAACAGATTCATAGCCCGGCTCGGAGATAAAAGTAAGCCTTTCTTCTCGACTATTAAAAATGGCAAATTTTCTTGGAATAGGGAAAGTCAAGTAGCCTTTGCAAAACTGAAAGAGTACTTGGCAAACCCACAAATCTTAGTCAAACCGGTCCCAGGGGAGAAGCTTTACTTGTATCTCGCGGCTTCCGAGGTCGCACTCAGCGCGGTGCTCGTCCGAGCGGACGGTCAGAACCACCTTCCGATCTACTTCGTAAGTCAAGCCCTACACGATGCCGAGCTCAGGTACACTCCGTTCGAAAAATTAGCGTACGCTCTAGTCATGAGCGTAAGGAAGCTAAGGCCTTATTTCTTCGACCATCAAGTAGAGGTCCTCACCACTCTACCCTTGAGGCAAGTCCTACACCGGCCTGACACCAGTGGCAGGTTGTTGAAGTGGTCGTTAGAGATAGCTCAGTACGGGGTCTCATACGCCCCAAGGACGGCCATCAAGGGCCAGGCCCTGGCCGACTTCATAGTAGAATTAACCTTCCCACCCAAGTTCACAAGAATCAACCACCCCCCTTGGAAACTCTATGTGGACGGATCGTCAACTAATACTTGTGTCGGGGCCGATATCGTCCTGATCGGCCCGGAGGGCCAAAATTTCACCCATGCAGTCCGCTTCAGCTTCCCGGCCACCAATAATGAGGCCGAGTATGAGGCTCTGGTCGGGGGCCTTGAACTCGCGATCGCCATTGGAGTTTGCCGACTGCACATTTTTATGGACTCCCTGCTCGTGGTCAACCAAATCAAAGGTGAATACGAGGCCCGGGGAGAGCAGATGATGAAGTACCTCGACCTGGTTACAACCTTATGCGAGAAATTTCATCAAGTTTTCATTGAGCAAATCCCAAGGGAGCACAACACCCAGGCCGACGCTCTTTCCAAACTTGCAACCGTGGAGGGAGCTGCCGACCTCGCCAATATTCAACTTTCCACGCTCGGAACGCCCACGGTCATCCGAGCACAAGTGGCGACCGTTCTGAGCACGGAAGAAAATTGGATGACGCCGATCGTAAAGTATCTCAAGACCGGCGGGCTCCCCGAAGATAGAACTCGGGCATGGCAACTACAACTCCGGTCATCAAGGTACACCCTCATCGACGATCTTTTATATAAGAGAAGTTTTACCCTCCCACTCCTAAAATGCATAACCCCGGAGCAAGGCCGGACCATTCTGGCCGAGATCCATGAGGGGGTAAGCGGAAATCATGCCGGAGGCCGGGCCCTAGCCCACAAAGTGATCAGACAAGGATATTTCTGGCCGACCTTGAACAAGGACGTCGTCAACTTCGCGAGGTTATGCCACAAATGTCAAGTCTTGGGACCCAATATCAAACTGTCCCCCGAGCAGCTCTCCTCCATGTATAGCCCTTGGCCTTTTGCCCAATGGGGCATCGACCTGATCGGACCGATGCCCACTGCGCCCGGGGGCCACAAATTCGCCGTCGTGGCCGTCGACTATTTCACAAAGTGGGCGGAGGCCGAGCCACTCAACAAGATCAGTCAGACTCAAATCATCAAGTTCATTTGGAAAAACATCATCTGCCGTTTCGGCCTACCTCAAGTGATCATCTCCGACAATGGGAAATAGTTTGACGGTCTCCAGATGATTCAGTTTTGTGAAAAATGGAATATCAAGAAGGTGTTCTCTACCCCCTACCACCCGCAGCCGAACGGCCAGGTAGAGGCCGTAAACAAGATCCTCAAGCACACTATCAAAGCCAAGCTTGAGGACAAGAAGGGGAAGTGGGCAGCCGAGTTACCAGACGTACTCTGGTCATATCGAACGACCACAAGGAAACCGAGGCCGTCATTCCTTCAGAGGTCTCCCTACCAAGCCACCGGACGGCCCAGACGATCACCGAAGATAATGACACCGCCCGGATGATCGATTTGGACATGTTGGAGGAGAGGAGACTCAATTCCGACCTCCGAAATGTGGCCTACAAGAAGAAATCCGAAAATTTTTTCAACTCCAAAGTGAAGGCCAGACAATTCTAGGTCGGGGACCTCGTCCTCAAGAAGGTTCAAGTACCAAAAGGGGTATTCGGCCCGATCTGGGAGGGTCCGTTCAGGATATCCAAGTGGCTCTCCAAGGGAGCTTACGAGCTGGAACTCATGGATGGCACTCCGGACCAATACCCCTAGAATGCAATTCACTTGAAGAAATACTACCAATGATTTTGTACTATGTATTCAAAGTTCTAATCAATACAAAAGCTCTTCGCACAACTCAATCTTATTCCAAGCACCGGGCTCAGTTCAAAAGCATATGCTGACCGTATCGAGGTCGGCATATCACACTTGAGCTCGAAAAAGCCACTCTAGGCCATCCAGAAACCGAGCCCAGTTCAAAAGCATGCGTCGACCGTATCGAGGTCGACGTATCACACTTGAGCTCGGAAAGGCCACCCTAGCCACTTTAAAAGCCGAGCTCAGTTCAAGAACGTATGCTGACCGTATCGAGGTCAGCATATCACACTTGAGCTCGGCAAGGCAACCAAGGCAATTCCAATAACCGGGCTCAGTTCAAAAGCATATGCCGACCGTATCGAGGTCGGCATATCACACTCGAGCCCGGGGCAAAATCTCTTTCATACTTATGAAAATCTAAAACACTTTGATAAGTATAAGAAAGTAAGAGAGCAATAACAAAACAATGGAGTTCAAGGAAAGACTAAATTTTATAAAGTCAAAACCGGTCTGAAGCCGGAAGCATTACAATCGATCAAAAAGTACAATGGGTCGAAACAAGATAAATCCGGTCGGAAGCCGGTTACATTCAAAAGCAGTAAAGAAAAGCTAAGATAAAGAAAAAGTCAAGGATCGCCCGCTCCGGCCGCCGAGCTCGCTTGCTCCCCAGTGCCGGCCACAAATGCGGCAACTTCTTCAACACAAGCCTCCGCGACACTTTCGACCGCCGCCTGGGAACCCTCTGGATGGGCCTCTTCTCCCCCGCCCTCCTCTTCTTCCTCTTCATCAGCGGCCGGGGGTCCCTGACCCGGTTGGATCAACCTATGCCGGTGTGGAAACCATGAAAGGTCTACCCCCAGGACGGTCTCCAGATCAAGGAAGGGAAACCAGTAGCCCTCGTTGACCGGGTTCTTGGCAGCATACTCCCGGAAGTAATCTTCCAGGGATTTGGTCTCAAGACCGGCCTGGCGCGCAACCCGGATCATGCTGGCGGCGGCCATGTAGAAGCAGAACTCGGAGAAGAGTTCCGGGTTGGCAGTCGGATCCTCCGGATCGTATGCCGGCCGGCTAAGGGAGGCAGCCAGTTCTTTAGCCTTCTTTTGCAGCTCCCTCTCCAACTCGGCCTACCGGGCAAGGGCCTGATCGGTATCCCCCCGGGCTCGATGCGCCTCCAGCCGCAGATCGGCACTGACGTCCTCCATCTCGGCCACCCGGTTCCGGGTATCGGCCAGCGCTTTGTACGCCATCTCTGCCCGACCGAGAGCGTCATCCTTCTCCTTCAAGACAGCCTCCATCTGGCCGACCGCGTAATCCCTCTCCTTCTTGAGCGCGACGTTCTCGCTCTCGAGCCCGGCCTTCTCCTCTCGAGCCCTGGTCAAATCAGCTTCCAGCCTCCACACGGTGCTGAGGGCACTGTTGAACTCGCTCTCCACAAGATTGGCCATGATGGTCGCCTGGCTGACGAGTGCAACACAGGCCCATCCGGCGTATCGGGGGCGACGTTCAGCAACATCGGCTAACTCCCGCATCCAAGCTTGGGGCAAAGAGTTCACCGACCGGCTCATGTACTCTGGCATTTCCACGATAGAACCCGGGGCCCGGAAGGAAAGGAAATCCAACACCATTGGAGGGAGGCCGGAATTGTTGCGAGTCAGTCTGGACAAAAAGAGAGATCAGGTCAGACGCGAATAAGAATGCCTTAGGAAAATTCTAAAGCCAACAAACTTACGCTTGGAAGCGGGCCGGATCACGACCAAAGAAGGTCCGGTCATCCTCCCGGCCGGGGGCAGGCACCCCGTGGGCCATGGTCTCTGTCCCGACCGGCCTGGGTCCGGGCGGTGTGTCGTCGGAAATATCAATCTGGCCCGGACTCAACCCATGTTGGCCAACTCCCTCAATCTCGGCCTCCTCCCAACTCCTCTTCTTGCCCGTAATCGGGGAGGAGGTCGGGACCTCAGCAGCTACCGCCCCGGTGGCCGGGACTGACTGGATAGGGGTCGGCTCCTGAATTACGATCCCAGTCCGGGCACCGGTTCCTTTCTTTTTCTTTTTAGCCCCTTGGGCGGTCTTCTTCACGGCACAAGCCCCAATCAAAGAAAACATCTCCGGGTAGCTTTCAAGGAGTTCTGGCGGGCACTGCCTCACGATCGGGAAGTCGGGTACTGCAATGACGAGACACAAAGTGTTAAAAAAAAGGAGAACCACACAAACACAAATTAAAGGTCGGGACCCGGTCCCGCCCTGGTACTTACCCGTCAATCGAAGATGACGCAGAAACTGGAAGAAGCGGCCTGAAATTCAGGATTGTCGAGTCCGAAAGACGGCCTGATTCCTTTCCGTGGGCGGCAACAACAGAATCCGCTCTCGGACAACCGCGAAGTCGAAATTCAGCTCCCGATCGGAAGGACAAGGGTAACCTGCAAAGAGAAGTAAGAAATTAGATCAGTACTCTTAATCCAAATTTAAACTAAAAATTCCTTACTGGGATTCTTAAGGCGGATATCGGTCGGAACATCGATCTCCGTCCCATCCGGATACCCGGTCTTCCACGCCCCACCGACGAAAAACCATTTCCTCCGGTCGTTCCGACCTTTACTCGGTAGGCCGGTCACCAACTTCTATCATTTGGTTTGAATGTAGACCTCGCCGGTCCCACTCTTTTCACTCTGGATTCGGTAGAGGTAGGTCATTTCCCCAGGGGTCGGTATCCGGTAGAGCCGATTTTTTCCAAACAAGACCATGACACTCACGATGATCATCCATGTATTCGGGAGCAGCTGGATGGGCGCCTGGTTCCAATAGTTCAATAGGTACGAGACGGCCGGATGGAGTGGAAAATGAAGCCCAACCTCCATCATATCTTGGGTCACGGCCACCATCCCACGGGGAGGCTGATTCGCCCGTTCGTTCGGTTCAGGAGCGTAGAGTTGAACGTCGAAGGGGATTTCCCAGTCGGCCCGGGCATCATCAAGAAAGTGCTGGGTCATTTTGCTCTGAATTTGTCCAATGGTCCACCTGCGAGATTCCTCCAGGTCGGCTATCCGGATGGTGGCCCGATCACGAACGGTCGGCCCCCGCGGAAAATGCTCCAAATACTCCTCAAAGTTGAAAGAAAGAGACTCGACCTCATCTTTCATCTCCACGTACTCCGACCACAGACGAAAGGCCCTTCTGACCTGTTCTCGCCGATCCTGGCTAACGCTCCGGCCAGCTACAATCGGACTCTCGGCCTCTTCAGTCTCCGATCTCGAGGCCTCATTCGCCATCCCGAGCCTTTGCTTAATTTGCTCAGCCGCGAGATTTTGGAGCAACAAATTGGTCCCCAGATCGTCTCCTTCGCCATGACCATCTTCATACTCGTCTTCCTCGAGGAGATCATCTAAGGGTTCCCTGCTCTCCATGGGTCGGGCCGCCGCCTCTGTTTGAGACCTCTCGCCCACAGCCGAAACCCCCTCCCGGGCGCCTTCGCCCAATAGCGACCGGCTCGGAAACAAGGCATCCAAACCGTCGTCATCGTGAGCCCAGATCGAGCCCGCTAGACGGGAAGGAGAGGCTCCACTTCCCCCATGCGAGCTTTCTCCTTCCTCAAACAAATGACGATTGGCTCCGCCACCACCGCCGCCACTCGAGGAAGCGCCGCCCCTTTGCCCAGGCGGAGGACCAACCCACCGTTGCACCATTGTATAAAATAGAGTTCGGAGTTGCGAAAATTTAAAAATTTACCTTCTAAAAACCACCACACGCCGCCGTGAGGAACTCGCCGGAAATCACCTAAGGAATAGCTGCAAATCGCGAAAGAGTAAAAACCTTTGGGAGTGGAATGACTCCCCTATTTATAGGGAATGGGTGAGGGCCTATTTCGAAATAAAATCCTAGGTTTAGGGACCTAGGTGCAAGAATTTGAAGAGACGGTTTCGGCGTCAGATGCCTCGTACATTGCACGCATTAAATGCGCGAGATTCGAGGAGATCAAATCATGTCACGCATGTCAGACTTTAATGCGCGTAACCCGAGGCATCACCTGACGTCATGCACACCTTTTTAGGCAAAATAGTACAACGTACGTCCTTCCAGTCGTCACGTAGCCGTCGGCCGATCTCCGACCACCCCGGGCAGATCCAGGCCGGTACCTACAAAAGACGGCAAATGACCACCTCGCCCCTCATCAACGTTGAGAGACGAGCTGGGGGGCAATTGTTGTGACCGTTTCGGACCACATGTCGGATTCGGCCGGAAGCAAGCCGGAAAAGGCACAAAGTGTTAGGATAAAAATTGTTAGTTTTGATGAGTTAAAACAAACCAGAAGATGTAATAGGACCATCTGGACCTGTTAGCCAGATGATGATCTAGATTAGGACTTAGTCTAGGGGGAACTGCCAGACCAGAAGAGTCACCAGAAGACCCCCACCAGAGGGCTTCACCAGAGGACTCCACCAGAAGACTTCACCAGATGAGATCTAACCAGAGGCAGAGGACCTTCCCCAGACCAGACGAGTCCGGACCAGACGAGTCTGGTGTTACAAAAGATGCTCAGTTTGATCCCTTATTTCTACTGAGTATTCTGGTTGTTCACCAGATTAGGACCAGAAGACACCGAGGTTACCTGGTGTCTGGTCTTGCCTTCTCTGGAGAGAATCAGAGTTAGGCAGAGGAAGCTATTGACCGTTGGTGATTCAAATCAAGTCAACTAGATCAGGATTGGAAAGTTTTGAAGATAATCAATCCAAGGATCCCACCAACCCAATCAATCAATTAGGGAATTGATTGATTGAGGCTTTCTTATATAGAGGATCTGATTGGATTAGCCCTCCAACGGCTAGCCCTAATCCCCTCTATAAATTCAAGAGTGCAGTTCAAGAAAAAGCTCTAGTGAGACTACATACGCGCATAAGTCCATCCAAGCTTTTGATATTCATTCTAGGCACTCTTATTGTTCATAATATTTATCCACTCTTAAGGAGTTATTGAAACCTCAACCTGTTCATCTATTAGATAAGGTTTTTGGCTGTTGATCTTTAGATTGAAGTTAAATCTAAAGAGGTTGTAAGAATGAACTGGTACTTCCCAATTCCAGTGAGTAAGTAAGTTAGTTGGTTGTTAGTGAGACCCCTTGGATATAAGAGAGAGTGGACGTAGGATATTCTAATCCGAACCACTATATATCTTGTGTTCTTTATTGCTTTCGATTTACTTATTCTCTTATGAGTTGTTGCTCTCTTGCAAAAAGAATTTGAAAGACATATTAACTTAAGCTTCCGCAATCAATCTAACTAGTGGGACCAACAAGTGGTATCAGAGCATAGGTCACGGGTTCGAGTCCCCCATGGCGCAAATAGTGGTATTTTTGGCGAAAAAGTCAGGATACTGCTAGGGGGAAGGATTGTTGGGAAATATCCTAGCAGTCTCCTGCCTTCCAGGCTTGAGCACTCAAGTCCTGCCCGCTCGCTCGATTAAAGGCATAGTTGGGTGCCGCCCGTGGCGCTGCAGCTAGATATGGGTTAAAGGAAATAAAGTAGCACCTTACTACAAGTCCGGGCTTTTAGTCTAGTGGCAAGCGCTTGATCCTACAAGTGGTATCAGAGCAGTGTGTCCAACGACCACTGCTTTGAAAAGCTTTTGGTGGTCACCGGGCAGATCCATTGCTCTTTAGTGCTTTTGTTCAAGTTCTTGTGATTTCTCTTAATTTTATCAAAATGTCTGCAAAATCTTCTTACAAGAGCCGTAAGCTCCCAGAATTCTCTTTTGAGGATTACAGCCACTGGAGCTTCATGATGAGCAATCATCTTGGAGCTATTCACCACCGCATGTTAGATGTGGTAGAAAGTGGCCCCATTCAATTTTACTGGACTCCTATTGATAGTGGCAGGTCAGAGTCCAGAGAAGAAACTAGTGAAGTTGCCCAAAAAACTGCAGAGGATAGAGTCCCCAGGCAAAGAATCCTAAAAAAGAAAGATGAGCTTGATAATGATGAAAGAAAGCTCTACAACTTGGACCAGGTGGCAAGAACAGAGATCATCAACACACTTACTAAAGAGGTGATTGAAAAGGTCAGAACGTGTGCCACTGCCAAGGAGATGTGGGACAAACTGGCACTACTCTGTGAGGGAACAGAGAAGATCAAAGACAATAAGCTCCAAGCTGTTCAACACTCGTTTGATACCTTCAAGATGAAACCAAACGAGACCATTGACCAGCTGGACATGCGTCTCACAAATCTCCTAAACAAGGCTAGTGCCTTAGGTAAGACCTACTCTGAAAAAGAAATTAATAGTAAGATCTTGCGTTCACTAACCAGCAGGTGGAGAATTAAAGTCACTGTGATTAAGGACAACAAGGATCTCAATACTCTGGATCATCATCTTCTGTTGTCTGATCTCAAAGCCTATGAGTATGATCTTCAAGAGGAGGATCAAACAGAAGAGGTTTCCTCTTCTGGTCAGAAAGGTGTTGCATTCTCTTCAACCATTAAACTTGATGTCAAGCCAAAAGAGTCTACTGGAGATGATTTGAGCCTCAAGGAGCAGGTAGCACTTCTAACTCGTAAATTAGATAAAATGAGTTCAAAATATGGCAGGTACAAAAGGCATTGGAAGGAATCTACCAGAGACAGAAAGAGTTCCTTCAAGCCTGCAGAGAAGGAGAAGACATCTGGAGACTCAAGGGAGACCAGATTCAGAACTCCAGAAAGGAGGAGAGATGACAACCCTGGCAACTCTGGGAGATCAGATTATCAGAGGAGAGAGAGTAGTCCAGCCAGATCAGACTATAACCAGAGGAGGAGAGAGCCAAGTCCTAGTCCCAGAGGAGACAATGCCTGCTACACATGCAACAAGACTGGTCACTACAGTTATGATTGTCCTCAACTCACTCCTAGGGAAAGAGAAGAGAAAAGGATCAAGAGAGATGGGAGATATGCAGATAAGAGAGCATTGCTGGCAGAAGCAGAAGAGGAGGATACTAGTTCCAGTTCTTCTTCTTCTGATTTCGGATCAGATGATGATGTGTGTCTTATGGTAGACATCACTGAGGTAAATGAAACTACTCTAGTCTTATCAAATTCCAAATGTACTGAATCCTCTAATTCATCTGGTAACTCTAGAGAGTCTGATATGCAACAAATGCTATCAGATCTCCAAAATTGTGTCCAACTCTGTCAAAAACTTGAGAAAGAGAATGGTAGGCTCAGAGCTGAAGTTCAATCTCTCTCATGAGCATAAATCCACCAGAGAACTCATGAAAGATCATTCCAAAGAAGTCTCTGAACTTCAGGATAAGATCACAGAAAGAGATACTCTGGTAGATCAACTCATGAAAGAAAAGAACTCTCAAGAAGATGAGATCAATGAACTCAGAGCCAAATACCAGACTCTTATCAAGGGAAAATAAGTTGCTCACAACATAGAGGAGATACCCATGCCCAGAGAAGCTCCTAAGATACCATATGTTGTATCTATCATATCAGAGTCTTCTCAGCGCATTAGTGATAAGAGTGGTTTAGGATATTCTGGAATTACCACTAAAACTCATAAATACCTTTATAATAAAGACAAGTCTGTAAGAGCTGGTAAATTGGTAGAAATCTGGGATGATAAAGACTTAACTGGTAATGGTTACAAGGTGGTTCACAATCCTGATTGGAAAAGGAATCACTCTGTTAATCACATAACATATGGTCCAGAAAAGTTGACTGTCCTGGAAGAGAAGATGCTAGAAAATAAGTGTCAACAAGGGAAACCATTGAAGATTGATGGTTCTGTGAACATTGAGTCCCAAGGAGTAGAACTTACTCAAATTGGAGGACCCCAGAGAAATCCTCAAAGGGAACCTAACCAGATTAGGGGACCTCAAAGGAAACACTCAAGAAAGGGGAATACCAATCAGAGTAAGACCTACCAGAGAAGGAACAATGTTCAACAGCACCAGGTACCCCAGAGACAATTTTCTCAGAGGAATCAATTCCAGAATAGGTATACTCAAAGGAACTATAACCACCAGAGCAGGTCTAATTCTCAGAACCAGAGGAGGTCTTCCAGACCCATCTATAGAAAACCAACTGATCTGGGAAGTTATGACACCAGGGATGGTTCTTCTAGGATGTATCCTTACAACCAGACCTTTAAGACCATGTCTTTGAGGCAGGCCATTCCAAAGGCCAGATTTGAGAAAAGGTACACTAGACCTGTTTATAGGAAAGGTGTCCTTATCAGAACAGTAGCTCAATATGTCATTGTCAGAGGACATGTGCTGGTAGATAGATTTGGAAGGAAGATAAGATCAACTCATCCAACAAGGGATGATCTTTATCTATGGATTCCTACAAAACCTGCAACTAACCAATCAGGACCCAGCACTAGTAGGGGACCTAATTGATTTCTCTGCAGGTAGATAAGAGTCCATTGGAGAAAGGACTTTCAAGCAACCATGTCTGGTACATTGATAGTGGATGTTCCAAGCACATGACCTTCCAGAAGGATAATCTCCAAGATTTCAAGCCTTTGAATGGACCAAGAGTGATGTTTGGTGACAACAACTATGGAGTCACCAGAGGAGTTGGAAAGTTGACCTTCAATGGAGTATCTGGAGATGAAGTCTACTATGTAGAAGGACTCAAGCATAATCTGCTTTCAGTATCCCAATTCTGTGACAAGGGATACTCAGTGAAGTTCTCTAGTGATTCATGCACTGTTTTCTCTTCTGATTATAATGATATCTTGCTGATAGGCTTGAGGAAGGGTAACATTTATCTTGCAGATTTTAGCAGTTGCCCTAGAAATGCTTGCCTGGTTGCTAAAGGATCTGCAGAGAATAGCTGGATTTGGCACAAGAGATTGTGTCATCTTAACTTCAAAACACTGAACAAGATTGCCAGAAAAGGTCTCATTCGAGGTCTTCCTAATGAAGTGTTTAAGAAGGATCAGGTTTGTGGTTCCTGCCAAAAGGGTAAACAACCCAAGACTTCCTTTAAGGATGTCCAGAGCACAACCACAACTAGAGTACTTCAACTACTTCACATGGACCTGTTTGGACCTGTTTCTCCTCTTAGTTTCAGTGGAAGGAAGTACACCTTGGTGATAATAGATGACTTTTCAAGATATACTTGGGTAGTGTTCTTGTTTAAGAAAAATGAAACTATCACTAAGCTGCCAGAGTTCTTCAAGCAGATTCAGAATGAGCAGAACCAGAGCATAGTCAGGATCAGAAGTGATAAAGGGACAGAGTTTTTGAATTCACACATTGCAGATTACTGCAAGGATCATGGGATTTTTCATGAGACAACTGCTGCCAGAACACCCCAACAAAATGGAGTAGCAGAAAGGAGGAATAGGACTCTCAAAGAAGCTGCAAGAACACTTCTGGCAGAATACAACACTCCACAAAGATTTTGGGCAGAGGCCATTAATACAGCCTGCTATACTCAGAACAGGTGCCTGATTGCCCAGAGACATAATAAGACTCCATATGAGGTATGGAAAGGTAAAACCCCATCTGTTTCATATTTTCATGTTTTTGGATGTAAGTGTTTCATCCATGACAATGGGAAATCTAAATTAAGAACCTTTGATGCTAAAGTGACTGATGGAATATTTTTAGGATATTCCAGCACCAGTAAAGCTTTTAGAGTTTTTAATAAGAATTCACTTTGTGTGGAGGAAACACCTCATGTTGTTTTTTATGAATCTGCTTTTGAGTGCAAGGTGGATTCTAAGTCTTCTGATGAGACCCAGAATCAGACTACACCCAGAGTTATCAAAGTCAATCCACCTATTCTTGATTCAGATTCAGATTCAGATGATGACCCATCTCCTGGTTCTCTGAAGCAGAAGCCTTCACAAGGAGTAGAACCAGAAGAGGTTGGAACTCCTGTAGGGGGAAGCTCTTCTGCAGGTGGTGATAATCACCAAGGTACTGCAGAAGATGATCAACCAGGCAAGACCACGGGAAGGAGGACCCTGGTTGATCACCCCAATGACCTGATCTTAGGAGATCCAACTAAGGGTGTCCAGACTAGGAGAACTCTTAACTTAGTTGCCTTATTCAGTTGCTATGTGTCCTTGATTGAGCCCAAGAACATCAAGGAGGCACTGAAAGATTCAAATTGGATTGTTGCTATGCAGGAGGAGTTGAATCAATTCACCAGACAGGATGTTTGGGAGCTGGTAGACAGACCAAGACATCAAAAGGTGATAGGCACTAAGTGGGTTTTCAAGAATAAGAAAGATGAGAATGATGTCATTACTAGGAACAAGGTAAGGCTAGTGGCCCAGGGCTATTCTCAGTCTGAGGGAATAGACTATGATGAGACATTTGCTCCTGTTGCCAGACTAGAAGCCATCAGATTGTTCTTAGCATATGCTGCTCACATGAAGTTCAAAGTATACCAGATGGATGTGAAATCTGCCTTTCTTAATGGGATTCTCATTGAGGAAGTGTATGTGGAACAACCTCCTGGTTTTGAACAAGGTGACAAGGTGTTTAAGCTTAAGAAAGCTCTTTATGGGCTGAAGCAGGCACCCAGAGCATGGTATGACACCTTATCTCAATTTCTTCTGGACAATGGTTTTACAAAGGGTAAGATTGATAGAACCTTGTTTAGGAAAGAAGAAGGAAAGGACATCCTTCTGGTCCAAATATATGTTGATGACATTATATTTGGATCCCCTAACAAGAAGCTGTGTGAGAAGTTTGGTGAGCTTATGCAGAGTCAGTTTGAGATGTCCATGATGGGTGAAATGAATTACTTTTTAGGTTTGCAGGTTAAGCAATCAGAGAAGGGAATTTTTATTAATCAGGCTAAGTACACCAGAAACATGTTAGAGAAATTTGGAGTAGGATCTAGCAAAGCAGCCAAGATCCCTATGATGAAAAATTTCAACATGGATCCAGATGAGTCTGGAGAGAGTGTGGACCAGACTCAGTACAGAACACTCATTGGTTCTCTTCTGTACCTGACTGCAAGCAGACCAGATATTACTTTTGCTGTAGGAGTTTGTGCCAGATTTCAAGCTAATCCCAAGAAGAGTCACTTGGAAGCAGCTAGGAAGATATTGAAATATCTTAAAGGAACAGTGAACCTAGGATTATGGTATCCTGCAGATGATAACTTAGAGTTGAGTGGGTATTCAGATTCAGACTATGGTGGATGCAGAATTGATAGGAAATCTACAAGTGGAACATGCCAATTGGCGAAGACCACTAATGAAACACTTTTTAGCCATGGAGCGCGCCTGGATCTGCTAGAGAACACACTGGCTCAAGCAGAGTTGCAGAAGAAGAAGAAAGAGGAGTTCAAATCTCTTTCCATGGCTAAGCAGCTTGCTGCAGAAGAGGAGTCAGAAGCTGAGCAGGATCCAATCTCCATCTCTGGACCTGCAAAGAAGAAGATCAGAAGAGTCAAGAAAAGCTTCCTTGAGACTGTTGTTGAAGAAGCTCAGAAGAGATACAAGGAAGAGACTCCAGAGGAGAAGCAGGCAAGGATTAGGAAGAACATAGATGAAGAGCAGAGGCTCAGATATGTTAGGAGGCAAAACAAGAAGAGCAGAGAAGCAGGTGCTTCTTCTGGTGCAGGTGGCTCTAGCCAGAGGAGGAAAGCTCTCATTGAAGTGATGAACATTCTGCCTCTCAGGACGAAGGGTCTTTTGACTCTACTGTGCCTGTGCCCTTGATTGAGAAATGGAAAGAGGCAAAGACTCTCTGGTTCATCCAACACTATATCCAGAGGCCAGCACCAGAGGATGATGAGCTGATCAACAAAACCTTTCACACCTGGATGCAAGCTTATGATGCAGAGCTGTACAAGCAATTAATGGACTCTACCATTGAGTTCAACCTGGAGGTGACTGCCCCTGAGTTCACTTATCTTAACACTCCCATGGCAGGAGACCGGGTTGATTGGGCTGAGCTGAAGAGGCTGTACAAGACCAAGGTGTTGGTGAACTTCACTCCAACATCTTCTGCAGAGTTGAAGGCCGTCCAGGATAGGTTTCTGGACTGGTTTCTGGTGCCTAAAGATAACAGAAGATATACCTAGATTAGGACCAGACTTGTCTTGTAATCTGTAATCACTCTATCTTTATCATTAATGAAATTCATATCTTCTCTGTTCAAAAGACAACCTCTTGTTGTCTTAATTGTTTGCCTGATAAGATCTATTCTAAGGTCTTATCTTTTACTGTTTTCTTGCTTAAAGTCTTCTTTGTGATCAGTTCTGGTAGTGTTTTAACTCTATCAAAAAGAGGGAAATTGTTAGGATAAAAATTGTTAGTTTTGATGAGTTAAAACAAACCAGAAGATGTAATAGGACTATCTGGACCTGTTAGCCAGATGATGATCTAGATTAGGACTTAGTCTAGGGGGAACTGCCAGACCAGAAGACTTCACCAGAAGAGTCACCAGAAGACCCCCACCAGAGGGCTTCACCAGAGGACTCCACCAGAAGACTTCACCAGATGAGATCTAACCAGAGGCAGAGGACCTTCCCCAGACCAGACGAGTCCGGACCAGACGAGTCTGGTGTTACAAAAGATGCTCAGTTTGATCCCCTGTTTCTACTGAGTATTCTGGTTGTTCACCAGATTAGGACCAGAAGACACCGAGGTTGCCTGGTGTCTGGTCTTGCCTTTTCTGGAGAGAATCAGAGTTAGGCAGAGGAAGCTATTGACCGTTGGTGATTCAAATCAAGTCAACTAGATCAGGATTGGAAAGTTTTGAAGATAATCAATCCAAGGATCCCACCAACCCAATCAATCAATTAGGGAATTGATTGATTGAGGCTTCCTTAAATAGAGGATCTGATTGGATTAGCCCTCCAACGGCTAGCCCTAATCCCCTCTATAAATTCAAGAGTGCAGTTCAAGAAAAAGCTCTAGTGAGACTACATACGCGCATAAGTCCATCCAAGCTTTTGATATTCATTCTAGGCACTCTTATTGTTCATAATATTTATCCACTCTTAAGGAGTTATTGAAACCTCAACCTGTTCATCTATTAGATAAGGTTTTTGGCTGTTGATCTTTAGATTGAAGTTAAATCTAAAGAGGTTGTAAGAATGAACTGGTACTTCCCAATTCCAGTGAGTAAGTAAGTTAGTTGGTTGTTAGTGAGACCCCTTGGATATAAGAGAGAGTGGACGTAGGATATTCTAATCCGAACCACTATATATCTTGTGTTCTTTATTGCTTTCGATTTACTTATTCTCTTATGAGTTGTTGCTCTCTTGTAAAAAGAATTTGAAAGACATATTAACTTAAGCTTCCACAATCAATCTAACTAGTGGGACCAACACAAAGATGCCCAGGAGATGGGACCGACCTGGCCGGCCTATGTCCGACCTCAACGGGCTCCGACCACATGTCTCCGACCTCGGAAACGAGGCCGAAAACCTGCTTGGGGCGCCCGTCAATGTTTAATGCAGCCGCAGTGAAGAGTGGTCGTGGCCGGGCTGGTCGGGCCACAACCAGTGAAGACCAATGAAGGTCGCCCGGGAGCGACCAACCAGCTGGAAGAGTCTCCGACCTCATTTTCCACCAGGAGGCCGGCCTCCGATCCAATAATATCCCCGGCCGGCAAGGGAAGTCCGGAGCACGTGATAGAATCAAGCGAGATCCTCCCCAAAGAGGGAAAAAGGCCGCCTCCGTACTCAGAGACACAAAGAATATTCCATCCAAATGAGGAAATATGCCAGAGAATCGTCCTTTTTGGACACGCGTCAACACCCTAGTGGCCGGCCACCTGCGAGCTCTGACATATCAGTGCCCGCGCGCCCTCAGAGGCAGGAGGCATTTAATGCGCCTGTCCCCCGAGAGGCCGGAAATGACCAAAATACCCCTGTAGTGAGAAAACTATAAATACCCCCACATTTGTAATGTAAAAGAAGGTTCAATCTCTCTCAGTATAATTAATACATATACTCATTCAAGTCCAGGGATTAACAACCCCTGTCAATTCTTGGTGTTCTTAGTGTTCTTATGCATTTATTGCCTTTCTTCATTCAAATATTCATTTTAGCATTTAAGAACCCAATCATTTGATGTTTTTACCAGAATCCACTTAAATAGCCATTTAATCCCAGCATCACTATTTTGGTAAACAACAGTAATCTTCCCATTTGCCACGTCTAGCACCATCCCCGCCGTCGCTAAGAACAGTCTTCCTAAGATCAGAGGCACGTGCTCGTCTTCCTCCATCTCTAGCACCACAAAATCGGCTGGAAAAATGTGATCTCCAACTCTCACGAGGACGTCTTCAACCACACCTTGAGGTCGAGTAATAGACCGGTCGGCTAGTTGAAGTGTTATCATTGTGGGCTGAAGTTCACCACCTTCCAACTTCTTGAAAAGCGACAGAGGCATCAAATTTATGCTCGCCCCTAAATCACATAGCGCTCCTTTCTTGATCCCGTTCTCAATGTCACATAAGATGGTAAAGCTCCCGGGATCCTTCAGCTTTGGAGGAAGCGCCTTGTGCACTAATGCACTCACCTCATAGTTCAACTGCACCAACTTCGGCTCATCCACTCGCCGTCTTTTCGCGATCAAGTCCTTCAGAAACTTTGCATAGTTGGGCATTTGTTCCAAAGCATCATAAAAAGGGATATTAATATGCAATTATTTAAACACATCAAGGAATTTAGCGAATTTCTCATCAAGCTTCTTTTTCATGAAGCGTTGTGGATATGGGACGGGTATCACAGATTTGGGTACCCCCCATTCATCTCTCTCGGTCTCTTTCACTTTCTCTCTTGCTTCCTTTGCCTTCTTCCACTTAGGAATCTCTCAACCTTCTCAATGCCTTCCTCTTCAAGCTCTTTGCTCGCTTGAGTGCTTTCACCCTCAACCTTCTTCTCAGCTCTCATCTCTTCAATCTCATCTCTATCTTGGGGCGTCTCAGAATCAGCAGGCATCTGAGGACCTTCATAGTTGGTTCCACTTCTTAACTGGATAGCCTTGCAATGCTCTTTCGGGTTCCCCTCCGGCATGGAAGGATACTTACCCGGCTCCCTATTCAATGATTTTGCAATTTGGCTCATCTGGAACTCTATTGAGGTGAACCGCCTATTGTTCTTTTGCTGAATTCGATTCAGCTCTACATCTCTCTTTTGGAGTTCTTGATCACGCTGATCACCTTTCTTATGCAACTCCTTCACATCGTACTCCAAAGAGGATAATCTCTTGCTTCCTTCCTCCAACTTCTGAAGGATAGCTCTCAACATCTCCTCAGTTGAGGAACCGCCTTCTCCTCCCGGAGGTTTCGAACCTGGATCCACGCCTGGAGGAACTGTAATACCCGCCTTCGGGTTAGCATATGAAAAATTCTCGTTCTTCCTCCATTGGTTCTGAGGAAGCTGCTGGCCTCCTTGGTACCCTTGTGTGTTCCTCCATTGATTTTGAGGCGGTTGTGGACCTGGAGGTACAAATGGTTGGCCATAAGAAGACCTTCCTTGAAAATTTCCACCTTGTGGATACCCGCCTTGATTGTAATAAGGACCTCCCATATAATTGACTACTTCTTGCTGAATTGTGGGCTTGTCCTCTTGCTCATTCTCTGCTGCATTCCCTCCAACCATATTCTTTCCCAACTCAAGGTTGTTAATCTTTTCCATCATGGCCATCAACAGCCTTCTCGTTCCTTCATTCTCCTCCAACTTGCAAACTCTCTGAAACTCTGGATCCTCGTTCCATGCACCGGCTTTCGTGACAATGTTGTCCACGATCTCTCTACATCTCGCTATCCCTTGGTTCAGAAAAACTCCACTCGCACATGCATCTAAATGGGCTTGGCCAGCCCTGCTGGCTCCACTATAGAAGAACGCCATGATATCTCCCTCATTGTACCCGTGCTGCGGGCACTCAATCAACATATTTGAGTATCTCTCCCACGCTTGGCGTAAATCCTCTCCTGACTTTTGGCAAAAGGAAGAGATCTCAATCCTTGCTTTAATAGTTCTCGATGGAGGGTAGAATCGCTCGAGGAACAGACGCTCGAGCTCGGCCCAAGTGGTAATACCTCCCCGTGGAAGCGTATTATCGTACCACTCTTTAGCTATTCCCGTCAATGAGAATGAGAACAACCTAAGCCTCTTGGCATCTTCAGACATGCCATTGTAATTGAAAGTGGAGGCTATCATTAGAAAACTTCTCAGATGAGTATAAGGATTCTCCTTCCCGATCACCCCCTTGAACTGGTTCTCTGTAAGCAGCTTTAGAATTCCCGGGGAAATTGAGAAGTTATTTGCCTCTACAGGAGGCAATGCCACTCCATCATAGTACCGTTGTGGCTGCGCCGCAAACCTTCCTCTAATCGCCATATTCTGATCTGCGTTCTGAGGAACGTGTTGAGGATTAACATGTGGTACGGGTACTTGTTGGGGTGGTGGTGGTTGATAGACAGGTGGTTGGTTGTAAACAGGAGGTGGAGGGTACGGGTATGGGTGATAAGGGTATGGTGGGTATGGGTAAGGTGGGTAAGGTAAGTTGTTTTGTGGTAAGTTAGGATGTGGGTAAGCAAGGTTGTTATGAGGATTATGGACAATGTTATGAGCTGGATTGTCTACATTTTGTGTATCTGGGTTTAGGCTCTGGCTATCCCCTAACGGAACTTGATTCTGGCTACCACTAACTCCAGTGTCTTCAACTCGGCCCAATTCCTGATTGAACTCGTTCGCAGCATCATCTAACTCATTAGAGATGTCCATTGGCTCTTTCCCTCCTCCGGCAGTATTCATTCTCCTCAAGAAAGCTCGGTTCCTTCTAGCTATCGTCTCAGGGTCCAACGGTATTCTCTCTTCGCTCGTATTGCCTTGTGAGCGTGTTTTCATATACCTGATACACTAGCAGAAGGATCAAAACGCAACTGCCGAATGAATAAAAATAAAAATAAACAGAAAAGAATATCACCCACTACTAACTACTAAGCTATCGACAAGTCCTATTCAAAAGACATACAACGCCATCCCCGGCAACGGCGCCATTGACTTGAACCGAAAATACTAACTTCTACTAGTAGATTCCTCGCAAGCGTACGAGTTCACTATAGTATGAATAAGTATAATGACCAAGTATATCGAACCCAAGGGATGGAGTGTATGCAAATAGATCCTTGAAGATCTACGCGTCGTAGTTAATATGAGTGAAATGTTTTTGGATTTTTTGGAAAGATTAATTGAAACTAAAATAAACTAATTAAACTAAAGAAGATAAATTAACTAAGTTTTGTGTTCAAGTAAGAGATGGTGATGCTCAGGATAGGAATCCCTACGTATACTAACGGAGCCGGTACATAATCAAAATAACCGTGACGCGCAAGAAATAACCTAAGTAAAAGAATGCAAGATAAAAGCTCAAGATTCTAAACCCTAATACTTTACCCTAACACTCGACTTCACTAATCCACTAACAAGTTAATAGATTGTGCTTAATTAATGAGACCCTAATTTAACTAAGGTGATGCGGTCGTCCTCCTTCGCTAAACTGGTAGATGAATTAACCCTTTCTAAACCCTCTAGTTAAGTCTACTTGTTGTTAAAGAGTGATACGGTCGTCCCCTCTCTAACACTTTTTGAATGAAATTCAAAAGTAAAGTTAAGATTAATTTGAAGAATTCATTAATTAAGAGAATTAAAACCTAACGTCACGAGCTACCCTAATTTCGTACCCACAACCTACTTCTACGAGTTCATCCTACCCCAAACATGCAAGGGTTTTAGCTGGACATGGTTATAATGATAACAAAAGCAATTGACAAAGTAACGAACATAAACATGATGAATTGAATTAAAAACTTAGAAAGCATAAACTAAGGTTCTGAAAGAAAATAAATTTAAGAACTAAGATTAAAAATAAGACGAAATTTAAACGTGTTCAATAACAAAGGTATGAAGAAATGAAACTAAAAAGTAAAACCGTTATGTGAATTCGTAAAGGAAAACCTCGAAACGTAAAATTAAAGCTTGCTCCTCTTTCTCTCTCTAAAAACTAAGCCTAAAAGTGATTTTGCATGTGATAATTCGTGTGTCCCTTCTTCAAAACGTGTTCGGGGAGGTATATATAAGCAACGGGTCGAGTCGGGAACGTATGGGCCGAAAATAAGCGCTTGCTCGTGCACTGCTCGTGCAATAGTGCACGAGCACCTTCAACTCGAGCACTTAAAAACATCCAGAGCTGAAAAACTGCACGACCACTCGCGCTCGTGCATTCGTGCACGAGCACATGCATTGCTCGAGCGCCCTGCACGAGTACTCGTGCAGGGGTGCACGACCAACTTCAACTCGTGCGCCTTGCACAGCCACTCGAGCACTTGTGCTCGAGCTCTCCTTGCTTGTGCACTCCAATGATACTTTTGCTCCCTCGAACTAGTACTTTTCATATTTCTTCGATATCTTCTCATCCGGGCGTCCGTTTGAGTCGATTCAAAGTCCTACGAACTCCTATTTTCGCCCTCTATCCATCTATGAGCATCAAAGAGACAAATTCATTAATTTATGAAAATGATACTAAATTGACTCTAAATACTCATATAAATCAACCAAAACGCGGGCATTTCTAGTTACGAATCATGACAATTTCACGCCTAATCAGTGACTTATCTTAACCACGACCCAGAAAAAGACAAAATAAAGAATTAAAAAAATGAAAATGGAGGTGGCCGACCTCCAGGGTTGAGCAACCGAGAGATTGAGATAAATTATGTCCATGTGTATTGACCCATGGCACTATATCATTGGCTGACGTAATTATGATAGGATAATATTTAGATTTTAGATTTTATGCATTATATGTTTAAAAAAAATTATACCAAAATTCGTAACTTTTTTCCTCTATAAATAGACATCCATATTGATATACTTTTGACTTGGACCGAACTTTACTAGCTTTTACTAGAAGTTACCCCACAAGAGTATAGGATCACAGTAGTATGGGCAATTATAGGGACCAAGTATTATCGAACCCAAGGGAAGGTAAGTATGTGAAAAGAGCATTGGAGATCTACGCATCGTAGTTAATATGAGTGGATGTTTTTGGCTTTTTTAAAAGAAAATATAATCTAAACTAAATTACTCTACGAATGCAAAAAAAAAAAATTAAACTAAGAACGTAGAAGTGTGTTTTCGAATATGAGATAGTGATACTAAGGATAGGAATTCTTACGTATACTAACGGAGCAGGTACATAATCAAGATAACCATGACGTGCAAGAAATAACCTAAGTAAAAGATTGTAAGATGAAAGCTCAAGAATTCAAACCCTAATACTTTATCCTAACAATCGACTTCAGTAATCCACTAACAAGTTAATATATTGTGCTTAATTAACGAGACCCTAATTCAACTAAGGTGATGCGGTCGTCCTCCCTAGATAAACCGGTAGATTAATTAACTCTTTCTAAACCCTCTCATTAAGTCTACTAGTTGTTAAAGAGTGATAAGGTCGTCCTCTCTCGAATACTTTTCGAACGAAATTCAAAGGAAAAGTTAAGATCGATTTTAAGAATTCATTAATTAAGAGAATTAAAACCAAACGTCATGAATTACCCTAATTACGTACCCACATCCTACTTCTACGAGTTCATCCTACCCCAAGCATGCAAGGTTTTAGCCGGACATTGCTTTAACGACAACAAAAGCAATTGAAGAGATAATGAACACAAACATAATGATTTGAACTAAGAAATTATTAAACATAAACTAGGGTTTAAAGAAATAAATGCTAAGAACTGAAATTAGATTGATAAAAATGAAGTCTCAAGTGTTTAACGTCAACGAGCTAATAAAGAGAAACTAAAAATCGAAAACAAACTAAGAATTTGTAAGAAAACCTCGATTACACGTGAAAATTAAGCTTGCTCGTCTCTTCTCCTCTTTCTCTCTCTAAAAACTAACTCTAAAAGTGATCTAGTATGAAGTATTATGTGTTGTGATGTCCAAAATCATGTTCGGGATGAGTATATATAAGCGTCGGGCCGAATCGGGAACTCATGGGCCGAAAAATGAATCCGGAGGCAAAAACATGAAGGTGCTCGAGCAGCACCCGCTCGAGCAGTGGCGCTCGAGCTGTGTAGGTCGAATGATCCAAGGGCTCGAGCACTAGCGCTCGAGCTGGTCGAATGGCGAAATGTTTCTGTTGGTTTTTGGGCGCTCGAGCAACATGCTCGAGCGGTGACGCTCGAGTGAATGACTCGAATGAGCAAAACTTTTTGGAAGATTTTAGCGCTCGAACCACACCCTTGCTCGAGCGGTGGCGCTCGAGTGAAACAGCTCGAGTGGTCCTCCTTCTTCTTCAATTGATATTTTTCCTCTCGCACACTAATACTAATCGTATTTCTTCGATATCTTCTCATCCGGGCATCCGTTTGAGTCGATTCAAAGTCCTATGAACTCCGTTTTTTGCCCGCGATTAACCTATGAGCACCAAAGAGATAAATTCATCAATGTGTAGGAATAATACTCAATTGACTCTAAATACTCAACAAAATCGACCAAAATTGGGGCATTTCTAGCTACGAATCATGACAATTTCACGCCTAATCAACCCCCCAAACTTACCATATTGCTTGTCCTCAAGCAATGAAATAATAAGTCAAGTGAAATTGTTAGGCATGAGTCATAGAACCAAACCATGCAAGTAATCGAGCTCAAATTTCAAAGATCGATCACACGTATACTAACTCACCCCCCTTCATCATACTCATGTAATAACAACAAGAAACACCCAGATCAAACATGGATGTGCACTCAACGATGTGTTTCACTCCCTCACAAGTGTATATCAATAATAAGGGACTCACTCAATCAATCAATCACATATATCAACAGCCATAGGCTTGTAAGTACTCTCAACTTCGACCATACTCTAGAAATCAATGCCGAATCAAAAAAGACTTTCCTCAAGGTTGTAATGTAGGCTCTTTGGACAGGTGGGGAAACTATATGGGGTAAGTGACTCAAGTGAATGGAGAATAGAAAATCAAACTTTGGTACTTCGATACAAGGAACATACTTCTTTAACATCTTCACATAATGCACATCAATTCCTTTACTCTCAACACCTCAATTTTTTTTTCAACTCTTTTCACTTTTTCAATCACTCAACTCCTTTCCTTTTCTTTTTCACACAACTCACGCTCATTTTTCTTTTGCTCATTCACAATTTTTGGTCTTTCCCACAACTCAAAACTTCATCACACCCTTCTTTTATCACAACTCAACCATCATAATTCTTTTTCTCAACTCAAATCAATCCCTTTTCATTCATACTTTTCCTATTCTCCACTCAAATTGGGACAAAAAGGTTCAGGAACTTGGAATAGTGTTAAAATGTGCTAGCAAATAAAATAGGCTTAAGGCTCAAACTGGCTAACAAGGGACAAATATCAATGGTAAGGAAAAATTTGGCTAAGTGACTCAATCAAAACAAAGATGGCCTAAGATCACATTCGGCATATCAAACTAGACACAATCAAGAAGCGAGAGCACACACAAGTTCTAGCATCCTCTAAGGTGACGACTCACTCACAAACAAAGAGATCAATTCATGTATCTTAATCTCAAAAGGCTCAAATCTCACGACTTTCACATCCATGCTAGTCCTAGTGAATTCTCACTCTCATCACACAAGTACTCAAAAGAAAAACTCGTAAGTACACTAGTTCCCTCTCAAAGCAACTTTAACTCCTCCACTCACACAAAAAAATTCCTAACTCACCCTCACAACTTAACTCCTACTCATCAAATCATACTCAAGAATCATCAATAAGTAAGTGATAAGAGTTAATAAGCGTAAAATAAATCAATCATCACATCAATCCATAACAAATCGTACCCCAACAATTTTAAAATACTTCCAATACAATCCCATAAATTAACCAAACACTCAAACAATCAGCTCACCACACATCATCAAGGAAAAACAGAAAACAAGAGATGGAAATGAAAAATGCAAGAGTAAGGAAAGCGGGGGAAATCCCCATCATCAATGATCAGGAGAAGGTGGTGGAGAGCGGTAGTGAGGATGATCAGCTCCCAAATGAGACACGAATAGTGACTCCATCCAGCGGTGCATATCGGAGAACTGCTCCTCCATCCGGGCTGATCGTGTATCCACCCTATCTTGGGCAGCCCGTAAGTACGTAACATCTGTCTGGAAGTTCTGAATCTGTTGACCCATCCCCGTCCATTCTGCCTGCGTCGGGTACCACGGCTCGGGCGAGTGCACCTCCGGTGACTCCACCTCCATCTCTTGTGGGACCTCACCCGCTGCTGCACCTCCCTCGTCATGTCCTCCTTCGTACTCTTGCTCCTCCTCTTCTTGCAAGTCCTGAACTCCGCTGGAACCGGTACCACTTGTGCCCTCTCCTCGAGACCTCTTCACTGGCCTAGTCTCCCGGACTCCTCGGCTATCCACCTCCTCCATGTACTTGGCACCGATCTCAAGGTGCCTTTCTCCATTCATTCTGAAGTTCAGTTTCTTCTTTCCTTTCAGAGTCATGAACTTCTCGTTCGGAAGAGAGAAAAGGGCGTCTTCCTTGTATCGTATGCAATAGGTACCCAACCAACGTTCGAACATCATGGTGTTGTTCATCTGGTCGAAACCTAAATCCATGCCAATGCAAGGAGCCGCACACGGCACGAACCCGAGATTCTTCACAAACACAGAAATCAGCCCGCCTCCCCTAACTTTCGAGGTCTTAGCACCTAGCTTGAAAGGGGCCTCATAATGGTGCTCCAAGAAGTCTCTACCAAAATTGTGATCCTTGGTGTACAAGAGACACCAAATCCCATACAACTGCTTGCTCGTCACAGTTCCCATCTCAGAACGGGCATAGATGGTATTCCCGAGAATCCTCTCCAAGTAACGAATCACCAGATTCCTAATCGCCGAAGCTCGTGCATTCTGCCCCTTGTACTCTCCGGCCATCCCGCCCGTGATGTCCTTCCAGAAATCATTTGCATTATACGACTTGGACACTCGGTTGGGTCTGGACAAAGCTGGGAGTCTGAGTGTAAGGTTGACATCACCAACTTCGCAGCCACTCGTTCCTCAGCTTGAATCTGAAAGAGTTTTCATCCTTCTTGTCTACTGTTGCAAGGAACTGCTCCACTAAATCTGCATTTGTCTCCATAGTCAACAATATCTCGAAGAAATCTAACATTCCATTTCTCTTGAAAATCCTTCTGATTTCACTCTCGATCCCGATGTCTTGCATGAAGCTTACAATCGGCCTTCTAGTCTTTTCCACTTTCCCGGTCACCAAAATCCACCGGTAGGCCACATATCGCCAACTCCTATCGAAATCCAAGTTGTCCTACCTTGAGGGCAAGAGACTGTTTCGCCTGAGCTCATTGGTGACCTCTTCCAATTCAGCAATTGACAGAATTTTGTCCTCATTCTTCTTGGGAGCCATAGTACCTTTGTTCATCACCACAATTCATGTCAAAACAATTCATTAACATTCATAACAAAACCAATCATATCAAGTAGCTTTCAACTCAAATTCATTCAACATTCAATCTCACGTCAAGTTCATTAAGCTCAAGCCTTATACTTTCATGTCAAAGTTCTCAAGTTGCATTATGCCCAACTCAAAATGAATTCAACCTATTCAACCATCCCAAATTCAATCAATAATGCCCATAACTAAGTCTATTATGAAGTAAAATCACAAGAATCATGTAATTTACATGCTCAAGACTCAATTCATACTCATTCATGCTCAATACACTCTCAATCCACAAGAACTTCTACTCAACAAGCAATACCCATTTCATTTTCTCAAATTCCTACTTTCTCACTCTAGAAATTCACCCATTCTACTCATGCAATTTCAAAATTGAAAGCAAAACAAGCAAACCCATAGCATATAATCATTATTCATCCACAAGGAATCAAGAATCAACAAGCTATGCAAAATTCCCCAAAATTTTCGAAATATCTCATGAACCCTAGTTCTCATGCTCAATTCATGTCAAATCCAAGCCTAAACTACGAATTGAATGAAAAGAGTGAGATTACATACCTTGTTGGAGGATTGAAGAGGATACGTGAAGAAATATGAACAAATCGTGAGTAACTCATGAAAAGCGTTCGAAATCACCCAAATCCACCCAAAATCGCACCCACTCATGTGTGAGTGTGTGTAGAAGTATGGGAGAGGGGTATTTATAGAGTGGCTGAAATTAGGGCAAAAAACGTGATGCGCTCGAGCGGCACGAGCAGAACAAGTCGAACGGCACAATGGGTCGAACGCATGCGCTCGAGCTGCTCAAGCGCGAGAAACTCTCTGGACAATTTGGGCATTCGAGCCCCACATATGCACGAGCGGAGGCGCTCGAGTGGCTTCACTCGAGCAGTCCCTCCCTCTTACAAGCTTGATATACGACCAAAATTCAAAATTTGCATACGAACCAAGCACGAAACATTTGTCTAACTCTTCAAAACAAGAACTAACCTGAGAACCCCTCGATTTAAGCCAGGTCGCTCATTCGTCCGAGGAGTTGGGGTCTCTTCCAAACGTGCAATTCACCAAGCCAATTCACGTTGCACTTATGCACTCATACTTAATTTGATCCAACAAACCTCATGCATCGATATTTTTGAAAAATTTGACCAATTTTTCATTAGAATTTCGTGTACAAACTCGAAGTACGAATACACACCCCCCAAACTTTGTTCTTGCTACGCAATAATAAAGTTTGAAAAGAATGAGTACGAACGAGTAAGTACACTAAATTCGCATGAACTTAAATCACTATCAATGCAAAGTAATGAACGAATAAAAACGTCACCCCCCCAAACTTCGACTTCGCAAAGAGGTCTATGTTTGGGGTTTGGGTTACCTCAAACTCCAACAATCGAAAGCTCCACTACTCAACGTCTCTCATCGTCATGAATTGCTTCTCCTTAAGCTCACTTACTTGAATCAAGCACCACGAAACAAGCCTATACCAAAAATCTCAACAAACGAGGTTAACATATACGATTCACAAAAACGACAAAACGAACAAAACACATAAAAGCAAATAAAAATGGGTTACCTCCAATTTAGCGCTAGTTTTAAGGTCCTAATGCCGGACCGAGCTCGAAGGAGCTCACGGGACTTGAGAATCTAAAATACCTCCCTTATTCTCATAAGAGAAGTTGAAGAATTTCTTTACTCGATGCCCGTTCACCATGAATCTATGTCCATCCTCCTTCTCGACTTCAAGGAATCCACTCTTATGAACTTCCCTCACAACATACGGCCCGTTCCACTTGGACTTGAGCTTTCCACCAAATAACTTCATCCTTGAATTGAATACGAGGACTTGATCACCCTCTTTGAACTCCTTTTTCTTCAATCGAGCATCATGCCACTTCTTAGTCTTCTCCTTGAAAATTCGGGCATTCTCATAGGCGCTATCTCGAAACTCCTCCAACTCATGCAATTGGAGTAATCTCTTCTCACCCACCAAGGCGCTATCAAAATTCAGTTTCTTAATTGCCCAATATGCCTTGTGCTCCAACTACACGGGCAAATTACAAGCCTTTCCAAAAACTAATTGGTAAGGAGACATACCAAGAGGTGTTTTGAAAGCTGTCTTATACGCCCAAAGTGCATCATCAAGCTTCATTGCCCAATCCTTCCTACTAATGCTCACCGTCTTTTCAAGGATCTTCTTGATTTGACGATTCGATACCTCTGCAAGACCGTTAGATTGAGGATGATAAGCAGTAGAGACTCGATGACTTACCTCATATTTGGACAACAACTTCTCCATCCACTTGTTCACAAAGTGACTCCCCCCGTCACTAATCAACGCTCTTGGGACTCCATATCTCGCAAAGATGTTCTTCCTCAAGAACTCAATCACCACTCTGGAATCATTCACTCTTGTAGGGATAGCTTCAATCCACTTCGAGACGTAATCGACGCACACGAGAATGTACAAGAATCCATTGCTAGGAGGAAATGAAGACATGAAATCAATTTCCCATACATCAAATACCTCGACTTCCATGAATACGTGCAGCGGCATCTCGTCCCTCTTAGTAATAGAGCCAAATCGTTGGCACTTATCACACCTCTTAACCCATTCCATGCAATCTTTCAAGAGAGTTGGCCAATAAAAACCAGATTGAAGCACCTTCCTCCTGTCTTCTCTCCACCCAAATGTCCTCCACATGGCAAGGCGTAACAATGCCTTATGATATCACTCCACCCCTCCTCTGGCACACACCTTCTCAACACATGATCAATCCCTCTTTTGAACATGTATGGATCGTCCCAAATAAATTCCCGAACTTTCTTCAAAAATGCCTTCCGGTGCACCGAGTCCATCTCCGCCGGTAACTCTCCACTTGCTAGATAATTAGCATAATCAGCAAACCACGGTGCTTTCCCTTCAACTCGATATACCGGAATATCTCCTAAACTAAACAACTTCTCGTCCGGAAATTCATCGTTCACCTCTCGATCTTCCACTGTGTTTTCCTTTGTAAGCTCCAACCTCGAAAGGTGATCGACTATCACGTTCTCACATCCCTTCTTGTCCCGAATCTCGGCATTGAATTCCTGGAGTAATAGGATCCAACGAATGAGATGGGGCTTTGCATCCTTCTTACTCATAAGGTACCGAATCACTGCGTGGTCCGTATATACTATTATTTTCGTCCCTACTAGGTAGGGTCGAAATTTATCAAAGGCATACACAACCGCTAACAACTCATTTTCGGTCGTAGTGTAATTCACTTAAGCAGAATTCAGCATCTTCGAGGCATAGTATATAGCGTGAAAACGCTTCTCACGAATCTGCCCCAAAGCAACCCCATCGCAAAGTCACTTGCATCACACATAAGCACAAACGGGCTAGTCCAATCCGGGGTCACAAGTATAGGGGCATTCACCAACGCTTCTTTCAACCTGTTAAAAGCCACTAAACACTCGTTAGTAAACTTAAAGGCGACTTCTTTTTCAAGAAGCCGCGAAAGGGGTTTAGCAATTTGTGAAAAGTCTTTTATGAAGCGTCTATAGAATCCCGCATGTCCTAAAAATGACTGAATCCCCTTCTCGATCGAAGGTGGTGGAAGCTTCTCAATAGCAATCACTTTCACCTTGTCAACTTGGATACCTTTCGAGAACACATGATGTCCAAGAATAATACCCTCTCTCACCATGAAGTGACACTTCTTCCAATTTAGCACCAAGTCCGTCTCTTCACACCTGCTCAACACAACTTCAAGATTGATTAGACATTTATCAAACGACTCCCCATAGACGGAGAAGTCGTCCATGAAAACCTCCATAATCTTTTCTATCAACCCATGAAAGATAGCTATCATACTCCTTTGAAAGGTGGCTGGTGCATTACACAACCCAAACGACATTCTCCTGAAAGCAAAATTCCCATAGTAGCAGGTGAAGGTGGTTTTCTTTTGATCCTCGGGGGCTATCATGATTTGATTATACCCCGAATACCCATCTAAGAAATAATAATAATACTCAAAACCACCTAATCTATCAATCATCTGATCAAGGAACGGTAGAGGAAAGTGATCCTTACATGTTGCCTTGTTCAACTCCCTATAATCAACACACGCACGCCATCCCGTCACTAATCTAGTGGCTACCAATTCATTAGACTCAATCTTAATCACCGTGGTACCCCCCTTCTTAGCAACTATGTGTAACGGACTCACCCATGGACTATTAGAAATCACAAAGATCATGTTGCTATCTAACAGCTTTAAAACCTCCTTATGAATGACCTCTTGAATTACCGGATTAACTCTACGTTGATTTTGCACTACAACTTTTCTTCCCTCTTCTAATCTAATCATATGCATGCAAATGGAAGGACTAATTCCCTTAATATCCGCGATCGACCATCCTATAGCAGATTTGTGCTTACGAAGCACTACTAAAAGTCTCTCAAGCTGATCATCAGATAAAAGGGCAGATACAATTACCGGGTACTTATCGGTCTCATTCAAGTAGGCGTACTTGAGGTGATCCGGGAGTGGTTTCAGCTTATTTTTTGCCTCCAACGGTGGTGCCTTATCGCACATCTTCTCGAAAGTCGACTCTTCAGCTTCCAAGTCATCCTCATCCTCTACTTTCTTCAACTCCAAGAACTTGACATCTTCATTATCTTTCAAGCTGTCAAAATAATCAAGATCATAAGAATCATAAGATAGATCGTCAAGAATAGGATAATCAAACTGATGAACATAGAAAGAGCAAGGGTCTAGAAGTGTGTCTTCAACACAAGTGTACATGATGTCAATGAAGTGACAGCTCTCATCTCCCATGGGGTATTTCATAGCTTCATAAATAGCTATCTTCACTTCTTGATCATCAACTTTGACCGTAATCTTTCCATTCGCTACATCAAGTACCATCCCGGCTGTGGCTAGAAACGGCCTCCCTAAAATCAGCGGCACATGCTCATCCTCCTCCATATCGAGTACCACGAAGTTGGCGGGAAAACGTGATTCTCCACCGTCACTAGAACATCCTCCACCACTCCTTGAGGTCTAGTGATAGACCTATCAGCAAGCTGGAGAGTCATCATCGTGGGTTGGAGCTCACCCCCTTCCAACTTCTTGAACAACGAAAGAGGTATCAAATTAATGCTCGCCCCAAGATCACACAACGCTCCTTTCTTGATCCCGTTCCCGATATCACATAAGATGGTAAAGCCGTTGGGATCCTTCAACTTGGGAGGAAGCGCCTTGTGCACCATAGCACTCACCTCGTGGTTCAAGTGCACTAGCTCGGGTCCATCCACTCTCCGTCTCTTCGCTATCAAGTCCTTCAAGAACTTGGCGTAGTTAGGCATCTGTTCCAAAACATCATAAAAAGGAATATTAATATGTAACTTTTTAAAAATATCAAGGAATTTTGCAAACTTTTCATCGAGTTTCTTTTTCATAAACCGCTGGGGATATGGAACAGGTATCACCGATTTAGGTACCCCCCATTCATCCCTCTCAGTTTCTTTCACATTTTTCCTTGCTTCATTTGCCTTCTTCCACTTTGGGACTCTCTCAATGTCCTCCTCTTCAGGCTCTTTGCTCTTCTGGGTCTCATCCATATCTTTACTCTTCTGAGTGCCTTCGCCCTCAACCCCTTTCTCAACTCCCATCTCCTCAATCTCATCTCTATCTGCCTCAGGCTCTTTTTCTTCTATCTCAACCTCTCCTTGGGGAGTCTCAGAATCAGCAGGCATCTGGGGACCATCATATTTGGTCCCACTTCTCAACTCAATAGCCTTGCAATGCTCCTTTGGGTTTCCTTCGGGCATTGAGGGATACTTGCCCGGCTCTCTTGTCTGAGACTTTGCAATTTGACTAATTTGATACTCAATAGAAGTGAACCTGCGGTTGTTCTCTTGTTGAGCTCGATTTAGATTAATGTCCCTTCTTTGGAGTTCTTGATCACGCTGATCACATTTCTTATGCAATTCCTTCACATCGTACTCCAATGAGGACAATCTTTTGCTTCCTTCCTCCACCTTCTGAAGGATAGCTCTCAACATCTCCTCAGTTGAGGCACCACCTTCTCCACCCGGGTGTTTTGAACCTGGATCAACACCTAGAGGAACTGTAATTCCTGCCTTCGGATTAGCATATAAAAAATTCTCATTTTTCCTCCATTGGTTCTGAGGAGGCTGCTGGCCTCCTTGATATCCTTGGGCATTCCTCCATTGATTTTAAGGAGGTTGTGGACCAGGTGGTACAAATGGTTGGCCATAAGAAGGCCTTCCAAATTTATTGCCGCCTTGTGGATACCCGTCTTGTGGATAGTTAGGCCTTCACATATAGTTAGCCTCCTCTTGCTGACTCGTGGGTTGGTCCACTTTCTCACTCACTGCTACATTTCCTCCAACCAGATTCTGTCCCATCTCGAGGTTACTTATCTTCTCCATCATCGCTATCAACAGCTTCCTCGTTCCCCCATTCTCCTCCAACTTACAAGCTCTCTGAAATTCTGGGTCCTCGTTCCATTACCCGGCATTCGTCACAATATTGTCTACGATCTCTCTGCATCTAGTTGTACCACGATTCAAAAATGCTCCACTAGCACATGCATCAAGATGGGCTTGACCAGCCTTGCTGGCTCCACTGTAGAAGAAAGTCATGATATCTCCCTCATTGTACCCGTGCTGCGGGCACTCAATTAACATGTTAGAATATCTCTCCCACGCCTAACGTAAGTCCTCTCCTGGTTTCTGGCGAAAAGAAGAGATCTCTATCCTTGCTCTAATGGTTCTAGATGGAGGGTAGAATCGCTCGAGGAACAGACGCTCGAGCTCGGCCCATGTGGTTACACCTTCCCGTGGGAGCGTGTTATCGTACCACTCATTTGCTATTCCCGTTAAAGAGAACGGGAACAGCCTAAGCCTCTTGGCATCTTCAGACATGCCGTTATAATTGAACGTGGATGCGATCATCAGAAAACTCCTCAAATGAGTATGAGGATTCTCCTTCCCAACCTCCCATTTGAATTGATTCTCGGTAAGCAGCTTTAGAATTCTAGGGGAAATTGAGAAGTTGTTTGCCTCTACAGGAGGCAATTCCACTCCATCATAGTACCGTTACGACTGTGCCGCGAATCTTCCTCGAATGGCCATGTTCTGATTGGCGTTCTGAGGAATGGGTTGAGGAATAACAGGTGGTACGGGTACTTGTTGGACTGGTGGTGGTTGATAGACTGGTGGTTGGTTGTAAACAGGGGGTGGAGGGTACAGGTATGGTGGGTATGGGTATGGGTAAGGATAAGGTAAGTTGTTTTGTGGGTATGCAGGATTGTTCTGAGGATGTTGGACAACGTTGTGAGCTGGATTATTTTGATTTTGTGTACCCGGGTTTTGGCTCTGGCTTTCCCCTTGGTTCTGACTGGTATATCCTCCAGTGCCGTCAACTCGGTCCACTGTCTGATTAAACTCATTTGCTGAATCATCAAACTCATTAGTGATGTCCATGCTATTGTTCCATCCTCCGGCAGTGTTCATCCTTCTTAAAAAGGCCCGCTTTCTTCTTGCTATTGTCTCAGGATCAAGTTGTATTCTCTCTTCGCTCGTATCTCCTTGCGAGCGTGTTTTCATAAACCTGAAATACTAACAAAAGAATAAAAATGCAACTGCCGAACACGTAAGAATAAAAACAGAAAAATAAAGCACTCACTACTAACTACTAAGCTATCTACAAGTCCTATTCAAATGGCATACATCGCCATCCCCGGCAATGGTGTCATTGACTTGGACCGAACTTTGTTAGCTTTTACTAGAAGTTACCCCACAAGAGTATGGGATCACAGTAGTATGGGCAAGTATAGGGACCAAGTATTATCGAACCCAAGAGAAGGTAAGTATGTGAATAGAGCCCTGGAGATCTACGCGTCGTAGTTAATATGAGTGGATGTTTTTGGATTTTTTAAAAGAAAATATAATCTAAACTAAATTACTCTACGAATGCAAAAAAGAAAATTAAACTAAGAACGTAGAAGTGTGTTTTCGAATATGAGATAGTGATGCTAAGGATAGGAATTCCTACGTATACTAACGGAGCAGGTACATAATCAAGATAACCGTGACGTGCAAGAAATAACCTAAGTAAAAGATTGTAAGATGAAAGCTCAAGAATCCAAACCCTAATACTTTATCCTAACAATCGACTTCAGTAATCCACTAACAAGTTAATAGATTGTGCTTAATTAACGAGACCTAATTCAACTAAAGTGATATGGTCGTCCTCCCTAGATAAACTGGTAGATTAATTAACCCTTTCTAAACCCTCTCATTAAGTCTACTAGTTGTTAAAGAGTGATAAGGTCGCCCTCTCTCGAACACTTTTCGAACGAAATTCAAAGGTAAAGTTAAGATCGATTTTAAGAATTCATTAATTAAGAGAATTAAAACTAAATGTCATGAATTACCCTAATTACGTACCCACATCCTGCTTCTACGAGTTCATCCTACCCCAAGCATGCAAGGGTTTTAGCCGGACATGGCTTTAACGACAACAAAAGCAATTGAAGAGATAACGAACACAAACATAATGATTTGAACTAAGAAATTATTAAACATAAACTAGGGTTTAAAGAAATAAATGCTAAGAACTGAAATTAGATTGATAAAAATGAAGTCTCAAGTATTTAACGTCAACGAGCTAATAAAGAGAAACTAAAAATTGAAAACAAACTAAAAATTCGTAAGAAAACCTCGATTACACGTGAAAATTAAGCTTGCTCGTCTCTTCTCCTCTTTCTCTCTCTAAAAACTAACTCTAAAAGTGATCTAGTATGAAGTGTTATGTGTTGTGATGTCCAAAATCGTGTTCGGGACGAGTATATATAAGCGTCGGGCCGAATCGGGAACTCATGGGCCGAAAAACGAATCTGGAGGCAAAAACATGAAAGTGCTCGAGCAGCACCCGCTCGAGCAGTGGCGCTCGAGCTGTGTAGGTCGAATGATGCAAGGGCTCGATCACTAGCGCTCGAGCTGGTCGAATGGCGAAATGTTTTTGTTGGTTTTTGGGCGCTCGAGCAAAATGCTCGAGTGGTGGCGCTCGAGTGAATGACTCGAATGGGCAAAACTTTCTGGAAGATTTTAGCGCTCGAACCACACCCTTGCTCGAGCGGTGGCGCTCGAGTGAAACAGCTCGAGTGGTCCTCCTTCTTCTTCAATTGATACGTTTCCTCTCGCGCACTAATACCAATCGTATTTCTTCGATATCTTCTCATTTGGGCATCCGTTTGAATTGATTCAAAGTCCTACGAACTCTATTTTTCGCCCGCGATTCACCTATGAGAATCAAAGAGACAAATTCATCAATGTGTAGGAATAATACTCAATTGACTCTAAATACTCAACAAAATCGACCAAAACTGGGGCATTTCTAGCTACGAATCATGTCAATTTCACGCTTATTCAACTTTGAATCAAAATATCAAATTCTCTATTTTACTCCTAATTTCTATAATCTCTCATTTAAATTTATTTTATTTTGTATTATTTCTCCTAATTTTTATCATGGATCCAAGTAATCCAAATTATTTTTCAAACTCCTAAAACTATCCAAACTCACAAAATTATCCAAATTTTCAGCATTTTCTTAACCTAGAAGATTATTCAGATTCTCAATTTTTTTTAAAATTCTCAACTTTCTCCGATTCTCAACCAAGAACCTACCTCCGAACAAGTTCAACCATCACAAAATACCTCTCACAACTTGTTCCGAGATAGTCATGAAAGGGCTGCAAAATTAATTGGTCGATGAAAGAATGTGTAGCTCTCATGTCATCTTGGATTTTCATTAGTGAAGATGAGAAACGTGGCAACTATCAAACGGGTGGCTCGTTCTGGGTGAAAGTGAATAAAATGTACGAACAAGCTCGAAGAGAAGATCCTGGGAAGATAAAGGAAATGAATACATATTCAATGAAAGGTCGTTATAAACGACTTAATGAAAATGCTCAAAAGTGGATTGCTGCTAACAATGAAGCACACACTCGAAAATAAAGTGGAATGAGCCAACAAGATGTAGAGAAAGAAGCTCAAACAATTTACGAAGCAGGTAGACTCAAGTTTCAGGACTTGCATGTATTTAATGAAGTTATGATTAAATGTCTCAAGTGACAAATAATTATAGATCCTTCTTCAAGACGTCGTGTTGAAGATGACGATGATAATGAAGAAAGCGGTGGCAGCTCAAAGAGATATAAGACCAGTGAAGATGGGGAATATTCTCTCCCCAATAATCCAGAAACTCCAACCAATGGCAGTTTATTTATTTCACGTCCTACGGGAAGAGTTAAGGCGGAAAAAAAAAAGAAAAAGGTAAAGAATAAGAATCTTCACCCTACACTGAAGTTGCTGCAGAAATTCGTGCGTTGAGGGTCACTAGAGATAATGAAAATGAAATTCTAGAAAAGAAATTGGAGTTGGAGAAAGTAAAGATGAAACACACGCTTTTGGAGTTGGAGAAATTGGAGTTTGATGTCGTTGTTGGCGAAAGATCACTTAACTCCAGAAGAAGAAGAAAGAAAACATACTCTTTGGTCATTGTTTATGTAAGCCTTTTAAATTCTATTAATGTTTAGTAAGCCTTTTAATTTGTGTGATTTTCGTTAATTTCATTGTATCAAATTGTTGTAATTTTCATTCCAACTAGTGGTTTATTTAAATGTTCATTGGAGTAATTTCATTCCGTCTCGGTAGTAATTTATTTTAATACTAATTAATGAATTTGAATGAAAAGTTTCAATATTAGTTAGTAATTAGTGAACAAAAAATTAATTGAAAAAAAATGGAAATTATTTCACATGCATTGGTAGTGCAGTAGATATGCATTATTCACATGATATAGACGTAAATATGCATTATTCACATGATGTGCAGTAGATATGTAGTAGATATGCATTATTCACATGATGTGCAGTAGATATGTAGTTAGAGCTATTAAAACGGGTCTAACCCGATGGGCCGGCCCGAAAAGCCCGATTTTAAGAATGGGTCGGACCTCAAAATCATAGGCCCGAAAAGAACCGGACTTTTTTGGCCCGAACAAGTAGGCACGGCGGGCCGCTTGGGCCTGGGTCGGGCTTGGCCCGGTTTGACCCAGTAGATTTTTTTGAATTAGGGTATTTTTTATTCTTCTTTAGCTTACGTCAAGTACTAATTAAGATTAAAATATCACTTGTGTTGTTTATGTATATAGTAATATTTATTAAGAATTGTACAAGTATTTTTTAATAGATAATGTGATTATTAAATAATAAAAATGAGTTAGGATTCTTGTAAGAATGCATTATACATATCTTTTAAAATATAAAGATGCCCTGTTGGGATATAAAATACTCTAATGTTTGTGAGAAGGTATGAAGATTCTAGATGTTGATGGATATAAACTTATTTTTGGATTTTAATCAACCGAAATAGATAACTGGACATCTTTTTATGGTGGGTACCAGGTAAAGATATAAATAAATTAAACATAGTTCTCATCTATTTATCGAAACAGGGTCTACTTAAAGTACACAATATACCACAATTATGTGAGAAATTGTTTAAAAAAACTTGCTGAAGTTTTGTTGAATTATTGTTGTTTGAATATTATTTAGGAATTTGAGTTTTAATTTAATTATTGAATTGTTATTGACAAACTAAACAATTTTTATAACTATATAAGTAGAATTTGTATACTAAATTATAAATTAATGAGGTAAATATATAAATCAAGTACAATAATAATATATATAAAAAATAAAAAAATTGGGCCAGTTTGGCCCGGTAGCCCGAGACGGGCCAGGACGGGCCTGAAAATAAGTTGCTCGAAAATAATCGGGTCGGGCCGAGCCAGCCCGAAAAAACTCATGGCCCGGTAGGCCTGGACCGGACCGGGCTGGCCCGGCCCATTTGATACCTCTATATGCAGTAGATATGCATTACTCACATGATGTGCAATAGATAAGCATTATTCTTTGGACAATGCATTTAATTTGGATTATTCTTCCCACTAGTTAGACTATTCCCCGATAGTTGTACTCATTCTCACTCGAGTGATTCTTCCCACTATCCAATACATTATTGTCTCATTCGTGTCTCTTATCAATTGAGTTTCTGAACAAAAAAAAAAGTCACATGCTACCATCTACAATAATACTACTAACTATTGTCCATATGTGAATGCAGCTCCATTATTAAAGTTCACATTTCCACTATATATATTCTCTCCCCACTCTATATATCTCATCTTCACTCTATATACCCTCTCTCCAATCTCCACTCTATCTATCTCAAGCTTTATAATTTATAACCAATAGTTTTACCCATTTCACTTTTCAAATGTCTCTCAATGATAATCAATCGGTAGAAAACGATTCAAGTTTTTATTCTTTCTCCATTGAATTTGATGAATGGGAAGAACGAAGAGCTCACCAAAATCTTCAAATGAATCACATCATTGAGGATCTGCTCTTGGAAAGACTTAATTTGAATGAAGAAGATCCCACTCCTAGAGCAAGAAGTAGGTAATGTGAAAGGCAACGCGAGCTTGGTGAAGAACGTTTGATGAACGACAATTTTGTTGACAATCCTATGTATTGTCCTGAGATCTTCCGACGTAGATTTCGCATGCGAAAATCATTATTCCTCCATATAGTGGAGGTTGTAACTGCCAATGACGAATATTTTCAACAAAGACCTAATGCTACAGGTACTTGTTCCTCTCTTTTTTTTTTTTACTTTTTTTGTTTAATAAAAAAATATTTTTTTATTAATTTTTTTATGCCACATGTAGACCGGGTCTTTCACCATTACAGAAATGAACTGGGGCTATAAGGGTGTTGGCGTATGGGACAACAACTGATGCGGTTGATGAATACTTGCGAATGAGTAAAACTGTGACACAGGAAGCTCTTGAGAATTTCGTAGAGGGTGTCATTTCCTGCTTCGATGACGAATACCTTAGAAGGCCCAATGAACAAGATTTAGCAAGACTACTCTATGTCGAGGAACAACGTGGATTCCCAGGCATGATAGGCAGTATTGACTGCATGCATTGAGAATTAAAAAATTGTCCTAGTGCATGGGATGGGCAATATGCAGGGAGAAACGAAAAACCAACAATTATTTTAGAAGTTGTTGCATCATATGACTTATGGATATGACATGCATTATTTGGAACACCAGGTACATGCAATGATATAAATGTACTTCACCGATCTCCGATTTTTAATGATGTCTTGGAAGGTCGAGACCAAATGTTAGTTATATTGTGAATGGTCGGAAAAATGCTAGGCGTATTATCTAACTAATGGAATATATCCTTCATGGGTTGCATTTGTTAAGTCAATTACAACTTCAGTAATCCGAAAGTATAAGTTGTTCGCTCAACACCAAGAGGTTGTTCAAAAAGATGTCGAGCGAGCATTTGGAGTTCTACAAGCTCGTTTCGTATTTCTTCGACGCCCGTGTGTTGGTCCTAAAAGGTATATCAAGGTCTAGAGGGGGGTGAATAGACCTTAAGTTTTTAAAAAATAAACTTTAAAAACTTTTTAACTTTTAAAAGTATACAGATCAAACTCTGCAGCTGTAGAGTTTAAAACGAAAGGTTTGCAGCTGCAGACTTTTAAAATGTAGAATCTGTATAAAATGATTCAAACACTTATCAAAATTGATGTTGTAATACTTTAGAGTATTTTAACACCTTGTGCAGCGGAAATAAGTAAAGTGTGTGAAGTGAAAAATCAAATGAACAAAGCTTTAGCTAAATGATTCAAAGAATCTATAGTTGTAGGCTTTGTAAAATCTTAAGCACACAGAGAATATGAATGAGATGATATGAAATGAGATAATAAGGATAGTAGATACAGAAATAACTTAAAGCAGTAGAAATGAACACAATGTAAAAGAACAAGGAGAGTTATAGTGGTTCAGAGGTGTTGTAATCCTCCTACATCCACTGTTACACCACAAAGGTGTCAAATTCACTAAGAATCTCCACACAGTCACAAAGTTGTTCCCCCTTAGACTTAGAATTCTCACCTAGATCACTCTAATCTAGGCAAAAACACAAGTTCACACATATACTCTCTCTCAATCTCACACAGAGCTAAACACTCACTAAGAATAATATCTACTCTAGGTAGAATACAGGGGTGTGTATAGTGAGGGAACAACAACAAAGAAATTACAATAATCCTAGCTTCTAAGTCCTAAACTTCTAATCTTTGAAGAACTATAGACTTTGAAAGCTGTAGATGTTGTGCAGATGCGTTTGAGAGCTTGGGGTTGTTGTTGTTTTCCTCTGAGGTCTCCTCTCCTATTTATAGGAGTCTTAAGGGGTCCTCTAGCCGTTTGAGGGATTGAAATTTCAAAATAATTTCTCCTCCAGCTTTGACTTCAGCTTAATTAAAGCTTCTTGTCATATAGCATTGTCCTTCGAGTAGTACAAGTTGTCTTGTAGTGATGACTGCTCAAAGAGCTATTAATCACTGAGATACTTGTTTCTACTGGCTAGTAATTAGCTCTGGTAAGCACTGAGACATTTCAAACTAAATGAGTAAGTGTACAGAATGTACTACACTTAATTAATCCTACTAATCTCAAGCTTACAGCTTATAGTCATTAACTCTGCAGATGTAGATTCTTCGGCTGTAGACTTGTCTTCAACTCTTCAGATGCAGATTTGTCTTGAGCTAACTGTAGGGTCTGAATCCATCTTTGCAGATGTAGACTTTGTCTTTTAAACTCTTCATATCTCTTAGTACCTGCAATGTTAGTTTCCACAATACACATATATGTTTTGACATTATCAAAATCAAAGTGAAAAAATCCTTAGGACAAAAGTATCCTAACACTGTGTCTTGTATGGGATAAAATGTTGATGGGAAAAATTATGATGGATTGTATCATTATGCACAACATGATTGTAGAGGATGAATGAGACACGTACAAAACTTATTATGATCCCACATAATTTCTTATGGACGATCCCACAGGTGATGATCAACATTCTCAATACTCCATTGAACGCATTGCAAGCTTATTTACTTATATGACTAATAGGGAACAACTTCGCAATAGAGAAACTCAAACCGCTCTTAAAAATGACTAGATTGAGCACATATGGCAAAAATTTGACAATGATAATTATATATGTAATTTGTATCTTCAATAATGTTTTTTATTTTACGCAACTATTTGTATTTTAACTTATTTATTTATGATTTGTATTTCAATTTTTGTAATTTTAATTTCGTTATTGAGATTGTAGTTTATTTTAAGTGTATGGTATTTATTTTTTAACAAATTACTTGCGTTGAATAATATAATTTATTATATTTCTTACATTTTTATTTATAATAAAAAAAATTATTATAGTGTATATATAATTGTTAAATAATTTCATAAATAATTATTTTAGGTTGAGTTGAGTTATTAATGAAGAATAAAAGAATTGAGGTTAGGTAGAATAGTAGATTGAGCATGTGGAGGAGAGAAAAATGAATTATTTATTAACAGATTAGGTTGTTGTACGTTGTTAATGATCATAGTCTTACACATATAACCTACAAAACTAACAGTAAATTGAGAAGTAGCATATTAATATTTCAAATATTAAATTATATTGTTTCATTTTTCACATGTTTCCCCTAAATTATACAAATAAATATAGAGTGAAAATGGTTGATACATTAATCATCATATTGATTGTTTTCATTAAAAAGGATTAATTATTTTTATTGAAGAGTATTATTTATTTATTGAAAATAAACAAAAAAGATTAGTAAAAACAATCAATACCCTTCAATAAAAATAACTGATACTTTTTATCGAAATTAATTAATACCCTTTAATAATTTAGGTTGGAAATTATAACGAGTCGATTTAACATCAATTGTTCGTCTTTGAAAAAGAAAAAAAAGAGAAAAACCCAAAATCTATCTATCTATCTATCTATCATTATCACCATCATCAACATCAGATAAGCATATTTCTCTTTCTGCAGGCGAACCTTATTCCCTGCAAGTCTCCCCACCGTAATCGGCTGCGCCCTACTCCCCCTGATCCCCACCCAAACCGTAACGTCTAAATACGAAAACCAAAATCCAATCCCCTTTCCATCTAAACCCCAAACCCTACCCTAGCCCTACGGCATCAATGGATCCTCGCCGTGTGCCTCGCACCGTCAGCGACCCCAAGGTCCGCCAGGTCGGATTCTTCGCCCCGCCCGACCGCTCCCAATCGGGCCCGCCGGACCCGATTTCGACGTCGCCGCCGCTCTCACAAATCTCCCCCTCCGGCAACTCACTCTCTCCCGTAATGATTCCGCCGCCGCGCCACCTCTCCACCGACATTCCCCGCCACTTCAACCACCCGCCGCCGCTCTCGGCGCTCCGTGCTCCCCGCGCCAATGATTCTTCTATCCCGGTCGGCAGTTATAATCCGTCAGAGTTTTCGTCGCCGTCGGCCATCACGGATTTTTCGGAGGACCAGTTGTCGCCTAGGTGGCGCAAGGGTGGTTCCGGAAAGTTCGCTACTTCGTTGCCGTCGGGAGGAATTGCTATGGCGGTGGTTAAGCAGGATAAGTTAGCCGATATGCACGCTGATGTTGCAGGTTAATTTTGTTACTTATTGATATTTAGCAATTGTTGAGAATTGCGGTTTATGGGTTTTATGTGATTGGTACACAGATGGAATGGCCAATCTGGAAATTCAGAAGGAGAAGAAAGCATCTGGTGGTGCTAAGCAGTCAAAGGAGAAGACTACGAAAGCGGAACGTCGAGCTATTCAAGAAGCCCAGCGTGCTATGAAGGCGGCTGCTAAAGGTCAATGTCTATATATCTTTCAATTTTTGAGATAGCAATTTTGAGAACATTAGGCTTATGCATATGGTTTCTATTGTTGATTAGCATTTGGATGATTGGAATTTATATCTGCAATAAGAGTTTGTCTCTATCTCACAAATAACCAGGAGTAGTTGAGTTCTGATCTATTGCAAGGGGATTAAGGATCAATGTATCGTATTAGGGACTTGTGATCTTTAGGTTTAATTCTTTATGACACTCTAGATGTATTTTTAGTTTTAACTTTTATTTTAGGAAATTTTTAGGTGCTTCAATTGACTTGGAATTCAACTATTATTTTGGTTATAACTTATTCACTGTTCCATCGTATGTTCTACTCCATGATAAGATGAATTGTCACTAATTTTTTTTATCCATTTTGGCATCTATTAGTAGAGCATTCACATAAAAAATAATTGAAATGGAGTGTTGCTGCAAGTGCGGAGGAAAAAACTTTTTCCTTTAGATTAGTGCTTTTAATGATGATTATTCGAGGAAACATGTCATGTTTCAGTGGAAATGATGAGCCACCTTTTCCTTTCTTATACATCTTGAAAGCCTTCCATCGAATTCTTCTTCTCTTCTTCCATGTATGCATGTTTAGGTTATATTTTTCTTACTGAACAAATCAATAATTTAATGAAATTCGGCAGTTGTCTAGCCTTAAGTGTATAGAAAAAAAAATTAGTGGGGGTTTAGGGTTACATTTCATACTTTTCTCTTTTTCTTCCTGAAAATTTCATCTGTTTTAGGTGAAGGAAGTAAGACTCCTGCACCTGCTGGGGTCAATTCAACCGATGCGGGGAAGTCAATGAAATCAGTTCCACAAAAGAAAGACAACTCTTCTGTTGCAGCTACTGAGAAAAAAGGTGGTGATCGTCAACCAGATAAAGATAGGAAGAAAGATGCCCCTCATCCACGGATGCAATTTGATGATGAAGATAGAGTTGAGAAGCATAAGAAGCGATCTATGGTGAAACAAGCAGAAGCCAGGAACAGAGTTGAACTCTTTAGGCATCTACCTCAGTATGAGCATGGAACAAGACTTGCTGATATGGAGTCAAAGTTCTTCCAACTGGGTCCAGTTCATCCTTCTGTTTACAAGGTACTTTTGAGGCACTTCTCTTTTTTCATTCTTGTTGCTAAATAATGTATTTGTAATAAAAGAAGAAAAAGAATAGATAAGGGCCACAACCCGGTCAAGGTGATCGAATGTGCCTCATTAAAACCTGCTAAAACTCAATTGGAAAACCATTAGTAGGAAAAAGAGTACATAAAAATAAAACAAAGATTGCCCATGCACTCTAAGCAATCCAATCGAGAGTCAAAAGCCAAATACTTGGCAATTTAACCAAATTTACTTTATGCTTGGCAGGTTGGGTTGCGGTATCTAGCTGGGGATATATCTGGGGGCAATGCTCGTTGCATTGCTATGCTTCAGGCGCTCCAGGAATCAATCAAAGACTACTCAACACCCCCAGAGAAAGCCCTTATCAGGGACTTGACGACTAAAATAAATCACTCAGTCTCATTTCTGATTGAGTGTAGGCCCCTTTCAATCAGTATGGGAAATGCAATTAGATTTCTTAAAACTAGAATTACGAGCTTGTCCTTAAACCTGTCTGAGGCAGAAGCAAAAGCCAGTCTTATCTCAGATATTGATCGTTTTATAAGTGAGAAGATAATTTTAGCCGATAAGGTTATTGTGAAGCATGCTGTGACTAAAATTAGGGATGGGGACGTTCTCCTTACATATGGTTCATCTTCTGCTGTTGAAATGATACTACTTCATGCCCATGAGCTTGGTAAACAGTTCCGAGTGGTGATAGTTGATTCACGTCCCAAGCTTGAAGGTCAACTGCTGCTTCGCAGGCTTGTACGGAAAGGAATTAGTTGTACATACACTCATATAAATGCTGTTTCTTATGTTATGCATGAAGTGACGAGAGTATTTCTGGGTGCTGCTTCGGTTTTGTCTAATGGAACAGTTTACTCGAGAGTTGGTACAGCATGTGTTGCAATGGTTGCCCATCAGTTCCGGGTCCCGGTTCTGATATGCTGTGAAGCATACAAGTTTCATGAAAGAGTTCAACTTGATTCAATATGCTCTAATGAACTTGGTAAGAACAGTTTCTAGTTGATAGGTATGTTTGTTTTGGGCTATAGTGGGTTTGGGAAATTCCTGGCTGAAAAATCATTGACTAGTAAGAAGGCGAATTTGACTTTTGTATATGTTTGGTTGGTAAGATGTAGTAGGGTAGGCTTGAGAATATAAATAGTGAAAAGTGAGTAATACTCAGATAATTATATTGTAAAAAATAAAGAGTGTGCTATTGGGAAAAAGAAAAAGTATGGGAGAGAATGTAATTGAGTGTAGGCATTATAGGTTAGGATATTTGTGGATTTTGAAATCTAGCTTGCATAATCTTACATACAAACATGCATTAGGATTTTGTAAGTAAAAATTTTGCACTGCTAATCCAGAAACAATCATACCCTTAGGCTATGCTTTGGAGTATATCTTGATTCTTACTTCTGCAATTGTTATCACACATTTTTACAGGTGATCCTGATGCAGTTGCAAAGGTTGCTGGTAGGAAGGAAATCAATTATTTAGATGGTTGGGCTGATAGTAAGAATCTACAACCGTTGAATCTGATGTAAGGGTGGTTTTATAACTGAATCATGATTTTTTTTTTTTCAGATTATGCAGTTGATTGGTGCTATGATAGCTCACGTTTGATTTTATTTGACAGATATGATGCTACACCGTCGGATTATGTATCAATGATCATAACAGATTACGGCATGGTAAGTTAAGAAGAGAGTTAATTTATACATCCTTCAGTGGAACAAATTCTTCTTTTTTGTTTTTTTTTTCTCACTGTTACCACCTTAATTTCAAGATATAGTTATCTCATCAAAGTTTACAATAAATTTACAAATCTGAACTACACATTTTGTGGATAGCATAGTATAGATTCACAATATTAATTTTGCTACAGAATTTCAATAGATGCATCATAGAGGAGTTTGCCATTGAATTATGTATTTAGATTAAATTACCTAATATTCCGATGATGTTCATGTGGGCTTATCTTTGGATGAAGACAGTGATGCTTTGCATTGATTTGGGTCTATTGACTCCAAACTCACAAATCCTCAGATATATTTTTCTACTCTAATTTTTGCTAATTTTGGTGATTGTATTATGGTTTTATCTTTCTGGTAAATGATTAATACTGGTTTCTAGGCCCTTTTAAATTCAGAAAGTTGTTTGTTCAGTTTTGCATTGATTAATGTATTTATGTTATCTGTTCAGATACCACCTACGAGTGTTCCAGTTATTGTCCGAGAATATGGCAGAGAATACCTGTGGCTATAGAGATATGGGGCGCAATTCTTTAGTTAACTTATGAAAAGGCAATTTTGAGCCCTCTTCACGTTGTCGTATTTATGTCCTGTCTGAATAAACATACATACATTCTCAACTCAAGTTTTGATCTGACCCGACTGTGAAGAGCGCGAAAGCACGGCCTCTCCACCAGGCAGTTTTTGGGATGCAGTGAAATGTATTGTGATGAGGTTTTTCCGAATGCCGTTGTATTTTATCATGAGGTTTTTCCATCTGCCTGATTGATTGTTTGGCTATTAAATATTTAAGTAGGTCGCCTCTGAATCAATTTGTGAGCTCTCTCTCCGTGAAATTAATGTTGTTTAGCATATGAGGTATTATATTAAAAATTCTATTACTATACGGTGATAATTCGTTTGCTAAATAGTATGATTGCTAAATAAGTTTTTTTATTTTTATAATCAAAGTAGATTGGGTATGGGTATGCCTATTGTCCTGATTTGTATCCCACTAATTCATTGTAATCAAATTATCAAAAAATTTAGTAAATCTCCTAATTTGGCGGCGAGGTGCAGAGTAGGATTAAGTGGCTAGGGATATGTGGGCAGACTTTGGCATTCAAAGGGGTGTATTGGATTAGGATAACACTTTTCAAATTAGGGTTTTAATGGATTTTATAGAACTTTGTGGACTTTGCAGAATTTTATGGATTTGTAACATATAGAGTTCAAGATTTTTTTAGAATCAAAAGTTTCATAAATTTGAAATGTTATAGTCTATGATATATTTTATGATATATACACGTATGTATATATGTGTTAATATGTAATTGATGCTATATTAAATTTTTTATTCTTATAAAAAATTTGGGGGATAAATTGTGTGAAATTTTATTTCAACTATTCAAACCACTAATTTACAAATTATCTATTGCACAAATCTATAATCTTTTTTTCTTAATTGAGGGAAATGAATCATTATTGGGTATGATTTTTGTAGATTTGAGTTGGATTTGGATTTCAATTTGTTAAAAATGAATAGAAACAAAATAATAATAATGCGGAAGATAAGTGAACAAATTTGTTGGTCATGTGTGTATGCAAAAAACAACAAATAAAGCAAATGAGATTAGGAAACTTCTGTGGACATAGAAAAGAGTATTGGGAAATTGAATTTTTAACTCTTAGGTATATCTCAATTTTTCGATTTATTTCGTCACATCTACTATTTCACTTCAAAGGTCCTTTAAAATTTTATGAGTTTGGATGAGATTGTTGGTATTTATAGATACCACTAAGAAGTCCTTTAAAATTCATCCAACACAACAATCCTTTAAATTTTTTATATTTTTTAATACCAATGATTTTTTTTTAAAATAGTAAAAAACATCGAATGAATACCAACGGATTTGAATGGACGCTTTAAATTTTTTGAAAATTCAGATTGAATACTATTTTATTGTTTTTAAGTGACATAAAATTCTGAATAATAAATCAACTGACTTTGTTTACAAAAAAATGTCTTTTAAAATCTTGTGAAATTCTAAACCAATACACCCTCTTTAGGTACCAAGTAAGAGGGATTGAAGAGACCTGAGAGCAGTATTACTTCGAAGCTACTTTAACAGTAATTAATGTTTTTAAATTGATTTTAAAAAAAAATACTCTGTCTGCCTCATAATTTTTTTCATATGTACAAAAACATACTTCTTCCGTCCCGGATCTTTTTTCACGTTTTCCTTTTTGTGACGTCCCAACTCTTTTTTCATATCCTTAAAAAGGAAATAATCTATATTCACAAAAGTTAATAAAATACATTTTATTATTTAACTTTACACTCACACAACCCCACTTTTTTTAAATATTGTGCAAACTCATATATGAAATAAGATCCGGGACGGAGTGAGTATAATAATGAGTCGAGATGAGCAAGAAATAAATTGGATTGTAAGTGTGAAGCCCAAAAATAATTATATGTCAAGTTTATGTAGGGTGAAGTTTATGGAACGTTTTCATTTTAAAGGTGGAAAAACTATTTTGTAATAGATGAAACTGAGAATACAATTTCCATAAACAAAGTTGTGTGCTGAATTTATTAATTAGATTAATGGTTCTTGACATGAAATGCTACTACAAATCTTAATACATACATAATTATGAATTAAATTAATCATATTGTTCATTAAAAATAAATTAAATAATAAAAGAAATATATTTTTTGGTAAGGAAAAAGCTTCAATTAACCAGAGGTAAGTCTGGGATTGTAGCACGAACCCAGAAGAAAAAAAGTAATGATGCATAAATCCTGTAGTCTATTTGATTCTACTGTATATATGTGGTTAGATGCAACAAAAAAGAAGAGATGTTGATCGTTTAGCCGCCACTTTTGCTCTCTTCACATTAATAAAACAAACAGTTTCCAGAGTCTAAATCAAAGTTCCAAACTCGGCTTTCCAGTTAGTGGGAGGCTATCACCATTCCCATAGACACAGGACACAACCCCAAGAATCACAAACCCAGCTAAAACAGCAGTTAAAATACCCATAGAATTCACCAGAATAGCCTCCTTTGAGTAGCGCGTTATGATCTGATGAGTTTGAAGAGATGTGGCTTTCTCTAGGAAGCCAGTGAGGCAAGTAGCAACAGATAAACCATAGATGTAAAGCCCAAGATATGCATGCCACGGTAGCAAGTTAGCTCGCTTGTTTCTCGATCCACCAGGGTACCAAAATGTTGCAAATCCGATAGCCCACTGCAACAAATGGAAGTAGAAACTCACTAAATTAAAATCATGAGTTTCGTAATCTAAGATACTACTCCTCCGTTTCATATTAATTGCCATTTTACGGTTTTAGAGGTTAAATTTTGTTTCAAATATCGTTGAAGCCTATTTCTCCACATTTCTTCCTAATTCCACCCCCTCCCCCCCTCCCCCCCACATATATCTCCCTGAAAGATATCTTGTTTGATGAAGAATTATCTTTTTTCTCGCACCTTTTAATTCTTCCACTCTCTCTTCTTAATTTGATTGAGGGTAAATAAGTCAAAATTTTATGTTCCTTAAACGACAATTAATATGAAAGGAGGGAGTACATCAGAAAACCATCAAAGCGAGTACCTGGATTCCGAACAAGAAAAGGCAGAGTACACCCAGCCATTGGTGGAGGCTATAGAAGTTATCTTTGCCTCTCTCGAAACGACTCTTCCAAACAACCCCTAGTCCAATAAGGCCCAACATGAAAGCCAGGGATTGAAGGGAAAGATGAACCAATTTTCTGAGATTTTTCGTTCCTGATACGGTTTTGTATGCCAGTAAGGCTGCAATAATTTATATCAAGAACTTAAGACAACTGAAAGTTTAAGGTAGTCAACAATAGGGGGAAAGTATAGTTAAATATCAAAAAACTGGATATATAAAACATCAACAAGACAATCATTTTATTGGTATACAAAATTAGTCCATCCATTTTATTATTAACAAGACAATGTAAAAGTATAATTTTTGGTGTTGCTTCATTTATACGGACATAAGCTTCGTGTTAGTGCAGATTGAGGGGGTGCTTGGTTCATAATTTTTCAATGAGAATTGTAATGGAAATGAAAATAGGATAGTTGTGGTGGTTAATGAAAATAAAAGATGATCGATTCACCTTCATCATACTTCGTGCAAGGTAATGAGACTCAATCAAAGTAAGTTAATTATTGTCCCATTTTGATTAACTACCTTGTCTATTATCATTTTTCCTCAACCATTCCACTATTCATCAACCAACAATCATTTTTTGTCTCAATTTATTCCAAGGTTAGAGCAATACACTAACAATGTAATTCACTATTCGATGATTTTCATTACCATTCCCATTGAAGAACTTGAACCAAGTGCCCCTTAAGTTTGTATTTCAAGGTGAAATTGTGAAAACGAATTATGAATGCCACATCACTGTGCTTCCTTCTGTTCACATTATTAACTTGTTAATCTCATCTTTGTGTTGTCAATAACATTGAAGATAAACACTGTGCCCGAATTCGAATTGGGTTTTGAGTATTGAGCGATAGAGCGAGGCTACAGCAGAATTCGTGCCCGTAGAGAAATTTTAGTACAGAACAACATTGCTGGCTCAAAATGCCAAAAGATAAACATCAATGGAACACAAATTGAAGCCACATTCTCATATACCAGGTGAGATAGAATATGGTTAGGCCTCCATAAAAGCTATCTTGAATTGATTCAATCAGCAATTTATGATCGCATAGAGTAAGCAATTGAGTAGAGAGAAACTATCTAAATCAAACACCACTTCAAAACCAAGGTTAATTATTCAATTTCAACCACGATAAAACACTGGCTAGAGAGAGAGAGAGAGAGAGAGAGAGAGTAAAAATTAGGCATACCTACCTTCCCCATTCAGAACAAGAAGGCCGATCACCATTAGTACAGGATGAACCTGAAAAACAGTCAACAAAATTTAGCCGATTCAATAATCAACATAATCAATTCAGAAAACGCGATTGATCTCCATTCATCCAGGGGGAAGAAGTAAATAAATAAACGGTATATACATTAAAGATGAGGCGTTTATCGTCGGAGACAAGAGCCAAGCCGCCCCGATAATGCACACACCATATCAGTACCAATGCGGTAATGGCAACGCCGATTACCCTCACCACCGCGAAGATCGGGAAGCGTACCACCGGCGCGGCCATTAGAAGATTCTGGAGAAGATCAAATTCAGACGGATTTTGATACGTGATTAAGGGTTTTGCGTTTAGATTTAATTTCCCAAACCCAAATGAAATGAAAAGAAAAGAGTAATATTATTATAAACTGCCGCCGGAGAACACTTTGACTTTCTACGACCCACGCCCAACGCACTCAAATCAAATGGAGATATAACTGTATTTAATTGTGATTCTTTTAGATTTTTTATTTTATTTTAACAAAGTGTGAATTTAGAAAATATATAGATTGTATGCAGAGTGTCACTAACTTTTTTTTCTATTGGTTTACATGGATTTTCATAGTTTTAACAGTATGTGGAATATAACTTTTTATTCATTTACATGGATTTCCATAGATTCCGTCGCTGAAACTATTGATACAAATGTCTATGGAACACACTTGTATATAAAAAAAAGTTACCCATCACCGTCATACATCGGCCTCATTTTCCACATAGCGCAATACTCATTCTTCATGCATTAGTTTCTGTTATTTGTTGCAGTTAACTTTGAGGAAGCAATTCCAAATTTTCCTATTCTATGTCGAGATGTGTTGAATTTTGATCTTCTTCATATTCTACTGAAAATTCATCAGAGCGGCATTCTTTCCGAAGAAGGTTGTGTAATCCAGCACAGGTCAATACTAACTTTACTTGTGTTTGAAATGGGAACGGAGGTGCGGTTTTAAAAATTGTGAATTGCGATTGGAAAATATAAAAAATTCTCTCAATCACACTTCTTAATGATGCATGATGAAGATTGAATAACTCACTTGTATTTCTGGGGTGACGACCTTGACTACCAAAATTTTTTAGATGATATCGAACACCACCTAATGGAAGAGAATCTCTGGTTGTTAGAAGAGATTTTGAAAAATGAAATCTATTTATATTTTTGGAAGGGAATAAATAAATTTGTAAAGTATTAAAATTCATAGACTGTTGAATATCCAAAGATTTTTAAGACTTTTTATAATTCGTAGAAATCTTTGGTTGTTAGAGTAGATTTTGAAGGGTGAAATCTATTTATATTTTTTTAAAAAGAGTCAAAGAAAATAGAGTATGTTTTATATGAAAACGCTTCATAATAAGCTTAACATGAAATAGTTTTAGAATATCATTAATCTCATCAGGAGTATCATTAAACCTGTCTGGGGTATCATTAGTCTGAGTTCAAGAAAATTATTTTTAAATTTTCTTGAACTCAGACTAATGATAACCCTGATGAGATTAATGACACTCTCGATGAGATTAATGATACTTTAAAATTGTTTCATGATAAGCTTATCATGAACTATTTTCATATAATACTTTGCCAAGAAAATATATAGAGTATTAAAATCCGTAGGTTGTTGAATACCTAAAGATGTTTTAAAACTTTTTAAAATCCGTATTGAATACCTCAAGATTTTTAAAGACTTTTGAAAATCTGGATTAAATACCTTCAGACTTTGAAAGTCTAAAAAATTTCTACAGATTCCAATTAGTACGAATACATCCAATTAAACACCAATTTATGTATTGAAAAAGTGAATGAACTCGATTTCTTTATATATTACTCCCTCCGTCTCATTTTAATATTTTTTTAGAAAAACGGTTTTATTGATTTTTCATCAATGAATGAAATGCATTTTGAATGAAGTAATTATTATGAGAGTATTTTATTTCTATATTTGGGGTGTAAAAATTATTTTGGAATGTCCCAAAAAGAAAAGTGTAAAGATTACAAGGGGACGGGGGGTGTACTATTTGTGTATGTTATTAGTGTTAGGGTTAATTGCAAAACAAATCATCAACTTTATATTTTATCAATTACAATATGTACTTTATTTTTTTGTAATTCGAGACATCAACTTTTTAAATCTTACAATTTGAAACATCCGATCATTTTTGGGCAATAATTAAATGATGTGGCTTGTTAGAGATACCACAGAGATGCTTATTTTTTTTACGTAACAATCATTTTTAGCCCTAATTTCTTAGTTCTAAATAAAAAAGGCACAACTCCCATAGGTGCACAATTTTCTTCAAAAATCCTAAGTATTATTTTATTTTTCTTTTATACTATACTCTAAACATGCTTGTGGTTATGAAAATATTTTTTGAATCCCTCTTTGTGAGATTAAGGGTTTCTATGGAGGGGTGTAAATTCTTTGAAGAAATTAATTGAAGGAGGTGAAAGTGATTTAGGACTTTTTTTTTTTTTGTTCCTTGTGCAATTCTTAAAGCGTTCGTACAATTCTGTGACAAATAAAAAATGTTGGGTTGAAAAATATATTATGTGAAAAGAGTTTTTCAAAAATGTAGTTTTAATAAAATTAAAATTCAGGTATTTATGTGGCATCTACATGGACATCTTCGGCAGAAACATTGCATAATTATCACCGGAAAGTGACCCGATGCTTAAAATTGCAAAACTTAATTAGTTGGTGTTTTTAGTTGAAAAAAAAAAAAAAAAAAGTACATGCTGTAATTGATAGAAGGTATGAAGTTGGTGTTTTGTTTTGCAATTAGTGTTATGTATATTCATCACCACTGTTATGTATATGCACTATCAACGTCTACAAAATCAAAGTATATTTTAATATGCACAAGAGTGGTAATATATATACATAACAATGATATTTAAAAGAAATTATGTAAACTCGGATTCACAAAAGACCTACACTTATTTATTTGAATTTTTTATTTATTTATTTACATGACAAAGATTATGTGAATGATACTCACGGTAATCATTATCCTGAATAACAATTTACTAATACCTTATGTTGAAATAACTATTATCTTTAGTAATAATAACTAATATCACTTCAGTTAATACCTTTAGTGAAAACAACTAATTTCAGAGCTGATACTTTTAGTGCAATCCACTAATACTTTATAATGTAATTTACTAGTACCCGTCAAACAAATTTCATCATGAATATCATTCACATAATATCATCCTTATTTATATATTTAAGTTTTCTTTTTTAAGTTGTTGATTATCGGTTACATTTTGAGAAAACGTAAGTTTGCAATTCAATATTAGATTTTGTCACCCTAACAGTTTTTTTTTTGGGTTAATTCCATATAAATTCACGACCTTTATACTTAGTATCAATTTAATCACGAACTTTTAGATTTTTGTAAAAAAATCCAACCTTTGATATTTGTTGCAATTTGATACACACTTTTTTTTTCCGGCCGGCAACCGATGATGTGGCTCGCCGGAGCGTGTGTCATCTTGCCACGTAGGATTACACATGTTTATTTTATTTATTTTTTAAATCCACATTATAAATAACACTTACCATTTAAATAACATATTTCTACTTATAATTAAAATAGTAACCAAATAAATTAAACAACAACAAAATGAATTTCAAAACTAAGAACGTAAAGAGAAATATTATATATAATTTATGTTGGTTGTTTAATTTATTTGGTTGCTATTTAAATTTTAAGTAGAAAGGTGTTATTTAAATTGTAAGTGTTACTTGTGATGTGAATTTAAAAAATAAATAAAATAGACATGTATAATCCTACGTGGCAAGATGACACACGCTCCGGCAAGCCACATCATCGGTTGCCGGCCGGAAAAAAAACGTGTATCAAATTGCAACAAATATCAAAGGTTGGATTTTTTTACAAAAATCTAAAAGTTCGTGATTAAATTGATACTAAATATAAAGGTCGTGAATTTATATGAAATTAACCCTTTTTTTTTTTACCATATTAACAATTATAAAGTTGGTACTTTTAAATAATTTTATTTATTAACTTCTACATGTATTAATGTGGCATTTCTAACAAAAATATTATTTAATTATTGTTGAAAAATTATCAAATATTTTTAATTTAAAAAATTACAAAGTTAATGTATCAAATTGCAAAGAAAAAAAATTGATGTTGCAATTGATATAAACTACTCTCTCCGTTCATCTGGACACAAGTTTTAAAAAAATGTAAATAAAATAAAGATAAAATATGAATACAATATTTTGTATGAGTAGAAAGTTAAAATAATTGTTGACAAATAAAGAAAAAATACACTTTTAGTGAACAAACTAATAAGGAAAGTACACATATTTTTAATGACGTCAGTGATTTTTTTTTTTTCAATTAACACCCCCACCGGCCACCTCCCACCCCCCAAACCCTCACCTTATCTTTTTTTTTTTAATAAAAAGTAGAAAATTGTTGGGTTGATTTTTTTTTTTTTTTTTTTGACAGAATAATGTTTGACAGTTGATGTACACAGAAATCTCTGAAAGAGTAAGAAGGCATTCATGTTTGACAAAAATGAAAAATGAAATGTGATAAGAGTATGTGTTGAACTTGAAAGCTATAATGCTCCAAAAAATGTCATGATTAAAAAAGACTTGTTTAACGAAAATGCGCATTAAATGAATGACCAACCCTAAAAAGCTCCATATTTAAAATATAACAAAAATGAATATGAATATACACAACTTAAACATGAATGATCATATTCATATTCACATTCACATTCACACGCATACAATACACTAGGGAATATGATATACCGACCCATTCAAATGTACAATATAAACTTAAATAAAATGAATGATGATTACATCCAATATTAGAACCGTAGACCAAGTGTCTCAAATATAAATTATCCATAGTAAAAGATTATGACCATCTGTAAGAGCAAAAGTAATAGAAGACGAAGCAGGTATTTATTTTATAGTCCCCTAAACTTGCACAATAAAAACATCAAACTTCAGAGCAAAGCGGAAAAGAAGAACCCATTTTAGTACAAGGCGAGGCAGGGAATACTTGAGATTGAAAGTGAGCTCTCTAGATATTATTAGCTGGTATTTAAAAATTAGATTTAGGTGAAATTATAAATTAATCGTCCTGATAGGTACCATCAAACTTTCCCCTCATTCCTAATTTCACTTTGTTAATTTCACCTTAACCACCATTTCTTAATGGTAGAAATGGGAGTGTTGAGAAATGGAGCGTAACGCTGAATTAATGGAGTTGTAGTCTGCCCGATCTTAGTCCAACCACTTTGATGGTAACTAGCTGTAGCAGGAGCTTGGTACATAAGCTTCAGAAGCTGCCAAAGTGGGGAAAAAAAATCCAAACATCATATCAACTTTTTGGGAAGGAAACCTTGAATCAACATTTAATCGTGCAAAAGTATTACATTTTTATCAATAAGACCATTGCTATTGGAGAAAACTACAGGTACAGGATAATTGAGCAAACAAGAGGCTCAAATGAAATAAAAAAAGATAAATACTTCTATTCACCGGTTGCACCGTGCAACTCAAATGTATTTTTAAATGGTATTAGTTGTTCTACTAAAAGGTATTAGTTGGTCAATATTAGTTGTTTTCAGTGAACAATATCAGTTATGCACCACCTGCAACTGGTACACCCAACTACCCAAGTGTTGCTTAAAAAGAAAATTTAAATGCCTCTTCTGGGCTTTCTAGAACATCGACGCAGGAGCCATGTAAAAGCTAGATTAAGCCATCAAAATGGATAAAATAATCACTTTTTGGCTGACAGGCATAATAAAATAAATCATGTACAAAGCTACATGTGAGAACTCAAATCATATGGTCTAGCTGATGTTTAGTGTTCCCACAAAAACTATTAATAACCCATAGATATGCAGGGGAGAAAATGTAGTCTCAATTATTCAGTTCAGCAGGATAGATATAAATCATGTGAGATGGTTATTAAACTGTGATATAATTAAAACCGAAAAATACCTGCCAGTACATAAAAGCTTGTATAATGTTGCGCTGCCACCTAAAATCAAAATTGTGGTTGAAAATATTATTGCAAGCAAAGAAATTCTGGTTAATCGCTTTAAGGAGAATAAGTTGAATTAAAAAAAAAAAAAATCAGCAGAAGTAACATGAAGGGAATTAAAGCAGAAGTACTAACGAGATCAGAGATATAATCAGAAGGAATCCCAGTCCAATTTCAGATTGTGAGGAGAGAATGTTAAGGGTGGTTGAATTGGATTCTACCCAAACACAAGTCTCTTCCAAGTACTTCCTGTAAAAATCCAACACATAACGTTAAGAGTGCATAGATGGGGTCTGAATCAGACATTGCATCAGACTATTGGTACTTTTGCATATCAGACAAAGTAGAGTTCCATCAAAGTTGAAGCTCTACCTTCTGATTACAGTATCTGGGAAATACGAGTAATTATACTATACTCCCTCAGTTCCTTATTATTTGTCTGAGTTTATCCACTCACACAAACAATTTTTCATTAATTAGGATATCAGACTACTGTACCCTTATTTAATGAATTAGTAAGTTTATAATTACAAGAAAATGGTATATTAGGGGCATTGGTAGAAAAAATGGTAAACTTTTGTTGATATTAGCAAAGTGAAATAATTGGAACATCATTTTGAATAGGATCAGACAGATAAATTAGGAATGAAGGGAGTAAAGTAATTTCTATCCAGACAAATTTCCGTCAATGCTCCTTTTACAAAATTTATCACGAAAAAAAGAAATAGAACATCGCAACTCTGTGTATAAATATCCCACCCCCACCACCACAAAAAATATATATATAAATATAATAATCAGTGATGCAGAAATCAGGCCACGCGGCAGTCTAGGCGCTAAGCGACCTCCTCCCGACTCGATTTCTGCAAATTCGGTGGCCCTAGGAGTTTCCAGGCCTAGGTGCCGCCTACTCGGCCCCAGTCGACCCTAGGCGGCCCTAGGATGTTTGATTATACAAGAAAAAATTATGATTTTACAAAGAAAAAAAAATCTCTAGGCAGCCTGAAAACACTCGATTACCGATTTCTACATTTTGCACCCTTGATAATAATAATAATAGTCAAATAAAATTATTAAAATGTGTATAGTTGTTTCAACTTGCAATTAGGAAGTCCATGTGAGATGCAAAAGCATGATTTGGTATACTATAACTCAGACACATTAATGAAAGAGATAATTTAGAGAACATATTAGTTGGCATCCTGGAAAATAACTACAACATAGAGTATTTGGAGCTGTTTCATACCTATATAAGGTGGATCTGCTGAAGTTACGCCTCAGGAATTTCGCAACATACTCGAGGGCCCGGCACAATATAGGAATTAAAGCAACTGCCAAGAATTAAATAGCCAACTTATGTGCATTAAAAAGCAGCACCACATCATGGAACGTAAAGTGAACAAAAACAAGAACTAGAGTTGGGACTTACATTTGAGACACAGATTCGAAGTGATGAAAGGAAGGCAGTAAATTGTGTGGATAAAATCTTTGGTAACTACCACCGACTGGAACCACACTTGCAAAGCCTGTAAGTTCCAAGCTCTTGGTTTCTACAAGGACAATTACATGCATAAAATAAATCAGAGCAGAAATGGCACATTGGGACGGTTATGAAATGAGTAACACTTCGGTGCAACAGCTGTACCGTGCAGCTGGTGCACAAATAATACTATTCAATGAAAACAACTAATATAGTTCAGTGAAAACAACCAATACTGACCAACTTATACCTTTTAACAAAACAATTAATACCATTTAAAAAATACACTTGAGTTGCACTGTGCAATTGGTGCATAAAGTTTTTGCCCTATGAAATAGTCTAGAGGATTACCCCATACACTGAATACAAGGAATATAGAGAAGAACACGCAGTCCCCAAGAAGGAAAGCCGATATGCCCGATTTGAGAGGTTCTTTGGCACTAATGGGATTATTGCAAGAATTGAAACAACAAGGACCTGCCAGAAAAAGATATAAATAAATATTTAATTTCTGAATGCTACTCCACCTCACGACTAGTAATAAATATAAATATATGAAATTTCAGAATTCTTAGCAGGTTAACATTCAGTGATCTAACATACCCAAGCATTAGCAGAAAATTGAATTGTTTGTTGATCCCACTTCAATGACGTAGAACTAGGAGGTGGAGCAGTGGATGCTCCTGATGGTCTACTAGAAGTCCCTACAAGATGATTTTCATATGTTCAAGTCAAAGAAGAATAACTAGCTTTTAAAGAGTAACATAAAGCTAGAACACCATAAAATGCTAAATTTAAGTGAAATATTGAACTTCCACTGCTAGGTAAATAGAGAAAGCTATGACTGACACCTGAACTCCGTTGGCGCGTATCACTGTTCTGAGTAGCAGATGATGAGGATTGTGGTGGTGGTGCCGATGCTCTTGCCGGCTGGGATGAGCTTTTTGTAGTCATTGGCTCAACTATTAGATCCGGATCCTGATACGAAAAAACAAATACGAATACCAAAATTAATCGATACATAAAGGAGAAACAATGTGCCACTACAAATTCTACTGACAATCCTTAGTTCTCATTCAAACTATCATAGTTTCTGAATAAACTTAGATAAGATATCAGGAAATATCAAGCTTCGTTTATAGTGGAATATGGATTTTCGCATAAATCACACAACAAGGAAACTCAGAATTCAGATCGTCAAAATCGAAGAAGGCAATTACCAGACCCTGATAAAGAATACAAGATTGCTGCTTCAGTTTTTATGTCCACAACACATTCAACAACAAAAAATTTAAAATTCATCTTCCCTGAAATAAGAAATCTGAGTTTATAACTTTGAGAAAATAGTCACCGGAATCCAGAAGTCGCTATAAACAGTAAAGTTTACCTAAAACCTAATAATCCTGAAAACATGCTCTCAATTATAATTGAATTCAGAAGAACACATCGAAGTAACTCCGTAGACTAAAGAGGTAAGCAAAGAAAGAACACTATACGATGTAACGCTGGTAGAACTTGCGCTTGAAGTGGTCAACGACGTCGTTGCGGGAGGCCATATGCGGCGGAATTAGAACATTTGACCAGTAATCCGCCCACCGTGAGTCGTTATCGTAATCGTACGCCGCCGCCCCAATCCGCTTCAACTTCTGTGGATCCTCTCCTTCACCACTGCCCATCTTTGCAATTCACTTTCACTTTGTAAAACGAATTGAATTACAGGTTTTTGAATCTAGCTTCAAAATCTTTAGGAAGAATCGGGAGCTGAGTTTCTCGATTCTTCTCAGCTTCCGCAATGTTGCTTTCTGTTCTTATCGAGCGGAAATGCCCTTACCGAATTTTCACCTGCTCGACGTAAAACGGTGCCGTTTAAGGAAATAAATTTACTTTTACTTAGGGAAAATATCGCTTTTAATACCCAAAGTTTACCTTTTTTCGTTTTTGGTACCCGACTTTCAGCGAGTCTCAATATTAGTCACTGAAGTTTAAAACCCCTCTCACCTTGGGTCATGCCGTTAGTTGACCCGTTATTGACGGACCAACGATTTCAGCGCGAAAATAAGGTAAATTTAGGGTTTTCACCCCCAAAATCAGCGCCCGGGTTCGAATGAGGAGGAATTTCTTGAACGGCAGTATTCCGGCGGGGTTTTTCCGGTTGCCGTCGTTGGACATGCTTGAACTCAACGACAATTACCTTTTCGGCGAGCTGCCGGAGAATATTTTTGGGGGCATGCTAGGGAATTTTGCCCTGTCCAACAATTGGATCACCGAAAAAATCCGGGAATCAATCGGAAATTTAGGGAATCTTGAAATCCTGTCGCTTGATATGAACAACTTCTTCGGTGAAATTTCAGGCTCGATTTTCTGCCTCAAGAAGCTTTTGATGCTCAATTTGAGCGACAACTGGTTGACGGGGGAAATTCCGGCGTCTATTGCTCGTTGCTCACATTTAACGTTTGTCGATCTCAGTCGAAACGTTCTAGAAGGTTCGATCCCGGGAAGGATTTCCATTTTGCAGAATTTGAATGTGCTCAATGTGTCACTTGGTGGCCTAATTCCAAGTGAACTTGGGTTGATGAAAAGCTTGACAATATTAGACCCCTCTTATAATGATTTTACGGGGAGGAGGCCGGTAACCGGGCTGTTGAAAGATCTAGATGATTGATTTCTAGCCGGGAATCTCAACCTATGCTCGCGTAATGAAACCATCTGTAGCTCAGAGTCGAGTCCATCGCGCGAGAGCATTTGTCGAATGCTTATCGTATCGAGGTGCAGACCCAAGCTTCTCTCTTTTTCCCATTGCTCGAATCACTTAAATCGCTGAAATTTCACGGTCAATAAACTGCACTCTATGTTACCCACACACCAGAAACATTAATTGATAAGAAATCAAAGAGAAATTAGTTGAATTAAGGTTGGGGAAGAAGAGGGGGAAAAGGGGCGCTGATTTTGGGGGTGAAAACCCTAAACTTAACTTATTTTCGCGCTGAAATCGTTGGTCCCGTTAGTCAATAACCGGTCAACTAACGGTAGGACCCAAAGTGAGAGGGGTTTTAAACTTCAATGACTAATATTGAGACTCGCTGAAAGTCGGGTACCAAAAATGAAAAAAGGTAAACTTTGAGTACCAAAAGTGATATTTTCCCCTTTTACTTATTGTAAAAGTAGATCAATAATAAGTAGAACTGTAGAACATGAGAGTTTATTGTCCAGCAGAAAATATCAACATGCATGGAAAAATTTCGACTCCCTTTTATATATCATATTAAGCTATATTTCCAAACTGTGACAGCACCATCTTATTTTTAGGCTGATATGGCACCTCTAAAATTATTTTTTTTCAAAATTTTGCATTCTCCTAAACGGTTATTTTAGACCAGTGATGCAAAAATCCCTCAAGGCCCCCGCCTAGGTGGCGCCTAGGCGCTAGACGGTCATCAACCGGCCGATTAATAGTGTAATCTGCCTAGGCAGACAATATATTCTTTGTTTATATTTTCCACCTTGAAACGACGTTGTTTGGAGAATTTCAATCAATTTGATAAATGTATGTGATTGTCTAGTTGGACTATTTGCATATGGAAGTTGATATTATGTCGTTAACTTGTTACTACAATAAAATTAGTCATATTAAAATATTACCAAATGATTTTTTATTATATTACTGCAATATAAAGGGTAAAGAATTGAAAAAAAAAACTCCCAACGACTAGTCCCCGCCTAGGCTCTAGGCGTTCCAAATCCGTTCGATTAGCGATTTCCGACTTCTACACCCTTGTTTTAGACATGTTCTAAATCATATTAAAACTTAATCTACACCATGTATTTTACACTTTTAATTTCAACCATACATTTCGTTTTGTATTTTCTATAAATGTCAAATCTCTCTTTAGTTTTCATTTTGATTTTCAACTCAAATCCTCAATTCCTCATATCTTCTCTTCATATCCTCATTTGTTGTCTACTATGTGAAGAATATGATTTTATTTTTTTGTTCAGTTGTTTGAATTATTTCTATAATTTTTTGTATAGATCATATCCCTCTCTTTTTTTGCAGGTAAACTAATTTATTATACGCATGGAGATGATTAGGCGCACATTGAGAGAAAATTATATGTGTATCAATCTGAGTTGAAGATCATTCGAGCGTATCAAAAAATATTTGTAAGTTTCTAAAGTATATTCATATTCATAGCTTTACATTTGTATTTTTTGAGAATCCACCATTAATAATTTTTTCTCTCTCAATAAGAAGATTTTCCCACCGCACGCCTACGATTTTGATCCAACTATTCTTTTTTTAAATAAGGTGTGCGTTATTGGTGAAATCTGATTAAATTTTATATTTTCCTGTTTTGTATTGCAGGTAACATAAATGTGATGTAAAGACCATTTTTTCATGTTTGAATTATTTATCTTATTAGATATTTTTTAAAGTTATTTTTTGCAAAATATTGATATATGTAAAAAATTTGTGGGAGGGAATTAAAATATTTTGGAAAGATATTATCACCAAAATAGTGTATGATGCCAACAATCTATTGCCACCAAATATAATATCTTGCTTTCAATAATAGATTGTAATACAAAATTTTATATTTGGATAAAATTATGCGGCCAAAATAGATTATTAAACTGCAAAATATGGATATTCTTTTTTAGACTAGGATTTCGATTTGTCTTTTATATTATTTTTAACATACAAATATTATAAAAGTATTGTAATTTATAAATAAGTAAAAGGTTGTTATATCTTATATAATTAATGTATATATTTTTTCTTAAAATATGTGAAATAACTTTTTTATGGATAGAAAATTATAGTGTTAGACAAAAAAAGGACATTAAGTTTATTTACTAATAATTTAAGTATTATAACTTTAAAAAATATCTTACTCTAAAATACAATAAATTTGAATATATTTAAATCAACGGGGAAACAAAATATTTATGTAAAATATGAAATAATATTTTAAATATTATATTAATGCAAGTAGATCTTTTTTCACGGTTGAACGATTTCTCTTCTAAGATATTTTTTGAAGTTATTTTTGCAAAATATTGATAGATGTTAAATTTGTAGGAGGGAATTGAAATATTTAAGAAAATATTTAGTCACCGAAATAATATATGATACCAAAAAAGTCTTTCCATCAAATATAATATATTGCCTTCAATAATAGAGTATAATACAAAAGTTTATTTTTTGATAAAATTATGCCGCCAAAATAGACTATTAAATTGTGAAGTACATATATATATATATATATATATATATATATATATATTTTATAGACTAGGATTTCAATTTTTCTTTTATAGTATTTTAACATACAAATATTAAAATAGTATTGTAAATGATATGGTCACACTTGTACATAGACTCTGGCACTGGAACTATTGATGCAAATGTATATGGACACACTTGTACATAAAAAAGTTATCCAAATTGTTTAGAAAAAATATAAAAAAATACATTAGTTAAAAAAAATTATTATTCTCATCTTCATTTTCATCACCGTTATACCTAGCTCGGCCTCATTAAAAGTCTCTAATTGTTATAAGGAATTCTGGAGAGTGAAATCTAAGTACGCTTGACAGTGGGATGGGAAATCCCCGAATCAAAAGGGGACGAGAAATTTTTTTGCCCCGTAGGTGGGGACGGGGATAGTTTTCCCTATCCCGCGGGGACCCAAATTATTTTTTTATATAATTAATATATTTATATATATATATATATATATAAATTTAAAATTAAATTATAAATTAATATTTCATAATTTCCTACTCTATTAACTATTTATTCAAAATTACTCTATATTTTATTTAATATTGGTCCGCGCTGTCGAGGCGCGCCAAATTAGAATAAATAACCCTGGTTTACTCTACTATTTTGTAGCAGTGGTAAATAGGGGTCGATCCACAGGGAACGTAGAAACTAAATTTTGTAGTACGAACAAATTAATAGAGACAATAAACAAATAAACACGGGGGGGTGGGGGGGGGGGTTTAGATTGATTATGTTGACTATTAAACTACTAAAATTGAAATCAAAATTAAACTAAGCAAGTAAATTTCACACAACTAGAATTCAAATAATTAAACGATTTCAATTCACGGTTCAATTTCCACTCGGTTTTGACTACGCTACCCAAACATATTATTCGCTCAACTTATTTCTCGGATTAATGACCCTCGACAAACAACAAGCTCTGTTTATCGGATTTATTCCTTAATAGTATTAAATTGAAACAAGCTCTCCAACGAACCTTTCTAACCAAACAGTCTAGATGCGCTCATAGATTAAATTTGGTAGAAGCATTAAGTCCTAGAATAAAGGTCAAACAAATTCCCGAACACGCAAGCTCGGTTCGAAAGAACTCGATTTATATCACCTTAGTAAAATACTAGTTGCTACTTATTGGCATAGAATTGCAACAATTATGGATTACAACCTACGCACTAGCAAACATGCATGATTTAATTAACCTAGGTGGCCAATCCAAATTAATTAAACACACAATTGAGAAATGAAAATAGATAATATAAATAATCCGATTAATAAGTCTCACGAATAAAACAGGTTCAAATAGCAATCATCAAAACACGAGTATCAAAATCCTCAAGGTACTAAAAGGGTAAAAATTTGTCTTAGGGATTTGACCGCCCAATTTGGGGGTTTACCCTTTTAGCAGCAATTTACCCTCTTGCCCTTCTTCTTTAATTAGCCCTCAAGGTACTAATGCTAGAACACATGGTAGAATCGGGTAATCCATTTAATAAGTTGAGCCCAAATCAATTATCACTCCTCCATGGATAAGCAAATCAAAATACTTTACCACCTGAAACCACACACAATAAAGAGACGTGAAGAAGAAAAAAAAATAAAAAATCAACAAAATTAAAAATGGGTTGCCTCCCGTTCAGCGTTTTTGTTTAACGTCGTTTAGTTCGACGGTACTCCCTCTTAGTTCATGGCGGGTCTTCCACGACCTCTAGCTCCACATCCTCCTATTGAAATCCTTCGTGATACGGTTCAAGGAGTTTCATAGCATCATAAATGTTAAAGTTTATGACCTTTCCATCAAATTCCATAGTGAGAGTTCCTTCGGATACATTTATCTTTGTTTGAGCGGTGTTCAAGAACGGCCTCCCTAACAAGATATGCATAGTAACCGAAGTACTCCCATCCATATCGAGTACATAAAAATCAGCAGGAAAGATAAGATCACCAACTTGCACCAAGACATCCTCAATTACCCCATCGGGGTTTGTACTACTACGATCAGCTAACACAATTTCAATATTTGTCTCTTTCAAAGGCCCAATATTCAAAGCAGCAAAAATAGCACGAGGCATAACATTAATGGATGCTCCTAGATCTAGCAAAGCTTGAGCAATTCTAACATTTCCAATCCTACAAGGGATAGTAAACGTACCTGGGTCCTTAAGGTTTTTTGGAAGCCTCTTTTGGAACAGTGTGGATATGTTCTCCCCTATCACTACTCTCTCATTCCCTTTCAATTTGCGTTTGTTGGTGCAAAGCTCCTTAAGAAATTTAGCATATCTCGGAATTTGAGCTATTGCATCAAGCAGCGGAATATTGATCTCAACCTTTCGGAAAACATCTAGAACTTGCTTCTCCTTATCTACTTTTGCTGCTCGTTCAAACCTGGAAGGGAAAGGTAGAATATTAGTGTTAACGGCCTTGGGAATCGGAGCACTAACCTTTTTATCACTTAATTTCGGATTCTGGTCTACACTGGACGACCCAGTGTCAGCCTGTTTTGAATTCTCCTCTTCTTTTTCAACAATCGGGGTTAACAAAATGAGCTTTTTAACCTCCTCCAGTTGCTTTCCGCTCCTCAACGTGACAACGTTCATGCTCCTAGGGTTGACTTCAGTTTGGGAGGGCAGTTTCCCACTAGATTGGGCCTCCAATTTGCCAACGGTGGTGGCAAGCTGACTCATTTGCATTTCCAGGTTCTTTATCGTAGAGATGGTGTTCTTCTGGAATTGCTGCATGGTCTGCTGTATGTTCTGCTGGAACTGCAAGGATTGGGTAGTAAGCATCTTGATCAAATCCTCCATGGATTTTCCAGAGTTCTCCACGGGTGGGCTAACTTGAAATTGTCCTCTTTGCTGCTGTGGTGACCAGTTGTTACCACTTGATTGAGTGCTCTGCTGGTTCCCATACTTGAGGTTAGGATGCTCTCTCCAACCCGGGTTGTACGTGTTCGAGAAAGGGTCATACTTTCGCCCTTGGAAATTACCAATAGCGTTAGTATGCTCCTCATTCTCGCTTGTAGCCTGGGTTGGAGTTCCACCTGTAGCAAGTTGTCTCACAAAAGCAGTTAGTTCATTCAATTTATCACAAATAGCAGACTCACTTACCGTTTGTACCAAGTTCACTGGAGTATCACGATGGCTGAATTGCTAAGTGTTACCCGCCATGTTGGAAATGAGTTCCCTAGCCTGCGTTGGGGTCTTATCAGTGAGAGCCCCTCCACTCGCTGCATCAATCAGGCTACGATCAGTGAGGGTCAATCCCTCATAGAAGTACTGGATCAAAAGCTGCTCGGTGATTTGATGTTGTGGGCAGCTTGCCACTAACTTCTTGAACCGCTCCCAATACTCGTAAAGAGTCTCCCCTACAGCTTGCTTTGCCCCACAAATTTCTTTGCGTAGGCTCGCCACCCTAGAGGCTAGGAAGTACTTCTGCAAGAATAATCCCCGGCAACGGCGCTAAAATTTGGTCCGCGCTGCCGAGGCGTGCCAAATTAGAATAAATAACCCTGGTTTACTCTACTATTTTGTAGCAGTGGTAAATAGGGGTCGATCCACAGGGAACGTAGAAACTAAATTTTGTAGTAAGAACAAATTAATAGAGACACTAAACAAATAAACACGCGGGGGGGGGGGGGGGTTTGGATTGATTATGTTGACTATTAAACTACTAAAATTGAAATCAAAATTAAACTAAGCAAGTAAATTTCACACAACTAGAATTTAAATAATTAAACGATTCCAATTCACGGTTCAATTTCCACTCGGTTTTGACTACGCTACCCAAACATATTATTCGCTCAACTTATTTCTAGGATTAATGACCCTCGACAAACAACAAGCTCTGTTTATCGGATTTATTCCTTAATAGTATTCAATTGAAACAAGCTCTCCAACGAACCTTTCTAACCAAACAGTTTAGATGCGCTCATAGATTAAATTTGGTAGAAGCATTAAGTCCTAGAATAAAGGTCAAACAAATTCCCGAACACGCAAGCTCGGTTCGAAAGAACTCGATTTATATCACCCTAGTAAAATACTAGTTGCTACTTATTGGCATAGAATTGCAACAATTACAGATTACAACCTACGCACTAGCAAACATGTATGAATTAATTAACCTAGGTGGCCAATCCAAATTAATTAAACACACAATTGAGAAATGAATATAGATAATATAAATAATCCGATTAATAAGTCTCACGAATAAAACGGGTTCAAATAGCAATCATCAAAACACGAGTATCAAAATCCCCGGAATCGGAACATGGGTTTTAGCCTTCCATAGGCTTAAAATAAATAATAGAATCTTAGTACGAAAGCATGAAAATAAAAGCAAACTCAAAAGGCTCCTTCACGATCTCTTGCTTGCTTCAATCTTCACGTGCGTGCTTGCATGGAAATGTGGTAGTAGGTGTGTAAACGTGAGTAAGGTGATGGCCTTGGATTATGTGTGTGCGTGATGGCCTCCCTAGGGCTGCTGCCTGCTTCGATTATATATCTTTCCCTCTCACGAAAAGGGCTAAAGAAAAGGTATGGGCCCTCTCCTTCCGCAATCCTTATCTTCTCGGCAAATCTTTACCAAAAATTAGGAAATCAAATCTTTCAAAATTAAATTAAAATTTGATATCAAATCTCTTCCCATGTATGCACGATCTTATGTTCCTCCAAATCTCAACCAATTAATTATTGGGCCTTCGTCTTCAATTTAATTGTTTCCAAATCAATCCTGAAAAGGCCCAAAATCCACAACAAAATTATCAAAGTAAAATTTATCAAGTCTAGCACACATGAGTAGAAAAATACATAATTCTAATAAAATTGAGTGCAATAAATTGCACTCTAATAAACTAAAATTATGCACAAATTCCTACATATCAAATATTATTTTATTAGTTTCAAATTATATAATTTTCACTTTAGTATATATGTTAACAAAAAATATTAGAATTAATGGTTCTTTAAATTATTTAAATTAGTTTTTTTAAACACCAACTTAAAATTAATTGTTGTGTATGATTAAATTTTTTAATTTAGATATTATTTTATATTTTTTTGTATTTTAAAAATGAGATAAAAAAAATAATTAGGTAGGGAATGCGAAATTCCCGCGGATACGGGGATCCCCGTGTTGGAGTTATACGTGAAAGTATATTTTTACTTTGTATAACTCGTGTATCAAATACTTGTTTATGAGAATAATTCTTTTATCACATTTGATTTAGTTATGATTGAATGTTGAATATCTATTGCAAACCGTTCAATATATGATACATGTTACATTGTAGTTAATATCTATTGAAAAGATTTTGCTGATTTTCTTGGAAAGATATTATGGAAGATATGTATTCTTGGAATACAAGATTATCTCATATATTCAAGAAGATCCAAATCTTGGGATTTTAACTTGTAATTTTCAAAAATCATAAGCTTATAAGGTGAGTGAGATTTTTGTGGAATATTTTATTATGGAGAAAAGAATATATGAGATATATTCAAGATTTCTTAGAGACTAAGAAAATTTTTTCTCCAGGCCCATAAACATCCATATTTTCGGCCACTACACTTTATAAATAGGGGGTGATTATTTAATCCCCAAGTATATAAATTCCATGTGTTGGAAAAATCAAGAGCATATATATTTTTATTTTTCCTTAGTTATTTAAATTACTTGAAAGCATCTCCCACCGGTGATCAAGTAAGGCGAAAGGAAAATACTTGAGAAGGCTTTTGGATTGATAAAGTGCGATCGTGATTGTCTCATTTATTCAAAGGTCAATTCTACAAGAGGTACGTAAGTCACATAAATTCTTGTTTATTCCGCCTAGATTTTATGTGAATTAATTCAACATGCATGATGTCAAATTTGTTGTTGGAATTATTATTTGAATTAATTAGGATTAATTCATGCTAGTAATAATTATATTTAAATTCGTATTTAAATTTCATCCCGAATAGATTCCGGGCACCCCTATTTTCCCAACAACTGATATCAGAGCCACGGTTTCGGGCTCTGATCTTTAAATTGTTAGACATTAAATTGAAATTGGATAGTAGAATTGCTAGATCTTTTTTACAGGTATCCAATTGTCATGGTTTTAATGTTTATTATTTTTCATGCGTGTGAGTTAATTCTTTTTAATTCGATTCGTTCGAATTCATTTTTCTCGTGAGAAAATCCACGAGTAGATTAGTTATTTTTTATTTTGATTTGATCATTGTAATAGACTAGTCTAGATCTAGTATTTATTTATTTTGAAAATAAATTGTAACCGGATCGAGACGAAGAACGAAGAATTAAAGACGGCGTACTCGGACGATGTATGCATGCGTGGCGCATGCATGTGCATAAAATTATGCATGGGGTGAAAAACGAGAACGAACGGCGAAACCCGGTGTACGGGGTGCACGAGGCGCACGACCCGCGCACGACGGGCGCGGCAGCGCGCGAGCGCACGTAGGCGGTGCTCGGAGGCCGCTGCTCGGCGCCGTGCCGAGAGACGCGCGGGCCCATTCCATGGGCCAACGCGCGTCGTATATCGAGCCATGGAATATTTTTTTTTTTTAAATTAATTTCAGTTCTCGATTTTTTTGTGTGATTTTAAACGTCGTCCCGAACTCCAAACGAAGTTGTTTTTGATGAAGTGTTGTTGTTCGAGTGGGAGCGTATCGAGACGAACGATGGAAAGCAACAAGGACGATATTTCGTATCAAGGCGTGAAGAAATTAAACCGTGACAATTGGATTTGAGTACTCCAATGTATTTAATTTTTGTTTTGATGGATGTTTTATTTCGTGCACTTATTATTATTTGTTAATATGCGTTTGCATGAATTTTATTGTCCAAGAGAAACCTTAATTTCGAAAATTACTAAGTATGTTTATTTAATCACAATTTAATTCCGGATATTAAAATTGGATTAATTTGGCCTCCATAATTTATTTATTTGTGAAGTCTTTTTGGAATACATTTCCCCCTCGGATCGGCAAAAAAAAAGGATTTCACATGAATAAATTCCGAAAGGATGATTGTGGATTATTACTAGTGGCGGTATTGACCCTCACCACGAGTGGCTTGCTCAAAGCGAAATAATAATCCTGTATTTAATTATGGTTATTACTTAGGCATAAGAAATTGATATTAACTTACTCCCCTGGGAGTCCCTGTCAATTTTTATGTAGTCAAAATCGGAGCCAACTATTAATTTCGAATTAAGGATTTGTAACCTTTAAGTTTGTGATCCGCTTGAATGTGTTTAAATGTATAGACCACCCCTCGTGGCACATTTAAATTGTTTTGAGATGTTGGCTGATGCATGATTATATTGTTTTCAAGTTTCAATATAGTTGATGTGATCAAATTATGTGATAATTTCGTATTTTTCTAGATATTGATATGAATGTATGTTTTATTCTCAGTTCATCATGTCGCAACCTTTTAATCCACTGTTTAGTATACTTAAAGATAACAAACTTGTCGGTGAGAACTATGTTGATTGGAAACGTAACATGAATATGGTCCTACCTGCGCAAGAACACTATTGGATATTTAACGTTGACGTACCCAAGAAACCTAATGATAAGTCAAGTAATGGGAAGAGGACGGTATTCGATGATTGGAAGCATTCCAATGAGCACATGAAGCGCATCATCTTGACATTTATGTCTGAAGATTTGAAACGCATTCATGAAGGCATTGAAGCGGCTGTTGATATCATGAATAGCCTTGAAGAGATGTTTCAACATCAGAACCCCATGGCGAATCTGTTCACCATTCGTGAGAAGTTCATGAAGGAAATGGTGAAGGGAACACCTGTAAGGGATCATGTTCTCAAATTTAGGCGTGAGTTTGAAAAACTCGAGTTTCTTGGTGCCGGACAAAGTGAAGAAAGTCAAATCGATTCCATACTCCTAAAGCTATCGAGCAGTTTTGATGGGTTCTTTTGGGAATACGTGTTATCGGAACACAAGTTCACTTTAGATACCCTGCTCAAAGCTCTAATAACGGTAGAGTCATACTTAGGGAGTAAGGATGAGGCTTTGGTGATCAAGAGCTTTTTCTCGAAATCTAGGCCAATGGAAGGTAAGATTGAGAAGAAGGAGATTGATTGAAACCAAACCAGTAGACTCACTCTTGGTGGCAAAGAAAGAGCATTCAAGCCGCACGGCGTGAAGATATCCGGTAAGAGTAAGTGCTTCAATTGCGGGGAGAAAGGACATTGGAGGTCTACCTATTCTAAGCCTAAGAAGGCGGTAAAGAAAGGTAAGTCTCATGCTTTAGTCGTTGAAACTTATGTTGCGGCGTATGCTGCCAACGTTTGGGTAGTGGATACCGGGGCAACTGATCATATTTGTTTCATACCGGGGCAACGTTTGGGTAGTGGATACCGGGGCAAGAATGAGATCCTCGTCACTTTGGGCGATGCTACGAGAGTGGCAGCCGAAGCAGTGGGAGTCGTGCACCTATCTTTTGAAAATAGAGTTTTAATTTTAAGAGATGTTTTATATGTTCCGAACTTTAGGAAGAATTTAATTTCGGTTTCTAAGTTGTTTTTTTATGGATATTCAGTTACTTTTAATAAAGTTGTTACTGTTTCTTTTAAGAATGTTACTATCTGTCATGGAACGTTGGTAAACAATCTCTATACGATTAAGTGTGCACACCACTCAAATAATGAATCTAATAACACATCAATCATTTCGAGTAATAAAAGAAAGCGTTCTTCGGAGATGAACGAAACACTTCTATGGCATCTTAGACTAGGTCATATTAATCTAAAGCGGATAGAGAGATTGGTGAAAGACGGATCCTTGGAATCATTCCAAGTCGAGCCATTTCCAACTTGTGAATCCTGTTTAGAGGGTAAAATGACCAAGAGGGCATTTGGAGCCAAGGGGAATAGAGCCACGGAAGTGTTAGAACTCATTCATACCGATGTGTGTGGTCCAATGACGCTCAAAGCGAGAATGGGGTATGAGTATTTCGTCACCTTCATTGACGATTACTCGAGATATGGGTACATTTACCTTATGAGGCATAAGTCTGAAACTTTTGATAAGTTCAAGGAGTTTAAGGCCGAAGCTGAGAAACATAGGGAAACGAGTATCAAGTTTTTACGATCAGATCGTGGAGGCGAATACCTCAGCGATGAATTCTTGAACTACTTATCGGACGAAGGGATCGTATCCCAGTTAACCGCACTGGGACCCCTCAACGGAACGGTGTGGTGGAACGAAGAAACCGAACTCTTTTAGAGATGGTCAGATCCATGATGAGTTATTCGGATTTACCCAAGTCGTTTTGGGGTAATGCCTTGGAAATAGCGGCTTACATTCTAAACTTGGTGCCATCCAAATCGGTTCCTAAAACCCCAATGGAATTGTGGACCGGGCGCAAGCCCAGTCTAAGACATTTGCGGATTTGGGGTTGTCCGGCATACGTGCTAGACAAGGAAACCGGTAAGTTGGATCCACGTTCGGAATTAAGGTTGTTTATAGGATACCCTGCGGGAGCGAAAGGGTGTATGTTCTATAGTCCCAAGGATCAAAAGACCGTGATTAGTACACACTTTAAATTCTTGGAGGAAGACTATATGAACAATCGGAAACCTAAAAGTGAGATTACCTTAGAAGAATTGAGAGGTCAAACCTCGATACCAAGTATACAAGATGATGTACCACACGTCACATCTTCACAACCAGAACCCCGTCGCAGTGGGAGGATTGCTAGGCAACCCGAGAGATTCATGGGAATAGGAGAATCTTCGAATTTGATTTCCGGCGATGAATCAGACCCATGGACATACGACGAGGCAATCCAAGACAAAGACGCGGAGTCGTGGCAAACAACAATGGAAACCGAGATGGGTTCGATGGATCATAATAAGTGTGGGAGTTGGTCGAACCACCCAATGGGGTAGAACCCATTGGATACAAGTGGGTGTACAAGAGGAAAAGAGGACCGGACGGAAGGGTTGAGACCTTCAAAGCAAGGCTAGTGGCCAAAGGGTATACTAAAATAGAAGGGATCGATTATGAGGAAACCTTTTCGCCTATAGCTATGCTTAAGTCCATCTGTATTCTCTTGTCGATCACTGCGCACCTAGATTACGAGATCTGACAAATGGATATCAAGACAGCTTTCCTTAATGGAAGTCTTGACGGGATAGATATCTATATGCAACAGCCCAAAGGTTTTATTGAAAAAGGCCAAGAGCACCTCGTATGCAAGCTTAAGAGATCCATTTATGGACTTAAGCAAGCATCGCGTACTTGGAACCAGTGTTTTGATCAAGTGATTAAGTCTTATGGGTTTGATCAAAACGAGTTCGAAAGTTGTGTTTATAAGAAGCGTGACGGAACTGCGGTGGTATTCTTAGTATTATACGTAGACGATATTCTGCTCATTAGAAACAATGTAAAGGTATTGTCAGACGTAAAGGTATGGCTGTCAAAACAATTTGATATGAAGGACTTAGGGGAAGCCGGTCACATCCTTGGGATCAAGATCACTCGCGATCGCAAGAAGAGGATGTTGGGCTTATCGCAAGCTTCATATATTGACACTGTTTTGAAGCGTTTCAGCATGCAAGATTCCAAGAAAGTTTTGTACCTTTTAGGCACGGAATTCATCTTTCTAAAGAAATGAGCCCTAAGACGCAAGCGGAGATAGATGACATGAAAGGTGTTCCGTACGCTTCGGCCGTAGGAAGCCTTATGTATGCAATGCTGTGTACGAGACCGGATATCTGCTTTGTCGTGGGCATGGTGGCAAGATATCAAAGTAATCCCGGAAAATGCCATTGGACTGCCGTAAAGTGCATCTTGAGGTATCTGAAAAGAACTCGTGAGCGGATGCTGATTTACCAGTCCATTAGTCTTGTGCCCGTGGGATACACGGACTCGGATTTCCAATCAGACATATACTTAAGAAAGTCAACCTCGGGTAGTGTGTTTTGCATGGGAGGAGGAGCCATTTCATGGAGAAGCGTTAAGCAGAAATGCATCGCTGATTCAACCATGGAAGCCGAGTATGTAGCTGCTTGTGAAGCAGCGAAAGAGGCAGTTTAGCTCAAGAACTTCTTAGTGGACTTGGACGTTGTTCCAAATTTGCCCGACATGATAACTGTCTTTTGTGACAATGCCGGAGCAGTTGCAAATTCAAAGGAACCGAGAGCCCACAAGGCCAGCAAACACATAGAAAGAAAATACCATCTTATACGAGAAATCGTTAAGAGAGGAGATATAGAGGTGGCAAAGATAGCGTCGGGAGACAACCTAGCTGATCCATTCACAAAGGGTCTGCCTCAGAGTACATTCGAGAGACATGTGGATGGAATGGGAGTCAAGACTGTTGCCAATCTGCTTTAAGTATAAGTGGGAGGAATTATTAGGTTAGTGTAGGTTGACATGAGATGTCACGTAGAGCTACTACACTAAGGCATGCATGATGTATACTAAAAAACGGACTTTAAGTATAAGAGGGAGATTGTTGGAGTTATACGTGAAAGTATGCTTTTACTTTGTATAACTCGTGTATCAAATACTTGTTTATGAGAATAATTCTTTTATCACATTTGTTTTAGTTATGATTGAATGTTGAATATCTATTGTAAACCGTTAAATATATGGTACATGTTACATTGTAGTTAATGTGGTGATACCCGATCACGGAAGATCACATTAACAGTTTCCTTGTAACTAAACGTACAAATTCACGATCTAGGTGGAATTGAACAATCTGCCATGAAAGGTCGATGTGTAAGTCTCAGATTGGTCTGTCTTGACTAAGAGATTACACTAGCGCATTTAGTATGTGTTGAAGAGGACCTACAGCAAGGATAAATTCTTCTGTTCTGAAATGTGAAGAATTAAACCTCAGTGGTTATTGATTTCTTAATCTCCGCCACTTAAATAAGACCGTGTGTGCTTAATGGTTACTGCTTTGATTCATGTTGGATGAGAATCATCATGACTTCGAACCTTGTGCTTTAGGCAGTAATATTAATCATACGACGGTTGCTAAGATTTAATACGGAGAAATGCTTGCGAGTACGGCTCGTGTGATTAGTCCCCTTGGTGGGCTCAGAAGTTTTATCGTACCAAATCTTGCAAGTGAAGAATTAGTTTCTTCGGTACGGATAATAATATTGAGATGTCTTTACTCCAAGGTGAAATATATTAATTAATTTAGAGCTATTCAGAAGCTTAATTAATTAATGGACTTGATAATCTTAAACGCGAGAAATAATAATCGGGAGCCCATATTATCGTAATATGGATTAAGATGGATAGTGCAATATTAATTTATGATAATAATTAATATTAATGGATTGAATTATATTGGGGCTCAATATTGAAATTCAGAAGTCCATTAGGAGGTCCAATCTTAATTCTCCTTAAGGCCCCTCAAGTAGCCCATTAAGTAGCCCAATAATGATAAGGTGATTAAAATAAAAAGAAAATATAATGCCGATTTTTCTTGTTAATTTTCGAAAATATGATATCAAGGAAAGAAAAGATTTTGTTGATTTTCTTGGAAAGATATTATGGAAGATATGTATTCTTGGAATACAAGATTATCTCATATATTCAAGAAGATCCAATCTTGGGATTTTTACTTGTAATTTTCGAAAATCATAAGCTTATAAGGTGAGTGAGATTTTTGTGGAATATTTTATTATGGAGAAAAGAATATATGAGATATATTCAAGATTTCTTAGGGACTAAGAAAAGATTTTCTCCAGGCCCATAAACATCCATATTTTCGGCCACTACACTTTATAAATAGGGGGTGATTATTTCATCCCCAAGTACATAATTCCATGTGTTGGAAAAATCAAGAGCATATATATTTTTCTTTTTTCGTAGTTATTTAAATTACTTGAAAGCATCTCCCACCGGTGATCAAGTAAGGCGAAAGAGAAATACTTGAGAAGGCTTTTGGGTTGATAAAGCGTGATCGTGATTGTCCCGTTTATTCAAAGGCCAATTCTACAAGAGGTACGTAAGTCACATAAATTCTTGTTTATTCCGCCTAGATTTTATGTGAATTAATTCAACATGCATGATGTCAAATTTGTTGTTGAAATTATTATTTGAATTAATTAGGATTAATTCATGCTAGTAATAATTATATTTAAATTCGTATTTAAATTCCATCCCGAATAGATTCCGGGCACCCCTATTTTCCCAACACCCCGGTGGGGTGGGGATGAAGGAAATAATTTTCTCATTTATTTCGTGGGGACGGGGATGGGGAATGACCCACCGTCCCCGCCCCGCCCCGTTATCATCCCTATAGAAGAGAATAAAATAAAATTCATAGAGTATTAAAATTTATAGACTGTTGAATACCTAAATTTTTTTAAGACTTTTTAAAATCCGTAGAAATCTCTGGTTACTAGAAGAGATTTGGGAGAATGAAATCTATATATATTTTGGAAGAGAATCAAAGAAAATCTATAGAGTATTAAAAGTCTTTAACAATTCTAGGTATCCAATACGTATTTTAAAAAGTCTTAAAAAAATCATGTAGACTCCATAATCAATACACCCCTCCTAAATATTGATAGATGTGAAATTTGTAGCAATGAATTGAAATATTTTTGAAAAAGCAACACTCATGTGAAATATTTCATATGTGAAATATGCCTAAAATAGGCAAATATTGAAAATGAGTCGCTCCAGGAAAAAAATCGTGGATCTTGGCCGGGTCGGGTCGGATTTGGAGGGTTTTTTTTTTCAAAATCTCGCGCAGGCCATGTTCCAGGATTTTCGCTCCCAGTTTGTGTTACAGGATAGACAAAATGTATGTTACAATATGGGCAAATGTGTGTTACAAGTCATTAAAAAACAGGTTTTTTCTACTTTAAAATAATAATAATGACAAATATATATTTTTACAAGATCAAATATGTGTTTTTAATTTTTTTCCCATCCCTTTAAATTTAAATTTATGGTTTTATACATTAAAATATATTTGCTCCTACAATAACATACACTTGCTCTAACTTCAAATACATTTTTACTCCAACACTAACACACATTTTCAATAATACACATTTTTGCTCTCAGATTGTGTTACAATATAAGCAAAATGTATGTTACAGTATAGACAAAATATATATTACTATATGGGCAAATATGTGTTACAAGTCATTAAAAATATGTTTTTTCTACTTTAAAATAGTAATAATGACAAATATATATTTTTACAAAAACAACTATGTGTTTTTAGTTTATTTCTCATCCCTTTAAATTTAAATTTATAGCTTTATATATTAAAATATATTTGCTCCAACAATAACTTACATTTACTCTAACATCAAATACATTTTTCTGCTCCAACATTAACAATCATTTGCAATAATACACATTTGCTTTAACATTAACACACTTTGCTTCAATATTAACACATATTTCCTCCAACAGTAACACACATTTTTACCAATAGTAACACATATTTTTAGTAACATACAATTACTCTAAACATTAACACACATTTGCAGTAACACATATTTACTCTAATAGTAATACACTTTGCTTCAATAGTAACACATATATCCTCTAACAGTAACACACATTTGCTCCAATAGTAACACATATTTTTAGTAACACACATTTACTCTATTTTAACACCCATTTGCAATAATACACGTTTACTCTAACCTTAACACACTTTACTTCAATAGTAACACATATTTACTCTAATAGTAACATACATTTACTCCAATTGTAACACATATTTGCTCCAATTGTAACACATATTTGCTCCAATAGTAACACACATTTGCTCCAATAGTAACATATATTTTTAGTAACACACATTTTCTCCAATAGTAATACATGCTTTTAGTAACACATTTGCTCCAATAGTAACATATATTTTTAGTAACACACAATTTCTCCAATAGTAATACACATTTGGTTCAATCATAACACACATTTGCTCCAATAGTAACATATATTTTTAGTAACACACATTTGCTCCAATAGTAACATATAGTTTTAGTAACACACATTTGCTCCAATAGTAACACACATTTGATCCAATCGTAACACACGTTTACTCCAATAGTAACATATATTTTTAGTAACACACATTTTCTCCAATAGTAACACACATTTGCTCCAATAATAACACATATTTTTAGTAGTACATTTGCTTCAATAGTAACATATATTTTTAGTAACACACATTTGCTCCAATAGTAATACACATTTAGTCCAATCGTAATACATATTATTGTGAGACTTGTGTATCCTTTTTAATATACTGGAGATTGATTTGCAGAAAACTAATTTTGGAGTGGAGGTGGGGGTGGAATGGGGGGGGGGGGGAGGGGAATTTGTTGTGTGTGGGTACGGTGGGGGGAGGGGGGTGGGGCATGGGCTGGGGGTGGGGGAGGGACTTACGCAGGCTGCTGTGATTTGGGGCGGGAAGAGAATTTCGGGTTGTGAGGGGGTGGGTGTTTGGGGATCGGGATTGACGGGAAGGGGTGGGGAGTTATTGGATTGGTTCCACTTGGGGTTTGCAGGTTTTGGACAGCAGGACTGTAGCGCGAGAGGATGAGAACCCATTTTTTAAATATGGGTTATTCTACGGATCCTATATCCGTAGAATATTTTATATAACAATTTGTGTTTTTGAAAAGGTTGTCATTGGAATAGCATATGATTCCCAAAAAAATATTGCCACCAAATATGATATCTTGCCATTAATAATAGATTGTAATACAATTTTTTTTGGATAAAATTTTAGCAAAATAGATTTTGAAACTATAAAATATAGACATTGTTTTGTAGAGTAGGATTTCAATTTGATTTTAACAAATTCGACTTTTTTAACTTTTTTTTTTTTTTGCAAAATATCTGTATATGTGAAATGTTCAAGAGGGAAATTGAATTAAAAACAACAACAACTAAGATTGATGCCTAAAGGTCAATTCTTATTGTTGAATTGTGTATTATAAATACCAACACATAAATTAAAATTTCCCACACAAACATCTACACAATATTTCATTTTATTTATGACATCTTTTTTTGTTAAATATTACCTTTAGATTTGAAATATGTGATTCTATCTTTAGTGTTAAGTTTGCGTTCGATTGTTATTGTATATTCACACCATAGGGAAAAATTGGGCATGCAAGTATACAACTATAATTATAAGTAATATTGTTGTTATACTAATTTGAGATTGAATGTGTGAATTAGTTAATATTTTTTTTAATTTTCTATTTATTCATATTTAATATTTTTTTATTATTTATTGGATTATAGTTATAATATATCAATAATATTAAGATATTTAAGAAATATATATATTTATAATTAGAAATAATAATAACAAAAAAAAATTTTCAGTCCGCGAAATTCGCGGGGTACACACTAGTATATATATAATTCAAACAAATATTTAAGTATTACTCCCATCTGTATCGCTTTACCATAAAATTCAAGTATATTTTTAAGAGTATTTTGGATTTTTAATTTAATTTTGATTTTTTTAAATCCATTGAAATTTAATTTTGGCTTGGAGTTGAAATTGAATTTAAAATTCATATTATGTACTTGATGTATATTATAATTTGTGTATTTTTAAATAATATAAATTGTTTTAAATAAACAATGCTATTATCAAATTAATTCTTTTGAATGAAGCAACTAATATTACAAATCAATTTCACAGTAAAATACTAAAATTGAGCCACAATATACTTTATCTTAAGTCATAACTTATCTCAGGTGTTGTTTTTTTTCTTTTTCTTTTTCTTTTGCAGAGTAAATATCTTATAAATCAATTTTACAATTCAACTCAGAACAATACTACTTATTTTCATTCTATAATTTTACTATCAAATTATATTGTTTTAAAAATACACAAAAATTACAAACAAATATTGCTATGAAATTGGTTTACATTATATATATATATATATATATATATATATATTCTGTGAGAAATTGGTTTATACATGAATCACTAAAGAGTATTAGTTATTTTCACTAAAGAGTATTAGTTATTTTTATTGAAGAGTATTAATTGTTTTCATTGAAGAGTCTTAGTTTGTTTTCAATAAATAACTACTCTTTAGTGAAAACAACTAATACACTTCACTTAAAACAACTAATACTCTTTAATGAAAACAATTAATATCCTTCGAAGGTTTATGTATAAACCATTTTCACTCTATACTTTGTCATATTCCGTATGTTTTAACTCTCAAAAATATTTCACTTGAGACAAACTAAATGCAATTTTCAAAATATACATGCTAAAAAACGATATATAGAAATAGAATAATATCGTTTGATAATAAAAAATAATTTCCGACGGTTGATTAATTGCATCCTAGCACAAAATGCAGAACAATTGAGACAATTGACAACAAAGTTAACTCATAGTTTCCACAAAAATAAGATTTCAGACATTACAACGCCATTATACAGCAACCGAGGAACAAAACCTTTGCCTATATATGTTGCAAGAATATTGATACATCCAACAATCTAATACAAAGAATTAATAGTAAGCCAAATAGATCTAGTTTGCTTTAGCTCAAAAATTACATCAAAAAAATCTATCTAGGTGATTAATTTACAGCAGAACCCATAAAAATCCTCTGTTACTCTTGAGAACGATTGAAGAAAACAGGCCCGTGTTCTTGGCTTGAGAACGCCATCCTCTCGAACATTCTCATTCGAGCAGAATGTTCCCTAGAGTCGAAAATCCCACTTTGGCCAGGTTTTGTTCCGTTGTTCAAATCTGTTAACTCGTTTACGTAATCTAAAGCTCTTGCAATCTGCAAAATATAAAATTGAAGAACGAACATAACAGAATGATCAGGGAGGTGAGGCACATGAAGTTGGAGGACTAAAGTGTAAATTTACCTGACTCATTCGCGGTCTTTTGGTAGCTGAATGGCGCACACAAGCTGCAGCTGCTTCAATCATCCGGAACATTTCAATTTCAACGAAATTGTTTTCCAGTCGAGGATCTAACAGATCTCCGAAAATCTGTGTCTCGAGTGCTTGAGTGAGCAATGGTCTAGCCTGCGATATAACAGTTGTAATATAATGACAACAGACTTGAGGAGGCGTTAGGTTCAAATTCTTCAACGGAATTGGTAATGGGAACCATTACAACGAGAATTTTAGTTACTTCGTTAGGCATCGTTTGCTTTAGAGTATTAGGGGGTTATATTGATGGCCAATGCCCCTTAAAATTCTGTTTCGTTTCGCTCATGTATTTAACCTTGAGCATGGTATTATGTAAGGCCTGGTTTACGTATGGCCATATTGGAGTTATTGAGGATTCAGTCTTGGAGGTGGTATCACCAATCCCAATCATAGTATTAAATTTAAAAGTGACTAATGATTCCATATTGTTGGAAAGGTAAGTTTGAAAGTAATCGAAGTGCAAAAATGTCAAAAGACTTAATTTACGAATTTTGATACACATAAACCAAACTAAATATTTAGAAGGTGTACTATATAACATATCCCATTATATTATACCACTGCTTACCCTGTGAGACGATAACAAGAATTGAAATTAGATTTTTGGACTTTGACCATAAGTATGTAGCAATCGAACTTCCTGGATACAAGTCATAACTCAAGAACAAAAAGGTGGTGTAGAAGTTTTTAGAATTTCAGACAATGCATTAGACATTAGTGCTCAGTTCAATCAGCTAATTTTGTTTCCATTACAGACATCAAACTTAGATAGATTTGTGAACCCACAGAAGCCCTTAGCATAACACAATATATAAGTACGAGAGCTATATTCAAGTCTAATCAGGTTCAAATTTATCCTTAAGAGGCTTATCTAAACTTATCTTTACTCATAAGCTATGATTGAGGATATATATACTTGGACTCATTTAAGTGTAAAATTCAACCTTGAATCTAAACCTTAGCTTGAGCATGGAGGCTTGCAACATGAGGTAACGAAAAATGCTGAGCAATGATATCTAAACACAGTTTGTGAATTATAATAACTGAATATTATGCTCAGTTACGTACACTTATTTTTGACCTAATGTGGAGTTAATTGTTGTCGTCTTAGTGGATGTTGAGGTTTAAAGAAAATTAAGTTAAAAATGTACTAAGGTTGATGGAACTTACCCATTCAACCAGGCTTTCATCACCCAAGGGTTGAGATGAGTCAACGGGCTTACGACCTGTAATGATCTCCAAAAGCACAACACCGAACGAATAAACATCTGATTTCTCAGTGAGTTTACCAGTTGATGCATACTCAGGAGCCAGGTATCTGCAAGTGATCAAATAACTTCATAAATAAATTAATGCAAAATGAAAATCATAATTTTGCAATGAATTTTGTCGACGAGACAAACTGAATGAGGTATACTTTTGAAATCCTAAAATTTGTTAATGTAGAGTGCTAACCTACCCGAAGGTTCCCATCACGCGTGTTGACACGTGGGTATGTAATTCCAAGTCCAAAACTAGCTTTGCAAGCCCAAAATCTGCAACCTGTCCACAAGCAGCAGAAACACTTCATGTCAAATGACTAAATAATATATTTAGACATATCATTTTAGATGTAAATTTAACACATATAGTGTATTTGACTGAGTGGTGTAAGAAACTCTGCACACCTTAGCTTCAAAGTTGTTGTCCAAGAGAATGTTTGTTGACTTAATATCTCTGTGAATAATACGGGGTTGACCTGCCAAAAATTTGAAGTATAGGAAAATTTTCAGTGACATTAAAAACACACATTTACAAGAACTTGACCACATCAAACATAGACGTTGGTACCTATTACTCTAATATGTTATGCACACATCAAACTGAAGGAATCTCAAGCAGTAATAACGAAAATGAAGCCAAAGCTTACAGTCTTCATGAAGATATGCTAGTCCACGAGCTGCACCCGATGCAACTTTAACTCGGTTGACCCAATCCATTGCTGGCTTGCCTTCATCTGCAATCACCCATTTACTTGAAAGTAAGATAGTGATCACATATTATAATTTATACATGAGATTTTGCCTCAACTTCTTATGCATAAATTTGTGAGAGCATTTCAGATGAATAGTTGGTGCAAATTCATTACTTTGGCTATTGCCCGCGAATGCTCAAATGCACCAATTGCACTGTGCAACTCAAGTGCATTTTTAAATGGTATGAGTTGTTTAATAAAAGGTATTAATTGATCAGCATTACTCCCTCCATCACACAATAAACTTTACACTTTCCTTTTCCGCCCGTCCCATAATAATCTTCACACCTCTAAAATGGAAATAACACTCCCTCACCATATCATTTTATATTCAAATAAAAACCTTTAAACAGCCACTTTTCCGCAACCTTTCTTAAAAACTATGCCCAATTACATGTAAAGTTTAATAGGGGACGGAAGAAGTAGTTGTTTTCACTAAACAATACTCCTTCCGTCCCAATTTTGTTTACCCATTTGACTTTTTGTTGACTTTAATGTGAGACTTAATTTGTATAGTATTTAAATGGATAAAATGATTTTTTATGATTGCGTATTATTCAATTTAAGTGCATGAAACAAAATGAAGATGTTTTTCTACGTAATTATTAGTAAAATAAGGTGTAATTTAGAGGTATTTGAAAGGGGTAAATAATGAAATGGGTAAACAAAATTGGGATGGAGGGAATATTAGTTGTTTTCATTTAACAGTATTAGTCAGTGATCCAAATTTCATCTTACCATGGAGATGGTAATGCAGTGTGTTATTTGGCACGTAATCGTAAACTAGCAACCTTTGACTCTCAGCTATACAATAACCCACAAGTGAAACCAAATGCTTGTGGTGTATTCGGCTGATTATTTCGACTTCTGCTCTGAATTCACGCTCTCCTTGTCCACCGCCAACCTTCAACTGTTTAACAGCAGTTTGCCTTCCATCTACCATAACTCCCTTATAAACACAGCCAAATCCACCTTCACCCAGAAGATTATTTGCTGAAAACCCATCGGTAGCCACAGATAGTTCTTCATACGTGAACCATGACTTTGAAGCGCCAATGCCACCATCTGGTGAACGCATATAATTGATAGGTGAAACACTCCCAGATGGTTGAGCTGAATACTGGGGTCTGAGGAATGTTGAAACTGGAATTATCAGAAGACCAAAAGAGAGTACATATCAATTCCACTGAAACAACCAATCATCAATCATCATTCACTAACCAGAAGCTCGACAAAACAAATTTAACAGTTTTAATGCGTTTAAAAAAAAGAACAATAGAGTAAAGAGCAGTAATGTAAAGTAATGATTGAATATTATTGATACTTTTGGGGAAGAATATGAGAGTTATACGGGATAGTTCTCGCCAAAATAGCTATACCCAGCCTAAAGACCGATTACAATACTTAACTCAAGACTGCCCTCTACATTGTCCTAACCCCCTTATATAATTAGTCATATTCGTTAATTATATCCGCTTATTTATACACATTATTCATTATTTCAATCCCTAAATATATTTGCTGGATCAAAACTATTAATCAAGTTGAGGTCCTTTTCTTTCCTTATTCGAGTGTAAACTAAAAGGCCAATTGTCTCTATCAGAGATCAGCAAGGATACTTATTCCAATTTGGTGTTTCATCTCACATTTCACTACTTTTAAAACACGATAAATGCAATAAATGACATCACAAATTATCATTATTAAAAGTAACGAAATACAAGATGGGACACCAAAATGTAAGAGGTGATCCCGATAAATTAGAGATGCATTCATGAATGATTCTAATAAACCCTCCGCTAGATAATTCTACAGCATGACCTGAAGTTTGGCCTTTATAAAGAGTAGCACAATGCACAATTTATTTATTTATTTATTGTGATAGAGCATGAAGCACAATTGACAATTCATAAGAACTATTACAAATGAACAAAAGGAAAAATTAGAGAAGTACCTAAATTTTGGGATGATGCGAAAGGAGAGGGTGTTGCATCGTTGAGACTAAAATTCTGCTTTGTTTTCTTTCTTCTAACGCCAATCCACGCAGCCAGAAGAACAAGAGTTAGTGCCAAAAATCCGACTACACTGGTTATTGCAAATACACCTCCTGCTCCATGACCCTCAGAATGCCGTGAAGTTATATTTGAATTAGACGGAGTTGATCTAGCAGGAGTTTTCACTGGAGGGGAGGGTAGAAGAGGCGATGCCGTTCTGCTTCCATTGAGAGATGAATTATTCAGGGGAGGGGGAGGAGATATAGAAGGTGGAAGATGAGGGGGAGATGGTGGAGGAGTTACAGGTGGTGGTGATGGAGGTAGTGGAGGAGAGTGCTTTGGTGAATGTGCAGCAGGTGGTGGTGGAGGAGAAGCTTGAACACTTGGAGGTGAAGGTGGTGCTGCCCCGGGGGCAGGGGATTCTTTTGTTGGTGGTGGTGGTGAAGAATATATTAGAGGAGGAGGAGGAGAAGAATAAATGGTGGGAGGAGCAGTCGGACGTAATGGCGGTGGTGACACTAGGGGAGATGGCAATGGTGGTGGTGTCTTAGGCGGCGGTGATACTAGGGGAGACGGAGGGGGTGCTGGCGGCAATGGGGGTGGTGATGAAGGTGCTTTAAGTGGGGGTGACAAAAGGGGAGCTGGTGGTAATGGGGGTGGTGAAGAAGGTGCTATAAGCAGCGGTGGTGATGATGGAGGAGGGGTTAGTGGTGACAGAGGTGGTTCAGCTGTCTGATTAGGATTGGAAGGCAGTCCATAAGAAGTTGGAGAGGAAGCACTAGGGGAAGAATTTGGAGCATATGCCATCAAAATCTATCAGGATAATTGCACCACAACATCCCACATTCAAATGCCAACTTCCACCCTTTTCATTTTAAGATAACAACATAGGTTAAACTTTCCAGAAACCTCTAAACTACAAAATCATAAATCACTCTTTCTGGATTCTAAAGAGGCTAATCGAATTGACACAACATCAAATGCGCACAAAATTGGAATAAACTGTTTCAGCAATTAAGTCAAACACAGTCCAAAATCAACAACCCAGAATATAATACTAACTCTACTCCCAAATTCAAAACACAGAAAATTGAATCATCCAGAAAATGCGACAGAGTCTCACCTTCAAAATAACAGGTCGGAAATCGAAAACATTGAGATAATTTTCCTTTCCGGTTAAATTATGAGGAAAACCGAAGAAATGCAGTATCAAACGTGGGTGCGACCTCTAAAAAAAAATATTATGATACAACATGCTCTGAGCAGTAGGAAGAACTTAGCTGTTGCTGTCGAAATCATTTTTATTTTTGGAAAAGAGCATGAAGAATAATCTGATTTGAGAATCTCTTGGGTGACCCGACCCGGCCCGACGCACCACCGAGTCGGACAAAATTTCATGAATGAATGTTATGGGAGTTGCTGACTGGATTCTGGGGCAAATTTTTTTATATAAGGCAAAAACGAAAATGAATTGCAAAAATAGGGTTGATGCAGAAGAGTTTCGAAAATAGGGTTGATCGCGCCTGGGAGTGGAGATCAAAAGAGAGGATCGCGCTCACCAGGCGCGATGCATAATGGGACGTAATTTCTGCTCTTGATCGCGCCTCATAGAGGCGATCTAAAGGGCAGGATCGCGCTCCCCAGGCGCGATTATCTCAGTCAAATGCCACGTCGTAGATCGCCCTTGCGGAAGGCGAGTCTCGACAATGTCTGACGGCCGCACATGACCGACTGCTGCTTTCCCGCGTGCGCTGACCTCTATTTTGTCTTTTTTCGTTCGGATTATGCATATAACAGATCCTTCCTTCTTCTTCTTCCTCCTCACCTTCAAAGCTACACGAAAATTTGTTCCTCCTCTTCTTCTGCTACACGAAAATTTCTTCTTCCTCCCCTCACTAATATTTCAGTTTTATTCTTCTTTCTCCCCTCATTGCACCGAAAATTTTAGTACTCTTTTCAAAATTCATCCATCATTGTCCGAATTTTAGCCAAATACAAGGAAAAGATAACCATTTTTTTCCAAAATACAAACCAATCTCCACAAAAATGTAAGTATTTTGATATTTTTAAATTTTTTGCAGTTTTTTTATTTTATTCTAAAATTTATTTTTCTCAATTTGCAGTCTCACATATACACAAAAAAAAAAAGCTAGTTGGTATTTTGCTATCTACCTGAGGAGTACAGACACTACTATCAAAAGGTAAATTCTTCAAAAAATAATTAGTAATGTTTTTCGAATTTTTTTGCATGCATATATTATCTAGATGAAAAATTCTCAGTATATATATGTAAATTGCAATTATTGTACACATAATATTTATTCTTGGTTCTAAAGAAACAAACAATGTTATTAAATATTTTAATGAATTTAGTTTGTCCATATATCGGCATGTAATTGTGTTTGATGTGAATTTAGTTTAGGTGTTTTTTTTTGTAATTTAATTATTTTAATATATAACTTATTTTGAGGTGTTTAATATCATTTCACTTGGAGAAACATCAATCAAATTAAGGAATATCATATTTAGGAGGATGCATGTTCCTTGACATAATTATATGATTCACCCATTTTTTCCAAAATAAAAATACGTTTATTTTGTACATCATTTTATAAATTTTTTTGAATTATAAATTTATTTGGAATATATTCTAAAATTATTAATAAAAATATATTGTTTGATAGGAACTAACTTATAAAAAGTTAAATTTTAATTTTAAAAAAAAACATCATGCATAAATAAATATATTATATTACAATAAACTATTTTTAATTAAAGAGTATTAATTTCATTGTAAAATTTATTTAAAGGGTATTAATTATTTACACTATAATATAGTAATTTTGAATAATATTAATTGTTTCATTAAAAAAATTAGTCGAAGAATATTAATTGTATCATTAAAGGATATTAGTTATTTTATTATAAGATATTAATTGTAAACCAATTTAACCGTGAAACTAGTTTACACAAAACAGACTTAAAAAATTGTTATATACGTCAACCATTAAATCATTTCCGTATATTGTATAATTAGACATTAAAATTTATAAGTGTGTTGTCTTTTTGAAGATATGCCAATCTCTCGCGATATTGGAATCCTTGTGCGCTCTTGTGGAGCTGTTATTGGAACAAGAAGAGTTGATCGTATGCTTGATTTCTATGGTCTATTACGTGTGTTGTCTGAGATTACGAGATTAGATTTGCGAGTGTATTCTTTGAATGTGTCTTGCATAATAAATAATGGGAATGCCTCCTCTAGTTGTCCTATTAGGAACAACAACGACCTTCTTTATTTCTTCCATCCACAAGCGGGGCTCAATTCAGTTGAGCTATTAGTGGAGGTTGAAATGAAGGTGCAGTACCCAGCATCCCATGGTCAGTGGGAGAACCAATACTATCCTTCTGAAGGGTCAGGTCGTGGCGGAACCAAGATGGATAGACCTTCAAACATTGCATACGAGGCCCTGCAAGTGAACCATAATGAGTGGGGTGCTTGGGAAGATGAACCCTACCAACGTTTAGGGTCTAGTCATGCCGGTGGTTCAAATCCTAATGTTGGACCTTCTGGTATCACTAAGATAATGGCCCCTATCGGCACCTCCATAGCTGATATAGAAGGTGATCTATATCCAGACTTTACTTGTAATTCTGAACCAAGCGATAATGGTTCTGAGGACGAGGGGCCGTCTGATGAGGATGATACCACTAACAATCCTTGGATGCCAAGTATTGCTGTACCAAATTCTCTAATGCCAAGAGTGAGACCTCATCCAAATTTGGTTGGAGTGCCATTTTTTGATAGGTCATGTGATGATGTATCTGTTGATTCAGTAGGCGTTCCAAGTGGTGATCTGGGCTACGATGCGGATGATGGAGTTTTGAGGTTAGGAATGATCTTCAAAGACAAAGAGACTGTGATCAAGGTCGTGAAGAATTACTCGGTCCAACATGCAAGACGTGAGTACAGAGTCGAAGAGAGCAACTCGAAGTCAATGAAGTTGGTGTGCAAGCAGAACTATGCAAGTGAAAATGACAATTGCTCGACATTGCAACACTGTGAGTGGCATTTGCGCGCCTCATACCGTAAAAGATCTGGTCATTGGGAAATCACCAGGTTGGGACCGCCACATACCTGTCTGATGGATATTGACTCACGCAGTCATTCAAATCTATGTAAAAACTTGCTTGCAGCTGACTTGGAGAGTCTCATACAAGTTGAACCAGCATACGACGTTAAATGTGTCGTGGAGCATGCAGATAAGAAATATAATTACACTATTTCATATCAAAAGGCATGGCAAGCGTTGAAACGTGCTAGAGAGAATGTGTTCGGAACTTGGGAGAGTTCATGTCAGTATTTGCCCAAGTATATGAGGGCCTTGCAGAAATACAATCCCGGGACCATTGTGGAGTGGAAGCACAAGGCAACGATTGAGTGGAATGTGCACACGTTGGGCTATGTCTTCTGGGCATTCAAGCCATGCATTGAAGCATTCATGCATTGTCGCAAAATACTTTGTGTAGATGGTACTCACCTTTACACTAAGTATAAACACAAATTGTTGATTGCTAACACCCTTGATGCCAATCAGAAGATCATTTCAGTAGCATATGCCATTGTTGACGATGAAAGTTATAAATCTTGGAAATGGTTTCTTAATATGTTAGCCACACATGTTGTCGGTGATATGGAGGGGGTATGCCTTATTTCCGATAGACATAAGGGTATACTGAAGGCAGTGGACGAAGTCCCAGCATTTTCACCACCAAGAGGAGTGCATCGTTATTGTTTAAGACATGTTGCTTCAAATTTCAATACTCAGTTCAAAAGTCAAAAGCTGAAGGACTTGTGTTATGTTGCGGGAAGAGCATTGTCTGTAAGACATTTTGAGATAAGGATGAACGAAATACGAGTTTTAAGCGAAGAAGGTCATGAGTATCTACGAAACATCGATCCTACCAAGTGGACATTTTGCCATGATGGAGGTCACCGTTTCGGTGTTATGACAACTAATATCTCAGAATGCATCAACGGTGTTCTTAAGGGTGCACGACGCCTCCCAATCACAGCCATCGTCAGTGCAACTTTCACACGATCCAAAAATGCATTTATGGAACGTGCTAAAGAAGCAGGGATTTTAGTGTTGAGAAATCGGATGTGGCCTAAATATGTTCATGATAGGTTTAATTCAGGGCAGCGAGAGGGGATGAAACATCGAGTAGACCTTTTTAATCAGGAGGTGGGATCAGCCAGAGTTTCTACTCGTATTAAGGGCTCAGTACAGTATCGCACATACAGAGTTGCATTATCGAGACGCGAGTGCGATTGCGGGCTATGGAAGTTGGATGGTATCCCATGCTCACATGCATTGGAGGTGTGTAGATAATTCAGGATTGATCCAAGTGTGTATGTGCCCGACTGTTACAGTACAAGTGTGTATACTTCGACTTACACATCTAGGTTTTTTGAGCCATTGCCGGATCCTGAGGAGTGGGATGAACCCAATTTCCAACTGAGGCATAATCCAGATCGCAGGATAAGGCGTCGTGGTCGAGATGTGACGTCCAGGATTCACAATGAGATGGATTGGGCCCAAACCCGCGCTAGACAACAGTACCAAGCCCAAGATAGAGCTGGACCTTCGCATTGATGTTTTGAACCCCTTTGCTGAATTCACTGTAAGCTTTGAATGTGAAAAATGAGATGTACATTCGTTGCTTTCTTCTTCTTCCTTCTCCCATTTTCTTCGTGTTACTTAAATTATTTGTGTAATTGGGACGGAGGTAGTACAACTTAAATTATTTGTGTAATTATATTAATGAATAAATTTAATTTTATATGGGAACAAATTTTACTGGACATAATTTTTAAGGAATTAAAATTAATTTAAAAAAATGTCACAAGTAGCGGTATTAAAAATTGCATACATAAATAAATTATCAATTAAAAATAAATATATATACAAAATATCATACAATTAGTGACGACGTAAATGACCACCCGTGCCACATCGTGTCGGACGTCTATCACGATGACCACGACGAGGTTGTTGTTCATCTTGGCTTGGTCCAGGGTTTTCACTTGTGCCCGCAAATGGTATAGGCGTTGAAGAAAATTTTGGTTGTTCTTGTGAGAATTGAGGTTGATAATAGGTATTCAAATCAATACCCGTGTTTAACATCTCAGTAAATGAACCACCCCATGATGTAAGAAAATCTGTCACACATTTAATGAATTTAGATCAATAATATATTTTACAATATATACATTTACTTATATAAGTTGATAATAATACCTTGTTCATTATAAGGTGTGTGAAAACTCGGCTGGGGCTCCTCCTGTTGAAACGTCGATGCAGAAGCAGACAGAGGTACCCCCTCATAGCTACCCCAACCAACTATCAAATATGTAATAATAATATATTACAAATAAATAAACATTATCTCTTAAAAAATATATTTTATTTGTGTAATTTCAGGATTTAGTAACTTGCATACCATCTCCAGCAGGTTGTGTGTAAGCTCCATGTCCAAATGAGGGTAACCCATAATGTGTGTGAGGCGTAGGCTGAGACGCCCCCTCATTTGATTGCCAGGCTGCTATCAAATTAACAGTGATATGCATATATAATAAATAAAATAATAATTATTAATTTCTTAATATTGAATTACATACCATATGCAGTTGGTTGTGTGTTACCAAAAAATTCAGACGTGGAAGCATCTGTCACATGTTATAAAAAAATTATAATAACTAAATAAATGTAAATCCACTTAAGGTACCCCATGTTGAATACCTTGTCTGGGAAAAGGGGACTCTGATGGCATTGCTGAGGAATGTCTTCTCCGACTCCTAGACGTTGAAGGACCCGCATCTTCACGTCCTACGGATCTCCTTCTTCTTTGTCTTGTAGATCTTTCCTCAACTTCTACGTTTTCATCTGAGGCCACATCTTGTAGATAAGCAGGGTTTTCTATGAAAGGCTCCACTTCAGTGATGTAATTCTCAGTGAGCTCCAAATGACTATCTACTGATGCTCTATCATCAGGATTGCACTGTCTTTTACTAATTTTGAGCTTCCGAAACCAGCCTACCTGTAACCCAAAAAAAATGAGTGTTATTCATGTTTCAATTTTCAAACATTATAAAATAAAGTTTGTGATATATATATTACCAAAAGATCTCGAGTTGATGTTTTTGCTGGTTGGAAACCTCGGGCCACTGCAGTATACTCCACTGGTGAAATCAATCGTCGTGTAATTCCATAGTACCACTGCATATAGTCATTTGAGACCGGATTACCATTATTGATAGGCGTGCAAGACATGAATGGTCGTCTGTTCCTCCAATAAGTAACCCATTTTTGATGTTTAATGGTCCAATCGCAGCCGGATCTTCCCTGGCGGGTATGATTATGCAACTCCTGGTCTCTACTTTCAACATCACTCGGAATGTTTTTGACCATTCCAAATTGTCTTAACACCCTATTTGGATAATGAAGCTCCACTATCCAAATATTAATCAGCGGACATTGTGACCTCCAATTTTGGGTCAAACAACGAGGTCCAAGACTCGAGATCTCCTCAGCTTGCTCATCATAGGGTTCCCAGATTAACTGTAATGATATACAAAAAAAATTAATTTTGATCAAACACACTTATATATTTGTGCGGATCATTATAATAATAACTTACTTGGCCATCAGACAAACGATCAAATATGTCGCGATATAAACGAATCGAGTTGCTCGCGCTTTCAATGTGACTGTGATAATGTATCCACCTATAATTTAAGTAGGTATCACAATAAGTATGCATAGCCAAACAAATGTTATGCGATTTATAGATAAATGTGTTTAGAGAAAAATACCTAGCCCCATACGGTGGAAGCCCCAAATTGCGACCACCTACACTCATGATGTGTCCTTCTTGGAGCATAGGATATACGTTCCTTGGTTGTATTGGTATTATCCTTGACCATGCCCATATCTGTTGTATTCATGGATAAATTAGTTTCAACATACAACTAATCAATGATTTTTTTTAAAAGTAATTAAAACTAATCAAGAATTACCTGTAACAAGCATAATGGTCCACCGATAATCTTGCCATTAGCGTGGCAAGCATACAGAGTTCCCGATATAAAGTCGCTAATACAGCACTTCCCCAGCTGTATTCCCCTGATGTATTCACGTTCTCCAGAAAGTTCAAATACACTAACGGGAAAGCATTCCGAGTGTGGTCGGGGATCATTACTGTCCCTAGAAGTAAAAGTGCACACCCCCGTGCATATTGATCAACTACCTCCTGTGGTGATTCGTCGTAAATAGCAATATCATTTCTCAACATATTTTTCAGAGAAGAAAACAGGATCGCACTCCTGCCCCTGATATCAACTTCTTGTACGTTGATGCCCAAAAGCGCATTACACTTAGCTTGCCATTCACCGAAACTATGTTTTTCATCTTTGCATATAATTGGCTCTCCTTCTATGGGTAATCCCCACAAAATGGCAACGTCTTGTAGTGTGATGGTGGCCTCGCCGACGGGAAAATGGAATGTGTGCGTCTCTCGACGCCATCTCTCCACTAATGCAGTGATGAGATGTCGATCAAGTCTGAACGACCCACAACGAAGTGGACCGTAAAAACCCATCGTCTTCAATCTCTCCACTACACGGGGGTGAAGTACAATCTTTCGAGGATCGGGGTCATCTTGCCTAAATGTCCAAAACACCCCATCGCCTCCTTGGTATGTACTGAGCACAGTTTCACTTGATTCCCGATTAATACGGTCTAGTCTCGAGCGATGTTCATTTTGCATGGTGAGTACAGATCGGCTCGCCGGTCCATATAATAGTGTCTCTTTTGCAGCATCCATCCTGTAAATAAATATATTTAACTTTTTAATGGTAATCAACTAATCAACATAATGGTAATCAACTAATCAACATAATCAACTAAAATATATCTAACTAATCAACTAAAATATATCTAACTTTTTAATGGTAATCAACTAATCAACATAATAGATATATTTAATTTTCATGTTTAAAATATCACAAATTAAAGATTTCCTAAATATATATGACCATCACATATTAACGCAATGTTTATTTTTTTTAATGAAGAAAAGTGCATCCGTCTTTAATCCTAAACCCAAGGGAATGCCATTTATGAATTGGAGATATACTTATGAAAAGAAGGAATGAATGAATAAATGAGGGGTTCTTGCAACAAAATTAATTTGTGTTACTTTTTATTTTGCCAATGCATTTTCCCTCGTGGTTGTTTAAATATATGAACACAGAATTATGATTCTCTGTTGGATATTTTTTAAATATGCATATGTCATTCAATTAAACTATTGAATATAATAGTTTAATTCGATGAACAATTATTATAACAACATGTCTTATACAATAGTCTTAAGTTAAATAATATGATAAAAAAATTCGATGCACGATAAATTTTTTTATATAAAATAAAGATTATAAATAAAAGTTCAATAAAACAAATATACAAAAACTGATGTACGATAAAATTTATATATTGACATAAGAATCATGCAAGAAATGCCAAATTCTACTAAATTATCAATTCAATTTTTGGTGCATCTATGCACATGCTCACATATTAAATATATTGTTCACCATAAATATGCATGTAAAAAATTCGAAAAATATTATTAATTTTGTGAAGAATTTACCTTTTGATAGTAGTGTCTGTACTCCTCAGGTAGATAGCAAAATACCAACTAGCTTTTACTTTTGTCCAAATATGAGACTGCAAGTTGAGAAAAATAAAATTTAGAATAAAATAAAAAACTGTAAAAAATTTAAAAATATCAAAATACTTACATTTTTGTGGGGATTGGTTTATATTTTGGAAGCAACCCTTGTGTTTTTATTTTTGGCTAAAATTCGGACAGAATAAAGGGGGGAGAAAGAATACTAAAATGATGGATGAATTTTGGTAGGAGTACTAAAATTTTTGGTGCACGGTGCTGTTATGAGGAGGAAAAAGTACTGATGAAATAGGAGTACTAAAATTATGAAATGAGGAGTACTAAAATTTTCTAACAGAACTTAAATTAAAAGAGGAGGAAGGAGGAAGGAGGAAGAAGAGAAATGAGGAGGAAGAAGGAGTGAGTTTCGGATGAAGGAGAAATGAGGAGGAAGGATGCTGTTATATGCAATTAGTGGAGAAGAAAACGCCAAAATTTCCCTCAGCACGCGGGACTCATTCAGTATTGGGAGCAGCACGCGGCAGGGGAGGCCATGTACGTGGGCCAGACCTGGTCGAGCCTCGCCCTTGCGGAAGGCGAGCTATGAGGTGTCATTTTTTTTAGTTGATCGCGCCTGGGGAGCGCGATCTACTCCTTTAGATCGCCTCTCTCAGGCGCGATCAAGAGGAGAAAATGAGCTCTTGCAAGGATCGCGCCTGGGGAGCGCGATCTACTCAGTTGATCGCCTCTCCCAGACGCGATCAACCCTATTTTCGTAAACAATTTTCAAACCTCCCTATTTTTGCAATCAAAATTAATATTTGGCCTATATAAAAAAATTTGCCGGATTCTGGGTTGGTAAAAGATTGAAGAAAGAAAAGGACAGCTTTGCGCGTTAATTTAAACATAATGTTATAGAAACCGGTTTAACCGCGAACCAGTCTTGGTGCCGGCCCGGTTAAATTGTGCAGCGGTTTTCGTTTGACCCAACATGAACCGGCCAAAAACCGGAGAAATCAGAGACCCAATAAAACCGGTTTTCCATGATTTAGAAAATTTAAATTATGCTTTGATATTTGATGCACATATGCATCAGATCAAACTCTGAAAAAAAATGGACACGTGTTACAGCAGGAAATATCCTCGCCTGACAGAAGGTCAGATTCCTAAAGATACACTGACCCGACAAGATCGAGAGTCTACATCAGAAAAGAGTATTTAATGTATTATAGGTCTACTGTTGATCTTTATATTAATAATTGTAATAAATCCCTGAAATAAAGGGTTGAGACGAATTTAGGGCCACTTTTGGGCCTTTGGGGGTGAACCTCTATAAATAGGGGGTCACCCCCTCATTGTAAAGGATTCACTTTTCTCTCATTTCTCATATATCCAAAAAGCTCTCATATTCGTGGGAAGAACGAAAGTTCTTCCCCAACCGTTCGTGTTCGTTTATATTTATTGTTCGTCGGGCATACCCTAAATAGCCACATATATCTATCCGTACAAAAATGTCTATCAACAATTTGGCGCTAGAAGGAGGGTCGGATTCGTGTTTATCTCGGTGGATGAACACGAAGATCTTCACCTCGAAAATCAAAGATTCTACACACAAAACAACCTATTCAACACAAATCATCCAAGAAAAATTCATTTCATTTCCAACCCATTTTAAAGAATCAACACCCATTCGGATAAAAATCATCCACACAAGAGTTCAACAAACCCATTTTCTGGGTACAGAAGGTTCAAGCAGCTAGCCAAGAAGAAAATTTCAATAAACCCAAATCCTTACCGCACAAAAAGTTGGAAACATCCCAACAAAAGATTCACAAATCCAACACAGAAAAACCTCACGTAGCTAACCAAAAAAAAAATATAAGGAAGGAGGAAGAAGAGGCGGCGCTGCAGCCGTCTCCGGCGACGGGGCTTGCGAGACTTTCCGGCATCACCACAGCCCGGGCCCAGCCGCCGCGCTATCGTCGCCATGGTTCCATTTCTTTCAAGCAAAATCGGTGGTTTTCTCCAGCAGAACTACTGTTTTCTGCTTTGAATCCCTTTAATTTGCCTCGACTGTCGCACCAGCCTTTCCACAGCTTTTCAGTAGGCTTTTGGCGCGTTTCCCAAGACGTTGAAAAGTCAAGGATCCCGGCCTCGATCCGCGCACCACCGAGGCCGATACCCGTCTACCCGCGGAGGCTCGGTAGTCTCCGATCGCTGCCCGCCGGTGCACGCTGTCAACCTCCACGGTCTCCCATGCGCAACCGCCTCGCTGCCTCCCCGCCGTCGAGAAGCGGCCTCAGCCCGACAATGCTGCCTCCTCGCACTACCCGCGCCGGCCACCGCCAGCCGCGGCCTTCTCCCTGTAATCCACCGTCGACGCGCCCCGCTTCCAGCCGCGGACGGCTACCCGTCAGCCTCCGTACGCCCTCCCCGCATCGTCCAAGGCTGCCCGACAAGGGCTTCCCGCGCCGCCAACAAGCGCGGCCTCCCGAACCGCTACCATTAGCTCCTCGATATTTGATCGCCGCCTCGCCGCCAGCGGCCACCGTCTCCTCGCTACCGGATCACAGGCCACCCGCTGCCACCGTGCCATGCCTCATCGGTGCGGCCTCCTCACCGCCTCGCCCTCCGGCATGACGCCGCCTCTTCTCCCCGCACGGCAAATCCCCTCGCTGCCCAACTTTCCTGCACCGCCGGGTCGCGGCCTCAGCCGCCGCCTCTCTACGTCGCCGCCCGCCGTTGCTGCACGCGGTCTCTCGCTACCATCTGTCACAGTCTGCTCGCATACCCAAGTCGCTACCCGCGACGCGATCCATCGCGGGCTCGTTCCCGCTTCGCAGCCTAGCGCCCATCCCCGCTCCGCCGCTTGATCGATCCGCCTGCCCGCGCCGCCAGAGCGCTCCTCGCGCCGCCCAATCTGGCGCATCGTGCACGCACCGAGCGCAGCCGCGCCTCGCGGCCTCCTTCTCGCTGCTCGCACCGCCTCCCCGCTCAGCCGCCCTCCGTCGCGGCCTCGGCCTACCCGTGGAGCCGTCGCCCGTCGCCGCCAATCGGGCCTCCCGCGACGCCCAGCCCGCATCCACGCTCCACCGCCGGTGAAACCCCCCACGCATGTCGCGGTTTCAGGTTGCATCACAGAGGATTTATTTGCCCGGCCCAGGGTTATATTTTTAATGGGCCAGACAAATTCATATTGAGGGCCCTTAACATTATTTAACTTTTGGGCCTTTATATTTAATCTGTTGGGCCAGTGTTGTTTAATTATCAGACCCCTTTCTTATTAAATCTATGGGGCCAGGTTTATTTAATTGTAAGGCCTGATTTGATTTAAAAAAAAAAGACTAGCAGCCGCGGGACGAGCATCCGGGACATCTTCATCAACGGAAAATTCTACGGGCAGTCCTTTGCCCACTCAAATCAGGTTAATTTCGACAATTTCCTTTGAATTTATATGGTAACTCGTTAGTTTTCATATAAATTAAAAGTGGGGGCATATATTCGTATTTCGAAAATTCAAAGCGGGGACAATTTTTTAAATACAATTTTTATTTGATACTTCCTTTTAATATATATTGTAACTCGTCAGTTTTCATATATATTAAAAGCGGGGGCATGGATATACATATCCTAAGATCATTTTGTGATATCAAAAACTAATTATTTGACACTGAGTATTAATTAAATACAATCAGTTATTTGAAACTGCGAACATGATTTCGAAAAATCATTGAGGTTGCTCACCGGGTAATTAACTCATGTTTAAAAAATGGTCACACCTTTCGACTACAAACATTTGTCCGCCTTCATAGGCGTTGACCGGTCCGCCTTTTAGGCGTCGACATTCCGCCTAAATTGGCGAAGTAATCCGTCTTCTCGACGTCGATTAGTCCGCCTTTCAGGCGTTGACGTATTGATTAGTTCGCCTTCACAGGCGTCAACTAATCTACTCGAGTTAATCCGCCTTTTAGGCGTCGACAATCCGCCTGGAGTGGCGAAGTAATCCATCTCCTCGACGTTGATTAGTCCGCCTTTCAGGCGTAGACGTATTGTTTAGTTCGCCTTCACAGGCGTCAACTAATCTACTCGAGTTAATCCGCCTTTTAGGCATCGACAATCCGCCTGGAGTGGCGAAGTAATCCGTCTCCTCGACGTTGATTAGTCCGCCTTTCAGGCGTAGACGTATTGATTAGTTCGCCTTCACAGGCGTCAACTAATCTACTCGAGTTAATCCGCCTTTTAGGCGTCGACAATCCGCCTAGAGTGGCGAAGTAATCCGCCTTTTAGGCGTTGATTAGTCCGCCTGTTAGGCGTTGACGGTCCGCCTGGAGTGGCGAAGTAATCCGCCTTTTAGGCGTTGATTAGTCCGCCTGGAGTGGCGAAGTAATCCGCCTTTTAGGCGTTGATTAGTCCGCCTGTTAGGCGTTGACGGTCCGCCTGGAGTGGCGAAGTAATCCGCCTTTTAGGCGTTGATTAGTCCGCCTGTTAGGCGTTGACGGTCCGCCTGGAGTGGCGAAGTAATCCGCCTTTTAGGCGTTGATTAGTCCGCCTGTTAGGCGTTGACGGTCCGCCTGGAGTGGCGAAGTAATCCGCATTCTCGGCGTTGATTAGTCCGCCTGTTAGGCGTTGACGTGTTGATTAGTTCGCCTTCACCGGCGTCAACTAATCTACTTCTCGAGTTAATCCGCCCTCCTGGCATTGACGGTCCGCCTGGTGTGGCGAAGTAATCCGCCTTTTAAGCATTGATTAGTCCGTCTGTTAGGCGTTGACGTGTTGATTAGTTCGCCTTCACCGGCGTCAACTAATCTCTTTCTCGAGTTAATCCGCCTTCTCGGCGTTGATTAGTCCGCCTTTTATGCATTGACATATTGATTAGTTGTCCTTCACCGGCGTCAACTAATCCATTTCTCAAGACGATTCGCCACTCGGCCTTGATTAGTTCGTCTTCACCGGCGTCAACTAATCCGCCTCTCGGCGTGGATCCAGTCCGCATTTTAAGAGTTGACTTTCCGCCTTAATGGGCGAGGTGTTGTTTAGTTCGTCTTCACCGGCGTCAACTAATCTATTCTCTGCTTTGGTTTATCCATGTTAACGGCATTGACCAGTCCGCCTTCACCGGCATCGATTGACCCACGTCGCTTTCGCCCACTTGTGGCCATAATATATCGCGTCCTAGACGTTTTGATTAATATTTTAAGCGGTTGTTAACTCAATCCCATCATCGTGAATGTCGCTACCCGACCATCGGCTAAAGCACTTCACTCATTAATCTGTTGATTAATCTTTTAAGCGGTTGTTAACCCAATCCCATCATCGTGAATGTCGCTACCCGACCATCGGCCAAAGCACTTCACTCATTAATCTGTTGGTTAATCTTTTAAGCGGTTGTTAATTCAATCCCATCATCGTGAATGTCGCTACCCGACCATCGGCTAAAGCACTTCACTCATTAATCTGTTGGTTAATCTTTTAAGCGGTTGTTAATTCAATCCCATCATCGTGAAGTCGCTGCCCGTCAATCGGCTAAAGCACTTCACTCATTAATCTGTTGATTAATCTTTTAATCGATTGTTAATTCAGTCCTGTATTCGTGAAGTCGCTGTCCGTCTATCGGCTAAAGCACTTCGCTCATTAATCTGTTGATTTATCTTCTAATTGATTGTTAAGTCAGTCTGTTGCCCGTGAAGTCGCTACCCGCAAGCGGCCTAAGCACTTCATTAATTTATCATCGCGGTCCTTACCGCCCTATTACTAAAATCAATGCCGGCCAGCGGCAAGAACTCTTTATTAATTGAACATCACTATTCTCGACTCGGGGGCATGACTGAAGATCGTACCCCACCTAACCCGACCAGTTTCAAAAGTTTGAAAATTCGAAGATGACTCAAAAGATTCGTCCGTCACGGACCCTGTCGTTGAAGATTCCCCCGGGGCATCCGAGCTATCCTATTTTCAGGCTCGGGGGCAACACCTATTTGAAGCACAGATCAAGATCGAACTCTGGCCGCAATCAGAGCCCAATCTTGGGGGCAATTGTTACAGCAGGAAATATCCTCGCCTGACAGAAGGTCAGATTCCTAAAGATACACTGACCCGACAAGATCGAGAGTCTACATCAGAAAAGAGTATTTAATGTATTATAGGTCTACTGTTGATCTTTATATTAATAATTGTAATAAATCCCTGAAATAAAGGGTTGAGACGAATTTAGGGCCACTTTTGGGCCTTTGGGGGTGAACCTCTATAAATAGGGGGTCACCCCCTCATTGTAAAGGATTCACTTTTCTCTCATTTCTCATATATCCAAGAAGCTCTCATATTCGTGGGAAGAACGAAAGTTCTTCCCCAACCGTTCGTGTTCGTTTATATTTATTGTTCGTCGGGCATACCCTAAATAGCCACATATATCTATCCGTACAAAAATGTCTGTCAACAACACGCTAAGCAGCAGATCCATAAAGGCTAGTTACTGAAATTTTCGTCAGTCATTAAAACTTTTCAAACACAGGAGAAATTTTTGTGTTGTCAATGGACCTTTTATGCTGGACTGGAGAAAAGTAAAACTACTTATGAGTAACACAAATGAACGGTCTAAAGATGTAATACGGCTGTGACTAGGAATAGGGTTACCTAGCAATTACTATTCTAGATTAGTAATCCGCGTTTTACGCGGGTTGTTCGATAAATTAATTTAAAAATTTCATATTTTATTGACGCATCATCACATTATTAATACAATTAATTTTAATATACACACATACTGTACGTTGATGTTTTTAAAAAAATTAATTGCATATGTATTATATATACTTTTAACTAAATTTGATCATCGTAAAATAATACAATTATATTATATAATAAACATATTTTAATTGTATGTATGGATAAAAAAATATTGGTTAATTTCTTAGTAACCCACGACCTTTAGGCTCAATCTCAATTTAAATACAATTTTCAATATTTTTATTAAAATTCACGTACTTTTTTTTTTGTTTCAATTTGATATTCGCTTTTAAATTATGATATATATTTCTCAACTATGCATTACACACCTCTCTTGCCTCCCTAAGACGATTTCCTCGATGTTGGGAGATTTCTACCCAAACAATAACACACACCCATGCATCATTTTTTTTTGTTGCTAAAAGTGCAAGTCATATATCTAATTGAAAACTAAACATTGGTGAATTTATATAACTTTATTGAAAGTTTTGATTAAATAAAATGTAAATTAGTACATAATTTTTATACACTCAAGTTATATACAATAAATATTCAAAGCTCATATAAATTTGTAGTATGGCTAAATTAGTAAACATCTTAACAATTGCTCATGAGGTGTAAGGTTCAAATCCACTTGCATGCCCATTTTTTTATTTATTATTAGATTCCTTATTATATAAGACCACATAGATGACACATAAGCAACACATATACGAAATAAATGACACGTAAGCATTCGACACATAGGCGAACTTAATCTCGGGACGACACATATGCGAAATTAACCTAGAGACGACACATAAGAATGTCAAACTCCCTATTAGTATAATAGGGGATATTTCTTTTTTAGTTTTTCTATTTTCTTTTTTATTTGAAAGTTGTCCTTTTATTTTGTTTCCAATAAAAAACTTAAACCATTGAATCCATGGAAAATGGATGGAAATACAATAATGAGTCGTTTGGTTCGCTGGATTGGGTGGAATTAAAGTTTTAGTTCCACTCAATCCCATGTAATATTGTGTTTGAATTGAAGGTTTAAAGTTCAGGATAAAATAAGGGTCCGGATCATAAATCTACTTAATCCATCAAATGAGGGACTAAGAGGGGTGTATTCAATTGGGATTCTATCGGATTTTTTTGGACTTTAAAAAGTCTGTGGATTTAGAAAATCTATAAACTCCATGCAGAGTTTGACCGACTTCTTTTATTGATTTATTTGGATTTTTATAGACTTTACAGGATTGTGGAATACATTTTTTTTATTGATTTACATGGATTTACATAGACTCCGGCGCTAGAACCATTGATGCAAATATATATGGGACACACTTGTATATAAAAAAAGTTATCCAAATTATTTAGAAAAAAAAATACATTAGTTAAAAAAATACATTATTATTTCATCTTCATTTTCATCACCGTTATACCTCGCCCTCATTAGAAGTCTCAAGTTGTTAGAAGAGAGTTTGGAGAGTAAAATTTATTTATATTTTTTGAAGAGTAGACTTGACAATGGGGCGGGTAATCCCCAAAGCAAATAGGGACGGATAATTTTTTTGCCCCGTAGGCGGGGACTGTGATAATATTCTCAGCCCTGGGGATCCCCGTCTCATTCCCCGCGGGTAGCCGCATTATTTTTTATATATGATTTTAATGTTAAAGTAGATTACAAATAAATATATCATAGTTTCCTACTCAATTAACTATTTATTAAAAATTACATTTTTTTATTTAATGTTATGTTATTAGTTCCAAATTATATTATTTTCACTTTAGTATATATGTTAATTAAAAATATTAGAATTAGAGGTTCTTCAAAGTGTTTAAATTAATTTCTTTTAACACCAACTTAAAATAATTGTTGTGTATAATTAAAGTTTTTAATTTAAATATTTTTTTATATTTTAAAAATGAGATAAAAAAATAAGTAGGCGGGGAACGGGGAATCGCCGCGAGACGGGGATCCCCGGTGAGGCGGGGATGGGGAAAAAAATTTCCCCATTTATTTTGCAGGGACGGAGATGGGGAATGACCCCCCGTCCCCGCCCCGTTAACATCCCAATGGAAAAGAATCAAAGAAAGTCCATATACTGTTGAATACCTAAAGATTTTTTAAGACTTTTCAAAATCCGTAGAAATTTCTGGTTATTAGAAGAGATTTTGAAGAGTGAAATCTATTCATATTTTGGAAGGGAAATCTAAGAAAATCCGTGGAGTATTAAAATCCATAGACTGTTGAATACCTAAAGATTTTTTAAGACTTTTTAAAATCTGTATTGAATACCTCAAGATTTTTAAAGACTTTTGAAAATTTAGATTGAATATCCCCAGACTTTAAAAGTCTAAAAAAATCATACAGACTCTATAACCAATATACCCCTCTAAATAATGTTGGGACTCCATAGTCCCATACTTTCAAATTACTATTTTGTTCTCACAATATTTGTGAAAGAAAAGAAATATTTGGGAGACTGAATTTATATTGCACTTTAAACCCACTTAATCATTCAATCTAAAAAAAAAAAAAAAATCCTACAATTCAAACACACATTTCTCCTCAAATAATCCTATTTAATCCAATCTAATCAATCCGGTCCTTCAAACCAAACGACCCCTAAGTTATTATTTGATTAACTTTTTATTTGTATAATTACAAACTGAGTATTTAACGAATTTTTTTTTGTATATTTTGATGCAAATTTCTTCATAATTTTAAAAGTTTATGATGGGTGTATAATATATATAGTATAGTATAGTATATATATATAAGTATACTAGGATAATACCCGCGAATTTCGCGGATTTCGACAACAAAATATTAAATTATTTTTAAGAACATCATATAAATATAATTTTATTAATTTGGTTATATAATTATTAATTATTTATTTTTGACAAATGTATTAACGTTTTTTGACATATCATAATTAGAATTTATGTGACCCATATTTTATAAAATTTGGCCTAAATTGGACAAAATAAAAAAGAGTGTCCAAGTTTTACAAGTTTGTAAAAATATTGTCCTAATTTTCTAAGTTCGTAAAGATATTATCTCAATCTTGCAAGCTTATAAAAATGGTGTCCTAATTGAACAAACACTCATAAAAATAGTGTCCTAAATAGCAATATTTCAGTTATAGCCAATTTAGTTGACGGTAACGAAGAGTATTAATTTTAATTTAAAGAACATTAATTGGTTAAAGTAAAGTGTATCTAAAAATAATTACAAAGTTGTTCATATATGAAATAATTTAATTCCAAAATATACTCTCAATACTAATATTTAATGTTAAACGTAATACCAAGATAAGGTTAATCATGTTTCTAATCTATCGTCAATATTATCTGAACTACGAATTGAATTGTATACAATAAATCATACTTTATAATTTATAACTAAATTAACTCATATAAGTAAGAAAAAATTATCTCTTTGCAAGTTAGCAAATATATTTTCTCAATTTTGCAAGCCCGAAAAGATTGTGTCCTATTTTTACAAATAATTATAAGGTAATTTCCTAAAATAACAAAATTCCCCTTATATCCAATATATTTTAGAAAAGCAATATTTAGAAATAAAAATATAGGGTCAATCCGTTCTGTATTTAAATAAACTTTTTAATATGTGAATATTATTAAAATCAATGGATGGAACAAAATTAATGGATGGAACAAAAGTTAAAGGATCATAAAATTAATGGATGGAACAAAATTGCAAAAAAAAAAGGGACCAAAAAGTTTTTAAAGAATTTTAGTCTTCCGCTATAAACACTCGGTGCACATTTTTAGGAATATTCTATAGGACTAATTTCGGATTTTTAACACAATATTTTGGGAATAATCTAGGACTAATTTCCTTTAAAAACTCGGCGCATGTTTTAGAAATATCCTATATTTTAGGAATAATCTAGGACAAATTTCGAATTTTTAACACAATATTTTTAAAGAATTTTAACACAATACCAGAGAGACATTAGCTAAAAAAAATAGAAAACAATCGCTAGAAATCCGTAGTCAATATGACCGATATTGGTCTTTCAAGTTTTTTTTATTAATCGAAAAAGTTAGAGGACCAAAATGACAACATGTAAAGTAATTTTAATGTGGGAGGACCCTAAAAAAAGGGAAATAAATATTTTTAATGTTGGCGATGATAGTTTAAAAAGATATTTGATAAATATTTTCGTACAAAAAAAATCGCATAATGAAACTAACAATTCTATCGTGCAATCAAAACCACAACGATTGGCTCATCACACAGTATCAGACACGCCTAGTATATGATATAAATTATTTCCAAGCACCACATTACATTAAGTCTGAATATATGCAATTGGTTAATTCGCCAGCCCAAAACAAAAAAGTACTTACGTTGTAATAAAGTAAAAGTTAATGGCCTAAATTCACATTATTACTTTATTAAAATTATGACTACTATGAAAAACTTAACTTTTTTCTTCTAAATATTAAACATGAATGAATAGCAATGATTAGTGTATGATCATTGATTATGGACTCCTGACATTTATTTTCTATAATTTAATTTACCTTTTGTTAATAAAAAATGTTGAAGGACCAATATCAAATAAATATTTTTAACGTGGGCGAAGATAGTTTGGAAAGATAAATTATGTGAATGATTAGTGATATTAGAAGAAGAAGAATTTTGCAAGAAATAGACGCACTAATTTTGGAATGGGTTTTGATTATTATATTATTGATTATTTTAGAACTAATTTTGGATAACACAAAAGTTTAAAAAAAAAATACCACATTCGATATTAAACTAACATATGTGATACTGAAATACTATGTCTAAGTTTTTAGAGAAGTTATAATCCCATAGATATTTTATGAATATTTAAAAAATATAGTGAGTTATTACATGTTAGATAATTTAGGACTAAATCCAAAATTGCAAGAAGTTCCCCAATTATATAAATTTAAGAGAATTTATTGTATTGTTTATTATTATAGGACTAATTTTGGATAATAATGTAAGTCACTATAGTATTCATCTAATTCAAGATATAAAAGTTTACATTATACACTATTAAGTTTATTTAATGTCTTTTTCTTTATATAAGATTGCGACAATAAATCAAATAGAAATTGAATTTACACCAATCAAATTAAATCCTAATTATGAGACTTAAATGAAAGTTATGGATTATTTTAGGATTAATTATGGATTATTTTAGGACTAATTATTCTATGAATGTTTAAGAAATATAATAATAGAAGTTAATGTATTATTTATTATTGTAGGACTAATTTTGGATAATGATGGAAGTCACTATAGTATTGATTATTTTAGGACTAATTTCGGATAACAAAAATGTTTTTTTTTTTTTTAAATACCATATCTGAGATTATCATGTTATAACTTGTAAGCAATTATAACAGTTGACTACTCAATATATGTTAGATCATTATAGGATCGATTTTGAAATTACAGGAAATTATATAAACTTAAGAGAATTTATTATCATACAGGCATTTTAGGAATATTTCAAAAAACATGTTGCTAGAAGTTATTGTATTGTTTATTATTATAGGACTAATTCTGGATAACAATGAAAGTCATCATCGTATTGTAGGACTAATTTTAGATAAGGATGGACTAACTTTCGAAAAGGTATATATATTCAAATTATATGGTCACAGATAGTAAAAGGTAAACTTTAAGGTTAAGGCAACAAAGTTGTCATAAAGTGGAATATGGATAATCGATATCTAATAAGCAACATACGCCTAGTTATTATATTTTATGTACTAAATGACCAATTTCGAAATTTTAGAAAGATATCCAATTATATAAATTTAAAATAATTTATTATCATATAGACATTCAAGGAATATTTCAGAAAACATGATGATGAAAGTTATTGTACTATCTATTATTGTAGGACTAATTTTGGATAACACAATTTAATTAAAATAGCTTAATTTTTTTGGGCAATCAATTTTAATGTTCACCCACGTTTGAAGAATTTTAAAATGTACGACCAAAGAACACATCACAGTTAGGAAAAACAACAGTAATGGGGTTATCATGGTGCTAAAATAACATTATAGATTGTACCACAAATGTAATCGGGCATACAACAATACATGATATAAGTTATTATATGTTAGATAATTTTGGATAATGATGGTAGTCATTATAGTATGCACATGCATGTTAGTATCTATGAATGGTTTTTTTTTTTTTTTAATGAACTTGATTGCTTAACTGAAACACTTTGTTTTATTATCTGGTAATTTACACGAAATGTAATGTAGAGGTTACAATTTGTAAATATTATTTTAGGCCTAATTATTTTATGATGAATTTTAAACATATTAAAGGAAACGGATACCTAGCTATCATATGTTAGATACTTTAGGACCAATTTCAAAATTTTAAAAAGTTATACAATTATATAAATTTTAGAGAATTTATTAGCATCCTAGGAATGTTTTAAAAAACATGTATGCAAGGAGTTCGAATATATTAATGTTAATTATCATGTTGTAACTTGTAAGCAATTATAACAGTTGACAACCCAATACTCCATCCGTCCTAATTTTGATTATCCATTTCAAAATGACATAATTTTTAATAAATAAATTGTTTATTAATACTTTTGAGTATAAAGTAGCTTTATAGGAATTGTTTATTAATATTTTGAGTATAAAGTAACATTTTAAGGGTTGAGTTTGAAAAAAGTGGTATTGCATTTTTCCGTTATAGAAAACGGGTAAACAAAAAAAATCTTCCTTTTTAGGGCTTTTGGGTAACAAAATTGGGACAAAAGGAGTATATGTTAGGTCATTATAGGACCAATTTAGAAATTACAGGAAGCTATACAATTACATAAATTTAAGAAAATTTAGGTACTTTAGGACCAATTTCAAAATTTCAGAAAGTTATACAATTATATATATTTAAGAGGATTTATTAGCATCACATGAATATTTAAAAAAATACTATGGTAGAAGTTATTGTATTATGCACTACTTTAATGGAAGTCATTTCGTATTCATCTAATTCATGACATACAAATCTACATAATACACCATTAAGCCTAACTAATGTGTTTTCCTTTATATAATAGTGCAACTATAAATGAAATAAATGTCTGAGTCAAATGATACGGTACTCCTATGTCGAACCTATATTCTAAATCTTGACTCTTCACAACTCACAAATGAACTATTTTTAAGTATATTGACTGCTCGAGTCGTAAGCAAAGAAAGGGAATTAGAAATTAATAGTCCCAAAATATAAGCACACGTTCGTTTTAAAAAAAAGTAACATAATAATGAATTAGTAATCAAAAGCTGTAGTAATGGCCTAGAAATGCAAATCTCTAATACATAACATTAGCAACGTGTTGGTAAAACATTTACACTAACTAATTGTTTTTTTTAATAAAAAATTCCAATCACATAAACTCAGTCATTAATATAATAATATTAAATTTGGAATTGAGGATTAATTCACAATTAATTCTAAAAATTATATTTTCAATATATTCAAAACCACAAAAATATGGAAATTTAGATATCAGAATTTAAAGCATGCAGGCAAGAACAATAATATAGCAATCCTGCTTAAGCAAGAACTTTTATATTATGTTGACTTAATGTAATAAGTGAATTCATAAATTGCCTGTATATATAAACTTGGAAGAAGGTAAACTTCTATAATTAAAACGCAGAATTAATCGAGTTCTTAAAATGATCGGATTATATCTTGGAGACCAAAATTTAATCAAATTAAAATTAAATTTGCACCAATTAAATTAAACACTAATAATGAGACTTAAACACAATTTATTATATTAAATTGTATGGGGCAAAAATTGCGCGGAGTTAGTGATATTTTTGCCAATAAAAACATGAAAGTGGCGTACAAAAAAAAAAAAAAACCATTTTTAATAAAAGAGATTTTTTATCCACTTCCTTTAAAAAAAAACCCTGCCCATTTTAATATTAAAATACACCTAGTCTATAAAAAAAGCCCACATGACCCGCTTTCATATCCGGCCTCCCCATCACATAATATATTATTAAATGCTAGAATTTTACTAAATATGATCATAAATCATATTTTAGTAAATGATAAATATTAAAAAAAATATGTATGCAATTATAACAGTTTGTAACTTGTAAGCAATTATAACAATTAAATACAGACTTGGTTTCTCTTGTTAAGTCCTAAAAAATGAGGGAAGATTGGTGCTCGTGATTGTGGCTTACCAAAAATCAAGATTGGAGGACCAAAATAAAAACACTGAAAAGTTAACAACCCATATCAATTTATCTACCTCCATTATTAAATTAAAGAACAATTATAATACAAACACCAATAATAAATTAAAATTAACATTCCAAAAAATAGGAATGCCTAATAATTATGACAGTTAAACACAATTCATTAAATTAAATACAATTAAAAAATGTGCCTCCAGAATTTTTGTGATAAGACGAGTTTATGAATTGAAAGTTGAGGCTCTAAATGTTTATTGATTTTCAAATAATATATTGATTAGATGATTGAAATTCAGAAAATTAACATAGTGCAGACAAAAGTATATTCAATTGTTGATATATTTTTCTAATACACAGTTACGACAACCGGCAGAAGCATCGGAACGTGCCACGATGGTTCACGCAAATTACAATACGAAACAATTACGTCGCAGTCCGGTCCTTTTTCTTTAAGTTGATCGATCATATAGCAGTAAATAAATATTTGTTATTCCAAAATTCGATAGAGGCAATGATCATCATAAATTCACTACGGCGCAACATGTATCCAAAACAAAAACATCAAAGATAACAACAAAGACAACAATTAAACAATAAAATTCCATTATAATTTGCACAGAAATAAAAACGTTACATCCAATTTCGCCGGCACAAGACACCCGACGAACAATCCTATCCTAAAAGTATAGACGAATAATGAAAAATAATAAAAAAAATACAATATGGTATGCTCGATCGAATGATCATCTGAATACAAATCACCGAAAAGACACCCAAAACGAATAGCGAACGTAGAGAATTAATTACACGGCCAAAATTGACACGACGGAAAAATAATCGGACGGTAGGAAAAAAAAAAGGGAAAGAAAATGGGAGGACATAACTAAGGGTGAAAATGAGAATGACAAATGAATAAATTTATAGGAAAAATTGACAATGATCAACGATTAAGATGAAACATGAAATAAATTAATGGCTAAGATGATTGAACACATCTACTCATTGAGGAGCCAAGGAAGTTGGAATGAGTACACTTGAAGGATGCCACATAGACATTTTTTGTTTTGACAATATAAAGGATTTGATATTATATACTTTTAAAAAATAATATAGTTTATACAGTCTTATCTTATTATACTATATTTCCAAACCTCACTAAGATAATGTGTTAACACCACCTTATTTTTAGGTTGATGTGACATGTTTAAAATCTCTCCATTTCAAAATATTGCGCTCTCATTAAAAGTTGGTTAAACTTTTGATCTTGACCCTTGATCTTACACAATTAAATCTACACCATTAAAATTAATTTAGTAATTTTATAATAAAACTCTATATATTTAAACGTTAATCTCAAAGTTTCATTCTCATTTTCTTCATCTTGAATGTCATCTCTGCCCCATCTACTTCACACGAACGTTCCTCCGCCACACCTATTTCAAACATCGCGCTTCCACCATATCTATTTCACACGGTCATGTCTCCACCACATCTACTTCACACGGCCGCGCTCCACCACGTATACTTCATACATCCGTCACCTCCACTGTTATTATATGTGGCTATCGTCTCTGTCGTTATAATAGGTTCATAATTATTCAAATCTAAATTTTATAATCATCCATACATTCATCATTTTTTTTCTGAGTATCGTTGATCTGGTTTGTATTCTTAAATATGATAATTTTTCTTTTTTCTTTTCTTTTGCCTTGAATACCGTCTCACTGCATCTACTGCACACGATCGTCATCTCCACCACTATTGCACGTGGACGTCATTTCCATTGTTATTGAAGGTTCTTATTTATTCAGATTTAAATTGTTTAATTGTTCATATATTCGTCTGTTACTATTTTTTTCGAATATCTCTTATCTGATTTGTTTCCTAAGTAGACTTCTTGTTCTTCCTAGGCCTAGGTGCAGTAGGCCTTGGGGTTTGTTCTTGACTAGGACCTTGTTTTCTATTCCCCCTAGACAAATGAGGGATTGGAAAACAGTTATAGGCATCAGGTTGCCAAAAGAATGGAGGTGCTATCATGTTTGGCCTTCCCTGAGGGTATTGCCAAGCATGATAATACCCCTATTGAGCAGTTTGAGTTCTTTTGACCTGAGTCCTCCTCTGCTTGCGGTGAGAAGTTCCCTGACCTGAGCTCTCAGGAGCCTATTTAGCTTGCTTAGCCTTTCCCTTGGGTTTTGGCTTCACAACCTTATGGGCAACCCTGACTGTCTCAACAGTTTCTTTGCCCTTGTCATTGTGGCGGGCCTTGTACTCAACCTTCTTTGTACTTGGGCCTGCCTGAACAAACACCCTCTCAGTGTTGCTACCCGAAGCAACATGAGACTGACCTTGTGAGGATTTCCTAGAATCAAAGCCAATCCCAGATCTTTCATTCCCAAGTTTCTGGCAGCTATTTATTTCCTCTACAGCCACTGAGGATTTATTCATTGCTGCTACCTTCTTCTTGAGAGCATCATCACCCTTTCTTTGGATTTCATGTCTGGTATCAAGGTCATCAAACTTACTCTTGAGTTCCTTTAGTTTAATCTGCTTGGCCAATTGATCTTCAACCAGTTCTTTGAGAGTCTTCTCTCTTGGAAGGCGCTCAGTGTTGACCATGTCAAGCTCCTGAGTGAGCCTTACAATATGAGAGGATTCCTTCAGATTTGACTGAGTCAACTGATCAGTCAGTGTTTGAACTTCAGTGCTCAATTTCTCATTCTCCTTCACCAAGAAGACATTAATTTCCTGCAACCGGGAGAAATCAACCATCAATTACTCAAGACAAAGCTGAAGGTTCATTTCTCTAGTTGACTCTGAGCTAGGCTCAGGATTTTGACCAGTGAATGAAACACATTCAGAGTTAGAATTTACCTCAGGCTCCTCCCCAACCATCAGGTAGAGATCATCGTACTCATCGTTGGAAAAGAGTTCAGGCGACCTATCTTCAAGACCATTCGAGTCTAATGCATCTTCAGCGAGCATGGCTCTCCTATCCGCATACCTTAGGTCTCTCTTAGCCCTCCTGTCTTCTCTTTCCCTTGCACTCAGCTCTGGACAATCATACTGATAATGTCCAGTCTTGTTACAGTTGTAACACTTAGTTGGCCCATCTCCTCATTCTCTTCTCGCATCAGGGTTCCTTCTTGAGTCAGGTTCCCTCCGTCTTGATGAGCTTTTAGTCTTGCTAGAGTACTTATTCTCACGAGCACGTCTCTGGTCTAACTCCTCAAGATCAGGTTTTGGGTCAGAGTACCTCCTTTCTTCACCTCGATCGCATCTCTGGTCAGTGTTCCTCCAGTCTTCATACCTTCTGGAACTGTTGTGGTTACCCTTAGATTTCCTGTCTCTTGTATCCTGATAGTATTTCTTATATCGACCAAATCTAGAATTCAACTTTTCAAATCTCATGACCATCATACTATACTCCTCAGTGGTCTCTTCTTTACTCATTTCCATCAGTGACTTTGATGGTGATTCAGTAGGTTCTGACTTGGCTTTGAATACCATATTCTTTTCTGGAGCTTTCTCCTCCTCTTCAACCACTACTTTCTTCTTCCTCTTGTTCAGGTCGAATTCCAAAGCTTTGAGCTTAGAGAAAAGTAGAGCTGAAGTAATGTTGCTCATATCCTAAGTATTCTTGAGCATGATAACACTGTTATCCCATCTCTCAGGGAGAGCGTTCAAGATCTTTGAAGCAACTTCTCTCTTAGAGACTTCCTTCCCTAGTAGCACCAACTCATTCATCATCTTGATGAATCTTGACTCCATTTGATCAATGGTTTCCTCAGGCAGCATCTCGAAGCTTTCAAATTTCTGAATGACAATATTTCTCTTGTTCTCCTTGATCTTCTCAGATCGCTCGCACATCTGGTTCAGCTCATCCCATACCTCATTTGCAGTCTTCAAATGCATCAACCTCGCTGACTCCTCGAATGGCACCTTATGGAGGACGATATTCTTAGCCATATTGTCCAGTCCTATCATCTTGATCTCATCATTGGTGAGCTGACTCCTGTCCTTTGGAACTGGAGCTCCAATGGGATGATCATCATATCCTAGTCCTCTGACGTTGGGAATGGTGATCTTGATAGGGCTGTCCTTGATAACTCGAGGCATCTTGTCATGGATGGCATTCAAATGTGCAAGCAACCTGAATCTCCAATAGACAAAGTTAGAGACAGAAGATTCAGACAAAGAAGCTTCGAGCCTCCTTGAAGTCATGATGCAACTTTTTAGAAAATATGCAAACTTAGATCTGTTCAGTGACCACCAACAGTTTCTCCTCTGAAACTATTAGTATTCAAAGTCAATGGCCTTTTGAACCACTGCTCTGATACTACTTGCTGGTCCCGGACAAGTCTGAGTGATACGTGTATGGGAGGGGGATACACGTATACAAATTTTTCTTTCTTTCAAACTGAGTCCCTCAACTCAGAGTCTTAGTGTTAGACACTGAATATATAATACACCTACTAACAGCGCTGAAGCAAGTCAGTTGACTAACTATCTATTTATGGCTAGTGCGGAAATGTGTGAGCCCTGAAATATTTTAGACTTGTTATGTTGCTTTCTAAAAACTGGGTTTTTCTTACTTAAGAAGTCGTGGTTAAAAGGCCAGTGCAATGAGTTCAAAGGTCAGGCTGATTGATTCAACACTGACAAAGTATGCAATGAATGAACAATGAAAAAACAATCAGCACAATATTAAAGCAGTAAAGAACTCAGAGCGTTTAACGTGGTTTAGAGACTCAAGCTCCTATGTCCACGATCCTGATTGAACAAGAGAATCCCTTAATGGATTAACTTATTTTTAACGTGCTAAGGTGCACAATGACCAGTCTCACTGGTCCCTAGAGTTAGAGTTCTAGTCCTCCTTCTCCTAACCACTTTCTAACATCAACCAACAAACCTAACACTGCCTAGCTTAGGATTTTGGTTTCAGTTTGGATTCCAACTAAGGTGTGATAATCCTTACAAGACCAACCTATGCTAAAGATTGGATTATCACTCTAAGCTTAAGATATGTATATGAAAGCTTAATGGAATACAGAATGACTCTAGACTTGTAGAAATACTTGGGAAATTTATGAGGGTTCGAGTGCTTCTATGAATGCTTTGATTGCTTGTGAGTCTTGAGTAATTTCTTGGCTTCAAAATTTCCCGTAACCTTGTTTGGGCCAAGGTCTTCTGTATTTAGAGATGAATTCGAAAAACTATCCATTTGAGAGATAACCTTTAAATCACATTTCTTGTAGGATACTTCAACGGTCATCGTCCTCATGCAGCCGCCTACTTGCATGGATTTGGTAAGTGCATTAAATGCATGCCCATTGAAAACTGCAGGAATGGTCAGGCTTGATGTCAGGTCCGTACGTGCGTTGTCCTCTCCTGATTGGTCCACGTCATCAGGTAGGTGAGAATGTCAGAACTCATTCTTCAGTTCAATCTTGTCTTTTCTGAGTTCATTTTGTTCTCATCTTCGTACATGGTCCATCGCTGACATTCCTTTTGCTTGCTTGGATCCTACTCCAAGTCTTTCCCAAATAATCAGGCAGCCTGACTCCTTCAGGACTGTGAGTTAGCAATGATCTCAGGATCATGCTCTTCATCCTGACACTCAGTTAACCAGCTTAGAAAGACTAACTTAAGTTCAGTGATGGTGCTCTTGTATTCTTCAGGCTTCAGTCTTGATTGCCATCAGTGAGTTCTCCTCTCACTGAATACCTGTGAATATAAAATATTCTAGCTTATACTAATCCTATCAAGACTAGTCTGACTATTACACACTTAGGCAAATCATCTTTTCAGGGTCTTTGGGATCAACTCAAAACTGACATTGTCCCAACAATATATATATTGGATATATATTATATTAAATATGTATTGTACTATTATATATATATATATATATATATATATATTAAGATAGTTAAATAAGACGGATTGTTGGGCTTAAAAGGCTTATAAAAAAGCTCAGGTCTGACCTATTTAAATAAATAGACTTTTAAAAAAGTATGAGTCTAACTCCTTTATCAAACGAGTCGAGTTGAGCTATGCTTTAGTGACCGAGCCGTAGACCCCTGTCGAGTAGCCTGGCCTATTCCCACCCCTACAATCAATACCCTTCAGTGAATCAATTAATACTATTCAGTGAAAAAACTAAGACAATTCAGTGATTCGTACATGAGCAATTTCACTCTATACACTATCACAATAAAATATTTATATCAAATGAAAGACAATGTATACACAAAAATATATTAAGATAAACTTATCAAGAAGTTTATTTAAAATATTAAATGTTCGACCAGTATCATAAAATACATCATTCAAAGCTTGATTAAAATGATTGGAATATACTCCCAATAACTTGATTAGTCCACCAGTTAATTATGCAATACGTGAAAATAATTTACCAATAAATTTTGCACAAATAATTTTCATACAAAACCTACACTGAGTAAACACACTTGTTATACCAAAATTTCACGATCTAGACACAGAGGTGTTCAAAGTTTCAAGATTTTTTTTTTAAATTTATACATACTTTATAAGACGATAAATACATGTCATTAGAAACAAAAAATTTTGACCAAAGAACCTAGAAAATTCCAATACATCCAACATACGAACCATTCCAATCACAAAAGCACATACTTACACTAAAAAACATACGAAAAAATACCAAAGGAGATTATCAAAAATCAAACATCTTAGGACTACAATCGGTAATTCTAAAGACACTGGTTAATATGCAAATTGGTAACATAACATCCAAATGAAAAAAAAAATTCTAGATTAAAATGTTTAATTTGTAATCTATTTATTATGTTATGTTGAAAAAAATATTATAGGTAATTTGTTAGAAAAAAAATACAAACTACTGAAATTAAAACGTCAATTAAAAAATCAACATAACATAATAAATAGATTACAAATTCCAACACGCTGATTAATATGCAAATCAAAATAAACCTATTAATGAATTCACGATAATAATAGGCTACATTCTAGACTCTAAAACTGTTTCCACACTCAAAGAACAGAAAAAAAAAGTGCAAAAGAATAAAAACTCTAGAAAAATTTACTCATGAGTTGTCGAATTTGTGGTAACCAAATTTTAAATAGACATTCCATGTTATGTTTTCCCAAATGAAACTAATTCTATTCATTAACAAAATTAATTTAAGAATAAGTAAAGCAATCAATAAAAAGACAGTTCCCTGCCTGTAATTAAAAAAAAACACATTGAATGTGTTATGCCAATACATCAACATAATACAAATTTAATCTAAAAAAGCACATAGAAAATTAACATTCTCATTAAAAATGATCAATATGGAAGCAAAAACCAATAAGAAATATAACATCCCATAACCGTTCATCTAAACACAACAACTTATAAAATCATGTTATGTTGAAAAAAATATTATAGGTAATTTGTTAGAAAAAAAATACAAACTACTGAAATTAAAACGTCAATTAAAAAATCAACATAACATAATAAATAGATTACAAATTCCAACACGCTGATTAATATGCAAATCAAAATAAACCTATTAATGAATTCACGATAATAATAGGCTACATTCTAGACTCTAAAACTGTTTCCACACTCAAAGAACAGAAAAAAAAAGTGCAAAAGAATAAAAACTCTAGAAAAATTTACTCATGAGTTGTCGAATTTGTGGTAACCAAATTTTAAATAGACATTCCATGTTATGTTTTCCCAAATGAAACTAATTCTATTCATTAACAAAATTAATTTAAGAATAAGTAAAGCAATCAATAAAAAGACAGTTCCCTGCCTGTAATTAAAAAAAAACACATTGAATGTGTTATGCCAATACATCAACATAATACAAATTTAATCTAAAAAAACACATAGAAAATTAACATTCTCATTAAAAATGATCAATATGGAAGCAAAAACCAATAAGAAATATAACATCCCATAACCGTTCATCTAAACACAACAACTTATAAAAAAATAAAGACAGGGGAAGAACCATTTTCTCCATCAGTCTCCCTGAAGAAATAGATTGTATAAGACCTCTCCAAAGAAACACTCTTATAAAATCTCATCGGAAGATAAAAAACAAAGACGGGGGAAGAACCATTTTCTCCATCAGTCTCCCTGAAGAAATAGATTGTATAAGACCTCTCCAAAGAAACACTCTTATAGAATCTCCTTAGAAGATAAAAAATAAAGACGGGGGAAGAATCATTTTTGATGTGGATAGAGACGAAGGACTCGTTAGCTATATTAATCTAAGAACCCAACGTATAAATAAGCAGCTAATCTAGGAAAATCATATATCTAGTTTGATCTTACTTAGAGCTAGAAAACCTAGACCTGTTGGCTATAGAATGAGCCAAGAACCTCGGTACAATTGAACGCCACAAGATCGTGCTCAAAATATTGAGAAGTTCTTGAATATTTGATACACTCACAATAAGAGTATCTAAAAAACACAAATAATATGCTTAATTTCGTATGAAATCAAATGTGTCTTTACAAAGTGATCAAAATGACCTATTTATAGCCTACAATTAAATGTCTCTTTAGGTGGTTGCCACCTTCATGACACTTATTGGCCTTTTGAATACAAATAAAGACAATAAAATTAGTAACCTATTGTAACAATTAGTAACCTACACCATGTGGGAAAAAGAACATTTAAAATAAGAATATAACCCCCATAAGGACTAATAAAAGATATTTGGTGGTAGGTAATGACTCCCAAACTTTTAAAACACCTAAATAACTTATATTGACCAAAATAAAAGGTCATTATTTTTTGCCTTGAGCATTATGACGAAAATTGACTTATTTTCCTCCATGTTGGACCTTCAATTTTGATATGATGTAAGTACAACTCTTCATGGTATAACCAGCCCATCAACTTGATTAATATTTACCATTTGGTCCATTGAAAAATCAACTTGGGCTTTGTCTTTGATTTCAGCAACAAGAATCATCATAGCTTCTTTTATCTTCTTAGCTCTTGCCCTTATAATTGGTCCATCTTGAACTATTAAAGGATCCACCTTTCTTGCATGGCTTTGCATGGACTCATTTACATCATTCCCTTCCTCTTCAAAAGGATTAGACCTCGAATCTGCATCACCAAAATAAGGAGAAAAATCAGCAACATTAAAAGTTGCACTTACATTATACTCACCTGGAAGGTCAAGTTCACAAGCATTGTCATTGATTCGCGAAATCACTTGAAATGGTCCATCTTCTCTTGGCTGCAATTTGGACTTCCTCTTACTTGGAAACATTTCCTTTATCATGTGTAACCATACCCAATCTCCGGGTTCAAAGATGACCTGTTTTCGACCCTTGTTGGCTTGTTTGGCATATTACTATATCCTCTTCTCAATATTGAGTCTTACTTTTTCATGTAGCTTCTTAATCATCTCGGTTTTTACTTTACCATCAAGACTCGTACGTTCTTCAATAGGTATCGGTACAAGATCAAGCCATAAACAACCTCAAAAGGAGAATGATTAGTAGCAGAATGATCACTCCTATTATATGCAAATTCAGAAAATGGTAAACAATCTTCCCAATTCTTCAAGTTCTTTTGACTCAAAACTCTAATCAATTGAGACAAAATTCTATTAACAACTTCAGTTTGTGCATCCATTTGTGGATAACATGTAGTAGAAATAGAAGTTTAGTTCCCAATTTATTCCATAATACACACCAAAATGACTCAAAATTTTTGCATCTCTATCACTCACAATGGTTTTCGGAATTCCATGTAAACGAACAACTTCCTTAAAGAATAAATCAGCAATATGAGTTGCATCATTTGTCTTTTGACAAGGAATAAAGTGTGTCATTTTTTAAAATCTATCAACCACCACAGACACTGAATCTTTACCTCTCTTCGTTCTTGGAAGACCCAAAACAAAGTCCATGGATATGTCTACCCAAGGTTCATAATGTATAGGTAATGGTGTGTACAATCCATGAGGATGCACTTTTGATTTGGCCTGCTTACAAGTTACACACCTTGTTGGGTGGCGAACAATTAAGTAATTAATAAAAAGGAGATTATTAGACTAACAGGATAACAAATCAAAGGAGCTAGCAGTTTCGTGGAAGCGAACAGCTTTGTAGCGGAGCTAGCAGATTCGTAGGGCGAACAGCTCTGTAGAAAAGTACTAATGTGGCAAGCAGACTTGCAAAGAACAGCTGTGCCAGCGGCTCAAGCCAAAGCCAATTTGGGCGAACATGTTCGTAGTAAAGCGAGCAACATTGTAAAACAATCCCAAGCGAGGAGCGAACAGCTAAGAACGCAAAGGATCATGACATCTAACAAAGACGTACAAGCGAGCAGCCGGTCATCATCGAGAGCATCTCAGAAGTGCCAAAGACCAAGTACAACATGGGGAATTCCAAGAGTCACTAGCTTAGATATGGTCCAAGTGTCCTAACACTTGGCACCCATCCAATGAGTAATAGTGTAGATGTTGTACAAGTGTCCTAACACTTGGCAAAGATCCAATGGCTAAGCCATCAAGATGGTGACACATGGCCACTTTGTATGTCTATAAATACTCCCTTCTTGTACATGAAAAGGGGGAACAATTCAAAAAATAGCCAAACTCTTGCAAAATTATTCTTTAAGCTTTACTTAGTCAAATTCCATGATCTTGATTCTTGTTTGATGATCTTCATTAGATGAAAAACAGCCACTAATCTTCTTAGTAAGAAAAGGTCATCAACAATTGGCGCTAGAAGAAGGGTACGAACCTCCGATTGTAGAAAAAATCGAAGAGGACAAAGATTTACAACACTTTAAGGATTTCAATGCATGTGTGCATGAACTAGGGTTTTCAAACCTTTACAATCACACACAAGGCTAGTAATCCTTGGAAAAGGTGCTGTAAGTACAAGATTACTTCATCCATTTGCTTATTTACCCACATTTCGATAGCCAAGATGGTTAGATCGCAAGAAGAACGACATTCGAGCATATCTCCAAGTCGTAGACCAAGAACTAGGGTTTCTTCCACCGAAGGACATGCACGGACAGTGAGAGCAACTTCGCAGAGGAATATACAAGTCACTATTGACACGATTCCACCAGAAGTTGAAGCTCTTGCTCAAAATCCTGAAGAGCTAGCAAAAACCATTGCTGTTCTTCAATCCTTGCAAAATCGACATATAGCAGGACCGTCAAGAGCACCTGTGACGACCAGACGAACAGGCGAGCAGGAGCGTACTGGCGAACAAAGGAGTAAAATGAGAGAAGATGCACGTCGGGACGAGGCCGACAGCGAGGAAGTTCGCAGAAATAAAGGAAAAGCTCCACTGAGCGAACGTCTAGGAAGCAGAGGAGAATCATCACCGAGTCGAGCAGATGAATCAAGCAAGAGTACGTCTCGAACCAGTGCATTGGAGAGATTAGGAACAAGGAATGCAAATAGGAGGGAGCCGTCCCGAAGGCATGAGGAGCGATCACACCATCCTGCTCGCCCATCAGTGCATGACCGAATCCGGAGGTCAGCTTTTGGCCGGCTAGGGCCAAATGGAGCTAGCAACGCTGCTAGGAAGACAACTCAGGAAAAACGTCCCGTTGGCAAGGGACTGCATCGTGAAGAGGTCACTGAACCCAATCACGATGAACAGCCTTCCATCGGGAGAACTCCCCCGAATGAGTTGCAGGAAATGAGAAAGGCAATTGAAGAATTGCAGAAACAGTTGGAGTCTCAGAGAGGTGTCGGATCAACCATTCTCCCATCTTCACCATTATCTCCGTCTATCCTCAGTGCACCGATCCAGAAGAAGACACAGTTCCCAGCCATCAATCTGTACGAGGGAACGTCGGACCCCCGTATTCATGTGACGAAGTATTCGGGTTTTATGATCTCAATAGGGGCGACCGACGCCACGCAATGCCGAAATTTTCCACTCACCCTGGGAGATGGCCCGCACAGATGGTTTTCGGCACTGGCTCCCGCCTCCATCAACTCTTTTGCCCAGCTAAGCAAAGAGTTTCTGTCTCACTTCTCAACTGCCGGGTCTTACTTGACCCACAGACACCGTCTAGCAGATATTAGGCAGGGAGACGAGGAGTCTGACAAGCAATTTCTGGAAAGATTTGATAAAGTGTTACTGGAGGGCGAGATGGTGAGTGAAGACACGAAGATTGTGGCAGTGATGGCTGGTTTAAAGAAAGGAACTGATCTGTGGAAGGAAATGCATCTGACTTGCCCGAAAACATACACAGAGTTCAGACACAAAGCGGGAATTCACGTTTCAATGCAGGAGGCCTTACACCGAGAGATGGGAGACAAGACTGATCCAAAAAAGTCTAACAAGAAGTCGGGAGGAAGTGATTACAAAGCTCCGAAGAACATGAAGTCATTCAATGATGGAGCTGAATTGAAAGAAAAATTGAGTCAAGTCCTTACTATGTCCGTGGATGCTGTGTACAACAACGTTAAGGACAGGGAGATGTTGTCAGAGCCGCGGAAGATAAGGCAAGAGAGAGGAAAGCTGAACCCGAACAAATACTGTGCTTATCATCAGAACATCGGCCACTTCACGAGCGAGTGCCGAGATCTATTGAAGCAATTGTGGAGGTTCTATGAGGAAGGGAAGCTGTCCGAATTCGTGAAGAGGGAACCAGGTAAAAGACCAAGGGCGCCAGTACAATCCAGTTCGGATGATGAAGATAGTGATGACCAACCAAGCAAAGTTGGTAAGAGGGGAAGGAAGGTCCCAGCAGCCCCAGCAAGGCATATCCCGGAAATCCTAATGCTGGAACCCACTGGGCCAGTAGGTGGTTGTTCTGATGGGAGACCACCTATGTCGAAAAGAAAGAGGAAGGCAGAGCTGAGAGCAGTAGATCAAGTAATGGAAGTGGGTGTAAATCCATCGACCAAACGAACAGGGGACCTGACTTTCTCAGAGAAAGACTTAGACGGGATACTTACTCCCCACAACGACTCATTGGTCATTTGCGCCAATATCATGGGGACAAAGGTGCATCGTCTACTTGTCGACACTGGTTCCTACACGAATATCCTATTCAAGAGCACGGTGGACCAGCTAGGAGATTGTGCTGAGTACATCAAAAACTGTGATCACAAGATTGTAGGGTTTGGAAATGCTGTAACCACCCCGCTAGGAATAGTTACGTTGGCAGTTGAGCTTGTATCAATCGAGGACCCGGAAAGGAAGATGAATAGAATGGTAGACTTCCTGGTTGTAGACCAACAGTCCACCTATAACGGGTTCCTCGGCCGTCCTTTCTTGCATGAATTTAAAGCAGCTGTTTCAACGTACTATTATTGTTTAAAATTCCCAACAAAGAAGGGTGCAGGTACAGTCAAAGGAGACCAGAAGAAAGCTCGTGCGTGTCTGTTGCAAATACAGTTGCAGGATCACCAAGTCAACATGGCGGACAGGTGCTCAGACAAGGACGGAGACGATAGCGAGGCCATGACTTCCGTTGACACTGAAATAATGGAAGTCGACGAGCAGCTTTGCACAGACGAACAACCACGCAGCGACGAGCAACTGTGCGCAGACGAACAGCTGCGCATTGGCGAGCAAATATGCGTAGACGCACAGTTGGACGAGGACGAGCAGGAACGCGAAGATGAACAGCTCGCCCAAACAGGAGGAACAGAAGCTGCTACTACTAGCAACGAGGAAGAACAAACAAGGGCAATGAACGTTGATGCAGAGGACATAGAGCCACGACTGGGGGCAGAACCGATGGAAATCGAAGATGAGCCAAAGATAGAAGGGCCCATTATTGACCCCAGATGGAAAGGCCAAAAACGAAGGGCTACCCCGGTCGAAGAGTTGGAAACTGTAAAAGTCGACCCGAACCAAGAGGGCTTAGAACTCTTCATAGGGTCCGAGCTACCAGAGCCGTACAGGACCAACATGATTGAGTTTCTTAAAGCAAACCTCGATGTGTTCGCATGGTCGCATGCAGACATGGTGGGCATCAGCCCCGAACATGCCTGTCACAGACTCAACATCGACCCGGGGAAGAGGCCAGTCCATCAGAAAAGGAGAAAATTTGGACCCGACAAATACGAGGCGCTCGACGTGGAAGTCAAAAAGCTGCTGGATAACGACTTAATCAAACAAGCGTTATGCCCGCAATGGGTGGCAAATCCAGTTTTGGTCAGGAAAGCAACTGGAGCATGGAGACTCTGCATCGATTTCACAGATCTTAACGCCGCCTGCCCGAAAGACAACTTCCCATTGCCTCACATTGACCAGCTAGTTGATAGCACCGCCGGACATGAGCTGCTAACGTTCATGGATGCATTCGCAGGATATCATCAAATCGCGATGCATCCCGATGATCAAGAACACACTGCGTTCTATACCAACAAGAACTTGCTATGCTGGAAGAGAATGCCATTTGGGCTAATCAATGCTGGAGCTACATATCAGAGGCTGGTCAACAAGATGTTTGATGATCACATCGGGAAGACGATGGAAGTATATGTGGACGACATTGTTGTCAAGAGCTCAAAAAAGGAAGATCACTTGCAGCACCTGGCTCAAACATTTGAGATACTTCGGACCTACAATATGAAGTTGAACCCCAAGAAAAGCAGTTTCGGAGTCCATTCTGGGAAATTCTTGGGACATCTGGTTAGCCAGCGTGGAATTGAAGCAAATCCAGTGAAAGTGAAAGCAATCATGGAAATGCAACCACCTAGATCGGTAAAAGAAGTCCAACGACTAACTGGATGTCTAGCAGCTTTGAACAGGTTCGTCTCAAGATCCGGAGATAAGTGCAGGCCATTCTTCGAGGCCATCAAGAAAGGAAAGTTTCAATGGACAGACGCCTGTCAACAAGCGTTCGAGCAGCTGAAAGATTACCTCAGTGATACAAAAATTCTTGCCAAGCCAATCCCAGGGGAAAAGTTATACTTGTACTTGGCGGCCTCAGAGGTAACAATCAGTTCAGTGCTCGTTCGAGCAGAAGGAAAGTTCCACCTGCCCATCTACTATGTAAGTCATGCCTTGCACGAAGCAGAGCTCAGATATTCACCAACAGAAAAACTAGCATATGCGCTGGTAATGAGTGTCAGGAAACTTCGTCCATATTTTTTCGACCACCAGGTGGAAGTGTTGACAACGTTCCCACTCAAGCAAATACTGCACAGACCCGATGCGGCTGGTCGCCTCCTAAAGTGGTCCTTGGAAATTAGTCAGTTCGGGATTTCGTATGTTCCTCGAACAGCGATCAAGGGGCAAGCTTTAGCAGACTTTATAGTCGAACTGACTTTCCCCCAAGATCCAACGAGAGGGCATAGCCATCCTTGGCACATGTATGTTGATGGTTCATCAACAAATACAGCATCGGGAGCAGGTATAGTCTTGATAAGTCCGGACAGGCAAGTTTTTACTTCAGCTGTTCTATTCGAGTTCATGGCGACGAACAACGAAGCAGAGTACGAGGCTGTGATCGTTGGGTTGCGCCTAGCATTAGCAGTTGGAGTACGGAGGTTGCAAATCTTTGGAGATTCACAATTGATCGTCAACCAGGTCCGAGGAGAATATGAAGCAAGAGATGAAGACATGGCTTTGTATCAAAAGATTGTTGCTCACTTGGCCTCTTTGTTCGAACAAATATACATTGAACAAATACCAAGAGACAATAATGCTCAAGCAGATGCATTAGCCAGGCTAGCAACCAGCACCGGACCAGCAGAATTGTCGGAAGTGACGCTAACAAGAATGTCCAAACCATCAACCGAAGATTACAAGATCTATCAGATCGACGAAAATTTCGAAGAAGACGACTGGAGGATGCCGATCGTTGAATATTTGCAAAACGATAAAAAACCGGACAACCCATTCGAAGCTAACAAGTTGGTTAAAAGAGCGGCAAGATACACCATGATGGACGGACAGTTGTACAAGAGAGGAATTTCGCTCCCACTTCTGAAATGTTTGGCTAGGGGGCAAGGACAAACAGTGCTGAAAGAGATCCATGAAGGTGTATGCGGAAATCATGCCGGAGGACGGGCTTTGGCACATAAAACAATAAGGCAAGGATATTACTGGCCAACTCTCCTTCAAGATGCAATCAAGATTGCCCGAACTTGTCATAGATGTCAATTGTTCGCCCCAAACATTCACAAACCCCCACATGAATTGATTTCAGTCAATAGTCCATGGCCGTTCGCGAAATGGGGAATTGACCTTATCGGGCCTTTTCCCCCAGGACAAGGAAATGTTCGATACGCGGTAGTGGCTGTTGACTACTACACGAAATGGGCGGAAGCAGAAGCACTCGGGCGGATCACACAGGAGAAAATGATCAACTTTATATGGAAAAACATTGTTTGTCGTTTCGGGGTCCCCCAGGCGATAGTGACGGACAACGGAAGGCAGTTTGAGGGAAAAGAGATAAGAGATTTTTGCGAAAAATGGGGAATAAAGAAACATTTCTCGACACCATACCACCCCCAATCAAACGGTCAAGTGGAAGCAGTGAATAAAATAATCAAGCATATACTGAAGATTCGTTTGGTTGACAAGCAAGGAAAATGGTCAGAAGAGCTACCAGAGGTGTTGTGGGCATACCGAGTATCCCACAGAACAAGTACAGGCGAAACACCGTTCACAATGGCATTCGGGACAGAAGCAATAATTCCGATTGAGTTAAAAGTCCCGACAAAATGAACAGCTGCGTTTGACGAAGAAACAAACAACTCTGCAATGGCAGCAGAGTTGGACTTGCTTGAAGAAAAAAGAATAACAGCAGAATTGAAAAATGCAATCTACAAAAGAAGAGCAGCAAAGTACTACAATTCTCAAGTAAAGGCAAGAGAATTCGAAATTGGGGACTTGGTACTTCGAAAAGTTTTAATACCACCAGGAGTATTCGGCCCGACTTGGGAGGGCCCATACAAGGTGACGAATAAGTGGCACAACGGCACATACGACCTTGAAGACATGGAAGGCAAATCGTCCCAATACTCCTGGAATACAACTTTACTCAAGAAGTACTACCAATGAAGTCCTGTAAGTCTTAGAAAGTTTGTAAATAGATCCTTTGTAAATTTTTGAAATTTTTGCGCAAGTTTATAAGCGAGCAGATTTGCATTTATCTTACTAGGCGAGCAGAATTGCTTTAATCTTTTGTCTTGTTGAATTTTAGTTTTTAAGCCTCAAGTCCAAATTACTTAGTTGCTCGCCCAAAAATTAGCAAAGTACGAGTCTGTTATAAGACGAACAGAAAAGCTTATTAAAAGCAAAAATAAGGCTAAGTCCATAACGGACCAATAGCCCACATTAATGCAAGGCCAAGTCCACGAGCGACCAAAATGGCCCAAACAACTAAAGGTCAAGTTCTATAAGAACCAAATGACCAACTTAAAATTTAAGTGTTTACCTTAAGGAAAAAGGAACACTTAAAAACTGTCATGAGCAAAAAACAATAGGCGAGCAATTAAGTAAGACAAACAAAGAGGCGAGCAGTTAAGTAAAGACAAATGAAGAGGCATAAGCTTGTAGACGAACAAAAAATCTTTATTTCATTAGATCAAAAAGTTTTACAATAGGAATGAGAAATACAGAAATGTTATACATCCTATTGTAAGAAAAAACTAGTCTTCAAGGAAGAGGAGGAGGAGCATCTTCAGTCCTGGTCGCCGGCGCGCTCGGCTGCTCGCCCTGGACACTTGTACCAGCCCCGTCTATGGGGGTCAAGGGAAGCGAAGACAACCCTTCAAAAACCTCATCAGCGGCTGCCGCGTTGGTCGCCGCTGGAGCAGGGTCAGGCTGACCGCCGTAAGTAGGAGCAGCAATGTCGACGTCCTCGCCGAAGACTTCCAAAGGAAAGCCGAGGTCGGCCAAATCGGAGACGAACAAAGTCGAGCCAGGAGGAGGAGGATAATTTTTCACGTATTCAACGAAGTCCGCCTTCACCGCATCACGAATATCTTGGTTATGATCGTGAGCGAAGTGGACAGACCGTAAACATTCTGCGAAGGCACAAATGTACCCAAAATTGGTCTTGTCCATCACTTCCTGCTCATGGACTTCGTATTCGATCAAGTTCTGGCGCTCTTCCTCCAGCCTCTTGACATGCTCCTCGGCAGCGAGCAATCGAGCAGATAAGTCTGCTCGCTCCTTCTCAGCTCTCTCAGCTCTCAAGTCTGAGGACTTCACCTCCAGCAGCATCTTCTCCGCCTTCTCCAAGGCGTTCTTCTCGCCAGTCAACGAGGCCTCCATCTTCCTCTCCATCAAAGCCAGCATCTTAGCATGCTCGGCCTTACATTCTTTGATGGCGGAGGCTCTTTCCTCGTCCATCCTCTCCACGCGACGGCCCAAATCGCGGTTCGTTCGCTCGAGCTCCATGACTTGGTCGAGCAGCATTTGGGACTGGACCAATTGATGGCTAGTATTGTAGGCCATCAGACGAACATTATCACTAGCAGATTGGCCAGTGACAAGGGTGTTCGCCGATTTTGTCCAAGCCCTTGGAACCATCTCGGCTGCTCGGCGAACAGGGGCATCAGGTATGTCGGAGAATGAAGAAGGTGCATTCTTCACCACTGAAAGATAGTGAAGGGTATTCCCGCGGCCAGGGTAAAGTGCTGGATTATACCTGAAATAGAAAGAACAGAAGTCAGTAGTCAAGCAACATTGCGCCAAACGGCGAACAAAAAACAAGGCGAAGACAACGAACTTACTCTTTGATTTTGACGGGGTCCCAACCTAGATAAGAGGTATCTTTGGGATTGTCCCCTTTCTTGGCCGCCACCAGGCCGGCGACCACCTGTCGTTCATCCACCACTTCCAGAGAGGTGGATTTAGAGGCTGGAGACCGGGGAGCAGCACTGCTCGCCTCCACCATAGTCTTTGATCGCTTGGAGGCGCGATCATCACCGCGTGTGGCGCGAGCATCATCGTCCCGCGGCACTTTCTTTTTCTCTCTCTCTCGCTCCCTCTCCTTTTCCTTCCTCACATCCCGTGGAGAGGGAGTGGATTTGGCCGCAGGTTTGCGGCGACCAGCTCCGGCGGCTGGGCGACCAGAAGGGTTCTCTCCGGCCCGGAGACGCATGATAGCGAGGGGAGGATCCATCTTTCTCCTTGAAGCGTCCGCCATTTGCTTAACTCGCCCGGCGAGCAAATAATACGATTCGGGCACGGCCGGGATAGCAACAGTGACTTGTTGATCTAACAAGAAAAAGACGTTAGGCGAGCAAGAATTTTGAACGAGCAAAAATGAATGGCGAGCAAAAATAAAAAGTTACCTTCTGGGACGGCGGCTTGGGCTTCAAGATGGTGAGGACTCGTGATCAAGCCAGCAAGTTTGCGACAATGAGCCTTCGAGAGATGATGTATGTCGCGACTAGCAACGTCGCGAAGAGAGATGATGGCTAAGGTAAAGAGGAACTCGTCACTGATGTCGGGGTGCCCCCACTTCAAGTTCCTCGGACCTGCAAAACAACGAAAAGGATTAAAATTAGTCCTACTTATGAACTAGCAAGACAAAGTTAGCCCTACGTTTGATTTTTCCAAAGCCTTCAGGCGACATGATGCGCGCCTGCCCGCCAGCAAATCCCTCAGTTGCTCGCCAATCTCCACCAATGAAGAAGAATTGGCAATGCCAACCCTTAATCTTATTGGGAACTCCCTCAACGAGTTTCAATCCGGTTTTCGCCTTGGCGTAATACCATCCAGCACCATCCTCGGAAATGGTCAAGGCGTAAAGGATCTCCGCGGTTGTTATCTTATTTTTGTAGCCTTCAAGACCAAAGAGAGTCATGAAGGCTAGAAGACTACTCCAACCATTTGGAGTAATTTGAGTGATCGCCAGGTTCATGTCGGATAGGAAACGGCCGATGAGCGGATGAACGGGGAGCGGAAAACCCGTGTTCAACACATCCAAGTTGATCGCCGTGCAGCCAGGAGGGGGGCGATCGGCAGTCTCTCCTTTCTTCGGCACATACATGAAAATATCGTAGGGGATCTTGTATGTTTCACGGATGCTCGCCAAATCGTCCTCAACAACAACACTGGCAACTCTGCTCGCCGCATAATCTCCATCCTGAGCTTTCATGATTACCCTCGATGTGGGGGCAAAGGTCTTCGAGTAGCGAGCAGAGTAGTCCGCCCACTCGGTGTCACGAACAACTCCTTCGGGGATCCGAGATTCTGGTGTAGTTTGAGCAATGGGGAAGTTGATCTCCCTTAAAAACTCCCAAGTGAGAGTGGGACATTTATGCTCGCCAACACGTTGGTCGCCTTCTTGACCAACGGAATCATCTATCTCCGCGGCCACTTCTGCGGAATCTTCCCCCAAATTGGAAGAAGTTTCAGGTTCACGAGCGAGAGGTTGCATCTTTTCTTGCTCGCCTGAGCGATCAACAGCGCACGTCTCTATCGAGCGAACAACAGAATTCGCATCGGAGTCCGTGTCTTCGTCCACCAACAGCGTACGCGGGTTTCTCGCCAATATTTGGCGAACAGATCTGCGCGGAGAATCCAAATCTACGGGTCTCTTTTCCGGGTTTCGCCCGGGTCCGGATTGAGATGAATTTGAGGGGGTAAACTCCATTCGAAATAACGAGGTGGGAATTTAACCAGTTTGAGAAAGATTTTAAGTACAATGGGTCCGAAATCAAAATCACAGCGGCAACGTTAATACGAGACGACGGCGCAATGGCGGCTCACGGCCGGAGTAACAGTGACGATTAAAGAAAATACAGAAAAGAGAAAAAAAAAATTCACGAAAATTGAAGGAAGAAAGAGAGGATACGGGACAAATTACCTTCAGAGAACAAGAATCTAAGAGACACAAGGAGATTCGAACACAAAAGATTGAAAGACAAAGCTTCAAAATGCGTATCAATGGCGGATGAATTGTGATTCTTCGAAAAGAAGAATGAAGGAGAAACTGACGCCTATTTATAAGGGTGAGACTGGGGCGAAAATGCAATATTTGCAAAATATTATAGGCCCCTATGGGCAAATTGGGAGACGCGCATGACTGACGTGACGCCTCGCACTCCGTGTCTCGGGAATCCAACCGTCGCGACACGAAAAGGCGTTCGCTACTGGTCGCGCACATAAACTCTCATGCTCGACTGTTCGCCCAACTGCTCAGATGCTCGCCCATGTAAATATCCACGTTCCATTCTTGCTCGCCCCAATTTTCAAAGAAATTATAGCTTGGTCCCAATTGATCAATCCATGCCCAACATGAGACCAAGCTAGGGGGCAATTGTTGGGTGGCGAACAATTAAGTAATTAATAAAAAGGAGATTATTAGACTAACAGGATAACAAATCAAAGGAGCTAGCAGTTTCGTGGAAGCGAACAGCTTTGTAGCGGAGCTAGCAGATTCGTAGGGCGAACAGCTCTGTAGAAAAGTACTAATGTGGCAAGCAGACTTGCAAAGAACAGCTGTGCCAGCGGCTCAAGCCAAAGCCAATTTGGGCGAACATGTTCGTAGTAAAGCGAGCAACATTGTAAAACAATCCCAAGCGAGGAGTGAACAGCTAAGAACGCAAAGGATCATGACATCTAACAAAGACGTACAAGCGAGCAGCCGGTCATCATCGAGAGCATCTCAGAAGTGCCAAAGACCAAGTACAACATGGGGAATTCCAAGAGTCACTAGCTTAGATATGGTCCAAGTGTCCTAACACTTGGCACCCATCCAATGAGTAATAGTGTAGATGTTGTACAAGTGTCCTAACACTTGGCAAAGATCCAATGGCTAAGCCATCAAGATGGTGACACATGGCCACTTTGTATGTCTATAAATACTCCCTTCTTGTACATGAAAAGGGGGAACAATTCAAAAAATAGCCAAACTCTTGCAAAATTATTCTTTAAGCTTTACTTAGTCAAATTCCATGATCTTGATTCTTGTTTGATGATCTTCATTAGATGAAAAACAGCCACTAATCTTCTTAGTAAGAAAAGGTCATCAACACACCTTTCACAAATTTTTTCAACGTCAACACACATTTTAGGCCAATAAATATGATCACTTAAAACACTCAAAGCTTTATGTACTCCAAAATTTCCCATTAGTCCTCCCCCATGTGTTTCCCTAACAAGCAATTCATGCATAACTTACTTTCACGAAACAAAAATTCCTCATGCCTATAGAATTTCTCAAATGTAGCATGCTCATAGGCCAAATAAATAGAACCAAAATCAGAATCATCAACATACATTCCCTTAATTGACTCAAAACCAAGAAGCTTAGAACTCATGTAGTGATCAAAGTATGTCTTCTAGACAATGCATCAACAACAATATTTTCTTTACCCTTTTTATACTTAATCACATATGGAAATGATTCAATGAATTCTACCCACTTAGCATGCCTCTTACTAAGCTTACCTTGCCCCTTGAGGTATTTAAGAGATTCATGGTCTGTATGAATAACGAACTCCCGAGACCACAAGTAATACTGCCACGTTTCCAATGCTCTCACCAAAGCCTACAACTCCTTGTCATACGTTGGATAGTTCAATTGAGTTCCCTTCAACTTCTCACTAAAGTATGCAATTGACTTTCCATCCTGCATCAAAACAGCTCCTATACCTACTCCAGATGCATCACATTCAAGTTCAAAGTTTTTGTTAAAGTTAGGCAATGCAAGAATGGGAGCAGTAGTGAGTTTTTCTTTCAAAAGATTGAATGCATTTTCTTTCTTTTCTCCCCAATAAAAACCCACATCCTTTTTCACAATTTCATTTAATGGTGCAGCAATGGTGCTAAAGTCTCTAACAAATCTTCGATAGAAACTAGCAAGATCATGAAAATTTCTTACTTCTGCAATGTTAGTAGGAACCGGCCAATTTAAAATAGCTTGGACTTTATCCTTATCCATTTCAATCCCATTAGCACTAACCACAAAACCAAGAAAAACAACTTTATCTATACAAAAAGAACACTTCTTAAGATTAGCATACAAAGATTCTTTCCTTAAGGTGTCTAACACAAATTGCAAATGATCAAGATGTTCTTCCATGCTTTTCCTATAAATAAGGATATCATCAAAGTAGAAAACAACAAACTTTTTTATGAAATCACGCAAAACAAGGTTCATTAATCTCATGAAAGTACTTGGTGCATTAGTTAAGCCAAATGGCATTACCAACCACTCATATAAACCATATTTTGTATTGAAAGCAGTTTTCCATTCGTCTTCTTCTTTGATCCTTATTTGATGATAACCACTTTTCAAGTCAATTTTAGAAAACAACACAACACCATACAATTCATCAAGCATATCATTTAACCTAGGAATGAGATAACGATACTTCACCGTAATTTTATTCATGGCACGACAATCTGTGCACATTCTCCATGTTCCATCCTTCTTTGGAACCAAGATCACCGGAACAGTGCAAGGACTAATGCTTTCTCGAACCATGCCTTTAGTCATTAACTCCTCCACTTGTCTTTGGATTTCTCTTGTTTCCTCCGGATTAGCTCTATAAGCTGGTCGGTTTGGAAGTGTTGCTCCTGGAGTGAATTCAATTTGATGTTCAATGCCTCTTAAAGGTGGTAAACCATGTGGTTCTTCCTCCGGAAAGACATCATCATATTCCTGCAAAGGAGTTACAAAAGAACTTGTCAAGAAGATGTTAGGTCGTTAGTGCTCAAGAAGGATTCCTTAAGTACCATCACCAATACATTCTTTTTTTCAAATATAGCTCTCTTTAATTCACTCCCACTTGCAAAGAAATTCACTCTTTTTGTGTCCTCACTTCCATCCAATTTCTTTTCTCCCTCGAAAACACTCAAATCATCCCTCTTATTTTTCTCTCCACTCTTTTTTTTGCTCACATTTTGTTGCACATTTTCATATTTTTTTCCTCAACCTCATGTGCTCTCCTTGCTTGAGACATCTTGATTTGATCATCAAGAACCTGTTGTGGAGTTAAAGGTACAAGCATGATTGTATTATTTTGATGCTTCAAGGTGAACCGATTAAGATATCCATCATACACCACTCGCCTATCAAATTGTCATGATCTTCCCAAAAGAATATGACTTGCATGCATGGGTACCACATCACATAAAACTTCATCATTGTATTTCCCAATAGAAAAAGACACCAAAACTTGTTTAGTCACTCGAATTTCTCCATATTCATTAAGCCATGGAAGCTTATATGGATTAGGATGTTTCGAGGTAATTAAATCAAGTTTCTCCACCATTTCTGTACTAGCAACAATAGTACAACTACCACCATCAATAATTAACATGCATTTCTTTTCTCGAACCAAACACCTTATGTGGAAGATATTTTCTCATTATTGTTTCGCTTCATCCATCTTTGCTTGCATGTTTAAAGCTCTTCTCACCACCAAAAGTTCTCCAAAAAATTCACTTGACTCAACGGGGAAAGTCTCAACCTGCTCTTCACTATCTTCGTCACTCTCACCTTTTGACTCAATCTCCCCATTATCTCTTAGGATATCACTTTCTTATTTGGACATTCAGATGTAATATGTCCATATCCATGACAACGAAAGCATTTGATATCACACCTTCGAGAAGGTGTGGAAATAATACCTTTTTCCTTGTCAACCTCACTAGACTTGGCATTTGACACCTCACCTTGTGACTTTGAAGAACTTCAAAATGCCGCCTTAGATGTCCCATCTTTCACCTTGTTTGAAGATTGAAAGTTACGAAGGTAACTCCTTTGAAATGAAGCCTTTCTCCTTAGTTGTCTCTCCACTTTGATGGTTGTATGTACCATGTCTTCAAGCTCTACATAATATTAAAGCTCCACAACATTAGCAATCTCTCTATTCAGCCCATTTAAGAAACGAGCCATGGTTGCCTCCCGATCTTCCTCAACATTTGCCCTAATCATGGCAATCTCCATCTCCTTATAGTACTCATCCACGGATCTAGTACCTTGAATCATAGATTGAAGTTTTTGATATAATTCACGAAAATAATGAGAGGGTACAAATCTCTTACGCATGATTGCTTTCATTTCAGCCCATGTAGCAATCGGTCTTTCTCCATTACGCCTCCAATTTGTAATGAGTTGATCCCACCAAACTATAGCATAGTCGGTGAACTCAACAGTTGTAAGCTTAACTTTCTTTTCCTCCGAGTAGTTATGACAATTAAAGATACGATCTACATTCTTTTCCCACTCCAAATAAGCATCTGGATCACTCCTTCCTTGGAACGAAGGGATGTGCATTTTGATGCTCCCCAAATTTTGATCCACTTCATCAATTTGCCTCCTACATCTCCTTCGATCAACTTGGTAAAGAGCCACCTAATCATCATCGCCCTCTTCCGATTCCACCTCTGCATTACTTCGATTGGCAACAGGGTTTCTTCCTTCAGTTGGAGTAGGTTGTTCCAATACTTCCAACCGATCTGTGATGCTTTGAAGAACCGCTCCAAACCTTACAAATTGTTGTTGCATGGCTTGTAAAGTGAAAGCTTCTTATTGGTTTTCTTCCATGTTCCTCACGATCACTCGTATATCACTCAAAATAAAAATTTCTCAAAATTCTCTCGTGTATAACTCGTTTGGCTTTTACCTCCCCTCTAATGAACTCACCACTCTAGCCTTTCACCACTCAAATTCAAGTACTAACCAAGCCGAATAATTTCAAGTAGCATTCAACTATCCCTTAGTCCTTTTAAAAGAAAGAAGAGACAATGTTGATAGGCGAACATAAATCGATGATGGGCGAGCAAGGATTAAAGCCATAAGAAGGATTATGAGAAATCCACCCCAAATCAAATCAATAAAGAAAATCAAGCCGGGGTGCATAAACTAATCCAAGGAGTGTATAAAGTGACGAACAACTATACCGACGAACAAGATATTGGCGAACAAGTTTAAAGATCAAAGACCAAATACGGATCCATCATCAAGTCAATAATGATGAACAACATTGGTAAAAGCGTAACAGCTATCTGCCTAAGAGGTGTATGCAGACGAACAAAGGACCAAGATCCCAAAACCAATCAGTGCAAGACACAAAGGCGAACAACTTCTAAGCCATACACCCAAACGGCGAACAACTTCTATGAAAGAACAATCCTGGATCGATTTAAACCGACATGGACGAACAACAATGAAGTCCGAGATAAGACCAAAGAAGACTTTGTAACTAAGATTCAACTTAGATAAGGTCAAACTAGAGTCAAAGGACACATGTCAAGCATGCAAACTAGGGAGACCAACAGTCAGGAACACCTCATGCTTGCTAGTCTCTATAAATAGTTGTTCTCCAACTTATGAAATACAAGTTAAAATTCATAAACACTCCCAAAACACACACTATCACACCTAAACGTGCACACATATGAAATTAATTCAATTTCGACTTTCGTACATCCAATTTCATAACCCGAACCTCGATTTACCATTTACGGTGGTAACCAATCACACGTAATTGATTGATGATCAATAAACCGAACTTAAACAGTCACTAATCCACCCGATAAAATTTGATCACCAACAATTTTGGCGCTAGAAGGAGGGGTTCGAACCTTCGGTTAGTGTGATTACTCAAGAACTTCAAGTTGAAAACTTGAAGATTCAAAGAAAAACCTCAAGAAATATTTGAAGATTCAAGCAAAGGTGTTCTTGGTGTTCTTGGTGTTCTTCAATATTAAAATTAAAGAAACAATTTATATTGAAATGCCTCAATCAAAGGAAACCCAAGCATCACGTTTGTCAAGGAGAGCATCTCCCACCTGAGCCTCGTCGGCCGATCACCAGGATCGAAATCCTAGACATGTGAACAGGTCGCAGCATACAACCATAACACATAATCTTCCCCCTGAAATGGAGGCCCTGGCGAACAACCCTAACGAATTATCTAAGACCATTGCTGCTCTCCAAGCTCTCCAGAGACAGCAACAAAATAAGCCTTCACAAGCAAGGCCTAAGGATAGACCCTTGGAGGTTGTTAGGGCCAGGTCAACAAGGGGCGAACAACGTGAGGTGAACATCACCCAGATCAGGCGTGACAAGGGCAAGGCTAAGATGGACGAGCCAAGGGAAGGCCAAGCAGAGTCTGCTCGCGGGCGAACAACAATGTCGAGCCACGGAACAACACGCTCCAGTGCCCAGGACAGACTGGGCCAACCCCAGCAACAGGAGAAAGTTGCTCGCCAGGAAGAAGGACATGGGCGAGCAACATTTGAACAGCCTCGCCCTTCGGTCCATGAAAGACTTTCTCAATCTTCCTTCAGGCGTTTGGGACCTAATGCGGCGAGCAACCCTAAAAAGAAGCTCCAGGATTTGCCTTCTCCAAGCGAGGGACTGCGACGAATAGAAAGGTTTGTACCTTTGTTCGCCGAACAGCCTCCAAGTCAGGGGGCATCTCTGGATGAGCTATCAAGCTTGAGGAGGGCGATAGAAAGTATGCAGGGACAATTGGACCAGCAAAGAGGTGTAGGGACGACCAGCTTGCCATCTTCACCATTATCAACCTACATTCTGAAAGCCCCGATTAAAAAAAAAGTCAAATTCCCTGCGAGCATACAATATGACGGCCTTGCTGATCCCCGGGTTCATCTAACAAAATACTCAGATTATATGGTCTCGGTGGGAGCTAGCGATGCCACTCAATGCCGAAACTTCCCGTTAACCTTGGGAGATCGGGTGCACAAATGGTTCTCAGCATTGCCACCAGCATCCACCCATTCATTCACTCAGCTGAGTCGGGAGTTCCTGTCTCATTTTTCAACGGCGGGATCGTACTTGTCCCAGAAACACCGGTTGTCAGACCTAAAATAAAATGATGACGAGTCAGATCGAGCATTCATGGAAAGGTTTGACAAGGTGCTGTTGGAGGGTGAGCCCGTCAGCGAGGACACAAAAATTGTTGCTATTATGGCAGGACTGAAGAAAGGGTCAAAGTTGTGGAAAGAGGTACATCTGAAGTGCCCAAGAAGCTACGCCGAGTTCAGAAATCAGGCCGGCATATTCGTTTCTATGCATGAAGCCCTGCAGTCAAACTTGGGGGAGAACAAAGTCGACCCCAAGGAGAACAACAAAAAACCTGGTGCAACAAGCTATCGAGTCCCTAAAAACATGAAAGCATTCACTGAAGGGACATAACTCAAAGAAAAGTTGAATCAGGTGCTAACAGTGTCAGTCGATGCTGTTTATGAGAATGTGAAGGATAAGGAGTTGCTCTCCCCTCCCCAGAAAATTCGCCAAGACACTGGCAAACTCAATCCTAACAAATATTGTGCCTACCATCAAAGCGTGGGGCACTTTACAAGTGAATGTAGAGATTTGCTCAGGCAGCTCTGGCGTTTCTACGAGGACGGAAAGCTCTCCGATTTTGTCAAAAAGCAACCCGGAAAAAGAGTTCAGGAGAACAACTCGGAGGACGAAGATGATCAACCTCAGAAGAACAATAAACCGGCACGGCAAGGTCCTACCATCCCTGCTCGTCCGTTAGAAGACTTATACATGATGGAACCTGCAGGCTCAGCAGAAGGATGTTCAGATGGACGGCCGCCAATCTCCAACCGAAAGAGGAAGGCTGAATTACGAGCAATCGATCAGGTCCAAGAAATGGGGGTCAAGCCATCTATCATGCAGACGGCGGAGTTGACTTTTACGGAAAAAGATCTTGAAGGAGTTTTGACCCCACACAATGATTCGCTTGTAATTTGCGCAAAGATCATGGGGACTCGAGTCCATAGATTGTTGGTCGACACTGGAGCCTATACCAACATCTTGTTCAAAAGCACACTCGATAAACTTGGAGACTTTTCAGCCCACATCCGGGATTCAAACCATAGAATCCTAGGCTTCGGAAACACAGTAACCGTCCCGTTGGGAGAAATTTCTTTGCTTGTACAACTTGTAACGATCGAGGAACCCGAAAAGAATATTACAAGAATGGTAGATTTCTTGGTCGTAGACCAGGAATCGACCTATAATGGGTTCCTTGGTCGACCTTTTTTGAATGAATTTAAAGCTGCCTGTTCAACTTACCATTATTGCTTGAAGTTTCCAACAGTAAGTGGAGCAGGCACAGTTAAAGGAGATCAAAGAAAGGCTCGTGAATGCCTCTTACAAATGCAAGCAAAACATGCGCAAGTATCCATGATGGAGGCCGCAACAAGCTATCCTGCTGAAGAACCATCAATATTGGAGAACATGATGGACATAGAGGAAGACCACATGGATACTGACGAACAACATCACGACGAGCAGGTGTTGGACGAACAATTCATCACCACCCAGAGAGAACTTCCACCTGGCGAACAACACAGAGGTGGTGACGAGCAACTTCCAACAAATGACTTGGAGGGCCGGATTTTGACTAACAACAATGGGTCGGAACCAACAGATGATCTAGAACCCTGCCTGGGAGCAGAGCCCATGAACATCGAAAATGATTTCAATCCAGAGGGACCAGAACTTGACCCTCGTTGGAAAGGACAAAAACGACGAGCAACTCTAGTTGAAGAACTGGAAAGGTTCAAAGTTAATCCTGAAAATGAGGATCTTGAGTTGTACATAGGATCTGAGCTCCCTGAGCCTTATAGATCCCGAATGAAAGAATTTCTGTGTAAAAATCTAGATATCTTTGCCTGGTCTCATGCAGACATGGTGGGAATAGATCCGAAACATGCTTGCCACAAGCTAAACATCAATCATGCAAAGAGGCCCGTCCATAAAAAACGATTGAAATACGGCCCAGACAAGTATCAGGCCTTAAATGAAGAAGTAAAGAAGTTGTTAGACAATGACCTAATCCGACAAGCTCTCTGTCCACAGTGGGTAGCAAACCCAGTCCTTGTAAGGAAGCCAAACGGGTCCTGGAGGCTATGCATAGATTTTACGGATCTGAATGCAGCATGCCCAAAGGATAACTTTCCACTTCCTCATATTGACCAATTGGTGGACAGCACTGCAGGTCATGAAATGCTAACATTCATGGATGCCTTTGCCGGGTACCATCAAATCCCGATGCATCCAGATGATCAAGAGAACACAGCATTGTATACTAACAAAAACTTGTTGTATTGTAAGAGAATGCCCTTTGGCCTCATCAACGCCGGAGCAACTTATCAGAGGCTGGTGAACAAAATGTTCAACCAGCAAATTGGAGATACAGTGGAAGTCTACATCGATGACATCGTAGTCAAAAGTCCCCGTAAAGAAGACCATCTCCAACACTTGACCCAAGTGTTCGAAATTCTTCGACACTACAACATGAAGCTGAATCCAAAGAAGAGCAGCTTTGGAGTCCATTCAGGCAAATTCTTGGGCCATCTTGTTAGTCAACGAGGATATGCAACCACCACGTTTAATAAAAGAAGTGCAAAGACTCACAGGATGTCTAGCAGCACTAAACCGGTTCATATCCAGATCGGGGGATAAATGCCATCCATTCTTTGAAGCCATCAAGAAAGGACAGTTCACATGGACTAACAACTGTCAAAAGGCGTTCGACCAACTCAAAGACTACCTGGAAGATGTAAAAATCCTATCAAAACCCGTCCCAGGAGAAAAGCTATATTTATACTTGGCAGTGTCAGAGGTGGCCATCAGCTCAGTTCTGGTACGAGAAGACGGCAAATTCCATCAACCTATCTACTACGTCAGCCAAGCTTTGCATGAGGCGGAGATCAAATACTCCCCAACCGAGAAGCTGGCGTATGCACTAGTTATGAGTGTGAGGAAGTTACGGCCATACTTTTTTTATCATCAAGTTGAAGTGCTAACAACTTTCCCACTCAGACAAATTCTCCATCGCCCCGACACAACTGGTCGTCTATTAAAATGGTCACTAGAGATTAGCCAATTCGGGGTGACTTATGCTCCTCGAACAGCGATCAAAGGGCAAGCGTTGGCCGACTTTATAGTCGAACTAACCTTTCCACCAGATCCGACGAGAGGACTTGATCACCCCTGGCATCTTTATGTTGACGGATCTTCGACTAACGTAGCCTCGGGGGCGGGAGTGGTTCTAATCAGTCCAGGCAGACAAGTATTCACTTCGGCAATCAGATTTGGTTTTATGGCAACCAACAACGAGGCCGAGTATGAAGCTCTCATTGCTGGTCTCCATCTATCCCTTGCAGTAGGTGTCAGACGATTGCAAATATTCGGCGATTCACAATTGATTGTGAACCAAGTCCGAGGTGAATACGAGGCGAAGGATGGTCATATGATCGAATATCAACGGATTGTTGCTCACCTGATGTCCTTGTTAGATCAAGTATTCATTGAACAAATCCCAAGGACGAGCAACACTCAAGCAGATGCATTGGCCCGACTAGCAACAAGCGAAGGACCTGCAGAGTTGGCAGACATTATAATTACAAAGATGAATGACCCATCAACAACGAGTTATAATGTCAACCAACTTGACGATCAAATCAGTAAAGAAGAAGACTGGAGAACAAGTATAGTCAAATACTTGAAAAGTGGGGAAAAATAAAACAACTCTTTTGAAGCTGCCAAGCTAATAAAGCGAGCCGCCAGATATACTCTGGTAGGCGAGCAACTTTACAAAAGAGGAATATCACTCCCACTTCTCAAATGTTTGCCTAGGGGGCAAGGACGAGCAATACTCGAAGAAATACATGCCGGAGTATGTGGAAATCACACTGGGGGGCAAGCTTTGGCATACAAAACTATTAGACAAGGCTATTACTAGCCAACTTTACGCCAGGATGCAATAAAAAAAGCAAAGACTTGCCACCAATGCCAAATTTTTGCACCAAACATTCATACCCCGGCTCAACAGCTCGTATCGGTTTATTAGCCCTTGGCCTTTTGCTAGATGGGGAATGAACATTATTGGTCCCTTTCCAGCAGGAGTTGGAGGAGTTCGATTTGCCGTTGTGGCAGTCGACTATTACACAAAATGGGCAGAAGCAGAGGCCATGTTGAAAATCACACAACAGAAAATGATCAATTTCATTTGGAAGAACATTGTCTGTCGTTTTGGAATTCCGCAAACCATCGTGACAGACAATGGTCCGCAGTTTGATGGAAAAGAGTTGAGAGATTTCTGTACAAAGTGGGGGATCAAGAAACATTACTCTACGCCCTATCATCCCCAGTCAAATGGACAAGTCGAAGCCGTAAACAAAATTTTCAAGCATACATTAAAAGTACGGCTAGCAGAAAGCAAAAATAGTTGGTCTACAGAACTTCCGGAAGTCCTATGGGCATACAGAGTTTCTCCCAGGTCAAGCACCGGAGAAACACCTTTTGCAATGGCTTTCGGGACAGAGGCTGTAATACCAATTGAGTTAAAAACCAATACATTCAGGACGACCAACTTTGATGAGGAGGCGAACAACTCTGCTTTGGCTGCGGAAATGGATTTACTCGAGGAAAAAAGACTGAATGCCGAGCTAAAAAATGCTACCTACAAGCAGCGAGCAGAACGCTACTATAATTCCCATGTTAAACTTAGGAAATTCAGAGTTGGAGATATGGTTTTAAGAAAGTTGCTCGCCCAACCTCCAGGTGTATTGGGACCAACTTGGGAGGGCCCGTATCGTATAACGGAAAAATTCGTTAATGGCGTATACGATATCGAAGATATGGAAGGCAAGCCGGCCCAATACTCCTGGAACGCCATACATCTAAAGAAGTACTATCAATAAGGCGAACAAGTTCTTGATTGGACGAACAACTATCTTGGGGGGCAGAGGAACCAAGTAAACCAAGTAAGGCATACCAAAAAACTTGCCTAATTTTTTGAAAATTTTGCTAAGTATAGAATTTAAAGTTGTTCGGCACATTGTATAGTTTGGTGCTGTTTTCATCTTTTATATAGACAGAGTCGCTTGGCAAAAATATTATAAGCGAGCATGTTTTGATTAGTGTTTAAAGTTGTTCATCGATTTGCATATGTTAGTGACGAGCAGTCTTACAACACTTGTAATTTTTTATGAATGTAAATATAATAGTTGTTCGTCAAAGAGGAAAAAGTCCAAAGCTCGAGGTACAAGTCCATTTAAAGGTTGTTCGTTTTTAAAATGAACAGAACCTAAGGACCAAAGCCACTTAAAGGTTGTTCATTTTTTAAAATGAGCAGAACCTAAGGCTGAACCCTGATTCCACTAAAGGCAAAGTTCAATTCGAACAAAAGCCCAACACTATATGTTATAATTGCAAAGGCATTGATAAAAATGTAAAGACAATTAACATATAAAGAAAATGAGCGAACATGAGAAAGACATTCCATTAATCAAAAGGCATTGAGCCTAAAAAATAGTACAATGATTCAAGAAGTCAAGTACTACAAAAGGAACGAACAACTATTACAGAGAAGAAGAAAAGAAAAAAGCTAAGTTCTAAGAACTATTGTTGCTCGGCGGGTGGAGGATCTTGAGCTTGCTCGATGGGAGGTTCGACGATCATATCTCGAGCCAAATCTTCAGCAGTCTTATCCTCAGCCTCTTTTGCATTTTGCTCGTCAGGCGCGGCCACCCCCTCCTCTTGTTCGCCTTCATCAGTTGGGGGCGGAGGATGAGTAATGGAAATACTAGGGTCGAGTTTATCAAGTTTAACCCCTATTACTGCCAGATCCGCCAGCTGAATTTTGATATTATTCGGCGGTGGATAGTACTCTATGAATTCGTTTAAATCCTTGCTCATTTCTTCCACCAAATCCTTGAAGTCATAAGCATCGGCCATGCGGATGCTGTCCGCATAGGCGCAGATATATCCAAGGTTTGAGATAGGAGCAGTTCGAGCCTGAACTTCGGCTTCGAGTTGCTCGCCTGTGTAGAGGTTGGCTTCGGCCTCCCGAAGACGAGCAATTTCTGATTTCAGTTCGGCGTTCTCTTGTTCAGCCGCAGATTACTTTTTCTCCCCCTCGCCGAGCAGGGCCTCTTTGTCCTTGAGCAGGGCCTCCTTGTCCTTCAGCTCTTTGGACAGGCCTTGAATTTCTTCAAGGCGCTTGTGCTCAGCATCAATGTAAACATTGATCTGGTTGTTGAGGCGAGCAATTTTAGCCTCGTATTGGCCGACCAGGCCATCCTTCTCTTCAGTAAGTTGTCGAGCAGTGCTAGCATAATGACGAGCAGACTCTTCTTGCTCGGCAACTTGGGCAATTGCCCTTTGGGCTATGACGAGGCCGTTGGCGTGGAGCATCATTGAGAGATGGAGGTTGTCTACTAGCCCTTGTTGGAGGATAGCTTTGTCCAAGGGACGCGTCCAGGCTCGGGCGACCAACTCCGTCGCCTTGCGAACATGTTCGCCAGGAATCTCCCTTATGTTAACGGGAGTCTTCGAGCAAGCGTACTGATGTACAACACTTGCTCGACCGGGGTAATCGTCAGCACGATATCTGCGAACAAGAAAGAAAAGGATACTTAGAAGAATAATAAAAAATAATAATGATGAATCTTGCTCGGCAGAAGCTAGTATGGACTTACTCCTTGAATTTCCGGTCGTCCCAACCCAGATGGGTGAGATCCTCGGGGCCGCGACCGGAAGTAGAATCCTTGCTCGCTTTGCCTGATTTTTCCACAGGCTCAATGGAGCGACGAACAGCATCCCCCTCTGGACGAGGATGACTGTGGCCTACTTTCTCCTTCCCCTTACCAGCAATGGGGACATCGTGGGCCAACGGAGTCCCATTCGCCTTCTTTAAGCGTTTCCCCGCGCGAGGGGGAGAAATTGGTGAAGATGGCTGGGCAGGAGCAGGAGGAGCAACAGGCCGCGGGACTTTGGTCCCCTCCGCCTTGTTCGTCATCCCTAGAATCTTCGTGGGCGGGTCACCTCTCCTCTTCCGTCCCTTTGGAGGCGCCATCTCGAAGACTCTTTGTTCGAGGAGTGCAAAACTGAGGGGAATCGCAACAGTGACTTGCTCGGCTAAAAAAAAAAAGGAGTTAGACGAGCAAGTTGTAAAAGTAAAATGACGAGCAAAATTGGTATCAAGAGTTAGAAATTTTTCATACCTGGGGGCACTTCCGCTTGTGCTTCCAAGTGATGAGGGTAAGGAAACAAGCGAGCAGCTCTCAAGCACCTTCCCTCACGTAAATACTCGGTAGTCCTATCTGCTTTGTTGCGAAGGCCGACCAAGCAGGAGGTGAATAGAAACTCTGAGCCGACCTCCTCTTCCTCCGAGTTCCACTTGGGCAAACGAGGGCCTGCGGACAAACAGGAAAAGTTAAATTAGAACAGTACAGTTCGAAGACGAACAAGAAAATAGTCTTACGTTTAAATCTCCCATAAGAAGCTGGGGAATTAATTCGCCCATCACCACCGTGTGGACCAGAAGATGCTCGCCAATCACCCCCGATGAAGAAGAAGTGCTGTTTCCAATCGCGAATTTTGTTCGGTACTCCCTCCACCATCTTCAGTCCAGTCCTGGCCTTAAGATAAAAATAACCCTCCTCTCCAGGGGGACATCTTGTGATCGTCATAAGGTAGTTGATTTCTTCTGCAGTTATGCGATCAACATACCCCTCTAGTGCGAACAAACACATTGTCCCCAACAGATTCATCCATCCAATTGGAGTGATTTGGGTGATAGCAAGGTTGGTCGCCTCTAAGAAACGACCAACAATGGGTGGAAGGGGCAGTCTCAATCCAGCGATCAGAGTATGAATGTTGATCGTCGTGCATCCTAGAGGTGGGCGATCAGCTCTCTCTTTTCTCTTGGGAGCCCACATGTGGATATCATGGGGAATCTTGTAGGTCTCCCAGATCGAATCCAGTTCATACTCACGAACAACGCTTTTGATCTTGCTCGCCTGGTACTCAGTCTTCACCAGATCCAATACTTCTCTCTCTGGGCGAGCAAAGTTGTTCGCATGCTCCTCAGCGTATGCTCGCCATTCAAAAGGCCGAGCAACTCCAGTTGGGATCTCATTTTCCATCATTCTTGGTGATGGGAACCCTATTCCTTCTAGAAATTCGCGAGTCAACTCGTCAAATAATGGATCTTCTGATTCGGCACTGGATGAAGAATCGTTCTCCGAATTTCTGCTCGCCGCGACCACTATTTCTCTCCCAGATGGGCGGGCACCAGTATCCTCAACTGAACAAACTACCGAATCCACGTGAGGATCCGACGCCGAGGAAATCTCGAAGGGAGGCTGATCGACGGGGACCGCGATTGGGAAAAGTGGGTCAAGGGCTTCTTCAGATCCTTTATTGCTCGAGTGGGAGGACATCAGTTCAGATGAAAGAATTCTTTAAGGGGAATAACAAGGTTCTTTAATCTCCGATGGTAATCCTAGGTGGACGACGGTGGCGCAACTTTCCCCACACGGCGGCGAAGGTACAAATACGGAAGAAAAAGAGAGAAAGAAGAAGAGATAAGGAAATAACTACCTGGGGAATGAAAGTTGAAGCCAAATGCAAGGGAAACGGACGCCGGAATGCTCGAAGTCGCCGGAGAAAGATAAAATCGCCGGAGCACTGTAGCAAGTAGTGAAAAGTGGGAAAAATTTGTTTCTCCTTTCTATTTATACCCCAAGTGAAAAACGGGGTACATAATGTAATTTCCAGCAAAATGTGGGCCAAATTGAAGAAAAACGGGGTTAAATCCGACCAAGATCGAAAATCAAAGGGCCTAGTTGCAAATATAGGGGCGCGTCACCTCGGGATTGCTCGCGCGTAGGCGGCGCATGGCCATGCCGCCCACGTCATCTTCGTACAACCCCCAGACCTTGGGGAGACGAAATGACAGACCATATGTTGCTCGCCCTGACCAATGATGTTCGTCCCAACCCTCATCATTTTGATATCCTAACTATAGTTGCTCGCCACAAAGTTGCTTGTCTGGGACAACATATAGCCAGGATAGGGGGCAATTGTTGATAGGCGAACATAAATCGATGATGGGCGAGCAAGGATTAAAGCCATAAGAAGGATTACGAGAAATCCACCCCAAATCAAATCAATAAAGAAAATCAAGCCGGGGTGCATAAACTAATCCAAGGAGTGTATAAAGTGACGGACAACTATACCGACGAACAAGATATTGGCGAACAAGTTTAAAGATCAAAGACCAAATACGGATCCATCATCAAGTCAATAATGACGAACAACATTGGTAAAAGCGTAACAGCTATCAGCCTAAGAGGTGTATGCAGACGAACAAAGGACCAAGATCCCAAAGCCAATCAGTGCAAGACACAAAGGCGAACAACTTCTAAGCCATACACCCAAACGGCGAACAACTTTTATGAAAGAACTATCCTGGATCGATTTAAACCGACATGGACGAACAACAATGAAGTCCGAGATAAGACCAAAGAAGACTTTGTAACTAAGATTCAGCTTAGATAAGGTCAAACTAGAGTCAAAGGACACATGTCAAGCATGCAGGCTAGGGAGACCAACAGTCAGGAACACCTCATGCTTGCTAGTCTCTATAAATAGTTGTTCTCCAGCTTATGAAATACAAGTTAAAATTCATAAACACTCCCAAAACACACACTATCACACCTAAACGTGCACACATACGAAATTAATTCAATTTCGACTTTTGTACATCCAATTTCATAACCCGAACCTCGATTTACCATTTATGGTGGTAACCAATCACACGTAATTGATTGATGATCAATAAACCGAACTTAAACAGTCACTAATCCACCCGATAAAATTTGATCACCAACAGACAAGGAATTCTAATAACTTTTAAAACAACACAAAATAATTCTTTCCTTTTTTTGTACTTTTTTTTATTTTTTTTTGTACCTTTGGTATTTTTTTCCCTAGGTACGACTTTTTTTTAAACTTTTTTTTGTACCTTTGATTTTTTTTTTCTCTTGGTACAATTTTTTTTTCGAACGAAAAAGAAAACAATGAATATAAAGATAATCAGATCAATACCAGATTCCTCTAATACCAAACTAATGTGGATAGAGACGAAGGACCCGTTAGATATATTAATCTAAGAACCCAACGTATAAATAAATAGCGGATCTATCCAAATCGTATATCTTGTTTGATCTTACTTAGAGCTAAAAAACCTCGATCCGTTGGCTATAGAATGAGCCAAGAACCTCGGTACAATTGAACACCATAAGATCGTGTTCAAAATCTTGATAAGTTCTTGAATATTTGATACACTCACAATAAGAGTATCTCAAAAACACAAATAATATGCTTAATTTCGTATGGAATCAAAGGTGTCTTTACAAAGTGATCAAAATGACCTATTTATAGCCTACAAATGTCTCTTTAGGTGGCTGCCACCTTCATGACACTTAATTGGCCTTTTGAATAAAAATAAAGGCAATAAAACTAGTAACCTATTGTAACAACTAGTAACCTACAACATGTGGGAAAAAATATTTAAAATAAGAATATAACCCCCATAAGGACTAATAAAAGATATTTGGTGGTAGGTAATGACTCCCAAACTTTTAAAACACCTAAATAACTTATATTGACCAAAATAAAAGGTCATTATTTTAGGCCTTGAGCATTATGACGAAAATTGACTTATTTTCCTCCATGTCGAACCTTCAATTTTGATATGGTGTATGCCCAACTCTTCATGGTATAACCAACCATCAACTTGAATAATATTCACCATTTGGTCCATCCCGAACAACTGAATAAATGCTTCGGAATAACCTAATAATAAAAAATAAAAAATATATTAGTATTAACAAATTGACGACTTTTAATGTACTCAAACAATTATACTTATAATATGATTGGAACATTGCACAAGAAGTTTAGGAATAATCTTTTAGAACCTGTCAATATCTGGTATGGTAAAAAAACTCATAAAAAATATGGATAAATATTTCACAAGCATAAACTAAAAAATATTACAGTATCAAATGCATCTAAAATTATACCCATAAATCTAACTGGAAAGTTCAGAAGACGATTACCCATGTTTCCTTCAAAGATTCGTCAGAACTATTGAATATAGAAAAAAAAAAAGAACGATTCTCCTCCAAAATCATTGTATCACCAGGATGAATATCATAATAATTTTAAAAATCAATTGAAAATTGTAAATACCAGAGTCTACCATCGTAATAAACCTCAACAATAAAACACTTTGACCATGAACTTGAAATTGACCTATATTCCAAAATAAATTCTTGTGTAGTATATGAAGTTATGAACTTCCTTGCAAAGAAATATGGAAAATACTATATTTCAAAACAAAATAAAAATAGGCTTAGCATCGACATAAAAAAAAAAATTGGAAAATAATTACAACCACTACCTTCGATTCGACATCGATCCCTTTGTAAAAATTAAAGTAAAAATGGATCTTGTCCATGTGAAAAATCATTCATAATATAATTACGAACGTCAGCAAAAGGCACAAGAACATCATCTACTCCTAATCAAACCAAAAAAATTGTTAAATTCTATACCATCACATACCAAATAGCCATATAAACAACTAACTAAAATCAAAGAAAAAAAAAAAGAAACCTGATGAAGACATGCGGTGATAATACGTTAACTGATGGGTATCGACAGAGGGAAGACGTTTTATGAACAAATACTACATACACATGAATATATAGCTAATGCATCAAATCGTGCCTATTATTTCCGAGAATAGCTTCAATATCATTTCCAATTAAAATAAATTTGATTGACATATTGAATAATACAATTTAATTATTGGACAATCTTTTATTGAAAGATTTATACTTGTCTCACATCAACTTAATTATAGGAGCATATCATATCATTCCCTGAGAATATATACCATATCGTTTACAATCTCTTGCTAATTTTTTTTTATGGTAATGGCACAACCATAGGGAAAATAGTAATCTGCTATTTTTTTTCTATAAAGGGAAATAAAGTAATGATATTTATAATTTTAATTCTTATGAAAAATTACAATGTCGCCTCTTTTTTTTCATGAAATAGTCATTCAAATTACCAAGGAAAAGAAGATATGGAAAGAAAGAAATAAGATAAATACGTAGAGATATGATTATTAATCTGATATTAATTCCAATACAATGTAAAACGAATCAAATATCTAACTTTATGTTGGGAAATTGTATAGACTTATGTTTTGATTAAGATGCCAAAATTTTCCCTAAGTGATTTGTAAGTAAAGTATTCAGAAGAGTTAGAGTTTAGATAGTCAGTTCAAATGTTAAGGAACTGGAGTACAGTTAGTAATTTTTGGAGTGTATTGAAGAATGAAGTCCGCTGAAGACAAAGTCTGCTGAAGACAAATGATCTGAGAAATAGTCTAAGTCTTGAATGTTTTCTAAGTGCATTCACACTAAGACTTAAAACCATCAGGAGAGGACCAAGGTCCACTGATGTGAACTAACAAAGCTCATTCAATGCTAAACACATTAAAAATTGTTAGTTAATCTGGTTGGAACAAGGCAAAACGAATCTCAGTGAAGCTTACAATAAATGAAGGAATGAGAAGGTTCTTTCAAAGGAGTTCCACCTTAAAGCAAGACAGGATTCTGAGCAAGCAAACTGAACGGCCCAATAAGAAGATGACACGTAGGTGTACTCTACTGACAACCGACCTGTCACAGAATGACAAGTACCAAAAGTCTTTCCCTAGCCTTCTACAGAAAGTTGGTGAACATGCATGGTCTTTTAGCCGTTTCTTGACAAGACTTAAAGCTTCAAAGAGAGTCGTTTGAACCAATCAGATACAAGAAGACTTACTTGAGAAGATTCAAACTTCAACAGGACGATTTTCAAGAAGGTCTATAAATACAGAAGGACGTGCTCATTACTATGCACGGGAAACTTAACAAGATCAAAGCATTCTCTACATACATAACTAACTACGAAGCACTCGAAATTACCTTTGTTTCCCAAGTGTTTCACATTTGTAGAGAGCATACTAAACCTTCTGTAAACCGAGCTTAAAGTTATATCCAAACCTTAGAAAGATAATCCATCCTTAAGCCTTCAGCTAAATTTGTAAGGATTATCTCACACTAGTTGGAACCAAACCCTACTCAAAACCCTACTCAGTTGTTAGGTTGAGAGTTAGTGTTAAGTGGTGTTAGTAAGTTGATTGTTGATATCAGTCTGAAAGTTGGTTTGTTTTGGGAACTAGGACTTGGAATTATCCTAGTGATCAAATATCCTTAGAGAGGATTAATTTGATCAGTGCACCTTGACACTATAACACAAGGAATTCCAAGTGAAAGGAATTCTCCTGTTTGATCAATACAGTGGACGTATGAGATTATTCTCTAAACCACTTTATATCTTGTGTACTTGCATTCAGTTATTTCCTTAAAGTGTGTGTTATTCAAACAAGTTTTTATCAAAACAAAACGAGGTTTTCATAAGGGCTCACTAATCCGCATCTGAAAGCTAATTAGATAGTAGTTCAACTGAAAGTCTTGAACCTTCAGTGGAGCTGATATCTCAGTAAGCTTTCATAAGTAAATCTCAGCAGACTTCAAAGTCCACTGACGATCTACTGTCTTAAGTAACCTGATAAGTTTTAAAGAAAAGTTTAAATTTGTAACCTCAGGTGTATTCCCCCCCATACACCTGTTTTACTCGTTTCGGGACCAACAAGTGGTATCAGAGCAGTGGTTCAAAAGACCATTGTTCTAAGTATACCTTGTGCTAAAAAGGTATTTTATATTTGGTCAACTGAATTGATCTTTTGATAATCTTGTTTAGATAAAATGGCTGACAATGCAGCTAGGGTAGCACCACCAGCGGAGAACAACATGAGAGTCAATCCCCTGAACCATATGTCCCATCACAAGCTTCCACAATTCTTTGTGGAAAATTATGATTTCTGGAAGATCAGAATGAGAGGTCATCTTGCCTGTGTGCATGATGAAATATTGAGAGTCATAACTAAAGGTCCATTTATCTTTATGACTCCTAACCCTAGAACCACAACTGACACTATTGCAGATCCTAGAGAAGAATGGCCCAAGGATGAAGATACCTTCACTGCAGATGAGAGGAGGAGACACAACCTCAACTTCATAGCCATGAATTATCTCTACACCACTATTCCAGACTCAGTTATGGAAAGAGTGATCCATTGCCAGACTGCAAAGGAAGTTTGGGACACTCTTGCTCTCATGTGTGAAGGAACTGACAAAATCAAAGAGAACAAGCTTTCAGTAGTTGTATAAAAGTATGAACAGTTCACCATGGAGTCTACTGAGACCATTGATTAGCTTGATGGGAGGTTCACTGACACCATGAATGAGATAAACTCTCTGGGAAAAGTCTACACCAAAAGAGAGGTTGCCTTCAAGATCCTGAGAGGTTTAACCTTAAGATGGGATGTGTACTCTGTAATGATGCAGAATACCAAGGATCTATCCAGCATGTCTATGCAGCAGGTATTCTCTGAACTCAAGGCTTATGAGTTTGATCTTAACAGGAAAAGGGCTCCTGATGAGACCTCAACTGAGAAGGGAGTTGCCTTCAAAGCTAAGGAGACTGAGCCCAAATCCCCAAAGCCATAGAAGAGTACAAAGGCAAAAAAATCTCAAAGCAAGACTGAGATGCAAGAGGAACTCAGCCTAATGGCTAGAACGTTGAAAAACATAACAGCCGGTTTGGCAAGTATAAGAGATTTTACAAGGATAACAGGGAAAGGAGAAGTTATCCACAAAAGGACACCAGAGAAGGAGAGAAAAGCTCCACTGAGCTAGAGAAGAATAAAGAATACAAGAACTATACAAGAGCTGAAGGATCATCATCAAAGACTAGAGATTCTACTGAAGAAAAGAATGATGATGCCTACAGATGTTTTTAATGCAAGAAGGTTGGACACTTTCAGTATGATTGTCCTCAGCTGAGCACCAAGAAAAGAAAGGAAAGACAAGCCAAAAGAGACAGGAGATATGGAGAAAGAAAAGCCATGGTTGCTGAGGATGTTGATGAAGATCTGGAGTCATCTGATGGGCTGTTCTCTGATAGCAGTGATGATAACATGTGCCTCATGGCAAGAGAAGAACCAGAGGTACAATCTAAACCATCCATTTCTTTAGGACACTCACCTGAGCTCAGCTCAGAGTCAACAGAGGAACTCAATCTTCAGTCCATTTTGGAACAGTTGATGATTGATTTATCAAGGTTGCAAGAAGCAAGTTTCTATCTCCAAGATGAAAACAAAAATCTCTTGAGTGAAAACTCCAAGTTAATTGAATCTGGGAATCAGGCAGATCTTAACTCAGCTAAATCTACCATTGAATTGACAAAAGAGGTGGAAACCCTCAAGAGTCAAGGAAATGACAAAGATCAACTGATAAATGATCTTACTGAATCTAAGACAAAGTTAACTGAAGAGAACTTAAAATTGGTAAGCCAAATAAAAGATTCTCTCCTGAAAATTAAAGTCTTATAAAAATCTAAAGATACCTTGTTAAAAAGGATTGATGCTCTTAACAAACCCTCTCGTGCCATAGAGGAGATTCAAAATTTTCAAATCAATCCTAATAACAAGTGTGGAATAGGCTATGTTCCAAAACCTTCAGAAGGTCCTCTGGGTGTTGCTTCTTCAAGTGGCACAAAGAGAGTATTTGTTAAATCTGTAAATTTCCCACCACAGATTTTAGATAAAGGGAAAAGACCAGCTGAGGTTCAACAAAAGAAAAGTCTAACTCAGCCAAAACCAAATGGAAAGGCTCAGTTGACTAATCAGACAAGAACTCAGCAGAGGTACTATCAGCCGAGGTCTTCACAAATAAAGCAACCTCAGCTGAGAGCACCCAGGTATGAGCACTCCTCAAGGAATGACTCATATAGAAAATCTATTCCTTCTGTGCCTAAAGGAAAAGGTTATTCATACCTTTATCAACAAAGACTAAGACCAGGTGCACCCAAGCCTAAAAGGAAGAATATTAAGAAGGTTCCTGTTCCTTCAAAGGCTGACACCCATAGATAGTTTACTCCTAAGGCACCCAAGGAGGTAACTATCTATGTAGATGTTTATGGAAGACAAATTAGCCATTCTAAAGTAATTAGAACAGTGAGGCAAATTTGGATTCCAAAAGGTACAGCTAACCCTGTAGAACCCAACACAAAATGGGTACCTAAAGCTTGATTTTGACTGTAGGGCTCAGTGGACTTCAACAAAGGAGAAGCTCTTAAAACTTCAGTCTGGTACTTGGATATTGGATGTTCCAGGCATATGACTGGCAATAAAAGTCTCCTGAAAGAATTTGTTGAGAAAGAAGGTCCACAAGTCACTTTTGGTGACAATTCACAAGGAGCCACTAGAGGTTATGGTACTTTAATAATTGGCTCAGTAAGAGTAAGCAATGTATCTTTTGTCAGTGGACTTAAGCACAATCTTTTGTCCATAAGTCAGTTTTGTGATAAAGGATACCGTGTTGAATTTTCATGTACCCTGTGTTTTGTCAAGAATATATCCTCACAATAGGTACTACTGACTGGGTCAAGGAAGGGAAATGTCTATCTTGCAGATTGGAAGTCTTGCACACCAAATGCATGTCTTATTGCAAAGAGCTCAACTGATACTAATTGGTTGTGGCACAAAAGACTAAGTCATCTGAACTTCAAGATGATGAACAGAATAGCAAGACATGGATTGGTGGAAGGAATGCCTAATGAAGTATATAACAAAGATCATATTTGCAAAGCCTGTCAAGAGGGGAAGCAAGTGAAAGCATCCTTCAAAAGCAAAGTGGCTACCTCAACTGACAGAGTACTTTAGCTGTTGCATATGGATCTTTTTGGTCTAGTAATCCCTGTAAGTATCAATGGGAGAAAATATACACTTGTTGTTGTTGATGACTTCTCCAGGTACACATGGGTGGTTTTCCTTGCAAGCAAGAAGGAAACTCAAGTCAGGCTACCAGAACTATTGAAGAAAGTTAGCAATGAAAAGAGCCTGAACATTGTAAAAATAAGGTCAGATAAGGGTACTGAGTTAATTAATTCTATAATATCTGATTTCTACAAATAATTAGGTATTGCCCATGAGACCTCAGCTGCAAGAACTCCTCAACAAAATGGAGTAGCTGAAAGAAAGAATAGGACTCTTAAGGAGGCAACAAGGACAATGCTTGCAGAAGCTCAAGTTCCTAAAAGATTTTGGGCTGAAGCTATCAATACTGCCTGCCACACTCAGTATAGATCCATGGTAACCAAACGTCAAGGAAAAACTCCATATGAGTTATGGAATGACAGAAAGCCTCAAGTATCTTACTTTCATATCTTTGGTTGCAAGTGTTTCATTCACAACAATGAGAAAACTCAACTGAAAGCTTTTGATAGCAAAGCTGATGAAGGAATCTTCTTAGGATATTCCCAAATCAGTAGAGCTTTCAGAGTTTACAATTGTAGAACTCTTGTTGTGGAAGAAACACCTCATGTGGTCTTTGATGAATCTATTTTTGAGTCCAGAAGTAAGGAGAATAAGAAAGTGATAAGCAAAAGACTAACTAGACTGAGCATCAAGTCAAAAGGCTATCCTGAGAATTGTGTTGATGCATACATCGCAACCTGGGATAACCTAAACGATCAACATTTCAAAGAGGACACTCAAAGCAAAATCACCTCTGACAACTCAACTGAGAACTCTCCTGAACAAACAACTGAACTGATGAACACAATCCTAGTTCAAGAGGTAAGTAATATCGATGAAGATGTGGTCACAGCTGAGACATCTAATGAGCCCATCATTCAAGGGGGAACCAATGACACTACCATTGAGAATGAAAATACCTTGAATGATGACTCAGGACTTCAACCCTCTATTTTATTTCCTGAATTTGAATTTATTCCTGTATCTAGTGACTCAACTTTAGAAGAGTTAAACTCTACTGAAGGGCATCAACCTAGGAAGACATGGCTCTCAGATCACCCTGTTGAGCAAATCCTAGGTGATCCTACCCCGGGAGTCAAAACTAGAAGTTTTCATGGAGAAAGTGCTTTGTTTTGTTGTTTCTTATCTAACCAGGACCAGGTTCCATTGAAGAAGCACTTCAAGATTCAAACTGGATCATTGCTATGCAAGAAGAGCTCAACCAATTCACAAGGAATCAAGTGTGGGAATTGGTGGACAGACCATATCATTGCAATGTGATTGGAACCAAGTGGGTATTCAAGAATAATAAGAATGAAAATGATGTCATAGTCAGAAACAGGTCAGGCTAGTAGTAAAGGGATATTCTCAAGTTGAAGGTTTTGACCAGATTGGAAGCAATAAGGTTATTCCTTGCTTATGATGCTCACAAGATATTCAAGGTGTATCAAATGGATGTCAAGAGTGCTTTCTTGAATGGAGTACTCAATGAGGAAGTCTATGTGGAGCAGCCCCCAAGTTTTGAAGAAAGCCACAAAGTATATAGACTGAGGAAGGCTCTATATGGACTGAAACAGGCTCCAAGAGCTTGGTATGATACTTTGTCGCACATTCTGTTGGATCATGGCTTTATCAAGGAAGAGTTGATAGAACTCTATTCAGAATCACAAAAGGAGAGGACACCCTGCTAGTTCAAATCTATGTGGATGATATCATCTTTGGTTCTCCAAACCAAGTCCTCTGTGAAAAGTTCTCTCAACTGATGAAAGGAAAGTTTGTGATGTCAATGATGGGAGAAATGAACTTCTTCCTTGGACTTCAAGTCAAGCAGTCCACTGAAGGAATCTTCATCAATCAAGCCAAATACACAAGGGAGTTGATCAACAAATTTGGATGTCAGAACAGTAAGGTTGCAAGAGTTCCACTCAACACCAACACCAAGATGGAACCTGATGAAGATGGTGAATCAGTAGACCAAACTCACTACAGAGCTATCATTGGGTCTCTACTATATCTCACAGCAAGCAGGCCTGATATCACATTTGCAGTTGGAATATGTGCAAGATATCAAGCAAATCCAAAGAAAAGTCATCTGGAAGCTGCTAAAAGAATTCTCAAATATCTTAAGGGTACTGTGAATATGGGATTATAGTATCCCTTAGATGACAATCTGGAACTCATAGGATACTAAGATGCAGACTATGGAGGATGCAGAATTGATAGGAAATCAACCTCAGGCACCTGTCAATTCTTGGGAAGTAAGCTGATCTCTTGGTTTTCCAAGAAATAAAATTCAGTAGCCACAAGCACTACTGAAGCTGAATATATGGCAGCTGGAAGTTGTTGTGCTCAAATTCTATGGCTAAGGCAACAAATGAGATACTACAACATCTTTGCTAATGAAGTTCCTATTTTCTGTGATAACAATAGTGCAATTGCTATTTCAGAAAATCCAGTTCTCCACACAAGATGCAAACATGTGGATATAAGGCATCACTTCTTTAGAGATCATGTGGAAAAGAAGGATATCAAAACGCTCAAGATTAATACTGACAAACAAAAGGCAGATATATTTACTAAACCCTTGGCTGAAGCAAGGTTTCAAGAACTGTCAGTAGAGCTTGGACTTCTAGATCCAGGAGAGTAAAGAGAAAGATCTTCTCAAAATCTCAGAAGGGATGGGTTCATTTCAGCAGAGGTTCAACCTCAGAGGAGGATCAACCTCAGAAGAGTCAATTATCCCAGGCGAACTTCAACCCTCAGAAGAGGTTCAATCTCAGTAGAGGTCGATGTTCTTTAACTCATGATATTTTTCAAAATCTGTTTGACTCTTAGTTTTTAAATGTAAACTCTTTAAAAAAATTGTTAATGAGTACCCTCTGCGAAATTAAATCTTTTTACACTATTTTGAAAAGATTTTGATTAAGGGAGCATTAAATGCGCGCTGTACAGTCAGTATTACCTTTTTCAGTTTCCTATTTATGCGCCTTAAAAGCCGAATGATGTGACCTTCCGGCTACCAACTCTTTTAATCCTCGCCTTTCATTTTAGGCGGTTCTTTTCTAACCGTCCAGATTTCTCAATAACTCCCCACAAACCTTTCAACTATCCACGATCTCATCTGATTCAACCCCAGCCGTTGATCAAACATTTAATCTCACCATTCATTCCACATATAAAAGACCCACAAATCAGTCTCTGAAACCTTTTCGAACACTCTCTCAAGCCCAGAACTTACTATCTCCCTAAAAATACTCTCTGCGAAATTGTCTCAATCCTTTCTAAATCAAAAATGGCAAGAGTAAATCTAGGTTTTCTTACCAACAAAGACAACTTTTGGTATGAACCTATTGTTATCTTCGACAACCCAGAGATTCAAACCAGACCAAAGTTCAGGCACATCAAGGAGGCCCTGGACATGGTCAAGGATACCGGTTTAGAAAAGTTCTTGTCCATTCATCCTCAAAACTATTTCGATAGACAAGTATTGGCATTTTTCTTTAGTGTTGCCAACACTGACTCCAAAATCAGATCCTGCTTATTTTTTAAGAAGAAAAAGAAAGTGACCAAGGATGGTGCAGAAATTATTGAACTCCAGAAGGTGAGGAAGGAGATAAATCTGGAAGGAGATGATCTCAAGGAATTATTTGGACTTCCTTCTGAAGGCCCAAATCCGGATACGTGTATCGCGGATAAGGAGGAGGATTGGGTCTACACCATTATGCAGAAAAAGATGAAGTACAATCCCACAATGAATAGAAACGTGTTGTTGCCTGTCTACAACGTTCTCTGTGAGATTGTTGGGAAATGTATCCTTGGAAATCAAGGAAGCACTGAGCAAGTGAGCAAACCCAAATTAAGGCTGATGAAGGCTATTGTAGATAGCAAGGAGAAAAGCTTCAACTGGCAATAGTTCTTTTTAAGGGCACTAAACAGGGAACACTTAAAGTTCCAGCCAGAGAAGACTCCCCAGTTAGCAAGTAAGCTGAACTTTGCCACAAAGATCTCATACCTCATTGAAAATGTTGATGTGGGAGTGGACTGGAAGGAGGACAGAAAGTGGAGTAATTTGAAGGCTCTCTTCAAATCTGGGAAAACTCTAGAAGGAAGGAAGTTGAGCAAGGTGGAGGAAAGCCCAGAAGCAGCAGAGGAGGTGGAAGAAGCAAACCCTTATGTAGAGAAAAAGACCAAGGTGAAGAAGATGCTGATAAAGCTGAGTGATAAGATGGCTTTACACAAGGAGGAGGAGGTAGAGAAGGCTTCAAAGAAGGAGAAGAAGAGGTCATCTGAGGCTATGAAGGAAGGTGCCTCAAAGAAAGTCTATACATCAAACTCTACTGATGAGTCATCTTCAGGTAACCTTGATTCCTCTCTGAACATTATATCCACTGAATCTGATTCAGATGCCCCTGCCCCCACCCCCATCAAACCTAAAACCAAGCCACGTACCTCTGTTAAAACCAAGAAAATATCTAAGATACCTACAACCCCCACTGAAGGCTCTCAACAGCCCGAAAGTGGTTCACCAAAAGATACCCCTTCTGAGGCATCTGCTGAGGCAACCTCAAACCTATCTGAAACCATCTCTTCAACCCCCACTGAACAAAACCCAACCCCATCTGAAACCCAAACCTCATCTGAGCCCAACCCTCCTGAAACCTAAATTCAAGTTTCCCACTTAGAAACTATTCCAGAAGAATCCTCAGACATCAGATCCCCTACCCCTTCCTTTCCATCTGATGATGAAGAAGAGTACTCCTTCCTGGATACTCTTAAGGATGAAGTGACTTACTCACTGGAATCCAAATATCCAGAGCTAGATGGGTACCCTGCCCTGAAGGCCATATTTTTTTAGAGTAAGGCTGCTTGTCCAGCTGAAGGATCGGAGATAGGTTGAGATCCTCATGGCAGTAGGTAGAGGTAAGGTGGAGGAGTGGAAGAAGGAGGAGAAGGAAGTCTTAGACTTCACTGGAATGACCAAAACCAGGCTACTCTGCGATGAGAAGATTTTTCAGAGCCTGGTGATGGACAAGATAGCCGAAGTTTAGAAAACAGCAGAGGTTGAGAAGGCACCTGAGGCAGAGAAGGTAGTTGGAGAAGAGAAGGAGAAGTCAGAGGAGGTGGAGAAAGTGGAAGAGGGAGAGAAAGAAAAAGAAGGAGAAAGGGAGGAAGGTACTTCACCACAGCCAGGTGGTGGTGAAGTAGCCAAGGATGTATCCCCGGCAAAGGATACTGAGGCTCAAAATTTTCCAAAGGGAAGCTCAGTAGAGGAGTCTACTGAAGCTCCCCCACAACAGCCCTCAGTGGTGACTAGGGAGTCAGCTGAGGTGACTGGACAAGAAGGAGTTGAAAAAGAAAAAGAGAGAGAAAAAGAGGTTGAGATAACCAAAGTAGTGAGTGGAGAGATACAAGCAATCGTTCCTGTAAAGGGCGAAGTGGCTGAAAAGAATAAAGTTGAAAATGAAAGTGAGAGAGAAAGTGAGAAGAGAGAGGAGGAGGGAGTTCAAATGGAGGTAGATGAAAATGCTGGTTTAGGTGGTGAGAATGAGGGGGAAGGTACTAACATTCTATCTGTTGCAGGTGTTCCATCATCTGAAATACCCCAAGTTCAAATTCACTTAAGTCCACTAAGAGATGCAGTTCACAGACTTGAAGATGAAAAGCTTCCATCCTTCCAAGCTCAACTGAGAGATGTCCAGGAGATTGTCTAGGAGGAAGTTGATGAAATGGTCATTCTCTCAGACCATATTGATGAGCTCATGGAGTCTACCACCACTTCCCTCAAGAATCTGACTCTAAAGATTGAAGGCTCTCAACAAATGGTCCTCGATGTAGTTGAAGGCCAGAGTGTGCTGGTGATAGAGGCTCTGAAGAAGATGGAGAAGAAGGAGGAAGAGGCCAGGACACAATTTCTAAAAGACTCAGTGGATAATGTCTCCATTAACCTAAAGTCCTCTGTAGAGGCTTTCTCAGCGGACCTAATAGGGAAGGTTGAAGGGTTATGGAACAAGAAGCTGACAGAATTTGAGGCCAAGCATGAAGAGCTGGGAGCTAAACTGAAGGATGTAATAAAGAAGGCTACTGAGGACTTTCCAACTCAAGAGAAAACTAATGTCCTCATTGATGAGAAGTTTGCACAGTTTGTAAGTTTTGGACAGAATGCTGGTGCAACACTGGAAAGAATTGAAGAAGAAGTTGATCACTGCTCAACTCAACTCAAGGCCCTTGAACATGATCAAATGAGGCTTAACATCACTATTGCAGAGTGTATGATTAATGCCGAAAATGGGGAAGAGTTAGTGAGTGGAAAGCAGATGAAGCTGGACCCCAAAAATAAGATGGAGATAATTCTTGAGACCGATGACTTTGCAAAGAGTCTGCAGATCAAGAATACCATGAAGAAGGTGACAAAGGAAGCTCAGAAGTCAACTGATGAAAGGAGCAAAGGGCTAAAAGGCAAAGAAGTCCAAGAGGAGAGGGACTTAACCAAATTCAAAGAAGCTGCTGAGAAAGAGAAGAGAGAAAGAGCTGCTCAGAAGGGGGAAACAACTAAGAGGAAGGCTGTTGATGTACCCTCAGCAGAGGTAACAAAGAAGACAAGATCCTAAGGTAGGTTGGCTGCAAAGTCAACTGAAGACTCAGTTGAGATTCTTCCTATTCTGAATCCTGAACCAATCTCATCTGAAGCCCCCAAGTCTACACCTACAAAGGTCACTAAGCTCACAGAATTAATTAAAGAAGCTGGAGGAATGAATGAAAGAGCTCAGAGACTCTCTGCTCAACAACAAGAAAGAAGAGATAAGGCGGTTGGAAAGATAGAGACCATTGCGGAGCTAGCTGAAAGGAAGAGGAAGGAGAGGCTGACTACATTTGATAAGACCACTTCTAAGAAATTCAAGAATGGCTATCAAAGGTGGGCTGCTAAGCTGAAGAAGGATAAGGTTGCACTTGCAAAGGTTCAGTTCCCTCATCTTGACACTTGGGTTCCCAAGAAGCTTAATGATACTTGGGAAACTGCCAAGAGGGAATTTATATACTCTTATTATGTCAGTGGAGAGTTGGGTACAGAGAATGCTCAAGACTTATTCAATGACTGGCTCTTTGAGTCTTACCCAAAACTCTATCCTGACATTAATGAAGCTTGGAATGTCAAATTTCCAGACCTTGCCTTGAAAGCTCCTGAACCTATTATCTACTGGCCTCCAACAGATGCAACTGGAGCAGTTGACAGAGAGCGGATCACTGATGAATGGGTGTCCCTTTGTGAGCATTTGGGACTCAGGGGACATTCTAAGGATGTGATGGAAATGAATAATGAACTGAAGATCCGAGTCTTCAAGCAGTATGGACTGGAGCCTTTATATGAGTCTATTTAAGGTGATTAAATGTTTTCTGGGCATTTGTTTATAAGTCCCAACTGTTTTTGTGTTTTGAACATTTTGACAGTAGACTTCTTGTACTTGTACTTACTCTGGTCTATGAAGAAATGAAACTCTACTGTTTTTATTGCCCAAGATAATATCTCATTATCATTTAGGCTTATGTACTTGAATGCTTTTACTTACAAAAATTCCTTTAAAATTTATGTCAACTGAATAACCTCATCTGAAAAAGGATATGTAATAAGATAGGTTTCGGCAAAATAAAAAAGGGGGAAATTGTTGGGAAATTGTATAGACTTAAGTTTTGATTAAGATGCCAAAAGTTTCCCTGAGTGATTTGTAAGTAAAGTATTCAGAAGAGTTAAGAGTTTAGATAGTTAGTTCAAATGTTAAAGAACTGGAGTACAATTAGTAATTTCTGGAGTGTATTGAAGAATGAAGTCCGCTGAAGACAAAGTCTGCTGAAGACAAATGATCTGAGAAATAGTCTAAGTCTTGAATGTTTTCTAAGTGCATTCACACTAAGACTAAAACTATCAGGAGAGGACCAAGGTCCACTGATGTGAACTAACAAAGCTCATTCAATGCTAAACACATTAAAAGCTGTTAGTTAATCTGGTTGGAACAAGGCAAAACGAATCTCAGTGAAGCTTACAATAAATGAAGGAATGAGAAGGTTCTCTCAGAGGAGTTCCACCTTAAAGCAAGACAGGATTCTGAGCAAGCAGACTGAACGGCCCAATAAGAAGATGACACGTAGGTGTACTTTACTGACAGCCGACCTGTCACAGACGGACAAGTACCAAAAGTCTTTCCCTAGCCTTCTACAGAAAGTTGGTGAACAGGCATGGTCTTTCAGCCATTTCTTGACAAGACTTAAAGCTTCAAATAGAGCTATTTGAACCAATCAGATACAAGAAGACTTACTTGAGAAGATTTAAAATCCAACGGGAAGATTTTCAAGAAGGTCTATATATACAGAAGGACGTGCTCATTACTACGCATGGGAAACTTAACAAGATCAAAGCATTCTCTACATATATAACTAACTACGAAGCACTCGAAATTACCTTTGTTTCCCAAGTGTTCATATTTGTAGAGAGCATACTAAACCTTCTGTAAACCGAGCTTAAAGTTATATCCAAACCTTAGAAAGAGATAATCCATCCTTAAGCCTTGAGCTAAATTTGTACGGAATATCTCACATCAGTTGGAACCAAACCCTACTCAAAACCCTACTCAGTTGTTAGGTTGAGAGTTAGTGTTAAGTGGTGTTAGTAAGCTGATTGTTGATATCAGTCTGAAAGCTGGTTTGTTTTGGGAACTAGGACCTGGAATTATCCTAGTGATCAAATATCCTTAGAGAGGATTAATTTGACCAGTGCACCTTGGCACTATAACACAAGGAATTCCAAGTGAAAGGAATTCTCCTGTTTGATCAGGACAGTGGACGTAGGAGATTATTCTCTGAATAACTTTATATCTTGCGTACTTGCATTCAGTTATTTCCTTAAAGTTTGTGTTATTCAAACAAGTTTTTATCAAAGCAAAACGAGGTTTTCATAAGGGCTCACTAATCCGCATCTGAAAGCTAATTAGATAGTAGTTCAACTGAAAGTCTTGAACCTTCAGTGGAGCTGATAACTCAGTAAGCTTTCATAAGTAAATCTCAACAGACTTCAAAGTCCACTGACGATCTATTGTCTTAAGTAACCTGACAATTTTTAAAGAAAAGTTTGAATTTGTAACCTCAGGTGTATTCCCCCCCCAATACATCTGTTTTACTCGTTTCGGGACCCACACTTTATTAATTACTCCACTTTTTTTTATGCTTTAAAAAAATCACAATCACCCACACAATAAATTAACATCAGTAAATACAATGATGAATCTTATGTTATTACATTAAAACGGGGCAATTAGTAGTTAACTCACTTACTCACGGTTAATGTAACTAAATACGTTCTGATACAATTAACAATGAACAATCCAATAAATTTTAAGTTAATGAATTCCAAACTACCAATTAAGAATATATAATAAGTAATATTAATGAGATAAAATACACACACTTTCGATGGAGTTGAATACTTTCAGCATGTCATGGATAAACACAGAGTATAAAAATGGGAGAACAAAGCTCCAAATCAACAGACAAATTTTTTCAAGACCCAATTTAACTGCACAAAATAAATTGGTAAATAAACAATCCAAAAAAGTTGACATTTTTTTTATTAAAACCACAAAATACTAATCTCCAACTATCACAGGAGGGGCAGGAAATCATATATCTTCCAAAATTCTACATCAAAACATAAACAGTTTCGGACAAAGTACGTAAGCATCAACTGATAGATCAATAACATAAGGATGAAACTGAACAATCTCTAGCTTAACAACAGATCCAACCCGAAGGTTCAAGTCATTAGCCATCTTTTTAAAACCAGCATATATCATGAAACGACTACACTCCTCCTTAAACGATACAATCCAAGTCTAGTTAAGTCATCTAACTTCAACATCAGGATAGAATCTATAGATTTTCTTGATGTGTTTTACCCAAATATTAGATGGAATAGGCTAGAAATAAAAAAACCAACAATCATTAAATATTAAACAAAATAATATTGTGATACAAATATAAACAACAACAATCAAGAATAAAAAATAATGGAAACAATAACTAACCAATCTTCCCTTTTTAATGTCCAAATAAGTAAGTACTCTACTGAGTCCGGGGTTCACATTCAAAGATAAATTAGAAATACCCTACAAATATAAAACATAAAACAAAATCATTAATACAAACAATATAAATCACACAAACCAAAGAAAACTAAAATTAGTTTGACACATTAAACACACCTCAAGCATTCTCGGATTAGTTAAACGCTGAACCGAAGGTCGAGTACTGGACAATGGAATTTCCAAAACAAACGACAATAAAGGACGTCATCGCATCTGTGATATCTGCATAGACAAAAAAAACAATAAAACTTAAAAACAACACACAAGTAAACAACAAACACAAATAAACTACAATGATCTCCAAGAGGTAAACTGACTACAAATAAAGGTTCACGAATAAAGAGAGAATACCACAGGACCAACACCAAGTGATCGCCTAATATGTGGCTGACCATATGACCAGTAGTTACTAAAGGAATTCCATCATCCATTATTTTCTGAAGAGACTTGTGAAACTTAGGACTACTCATCCTCTCACTTTTAATCCAACCAATAATAGCCCTCCGATCCTCATCACAAAAGCAGTCAAGATTACGCAAATCCAACCCAATAGAATCAGAGTCGATGACGGAAGATTGATAATCACCAACAGTTCAAGATTTCGGATTAGGAAGATTCGCAATCAAACTACACCCAATATCTACGATACAATATTAATGAAGACCATAAAATAGAAAATCATTATATTTCATAAAAGAATATATACACACAACAAACAGTCAAATACAATCCTAAACCCTAAAAAATAAAATGGAAAAATATTAAATATTTACCAGCATTCTGTTGTTCAATTGTGGAACCAAGTTCGCAATTGTTATCCAAATAAACACCGACATAAAAAGTATCCACCCATCAAACAACAAAGTTAAGTACTCAATTCGACTGAAATAAGACTTTTCAAAAACCCAAAATCTATCCATATGTAGATGTAGCCCATTTTCCAAAGTTGTATACTAACACGGAAGTCGCCTCCCATCCCTACTCACCAAGCAGAACTGCTTTGGAAGAGTGCCCAAACAATCCAACAATATGATTTGGAATCAGAGAAAAAAAACACAACTATTATATACTTTCAAATTTTAAAAATGAGATACACAACACACTTTAGAAATAACCATATAACATCTTCAAAATACTATATTTACAATAAAATAAGAAAAATCAAGGAGAAATTTGGGAACAGTACTATGAAACCGGTCAACACCTGAAATAAAAAATTGAAAAGTACATAAGTAGTAAACAAATTTTGAAAACAATAAATCATCATATCAACACATACTAATATGAGTAAAGGTCAACAATTACCCAAAATATTGAGCGGGAAATTGAGCAAACATTCACCAAAAGTCTCATTCATACAACCACCCCGACGATTAATAAAACAAACTGAAAAAAATATCGCAATCCTTCTAAAAAATAAAGTCACCAGATTGAACATCATAATAATTTTTCAAACCAACATCAAAGTAAAAGAACCGGGCACCGTTAGAAAAAACTAGTGTCGCTTCATGCTTACGAATCCATGAATCACACATTGAACGTTGGATCAATACAAAAACTTGATTATTGGTTGTATCGCTAAACTGATTCTGAAACTCCAAAGGTAATTCCTAAATAAAAATAAATAATAAAATAAAAAATTTAAAAATAGAACTATTAATAATAAAAAAGGACACAACAAATAAATACCTACAATGTACTTAAGCTCCTTAGCTTTCGTAAACTGCAAATAGAATCGAAACCTCCTTTGTTGAAGACATTGGTAATGTACTTATTAAGTTCGGATGCAGACACAAGAACGTCTACTCATAAAAAGGAAAATAAATACACCAACAAAAAATCATATAAAAATAAAAAATGTTAAAAAAATAAATTAAATCTACAGATAATACTTACTCCTATCCCCTGACCGATATATACCCATCACTACCGGAACAACAACAAAACCCTAAACCTGCAAAGAAAAAAAATTACAACGAAAAAATACCTAAATGATTAACCAACAACGATCGCACATCAATTCCAAAAAAAAGGAAAAAATATGAATTATTGTTAACACCAAGACCTCTTGGATATGAAAAAACAGCAAAACCCTAAACCCGTGAAAGGAAAAAAATTACAATGAGAAAATAACTAAATGACTACACAAAAAAGGATCGCAGACCATTTCCAAAAACAAAAAAATTACGATTCCCCGTTAATACCACAACTAAACAAAAACAGAAAAAAGACACAAAACACACATAATCTACAACACATATATAACAAATATAAAATAAAAAACTACCTAGATGATCAAGAGGTGAGAGAAATCGCGTGTCCAGAGATTTTGCAGAAAAGGTAGGTAAAATAAAGAACTACAACCGTAAAAGGGGATTTGTCTTACCGATGTAAATGAACCGCACAATTAAAGCAATGGCGAAAATCGAGAAAGGAAAAACATTAATTAACATGTAATACATGGCAAAAGATCGGCCTAATAAATAAATATTACCGTACACGATCTCGAGAACTGATTAGGAAAGAAATTGGTCATAATTTGTCAGCTAAAGAATTAAAATCCACAATCAACTAAATCGTGCCTACAGTAGCAAATATAATTGTGCCTACAATTTAGGAACTAAAACTGTGCCTATAATATCTCACAGGTCCATTATAAAATATACAATTCATATATATCTTATAAATCGAAAAAAATGAACGATTGATAAAATTAATCTATATCTACATTATAATATTATCAATTATTAATATTAATATTAATGTAAACAATTAACCACAACTATTACCCATACAATACCCAAGATTCAAACGACCATAGATTATCTAAGAAATAGATTATATAAGAATACCCGAAACTCAATGATTGTCAATAAAAGATTTTCACGGAATTAAAAAGATCTCCACTCTTATTCCCAAATGAATCAATAAATCAAATAATTTCCAAATCTAAAAATTACATACAGAAAAAATTGTTCCAGTTAAATAAAAAAAATATCGAACCATTCAATTATTCACTTATAATAGTCATATTTTAACGACAGTCACATATATTTATTATACCGAAATGAATCAACAAAAAACAAACAACTTCCAAGTTTTAGATACACAGTGATAGCCAAACTCCATACTATCATTCAAAAATTGCATGTCAATCTCTATTGGAAAAAAATTGATTTAGTCACCCAATTTTTACATAGATTAGTTATTAATATTATTAATTATTAATATTAATATTCTATATTATAATGTTATAATTATTAATATTAATATTAATGTAAACAATTAACCACAATAATTGTCCATACTATACCCAAGATTCAAACGACCATAGATTATCTAGGAAAAGAATCACACCCTCAACTCAATGATTGTCAATAAGAGATTTTCACGGAATTAAAAATATCTCCACTTTTATTCCAAAAGGAATCAACAAATCAAACAATTTTCAAGTTATTGGGCACGGAGTCCAACATCTCCCAGTCGAGTCGGGCGTGATAAAGGTTCGGTGCGCCAAGTCCGGCGGAAGCTATTTGACCCGTGGCGCTGCAGCTAGATGGGGTTAAAGGAAATAAAGTAACACCTCACTACAAGTCCGGACTTTTAGTCTAGTAGTAAGCGCTTGATCCTACAATTGGTATCAGAGCACAGGTCACGGGTTCAAATCCCCTAGAAGGAATTTCTTGGCAAGGGGCTGGCAGATGCTGGGGGAGGATTGTTGGGCGCGGAGTCCCTGGGGGGGATTGTTGGGCGCAGAGTCCAACATCTCCCAGTCGAGTCGGGGGCGATAAAGGCCCAGTGCGCCATGTCCGGTGGAGGCTATTCGACCCGTAGCGCTGCAACTAGATGGGGTTAAAGGAAATAAAGTAGCACCTCACTACAAGTCCGGACTTTTAGTCTAGTGGCAAGCGCATGATCCTACAGAAGTGTAAACAAAACGGACACATGCATAATCCAAAGATAACAAATGTCCATCCACAATCAACTGGGATACAAAAAGTTATGACTACCCTTAGATTAATTTTTTCAATTTCCGACTGATCTTCGATTGAAATTCTATGCTTCGGGGCCCACCATAAATCCTCGCCACGACGGATTCACCCCACGAAGATTCCCGATCGACGCCCAGAATCTACAGACGACATCAATGGCAATTAAAAATTAATTCAATCAAAAAGAAAAAATATACAAATGAAATTAAAAATAAACAGAACCTCACAATGGAAAAGTACCCAGGATGCATTGTATTTAAAAGGACGCACAAGCATAATCGTCCCTATATTGCAACAGATTAACACCAACAAAAGCGCCCACAATTAATAACAAAATGAAGGGGCAAGATCAGAAAAGAAAAATCATCGCACAATTGTAAACATCTCCCGCCTAAACTGAATAGAAATGTAGGGTGTATTATATATTTTAGATTAGAGAAAATTTCATATAGAAATGAATTATTTATTTTTTACAAGTATATATTGAAAATAAAATAGTTAAATAAACTAAATACTTATTGTGAATATATAAGAGACGTGTTCTAAGATTTTATAGATTATGATTGTAATAATGCACATAGTGATAATTAAAAATGTCAATTTATTATTTACACGAAGAAATAACATAATATATTTTATAATTATACTATAATTGTTTAATACTCCTTCTGTTTCAAAATAATTGTCGTTCTAAAGATTTTAGGACAAATTAAGAATTATAAAATTTGACATATATACCCCCAGATAATCTCTAAAAGATCTATAATATTTTGATAATATTTATTAGATTTGTTATATTTTAATATAATCCCCAAAATATCTCTTATATTTTGAATTTGAATTCAGGGTAAATCAGGAAAAAATATGAAAAAATAGCTATAACGACACTTATTTTGAAACAAACTTTAACCTCTAAAACAATACTTATTTTGAATCAGATGGAGTATTTGTTAAAATTTGGCCCCTCCCAATTTAATCTTGACTCCAACCCCTACTCATATGGGCTTGGTACTTGCACTTTCCAAAGAAAATAAATATCTAATAGAAATATAGAATATATTAATCAAGCATATAAAATATCAACTACAACTACAGTTGTCTAAACAGGTCCGACCCATTGGACCAACCCGAAAAGCTCTGTTTAAAGGACGGACAGGACCTCAAAATTATAGGTCCAAAAAGAATTGATTTTGTTTGGCATGACTTGATTAGCCCATCAAGCTATTCGGGCTCGAGTTAGGCTTGACTCGATTTATGGGCTATTCGGGTTGATTTTTTTTCTAATTTCCTAAAAAAAAATCCTGGGTCAACATTGCAATTCTTGATACAATTATTTTCCATAATCATTATAAAAGAAAAGCATTAGTTTTTAGTGTGTTGTTTATTTCTTCAGTCATATTTTCAAAACACTTGTCATTGCGTCGAAGAAGTTTACCTCTGGAAAAGATAAGCAAAAAGATAATCAAAATGGCAAACGTCGGGATACCATTAAGTCCATAATATTTGATACGTAGAGCAGCACAAAGTACAAATTTGATGTTAACCCAATGCTCTTGTGTGGATAATCTCATGTAATGAGGTAGTGGGATGAAATATAAATTGGGGATGATGCATTAACACTTTGACAGGATGAGTGTTCTTTTGTATTGTATCACACAAATTTTTGCCCAAAACAAAAATTCATAACTATATGAGCAGTGTTTGTATACTAAATTATCAACTAATGAGGTCAATATAGAAACAAGTGTAATAAGAATATATTATAAAAAAACTAAAACTAGCCCAATAGCCCAGTGGCCCGTCTATGGTAAGGACGAACTTGAAAATATTTGGTCCGAAAACAACTAGTCCAGCCCGGTCCGAAAAAACTAATGGCCCGGTGACCCCATATTGGGTTGGCTGAGCCCATTTGACAGTTGTAGCCCCAACAAATATAGCAATCACATCTTGAATGAAATACGATAGATAAGATAAATTTAAAAAAAAAGTGAAGCAAAGGAAACTGGACTATATTATGAGCAGCAATATTCTCATCTCGTCTCAAAATAAACAATTTGAGAGTCCATTTCAATGGCAATAGTTCTCGACCCCTTCCTCCTTACAATATGAGTCAAGGAAGGATCCAAGAACACGGGCTTGCTCTCCTCGTTAGCCTTGACAACCTATTCATCACAGCCTTCAAGCCATAGACGGACTCAGGGGGTGGGGTTGGCCATCTTGTGATTTAAATTTTACTTACTATTCTAGAATTTTTTTTTTAATTATACCTTCAATTTATAAAATTTTATCATTTCATCCTTCATGGATTATAAATTTTAAAACTTTTTACATTATGCCTCTTAAACTAATTCCTTGATACGTCCCACTTAAAGTCAACCACGTGTGACTGCGTATTGGAAATCAAAGGACGGGATTAGAACAACTAACCTCGTAATTGCAGCGGAAGGATATCGAGTCGGTTGAAATTCTACACACGCACTGTAATTCTTGTTGACATAACACAGTCACTAGAATTGCTTCACGAACTGCTTCTTATTCCATAATATAAGTGTCATTTTTCATTGAGTATCTTATGATGCGTATTAATAGGGAATATAAGCCAAAATCAAATAATTGATTTAGTCAATCATCTTGTACATATTTTTAAGGATTTAATTTGATTTTTTCCTTGTATGTAGATATGTTACTTGTATACCAAGTTGTAAATCTCTTATTAATAGTGAGAATATCGATCACCAAATTCACGGTGATCAAATCATCTGTCTCACATGGTATCAGCAGATAAACACTGAAAACTCTTAAATTATTTTCTCTATTACTGTCGGTTTTCACTGCCAAGGTAAATTTCTTTTCTCCTTCTCCATATTAATTAAGTTGTTAGTTCACGTGGAGGTCATCACTTTCACCAACCGTTTTCATCATATATTCCATCTCCCAATTCCATCTTCCTATTCTCTCTCTACTTTTTGCCATGGCTGACACCAATTCTTCTTCCCTTACTGATATTTCTCTTGCGACCTTGATTCATATGGTCACAATTAAATTATCCTCTTCGAACTACCTGTTATGGAGAAGCCAGGTTATTCCAATGTTACACTGTGATTCCTCCCTCTCCTTTGTCGATAGATCCAGTATCGAACCACCAGCCACGGTAAAGAGTTCAGCAAACGCCGATATACCAAACCCAGATTTCCTAAATTGGCAAAAATGCCACGATCGAGTTGTTAGTGTTCTTCTTTCATCACTTACAGAAGAAACCATGTCGGAGGTTCTCGGCCTCACCAAGGCGCGGGATATTTGGCTCACCCTTGAGAAGACATTCAACTTATCCTCTCCTTTCCACGCCTAACAGTTGAGGGATGAACTCCAGTTTCTCCGTCACGATAGCTCTTCAGTTATGGAATTCAGTTTTTGCTTCCATGGCCTTCTTCACCAGCTTGCCGTGATCGGTAAATCTATTTCCAATTCGGATAAGATTTGTTGGTTCTTATGTGGCCTCGGGCCACAATTTCAGACCTTCACAAATGTTTGATTAGCCCTTTCCCCTCAGCACTCATTTCGTGATATTGTTAACTAAGCACGATATTATGATATCCGTGAGAAATCAATGGACGTTGCACCTCCTCCTTCGCAACCCATTTCTTCGCCAACCATAGCTGCAATCAGTCTGGCGGCCAGACTCCAACACCGTACCAGACCAATGGATTGTCGTCGGGCTATAATAATAATCGACCAGGGGATTCATCCGCTCGAGACCAGGGACGTGGCTAAGCTCTTGGTTCTAGTCGTAATTATTCTCCCCCAATTGGCTGCGATTAACAATTCCATGAAGGTGTGAGGAAACTGTTCCTAAATACCAAATATATAGTGGCCCACACTATGCCAACAATTACCCAGATAGATATTCCCGGGATTTGGTTTCATGGGCTGCCAAAATTATTCAAGCATTTGAAGCCCAATGCTCCGTCTCTCCCATATCTCAATCAGATTGGTACGTTGATACTTGGGCATCCGCAATATGACATTGTTATGATTAGACCATAACTATAGAGATTTGTGTATTTTTGGTATTTTCTGGTAAAGTAATTTAATTTGAAGATGTACTGAAATGATAAGAATAATCGAATTAGAGAGAGGAAGAGAAAGTTAGAGAGGGGAGAGAGAGACTGAGAATATTTTTTTGCATATTCTATTCTGCCAAAAGGTACCCCTAATAACAACCAAGTGGGGACCAAGGGTTACATAAGAAATTTAATGGAAATAAGAGTTCTAAAATATAAATACTATACTTGCTTAGTATTTGACAAGCGTTTCCTTTTTATCCCTTAGATTCTTTCTCTTCCCACCGTTGGATGTGTGCCAGCACTTCCACTTTCTTCTTCAGACAATATGTCCTTTGGATATGTTATCTCCCCAAAAGCCTATTTACCTTTCTTCTTCAATACACCATTACAGTCCACCATGATTCCCTCTTCGACATCTCCTTTCTTCTTCAATTCTTTCATTTCCTCAGTGATAGTAAAAATTTCAGATTTACCCGCATCACCCCTCATCGTGTCCATGACAATACCGCCCGCGGCGAAAGATCCTTGTCCCCAAGGATAATTGTAAAAGGGAAACAATTTCTTCATAAAAGTAGTATCTTCCATTGACGAGATATTCTAATTAGTAAATACCTAGAAAATACTGACCTTTGCGTCGCCATTCGAAATAGGCGGAGAAATCGAGGCTGAAAAAAAATCTAAAAAGATCCATCAAGATCCACCGAAGGCAGAGCAGTAAAAGGTACAATCTTATCCCCAATATGCTTTTTGAGTAGGGAAACATGGAATACTGGGTGAATTTTTTAATCTAGTTGTAAATCTAGTTTGTAAGAAACCATACCCACTCTCTCTAGGATTTTGTAAGGACCAAAATATTTAGAAGAGAGCTTTAGATTTCTCCTTAGGTGTAAGGAATTCTGCCTGAAAGGTTGTAATTTTAGGTAGACAAAATCTCCCACACAAAAATTTCTTTCTTGGCGATGTTGATCTGCAAAATGCTTCATTTTTTTCTAAGCCTTAGAAAGATTATCCTTGAGTAATTCTGAAAACTTCTGGCGTTGTTGTACCCAATCAGTAACATCAGTATTAGATGAATCCAAGTAAGATCCCATAGACAACGATGGTGGTGAGTAACCATACAAGGCTTGGAAAGAGGTTATTTTCAAGCTTGTATGGCAATTGGTATTATACCAATACTCAGCCAATGACAACCACTTAAGCCACTGCTTAGGAGCATCTTGAACATGCACCTGAGATAGTGCTCCAAAAACTGGTTGAGCCTCTTAGTTTGACCATCAGATTGAGGGTGGTAGGAGGAGCTCATAGCCAGTGTGTTGGTCCCGAAACGAGTAAACAAGTGTATGGGGGGGGGGAAATACACCTGTGATTACAAATTAAAACTTCTTCTAAAACTTATCAGGTTACTTAAGACAGTAGCTCGTCAGTGGACTTTAAGTCTGCTGAGAGTTACTTGTGAAAGCTTACTGAGATAATACCTCCACTGAAAGCTCAAGACTTTCAGTTGAACTACTATCTAATTAGCTTTCAGATGCGGATTAGTGAGCCCTTAGAAAACTCGTTTTACTTTGATAAACTTTGAGATTAACACACACTAAGGAAAGCAGATAATAAGAACACAAGGTATAAAGTGGTTTTAGAGATGAATCTCCTACGTCCACTGTCCTGATCAAACAGGAGAATTCCTTTCACTTGGACTTCCTTGTGTTATAGTGCCAAGGTGCACTGATCAACTAATCCTCTCTTAGGATGATTGATCACTAGGAAATTTCAGGTCCTAGTTCCCAAAACAAACCAGCTTTCAGACTGATACAACAATCAGCTTACTAAAACCACTTAACACTAGCTCTCAACCTAAACACTGAGTAGGGTTTTGGTTCCAACTATTTTGAGATAATCCTTACAAGTTTAGCTCAAGGCTTAGGATTGGATTATCTCTTTCTAAGATTTGGATAAAGCTTTAAGCTTGGTTACATAAGGTTTGTTAGGCTCTCTACAAATGTGAAACACTTTGGAAACAAAGGTAATTTCGAATGCTTCTTAGTTATTATGAATGTAAAGATAGCTTTGATCTTTTGAGTTTCCCGTGCATAGAAATGAGCACGCCCTTCTGTATTTATAGGCTTCCTTGAAAATCTTCCCGTTGGTTTTGAATCTTCTCAAGTAAGTCTTCTTGTATCTGATTGGCTCAAACGGCTCTATTTGAAGCTTTAAGTCTTGTCAAGAAACGACTGAAAGACCATGCCTGTTCACCAACTTTCTGTAGATTGCTAGAGAAAGACTTTTGGTACTTGTCAGGCTGGGGCAGGTCGGCTGTCAGTAAAGTACACTGACGTGTCATCTTCTCATTGGACCTTTAGTCTGTATGCCCAGATTCTTGTCTTGCTTTAAGGTGGAACTCCTCTGAGAGAACCTTCTTATTCCTTCATTTATTGTAAGCTTCAATGTAATTCGTTTTGCCTTGTTCCAACTAGATTAACTGATAGCTTTTAATATGTTTAACATTAAATGTGCATTGTTAGTTACCATCAGTGGACCTTGGTCCTCTCCGATAGTTTTAGTCTTAGTGAGAATGTACTTAGAAAACATTCAAGACTTAGACTTATTCTCAGATCACATGTCTTCAGCGGACTTCACTTCAGCGGACTTCATCTTCAGCAGACTTCATTCTTAAATACACTCTAATAATTACTAACTGTACTTCAGTTCTTTAACAGTTGAACTGTTTAACTAAGTACTAACTCTACTGAATAATTTACTTACAAAACAACTTAGGAGGAACATTTTGGCATCTAATCAAAACATAAGTCTTATACATTTTCCCAACAATTTCCCCCTTTTTGATTATGCCGGAACCTATCTTATTACATATCTTCTTTCAGATGAGGTTCTTCAGATGACATACAAAGTTCACAGATTTTTTAAGTAAAACATTCAAGTACATAAGCCTAAATGATAATGAGATATTATCTTGGGCAAAACATCAGTAGAGTTCATTTCATTGATAAAATGATGAAGTACATATTACATGAAGTCTACTCTCAAAAGTTTCAAACTTAAACACACCTGGGACTTATAAACAAATGCCCAACCAAAGATACAAACTTCTCAGATGGATTCGAAAATGGGTTCAAGTCCATACTGCTTGAATACTCTAATCTTCAGCTCGTTCTTCCTCTCCATTATCTCCTTTGAATGTCCTCTGAGTCCAAGATGCTCACACAAGGATGTCCACTCTTCAGTGATCCTTTCTCTATCAACAGCACCAGTTGCATCTTGAGGAGGCCAGTAGGTGATTTGCTCAGGGGCCTTCAGGGCTTGATCAGGGAAGGCATCATTCCAAGCATCACTGATCTCAGGATAGAGTTTAGGATAGGCATCAAACAACCATGAGTTGAAGACTTCTTGAGCATTGTCTCTTCCTAACTCTCCACTGACATAAAAGGAATACACAAATTCCCTTTTAGCAGTCTCCCAAGCATCATTGAGCTTCTTAGGAACCCAGGCATCATGATGAGGGAATCTGTTCTGAGATGGAGTGATCTTGTCTCTCTTCAGCTTAGCAGCCCACCTTTGATAACCACTCCTGAATTTCTTTGAAGTAGTTTTATCAAATGTAGCTAGCCTCTCCTTTCTTTTTCTCTCAGCTAACTCAGCAATTGTCTCTATCTTCCCAACCACCTTATCTCTCCTGTCCTGCTGCTGAGCTATTAGCTTCCTTGTTCTTTCATTCATTCCTCCAGCCTCTTTGATTAGCTCAGTGAGCTCAGTGACTCTTGTGGGTGCAGACTTGGGAGGTTCAGAAGACAAAGGTTCAGGATTGAGAATAGGGAGTACCTGAACTTCATCAGTAGAGGTTGTGGACTTAGCTGCCAACCTCCCTGAGGTTCTAGTCTTTTTGGCAACCTCTGCTGAGAGGGCATCAGATGCCTTTCTCTTTGTGGATTCCCCCTTCTTTGCAGCTCTCTCTTCCTTCTCCTTCAGATGCTCCTCTTTGAACTTTGAAAGGTCAGCTGAGGAGGTTTCCTTGCCCTTTTTGGCTTCTGCAATCTTTTGAGCTTCGGCATCAACCTTCTTCAGAGTTCTCTTCACCTGTTGGCCTTTCTCGAAGTCAGGGGTTTCAAGGATAATATTCATCTTGTTCTTTGGATCAAGCTTCATGTCCTTAGCACTTATCCTCTTTTCCCCCTTTCCGACATTAATCATGCATTCAGCTACAGTGATGTTGAGCTTCAGTTGATCATGGGCTAATGCCTTCAGCTCAGTTGAGCAATGATCTACCTCATCTTCAAGCCTTTCCAAGGTTGCTCCAGCTGTCTGCCCAAATTGAACAAATTGTGCTAGCTTCTCATTGATCAGCACATCTGTTTTCTCTTTAGTTGGGAAGTCTTCAGCTGCCTTCTTCAGTACTTCTCCCAGTTTAGCTCCTAGCTCAGCATGCTTGGCCTCGAATTCAGACATCTTAGAGTTCCATAACCCTTCAACCTTTCCAAGTAGGTCCTCTGAGAAGGCCTCTACTGAGGACTTCAGGGTGATGGATACGTTCTCCACTGAGTCTTTGAGAAACTTGGTTCTGGCCTCTTCTTCAGTCTTCTCCAACTTCTTCAGGGCATCTATGACCAGCACACTTTGTCCTTCAACTACATCAATCACCATCTGCTGAGAGTCTTCAACTTTTAGTGTGAGATTCTGAAGTGATGTAGTTGTGGATTCCATGAGTTCATCAATGTGGTCTGAGAGAATAACCATCTCATCCACTTCCTCTTGTACAATCTCCTGGACATCCCTTAGCTGAGTTTGAAGAGATGGAAGGCTTTCTTCTTTGAGTGAGTGAACAGCATCACTCAGAGGAGTTAGGTTGACCACACTTGGGGGAATTTCAAGAGTTTGAGTACTTGCATGGCAAACAGTGTTAGTTCTAACTCCCTCAGCCTCACCACCTAGGTCTCCTGATGCCTCTATCTCCATAGGGACTCCCTCCTCCTCACTCTTCTTACTTTTCTCTTCATCACTCCCTTTTTCAACTGTATTTTTTTCAGCCAATTCACCCTTTACAGGGATGATTGCTCTTATCTCTCCACTCTTTACAGCAGTGATTTCTACCTTATTTTCTTTCTCACTCGTTTTTTCAACTACTTCAGTACCAGACACCTCAGTTGACTCCTTAGCCACCACTGAGGGCTGTTGTGGGAGAGCTTCAGTAGACACCTCTACTGAGCTCTCCTGTGGCAAATTTTGTGCCTCAGTATCCCTTGCCATGGATACATCCTTGGCTGCTTCACCATCACCTTGCTTTGGTGAAGCACCTCCTTCTTGTACAGTTTCATCTACCTTCTCCACCTCACTCTTCTCCTTCTCCTCCTCCTTCTCAGCTATGGGTTCAGCTGGCTTTTCTTTCTCTCCATCAGCAGCCTTTTCCACTTCTTCTTCCTTCCTTGCCTCAGCAATCTTCTCCAAGACCAAACTTTCAAAGATCTTCTCATCACAGAGAAGTCTGGTCTTGTGCATCCCAGCAAACTGTAGTACTTCTACCTCCTCCTTTTTCCATTCCTCTACATTGCTGCCTCTTACAGCCAGAAGGATTTCACCAAGTCTTCTATCTTTGAGCTGGACAATGAGTCTCAGTCTCAAGAACATGGCTTTGAGTGTGGGAAAGTTGTCAAGTTCAGGGTATTTAGACTCCAAAGAGTAATCTACCTCATCCTTGAGAGTATCTAGGAATGAGTACTCTTCTTCATCGTCTGAAGGAAGGGAAGGGGTAGGGGATCTGCTTTCAGTTGGCTCTTCTGGGATAGACTCCAGTTGAGTTGAGTGTGAATCAGGAATGTTTGGTTCAGTGGAGGTTTCGTTTAGAGTATCAGTGGAGGTAGGGTTTTGATCAGTGGGGGTTGATGATGTAGGTTCAGAAGGGGTTGAGGGGATGGGTTCAGTAGGGTTTGATGGAGTGGTTTCAGTAGGGGTTGAGATAGGTTCAGTGGGGGTTGTTTGGGATCCACTTTCTGGCTGTTGAGAGCCATCAGTGGGGGTTTTGGTTATTGTGGAGATGCGTTTGGTTTTGGAAGGAGTGCGCGGTTTAGTTGTTTTAGATTTGATGGGGGTGGGTGCAGGGACATCTGAGTCAGACTCAGTTGAGATAATGTTAGGAGAAGAGTCTGGGTTACCTGATGAAGATTCATCAGTAGAGTTGGTGACTCTGACCTTCTTGGAGGCACTATCCTTCTGTGCCTCAGTAAACCTCTTCTTCTTCTTTTTAGAAGTTTTCTCTGCCTCTGCTTCTTTGTGCTGCGCCATCTTGTCACTTAACTTAACCAGCCTCCTTTTTAGCTTGTTTTCTTCCCTTCAGTAGGGTTATCTTCCTCTTCCTCAACTGCCTCTGGGCTCTCCTCAGCAGGCTTGATCATTCTAGTCTCCAGAGCCTTTCCAGATTTGAACAAGGCTTTGAGATTGCTCCATTTCCTATCTGGAATCCAGTCCACTCCCAGATCTACGTTCTCTATCAGATAAGAGATTTTGGTTGCAAAATTGAGCTTACTAGATAGTTGAGGAGTTTTGTCAGGTTGGAGTTTTGAGTGCTCCTTGTTCAATGCCCTAAAAAAGAATTGTTGCCAGTTGTATGGCTTCTCCTTGCTTTCCACAATTGCCTTCATCAGCCTGAGCTTGGGCTTGCTCACTTGTTCTGTGCTTCCTTGGTTTCCCAAGATACATTTTCCAACAACTTCACAGAGAACATTATATACTGGTAAGAGTATATTTCTGTTCATTGTTGGACTATATTTGACCTTCCTCTACATAATGGTATTAACCCATTCTTCATCTTCATCCACGATGCAGGTATCTGGATTCGGACCTTCAGAGGGGAGATCAAACAACTCCTTCAAATCATCACCACTGACACGGATCTCCTTCTTTATCTTCTGGTGTTCAACTATTTCTATATCGTCCCTCATCACCTTCTTCTTTCTCTGGAGTATTAGATGAGACCTGATCCTTGAATCAGAGTTGGATATATTATTGAAGAACTCAAGAACCTGCCTGTTAAAGCAGTTCGTAGGATGAACAGACAGAAACTTCTCTAACCCAACAGATTTAAGCATTTCTAGGGCTTCTTTGATATGGGCAAATTTTGGTTTGGTTTCTATCTCAGGATTATCAAAAACCACAATGGGTTCATAACAGAAGTTTTCCTTATTGGTAAGGAAACTAAGATTCAGTTTTGCCATTTGAACAAAGGGGTTCGAGAGAAAATTTGCAGAGTGTATAGGATAGATAGAAAGTGTTTGCTTGATAGTATGTTCGAAAAGGTTCATAGGCTAAAATTTGGGGCTTTTATATGAGAAATGAGCGGTTAGATTGATCGGAAAAATCAACGTCTGAGATTGATCTGGTTTGAGATCGTGGAAAGTCTAAGAGTTTAGTGGGGAGTTTTTAAGATATCTTGACGGTTAGAAAAGAACTGCCTAAAATGAATGGTATGGATTGGAAGGGTTGGTAGCCGGAAGGTCACATCATCCGGGTTTTAAGGCGCGTGAGATAGGTAACTGTAAAAGTAAACCTGACTTGTACAATGCGCATTAAATGCTTGCCATACCAAAATCTCTTCGAAAAAGTGTAAGAAAGATTTAATTTTCAGAAAGCACTCATTAGTAATTCTATTGAGTCAAAATATATATTTTAAAAACTAAGAGGTTTTCAGACCTCTTTTGAGATGAGGAGCTTCTTCTAAGAAAGATCCTCTTCTGAATATGAACCTCTACTGAGTTGAAGGTAACTCTTCTGAGATTCAATCCTTTCTTTACTCTCATGGATCTAGGAGTCCAAGCTCCACTGACAACTCTTGAAACCTTGCTTCAGCCAAGGGTTTAGTGAAGATATCTGCCTTCTGCTTGTCAGTGTGGATTTTGAGCATTTTGATGTCCTTCTTCTCCACATGATCTCTGATGAAATGATGCCTTATATCCACATGTTTGTATCTTGTGTGGAGAACTGGATTTTCTGAAATAGCAATTGCACTATTGTTGTCACAGAAAATAGGGACTTCATTGGCAAAAATGTTGTAATCTCTCAGTTGTTGTCTTAGCCAAAGAATTTGAGCACAACAACTTCCAGCTGCCATATACTCAGCTTCAGTAGTGCTTGTGGCTACTGAGTTTTGTTTCTTGGAGAACTAAGAAATCAGCTTACTTCCCAAAAATTGACAAGTGCCTAAGGTTGATTTCCTGTCAATTCTACATCCTCCATAATCAGCATCTGAGTATCCTGTGAGTTCCAGATTGTCATCTGAGGGATACCACAATCCCATATTCACAGTACCCTTAAGGTATTTGAGAATCCTCTTAGCAGCTTCCAGATGACTTTTCTTGGGGTTGGCTTGATATCTTGCACAAATCCCAACTGCAAATGTGATATCAGGCCTGCTCGCTGTGAGATATAGTAGAGATCCAATGATGGCTCTGTAATGAGTCTGGTCTACTGATTCACCATCCTCATCTGGCTCCATTTTGGTGTTGGTGTTGAGTGGAACTCTTGCTACTTTGCTGGTCTGGCATCCAAACTTGTTGATCAGCTCCCTTGTATATTTGGCTTGATTGATGAAGATTCCTTCAGGGGACTGCTTAACTTGAAGTCCTAGGAAGAAATTCATTTCTCCCATCATAGACATCTCAAATTTTCCCTTCATCAGTTGAGAAAACTTTTCACAGAGGACTTGGTTGGGACAACCAAAAATGATATCATCCACATAGATTTGTACAAGCAAAGTGTCCTCTCCTTTTGTGATCCTGAATAGAGTTCTATCAACTATCCCTTTGATGAAACCATGATCCAAAAGGAATTTTGACAAAGTATCATACCAAGCTCTTGGAGCCTGTTTCAGTCCATATAGAGCTTTTCTCAGTCTCTATACTTTGTGACTTTCTTCAAAACCTGGGGGTTGCTCCACATAGACTTCTTCATTGAGTACTCCATTCAAGAAGGCACTTTTAACATCCATCTGGTACACCTTGAATTTCTTGTGAGCAGCATATGCAAGAAATAACCTTATTGCCTCCAACCTGGCTACTGGGGCAAATGTTTCATCATAGTCAAATCCTTCAACTTGAGAATAGCCCTTTGCAACAAGCCTGGCTTTGTTTCTGACTATGATATCATTCTCATCCTTCTTGTTCTTTAATACCCACTTGGTTCCTATCACATTGCAGTGATATGGTCTGTCCACCAACTCCCAAACTTGATTCCTTGTGAACTGGTTGAGCTCTTCTTGCATGGCAATGATCCAGTTGGAATCTTGAAGTGCTTCTGCTATGGAACTTGGTTCCTGGTTTGATAAGAAACAACAAAACAAAGCACTTTCTCCATGAAAACTTCTAGTTTTGACTCCTGAGGAAGGATCACCTAGGATTTGCTCAACAGGGTGATCTGAGAGCCAAGTTCTCCTAGGCTGATGCCCTTCAGTAGAGTTTAACTCTTCTGAAGTTGAGTCACTAGATATAGGAATGAAATCGAATTAAGGAAATAAAACAGAGGGTTGAAGTCCTGAGTCATCATTCAAGGTATTCTCATTCTCAATGGTAATTTCATTGGTTCCCCCTTGAATGATGGGTTCAGTGAATGTCTCAGCTGTGACCACATCTTCATTGACATTACTTACCTCTTGAACTGGGATAGTGTTCATCAGTTCAGTTGCTTGTTCAGGAGAGCTCTCAGGTGAGCTTTGAGGGGTGGTTTGACTTTGGGTGACCTCCTTGAATTGTTGTTCTTCTAAATTGTCCCATGTTGGGATGTATGTATCAACACAATTCTCAGGATAGCCTTTAGACTTGATACTCAGTCTGGTTAGTCTTTTGCTAATTACCTCCTCATTCTCCTTACTCCTGGACTCAAAAGTAGATTCATCAAAGACCACATGAGGTGTTTATTCCACAACAAGAGTTCTACAGTTGTAAACTCTAAAGGCTCTACTGATTTGGGAATATCCTAAGAAATTTCCTTCATCAGCTTTGCTATCAAAAGCTTTCAGTTGAGTTTTCCCATTGTTGTGAATGAAACACTTGCAACAAAAAATGTGAAAATAGGATACCTGTGGCTTTCTGCCATTCCATAATTCATATGGAGTTTTTCCTTGATGTTTGGTTACCATGGATCTATTTTGAGTGTGGCAGGCAGTGTTGATAGCTTCAGCCCAAAATCTTTTAGGAACTTGAGCTTCTGCAAGCATTGTCCTTGCTGCCTCCTTGAGAGTTCTATTTCTTCTTTCAGCTACTCCATTTTGTTGTGGAGTTCTTGCAGCTGATGTCTCATGTGAAATACCTAATTCTTTGCAATAATCAGATATTATAGAATTAATGAATTCAGTGCCCTTATCTGATCTTATCTTTACAATGTTTAGGCTCTTCTCATTGCTAACTTTTTTCAGGAGCTCTGGCAGCCTCAGTTGAGTCTCCTTTTTTGCTTGCTAGGAATATCACCCATGTGTACCTGGAGAAATCATCAACAACAACAAGTGTATACTTTCTCCCATTGATACTTACAGGGGTTACTGGACCAAAGAGATCCATATGTAACAGTTGAAGTACTCTGTCAGTAGAGGTTGCTACTTTGCTCTTGAAAGATGCCTTCTACATCTACCAGTCCTTCTACCAGTCCATGTCTTGCTACCTTGTTCATCATCTTGAAGTTCAGATGACTTAGCCTTTTGTGCCATAACTAATTAGTGTCAGTTGAGCTCTTAGCAATAAGACATGCATTTGGTGTGCAAGACTTCCAATCTGCAAGATAGACATTACCCTTTCTTGACCCAGTTAGTAGTACCTGTTGTGAAGATATATTCTTAACAAAACATAGGTTACATGAAAATTCAACACTGTATCCTTTATCACAGAATTGACTTATGGACAGAAGATTATGCTTAAGTCCACTGACAAAGGATACATTGCTTACCCTTACTGAGCCAATGATTAAAGTACCATAACCTTTAGTGGCTCCTTGTGAGTTGTCACCAAAGGTGACTTGTGGACCTTCTCTCTCAACAAATTCTATCAGGAGATCTTTGTTGCCAGTCATGTGCCTAGAACATCCACTGTCCAAGTACCAGACTGAAGATTTAAGAGCTTCTCCTTTGTTGAGGTCCACTGAGCCCTGCAATCACAAATCAAGCTTTAGGTACCCATTTGGTGTTGGGTCCTACCAGGTTAGCTGTACCTTTTGGAATCCAAATTTGTCTCACAGTTCTAATCACTTTAGATTGGCTAATTTGTCTTCCATAAACATCTACATAAATTGTTATCTCCCTAGGTGCCTTGGGAGTAAACTTTCTATGGGTGTCAGCCTTTGAAGGAACAGGAACCTTCTTTATATTCTTCCTCTTCGGCTTGGGTGCACCTGGTCTTGGTTTTTGTTGATAAAGGTATGAAGGACCTTTTCCTTTAGGCACAAAAGGAATAGGTCTTCCATATGAGTCATTCCTTGAGGACTGCTCATGTCTGGGTGCTCTCAGCTGAGGTTGCTTCATCTGTGAAGACCTCGGCTGATAGTACCTCTGCTGAGATCTAGTTTGATAAGTCACCTGAGCCTTTCCATTTGGTTTTGGCTTAGATTGACTTTTCTTTTGAGTGATCTCAGCTGGTCTTTTTCCTTTATCCACAGTCTGTGGTTGAAATGTCACAGACTTGACAAAAACTCTCTTTGTGCCACTTGAAGAAGCAACACTCAGAGGACCTTCTGAAGGTTTTGGAATAAAGCCTATCCCACACTTGTTATTAGGATTGATTTGAAAATTTTGAATCTCCTCTATGGCAAGAGAGGGTTTGTTTAGAGCATCAATCCTTTATAACAAGGTCTCTTCAGATTTTTGTAAGACATCAATTTTCAGGAGAGAATCCTTTATTTGGCTTACCAATTTTAAATTCTCTTCAGTTAACTTTGTCTTAGATTCATTGAGATCTTTTATCAGTTGATTTCTACCATTTCCTTGACTCTTGGGGGTTTCCACCTCTTTTGTCAGTTCAATGGTAGATTTGGCTGAGTTCAGATCTGCTTGATTCCCAGACTCAATTAACTTGGAGTTTTCACTCAAGAGTTGTTTGTTCTCATCTCGAAGACAGAAACTTGCTTCTTGCAACCTTGAGAAATCAATCATCAACTGTTCCAAAGCGGTCTGAAGATTGAGTTCCTCAGTTGACTCTGAGCTTAGCTCAGGTGTGTGTTCTAGAGAAATGGATGGTTTGGATTGTACCTCAGGTTCTTCTCTTGCCATGAGGCACATGTCATCATCACTGCTGTCAGAGAACAGTCCATCAGATGACTCCAGATTTTCATCCACATCCTCAGCCACCATGGCTTTCCTTTCTCCATATCTTCTGTCTCTTTTGGCTTGCCTTTCCTTTCTCTCTTTTGTGCTCAGTTGAGGACAATCATATTGAAAGTGCCCAATCTTCTTGCACTGAAAACACCAGTTGGCATCATCATTCTTTTCCTCAGTGGACTCTCTGGTCTTTGATGATGATCCTTCAGCCTTGGTGTAGTTCTTGTATTCCTTCTTCTTTTCCAGCTCAGATGAGCTTTTCTCTCCTTCTCTGGTGGTCTTTTGTGGATAACTTCTACCTTCCCTGTTATCCCTGTAAAATCTTTTATACTTGCCAAAGCGGCTGTTAAGTTGTTCAAACCTTCTAGCCATCAGGTTGAGTTCCTCCTGCATCTCAGCCTTGCTTTGAGACTTGCTTGCCTTTGTACTCTTCTGAGGCTTTGGGGATTTTGGCTCAGACTCCTTAGCTTTGAAGGCTACTCCCTTCTCAGCTGAGGTCTCATCAGGCGCCCTTTTCCTGTTCAGATCAAACTCATAAGCCTTGAGTTCAGAGAATACCTGTTGTATAGACATGCTGGATAGATCCTTGGTATTCTGCATCATCACAGAGTACACATCCCATCTTGAGGTTAGACCTCTCAGGATATTTAAGGCAACCTCCCTTTTGGTATAGACTTTTCCCAGAGAATTTATCTCATTCATGATGTCTGTGAACCTCCCATCAAGCTGTTCAATGGTCTCAGTGGGCTCCATGGTGAACTACTCATACTTTTGAACAACTACTGAAAGCTTGTTCTCCTTTATCTTGTCAGTTCCTTCACACATGAGAGCAAGAGTGTCGCATAGTTCCTTTGCAGTTTTGCAGTGGATCACTCTTCCCATTACAGAATCTGGAATGATAGTGTAGAGAATGTTCATGGCTATGAAGTTGAGGTTGTTTCTCCTCCTCTCATCTGCAGTGAAGTTATCTTCATCCTTGGACCATTCTTCTCTAGGATCTGCAATAGTTTCAGCTGTAGTTCTAGGGTTAGGTGTCATAAAAACAAATGGACCTTTAGTAATAACCCTCAACATTTCATCATGCACACAGGCAAGATGAGCTCTCATTCTGATCTTCCAGAAGTCATAGTTTTCCACTGAGAATTGTGGAAGCTTGTGATGAGACATATGATTCAAGGGATTAACTCCCATGTTGTTCTCTGCTGGTGGTGCTACCCTAGCTGCATTGTCAGCCATAGTATATAAACAAGTTTATCAAAAGATCAATTCAGGTGACCTTGAAAAATACCTTTAAGCACAAGGTATACTTAGAACAATGGTCTTTTGAACCACTGCTCTGATACCAATTGTTGGTCCCGAAATGAGTAAACAGGTGTATGGGGGGGAATACACCTGTGATTACAAATTAAAACTTCTTCTAAAACTTATCAGGTTACTTAAGACAGTAGCTCGTCAGTGGACTTTAAGTCTGCTGAGAGTTACTTGTGAAAGCTTACTGAGATAATACCTCCACTGAAAGCTCAAGACTTTCAGTTGAACTACTATCTAATTAGCTTTCAGATGCGGATTAGTGAGCCCTTAGAAAACTCGTTTTACTTTGATAAACTTTTAGATTAACACACACTTAGGAAAACAGATAATAAGAACACAAGGTATAAAGTGGTTCAGAGATGAATCTCCTACGTCCACTGTCCTGATTAAACAGGAGAATTCCTTTCACTTGGAATTCCTTGTGTTATAGTGCCAAGGTGCACTAATCAACTAATCCTCTCTTAGGATGATTGATCACTAGGAAATTCCAGGTCCTAGTTCCCAAAACAAACCAGCTTTCAGACTGATACAACAATCAGCTTACTAACACCACTTAACACTAGCTCTCAACCTAAACACTGAGTAGGGTTTTGAGTAGGGTTTTGGTTCCAACTATTTTAAGATAATCCTTACAAGTTTAGCTCAAGGCTTGGGATTGGATTATCTCTTTCTAAGATTTGGATATAGCTTTAAGCTTGGTTACAGAAGGTTTGTTAGGCTCTCTACAAATGTGAAACACTTGGGAAACAAAGGTAATTTCGAGTGCTTCTTAGTTGTTATGAATGTAGAGATAGCTTTGATCTTTTGAGTTTCCCGTGCATAGAAATGAGCACGTCCTTCTGTATTTATAGGCTTCCTTGAAAATCTTCCCGTTGGTTTTGAATCTTCTCAAGTAAGTCTTCTTGTATCTGATTGGCTCAAACGGCTCTATTTGAAGCTTTAAGTCTTGTCAAGAAACTGCTGAAAGACCATGCCTGTTCACCAACTTTCTGTAGATTGCTAGAGAAAGACTTTTGGTACTTGTCAGGCTGGGGCAGATCGGCTGTCAGTAAAGTACACTGACGTGTCATCTTCTCATTGGACCTTTAGTCTGTATGCCCAGATTCTTGTCTTGCTTTAAGGTGGAACTCCTCTGAGAGAACCTTCTTATTCCTTCATTTATTGTAAGCTTCAATGTAATTCGTTTTGCCTTGTTCCAACCAGATTAACTAACAACTTTTAATATGTTTAGCATTGAATGTGCATTGTTAGTTACCATCAGTGGACCTTGGTCCTCTCCTGATAGTTTTAGTCTTAGTGAGAATGTACTTAGAAAACATTCAAGACTTAGACTTATTCTCAGATCACATGTCTTCAGTGGACTTCACTTCAGTGGACTTCATCTTCAGCAGACTTCATTCTTAAATACACTCTAACAATTACTAACTGTACTTCAGTTCTTTAACAGTTGAACTATTTAACTAAGTACTAACTCTACTGAATAATTTACTTGCAAAACAACTTAGGAGAAACATTTTGGCATCTAATCAAAACATAAGTCTTATACATTTTCCCAACACAGTGTAGTACCCATTAAACGAAAAAGTTCCTTCCAAAATGAGCTTGTGAAAATCTTATCCCTATCACTAAGAATACTAATAGGCAAACCATGAAGCTTATAAATCATATCCAAGAAGGATTTAGCCACTGATTGAGCAATAAAAGGGTGGGAAGAAGCAATGAAATGACCATACTTAGTAAATCTGTCAACAACTACTAGTATGACATTCTTACCCCAAGATTTAGGAAAACCCTCCACAAAGTCCATCGAAACATGAGTCCAAACCTGAGAAGGATTGGGTAGAGGCTGTAGCAACCTAGGACATGGCCCATGATCAGGTTTGGCCCTTGCACATACATCATAACCTTGAATCCATTGTATGATATCAGCCTTCATTTTAGGCCAGTAGAACACCTTTTTCATTCTCATATAAGTGCCCAAAATGCCAGAATGGCCACCATAGGATGAATGATGATTTTCTAAAATATCAACTTCCTAAAATCTGCCTGATTCCCAATAGTCAACCTGCCTTTGTATCTGATCAGCCCTTGAATAACTTGAAACTATGGAAAACTAGTAGGATCAATTGCCTTAGCAGTGATGATCTTACTAATGAAATCATCATCCTTGTAAGTGGCCAAAACTTGATCAATCCATTTGGGAATAACAGTAGTAAGATGAGAACATAGAACCTCAGAATCCACCCTTCTAGATAGATCATCAGCGGCTGTGTTTTCAGAACCCTTCTTATACTGAATGTCATAATCCAAACCCAATAGCTTTGTTATCTAATTCTGCTGCATTGGGGTCATGATTTTCTAATCCAACAAATACCTCAGAGATTGTTGATCAGTCCTGATGATGAACTTTCTGCCTTGTAGATAATGAGTCCACTTTTGTACAACCATAACCACAGCAAAAAATCCCCTTTCATAAATGGATAGGGCTTGATTTCTTGGGCATAAAACCTTACTCATAAAAGCCAAAAGTTTCCCTTCTTGCATTAGCACAGCTCCAATGCCAGTACCACTGACATCTGTTTCAATTATGAAAGGCTTAGTAAAGTCTGGTAATGCAAGAACAGGGGCAGAACTCATGGCCACTTTCAAATTTTCAAAAGCTGTATCAGCCTTAGAGTTCCATAGAAAGTCATCCTTCTTCAAAAGGTTTGATAAAGGTCTACTGATAAGACCATATCCTTTGATGAATTTTCTGTAGTAACCAGTCAAACCCAAAATTCCTGTTAATTGTTTAAGAGTTTTTTTGTTTTGGCCAATTCACCATACAAGCTATCTTCTCAGGGTCAGTTGCCACCCCGTCCTGAGAGATGATATGACCAAGGTATTCAACCTCGGTTTGTCCAAAGTGACATTTGCTCTTCTTTGCATATAGCTGATTGTGTCTAAGAAGCTTGAGGATACTCTCCAAATGAGAAAGATGAGCATCCCATGTAGGAATTTAGATGAGGATATAATCAAATAAAACCAAGACAAACTTCCTTAGAAACTCTCTGAAAATCTGATTCATTAGAGACTGAAAAGTTGCAGGGGCATTACACATCCCAAAAGGCATGACCAAGAACTCATAGTGGCCATTATGAGTTCTAGAAGCTATCAAATACCTATGATTAGGATCCATCAAAATCTGAAAATAACCTGATATGAGGTCAATTTTAGAGAAAAACTTGGCCCCTTGTAATTCATCCAAAAGTTCTTCAATAATAGGAATTGGATAATTGTGTTTGATTGTAAGATCATTGAGATATCTATAATCAACACACATTCTCCAAGTAGCATCCTTTTTCTTAACTAAAATAACAGGGGAAGCAAAAGAGCTCTTACTTGGTTGTATAGTTCCAGCTGAAGAGGCTCCCCAACAATCTTCTCAATTTTTTCTTTGTGTGCATGAGAAGATCTATAAGGAAATTGCTGCTTAGGCACACTACCCTCCTTCAAAATAATTTGATGCTCAACCCCTCTTGAAGGTGGAATACTAATAGGCTCCTCAGATATGTCCTGATATGTAGTGAGCAAAACCTGTAGGGCAGAATCCTCCTCACTAGGCAACGAGTGAATAGAAACCAGAAAGACTTCCTCAATATCAGGAATATCGTCATGTAACAACTGAATGATAGATGGTTCAGACAAAAGTTTGCAATCATCCATAGATGCTAAAGCCTGAAGTTTGATTCTCTGATCCATCCAAGACACAGTAATAGTCATGTGCTTATAATCCAATTCAATAGGCGTACACTCCTTTAGTCAATCTCCACCCAAAATTAGATCAAAACTCTTAGTGTCCAGCAACCTGAGAGGAAAATGAAACTGAGTCTGCTGCATAGTCCAATATAAGGAATCTACCTGATGAGAACTGATCATTTGTTGACCATTAGCCACTCTCACTAGTATAGGCCTCGTATGAGTAGTAGGGCAATGAAGTTTCCTAGCTGTAGAAGCCTTGATAAAGCTGAGAGTGCTCCCCGTGTCAATGAGAATATTTAAGGTTTGATCAGATGACTCTCCAATAATCCTCAAAGTTGTAACTCCACACTATCCAAAAAGAGTACTGAGTGTCATTTGCACTTCTTCCATTAGATCCGAAACAGTGAAATCCTCTGGAAGAAAAATATCACTAGGCTCCTCACTAGGCTCCTCAACCAAAATCATATAAGTTATCCTTTGTTTACACTTGTGGCCCCTAGTGAATTGCTCATCACAGTTGTAACACATGTCTTTCTCTCTTCTAGCAGCCATTTCAGTAGGAGTGAGAAGCTTGAGTGGGGTTTTTGGTTGGGGTGGTAATGGTTTTGGCTGAATAGGTGATGAATCAGTCTTTTTGCTGGTTTGAAAGGAATTAGAAGGAAAATGAACAAAAGAGTACCCTTGTAATAGGGCCTAAATTTCTTAGTAAGGGCATCCAAGGTGTGTTCCTGTTTCTTTCCAAGAGCAATGGCTTGTTGTAATGTAGTAGGTTCAAACATGTTGAGGAAAGATTGTAATTCCACATTTAAACCACTAATAAAACTGGCAACAAAATAAGCCTTAGAAAATGTATCACCATGTTTTAACAATAGACAAGCTTTCAACTCCTCAAATTTATCAATATAATCATAGTAGGACCCAGTTTTCTTAAGTTTATTAAACTCAACAATGATTGAAGTCTCCCTAATCTCCTCAAATCTGACTGATATAATATCCAAAAATTGTGTCCAAGTTAAATCAGTGCACTTAAGGGAGAAATTTTGAAACCACAAGGCAGCCTTGCCCTCAAAATGAATAGATGCCAAATTAATATGTTGTGACTCAGATAAATTAGGGATAAATTGAATATAATTTTGGCATTTCAAAATCCAGCCCCTAGGGTTCAACCCATCAAATTTAGGGAATTCCACTTTAGGAATAGGACTATGGATATAAACAGGATTAGGATCTGCAACCATCCTAGATCTGGGTGTGGTTTCAACAAGGGGAAAAGGAAAAGAACCAGAAGAGCCTATAGGTGGATCCCCCAATATAGAGCTCTTATCAATCCGACTTTTTCCTTTTTCCATATTCAGCAACTGCAGTTGTAAAGCTGCTAAGGTAGTGGTGATATTATCAAACTTACCAGTAACATTAGTCTTTTGTTCATCGAGTGACGTGTTGAGCAGTTGAAACTGATCTTGGAAATTATCACTTGAAGCTTGCCATTTGAGAGATTCAGCTTGGACAAATTGTTCCAGCTTTTTGTGGGAATCCTGCAAATCCTTAAACCGCGTGCCATCAACCATGAAGAATCAGCAACAAAAGACATGTCTCTGGATACCAATTATTATGATTAGACCATAACTGTAGAGATTTGTGTATTTTTGGTTTTTTCTGGTAGAGTAATTTAATTTGAAGATGTACTGAAATGATAAGAATAATTGAATTAGAGAGAGGGAGAGAAAGTTAGAGAGAGGAGAGAGAGACTGAGAATATTTTTCTGCATATACTATTCTGCCAAAAGGTACCCCCTAATAACAACCAAGTGGGGACCAAGGGTTAAATAAGCAATTTAATGGAAATAAGAGTACTAAAATAGAAATAGTAACAACTAATAAAAGAAATAAGATAATTTCCACTTCTTCAGCATTTGACAAGTGTTTCCTTTTTATCCCTTAGATTCTTTCTCTTCCCACCGTTGGATGTGTGCCAGCACTTCCACTTTCTTCTTCAGACAATATTTCCTTTGGATATGTTATCTCCCCAAAAGCCTCTTTACCTTTTTTCTTTAATACACCATTACAGTCCACCATGAATCCCTCTTCAACATCTCATTTCTTCTTCAATTCTTTCATTTCCTCAGTGATAGTAAACATTTCAGATTTACCCGCATCGTCCCTCATCGTGTCCATGACAGACGTCTTCTACGACCGATCTTGATGCTTTTGATCCATATACCGGTAATGGTAATATCATCGTTGGAAATGGTGACACTGTTGGGAAAATAGGGGTGCCCGGAATCTATTCGGGATGAAATTTAAATACGAATTTAAATACAATTATTACTAGCATGAATTCATCCTAATTAATTCAAATAATAATTCCAACAACGAATTTTCATCATGCATGTTGAATTAATTTCACATATAAACTATGGCGGAATAAACAAGTAAATATGTGATTAACGTACCTCTTGTAGAATTGGCCTTTGGATAAACGGGACAATCACGATCTCGCTCTATCGACCCAAAAACCTTCTCAAGTATTTCCCTTTCACCTCACTTGATCACCGGTGGGAGATGCTTTCAAGTAATTTAATAAACTAAGGAAAAAGAAAAATATCTATGCGCTTGATTTTTCCAACACATGGAATTATGTCCTTGGGGATGAAATAATCATCCCCTATTTATAACATAGAGTGACCGAATTTTTGAGGGAATATGGGCTTGGAAAAAATCTTTTCTTAGACTCTAAGAAATCTTGAATATATCTCATATATTCTTTTCTCCACAATAAAATATTCCACAAAAATCTCACTCACCTTGTTATGGGGTGATTTTCGAAAATTACTAGTAGAGATCCCAAGATTTGGATCTTCTTGAATATATGAGATATTCTTGTATTCCAAGAATACATATCTTCCATAATATCTTTCCAAGAAAATCAACAAAATCTTTTCTCTTCTAATATTGCTTTTTTCGAAAATTAAGTGTAAAAATCAGCATAATATTATCTTTTTATTTTAATCACCTTATCATTATTGGACTACTTAATGGGCTACTTGAGGGGCCTTTAAGGAGAATTAAGATTGGACCTCCTAATGGACTTCTGAATTTCAATATTGAGCCCCAATATAATTCAGCCCATTAATATTAATTATTACCACTAATAAATTAATATTGTACTATCCATCTTAATCCATATTACGATAATATGGGCTCCCGGTTATTATTTCCCGCGTTTAAGATTATCAAGTCCATTAATTAATTGAGCTTCTGAATAGCTCTAAATTAATTAATATATTTCACCTTGGAGTAAAGACAACTCAACATTATTATTCGTACCGAAGAAACTAATTCTTCACTTGCAAGATTTGGTACAATAAAACTTCTGAGCCCACCAAGGGGACTAATCACACGAGCCGTACTCGCACGCGTTTCTCCGTATTAAATCTTAGCAACCGTCGTATGATTAATATTACTGCCCAAGACACAAAGTTCGAAGTCACAATGATTCTCACCCAACATGAATCAAAGCAGTAACCATTAAGCACACACGGTCCTATTTAAGTGACGGAGATTAAGAAATCAACAACCACTGAGGTCTAATTCTTCACCTTTCAGAACAGAAGAATTTATCCTCGCTGTAGGTCCTCTTCAACACATACTAAATGTGCTAGTGCAATCTCTTAGTCAAGACAGACCAATCTAAGCCTTACACATCGACCTTTCACGGCGGATTGTTCAATTCCACCTAGGTCGTGAAAATGTACGTTTAGTTACAAGTAAACGGTTAATGTTGTCTTCCGTGATCGGGTATCACCACATTAACTACAATGTAACATGTACTATATATTGAACGGTTTGCAATAGAAATTCAACATTCAATCATAACTAAAGCAAATGTGATAAAAGAACTATTCTCATAAAACGAGTGTTTGATACACGAGTTATACAAAGTAAAAGCATACTTTCACGTATAACTTCAACAGACACTCTATCCATATCTCATTTAGGCTCTCATTTTATTAATAATAAAATTCCTTTGCTTGATGTCTTGGTTTTATTACTAAGAATATTTTATCTATTAGTAAGCTTACATCTGATTTGCCTGTTGATCTACTTTATATTAATATCTCTTTTGTGATTCAGACTCGAGTGACAAAAGAGGTTCTAGCTCAAGGCAAGATGTAAGGATGGTCTATACATTTTGGACCATGGTTCTTCAGCTTTAGTTGCTGCTTTAAGGTGTAGAGCGCTTAAGTCTTATTTTGAGTTATGGAACTCCTGTTTGGGACATGCTCTGTTTACTTTAATTCTATTATTAAATAAATTGGGTTGTTCAGAAGTTACTTCTATTTTGCCTAAACTGTAAATTTGCTCTTTATGTCAATTAGTAAAAAGTAAAAAAAATAAAAAATTCGTTTCACATTAATTAGAAGCGTGCATCCCATGTTTTGGATTTAGTACTTTGTGATTTATGGGGACCATCTTAATTCTTGTGATGGATTTTGTGTAACGCCCCGAATCCAAAACACATTAAATATCTCAGATTCAAGGTGCCACTTGTGACTAAAATCCAAACTATAAAATTTTTTATATAAAAAGGGATAATAAAATGAGAGATGAGTTTTATACAGCGGAAGAAATGACTAGAATAATTTGTATAAGTATCTCACACATGTATATCTATGAATATAAAGCTTAGTATTAACAATAACATTTTATTCAAGCGGGGAACTCCGTGTCGTGTCTATTACTGTCCTTGCTCCACGAAATCATAATCTGCAAGGGTTGTAAAAGGGGGGGGGGGGCGTGAGATTTGAATTCTCACGTATGGGTGATTTGCAACGTCATGGGATTGGTAAACCCGAAGTATATTAAATTATACTTATTGAGAAAGTATATAATTTATTTAAGCAGTTGACATATAAATATGAATAACATATATCACAGAAGTAACAAGTTCACGTAATAATTAATTGGGCATGACAGGTTTCACATTCACATAATTGATATATCACAAGTTGATTCACATTAAGGGGCAAAGCCCAAAACCATTTTCACATATCGGCCCAATCTGCCAAAAATCACTTTCCACATATTGTAAATCTCTTACAAACCATTTTTGTATGACCATACTCGACTTGTCCCACTTTAAAAAATCTTACTCCTTCCAACCACTGACAAAATAAATAATGCAAGCCATCAATGGCCTTATTCCCAGTGCGCAACGTAGGCGTCTGACCCGGGGACCAGATATGTTTGAATCAACAACCTTGATTCCGAGGGCGTCCCCGACAGCTCCCCGGAGGTTGGATTTAATACCCGAACCACAACTCCGTACTTACTAACTTTCCGTCCTTTTATAAAACTGACATTTTGAACTGAGGAGAGAAATTTACTCGGTTTGCAATTGAATTGATTCATGCTCACATAACACCCTTAATCATGCAACAATGATTGATTTAAATAAAACAATAGGTATTTCACATCATATATAAGTATATCACATAATTCAAACATTTATATAATAGGAATACATTTATGTTGGATTAGTTGTTTTAGATTTATTTGGTCGAGTTCAGAGTATACCAGCACAATATATTATAAGCAGACCGATCAACAGATCATCACCCACCTCTTAACTTTATAGATAAGTTACAACTGTCTTTGAATTCTTTTGGAAGATAAATTACGTTGTAGAGACGTTCCGAGATTGAATCAACAGATTGTCAGATCCCTTGTGAGTATTCCGATTAGTACAGAACCCTAGTATGAAAATTATTTAATTAAAAGTCGACCTTTGAATTATTAGAAAAACTTGAGGGTTTGTGTTACGAGAATCGAGGTGGTCGATGTCTTATAAACTTATTTAATAGACTTACTTAAAGGTCACACCCTATATTGGAAAAATACATGACTTCTAAAAGGTTGGTGTATTAGGGGGGTGCACTTACTAATTCCATTGTTGTATGATGATTTTAATTTCTATAAAACAATCTTTTAATTTTTCTTAGAATTTTATAATTAAAAGCTTTTATAACTTAAAAAATATGTCCATATAATATTTTTCTTGAAAAATAATTAAAGAATAAGAAATTTATTTAAATAATAATACATTAATATAATAAAAGTCCCAATTTAATATTTTCTTTCTAAAAATTCTATTTTATTTTAAAAGAACTCTCGGATAAAATTTATGTTTTATAAATAAAGTTTCCTTATTTAAACTTATTTTGCCTAAAGAATTCTATACAATAATTACTAAAATAATATAATATATACTTTTCTTTATTATTAGTAATACTTGATTTAAAGAGGTTTTTCATAACAATTAATTGAATACATATTTTCCTATATTACTAGTATTAATAACCAAGTTGACTTGTGTCATTTTCAAAATAAAAGAGTAGTATTATTTTCTAAAATTTCTTTTCCATTTGTTTCAATCATTTGAACCGTAGACAATAGAGAAGATGAATTTCCCTTTGTCCATAAACTCAGCTAACAGTATTAATTTTATCACCAATCAACAATACCAAAACCACCAGTTTCAAATACTAACTAAGTCAAAGGTACTACACAATAAAGAATGCCATACTTCTAAATTAATAATACGAAATCATTAGGACAGTAGTACTAAACCTCTTCATCAGTAAACATTTTTTCAAACTATCAAAACAGTCTCTACAGTTCATCAGAGAACGAACAGGAGTATACAACTCAACCAGGAAAAACTATTATACTGCTCAACTAAACTCATGAACCAATTTTCCCTTATGTTACACGGTCTCGTATCCAAAATATAGCCTCGACTTGTTTCCAAAATTTACGAAAAGGAAAGGAAGAAGGTAGAAACCTTACGAGCTCCTGTTCGTGGTGGAAAATGGGCGGTGAATCGTAAATCAAAATCGAACATCCTAACATCGTCGTTCTGATACTCTTAAAAATGGGCAGCGGGCCGCATCAGCAAGGACGATGAGGATGGCAACGACACCTCGATCAAGCACGGAAAGAAACGAAATGTGAGTCTTAAATTAATTTAATTGGAATTGAGAAATTGGGGAAAAATTAAAATAGAATGAACTGAAATTAGTGAATGAATCAGGAGAAGGATAAAATTAGACTCACCGAAATCAAGAGCACGGGCGGCACTAAGAAGAGGCGGCGCGGCGTGAAGAGACGGCGGCGCTCGGTGGTTTCGATCGGTGCTGGGGCGGCGGCCGTAGCTTCACGGGGGCGTTAGTAGCCGGAAATGAAAAGGAGGCGATGGGCAGCGCTGGCTTCCGATCATGCTGGAACCAAGGCGGTTTCAGGCTGCCGTGAAGGAGGCGGCCATGCACGGGGTGTGTCGGCGAAGAGGAAAGGCGGACGGTGGCGACTGGGAGCGGTGGCGTCGCTGCTTGGCTGGAGCGATGAGGCTACGACGGTGGCGCGATTGGAGCGATGGCGGAGCGAGGCGGCCGGAGAAGGGAGCAGCTGAGATCGAAAGGACGACGGTCGATTTTTAGAGAGAGGACAGAAGAGAGTTTGGAAACTATTTTAGAGAGAGAGAGAGAGAGAGAGAGAGAGAGAGAGAGAGAGAGAGAGAGAAAGAAATGGGTCTTCTTATGAAACTGAGAGAGGAAGTGTACTCCGTAAATGTTAAGGGAGGGGGAGATATTTTTGGAAATTGATTTCTTAATTAATTAATTATAAAGGATGGAAATAAATATGTGGGTGAAATTAATTCTCTAATTAATTTAATTCAAAAAGGAAAATTAAATTATGTGGTTAGGGATTAACCCCCTTCAATTCTGATATTTTCGTTCCCGTCTGACACAGTTTAGGGATCGTTTGGTTCGCGAGTTTAATCCCGATTTAATAATTAATACAGTTTTATAATTCAATTAATATTTTATTGCATTTGAATTATACTTATATATTTTTATCAATAAATTATACGGATAAAAAATCCTTAACTTAAACTTGATTATTTAATTTCTCGTAGTCCTTCATTCGTTTGAAAGATTCAATTCCTTTCTTCGAATTTAGGAATTTATAAATAGGCTATAAATTTAAATTACACAGTATCACACAAAAATAATAAAATTAAAAGAAACAAGATAATAATATAAAACAAGGGTTCTAGGAATATAAAAGGTATAAAACAGGACGGGGTGTTACATATTGTTATTATGCTCTTTTTGTTGATGATTTTTCTCACTTTTCTTGGTTGTATCCGCTGCGTGCAAAGTCTGAGTTCTTTGGTGTTCTACAATGTTTTACCACTTTAGTGTGCAATCAATTTGATTCTAATATTAAAGTTTTCCAAAGTGATGGGGGCACCGAGTTTACTAACCATAATGTCCGAGATTTTTTTGCATCATATGGAGTCTTGCATCATTTTTCTTGTCCTTATACACCTCAGCAAAATGGTCGAGCTGAACATAAGCATCGCCATATAACTGAAACAGGACTTTCTATGTTTTTTTATGAACATACACATGTTACTTATTAGCTTGACACTTTTTCCACTGTTGTTCATATTATTAATCATTTGCCCACCCCTATCTTAGAAAACAAGTCTCCATTTGAGTTGTTATTTAATTGCTTCCTTAATTACGAAAATCTTAAAGTTTTGGTTGTCTTGTTTTCCCCTACCTTCGTGATTACGCTTTGAATAAATTAGCAACTCATAGCTAACCATGTAGTTTTCTTGATTATAGTAGTGTTTATAAGGGTTTTCGGTGTTACGATCCTGTGGCTTCTCGTGTTTACATTACTCGTCATGCACAGTTTGACGAATCTTTTTTTCCTATCTCTTCAGATACTAATACTGATTCTAACCCTAATCTGGATGTTTGTCAATTTTTTGAATTTCAGGCATCAGACTATATGCACCCCTCTACCCCTCACATGGCCATCATACCTGATGCCCTTCCTAGGACTTTGCCTCACATATTTGAGCCGTCTTGCAAGTCTGATCCTTGTGTCCTGTGTGATCATCCAGGTCACCAGCCCTAGAATCAGCTCATTGTACCTCCAGTCGAAGGTCCGCTGGCTCCAGCTCAAGTCGACATGATGGAGCGTCTCCTCCTCTTGCTCATAATATTTTTCCACCTGCCGAAACTCATGAAGTTCCTCATGCATCTCTTCAAGGCTCGCCTCCGTCTGCTCCACCACCACCTGCTATTCGATCCCATCCTATGCAAACTCGTTCAAAGTCCGGTATTTTTAAAACTAAATATCCTTTTGATCTTACTTCTACTGCTTTGCTTTCGTCATTATCTAACTCTGCAGAACCTAGAGGTTTTAAATTTGCTATTAAACAACCCCACTTGCATATACTGCTATGCAAGAAGAAATGGAAGCTCTAAAAAATGATACTTAGGATTTAGTTCCACAACCGCCAAATGTAAATATTGTTGGCTCGAAATGGGTGTTTCGTACAAAGTACAAGTCTAATGGTTCCATTGATCGCTACAAAGCCTGTCCGGTGGCTCAAGTGTTCACTCAAATCCCTGGTTTTGATTTTTCCTACACTTTCAGTCCTGTGGTTGCCCTGCTACCACTGTTTGAGTCATTTTATCTCTAGTTGTCCAATGACGTTGGCCATTGCATCAACTTGATGTGAAAAATGTATTTTTACATGGTTTACTGCGAAAACCTGTTTTCATGTCACAACCTCCAGTATCCATCGATCCACGATATCCTCATCATGTATGCAAGCTTAAGAAGGCCCTTTACGGTCTTAAGCAAGCTCCTTGTGCCTAGTTTGATCTCTTTAGTTCTTTCCTTTTTTTGTTAGGCTTTGTTCGTAGTCGCTCTGATACTTCCTTTTTTATCTACATAATACTGACTGTACTATATTTTTATTATTCTATGTTGACGATATTATTGTTACATGTAGTAACTCTATCATGCTGTCATGATTTATTGCCCCATGTTAATCAAGAGTTTGTTGTTAAAGACATAGGACAACTCAGTTACTTTCTCGGCTTAGAGATCACGCACTCTGATTCTGGCTTGTTCTTGGGACAAGCTAAATATGCTAACGATATTCTCAAACGAGACAAACTCCTTGACTCGAAACCTATTTCCACTCCTCTTGTGGCAAGTGACTCATTGGTGTGCACTGGTGACCTTTTCAAGGATCCTACCTTATATAGGTCGCTAATGGATGCTCTTCAGTATCTCACTAGCACTTGCCTTGACCTATCTTACGCCGTCAATCATGTCAATTAGTTTCTCCAGTCTCCCATTGATGAACATTTCTTGGCTGTCAAACAGATCATTCGTTACGTAAAGGGTATAATTCATCTTGGCCTACCTTTGACTCCCTCCTCGAACTACTCCATACTTGGTTATTCTGATGCTGATTGGGCCCGTTGTGTGGACACTCGCCATTCTACCTATGGGTATTCTATATTCTTAGGAGGCAACTTGGTCTCTTGGAGTGCAAAGAAACAATCCACTGTTGCTCTCTCTAGTTGTGAGTCCGAATACCGTGCACTTGCTAATGCAGTTAAGGAGATGGTCTGGTTGACCTATTTACTTAAAGAACTTCGTGCACTATCCATTCTCGTCTGCTTTTACTATGTGATAATAAGAGTGCTTTATTTATAAGCCAAAATCCAATTGCTCACAAGCGTGCGAAAGACATTGATATTGACTGTCAGTTTATTAGAGAGCTTGTGGCATCTAGATGTCTGGAGACTAGCTTTGTTCCATCTACTCCCCAGATAGCGGACATCTCCACGAAGAGCTTGTCCCGACCAATATTTAAAATACTAAGTTCCAAGTTGTAAATCTTTTATTAATAGTGAGAATATCAATCACCAAATTCATGGTGATCAAATCATCTGTCTCACACTTATTGATGTACTGTTTTTACAGAGTGAGTGGAGAAGATAGAGAACTTGTATTTCTCATCCCTACTAACTAGTAAAAATATCATACATGTATATTGATTGAAAAGGGAAGTTAATCCACAACCTCCCTCAACCATACCCACTTCATACGTGGATAATAATATTATTAAAATAATAACATAATAACTTTCATCTCCCACTCACATATGAAGTTCGAGCCTTACACTCGTTCAGTTCACATCTTTATACTATCACATAATACTTTTTCATACAAACAAATATATCATGTGACCCTCGGGAATATGAGTTTTCCGCTATACACTTGTTAAAGATATATAGCAACTTAACCAATTTTATATGAAGAATTCAAAACTCGTTATACCCCATAACTCTTTTCGATTAACACAAATTGACATATCTCTTTCAATCCCCTAAAATTATTAGAGTATATTCAACCTTAATGAAATCTATTTGCTCATTATCAAGTTCTCAAATCGATTGACCGGTCAATGAACACAATAAGATATGTTAATAAAGATGTCATTTCTATCACACAAAATATCTACAGACTCCCACTATAGGTACTTTCCTAGATATGCACCGCAATCATTATCATTCATAGTTATTGGTAACATTCTAAAGTAGCAACACTAAGAGCCAGTTTGGCTAAGTTTATTTGAAAGAACTTATAAGTTCTAACATCTTATAAGTTATTTTAGGAGCTTATATGATGTAAATTTTAAGTACCTTATAAGTTGTCAAGTGTTTGGGTAATACAACTTATAAGATTTTTGTGAATTTATAATAAATATTTTTTGAATTTTAATTTTAATATAATTTTTTTTATGTTGAGGTCGAGGTGGATGGGGGTGGAGTTGGTTAGAAAAATAAGTTGAAAAATCTCAACTTAATTTTTTACAACTTATAAACTATTAGGAGCTTATTTTATGATCTTATAAGCTGTTAAATATTTTATTTTGCCAAACACATTAATAGTGTTTATAAGCTCTAAAACAACTTACAAGCTGTTTTAAAGAGCTTATAAGCTCTGTCAAACACTCTCTAAAGTAAAGACTTATACATATAGTTGAAAGTCATAAGGGTACTTTTAAGAGGCTTATTCAAACCTCAAGACCTCATACAGTGAGAAAATAGGGATATATTTCTCCTTTCCTTATGGTCAACTTAGCACATGTGGTATGGAATACATGTCAAGATGTCTAAACTTCCAAGAATGGAAGCATATGCCATCTATGTCATTAATTTATCTGACATCGTGTAAATCACAGTTCAAGTGTATTCTCGACACTTAACTTGGATTACCTCCCACTTTCATCTAGGAACCCACTGATTTAACTATGTAACAAGTCAAACAGATTTGTGGTAACATTTATTATGATTATTTTTTAAATAATCTCATCTTTTCACATACCCTGATTTAAGAGGCGATTACTCGTATGAGAGAGCTAATCTTTACTTGTTAACATACTGTTATATGAACCTTTCATATAATTCACAATACATAAACTTTTCAGGAACATTAACATCTATATTTTACCACGTTCAAAATCACGCAACAACTTTTAACTTCAGATGTTTAAAAAACATTTCTAGGGCGGGGTTCGTCAAGAGGATTTGTTAACATCAACCGAGTAGAAAATCTTTTAAGAATTATTCATTTTTTTGTAACATTCTTACAAGGTCAAACTTTATATTGAAATATTTGATTTTCTTGATACATGAGATACTTGGAGTAAGCTTTAACTTCATTAATTACCACAACGATTTGGAATAACTCTCACTGAAGTATTTTATTCCATAATGAAGAGTTACAGCTCCCACTCGAGTGCTTGATTCCACAATGAATTACTACAACTTCCACTAGAGTGTTTGATTCCAAAATGAATCGCTACTGCTCTGTGTTGAGTGTTGATATCACAATGAATCATTACAACTCCCGTTCGACTGTTTGATTCCTCAATGAATCGTTACAGCTCCCTTTGAAGTGCTTACTATTCCCAAAAGTTTCAAGAAAAATTTCTCAACCGAACTACCTTTTGGACTGCAAATGCATATGCTACAAATTCGATTTCCATAGTGGACAATGTTATACAGATGTATTTCATGTTAAGTCTTGAGCTTCTTACTTAAGAAAGAAAGCATAATTAAAATTTTATTTACATCCATCTAAATCTCAATTTCAATTCATGTTTGTATATTCTTTCAATTCTAGATTATCTCCTTGAGATAATAATTTGCAGTACCCTTCAGATATCTCAAAATCTCTCACACTATCTTTTAGTGTATTCTCTGAGATTAGTTGATATCTACTAACCAAGACAAACAACTTTAAAACTGTCTCGATTTGTGCACAATTTAGCAAACATCAGACGTCCAATTTTATTTTCATATGGTACTAAACATTTCATCTTTAGAGTTCTCAGACACTAATCATAGTTCAATGACTCACTTTTTATAACATGAGTATCTACACGTTCTCAATGTTAATTTTGAATCATTCTTAGAAGACACTTTGTGTATGTCTCTTGAGATAACTTAAGTAACTTCTTTGAACGAACTCAATGAATATTTTCATCAAAAAATACTCATTGTTATAATTCTAGTTGACACTGTATCAACATACATGCAATTGGATTACAATACTGTCCTTGCATTGTTATTCATAAATGTAGTGACCTTTGTTTATCATTACAAAGTTATAGGAGAAAATCATCTGAATGAAAATCTCAAGCACCACTACTCTGAGGATTGTTTAACTCTGCAAATAGACTTCTTCAATTTACAAACTTAACCTTTTTTAAGAATGAATCTTCTTGTTGTTACATGTAGATTTATTCTTCTAATTCTCCGTTGAGAAAAAAAAAAGAGTTCAATGTCCAATTTGATGTAATTTTAAATCTGTTATTTTAGCTAGAGTTGTGACGAATCGAGGTACAACTCACAACATACAAAAAAATTCATACACCCCCTTTTATAGTATAATCATTTTCTAGAATGTGAACTTTGCCACCTCACGAGAGACACATTGGTCTTTCTTTAACTTTATAGAATTCACATATTCAATTATTTTGCATTTCAATGGAAAACCTATAAGTTTCCAAACTTGATTGATTTCATCGACTCTATCACTTCGTCTATTGCTTTCTTTTATCAATTTTTACTAGAATAAGATAGACCGCTCAAACGTATGTAGGTTTCTCATTCCCTAAAGATGCATCCCGATTTTCTAAAGATTATGACACTTCTCGAGCACATGTTTCCTAGTGTTCGCAAGAGATTAAAATAGTGCATACTATTCATGGACATATCACACTAAAAACATCTCACAATACCCCATAATACATTCCGACATATTACACTAAAAAAATGGTACATACTTAGAAGAAACATTCAACTTCAATCCAATTCCATATATCATTTACACCCTCACATCTACGTGAGAAAAATAATTTAAATGAAGCTATTTCGAAACTATTCAAAACATCCAAATCACCACAAAAATACCAAAAATAAAACAAATTTACTGCAATTTATTCTTCTCCTGGTACCATCTCCGTGCCTCAACCTTCAACATATGTTGCAAAAGATCAGCCCAACTATCAATGGGCCCGGGCAAACACCAATGCACACAATCATTATACAAAACCACCTTCTCATCGGGCCAATGCCCGTACTTACTCGGGTGCCCATCGGGCCTCAACAGCATCGCCTGCGTCGTATCAAATAGTCTAAATCTCTTCTCCCCTTTCTTCTCCGCAGCCCGAAACTCCTCTACCTGGGTCAAATACATATCCAGATTCAAACCCTCCAAAACCGTCTCGTTGCTCCGGAATGGCCGCCGCCGCACGCAATTGCCGCCGTTGTTCCACAGCCCATTCTCGAAGTGCGACGGCGCGAAGGTCCGAAGAAACGTGACGCCGTTGAAACGGCGGCGTTCATTGAGGGCCTTTAACGCCGTTCGAAAAGTGCGGCGGTAGGCAAAGGTGTGGGGCCGGTCGGTGATGTTGGGGATTTGGCAGAAACGGCAGCCGACGATCTGACGATTCTCGTAGTAGACAGCAACGCGGGTGAACCAGTGGCCGGCGTTGATGATGACGTAATCGAATTCGTCGATGTGACTCGTCCATGACTCGTCGAACTCGTCGAGGTAGAGGTTGAAAAGGCCGGTGTGGGTCGGGCCATCCGGGTCTCGCTCTTCGGATTTGACTAGGAACGGGGACCAGAAATAGCCGATGGTAAAATTGTAATTTACGTATTTCCAACGCTTGAATTGTTCATCGGACGTTGGGGAAACATCGATCGGGTATTCCACCTGTGGATTAAGATACACAAACTTAATTTAACAAAAATTGTTTCAAAGTTTGAATTTTAAATTCTTTGATGAATTATAATACTCCTATAATTCATCCTAAAAAAAATAAAAAAATTGCCTTATAAGATTAACAAAAAAGATTATAGTGAAAATGATATAATCACAGAACTTACGACCAATTTTGTTAGAAAATCAGTTTGCCAAAAAAATAAAAATATTCATAGGTAATTAAAACAATTTAGCTACAAAAATTATTTATAAACAATTTATCTATAATAATTAGTCTATGAGAAACAAAAGTCTATATAATTTAAACTTTGTAGATAAATTATAGACAATTCTATTGCGGATAATTTTTTTAGAAATTTCATAATTATATTGAAAATTTATGGGCAATTCTTAATATTTTTTTCAGTGGTTAATAAAAAAAAGTATAACAGCCAATTTATAAATTTTAGTTGGCGAAAACAAGTAAACAACTAGTTGTATTTTGAAATCAGCACATGATGCTGAATTCTATCGTGTAAAATAATGTTCCAATTTCATATTTGCTTAAACTTTTACATTATTTATTATTGAACCTAGAAGCTCATTGTATACTTTCCTTTCCCAACTTAATTTTTTAATCTATATGTAAATCCATAGTAAACCACTCCGTCCCGCTGTAACTTTTCATTTTGTCATTTTCGTCCGTCTCATTATTAATCTTTTATATTTTTTTTATATCAACTAATAATATAATATTCATATCTATTCATTTAAACACATTACACTTTATTCTCTTCTCTCTCAGTCACATCACATATGTTATATTTATATTTAATTATCCTTCTTAAATGTTGTGCTCAAAAGCAATGAGAAATTAATATCGGAACGGAGGGAGTATAAATTTCGAATCGAACGAAGTGAGCAATAAAATACCAAAAATACGAAGAAAAAAAATTAATTTGTATAATTAGTCACTGAGTAGGTATAGTGCCAAATTTATTTATACACAAACCATTTTGTAATAAATACTTTTTAGTAGAACAACTCATACTCTATAGTGTAAACAACTTGTACCCTTCATACTCTCCAACTCATATTTCATACTCTTTAGTGTAAAGAAATTGTACCTTCCAGAAATAATATCCTTTTATAAAAATAATTAATAGCATTTAATGAAATAATTTATCCTTTAAAGTGGTTCATGTATCAACTAATCTCACCCTATATTTTGCATTAGTCATTCATAAGTGATCTTTTCAGTACTATTTGTACAAATATATTAAATAATGTATGTCGTTTAAATTAATAAATATGTTTGATTATTACGGATGTGATGACTATTCAACAAGAGAAGAAAAGTTTTCATAGTGAAATATTATTATTGATGCACAATTTCGAGACAAATTAACGCAAGCGCAAGCACATGCAGTGTTCTGCTTTTGATCAACAGCACGAATACTGCATAAAGTATTCATCTTACTATCTTGATACATATAAACATATATATTCAACTCCTTTATTATAATCCGTTTTCCAATTTTACTTTTCTTAAAGAAAATTATGAATAAATTTGTGATATATTTATATATTTTTAGTTTAACAACAATCTTTCAATTGTATGATGACACACATGACGGATCCAGGATTTTGATCCAGGGAGCGAATTATATAGAGGATAAAAAAACTTAATCCAAGGGGGGCATGACAAAATTTCATTATATATATATATATATATATATATATATAATTTCTACATATATTATACATAAAATTTAAATCTCAAGGGGGGCGACCGCCCCCGCGCCCCCCTAAATCCATCCCTGAACACATCATCCTTTTTATTTTTTTGCAATTCGATCACAAGATTATTTTTCAGCTATTTATTTCTATCATGAAAAATAATTTTTTTTGTCATGTCGATAGTAAATTGCCCAAAAATAATCTTGTGTAAAATACAAAAGATAATGTAAGTTAATTAAAGTAAAAAGAAATTTTGAAAAATAGTTAAATTACAAATATATTTATCAAAGATTGAGTCCCCTTACAATCTACTCATCTAATATGGTATATTCCCTCCGTTTCTTGTTAAATTTTATATGACAACATTTTTTATGAAAAATTATTTTATTAGTTTTTGGACCAATGAATAAATAATATTTTGAAATAATGTGAATAATGTGAAAATATTTTATTTCCATTTTTTGGGTGTTAAAGTTATTGTGAGACAATCTAAAACGAAAAGTGTGAAAATTATTAGGTGAAGGGGGAGTAATAACTATACATGTATCATTCAAGACCAAAATAAAAATAAAAAAATGCAAAATTAAAATTGGATACATATATCATATATGACAAAAAGGTTCGTAAGTCTGTCTTATAATATGAAACAACATAAATTAAAATATACTCATGTTCAAGTGTTAATGTGTCATGTTCAATTTAATCTCGTCTCAATGTTTCGTATCATGAAATTGCCTCACACAAAACTTACCTAGTACTTATAATTTTTTTCATTAAAAAAAAGGGAGCCGGGAGTTTGTCGTTTTCATGAGATTGCATTAGAAAGTCCCAAAGCACATGTGGTCGGGAGGTGGTGTGGGGGTTGGGGTGGTTTTGTTAATGGTTTAGAAAACAAATCTGGGAAAACGACATGAGAACACAATTTCCAGATCTAGGGATAGTGAGGTGCTCACGTAGTCACGTTGCTAACATTGTATTCCCCATAAAAAAAAATTTAAAAAAAAAAAAACCACTTTCCAACTATTATTATTTTGATAAATATGTTTGTACCCTTGTCCAGTTTCTCGTAGAACCAAAGTAATCTATTCTGAGAGCTGTCCATATATATATATATAATTTTAAAAGAAAAAAGAAAGGAAAAAGGATTAGAGTATGTATGTTGTTCAATTGAATCATATCAGCATGCAATATATACTTCTTTAGTTCTCAAAAGGAAGATTATTTTGAAACCATTTTGTCCCCAAAAAAGGAAAAACCATAGCAAAACTCAAATATTAATTTGATTGGATGAGTTGAGCCCACGGAAAAATAATGCGCCGATTAATGACTTGAAATTTGAAAAAAATTTACCCTTCTAAAAAAATTGACTTAAAAATATTATACTTTAGATAAACAATAATACCTTTAAAAACTGAATCAAACGGAAATAAATTTAATATAAAGGCGCTAAAAGTCAACCAACTCTATAGGAAAAAAGGAAGTTTGGGATGAGCGATAAAATATATTCACCTACATAATTATTTTTAGCAAGAAATGCTAATTCCTGAGCATTGGTGATTTTATTAAATTGCATTTGGACAGAGACATTTTAAATTTAAGAAATTTGAGAATGAATAGATTTGATAATTAATAAATATTAAATTATATGATTTTGCTAAATATTTAAAAAAAAAGTTCAATTTAAACTAGAATTAATATTAAATATTTGAAATTCATCCATTTTAATATATTATTCAAACACGTAAAATAAATTTAAATTGTGGAATAACACAAATCCCTCCATCCATGAACAACCTTATATCTAATTTATTGGGCACTTACATAGAAGTCCACTATTTTACTTCAAGATATAAAAATATATAAAAAGACAAGCATATTATAAAAGAGTCCAAAATTTCGTTATATTGTAGAATAATTTATTGTATTATAGAGCGCACTTCATTGTACTATCACTATGAAAAAAATTATCTGCGAAATTAAAATTGCCTACAAAATTTTTCAACAATAAATTTCTGTAGTGAGATTGTCTACAACTTGCCTACAAAATTTTCTAATCATGTGAGCACCTTCATTTCTCAACCTACAAGAAATTTGCATACGAAATAAAATTCCTAGGTACTAATTACCTACATGCAATTTATCTACAAAAAATTACCCACAAATAATTGCTTACGAAAATTTCGTAGACAAATTCTTGTAAGTAAATAATGAAAATATCTATATTATTAAAAAATAATGTAGACAATTTCGTAGACAGTCCTTACTACAATTTTTTTTTATAATTTTTTTTATAGTCATATTAACAATTTTTGTAGACAATATTATGTTTTATTGTAATAAATGATGGACGACTTCATAATATATTTTTCTTTACACCTCCCCTAACTTATTTAATTATCCAGTGAATAATTAGTGGCAAAAGCTTGTATGAGACCGTCTCATGGCATGAGACAACACAAATTAACACCTACCCATACCAAATTGTTAATGAGCAAAATGTCCTAGTTACACCAATTCTCATTGTCTCATGCAATGAGACGGACTCATACAACACCTACTCATAATTAATTATGCCACCAAAATCATATCATACACGCATTCCTTACATGACAAAATAAGTCATGAGAACAAAAAAGAGGGTCATGTATTATCTCAAAAGACAAGTTGATAGAAATCCATGGAGTTTTCTTTCAACTTCCATTTTCAGGAAATAATTAATTGAGCTAGTCTTGACTGGTTACAGATAAGACCAACAACTACTAATAATTAAGGCTATAATTTTCGATTAGTTTTACCTAACAATGCAAATAATAGAAGCATTGATGGGATTCTCATATATAGACTGCCTAACCACCCTTAATTAGGTAAACTAATACACACATCTGTATTTATATTAATTAAGTATACGATTCGATAAGTAAAATAAAAAAAAAAATAAGATCAAGATATATTGCAAACGGCGTTTACCAAATAAATATACTAATCCATACTCCCTCGTTCCAAAATTATTTGTACATTAAAATAAAATATTTTTTTTTTAAGAAAAAGACATTTTTCTAAGTAAATTTGTCCACGCTATTATGAATATACATATAAATTAATATTTTACTTTCTAAAGTCAATAATTTTAGAATAAAAATAAGATAAATGAGAACGGAACAAATAAACCAGGTATGGAAAACAACGCCGTACCTAGTTATATGTGCAGCTCTGTGTCCAAAATAATTTAAACTATATATAATATGCATGAAGTGTCTATTACTAGTACTATGCACATACTTTTAAACAAAGAGTTGACACGGATTCAATTGATTATGATAAAAACAATTAATATTTTTATTAAAATAACTAATATTATAAAACTAATACATTAAAAAACACCTAATACTATTATAAATTACACATAAAATGTAAAATAATTACACGATGAAATTGGTTTACAAAAACTTTACTTAAAATAAAATAAAAAATTAGACACAAATTTATAATCACAAATTCTAATATGCAATATTGCACGGTGCAATATTGATTTAAATAGAAAATTCTATAATTCGCGGGTCAAAGGCGTGTCAAACGGGTTGTCCATTTTTCATACTGCTGAAAATTGTGCTACTGTATGAACAAACGAGTGTTAGTGCATGAGCAAAAGTGTATTACTTCTTTAAATAGAAAATTCTAAAATTTGTGGGTCAAAGGTGAGTCAAACGGTCGCCCATTTTTCATACTGCCGAAAATTGTGTTACTATATGAAGAAACGAGTATTACTGCATGAGCAAAAGTGTGTTACTAGCTCATATCATAACATTGTTTAGTTCTAGTAGTAGCACTCATTTGTTCATGTAGTAACACATGAATTACTTAATCATATAGTCTTTTTATTGTTCAAACTCTTCCAATTTCATAGGGTAACACATGAATAAGATGATGTTATGGTTATCTAATAATTTTAAAAAAAATTGGTGTTTATCAAGTTTTACTTCTTAATGATTTAAACCTTTGTTTCTTCGCGATTTCACACTGTTTCTGATATAGTAACACATATGTACTCTTACAATAACACTCATTTGCCCTTAAAGTAACACAGACCTGAGAGCGGATTTTTTTGTTTGCTTTTGCGTGATTTTTTTGGGAAGATCCATTTGACCCACAAATTTTATTATGCTAACCCAAATTTCAATGTTGACCCACGAGTTTTTAAACTTTCAATATTGCACTGTGCAATATTGCCCCCAAACTCACTAATTTATAATTGGGAAATCAATTAATTTGAATTAGCTCTACTCCTCTATTATAAGGCTAGCACTAATATATTCGATATTAGACCCAAGAATCGATTAATATAGGGAACTCATAACTTACCGTCCACTAATAAAAATATCAAATACATCGTTATTTGGTTAAACTTGCTCAAAACAATCAATAATTCCCTCCTATTATCTTTTATAATCTAAAAAAAATATTATATATACATATACATTTTAAAGGTTATATATCTTTCATTTTAAGCTTTTGATTTTGTAATTTCAATTTTGAAAATGGGGTGGATGTGTACTTAGATAAATTTTCCTGTAAAATTTATTTACGGTATAAACTTAAATTCATTCAGTAATATCACCATTTTTATAAATTAATATCATAACATCTTTGCACACACAAAGACATTGAACCTTGTCGATAAATGTTATGATATTAAATTATAAACGATATTGTTGAACTAATATTATGGAAATGTAACATTATCCGTTTCATACGGTAAACTAGTTTTACCCGAGCGGACATGTACAAGATGTGTGTGTTTTAGTGTGAAGTTACGAACTTACCCTGGACAAGAGACAAATCATGGACTGCATTTGGTTCCTCCCAACCGAATCTCCCACAAACGCCAACGACTTGCCCCGAACAATATCCAAGAACTGAAACGGGTTAAAAACCGCCAAATCGCACCCCTCGGGCTTCCACTTCCACTTCATGAACTCGGAGTCGGGTCGCCCGTATTTCATGCAGTTTTGGTGCTCATGAATCGCCCAGCACGTCCGGTTCGTGTAATACGGACCATCCGGATTCGGGACCCATTCCCCGGTAAAGATATCACACGTTTCCTCATCATCCGTGATTTTGATATCCTCCGCCGCCGGATTGTTCAAAGCCGGCGCCGCCGTCGGACTTGTCTCCGACGGGGAGGAGAGGTGGTGCCCGGGATAGCTTGTACGGATTAGAGTTATGAGGAGGATTAGTCCTATGGTTGATAGTATTATAATGGGTTTTATGTTTTTATTACGGGTTTTTCTAATAGGAAGAAGCTCCATTACATTAAGGAGGAGTTTTTTTTTTTTTTTTTTGTGGAAATGTGTGGTTTTTGAGGAATTTAAAGATGAGAAAATTTATGTGTGGTTTAAGGCTTTGGGAATAAAATATATGGGATTGAATATTGTCGTCTTTAGGAGGTGTGTGACCGTATCAAATCCCATCTCGAGATGAATAATTTAATTTGCTTTTGAAAAAATAATTGGTGAAAGATTGAAGTATATAATTCACAGAGTTTGGTTGATTAGGTGCTTGTTGTCCTAATTAATTATGTACTAGTCAATAGCCTCATTCATATTATAAATACTTTACGGATTTTCTATAATTATATTGATATTTTTATTTCTCTCACACACATATATATATGTTGATAGGCGAGCAGCCGGGCAACAAGATTAAGCTAATTAAAAGTAAATAAATAGCTAAAAGGTCATTAGAAATATAAAGATTAAAGGAGGCGAGCAACATGGATTTAACTTTAATAAACTGGATAAGACGAGCAGTTGGGTAAAGTGTCAGAACACCCTGGACGAGCAGCTGGTCACAAAGGAATAAAGATAAGCGTGCAGCACTAACAAGAAGATTCAAGAATAAAACCGAAAGGGCGAGCAGGCGAGCAACAGGGTACCTCGGAAGATCATCAAGGATCCCACTAATTAAGCATTACATTAGAAACAAACAAGTGTCTTAACACTTGTCATTGTGTAACATGTAGTAGCTTAGGACTAAAACAAGTGTCTAAACACTTGTCAATTTACAAATTAGGATGACTAAGGAGGTGACACCTTATGCTTGTTTGTACCCTATAAATACCCCTTCATGAGAAGGGAAAAATAAGTTCATTTATTCACAAACAGGTCCAAACTCTTGCAATTTCGATTCTCAAACTTTATTTAGATTAATCTAGTGTTTAATCTTAGATTACACATCTTGTTTGATGATCTTCCAAGCCTAAACAACCACTAATCATCCACATTGAATCAAGATCATCAACAATTGGCACTAGAGGAAGAGTTCGAACCTTCGGTTGGTTGAAAATTTTAAGTAATCTTGCAAAAAAGTCGCCGGGATCTGCAAATTACAGCCGAAATCCGGCCAGAAGTCATCGGAAACTGGAATATAGAGGTGTTTGGTGATCATTTGTGGCAAATTTGTTCACATTTAAGAATTTGAATGCATGCATGTGTGAATTAGGGTTTGTAAATAGCCAAATTCACACATACAAGACTAGTTATTCTTAAATAGACAAACATAAACACAAAACCTTCATCAAAACATTCAAATATTTGATAATGGCAAGATCGCAAGGGCGACAATCATCAAGTGCACACCCGTCCAACAAGTCACGAACTAGGGTATCGTCAACGGGTGACCATGCACAGACGGTGCAGACAACATCCCGGAGAAACGTACAAGTCACCATCGACACTCTCCCTCCGAAGGTGGAAGCTCTCACTCGGAACCCAGAAGAATTGGCAAAAATAATTAACATCTTACAATCATTGCAAAGACGTCAAGAAGCTGTCGGGCCATCAAGGGCTCAAGAGGCGAACGATTGGGAAGCCGAGGTGAATCCACCTCTGGAGGAGGCGAGGAGTCTAGCAGGGGGACAATAAAGGATACAAGCCGCACTCAAACAAGAGCAAGAACAGAGAATCGTGGAAGGGATAGGAAAAAAGCTCTCCAGAAGAGCAAGGAGCGAGCACACCCTGCGTCTCGCCCCTCAGTCCACGATAAACTACGGAGATCAGCTTTGGACATTTGGGTCCCAACGGAGCTAGCAACATTGCTAGGCGAGCTACACAGGAGAAACGTCCCGTAGGAGAGGGACTGCATCGTGGTGAAGTTGTTGGACTTAATCATGATGAGCAGCCTTCCAATGGAAGAACGTCTCCAGATGAATGGCAAGCCTTGAAAAAAGCAGTGGAACCCAAAAAGGCGTTGGATCGACGGTGTTGTCATTATCACCATTATCTTCCATAATCTTGAATGCTCCCATACAAAAGAAAATACAGTTCCCGGCTATCAGCTTGTATGAAGGGATGACAGACCCAAGAGTCCACCTGACAAAGTATTCACATTTCATGATATCCATGGGGGCTACGGATGCGACTCAATGTTGTAATTTCCCACTTACACTTGGAGACGGACCTCATCGATGGTTCTCAGCATTGACCCCGGGATCCATCAACTCTTTTGCACAACTGAGCAAGGAGTTCTTATCCAATTTCTCTACCGCCGGGTCTTATGACACAAAGACACCGATTGGCAAATCTGAAGCAAGGAGACGATGAGTCCGACAAAAAATTTCTCGAAAGATTCGATAAAGTCCTATTGGAAGGAGAGATGGTAAGCGAGGATAAAAAGATTGTAGCCATAATGGTGGGACTTAAGAAAGGAACCGACCTATGGAAGGAAATGCATCTAGCCTTCCCCAAGACTTATGAAGAATTCAGACATAAGGCTGGCATATACATTTCCATGTAAGAAACTCTTCAAAAGGAATTAGGAGACAAGGCTGACCCAAAAAAGTCGGGGAAAAAATCAGGAGGAGAATACAAAGCTCCCAAAAACATGAAAGTCTTTAATGAAGGAGCAGATTTGAAAGAAAAGCTGAACCAACTCCTAACTACATCAGTAGAGGCTGTGTACAATAATGTGAAAGACAAAGACATGCTGTCAGAGCCTAGAAAGATTCGACAAGAGTGAGGAAAGTTAAACCCAAACAAATACTGTGCGTATCATCAGAACATAGGTCATTTCACAAGTGAATGTCGGGACCTTCTGAAGCAATTGTGGAGGTTTTACGAAGAAGAAAAACTATCAGAGTTCGTAAAAAAGCAACCGGGAAAGAGACCAAGAGCAGCAGCATCCTCCAGCTCGGAATATAATGAAAGTGACAAGCAGCCGAGCAGGAGGGATAAGAAAGGAAAGAAAGCAATGGCAACTCCAGCTGAACCGCTACGAGAAATATTGATGCTCGAACCAACTGGACCGATATGAGGTTGTTTAGATGGAAGACCCCAGATGTCCAAAAGAAAGAGGAAGGCAGAGCTAAGGGTCGTGGCTCAGGTTAAAGAAGTAGGAGTGCACCCGGTGACTAAGAAGACAGGAGACTTAATGTTCTCAAAAAAAGACTTGGACGGGATACTCACCCCTCACAATGACTCACTGATCATCTGTGCCAACATTATGGGGACTCGAGTCCATCGCCTGCTAGTGGACACCGACTCCTACACAAATATCTTGTTCAAAAGCACGCTAGATCAGTTAGGAGATTATGCTGAATATGTAAAAGATTGTAATCGCAAGATAGTGGGATTTGGAGAAGTTGTAACCATTCCCTTAGGTGTAGTTACGTTGTCGGTTGAACTTGTATCGACTGAGAACCCCGATAGGAGGTTGACTAGGATGGTAGAATTTTTTGTTGTAGACCAACAATTTGCCTACAATGGGTTTCTCAGTCGCCCTTTTATGAATGAATTCAAAGCAGCCGTTTTAACGTACTACTATTGTCTTAAATTTCCAACTTCGAAAGGATCATGTACAGTGAAAGGTGACCAGAAGAGGGCTCAAGAGTGCCTCCTGCAATTACAACCAAAAGACAACAAAGTATCTGTCATGGACGAACAATCGAGCAGCAGGGTTGAAGACGAACTTTCCATCTTAGATGAAATTATGGAGTCCATAGACACAGAGATGATGGAAGTAGACGAATAACAGGGTGAAGGCGAGCAGGAGGTTCAAAACGAGCAGCAGGGAGAAAAGGTTGTGCCTGTCCCAAACGAGGTTGAAGATATCGAGCCAAGGCTAGGAGCAGAACCGATGATGATCGAAGATGAGCTTAACCTAGAAGGACCCATAATCGATCCTCGTTGGAAAGGCCAAAGGAGAAGAGCAATGTCGGTCGAAGAATTGGAGGCAATAAGAGTTGACCCGAACCGAGGAGATTTGGAACTTTTTATTGGATCTGAGCTCCCTGAGCCATACAGAACCAAAATTAAAGAATTCCTCAAGTCTAATCTCGATGTGTTCACATGGTCACACGCCGATATGGTAGGCATTAGCCCTGAGCATGCCTGCCATATGCTAAATATTGATCCAACTAGGAAACCGGTAAAGCAAAAAAGAAGAAAATTTGGACCTGACAAGTACGAGGCATTTGATATGGAAGTGAAGAAGCTACTAGATAACGATCTTATCAAATAAGCTTTATGTCCTAAATGGGTGGCGAACCCAGTGCTAGTCCAAAAACCGAATGGAACATGGAGGTTGTGCATTTACTTCACTGACTTGAATGCTGCATGCCCGAAGGACAACTTCCCACTTCCACACATTGACCAGCTGGTAGACAACACGGCCGGGCACGAGCTCCTCGCATTCATGGATGCGTTTGCAGGCTACCACCAAATCCCAATGTACCCAGACGACCAGGAGCACACAACATTTTACACCAACAAAAACTTGTTATGTTGGAAGAGGATGCCGTTCGGATTGATTAACACGGGAGCCACGTACCAAAGACTTGTCAATAAAATATTTGATGAACACATTGGCAAGACAATGGAAGTATACGTGGATGACATAGTCGTCAAAAGTCCAAGGAAGGAGGACCATCTAGAGCACTTATCACAAGCATTTGAAATACTCCGGGCTTACAACATGAAGCTAAACCCGAAAAAGAGCAGCTTTGGAGTTCATTCAGGAAAGTTCATTGGGCACCTGGTCAGTTAGCGGCGCATTGAAGCAAACCCGTCAAAGGTGAAGACAATCATCGACATGCAGCCACCAAGATCAGTCAAGGAAGTCCAACGACTCACTGGATGTTTAGCAGCCTTGAATAGATTCATTTCAAGATCCGGTGATAGAAGCCGACCTTTCTTTGATGCTATCAAGAAAGGACAGTTTCAATGGACAAGCAGTTGTCAACAAGCGTTTGAACAATTGAAAGAATACCTTGGTGACACTAAGATACTATCAAAACCTGTTTCGGGGGAAAAGTTGTACTTATACCTGGTTGCCTCAGAAGTGGCGATCAGCTCGGTATTAGTTCGTACAGAAGGAAAATTTCACTTACCAATCTACTATGTGAGTCAGGCCTTACACGAAGCAGAAATCAAATATTCACCAATGGAGAAGTTAGCCTACGCACTAGTAATGAGTGTAAGAAAGCTACGTCCATACTTCTTTGATCATCAGGTAGAGGTGCTGACAACATTTCCATTGAGATAAATTTTGCAGAGGCCTGACACTGCTGGTCGCCTCCTCAAATGGTCCCTCGAGATAAGCCAGTTCAGAATATCTTATGCACCTCAAATAGCGATCAAAGGACAAGCGTTAGCCGACTTCATAGTCGAGTTAACCTTTCCTCAAGATCCGACGAGAGGTCATAACCATCCATGGCACATGTACATTGACGGATCATCAACTAATACAGCACCAGGAGTCAGAATAGTGCTGATCAGCCCTGATAGACAGGTATTCACTTCAGCTGTTAGATTTAAGTTCATGGCGACGAACAACGAAGCTGAGTATGAAGCACTGATTGTCGAACTTCGGTTAGCATTGGCTGTGGGGGTACGAAGATTGCAAATATATGGAGACTCGCAGTTGATAGTCAACCAAGTCTGAGGAGAATACGAGGCAAAAGATGAAAGCATGGCTCTGTACCAAAAGATTGTAGCTCATCTAGCTTCCTTATTCGAACAAATCTACATTGAACAAGTGCCAAGAGACAATAATGCCCAAGCAGATGCACTTGCTCGTTTAGCTACCAGCACGAGACCAGCATAAATTTCAGATGTGACGATAACCAAAGTACTTCACCCATCAACTAACGATTACAAAATCAATCAAGTTGAGGAGGAATTCGGGGAAGATGACTGGCGAACTTCAATATTCAAGTACCTCAAGGATGGTGAAGTACCCGAAGACCCACAAGAGGCAGCCAAGACGACCAGGCGAGCAGCAAGATTCACTATCATGGATGGGCAACTGTTCAAGAGAGGATTTTCACTTCCCCTACTAAAATGTTTGGCAATGGGGCAAGGCCAGGAAGTCTTAAAAGAAATTCACGAAGGCGTGTGTGGAAATCATGCAGGAGGGTGAGCATTAGCATACAAAATTGAGAGACAAGGATACTATTAGCCAACTCTGCTGCAAGATGTAATAAAAGGTGCAAAAACATGCCATAGGTGCCAACTGTTCACCCCCAGCATTCATAGGCCACCAACTAAACTAATATCAGTAAATAGTCCATGGTCATTCGCAAAGTGGGGGATAGACATCATAGGACCTTTTCCAACCGGAAAGGGGAATGTGAAATTTGCGGTAGTGGTCGTGGACTATTATACAAAATGGGCCGAAGCAGAAGCACTCGTGACGATCACACAAGAAAAGATGATTAGCTTTATTTGGAAAAATATCGTGTGCCGATTTGGAGTCCCACAAGCAATCTTAACAGACAACGGGAAGCAATTTGAAGGCAAGAAGATAAGGGACTTTTGTAAAAAATGGGGGATCAAGAAATAATTTTCAATGCCCTATCGTCCTCAACCCAACGGACAAGTTGAAGCAGTCAACAAGATAATCAAACACATCTTGAAGATTCGCTTGGTAGACAAGAAAGGCAAATGGTCAGAGGAATTGCCAGAAGTACTCTGGGCCTACAAGGTATCATATAGGACGAGCACCGGGGAAACACCATTTACTATGGCATTTGGCACCGAAGCAGTCATACCAGTAGAACTCAAGGTGCCAACAGAGCGAACAACAAGGTTCGACGAGCAGTCGAACAACGCGGCTTTAGCTGCGGAGATGGATTTAATTGATGAAAAAAGAATTTCAGCATAAATGAAGAATGCGATATACAAGAAAAGAATCGCAAAATATTACAATTCGCAAGTAAAAATCAAAGAATTCAAAATTGGAGACCTGGTGCTTCGGAAAGTATTAGCACCATCACCGGGAGTATTTGGACCGACTTGGGAGGGCCCATTCAGGATAACCCACAAGTGGTATAGTGGCACGTATGACCTTGAAGATATGGAAGGCAACTCGGCCCAATACTCCTGGAATGCGGCCTTGCTAAAGAAATATTATCAATAGTCAAAAGTTGATGAAGATTTTGTATATTATCTTGTATATTGTAAATTTGATGCAAATTTTAAAGTTTTTTAGTATGAAAATAGAAGAAATAGGAGTAACCATTTGTTGTATTACATGTTGTATAGCTTAGAAGGCACCAAAGCCCACTTGTTCGCCCAAATAAGAAGCTTCTCGCCAAAAGCAGAATGTGTTAAAAAACACAAGCTCAACATGAGGCGAGCAGTAGGATTCAATTGTAAAAAAAATAAAATAAGAAAGGCTAAGTCCAATAAGGACCATGAAAGCCCAATTAGAGGAAGGCCAAGTTCCAAGGGAACCAAGAAGACCCATATGAAGTCATGCATACAGATTTGCAGATAAAAAGTACTTTACTCTTGAAAATAAAAGAGAAGTATTTAAGCAAAAATATGAAGCATAATAGAGGGGCGAACAATAAGGCAAATATGAAGAAAATATTAACACAAAAGGATATGGAAGAAAGCATTCATTTCATTAATAGATAAAAAAGTAGTACAACTGAAGGAAAAAAGGTTACAAGATAAGAGCCTAATACAAAAACTAGAAAGTAAAAAATAAAGGTCTTCAGTTTTGAGGAGCCGGAGGAGCAGATGGGGTTTCGGTTGAAGGAGCGACATCGGTAGTGGCCGGCCCAGGGGCCTGCTGCTCGCCAGCTACAGCAGAAGTGCCAGCTTCATCCAAAAGGGCCGGGAAGAGGGAGCTTAAGGCATAAAAAACCGAGGCATCTTTGTTCACTTCCTCAGTCCTCAGCTTTGGGGCTATCATCCGGACATCATCCTTGAAGACATCCAAGTTCACACCCATATCCCCTTGGCCAGCAACGGGGATATTGTTGGAGTTATACGTGAAAGTATGCTTTTACTTTGTATAACTCATGTATTAAACACTTGTTTATGAGAATAAATCTTTTATCGCATTTGCTTTAGATATAATTGAATGTTGAATATTTATTGCAATCAGTTCATTATAAGTGGTACATGTTACATTGAAGTTAATGTGGTGATACCCGATCACGGAAGATCACATTAATGGTTTCCTTGTAACTAAACGTACAAATTCACGACCTAGGTGGAATTGAACAATCCGTCGTGAAAGGTTGATGTGTACATCTCAGATTGGCTTTTCTTGATCAAGAGATTGCACTAGCACATTTAGTATGTGTTGAAGAGGACCTACAGCGAGAATAAATTCTTCTGTTCTGAAATGTGAAGAATTAGACCTCAGTGGTTATTGATTTCTTAATCTCCGCACTTAAATAGGACCGTGTGTGCTTAATGGTTACTGCTTTGATTCATGTTGGGTGAGAATCATCGTGACTTCGAACATTGTGCTTTGGGCAGTAATATTAATCATACGATGGTTGCTAAGATTTAATACGGAGAAACACGTGCGAGTACGGCTCGTGTGATTTGTCCCCTTGGTGGGCTCAGAAGTTTTATCGTACCAAATCTTGCAAGTGAAGAATTAGTTTCTTTGGTACGGATAATAATGTTGAGCTGTCTTTACTCCAAGGTGAAAGATGTTAATTAATTTAGAGCTATTCAGAAGCTTAATCAATTAATGGACTTGATAATCTTAAATGTGGGAAATAATAACCGGGAGCCCATATTATCGTAATATGAATTAAGATGGATAGTGCAATATTAATTTATTAGTGGTACTAATTAATATTAATGAGCTGAATTATATTGGGGCTCAATATTAAAATTCAGAAGTCCATTTGGAGGTCCAATCTTAATTCTCCTAAAGGCCCCTCAAGTAGCCCATTAAGTAGCCCGATAATAATTAGATGATTAAAATAAAAGAAAATTATTATTGCTGATTTTTTGCTTATAATTTTCGAAATTTATAGATATGGTAGAGAAAAGATTTGTTGATTTTCTTCGAAAGATATTATGGAAGATATGTATTCTTGGAATATAAGATTATCTCATAAATTCAAGAAGATCCAAATCTAGTTTATTTCTCCCATGAATTTCAAAAATCTCATATATTAGGGAGGTGAGATTTTTATGGAATATTTTATTATGGAGAAAAGAATATATGAGATATATTCAAGATTTCTTGGAGGCCAAGAAAAAGATTTTCTCTCCCCTATTCCATATGCAAATTTCAAAATTCCTAGTCCTATATATAGGAGATGATTATTTCATCTCCAGTTTATAATTTCACAGTGTTGAAAAAAAAAATCAGCAAAACAATATTTTTTCTTTTCCTTGGTTATAAAATTGCTTGAAAGCACTTCCCACCGGTGATCAAGCGAGGCGAAAGGGAAATACTTGATAAGGTCTTTTGGTTGGTAGCACGTCCCGTGATAATCAAAGGCCATATCTACAAGAGGTACGTAGTCACATAATCTCTTAGTTTTCCGCCATAGATTTTATGTGAATTAATTCAACATGCATGATGATAAAATTGTTGTTGGAATTATTATTTGAATTAATTAGGATTAATTCATGCTAGTAATAATTGAATTTAAATTCGTATTTAAATTTCATCCCGAATAGTTTCCGAGCACCCCTATTTTCCCAACAGATATCAAAGCCGGCGACAGGAGGGTTCTCTATAACATAGTCCGTGAAGTCTTTCGTGACCGAAGTCATGATATCAAGACCATTATCGAGAGCATACTTCACAGACCGGACACAATCAACATATGCATAGATATAACTGAAGTTGGTGTTATCGGTCACATCCTGCACATAGTTGGTGTAAGAGACAACCCGTTTCTTCTCTGCGCCCAGACGAGTAACGTGAACCTTCAAGGAATTGACCCTCTCCACTAGGCCAACACGCTCAATCTCCAGAACATGAACGCGATCAGTTGCGACCCCCAAGTCCAACTTTAACTTCTCGGAAGCGTTCAGAGAGACCTTCTCCCTGTCCTCAGCAGCCTTCAGACTCCTTTCCCAGCTGAGTTTGGCCTTCTCGTACTCGCCCTTCAACCAAGCAAACTCCTCATCCTTTTTCTTAAGAATGGCAGCCTTCTCTGCCTCGAACTGGTCAATCTTTCTCCCCAAACCCCGGTTGGTCCTCTCCAACTCAATGGACTGATCGAGGACCTTCTGAGCAGCAAAAGCCTAGTGGCTAGCGTTGTAGCTCAGTAGGCGGGCATTGTCACTCAGACTCTGGCCCTGTCAATCTCCACACACAACTTGGTCCATGAGCGAGGAATGAGCTCAGTTGCTCGCCTGATATGAGAATCAGGGATGTCTTGATAGGGAGGGGCATATTTGACATAGCTCAACTGGTGGAGTACCTTTGCCCGCCCAGGTTACTCCTCAGGCTTATACATGCATCAAGAAAAATAAAGTTAATGAAGGATAAAAACAACAAGGTGGCGACCAACCGAGCAGTAGAGAAAAAGACCCACTCCTTCAGCTTAACAGGGTCATAACCCAGGTATGAGTTATCCGGAGAAGACCCTCTCCTCTTGCTCGTCACAACGGCGCCAACAACTTGTTGCTCGCTCACTTCCTCTATAGACGAGAAGCATAGCACGTCCCTCCTGCTTGCCTGAGATTACCCTCTAGCTCTTTTCGAGCGATCGTCTTCCTTGCGGGTAGGGGCAACCTCCTTAGTGAGTCTCTTCTTGCCCCAGTTATCCTTCTGTGCCATAGGCGGCGAGGAGCGAGGAGGAGGGCGAGGAGCAGGGCCCTTTGCCTGGGGAGCTTCCTCTTCTTCGTCTTCTTTGGCTCTCAATTTGATGAGAGAAGTGGGAGGATTGTATTTCTTCTTCTTGGAAGGGTCTTCGGTGGCCATCTATTTGACGCGGCGAGCAAGAAGGTGATAGCACTCCGGAATTTCGGGAACAACAACAGTGACTCTTTGCTCTGAAAATAAATAAAAACAAAAGATTAGACAATGAAGAAGGTGACCAGACGACCAAGAAATCAAAAGGATACTAATACAGAGATAGAAAAAATGTTAAGGTACCTTCCGGGATGGCAGCTTGTGTTGGAGTTATACGTGAAAGTATGCTTTTACTTTGTATAACTCGTGTATCAAACACTCGTTTTATGAGAATAATTCTTTTATCGCATTTGCTTTAGTTATGATTGAATGTTGAATTTCTATTGCAAACCGTTCAATATATAGTACGTGTTACATAGTAGTTAATGTGGTGATACCCGATCACGGAAGACGACATTGACAGTTTACTTGTAACTAAGCGTACATTTTCACGACCTAGGTGGAATTGAACAATCCGCCGTGAAAGGTCGATGTGTAAGGCTCAGATTGGTCTGTCTTAACTAAGAGATTGCACTAGCACATTTGGTATGTGTTGAAGAGGACCTACAACGAGGATAAATTCTTCTGTTCTGAAAGGTGAAGAATTAGACCTCAGTGGTTGTTGATTTCTTAATCTCCGTCACTTAAATAGGACCGTGTGTGCTTAATGGTTACTGCTTTGATTCATGTTGGGTGAGAATCATTGTGACTTCGAACTTTGTGTCTTGGGCAGTAATATTAATCATACGACGGTTGCTAAGATTTAATACGGAGAAACGCGTGCGAGTACGGCTCGTGTGATTAGTCCCCTTGGTGGGCTCAGAAGTTTTATTGTACCAAATCTTGCAAGTGAAGAATTAGTTTCTTCGGTACGAATAATAATGTTGAGCTGTCTTTACTCCAAGGTGAAAGATGTTAATTAATTTAGAGCTATTCAGAGGCTCAATTAATTAATGGACTTGATAATCTTAAACGCGGGAAATAATAACCGGGAGCCCATATTATCGTAATATGGATTAAGATGGATAGTGCAATATTAATTTATTAGTGGTAATAATTAATATTAATGGGCTGAATTATATTGGGGCTCAATATTGAAATTCAGAAGTCCATTAGGAGGTCCAATCTTAATTCTCCTTAAGGCCCCTCAAGTAGCCCAATTAAGTAGCCCAATAATGATAAGGTGATTAAAATAAAAAGAAAATAATATGCTGATTTTTTCCTTTAATTTTCGAAAAATACATGATAAGGAGGAAAAAGATTTTGTTGATTTTCTTGGAAAGATATTATGCAAAATATGTATTCTAGGAATACAAGAATATCTCATATATTCAAGAAGATCCAAATCTTGGATTTTCTCCATGTAAATTTCGAAAGTTTCATATTTATTTAGGGGTGTGAGATTTTTGTGGAATATTTTATTTTGGAGAAAAGAATATATGAGATATATTCAAGATTTCTTAGAGATTAAGAAAAGATTTTCTCCAAGCCCATTAATCTCTAAATTTTCGTCCAATACCCCTTATAAATAGGAGATGATTATTTCATCTCCATGAATATAATTCCATGTGTTGGAAAAATCAAGAAGCATAGATATTTTTCTTTTTCCTTAGTTATTAAATTACTTGAAAACGTCTCCCACCGGCGATCAAGTGAGGTGAAAAGGGAAATACTTGAGAAGGCTTTGGGTTGATAAAGCGAGATTATAATTGTCCCGTATATTCAAAGGTCAATTCTACAAGAGGTACGTTAATCGCATATTTAATTGTTTATTCCGCTTAATTAAATATGTGAAATTAATTCAACATGCATGATGATAATTAGTTGTTGGAATTATTATTTGAATTAATTAGGATTAATTCATGCTAGTAATAATTGTATTTAAATTCGTATTTAAATTTCATCCCGAATAGATTCCGGGCACCCCTATTTTCCCAACAACTGGTATCAGAGCTACGGTTTCGGGCTCTGAATTTTAAATTGGAATTTAAATTGTTGAACATTAAATTGAAATTGGATAGTAGAATTGTTAGATCTTTTTTGCAGGTATCCAATTGTCATGGTTTTAATGTTGTTAATTTCATGCGTGTAAATTAATTGTTGTTAATTCGATTCGTTCGAATTCGTTTTTCTCGTGAGAAAATCCACGAGTAGATTAGTTGTTTTTATTTTGATTCGATCATTGTAATAGACTAGTCTAGATCTAGTATTTATTTTTTTGTAAAAATAAATTGTAACCGGATCGTGACGAAGAACGAAGAATTAAAAACGGCGTACCCGGACGACGCATACAAGCGTGGCGCGTGTATGGAGGTAAAATCATGCTAGGGGTGAAGAAAACGAGGACGAACGGCGAAAAAAAGGCGCACGGGGGTGCACGGCGCACGGCGCCGCGCGCACCGCGCGCGCGCGCCTCGGCGAGGGCCTGCAGCGCCTCGGGGCGCCTCGGGTGCGCCTCGGCACGCCTCCGTGCAGCGCCTCGGGTGTGCCTCGGGTGCGCCTCGGGGCTGCGCTTCGGCGCGCCTCGGGCTGTTTTCCAGCGCTTCTTAGGCCGGGAAGCGCGCGGGCCCACTTCGTGGGCCGACGCGCGCTGTATCTCAGGCCGTGGAATTTTTTCGCTTCGTGTTTTTTTTCCGTGTGTTTTTAAACGTCGTCCCGAACCCCAAACGATGCTGTTTTTGAAGAAGTGTTGTTGTTCGAGTGGGAGCACGTCGAGACGAACGTCGGAAAGCAACAAGGACGATTTTTCGCATCAAGACGTGAAGAAATTAAACCGTGACAATTGGAATTGAGTGCTCCAATGTGTTTAATTTTGTTTTGATGGATGTTTTATTTCGTGCAATTTCATTATTTGTTAATATGTGTTTGCATGAATTTAATTGTCCAAGAAAAACCTTACTTTCGAAAATTACTAAGTATGTTTTTATAATCGCAATTTTATTCCGGATATTAAAATTGGATTATTTTGGCCTCCATAATTTATTTATTTGTGAAGTTCTTTTGGAATACATTTCCCCCTCGGATCGGCCAAAAGAACGGATTTCACATGAATAAATTCCGAAAGGATGATTGTGGATTATTACTAGTGGCGGTATTGACCCTCACCACGAGTGGCTTGCTCAAAGCGAAATAATAATCCTGTATTTAATTATGGTTATTACTTAGGCATAGGAAATTGATATTAACTTACTCCCCTCGGAGTCCCTGTCAATTTCTATGTGGTCAAAGTGGGAGCCAACTATTAATTTTGAATTAAGGATTTGTAACTTTTAAGTTTGTAATCCGCTTGAATGTGTTTAAATGTATAGACCACCCCTCGTGGCGCATTTAAATTGTTTCGAGATGTTGGCTGATGCATGATTATATTGTTTTAAGGTTTCAATATAATTGATGTGATCAAATTTATGTGATAATTTCGTATTTTTCTAGATATTGATATGAATGTATGTTTTATTCTCATTTCATCATGTCGCAACCTTCTAATCCACTGTTTAATATACTTAAAGTTAATAAACTTTTTGGAGAGAATTATATCGATTGGAAATGTTTTTTTTTAAATTTGTCCTTACTGCACAAAAACACAATTGGGTTATTTATGTTAATATACCCGGCAAGCCTAATGATAAGTCAAGCAATGGGAAGAGGCAGTTTATGATCGGAAGCGTGATAATGAATGAAGTGCATCATCTTGACATTTCTGTCTGAGGATTTGAGGTGCGTTCATGAAGACATTGTATCCGCTGTTGAAATCATGGAACACCTTGAAGAGATGTTTTCACATCAGAATCCCATGACTAATCAGTTCACCAAACATGACTCGGTCAAGTTGGAAATGGTGGAAGGAACGCCCGTGAGGGAGCACGTTCTCGAGATAATGGCATACCTTAACAAGTTGGAAGTACTTGGTGCGGATTTTGATTGATTTCATATACCATTCCCTACCGAGAAGCTTTGAGTAGTTTCATCTGAACTGTCAGATGAATGAACGGACAAGTCGTTTGCCCGAGCTCTTGCAAGCTTTAGTTTCGGTGGAGGTGATAATGGAGCACCAGTCTAGTGCTATGGTGGCTAATGGTTCGTCTACCTCTTTTGGTCCCAAGGGAGGGAAAAAGAGGAAGAGAACCAAAGGCCGGATCCAAGCAAATCCAATTGTTGCGAAAGGCAAATGCAAAGGCAAGCATCGAAGGGGAAGTGTTTTAGTTGCGGTGAGAGAGGACAATGGAGGTCTGCCTGTTCCAAGCCTAAGAGGCTAGGAAAGTTAGGTAATTCACACACCTTAGTCGTCGAAACTTGTGAAGTGGCGTATGCTGTCTATTCGTGGATAGTGGATACGAGAGCTACTGATCACATTTGTTTCATGGGTTTAAGCTAACCCGACGACTTAACGGAAGTGAGATCCCCATCACATCGGGCAATGCTACGAGAGTGGCAGCTGAAGCAGTGGGAGAAGTGCGCCTATCTTGTGAAGATAGAGTTATGGTCTTGAGAGACGTTCCTCATGTTCCCAGTTTAGAAAGAACTCAACCTTCAGTTTCTAAACTGTTTGAATAGATACTCAGTTTCTTTTAATAAGGATGTTATTATTGCTTGAAACGATGAGTTTATCCGTTCCGGAACTTTAATGGATGATCTTTATATCATTTTTTGGGCACACCACTCACAAAATTGAATCTAATAACACATCGATTATTTCGAGTAATAAAAGAAAGCGTTCTTCGGAGATGAACGAAACACTTCTATGGCATCTTAGACTAGGTCATATTAATCTAAAGTGGATAGAGAGATTGGTGAAAGACGGATCCTTGGAATCATTCCAAGTCGAACCGTTTCCAACTTGTGAATCCTGTTTAGAGGGTAAAATGACCAAGAGGGCATTTAGAGCCAAGGGGAATAGAACTACGGAAGTGTTAGAACTCGTTCATACCGATATGTGTGGTTCAATGACGATCATAGCAAGAAGAGGTATGAGTAATTTGATGATTACTCAAGATACAGATACATCTACCTTATGACGCATAGGGAAAGAAGTATAAAGTCTCTACGATTTGTTCGTGGAGGCGAATACCTTAGCAATGAATTCTTGAACTACCTATCGGAAGAAGGGATTGTATCCCTGTTGACCACATCGGGAACCCCTCAATAGAACGGTGTGGCGGAACGAAGGAGCCAGACTCTTTTAGAAATAGTCAGATCCATGATGAGTTATTCGGATTTACCCAAGTCGTTTTGGGGTAACGCCTTAGAAACAATGACTTATATTCTAAACTTGGTGCCATCCAAATCGGTTCCTAAAACCCCAATGGAATTGTGGACTGGGGCGCAAGCCCAGTCTAAGACACTTGCAGATTTGGGGTTGTCCGGCATACGTGCTAGACAAGGAAGCCGGTAAATTGGATCCATGTTCGGAATTAAGGTTGTTTATAGGATATCCCATGGGAACGAAAGGGTGTATGTTCTATAGTCTCAAGGATTAAAAGACCGTGATTAGTTCGCACTTTAAATTCTTGGAGGAAGACTATATGAACAAAAGAAAGCCCAGAAGTGAGATTACCTTAGACGAGTTAAGAGGGCAAACTCCTATACCAAGTATACAAGATGATATACCACACGTCATACCTTCACAACCGGAACCCCATCGTAGTGGGAGGATTGCAAGGCAACCCGAGAGATTCATGGGAATTGGAGAATTTTCGGATTTGATTCCCGGCGATGAATCAGATCCATGAACGTACGACGAGGCAATCCAAGACAAAGACGCGGAAGTGTGGCAAACCGCAATGGAAACCGAGGTGGGTTCGATGGATTATAATCAAGTGTGGGAGTTGGTTGATCCACCTAATGGGGTAGAGCCCATTGGATGCAAGTGGGTGTACAAGAGGAAAAGAGGACCGGACGGAAGGGTAGAGACCTTCAAAGCAAGGCTTGTGGCCTGTGGCCTGTGGCCTGTAGCTATGCTTAAGTCCATCCGTATTCTCTTGTCGATCGCTGCGCACTTAGATTACGAGATCTGGCAAATGGATGTCAAGACAGCTTTCCTTAACGGAAGTCTTGATAGGATCTATATGCAACAACCCAAAAGTTTTCGTTGAAAAAGGCCAAGAGCACCTCGTATGCAAGCTTAAGAGATCCATTTTATGGACTTAAGTAAGCGTCGCGTACTTGGAACCAGTGTTTTGATCAAGTTATTAAGTCTTATGGGTTTGTGATCAAAACAAGTTCGAAAGTTGTGTGTATAAAAGGTGTGACGGAACTGCGGTGGTATTCTTAGTATTATACGTAGACGATATTCTGCTCATTGGAAACAATGTAAAGGTATTGTCAGACGTAAGGGTATGGCTGTCAAATCAGTTTGATATGAAGGACTTAGGGAAAGCCGGTCACATCCTTGGGATCAAGTTCACTCTAGATCCAAGAGGAGGATGTTGGGTTTATCGCAAGTTTCATACAAAGCCACTGTTTTGAAGCATTTCAGCATGCAAGATTCCAAGAAAGGTTTTGTACCTTTTAGGCACGGAATCCATCTATCTAAAGAAATATGCCCTAAGACGCAAGTGGAGATAGATGACATGAAAGACGTTCCGTACGTTTCGGACGTAGGAAGTCTTATGAATGCAATGTTGTGTACGAGACCGGATATCTGCTTTGCCGTGGGCATGATGGCAAGATATCAAAGTAACCCCAGGAAAGCACATTAGATTGCAATTAAATGCGTTCTTTAGTTTCTGAAAAGAACTTAGTATGGAATGCTGATTTAACAATCAGACAATCTAATTCCCATGGGATACTCGGACTCAAATTTCCAATCAGACATAGACTCCAAAATACCTACCTCGGGTAGTGTGTTTTGCATGGGAGAAGGAGCCATGACATGGAGAAGCGATTTGCAGAAATGCATCGCAGATTCGACCATGGAAGCCGAATAAGTAGTTGCTTGTGAAGTAGCGAAAGAAGCGGTTTGACTCAAGTACTTCTTAGTGGACTTGGACGTTGTTCCGAATTTGCCCGACAAGATAACTGTCTTTTGTGACAATGTCGGGGCAGTTGCAAATTCAAGGGAACCGAGAGCCCACTAGGCCAGCAAACACATTGAAAGAAAACACCATCTTATACGAGAAATCGTTAAGAGAGGAGATAAAGAGGTGGCAAAGATATGCGTCGGGGACAACCTAGTAAATCCATTCACAAAGGGTCTGCCTCTGAATACATTCGAGAGACATGTGGATGGAATGGGAGTCAAGACTATTGTCAATCTGCTTTAAGTATAAGTGGGAGGAATTATTAGGTTAGTGTAGGTTGACATGAGATGTCACGTAGAGCTACTACACTAAGACATGCGTGATGTATACTAAAAGCAGACTTTAAGTATAAGTGGGAGATTGTTGGAGTTATACGTGAAAGTATGCTTTTACTTTGTATAACTCGTGTATCAAACACTCGTTTTATGAGAATAATTCTTTTATCGCATTTGCTTTAGTTATGATTGAATGTTGAATTTCTATTGCAAACCGTTCAATATATAGTACGTGTTACATAGTAGTTAATGTGGTGATACCCGATCACGGAAGACGACATTGACAGTTTACTTGTAACTAAGCGTACATTTTCACGACCTAGGTGGAATTGAACAATCCGCCGTGAAAGGTCGATGTGTAAGGCTCAGATTGGTCTGTCTTGACTAAGAGATTGCACTAGCACATTTGGTATGTGTTGAAGAGGACCTATAGCGAGGATAAATTCTTCTGTTCTGAAAGGTGAAGAATTAGACCTCAGTGGTTGTTGATTTCTTAATCTCCGTCACTTAAATAGGACCGTGTGTGCTTAATGGTTACTGCTTTGATTCATGTTGGGTGAGAATCATTGTGACTTCGAACTTTGTGTCTTGGGCAGTAATATTAATCATACGACGGTTGCTAAGATTTAATACGGAGAAACGCGTGCGAGTACGGCTCGTGTGATTAGTCCCCTTGGTGGGCTCAGAAGTTTTATTGTACCAAATCTTGCAAGTGAAGAATTAGTTTCTTCGGTACGAATAATAATGTTGAGCTGTCTTTACTCCAAGGTGAAAGATGTTAATTAATTTAGAGCTATTCAGAGGCTCAATTAATTAATGGACTTGATAATCTTAAACGCGGGAAATAATAACCGGGAGCCCATATTATCGTAATATGGATTAAGATGGATAGTGCAATATTAATTTATTAGTGGTAATAATTAATATTAATGGGCTGAATTATATTGGGGCTCAATATTGAAATTCAGAAGTCCATTAGGAGGTCCAATCTTAATTCTCCTTAAGGCCCCTCAAGTAGCCCAATTAAGTAGCTCAATAATGATAAGGTGATTAAAATAAAAAGAAAATAATATGCTGATTTTTTCCTTTAATTTTCGAAAAATACATGATAAGGAGGAAAAAGATTTTGTTGATTTTCTTGGAAAGATATTATGCAAGATATGTATTCTAGGAATACAAGAATATCTCATATATTCAAGAAGATCCAAATCTTGGATTTTCTCCATGTAAATTTCGAAAGTTTCATATTTATTTAGGGGTGTGAGATTTTTGTGGAATATTTTATTTTGGAGAAAAGAATATATGAGATATATTCAAGATTTCTTAGAGATTAAGAAAAGATTTTCTCCAAGCCCATTAATCTCTAAATTTTCGTCCAATACCCCTTATAAATAGGAGATGATTATTTCATCTCCATGAATATAATTCCATGTGTTGGAAAAATCAAGAAGCATAGATATTTTTCTTTTTCCTTAGTTATTAAATTACTTGAAAGCGTCTCCCACCGGCGATCAAGTGAGGTGAAAAGGGAAATACTTGAGAAGGCTTTGGGTTGATAAAGCGAGATTATAATTGTCCCGTATATTCAAAGGCCAATTCTACAAGAGGTACGTTAATCGCATATTTAATTGTTTATTCCGCTTAATTAAATATGTGAAATTAATTCAACATGCATGATGATAATTAGTTGTTGGAATTATTATTTGAATTAATTAGGATTAATTCATGCTAGTAATAATTGTATTTAAATTCGTATTTAAATTTCATCCCGAATAGATTCCGGGCACCCCTATTTTCCCAACAGCTTGAGCCTATAAGTGATGAGCACTCGTGGTCAACAAGGCAAGTTTATGACAGTGAGGTTTGGAGAGATGCTTGATGCTGCGGTCACTCACGTTCCGAAGAGTAGTCACGGTGAGGACGTAGAGGAATTCTTCACTCAACTCAGGATGTCCCCACCTCAAGATACACGGACCTGCAAAACAACAAAAGAGAAAAAAATTAAAATAGTTTCACCCTGGCCATAGCAAGTCAAAAGTGAAACCTACGCCGTATTTCGCCAAAGCCCTCATGGGAGTTGATACGGCCAGGTCCGCCAGAAAAGTCGGAAGACGCCCGCCAATCACCGCCGATAAAGAAGCACTGTCTGTGCCAGCTCTTCACCTTATTAGGCACCCCTTCAATCAATTTTATGCCACTACGGGCCTTGATGTAATACCACCCCACTCCTTCTTCATTGGCGGCCGAGGAAATGGTCATTGCGTAATGTATCTCGATGGTACTTTTCTTGTTCTTATAACCCTCAAGCCCAAAGAGAGTTATAAAAGCAAGCAAGTTGCTCCACTCGTTAGGGGTAATCTAAGTGATTGCCAAGTTAGTATCCTCGAGAAAATGACCAATCACGGGGTGTAGAGGCAGTGGGAACCCAACATTCAGAACGTCAAGGTTGATGGTTGTACAACCCGGAGGTGGGCGATCAACTGTTTCTGCTTTTTGCGGGGCATACAAATAGATATCGTAAGGAATTCGGTAGGCCGAGCGAATACGAGCCAAGTCATTCTCCGTGATCAGGCTTGGTATCTTGCTCGCCGTATAATTGTTCTCTTGAGCCGCCATGATAATCCTTTCAGGAGGTGGGAAGGAATTGTGGTGGCGAGTGGCGTAGTCGATCCATTCTTGTCTGCGTACAATCCCTTCGGGAATCTGAGGCTCAAGAGTCGGCGTGGAGATGGGGAAGTTAATTTCCCTAAGGAACTCCCAAGTCACCCCGCGAGAAGGTTGGCCCTGTTGGTCGCCTCTTGATTCGCCCACCTGCTCGCTGCTCACCCCAACAACCTCAGGGATGCTCATTTTATCAATTTCAGCGGCGACCTCCATGGAGTCTTCCCCCAAGTTAGATGAAGTGTTACCTTCTATGTCTGGGCGAGCAGCTGGTTGGACGATGTCCTGCTCGCCCGAACTATCCATAGCGTAATAGGTATCGACGGAGCGAGCAACAGAGCTCACCTCCGAACCAGTATCCTCGTCAATGAGTAGGGTGCAAGGATTCCGAGCAATAACTTGACGAAGCGAGTGACGAGGAGCAGGGGGCGTCTCTCCATATTCCATCAGCCGTTTTTCAGGATTCCGACCAAGGTGTTCATCGGAAATAGTTTTGCTCGAAGACGGAGATGCCATGGGACGAAAGTTAGGGGTTTTTTTTTATCCAAATAAAGAGTTAAAATACGAAATTGAAGGAGGAAACACGGCGGTGCCGGTAACGACGCGGCGGCGGCGATGGTGATTTGAAGATGATGATGATCGGAGTAAATCGGAGTGAAAGTACGAAAAATTGAAAATTTTAAAATGCAGGTATGAGAAAAGAAGAATTAAAACAAAAAGATAAAGAATCTACCTTGAAATCAAGCAAATCGGTAGAAATCGAAACAAATTGGAAGCAAGGGAGACTTTGAAGATCAACAATGACAGATTTTTGTGTGAGAAATACGAAAAGAAGAAGAATAAAATAGGAAGAAAATGGATATTTATAAGAAGAGAAATGGGGGGCAAATTGAAATTTCACAAGAAATAATAGGCCCCTACGAGCAATTTTTGAAACACGCGTGGGCGGCGGTGATATCACCAACCGCCCACATCTCCTCGTAAGATACACCTCGAGACTCGAACCATCACCAGCCCAAGCGTCGCGCCCTACTGTTCGCCCAAAATTTTCCCGCTCAAAATTTTCAAATCCTTGTTGCTCGCCCATAACCTAACAACTATAGTTTGACATAAAATTAGCTAATTTTAGTCCTAATAAAAGGTCAAACTAGGGGGCATTGTTGATAGGTGAGCAGCCGGGCAACATGATTAAGCTAATTAAAAGTAAATAAATGGCTAAAAGGTCATTAGAAATAAAAAGATTAAAGGAGGCGAGCAGCAGGGATTTAGCTTTAATAAACTGGATAAGATGAGCAGCTGGGTAAAGTGTCAGAACACCCTGGACGAGTAGCTGGTCAGACAAGCAGCTGGTCACAAAGGAATAAAAAAAGCGAGCAGCATTAATAAGAAGATTCAAGAATAAAACCGAAAGGGTGAGCAGGCGAGCAACAGGGTACCTCAGAAGATCATCAAGGATCCCACTAATTAAGCATTACATTAGAAACAAACAAGTGTCTTAACACTTGTCATTGTGTAACATGTTGTAGCTTAGGACTTAAACAAGTGTCTAAACACTTGTCAATGTACAAATTGATAGTGTTAGTGTCCTAGAGACAATCCATCGAAAGGACATAATACTAAGATAATATTCAGATTTGGTTTAATATTAAATGTATGGCGTTACACTTATATGAATATGATGTTTGATTGTTTGCATATATTCTTATTTTTGTTCTCATGAATCACTACTGTCATTGAGTGAGTGAGAACTCAGATGACCTAAGTATGATTCTCAAATAGCCCCGATCAAGGATCATAAAAAATGGGATATTGATGATGCAATTGAGACTGGTGTGCGATCTGCATCATACTCTTAGAGAGTGTAGTAAGATCTCACTTACTACGAGATACCGGGTATCTCATGATGGATGCACATATACTTTAGAGGGTATTGGTATACCCATCCGAGAAACCGTTTGATGTAATTATGTTAGAGAAAATTGGTTGGTGGTATTATTTTATAATTAATTGGTATTAAAGTTTATTTGAGACTTTAATAGTTGACCAATTAATTTTGGGTGTTGAAATTAATTTCTCGGAAATTAATTGTTACAAGTGCATTCTACTCTTGGAGTAGATGAGAATGGTGTATTCATACTCGCAAAACCGATTTTCGGTGAGTGAGAAATTGAATCGGAAGTCGAAAGGTTCAACACCTAAATATGGGATTAAATGAAGGAATTAAATGAGTCATTTAATTCACCATCCCACATTGGATTTTTGGAATACTAATATACATGATATTAGTATGGGAACTATGAAGTAAAATAAATTATAGTTGATTGCTAGTCAATCAAAGTTGACACACGCGCGCCGAGCTGCGCCCTAGCCCGTGGACTTGGACTTGGTCTTGGTCTTGGTTCTTGGCAATTGGACTTTGGGCCTTGGGCCAGTGGGTATCTAATTTTTTGGAGAACAAAAATTAGGATATTAGCTCCACAGAGTTTGGGTCGATTCGGATCAGAGACCCACCCGGTTAGAGAGGTCAAACCGGATCATACTTCATAAAGAGCACATAAAACGCGTGTGCTAAATTCGTGGAACGTTACCAGCGTGATTTGTGGAAACACATCTGGTCAACTTCGGTGTTCACACGACTACCAATGAAAACGCATCCGCATTAAATGCCCACACGATTTTTCCTTCTACATTGAGTGGAGGTTCGCCTATATATAGCGTCCTTATGCATTTGTCTGGCCAAGCATTCAAAAATTTCTCTTCTCCCTCCTGTCTCTGCATATAGAGTCTTAAGGCCAGTCCAGTTCAAAGCGCTCATCCTGTTCGCCGGAGCTCCAAGACCTGTGGTGCTACACCCTTGGAGACGATATTGACGTTTTACCTTTGGGGGCAAATTTCCAAGACCGTAGAGCACTACCGGGGAAATATTGTCTTGCGGGAAGAGGGCTTCCTCGACTCGTCACTGCTGCTGTTTTTCTTTATTGTTTCTTTGTACCAGTTATTCGAGTTGTAATTTTTCTTTTTATTTTGAATTATTATTTCCGCAGTCAAAACATATTTTCAACAACAATCGCAAGACAATATTTGTTTTCAAAATGACTAATGGAAATAACATTTCGGAGTCTGCTAACCAGGGAAACACTGTTGTTCCTCCTAGTAACCCCACTCCCCAGAGCACCACTACCCTCGTTCCCCCTATAACTGTCCATTTTGGGCAAACTTCTAATCCCTCTGTGGTGAGCCCTTTCCCCTTTGACAATTCGAGACCTTTTGTGGTCCAAAGTGATAGACCCGAAAAGTTTTTGGGTAAGAACTTCAATAGGTGGCAACAACATATGTTGTTCTTTCTGACCACCTTGAGGTTGGCGAGGTTCCTTACTGAGGACCCACCTGTGGTTGTTGAGAACGATGCGCAGAATGAGGAAGTTCGTGCCCGCTGGTGGGAACACAACTTCTATGCTCAGAATTACATTCTGAGTGGTCTGGCAGATGCTTTGTACAGTGTCTACCAGAAGTACAAAACGGCCAAGGAAATGTGGAATTCCTTGGAGGCCAAATATGTGGCCAAGGATGCCGGTACTAAGAAGTACTTGGTTGGGAAGTTCTTGAACTTCAAGATGGTGGACTCGAAGTCAGCCGTTGAACAAGTTCAAGAATTCCAGTTGATTCTGCATGACATTGCTGCAGAAGGAATGATACTGCCAGACGCTTTCCAAGCCGCTGCAGTAATTGAGAAACTGCCTCCAAGCTGGAAGGAGTTTCAAAGCCACTTGAAGCTGAAGAAGAAGAGTATGACCTTGCAAGAGCTCATAGGTAAACTTCAGATTCGCGAGGGTGAGCTGGAGAGGAACAAAGGTCAGGAAGAGGCCAAAGCTAATTTGATGGAATCAAAGAAGCGCAAGAGGCGAAATTCCGACAAAGGCAAACAACCAGTTGTAACTCGACCCAAATTTACTGGTGATTGTTACAACTGTGGAAAGCCGAACCACATTGCAAGATTCTGCAAGGCCCCGAAGAAAGATGACAAAGGCAAGGGCAAGCAGTCCAATGCGAACATGGTTGAAGGGGAGTTCACTGAAGAGGACCTTGCTGCAGTGACCACTGCAGTGAACCCCGTGGGCAACCCAAAGGAGTGGTTCATTGATACGAGGGCTACCTGTCATGTCTGTTCTGACAGGAACGCTTTCTCGACCTATGAGCCAGCCAATGGGAGAAAGCTGCACATGGGGAATCAAGCCACGTCTGAGGTGGCTGGGGTTGGCAACGTTGTTCTGAAGCTGACCAGTGAGAAGAACATCACACTGAGAGATGTCCTGCATGTCCCGGACATTCGCAAGAGCCTCATCTCCGGCTCTGTACTAGTGAAGAATAATTTCAAACTTGCATTCGAGTCCAATAGGGTTGTTCTTAGAAAGTTCTCAGTGTACCTAGGTCGTGGATATGTCCACGATGGTCTGTTTAAGATGATTGCCATTGTTGTACACCCCAAAGGAAAATCTGTTATGAATAAAGAATCTTCTACTTCTTCTTATATCGCCGAGTTTTCAGATTTATGGCACTGCAGATTGGGACATGTAAATGTCAAATCGATAAAACGACCAGTAAGTTTAAATTTACTAGATATAAATAATGTCGATTTAAATAACAAATGCGAAATTTGTGTAGAAGCTAAGATGACTAAGTTGCCTTTCCCTTCGGTTGAAAGGAACTCAGAACCTCTAGAATTAATTCACACTGATGTGTGTGACTTAAAATTCGTACAAACTATAGGAGGGAAAAAATGCTTCATCACTTTCATAGATGATAGTACGAGGTTTTGCCATGTTTACCTTTTGCACAGTAAGGATGAAGCGTTAGACGCTTTTAAACTGTACACAAGTGAAGTGGAAAACCAGTTGAATAGACGAATCAAAATGGTTCGTAGTGATAGAGGAGGAGAGTATGTAGCACCGTTTGAGAATATATACTCCGAATCTGGAATCATATATCAAACTACTGCTCCTTACTCGCCTCAATCTAATGGTATTGCGGAACGAAAGAACTGAACACTCAAAGAGATGATGAATTCTATGCTTATTAGCTCCGGTTTACCGTAAAACTTGTGGGGGGAAGCCATTCCGTCGGCTAACCACATTTTGAACAAAATTCCACATAAGAGTAAAGATACGACTCCTTATGAATTGTGGAAGGGGCGGAAACCGTCGTATAAATACCTCAAAGTGTGGGGGTTGTTTAGCAAAGGTTGAAGTGTCTCTACCTAAATAAGTTAAAATCGGCCCTAAAACGGTTGATTGCATATTTGTTGGGTATGTGCTGAATAGTAGTGCCTATCGGTTTCTGATTCACAAGTCAGAAGTTCCCGATATGACAGAAGATACTTATATAGAATCGATAAACGCTGTGTTTTTCGAAAACATCTTTCCTTGCAAGACCAAAGAAGATGAGATATCAACCAAAAGACCTCGAAATGAGGAGGTTGATGAGGATGCTGGTCCATCCACTCAAGATAGTGGCGAGTTACGACGCAGCAAGAGAGCTAAGATAGTTAAAACCTTTGGTCCCGATTTCATCACTTACGTGTTGGAAGAGAAACCTAGGACTATCAAAGATGCTCTATCTAGGCCAGATGCTCCGCTCTGGCAAGAGGCGATTAACAGTGAAATCGACTCTATCATGCAAAACCACACGTGGGAGTTGGTTGATCTCCCACAAGGTTGCAAGCCCTTAGGATGTAAATGGATCCTTAAAAGAAAGTATAAAGCGGATGGGTCAGTTGAAAAATACAAAGCCCGCTTAGTGGCCAAAGGGTTCAAACAAATCGAAGGGTACGATTTCTTTGATACCTATTCACCTGTAACGGGGATTACTTCCATTAGGGTGCTAATCGCAATTGCTGCTTTGCACAATCTCGAAATTCACCAAATGGATGTTAAAACTGCATTTCTCAATGGTGAAATGGATACATATATCTATATGGATCAACCAGAGGGGTTTGTAGCACCTGGAAATGAGAAAAAAGGTGTGCAAACTAGTGAGGTCGTTGTATGGGCTTAAGCAAGCTCCAAAACAATGGCATTTGAAATTTGATAGCACCATGTTATCAAATGGCTTTCGTATTAATGAGTGTGACAAATGTGTGTACGTGAAAAGTACACCGAAAGGATTTGTCATATTGTGTCTATACATTGATGACATGCTCATTATGAGTAATGATCATGATTTATTCATTAGTACAAAACGCATGTTGAGTCGAAACTTCGACATGAAAGATTTGGGTGTTGCTGACGTGATTCTAGGAATCAAGATCAGCAGGACATCAAATGACATATCTTTAACATAATCTCACTATGTAGAGAAAGTGCTAAAGAAGTGCAATGCCTTTGATGATCCACCTGCAAAGTTCTCATTGGACATGCGTGTGCATTTGAGCAAAAATAGAGGTAGTCCTGTAGCTCAACAAGAATATGCTAGAATTATCGGTAGCATAATGTACATTTCAAATTGTACGCGTCCCAATATAGCATGTGCGGTGAATAAACTTAGTAGATTCACAAGCAATCCAAGCAATGAGCATTGGAATGCACTCAGGAGAGTCTTGAGGTACTTAGAGTATACTCTCAACTTTGGGCTACAGTACACTAGGTATCCTGCTGTACATGAAGGGTACTGCGATGCTAATTGGATCTCAGACACTAAAGAGTCATTCTCCACTAGTGAATATGTATTCACTATAGGAGAATCGGCTGTGTCCTGGAGATCGACTAAGCAAACATGCATAGCCCGATCCACCATGGAATCAGAATTCATAGCTTTGGACATAGCTGGTGAAGAAACAGAGTGGCTTCGAAATTTTCTCGAGGATATTCCATATTGGGATAAACCCGTACCTACGATAATGTTACATTGCAACTGTCAAGCCGCAATTGGTAGGGCTTTAAGTGACATGTATAACGGAGAGTCTAGACACATTCGTCGTAGACATAATTCCATGAGACAATTGATCTCAAGTAGTATGATGTCAATAGACTATGTGAGGTCTAAGGACAATCTTGCGGATCCGTTAACTAAGAGTATAAATCGAGATCAATTGTCTAAACTGTCAGAAGAAATGGGTCTAAAATCCACAAAGTAAACTGAAGCAGTGGTAACCCAACCAAGTTGACTGGAGATCCCAAGATCTTGGTTCAACGGGAAAACTAAGTTGTGGAAGTTAGAGAATGCACTTGGTAACCCGACCATTCCTTATAGAACAGTACACCAAGTGAGAACCCGTATGTGGTACAGGCTAAGTCTATACGACTTTTAACGAATCCTAAGTCCATGTGGGGGACGGAGTATTGCGGGATACTCAAGAGGAGTTCACCTATGTAAGTGTGAGGTGAGAGGCTGCCTCAAATATCAGTGGATATTAAACACTTATGACTCCAAAGGGTGTCCATAGCCGAAACGGATAAAAACGTGAGAACAAGAAATGAGCGTAGAGATATTATTGTGTCAGTATTACTGTCTAAGTACACACCAAGGCGGGATGGTTCAAGGCAATGTGTCCACCAGACTGCCGGTGTACTCGGTAATGCTTGACTATGGAAGGTTCAAAGCCACAAACTACCTATCCAGATGCAATAATATTTTGTGTTTGAACTGGACTGTGAGTCTGCATGTCTATAGGTTCAATTTTCACTCATGTGGGGGATTATTTGAGAAAATTGGTTGGTGGTATTATTTTATAATTAATTGGTATTAAAGTTTATTTGAGACTTTAATAGTTGACCAATTAATTTTGGGTTTTGAAATTAATTTCTTGAAAATTAATTGTTACAAGTGCGTTCTACTCTTGGAGTAGATGAAAATGGTGTATTCATACTCGCAAAACCGATTTTTGGTGAGTGAGAAATTGAATCGGAAGTCGAAAGGTTCAACACCTAAATATGGGATTAAATGAAGGAATTAAATGAGTCATTTAATTCACCATCCCACATTGGATTTTTGGAATACTAATATACATGATATTAGTATGGGAACTATGAAGTATAATAAATTATAGTTGATTGCTAGTTAATCAAAGTTGCCACACGCGCGCCGAGCCGAGCCGCGCCGCGCCTGTAGACTTAGTCTTGGTCTTGGTCTTGGTTCTTGGCAATTGGACTTTGGGCCTTGGGCCAGTGGGTATCTAATTTTTTGGAGAACAAAAATTAGGATATCAGGTCCACAGAGTTTGGGTCGATTAGAGAGGTCAAACCGGATCATACTTCATAAAGAGCACATAAAATGCGTGTGCTAAATTCGTGGGACGTTACCAGCGTAATTTGTGGAAACACGTCTGGTCTACTTCAGTGTTCACACTGCCACCAACGAAAATGCGTCCACATTAAATGCCCACGCGGTTTTTCCTTCTGCATTGAGTGGAGGTTCGCCTATATATAGCGTCCTCATGCATTTGTTTGGCCAAGCATTCAGAAATTTCTCTTCTCCCTCCTGTCTCTGCATATAGAGTCTTAAGGCCAGTCCAGTTCAAAGCGCTCATCCTGTTCGCCGGAGCTCCAAGACCTGTGGTGCTACACTCTTGGAGACGATAGTGACGTTTTACCTTTGGGGGTAAATTTTCAAGACCGAAGAGCACTACCGGGGAAATATTGTCTTGCGGGAAGAGGGCTTCCTCGACTCGTCACTGTTGTTGTTTTTCTTTATTCTCTCTTTGTACCAGTTATTCGAGTTGTAATTTTTCTTTTTATTTTGAATTATTACTTCCGCAGTCAAAACATATTTTCAACAACAAATTCCACATAATGTGTCTACATGTGTCTCAGTTAGTGGGAGCAATGTGATACTCCTCTGACTTGAGGTCAATACGCACGACATGTGTGGAGTGATGAACTTTGACCATGACCGACGCTTGGACCCTTCCACGGGTATATATGGCATGGTTTGGGTTCATCACGAAATGCATGTGCGTGGTAGTTGAGCCAAGAATAGGATTCATTCCTGAATGTGGATTTAGAGAGAATACTCGTCTTCTCATCATAATTGGATCAAAGTCGTCAACCGATGCACATCAACTTAGACTTTGTGGCTAAGTGTGATATACTTGATCAATTAGTGATTGGAGATAATATGATTAAGTTATTTGAATAGACACTTCATCATGTTCAAGACTTAATCGAGTATTCGTGAATGAAAGGAAGATATCACAATAGCCTACAATATTACAGGTAGTTGCAGATTTCCTCGCAACGTACCTCGTATATTGAGAATGTCTAATTTATTGTCTAGGGTTCAATTAAGACCGTTAGTTTGACTAATCACTCAATATACAAGGGCCTATGAGTCACACAACAAGTAATGGCAATTTACCAATTATAGTTGGTTGATTAAATATTGTATTAGATATAATATTTAGTTTATGGAGAATATAATAATAATTATATTTGGAATTAATTATTATCATTATTATTTAATTAAATTAGATTTAATTAAATATGAAATTCCAATAATAATATTTGGAATATTATTATACAAGAATAATAGATATGGTAAATATATTATTCGTAGGAACATATCTAGGGAAATATAATCTATATAGATTATATTACGGGCTAGGCCCGATATCTTGCTTAGGAATTAAGCCAAGTTAATCCCTATAAATATGTGTCCTATGGGAATTCCGAAAACACACAAGAAATATAATTTCTCCATAAAATCTCCAGTCGGAATTTTCCTAGCAAATTCGTCTCGAGATTCAACGCTGGCATATCGATGCGGGTTGGCAGAAAGTCGTTACGTGGATACCATAGTTGAGGATTCCGCGTACAAATCGTTGTAAGGATTTATATATCGTTATTTATCCTTTATGTTTTATGTTATACAACCATGTTTCAGATTCGTTGTTGGTGAATCGTGTTCTTCCGTTGCGCCGAACATGGTGTTCGTGCCTCTAAAATCCAACATAAATTAGGATGACTAAGGAGGTGACACCTCATGCTTGCTTGTACCCTATACATACCCCTTCATGAGAAGGGAAAAATAAGTTCATTTATTCACAAACAAGTCCAAACTCTTGCAATTTCGATTCTCAAACTTTATTTAGATTAATCCAGTGTTTAATCTTAGATTACACATCTTGTTTGATGATCTTCCAAGCCTAAACAACCACTAATTATCCACATTGAATCAAGATCATCAATAATATATATATATATATATATATATATTAACACACACAAATACATAATTTTCATCACAGTGACGTACAATATACATGTATTACAAATTCTTGTATGCACTCAAGTGCATAACACATTGTAAAGGTTGAATAATTCCATCGGGAGTGGTGTTGAGTTTATTTCCACTATATATAACAAAGATTTACATAATATTTACATGACAAGTCAATCAAAAGAGATATGCAAGCTGCACAGAATATTCTAGAGGAATATTTGCAAAATTAATTTTATTATCACTATTACCCCCCTTCAAGCATTGCGTGGGATGAAGGCAAACACAAAGCTTAGATCGAAGAAACTCAAAAGATGGACGTGGAAGACTCTTAGTGAAGATATTGTTGGATTTAATGATTGTGGAAATAATAATTCTATTACAAAAATTAAAAATAATTATTACAACTCGAAACTGAAAAGTTACACAGAATACGAAACAGAAAAATGAAAGCAGTGTCGAGTCGAGGAAGACCTCTTCCCGCAAGATAAAATTTTCCCGGTAGTGCTCTTCGGTTCTGAAAATACGTCCCAAAGGTAAAATAATACATTGTCTCCAAGTGTGCAGCACCGCAGGACTTGGTGCACCGGCGAACAAAATGAGCGCTCGAACTGGACTAGCTCTTAGACTCTATATGCAGAGAGACTTGAGGGAGAAGAGAATTTTTTTTCAGAGTATGGCCAGGAAGAATGCATGAGCACGCTGATTATAGGCGAACCTCCACTCGGTGCAGAAGGAAAAACCGCGTGAGCATTTATTGTAGAAGCATTTTGTTGGTGGCAATTCTGAAAACCGAAGTTGACCAGATGCGTTTTCACTGAATGCGCTGGTAACCGCCCACGAAATTAGCACATGTGTCAAATGTGCTCATTTAAACATCCTGGCCGAACCGGTTTGACCCTTTAACCGGACGGGTCTCTGAACCGAATTGAACTGAACTTTGTGGACCGGATATCCTAAATTTTGGTGCTCCAAAAAATTAGATACCCGCTGGGCCCAAGACCCAAAGTCCACTTGTCAAGAACCAAGTCCAAGGCCACGGGCGCGGGCGCGGCTCGGCTTGGCACACAGGCGCGTATGGCTATTTTGATTGTCTAGCAATCAATTAAAACTTATTATACTCTGTTGTAGCACAAATTATCCCATAGTGTGCTTTAATCCCTACCCAAAACCGGGGTCCAGTAAGACTATGGTCTAGAGCCCGCTACGTCACCGGAGCCGACCAGATTTGAAGACCGGAGCTCGCCCTATCGGCGAGGAACACGAAATAGCCCACCTTATCGGCGAGGTCCACAGATGTCGAGACGACCCTGACCGTACGAAGATCAGATTCTCTATCGACATATGGGTCGACATCAAAGAACGACAAGATAAAGACGTTTTATGTAAATTAGGTCTTAGATCAAAGGTTGTAATTAAATCCCTAAAATAAAAGGATACGATCAATTTTAGGCCATTCATAGCTACTAGGCTTGACCCTCTATAAATAGAGGGTCTCATCCACATTGTAAAGGATCTCTCCCATATCCTCACAAATACATATATATAAAATCACTCCCAAGGCAAGGGGGACTCTCTCTAGAGGGACTCCCAAAGCCATATTCTAGGGAAGAACCCATCGGTTCTTCCCCCATTCTCGTGTTCTTCGTGTTCATACCATTTTATATATTTTATCTGATAAAAGCAACATAAAAGATCACTCAAATATAAATCGGGTAACAAAAATTGGCGCTAGAAGAAGGGTGTGTTCTCCTCAATAATTTCACTCATCTATGTATGGACGCGAAGATCCATCCGGATAATTCGTCAAGAAATTCTACAAAAATAAAGCTAAGTTGTCATTTTTCAAAGTTTCTTCCAAATCGAGAACGGTGCTCTTGCACTTGTTCATCAAATATAAAATCTTCAGAACTCATTTTCCCATTATTTTATGATTTCTAATCATGATGTGGGTGTGGCGCCCCTAAGCTAATATTTTATTTCTTAAAATTTCCTTCGCATTCTGCAGTAAGAATACAAAACCTGTGTGGAAATCACAGCAAAGACGTTGTTCCTCTCTAGAGAAGGAATTTTGAATGACTTTTTGTATCCCATTTTTTTCACCCGAAATTAACTATACTCTTGTAACCAGAAAAATTCAAAAATCATAAATCCAATCTCAAATCCTCAAATTTAAACTCCATGTGTACAGAGAAACAAAATGTCCATCCCATCTCAAGAGAGATTAACATGCTATGTTTCATAAATCCAGAAACCTCAAAGTCCATTTTCATTCAAATAAAAAAAATCATTCTCAATAAACAAAAAACATCCAGAAACCCTGCAAAATACAACCCCATGGCTCCGAGCCAATTCTTTCCAACCCAGCTCATATTCTCCCAGAGAGAAATTACAAATATACGACAATTTTGTAGCTCTATAAGACAATCGAGCCATGGACGTCTTCGTAAATTTTATCCTTAAAAGATAAGCCAGTGGGCCGGCACCGGTGGGTGCTTCCCATCTGAAGCTCAGTACCGCCACTCAACAGGCGCTCGCACGCCTTCCGTCTTCGACCGCTCCCGGCCACTGTCGCACCAGCACTGCCATCCGTGCCGGAGGGGCCAACACTGCAAAGAACCACCGGAAAGAGATAGGTTTCAGAGAAAGAAAAAAGAAAAAGAAAAGTGAAATAGGACAGTTGGTTGTGGTAGTACACGGTACGCACACAGGTCTGCGAGAAAGCGTGCTCTGCCAATGCAAAGGGAAAGGTACTCTGTCACTAGCCAGGGATATAGCCAAAAATGCCTGCCCCATTTTAATTTTCATGAGGTACAGTCAGGGATTACCTGTACCCACGATGGATCGAGCCCCCCCGAGGATGAGCTTTGGACATCTCCGTCGAGGTTGACTCCCCTGGCCCAGGTCGACCACCTCCTAGCGAGGTCGAGATCGGACCGAGGCCGGGGTGCACTCCCTCCAGCGCTAGCCCACTTCCAGCAGCTTGCTCACTTATCGGGGTCGAGCTCACTATCCCTTGCCGAACCTGGTCCGTAATTGAAGACCTCATCCCTCAACCGCTGAGAACCAGATGACATCGACCTCGCCAAGTTCACCTTCGCACCACCGTTGTCAAACACCCATGGTCGCCGCCAAGCATGGATGTCGTATCCTCGCTATGCTAATCTCGCCTACCAAGGTCGCCGAATCCCCCGTAATCCTCTCGGAATCGAGGTCGGCTATCTCCACCAAACTCCGAGTGCGGCAGCAATCACAGCCAACCTCGCCCCCGAATTATCGCAGATACCCAAGTCCGTGCTCGCCGATCAGCTAATCGATGAACAATTGGACACCGCCGCCACACCAACATCGGCCTTGCGACCTCAACCCTTACCGCCGTGTATGACCTCAACCGCCATCACATGTTTCCGGTTCACGAGCCCAACCACATCCGCACGAATTCAGTTGAGGCCGCACAAACCGCCGCCTCCCTCCAACTCTAAAGCCCGCTGCCCCTTTTCTCTTCGGAAACCGCCGGATCCAGAACAGATCGCCCGTACCTCGCCGCCGCAATGATATGTCAACCCAGCCCAGTCAACACCGGGCCTCGCCACTTTCTTTTCGATGCCAGTCTCGAGCCGACCTCACTCTTTCTGCTCGCCACACGCTCCTTATGGATGTGGCTGCCACCGGTCGTCGAGACCTCACCTCTCAATTTTACGGGGATGCGCGATATTTGGAATCAGAGTAGTTTTCATGTTTTGACCTAAGCATACGAAGTCTGGCTAGTATAGTGGAGGGCTGGGGCTCTTTTTTCCATGGATGGGCCCTTTAAGATTAACTTCTGGGCCTTAAATTATTAAGGAGATCTTGGGCTTTTTATTATTTATCAACAAGACGTTGTTGAGCCGAAAATCGTACGAAGATGCTGGGCCCTTTATCAACCCAAAAGTTGTTGTTAGACCGTTCCCCAGATGGATGGAAATTCACACAGACGTCCAAGAGCTACTACAACGACTTGAGGGAATCCACGGGCAGTCCTTTTCCCATCTCATGTCAGGTTCTTCTCCAATTACTTCCTTTTAATGTATTGCAATTCAAAACCATTTACAATACATTAAAAGTTGAGGGCATGAGTACCCATATCTGGAGATTTATTTTGGGTAATCCAAAATAAATTTTTGAATTTTAGAAATTCGGTAATTTTATCCGCCTCCACCGATGTTGATTCGTCCGCCCCTGTGGCGTCGACGTCCCATCCGCCTTTTTAGGCATTGATGTTCTTATCTGCCTTCACCGGCGTTGATTCGTCCGCCCCTGTGGCGTCGATGTCTCGTTCACCTTTTTAGGCTTTGACATTCTTATCCCTCTTTACCGGCATTGATTTGTCCACCCCCGTGGCGTCGACGTCTCGTCCGCCTTTTTAGGCGTTGATGTTCTTATCCGCCTTCACCGGCGTTGATTCATCCATCCCTGTGGCATCGACGTCTCATCCGCCTTTTTAGGCGTTGACGTTCTTATCCGCCTTCACCGGCGTTGATTCGTCCGCCCCCGTGGCGTCGACATCTCGTCCGTCTTTTTAGGTATTGGCGTTCTTATCCGTTTCACCGGCATTGATTCGTCCGCCCCCGGGGTGTCGACATCTCGTCCGCCTTTTTAGGCGTTGATGTTCTTGTCCGCCTTCACCGACATTGATTCGTCCGCCCCTGTGGCGTCGACGTCTCGTCCGTCTTTTTAGGTGTTGACGTTCTTATCCGCCTTCACCGGTGTTGATTCGTCCGCCCCTATGGCGTCGACATCTCATCCGCCTTTTTAGGCGTTGACATTTTTATCTGCCTTCATCAGTGTTGATCCGTCCGCCTCCGTGGTGTTGACATCTCGTCTGCCTCCTCAGGCGTGGATGTTTTTTATCTGCCACATTGGCGTTGATTCGTCCGTCTTTCTTAGGTGACTGTCGGCCTTTCCGCCTTCATGGGCGAAGATTTTTGTCCGTCTTCACCGGCGTAGACCAGTCCGCCTTTCTGGCGCGACCTTTCCACCTTCATTGGTGAAGATTTATGTCCGCCTTCACCGGCGTAGACCTGTCCGCCATTCCGGCGTAACCTTTCCGCCTTCATTGGCGAAGATTTTTGTCTGCCTTCATCGGTGTAGACCAGTCCGCCACTCATGTGTGACTCACTCGCCTTAATTAGCGAATACACTACCCACCTTTCGGCGAAGCAAGAAGACAAAATCTCCAAGTCGCACCCAATAGGTCGACCTTCAAAAGGGGAAACGGGGGCCTCCGGAGGTCCAAGCTCTTTTCTCTCGACGAAGAAAAAGTGGGAGGACCCAAAAAGGGTAGAGGTGCTAAACTTGGTTAAAGGCTCCTCCATTTTACTAACCAAGGCCCCACCCCCCGTAAGTGAAACGACAGAAGTCTCACGGCGAGCTAGCTCCCGTTCGAGCAAAGCCTCTCGATTTCCGCCCTGGCAGTCGCCAAGCTGCGATGGAGCCGGCGATGACGAGACCCGGGTGAAGTGCTAGCACCTCCTAAAAACCTTAAAAATGTGAAAACTACCTGGCACACACAGGGTATAAAGGAAAGAAGCCCAAAGACATATGCAACCAAGCATAAGGGCGAAAGCCCAAAAGTCGACTCACCCAGATGAAAAAAGACAGAAATGTCAAAAGCCCACAGGGCAAAATATGTCATGCATAAGGAAGAAGCAAATTGTGCATAAAACATAAAAATGCAAGAGACCAAACGGCCGAGAAAGAAATTATTCGAAAGTTCAAAGGGTCAACGATTAACCTCGTGTAAAGAGTCTCGCCTCGAAATACAAGCACATGTTAGCCTCGTGCAAAGAGCCTCGTCTCAAAGCACAAGCACAGATTAGCCTCGTGTAAAGAGCCTAGTCTCGAAGCACGAGCACATATTAGCCTCGTGCAAAGAGCCTCGCCTCAAAGCACGTGCACAGATTAGCCTCGTGCAAAGAGCCTCATCTCAAAGCACGTGCACAGATTAGTCTCGTGCAAAGAGCCTCGCCTCTAAGCATGAACACAGATTAACCTCGTGCAAAGAGCCTCGTCTCGAAGCACGAGCAAAGATTAGCCTCATGCAAAGAGCTCGTCTCTAAGCACGAGCACATATTAGCCTCCTGCAAAGAGCCTCGTCTCGAAGCACGAACACGAATTAGTCTCGTGCAAAAAGCCTCGTCTCAAAGCACGAGCACAGATTAGCATCGTGCAAAGAGCCTCGCCTCGAAGCACGGGTACAGATTAACCTCGTGCAAAGAGCCACGCCTCGAAGCATGAGCACAGATTAGTCTCGTGCAAAGAGCCTCGTTTCTAAGCACGAGCACAGATTAGCCTCGTGCAAAGAGACTCATCTCTAAGCACTAGCACATATTAGTCTCGTGCAAAGAGCCTCGTCTCTAAGCACGACCACAGATTAGCCTCGTGCAAAGAGCCTCGCTTCGAAACACGGGCACAGATTAGCCTCGTTCAAAGAGCCTCGTCTCGAAGCACGAGCACAGATTAGCCTCGTGCAAAGAGCCTCGCCTTGAAGCATGAACACAGATTAGTCTTGTGCAAAGAGCCTCGGCTCTAAGCACGAGCACATATTAGCCTCATGCAAAGAGCCTCGCCTCTAAGCATGAGCACAGATTAACCTCGTGCAAAAAGCCTCACCTCGAAGTACGAGCACAGATTAGTCTCGTGAAAAGAGCCTCGTCTCTAAGCACGAGCACATATTAGCCTCGTACAAAGAGCCTCACCTCGAAGCACGAGCACCGATTAGCCTCGTGCAAAGAGGCTCGCCTCGAAGCACGAGCACAGATTAGCCTCGTGCAAAGAGCCTCATCTCGAAGCACGAGCACAGGTTAGGCTCGTGCAAAGAGCCTCATCTCTAAGCACGGGCACAGGTTAGCCTCGTGTAAAGAGCCTCGCCCTCGAAGCACGGGCACAGATTAGCCTCGTCTCAAAGCACGAGCACAGATTAGTCTTGTGCAAAGAGCCCCGCCTCTAAGCACGAGCACAGATTAGTCTCGTGCAAAGATCCTCGCCTCTAAGCACGAGCATAAATTAGCCTCGTGTAAAGAGCCTCGCCTCTAAGCACGATAACAGATTAGCCTCGTGCAAAGAGCCTCACCTCGAAGCACGGGCACAGATTAGCCTCGTGCAAAGAGCCTCGCCTCGAAGCACGGGTACATATTAGCCTCGTCTAAAGAGCCTCGCCTCAAAGCACTGGCATAGATTAGCCTCGTGCAAAGAGCCTCGCCTCAAAGCACGGGCACAGGTTAGCCTCGTTCAAAGAGCCTCGCCTCGAGGCACAAGCACAGAATAGCCTCGTGCAAAGAGCCTCGCCTCTAAGCACGAGCACAGATTAGCCTCGTGCAAAGAGGCTCGCCTCAAAGCACGAGCACAGATTAACTTCGTGCAAAGAGCCTAATCTTTAAGCACGAGCACAGATTAGCCTCGTGCAAAGAGCCTCGTCTCGAAGCACGAGAACAGATTAGCCTCGTACAAAGAGCCTTGTCTCTAAGTACGAGAATAGATTAGGCTCGTGCAAAGAGCCTCAACTCAAAGCACGAGCACAAATTAGACTTGTACAAAGAGCTTCGACTCGAGTATGAGCGTAAAAAAATTATCAACTCGAGGGCACGATGCGGAATCGTACCCCACCGAATTCGGCACGCCTCAGAGGTCACCGAACCAAAATTGAGAAAGATGTTTCCAGCAATATCTCCATCTTCGAAGATCCACCCGGTACCCGACCTATCCTATCGGCAGACTCGGGGGTAAAGATCGTAACCTCTGACACAGCGAGGGGCAAAACTAATCAGAAGCAAAGATCAATATTGAACTCCGACTGAAGCCAGACCCCAATCTTGGGGTCAATTTTTGTAGCACAAATTATCCTATAGTGTGCTCTAATCCCGACCCAAAACCGGGGTCCAGTAAGACTATGTCCAGAGCCCGCTACATCACCGGAGCCGGCCAGATTTGAAGACTGGAGCTCTCCCTATCGGCGAGGTCCACGAAATAGCCCGCCTTATCGGCGAGGTCCACAGATCTCGAGACAACCCTGACCGTACGAAGATCAGATCCTCTCTCGACATATGCGTCGACATCAAAAAATGACAAGATAAATTCGTTTAATGTAAATTAGGTCTTAGATCAAAGGTTGTAATTAAATCCCTAAAATAAAGGGATAAGGTCAATTTTAGGCCATTCATAGCTACTAGGCTTGACCCTCTATAAATAGAGGGTCTCATCCACATTTTAAAGGATCTCTCCCATATCCTCACAAATACATATATATAAAATCACTCCCAAGGCAAGGGGGACTCTCTCTAGAGGGACTCCCAAAGCCATATTCTAGGGAAGAAACCCATCGGTTCTTCCCCCATTCTCGTGTTCTTCGTGTTCATACCATTTTATATATTTTATCCGATAAAAGCCACATAAAAGATCACTCAAATATAAATCGGGCAACAATAATTGGCGCTAGAAGGAGGGTGTGTTCTCCTCAACAATTTCACTCATCTATGTATGGACGCGAAGATCCATTCGGATAATTCGTCAAGAAATTCTACAAAAATAAAGATAAATTGTCATTCTTCAAAGTTTCTTTCCAAATCGAGAACGGCGCTCTTGCATTTGTTCATCAAATAAAAAATCTTCAGAACTCATTTTCCCATTATTTTATGATTTCTAATCATGATGTGGGTGTGGTGCCACTAAGCAAAAATAGTTCGGATCTCCATTTTTAATGACCCAAATCTGGGTGATTTGCTACTAATATATTATTTCTTAAAATTTCCTTCGCATTATGCAGTAAGAATACAAAACTTGCGTGGAAATCACAGCAAAGACGTTGTTCTCTCTCTTTAGAGAAGGAATTTTGAATGACTTTGTGTATCCCCTTTTTTCACCCGAAATTAGCTACACTCTTGTAACCAGAAAAATCCAAAAATCATAAATCCAATCTCAAATCCTCAAATTTACACTCCATGCATACAGAGAAACAAAATGTCCATCCCATCTCAAGAGAGATTAACATGCTATGTTTCATAAATCCAGAAACCTCAAAGTCCATTTTCATTCAAATAAAAAATTCATTCTCAACAAACAAAAAACATCCAAAAACCCTACAAAATACAACCCCATGGCTCCGAGCTAATTCTTTCCAACCCAGCTCATATTCTCCAAGAGAGAAATTACAAATATACGATAATTTTGTAGCACTACAAGAACTATCGAGCCATGGACATTATCGTAAATTTTATCCCGAAAAGATAAGCCAACAGACCGGCACCGGTGGGTGCTTCCCGTCCGAAGCTCAGTACCGCCACTCAACAGGCGCTCGCAAGCCTTCCGACTTCGACCGAAAATTGAGTGAAAATAATACCACCAACCATTTTCTCCAACAATCCCCCACATGAGTGGAAATTGAACATATAGACATGCTGCCTCACAGTCCAGTTCAAAACGAGACGTTATTGCATCTGGATAGGTAGTTGGGGTTTGAACCTTCTATAGTCAAGCAGTATCGAGTACACCGGCTGCCTGGTGGACACAGTGCCTTGAACCATTCCACCTTGGCGTGTACCTAGACAGTAATACTAACATAATAAAATCTCTACGCTCTTTTCTTGTTCTCACATTTTTGTCTGTTTCGGCCATGGACAGATTCATAAGTGTTTAATATCCACTGATATTTGAAGCGGCCTCTCACTTCACACTTACATAGGTGAACTCCTCTCGAGTATCCCGTAATACTCTGTCCCCCACATGGACTTAGGATTCATTAAAAGTCGTATAGACTTAACCTGTACCACATACGGGTCCTTAGATCTTACATAGTTTATGGACATCACACCACTCGAGATCAATTGCCTTAAAAATTTATGTCTAGACTTTCCGTTATACATGTCACTAAGAGCCCTACCAATTACAGCTTGACAGTCGCAATGTACCATTATAGTAGGTACGGGTTTATCCCAAAATGGAATATCCTCGAGGAAATTTCAAAGTCACTCTGCTTTTTCACCAGCTTTGTCTAAAGCTATAGATTCTGATTCCATGGTGGATCGGGGCTATGCATGTCTGCTTAGTCGATCTCCAGGACACAACAACTTCTCCTATAGTGAATACATATCCACTAGTAGAGAACGACTCTTTAGTGTCTGAGATCCAATTGACGTCGCGGTACCCTTCAAGTACAGCAGGATACCTAGTGTACTATAGCCCAAAGTCGAGAGTATACTTTAAGTACCTCAAGACTCTTCTGAGTGCATTCCAATGCTCATTGCTTGGATTGCTTGTGAATCTATTAAGTTTATTCATAGCACATGCTATATCGAGACGCGTACAATTCGAAATGTACATTATGCTCTCGATAACTCTAGCATATTCTTGTTGAGCTACATGACTACCTCTGTTTTTGCTCAAATATACACTCATATCCAATGGTAGCTTTGCGGGTGAATCATCAAAGATATTGAATTTCTTTAACACTTTCACTACATAGTGAGATTGAGTTAAAGATATACCACTTGATGTCCTACTGATCTTGATTCCTAGAATCACGCCAGCTACACCCATGTCCTTCATGTCAAAGTTTTGACTAAATATGCGTTTCATACTAATGAGTAAATCATGATCATTACTCATAATGAGCATGTCATCAACGTATAGACACAAAATGACAAATCCTTTTGGTGTACTCTTCACATACACACATTTATCACACTCATTAATACGAAAGCAATTTGATAGCATGGTGCTGTCAAACTTCAAGTATAATTATTTTGGAGCTTGTTTAAGCCCATACAACGATCTCACAAGTTTGCACACCTTCTTCTCATTTCCAGGTGCAACAAACTCCTCTGGTTGATCCATATATATGTCCGCATCCATTTCATCATTGAGGAACATAGTTTTAACATCCATTTGGTGAATTTCGAGATTGTGCAAAGCAGCAATTGCGATTAGCATCCTAATGGAAGTAATCCTCGTTACCGGTGAATAGGTGTCAAAGAAATCATACCCTTCGATTTGTTTGAACCCTTTGGCAACCAAGCGAGCTTTGTATTTATTAATTGACCCATCCGCTTTGTACTTTTTTTAAGAATCCATTTACATCCTAAGGTCTTGCAACCTTGTGGAAGATCAACCAACTCCCACGTATGATTTTGCATGATAGAGTCAATTTCACTGTTAATCGCCTCTTGCCAGAGTGGAGCGTCTGGTTTAGATAGAGCGTCTTTGATAGTCCTTGGTTCCTCTTCCAATACATAGGTGATGAAATCGGGACCAAAGGTTTTAACTATCTTAGCCCTTTTGCTGTGTCTTAACTCTTCACTATCTTGAGTAGACGGACCAGCATCCTTATCAACCTCCTCGTTTCGAGGTCTTTTGGTTGACGTCCCATCTTCCTTGGTCTTGTAAGAAAAGATGTTTTCGAAAAATACAGCGTTTCTCGACTCTATGTAAGTGTCTTCTGTTATATCGGGAATTTCTGATTGGTGAATCAGAAACCGATAGACACTACTATTTAGTGCATACTATACAAATATGCAATCGACCGTTTTAGGGCTGATTATAACTTGTTTAGGTAGAGGCACTTGAACTTTCACCAAACACCCCGACACTTTGAGGTATTTGTATGACAGTTTCGGCCCCTTTAATTAGTGTGATTTTTTTTCTCTAAATTCGTGTACTTAAATTGCTTATTTTATTGAGTTTTTTGCAATTATTTGCATTATTGACCACTTGTGCTTAGTTGTCGAGAAAGACATTTGTGTTTATTTTGTAGGAAAATATGAAGTTTTAGAAGTAAATAAGTATTAATTAAGGTCGATCGAAGAAATGAATTGAGAAGTGGAGGAGAGATTGGGCTCTCTAATTTTATTACTAGAGGCCTAATTATTCTACATGGAATTCCAAGCCCATGGTTGAAGGCCCAATTGCAAGTAATTGAAAAGAAGCCCATAGTTGCTGGCCCATAACATGAAGATAGGCAGCCCAAGAATAACAATTAAATGAGAAGAAAACTAGCAGGTGCTAGTTAGAAGAAGCAGCGGGCCCCACGATTATTTTTAGAAAAGATAAATATTGATTTCATCCTTAACTATACGAAGAGAGAGAAATGAAACTGCTACTATTCCTTACCACACCACATTTGAAATAAGAAAGGAGAACGCAGATAAAAGCTTTCCATGAATCAAGCCACCAATTGAAGATGAAATTCGAATCACTGCCGGGAATGAAAGCTTCACCGGAAATGTAGGAATTCATCACTGGAGTTTAAGTCGTTCGACAGGAAATCCATTCGAAGCTCGATGCCGGAATTAACAGATTGTGTCGCCAGAAAAGCATAATCCACGCCAAAGCTGTTCCGAGTCCGCGCCGTCACGTTGGTAAAGTTTGTGCTAGCTTAGGGCCCGATATACTCGTCAGAAAAGGTTTGAAGCACCTGTGTTAATGGTAGAAGCAGAGAAGCTTCGAACGACGCCGTTTTGAGCCAAAGAGTGGCACGACCATGCCATTTGGCTACGGCACGTGCCAAAAAAATAGTCACACGAGCTGGGATCGAGCAGCACGGTCGTGCGAGGAAGATGAAAACCATGCAATGAGAAAGCTGAGGCAGGCCGAGTTATGGGCGAGTTTCACTGAGTTGAGACCGAGTCAATCCGAGTTGACTTGGCAGATAATTAAAAATTCAAAAATTCATCATTTTTCAGGGATTGATTTGGAATTTCGTCTCAATGCCCTCATCCTACTCTTTAAATACCATTTTCCATCAGATTTCAAGAGAGCTTTAGAACCCTAATCCCCTAGAATAGTTTTCTTCCGTTTTTTATTTTATTTTATTTTATTTTCTCTTTTTCATTTCCTTCAATTTCCAGCATAGTTTAGATTAGATTAAGCTTTTATTCAGTAGCTATTTACAATTCAAGCAATGATTCTCAAGTATTGTAGCTAAATCAACTCCATAGAGGTGACTTCCACCCTTTATCTTTTATATGATTGGTTTAATATCAATGTTCATGGATTATTTTTCTTTATTTCATATGAGTTTGTTTGATATGATGCTTAGTTAATTTTATTGTGTTTGAGTGTTTGGATTTACATGAGTAATTGAGTATTTGGTTTGATATGTGATATCTATTCTAGTTGAAGGTCAATCTATTAGGATTAAGAGTTGTGATAGTTCGATTTCATGATTTGCTCTTTTAATTCATATTAGATTGCGTGTTTATCACAATGAGAGTTGAGTCGGTGCATGATCCAGTGTGAGTGTGAGTGATTTATGCAATTTGGGTGGATATTTCAATTTAAAGATCAGAGTGCAAAACTGTGGCTCTGATACCAGTTGTTGAGGAAATCGGGGTGCTCAGATCTATGAGGGATGATATTTAAATACGAATTTAAAATTAATTATTACTAGCATGAATTAATCCTAATTAATTCAAATAATAATTCTAACACGTTTTTCATCATGCACATGAATTAAATTCACATAAAATCCTATAGCGGAAAATCTAGGAATTTATGCAATTACGTATCTCTTGTAGATATGACCTTTAAGAATAACAGGACACGCTTCGACGATGCTATCAACCGAAAGACCTTCTCAAGTATTCCCTTTAGTTTTGTTCGTCCACCGGTGGGAAGTGCTTAACGAACAATTAATAATACGAAAAAAGAAGAAAAATATATGTTGCTCTTAATTTTTCCAACTCATGGAACTCGTTAACTCATGGAAAAATCAGCAATAATTTTTTTTATTTTAATCACCTTATTATTATTAGGCTACTTGAGGGGCCTTCAAGAGAATTAAAACTAGACCTCCAATGTGCTTCTGAATTTCAATATTGAGCCGCAATATAATTCAGCCCATTAATATTAATTAATACCACTATCAAATTAACATTGCACTATCCATCTTAATCCATATTACGATAATATGTGCTCCTGGTTATTATTGCCCGTGTTTAAGATTATCTAGTCCATTAATTAATTGAGCTTCTGAATAACTCTAAATTAAATAATATCTTGTGCCTTGGAGTAAAGACAACTCAACATTATTATCCGTACCGGAAAACTATTTTCCACTTGGAAGATTTGATACGATAAAACTTCTGAGTTCACTGTTACAGCAGGAAATATCCTCGCCTGACAGGAGGTCAAATTCCCAAAGATACACTGACCCGACAAGATCGAGAGTCTACGTCAGAAAAGAGTATTTAATGTATTATAGGTCTACTGTTGATCTTTGTATTAATATTGTAATAAATCCCTAAAATAAAGGGTTGAGACGAATTTAGGGCCACTTTTGGGCCCTTGGGGGTGAACCTCTATAAATAGGGGGTCACCCCCTCATTGTAAAGGATCTCACTTTTCTCTCATTTCTCATATATGCAAAGAACTCTCATTCGAGGGAAGAACGAAAGTTCTTCCCCCATCGTTCGTGTTCGTTTTACATTTATTGTTTGTCGGGCATAATCCAAATAGCCACATATATTCATCCGTACGAAAATGCCTGTCAACAATTTGGCGCTAGAAGGAGGGTCAATTCGGGTTCATCTCGATGGATGAACACGAAGATCCTCCCCTCAAAATCAAAAAACCAGATTCCATAAACCATAAACCTTTTCGATCTAAACCATACAAACAAGAAATCAAAAAGCAAGTTCAACACAAAAAGAATTAACAACCAGTCCATGGCTGCAAGCCAAATCAACCAAGAAGAAGTTCATGGCTACGAGCCAAATTACAACAGCAGACAGCTAAGAAGAAAAAAGAGCAGAAGAAGAATTGTTGCTGTGTTTTCCGGCGAGCTCAAAAAGTTTTCCACCGCCACGGAGCTCAGCCGCCGGAGCCGTCCCTGCCATACTCGTTACCTCGAAGCACCCCGTCGCCCGCTACCTCCTAACGGAGCACTACGTCGCTCCCCCCCTTCCGAAATAATTTCCTCGGAGTACCGTTTCCTCCATTTTCGCCGGAAAACATTGCTGAGAATTCATGCAAAATAGAATAAAGGGGCGTACGGTTTTCATTATCAGATCCCCCAACCACCGTCTCGAGTGGTGTGCCAACTTTTCTGTGGACATTCTTCTGTTGGCACGCTTCTCAACGTGCGTTGAAAAGTCAAAAGGTTTCGACCTCGATCCTCGCGCCTTGAGGTCGATACCCGTCTACCCGCGGAGGCAAGCCATCGCTGCCCGCCGGCGCATATGCCGTCAACCTCCACAACCTCCTCCGCGACTCGCCAGCCCGCGCTGCCGCCCCGCAGCCTCGTCGCCGTCCGGCGGGCAGAGCCGCTGCTCGCGGCTTCCTCCCCGCGCTTCCCCGCTCCGATGCCCAGCGGCCTCCTCTCAGCGCCGCCTCCTCCGCGGCCAGAGCTCGCAGCCCGCTGCCCGTTCTCGCCTTCCCGCGACTCGCCTCCCGCCGAGCGCCTCCACGCGCAGCCGCCACGCCTACCACTAGGCGGCGATCTCCCCGCGTCTCCAGCCCCCGTCGCCCCCGAACGCGGCCTACCAGCCTCACATCGCCGCCTCCCTTAGCCGAATCGCCGCCGCTCGCTGCTTTCTCCCCGCACCCCGCGCCGCCGACCATCGCGGGTTCCTTCCCGCCTCGACGCACATCGCGTAGATTCCTCCCCGCGCTTACCCGCGCCGCCGCCAAAGCGGACTCAACCCGGCGCCGCTGCCCGGGACTGCCTCCCCGTCGTAGGCTCGCCGCCAGTCGTGCCTCCCCGCGCCGTCAATAGCGCCTACCTGCTCCTCGCCCAACCAACGCCGCCTCGATGATGGATTTCAGCGCACAGAGCCACATTTATCTTAATTATTTTGGGTCATTCAGGTATTCTTGGGCCAGGTTATTATATAAATACTGCTGGGCCAAGATTTATTCAAGTATTGGGCCTAGTTTTACTTAGTAGTTGGGCATTTTATTTGATTTATAGGCCAGGTTTATTTTACTATCGGGCCAAATTTGTATAACCATTTTAGGCATGTGTTAGAGTTTAGGTGGCCATTACTTAAAAAAAAAAAAAAAAACCGGCAGCAGTTTGGGAGACGAGCGTCCGAGCCTCTTCATCAACGGAAAATTCCACTGGCAGTCCTTTGCCCATTCGAATCAGGTTTATTCCGATAATTTCCTTTTAATATATATCGCAACTCGCAAATTTCATATAAATTAAAAGCGGGGGCATATACTCGTATTTCGAAAATTCAAAGCGGGGGCAATTTTTGAAATACAATTTTCATTTGACACTTCCTTTTAATATATATCTTAACTCGTAAGTTTTCATATATATTAAAAGCGGGGGCATGGATATACATATCCTAAGTTCATTTTGTGATGTCAAAAACAAATTATTTGACTCTGAGTATTATTAAATACAATCAGTTATTCTAAAACTTCGAATATAATTTCGAAAAAATCATTGAGGTTGCTCATCGGGTAATCAACTCAATATTTACAAACATTTGTCCGCCTTCATAGGCGTTGATTAATCCGCCTTTAAGGCGTCGATATTCCGCCTAGATCGGCGAAGTAATCCGCCCGATCGGCGTTGATTAATCCGCCTTCTCGGCGTCGACATTCCGCCTAGATTAGCGAAGTAATCCGCCCGATCGGCGTTGATTAATCCGCCTTCTCGGCGTCGACATTCCGCCTAGATCGGCGAAGTAATCCGCCCGATCGGCGTTGATTAATCCGCCTTCTCGGCGTCGACATTCCGCCTAGATTGGCGAAGTAATCCGTCTCCTCAACGTTGATTAGTCCGCCTTTCAGGCGTAGACGTATTGATTAGTTCGCCTTCACAGGCGTCAACTAATCTACTCGAGTTACTCCGCCTTTTAGGCGTCGACGATCCGCCTAGAGTGGCGAAGTAATCCGTCTCCTCGACGTTGATTAGTCCGCCTTTCAGGCGTAGACGTATTGATTAGTTCTCCTTCACAGGCGTCAACTAATCTACTCGAGTTAATCCGCCTTTTAGGCGTCGACGATCCGCCTAGAGTGGCGAAGTAATCCGTCTCCTCGACGTTGATTAGTCCGCCTTTCAGGCGTAGACGTATTGATTAGTTCGCCTTCACAGGCGTCAACTAATCTACTCGAGTTAATCCGCCTTTTAGGCGTCGACGATCCGCCTAGAGTGGCGAAGTAATCCGTCTCCTCGACGTTGATTAGTCCGCCTTTCAGGCGTAGAAGTATTGATTAGTTCTCCTTCACAGGCGTCAACTAATCTACTCGAGTTAATCCGCCTTTTAGGCGTCGATGATCCGCCTAGAGTGGCGAAGTAATCCGTCTCCTCGACGTTGATTAGTCCGCCTTTCAGGCGTAGACGTATTGATTAGTTCGCCTTCACAGGCGTCAACTAATCTACTCGAGTTAATCCGCCTTTTAGGCATCGACGATCCGCCTAGAGTGGCGAAGTAATCCGTCTCCTCGACGTTGATTAGTCCGCCTTTCAGGCGTAGACATATTGATTAGTTCGCCTTCACAGGCGTCAACTAATCTACTCGAGTTAATCCGCCTTTTAGGCGTCGACAATCCGCCTAGAGTGGCGAAGTAATCCGTCTCCTCGACGTTGATTAGTCCGCCTTTCAGGCGTAGACGTATTGATTAGTTCGCCTTCACAGGCGTCAACTAATCTACTCGAGTTAATCCGCCTCTCAGGCGTCGACAATCCGCCTGGAGTGGCGAAGTAATCCGTCTCCTCGACGTTGATTAGTCCGCCTTTCAGGCGTAGACGTATTGATTAGTTCGCCTTCACAGGCGTCAACTAATCTACTCGAGTTAATCCGCCTCTTAGGCGTCGACAATCCGCCTGGAGTGGCGAAGTAATCCGTCTCCTCGACGTTGATTAGTCCGCCTTTCAGGCGTAGACGTATTAATTAGTTCGCCTTCACAGGCGTCAACTAATCTACTCGAGTTAATCCGCCTCTTAGGCGTCGACAATCCGCCTGGAGTGGCGAAGTAATCCGTCTCCTCGACGTTGATTAGTCCGCCTTTCAGGCGTAGACGTATTGATTAGTTCGCTTTCGCAGGCGTCAACTAATCTACTCGAGTTAATCCGCCTCTTAGGCGTCGACAATCCGCCTGGAGTGGCGAAGTAATCCGTCTCCTCGACGTTGATTAGTCCGCCTTTCAGGCGTAGACGTATTGATTAGTTCGCCTTCACAGGCGTCAACTAGTCTACTCGAGTTAATCCGCCTTTTAGGCGTCGACAATCCGCCTAGAGTGGCGAAGTAATCCGTCTCCTCGACGTTGATTAGTCCGCCTTTCAGGCGTAGACGTATTGATTAGTTCGCCTTCACAGGCGTCAACTAATCTACTCGAGTTAATCCGCCTTTTAGGCGTCGACAATCCGCCTAGAGTGGCGAAGTAATCCGTCTCCTCGACGTTGATTAGTCCGCCGTTCAGGCGTAGACGTATTGATTAGTTCGCCTTCACAGGCGTCAACTAATCTACTCGAGTTAATCCGTCTTTTAGGCGTCGACAATCCGCCTAGATTGGTGAAGTAATCCGCCCAATCGGCGTTGATTAATCCGCCTTCTCGGCGTCGACATTTCCGCCTAGATTGGCGAAGTAATCCGTCTTCTCGATGTCGATTAGTCCGCCTTCTCAGGCGTTGACGTAGTGATTAGTTCGCCTTCACCGGCGTCAACTAACCTCTTTCTCGAGTTAATCCGCCTTCTCGGCGTTGATTAGTCCGCCTTTTATGCGTTGACATATTGATTAGTTCGCCTTCACCGGCGTCAACTAATCTGCCTCTCAAGTCGATCCGTCACTCGGCCTTGATTAGTCCGCCTTCACCGGCGTCAACTAATCCGCCTCTCGGCGTGGATCCAGTCCGCATGTTAAGCATTGACTCTCCGCCTTAATGGGCGAGGTATTGTTTAGTTCATCCTCACCGGCGTTAACTAATCTATTCTCTGCTTTGGTTTATCCATATTAACTGCATCGACCAGTCCGCCTTCACCGGCATCGACTGACCCGCATCGTTTTTGCCCACCTGCGGCCGTAATATATCGCGTCTCGGACGCTTTGTTCAAACAACAAATCGATTGTTAATTCAATCATGTATTCGTGAAGTCGCTGCCCATCAATCGGCTAAAGCACTTCACTCATTAACCTGTTGGTTAATCTTTTAAGCGGTTGTTAACTCAATCCCATCTTCGTGAAGTCGCTTCCCGATCATCGGCTAAAGCACTTCACTCATTAACCTGTTGGTTAATCTTTTAAGCGGTTGTTAACTCAATCCCATCTTCGTGAAGTCGCTGCCCGATCATCGGCTAAAGCACTTCACTCATTAACCCGTTGGTTAATCTTTTAAGCGGTTGTTAACTCAATCCCATCTTCGTGAAGTCGCTGCCCGATCATCGGCTAAAGCACTTCACTCATTAACCTGTTGGTTAATCTTTTAAGCGGTTGTTAGCTCAATCCCATCTTCGTGAAGTCGCTGCCCGATCATCGGCTAAAGCACTTCACTCATTAACCCGTTGGTTAATCTTTTAAGCGGTTGTTAACTCAATCCCATCTTCGTGAAGTCGCTGCCCGATCATCGGCTAAAGCACTTCACTCATTAACCTGTTGGTTAATCTTTTAAGCGGTTGTTAGCTCAATCCCATCTTCGTGAAGTCGCTGCCCGATCATCGGCTAAAGCACTTCACTCATTAACCCGTTGGTTAATCTTTTAAGCGGTTGTTAATTCAATCCCATCTTCGTGAAGTCGCTGCCCGATCATCGGCTAAAGCACTTCACTCATTAACCTGTTGGTTAATCTTTTAAGCGGTTGTTAATTCAATCCCATCTTCGTGAAGTCGCTGCCCGATCATCGGCTAAAGCACTTCACTCATTAACCCGTTGGTTAATCTTTTAAGCGGTTGTTAATTCAATCCCATCTTCGTGAAGTCGCTGCCCGATCATCGGCTAAAGCACTTCACTCATTAACCCGTTGGTTAATCTTTTAAGCGGTTGTTAATTCAATCCCATCTTCGTGAAGTCGCTGCCCGACCATCGGCTAAAGCACTTCACTCATTAATCTGTGTATTTATTTTTTAATCGATTGTTAAGTCAATCTGTTGTTCGTGAAGTCGCTACCCGCAAGCGGCCTAAGCACTTCATTAATTTATCATCGCGATCCTCATCGCCCTATTACTAAAATCAATGCCGGCCAGCGGCAAGAATTATTTATTAATTGAACGTCACGGTACTCGACTCGGGGGCACGACGGAAGATCGTACCCCACCTAACCCGACCAGTTTAAGTAAAAGTTTGACGATTCGAAGGTGACACGAAAGACTCGCCCATCAAGGACCCGGTCATCGAGGATTCCCTTGGGGCATCCGAGCTATCCCGTTTTCAGGCTCGGGAACAAAACCTATTTGAAGCGCAGATCAAGATCGAACTCTGGCCGCAATCAGAGCCCGATCTTGGGGGCAATTGTTACAGCAGGAAATATCCTCGCCTGACAGGAGGTCAAATTCCCAAAGATACACTGACCCGACAAGATCGAGAGTCTACGTCAGAAAAGAGTATTTAATGTATTATAGGTCTACTGTTGATCTTTGTATTAATATTGTAATAAATCCCTAAAATAAAGGGTTGAGACGAATTTAGGGCCACTTTTGGGCCCTTGGGGGTGAACCTCTATAAATAGGGGGTCACCCCCTCATTGTAAAGGATCTCACTTTTCTCTCATTTCTCATATATGCAAAGAGCTCTCATTCGAGGGAAGAACGAAAGTTCTTCCCCCATCGTTCGTGTTCGTTTTACATTTATTGTTTGTCGGGCATAATCCAAATAGCCACATATATTCATCCGTACGAAAATGCCTGTCAACATTCACCAAGGGGACAAATCACACAAGCCTTACTTGTACACACGTTTCTTCATCTTAAATCTTAGCAACTGTCGTATGATTAATATTATTGCCCAAAACACAAGGTATTGAAGTCACGATGATTCTCACCCAACATGTAACAAAACAATAGTATTAACCACACACTGTCTTATTTAAGTGACGAAGATTAAGAAATCAACAACTGAGGTCTAATTCTTCTTCGTTCAGCACTGAAGAATTTATCCTCTCTGTAGGTCCTCTTCAGCACATACAAAACGTGTTAGTGCAATCTCTTGGTCAAGACATACCAATCTGAGAACTACACCTCAACCTTTTACGGTGGATTGTTCAATTCCACCTAGGTCATGAAGTTGTACATTTATTTACAAGGAACTGTTAATGTGATCTTCTGTGATCTGGTATCACCACACTAACTATAATGTAACACATACTACCTATTGAACGGTTTACAATAAATATATATAACATGCATTCATATTTAAAGCAACAGTGATAAAAGATTTATTCTCATAAATAAGCAATTAATACATAGGTTATACTAAGTAAAAACATACTTTCACGTATAACCCCAACACACACATACATCCACCATACTCCATTAGCATACATATTGGTTCACATACCTATCCAGGGGCCAACATTCTTTCATGCATGCAATTTAGAAGAGCAGCGACGTGAACAAGTAAATATCGCGAGGAAGATAATTTGGAGTTTGTTTCTTTCAGTTTTATATTTTCTTGCTTAGATTTTTGTGTTTAGATTATGCCTTTGCAAGGCTAAAACCCATATTCTGATTCCGGGGATTTCAGTACTTGTATTTTTTATGACTGCTATTTGAACTCATTTTATTAATGAGACTTATTACAAAGATTGTTTATATCATCTGTTTCCAATATTTAAATTGTGTGGTTAATTAATTTGGATTGACTGCCTAGGTTAATTTATTCATGCATGTTTGCCAGAGTATAAATTGTAATCCGTAATTGTTACAAGTTTATGGCAATAAGTAGCAACTAGTAAAATTACTAGGGTGATATAAATTGGATTCTTTCGGATCGAGTTAGCGGCTTTGGAAGTTTGTTTGACCTTTATCCGAGGACTTAAGATTTCTACCAAATTAAATTTAGATCGTACCTAGATTTTTTTGTTAGAAAGGATCTTTGGAGAGCGTACATCAATAGAATATTATTAAGGGATAAAATCGATAAATATAGCGTATTGTTTGTCGATGGCCAATAATCTGTGAGATAAGTTGAATGAATCTGCATAATTGCTTTGACAATACTGTTAGTAGTTGGAATAAAATAATTAGTAGAATTGGTAGTTAATGATTGAGTTCACAGAAGAAGATGATTATGTTTGATAATTGATGGAATAAAAAAAGTAATTCAGAATTGGGTGGAGGAAAAGTAGAAGAAGAATTGGAGTAGTTAAGTTGATTTGGGGATGGGTAGTTTAATGCGTACGTAGGGCAGATGTATGTGACGGCGTCAGATTGTTGCCACCACCACCAATCTTTGTTTTTATACTTCGTATTTGTTTCTTCTACGTTTTTTGTGGTTTGAGTAGTTGAAATAAAATTTTACACACAATTTATCCCCTAGAATTTTTATTGAGAATGAAAAGTTTATATTAACACACACATATGTATACGTGTATATATCATAAAATATATATCGTGGAATTCATTTGTGTGAGGCTGTCTAACTTTATAAAATTCATAATCTAATATCAGTCATCTGAAAATACTCTCGTTACATTTTTTTTAGTAATTCAAATGGGAGATTAACAAGAAAATAATAAAGGAAAGAGAAAAGAGAAAGAAAACTATGAAGTTTGGACCAAGGAAGATTTTGATGAATTGTTACAATTGATAGTTGATGCTATAAAAAGTGGACTGTGTGATGCTAATGGGTCAATTAGCAAATTAAATGTAGAGAGAGTCATCCTTCCTCGTCCCAATTCTAAAATTAAGTTTTCTAAAACGTATAATCATTATCTGAGTCGAATGAAGCGGTTTAATAAACAATATAATAATATGTCATCACTTATGCACAACTATTCTAGCTTTGGGTAGGACTCAATTTTGAAGACATTCACCGCTAGTGATGTAATATGCGAAGAGTACTTAAGGGTGAGATTACTTCGTAATCTTTTCAATATATTAACAGTTTACTATTTTAGTGCACTATATTATTTTCAACATGTTAATGATAGAATTAGTTTTCGCTAGTCTCACCCAAATCACAAATATTTTTGAGAAAAAAATATGATTGATTATAAGGATTTGAAGATTGTTTTCGGGGGTAAAACTGCTAGTGGGTACAGTTCCATATCAGTAGACCCTGATTATATTGGTACTGCAATTTTTGGGGAAAAAAAATATTGATTTTGGAATGGAATTTTTTTCATATGATCTTAACAGTGATGCATTCATAGCACTAGATTATTATGAACCACCTTACCAGCCTCTATCACATCGCCCAAGCATTTCACCACCTCAACCCTTTTTAGGCTCGGAGGTTCCCACTAAAAACCCAATTAACCGTAAGCGGAGTAGGCCCGAGGATGGAGGGAGTTCTAGCTCAATTGATAAAAACAATAAAGTTCTAGAAAATATATTTGTTGGCATTAACACTATAGCTGTCAATTTTGAAAAAAAATGTCTAACTTGATGGAGAAAAGAGAGAGAGAGAGAGAGAGAGAGACAAAGAGACAAAGGAAAATATTTTGAGTGTTATAAAGAGGTCCTAAATTTGGGTAACCGAATTCGCTACATGGCGGTTGATTTTCTTGATACTAATGCAACGAAAGACCTTTTCTTGAAGATGTCAATAGAAGAGCGCTCAGATTGGATAAAGTATAAGTTGGGATGAACAATATTGTTTTGGTGTTATTTTGGTTTCACTTGCTTGAAGTATTTTCTTTACAATTTGATTGTGTATGAAAACATGTTAGTTTTGTCAAACTATATATATTGTGTTTGGTGTTATTTTGGCTGTACTTGATTGAAGTGCTTGCTTTATATTTTGGTTGTGTATGAACACATTTTGGATTACTGGAACTATATTGATTTGGTGTTATTTTGGTGCACTTGATTGAAATATTTTAGCATGTGTTATTTTCATTATTCTATTATTATTTTAAGTAATATTTTATTTATACAGGTACAATGTCACATTCGAGTATGCATGAAGGTAGTGACCTCGATGAAGAAGAAATGGATGACGAAGAATTTTATGAAGCCATGTATGCATGTGTAATGGCAATTCATGCATTAATGCATGTGTTAGACCAATTTCTAGTTATGATACATAATGAACAAATTGAACGTCCATTAAATCGACAAAAATTACTAACAAGAGAAATTACTATATACACCGAGCATTAAATGATGATCCTAAAATATTTCGAAAATTTATAGGATGTATCCATATATATTTTGAAAGCTATGTGCAATTCTTAGAGAAAAAACACCTCTAGAGGATACACGATATATTTGTGTTGAAGAAATAATTGCATCATTCCTACAAATTGTTGGTTAGTATAGTCGATATTGTGTAATTCGTAACTGATAAGTCATAATTATTGAGTAAATTGTGTGTTTTAATTGGTTGTTTTATAACAATAATTTTATATTTTTCTGCGATTTTCAGGATGTTTTTGGAACCTTTTGAGTTAGAGGAGAAAAATAATTGGGACTGACACAGATGAGCAATGGACAATAGACTTAAACCATGTGAAGCATCTCAAAACCAAGATCACAACAAAAAAAGAATCGAGATAATCGAAGTTCGGAAACTCAAAATATGGGCAAAACAAAAATAGTGCGAAACAGTCCAATACATTCATGAAAATTGTGTGAAAATTCGAGACTCAAATTAAAGAAGACAGCCCATCTCATGGCCCAATTAAGCAGCTTTTTCAGGCCTTAAGTTATTAATCAAGTCCCAACTATTTTCTCTACGGCGCAGATTATTTGCACTAGCCTTTGAGTTAAATACCCTACCCAGATTAACACACTAACTCTTGGAGAAATACACTACCCCTTTATTCCAAAATATCCTTTTGATATCCATACACTACCTAAAATCAACACATAATTTCGGAAATAAAGAACGAAAAAGCAAGGGCTACCCGCCCGCAACTATGTATGATTATGTATGATTCGCATCTTGTTTTTCGATTTGATGAAAAAAATCTTCGATTACTGTTTTTCGAAAAATTATGTCGAAATATTGTCTAGATTTCGAAAAATTTAGCCGAAATATTGTCTAAATTTCGAAATTTTTTGCTGAAATTCTTGTTCGATAAAATTTTCCGAAAATAAAACGAAGTTTCGGCTAGAATTTTCGAAATTTGTACAAATTTTCTCATTTTTGTGCCGAAATTTTTCATAAATTTCGAATTTTTTTCCGTTGTGTATCAGTTTCGGCAAACCAGTCATGAAAATCGAAGTCGCGATTTTTCGAAAATTTAACACTCAATATGATCAACAAACAACAACATTATCACACCCATTCAATTTAACATTCTCAAACAACAAATAAATTCATAAAAAACATTCCAAATACAATAAACATCATCATATTCAAGATTTTAAAAACCTAACTTTACAAAAAAAATTATGAACCTTTACATATGTGTGATTAGGGCTTGGGGTATTCACCATCTTGAGTACATAGGCGTTCAACAAACCATACAATACACAAATTTTCGTTCGTGGTTCAACAAATTCATGGAGTTCAAAGTTTCATTCGTTTTTGTCGAAAATTTGAGTGATTTTCGACCAAAATTGTAGAAAAACTGAGAAGTGTATTTACTACATTAATCTTGGAGGGAATTCATTGAAGGGCATTATTGATATTTTGTATAATTATTATGATATGGTAGTGTCTTTAACCAAGAGGTTAGTGTAATAACCGTGGCCTTTCTCTACTGAGTCGCCCACTTATATTATTACTAAATATCCCCAGATTTTGTCTTGAGCAACAAGTAAGGAAATTTGGTATTATCTCCATATTTACCCACGATCAATTCATTATTTGTGGAGAGATATCAGGGCCGGCAAGATACATACCAACATACACGTACGCAGCACAGAGAAAAATCTGGAGCCAACGAAAATTACGTGAGGATGCCAACGCGGAAGAAAAGTTGTCCATGGTGATGTCCACAACCATGTCTAGTTAGTTTGTTTTTATTCTAATTCCGGAGATTTCTAAACTTATATTTTGATGATTGCTAATTGAACCATGTATTATTTGTGAGACTTTTATATTATACCCTGGATTATTTATATAATCTGTTTTAAAAAAAAAATTGTGTTAGAATAATTAATTTAGCTTGATCACCTAGGTTAATTATTTCGTATAAGTTTGCTAGAACATTGGTTGTAATCTGTAATTGTTGCAATTCTATGTCAATTAGTAGCAACCAGTAATATTTACTAGGGTGATATAAATCAGATTCTTTCGAAACCAAGCTAGCGTGTTTGAGAATTTGTTTGACCTTTATCCAAGTTAAATTCTTTGGAGAGCGTATTTCAATAGAATAATATTAAGGAATATAACCGGTGAACAGAGCGTGTTGTTTATCGAGGGTCATTAATCTGTGGGAATAGTTGAACGAATAATAAATTTAATTAGCATAGAAGTGGTGAATGAACTGTGAATTGAAATCCTTTAATTTATTGAATTTTATTTTGTACTTATTTATTGTTTTAGTAGTTTTAGAAAAACTAATCCAAACTCCCCCCTTATTAGTTTGTCCCATTAATTATTTCAAGGGGCATAATTTTAATTTCTATGTTCCCTATGGATCGTCCCCTTGGGTGCCATTACTACGAGTTAGTAGAGTGATCAAGGGTAATTTAATTATTCTAATTTGGCGTGCTCAACAATGCGATCCAGTAATACATTTGGCCGATCACAATTTACTGCAAGTGAAAATTTTCACAAGATTTTGAAGGTTTTGAACACGATAGCACCTACTTTGATGGTTAAACAAGGTTCAAGTGTACCTGTTAAAATCAAAGAAAGTACAAGGTTCTTCCCTTTCTTCAAGGTATGTAATAATTATCTAACAATAAAAATTATAATTAAAATGACACTACTATATTTATATCATACGGAAATTGTTATATTACGGTTGCATTGGAGCTATTGACGGGACACATATTCCAGCAATGTAAGGGGGTGAGATGTAAGCAGTTATCATAATCGTCATGGAAAGACATCACAAATGTATTAGCCGCTTGTAATTTTAATTTGGAGTTCATGTACGTTCTTAGTGGGTGGATGGGTTCAGCTCATGATTCTAAGCTACTAATAATATTATAACAAGGAGGAATGGACTTAAAGAGCCACAAGATAATTACTTATTATTATTATTATTATTATTATTATTATTATTATTATTATTATAATAATTATTATATATTGCATATGTAATTAGGTAAATATTTTTTGGTGGATTGTGGATTTCCTAACCAACGCCAGTTTTAGCTCCATTTCAAGGTGTAAGATATCATCTACAAGATTTTGCAGGTCAGGGTAATAACCCTGAAAATGAGAAAGAATTGTTCAATTTTCGGCATGCGTCTTTAAGGAATGTGACCGAGAGAATATTTGGTATTTTTAAATCAAGGTTCACAATTTTTAAGCCAGCACCTCCATTTTTATTTAAGACACAAGCATAATTTGTATTAGTATGTGCAACTCTACATAACTTTCTTCGCAAAGAATGTCGTCTGATGAATTTCCAATTGAAGCGGTGGACAAACCTTCATCTTCAACATTATCAATTAATGAAGACCATAACTTTGAGTCTATTATTCAAACCCAAGAGCAAGACCAACAAGACGCTAATGCTTGGAGGACTAGTATAGCTATGAATATATGGATGAATGCTATTTAGGACGACATGATATTATGTAGATCTTTTTTTTTTTTTTTTTTTTGTCTTTGACTCTTTTTAAATTCTAATGTATTTGAATGTACGAAAAGAAAATCTTGAACTTTTTGTATGTCACAAATTCATGAAATTCTGCAAAGTCCACAAAGTCTTATAGAATCCATTAAAATCCTGATTTAAAATGTCTAACTGCAAATTCTTAAAAGGCATAAAAATCCTACAATTTTTTTTTAAATCTGCATAACTTTTTTCAGCTAAAAAAATCATAATCCAATACACCCCGTAAATAATTGCTGCTATAATCAATTGCTACTTATAGGCTAGTGATGGAGCTAATCCTTTTGTAATGGGTTCGAACCCAACAAGTTGTAATGATTTGTCAATCTTTTACTTAAGGATACATATATTTTCACCCCAAAATTTGATTGTTCATCACCTTTAATATATATATTTTTTTAATTCATAAGAAAGACTAAACTACCATTTTGCAATATTTTACTAATGTGAAATCACTTAGTTCACCCCTCAGTCACTAAAATGAAACAATACCAAACGTCCTTCTTCAGTAAAAAAAAAAAAAAAAGAATACTACGTTTGCAGGGAATGAAACCCTTATTTTTTTTAATTTGTATTACAAATTGTAAAAGATATATATTGAAGGAACTTTTGTTTTGACTCTTAATATTAGAAACCCTTGGTTCTCAATATATATTGGCAATACATGTTTCACAGGTTTTTTTATTGTGTTATCGTTTTTAAATTTGTTCATTACTAGTTATTCGAACATTTGAGAATTGTTCGAACTAGATTGTAGAACATTTAAGTAATGTTAAAAAAAAATCGAACACTTGTTCTTATAATTTTTTCGAACAAAGGAATGTTGGTCAAATGTTTTTCCCAAACAAAACTTAAAAGTTCGAATAGATCTTTCGAACATCCAACAATTGTTCGGTAAACCAGAAAAGAATAAATCCACGACAATTTCTCAATTTTTTTTTAGTACAAAACCAAGTAATCTACATATAATATGGATCAAATCTTCATAAATCATGTAATATTTGCACGGCGAAAGAAGGACACCATCACGACCAGAATAAATGATTATATTCTAATGAAAACGACAGAGGACGACGATTGAGCCCTCGACGGATAGGGCGACGATGGCAGCACTGGCGGTGGTGGTTGTGGTGGTGGAGTGTTGACACATTTCTTGTGAATTTTGGAAAAGAGGGTGAGAATGCAAATGAAAGAATACGTTGAGAAGGAATGTATATGTAGGGTAATTTATTATAGGTGAATTAAAAATTTGGACGGTGAACTGAACCGTGCGGTGAACAATCAAATTTCGGGGGTGAAAAGATTTGTTCACTTTACTTAATTGTGTTTTATCTTTATTTTTTTTATATATGCCCCAAAAAAGTTCCATCAATTTTTATCAACTAATTCTATATTTATATTGTAATCCCTTAATATTGTGTGTATATATATATGGATAATATTTAGTTTAATAAGATTATTAATTGGTCTTCCTAAATAAAATATTATAGACAAAGTATAGAGTGAAAACGGTTCATACATAATTTTTTTTAAAGGATATTAGTTATTTTTACTAAAGAGTATTAGTTGTTTTCACTGATGGATATTAGTTATTTTCACTGAAGATTTTTACTGAAAACATACTAAAAATCTTCAGTGAAAGTATCTAATACTTTTAAGTAAAAACAACTAATACCCTTCAATAATTTATATATGAACCTATTTCACTGTATACACACTCAATATTACTACCTCTGTCCCAATTTAGATTACTCATTTCTAAATGACACGGTTTTTAAGAAAAGAGTTGTTTATTAATACTTTGGAGTATAAAGTAGCTTTTTAGGAATTGTTTATTAATATTTTTTAGTATAAAGTAGCTTTTTGAAGGTTGGATTTGAAAAAGTGGTGTTGCTTTTTGCCATTTTAGGAAATGAGTAAACAAAAAAAAGCCTTCCTTTTTTGGGCTTTTGGGTAAACAAAATCGGGACGGAGGGAGTATGTTGTAATCCATTCTTTCATAATTATAAATCTTTTATTTTATTTTCTATACAATATTATTAATTGGAATCCTAACAAAATTTCTGCATCCTTCAACGTTCACATAGGTTTTTTCACCAACAATTATAATCTTTTCTTGAAGGAGTTCTTTACAAGATTTATCCAAATGAGTCATATTATAACCGAAGCACAACAAATTAATTAAACCATCGCACGTGCAATGAATTCTAAAACAATCAATAAACAAATACGTATATTAAAACAAACTGCACTTAGATTAAAGCTTAATTAAACTACACATCTCATATGATAGGATAATATTCATCAAATATTATTGCAACACAATTGATAAACCTTAGGCTCCATCAAGGAGATCAATCTACATAATCATTTCTGATTATTTATTTTCTCATCTCTAGCATTATTTTACACCCACTATTATAATCAAACTAGCTACCTACATATTTCTATATAATTGTACTTCCAATGCCCATCTTCATATTTTTTTGTTAATTTTTGGTTTCGGACTTCATAGAATATTCTTTAGCTGCTTGGTACGTGTCTTGGACCTTTGTTTTGGCATCGTTCATTTTCTCAGATGTAGTATCGGCCACCTTATAAGCCATATCTTGTGTCCCTGCAAATTAATATACACCTTGTTAAATTAATTACATACATCACACACCCAAAATATAGGGACAAAAATTTGTATGAGATGGGTTAATTTTCATCATATATATTATATAATAAAAAACATAAAAAATGGCATAATTTCAAGTGTTCAAAGTCTTTTTTTGCCGCCTATAAAGAAACTGCTCTTTTTTTTTTTTTCTCAAATTGGAGAAAATCAATATAATTGGAAAAATGTTGGAATACGATTAAAAAATTGGGTGAGAAAGGATAAAAGAGTCATAATTGATTGAAAAAAATATGTATCATTTTTTTTATAATTTGGAAAAAAGATTTTGGATACCTAAAATCGGACAAAAAAGAATTTTTTTTTCCTCTTGGTTATGTTTGGAAGGAGAGCTTTGGGCATATGAATTATAAATCGACAATAGAAATTCACTCCACTTGTTTGGATAAGATATTTTAATTGATAGACTTCAAATAATTAGCTTTGAGCCTAGCTCAAATTAATATTTTTTTTTTAATATTTAGCAAAACTATATCATTTGAAATGCATATATTTTTAAATTCGTTCATTTTTCAATTCCTTGTATTTTAAAAGAGCGCAACTTTTATATGTCAATGACTCATATGCACCTGGTGCACTCACTCAACAGTTGAGATTGTCTACACTGAAAAATATGGGCTGATTACACTATCGATAATACTGAAAACTTTTCAGTGTAATCATCCCAACACTATTAAGTGTAATCAGTCCATACTTTTAGTATAAATAACCTCAATTGTTGATTGAGAGCACTATACACCAAATGCACAAGAGATTTATAAAAAAATGTGGATTTATGAACACGCCACTCGCCCAACATATAAATGAGTCAATTTTTGTACACGTGTAACTAAGCACATGAGTAAAGCGCACAAATTAATATAATCGAACGTACAAATTCATATAACTTAAACGTGAGGAGTGCTAAGAAATTACCATGAGCGGCAGAACTGATTGCGTCGGTTGTTTTCTCGGCCATGGCCACCGCTTCTTTTTCAGCTAGATTCCTGGCCTTATTCGTCGTTTCAATGCCCACTCCCCTAATTAAATGTGTATTATTAGCTATCTTCTTCTATTATATTTAGCTAGTAATCTATATGGAACATTAAGTGTATCATTGTACACAACTTTCCATCATGGAAATAGATATTCCCTCTTTCAAATTATTTTTTTGGTATGTGCAAGAGCACAAGAAATTAAAGTAGAGTAACTAATATAGATTTGAGATGATAATTTCATAAACATTTATTAATAAAGTAAAAAAAAATGAGTTGAAATTATTAATAGTAACGATGAACCAAAAAGTCATGATATTTTGTGCATCAAGTTTATTTCATTCTCTTTTAATAAATGATGTGTAATCAATAATGAATAGCGATATCATTTATCACAAAACCAAACTGCTATATTGTATAAATTAGTTACCCCTTGTAATTCAAAATGGTATATGTATGTTCATTATACATTTTTACAACAAAATTAATACATTTTAATGAAACAATCAATATCATTAATAAATTACACACGGAATCCAAATAAGTGTCACAGTATACTTTGCCTTATTACACTAGACAAGTTTTAAAAGTAATGAAACACGAGATGAAACACTTAAGTGAAATAAAGATCCGTGACAATTACTCTACCAACAAATTGTTCTATTATGCTACCTCTATTTCTTTTTATCTGTTCCACTTAATAAAGATTCACATAATTAAATCAATTTTCTCATTAATTAGGGAATCAAAAAACTTTTATTTACATATTAAATATATACTAATCACAAGTATTTTATTGGAAAAAATAGCTAAATTTGCATGATATTGATGTAGTGACAAATAAAAAGAAACAAAATTTTGAATAAAAATGAAACAATTAAATAAAAATGGATGGAGTATTTAATTTGCAAGGATACCGGCTCTGACATCTCAATGGACATTAATTAATTACATTTTATCCTAAATTACGTTTAATGTTATTAAAATACTTGAATAAATGTGTTGTTTTAATGGACAAGATATACATTTACTAAGGATATGGTAATAAGATTGAGGGAAAGGGTGTTAATTACTCGGAGATCTTGGAGTAAGCCCAATCTGCCCAAGAACTTGCAGTGTTGGAGGCGTCGTGCGCCGCCTCGGAAGCCTTCTGCTCCGCATCATTGGCCCAATCATCTCCACGGCAGCACCGCCCCACCGCCGCAAGACAAACCACCACAAACAACGCCTGATTAATCTTCTTCCCTGCCATTATTTTATTTTGTTTTTTTCTTCACATAACAAATATAATAAATCAAATATAAATAGATGAGAAACGGTTGAATATGAGAAGTTGTAATAATTTGTAGGGAGAAAGCTTGGTGTGGTATGCGGTTTGCATGGGAAGTGCTCCACCTCCTTACACCTACCTCATATTATTAACTAATGTTAAACTGATAAAAATAGGAAATCTACTATTAGGGATTGAAAAAGTTTGGGTGTGAAAACCTAAAAACCAATTTATTAAGGAAAAATAAATAAGATTGAAAAAGTCATCCATAAATATTAAAGACTCCACTCAAACATGCATGAGCACGAACAAAATTAACTGAAAAAGTAAGGATTTTATTTTATAACATCCTTTGTACCTTTCTAAGTATAGTTCCCAAGCTTGAATAATCTATTTAAACTCTTCTAATTGCATCAGAAACTCTACTTGCATCAATGGGCGAATCTATGTGATACCCACACCGGGCCAAGCCCTATGCAACTCCTCTTCAAGTTCTTATTGTGTGTTTTATTTAAAATTAAATTGTATTTTCAAACTCATTTAAACTCATTTTAGTTTAAATTTAGTTAAATTTCTTTCTAAAAGTTTACAACAAAAAAAAAAATATATATATATAAATTAACACACTTAGTTAACACAAATCTCAACTCCAGTTTTTTTTTTTTTATCAATTATGTTTAGTCCACATATTAACTAATTAACTCAAAATAAAAATTATCATTTAATCTAAACTCACCCATAATTTATATGTCACGTGTTGGTGTTCTTGAGCTTTGACATACATTATTACTATGTTTTATATTTATTGTGCATCCTACTAATTAAATAAATAAGTACTTTAGACATGTTTTACATGAAAATAATATTGTATTAGTTTCACATGTGAATTAATTTTTTGCAAATTGTTATATGAAATATTCTACGGATTTAGGATCCGTAGAATAATCCATATTTAGAAAATAGATCTTCCCCTCCAATCCCCAAACCAGCGCGCACTTCCTCTCCGCCCACCCACAGCGCCAAAAGGCCCCCCTCCCTAACATTATATTCACCTTCCTCATCCCAGCGTCAAGTCCTGCAAGTGCCCAATCCCCCTGCAATTTTCCCCAATTTTTTCCATAACAAATAAAATTAGAAAAATGGCTTTTGGATTGTTTTGAATTTGTATGTGTTTACTTGGATGGTATGATTTTAGGGGTTATGTTATCAGAGGGACAAAAATAATTTTATGCAAGTTAACAAGTATTTACTTGTTAAAAAGATAACTGGGATAAAAAAAATAGAATATTACTAAATATTCATATTTAAAATAACTGATTAATTTTTATTCTTTTACACCCACACATGTCTCTCTCTCCCTCCCGCATTTCAGCTTTTTCTGGCTTCCACTAAAATGCCTCATCCCATTTTCTCCCCATTTTCCCATGATCTTCCTCTCTCTCCTCCATTTTCGATTTCCTTTTTTTTCCTCTGTTAAGTCTCCTTTTGTCTTCCCCCTCCTTCTTCCATCAAATTTTCTCTTTCTTCTCGCATAAACATTTATTTTCTCTCCTCTTTTTGTTCTTCCCCTCTTCACTATATGCATCTTTCTTTCCCCTAAAACGGTATCCTCTATTTATCTTCTCCATTTCCTCTATTTACCATTCTCTTTAATTTTTTCCGCTAATTTCTTCTTTCTCATTCTCTTCTTCAGTCTAATATGAAATTCAATTTTATTGTTTCGAATTGAAGGAATTGATGCATTATTGAGGATAAAATTGGGTCTTTATGGGGTCTCTTTGGAGTGACAGATAAGGGCAAAGAACTGATAAAAATTCTTATGTCTGGAATAGACCAAAAAACGCGATATCAATGATGAAGAAGGTGGAATTGAAGGTGAAATAAATAAAGTTATTTTGTCTGGAATTTGCACAACTCTCTCAACTCACTGAACTCGGTCTTGGGTTATCAATGTGTTGATGTAATTTCACATATTATTTTGGGGCAATTAGGTAATTCTACTTTGGAATAGTACTCATATTTTATTTTAACGGCCCATTTCATGCTGGTTTAAATAAGGAAATAGCAGTGGTTTAATCCGGGTTGAAATGTTTACCCGGATATTTTAACTTGCAAAGTAAACAGCTTGCAAACCTCTATTATAATATCAAAATGGGTTTATCTGTGAAAGTAAACACAACCTAGTGGATTTACTTTGTAATTTCTCCAGTTAAATTGTTCAAATATGTGTTACTATTGGAGCAAGTGTGTGTTACTATTGAAGGAAATGTGTGTTACTTAAAATATATGTTACTATTGGAGCAAATATGTGTTACTAAAAATATGTGTTACTATTGGAGCGAATGTATGTTACTATTAGAATAAATATGTGTTACTATTGGAGCAAATGTGTGTTACTATTGGAGGAAATGTGTGTTACTTAAAATATATGTTAATATTGGAGCAAAGGTGTGTTATTAAAAATATGTGTTACTATTGGAGAAAATGTGTGTTACTATTGGAGGAAATGTGTGTTACTATTGGAGCAAATGTGTGTTACTAAAAATATGTGTTACTATTGGAGTAAGTGTGTGTTACTAAAAATATATGTTACTATTGGAGCAAGTGTGTGTTACTATTGAAGGAAATGCGTGTTACTAAAAATATATGTTACTATTGGAGGAAATATGTGTTACTAAAAATATATGTATTGGAGAAAATGTGTATTACTAAAAATATGTGTTACTATTGGAGCAAGTGTGTGTTATTATTGGAGCAAATGCGTGTTACTAAAAATATATTTACTATTGGAGCAAAGATATGTTACTATTGAAATAAATGTATGTTACTGTTAGAGTAAATATGTGTTACTGCAAATGTGTGTTACTACAAATATGTGTTACAATTGGAGCAAATGTATGTTACTGTTAGAGGAAATATGTGTTACTATTTGAAGCAAAGTGTGTTAATGTTAGAGCAAATGTGTATTATTGCAAATGTGTGTTAATGTTGGAGCAAAAATGTATTGAAGTTAGAGGAAGTGTATGTTATTGTTGGAGGAAATATGTTTTAATATATAAAACAATAAATTTAAATTTAAAGGGATGAAAAATAAAATAAAAACATATACTTGTTCTTATAAAAATATATATTTGTCATTATTGTTATTTTATAGTAGAAAAACCTATTTTTTAATGACTAGTAACACACATTTGCTCATATAGTAACATACATTTGCCCATACAGTAACACAAACTGGGAACGAAAATTCTGAAACTTGACTTGTGCGAGATTTTGAAAAAACCCACTAAACCCGATCCTACCCGGCCAAGATCCACAATTTTTTACCTGGAGCGACCCGACCCATGATGTTTTTAATATTTGTCTATTTTAACTATATTTCACATGTGAAGTATTTCATAAGAGAGTTCCTCTTAGTTTTTCAACTTTGTTTTCCTTTTGAATTTATTTTTATAATTTATTAGGTAAGAGTTATATATATATATATATATATATTTGTATATGTGTTTTTTTAATCTTATTAAAAGCTTTATACTCTTAGACCACCACTTTGATATACTTCTGGATCCCCTACGACTTGAGTTTCTTGAAAACTGCTCTATCATAAACTCAAGATTCTTAGTCCATCTCATCACCTCCAACAGACCTCCCATGTTTCATACGAGCAGGGTTCACCAGATTTGTACAAGCAACAAACACACCCTCGTTTCCGACTTCTATTTCCAACTAATCATAAAAAAAAAAAAAGAGTCAGCGTCAATGTTCACCATCACATAAGAATGCTTGGGTTTGTACGATCCTAAGCACCCTCTAATTGGCTGATTTCCACACAAGTACGGTTACTGCCACTTTTCAAGAGTGATCATGGTCTGTCACACTAATGCGCATTGTTTTCCGATTCAAACAAGATTCTTATGTTTGAAGTGACAATTTAAGGACATAGTTCTATTGGATTGACGAATTTTGGGCATTAGTTTTTAAATTGTGTTAATGGAGGACAATGTTTCCCCAAATCAACCTAATTCGGGCTAAATTGCATATGTTCGCCTAATTTCAACCTAAAATGCTCAAATTTGGTCATGTTTTTTTACTAATATGTTTATAAATATGAAAAACAAGCTTAATAATAATAAAATTATTAAATAATTCAAAATTTAAACAGAACTTACCAAATCTCATCCTCCTATAATATCCATTAGTCATTGCCATTGGCGCTACCGTACCACCACCACCATCATCCAAACCTCCAAATCAAACATTACACAAATAATCAAAACAACAAGCCAATCAATAATTGCATAAATGAAGCAAATCCAACCGATTCCCCCCCCTCCCCCAATCAAAACCAAATTACCCCTATTGATACAGAATAGTGAATGTATAAGTAGTTAGTTTGAACCACTATTAATACCTTGTGTTCTCTACTATTTTCATATAAATGTCGTATGTTTCATATCTTTTAAAAGAGAACAAGTATATTTAATCGACATACACAACCTTAGTTAATAAATTAATTGTCGTACAAACTATTATGAAGCTTTCTAGTTCTAAATATAAAAATGGTTTTTAAAAGGAGTATAATTTTAAGTCTCACAATTTCTGTATTTGATAGTTATCTAACTGATAAGCTCACAAATGTCAGTAGGTTAATAGTTATCAGCTTCAAGCTCATCTTGCATGCACTCCAGACCAACAATATTTTCAGATAGACTAAGTATCTACTCAACCAATTGATTATTGTGATAATTTTTTGAAATCCATATGATTAATTTGCTTAATTTTATTGGATTTCATGTCTTTATATATATATATATATATATATATATATATATATATATATATATATATAAAACTTGACTAATTGAATTTGAAATGAGAAAAATATTATTTTGTTATTTTTATAAAAAAAAAAGAGAATTTTTCGAATAAAATATGCGCCTATTATTTTATGAAGTTAATCGAAGGAATGAATGAACAAGAGGTCCGAAAACAAGAGTAAGAATTAGCAAAAGAAAAAGAAAAAATGAATTGGGTTAATAGAGAGAGAAAAAAAAAAGCACAGGCTAAATACCCCACCAACAAATGGAGATACAACTTCGTCTAAATTTATCTACTAACCATTATTGCGCTTATTAATAGAAAATATTTCATATTCCCAGTTTCCACCATATTCATCTGGAAAACCTATACACCCACCCCCACCTCTTTCTAAATTGAAGCTTGTCGTGAATGTTGGGTTTTGTTGGCATGAACACCATGTTCGACACAGCGAAATATAATGATTCACCAACAATGAATCTGAAACATGGTTGAATAACATAAAATATAAATGATAAATAACACAAAATCTACAGTGTTTCGTAGACGAATCCCTCAACTATGGTATCCACGTAATCCTCGTCTACAAACTCACGATTAAATCCCTAGTATAAAATCTCTAGTGGAATTCACTAGGAGAATTTAACGCTAAAGATCTATAGAGAAATTGTTTTCTAACATGACGTCTATGAGTCTCAAAGACTCATATATATAGTAAAAGGTTTCATAAAAACTAGATAATTACTAACAGACCTTAAAGTCCATAATTATCTATTTAATTGACCTAGTCAAAATATCCAATATTATATAAATACTTTACTATATCTATAATATATATTTATAATATTATATCTAATATATTATTATAACATACTACCTCCGTCCCAATTTTGTTTACCCATTTGACTTTTGTTGATTTTTTTTGTGAGACTTAATTTGTAGTATTTAAATGGATAAAATAATTTTTTTATGATTGTGTGTTATTCAATTGAAGTGCATGAAACAAAATAAAGATGTTTTTCTACGTAATTATTAGTGGAATGGGGTGTAATTTAGAAGTGTTAGAAGGGGGTACATAATGAAATGGGTAAACAAAATTAGGACGGAGGGAGTATATAATATATCACCTTATTTAATTAAATCTAAATTAATTAATTATAATATTCCATCTAATAGAATTATTATATTACTCTATAAATTAAATACTATAATCAAATAAAATATTTAAGCTATCCAACTTTAATTCGTAAACATGGATTACTTGTTGTGTGACCCATATACCCTCATATGTCAAGCGATTAGTCAAACTAATGGTCTTAGTCGAACCCTAGATAATAAACCAGACAATCTCAACATATGAGGTACGTTGCGAGGAAATTGCAACAACCTGTAATGTGAAGCTCATAATGTTAAGGTCCTTTCATTCACAAATACTCCCATTAAGTCTAGAACATGATGTTGTGTCTATTCAAATAACTTAATCATGTTATCTCATTCTACTAATTGATCATGTTGCCTTGAACACCATTAAAAATACGACGTGCATTGGCCAATGACTAACGATCCAATTAGTTATAAGAAGACAAGTATTCTCTCCAAATCTATTTGAAGAATGAATCATATTCTTGGCTCAACTACCATGCACATGTACTTCGTGATGTGCCCAACACATGTCATATCTACTCCACAAATCGATATTCCCATAGACATGTAAATAGAATACATCAAACGATTTCTCGGTTGGGTATGCCAATACTCTCCAAAGCATTTGTGCATCCATCATGTTGGGACAATATCAGATTTGAGTTGATTCCAAAATCCCTGAAAAGATGAATTTGCCTAAGTGTTGTAATATCAGGAATAGTCTTGATAGGTTTGAATAGGTTTAGAATATTATATATCCACGGGTACTTAGTGAGGGGGAACTCGTTGAAGTCCACCAAGATTGCAAGCCTGAAGATACAGGGCACCATCACTGACTCTATAAAGTTAACTTTCTAAGCTGGTTAACTGAGTGTCAGGATGAAGATCATGATCCTGAGATCATTGTTAACTCATCATTCCTGAAGGAGTCAAACTGCACTGAGTATTTAAGAAAGACTTGGAGTAGGAGCCAAGCAATAACAAAAGGAATGTCAGTGTCAAAGCAAGATGGAACATGTACTTCGAAGGATGAGGACAAACCTGAACTCAAAAAAGATAAGACTAAACTAAAGAATGAGTTATGACATTATCACCTAACTGAAGACGTAGACCAATCAGAGGAGGACAAGTCATGTACGGACCAGACACAAGCTTGACCATTTCTGCACAATTCAATGGGTACGCATTTAATGCATTTACCTAATCCATGCAAGTAGGCGGCTGCATGAACAACTTATGACCGTTGATTCTCCTACAAGATAGATGTGAGAAGACTATCTCCTCAACGGATAGTTTTTCAAAATCACCTATAAATACAGAAGGCCTTGACCCAAACAAGGTTACGGGAAATTTCGAAGCCAAGAAATTTCTCAGACTCACAAGCATTCAAGCACTCAAGAAGCACTCGAAACCTCAAGTGTTTCTTCTTAAGTCTAGAGTTATTCTGTCTTCCAAGAGCTTAAGCATATACATATCAAGCTTAGAAGTGATAATTCAATCCTTAGCATAGCTTTGTCTTGTAAGGATTATCACACTTAGTTGGAATCTTAGCCAAACCAAAACCCTAAGCTAGTCAGTGTTAGTTTTGTTGGTAAGGTTTTTAAGTGGTAAAGGGCGGACTAGAACTCGTTGTAAATTCTAGGGATCACTAAGAGTTGATCATTGTGCACCTTGACACGTTAATAACAACCCAATCCTTAAGGGATTCTCCTGTTAAATCTGGACCGTGGACGTAGGAGCTTGAGTCTCTGAACCACGTTAAACTCTGAGTTATTTACTGCTTTGATATATTTGCTTGAACTGTCATATCATATAATCACTGCATATTTCATCAGGTTTGAACCAATCAGCCTGACTGCATAACTCAGTGCACTGCCCCTTTAACCACGACTTCTTAAGATAAGGATAAACTCAGTTTTCAGAATACTAAAACAAGTCTAAAAAAATTCAGGGCTCACACATTCCACACTCAGGCTTAATTAGATAGTTAACCAATTGATAAGCTTTAGAGCTTTTAGTAGGTGTATTATATAGTCCGAGCCTAGCACCTAACTCTGAGTAAGAGGGACTCAGTTTTGAAAAAAATAAAAGATTTGATATACGTGTATTCCCCCCCCCCCTCATACATGTATCTTAGACTTGTCCTGGACCAAGTGGTATCAGAGTAGTGGTTCAAAAGACCACTCATTTTGAATACTAATAGTTTCAGAGGAGAAACTGTTGGTGGTCACTGAACAGATCTAAGTTGCATATTTTCTGAAAACTTGCACCATGACTTCAAGAAGGCTCGAAGCTTCTTTGCCTGAACTCTATTGTAACTATGAGTATTAGAAGTTCAGGTTGCTTGCACATCTCTATGCTATTCACGATCAAACGCATGTGGTCATTAGAGACGGCCCTATCACCATTACCATACCCAACACTAGAGGAAGTGGATATGATGATTTGCCCATTGGAGCTCCCATTCCTAAGCCCAGAACGGATCTCAACGATGACCAGCTAAAGATGATTGGACTGGACAACGTGGCGAAGAACATCATCCTCCACATAGTGTCGTTTGAGGAGTCAGCGAGGTTGATGCACCTGAAGACTGCCAAGGAGGTATGGGATGAGCTAGCCCAGATGTGCGAGTGATATGAGAAGATTAAAGAGAATAAGAGAAATATTGTTATTCAGAAATTTGAAGGCTTCGAGATGCTGTCTGAGGAAACCATTGATCAAATGGAGTCGAGATTCATCAAGATGATGAATGAGTTGTTAATCTTAGGGAAAGATGTTCCTACGAGATAAGTTGCCTCTAAGATCCTGAATTCTCTCCCTGAAAGATGAGACAATAGTGTTATCATGCTGAAGAACACTCATGCAACATTACTTCAGCCCAACTTTTCTCTGAACTTAAAGCTCTTGAATTCAACCTGAATAAGAGGAAGAAGAAATTTTTGGTTGAAGATGAGAAGAAAGCCTCTGAGAAGAATGTGGCTTTCAAAGCTAAGTCAGAACCTGTTGAATCACCATCAAAGTCACTGATGGAAATGAGTAAGGAAGAGATCGCTGAGGAATACAGTATGATGGCCAGGATATTTGAGAAGTGTTGAACTCAAGATTTGGTCACTACAAGAAGTATTATCAGGACACAAGAGATAGGAAATCTGAAGGACATGTTAATTCTAGAAGGTATGAAGACCGGAGGAATTCTGACCAGGATGCGATTGAGGTGAAGAAAGAAGATACATTGACTAGAAACCTGATCGTGAGGAGTTGGACCAGAGATGTGCTCATGATCAGAGATACCCTAGCAGACCTGGGGGTTCATCATCAAGGCGGAGGGAACCTGACTCAAGGAGGAACCCTGAACCAAGGAAGGATAATGCAGATGAGCCCAACAAATGCTATCAGTGTAACAAGACTGGACATTTTCAATATGATTGTCCAGACCTGAGTGTTGGGGAGAGGGAGAGGGAGGATAGGAGAACCAAGAGAGACCAGAGGTATGCGGGTCATAGAGCCATGCTCGCTGACGATGTATTAGAGTCGGATGATCCTGAGCAAAGGTCGCCTAACCTGTTCTCTGATGATGAGTACGATAATCTCTGCCTCATGGCTGGGGAAGAACCTGAGGTAAATTCCAACTCTGAGTGTGCTTCAAATACTGGTCAAAATCCTAAGCCTAGCTCAGAGTTAGCCAGAGAAATTGACCTTCAGCTCTCTCTTGAGCAATTGATGGCTGATTTCTCCAGGTTGCAGGAAACTAATATCTTCTTGGCTAAGGAGAACGAGAAACTGACTGTGGAAGTTCAAACACTGATTGACCAGTTGACTCAGTCAGATCTGAAGGAAGCCTCTCAAATGACAAGGCTTGTTCAAGAGCTTGACATGGTTAATATTGAATACCTTCCAAGAGAGAAGCTTCTCAAGGAACTGACTGAGGATCAGGTTGTAAAGATGAATGAACTGAAGCAGCTTCAGAGTAAGTTTGATGAAAGAAAAAGGTAGCAGCAATGGATAAATCCTCAGTGGATATAGAGGAAATAAATAGCTGCCAGAAACTTGGGAATCAAAATCTGGAATTGGTTTTGATTCTAGGAAATCCTCACAAGGTCAGACTCATGTTGCTTCAGGGAGCAACACTGAGATGGTGTTTGTTTAGGCAGGACCAAGTATAAATAAAGTTGTGTACATGGCCCGCCAAACTGACAAGGGCAAGGAACCTGTTGAATCAGTCAGGCAAGCCCCCAAGGGAAAGGCTAAACAACCCCAACAGGCTCCTGAGAGCTCGGGTCAGGGTACTTCTCAGCGCAAGCGGAGGAGGACTCAAGCCAAGAGACCTCCGACTGACCAACAGAGGAATTATCATGCTTGACAATATTCTCAGGGAAGGCCGAACATGATAGCACCTCCCTGGTTTTGGTAACCTAAAGTCTATTATTGTTTTCAAGTCCCTCACTTGCCTAGGGGGAATAGAAAACAGGGCCCAAGTCAACCACAAATACCAAGGCCTGCTGCACCTAGGCCTAAGAGCAATAAGAGGCCTGCCCCAAGGCCAAACACTGAGGCTCATGTGCATCCTAAGCCTGACACTCATACACCATCTTCATCTAAGGCAAAGAAGAAGAGTGTTGTGTATGTTGATGTGAATGAGAGACAAATCTACTCCTCTGGTGCAATCAGGGTGGTGAAGCAAATTTGGATCCCGAAGGGTACAGCTGACACGATAGGACCCAACACCCAATGGGTACCTGAAGCCTAATTTTGTTTCAGGCAACTGTGGGCTACAAGAAGAAGAAGGATGATTCAATCAGGGTTGTTTGGTACTTAGACAGCGGATGCTCAAGGCACATAACAGGGTCAAAAGAATCTCCTTCAGAACTTCATTGCCAAAGATGGCCCACAGGTAACTTTTGGTGATAACTCTAAAGGTTTAACCAAAGGTTTTGGTACTCTTGTGATAGGTACAATGAGGGTGCAAAATGTGTCCTACGTGGAAGGACTGGAGCACAACCTTTTGTCAGTGAGTCAGTTTTGTGACAAAGGTTTCAGTGTTGAGTTTTCATCTAACAAATTTGTTTGGTCAAGAACAAATCAACACTTCAGGTGCTTCTAACAGGTATCAGGAAAGTTAATGTTTATTTAGCTGATTGGAGCAACACTATTCCTGAAACTTGTTTTGTTACTAAAGCTCTACTAAGCTCAGTTGGTTATGGCATAAAAGCTTAAACCATCTGAACTTCAAGATTTTTAACAAAATTTTCTAGACTTTCACTTATTGAAGGTTTACCTATTGAAGTTTTTAGCAAAGATCGTGCGTGCAAGGCTTGTCAGAAAGGGAATCAGGTTAGAGCTACATTCAAGGAGAAAGCTACCTTCTCAACTGACAGAGTTCTTCAACTTTTGCACATGAACTTGTTTGGTCCTGTAAAACCTATGAGTATGAATGGTAGGAAATACACTCTTATGGTCATTGATGATTATTCTAGATATACTTGGGTTATTTTCTTGTTAAATAAAAAGGAAACACATGTGAAGCTTTCTGAGTTGCTCTGGAGACTCAGTTCTTCTGACTTCTGTGATAAGCTTGGTATTGCTTATGAGACTTCTGCAGCTAGAACCCTACAACAAAATGGTGTCGATGAGAGGAGGACCTGGACACTGAAGGAAGCTTCCAGGACCATGTTGGTTGAGTAAGGGTTGCCCAAGAAGTTCCGGGCTGAGGCAATCAACACTGCCTACTACACTCAGAACTGGTCTATGCTGAACAAACAACATGCTCAGACCCCCTATGAAACATGGAACATGTGGAAGCCTCGAATCTCTTATTTCCATATATTTGGGTGTAAGTACTTCATCCTCAACAATGAGAAGACCCAATTAAAAGCTTTTGATAGCAAGACTGATGAAGGCATATTCTTAGGATATTCTGAAGTCATTAAAGCTTTCAGAGTCTATAATTGTACGACCCTTGTTGTGGTGGAATCGCCTCATGTTGTGTTTGATGAGTCTATTATTGAGCATAGGTCAAAGGTTCTGGATCATAACTCTGAGGAGGTTACTAGGAGAGTAACGAGGCTGAGCTTGAAGAATCAAACTGATCTAAAGGTCAAGATTATACAAGTGCCTTGTTGGGATAATGATGAGGATCAATATGACAACACTCAGGCCGTTCCTCATAATATCAGGGATCGTTGAGCCTCAATAAGAGGAACAGGCTCAACCTGAGGTAAGTATCGTCAATGAAGATGCGGTCGCATCTGAGACGGTCACTGAGTCACCATATCAAGGGGGAACCTATGCCCCTGACATTGAGCTAATCAATCCCTTCAGTGATGACTCGATTCCATCCCCTTTTGTTCATTTTCCTAAATTTATAGAACTTGTAGACACTAACATTGCAGGTTCTTCAGGGATAACTCCAGCAAGAAGATCATCCCACTGACCAAGTCACTGGTGATCCAATTGAGGGAGTCAAGACCCGTAGGTTCCATGGTGAAAGTGCTCTATTCTGTTGCTTTCTCTCTGAGCAAGAGCCACAAAATATAGAAGAAGCTCTCACTGACTCGAATTGGATCATAGCCATGCAAGAGGAGTTGAATCGGTTCACAAGAAACTAGGTTTGGGAACTGGTAGATAGACCTAGGCACCAAAGAGTTATAGGTACCAAGTGGGTCTTGAAGAACAAGAAGGATGAGAATGGAGTTGTAGTGAGGAACAAGGCAAGACTGGTGGCTAAAGGATATTGTCAGTCTGAAGGAATAGACTATGATGAGACCTTTGCCCCAGTGGCTAGGCTAGAAGCAATCAGGTTGTTCCTTGCATATGCAATATTTAAGAAGTTCAAGGTGTATCAAATGGATGTGAAGATTTTTTTCCTCAATGGCATACTGAATGAGGAAGTCTATGTGGAACAACCTCCAGGGTTTGAGGTTGGAGATAAGGTGTACCACCTGAAGAAAGCATTGTATGGACTTAAGCAAGCTCCTAGAGCTTGGTATGATACACTCTCTCAATTCCTAGCTGACCATGGGTTCGAGAAGGAAACTGTGGATAGGACATTGTTCAGGATCACTGAAGGTAATGACATTCTCTTGGTCCATAAATATGTGGATGACATCATATTTGGATCACCAAATTATTAGCTCTGTGATAAATTCACTAAGTTGATGACTGGTAAATTTGATATGTCTATGGTGGGAGAGATGAACTTCTTCTTAGGATTTCAAGTCAAGCAAACTAAACAAGCGACATTCATCAATCAGGCTAAGTACACAAGGGACTTGATTCAGAAGTTTGGAGTTCAGAATTGCAATCAAGCCAGGATCCCAATGAACACAAATTGGAAGATGGATCCTGACACTGATGGGGTATCAGTGAATCAGACTGAGTATAAAGGGCTGATAGGATCTTTATTATACCTGACTGCAAGTAGGCCTGATATAACCTTCGCAGTTGGTGTATGTGCCAGGTATCAGTCTGACCCCAAGAAAAGTCATCTTAAGGCAGCTAAGAGGATACTCAAATACTTGAAGAGAATAGTGAATTTAGGACTTTGGTATCCCTCGGATGACAACCTAGAGCTGACAGGGTATTTGGATGTTGATTATGGAGGTTGCAGGATTGATAGGAAGTCAACCTCAGGGACATGTAAGTTTTTAGGTAGTAAACTGATTTCTTTGTTTTCAAAAAAGTAGAATTCAGTGGCAACATCCACAACTGAGGATGAGTATATGGTTGTTGGTAGTTGTTGTGCTCAGATTTTATGGTTGAGACAATAATTGAGAGACTACCACGTGTTTGCTAATGAAGCCCCAATTTATTGTGACAACAACAGTGTTATAGCCATCACTCAGAATCCAGTACTTCACACAAGACATAAGCATGTGGATATTTGGCATCGCTTCATAAGAGATCATGTGGAGAAGAAGGATATCAGGATGGAGAAGATTCACACTAATAGGCAGAGAGCTGACATCTTGGCTGAATCAAGGTTTATAGAACTATTAGTGGAGTTAGGACTCTTAGATCCGAGTGAATAGTCAGTGTAGGGCTAAGGAGGAACTCAGGATCAGAGTCAGTCTTCAAGAGGTATCAGGATACCACAATGTTATCCTGACATGTATGTAACTTTAACTCTGACTTGAATATGAATCGTCATCCTGGCCTTCAAACTCTGAAAATTGCATTAAACGCATTCTGTTATAGTTAAACAAGCAACTTTTGATATCTAAACCCTTGTGTGTCAGAGCATTTAATGCAAACAGTTACTTTTTCATATAATTGGACCATATATTGCGGGAACCGATTGACGTGATGGAATCCACTTTCACTGAATTAATCCTGGCCCCACATTTCCAAACATTTCAAATTTAGGATTAATCTCAACCATCCGTCAGAGTAATTGTTCAAATAAAAAATCAAGAGTTTGCTATTTGAGAAATTTGCGCTTTCAAGCTATCTCATTGCAACCCTGAATTTTCTCTCAATTCAAATCTTTTCAAATTGTAATATCTTCCTTTCTCAAAATACAAATGGCATCCTCGGACAACGCTTGGACTGTTAACTATGCTTCCATAGTCCAAAATAAGCAAGTGCACATTGAACAGGTTATCGCCATGGATGGACCGTGCTTGAAGGTGACGAAGATCAAGCCGGTGCTAGAGTGGATTTCAAAGGCTAAAATCAAGACATACTTCTCACGAAGGCCTATCTTCGTAGTCCAGAGGCGAGTGGCGGAGGCGTACATTAAGATGTACTCCACAGAAGATGGTGATTTGATGACCAGGGTGACGGCGTGTGTCACCACGGGCACTGATGAGCGTGGTAATCCCATCGTCGAGAAGGAGAGAAGAAGGATGTGGACCTTCGAAGCCTGGTCAGGGAGGTATTTTCCCTACCTCACTCAGGGATCAATCCCATCACCTACATGGAGAACCGGGAAGGCCCATATCTCCAAGAATTCAACAATTTTGGCTCTTCAGATTTCCATGCCTGAATGCACAAGAACGAGTTTAAACCTTAATACTGAGCATTGGTTGATATTGTAAGCAAGATAGTCATGGGGAATGTAGGCTCACATGAGCAAGTCAGCCAGAACAAGATTCGCATCATGGCTGCTATTATTGATGGTGCAGAGGTGAACTGGGAGGACTATTTCCTTGATGCATTGGCCAAAGAAGCCCAGGATAAGGTGAAAAGGGATAACACTGAGAAGGAGATCACTAATGACAGGGTACTTCATTTTGGAGCAAGACTATCCACTCTCACCACCAGCATAAACCCTGAATGGACATTTGACGATGTTGAGGAGTATCCCAGGGGAAAGGTGATGTTCTCCATTGAAAAGGACACATATGTCATCTTGGGAATGGAGGATCCCAATGCTCAGGCCAAGGGCAAGAAGAGGAAGGTTGAGCCTAAGGCCAAACAGTCAGTCAAGAGGAGCTTGATTGAAAAGATGGATGAGCTTATGGAGAGAGGGAAGAAGATTGCTGAAGAGACTTCTTCAAAGACGGTTGTTGTCAGCAAGCCTACCGGAGAGGGGGCTGAGAAGAAGAAGGTTGATAAGGGTAAAGGGAAAGTTAAGGAAGTGGTGAAGGATAATGCCCTAGTGGAGAAGATTGTTGAGAAGGAGACCAAGAAGGCTGTTGCTGAGCCTGAGGTCTCTGACGATGAGACAATCGTTGATGGGAAGTTGGTGGTGAAACCAAGGAGACTAATAAGGCTAAGAAAGAAGTTGCAGAGTTCGCTTGTCAGTACGATGATGGCACTCATCCCTGTGGTAGAAGTCTCTGAGTCTGCCATTGAGGAGCAAGAGAAGGATGAAGCCAACCTTGCCAAGGTCAGTGAGGTAATAAATAGAGCTCTTATCCTTCAATCTGACCCCACCAACCCTGACCCCAAACCCACTGAAACCAACCCCACTTCACCCTCACACCCCACTGAACCCACCTCCAACCCCATTGAACCCCAAACATCCTCACCAACACCCACCTCTTACCATATGCACGAAAAATTTACAAACCCCCTGTTAGGATAAAAGTTGTTAGTTTTGATGAGTTAAAATAAACCAGAAGATGTAATAGGACCATCTGGACCTGTTAGCCAGATGATGAACTAGATTAGGACTTAGTCTAGGGGGAACTGCCAGACCAGAAGACTTCACCAGAGGACTCCACCAGAAGACTTCACCAGATGAGATCTGACCAGAGGCAGAGGACCTTCCCCAGACCAGACGAGTCCGAACCAGACGAGTCTGGTGGAACAAAAGATGCTCAAAATCATCTCGTGATTCTCCTGAGTAATCTGGTTCTTAACCAACTCTGGACCAGAAGACATTGAGGTTACCTGGTGCCTGGTCCTGCCTTCTCTGGAGAGAATCAGAGTTAAGCTTTGGAAGCATTTGACCGTTGGTGATTCAAATCTAGTCAACAAGATCGGATTGGAAAGTATTTGAAGACAATCAATCCAAGGATCCCACCAACCCAATCAATCAATTAGGGAATTGATTGATTGAAAGCTTCCTTAAATAGAGATCTGATTAGATTAGCTCTCCAACGGCTAAACCCTAATCACCTCTATAAATACAAGCGTGCAGACTCTAAGAAAGGCTCTAGAATCTTATGCGCACGAAGTCATATTCCAAGCCTTGTCTTATCACGCACTTAGCACTCTTATTGTTCATACATTCATATTTACTCATAAAGGAGTAGTTGGATCTCAACCTGTTCATCTCTAAGAAAAGGTTGAAGGCTGTAGACTTTAGATCAAAGTTAGATATAAAGGGTTTGTAAGAAGGAACTGGTACTTCACAATTCCAGTACGCAAGTAGTTTGTTGGTTAGTAAGGCCCCTCTGATAAGAAGGGAGAGTGGATGTAGGATCTTCAAATCCGAACCACTATAAATCTGGTCTTTTTACTGCTTTCTTTAATTACTGTTTTGCTTTATTTATTGTTCTCTTATAAAGGACTTTGCTAAAGATATAACCTTTAAAGCTTCCGCAATTAATCTATCTAGTGGGACCAATAAGTGATATCAGACACCACTGAGGTAAATGAACCTACCCTATGCTTATCTAATTCCAAATATACCGAATCCTCCCATTCATCTGGTGCTTCCAGAGAGTCTGATATGCAACAAATGCTGTCAGATCTCCAAAATTGTGTTCAACTCTGCCAAAAGCTTGAAAAAGAAAATGGTAGGCTTAGAGCTGAAGTTCAATCTCTATCAAATGAGCAAAAATCTGCCAGAGAACTCTTAAAAGACCATTCTAAAGAAGTCTCTGAACTTCAAGAAAAGGTCATAGAAAGAGATACTCTGGTAGACCGGCTCATGAAAGAGAAGAACTCTCAGGTAGAAGAGTTCAATGAGCTCAAGGCCAAATACCAATATGTTATCAAGGGTAAGCAAGTTGAACAACCTGTCATGGAAGTCCAAAGACCAGGGAAGCTCCAACTGTTGTATCTATGATACAAGGATCTTCTCAAAGGGTACATGATAAGAGTGGTTTAGGATATTCTGGAATTACAACTAGATCTACTAAATTTTTATACAATAAAGGCAAGTTGTCTGAAAGATCTAGTGAAGTGGTAGAAATCTGGGATGAAAAAGATCCAAATGGAAAAGGTTACAGAGTAGTTAAAAACTATAATTGGAACAAAGACTGCTCTGCTGACCATATAGATGATGTTCCCAATGAGTTCACTGAACTGGAAGAGGAAATCTTAGAGCATAAACGTCAGATAGGAGAACCTATGAGGATTGATGGTTCGGTTTAGATGCCTAACCAGATTAGGAGACCTAAGAGGAAACCTAAAAGAGTGGAACCTAAGCAAATTAGGGGACCTCAGAAAGGAAACTCTAAAACGAAACCTAATCAAAATAGGAGATATCAGAGGAGATATACTGAACCAAAGAACCTCAATCAGAATCAGGGATCTCAAATGAGGTATGCTCAAAGAGGATTCTAGAACAGGAATACTCAGAAGGAATTTCATCATCAGAATAGATCCAATTTTCAGAACCAGAGGAGGTCTTCCAGACCCATCTATAGAAAACCAACTGATCTGGGTAGTTATTACACCAGAAATGGTTCTTCTAGGATGTACCCTTACAACCAGACCTTTAAGACTATGTCTTTAAGGCAGGACATTCCAAAGGCCAGATTTGAGATAAGGTACACCAGACCTGTTTATAGGAAAGGTGTTCTTATCAGACCAGTAGCTCAATATGTCATTGTTAGAGGACATGTGTTGGTAGATAGATTTGGAAGGAATATAAGATCTCCTCATCCAGCAAGGGATGATCTTTATCTTTGGATTCCTACAAAACCTGCAACTAACCAATCAGGACCCAGCTCTAGTAGGGGACCTAATTGATTTCTCTGCAGGAGGATAAGAGCCCATTGGAGAAAGGACTTTCAAGCAAACATGTGTGGTACATTGATAGTGGATGTTCCAAGCACATGACATTCCAGAAAGATCATCTTCAGGATTTCAAGTCATTGAATGGGCCAAGAGTGATGTTTGGTGACAACAACTATGGAGTCACCAGAGGTGTTGGAAAGTTGACCTTTAATGGTGTATCTGTAGATGAAGTCTACTATGTTGAAGGTCTCAAGCATAATCTGCTTTCAGTATCCCAATTCTGTGACAAGGGATACTCAGTGAAGTTTTCTAGTGATTCATGCACTGTCTTTTCTTCTGATTATAATGATATTTTGCTTATAGGCTTGAGGAAGGGTAACATTTATCTTGCAGATTTTAGCAGTTGCCCAAGAAATGCTTGACTGGTTGCTAAAGGGTCTGCAGAAGACAGTTGGTTATGGCACAAGAGATTGAGCCATCTTAACTTCAAAACACTGAACAAGATTGCCAGAAAAGGTCTAATTCGAGGTCTTCCTAATGAGGTGTTTAAGAAGGATCAGGTTTGTGGTTCATGTCAGAAGGGTAAACAACCCAAGACTTCCTTTAAGGATGTCCAGAGCACAACCACAACCAGAGTACTTCAACTACTTCACATGGACCTGTTTGGACCTGTTTCTCCTCTTAGTTTCAGTGGAAGGAAGTACACCTTGGTGATAGTAGATGACTTTTCAAGATACACTTGGGTAGTGTTCTTGTTTAAGAAAAATGAAACTATCACTAAGCTGCCAGAGTTCTTCAATCAGATTCAGAATGAGCAGAACCAGAGCATAGTCAGGATCAGAAGTGACAAAGGGACAAAAATTTTGAATTCACACATTGCAGAGTATTGCAAGGACCATGGAATTTTTCATAAGACATCTGCTGCCAGAACACCCCAACAGAATGGAGTAGCAGAAAGGAGGAACAGAACCCTTAAGGAAGCTGTAAGGACTCTTCTAGCAGAGTACAACACACCACAAAGATTTTGGGCAGAAGATATCAACACAGCCTGTTATACTCAGAACAGATGCCTAATTGCCCAGAGACATAGTAAGACTCCATATGAGGTATGGAAGGGTAAAACCCCATATGTTTCATATGTTTCATATTTTTGGATGTAAGTGTTTCATCCATGATAATGGGAAATCCAAATTAAAAACATTTGATGCTAAAGTGGCAGATGGAATATTCTTAGGATATTCCAGCACCAGTAAAGCATTCAGAGTCTTTAATAGGAATTCACTTTGTGTGGAGAAAACACCTCATGTTGTTTTTAATGAATCTGCTTTTGAGTGCAAGGTGGACTTAAAGTCTTTTGAAGAGACACAAAATCAGACTACTCCTAGAGTAATCAAAGTCAACCCACCTATTCTTGATTCAGATTCAGATTCAGATGGTGACCCATCTTCTGGTTCTCTGAAGGAGAAGTCTTCACAAGGAGCAGAACCAGAAGAGGTTGGAACTCCTGTAGGGGGAAGCTCACCTGTAGTTGGTGATAATAACCAAGGCACTACAGTTGATGGTCAATCAGGCAAGGCCACGGGAAGGAGGACCCTGGTTGATCACCCCAATGACCTGATAATTGGAGATCCAACTAAGGGTATCCAGACTAGGAGAACTCTTAACTTAGCTGCCTTATTCAGTTGCTATGTGTCCTTGGTCGAGCCCAAGAACATCAAGGAGGCACTGAAAGATTCAAATTAGATTGTTGCTATGCAAGAGGAATTGAATCAATTCACCAGACAGGATGTTTGGGAGCTGGTAGACAGACCAAGACATCAAAAGGGGATAGGCACTAAGTGGGTTTTCAAGAATAAGAAAGATGAGAATGATGTCATTACTAGGAACAAGGCAAGGCTAGTAGCTCAGGGCTATTCTCAGTCTGAAGGAATAGACTATGATGAGACATTTGCTCCTGTTGCCAGACTAGAAGCCATTAGATTATTTCTAGCATATGCTGCTCACATGAAGTCCAAAGTATACCAGATGGATGTGAAATCTACCTTTCTTAATGGGATTCTCATTGAGGAAGTGTATGTGGAACAAACTCCTGGTTTTGAACAAGGTGACAAGGTGTTTAAGCTTAAGAAGACTCTTTATGGGCTGAAGCAGGCACCCAGAGCATGATATGACACTCTATCTCAGTTTCTTTAGGACAATGGTTTTACTAAGGGTAAGATTGATAGGACCTTGTTTTGGAAAGAAGAAGGAAAGGACATCCTTCTGGTCCAAATATATGTTGATGACATTATATTTGGATCCTCTAACAAGAAGTTGTGTGAAAAATTTGGTGAACTCATACAGAGTTAGTTTGAAATGTCTATGATGGGTGAGATGAATTATTTCTTAGGTTTGCAGGTTAGGCAATCAGAGAAGGGAATATTTATAAATCAGGCAAAGTACATCAGAAACATGTTAGAGAAATTTGGAGTAGGATCTAGCAAAGCAACCAAGATCCCTATGATGACAAATTTCAACATGGATCCAGATGAGTCTAGAGAAAGTGTGGACCAGACTCAGTACAGGGCACTTATTGGTTCTCTTCTGTACTTGACTGCAAGCAGACCAGATATAACCTTTGCTGTTGGTGTGTGTGCCAGATTTCAAGCTAATCTTAAGAAAAGTCGTTTGGAGGCAGCTAGGAAGATATTGAAGTATCTTAAAGGGACAGTGAATTTGGGGTTATGGTATCCTGCAGATGATAATTTAGAGTTAAGTGGTTATTCGGATTCAGATTATGATGGGTGCAGAATAGATAGGAAGTCTACAAGTGGAACATGCCAATTTCTAGGGAATAAATTGATATCTTGGTTTTCTAAGAAGCAGACTTCAGTTGCTACATCTACAACAGAAGTAGAGTACATGGTCGCAGGTAGCTGTTGCTCACAACTACTCTGGATTAGTCAGCAGCTAAGGGACTACCAGATTAGAGCTAAGGATATTCCTATCTTATGTGATAGTAATAGTGCAATAGCAATCACCCAGAATCCAGTTCTTCATACCAGATGCAAACATATTGATATAAGGCATCACTTCATAAGAGACCATGTTGAGAAGGGAGATATAAGGATGGAAAAGATTGCAACAGAGAAGCAGAGAGCAGATATTCTGACTAAGCCTTTGGCTGAAACCAGATTCAGAGAGTTAGCCTTTGAGTTAGAATTATTAGATCCAGAGACAGATTTGGTTTAGGGGGAACATCAGAGAAGTATCCCTTGTTTCACTTTATTACATATTTTATTATGTCTTCAAACTAACACGCCTACAGGTTAGATATACCAGGGAAGTTACATCTCCAGATGAGGTATGTACCAGATAAGGTCTGTACTAGGTGAGGTACATCCCAGATGAGGTGCAGAAACTGATTCCAGAGAAATTCGGAATCTAAATTGACCAGAACCAAATGAGTTTTCATCAGATGAGATGTAACACCAGACTAGCCATGGTATCATCTGGTTACAATACCAGGTGATAGGTATGTATTTACTTCTCTGGCCTCTGATCATTGGGATACACTTTCCAAATTAGTAAATACACTCAAAATGTTTCATCTTCAGAGTGTATTTAAGACTAGGGTAGAGGGCCTAGGCAATCATTTTGTTTTTTCTCTTGACTGCCACAAAACTCCCTCGAACCCAGTCCCAATGACCATGCCCACGCACCACATTAAATCTGTAACTTGCCTTTTAATCCTTGCCGTCAGATTTAATAATTGTGCAAAATGTCAATCAATTCAAAAATTGATTTTGTTCCCTAATTTAAATTTGATTTTACACGCGTTCACACTTCATTAATTGTTCAAGCCACGCGTTTTGCCCTATTTAAATAAAAAAAAATTCAATCTGTCTTTTCACGTTTTCTTACTTTCAAACCCTAACCTCTCTCTGCAAGCTCTCTCGCTCGCTCTCTCTCTCTCTCAGAAATGGCACCCAAATGCAACTTTGATCCGGAGCATGTGTACAAGAAACTCAAATCAGAGATAATGGTTGACTTCTATTCCACCAAGAATCCGGCGGCGCTAGAAATTTTGGAATTACTAAGGAGATTTGGGGTTGAAGACTTGATATCCAAAGTTCCCAAGGATTTGCGCACTTTGGATGGGTATGCTGCCCAGTTTCTTGTCAGAATGAAGATCCACGATGACCACATATCGTCCAAGATTGACAAGGAGGATGTTGTCTTTTTGAAGCACGATTTCTGCAGACTTTTTGGCAACATTTCATCGGAAGGAGTTGAACCGTTGAAGTATAAAGAGGGTGAGGTTGTAGAGTCGTTCAAGATCTTTGCCAGATCTTCATGCCATAATCTGACCAAGGGATTTCTGGATAAGTATTTAAGGCAGAAGTATAAGGTTTTGTTTGATATTGTTGTGAAAATCTTGATGTGTGAGAGCCATAGCACAGATGCCATTTTCACCGGCAGACTCTGTGTTATGAGGGAATTGTATGATGGAGTACAATGCAATTGGGCGGAATTTTTCTGGGGCGTTTTAAGGATAAACAAGTTGAAGGTACAGAAGGAAGATTGTCCCAGCAAGCCAGGAGAGTTGCAATTTGTCTTCAATGCAAATGTTTCTTTGGTCACCAAGCTCACTTTGATTCTTGATTCCATCTTTCCAGAGATGAAGTGGAAGGACTCCTGGTGCAAGGGCTTCCACAAATCAAAGTTTATTTTCTCCAAGGATGGTCCTCTCCATGGCCATGCCGATTCCGATGGAGAACAAGCCATCCCTGCCCCTCCTCTCCAAGCAGTGCCTTTGCCTGCTAAGGGGCAGAAGACAAAGAAGAGCCAGAAGAAGAAGTCTGAAGCGACTGGTTCTTCAACTGTGGCGTTCTCTGGTTCATCAGATGATGACCAGATCCCTCTTCAAGCTGCATTGAAGAAGAAGGGTGCAAATGAGGCTGCACAGAAGGCAGGAGCAGCCAAGAGGAAGCAGAGGCCAGATGAAGCCAGGAAAGTCTCTGCCAAGAAGCCCAGAACTTCAAGAAGGGCTAAGAAGACTCTTCTGGTGGATGAGCCATCAGAAGAAGAGATAGTGGATTCAGAGGAGGAGGTTTCTCTGGTGAAGAAGTCCAAGGCCAAGAGGGTCATCCTTCAAGAGTCAGATTCTGGATCTGATCTTGGGGATGCACTGGAGCAGGCCATTAATGAAGCTACTCTGTTGATGCAAGAATCAACTGCTCCAGTCTCACCTGTTCAGGTAAACCCTTCTGTTCCCCCCTCTATTCCCATTAACCTTGTTACCCCCACTACCTCTCCCCCAGAAACCCATACGTTAAACCCCTCCCCTGCTCCTGGTGCCCCCATTCCTTCACCAGAGCAGCCCTTACCTGATACCCCCATATACATATCCCTGTCCCCCCACTTCACATATCCCTCTCCCCACAAATCCTTCTCCCCCAGCCCCTGTACCAGAGGTGCCATCAACATCTGGTGCAGAACAACCCCTTCCACCCTCTTCCACCTCACAAATTCCCATACCAGCCTTTGTACCAGAAGTTCCATCTACTTCTTCTGGTGCAGAAAAACCTATTCCCTCAATCCCTACCCCTCCCCAATGTCACACTGAACAAGACCCCTCTGTTTCTATGGCAATGGGATTCCCTGCCCCCCCCTCTTCTCCCACATGCCTATCTAGCAATGATAGTGAAGATGAGGATGCTTCACTTGAGCCTAAAAACTTAGCATCATCCTCATCTGCCTCTGGGCCCAAACCCTTTACTTTCTCATCAGCAGAAATGGGTCCCATTAGGCAGAGTATGAGTGTAAGTGCTCAGCTCTGGCTAAGAGAGCATTTCCCAATCCTTTTGGAGCACTTACAACTTTTGGCGGATCTGACTGACGCCAAAGTCTGGAGCAAGGCCAGACTAGAGGATGTAGAGGACCTGATGTTATTGCTTGAAGAAATGGGTCCATCTACATTCACTGCCTGGGAGATTGATCTCAAGAGGAAGCTTAACATCCAAAATCCTGCGGAGCTTGAGACCCCAAAAGCAGCCAAGGTGTTGATCCGCACCTTGCTGATCCAATAGGGAGTGATGATCTCCCCTGAGGACCCCTCTTACAATTTTGGCCCTCACTTCTCTTTTCCGCCAGAGTTGTACTCAGATGAGGAGGATTTCGATGTGACTCCTGCTGTCCTCAAGAAGATGAAGATGTTCTTTAATGAACAAATCATGCAGATAGGGCACTTCTCAAAAGCTATGCAGCATCTGGCGCCTGCCCTGGTTGAGCACCAGATCAAGGAGAAGAGAAGGAAGTTCCTCAAGCAGATCAAGGCTGTCTTTGCCTCTGCTAAAGCTGCATTCAAATCTGACTGCCTCTATTTGAAGATGGATGTGTATGAGAGCCAGAGGCAGCTCCAGCAATATGTTCTGGACCAGATGCGCCCAGTCTCTGTACTTAAAGTTGAATAGGCTTCTCAGATGTTGGAGACTGCAAAGCTCAAGGACTCCCTCCAGGAGATGCTCGCTAAGCAGGAGAGGCTGGTTGCTGAATCTAAAGCCTACCTGGAGGAGGCCAGGCAGCTGCGTGATCTTCACTCTTCCTCCTCTACTGCCTTGCCTGATCTCATAAGGCAGGTGGTGCAGCCCCTATTTGATGAAGTTAAAAAGAGGGAAGAGCAGGCCAGAACTGATATGGCGAAGACCACTCTTGAGACTCTATTTAGCCATGGTGCTCGTCTGGACCTGTTGGAGAACACTCTGGCCCAAGCTGAGCTGCAGAAGAAGAAGAAAGAAGAGTTGAAATCTCTTACCATGGCTAAGTAACTGGCGGCAGAAGAGGAGTCCACTGATGCAGAACATGACTCTATCTCAGTTTCTGGTCCTGCCAAGAGGAAGATAAGGAAAGTGAAGAAGAGCTTCCTTGAATCTGTTGTTGAAGAAGCAGAGAAGAGATTCAAGGAAGAGACGCCTGAAGAGAGGCAAGCTAGGATAAGGAAGAACATAGATGAAGAACAGAGGCTCCGATATGTTAGGAGGAAAAATAAGAAGACCAGAGAAGCTGGTGTTCCTTCTGGTGCCAGTGGATCCAGCCAGAGAAGGAAGGCCTTCTGTCGAAGTGATGGAGATTTTGCCACTCAGGACAGAAGGGTCTTTTGACTCTACTATACCTGTTCCTCTGATAGAGAAGTGGAGAGAAGCCAAGACCTTGTGGTTTATCCAGCATTACATTCAAAGGCCTCCACCAGAGGATGATGCGTTCATCAACAGGACTTTCCACTCTTGGATGAAGGCTTATGATGCAGAGCTCTACAAGCAGTTGATGGACTCTACCATAGAGTTCAACCTGGAGGTGACTGCTCCTGAGTTTCACTACCTCAACACTCCAATGGTTGGGGACCAGGTTGATTGGGCAGAATTGAAGACATTGTACAAGACCAAGGTGTTGGCAAATTTCACTCCAACATCTTCTGCTGAGCTGAAGGCCATTCAAGATAGATTTTTCGATTGGTTTCTGGTGCCTAAGGAGAATAGAAGATATGCCTAGAATAGGATTCTGAACTTAATGTAATCTGTAATCCTTTTATCCTTATTATTAATGAAATATCATATCTTCTCTGTCTAAAAGACAACTCCTTGTTGTCTTCTTGTTTGCCTGATAAGATCTATTCTAAGGTCTTATCCTTTTATTGTTTTCATGCTTAAGTGTTTTGTTTTTTATCAGTTCTGGTAGTGTTTTAACTCCATCAAAAAGGGGGAAATTGTTAGGATAAAAGTTGTTAGTTTTGATGAGTTAAAACAAACCAGAAGATGTAATAGGACCATCTGGACCTGTTAGCCAGATGATGAACTAGATTAGGACTTAGTCTAGGAGGAACTACCAGACCAGAAGACTTCACCAGATGAGATCTGACCAGAGGCAGAGGACCTTCCCCAGACCAGACGAGTCTGGTGGAACAAAAGATGCTCATAATCATCTCCTGATTCTCCCGAGTAATCTGGTTCTTAACCAACTCTGGACCAGAAGACATTAAGGTTACCTGGTGCCTGGTCCTGCCTTCTCTGGAGAGAATCAGAGTTAGGCATTGGAAGCATTTGACCGTTGGTGATTCAAATCTAGTCAACAAGATCGAATTGGAAAGTGTTGGGATATGTTTTAGTTTTGATGATTTTCCAAAACAACATGTAATAGGGTTGAAAGCAGTCAGGATAGTATTCTTTGTTTCAGGTCAGGCTAGGTTAGTTTTTCAGAAGAATAGGCTGATCAGTTGAGGGGGAACTCAGCGAGGGGGAACTCAGCAACACAGCCTGAAGATATCAAGATGACACCCAGAAGAACTGACTGAAGCCATGCTTGCAACCTGAACCAGAAGAGAAGCCTGAAGGATGTCCCACTGAGTGTAAACCGGGCTGATCTAAGCTAAGCCAGGTGGACCACTCAGTGAAGAGCATGATCAGGAGGATTAGTGTTGTACCAAGTAGGCCCTGAAGGAGTCAGGCTACTGTGGTCAGGGAACTTTGTCATTCAGCCTTATGACAAAGTTCTTGGAATGATCTTCAAACAGTCTCTGAAGGACAACTACACTGAAGACGTTCAGTCCACTGAAGATCACCAGTCATTGAAGGAGGAAGCTACCTAAAGTCAGTGGGTCTTAGTCAAACCCACTGAGTCAAAGATCCGTGAATCCAGGCCACGTGGACCAATCAGTACGAGGCAGCAACTCTGACACTAACAAAGGCCGCATTCCAAGAAAAGTGGTTGAAACCATTAAATGTTGGATTCAAATGTATCTTCCCTCCAACGGATACATTTGAATCCCCATTATAAATACAAGCTCATAGCTTCATTGTAAGGTGTGTTGTATTGTGTAAAAGAAGAAAATAAACACCTACAAGTTGTGAGGGTGTGTTAGTTGTTAGGGAGTCATAAGGAAGTATTACACACCCACGACACTGACCTTTAGGGTTATCACTTATATTCATTGAGTGTCAAGCTTGTAACTCTTAGCTTAGAGAGGTTTTCCTAATCTTAGCTTTAAGGCTAACACATTGTAAAGGAAAACCTCACCTAGTTGGAGAAAACCAAACCAAACTAAACCCTTTCAGAAGATTGTTAGGCTTGTAGTGAGGTGAGGAGAGGCAGCCCAGGGAGTGGCGTGAGTCCAGTTGTAAGTGCACCTTGGCACGTTAAAAATAAAAATCCCTTGAGTGGATTTCCTGTTAAGTCAGGCCGTGGACGTAGGAGCTTGAGTCTCTAAACCACGTTAAACTGAGCGTACTTATCTTTCAAAGTATTTACTAAAGTATTGTGAAAATCAGCTCACTGAGAGCTTTGTTAAGAAAACTTTAGTTAAGCATTTCAGTCAGGGAGATTCATCTCACTGACTGAATCAGGCTAGCACTCGAGAGTTCAGTCTCTCGAGTCACTGCCTTGTTACGAGCCTGAGCTCGAAGGTCAGCTGCATTGACTTGAGTGCTCTGACTCGTAGCAACGCAGTGACTTGAGTATTCCGTCACTGAACTCAGTCAGGGTGCGGCACGAAGGTTTAAAAAACAAATTTTGCTCCTGAATTCCCATTTTGCCCTTCGAAAATGGGACCATCAGAAAGTATTTGAAGACAATCAATCCAAGGATCCCACCAACCCAATCAATCAATTAGAGAATTGATTGATTGAATGCTTCCTTAAATAGAGACCTGATTAGATTAGCTCTCCAATGGCTAAACCCTAATCACCTCTATTAATACAAGAGTGCAGACTCTAAGAAAGGCTCTAGAATCTTACGCGCACGAAGTCATATTCCAAGCCTTGTCTTATCACGCACTTAGCACTCTTATTGTTCATACATTCATATTTACTCATAAAGGAGTAGTTGGATCTCAACCTGTTCATCTCTACGAAAAGGTTGAAGGTTGTAGACTTTAGATCAAAGTTAGATCTAAAGGGTTTGTAAGAAGGAACTGGTACTTCATAATTCCAGTACGCAAGTAGTTTGTTGGTTGGTTAGTAAGGCAGAGGGGAGAGTGGACGTAGGATCTTCAAATCTGAACCACTATAAATCTGGTCTTTTTACTGCTTTCTTTAATTACTGTCTTGCTTTATTTATTGTGCTCTTATAAAGGACTTTGCAAAAGATATAACCTTTAAAGATTCCGCAATTAATCTATCTAGTGGGACCAATACCCCCATTAGTTTCCCAAAATCCCAAAGAGCCCGGCCCTTAACCCTCAAACACTGCTGAAGATGAGAAAGTACAGGTTGATGATACTTTGCATGTTTTTTAGAACATGATGAGGCATGAGGCATGGGAATGGGTCTCTCGTTGCTTCATTGGTCTTCAAGTCTATCCGGAGCTTAGGCACTATGTTGTTGATCTCAAGACTTGGCTGGAGTACAAGCAAAGCAACATGATGGACCAACAGATGATGGTTGAAGCCAGGGGTTGGGACTTCTTGTGTGAGGAGGAGGCCAGACTTTGCACCTATTTTGGAATCACTAATTATCTAGATAATCTCGACGTTGGGGCCTTCAAGTAGTTGGTTGAGAGGATGAAGATAGTGAATGGAGGAAGATTTGCAAACACACCTCCTGGAGATGTCATTCTGACTGATGATGAGGATGATGAAGGTGGAAATGGTGGCAAGGGTAGTTTGAATGAGAAGTCAGTGGAAGAGTTTGCTGCTGAGTTGGATGTGATGAGCAATTAAGGCACAGAGGCCGGAGCTCAGGGTTCTGGAAAGAGTAAGGAGACTGAGTCCAAGGGTAGATCAGTTGATGAGTCCAACAAGGTTGGATCATCCGCTGATGAGGTAACTGCCGATGAAGGGATTCCCTGCTCTGAGGCAAAGGTGGAAGTTGCTAAAGCATCTAAGGAGACACCTAGTTTTGTTGGGTCCCTCTCTGAGGAAAGCCACCCTGAGATTTGAGATGGCTCAGTCGAGCCTGATAGGCAGGTGGCTGTGACCACTCCACAACTGCCCATAGTGCATTCTGAAGAGGAGACTATGAAGGTAAGGGCTGACAAGGGAAAACAACCAATGGAAGAGTCTGAAGATGACGAAGTGCAAATAACTGGTGTTCAACGATGCAAGTTCACTGACATCATTGTTGTGAAATAAGAGAAGGCCGCTGAGGATCTTGCTACTCTGGAGAACAAGGTGATTGTTCTTAAAACTGATCAAGAGCAAAAGGTCAAAGATCTCAGCAAGAAGATCAAGAAGATGAATACTGCACTTGTCACTGATCTAACTTGGAACCATTATCAAGCCAAGTTGGTGGCATCAATAATGGGAAGATCAGGCGGCTGGAGAAGTCATTGAGGGAGAGTCTTACAAAGATGGACAAGGAGAGAAAGGCTTCACTGAAGTTAATAAGGAGGACAGCCAAGCAAGCACTGAAGCTGATGGAGAGTAACAATGAGTCATTTTTTACTAAGGCGGTAGATCAGCTGACTGAGAAGTCCACTGAGCTGTTCACCAAGGCCACTTCTGAGCAAGCACTGAAGTCAGCATCAGTGACTGAGGATATCTTGGCAAGACTGACCAACACTGAGGAGGCCCTGTAGGATTCAAAGGATGAATCCTTTAAAGAGATGAAGTCAGGGCTCTCCCAACTGAAGCAAGCTGAATTGGGAATTCAGTCTAGAGTAGAGACGATGAAGCAACAAGCTGAGCATCTACAGCCCATCTCTGCACTAGTCATTTATGGGCAAGAAGATTTGTTGAAGGAGATTGTGGCTCCAGTTGAAGAAAAGCAGAGTGGCTCAGATGATGCCAAATAGGGGAAAAGTAAGAAAAGATCCACCCCTAAGGTATCCCAGACTGATCTCATTCTTGGAACTCCTAAAAAAATCTGCTAGGATTGCGTCTTAAGCTCAAGAACCTCACCAAAGATTGCTAGCCTTGCCTGAGTCTCAGGGTCAAGCTTCTGGACATTCTCCAATCACCACAAGGAAGAATCCCATCACGATGGATGGTGACCAAGTGGTAAACTTATACTCTGAGGCATGGGAGATTGCTCCAGAGAAGTCCACAACTCAGCAACGAGAGAAATTGCTGCTCAGGAGAAGGAGCATATTGCCGCAAGGAAAATTGAAAAACTGACCCGGATCACTGAAGAGCAAAGGCAAGATCCGAACGAGGCAACTATTGCCCTACTGAGGAGAAAGAAGAGAAGTCTGAACCTAGGAAGTACATGAAGCCTGCAGCACCAAGGCAAAAGAAAGTCATTGCCCCAACAGATCCTTCACTGAAGTTAGTCCACATCGACTCATTCATCTCTGAGACTTTGAAGGAGTTCTGGGAAGCAGCGAAGATTGAATTTGTCAGGCTTTGGTATATGGTCAAGAAGTGGGGCGACTCTAAAGATATTGATGCGCACTTCGTAGACTACATGATGGACAACCACTCTGAGTTGTTCAAGTTGATCTTGGATAAGGCTGACAATGCCAAAGTTCAAATCAAGGCCCTTGAACAAATCATCTTCACACCGCCGTATATTGGGAGGACAAAGATGTATGACTCAAAGGCGATAATGACTGAGGTGCTCATGAATTCCAAAGAAGAAGGGTACGCGAATCAAATTTAGAGAGTAGCAGAGCTGAAGGATATAGTATATTTGAGCTACGGAATCAAGCCTGAGATACGTAGGATCTGAGTTTGCTTAAAAATTATAATAGATAGGATCATTGTAACTCTGAACATCAATCAATGAAATCTATTACATTTGCCCTTAGATAACAACGCATTGTCTCTTTTGGCTGTTTGTTTAAATTCTGTACTTTATCAAGAACTGCTCTAATACTGATTTTATCTTATAAATAGGATTTTCCACTAAGTGTTTTTTGGATCTTTTCAGTTTTTTGACATCATCAAAAAAAGGGAAATTATTGGGACAATATCAGTTTTGAGTTGATTCCAAAACCCCTGAAAAGATGAATTTACCTAAGTGTTGTAATGTCAGGATTAGTCTTGATAGGTTAGAACAGGTTTAGAATATTTTATATCCAAAGGTACTCAGTGAAGGGGAACTCATTGAAGTCCACCAAGACTGCAAGCCTGGAGACACAGAGCACCATCACTGACTCTATAAGTTAACTTTCTAAGTTGGTTATTTGAGTGTCAGGATGAAGAGCATGATCTTGATATCATTGCCAACTCATTAGTCCTGAAGGAGTTAGGCTGCACTGAGTATTTGGGAAAGACTTAGAGTAGAAGCCAAACAATAATAAAAGGAATGTCAATGTCAAAGCAAGCTGGAACATGTACTTCGAAGGATGAGGACCAACCTGAACTCAGAAAAGACAAGACTGAACTGAAGAATGAGTTCGGACATTCTCACCTAACTAAAGACGTGGACCAATCAAAGGAGGACATGTCATGTACGGACCTAACACAAACTTGACCATTCCGACACAATTCAACGGGCATGCATTTAATGCATTTACCTAATCCATGCAAATAGGTGGATGCATGCATAACTTATGTCCGTTGATTATCCTACAAGATAGATGTGAGAAGATTATCTCCTCCAACGGATAGTTTTTCAAAGTCACCTATAAATACAGAAGGTCTTGACCCAAACAAGGTTACAGAATATTTCAAAGCCAAGAAATTACTCAGACACACAAGCATTCAAACACTCAAGAAGCACTCGAAACCTCTATAATTTCCCAAGTGTTTCTTCTTAAGTCTAGAGTCATTCTGTATTCCAAGAGCTTAAGCATGTACATATCAAGCTTAGAAGTTATAATCCAAACCTTAGCATAGCTTTGTCTTATAAGAATTATTACACTTAGTTGGAATCTTAGCCAAACCAAAACCCTAAGCTAGTCAGTGTTAGGTCTGTTGGTAAGGTAGGTAAAGGGAGGACTAGAACTAAAAAATTCTAGGGATCACTGAGAGTTGATCGTTGTGCACCTTGGCACGTTAAAAACAAGTCAATTCTTAAGGGATTCTCCTGTTAAATCAGGACCGTAGACATAGGAGCTTGAGTCTCTGAACCACGTTAAACTCTGAGTTATTTACTGCTTTGATATATTTGTTGTAACTGTCATATCATATCATCACTGCATATTTTATCAGGCCTGAACCAATCAGCCTGACTGCATAACTTAGTGCACTGCCCCTTTAACCACGACTTCTTAAAATAAGTAAAAACTCCGATTTCAGAATACTAAAACAAGTCTAAAATCTTTCAGGGCTCACACATTCCGCACTTAGGCTTAATTAGATAGTTAGCTAACTGATAAGCTTCAGACCTGTTAGTAGGTGTATTATCTAATCCGAGCCTAGCACCTAACTTTGAGTAAGAGGGACTCAGTTTTGAAAAAGATAAAAGATTTGATATACGTGTACCCCCCCCCCAATACACGTATGTTAGACTTTGCCCGGGACCAACACATCATCATCATGAGACACCTAGTATCTCATAGTTGTAAGAACCACTACACCCTCTAAGGGTATGATGCAGATTGCAAAACAATCTCAATAGCATCATCAATATCACATTCTCGATGATCGTCGATTGGGGCTACTTAAAGAACAATGTCGTAGTCATCTGATTCTCACATTCTCAATGACGACATTAGTTCATGGTAACATATATATAAATAAATGCAAACATCAAACATAATATTCTGTAAGAGTAATGCCGAATATTATTGATCAAATCAATAATACTTAAATAACTTAATATGATCAAGTATATTGTCCTCATAATGATTGTCTCTAGGACATATATACTAACAATCTCCCACTTGGCCTAGAGTTAATCACCCTCATGTTTAACACCTAGACTCTTCAAGTGTCTCGTGTTTACATGGACACCAAGTGCCTTAGTGAAAGGATTTACCAGGTTATTCTTGTGGGATTTCATTCCAATTTTATTTCTCTTCTTTGTTTGATCCCTTAGATCAATATTAATGCCTACGTACGAGCTTATTTTCAATATTGGATCTCGGTTCCTTAGCTTACGCAAACACACCAGTATTGTCCCAATAAAACCGTATTGGACGACTGGCACTCGGAACTACGCCTAGGTTCTTTCAAGAACTTTAAAATCCAGACAATCTTATTAGCGGCTTCTGATGTAACTATGTACTTCTCTTCGATTGTTGAATCTACGACCATTTCTTGCTTGGAACTATTCCAGCTCACGGGTTTGCCATTGAGTGTAAATGTATACCTTGACTGACTTGCAGTCATTACAGTCAAATTGGAAGCTAGCATCAGTGAACCCAGTCACTGCTAGATCCAGTTGTCCACCATAGACCAAAAAAACATTCCTTAGTTCGTCTAAGATACTTTAGAATGATCTTAACAACAATCCAGTAAATTTCACCTAGATTCTACTAGTTATGATGACGGTGTAGCCCGCATCAGGCCTATTGCAAGTCATGTCGTACATGATTCATATGTAGAGAACCTCTCTCAGAGTTCTCTATTGAAAAATGACCCAGTTCTGTAGATGAACTGTGACAGCCCCAACATCATACTTGATTTATCTCTATAAATCTTTATACCAAAGTCCTCCATCGTGAAGGTTTCGGACAACCAATTCTTCTTAAATTGCATTGACAGAATATTGTTTCTCAAAATAAATACGTCAACCATATATATATAATGAAAATATTATTCCCTTTGTATTTCTAATAGATACATGGATCTTTTGTATTTTGACAAAGTCAAACTATTTGACAGCTTTGTCAAAATGAATATTCCAACTCCGAGAGTCTTGATTTGATCCATAAGTGGATCACTATAGCTAGCATATCAGATTTGAATTTTACTATGATATAAAACCCTCTAAGTGTGTCATTTACACTTCATGCTCGAGGTTTCCCATTAAGGAAAGTCATTTTAATATCCATCTCCTAATCATAATATTCAACTATTGCAAGTAAAAACTGAATGAGCTCTTCTCTTTACAACTGGTGAAAAAGTCTCGTCATAGTCAATACCATGGCATCAACTATAACCCGTTATCACCAACCTAACCTTGTAGGTTTGAACATTGTCACCTACGCCAGTCTTACTTCTAAAGGCCAATTTGCAGGCGATGAGTCTAACTCATGTTGGCAATTTCACCAAGTCCTGGACTTGAATAGTATATATCGAATCCATTTCAAATTTCATGGTTTCGTGCCACCTTCCTGAATCAATGTCTAATATCGGTTCAGAATAGGTCTTAGGTTCGTCCTTGTCCAAATTTTCCACGTTATGATATTCATCTAAGAGGAGAATATACCTAACGGGTAGACGACGAATCCTACTAGACCTACGGAGTTGTGCTTGTGCAGGCTGTACATTCTGTTCGTGGGGAGGTTCTCAGGGACTACAATTTTTATTGTTTCCCGAGTAGGAGATCGATCATTCAGCCTATTTGGGGTTTATTTTTCTTGGAAAATATAAAATATTTCCAATTACTCTCCCACTGGCTGGAAGACGATCACCTAGTGATAAACTCCCACCATGAGAATCGCTGAATGTTGCTACTGATTCTTTGTCGTGGTTCTTTGACAAGTCATCAGCCTCAATGTTAATTTGTGATTCTTGAATCTTTTCAAGTTCTATCTTTCTACGACATTGTTCCTTTAAATACGAAGATATTTTCAAAGAATGTTACCTTCCTAGAAACAATAACCTTTTGTTTCTCAGAGAGATAGAAAAAATATTCTCTATTTCCTTAGGATATCTAAAAAAGTAACATTTTTCACCTTTGGATTTCATCTTATCAGCGAGCATCTTCATCACATACGCAGGACAATCCCACGTCTTGATATGTAAAAATGATGACTTCTTAACGCACCATAACTTGTATGATGTTTGTTCGACTGATGTGGATGAAATCTTATTAAGAATGTAGATTGATGTTTGATGAGTATAATCCCATAGGAATGCTGGAAGAGAGAAAAACTCATCATGGATCTAACTATGTCTAACAAGGTTCGGTTCCTCCTTTCAACACACCTTTCAACTGAGGTGTTCAAGGAGGTGTCCATTGTTATTGAACCCCATGCAACTTCAGATAATCGAGGAACTCAAGTCTAAGGTATCACCTCCTCAATCTAATCGAAGGGTCTTAATACACAAGTTGTTTCTCTACTTCTATCTTATACTCCTTAAACTTTCCAAAGATTTCAAACTTGTGTCTCATAAGACACACATATCCATACCCAGAAAGTCATCAGTAAAATGATAAAGTATCTGAAACAATCATTTGTTAGAGTCGATAGTAGACCTCACGTCACTATGAACTAACTCAAATATTTTCTTAGCTTGTACTTCTTTCTTAGAGAAAGTGTATTGGTCATTTTTCATTTGAGACAATATTCGCAATCTCCATAAGACTCCAAGTCAAATGAGGTTAATTAGTCTAACTTTCTTAACTTTGCAAATATCTTCTCATCATTATAACCAAGTGTACAACATCATAGAAAATAGGAATATCATGATTAAAAGTTAATATTCCTTGTTTTGTATATTAAGAATATTATGTCCACAATTCATTTAGATGTGTGAATCACATCCGGTATCTAATACCCAATTGTCAGAATTATTAGTGAACACCTTTATCTTAATAACAAAACATACATGTTCCAGTGAGAAACACCTAGTGCTTTAGTCTCAACAAGCAGAACCTTGTAACCTCCTTCTTGTGCTTCTACTCTTTAAAATAGAGGAACACATCCTTGTTTACCCGCCCTTTCTTTTGAATGTCACCTTTAAGCTTCATAGGAATATACTTAGAATTCTCCCGCTTCTTCTTGCCCTTAGGGCCAGATCTAGCAAAGAAGCTCGCCATGACCATATTCCGTTCCTTAAGGTATTCTTAGTTCAAAATTCTTGAGCATGTTTTACATCTTAGACATTGTTGGTTCCATCTGTTTCATATACTAAAATTCACTATGAATCAAAAAATGAATACGGAAGCAACTGATGAATACTTTAGATGGAAACATCGTCCCCTAAATTATCACATAGGGTTCCTAGTTTCTCAATAAGTCATATCATCTTCAAAACATAAGGTGAAGTCTTCTCCTTTTCAGACATTCTACACCCGAACAAATCTCTCATAACCTCATATTTCTCGTGATGAGACTCAGAGTCAACAAGATCTTTCAAGTGTTTGAGAATCTTAAAGGGATCCATATTCTCATGTTTTCTCTGAATCTAAGAGTTAATGTCAAGCTACACATTGCACCTAACACATCATCTTGGTGCTTCTTCTAAATTTCAACATCAAACGAAGTAAGCTCGGAAGAACTGGACGCAAGGGTAAGTAGGATTAACGTGTCCAACACGTACTTAATCCTTTACTTCCTTAACATCAAACACATGTTTCAATGTCAATCCAGAAAATATGGCCTTTTAATTTTTCATAACTAACAACAAATTATTCATAACTAACAGAGAAATAAAAGAACGAGAATTGAAACACATGATTCCTATATCATTTCAGTCAATCAAAATAAAATGGCCTTTTAATTTTTTTTATCTCCATTATTTTATAATATTCAATGACCTCATCGGAAGAGTACATATTTATATAAAAAATAAATTGTAATGGCGTAGGATCCAAATTCCTACTACCCCAACACCTGCTTGGGCTTATTACAGTAGTAACATAACTGGTAGGTCTCAAAACCAATTGCACTTTTCGCAATTCCTAGTTGATCAAACCTAGTCCGATCGTTGTCCCCATATTGTTCCCCTGCTTGGGCTGGTGAAACAACTCAGGTGGTTTACAACCATCACACGGCGACATTTCATGTCCCTATAAAAGTCCTGTAAAATGTAACTTTGAGCAAAATACTTGGGTCTTAAATACTCATGGAATGAAATCTCCAGTCACTTTTGAATTATGATGGAAGACATCATTCATTCTAAATGAGAACCATATATAATTGAGAAACATTTTAAGGCGGGGTATTTAATTGCTTAAAACAAGATCCGATGATACATGCTCAATCACAAAAGATCAAATATTGGGTGTCGTCTACCTAAACACAATTCACACGGTTTGACAAGTATTGAGCGTCACCTATCCAAACATATATTACGGTCCAATAAATATTGGGTGTCGCCTACCCAAATGATTTATGCATGCTATAACTAACAATGTAAATTTAGATTCACATAAGCATTTATACAAGTGGGGAACAACTAATCAAGTTCTCATGCTTTGTTACAAAATTTAAATTGCATAAATAAAGTATTTAAGAATAATTTAGCACATAAATCAAATAAATGTGCATTTATATAAAATTATCACGTAAATCAAATAAACGTGTATAACAATTAATTATATGTAAGTAAAATATTGTTAAAATTTGAAATACCAACAAACGTCATGCTTTTGGTCAGTTTCTAAAGTCATTTCATAATTATTTTGCCCAAAATATTATTTTAACAATTTTTTAAAAATTTGGTCCAAGCAAACACGCTCTAGTCACGGTTTTCAGAATTTCCAAATTTTGGTCCAACCAAACATGTTCTTGTTTCGTTTTCTAGAATTAAGATTTTGGTCCAACCAAACTGATCCTTATTTTATTTTTTGGAAATTTCAAATTTCAGCTAAAACAAACAAGGCCTTAATTAATTTCTAGAATTTAAAATTGATCCAGGGATTAATCACTACAAAAAAAACACTGTTTTGCGACGGAATTAGCGACGGAAAATCCGTCGCAAACAGTGTTTTGCGACGGTATCTGCGACGGACACGTATCCGTCCCTAAAACAGCCGTAGCTAATTTTTGCGATGGATTTCGACTTCCGTCGCAAATTAACGACGGACAAATCCGTCGCAAAATCGGCGGGTCAGACCCGGCCGGGTCACACAGAATTTGCGACGGACAATATTCCGTCGCAAATATTTCGGGTCAGACCCGTTCGGGTCAACAACATTTGCGACGGCCACATTCCGTCGCAAATGTTTATATATATTTTTTTTATTTTTTCTGTTATAATTTGCGACGGGTTGTTTTTCGTCGCAAAATTCAATATTTGCGACGGAATTTGGCCGTCGCAAATTACCGAGCCTATACAAAAAAAAAGTGGCTCGCGTGGTTCGAGCCCGGGCACCCGAGGCGGCCGGGGCGGGCGCGGACCACTGGGCCAACCGACCCATCTCTTTTTATATGCGGCCCACCTTCTATATTAGTCTTATTAGGCCTTGAACAATTAATCCATTTTTTGCGTCCAAGGGGAATCGAACACGGGACCTCTTGTGCAAGAGGAGGGGGCGCGCGCCACTAGGGCACAAGCTACTTTTGTTTATTTTTATGCAATTAATTGTATATGTATTCAAATTAAGTCATTTTTTTTTATAATTCACCAAATTAATTTCTTTTCGTATCTAAGTTGTTTATTAAAATATTTTGCCCAACTATTTTTTTTATTTTGTAAAATTATTTATTTCGACTCCCGCTTAAATTTATAATTCGTTCATTTGTACGCAATTAATTGTATATGTATCCAAATTGACTCGTTTTTTTTCTACAATTCACCAAATTAATTCATTTTCGTTTCTAACTTGTTTTTATAAATATTGGGGCCATTTAATTTTTATTATTTCTGTAAAACTATTTATTTCGACTCCCGCTTAAATTTATAATTCGTTCATTTGTACGCAATTAATTGTGTATGTATCCAAATTGACTCATTTTTTTTCTACAATTCACCAAATTAATTCATTTTTGTTTCTAACTTGTTTTTATAAATATTGGGGCTATTTAATTTTTATTATTTCTGTAAATTTATTTATTTCGACTCCCGCTTAAATTTATAATTCGTTCATTTGTACGCAATTAATTGTGTATGTATCTAAATTGACTCTTTTTTTTTTCTACAATTCACCAAATTAATTCATTTTCGTTTCTAACTTGTTTTTATAAATATTGGGGCCATTTAATTTTTATTATTTCTGTAAATTTATTTATTTCGACTCCCGCTTAAATTTATAATTCGTTCATTTGTACGCAATTAATTGTGTATGTATCCAAATTGACTCGTTTTTTTTTCATAATTCACCAAATTAATTCATTTTCGTTTTTCACTTGTTATATATACAATAATTTAGTAATTCTAATCGTCGTCTTCTTCCTCGTCATCCTCATCATCATCTTCATCCTCTTCCTCATCTTCATCCTCTTCCTCTTCCTCTTCCTCTTCCTCTTCTTCTTCCTCCCCACCGCGCTCTTGTCCATCACCCTCATGATCACTTTCAATCATTATCATTTCTGGATTTGCAGCAAGTAAGTCGACAAAAATATTCACACCTGCTTGATCAACCTCTGTTTAAGCCTCTTGTATCTCTGTTTGAAATGGATCTGTTGGTTCTACACCGTCTTTGTTTGACGGATTAGAAACTTCAACCAGTGATCTTGCCTTTACTTTGCAAACTGTCCTCAAGTTGGGCCTACTTGATCCGGGGTATTTGCAATAATATACCTGAGATGCTTGCGTTGCAAAAATATAAGGATCGTATGCCGCCGGAAACTTCTTTCCGGTGTTGATATCAACAATCTTGTAGTTTTTGTCGACTCTTGTTCCTTGGTTCCCTGGATCATACCATTCACACAAGAACAACACTATCGTCCTGCTCGGCCAACCCGGATATTCTATTTCAACTACTTCTTGCAGCACTCCATAGTAATCGATGGGTTCTTCGTTGTAGTTTGCACCGATAACGCAAACACCACTGTTTGTAGTCGATTTCGTTGAAGCATACGCTTCAGTATGAAATTTGTATCCATTTGCGTAATATTCGTGGTATGATACCACACTACGTAGTGGTCTTTTGCTCAGAGCTTCAAGATGTGGGTTGTTATTAAGTAGGCCATTTTGTCCCTGTAAATATTAAATTATCATGTATAAAAATAATAACATATTTGTTATAAGGTAAAAATCATATAATTATGTGGTACTCACGTAACGTTGGAACCAAAACATAAAATCATTGCGGATGGATTGAAAAACTGTTGCATCTGTGATGTCTGGTTCTACTTGACGCTTATACTCACAGAACATGCTTATATATCAGAAAAAAGAAATTAATTACTTTTCAGATATCAACAGTATACATATTGTAAAAAACTCTTGTAAAAAACTCAACTATAAAATTAAATTACTTACTCTATATACGGTTGGACTTCAGGACAATTCATCAAAACATATGAATGTATTGTTTCCTCTTCAATACTGCCCCTGAACGGTCGTTTGGTGCCCTTACCCATTGGTCAACCCGGATGCAAAAATACAGATAACATACCTTCAACATCACGAAGGGGATGGTCTACTCCACGACCATCGTAGTTGCGAGGCACATTTCTGATTCTGGTTTGAACTTGATCGCCGAAGTAGTAAGAACAAAATGCTCCAACCTCTTCAGTAAGGTATGCATTAACAATTGATGCTTCGATGTGGGCCGTATTTCCAATATTGAGCTTTAAATTGTGCAAATACCTAAAACATTCTTGTGTTAGAAAATTTATTCAGTATTGATCTTAAAAGTAGATTTAAAAAATGGTATAGAATTACCTCTCAAAAGGGTACATCCATCGATACTGTACGGGACCAGCAATTGAGGCTTCATACGCTAAGTGTACGGGTAAGTGCTCCATCGAGTCGAAGAAGCTGGGTGGAAAAATCCGCTCAAGTTTGCATAGAATAACAGGGATCTCCTCATCCAAACGCCTCATGTCCTCAACTGTAATCGTTGATGCCGTTAAGTGTCTGAAAAAGAGACTTAATTCCGTGATGACACTCCATACATTCTTGGGAAGTGAGTACCGAAATGCAATAGGTAAGAGTCGTTGCATGAACACGTGACAATCATGACTCTTCATTCCAGACACCTTTCCGGTTTCCGTGTCAACTCTGTCTCCCAAATTCGACACATAATTGTCAGGGAAGCTCAACTCTTTCACCCACTTACACAAATTCTTCCTTTCTGTTTTACTAATTGTGTAAGAGGCCTGGGGATATGTTCTTGTCTGCTCATCCTTGTGTAGGGAAGCACGAGAACAGAAGAGCCTCAACTCATCTCTGGATTTTGAAGTGTCTTTGGTCTTCCCTTCAGTACCCACGACCGTATGAAACAAGTTGTCAAAAACATTCTTCTCTATATGCATCACATCCAAATTGTGTCGAATCAACAACTTGCTCCAATAAGGTAAGTCCCAAAAGATACTTCTCTTCTTCCAAACACCCTGGATACGTTTATTGTGCTCCATTGCACCCGCCTCAGTTGTCTTCATCAAATCAGTGACTGTAACCTCATACAACAACGAATCACCTGAAATAATTAATTTATATATGGTTAACTTATATATATGAGACACATAGACATCAGTAGTGATTCAGTACCCAGACACATACCTGATCGAATCCGTGGTCTTGGGCGGCCTACTGCATTTTTACCCTTTAGAAAGTCTGTTTTGTTCCTCCGAAAGGGATGATCAGGAGGAAGAAACTTGCGATGGTTGTCGAACCATGACACTTTTCTACTCAACGGAAGATAGAATGCATCATAACCGTCCATGCAATACGGGCATGCTAGTTTTCCTGTTGTTGACCACCCAGACAACATAGAAAATGCTGGAAAGTCACTAATGGTCCACAAAAGTGCAGCTCGCATCGTGAAGTTCTGCTTCCTATGAACGTCGTAGGCCTCCACCCCCGTAGACCACAAAGATTTCAACTCTTTAATCAATGGCTGGAGATATACATCCAATTTATGCTTGGGGTTGTGTGGTCCAGGCACCAAGATACTAAGAAATATATGTTGAGGCTTCATGCACAACCAAGGAGGTAGATTGTACGGGGTCAACAACACAGGCCATAATGAATACTTTTTTCCGTGCATTCCAAATGGGGCAAAACCATCCGTGCACAAGCCTAACCTCACATTTCTCGTCTCCCTTGCAAAATCTGGGAACTCCCTATCAAGATGTTTCCATGCCTCCGAGTCTGCAGGATGCCGCATCTCTCCAGAATTCTCACCAGAACACTCCTCAGCATGCCATGTCATGTCTTTAGCCGTGGCACTGGACTGATACAACCTCTCTAGACGAGGAGTGATGGGAAGGTAATACATTGCCTTATAAGCCTTCAACTGCACTTTCTTCTTACTTTTTGTACGACCAGATGGTTTGTACCGTGGGTGACCACACATCTTGCAATGATCCTCATCCTCATCCTCATCCCAAAACAACATGCAACCGTTTGTACAACAATTAATCTTCTCAAAGGGTAGACCCATATCCTTCAAGAGCCTCTTGCTCTGATAGAAATTATCAGGCGCCGTGTTGTCTTCAGGTAGAGCTCGTTTGAACAATTTAGCAAATTGATTGAACACTTTTTGACTGACCTTGCCTTCAGTTTTGATGTTCAACATTTGAGCATTGAATGACAATTGCGTCTCAGTCTCACAACCAGGAAACAACTTTTGATCAACAGTTTTAAGCATATCAAAAAACTTCTTTGACCGATGATTTGGTTCCTCCTCCATAGGTGTTTCATTGAATTGTGGTTGACCACCCAAAACAGATTCTGCAATCATCATCCGATATCTATCAGGTTCATCCTCTATTTGTGGTTCAAATTGAGTATACGAAACATAACTTGAACCACCAACATCAAAATTTCCACCACCGCTCCACCCAGTATACCAGTATTCTACGGTTTCGATGTCAACATTCCACCGTTGTTCACCGTGACTGGTCCAGTTGTAATAACGGGGAACAAAACCGGAAATCACAAGATGAGTTCTAACCTCATCAACACTCAAGAATCTCATCTTTCTGCATCTTCTGTCTTTACACGGACACCTAATATTACCCATACAATCCATACTGCATGGATGTTGTAGTGCAAACTCAATAAACTCATCAATTTTATTGCAAAAGGCAGAGTTAATGCCTCCTCCTATCATTCTAGGTATTGAGTACATCCAACCACGATCTGGAAATTGCATCTGTTACAGATTAAAAGTAAATATCACGTGAGTTATAAAAAATTGGACAGAGTTTGCCTAAAAATAAGGATATACAAAATTTTTCTTCACAAAAATCAATCCAACACAACCATATATATCAATCATAGTAAACCAATCAAATAAACAAATATCACACAATTTATCTAATAGTGTACATAAAAATTGAGCAGAGTTTCGACTAAAAATAGGTATAAATATCACACAAACTAAAATTAACGTACCCATCAAATAAACATATATCATCAATAATACCTAAACCCATCAAATAAACATATATCATGCTCATTACCTAATAGTGTACTAAAAAATTGAAACAATAAAAATATGACATTTAAACGGTTAAAAATGTGAAAACGTACGGTGAAGTAGAAGGCAATGACAAATACATACGGTGAGGTTGAAGGCAATGACAAATACACCAATTATACGTGAAGAACATATGAAAACCGCATCATTTCTTATTTTTTTCGTGAGTGAAAGTGAAAGGGAAAGAAGAGTGAAAGTGAAAGGGAAGGAAAAGGAAGGAGATTGTTATAAATCTGCACAAATTTGCGACGGACTGATTTTCCGTCGCAAATTCTATATTTTGCGACGGCAATTCCGTCGCAAATACGCTTTGCGACGACCCAGGTCAATTATTGGTCACCAACCCCTCTGACGAGCTTCAACTACTCAATTTTGCGACGGAAAAGTGGCCGTCGCAAATATGAATTTAAAATTTGCGACGGTCATTCCGTCGCAAAACAGGCAAATGGGTCATTTTCCGGGTGGCTACTTTTAAACGGGTCGTTTTGCGACGGAAAATTCCGTCGCAAATTTCAATTTTGACTTTGCGACGACATATCCGTCGCAAATGAGCAGGAGTACAACGAAGGTGGTGGGCCCTAGGATTTGCGACGGACATTTCCGTCGCAAAACACTAACTGTTGCGACGGAATTTCATATCCGTCGCAAACCGACATTTTTTACGACGGCTTGCCCAAATCCGTCGCAAATACACGAAATTTGCGACGGATATTTGGCCGTCGCAAATTTTCCGTCGTTAAACCGCGTCTTTTTTGTAGTGTAATATGCAATTTGTCCAAGAAATTCAAAATTGCATAATGACCCCAAGGGCCAAATTATAATTTCCAAATAGTTCCACGGTTTAAATAGCAATTTCCCAAAATTTCTAAAGTTACAATTAGACCCCTAGAGAATTCCGAATTCTAAAAACTTGGCCTTCAAGCCATTTATCGTGATGTACAGCGCACACCAAAGTTTTGTCGTCTCCGTCCAAGCCAGCGCTACCGGCAGCATCCATCGACCGGCCGACCTAGACGATGGTGGTTCCAAACCATCCATCCTGGAGGCGCCACCATATCGATCTTGCTAGAGACTGTGCGGTCTGATCTCGTACCGCCACAGACCGCATGCACCACGGATCCAGGCGCAGATACATTATCGGGCAACTTCAGATGGTGATTCCAAATTGCGACAGAGATGTAATTGAGGTCCCCAACTGCCGTTCATGGAAGTCGACGCCTTCAAATGCTCACCCAGCGAGTCGACTAATTCCAGCGACTGTGTTTTAGATCTCACCGTCGAACGGCCAGATCCGACGACTGAAGCACGCTCATGGTGGGTTCCTGATCACCCACCATCGCGATTGACGCCAAGCACCACCACAGTTGACGAGCGCCCAGCGTTCCTCGATTTTTGAAGGAGATACGGTCGCACCGCTGTCACCGTAAGAAGCAGATTGCCACTGCCACCGCAAACCAGTAGCAGTCGCCGCCATCAGTTTGGGTTCATAGATAGAAGTCGTCTGATCCGCAGTCACAGGACTTGCCCAGCGAGTTCTCTCCTTGCACTGGCTAGATCAATTCTGATCTTTAGTCTGAGAACCAATTACATATGCTAATTGATCGAAACAGGAATCCAATTCCCTTATTTTTTTACAATTATTATTAAAGCCCAATTTTAATAATATTCAACCACAGTTAAATGTGGCGGCATGAATCCCAAAAGCATCACATTATCAGATTTTAAAAAATATAAACAAATCCAATCAACTCCGTAAGTTGTGAAAAACACGAAACTGTTAGTTGTTTTGGACAAAATAAATTATGAAAACATACAGAATATTTTACCCATGAACTATACAAATATGTATATACAACCACTAATCTAGTCTAGAGCTCTGATACCACAGTTGGATTTTGTTGGCACGAACATCATATTCGACGCAGTGGAAGATAATGATTCACCAACAACGAATTTGAAACATGGTTGTATAACATAAAATACAAAGGATAAATAACACAAAATCCTTACAATGCTTTGTAGATAAATCCCTCAACTATGGTATCCACATAATCCCCGTCTATGAACTCGCGATGAAATTGCTAGTATGGAATCTCTAGTAGAATTCGCTAGGAGAATCCTTACGTGACATCTATGAGTCTCAAAGACTCATATATATATAGTAAAGAGTTTCATAAAACTTAGATAATTACTAACAAGTCTTAAAGCCCATAATTATCTATTTAATTGACCTAGTCAAAATATCCAATATTAAATAAATATTTTACTATATTTATAATAATATATCTAATACATTATTGTAACATATATAATATATCACCTAAATATTAATAATTATATCTAATAGAATTATTATATTTCTCTATAAATTAAATATTATGAGCAAATCAAAATTTTAATCTATCCAACTTTAATTATTAAATATGGATTACTTGTTGTGTGACCCATAAACCCTCATATGTCAAGAGATTAGTCAAACTAATGGTCTTAGTCAAACCCTAGACAATAAACTAGACACTCTCAACATATGAGGTACGTTGTGAGGAAATGACAACAACCTGTAATGTGAAGCTCATAGTGATAAGGTCCTTTCATTCACGAATACTCTGATTAAGTCTAGAACATAATGTTGCGTCTATTCAAATAACTTAATCATATTATCTCATTCTACTAATTGATCATGTTGTCACATTTGGACACCATTCAAAATGCGGCGTGCATTGGCCAATGGCTAATGATCCAATTAGTTATGAGAAGATGAGTATTCTCTCCAAATCTATATGATGTGCCCAACACATGTCATATCTACCCCCTCCAGAATGCAAGTGTTGGTCATGGTCAAAGTACATCACTCCACACATGTCGTGCGTACTAACCTTGTTGATGTTGGCTAAGTGTTGTACAGAATGTTACAATATTTTCTGCAACATCAGAATATTTTAATGTTGTCTTTAATGTCTAAACATGCAGGTTGATGGCGTGGAAGTTACCAGATCAAGCGGTTGCAGTTTTAGAATTGTGTTTCCACAAAAGATACTTGAGATCGATTGCAAGAACACTATGAAGGATCTGAGAGTGTTCGAAGGACAAAGCTTTGAATGCTGGGCACCAAATCCGAAAGTCTCAAGATGAAGAGTGATGAATCAATTTCTGCCTACAACAAGAGACTTTCTTAGATTGCAAATGAATCTCTCTCTCTCTCTGGTGATCATATATCTAATACCAGGTTAGTTCATAATATTCTAAGAACCGTTCCTAAATATTTCGATGCTAAAATATGTGCTATAGAAGAGGCTAAAGATACAGATACAATGAGTCAAAATGAACTAATAAGTATCTTAAAAACCTATGAAATGAATCTTGACCAAAAAGATGATTCTAATTACAAGAAAATGTTTGTTTTCAAAGGTGAAATCTCATCTAGCAACGAAAAGTCTTCATTTGTAACTGAAGTTGATTCTGATTCAGATTGTGTTGATTTACGTGATAACAATTCTGATGATATTGCTTTATTAACCAAACAGTTTAAGTCTTTTCTAAAAGAATAGGGCTAATAGGTTAAAAGGCAATATCCAACCTAAAGTCAAAATCAACAATAATCAATAAATGCCTGAAAGAAGAAATAGATTCAATCAAAATAGAAAAATAGGTAGTAGTAGCAGCAAACCTAGGTATGATCCTGAGTATAGAAAGCCAGTAAAATGCGATGCATGTACTGGTTTTGGTCATTATGCAAATGAATATGCCAATACCATTTTAGGAAACAAACTGAACTTTAATGCTACTTTGAGTGATGAATCGGAAGATGAAAATGATTCTGAAAAGAATGAAGAATGTGTTTTCTCTGCAAGAATTGAATATGATGATACTTTTAATGATCATCTGGATGATTATTATTCAGATGTTGACACATATGTTCCATCATTTGAGACAACATCTGGTGATATCAGTCCAGATGTGAACTGTTTTACCAGTTCATTAGTGGAGACAGGCACTTCCTCATTAGAGAACACAGATTGTATCTTATGTTAAGAACACATCAAGGAGATTGAGTCTCAAACTCAGATTCTTAAGTCTATGATTATAGAAAATTCTAAATTAAGAGATTCTTTGACAAAGCTTGAAGTAATCCTCACTAGGAAGGATATGGAGGTTGAAAAGCTGAAAGAAGAGTTGAAGAGATCAACACTAAACTTCAAGAAGTTTACAAAAGGCACTAAAAATCTGAATAATGCCTTGATAATTGGTAATTCTGGTAGAACAGATCTTGGTTTTAATAAAGATTCTTCCAAACCTTTGACAATTAATGAACCTGTGAAATTTGTTAAATCAGAAGTCCACCTTGATAAAGACATGTCTGACATAACAAAAAGAGTCTTTTCAAAAGATCAAAAGGATTTTTCATGTCATTACTGTCATAAAAAGGGCCATATTAGACCATATTGCTGGAAACTGAGAAGAGATATGATTTCAAAAATAATGTTGCCTACTTTGTCACATCATTCAAAAGAACATTTGTCAAATATTGCATGGGTCAGTCAGTCTAATATTTGTAATATTGTTTATACTTCATTAAAAGCACATGCACATGGTTCATGGTATTTTGATAGTGGTTGTTCTAGACATATGACTGGTAATCATGATTACTTGACTGATTATAGATTGGATGATGATGGGCATGTGATTTTTGGAGGTGGTTCCAGAAGTAAAGTCATTGGTAAAGGCACTTTAAATGTTCTTGGTTTTCCCAAATTGACTAATGTATTGCATGTTAATGGTTTGATTGCAAATTTGATCAGTATAAGTCAATTATGTGATGATGGTTTACATGTAGACTTTGATAAAGACTCATGTTATGTGAAAGATAAAAATGGTGAATGCCTTATGATAGGTCATAGATCCGTAGACAATTGTTATGTGATTGATACCCTCAAAACATGTAACAATGTAAAAACTTATGAAAGTTTCTTGTAGCATCAAAAACTTGGTCATACTCATTACCAAAATATTTTAAAACTAATTAGAACAGGAGTTGTAAATGGTCTTCCTAAACTACAGTTGAACAAGTCAAAAGTTTTTGGACCTTGTCAAAAAGGTAAACAGGTTAGAGTGTCACACAAAATGATGTCACATTGTTCCACACAACGTTGTTTTGAACTTCTTCATATTGATCTTATGGGTCCAATGGAAATTGAGAGTATAGGTGGAAAAAGGTATTCATTTGTTTTAGTTGATGATTACTCTAGATACACTTGGATTGAATTTCTTAAAGAAAAGTCTGAATCCTTTTCTATTTTAAAAAAGCTTTACAAAAAGTTCAAGAATGCTTTCAATTCCAAGATCAGTAAGATTAGATCTAATCATGGTAGGGAGTTTGAGAACAGTGAATTTACTAAATTTTATGAAGATAAAGGTATCATGCAAGAGTTTTCCTCACCAAAAATACCACAATAAAATTGTATTGTAGAAAGGAAAAATAGAACTTTACAAGAAATGGCTAGAGAAATGCTTGTGTCAAAACATCTTTCAAAAAGATTTTGGGCTGAAGCTTTAAACACTGCGTGTCATATTTCAAATAGAGTCTATTTTGAGGTCAGGTACTACAAAAACTTTTATGAGATTTTAAATACAAAAAGCCAAATGTGAAATATTTTGTGGTCAGGTTATGTTTGTTATATTCTGAATGATAGAGAACAACTGCATAAGTTTGATTCAAAAAGTGATAATAGGTTCTTTCTAGGCTATTCAAGAAATAGTAAAGCTTACAGAATCTATAATTTAAGAACTGACACTGTGCAAGAATTTGTTAATGTAGTATTTGATGATAATGCAAGTCTTGCAAGTCCTACTATTGAAGATGATATTTTTTATCTTATTGAAATACCAGTAGTTCCTACATATTCTGGACAGAATAAGGATGTTGTTCCAAATGTTCCATCAATTAGAACAACATTACCTGAAAAATCATAATCTTCTTGGAATACATTTGGGTATAACAAAGTTCCATCTTCCAGGATCATTAAAGATCATCCTGCAGACCATATAATTGGTGAAAAATACTCTGGATTACAAACAAGAAGAAGAATGGGTATAGTAAGTAATCTGGTAAGAATAATTTGCATGTCTTCTATATGCAACAAGGTAAACACGAGTGTTATCATTCCTTGATTGAGTCTAAAAATGTAATTGAAGCTTTAAAAGATGAAAATTGGATTAATGTTATGCATGAATAATTAAATCAGTTTGAGAGAAATAACGTTTGGACATTAGTTCCTAGACCTGAATATACAAATATTATAGGAACGAAATGGATCTTTAAGAACAAAACTGATGAATATGGTAGCATTGTGAGAAATAAAGCTAGGTTAGTTGCTCAAGGATACACTCAGGTCGAAGGAATTGATTACGATGAAACTTTTGCTCCAGTATCTAGAATTGAATCAATTAGATTATTGCTTGCTATTGCATATTTTCTGGACATTAAGTTACACCAAATGGATGTTAAAGCTGTTTTTCTACATGGAATTTTAATAGAAGAAGCTTATGTTGAGCAACCAAAAGGATTTGAAAATCTAGATTTTCCAAACCATGTGTATAAACTGAATAAGACTCTATATTGTCTTAAACTAGTTCCTAGATATGGTATTGAAGATTAACAGATTTTCTGGTTAATTTTGGTTTTATAAGAAGTGAAGCTAATAGAACATTATTCATCAAATAAACTAATTGTCATATCATGATTGCTCAAATCTATGTTGATGATATTGTATTTGGTTCTACTTGTGATAAGATGATAGAGATGTTTGTGAAAGAAATGACTGCTACATTTGAAATATCAATGGTTGGAGACTTGAATTTCTTTTTAGGTCTTCATATTAAGCAAGATAAGGATTTAATTTTCTTTTCACAAAGTAAATATGCTAAAAATCTTGTTAAAAGATTTGGTCTTGAAACTGCTAAAACTATGAGAACTCCTATGGGTTCAACACAAAAACTGTGCAAAGATGATGCTGGACAAAATGTTGATCCAACATTATATAGATCAATGATAGGCAGTTTATTGTATTTAACTTCTAGTAGACCAGATATTATGTTTAGTGTGTGTCTATATGCTAGATATCAAGCAAATCCAAAAGAATCTCACATGAATGTTGTGAAAAGGATTGTCAAATATGTGGCAGGTACATGTGATCTAGGGATTTGGTATGGCAAAGACACTAACTGTACTTTGATTGGTTATACTGATGCAGATTGGACAGGTGATAGTGATGACAGAAAGAGTACTAGTGGAGGATGTTTCTACATGGGAAACAATCTCATCTCTTGGCATAGTAGAAAATAAAACTGTATGTCTCAATCCACAACTGAGTCTGAATATATTGCAGCAGGGAGTTGTTGTACTCAGTTATTATGGCTTAAGAAAATGTTTGATGATTATGGTCTGGATAGTAGTAAATTAACTATAAATAGTGATAATACTAGTGCAATTAATATATATAAGAATCATGTACAATATTCTTTGATTAAGCACATAAGTATTAGACATCACTTTATTAAAGATCATGTTGAGAAGTAAAATGTGAAATTAGAGTATATCTCCACTGAGAAACAAATTGCAGGTATATTCACAAAAGCCCTTGAGTTTGAGAGGTTTTCTTCACTTAGGAAATCTCTTGGTTTATGCTCACGCTGAATAAATTGCTACTGTGTTGTGGAAAGTGTCTCGGCATTTGACACAACATCAGAAAACACTTAGTAAATTTTCTAAGTATTATTTTTATTTGATCTTTGATTAACTCTATTGTATAATAGTTATTTAAATCTGAAAAAGTGTTTGTTATTGTGGTCACATATCATTGCGTGCAAAAAAGTTTGAAAAATCACAATAAGATACTTTAATTACTGAGTAACTATGGGACACGGAGCTCGCTACTACGATGTACTTTTTTCAAAAGGTGATTAAAAATGTATCAATTTGATCATTATCCACTGAGTAACTATGGGGCACGGAGTTTGCGACTATGATGTTCTCTTTTCAAAAGGTGGATCAATATGAAACATTGTGATAAAATTGTTTAAAAATAATAAAACAATCCAATGTTGATTATATTATTAAAATGTTGAGATATGTGTTCCAACAATAATAGTAACATAAATAAAGATTCGAATTACTTGTTATTTTTATGAGTTATTTGATTCTCAAATTAGGGTATATTAGGAGAATCTATTAAGATATTCTACAGTAATTATTTAAATTAAGATAATTAGCATAAAACATGGGTAGTTATTTTTTCTCTCTCCCAGAAATTTCACAACACATACGATTACATTTTCAGTCTTATTTTTGTGGGAAGTTCATGAAAACTACCACATTATGCACGGCATTAAGGGTGGATGTGTGCTAACTTCCATACTTATCTATATAAGATTGTTTAATCTAGTGAATGTTTTTCGTATCTTATAAGCTTAATTCGATTACTGGTTGTTTCAGATTCCTCAGGTATTATTGATATATCATATAAGTATTATACACAATATTAGTTAGTATCATCTTCTTCGACCTATTATATGTCTTGCTTTATGGTTCAAATATTTTATTATTTTCGAAACTTATTTCAAATTTATTGCAGGATATATGGCTTCTCAAGGAGACCATTCTCCCAAAAATCTAACCACATCCTCATCGCAAAACTCTGAAAACCCACTCAACATCCTTGCAACAATGGCTGCCAAAATCGATTCCCAGAATGTTTCAGCGAATGTTGGCGCCTCTCCGCCAACATCTCCCTCGATTACTATTGGTTCGATTGAGTACAAATCCCTCAAGGTGCTATTCCCTCATCTTCACCGATTCCTGTCCCAGAATCACTTCCTACTGAAAATCCTATCGAAAACCCTACTCCTTTGAAGGATTCTTCTGAAATTCCTTCATCCTCTGTTAATCTCACTATTGAAATGATAACCTTCCTTGATCCTACTCCTATTACTATTAGTTTCGATTTAGGGACACCATTTGAGCATATTGTTGTTGCTTATCAAGACCTAAGACTTGAAACAAAGTATCCTAAAATCCTTCTTGGTGATGAGGAGGTTGATATATCCGAACTTAAGAGGATGTGTAATCCCTCTTCAAATGTTCAAGAAGCTGGTGCTCAAGAAGCTAATGCAAGTGATAAGCAAGAAACCTCAAATGAGACTAAAGGGCTTGGAGAGAGGATCAGAAATACTTGGAGAAAGAGGAATGGCAGTCCTTCGAAGAAAGGAGGAAAAATGAGGAGATCTTATAGGACAATGGGCAAGAAGGTTGACTATGTTGAGACCAAGAAGAAAGGAAAGAAGGCTGACACATCTAAGCCTATTCTGATTGATGAAAGCTCAGAAGAAGAAGCCACTGAACCTGAGAAATGAAAGACTGAGGAGGTTCAATTTGGACCAGCACAAGTTCCAGATTCTGGCTCTGAGATGAATATCCCCATCGCTCAAGTGAGAAAGAGAAGCAAAGGGAAGAAGAAAGTTATTCCTATGCCAAGTGTAGCAGAAAGTGAGCCGAATGTTGTTGAGAATATGCCCTCACTTGTGGCAACATCTGGAGAATCCGAATCTGAAAAGGCAGAAGATAGTAAAGACAAGGACAACTCAGATCCTGATGTTAGTGATCCCTCATCTGATGGCTCAGGTTCAAGTGCAAAGGTACTCCCTGACTCTTCTTCTAGTGATGAGGAGTACAATGATACAAAAAGTGATAAATACATAAAAATTCGCACTAGAACTCTTGTTGGAGAGAAAGTTGTTAAATTGGCAGACTTTAGAGAGCAAATTTGATTGAGTTCTTTAGAGAGGGGTCTTTGTTACATGCACTGGAATTTGCTACCCTGTATACAGTTGAATGGATATATGAATTTTATGCTAATTTAAGGGAGAGCCTAGGAAAGACAAATTCAAGACATGATGGAATTGTGTGATTTAGGGGTGTCAATGTCTGTTTTACTCCTAAAACAATCAACATGTTCTTGAAAACAAAAACCATGATAGAAGACACTGTAGATGATATAAATGAGGTGATAAAAGTCTTGACAGATGGACAGTTAGAAGTATGGAAGAATAGACTGAGTAGTGCAAAGTTAACTAGTCTATACTCTGTGCTTCACAAGTTATGTGTGTACAACTGGTTATCCTCCTCGAACACTACTGTTTTGACTAAAGAGCATGTTGTTTTGATGTATATGATTGGGTATTTGAAGAAGTTCAATCTTGGGCAAACCATCTTCAATAATGTGTTATCATATACTGGTGATATACATGGGAAGGGGTTGCTTCCGTACCCAAGTCTAATCTACAAAATGTTGGAAAACAAAGGGTTTGAAAGAAATCCAAGGGAAGAAACCATAAGTGAATTTACTGCTAGCTTTGGGATTTCAAATGTACTACTCACAGGACCTAGAGTTATCGATCTTCCATATCAAAATCCAACGGATGTGCAAAGAGAACGGGCAGATCCTGATATCGCTCAGAATGTTGGAAATACTTCAGCCAACATTCTTCATACTGCTACACTCACTTCAGTATCTCTAACTCCTAAGTATATTACTGAGCAGATTGATACATTGTAGAGGTCAATCACTAACATGCAGTCCCTGATTGGGGACATGAAGAACCAGAATTCCTTTTGGGAGTTGTTGTTTTCTACTCCAACAGGGGGAGTGGAGCCTAATGTTAGTGATGAAGGAATAAATTGAGATGGAACCGGTACGAGTGGTGCAAGTGCAAGTGGTGTGATATTAGAGGAGATTCCAGAAAAAGAAGAAACAGTCCCAGTATATCATGTCAACCCCAATCCTGAAGAAGAAGATGCAGATTTAGAGACTCTTTATGGAGATCTAAGTGAAGGAAAGTGAAGAGTTTAAAGACAGGGGGAGTTTGTGCAGACTATGTAGATGCAGCTGACTTGTGAAGCCCCAATCCTCTCCTTACTTCACATATTTAATCCCTATATTTCAAAGTTGTGTAGTTTGTTTAGTTTTCTAGTTTTTAGTATTATTTTGAACTATTTTAGTTACTAGATTATTTCTATTTTTATTCAGTCCAGAACAGTTTATTATATTTTAGTATGTTTAGTAAATTTTGACCTAAGCACTCCATTTTGTGCTTAGTGATTTTATGTTATTTTATGTTCTTCTACTTTTATTTGGTTCAAGCAATTAAATATCTTTATATTTATATTTAGTTGTATTTATATCTTAACACGTATTACTGCATGTTTACAACATCAGGTGTGTTGTAGTAGAAATGTCAAATTGGGGGAGATTGTTGATGTTGGATCAGAGTTGTTCAGAATGTTACAACATTTTCTGCAATATCAGAATTTGCCCTTTCTTCTTACACTAACTCCGAATGTTTCAATATTGTCTTTAATGTCTAAACATGCAGGTTGATGACGTAGAAGTTACCAGATCAAGCGGTTGCAGTTTTAGAGTGAGAAAATTAAAGATAAGCATAGGCGGTTTTCAAGATTATGGAGCTTAGTGGTAGATGGTTTTGGATCATGGGAAACCATGATTTCCAAGTGTTCACATGCTGATTTCAAAGTCTATAAATAGAGGATGCATTGGACACAATCAAGTGAAGAAATCGAGACTTCTGTATACCTATAGAAAGTGTAGTAGTTTCGGTTATCTCCTTTGTGTTGATAGATATATTTTATATCTTACTCAACCTATTGTAACTCTAATAGTGTTTTAGTTATGCCTATAAGTAGGTTGTTTACACAATTAGGGTTCTTGGCTTTTAGTTATATATCTAGGATATATCACCTTATTGTAAGATCTTACAGCAAGATCTTACTTTGTCTTTGTATCACTACTCGTTATAGTGAAGTTTTGCCATTAGGCATCATAGATTATTTTATAACTTATGAAAAAGTTTTGATATTCGTTTGCAATCTGTTTTTCAAGTCTTCCGTTGTTTATGTTGTCATTTTTGTTTCAACACTTTTGACAACATTCTGAAAAAACACCCACGCACACCCTTCAGACCTCAAGTTAGAGGACTATTACACAACTCCACATACCAATATTCACGTAGATACGTAAATAGAATACACCAAATAGTTTCTCGGTTGGGTATGTCAATACTCTTCAAAGTATTTGTGAATCCATCATGAGACACCTAGTATCTCTTAGTTGTGAGAACCACTACACCCACTAAGGGTATGATGCAGATTGCACACCATTCTCAATAGCATTATCGATATCTCATTCTCGATGATCGTAGATTGGGGCTACTTTAAGAATAATGTCGTAGTCATCTGAGTCTCACATTCTCAATGATGATATTAGTAACGGGAACACATATGTGAATAAATACAAACAATCAAACATAATATTTTATAAGTGTAATACAGAATATTATTGATCAAATAAATAATACTTAAATAATTGAATATGATCAACTATAATGTCCTCATAATGATTGTCTCTATGACATACATACTAACAGTGAAGACTCCTCCGAACAATCGTTGTCGTGAGTGCACGCTACTGACCATCAATTGATATGGCCACCACGAGCGCATGATCTCGAGATTTTGGTGGCCACACGAAGGACGACCACTAAACAGAACCCGTGAACGCCACCATGAGAGCGCGACTTCGACCGTGCGTCGTGATTAGAGGACACCAACCAAGCGGCGCAAAAGTACAAATGGCAAGCAAGTGACGATGAGCATATTAGAGGTTTGTTGGGATATTTAGTTTTGATGATTTTCCAAAATGACTTGTAATAGGATGTGTGCGGTCAGGATTGTCTTGTAAAGGTTCAGGTTAGGATAGTTTGTTTTCAGTTTACAGGTACTCTGTTGAGGGGGAACTCAGCGGACTCATAAACCTAAAGAAGTCAGAAGCCATCCAAGAGGAAACAAACTCAAGTCCCCTGAAGACCGTCCTGAAGAAAGTCCCACTGAGTATAAACCTGACTTTCTAAGCTGGTCAGTGGACTACTCAGTGAAGAGCATGGTCATGAGGATCAGTGTTGTGCCGAGTAGATCCTAAAGGAGTCAGGCTACTGAGGAATGAGAGGCTGACAATTTGCCTTATGTCAACTCTCCTGAGTAGACTTAAAGTCCAATGAAGGAAGTCCAATGAAGGAAGTCCAATGAAGGAAGTCTACTCAGAAAGTCTACTGAGAAACTCTCCTGAGTAGACTTAAAGTCCAATGAAGGAAGTCCAATGAAGGAAGTCTACTGAGAAAGTCTACTGAGAAACTCTCCTGAGTAGACTTAAAGTCCAATGAAGGAAGTCCAATGAAGGAAGTCTACTGAGAAAGTCTACTGAGAAACTCTCCTGAGTAGACTTAAAGTCCAATGAAAGAAGTCCAGTGAGTAGACTTCAAGTCCAATGAAAGTTCCTAAGAAGACCTCAAGTCTACTGAAGAAAAGTATCCTAAGAGGACTTCAAGTCAGCTGAAGAGAAGTCACCTGAAGTCAGGACTACCCTGTTCAAGTACCATGAACAAAAGAGCCGTTGAACTCAGTCCACGTGGACCAATCAAGTCAAGGCAGCAAATCTGACAAAAGCTGACAAAGGCCATACTTTACTGAAAAGGAGAATTTCACTCCAGAGATAGTCTGGATTTGAATGTTACTCTCTCCAACGGTAACATTCAAATCCACACTATAAATACAAACTCAAGCTTCATTTGTGAATAAGCAAGGAGCTGATGTGTGAGTGGTGCGTTTCAAGGGAGTCATAAGGGTGCATCATCTCCATCAAGAACACTGACATTGAATTCTTCATAGTCATATTTGAGTGTTCCAGTTTGTATACTCGAGCTCATCATATACATCCTAAGCTTAGAGAGATTTTCCCAACCTTAGCTGAAAGGCTAAAACGATGTAAGGGAAAATCTCACCTAGTTGGAGAGAACCAAACCAAACTAAACCCTTTCCAGAATAGTGTTAGGTGTTGCAGTGAGGTGAGGAGAGGCAGCTCCGCGGAGGGGTGTGAGTCCAGTTGTGAGTGCACCTTGGCACGTTAAAAACAAGAATCCTGGGTAGTGGATTTCCTGTTGAATCAGGCAGTGGATGTAGGAGCTTGAGCCTCTGAACCAATTTACATTGTTGTGCTATTTATTGTCTTACATCAGTATATATCAGTGTTATAACAAAAATTTCTCCTAAATTCCCATATTGTCCTTGTTTGTGAAAGAAAACGGGACCCACAATTGGTATCAGAGCGGGTTGTTCACATGACCAATGATCCAGATTTGTTAAGAAAAATGGTCAACCGAACAGATCTTAAATGTTTTAAAACTATGGGAATTTCTTTTTTTTTAAACTATTACTTGTGCTCTAACCTTATTCTTGTAATAGAAAATCTTTTTGTTAGAAGTTTTGGAATCATCAAAAAGGGGGAAATTGTTGGGATATTTAGTTTTGATGATTTTCCAAAACGACTTGTAATAGGATGTGTGCGGTCAGGATTATCTTAAAAGGTTCAGGTTAGGATAGTTTGTTTTCAGTTTACAGGTACTCTGTTGAGGGGGAACTCAGCGGACTCATAAACCTGAAGAAGTCAGAAGCCATCCAAGAGGACACAAACTCAAGTCCCCTGAAGACCTGAAGACCGTCCTGAAGGAAGTCCCACTGAGTATAAACCTGACTTTCTAAGCTGGTCAGTGGACTACTCAGTGAAGAGCATGGTCATGAGGATCAGTGTTGTTCCGAGTAGATCCTGAAGGAGTCAGGCTACTGAGGAATGAGAGGCTGACAATTTGCCTTATGTCAACTCTCCTGAGTAGACTTAAAGTCCAATGAAGGAAGTCCAATGAAGGAAGTCCAATGAAGGAAGTCCAATGAAGGAAGTCTACTGAGAAAGTCTACTGAGAAACTCTCCTGAGTAGACTTAAAGTCCAATGAAGGAAGTCTACTGAGAAAGTCTACTGAGAAACTCTCCTGAGTAGACTTAAAGTCCAATGAAGGAAGTCCAGTGAGTAGACTTCAAGTCCAATGAAAGTTCCTAAGAAGACCTCAAGTCTACTGAAGAAAAGTATCCTAAGAGGAATTCAAGTCAGCTGAAGAGAAGTCACCTGAAGTCAGGACTACCCTGATCAAGTACCCTGAATAAAAGAGCCGTTGGACTCAGTCCACGTGGACCAATCAAGTCAAGGCAGCAAATCTGAAAAAAGCTGACAAAGGCCATACTTTACTGAAAAGGAGAATTTCACTCCAGAGATAGTCTGGATTTGAATGTTACTCTCTCCAACGGTAACATTCAAATCCACACTATAAATACAAACTCAAGCTTCATTTGTGAATAAGCAAGGAGCTGATGTGAGAGTGGTGCGTTTCAAGGGAGTCATAAGGGTGCACCATCTCCATCAAGAACACTGACATTGAATTCTTCATAGTCATATTTGAGTGTTCCAGTTTGTATACTCGAGCTCATCATATACATCCAAAGCTTAGAGAGATTTTCCCAACCTTAGCTTAAAGGCTAAAACCATGTAAGGGAAAATCTCACCTAGTTGCAGAGAACCAAACCAAACTAAACCCTTTCCAGAATAGTGTTAGGTGTTGCAGTGAGGTGAGGAGAGGCAGCTCCGCGGAGGGGTGTGAGTCCAGTTGTGAGTGCACCTTGGCACGTTAAAAACAAGAATCTCGGGTAGTGGATTTCCTGTTGAATCAGGCAGTGGATGTAGGAGCTTGAGCCTCTGAACCACTTTACATTGTTGTGCTATTTATTGTCTTACATCAGTATACATCAGTGTTATAACAAAAATTTCTCCTAAATTCCCATATTGTCCTTGTTTGTGAAAGAAAACGGGACCAACAATTGGTATCAGAGCGGGTTGTTCACATGACCACTGATCCAGATTTGTTAAGAAAAATGGTCAACCGAACAGATCTTAAATGTTTTAAAACTATGGGAATTTTTTTTTTTAAACTATTACTTGTGCTCTAACCTCATTCTTGTAATAGAAAATCTTTTTGTTAGAAGTTTTGGAATCATCAAAAAGGGGGAAATTATTGGGATATTTAGTATTGATGATTTTCCAAAACGACTTGTAATAGGATGTGTGCGGTCATGATTGTCTTGTAAAGGTTCAGGTTAGGATAGTTTGTTTTCAGTTTACAGGTACTCTGTTGAGGGGGAACTCAGCGGACTCATAAACCTGAAGAAGTCAGAAGCCATCCAAGAGGAAACAAACTCAAGTCCCCTGAAGACCGTCCTGAAGGAAGTCCCACTGAGTATAAACCTGACTTTCTAAGCTGGTCAGTGGACTACTCAGTGAAGAGCATGGTTATGAGGATCAGTGTTGTGCCGAGTAGATCCTGAAGGAGTCAGGCTACTGAGGAATGAGAGGCTGACAATTTGCCTTATGTCAACTCTCCAGAGTAGACTTAAAGTCCAATGAAGGAAGTCCAATGAAGGAAGTCCAATGAAGGAAGTCCAATGAAGGAAGTCTACTGAGAAAGTCTACTGAGAAACTCTCCTGAGTAGACTTAAAGTCCAATGAAGGAAGTCCAATGAAGGAAGTCCAATGAAGGAAGTCTACTGAGAAAGTCTACTGAGAAACTCTCCTGAGTAGACTTAAAGTCCAATGAAGGAAGTCCAGTGAGTAGACTTCAAGTCCAATGAAAGTTCCTAAGAAGACCTCAAGTCTACTGAAGAAAAGTATCCTAAGAGGACTTCAAGTCAGCTGAAGAGAAGTCACCTGAAGTCAGGACTACCCTGATCAAGTACCCTGAACAAAAGAGCAGTTGGACTCAGTCCACGTGGACCAATCAAGTCAAGGCAGCAAATCTGACAAAAGCTGACAAAGACCATACTTTACTGAAAAGGAGAATTTCACTCCAGAGATAGTCTGGATTTGAATGTTACTCTCTCCAACGGTAACATTCAAATCCACACTATAAATACAAACTCAAGCTTCATTTGTGAATAAGCAAGGAGCTGATGTGAGAGTGGTGCGTTTCAAGGGAGTCATAAGGGTGCACCATCTCCATCAAGAACACTGACATTGAATTCTTCATAGTCATATTTGAGTGTTCCAGTTTGTATACTCGAGCTCATCATATACATCCTAAGCTTAGAGAGATTTTCCCAACCTTAGCTTAAAGGTTAAAACCATGTAAGGGAAAATCTCACCTAGTTGGAGAGAACCAAACCAAACTAAACCCTTTCCAGAATAGTGTTAGGTGTTGCAGTGAGGTGAGGAGAGGCAGCTCCGCGGAGGGGTGTGAGTCCAGTTGTGAGTGCACCTTGGCACGTTAAAAACAAGAATCCCGGGTAGTGGATTTCCTGTTGAATCAGGCAGTGGATGTAGGAGCTTGAGCCTCTGAACCACTTTACATTGTTGTGCTATTTATTGTCTTACATCAGTATACATCAGTGTTATAACAAAAATTTCTCCTAAATTCTCATATTGTCCTTGTTTGTGAAAGAAAACGGGACCAACAAGGTTATTTCTAGAATTGGGCTGAGCTTAGTTACTATTTTAATTAAGGGACTAGCCCATTCAAATTATTATTTCTTGTTGGACTTTTAATTAAGTGGTGGGCTTTATATTGTGACTTTACGCCCATTAATTATTTGTTTAGGGTTTAAATATCATTGGGATGAAGGAATGAAGTAAGAAGAAAATATTTCCAGTATCTCTCCCTCACGCCATTCTTGGCACTCTCTCTCTCTCTCTCTCAATTCTCCCTCACCTCTTTTTCTCTCTATTTCACTCTCATTATTTCTCGGTTACTCAATCTTATTATTTGATATCAAAACATATTTAGAAAATCTACAAAAAAATATGAATTTTGGTGGTAATGATGGTGGGTTCACTACAAATGGTATCTCAGAGCAGTCGATCCTCGGCCATGACGGATGGAACACCATTCGAGGACATATTTGACGCAACAAAAGTGAAGCTACCAGAGCCAAATTCTGGAAGCGGTATTCATGAAATGCAAAATCAATTATTGGGCATGAAAGGGTCGAACATTGACTGCTACAATTTCAGAAATATAGAAGGTATTCAAGCTATAAAACCTTTGATTTCCTCTTTTGATGGCACCAGCCCTAGGGCTTGGATCATTAAAAGCAATAGTTATTTTAAGATTTTTCCAGACATTCCTGATTCACAAAGAATTACACTAGCTTCTAGGAATTTTGAAGGAAAAGCTTTACAGTGGTTTCAGAACTTCAATCCCAAACACTATGATATATCTTGGGCCCAATTTTTAGAAATTGTTTCTGCTAGATTTGAAGATTATAAGGAATTCAAAAATTTTAGGGAGTTCAACACACTTAAGTACGCTGGTTCTTATGTAGAATATGTGGAGAAATTTGAAGAGTTGAAATCACGTATACTTTTGTTGAACAATGGAGATTACTCTGAGACGTATTTTATAGTTAGTTTCATTAGTGGATTGACTGAGGAAGTACAATCTCTCATAAACATGTTCACCCCAAGTACCTTGAAGCAAACTATGGATTTGGGGAGATATTTGTTTCATAGGCTAACAAATCACCGATGTTTGGCTTTATCCTCCATTATCGACATCGTTGCAGCTATATCGTGTGACGATTTGCGAGACGATATATTGTTTTTCAATTTAATAAAGTTTGGGGATGGTTCAGTGATAAATAATTCGATAGCAATATGCCCTGACTTTAAAGTATTATGTAATGGCTTAGAGTTTGTTAATTAAAAGAAGAAGCTTTTGGATTGTTCAGTAGCAGGGATTCCTTTGTTCCATGAATTTTTTTGGGAGATTGTTTGGTTTCCTTACTCAATTGCATTGCCATCTTTGGTTATGTGTCTATCGTTTTGGGCAAGTACGGATCGTGGACTATCGATTGTACATGTATTAAGTTTCGAGTTTGAAATTAACATAAGGGAAATGGCTATGGATGATGTTAGAGAGCTAATTGGCAAAAAGTTTATGGGGTATCACCCGCAAATGCTTCACGCATATCTTCAACAAGGGAAAACATTTCAACATTGGCTTATTGCATGGTTTAACTCCCAGCACAGGCACACATTTCAGCAGTGGCTCTTCGCTTGGTTTAAAGTCAATCTTACTGTTGCAATTTCTAATGAAGACAATACATGCAACAAAAATCTGATTCTGGAGCCTTGGGGACAAGGCTCATTCAAGGAAGGAGTAATGTCGTGTACTGAGTATGGGGATGGAAGCAAGCATTTGAAGTACTCACAGTATTTGAAGATTATTAGTTGGGCTTGGGCCATTTTATTTTATTTACTTTGTTTTGGGCTTTATCTTATTTAGTTGTTTTAGCCCATTTGTTTATTTTACAGTGTTGTTTTGTAAGGCTTAAATAGAAGAAAAAGAGGAAATGAAGGAAGCGGAAATTATTTCTCAAAATCCACTCTCTCTCGGTTCCTCTCCCCCTCTTCCCCAAATCTCTAATGTTCTCTCTCAATCTCTAACTTTCCTTCTATATTTCTCAAATTTCCCTCATTTCTCAATCAATTCCTCCCTTCCCTTCTATCAATTTAGCGTGTTCATGACAAATGGTATCAGAGAGTGAAATATTTAAACCGACCATCATTACAACCAAAATTCATATTTTTTGTAGATTTTCTAAATATGTTTTGATATCAAATAATAAGATTGAGTAACCGAGAAAAAATGAGAGTGAAATAGAGAGAGAAAGAGGTGAGGGAAAATTGAGAGAGAGAGAGCCGAGAATGGCGTGAGGGAGAGATACTGGAAATATTTTCTTCTTACTTCATTTCTTCATCCCAATGATATTTAAACCCTAAACAAATAATTAATGGGATTAAAGTCACAATATAAAGCCACCACTTAATTAATAGTCCAACAAGAAATAATAATTCGAATGGGCTAGTCCCTTAATTAAAATAGTAACTAAGCTCAGCCCAATTCTAGAAATAACCTCTAATATGCTCATGACAATACTCCCTCGTTTTTGAGATTCTTGTCCCCAAGGATCTAATATGAGACTTCTTGCATCCAACTGCAACATATTTTCCCAATTTTCTAAAAAAAAAATTGGAAGCTTGATTTCAAGGATTCCACTTGCAGCAATCAAAAACTTTTTGTTAACCAAACACCCTTGAAGGATTATGTTATAATGGTAATTGGGCATAATGATAACGTGGGTTTTTTGGAGAAAAGGAGTTGATCACCATATCACCAAATAAACATGCATCTCTTTTCTCCATAGGGTTAGTCACTAAGCAAGTTACAGTGCCAAGTTCACACAATTGGAAACCAAAATTTGTGACCGAACCATTATATAACATTACAGATTTAATATTGCTTCTTGGAACACTATAATCTGATAACCATAACCTTTTTAACTTTGAGTGGAGTAACTTGATTGCTTTTGCTAGAGCCCTCTGTAAAATATCAACTTCAACAATAATTTCCAGAGAAATAGGATATGATAGCGATGATAAACTTCCATAACCACAACCAAAATCAACCCATGAGGCAGCAACAACAGTCACCAGCATCAATGTTCTGTAAAATATTAGGAATTCGCAGCTAGGTGCATCTAACCCAATGAGAATTTTTTTTAGCATCTTTTATTCTCTTTTGAAACTTGGATCCACAAACTGAAATTTGTGCATCACAACAACTACTTAAGAGTCTCGAGTCGTCGGGATTGAAAGGCTCGGTAAGAGGCGATTCAACAAAATTCGAGTTGAAGAATAGTAAAAGATAATTAAACTTCCCAGCTACAGGATTCATAACCTCTTGCCCGACAATTTCACCAATTATCACAATCACTGGATTCCCAACTGCTTGGGCACTAAAGGCAAGGGGTCGATTAAGTTTTGGATTAATGTCAGACAACTTTCCATCACCAAGATTCCAATTTACTCTTGATTAAACCTCTTCAACAGCCATTATATAATTATTCACATTTTGCCTCAAAATAAGTACCTCTTGAACTCTTTCTTTACAAAATTCTACCACCTTGCTAACAGTAAACTGCATAAGACCTTCAGTCCATCCAGTATTATAACAACCAGTAATTTCAATAATTATGCAGACTCCATAACCCGGGTCAACAATTTCCAAGAACTCAATTCCAAAGTTAACAAATTTTATCACACTTGTATGATCCTTGAGTTCCACCAATTCTAGCAACTTATCAATTATCTAGCAATCAAACAACCAAGTGCACATAGAAATAACAACCACTCAATCGCCATTATGACAATCTATTTTCTATACTTTAGTTGCTTCCCAATACTTACCCTCACATATATTTCCTCATTCGCATCAACAATAGTAATAACAAAGAAATCATGAAGGAACAAAACCAAACAGAGGAAATCATATGGGGGAGTTGATGAACTTAAAGGAGGAGGTCAATACTCATCGCCAAGAAATTTACAAAAAGGAAGTAATTCCCTTACCTCGAGTTCCACATTTTTTTGCAACTCGTAGTCGTTTTCGGGCATTTGCACAATATTTTTCATTTGCCTCATTTTCAATTGCTTCCCGAAAATCCCCACCACATGGAACTCTGTAATAGAAGTATCACCCAAATTGAATATTTGGTACTGAGTCGGGGTCCATTTCATCCCATCTGAACCCAATCTCTTCTTCACATCAGTGTAATTGAAAAACTCTCTTCCCACAACAGTCGAGCTACTTTGTGTAATTCCTGTGTTAATACCTGGAGCAGTGACAACCTCAGAGCACTGACTTTCTTCTTCAGGGAATAGAGTAATAGTATACACTAAATCAATTAAATCATCGCAAGTCATTTCAGGGAGTTTCAAATCCACCACGATATTTGATTTACTTCCCCCATTCTGAAATCGAATTTGCCCTAATATTTGAGATTTGGCATTGCACTCCTCGCCGACGGAGATAGCCGAAATTGCCTCTTCTTCCAAAATCAAATTTTCATTGAAATCGTTGAGGGATCGTGACTACATATTAGCCAAGATATTTGCTATTTTCTCCAATTGTTGAGTTATACCCTTCATTTTCCCTTCCAATCCATTACTAATCTCAGAAAGTTGCTGCTGTAATTTAATTTCCCTAACTTCTCTTCTCTGTATTTCAACTTGTGATATATTTTCTAACCTTTTTTTGGGAGTCTTCAAGTTCTTTGATCTGAGAATCTTCAACAATGTCCACGGACTGGTGCTTCACGTTGTCGGGCCAAGAATCATCGGCTCTGATGCCAATTGTAGTGAACCCACCATCATTACCACCAAAATTCATATTTTTTGTAGATTTTCTAAATAAGTTTTGATATCAAATAATAAGATGAGTAGGTCTTGTATGAGACCGTCTTATGGCATGAGACAATGAAAACGAGTGTAACTAGGGCATAGACTCATTAACACTTTGGTAGGGGTAGGTGTTAATTTGTGTGGTCTCATGCCATGAGACGGTCTCATACAAGTTTTTGCCTAATAAGATTGAGTAACCGAGAAACAATGAGAGTGAAATAGAGAGAGAAAGAGGTGAGGGAGAATTGAGAGAGAGAGAGAGAGCGCCGACAATGGCGTGAGGGAGAGACACTGGAAATATTTTCTTCTTACTTCATTTCTTCATCCCAATGATATTTAAACCCTAAACAAATAATTAATGGGCTTAAAGTCACAATATAAAGCCCACCACTTAATTAAAAGTCCAACAAGAAATAATAATTAGAATGGGCTAGTCCCTTAATTAAAATAGTAACTAAGCTCAGCCCAATTTTAGAAATAACCTCTAATATGCTCATGACAGATTGAAAGCTAGTTCTGATTATTAACATTTGACACACTGTTTCCAAAATTAACACAATATTTCGGCAAAATGTTTACAAAAACTTAACCACCTTTTAGAAACTCATCACTAAAAATTTAAACCATTCAAAATTTTGGAAATTGGTGTTCAAAAATATGTAAAACTTTTGACCAACCAAATCTAAAAAGTTTATTGACGGAAATTTGAAAAAGAAAAAACGTGCAAATAACAATCATATAACTTTCAACGTCGTTCAATGCCTAAAATATCGATATTTCATACACAAATACACACAATATAAACAACTAACAACTAACAACATTCAACATTTAAAATTAATGTTTATACATTAAAGGAAAAACCTATGAAATAAAGGATAAAAAACATGCATAGGAAGGCCGAAATGCTCCCACTTTCACCAAAATCTAGTTCAAAAACATGAATTAATCGTTGTTTTGTCGTCTGATCGTGTTATGAAGGGGACAAGACCAATTTTTTTCCCTCACACGTACATGGCCGAACGTCTTCTACGTAAGAATGATATGGGGGGAGGGGGTGTATGTAGTCTTAGTTTTTTTTTTTTAATTATTAAGGTAATATATGTAACTTTACAATTTTAATAAAATATTAAAATATACATCTCCATCAGTTGGAGGAGTATTTAGCCTGGACAAAAAAAAAATGAAATTATTTTACTTGCCCAGGCTAAATACCCCTCCAAACATTGAATATACACCTCTATTATTTTTTTATATTTTAATTAGAATTGTTATATTACACATATATCCTTAATAATTAAAAAATAAAACAATCAATACTCCATACACACCCCATTTTCTCTTCTTCTCTTTCACGTACATATTTTTACATTCTTCATCATTTTCACATGGTCATGTATGTGAAAAACACGACACCATAATAATTCATTCATATTTTTCAACGAGAACCTGGAAAACATGAGAAGGTTTCGAAAAACATATGTATATTTTTCTTTGTTCCTTATTTCATAGGTTTACAAACCCTAGTTTTGAATGTTATATATGTTGTTTATATTGTTGATTTTTGTGTATAAAATATTGGTATTTTGGGCGTATAATGAAGTTTGAAAACGTATGATTGTCATTCATGCATTTCTTTTCTTTCAAATTTTTCGTCAGGAAAATTTCGGACCTGGTGTGCTAAAAATTCTGCAATATTTCAGAACATAACTTCTGAAAATATGTCACAGTTTCGGAACAAGTGTGCCAAAATATTTTTTCTTCTTCCAAAATTTTGGACAAATTTCTATCGAAATATTGGTACAATCTCGAAAAACCAGGTTCAAAACTTCTATCGTCGATTCACTTTCTAATAATGCATATTGTATTCAAACTCAACCAATACTATTATTAAATAAAATCCTAAAACAAACTATCAAAATGAAAAAAAAAACATATTAACCCTTCTACATCGCTGTCGGTCATCGTCGTTTGAGATTCAAAGCATTGTCGCTTTGTCAGGTTAGTCGCCAGAGGTTTAGTAGCTGGTAAACTTTAGGGAAATAGGGGGTGTAGTTGTTTGTTCTAAAATTTGTATTTAAAAATAAGGGTAGTATTGGTAGTATATGGATTGTGCATCTTCTAATGCCAAATAAAATTGGTAGGTGAATAGAGGCGGAGGTGCATCTCCAATATTTGGGGTATTTAGTCAGGCCCTATTTTATTTTCATAGCATTCCTAATTTAAAGCCCATTTTGGAGTAAATAGCAGCCAACTTCATTGACATTAATCCAGCTCAAGGTACGGCTCAAAAGAGTCCAACTCATTTGTGAATTGCGAACTAGAATGTGATATGCACAAGGCCAAGGTTATATACAGTACTATCTTTTGTTAATACATCTCATCAAAAAATGTTCGGAAAAAAATTCGAAACTTTTGATAATTTAAAAAATAAAATCCAGAAAATACAAAAAAAAATACTAAACATATGAATTTTTGAACTTTTTTTTGGGTGGGTGTATTCAAAACACATTGGACTGTATTTAACTCTGGCCTATGCACAATGCATTGACATAGAGAAAAAAAATTATGTAAATGATATTCATAGTAAAACTTGTCTAAAGGATATTACAAAATTACACTAAATATATCAGTAAATTACACTAAAAATATCAATTCGAAGAGTATTAGTTGTTTTCGCTAAAAATATTAATTGAAGTGATATTAGTTAATTTAATTAAAGATATTAACTATTTCAACATAAGATATTAATAAATTATTATTTACGGTAATAATTACCGTGAGTATTATTCACATACTACTTTGCCAAAAAAAAATCGCATTCAGCTTCTGATCTATTAGCAATCGACCCACACTCTTTTTTTTTTCTCCTAAATATTAGAAAATGTGCTCGGTTGCACAAGTTGTCAAAATTTCTTAAATAGCAACCAACACTTCTCAGCTAATTAATAGCCGAGAACGCATACATATTACATTCAGGCAATTGTGAAAAAAGGCCATGGTGTATACCTAATATATCAATTATGCCCTACCCATTTACAAAAACTCTTTCCTAGCCAATTTAATGTAAAAAGACTGAATTGCCCTTAAACAAATTAATTTGGATCAATTTCACCCCTGCCCGAAAAATAATCATAGGTGACCGAAATTTTTGAATTCTTGAACCAAAGACGTTCGCTATTCTCCTTTCTCTTGCTTGCTCGCTCGGCGCCATTTTCCGGCAATCCATCTCCGACTTGTAAGCGGGCTCCGGCCAGTTGAGTGAGTTGTCCCAAAAGCTTCCCCCAGCTGTGTGATTCTTCTCCGTTGCTTCTTTGCTGTATTTGATACCAAGGTACGTTTCATTCTTCTCCTTTTGTTTTTCTTTACCTTTTACTATGGTATTGTGAAATTGATATCTTGTTTTGTATAATTCGACTTCGAATACTCATTCGGTTGTTCTTGAACTAGGGTTCATTGTGAATTTTATCTGTGTGGGCACTGTGTGAAATTAGGTTACGCAATTGTGTAAAAAAAATTCTGTGTTTTTTCAATTTATTTTCTCCCCAATTAGCGATCGACGTTGGGTGTGCTGGGCTATTCGATCGCGCTGCTGTGGTCCCCAATTAAGTCTATGAATAGAATGTTAGTTGTAACCTCAATTTCAATTGTACTCTGTGTACAATATCATCTGTTTGCAATATCAGTTTACTCTCTGTTTGATATTCATTTGAACTGCTTGCTTGATTTTGACATATGATATGTTAATGCGTTTTTTTTAAATATTATAGGTAAAATCATGTCCTACTTTTGTTTAAAGTCTAGAGTTGATTTCTCGCTAATAGATGTTATCAAAGGACGATTATCGGCCGATAACATTACGAGGTTTGAACAAAGCTGCTTTGGACATTTGTTACATTTGAAGAAGCAAAATTTCCATGGTCATCTAATCACGCACCTTTTAAAGTGTGTTGATTCTTCTTGTATGTCAACAAACGATGTAAATTTCAATGTCGGTGGCGTAGTATGTAAGTTTGGACCTCCTGAATTTGCTCTAGTAACTGGTTTACGATTTGGGGTAAGGCCAGCATCTCTCCCATCTCACTCACTATTGTATGACAAGTACTTTAGGGAGTATGGGTCAAACGTCTTCCTTAGTACCATCAAAACAATTTTTCTTGAAGTAGACCCTACATCTGAAGATTCCTTGAAAGTTGCTTACCTATTGATTGTGTACGGTTTGTTCCTTGTCAAACATAGGCAAATTTCTAAGGTTGACATGTCATTTTTCAGTGTTGTGGATGATTTGAGTTTATTTAATGATTTCCCTTGGGGGACGATAGCTTATAACTTTTTAGTCGAAGATGTTAGGAGTAGGTTGTCTGTAAAGGTAAAGGTTGATAAGTACAGAAGTAGGGAGTTGGAGAAGAAGAGAAAAAGAGGTGAGAAAAGTGCTGGTGGTTGTGGAATAGACTGCTATGGTTTTGTTAATGCAATTCAATACTGGGCTTTTGAAGCAATGCCCTGGGTTGCTAATCTTAGTTCTGTTCAACGTGATACCATTGATACCGATTTTCGACCTAGGATGCTACTCTGGTCTCGTATTGGTAACCCCAAGCATAATCTGCTGAGTAATCGGTTCGATGCTAGTTCAAGGTTTCCGGAAGAGGTATGCAATATGTAAATTCATTTTCTGGTCACATCTTGTCTTGATGTTTTATTATTTAATTTTAACCTACCTGTTACTCATCATTTTATAGGTTGTACATCATAGGCTGATGCCCACAGATTTGGAGAACCTGAGTACACAGTATACTAGTGCTTTAGAGTGGAAGCAAAAGTACTGTGTAGTTAGTGTTGGGCCATCTGTAGATAAACGAGATGTTTCCGAGTCTGAGTCGGAAGACGAAGAATTGTCTGAGACTGAGTCCAAAGGTGAATTTGGTAAAAGGTTTGAGTCTGTTTTGTTGAAGCTGGAGAATTCTAGTGTTGAAAATAAGAAAATGCTGGAGGAGATCAGGGTTTATCAAATTAACATTGAAAAGAAATTTGAAGAGTCCATTAAGGCTTTTCAAGTTAACATGGAAAAGAAGTTTGAAGAGTCCATGAAGGCTTATCAAGTTAGCATGGAGAAGAAGTTTGAAGAGTCGGTGAAGGATATTAAAATTGCATTTGAATCTGTCAAAAGCCATCAAAACCAGAGTGATGAGAATTACAAAAGTTTTACAAAACAGTTTCCGGTGAATCCTGCGGAGGCAACATACAGTGAAGACACACCTGATAAGGTACACTTTTGATCTAATTCTCAATTTCAACTAACTATTTCTGTTAGCATTTTTATATTATTCTGTATGAATAAAATTTTCTTTAGTCTTTGGAACCCAGCACCTTATTTGGAGACGACAAAGGAAAGTCAGTTTCCCATGATGATGAATTAATATCACCTGAGTTGCAAACTCCACAATCACATTGCAATGAATCCCCACAATCCGGAGATGCCAAAGAGGGTGGTTTTGCAGAACCCTGTGGACGCGTTGAATTGGATGAGGCATCTCTTGATCATCAAACAAGACAACCACTTTCACACGAGACCCTAGAAAGCGGAGATGCCAAAGATTGTGGAGTTGCTGAAATTGATGAAGGATCAAATGACCATCCAACTCCACATCTAGTTTCCACTGAGACCCCACAATCACAATCTGGAGATGCGAGGGAGACTGGGTTTGGAATAGATGATCAAACTCCACATCCTGTTGATGCTGCCACAGCCCCAGGGAATGAGATTGAATCAACACGTGTTAGTGTAAAATGTTTCTAAGTTTCAATTTACCTCTTCAAATAGTTGTGTTGGCTTCATAAACTTTCAACTAACTAAATTGCGGCAGGTGTCACCATGCAAAGCAATTGTATTGTTCTCTCCACCGATCACTACTGCACAAGACAGCATTTCATCAGAGGTTTAATAATTTCATATTATTTCTAACTTTTATTAATGATTGTTTCTTAGGCAAACTCAAATTTTCGTTTCAACATTGTACAGCCATCCTCCAAAGCCCAAAATGTAGCACATGAGAGTCCTGTTGCGCATGGAGCCGATGCGAGTACGTTGGTGGATGTCGCAGGTCGTAGTAAATTGGAGGTGGATACATCCGGTGACGGAATAGAGGTACGTTGTTTAAACCGTTTATGTTCAGTGAATTTACAGCTAAATGATTACATATGTTCATTTTTCAGATTTCCCTTAATGAAGATTCTATTTGTCCCTCCACTAAATCTCGTAAGATTTTAAAGAAGCAAACTGCAATACGACCTCCTCGCCATAAGCTGCCTGGTAAATGCACAATCTCCCCGTTCACAGACCCGACGAAGCGTAGGATTCCTTGGCCGCAACAGGTCCTTTAACTTTTTTTTGTGTTTTTGATATAGTGTAATTAATAGTTTCATATTGATTTCATACCGTTTGTTTTTTGTTCGCTTAGCCTAGCGCACAGGAGGTCTCCATGGTGTTGGAGAGGATGGATCACATTGCTTCTGAAATTGGAGAGAAAGGGAAATACTGCCCGTTTTACACATACAGTAAGGCGGAAGTAAAGGATTTTGGTGCTCTTATCAGACAAAAGAAGAACCCTGCTTCATTTAGTGTCCCGTTCTTCCCCGATAGGCGAAGATCATTCGACGCTAGTTGGTTCAAGGATATTTGGTCTGCAAGAGGATGGTTGAGTCTATGGGTATTAATCAAACCTCTCTTTAGTCTATGCTATTGTTTTTTACGTTTTTGTTATAAGATGTTTAACCCCGTTAAATTTTTTGTTGTCATTCTTGTAGAACCTCGACATTTTGATGCATGTTGTGATGCTGAAGGTTAGAAAATGGCCAGAAATGTTTAAACCTAAATGGACAATTGTAGATGGTGCATTTTGGGTAAGACAATCTATTTTCTACGTTAAAATTTCTTAATTTTTTAGGGTGTAATGCAACATTTTCTTCGATGCACTTATACCTTTAGAATTTTTCCTGAGTAATCCATTTTTGTTTTGTTTGGCAGGATTCGTTGCTTAGGCTTGCATTAGAATCCAGGGTAACGGGAAAATATACAAGCAAAAACAAATTTGATTGGAGTTCAAGGGGTAGACTTCTCATGCCCTACCTAGAGGGAGTACTGCCCATTTACGGACGGGGACTAAGTTGGGCAGAAGTAGACAGTGTTTACGGTATTGCTCGTATAAATGATAACCACTGGGTTCTTTTTGAAATTCAGCCTCGAGAGTCCATGATCAAAGTGTACGATTCGTTGTGTGTATCTTTTCCGAATTGGAATGGGAGGGAGGAATTTGCATTATTCGCTTCAGCTCTCGGAGATATATCTGGTGGTAATAAAGTTTACCGTGTTGCTCTTAGCCCTGACTCCCCTGGTCAGTTGAATAACTACGATTGTGGTGTGATGTGCATCAAGTTTTTTGAGTGTTTAATTTCTGGTATTTCATTCCGGGAAATTGATGTGAAAAAAACACTCCTCTATCTTCAGTACTTGTGTTTAGATATATATAGGATATCACAGATGATCAAATGATAGGATGACATTGTTATCTATTGTAGTTGTAATGATTGAAATATTTAAAATTTAATTTTCTTCTGATTCTGTCTTGCAATTAGACATATATTTAAGACATGTTACTGTGGAGAGTTCGTTTCTATATGCATATGTTAATATTAAAAGGCTAACATCAAAGGTTCTCATTTTTTGTAGATTAAAGACATGTTTAAAGATGTGGGGTTGTGTGGATTGATGTGGAGTTGTGTGGATTGATGTGGATATATATTTTATTTCTACATGCATATGTTAATATTAAAAGGCTAACATCAAACGTTCTCATTTTATGTAGATTAAAGACATGTTTAAAGATGTGGAGTTGTGTGGATTGAAGTGGAATTTAGTGGACTGATGTGGAAATATATTTTATTTTTACATGCAAATGTTAATATTAAAAGGCTAACATCAAACGTTCTCATTTTATGTAGATTAAAGACATGTTTAAAGATGTGGAGCTGTGTGGATTGAAGTGGAATTTAGTGGACTGATGTGGAAATATATTTTATTTTTACATGCAAATGTTAATATTAAAAGGCTAACATCAAATGTTCTCATTTTATGTAGATTAAAGACATGTTTAAAGATGTGGAGTTGTGTGGATTGAAGTGGAATTTAGTGGACTGGTGTGGAAATATATTTTATTTTTACATGCAAATGTTAATATTAAAAGGCTAACATCAAACGTTCTCATTTTATGTAGATTAAAGACATGTTTAAAGATGTGGGGTTGTGTGGATTGATGTGGAGTTGTGTGGATTGATGTGGATATATATTTTATTTCTACATGCATATGTTAATATTAAAAGGCTAACATCAAACGTTCTTATTTTATGTAGATTAAAGACATGTTTAAATATGTGGAGTTGTGTGGATTGATGTGGAATTTAGTGGACTGATGTGGAAATATATTTTATTTCTACATGCAAATGTTAATATTAAAAGGCTAACATCATACGTTCACATTTTATGTAGATTAAAGACATGTTTAAAGATGTGGAGTTGTGTGGATTGAAGTGGAATTTAGTGGACTGATGTGGAAATATATTTTATTTCTACATGCAAATATTAATATTAAATGACTAACATCAAAGGTTCTCATTTTACCGTTTCAAGTAGTATGGAGAGTTCATTAGTTGTAGGATTTTATGTAGAAAAATATGTGGAAATTACATTTTTCAAATTAAGAAAACTGTGGATTGATGATGTGGAATACTCGCGGTCCAAAAAAAAACTAGTGGATTTATGTGGAATAATGTGTTATTTCGACACAATGATCTTATTGAAATGAAAATATTAAAATGTCCTCATTTTAACATTTCAAGTATGGGTACTTCGGTAACTGTTCTGCTGGAATGTCCAAAATATTGTCGTTGTATTATGGGAATAGTTTTTTTATTTTCAATTTTTTTAACATCCACAAACACAAACACATACCCATACCCATACCCATACCCATTTACATGTAACATTTATGACAACTACGAAGCAATTCACATATTCAAAAATAGTTTATACATTTATTATATGTGGACTTATGTGGATTTTTTGGGAAAATAGCTAAAAAAGACGTATACATAATAAAAATTAAATAACCTACATAATTTTACAGTAAAGCATAATAATACTATAAATTTCAGTACATTAAAGCATATTAATACTGTTTGAAATCTGACATATACCACTATGATATATTCCATCACTCCTCCACCCGTGATACTTGTATCACACATGGTTCCACTACAAAAAAAAATGTACTTGTTGACCAATGAATGACCAACGAAACCCTCATTTCACACTTGGCTACTTTACTTAATTAAAGTTAACTTTCCAGCTTTTTTTTTATTACATTGTTCATTGTTTGTTATTTAAATTGTTCATAAATATGGTCATGTCACCTATCACACCTCCCATTTTCAGTATAATCTATTATGTGTACTCCTTATGTTTCTTCCTGGGTTCCAAAGAACCACTTTGAGAGATGCGAGAATTCCATTTTTTGGACTCCTGAATTTGATAAGTCTCTCGCAGAACAACTTTTGGTTGAGTGCAAGGAGGGTCGTTGGAAAGTAGGCAGTATTGAAAATCTTCATGCAATCGAGCACGCGACTTTTTGTTTGAATTTGTCGTTTCCAACGCGAAAATTTACAGTGGATGAGGTTTTACAACATGTGATCTCGTTCAAATCTCGGCATGATTGTTGGTTTATGATGATCAACACGAAGGGACCTTGCGTATGGGATCGCGATTTCACCGGAATTTCGGCTACTGTTGATATTTGGGATTTTTGGTTGGATGTAAGATTTAAAATAATATATGCTTTTTTTAGGGAATTATTTAATCAGGAAAACTTATTTTTGTATATATATTTTGACTAAATTTTATAGGTTGATGAAAAGGCAAATTCATATACCCAGTTCGAAGAGTCGTTGTGGGATATACTGCATCAACTATTTCTCAAGCCCTCTCTAGTACCAACACGGCAGGATTGGCTAAAAAGACGTGCAATGGATAATTCTGAGTCTCGGTCGTAGTTTTTAGTATTTTATATTTTGGTAATGAATTATATTAATTTTTTGTTAAGATGGGTGAGGGGTGCTTAAAATTGGAATGTTTATTTTGTAATTAAGTGTACTAATAAGCCAAATAATTTCCTATTATACTAAAATTACAAAACATACAAAACAGTCCACATAACCTTAACGAATTCAAACAACATAAACCTTTTCAAACGATACAAACTACAACATTGTCGAATTGAAGACCCTAACATAGGGGAAACTTCAAGCATACATAGCAACTACTTAAAAGATGCATCAATCCTAATAGGTGTAGTTGACAACCTACAACCCCAACTCTTCAATTATCATCCTCGTCCGAATTGATTGAAGGTCCTAACCATGTTCCAACTTGAAAGTCTAGATCTGGTACAACATCCACTTCCGGTTCGTCAAACAACCTGATTTCGGTTCGTGTACGGCGACGACCACGCACTGCTGAAGGTGAGACAACCGGACTATCTTGTATGCTCATTGCTTCCAAAATTTGTTGAGCCTCAACATATACACTCACATCTTCTGGAACATGCTCTCCTGGATGGGCAAACAACATGCGGAGCTTCATATACTCTGGCTCCCCTCGGTGGACGTATGCTCTTACAAGGACGTTCTCCTTTTCAGAAAAATATTTATTTTGTTTATACATAAAAATATAAGATGTATTAAAGGTAATACATAAAAGGTATTGCAAACCTACCCGGATCATTCGATGCCAAATTTGTTCAGAAGTGTTGATGATGTTTTGCTCATGGTCCCACCACACTTGTGGATGGTCGATCATTAACTTGAACACATCGTATCGGTTTTCGAGTTCACTACAACGTTCCATGCCATCTGCCCACGTGAGTCTCTTGTGGCAAATTTTGTTAATCTCTGCAATAGCACTTACACATGCATTAAAGTTTACTTGGCTTCTTCCATACCAACGCCGAAACATTTTGTCTACGATCAACGCATTGATGAAAACGTGATCCATTTCATAACTCCACTTCTCATTATACAGAAATATTTCTTGTGGTGGGGTTTGTGTGAAATGGATGGAAGGCATGGTGCAAGCACAGTTTACTATGGTAGTAACCGTGTTTTTAGTTTATTGTGATGAAGTATAAGTATAAGGCATGAAAAGTTGATTCCTATAAATTGCCTTTTTGACCAAGACAGGGGCTCTATTGCTTGAAATGACAATTCAAAGAAGAAAGTGGTTGTCTTTTACTTCTATTTTGTCCTTATTCATTCATGTTCAAGTATCTTAGTACACATATTCTATATATATTCTGTATTTTTTATTTTAATTTGATAAGTGAAATTCCAAAATTACTCCCCCATCCATTCCAGGTATAAATGTTACTATTCATTACCCCACTATCAATATCATTTAATTCTTCAATCTTTATTACTTCAATATTTTTACTTTATTTTATTTTTAATTATACAAATTTACTCAAATATGTAAAATATAAGTTATATTTAAAATTATTTTAATTGATTTTGTAGTCTGAATAATTTTTATTTATTTTGTTTAACACTATTGGAATTTTTTCCACATTATTGTGATAAACTTGGCCAAGTGCAAGAAACGACATCGTTTTACATATCATATTAACCACATGATGTTTTTCCTAGTTGGTGCGTTCAATTGAATGCTGGAAAAGTGATTTAGGGTAACAGATCCAAACAAAACAGTTGCAGAGTAACCCTCGATGGGTTTATGGTATTTGTTCGCCAATCATTAAATTAGATATCGGCCCCTTCCGCGAGTTTGCGAATTTACATCTTCCCCTTTACAACAACATCAGGTGATTGTTTCCAAATTATGACCGTTTTTTTACTTACTTTGTGTCAATTATATATGTCATCTGTGTTTTTATAGCTACAATTTTTGTGTACAATTGAAGTCTTCGTTCAATTCCTTGGTTTAGTTTAGCGACAATTCAATTCATGATCTTGTGCATTTATTAGGTTTGTATATGGGTTGGGTTTATAATTTTAATAGCAATCTTGAATTACATGATTAAAGGTGTAGTATAGTTATACTATCCATGAAGCTAGTTTAATTTTAGGGACCCCAATGATCTAGGGTATAGTAGAATATTGTGTGATTCTTATATTGCTTTCTGGGTAGATGGGCATCGGTCCGGGGTCTGGTTGGTATCCAATAAAAGTGAATGCTGCTGCAGAGATTGATCAAATATTATCGTTAATTAACGATGGGATGGATAAGGCGAATTTTGAAAAATTAGGGAAAACTTGATTCGGCCAGTTTTTAAAGCTACAAACTCAGAAATTCCAAGGAAATCTACACCTTCACCTCCTCTTGAACCAAGTCAAGAATGTTAATGGAAAGAGTATCATTTTCAACTTGTTTGGAAAAAGGGCAGAATTTGGTCCTCGGGAGTTCTCTCTAATCACAGGATTGAAATTTGGTCACTATCCACCTAAACCCACCAGTTCCAATTTCTTCTCAAGGATGTTTCCTTCAAAGCATTCCCTGTATCTAAATGATATAATTTCATCATTCGGGTGCCCAAAAGCTAAACCTAAAGACAGAAGGCGATTGGCAATGTTGTTAATACTATATGGTATTTTACTTGTCACCCACGATAGGAAGGAGCTTGATGTTACATATGTTCACCTACTTGATAATTTTGACGAATTCAACTATTTTCCATGGGGACGAGTTGCATTAGGTGTTGTTGTGGACACATTCAGACGGTTTCAAGACACAACAGGACTTGTGGAAGAGGCAAGTTTCGAGTGCGATGGATTCGCTCACGTTCTGCAATTCTGGGCATACGAAGTTATCCCTCGTGTTTCATCATTTTGTGCATTTCCAGTTACCGATGGCAGGACGCGCATGCCTCGGATGCTCAGGTGGACCTCTCCGGATAAACCTACATTCAAAATGTTGAGTAAGAAAGTTTTCAACAATTCCGATGTCGGGGACTTAATGTGTGAAGATGTGAGTATGTTATTCATTAAAATATTTGTTTATTTGTCAGTAGTTTCATAAGTGTACATGTGATAAAACCGATATAATTCAGTTTTCCTTTTTTTGTCTGAAGAAATCTCAACCCGGGAGGTTAGAACCCAGTGAGGTTGAACTGTGTTCCCATTACTATAAATTGGCTGTTGATTGGGAGAGGAAGATTCTTATTGATTCCCCACCTCCGCATCATATAGTGGGAGTAGACCCGTACATCCTCGGTCATACAAGTATGTCGAAAGATAAACGAAAGTTGGCTGAATTGGGGTCCCAAGTCCCGACTAAATCTGTTTTAACAAAGTGTGTCCAAGATGGCTTTGAAAGAATGGAAAAGAGGCACAAACTTCTACAGACACAGTTGGAAGAGGCTAACAAAAGGAATGATGAAATGTTGACTGTATTGAAGACCATAACTGAACATTTGGGTTGCAAAGACATCAAAGGCAGTAGTTTGACAAGATCTCCGGGAACTACTGAGGAGAGTTATAAGTTGTTGTTTAAACTTGTTATACGTTGTTTATACAGTAGAAAATATTATGTGTGGGACGTTTATTGAGATCTCTTGATTTCGGTGCAGGGTATAGGGATAAATAAAGAGACAGATTTAAGCTGCAATTCTTTGGAAACGGAACATGACCACACAAAGGTTTGCCACATGATCTAAATATGTTTTTTTTTTAAGTTCAATTTGATTATTTGCTAATATGTATATCCCATATAGAATTTTTTTTTTGCAGCACCACTTCGAGGTAGGGAATTCGTCCATTGATAAGGAGTTCATGAAATAATATCCTCACCAACACTGCTTGGTGTTATTTTATCATATATGTTGCTTGTTGCCTTGCAATATTTGAGGTTATTTGTAGTTTGTATGACTTAAAGGACCTGTAGACAATAAGATGTAAGACATTCAATTTATTTTTTTCATGTTGGTTTATGGGGAGCTTCAAACTATAACCAAAGTTTTGGTCGGCAAAATTGGAGTTTCTGAAAAAGGAATGTTTTTTGGAATGATGAAGAGAATCGATTCACTCATGTTTGAAAATGAAGATCTTGCAAAACGGGAACTAGACGCAAGAGAAGCTGTTGAAATCTTGGAGGCCCAAATCAAAGATCAAGCACACCAAATTGTCTCCCACGAAAGACAAATTGCTAAACTGCAGAAGCAAAAATAATGGATCCTCATTATCATAGCTATGTGTTTGTGCTTTATAAGGTTTCGCTATTAGTGTTATTTCATTTCTTATTGTTGAAACAAAACAGTTGCAAAGTATGACGTATCCCAGTTTTTTATGATGAGATTTGTTATTTTTATCTTGTAACACAATTTGTAAATATATTTAATTAAATTTTGGAGTTGTGTCAGTATGTTTGTTTGTATTATCTTGGCCTCTTTTGACTGACAGAAGTAGATATGTCTTTGACCAAAATAATGGAGAAGTGACCACAACAGATTTACCCATCAACATTCGGCCATTTTCCTGTTATTATTTCCCCCAACTTAGTCATTCCAAAAAAATCACAAACCAATGGGTGATTCATCAAGTAACCCACAAGATAGATTTTTGTATGGGTCGGGTCGTTGGAATAGGCTTGTCGCTGAGGTTATGGTTGATTTTTTGGTGACCGAGAAAGAGGAAGGACGTTGGAATCCCAAATCATCCAACGAACAATGCATTGCGAATTTACAAAACCATATAAACTCCACTTTCTCATTCGATTATACTCGCGGGGGTATAATTGCATGCATTGATGAACTCAAGAGACGATGGACTCTTTTTGGTTCAATCCTTAACATTTTTTATGTTCATTGGGACAGAGTGACGAACAGGATGTATGTGCCCCATGATCTATGGCAGAGAATACTTCAGGTAACAAATCTACAGATTGGAGAGAGGAAATATGTCTTTCACCTAATTTAAATATTACTTGTACTCTTGTATTTTCTAATGTCTTTGGTTTTGCAAATTTAGAAAAATATTTTCGCAGAGGCATACACACACGAAGGGGACCCATTGTATCTACGGATGTACAAAATTTTCAACGCAATAGAACGAGGACCAGATGACCCAGATGATGATGAGTTTTTCCCTGCCACCTACTGTGATTATGATGAGAGAAATGTCCCTGAATTGATTCAATAAGACCCAGATGAGGAACTAGACTATCCAGGTGATATAAGCTTTAGTTCGGGAGAGTCTGGAAGTGACTGATAAGTACATCTAAATCTATCGCATCATATGTGTTATGTTGTTGGTTAGAAATGCTTATTAGTATTTTATTAGTGGTTTGTTGTGTTATTTATGCAATTTGTGGTGTAACTTAATTCGACTACTTATATGGACTGGTAATCTAGATCCTTGTGTGGAATAGTTGTGTGGATACTTGTGTGGAATGCTTATGTGGTGGAATACTCATGTGGTATATGGTGGAATACTCATGTGGTATAGTTGTGTGGTGGAATACTTGTGTGGTGGAATACTCATGTGGTATATGGTGGAATACTCATGTGGTATAGTTGTGTGGTGGAATACTTGTGTGGTGGAATACTCATGTGGTATATGGTGGAATACTCATGTGGTATAGTTGTGTGGTGGAATACTTGCGTGGTGGAATTCTTTTGGCAATACTCATATATATATATATATATATATATATATATATATATATATATATATATATATATATATATATAATAACAGCAAAGTCTGCTAAAAATAGCATTCATATATTCCTGCCAATTATATTTAATGTTTCATTCAACTTTATTTATTAATCAAATACAAATGTATTATTCACACAAATACTAAATTATTGGGTCCAAAATAATGGTTGAATTAAATTGAAATTCAATTATATTTGACTATATATATTTTCCTATTGTATTCTATAAACTTTACTTAGTTAATTGAAATTCGTGTATATATTTTATAATTATTCCGTGTTGGAGTACTATCCTCAAAGAAACTTAATGATGTTTCTTAAAAATATTGGTTAAATGAATTAAATATTTTGAATTTAAATATTTTTTTCAAGAGGAGTATGATCCAAATATTCAAGTGAAGCATTCTCTAATTAATGTATGAAACCATCTTTACATAAGAGTACTTCTTATATTTTTTATGTACATTATAAGAACAATTTTTATACTCCCTCCATTTCAAAATAAAGTCCTTTTGTCATTTTGCATTTTTTGCAAAATTAATATCATTTTAGCATTTGAAACATTTTTCAATGCATATACTTGTACGATGGAGAAATACGAAAATGGACATTTACAAAATACGGATGCCTAAAACATAAACATTGTAAACCAGTACATATGCCTCACAAAATAACAAAACAAAAATAGAAATTCTTCAGTTCTTGATGAATAAAATGCAATCAAACCTATAATCATAAAGCCTAGACGACCTAAACCCATATCTACGGTGAACTGAGAGGGGATCAACACCATTAACGTTTGTGTGGAGGCTTCCACAAATCTTCAAGCTTTTAAGGTTCGGCAGATTGATGAATAGTCGTTCCAACATGCTCCTTCTACACCATTCAACGTTGATGGCGATGTTTTCAACCCCCGGCATAGACTCCACAATCGCCTCCACAAATAATGAACCGTCATCGTCGTCGTCGGAAGCCTCAGCATCAACATCGTCATAGTAAGTCACAATTTCGAAAGTCTTTAGCATTGGGCAAGCCATGCCAATGGCACGAACATTTTCAGGAGTGAATCCGGGAGCCGAGACAAACCTGAGTTCAAGCTCTTTCAAATCTACCATCCTTGAAAGAGCAGAAACTAGTCCACGAGGGGTCAGTCCGGCAAAAGGATTTATGACAGTAAGCCGTTGAAGGTTAGGAGCCCTATTCGATGAGAAAGAATGTGTTAATTTTTCAATGCAATGGAACAGGGCAAAATAACTTTACTCATAACCCATATGGCCTAACTTACAGAGATTAATTTCACATCAAAACAGGACACATTCTTTCGAGTCAACGCTTACATAGATTAATTTCAGGGCAGGGCAGGGCATATTCTTGTCTATTTCATATTACATAGATTAATCTCAAAGACATTATCAACAAGTTGGCGAGATTCGTCGAAACAGGGCAAGACATATTCTTGTCTATTTCAGATCACCCCTAACTAAATCACGACAGTGAACGGCATGTACGTCCATAAATAAACATATACGTCCATAATCATCATTTCAATACATCAAATGCTAAATGAAACTAACACTAAATAAACATATACGTCCATAATCATCATTTCAATACATCAAACTACAATAAAGCCAATTTGAGTGGATATGAAAAGGAGAAAATGAACACTTTCTAAAAAATTTACCATCTCCCAAGATATGCCAACAACGAATCATCCCCAAGTCGTTCGATCTTGAATGACTTAAGTTCACCGTCTGAAAGATCAATAGCGTTGCGAGCCATTATGTCGTAACGAAAATCAAACTCCGAATTGGACCAATTAGTGAAAGATACGTCTCTCCACAATGTAGATTGGTTAGCAGCGTCTATCCATCTCCGACATGTCGGGCGAACGGAAAACATAATTTCTTCACTCGTAAGACGACTGAAGATATTATAAAAGATATAGTCGGGAAGATGGTTCCAAAGGTCAAAACGACGACGGGAGTTTGAGGAAGGGGAAGACATTTTTGCTCGAAAAAGTGTTGAGTGAATGAGTAAGATTCTAGAAAATAGTGGGGATTATATATTTGCTGAAAGGGTTTCATGATGGATTGCACTGGAAACGAAGCGTCTTCTCCTTTCAAAACAGAGAAAAATTATTAACCGTCTAATCAACTATGATAGACGGTAATAACAGTCGTGTTTTTTCGAGTTTTATATGAATATATTTATTAATTAAATTGGTTTATTTATTTTTGAATGAAAGGGCCATATCCATATGATTAGGGATTTTACAGGGTCAAAATCAGGGCCATATTTATTAATTACAATGTCATACACTACATATTGAAAAAGTGGATAATGTTTAAACTGAAAAAGTGTTAGTTTATATATATTCTCTGCTGAAAATTGGTGGAAAATCTATTTTACTTTGTAATAATCTAACCCTAGTTGTTGTGACTCGAAATAAATGCTTACCTTCATTAAAAAAAAAAAGTGTATAACACTTTCTAAATCCATCAGCTTAAAAGAAATTGTAATAACGATAAATATCAGTATGTAATATCAATTTCAATTGTACTTTTGTAAAAATTGAGCATAATATTTGTAAAATATCGAAAAAAAAGTATCCATCGATATTTCCACAATATTTCTACCAATACTGATATTTTGAACTTTACCTCGGTTATACTAGAAGAATTTATTTATGCTATTCAAAATTTGAATTTTTTTATAGAACCAATCTATTTAGAAAAACACCTAATTCCACTTGATTCCACACAATACCCACCCCACCAACTAACTTTATATACCGGGAAATGTGATCATAATGGCATAGCCACCACCCTACATCTATAGGTGTACTTGACATATTTTTACCAACACTTTACTCAAGCATTTTTTATAATTATTCCAAAACCCAATAAAATCATTTTTGATTATATGCCCAATATTAGTTTGTGGTATCTTATGTAAACTTTGTATTATATATTGAAGACCAATTTCAATTTTAATTACACAATAACATCAATTTTGTTTTTAAAAATTATTTTAAAATGCTAATATCTAATAAGAATTACCGGAATTTTTTTGGAAGGAATGAGCCTAGCCTAAACCCCGCTCCACTTTAAAAAAAATATATTAAATTTTCCCACAAAAAACATTAGTTTTGATTCTTAATCTCATTATCCAATTCTAGACCTCTCTAAACCCTAAGCATACCACTAAAAATAAAAGAACGTTAAACTTTTTGATTAATCTCACTCCCAAATGAACTTATATATAACATATTTTTTTAGATTAACTAGTATATCACCCCGTGCGTTTGCACGGTTTGTAAATATACAATAAATAAAGTATAAAGAACTATTACACCATGTGTATTGTTTATTTTTCATTTTCGAAATTTTGTTATATTTATATATATATATATATATATATATATATATATATCACTATTATTATATTTTTCTCTTTTGATGTGATGCTCAATTTTTTATTTTTTTATTTTCTACCAATTAAATTATAGATCATTGAACTCTAAATTTAGTTGTGGAAATGATTGTGGAAATACTGATGTGGTATAATTGTGTGGATAAATGTGTGGAATGGTTGTGGAAGTACTTATGTGGTATAATTGTGTGCATAAATGTGTGGAATGGTTGTGGAAGTACTTATGTGGTATAATTGTGTGGATAAATGTGTGGAATGGTTGTGGAAGTACTTATGTGGTATAATTGTGTGGATAAATGTGTGGAATACTTGTGGAAGTACTTATGTGGTATAATTGTGTGGATAAATGTGTGGAATACTTGTGGAAGTACTTATGTGGTATAATTGTGTGGATAAATGTGTGGAATACTTGTGGAAGTACTTATGTGGTATAATTGTGTGGATAAATGTGTGGAATACTTGTGGAAATCATTGTGGAAGTACTCATGTAGTATAAATGTGTGGAATACTTGTGTTGATACTTATGGAAATGAATGAGGAAATACTGATGTGGTATGTGTGTGTGGTATGCTCGTGTGGAATACTTGTGTGGTATAAATGTGCGTGCCTTTTTATTTTGGGTAGGTACATCCAACTAAACATATACTTGTACGAGAAAATAGACATTTTGTAAAAGTGAGCATAATATTTGTAAAATATCAAGAAAATATCGGTCATTTCTATAAATATCCATTAATATCACAAATGTAAAATTTGCTCTATTTTTATTGTTAAACTTATTCATTATAAGTTTGTTATACGAGTATTAAATTTTCATAATTTTTTAAATTTACAGATATCGATATTCGATATTGAAGTATCCATTGATATTTCCACCAAATTCAAGGTCTCAATATTTCAACCAATACCGAAATTTTCAACCTTCGTTATACTAGAAGAATTTATTTTTGCTATACAAAATTTAAATTTTTTGATATAACAAATCTATTTAGGAAAACACCTAACTCCACTTGATTCCACACAATACCCACCCCCCCCCAACTAACTTTATTAATCGGGAAATGTGATCATCATGACATAGCCACCACCCTACATCTATAGGTGTACATGACACATGACATATTTTTACCAACTCTTTACTCAAGCATTTTTTATTATTATTCCAAAACCCAAGACACTATATCATTTGTTGTTAACATATTAAAAAGGGTTATTTAAGGAAGGGGCTAATGGAGGGTAAGATTTAGGGACTTTGATTTTGAATGTATTTTAGCTTTCGCCGAGGGATCTGCTTTAATGGTCCATTCAAATTTGTATTAATGTGATTATTAAATAAAAAGATTATACTCTCTCCATTTCAAAATACAGTACAATTTTTTTTAGCTCTTGGTATTTTTGGCAAAATACATGTCTTTTTAGCATTTCAAACACTTTTCAATGCACATATAAAGTAGCTTATAGATTGTTTTGAACCAATTAAATCAATTTTTTTCTAGAGTAATACCTTTTGTAAAATTAATGAAGAAAATTACTATAAATAAAATAAAAAAGACAACGATAAAGTAGAACTTGGGGTTAATATTAATATCAAAATTTCCCTTGCAGTCCAATAAATAAAAAGTACAATTAATCGGGAAATACTTAGGATTCCCATCTTGAACGGAAAAGTTTGGCCTCGCGTACGTAATCGCGTGTCGCCATATCCAGTTTCCATTTGTATTCGGTAATGTCGTCCTCGATACTCCCGATCATGTCGTCCGAAACATAGCCTCTTATACAGTCAATCTTCTTCCAATTTTTCTCAACCAAATGGCTCAACACCATCACCCAGTCATTAAACAAACTCAAATTAATCTCTTCAATCTCCCGCATCGTACGAGCCGCCTACAATAAATTTTTGACCACAAAGATTTCACATATACGGAGACACCAAACATATATACCCATAACTATTGGTTTGTAAACCCTAAAGAAAGAAAAGGGAAATCTCAAAAAAATTTATACCTCGTCAATTTTTTGCTGGCAGACAACGCCTAAATCTTGTAGTCGGGCAAACTTCCGATTCTGCTGATGAGTTAGCTCTATCATGTATGTATCTTCCATTTGTTGTAGTTGAATGAGAGAAGAGGGCAAATTACAGATGAGATTAGATTAGATGGATGAAAAATAAGTAACCAATCGTTGGATATTTAAAGACCAGGTTCCCTCTTGGCGTGGCGAAGGGTTGCGTCCTTTTAATCTCCCAATAATGATAAGAGGGGTGCTTTTTAATTTCCCGAAAAATAGTTCAGACAAAAGGTGGATTTTATGTAGATTGAGTACGTGGGATTGAGTTTGGGGATTGTGGAGGAATATTGATATTGAGGAGTGGTTGGTCAATGGTAGTGGGAAACCCTAAACAAATAAAATTCGAATATTTACTGATTATGTGCCCAATATTAGTTTGTGTTAATGTTATGCAAAAATAATTATAATTAAAGCAATGCTGATCAGTTCAAAAATTAATTTAATTTTTTTTTTTAGCTTTTGATTACATATGTTTAAATAAAGCAATGCGTTAATATAACTACTCATTTTTTATTATGTTTTATATGAAAACGTTTCATAATAAGTTTAACATGAAATAGTTTTAAAGTATCATTAATCTCATCAGGAGTATCATTAAACCTATCAGGGGTATCACTAATCTGAGTCAGTGGTATTACATAGTAATTGTTTTAAATTATGTTGAACTCGGACTAATGATACACCTGATCAGATTAATGATACTCCCGATTAAATTAATGATACTTTCAAATTGTTTCATGATAAGATTATCATGAACTATTTTCATATAATAGTTTGCCCTCATTTTTTAAGTGTCTGAAATTATAGCAACTCACTTTTTTTTTTAATTTTTCCCCCAGTTAGGCCTTCTTCTACATTTTTGTGTCTCAATTTTAAGACCTAACAAACAATAATTTGTTTAAATTTAATTAATTCAATATGGAAAACAAAATAGAGGCGTTCGTCAAAACATGTTTCAGGTTCATCATTATTTTTATTAATTATTTATAGAAATTATTATATGTTGGGGTCTTAAATTGTGAATAATATAACTAAATTTTCGATCTATAGACCAATTAAAATAAAGATCATTGAACTCTAAATTTAGTTTAGGCAATATTAATTATATATGTGTACATTTGTATAATACATACATCATCCACGTGAATAACTCAACATCTCAGACTTTAAGAATGCACATTTGTTATAAGTTTTTATAAACTTTTTTTTCTTAATCGTACATTCATTTTTTATATACAACAATAAATAGAAGATAAAAGTTTTTTGCTAAACTGATGAAAATTTTACACAAAGACTTTAAAAATAATAGAATTTATTTTTCTAGTATGTGTTAAATAATATTTATTATATTAATTAATAAGTAATTTAGTACATCATGATAAAAATATTAGTTGTTATTTTGTGTTAAAAGAAATTCTTTCTATTTTTAGTAGTTAACTTTTGGTTATTATATTACTATAGATATGTGTCTAGTAAAAAAATTACATATTGATCAAAGACCACACCCATATTTGCAAAACAACTTGTATTAATAAAAAGCATAGGATGATTGTTTACAAACTAGTACACTCCATGCATCCCTACTCGAAACTCTCAAGATATGGGAAAACAGAGGATGGAACATTAACTATTGGTTGGTCATCAATTTTAATTACACAAGAAAATCAATTTTGTTTTTAAAATTTATTTTAAAAGGCTAATATCTAATAAGAATTCCCAGAATTTTTTTGGAAGGAATGAGCCTAGCCTAAACCCCGCTCCACTTTAAAAAAAAATTTAAATTTTCCCACCAAAAATATTAGTTTTGATTCTTAATCTCATTATCCAATTCTAGACCTCCTTAAACCCTAAACATACCCCTAAAAATAAAAGAACGTTAAACTTTTTGATTAATCTCACTCCCAAATGAACTTATATTTAACATTTTTTTTTTAGATTAACTAGTATATCACCCCGTGAATAACTCAACAACTAAGACTTTAAGAACACACATTTTTTCAAAATTTTGTTTAAACTTATTTTTCTTAAATATTTTATGAAAGTAAATAATTAGAATTAGTAGATTAATTTTTTTTATAGAACAATAAATAGAAGATTCAAAATTTTACATTTCCAAATGAAAAGTCTTTAAAAATCAAAGCATTTATTTTTCTAGTATGTGTTAAATAATATTTATTATATTAATTAATAGGTAATTTATATATTGGACTCAACCTAAAATACTGAGTCCGTTTCAAAGTGCAAAAAATTACATATTGATCAAAGACAACACCCATATTTGCAAAACAACTTGTATTAATAAAAAGCATAGCATGATTGTTTAGAAACTAAACCCAGAATAAAATTACACGAATAAAATTACTACTACACTCTATGCATCGCTACTCGAAGCTCTCAATATATGGGAAAACAGAGGATGGAACATTAACTATTGGTTGGTCATCAATAAAGAAGAACCTCCCCTGCAAGATGTCCCAGTAGCCAAAAGTGCCAATATGATTTAACCTAAACACAATCTTGTTTTGTCGTGGCTCCACAAGATAGAGCGGCTGTAAGTTAATATAGCGCGGTATGAAAATGGGTACATCTAGGGTAACTTCATATCTTGTCCAGGAATTAGGAAAGTGGTAATTTTCCAGAATCCAAACATCAACAGGTTCGTTAGGAGTGTAGAGCTACCTGGACAAAACCAATTTTTCATTGTTTAATGAGGATAAATTGTAATACAAATTGCTCTGGAAGATGCACTCAGGTACAGTGATGAGCGAGAATTGTTGGTGCTCCAAATTAAAAACTGATAGGTGTCGAGAATAAACCCTCCAGTGTAGACATCCATTGGCATAGACGCCATTTCCAGACATGAGACTTTCGTGAGGATGCTGACCAAGATTCATCCACTGAGAGGCATTCCTACAGAATATCTTGACCTCTGAGAGCCAAATACTAATGTGGAACAGAGAGATCCGGAGGATATGATAATCGTCATTCCTCTCATTGTAGCCCAACCCAAATAGTGTGCGTGCACCATTCACCTGGGCGGGGAAATTGATTGGTTCAGGAGGCACATAAGTACGCATCCCTGTAGTTGGATTGAGTAGGAAAAAAATAGAATCCCCGCCGCACACCAAAACTAGACCGTTGCACGAACCAAGGTATTCAAAATCTCTATAACCCCGAACGATGCGCCTCAATACAGGACCACCATGGACTGGTGGTTCGTATTGGAATGGCATGAAATGATCCTCTTCTTGAAAGAGTATGCGGACTTCATTCTGGAGCCTCATTTGGGCTCTGTGCCTTTTCACAAAAGAGAGATCTGATATTATACGAAACCACTCCTTAGACAGGATCTTACACCTAACAACGGGCTTAGAAGGCAACCTAACAAATATTTCTCTTATGATTTCAGGGGGAAGATGAACAGTGATTTTCATTTTGATGATCTTTTACTGGACAAATTTTGCACTGGAAAAGGTAGAGTTTCTAGTATGACATTTGGGTGATTAAATAACCATAGGGTCTAATTGGAGTCGAATTGGGAAAGGGTCAATGAATGCGCCGCTTGGATTGGACTGGGATTGGGCACGGCTGAAGGCGCCGCTTCGATTGGACTGGGATTGGTTTCAGTTGTCAGAATTTGCTTTTGGGGGAATAGGTGTTGGCGCCATTTATAAGAAATTGGCACCACACTGTGATTTTTTAGTAATTTCTTTTTTCTGGCCCTAATTTTATAATATTTGGCCCTAATTTTATAATAATTGGGATTATTCGGGTTTGGTTTGAAACCGAAGGTATTAACTGCCGCTATGAAGAATAGTATGGACTTGTGTGGAATAGTGTGGTATAAGTGTGAAATAATGTATATTGGGTTTACAAATTAACAAGCGATACGTAGAATAGTGTGGACTGTGTGTAATAGTGTGGTATAAATGTGAAATAATGTATATTGGGTTTACAAATTAACAAGCGATATGTAGAATAGTGTGGACTGTGTGTAATAGTGTGGTATAAATGTGAAATAATGTATATTGGGTTTACAAATTAACAAGCGATATGTAGAATAGTGTGGACTGTGTGTAATAGTGTGGTATAAATGTGAAATAATGTATATTGGGTTTACAAATTAACAAGCGATATGTAGAATAGTGTGGACTGTGTGGAATAGTGTGGTATAAATGTGAAATAATGTATATTGGGTTTACAAAATTAACTACCGCTATGTAGAATAGTGTGGACTGTGTGGAATAGTGTGGTCTAAATGTGGAATAATGTATATTGGGTTGCAATAAAACTACCGCTATGTGGAATAGTGTGGACTGGTGTGGAATAGAATATTGTGGTCTAAATGTGGAATAATGTGGTATAAATGTGAAATAATGTATATAGGGGTTTAGAAGTTTGGAATAGTGTGGTCTAAATATGGAATAATGTGTATTGGGTTGCAATAAAACTACTGCTATGTGGAATAGTGTGGACTGGTGTGGAATAGAATATTGTGGTCTAAATGTGGAATAATGTGGTATAAATGTGAAATAATGTATATAGGGGTTTACAAGTGTGGAATAGTGTGGTCTAAATGTGGAATAATGTGTATTGGGTTGCAATAAAACTACCGCTATGTGGAATAGTGTGGACTGGTGTGGAATAGAATATTGTGGTCTAAATGTGGAATAATGTGGTATAAATGTGAAATAATGTATATAGGGGTTTACAAGTGTGGAATAGTGTGGTCTAAATGTGGAATAATGTGTATTGGGTTGCAATAAAACTACCGCTATGTGGAATAGTGTGGACTGGTGTGGAATAGAATATTGTGGTCTAAATGTGGAATAATGTGGTATAAATGTGAAATAATGTATATAGGGGTTTACAAGTTTGGAATAGTGTGGTCTAAATGTGGAATAATGTGTATTGGGTTGCAATAAAACTACCGCTATGTGGAATAGTATGGACTGGTGTGGAATAGAATAGTGTGGTCTAAACTCCCAAGAATGTGTATTAAATTGAAATACAGTACTTGTAACGTGGACATGAAGTTCTTATAAAAATAGTGTGGTCTAAATGTGGAATAATGTGTGGTCTAAACATAGTGTGGAATAATGTGTGGTCTAAATATTCCAGGAGGAGAAAATAATTAATAACTGTATTCCACACACTTAACAACTCACTCCACTACACTTCGACACATTCCACATGAACTACATTGTTTCCACCAGCCAAAAAATTAAACACAGTTAATAATAAAGGAACATGCATCTACAAGTTAGAATACGCCACATTCCATTACAGTCCACAAACTTAACAATACACTCCACTACACTCCGTCCCATTCCACATCAACTAAGTAGTTACCACCACTTAAAAAAACTAAGACAAATAATAATGAAATTAACGTATATATACAAGCTAGAATATGCCACATCCCATTCACATTACAAAACTTGTCAAACTATTACAAAATATACCAAATAGCAGAATACATATCATTAATTAATATTCCAAAGTTGAATGTTAGTACATTAGGAATGACTCATTTGAGGAGGACGACAGGATGACTCTGGTTCATCCAATAAATGTTGACTTTTTCCAGAATTTAAAGGCATGAACACATGGCAGGTTGCTTGATTGTGGTCAAACCCATGGCAGCGTGCGCATTGCTGTCTCTTGCGCTTCTTCTTAGGCTTCAGCTCTAATTTGGCTTTCTTCCTGCTCATCCTTGGCCGACCAGCTTGCCTGTGTATAGGTGGTGGATTGCATACAACATCTTTCGTATTTTCAGAAACACACCAGTTTTTCGGATCGGGTACGGGCATTACTGAACCAGCCCACATTCGTCGCACACTATCAGATGTGTAGCAAATATCGACATACCTACTCACTTTCAAATTACGCTTCCTGTAAAAAACACCAATAAAGCAAGCAATGAGCATACTAATCACATGTCAACATTATTAACGAACCAATAAACATACTAATCACAAATATCAGCAAAATAAAATTGTACGACAAATATACATCGTACCTGATTGCAGCGTGAGCATGAACGCATGGAATACCTTCTTTTTCAAACTGAAAGCATGAGCAGGTACGCTTATCCAAGTCGACCATGTAACTGATGTTTTCTCTGGACACTGTAAACTGATATGCAGTCACCTGCTCGACGCTGTGTGAATCGGCCATTATTTGTTGCCTAGAAAGGATATTGGATACACGCGAGCAAAGGTAACCAGACTCTGAACCTAGCTCAGTACTCCTTTCGTTGAACCAATCTTGCATAACATGTCTAATTGCTTCTAAAATATAGACAACTGGCTTATCACGTGCCCAAAGAATTCGACTGTTCCACGACTCTGCACAGTTTGACGTCATGAACTCATACCGACGAGTTTTGCAGTGAACTCGTGACCAGCGATCAAACCCTTTACTTCGTAGAGATTCACCCAGTTTACCTCTAGAAACACTATCAAGAACACTCATGCATCTACATATGATTCCAAATTACATAAATTAAAACACAAGAGTAAGAACTCAAAAACATGTTATGCAAAAATAACTAAAGGATAAAGAATTTACAATTTAGATGTACCTGTTGAATTCATCAGGAATATAGGTATGTGCTGCTGATGAGAAACAATCTGCCACAGTCTTCCCGTATTTAGCATATTTCTTGTTTAGATGGAAAAAACACAAACCATGAGCTACACCCGGAAAAACAGTCTCAACAGCATGTATTATGCTCAAGTGTTGGTCAGACACAATCAAAAGACCTGGAGGTGAACCAAAGGTTTCTCTTAATCGATGAAGGAACCACGTCCATGACTCATTGTTTTCTACAGCACCAATGCCCATTGCCAGGGGAAACACTCGATGGTTCACATCTTGGGTAACAGCAACAAATACAATACCCTTGTATTTTCCCTTCAAGTGAGTTTCATCGACAACTATAACAGGCCTTGCGTGTTTAAAACCATCGATTGAAGCACGAAGCGCAAAAAAAACATATTTGAACCTACCGTCATGTTCCCTTAAAAGCTTCATTTGAGATCCGGGATTTGCAGTACCTAGCATTTCCAGGTAAGAAGGAAGCATCTTAAATGACTCGAGATGATTTCCATATATTATGTCGGCCATGCGATGCTTCGACCTAAAGGATTGGCCATACAACACATCCATCCCATACATTTTACTCAACTCTGTTTGGATACTCTTGGGTGTGTAGGCATCCTCCCTATCCTTCTGTTTGTTAGCAAATATGGACCCAAGCACTTTTGAAGGGAGCCTTCTTGGTCGATTGCGATCGGGATCAAAACGACATGTGTGACTTTTACAAAGGCTGAACCCCCATACCCCTTTCATGGACCTTGCATTGATTGCAAAGGAACAGTCCGAATTAGGACAGACCGCACCCCATCTCTCAGTACACGACCGTGCAATACGAAACTCTAAGTGATTGTTAAGATGGTGGAGACCAACAGAGTGAACCATTTCTGCTTTGGACAAAAATACGTCATTTGTGGATAACTGTCCAGGAACGTGCTTTTGGAAGGTTGGTGGGGAATGTACTTCCTGGGGATGTAAATTTTTGGGGATGAGTGGGAGGAACCAAGGATCAGGAATAGGCAGATTAGGTACTGGATGGGTGGGTACTGGGGGTGGGCAGTCATCTTCATCCTCTGATTCATAGGAGGAGTATGAAGATTCAGAACAGTGGGGACTACCTAACTCTTTGTCACTATCTATAGCCACATGATGATCGGGAATATTTGGGGGAAAACTAAAATTATTAGAAGCTAAATCCTCCAAACCATTCATATCTTTTTTTTTAACAGATGAACTTGTCGTGCCCTGCTCACCTAAATCTTCACAAATGGGGATTTCAAGTGACTCACTGCACACATAAACCTCGGGGGCATCTGAACAAGTAAGAAACGACTCGACATCATCATCGTTCTTAATCTCAACAAAAATATTTTTAACCTTTGATGGAGATCCGAATTTTGCAAGTTCGAAAAATGTATAATATTTCCCGCAGCTAGTTGGACCACAGAATTCAAGAACAAGTCTACTAAAGTTACTGAGCTTCATCTTCTGCTCAAATATCCGAACAGCACCAAAACTACCACCAACATATTTCGAATCTTAAAAAAATCCATTATAATGTACACCCAAAAATTTCCTTGTCTTCTTCATATCTATTCATGTAAAACAATGAAGATATAAATTAATGCTACAAACTTAAGTTACAGTAAAACAGGGAAGCAACACAGGGGTAGTTAAATACCGTGTAAAATAACAATTACAAGAACTACGGAAGCAAAACAGGGGTAGTTAAATACCGTGTAAAATAAGTGACCAGACTTAAATTCAACGCGCAAATAACAAGGAATAACAAGAAGAAAACCAATCAATGTACATGGTTAACGAAAGAAATTTGAGAAAAAACAAGAGCCTGAAAACGGAGAGTTGAAAAAAATAGAATACATACCTTCAAATTCACGAAAGCTTTCAACTTGAAGCTTTCAACAAAACACGTTTTTTGTTTTCACATTCGAAATCAAACCCATCTCCAATTCAATTGATTGCTTTCAAAAGTCAACTACAACCCACCCACGTTTTACCGTTAACAATGGTGGAAATTGCACCCAGCTCCAATTCGATTGATTGCTTTCAAAACCCACCTACGTTTTCCGTTGTTTTCCGTTAAGAATGGGGGAAATTGCATTTCAGGGGGAACTTGGATGAAAAGATCGAATTTTGCAACAATTGAGGAGGGAAATTGAAGTAAATTGATTGATGCAAAAATTCTTTTATACCCAATCGGTCACCTTAGGGCAGGGGATTCAATGGGAATAAAATGTTTCTTTTAGGGATCAAAATGTAATTATACCCTTCAACTGGCTAGAAAAGAAATTGGAAATGTCAAAATGGTTAAAAAAGAATTTTTTCAAATGGTTAGGGCATTTTTGATATATTACATATACACCATGGCTAAAAAAGAATTTGCCCCTATTACATTTTTCAGGTTTTGTAGAGACATATTTAAGAGAATTAGGTCTGGGCCTGGGGAGTTTACACACTTTCATCCATTAGGTATGTTAAGAGCTTATTGCAAAAAATGGTTGGACTTCTTTCACTCTGAAAATTCCAGGCCGTAGATTTTCTAGTTGCCCATTGCGACATGTACACACTTGAGTTGTTATTATCGTAAAATTTGCTGAATAAGTATTGCATCGTTCAATTATATTAATTCTACTTTTCATTTTTGTTTGTTCAATAAAATTAGTCCTATATTCTAAAAAAAAATATTTTACACTCTTAATTTAATACTGAATTTATTTTCACACACAATAACTCAATTTCTTAAAGCATGTGTAAAAGCAAATATAACTAGTAAAAATTGTCTGAACAAGTATTTGCCTTCTATTGAAATTTGGTTATGACAATCTAGAATTTTTCCCTCTTTGAATTTTTGAAGATTTGAGGGAGAATGACAATCTATTTTGTCGTGATGAGAATTTTATTTTCCACATCAAACAGATTTGTCTAAAAATGTGATTTTAGATTAAATCATTGTGAGCTAGGTTAGAATTATTTGACCTTCAATCTATCAACTACTCCCTCTTATTCAGAGTAAACTTCTCTTTTTTCAACTACTCCCTCTGTTTCAGAGTAAACTTCTCACTTTCTTTTTTGCGTTATCACGCAATAAGTTTCGCATTCTAAAAATAAACAAATACAACACTTCATTACATATAATCTTTAACCTTTAAATTAAAAAAAAAAAAAAAACTACCAAAAGTATCACTCACCCATTCAATTTTCAATACTATTCATTACTCTACCCCAAATATCAACATATAACCCATTATGTATTGAGTGGTGGGAATGTATCTCCAGAGTACTTGTCAAAATTCATTTAAATTACCAAACAAATTTTATGATTTGAAAAAATTACAATTACTTTCCCAAAATTTACCTCAATTATCAAACTAAGAACCTTTAAATTACAATTACCCCACAAAATTCATCTCAGTATCAACTGAAAAAGAAAAACCATGAGAATCATGAAGTTCTGGTAAATTAATTTACCAAAGAAAAAACAACAATACTACATTTCCTTCTTCTGCTTGCAATACAATTCTGCATTACCATCTCCTCCTCATCTTTCAATACTTCCATTCCATCATCAAATAAAATCCAAAAATCAAATTAAATAAAAAAAAAGCCGTATGTTACCTCCCATTTGCAGCCTCGATCTTCAACATATGGAGCAACACATCCCCCAATGAATCCATAGGTCCAGGCAAACACCAATGCACACAATCATTATACAAAGTCACATTCGCATTGGGCCAATGCCCGTATCTACTCGGGTGCCCATCGGGTCGCAATTGCATCGCCAGGGTCGTATCCATCAATCTCATCTTCTTCTTCCCTTCCCTCTCTGCAACCCTAAATTCCTCCAATTGAATCTTGTACATCTCCAAATTCATCCCATCCAGCCTCGTCTCGTCGCTCCGGAACGGCCGTTGCCGCACGCAGTTCCCGCCCTCGTTCCAGTCCCCGCCTTCGAAATGCGGCGGCGCAAACGTCCGGAGAATGGTCACGGCGTCGGGCTTCTGTAATTGATTGAGGGCACGTAGCGCTGTTCGGAAGCCGAGGCGGTACGGGTAGGTTTCCGGCAGGAAGGACACGTTCGGGAGGCCGCAGTAGCGGCAGCCGACGATGGCGCCGTTCTCGTGGTAGACGGCGATGCGGCGGAACCAGTGGCCGGCGTTGAGGATGACGTAGTCGAATTTGCTGATATCCGATGTCCATTTGTCGTCGAACTCGTCGAGGTAGAGGTTGAAAACGCCGGTGTGACTCGGCCCGTCCGAGTCGCGCTCGGTGTACCGCACCAGGAACGGCGACCAGTAGTAGCTTAGAGTGAAATTGTGTTGACGGTATTTGTACCGTTTGAATTGATAATCCGTCGTCGGCGAAATGTCCATCGGATATTCCGCCTGAAAAGTAATTAACATCGTATAAATGAACAAAATTGACATAAAATCCAATAATCTAGCTAATTAAGCTGAAAATTGTCACTGGATCGAACCGGATTCAAGATAAATTCATGTTGATTTGATTTCAACATCATAGATCCAGAAAAAAATTGACTTATGAGCACATATTTACCAGATCCATCACACATACACAAAATTTCTTACTGAATTAACTTACTCTGGACAAGAGGCAAATCAAGGACTGCATTTGATTCCTTCCAACGGAATCACCAACAAACGCCAATTTCTTGCCCCGAAGAAGCTCCAAAAACTTATGAGGGTCGAAAATCTCCAGATCGCATCCGTTTGGCTTCCACCTCCATTTCAGGTAATCAGTATCCGGTCTACCATACTTCATACAGTTCTGGTGCTCATGGATCTCCCAGCAGGTCATATTCGTGTAATACGGAGCATCCGGATTGGGGATCCATTCCCCTGTGAAGATATCGCACTTTCCACTATCACCATTTCTCTTGCTATCCACTTCCGCCGGACGATTTAAAGCTCCACCATCACTTTTCCCAGTATTCACTCCCGGTGAAGGAATATTCGAAGCTGAATTCAAAGAGGATAAAGAAGAGTGGTCCTGAATCGAGGGGTGATTTCGATGGATTAAAGTGACGATGATTAAGACAATAGCTGTACTGAGGATAATGATGCTCCTCAATTGATTTTTGTGGCGGCCTTTTTTGGTGGAGAAAAGCGCCATGGATGAATTGGAGCTCAGCAATGGAGGTAATGGAGTACACCTAGAAGTAATTGATGGTGGAGAAGACTTGGAAAAAGTGGGGTTGAATTAGTATTATAAGGTTGTGAGAGGACTTGTTTGTATATTATTCTATGTTTTGGCCACATGGAAGGATCGCGATACCGACCGACGCACCGCAATTGATGCGGGTCGGGTTATTATGAGTTTACGAATTTGCCCCTACCAACAGCCCACATATTGAATGAAGATTCATGTGCCTTTAATATGGGTGTTGGAATTCGATCATACGAGCATCATTCATTCTACTACATGGAGTGACAATTTTAGGTTCCATACAATAATAATAATACTCCCACCCAAAAACACTCTTTGCAATTGACTTTTCAAAAAATTTAGTATGAGGGTTGATTTTTATTTCCCAATCTTTTAATAATTTTCACATTTTTTTACATGTTCCACAATAATTTTCACTCTAAAAAAATAAAAATAAAACACTTTTACATTACTCACTTTATTTCAAAGTACTTTTACTTTATTGGTTCAAAAAGCTAATAAATATTTTTTCTTAAAAAGTGTGTCACCTCACATATAAAAATTAATAGGATGCAGAGGAAGTAGTATTTAAATGGATAAAATCTGGTTTATTGTTTAATTTAGTTATTTATTTTTTATAAATATATTAAACTGATAAAAGTATATATATTTCAATAAGAAATACACCCAACATCAACACAATAATTACAAATTCATAAAAACACTTCTGTAAATATATTAAGATACAAAAAAAATTCAATTTATTTCAACTCTTTACCCTTGATACAGCAAGGTACAGTTGACCATGAGTAAAAATTGGTTTTGGGAGGTATAAACCAATGCTTGAAATATTTTGACCTAAATTTTTATTTATAGTCATTGCAAAATACAGTAAAATGAGAACCTAGTAGCATGCAAAATCTGTATTATTAAAAAAAAAAAAACAAAACAATACTTAATAAACGTGAAAGATACAAACCTTCAATTCAACTATACCTAACACAAACATATTATAAATACACTAAATTTTTCCATCAATAAAAAATTATTTTAAGCAAAAATCTGATAACATGTACATAGATCAACTGAAGGACTGGTGAAGTCTTGAGTAATGGAATTTTTTTTAAGAGAATGAGAAAATATGGATACCAATACAAATGATTGTAAACTGGTGAGTAGGTTGACATGACAAAAAATCGCAAGATGAAATAGACATAATTATACTATATACATTTTTCTGTGTTTAACAATTTTATACGGTGCATCCTTTGATAATTATAGGTCAAATAATATTAAGAGAAGTGAAGAGATTCATTTATCGGTAACTGGGCAACATTTTTTTTTTTATTATTGTATACAATATTTTTGTAGATTTTGTAGATACTATACATAGAAATACATCTTCCCACATACCTAAGCACAATGTATACATAACTTATTAACAAAGATGGAATAAAATTATATTGCTAAAATTTTATGTTAATAAATTATCATTAGTGTTTTGTTTGGAGTGTATTAATTATTTTCACTAAATTCATCAGTTTCACTGATATTATTTATCTCAACAAAAATGTATTAATAAAAAAAGATACATTTTTTATTTGCCGTGAGTATTATTCACATCATACATTACTTATTAGTATTGTTAACAATATATTTAATAGTAGTACATATTACCTTTAAGTCCAATTACCTTTTAATAACTAACATCTTTGAAAACAATTACAAACATGTACAACTAATATGTTACGTACAATTCAATAATAATGTCTGCATAAAAAATTATTTAAAAAATAAAAGCACGTTTCAACAGTAGACAAAGTATAAAGTGAAAATAGTTCAAGAATGAACCTTTTTGAAAGGTATGTGTAGTTATCACTGAAAGAGTATTAAATATTTTCATCAAAGGGTATTAGATACAAAAGATATTAGTAGTTTTCAGTAAAGACTAATTTGTTAATGGTAACAAAGAGTATTAATTGTTTATTTAAAGAATATTAATTAATTAAATTAAAGTGTATCTAAAAATAATTATAATTTGGTTCATATATGAAATAATTTAATTATAAAACATACTCTCACTAGTAATATTTTGTGATTAAAATATGTAATACCAAATTAAGACTATGTTCTTTTTTTATTTTAAAAACCTGGATTTGGATTTTGAAATCAAAAAACTATTTTAGTTTGGGTTTTAAAATTAGTTTATTTACTTTTAAATAATAAAGTTAAAACTTATTCTATGCAAAATCCAAAAAAGAACACAAATTTTAAAAAACCTCATGGATTATACAAATCACTAATTTTCAAAAACCAGTTTTTAAAAATCACGTAAAACCTAAAAAGAACATAGCCTAAGGTTAATTATGTTTTTAAGCTATCACCAATATAGTCTAAACTACGAAATGATATGTATACAATAAGTCGTACCTTATAATTTATCACTGAATTAACTCATATACGCAAGGAAAAATTATTTTTTAAAGATATTATCTTATAGGTGTTTGCAAAATTAGGACACTATCTTTTCGGGCTTACAAATTTAGAAAATTACCTTTATGGACTTATAAAATTAAAACATCATCATTACAATCTTGCAAAATAAAGACACTATCTCTTATGTTGGGTATTTAGGCCAAATTTTATAAAATGTGGGTCAAATAAAATCCAATTGTGATATTCTCATTTGGTCGTATTTCATAACAAAATTAAAAGATAGTGTCCTAGTTTTGCAAGTTTGTAAGGATATTGTCCTAATTTTGCACGTTCATAAAAATATTATCTCAATTTTGCAAGCTCGTAAAGGTGATAGGGCAATTATTTCAACTTTTATATTATGCCTAGAAGTTTAGTACATCTCGCATAACTTGTGATCAATCATATATCTTTAGATAGAGAGATCATTGATATAGTTAGAGATCAACTTTGACGGTGTATAGTTTACACACTTAGCCAATTTAGATTTGATAGGAGATATCGAGTCTAGTTTCCGTTGTGAATAATTTTACTTTACACACAACTTTTGTATTCACTACTTCGTTATAGTGGATGTTTCGCCGGAAGGCTAACACAAACTATTTTATATAGTTTGTGTTAAAAAGTTATTCCATCTTGCAATCGTGTATTTTAGTTTTCCGCAGTATAAGTTTATACTCTGTTTTCTAGATTCTCGTAGTGATTGTTTTAGCATTCATTACTATATCTATACTTAACACACACGACACACCTTCAAAAATATAATGTCAATTTTTAATGGAAAAAAGTATGGAACTTTAAAAAAAAAAAAATTCTTATGATAACTGCTTTAGAGAAGAGTTGACTCGATCTCTAGTTGTTGTTTCCTTTTATAATCAAAACCATAATTAATTAATCAATTAGACATTATAGTACCATTCGTTTTTTAAATAAATCTTTTAATATGTGAAAATCATCTTCAAGTTAATTATCTACGTAATTGTAGAAGTTATTATTATGACCACATCTTCCGCTTAAATGAAATTTAGGCGAATTTTATAAAATGTAGGTGAAATAATGCGCAGATAGTCGTATTGTATAAAGTTTTACCTAAATTGGCCAAAATTAAAAGATAGTGCCCTAGTTTTACAAGTTTATAAAGATATTGTCCTAATTTTACAAGTTCGTAAAGATATTGTCTCAATTTTGCAAGCCCGTAAAGATAGTGTTCTAATTTTACAAACACACATAAGGTAGTGTCCTAAAGTAACAATTTTTCCCTTATATATAATCTAGTTAATGCTAACGAAGAGTATTAATTATTTATTTAAAGAACATATTAGTTAAAGTAAAGTATATCTAAAAATAATTCTAAAGTGGTTCATATATGAAACAATTTAATTCTAAAACACAATCTCAACAATAATATTTTATGATTAAAATATGTAATATTGCAAGGAGGTTAACTATATTTCTAACCTATCAAAAATATTGTCTGAATTACGAATTGATATGTATCAATAAGTCATACCTTATAATTTATCACTAAATTAACTCATATATGGAAGAAAAAAATTAATTTTTAGGACATTATCTTATGAGTGTTTACAAAATTAGGACACTATCTTTTTGGGGTTAAAAATTTAGGAAATTATCTTTATGGGCTTATAAATTTTGAACACTATCTTTACAATCTTGCAAAATAAGGACATTGTCTTTTATGTTGGATAAATTTAGGCTAAATTTTGTAAAATGTGGGTCAAATAAACACCAATTATGATATGCCCAGATGGCTATATTTTATAAAATTTTGCCTAAATTTGCATACATTAAAATACAGTGTTCTAGTTTTACAAGTTTGTAAAGGTATTGTACTAATTTTGCAAGTTTGTAAAGGTATTGTACTAATTTTGCAAGTTCGTAAAGATATTGTCTCAATTTTGCAAGCTCGTAAAGACGGTGTTCTGATTCTACAAACAATCATAACATAGTGTCCTTAAATAATAGGTTTTTTTTCCTTATAACCAATTTAGTTAATGGTAACGAAGAGTATTAATTGTTCATTTAAAGAACATTAATTGGTTAAAGTAAAGTGTATCTAAAAATAATTATAAAGTGGTACTTATATGAAGCAATTTAATTCTAAAACATACTCTCAATTATAATACATATGAATAAAGTATGTAATATCATATAGAGGTTAATTATATTTCTAATCTATCACCAATATTATCTGAACTACGAATTGATATGAATACAATAAGTCACACCTTATAATTCATCACTAAATTAACGCATATACGCAAGAAGAAAATATTTTTTAGAACATTATCTTATAGGTGTTTGCAAAATTAGGACACTATCTTTTCAGAATTTTAGAAAACTATCTTTATGGACTTATAAAATTAGAACACTGTATTTATAATCTTACAAAATAAGGACATTATCTTTTATGTTGGACAAATTTAGGCCAATTTTATAAAATGTGGGTCAAATAAATCTCAATTATTATATGCCCATTTGACCGAATTTTATAAAAAAAATTGGCCTAAATTGGCAAAAATTAAAAGATAGTATCCTAGTTTTGCATTGTAAAGATATTGTCCTAATTTTGCAAGTTCGTAAAGATATTGTCTCAATTTTGCAAGTCCGTAAAGATAGTGTCCTAATTTTACAAACACTCATAAGGTAGTGTCCTAAAATAACAATTTTTTTCCTTATAACCAATATATTTAAGAAACACAAGATTGAGAAACAAAAAATTAAGGTCAATTTAATGGAGAAAAGTATTGAACTTTTAAAAAAAAAAACTAATGATAACCGCTTCAGAGAAGAGTTAAGAGAGTTGACTCGGTCTCTAGTTGTCGTTTCCTTGTTTAATCAAAACCATAATTAATTAATATATTAAACATTATAATACCATTCGTTTTTTTTTAAATAAACCTTTTAATATGTGAAAACTATTTTCAAGTTAATTATCTACGTTTTATGTAGAGTTTTATGACCTTGTCTTCCGCTTAAATGATTGTAAAGATAATGTTCTAATTTTCCAAGTTCGTAAAGATATGTCTCATTTTGCAAGTTCGTAAAGATAGTGTCTTAATTTTACAAACACTCATAAGATAGTGTCTTAAAATAATAATTTTTTCCTTACAACCAATTTAATTCATGGTAATGAAGAGTATTAATTGTTTATTAAATGAACATTAATTGGTTAAAGTAAAGTGTACTTAAAAATAATTATAAAGTTGTTCATATATGAAACAATTTAATTCTAAAACATACTCTCAATAGTAATATTTTATGATTACAATACGTAATACCACAATGAGGTTAACTATGTTTCTAATCTATCATCAATACTGTATTAACTACGAATTGATATGTATACGATAAGTTATATCTTATATGTATACAATAAGTTATACATTATCTTAAGAGTGTTTGTAAAATTAGGACACTATCTTTTCGGGGTTACAAATTTAGAAAACTACCTTTATGGGCTTATAAAATTAGAACATTATCTTTACAATCTTGCAAAATAAAGAAACTATCTTTTATGTTGAGAGAATTTAGGCCAAATTTAATAAAATGTAGGTCAAATAAAGCCCGATTATGATATGCCCAGTTTGCCGTATTTTATAAAATTTTGCCTAAATTGGCTAAAATTAAAAGATAGTGTTCTAGTTTTACAAGTTTGTAAAAATATTGTCCTAATTTTTCATGTTTCTTAAAGATATTGTCTTAATTGTGCAAGCCCGTAAAGATAATGTCCTATTCTACAAACACTTATAAGGTAATGCACTAAAATAACAATTTTTTCCTTATAATCAATTTAATTAATGGTAACGAAGAGTATTAATTATGTATTTAAAGAACATTAATTGTTTAAAGTAATGTGTGTCTAAAAATAATTATAAAGTAGTACATATATGAAATAATTTAATTCTAAAATATACTTTTAACAGTAATATTTTATGATTAAAGTATGTAAACCACTTTTAGGTTAATTATGTTTCTAATCTATCACCAATGTTGTCTAAACTACAAATTGATATGTATACAATAAGTTATACCTTATAATTTATCACTAAATTAAATCATATACACAAAAAAATAATTTTTTAGGACATTATCTTATGGGTGTTTGCAAAATTAGGACACTAGCTTTTTTAGCTTACAAAGATATGAAATTATCTTTATGGGCTAATAAAATTAGAACATTATCTTACAATCTTGTAAAATAAGGACACTATCTTTTATGTTGGGCAAATTTATGCCAAATTTTATAAGATTTAGGTCAAACAAAACCCAATTACGATATGCCCATTTTGCCATATTTTATAAAATTTACCTAAATTTGTCAAAATTAAAAGAGAGGGTCTTAGTTTTGCAGCTTTGTAAAAATATTGTCTTAATTTTGCAAGTTCATAAAGATATTATCTCAATTTGGCAAGCCCGTAAAGAGAGTGTCCTAATTTTACAAACACTCATAAGGTAAAGTCCTAAAATAACAAATTTTCCCTTCTAACCAATATATTTAAGAAAAGCAAGACTGAGAAACAAAAAAAAAGTCAATTTTAATGGAGAAAAGTACGTAACTTTTTTTTAAAAAATATTCTTACAATAATCGCTTCAGAGAAGAGTTGAGAGAGTTGAATTCATCTCTAGTGGTTGTTCCCTTTTAGAATAAAAACCATAATTAATTAATCTATTAGACATTATAGTACAATTCATTTTTTTTAATAAACTTTTTTAATATGTAAAAACTATCTTAAAGTTAATTATCTACGTATTTGTAGAAGTTATTATTTATGACCACATCTTCCGATTAAATAAAATTTAGGCCAAATTTTATAAAAATATGGGTCAAATAAAGTCTGATTATGATACGCGGAGTTGGCTGTATCTTATAAAAAAAATTGGACTAAATTGGCCAAAATTAAAATATAGTGTCCTAGTTTTGAAAGTTTGTAAAGATCCTAATTTTGCAAGTTCGTAAATATATTTTCTCAATTTTGTAAGTCCGTAAAGATAGTATCTTAATTCTACAAACTCTCATAATGTAGTGTCCTAAAATAACAATTTATTTTCTTATAACCAATTTAGTTAATGGTAACAAAGAGTATTAATTGTTTATTTAAAGAACATTAATTGGTTAAAGTAAAGTGTATCTAAATATAATTATAAAGTGGTTTATATATGAAACAATTCAATTCTAAAACATACTTTCAATAGTATTATTTTATGATTAATATATGTAATGCCAGATTAAGGTTAATTATGTTTCTAATTTATCACCAATATTGTTTGAACTACGAATTGAAATGTATACAATAAGTTATACCTAATTTATCATTAAATTAACTCATATACGCAAGGAAAAATTATTTTTAAGGACATTATCGTCTTCTTTAAGGATATTTTTTGTTTTGGTCCTTTATCTTTTTAAAGGTCTGTAATGTAGATACTTAAAAATTACTTGACCAAAATAAAAAAATATAATCATTGTAGTGCAAGATAAAATGTTGCTAATTGTGGTACTATTAATGAATATATGTACTATTTTTAAAAAAGAAATACACTATCTTATAGAAAATGGCCGAAATTTGTTATGGGAAATTCCATTTACAAAATAAAATCAATGGTCTAGATTAAGAGTGAATTCAAATATATTAAATATTTGAGCTATGTAATTCATTTACGAAATAAGAGTTAAGCTGTCAAGATTAATAATGAGTTGAAATACATTAGATGTTAGAGTCAAATATTTTATTCATATATTATGAAAAATTTAACTAAACCAATTGCATAAGTGTTTAATAGTATTTAAGTGTGAAATTAAAGGATAAAATAAGTTTCTTATTCAAAGGATGTAGATTACATACGAAATTTATGGATATTTAGGCACACGATTCAAACTAAATACTCTCATCACATATGGTATTTGAAATATTCATAACTAAATATGCAATATTATATAGTGATTCATCTTCATATAATATATAGTATGCAAATAAGATTGATAATGACAATCCATTAGTCAAATTTGTCTATACATTTAATTCAATCACAACCATTTCACTTTTATCAATTCACAAGCGAATAATTAGTAAATGTATAATTAGGCGGACAATTGAACACTGATATTTAATAATCACTAATTTTGAACACCATAATACTATTTAGCCATTTAATTCTCTGTCTTTAATTTTCATATTTAAGTATCCCTAATTTCGGTGAACATAATTTAATCTAGACATTTAGTTCATCTCATTCCATGCATTACATAACCACTAGTGATCGTAAATCCCGTGCTTCGCACGGTCAAAATTTGTTACATGGTTTAAATTATAATAATTACCAAATTTTAGTTATAAAATAAAAATCTACAAATTTTTTTTAAAAAATATACCTAAAATTATTCTTGAATCATAAATTTTTTTATATTTCATTTATAATATTCAACACTTTAAAATAGTTTCATCATAAGTTTATCATTAACCATTTTCATATAAAATTTACTCCTGTGATAGGATATAAATTGGACATGTCACACTAACATTTTAACATAGGTGTATTTAAATTTTTTTATTTAGTTGCACAAGACAATTTCACGCAACTTTAAGCTATATTTTAAATACTTTAAATAATAATCTACAATATAACAATTTTTTATATAATACCTTTGTTGATGACCTTTTTCTAACTAAGAAGATTAGTGGCTGTTTTCCCAAGTTAAGATCACCAAACAAGATTAAGAAATCATGGAATTTGGCTAAGTAATATTCAAGAAATAATTTTACAAGAGTTTGGACTTGTATTCAATTGTTCTCCTTCTTTTTCATGTACAAGAAGGGAGTATTTATAGGCATACAAAGAGGCCATGTGTCACCATCTTGGTGGCTTAACCATTGGATCTTTGCCAAGTGTTAGGACACTTGTACAACATCTACACTATTGCTCATTGGATGGGTGCCAAGTGTTAAGACACTTGGACCATGTCTAGGCTAGTGACTCTTGGGATTCCCAATGTTGTACTTGGTCTTTGGCACTACTGATATGCTCTCGACGGTGACCGTTTGCTTGCTTGTACATCTTCGTTAGTTCATAGTTCTTTGCATTCCGAGCTGTTCGCTCCTTGTTTGGGATTGTTTTACATTGCTGCTCGCTTTACAACGAACCTGTTCGCCCAAATTGGTTTTGGCTTGAGCCGCTGGCACAGCTGTTCTTTGCAAGACTGCTCGCCACAATTCTGCTTGCCGCATTAGTGCTTTTCTACAAAGCTGTTCGCCCTACGAATCTGCTAGCTCCGCTACAAAGCTGTTCACTCCACGAAACTGCTAGCTCCTTTGATTTGTTATCCTGTTACTAAGTCTAATAATCTCCTGTTTATTAATTACTAAATTGTTCGCCACCCAACAATTGCCCCCTAGTTTGGTCTCATGTTGGGCATGGATTGATCAATTGGGACCAAGCTATAATTTCCTTGAAAATTGGGCGAGCAAGAATGGAACATGGATGTTTACATGGGCGAGCATCTGAGCAGTTGGGCGAACAACCGAGCATGAGAGCTCACGCGCGCGACCAGTAGCGAACACCCTTTCGTGTCGCGACGGTTGAATTCCCGAGGCACGGAACGCGAGGCGTCGCGTCAGTCACGCGCGACCCCCAATTTGCCCATAGGGGCCTATAATTTTTTAGGGAAATTGCATTTTCGCCCCAATTTATCCTTATAAATACGCGACTTCTCCTTCATTTCTTTCTTCCTTCTTTCGCTTCTCACGCTTCCGCCATTAATAAACATTTCAAAGCTTTCCGTCTTCGTGATTCTTGCGTCCAGATTCTAGATTTCGATTTGTCGAAGGTAATTTGTTTCGTATTCTCTCTTTTCTTCTTCTAATTTCGTGAACTTTTTCCTTTTTCTTCTGTATTTTCTTTACTTATCACTGTTACTCCGGCCGTGAACCGCCATTACGCCGCCGTCCCGTAGCAACGTCACCACCTTGATTCCGACATTGGTCCCATCGTACTTAAAACTTTTCCAAGATTAACCAAAATTCTTCCTTCTTATTTTGAATGGAGTTTTCCCCCTCAAGTTCTTCTCAATCCGAACCCGGACGAAACCCGGAAAAACGACCCGTAGATCAGTCTCTCCGCACAGATCTGTTCGCCAAGCGTTGGCGAACAATCCGCGCACGTTATTAGTGGATGAAGGTACGAACTCAGACGCGAGCTCCGTTGTTCGCTCGGTAGAGATGTTCGCCGCTGACCGCTCTGGCGATCAAGAAGAGATTCACTCTCTTGCTCGCGAACCTGAAACATCTTCTGATCTTGGAGAAGACTCTGCAGTAGTGGCCGCGGAGATAGAGGGTTCAATTGACCTTGAGGGCGATCATGCTGACACTGCTGGCGAGCAGCGAGGTGGCGAGCAAGGAGGTCACACGCTCACTTGGGAGTTTTTAAGGGAAATCAATTTTCCCATCTCTCAAACTAAACCTGAATCTCGAATCCCGGAAGGAGTTGTTCGTGACAACGAGTGGACGGACTACTCTGCTCGCTACTCGAAGACTTTTGTCCCCACATCGAGGGTAATAATGAAGGCTCAGGATGGGGACTATGCAGCGAGCAAGGTTGCCAGTGTTGTTATCGAGGATGATCTGGCGAGCATCCGTGAAACGTACAAAATCCCCTACGATATTTTCATGTATGTGCCGAAGAAAGGAGAGACTGCTGATCGCCCCCCTCCTGGCTGCACGGTGATCAACTTGGATGTGTTGAACACGGGTTTCCCGCTCCCCGTTCATCCGCTCATTGGTCGGTTCTTGCTCGACATGAATCTGGCGATCACTCAAATCACCCCAAACGGTTGGAGTACTCTTCTAGCCTTCATGACACTTTTTGGTCTTGAGGGTTACAAAAATAAAATAACAACCGCAGAGCTTCTTTATGCCTTAACTATCTCCGAGGACGGTGCTGGCTGGTATTACGCTAAGGCGAGGACCGGATTGAAACTTATTGAAGGTGTTCCCAATAAAATTAAGGGTTGGCATTGCCAATTCCTTTTTATTGGTGGAGATTGGCGAGCAACTGAGGGATTTGCTGGCGGGCAGACGCGCATCATGTCGCCTGAAGGCTTTGGAAACATCAAACGTAGGGCTAATCTTATCTTGCTAATTCATAAGTAAGACTAATTTTAATCCTTTCCGTTGTTTTGCAGGTCCGAGAAATTTGAAGTGGGGGCATCCCGATATCAGCGATGAATTTCTCTTCACCTTAGCCATTATCTCTCTTCGCGACGTTGCTAGTCGCGACATACACCACCTCTCGAAGGCTCATTGTCGCAAACTTGCTGGTTTGGTTACGAGTCCTCACCATCTTGAAGCTCAAGCCGCCGTCCCAGAAGGTAACTTTTTCATTCTTGCTCGCCAATCATTCTTGCTCGCTAATCATTCTTGCTCGCCTGACCCTTGTCTCTTTCTTGTTAGATCAACGAGTCACCGTTGCCATCCCGGCTGTGCCCGAATCATATTACTTGCTCGCCAGACGAGTAAAGCAAATGGCCGATGCTTCAAGAAGGAAGATGGATCCTCCCCTTGTCATCATGCGCCTCCGGGCAGGGGAGAACCCCACTGGTCGCTCAGCCGCCGGAGCTGGTCGCCGCAAGCCTGCGGCCAAAATTACTTCCTCTCCGCGGGATGCAAGGAAGGAGAAGGAGAGGGAAAGGGAGAGAAGGAAAGAACCGCGAGGTGACGATGCTCGTGGCAGTCGCGGTGATGATCGCGCCTTGAAGCGATCAAAGACTGCTGGAGAAGCGAGCAACATTGCTCCAAGATCCCCTATTTCGAAATCTACCTCGATGGAGGTAGTGGACGAACAGCAGGTGGTCGCCAGTTTGGTGGCGACCAAGACAGGGGACAATCCCAGGGACACTTCTTACTTGGGTTGGGATCCGGTGAAAATCAAGGAGTAAGTTAATCGTCCCCGACTTTCTTATTGTTCGCCGCTTAGTTCCATGCTGCTCGCTCACTAACATTTATTTTTGTTCGTCAGGTATAACCCAACACTCTACCCCGGCTGAGGGACAACACTCCACCACCTCTCTGTGGTTAAAAATGCCCCCTCCTCGCTCCGTGACATCCCGGATCTCCCTGTTCGCCGGGCTGCTGAGATGGTCCCAAGGGCCTGGACGAAATCGGCGAACACCCTTGTTGGTGGCCAATCCGCCAGCGATAATGTTCGCCTGGTGGCGTATAATGCTAGCTACCAGTTGGTCCAGTCTCAGATGTTGCTCGACCAAGTCCTGGATCTTGAGCGAACAAACCGCGATTTGGGTCGTCGCGTGGAGAAAATGGATGAAGAGAGAGCCTCTGCCATCAAAGAGTGCGAGGCCGAGCATGCTAAGGAGCTGGCCTTGATGGAGAGTAAGATGGAGGCCTCCTTGGCTGGCGAGCAGAGTGCCTTGGACAAGGCTCAAAAGATGATGCTTGAGGTGCAATCCTCAGATTTGAGAGCTGAGAGAGCTGAAAAGGAGCGAGCAGACTTATCTGCTCGCCTGCTCGCTGCTGAGGAGCATATTAAGAGGCTGGAGGAGGAACGTAAGGACATGATCGACTACGAGGTCCATGAGCAGGAAGTGTTGGATAAGACCAATTTTGGGTACATCTGTGCATTTGCTGAATGTTTGAGATCTGTCCACTTCGCCCATAATCATAACCAAGATATTCGTGATGCGGTGAAGGCGGACTTCATTGAATATGTCACGAATTACCCCCCTGCTCCTGGCTCTACCTTGTTCGTCTCTGATCTGGCCGATCTTGGCTTCCCCTTGGACATCTTCGGCGAGGAGGTCGACATTGCTGCCCCCACTTATGGCGGCCAGCCTGATCCTGCTCCAGCGACGACCAGCACGGCGGCCACTGATGAGGTCTTCGAAGGGTTGGCGCCTCTTCCCTTAACGCCAATAGACGGGGCTGGCACAAGTGCCCAGGGCGAGCAGCTGGGTGTTCCGGCGACCAGGACTGTAGAGGCTCCTCCTCCACCTCCCTCTTGAAGGCTTAGCTTTTATTTACAATAGGATGTTTTTTCTTTTTGTGCTTATTAGCTCATCCTCATTGTAAACATATTTTTGACTCAATGAACTGAATACTTTTGCTAATCTACAACTTTGTGCCTCTTTGTTTGTCTTATTTAATTGCTCGCCTCTTTCTTTTGCTTATGACTTAGTTTCTAAGTGTTCCTTTTTTCTTAAGGTAAACACTTAGTCAAATTTTAAGTTGGTCATTTGGTTCTTACAGAACTTGACCTTTAGTTGTTTGGGCCATTTTGGTCGCTTGTGGACTTGGCCTTTCATTAGTGTGGGCTATTGGTCCATTAGGGACTTAGCCTTATTTTGCATTCAATATGCTTTATTATTTGTCTTATAACAGACTTGTATTTTGCAAATTTTTGGGCGAGCAACTAAGTAATTTGGACTTAAGGCTCAAAAACTAAAATTCAGCAAGACAAAAGATAAATGCAATTCTGTTCGCCTAGTAAGATAAATGCAAATCTGCTTGCTTAGTAAGATAAATGCAAATCTGCTTACTTATAAACGCGCAAAATTTTTAAAAATTACAAAGGATCTATTTACAAACTTTCTAAGACTTACAGGACTTCATTGGTAGTACTTTTTGAGTAAAGTTGTATTCCAGGAGTATTGGGACGACTTGCCTTCCATGTCTTCAAGGTCGTATGTGCCGTTGTGCCACTTATTTGTCACCTTGTATGGGCCCTCCCAAGTCGGGCCGAATACTCCTGGTGGTATCAAAACTTTTCGGAGTACCAAGTCCCCAACTTCGAATTCTCTTGCTTTTACTTGAGAATTGTAGTACTTTACTGCTCTTCTTTTGTAAATTGCATTTTTTAATTCTGCTGTTATTCTTTTTTCTTCAAGCAAGTCCAACTCTACTGCCATTGCAGAGTTGTTTGTCTCTTCGTCGAACGCAGCTGTTCGTTTTGTTGGGACTTTTAGCTCAATCGGTATTACTGCTTCTGTCCCGAATGCCATTGTGAACGGTGTTTCGCCTGTGCTTGTTCTGTGGGATACTCGGTATGCCCACAACACCTCTGGTAGGTCTTCTGACCACTTCCCTTGCTTGTCAATCAAACGAATCTTCAGTATATGCTTGATTATTTTATTCACTGCTTCTACTTGACCGTTTGATTGGGGGTGGTACGGTGTCGAGAAATGTTTCCTTATTCCCCATTTTTCGCAAAAATCTCTGATCTCTTTTCCCTCAAACTGTCTCCCGTTGTCCGTCACTATCGCCTGAGGGACCCCGAAACGACAAACAATATTTTTCCATATAAAGTTGATCATTTTCTCCTGTGTGATCCGCCCGAGTGCTTCTGCTTCTGCCCATTTCGTGTAGTAGTCAACAGCCACTACCGCGAATCGAACATTTCCTTGTCCCGGTGGAAAAGGCCCAATGAGGTCAATTCCCCATTTTGCAAACGGCCATGGACTATTGACTGAAATCAGTTCGTGTGGAGGTTTGTGAATGTTCGGGGCAAACAGTTGACATCTATGACAAGTTCGGGCAATCTTGATCGCATCCTGGAGAAGGGTTGGCCAGTAATATCCTTGCCTTATTGTTTTATATGCCAAGGCCCGTCCTCCGGCATGATTTCCGCATACACCCTCATGGATCTCTTTCAGCACTGTTTGTCCTTGCCCCCTAGTCAAGCATTTCAGAAGTGGGAGCGAAATTTCTCTCTTGTACAACTGTCCGTCCATCATAGTGTATCTTGCTGCTCTTTTAACCAACTTGTTAGCTTCAAACGGGTTGTCTGGCTTTTTATCATTTTGCAAATACTCAATGATTGGTATTCTCCAGTCGTCTTCTTCGAAATTTTCGTCGATCTGATAGATTTTGTAATCTTCGGTTGATGGTTTGGACATTCTTGTTAGCGTCACTTCCGACAATTCTGCTGGTCCGGTGCTGGTTGCTAGCCTGGCTAATGCATCTGCTTGAGCGTTATTGTCTCTTGGTATTTGTTCAATGTATATTTGTTCGAACAAGGAGGCCAAGTGAGCAACAATTTTTTGGTACAAAGCCATGTCTTCATCTCTTGCTTCATATTCTCCTCGGACCTGGTTGACGATCAATTGCGAATCTCCAAAGATTTGCAACCTTCGTACTCCAACTGCTAATGCTAGGCGTAACCCAATGATCACAGCTTCGTACTTTGCTTCATTGTTCGTCGCCACGAACTCGAATCGAACAGCTGAAGTAAAAACTTGCCTATCTGGGCTTATTAAGACTATACCTGCCCCCGATGCTACATTAGTTGATGATCCGTCAACATACATGTGCCAGGGATGGCTATGCCCTCTCGTTGGATCTTGGGGGAAAGTCAATTCGACTATAAAGTCTGCTAAGGCTTGCCCCTTGATCGCTGTTCGAGAAACATATGAAATCCCGAACTGACTGATTTCCAAGGACCACTTTAGGAGCCGTCCAGCCGCATCGGGTCTGTGCAGTATTTGCTTGAGTGGGAACGTTGTCAACACTTCCACCTGGTGGTCGAAAAAATATGGACGAAGTTTCCTGACACTCATCACCAGCGCATATGCTAGCTTTTCTGTTGGTGAATATCTGAGTTCTGCTTCGTGCAAGGCATGACTTACATAGTAAATGGGTAGGTGGAACTTTCCTTCCGCCCGAATGAGCACTGAACTGATTGCTACCTCTGAAGCCGCCAAGTACAAGTATAACTTTTCCCCTGGGATTGGCTTGGCAAGAATTTTTGTATCACTGAGGTACTCTTTCAGTTGCTCGAACGCTTGTTGACAGGCGGCTGTCCATTGAAATTTTCCCTTCTTGATTGCTTCGAAGAACGGTCTGCACTTATCTCCGGATCTTGAAACGAACCTGTTCAGAGCTGCCAGGCATCCGGTTAGCCGTTGGACTTCTTTAACTGATCTGGGTGGTTGCATCTCCATGATCGCTTTCACTTTCACCGGATTTGCTTCAATTCCACGCCGACTAACTAGATGTCCCAAGAATTTCCCAGAATGGACTCCGAAACTGCTTTTCTTGGGATTCAGCTTCATATTGTAGGTCCGAAGTATCTCAAATGTTTGAGCCAGGTGCTGCAAGTGATCTTCCTTTTTTGAGCTCTTGACAACGATGTCATCCACATATACCTCCATCGTCTTCCCAATGTGATCATCAAACATCTTGTTAACCAGTCTCTGATATGTAGCTCCAGCGTTGATTAGCCCAAATGGCATTCTCTTCCAGCAAAGCAAGTTTTTGTTGGTGTAGAACGCTGTGTGCTCTTGATCATCGGGATGCATCGCGATTTGATGGTATCCTGCGAATGCATCCATGAACGTTAGCAGCTCATGTCCGGCGGTGTTATCAACTAGCTGGTCAATATGAGGCAACGGGAAGTTGTCTTTTGGGTAAGCGGCGTTAAGATCTGTGAAGTCGATGCAGAGTCTCCATGCTCCAGTCGCTTTTCTAACCAACACTGGATTCGCCACCCATTGCGGGCATAACGCTTGTTTGATTAGGTCATTATCCAGTAGCTTTTTAACCTCCACGTCAAGTGCCTCGTATTTGTCGGGCCCAAATTTTCTCCTTTTCTGATGAACTGGCTTTTTCCTCGGGTCGATGTTGAGTCTGTGGCAGGCATGTTCGGGGCTGATGCCCATCATGTCTGCGTGCGACCATGCGAACACATCGAGGTTTGCTTTAAGAAACTCAATCATGTTGGTCCTGTACGGCTCTGGTAGCTCGGAACCTATGAAGAGTTCTAAGCCCTCTTGGTTCGGGTCGACTCTTACAGTTTCCAACTCTTCAACCGGGGTAGCCCTTCGTTTCTGGCCTTTCCATCTGGGGTCAATAATGGGCCCTTCTGCCTTTGGCTCCTCTTCGGTCTCCATCGGTTCCGCTCCCAGTCGTGGCTCGATATCCTCTTCATTAAAGTCCGCTGGGCGAGCAGCTTCTCTATCTCTTGTTTGGACAACCTGCTCGTCCTCGCATTTCTGCTCGTCTTCATCCAACTGTGCGCCTACACACAGCTGCTCGTCAATGTGCGGCTGTTCGTTTGCGCACAGTTGCTCGCCGATGCGCGGTTGTTCGTCTGTGCAAAGCTGTTCGTCGACTTCCATTATTTTAGTGTCGATAGAAGTCATGGCCTCGCTATCGTCTCCGTCTTCGTTTGAGCACCTGTCTGTCATGTTGACCTGATGATCCTGCAACTGTATCTGCAAAAGACACGCACGAGCCTTCTTCTGGTCTCCTTTGACTGTACCTGCACCCTTCTTTGTTGGAAATTTTAAACAATAATAGTACGTTGAAACAGCTGCTTTAAATTCATGCAAGAAAGGGCGGCCGAGGAACCCGTTATAGGTGGACTGTTGGTCTACAACCAGGAAGTCTACCATTCTATTCATTTTCCTCTCCGGGTCCTCGACCGATACAAGCTCAACTGCCAACGTAACCATTCCTAGCGGGGTGGTCACAGCATTCCCGAATCCTACAATCTTGTGATCGCAGTCTTTGATGTACTCTGCGCAATCTCCCAGTTGATCCACCGTGCTCTTGAACAGGATGTTCGTATAGGAACCAGTATCGACAAGTAGACGGTGCACTTTTGTCCCCATGATATTGGCACAAATGACCAACGAGTCATTGTGGGGAGTGAGTACTCCGTCTAAGTCTTTTTCTGAGAAAGTCAGGTCCCCCGTTCGTTTGGTCGATGGATTCGCGCCTACTTCCATCACTTGATCCACTGCTCTCAGTTCCGCTTTCCTCTTCCTCTTTGACATAGGTGGTCTCCCATCAGAACAACCACCTACTGGTCCAGTGGGTTCCAGCATTAGGATTTCCGGGATATGCCTTGCTGGGGCTGCTGGGACCTTCCTTCCTCTCTTACCTGCTTTGCTTGGTTGGTCATCACTATCCTCGTCATCCGAACTGGACGGTTCTGGTGCCCTTGGCCTTTTACCTGGTTCCCTCTTCACGAATTCGGACAGCTTTCCTTCCTCATAGAACCTCCACAACTGCTTCAACAGATCTCGGCACTCGCTCGTGAAGTGGCCGATGTTCTGATGATAAGCACAGTATTTGTTCGGGTTCAGCTTTCCTCTCTCTTGCCTTATCTTCCGCGGCTCTGACAACATTTCCCTGTCCTTAACGTTGTTGTACACAGCATCCACGGACATAGTAAGGACTTGACTCAACTTTTCTTTCAACTCAGCTCCATCATTGAATGACTTCATGTTCTTCGGAGCTTTGTAATCACTTTCTCCCGACTTCTTGCTAAACTTCTTTGGATCGGCTTTGTCTCACATCTCTCGGTGTAGGGCCTCCTGCATTGAAACATGAATTCCCGCTTTATGTCTGAACTCTGTGTATGTTTTCGGGCAAGTCAGATGCATTTCCTTCCACAAATCAGTTCCTTTCTTTAAACCAGCCATCACTGCCACAATCTTCGTGTCCTCACTCACCATCTCGCCCTCCAGTAAGACTTTATCAAATCTTTCCAGAAATTGCTTGTCAGACTCCTCGTCTCCCTGCCTAATATCTGCTAGACGGTGTCTGTGGGTCAAGTAAGACCCGGCAGTTGAGAAGTGGGACAGAAACTCTTTGCTTAGTTGGGCAAAAGAGTTGATGGAGCCAGGAGCCAATGCTGAAAACCATCTGTGCGGGCCATCTCCCAGGGTGAGTGGAAAATTTCGGCATTGTGTGGCGTCGGTTGCCCCCATCGAAATCATAAAGTCCGAATATTTTGTCGCATGAATGCGGGGGTCCGACGTTCCCTCGTACAAATTGATGGCTGGGAACTGTATCTTCTTCTGGATTGGTGCATTGAGGACAGATGGAGATAACGGTGAAGAAGGGAGAATAGTCGATCCAACACCTCTCTGAGATTCCAACTGTCTCTGTAATTCCTCGATCGTCTTTCTCATTTCCTGCAATTCATTTGGGGGAGTTCTTCCGATGGAAGGCTGTTCATCGTGATTGGGTTCAGTGACCTCTTCACGATGCAGTCCCTTGCCAACAGGACGTTTCTCCTGAGTCGTCTTCCTAGCGGCATTGCTAGCTCCATTTGGCCCTAGTCGGCCAAAAGCCGACCTCCTGATTCGGTCATGCACCGATGGGCGAGCAGGATGGCGTGATCGCTCCTCGTTCCTTCGGGATGACTCCCTCCTATTTACGTTCCTTGTACCCAGTCTCTCCAAAGCACTTGTTCGGGAAGTACTTTTGCTTGACTCATCTGCTCGACTTGGTGATGATTCTCCTCTGCTTCCTAGACGTTCGCTCAATGGAGCTTTTCCTTTATTTCTACGGACTTCCTCGCTGTCAGCCTCGTCTCGACGTGCATCTTCTCTCAGTTTACTTCTTTGTTCGCCCGTACGCTCCTGCTCGCCTGCTCGTTTAGTCGTCCCAGGTGCTCTTGACGGTCCTGCTGCTTGTTGATTTTGCAAGGATTGAAGGACAGCGATCGTTTTTGCTAGTTCTTCGGGGTTTTGAGCAAGAGCTTCAACTTCTGGTGGAATCGTGTCAATAGTGACTTGTATATTCCTCTGCGAAGTTGCTCTCACTGTCCGTGCATGTCCTTCGGTGGAAGAAACCCTAGTTCTTGGTCTACGACTTGGAGATATACTTGAATGTCGTTCTTCTTGCGATCTAACCATCTTGGCTATCGAAATGTGGGTAAATAAGCAAATGGATGAAGTAATCTTATTCTTGCAAACACCTTTTCCAAGGGTTACTAGCCTTGTGTGTGATTATGAAGGTTTGAAAACCCTAGTTCATGCACACATGCATTAAAACCCTCAAAGTGTTGTAAATCTTTGTCCTACGAATGTGCACTCTTGTTTTCCTGCAGCCTCTTCCCGGATTCCGGCGAAATTATGCAGATTCCGATGGTAGTCTTCAAACTTTCTTCGACTTTTACAAATCGGAGGTTCGGCCCCTTCCTCTAGCGCCAATTGTTGATGACCTTTTTCTAACTAAGAAGATTAGTGGCTGTTTTCCCAAGTTAAGATCACCAAACAAGATTAAGAAATCATGGAATTTGGCTAAGTAATATTCAAGAAATAATTTTACAAGAGTTTGGACTTGTATTCAATTGTTCTCCTTCTTTTTCATGTACAAGAAGGGAGTATTTATAGGCATACAAAGAGGCCATGTGTCACCATCTTGGTGGCTTAACCATTGGATCTTTGCCAAGTGTTAGGACACTTGTACAACATCTACACTATTGCTCATTGGATGGGTGCCAAGTGTTAAGACACTTGGACCATGTCTAGGCTAGTGACTCTTGGGATTCCCAATGTTGTACTTGGTCTTTGGCACTACTGATATGCTCTCGACGGTGACCGTTTGCTTGCTTGTACGTCTTTGTTAGTTCATAGTTCTTTGCATTCCGAGCTGTTCGCTCCTTGTTTGGGATTGTTTTACATTGTTGCTCGCTTTACAACGAACCTGTTCGCCCAAATTGGTTTTGGCTTGAGCCGCTGGCACAGCTGTTCTTTGCAAGACTGCTCGCCACAATTCTGCTTGCCGCATTAGTGCTTTTCTACAAAGCTGTTCGCCCTACGAATCTGCTAGCTCCGCTACAAAGCTGTTCACTCCACGAAACTGCTAGCTCCTTTGATTTGTTATCCTGTTACTAAGTCTAATAATCTCCTGTTTATTAATTACTTAATTGTTCGCCACCCAACAACCTTTTCTTTTTTAAAAGAAAAAAAATTAAATGTCAAGATCAAACACATAAGAATAATTTATGACTTATTGAATATTTGTAAAATTAATTTTATTGGTTAAAAGAATGAGATGTCACTCTACAAATAAAAAAAAGTAATCACTTTAAAAAAAAGTATACTTAAAAACTATTTTTTTAAATTGCGGTCTCTACCCGCACTTTGCGCGAAAGTCATTTTCATTACTAAAATTTTAATATAATCCCTTATATCTTTTTATGTTTAACAAATATCACAATTTCTTCGGAGAATGGTTTACCAAATTTTTTTAATACAACCTTTTCTGATTATGCGTAAGTGTAATATGTAAAATATTTATTTTTACAGTAGGTCTTGCGTGAGATGGATCATATATTTATTTATAAATAATTTAATATAATTGAAAATTTAGTTTGTATAGTGTGAAACTTGTTCATATATAAACCATTTTGCAGTAATTTTTAGTATAACAACTCATATATTCTTTAGTGAAAAAAAAAAAAACAATATCTTTTAGTGTGACAGTTCATACAATTTCGTACCCATCAAATAATACTCTCTAGTGTTGTTGTTACAATTCATACCATTTCGTACCCATCAACTGGTACTCTCTAGTGAAAACAACTTGTACCCTCCACAACTAATACTCCTTAGTGAAACAACTCATACCCTTCAAAGTGATTCATGTATAAATCAGTTTCACTTTATACTTTGCCTTAAAAATTTACATATTTTATTTTGAATTAAGATTTTTTTTACGTAATAGTAAAAATCAATGTTATTTTTAAACATTTTAAGAACAAATTCACTTTTAAGATTTATTCGGAAAATAAAAAATAAGCGACCAAGATTAGATCTAATGAGTAGTGGTTAAATGTACCATGCATATATTAATACAAAAATGAACAATCAAGATTTAATAACAGTATCTAATCAAAGACCAGAAAAATAACTGGAAATTTATATTAGGTAGCTTGAAGTGTATCATATATGCATAGATATCGTCATAATATCTCGAGCCACTCCCAAATGTAATTTTGAGAATAGTCCAAAGAGTTCAAAGATATCAATATTATTTACATAAATAACATTTTCTTATGGTATTAAAAAAATATTAAACCATCATATATTAACTATGTAAATTAATTTTTTTTTTTGTAGGTTGATTCTACATGTGATGATGCAACTTCTCCAAAGCAAATTAATCTCTCATGATATTGACGTTGTTGATCTTAAAAAATAATATCAATAGTGTTGAATCATATAGCTAGTCTATTAACCCCCAGGGGTTGGCCTAGTGGTGAGGGCTTGAGATTTAGGAGTGTGATGCTCCATAGGTCTCAGGTTCGAAACCCACTTGGTGCAAACAATTCTTGAGATGAGCTAGTCCATATAGAGCTACGCTCTGGCTTGAAATGGGGCCCCCGCTAGTGGACAGTGGGTTATGGGTTCCCCGGATTAGTCGGTCAATAAGCCGGATACCGAGTTATCAAAAAAAATATAGCTAGTCTATTAAAATAAAATAAAACTTACATGTTCATCCTTAAATTTGTCATTAATGTTCAATTTGGACATGTAATGTGCTCATTTTTCATTTGAATTATGAATAATAATTTATGTTCAAGCAAATCTTAAAGATTCTGATGAGTAGTCCAAATATATTATGCAATTAATTAAATAAAATAGTGAATATATTTCTTTTTAATTGTACATCTATTGACTTTTGAGTTCTTAAATATAATCTATATAACATAATATTAAATATATAAAATGTAAATTTTCTATACACAGAAAATATTATTTATAAAGTGTAATTCTAACTCAGAAAATATTAAATAATTTTAATTATATAATAATAGTTAGACAGAATTTTGATTTCATTTAATAAGTTATTAGAAAAATTATACCCACATGATTATCGATTATATTATTAGTAATGATTTTGACAAATATTAGATCAATAGATTTGTAAAATATTGTTCCATATATGTTTTTTTTTATCAATATTGTTCCATATATGTGATTATCACTTATATGCCAAAGATGTTTGCACCCACTTTTTTATTAAATACATCCACCAATAAATATACTCTCCCATTAATTAGTAAATTGTGAATACATTAACACCTAAAATACATATAAACGATACCTAAAAAAATGATTAATACATCAACACCTAAAATACTTACAAACAACACCTACAAAAATGATGAATAAACTAATTTCTAAATAGCAAATGTATTTAATAAAAGTGTGGGTGTAATTTTTAAATTGTGGTGTCAGGTATAATATGGTTGTTAAGTTTTAAATATAAAATATAAAAAATCACAAATTTATTGGACATAAAATAATCAAAATAATTACGAAAGAAGTAAAGTTTGGTATCCACTTAAAACTATATACATCAATAGAAACGAATAAGATATTAAATAATTCAGATATGAATACTAATAATTCAAGTAAATTGCACTTTTGGTTGCAAGAGAATGGGTCTATTTTGAAACGGTCCTTTTTAATGTTTTTAGTCCTATAATTTCTCTTGGTCCCAAAAGATTGCACTCTTGGTCCAAAGAAAATGGGTAAATTGAAGTTTTAGTCCAAATAGAATGTGGTAAAATTACGGCTATAGTCTTGAAAATTAGCATATATAACCAAAACTACTAAAAAAATGATCACTTTTGCAAATAGGTACCAAAAGTATCCTGTTATAATCAAAAGTGCAATTTTTCCCTAATAATTCACTTGGTTTTTACATATAAATATAGATATGTATTGAAAATGCTATTATCAATGAAACCATTAAACTTAGCAAATATGATTTTAAAATTTTCATGAAAAATTATAAATAAAAGAAAAAATATGATCCTTACTCAATTTTTTTTTATCATAAGTTTTAAAAATTTAGAGGCTTCAAGTTAACCTCTCTTTCATCAATCTATAAGGATCAGAGAAAATGTAAAATATATTATAAAGTAATATAATTCAATAACATATGTCTACATTACATAAATAATTTATTTTATTGAAAACTTATACAAAAATTCACTGAGTTACGAAGCTTAACTCTTAAGAATTCCTTTAAAGTTTAAAGCAATTCATCTTATTCATAGGAGTATCGAAATAAAATTAATTGACCATGATAATAAAATTTAAATCCACACACAAATAACCTTCGAAAAATGTATTTTTGAAATTATCAAGATGATATGGTTTTATAATAGAGTGAATCCTATCATACCAAAGAAATAAACCAAAACCAATTATAACCATAACAATTTAGAAATTATAACATAGTTAAAAAAAATCCTTAATTATTCTGAAATATATATCTCATAAATCACCCTAACGTACTAATGGAGTTGCTTTTTGCCTTGAGATTATGCCATTTTTTTATGAAGTCTCACCATGTGTCCCATTATCATGAAGTTTGCGTAGTATATGGTGATGTCTCACTATTATATTGAGTTAATTGATTGATTAGTATAGTACAAAAGATACTTTACTTGGTATCTAAAATATTTTTGTTTTATTCCTCAATAAAGTGATAAAATGAGACCTTGCAAAGCCTACTACAAAACTTGAAAATACCACTTTGATGCCTCACAGAACCAACTACAATTAAGAAACAATATATACAACTTATAAAAATAATATTATATTTAATGATTTCATAAAATATATGAATAACTTTTTTTTATACTAACATTAAAGAAAATAATCACCAGACCAATTATTTTATTAAAGGGAAAATTACAAGCATTGGTCCCGTGAGAATTTTTCAATGACAATTTTGGTCGTACGTTCTTTTTTTGTCCCATTTTTTAATTAATTCGAAAACTCAATGATTTCACCAACATTCAATAGTTCTAATTTTTCCTTCAATATCATTTTCAAAATGATAAATTTGACTTTCTACCCATGACGTTTTAGGAAAACATAAGTTGTCTATACATGATCTAATGTAATTTTTCATCAATATCAAGCAGAAACTAATAAAAAAAATTAGGAGTAATATGCTACAAAGATTCCTTTTTATCAAATTGATATTAAAAAAAATGCATATCGACAAAATATCTTATTTTGTTGGTTTCTTACACACTCGATTTTTAACTTTTAGGCCTAATAGGCACTCCTACACAAAAGATTGTTAATCATGTTTTGTATCAATTGATTAGAGAGGTGGAGAAGTAGATATATTTTGTGGTTGTATTGAAATTAAATGAGACTGGCGGTGAGAATTTTTTTAGGGATGTGGTGCAAGTATTACATATTGAATAAAATTCTAATCTTATAATGGGTATATTTAGTAAAAAAATATATAAAATAATGTGGTGGATTTAGAAGTAAGTGAACTAAATAAAATAATGGGTATATAAAATCATAAAATAAATTTATCAATAAACAATTTCATATTTAATTTAATAAGAATTAATAATTTCCATATTTGATTTTGAATAATAAAAAAACAAAAGCAAACTCAAAAATCAAAATACAAAATTTTAGCAAGACAAATAAAAGAATCAACAAAGTAACTTAATTAAAAGATTAAAGCAAAGTATTGGATGAACATAATTCATAATAAGCTTATCTTGAAACAGTTTTAAAGTATCAAATATTTGATCAAGAGTATCTAAAATCTCATCAAGAGTGTCATTAGTCTGGTCAGTAGTTTTATATTGTAATTGTTGTAGGATTTCTTGACCCCAACTTTTGATACTCGTAATCAAATAATCAATATTTTAAAATAATTTCATGATGAACTTATCATGAATCATTTTCATATAAAACATACTCAAAGATTAATTATGCATATCATGTATTCCTTCCGCCAACGAATATTTTACCCATTCACCATTGAACACAAGGTTTAATAAAAATTAATATTTTTTAGAAAAAGTTGATAAAGTAAGGGTATTGTGGAACCCAAATATTCGTTTGTGAGTGGTGTTTATTTAAAAAAAATGAGTAAAATATTGGTGGACAGTAAAATTGAATAAAATATTGAACGAATGGAGTAGTATGTTCTATATAAAAAATAATAAACACAATATATAAATATAACCTTTTTCGCGACACACAAATAATGCAGGTGTGCAAATAATCACGGGATAGAGATAGTATATTACAATATAAATCTATTTTTAGATTTTATTTTTTACTTTTAAAAATAAAATATGACGTGGCATTCAAATGGAATAATGACGATATAATTTCCTTGACACTTTAGCATTCGGACTGGGGTAAACTGACCAAAAGCTTCAATTGCAATTAATTTTGTAATATTTTAAATGTTTAGATTAAACTGCATTTGGTTCAAAATTCTTCGTGATTTTATTCGCTATTACCCCTAAATATAAATTTATTGAGAATGAATTAAAAGAAATATAATTCAATTAATTGTTGTTAAAAGTGAATGGGTCATAATATATATATATATATATATATATATATATATATATATATATATATATTGCAGTAATATCCATAATTGAAATTAGAGATTAATAAATTGCTTACATGCATTCTATAGCTATCTATAAATTAATGTAACTAACATTTTCTATATTTTTTATTTTAATATTGTGTTTTAATTAATTAAGAAGTAATTTCATATAAATTTTTTATAAATATTGAAATAACATAAGGTAGATAAATGTTGTGACTTTGACTATATAAATTACATAACAGTGAAGGCAATATCAATATTGCACGGTCTGCGCAACAATATTGTTTTTTCTTAATTTAATAGTATGATTAATAAGTATAAGTATAATCATAATATATAGAACCGATCATTTTCGTGCAAATAATTAAGTAACTTTTAAAAAAAATTGTATTGCACCAATAAAGATATTATTTAGAACTTATAAAAATACCATTATATCTAAAGATTTAATAAAATTTTTTTTTAAATTATTCCTCAACAACTGCTATTGGCATCCCAATAAAAATTAATTTAGTATTTGTAAGTAAAATTTAGATTGGTGAAGGATTTAATTATAATATTTATTTAATCGTGTATACGATTTCTAAATGTGTATAAACATTTTATCACATGATACAGAACTGGTTAATTTACCAACCCAAAATATACGAAATTGATTAATTCACCAACCCAAATTAAAATGTTCTTACATTGACATAAATTAAAATTTAGTACCTAAATTCACATAACTTGATATTTAATGTCCTGCATTCGCTAGCCTAAAACAATCAGTGCCTTTAAATCATAAATCCATTTTAATTATATTAAATAAATTAATATGTCAAATAATATAAATAGAAAAGTGATAGTAATAATTCCATAATGACAATTTAATAAAATTATACATTAATTCATAATTATAGTGGAAAGATTAAATAGTGCTACGATTATTCTTTTTCTAATGCCATTAATATATATATGACATAATAATAATAATATATAAATAAAATGGCTTTAATGGTTGATAGTAATTTGAATGTCTAAAAAAATGGATAGAGCTTTACAATTTTTGATGAAAATTTGTATAATAAAAAATATTAATAAATTAACCAATATTTTTATAATAAGAAATATATAATATACTTGGAACACGATAAAATGTATGTGCAAGTAAAGTTGTAATTTTGAAAGAAGGTATGTGTATCATTTTGCCGAGAAATAAGCGTATTCCATTCATTATTTATAAAGATAAAAACGTAACAATTATTAAAACATTGAGTTATTCATTAAATAATAAAATGCTAATATAATTGGAAAAAAAGAATTAATATTATTGTGCTAATTTTTTTTAATTGGTCCAATCATCATTGTTAGTAATTAATATAACATGAATATTTATGCAATACTAAAATAAAATTATCAATATCTTGATTAATGAACATATTAATATAAAATTATCACTCCCATACATTTTTCAGTTTTAAAGCCTTCATCACAAGAATCAATCCAACATGTCAAGGCGTGATGACTCCTCCATGTGACAAAGGCACATAACACTTCTCAGACCCTATTCCATTACCGCCCCTCTATGAAATCTTTCCACTTCCGGCAACTCAATGCCCCCGTGGTCATCGCTCTCTCCACCAGTGCCATGATCAGTTCCGATGGGCCTAAGTGATCTTCTCCGTACTCTACATCTACTTCAAATTCTACCTTCCAATAGTATACATTTTTGAAAGCATATTAGAGTATGGACGCAGAGGGGATGAAGGATGCAACATAGTTAAAAATACACAAATATAAAAAATCTAGTATACATATAATACAATCATAAAAAAAAATTAGATGATAAACAAATCCTACATAAATGTATTCTAAGTCTGAAAAGAATAAACTTCCCCAATCATTAGCGGAAAATTAGAACTCACAAGAAAATGAAGAAATAAAACATGTCAATAAAATGTAGAGAAATTGGTCCTTAAATAGGTGTGAATATGGATGAAATCATCCCTTGTTTAAGAATTAATGGCGTCAATTAGGGATGCATTTAAATACAATAAATATTAGAGTCAATCTTATCATTTATTTATTCATGAAAATGAACGGTAGAGATCATGACTAAGACCATATCGACGGCCAGAAAGGCGGGAAAAAAAATGGAAGATTATTGATGTATTATATAGAGATTATTAATGAATAACATAATGTACGGTCACGATCAAATGTTAAAAATAGATCAATGGAGAAAACTCATTCCCGCCAAAACTATTTAAGGAAATTTAGCTTGTATTATATATTTATAGATAGATTATACGTGAATAATACTAATAATTATCATGAATACCCAAATATATGTATTATGGTTAGGATATCTACGGTATGATTATGAGTTGTATGATTTATTATGGTGTTCTTATTTTTATTTTTTTTTACCAAATCTACATATCACAGTAGTAGTTATTAATTAATCCTTGACCAAATTTATATACCATAACCGAATTACAGGAGAATTATGATGACTTGTGTACTAATTATGTTTTACATATATAATAAGAACATCATTTAATTATCATTATGTAGCACTATAAATTCCAATGTACATTTCGAAATATCTTAAATTATTCCCTTAATATGTTCCTTAATTGTAGGAGGAGTTAATTGCGGAATAAGTTATTCCAACAGAAGCGATGATGATCCATGATTTTTTATTTTTTTTGTACAACTTCTCATGTAAATTGTCATTCTTAAAATTTTGAAAATATTAATTAAAAGCACAAAATAGATTCATTACTTGGTAAATATATTTTTCTAAATTAGTTGGAGATTATCGCTAACGGCAAATTCTGCAATTTATAAATTATTTGAATTTCACATAATAAATAATTTATATATAAATTATAAGGAAGTATATCATAAATTCTGTTGAAAAGAGTAATTAACAATTTTGAAGTATTAATTAAGAAAATTACATCAAGAAGAATTTATTTTTATTAGGGATTATATTATGATCAATCAATACCAATATAATTAGTTGACTTCTTTATAACATATATTTAATTAACGTTCAAATTAAAGGAAACTCTAAATATTGAATTAAATAGTAATAATAAGATAATTATGTATAGTTGAAAAATATTCAAAGCATTATTATATAGTTGACCTAAATTCTAGGCATTTATGCTCTTAATTTACGCTATTTAAAAAATTTGGATTTTAATAGTTGACCAATATTATAAAATTGAGCAAAATTAATGATTTATACAGTGATGCATATTTCAACATATTAATTTCTGCATTTAGTTTCTGTATTAAAAATAAATATTTTTCTTCATTAATCAACATTAACATATATAACACACCTCTTTTAAAGCATATATTTATAAAGACAAACAAATAAAAAAAGAAAATTGAATAATACATACTAATGGATTACATTCCTCTAATTTACTAATTTTAAATCTTGTTATATGATCAAAAGTCGTCCGAATTATGTGCAGAATAAGAGTAAGATGACAATCAAAAGATTTCTTTCATTAAACTTATTTAATCCTATGAAGATGATCCCTGTGCATTGAAGATATTTATACACGAACATAATTATCTGACAATAAAAAAATATTATGTAAATAAGATTAACTAAAACGATACTTAAAAAACAAACTACAATCATCTATACACCCAGTGTTTTCATAACCGGACCGGAGACCAAACCGGTCTGGCCACCGGTTCACGGTCCAACCGCTAAAAATGATCCCTGCTTAATTTTATTTAATATTTCCTATGTTATATTATAAAAAAAATATAAATACATATATATATATATATATATATATATATATATATATATACATACACTCATAAAATATTTTTCACGTTGAATAACAGAAATAAACACATATGACTCATAACATAACATAAGGAAATAAGGAAAATGAAATAAGGAATTTAATTTTAAATAATAATCAGAATTAAAAAAAAAAAAAGGTATCGGCCGGTTTAGCGTTCCACTGGTTGTGCGGTTTCACCGGTTGAACCGGTTTTTGACCGGTTCAATCCGGTTCAATCGCAAAAACGGGTTTTAGGGGTGTTCCGGACCGGTTTCATGGCCGGTTCCCGGTTGAACCGGCCGGTCCGGTCCGGTTTCGAAATCACCGTATACACCCATGTGTTTTACAATGCTCAAATACCCAAAAATAAAAATAAGGCGAATTATCTAAATACGACTATGTTGCACGGCATAACCACAACAATCTTTGCACACGAAGGGATCGGAACAATTGTATCAAAAAAAGAAAAAGAAAAACATAAAAATTGGAACAACCTATACATTAATATTACAAAGGACGATTGATCGATATTATCTATATTAATATTACAAAGGACGATTCATCGATATTATCTAAAGCTCAACCGCAAAATTAAATATTCTCCACGAAGTCAATCGGACATGTGCGGACAACAAAAGAGCAAGAAGACTTGAGGATCCACGGTACCTACAAAATCGGATGGAAAGAATGGAACGATTCGAAAAGAAGAACGACGAATGAATGAAAGGATAAGAGATGGAGTACAAATTTATAGAAACAAATCACCAAAAATGGACGGACACGGTCAAAATAAAATAAAACAATGGATGAGATCAAATGGCATTAAATGATTGAATGAGAGGATACATTTTTTTAAAATAGATGAATTATAGCTATGCCACATAGGTATGGAGAGCTTTTGCTTTAGTAAGTTATGGATTCCACGCCAATGGTCCACCCCAAATAAGATTTATTTATTTAAATGTAACATTATAATAATTATTTAAGTGTAATATTATGATAATCATTTAATTATAGTGTAAAAGAGAATTTAAACAATTTCTTTTAAATAAACAAACACCGAATCTTTCTATTAAAAAAAACACCAAATCTTTTAAGATAACATGGGCTTAGGTTGATTGGAGACAATTTCACTATGAATTAGTATAAATTTTATTCTATTTATAATATATTTATATATTGATTTGGTAATTCGTTTGAAAAATATATTTAAGTTAAAAAAAATTATTTGACTGAGAATTATGATACATACATCATAATAAAAAATTATGTGAATTCGAGTTCACGTGAACTAGATTTTATCAAATGTTACTGTTATGTATACACATCATCACTGTTATGCATATGTATTGTCATCGTTTAAAAATTGAACATTTCTCGTAAATTATACGTTATATAAGTGCATAAATTTTTAATAAATCGTATTACCAAAATCAAATCATTAATAATTTTAATTTATAGTATTTCATAAATATTTTCAAAGATTTAGTAAAGATGGATTTAGATGCAATTAATATGTTATAATTTGCAGTAAAAAAGTGAACCCATGTTTAAGTGAGAAATATTACAATTTAGTCCAATTTTTTAGGCCTAAATACAATCAAGTGTAAAAAAAGAAAAAAAACAACATTACAAAGAGGAATACCATAGTCCATAGTATAACACATCACAATATAGTACACCGAATTGCTCTATAGTACAATGTAATTTTGGACCCCAATGTTATTATTTTTTTACATTTGATTGTACAAAAGTGCACCCTTGTGTAATTATTCCTTATTATATTATTTGTTGAGTTTAATAGTAATGATTAGATGGGTGTAATTAATGATCTGATGATTGTTATTATTTTAAAAGATGAGAGACAATGTAACTTTGGTCAAAATTAGTATTGGGTGAACTAAAAATAGGATAATGGTTAAGGACCTAAGGTGGTTTTAATTGGTAGGTTTTATATGTTATGTAGGGGGAGGGGTAGTATTAGACTTTTAAAAATCAGATTTTAAAACTCAAATTTTGAGTTATAAATTTCAAAATCAACCCAAAAAGAATATCACCTTGGAATTTTGAATGACAATGGAAGTAGAGAGAACTACAAATTTATAAAAGATATAAATTAAAATTAATGGCTGGAATTAAAAGACAAATATATATGATGAAGATTAATTCTTAATATTATAGTAATTATAAAGAATGAATTTTGAAATAGAAGTATTTGACTTTGCCACATCACATCCATTAGTCTTGTCTTTATATATGATGATTAAAATTCATTAATGACCACACAAGTAATAAAAGAATAAAATAGTCACATTAAACATATATTTATGTTTATTTAATGATTTTCTAAATTCATGTGAAACAATTTTAAATGACATATAAATTTGCATGAAGAGAGTACAAATTTTATAATAAGGTAATATCAAATGTCCTCTCTCTAAAATGAGAAAACAGGGTTCAAATCTTACTCAATTGTTAATGGACTATTTATTTATTTAATACTACTCTGTACCATTGATGTTTGAACAATTGACTTTTCCAAGATTTTAATATGGAAGTTGATTTGTAGTATTAAATGGATAAAATAGGTTATTATGAGAGTGCATTGTTCAATATAAATGAACGAAACAAATGTTTTTTTTTTTTTTTGTAGATATAAGTGGAATGAGATGTAATTTAGAAGCATTTGTAGGGGTGGATAGTGAAATGCACAAACAAAACTAGGATGGAAGTAAGTATATAACTGTTGTGCCAGATTGTGACGGTCAACCACCTGGCCTGGCAAGAAGCGACCACGCAAGGAGAGTGGCGGTCAATAAAGAGACGACGGGAGGCATGATAATCAATCACTGGGCAGCGGCCTCATGATCCAGGGATGCGAGTCAGCACCTAGCAAGAAGAAGACTTGTAAGAATCTAGGGGATGGGGCCCCATTCGGAGAGGATGTTGGGTAGCCATCATAGGCGGTCAACAACCTGAATACTTAGAGTGCCTACCAACCAAAAGACATTCTCAAGTATGTCCCTTAGCTTTGCTTGTTCACCGGTGGGAAGTGCTCACAAACAATCAAGAATAACAAGGGAGAAAGAAAAATATTTTTGCTCTTGATTTTTCCAACACATGGAATCATGTACTTGGGGATGAAATAATCACTCCCTATTTATAATGTGGAGTGGCCGAAAATTTGAGGATATTTAGAGGTGGAGAAATTTTTTTCTTCGCCTCTAAGAAATCTTGAATATACTCCATATATTCTTTTCTCCATAATAAAATATTCAACAAAAATCCCAACCTCCTTATTATTGTGATATTTTCGAAAATCATAGGCAAGAATCACAGATTTGGATCTTCTTGAATATATGAGGTAATCTTGTATTCCAAGAATACTTATCTTCCATAATATCTTTCTAAGAAAATCAACAAAATCTTTTCTTTCCTAATATCTCTAATTTTCGAAAATGACAAGAAAAATCAGCAATTTTTTTTTATTTTAATCACCTTATTATTATTGGGCTAGTTGAGGAACCATTAGGAGAATTAAGATTGGACCTCCAATGGACTTCTGAATTTCAATATTGAGCCCCAATATAATTCAGCTCATTAATATTAATTAGTACCACTAATAAATTAATATTGCACTATTCATCTTAATCCATATTACAATAATATGGGCTCCCGGTTATTATTTCCCGCGTTTAAGATTATCTAGTCCATTAATTAATTAAGCTTCTGAATAACTTTAAATTAATTAATATCTTTCACCTTGGAGTAAAGACAGCTCAACATTATTATCCGCACCAAAGAAACTAATTCTTCACTTGCAAGATTTGGTACGATAAAACTTCTGAGCCCACCAAGGGGACAAATTACACGAGTCGTACTCGCACGCGTTTTTCCGTATTAAATTTTAGCAACCGTCGTATGATTAATATTACTGCCCAAAACACATAGTTCGAAGTCACGTTGATTCTCACCCAATATGAATCAAATCAGTAACCATTAAGCACACACGGTCTTATTTAAGTGACGGAGATTAAGAAATCAATAACGACTGAGGTCTAATTCTTCGCATTTCAGAACAGAAGAATTTATCCTCGCTGTAGGTCCTCTTCAACACATACTAAATGTGCTAGTGCAATCTCTTAGTCAAGACAGACCAATCTGAGATACACACATCGACCTTTCGCGGCGGATTGTTCAATTACACCTGGGTCGTGAATTTGTACGTTTAGTTACAAGGAAACCGTTAATGTGATCTTCCGTGATCGGGTATCACCACATTAACTACAAGGTAACACGTACTACTTATAATGAACTGGTTTCAATAAATATTCAACATTCAATCATATCTAAAGCAAATGCGATAAAAGATTTATTCTCATAAATAAGTGTTTAATACATGAGTTATACAAAGTAAAAACAACAGGTTCCAAATTACTCAATAAGGAATTGGCTCCCAAAGTCAACAAGGGTGCCTCATGTCATTATCTAATTGAACCATTGAGTTAGTTAGTCAATCATTAGAGGGAAACTAGGTCAGATAGACTGCCATGGACTCATGGCTTGGTTGGAGGTCCCGAGAAAGGGGACCTCATTTGTAACTATAAAATAGGACCTCTGGGTTCAATTAAAAAGGACAATAAATGAGAGAACAATCTCAAAAGAGCATTTATTATCCACTTCATACATTGTTTGATAGATATAATCCACCATACACCACATATAACCCTATCCGAAATTATCTCTCAACAATAACTATTAATTCAGTCATTTAAAAATGTAGTTCAGCGTAATAAAACATTGAGAACACAATATTACCAATAAAGTACATATGTTCCTGCTAAGCGTAATAAATTTAAGTCAATTGACAACTCTAGCAAAATATAAAGGTGCAAGCAAAAGCAATAGCAATAGCAATAGCAATAGCATTAGCCTTTGAATTTAGGTGTTTAGGACAAGTCTCTCTCGTTGTACCCATATTTTTAGAATATGGAGCAAAAGATCCACAAAAAATTACAGGTGTTTATGTACCTCTATTTTTAGAATATGGAGCAAAAGATCCGCCCAAGAATCAATGGGTCCGGGTAAGCACCAATGAACACAGTCATTATACAGAGTGACATTCTCTTCGGGCCAATGCCCATATCTACTGGGGTGCCCATCAGGCCTCAATAACATCGATCGGGTAGTATCAAGCAATCTGAATCTCTTTTTTCCTTTCTTCTCCACGGCTCGAAATTCCTCCAATTGGGCCATATACATATCCAAATTCAAACCCTCCAAATTAATCTCGTCACTCTGAAATGGCCGCCGCCTCACGCAATTCCCGCCGGCATTCCACAATCCATTTTCGAAATGCGCTGGCGCGTAGGTTCGGAGAATCGTCACGCCTGTAAAATTCTTCCGATCGTTGATGGCTTTAATCGCTGTTCGGAAGGCGCGGCGGTATCCGAATGTGTCTGGCAGATCGGTGACGTTAGGGAATTTGCACTGTCGACAGCCGACGACACGGCGATTCTCGTGGTAAACGGAGATGCGGGAAAACCAGAGGCCGGCGTTGATTATAATGTAATCGAAATCATCGATTTCAGAGGTCCATGACTCGTCGAACTCATCCAGGTAGAGTTTGAAAAAATTGGCCCGGTCCGCCGAGTCGAATTCTCGCTCGTTGGACCGGATGAGGTATGGGGCCCAGAAGTAGGCCATGGTGAAATTGTAATTTACATATTTCCAATGTTTGAAGTGTTCATCGGGTGTTAGGGAAACGTCTATCGGATACTCCACCTGAAAGTAAGAACTAAAAATCATTACATTTAATTTGTGACGAGTTATTAAAATTTAAGAGCCAAGTTTATTCATATATAAATCACTTTCTAACATTTTTTAATAAAATAATTCATTAAACAATAAAATTCATACTCTTCATACCTCTCAATTTATATTTTTTTAGTGAAAACAACTTGAATCCTCCAAAATTAATACATTTTAATGGAACAATTCATGTCTTTCGTAGTGGTTCATGTATGAACTAATTTCACTCTATACTTTACCAAAATTTAGAAGTTCATTTGATTTTTAATTGATAAATACTCCATCCATTCTGGGATTTCTTTCCCACTGACAAATGACACATATAAAAATAAATTGAGTAAGTGAGTGTGAAGTTAAATATTTTTTAATAAATTAAATTTTATTAATTTTTGTGAGAGAATTTTTTTTTTTTCTTTTTAAGAATATGAAAGTAATTGTGAGACGTCGGAATAAAAAAAAATGTAAAAGCAATTATGGGACGTAAGTATACAATTATAATTAATCCAAACTATTATCAATAGAATGGTTTTTGAGGTATTGCTTGTACCTCAATTTCAATGAATTTTTCTCTTTTTGCTGAAAAAAAAAATCAATATAATGGTTTTTTTAATTTTTTTTATCTGCTAACTTGCTTTTGAGAAACAATATGAAAAGAGGTGGTCTCATTTGCATTAGCCGCCTAGTGCAACTAGGGATAAGAGAGAAATAAGCAGGCTAATATAACAGTGTAATTGTACAAATTTTTTAAAGAAAATGTCAAATGATGACTCAAACCTAAGACCTTACAACATATAGATGCTCGAATTACTTGAACTATTCAACTTCGTACTGTACAGAGTGTTATAAGTGAAATGTGCAGACTAGATTTGACTGTGAAGACTACAAACTAATATAATTGAAACATGCAAGTTAATATAATTGAAATGTATTTAGTGCATGAGTCAAAAATACATATGAGACTAATTGATGATATGAAAATGGAGCGGTCTTTTAATTTGTAATTTTGTATCAAACTTTTTATTGTAATTTACAAATATTAATGTTTTAACCAAATAGTAAATTGTAAAATTTGACATTATGATAATTTAATCACGACTTTTAAATTGTACAATCTCATATATCATCCTTTTATTATTTGCACTTAGATATACGAGATTATTTAAAAAAAATCTTTTACCGTATTGACGAATTGATGCCATGTTAATGGTAATAGGCTTAATAGCTTTAGGACAAACTTATACTGTTTTCTACGCCATGTTATGGTAATAGCTAACAGCTTTATCGAATCGCAAAATATAAAAACAGAAAAAAAAATTATGAAAAAAGTAAGCCTCTGGTAACACTCCTCCACCAAAAATTTTGTGCACGAGTTTTAATTAAAATTAGTATTTTATTAAAACAATAAATGAAATAAAATATTATGAGATATTATAAATTTATTTATAAATAAAACAATTAATTGTGAGTGTTGTTTACTTTTAAATATGGTATGAGAATATATTTGACGAGCAACCAAATTAAAAAGAAAAAGGGAACAAATTTGGTGAAAGGCGGAAGTAACTTTTATCGTGTATAATTTAATGGTATTATTTATATTTATTATAAAATATTATTATTAGATTGATATATATTAATAAAATATTTAATATTGTTTAAAATTACATACAAAATGCAATTAAATTTAAAGGTCAAACTGGATTACAGTATACTTTGTCCATTAAAATAATGTATGCCATTCTAAATAAATGAAAAAGCATATATAATTTGTAAATATAAATTATAAGATTGTGAATTCACTTGTAATTTTCCTTTTAATTGAAAAATGTTCCATCGTGGGAAATCTTCTACACGTCTCCCCTTCGACTCGCAACACTCTCTCTTGTCACATGGCATGCACGTTCTTGTTAGATTAATAATGTTGAGAAAATTAAATCAATTATAGATCCATACAAATGAATTATAATTTTTTTTATCAATCGTTAGTTTTTTTGAATTTTAAATATTGTATAATGGCTCGGGTATCCACATGAACTTTCCACAATAGTCCTACAAATTAAACGTGAACAATATGTACTTAAATTTTAAACCTAATTTTAAATTCAAGTTAAAAATTTAATTTTTAATGGATTTTAAAAAAATCAAAATTAAATTTTAAATTGAGTTTAAAATTCAAATACAATGCAAAACTATTATTTTGGAAGTAGGTCTTGTGTGAGACCGTTTCACAATGAGACGAAATATAAATTGAACATGATGCATTATTAATTAACACTATGAAACAAATGAATATTAATTTGTGCTAATTTGTGAACGACAAACATAAATTTCTGCCCTTTTTTGGCTGTTTAAGTTATCACTATTTTCGTCCAATCCTACCAACTTCTACAAATTGAAAACAGTCGAGTGATTTTCAAATTTTTATATTTTAGTTTCATAATCAATTGTATGAGGTGAAACAACAAATCAAACTTTAAAATTGTGGCTCTTTTATTTTGTGATAGATTCAGCCCCACTTGGAACAACATTCTGGATGTCTCTCTGATCACGTGGATTATAATTCAAACTTTATCACATTATCAACTAAATGTTTTACTTTCTAAAATTGTGAATCTATCGGACTAAAATGTCAATTAATTAAAAGTTATAAAAATATTTTTAATTCGCGAAAGCAGACACGACTAGAATTAAAATATGGCTAAAACTATAGAGTAATTGCATTAATTGTGCACCTGATACACTATACAATTCAAATAAATTTTTAAAAAGCAAGCTATTATTACTGATAAACCATGCACCCTTGTTTTTACTGGAACACCTCATTTTGTTAAATTGCATAAAGGTGTTCTTTCAAAAAAACAAGGGTAACTTTTTTAAGTAATATTAAGGATGACCTTTTAAAATTGTATTTGAGTTGCAAAGTGAAGCGGTGTACAAACTATAATCCTTTTTGTTTTAAGCTCTCTCCTCATTGAGAAACCTTTGTAATGTACAAAGTGGAAAATCGAAACCCTAGATTGATTTTTTATTTTATTTTTTTTATCGGTAAATGTTAGTTGTTAGTAGTTAAAAATTAATTTATCAAGACCTCAAGTACTCCAAAAATTCTCCAAGTCACCTTATAACTTCCTAAATTCATTTCCAAAGGGAATCGAACCTGGGTCATTCACTAAAGTGAGAAACCCTAGATTGATAAAGCGTGTTGGAAAGTTTATAATATATCATCTTTAAAAAAAGTGATAATTAATTTGGTTAATGGGATATGTACGAACGTAAACATATATATTTGGCATAGCTCCATATGCATAAGATGTACAGTGTAATTTAAATGTATTTTCAAAAAATTACTCCTATTATTGAAAAGTTGCCCATGTAATTACTAAAAAATGCATTTAATAAGAGGTAATTTTTCAGTAATAATAGAGACAACTTTTCAGTAATGATAAGGAAAATACTTTTAAAAAATATATTTAAGTTGCACGATGCACCGTGTGTGCGGAAAGACAAACTTACCCTTGACAAGAGGCAAATCATGGACTGCATTTGGTTCCTCCCAACCGAATCTCCAACAAAAGCCATTTTCTTGCCCCGAACAATATGCAAGAACTGAAGCGGGTCGAACAGCTGCAAATCGCACCCGTCGGGCTTCCACCTCCACTTCATGAAATCCGAATCGGGTCGCCCGTATTTCATGCAATTCTGGTGCTCGTGGATCGCCCAACATGTGGTGTTGGTATAATATGGAGCATTTGGATCCGGAACCCATTCCCCGGTAAAGACGTCGCATTCTTCTTCTTCTTTGGTAATGCTAATATCTTGTGCACCATTGTCTAATGATGAAAAAGAATTGTCACAATAATATAAACGAATTATAGTGAAAAATATTACTCCCACGCCTATAAATATTAGAGGGTATTTCTCTTGGTAATTTTTTGTTTCATTTCGAGATTTTTTAGAAGGATGAAGCGCCATCAATGATGTTTAATTTGGAGCTTCAAAATTCGATGTGACGAGGGCTGGTTTTAAATAACTTGTTAATTATTAAATATTAGGTGGAATATTTCCTACTAGGCTACTACTATTCCATGATCATGATCTCCTTGTTGTCAATTTTATATTTTAGTGATAATGTATCAACAAATTCCTAAGATATTTTTTGTTTATTTTTTTTAAATATTAAAATTTTATTTTATAAGTTCCCTCGAAATGATGATTGACGAAAATTTTCAGTCCATCTTAATGGTATAACGTTAGATAAAAAAAAAAAACACAACAATTTACAATACTATATATGTATGGAGTGAAATTGGTTAATATATGAATCATTTAAGGGTATTAGTTGTTTACTGAAAATAAATTAAGATTCTTCAGTGAAAACAACTAATACCCTTCAGTGAAAGCAACTAATACGCTTCAGTGAAAACAACTAATAAAATTTAGTTAAAATAACTAATAATGTTCAATGGTTCATGTATGAACCATTTTCACTCTATATTTTTGTCTTTAAAAATTAAATAATAAATATTAAAATTTTGATAAAGACAAAATGCAAAATGTATAGTTTACTTACATATCTCTATGTTATCATAAACACTTGGGGTGGAGAAAGGAAATGGCGAGAAAGAAAAATGAAGTAATATAAAAGAACAAAATTATATATTTTCTTAAAATAATATTTTCAATTAGTTAAAGTAAAACACATGTAAACAGAGATGGACCTAGAGTTTTATTTCAAGAGGACAAATTTCATTAAATTATAAATTATGTAGTGGTAAAATATAAAGGGGTGAATCCTTATAAATTAAAAGTAAAAAAAAAAAAAACCTTTTGTATATTGTGATGATCAAAACAAGAAATGTTACTTGAGGTAAAAGTAATTGGAAATCTAAACAGAAATAGGCTGCGACAAACGGTGAGGAGGTTGAGCTCGTGAGTTAGTTTCAAAGTAGAGCTAATACATATTGGGCTTTACTCGCATTGTAACATAAATTGCGCGTTGGTACCTTTTTCACTTTGAATCGTTCAATTGTTAGAATTAAGGTTCTTAGTTGGTAATGAATTCAAGATTAACTCTTACAAATTGAAGCTTGTAATCTATAATTAGTTACTGAATTTAAATTACAAATCGTCTCATAACTTTCAGACAAAATAAATTTAATCCCCAAATTAACTTTTTTATCAGATTTGGTCTCAAATTCTTTAACAAAGTCCAATTTTGGTCTCAAATCGGTTGGAAAGTCAATACAACGTCGCTTTGAAGTTCGAAATTGAGAATTTATGGCAAGAATGTTGATGTGGCGTCCATATATGCTAATTATATTTGATTTTTCCTTTTCTTAAGGATTTTTAAATATACACTATGTGTAATAATAATTCTAAAATGAAAGAAAATATCGAATATAAGTAGCAGACGTAAACGTCACATCAATACTCTTGCTGGAAGTCACCAAATTCGGACTTCAAAGTTACGTCGTTTCACTTTTTACTGCTGATTTGAGACCAAAATTGGATCCTGTCAAAGAAATTGGGATTAAATCTATAAAAAGATAATTTTGGGACTAAATCTATTTTTTTCAGAAAGTTATAAGACGATTTGCAATATAAAGCCATGGGAAAAGAATCCTAATCCCGTGGATGCAGATTATTATGATCGAACTGTTGTAAATCCAGTAGATTTAATATACCAAATCCGGAAGATTTGATGTGGACATTACTTATGAGTCTAATAACCTAAACAGGCTTTAGAGATTATATTAGGGTTTCTCTATTATAAATAGATCCATATACTCAATATTGTATACACACAGAAATATTAGTGAAAGCTCCTGGCTTGGTACGCCCCCAGACGTAGTCGTTATCGGTGAACTGGGTAAACAAACCGGTGTCTCTATTTTGCGTTTATATTTTACCACACGTTATCAGCACGAGTCTCTATTCGCAGTTAATCGGTACGAATCTCGATTTGTTTTTCAATAGGATGATAATTAATTATTAGTTTAATTGTCGTCTCAATTTTCTAGATCCTTTTGTGCCATGAATTCATATATCTCTGTGCATTCAATTTATATATTGCATCTATATTATCGAATCTGCAATTGTTAATTAATTGGATCGGAAAAAAATTATATGCCCTGCCAGCCGAACCACGGCCGCCCGCCAGGCGCCACACCCGGCCGTGCACCAGCAGCACCGCCGCCGCGCCTTCAGGCGCGCGAACACCGCGCAACAGCGCCACAGTCCCGCCTCCGCCGTGCGAGCACCGTGCAACAGCGCAACCGCAGAGTCTCTGCCGTGCGAAGAGTCGCGCTCCAGCGCCGCCACGCCTTCGCCGTGTGAGCGCCGCACACCGTGTGCTGCCAATGCTCTCGCTGTGCACCGCCGCGCGCCTCCTGTTGCTCCGCCGCCTCACAGCATAGAGCAACGACAGCAAGCCGCGCGCCGCCGGGCAACAACGACCAATGCTGCGTCGCCGAGCAGCGGCCAAACACGGGACTCGCCGCGCCGCCGCCCGAGATTGCATCCTTGCACTGGCCCCCATACTCCCGAGCCATGCCCTCTATCTCAATTGGGCTTGCAGCCCAAATTCTTGGGCCGATTTTTTTTTAAAACATGGGCCTCCCCAATTTTTTTGGGCCTTTTTATGCCAATCATTTTAGGCCATATTAATCAACTTGTTTTCATTCTTTAATTTAACATGAGCCCTTTCTAAAATATTTATTTATGAGCCCTTAAATTAATTTATTAGGGCCAATTCTTTTATATATAAAAAAAATAAAAAGTAATACTTTGTTGCATATTAATTAAGCTCAACTTTTTAGAATTATTTCTAAATTAGTTCTCAATAAATTATTATTTTATGTGCTTAATTACTATATGCGCATGCTATTTAATACTCATGCATACATTATTACTTTTGCACATAGTTCTTATAGTCTGCATAAATTGCCTAGGTAGGCGGCGCCCAGTACTTGTTGGACCGTAAATTATGTTTTGGGTAGACGACGCTCAATTCTTGAATCTATGTGCTTGAACATGATCAAATAAATCCTTATTTCTCCGTTGTCAACGAAAGGTCTCAAAACTCACCATGTCACTTTAAATATTGTAGTGTGAATGTCTGATATTACCAAAAGAGAATTTGTTGAGCTTGCTCTTGATGGTAGTAATTACCTAATATGGGCTCTAGATGTTGAAATCCATCTAGACTCAACAGAGTTGAGCGGGACCATTGTCGAAGGTTCAAAATCCACTAACGCCCAGAAGGCGAAAGCGTTGATTTTTCTCAGGCACCACCTGAATCAGGACCTGAAAAATGAATACCTCACTAAGAAAGATCCCGAAGCATTGTGGAAGTCCCTAAATGACCGTTTCCAACAACAAAACGATATACTCCTCCCTCAGGCACAATACGATTGGTTGAACCTCCGTTTTCAAGACTTTAAGTCTGTGACGGGGTACAATTTTGCCTTGCACCGTATTGTATCCCAATTAAAGCTATGCAAGCAAGCTATAATTGAGGCCGAGTTGATATAGAAAACTCGATCAACGTTCCACACTAGCAACCTTGTACTCCAGCAGCAGTATAGGGCAAAAAATTATACTGTCCACTCTGAGCTAATTTCTGCACTTCTAAAAGCAGAAAAGCACAACCAACTCCTGATGAAGAATCATAATACTAGATCGGTTGACTCACAAGCAGTGCCCGAAGCACATGCTATAACTCAGGGAAATACGAGTGGTCGCAAGCGTGGAAGGGTGAGAGGAAGTAAATGAACTCGGGGTAAAAGGCCGAGTTCGTAGTAAATCTGGTGGTCAAGAAACCTCGAACGACAATAAAGCTCAGAGTCGTGAAAAGGGTGTACCCAACACGAATTCTGCTCCACAAAAATCTGACACTCAAGACAAGATTGAGCAGTCATGCTACAAATGCGGATGCAAAGGACATTGGTCTCGCAAGTGTCGCACTCTCAAGCATTTGGTTGATGCTTACCAAAAACAGCTAAAGGACGACAAAGGGAAGGACCCCAAGGTCGAAACTCACCATGTCAGCCTGCCTGAAGCAGAATATGACCATGTCAACGACGATCTCTTGGGCTTGGAGCTCAAAGACTATGGAGATAATGAGTGATTCGAATATTTGATAATTTTTTGTATATTTTTTTTATTAAGACCTTTTTCATATGGATCCTATTTTTGGATATTTTATTATGACATTTATGATTTAGCTTTGATATGTTTACCTTAATATATGCTATCCGTTATATTTCGTGGATATCGTTATTCTTACACATGACTTGTAAACATATCAGCTATTAGGTTTGGATCTTTTCCTCTGGCATGATGGATATAAATTATGATTTATGTTTGGTAGATAGCGCCACCACACACACAATCTTAAGAGATAGGAAGTATTTTCATAAGATAGAAAGAAAAGGGAGTGTAACTACGATAGTCAATGATAATATTATGGGGTAAATTGTGTCAAACCCCCATGTGGTTTGGAAAATCGGCATGAAACCCCCCCCCCCCCGTGCTTTAAAAATTAAGTCAAACCCTCTTATGGTTTTATAAATATAACGCAAGATCCCTTTTTTTTCTTAAAAAATTAATAGCGTTAATTTTCAACCCGTATGACCTATTATATACTTCTGACCTGTTAACGTTCTTTCATAAAACACTTAAACGCAAACTAGGGTTTATCTCCAAGTAAAATTTCAAAATTTATACAATTTTTTTTTAATATGTGAATTTCTTGAAAAATCTTGCTTATTGTGAACATACAAAGAATTGACCAAGAGGAAATTTGTTATTGCTGATTTTCTTTACAACGAGAAGTGTCCAGGGTAGGTTCCAATTTTTATTTATTTGTACTTTTATTAATATTTATAACTACAAATTATTTACTAAATATTATATTAATATATAATTAGTTATAAAGATGATTTTTTAAAAGTAGTTTCACCTCTCGTCTATTTATAATATTTTATAGACAATAATTATTAAATAAATTAACTATATAAAAGCATAAGATTATAAAAAATAAAAACTTAAAAAAATTCATATTAGAAGGAGCATTTAATTTAGTTAATGAAGGGATAATTATGTCAATATACTAAAAAAAACCACTAAAATTCACATGAAGTGTGCGTGAATTGGATACTACTGTTAAGCTTAACAGAGTTGGGGGCTTAATGCTATATTTATAAATCACAGTGAGGTTTCATGCTATATTTATAAACCAGGGGGGGATTCATGCTATATTTATAAAACCATAAGGGGGTTTGACACAATTTTTAAAGCACTGGGGGGTTTCATGCCGATATTTCAAACCACAAGGGGATTTGACGCAATTTACCCTAAATTAAGATAATGGGCTCCGGAAGAGCCTCTATCATCCTCCCTATGGGTACCGAACTCATAATTGACAATGCTTTGTTGTTTCCACAATCGAATCGTACTCTTCTCAGTTTTAAGGACATAAGAACTAATAACTATCACATTGAAACTGAAATTGAGAACAATAATGAATACCTTTTGATAACTATTTCTCGAGGTAGTTGTAAGCAAGTTATTGAAAAATTTCACTCCTTCTCTTCCGGATTGTACTATCCTTACATCCGGCCGTCTAATCTCCATATAGCCATGAGTATGAAATCCCATGACCCGAACTCTTTTAAATTATGGCATCAGCGGTTAGGTAATCCAGGACAAACAATGATACGTAGGATTCTATCTAATTCCATTGGTCATCATATTTCGAATAATAGAATCCCTCCTATCGATGAATTTTTCTGTGATCCATGTTCAAAGGGTAAGTTAATAGTGCGCCCGTCGCGCACCACGGTGGGACTTGAATCTCCGGTTTTCCTTGAACGGATTTATGGAGACATTTGTGGACCGATTCAACCAGCATTAGGACCATTTCGATATTTCATGGTCTTAATTGATGCCTCCACTAGGTGGACATATGCCTGTTTGCAGTCTCCCGCAATCAAGCTTTTGTCAAGCTCATTGCGAAAACTATTGAGCTTCGAGCTCAGTTCCCCAGATTATCCAATAAAATTAATTCGTATGGATAATGCTGCTGAGTGATTAGGCGTGAAATTGTCATGATTCGTAGCTAGAAACGCCCTAGTTTTGGTCGAGTTTATAGAGTATTTAGAGTCAATTGAGCGTTATTTCTATACATTGATAAATTTGTCTCTTTGATGCTCATAGGTGAATAGAGGACGAAAAACGGAGTTCGTAGGACTTTGAATCGACTCAAACGGATGCCCGGATGAGAAGATATTGAAGAAATACGATCGGTATTAGTGCGGACGAGGAAAAGTATCATTTGGAAGGATTAGAGATCACTCGAGCGCCTTACTCGAGCGCCACCGCTCGAGCGCCTTACTCGAGCGCGCAAACGTACAGAACAATTCTTGCGCTCGAGCAGCTCGAGCGCCACCGCTCGAGCGAATCGCTCGAGCGCCCAAAACATACAGAGTCATTTCAGCGCTCGAGCAGCTCGAGCGCGACCGCTCGAGCGAATGCATCATTCGAGCTACACTGCTCGAGCGGGACCGCTCGAGCGTTTTGCTCGAGCGCCCATATACTTTTGCCTCCGGATTCGTATTTTCGGCCCATTAACTCCCGTTTCGACCCGTGCCTATATATATCTCGTCCAAACACGTTTTGAGGGATCCCCAACTTTTAGAAATACTTTAGACTTAGCTTTTGAAGAGGAGAAGAACGAGCAAGCTTTATTTTACGTTTTGTTGAGGTTTTTCATACGAATTCTAGTTTCTTTTCAATTCTTAGTTTCTTTTCATTAGTTCGTTACTTTGAACACGTTTAAATTTCGTTTTTATCAATTCAATTTCAGTTCTTCGTATTTATTTTCTCTTTCAACCCTAGTTTATGTTTCGTATTTTCTTTCTTCAATTCAATATGTTTATGTTCGTTGTTTCTTTAATTGCTTTTAGTTTTGTTAAAACCATGTCCGGCTAAAACCCTTGCATGCTTAGGTTAGGATGAACTCGTAGAAGTAGGATGTGGGTACGTAATTAAGGTAATTCGTGACGTTAGTTTTAATTCTCTTAATTAATGAATTCTTATAATTAATCTGAACTCTACCTTTGAATTTCGTACGAAAGTGTTAGAGAGAGGACGACCGCATCACTCAATAACAATTAGTAGTCTTAACGAGAAGGTTTAGTAAATGTTAATTCATCTACCGGTTTAGCGAAGGAGGACGACCGCATCACCTTAGTTAAATTAGGGTCTCATTAATTAAGCGTTATCTATTAACTTGTTAGTGGATTAGTGAAGTCGATTGCTAGGATAAAGTATTAGGGTGAGAAATCTTGAGCTTTCATTCTACGATCTTTTACTTAGGTTAATTCTTGTTTGTCACGATTACTTTGATTATGTACCTGCTCCGTTAGTATACGTAGGGATTCCTATCCTGAGCATCACCATCTCATACTTGCATATACACCTTAGATACTTAGTTTAAATTTTCCTTTTGCATTCGTAGGATAATTTAGTTAGCTTAATTAATCTTTCCAAAAATCCAAAAACAACACACTCATATTAACTACGACGCGTAGATCTTCAGGGATCTATTCGCATATACACTATCCCGTGGGTTCGATAATACTTGGTCCCTATACTTGCCTATACTACAGTGAACCCGTTCTCTTGCGGGGTAGCTACTAGTAGAAGCTAGTGTAGTCGCTTCAAGTCAATGGCGCCGTTGCCGGGGATGGCGTTATATGCTCTTTGAATAGGACTTGTCGATAGCTTAGTAGTTAGTAGTGAGTGCCTATTTTCTGTTTTTATTTCTTTTTGTTATTTTCATTTATTCGGTAGTTGCGTTTTGATCCATCTGCTAGTGTGTCAGGTTTATGAGAACACGCTCACAAGGCAACACGAGCGAAGAGAGAATACCTGCAGACCCTGAGACAATAGCTAGAAGGAACCGAGCTTACTTGAGAAGAATGAACGCAGCCGACTTAGGGAAGGGACCAATGGACCTCAATAATGAGCTGGACGATGCTGCCAACGATTTAAATCAGGCAGTAGACCGGGTTGATGGCTCTGGAGGGAGTGGTGGTCAGAATCAAGACCAGTTCGTAGATAGTAGTAGCCAGAACCCGGGTGCACAAAATGTAAACAATCCAGCTCAGAACCTTGTCCCAAATACTCTGAACAACCCTGCTTACCCACAAAACCCGAATAACCCTTTCCACAACCCAGCATATCAACATTACCCATACCCACCATACCCTTATCCGCCTTACCCGTATTCTCCACCTCCTGTTTATAACCAACCACCTGTGTACCAACAACCTCCAGTTCAAAACATACAAGCACCACCTGTCGCTCCTCAGCCTGCGCCCCAGAACGCAGATCAGAATATGGCAATTCGGGGCAGGTTCGCGGCACAACCGCAGAGGTACTACGATGGAGTGGCCTTACCACCTGTGGAGGCGAATAACTTTTCAATCTCCCCAGTAATTCTCAAGCTGCTGACCGAGAATCAGTTCAAAGGGGTGATCGGGAAGGAGAATCCTCACACTCACTTGAGGAGTTTTCTCATGATAGCCTCTACATTTAATTATAATGGCATGTCTGAAGATGCCAAGAGGCTTAGGCTGTTCCCATTCTCATTGACGGGAATAGCCAAGGAGTGGTACGATAATACGCTTCCGCGGGGAGGTATTACCACTTGGGCCGAGCTCGAGCGTCTGTTCCTCGAGCGATTCTACCCTCCATCTAGGACGATCAAGGCTAGAATTGAGATCTCGTCCTTTCGCCAGAAGTCTGGAGAGGATTTACGCCAAGCGTGGGAGAGATACTCAAACATGCTGATTGAGTGCCCGCAGCATGGGTACAATGAGGGGGATATTATGGCATTCTTCTACAGCGGTGCCAGCAAGGATGGTCAAGCCCATTTAGATGCATGTGCGGGCGGAGCATTCCTCAATCAAGGCATAGAGAGGTGTAGGGAGATCGTGGACAACATTGTCACGAATGCCGGTGCTTGGGGAGTGGATGCAGATTTGCAAAGAGTGCATCAGGTGGAAGAGGGAGAAGGAACGAGAAGGCTACTGATGGCCATGATGGAAAAGATCAACAACCTTGAGTTGGGGAAGAGTTTGGGTGGAGAGCATGCAGTGGAGAATGAGAGAGTAGACCAGCCCAGTGGACAGCAAGAGGTAGCCAATTACATGGGAGGTCCATATTACAATCAGAATGGCTACCAAGGTGGTAATCAGTATGAAAGACCTTCTTATGGCCAACCATTTGTGCCTCCAGGCCCTCAGCCACTTCAAAATCAATGGAGGAACACACAAGGAGTTCAAGGAGGCCAGCAGCCTCCTCAAAACACATGGAGGAAAAATGATAATTTTTCTTATGCTAACCCAAAAGCTGGTGTTACTGTTCCTGCAGGTGTTGATCCGGGGTCTAAACCTCCTGGTGGAGAAGGCGGTGCATCAACCGAGGAGATGTTGAGAGCTATTCTTCAGAAGGTGGAGGAAGGTAGCAAGCGGTTGTCATCCTTGGAGTAATATGTGAAGGAGCTGCATAAGAAGGGTGATCAACGTGATCAAGAGCTCCAGAAGATGAATGTTGAGTGGACTAGAACTCAACAAGAGAACAATCGAAGGTTCACCTCTTTAGAGCTCCAGATGAGCCAAATTGCAAAATCAGTGAATAGAATGCCGGAGGGGAACCCGAAAGAGCAGTGCAAGGCGATCCAGCTAAGAAGTGGAACCAACTACGAAGGTCCTCAGATGCCTGCTGATTATGAGACGCCCCAAGAAGAGATTGAGCCTAAAGGAGATGAAGTTGAGAAGGGGATTGAAAGTGAGAAGGGTGAGAGAGTTCCTAATTGGAAAAAGGCAAAGGAAGCAAGGGAGAAAGTGAAAGAAACAGAAAGAGATGAGTGGGGGGTACGCAAATCTGTGATACCCGTCCCATATCCACAGCGCTTCATAAAAAAGAAGCTTGATGAGAAATTCGCTAAGTTCTTTGATATTTTTAAACAATTGCATATTAATATTCCTTTTTATGATGCTTTGGAACAGATGCCGCATTATGCAAAGTTTCTGAAGGACTTGATCGCGAAAAGACGGCGAGTGGATGAGCCGAAGTTGGTGCAGCTGAACCACGAAGTGAGTGCATTAGTGCACAAGGCGCTTCCACTGAAGCTGAAGGATCCCGGGAGCTTCACGATCCTATGTGACATTGGGAACGAGATCAAAAAGGGAGCGTTGTGCGACCTTGGAGCAAGCATCAATCTCATGCCGTTGTCGCTTTTCAAGAAGTTGGAAGGTGGTGAACTTCAACCCACAATGATGACGCTTCAACTAGCCGACCGGTCTATTACTCGACCTCAAGGTGTTGTTGAAGACGTTCTAGTGAGAGTTGGAGATCACATCTTTCCAGCCGACTTTGTAGTGCTAGAGATGGAGGAAGATGAGCACGTACCCCTGATCTTGGGAAGACCGTTCTTAGCTACGGCGGGGATGGTGCTAGACGTGGCAAATGGGAAGATTACGTTGAAGGTTGACGATCAAGAAGTGAAGATCTCCCTATATGAAGCCATGAAACACCCGAAGGAGGATGAGAGCTTGTATTGCATGGATGCAATTGATCCTCGTGTTGAAGACACACCTTCTATCCCTAATCTTTCTCATATTCATGATTTTGCTAGTCCTTCAATTGATAATTTAACCCATGAGCGTTATGATCTTGATTATTTTGATAGGGATGAAGTGAAGAAGTTGAAGGATGAAGAGGTGAAGAAAGTGGACGTGGTCCAGTTAGAAGGGAAAGGAGGAGTTAAGAAGAAAAAATCCAAATTCAAGAAATTGTTTAGTAAGACTCCTCAAGATAGAGGCAAGAAGGAGTTGAGACCCATAACACTTGGGGATGAGAAGAGAGCAAAGGGGCTCATGATGGTGGGGCATCAAGGAAAGAAGTTCAAACACCACTCTTATGAGAGTAAGGGAGGTAAATTTGAGTATGATGTCCCATAAGCTCCTTTGAGCTCGGTCCGGCATGAGGACCTTAAAAATAGCGCTGAATGGGAGGCAACCCATTTTTATTTGCTTTCATTTATTTTTAGTGTCTTTTTATATTATTAGGGTGTTTTGAATTGTAAGTTTTAACCTCGTACTTGAGAGTTTTATTTTGTAGGCTTGTCTCTAAAGGAGTAAAGGTATCATGGAGTTATTTAGATTGAAGAAACCAACTTGTGACAAGGGAGTGTGCAAAGCTATTGAGAGAAACTGAATTGTTCGGTTGAGGTAACCCACAACCCCAAACTTAGACCTCTAGCAAGGTCGAAGTTTGGGGGGGGTGGAGTTTTATATGTTTTCTTGTTACATTGCACCGGAGCACCCCTTATCTTTGAGTTGAGTTAGTTATTTGGTGCCTTGAGATGCTCCTTGGGCTATTATTAATTTGTTTTGTTACTCAATATTTTATGCCTATCAATCACCTTATGCTTGTTGATTGCTATCTTTGAGTATGATTTGATGAGTAGGGTGAATTGTGAGGCTGAGTTAGGAGTTTTCTTGTGTGAGTGTTTGAGTTTGAGCTGAGTTGAGAAAGAACTTGTATGCTTGTGAATTTTTCTTTTGAGTACTTGTGTGATGAGAGTGAGAATTCACTAGGACTAGCATGGATGTGAAAGCCGTGAGCTTTTGAGCCTTACGAGATTTAAATGCATGATTTAATCTCTTCGTTTGTGAGTGGATCGTCACCTTAGAGGATGCTAGAACTTGCATGTGCTCTTGCTTCTAGATTGTGTCTAGTTTGATATGCCGAATGTGATCTTAGGCCATCTTTGATTTAATTGAGTCACTTAGCCAAAATTTTCCTTACCAATGACATTGATCCCTTGTTAGCCCCTTTGAGCCTAAAGCCTATTTTATTTGCTAGCACATATGAACACTATTCCAATTCCTAAGCCTTTTTGTCCCAATTTGAGTGGAGAATAGGAAAGTGTGAATATGAAGGGAGTGAATTGAGTTGAAAAAAGGAGAAGGTTGTTTGTTGAGTGAATATGAGAAAAAAAAAAGTGTGATGAAGTTTTGAGATGTGGGAAAAAGAACAAAGAAAAAAAAAATTGAGAATGAGCAAAGAAAAAATGAGCTCATGTGTTTGTGCGAAAAAGAAAAAAATGATGAAGTGATTGAAAAAAGTGAAAAGAGAAAGAAAAAAAAATTGAAATGTTGAGAGAATTGAAAGCGAAAGTGTAGTGATTGAATATGTTTGAAGTAGATCGTTCTTAATCTCGAAGTACCGAAGTTTTGAATTTCTATTCTCCATTCACTTGAGTCACTTCACCATATTGTTATCCCACCTGTCCAAAGAGCCTACATTACAACCTTTTGAAAGTCCTTTTTGATTCGGCATTGATTTCTAGAGTATGGTCGAAGTTGAGAGCATTTACAAGCCTATGGCTGCCAATTTGTGTGATTGATTGATTGAGTGAGTCCCTTTACCATTGTTATACACTTGTGAGGGAGTTAAACACACCGTTGAGTGCACATCCATGCTTGAACTTGGTGTTTCTTGTTATTGTTGCATGAGTACGATAAAAGAAAGTGAGTGAGTATACGGGTGATTGACTTTTGAAGCTTGAATTCATTAGCTTGCATGATTGATTTTTCCTACTCATTCCTAACAATTTCACTTGACTTATTATTTCATTGCTTGGGGACAAGCAATATGGTAAGTTTGGGGGGGTTGATTAGGCGTGAAATTGTCATGATTCGTAGCTAGAAACGCCCTAGTTTTGGTCGAGTTTATAGAGTATTTAGAGTCAATTGAGCGTTATTTCTATACATTGATAAATTTGTCTCTTTGATGCTCATAGGTGAATAGAGGACGAAAAACGGAGTTCGTAGGACTTTGAATCGACTCAAACGGATGCCCGGATGAGAAGATATTGAAGAAATACGATCGGTATTAGTGCGGACGAGGAAAAGTATCATTTGGAAGGATTAGAGATCACTCGAGCGCCTTACTCGAGCGCCACCGCTCGAGCGCCTTACTCGAGCGCGCAAACGTACAGAACAATTCTTGCGCTCGAGCAGCTCGAGCGCCACCGCTCGAGCGAATCGCTCGAGCGCCCAAAACATACAGAGTCATTTCAGCGCTCGAGCAGCTCGAGCGCGACCGCTCGAGCGAATGCATCATTCGAGCTACACTGCTCGAGCGGGACCGCTCGAGCGTTTTGCTCGAGCGCCCATATACTTTTGCCTCCGGATTCGTATTTTCGGCCCATTAACTCCCGTTTCGACCCGTGCCTATATATATCTCGTCCAAACACGTTTTGAGGGATCCCCAACTTTTAGAAATACTTTAGACTTAGTTTTTGAAGAGGAGAAGAACGAGCAAGCTTTATTTTACGTTTTGTTGAGGTTTTTCATACGAATTCTAGTTTCTTTTCAATTCTTAGTTTCTTTTCATTAGTTCGTTACTTTGAACACGTTTAAATTTCGTTTTTATCAATTCAATTTCAGTTCTTCGTATTTATTTTCTCTTTCAACCCTAGTTTATGTTTCGTATTTTCTTTCTTCAATTCAATATGTTTATGTTCGTTGTTTCTTTAATTGCTTTTAGTTTTGTTAAAACCATGTCCGGCTAAAACCCTTGCATGCTTAGGTTAGGATGAACTCGTAGAAGTAGGATGTGGGTACGTAATTAAGGTAATTCGTGACGTTAGTTTTAATTCTCTTAATTAATGAATTCTTATAATTAATCTGAACTCTACCTTTGAATTTCGTACGAAAGTGTTAGAGAGAGGACGACCGCATCACTCAATAACAATTAGTAGTCTTAACGAGAAGGTTTAGTAAATGTTAATTCATCTACCGGTTTAGCGAAGGAGGACGACCGCATCACCTTAGTTAAATTAGGGTCTCATTAATTAAGCGCTATCTATTAACTTGTTAGTGGATTAGTGAAGTCGATTGCTAGGATAAAGTATTAGGGTGAGAAATCTTGAGCTTTCATTCTACGATCTTTTACTTAGGTTAATTCTTGTTTGTCACGATTACTTTGATTATGTACCTGCTCCGTTAGTATACGTAGGGATTCCTATCCTGAGCATCACCATCTCATACTTGCATATACACCTTAGATACTTAGTTTAAATTTTCCTTTTGCATTCGTAGGATAATTTAGTTAGCTTAATTAATCTTTCCAAAAATCCAAAAACAACACACTCATATTAACTACGACGCGTAGATCTTCAGGGATCTATTCGCATATACACTATCCCGTGGGTTCGATAATACTTGGTCCCTATACTTGCCCATACTACAGTGAACCCGTTCTCTTGCGGGGTAGCTACTAGTAGAAGCTAGTGTAGTCGCTTCAAGTCACTGAGTTTACCTCGAAAGCCTTTATTGATTACTGTATGGCACTGGGAATTAAAGTGGAGCATTCGGTCCCTTATGTCCACACCCAAAATGGTCTTGCTAAAGCGCTAATAAAACTTATCAAACTTATCGCTAGACCATTACTTATGAACTCAAAATTACCCACTTCATGTTGGGAGGTTTGCAGTCCTATATCCATCACATCTGCTACAAATCCATCCAACTGCATACAATGATCATTCCCCCTACAACTAGTGTGTGGGAAAGAACCTAATATTTCCCATCTGCGTATATTTGGATATGCGGTGTATGTTCCGATAACATTACCGAAGCGTACCTCTATGGGTCCACAAAGAAAGTTAGGTATTTACGTTGGATTTGACTCTCCATCCATCCTGAGATACCTAGAACCTTTGTTCGGGGATCAATTAACGGCCCGGTTCACTGACTGCACGTTCAATGAAGACCACTCCCCGACATTAGGGAGAGATCCGAATTCAAAATTGAATGAATGTCGGGAACTTACGTGGAACGTAAGTGATCTTCAGTATCTAGATCCACACATTAGTCAATCTGAACTGGAAGTTCAGAAGATCATTAGCTTGCAACATTTATCAAACAATCTGCCAGACGCGTTTACTGACCATAGAGGTGTGACTAAATCGTATATACCTGCAGTAAATGCACCCCCATACGCCAGAAGCGTAAATGATCTATAAATGATACAAACACACCTAGAATGAAAGCTAGCAAAACTGGTCAGTCAAACTTGAAATCTCCAGAAGAGATTCGTACAGAAAACTCAAAATCTCCAGAAGAGATCCGTCCAGAAGACGAGCGTCCTAGTAATGAAGCACGTGCCCAAAATATTCAACGCACTAGGACTGCGGAACGACCAGACCTTCATACACTGGGAAATGAAGAAGGCCTGGTTGACATAAACGTTGAAGTCTCTATGAATATTATAGATACATGAGAAACTTATAATAGAAATATTACTGTCGTCGACGACGCATTTGCAGCGACAATTGCTCTTTCCGTTATAAACAACGATCTAGATCCAAAACCCAAATCAATAACTGAGTGCCGGAAGCGCTCAGATTGGGTAAAATGGAAAGAGAAAATTGAAGCAGAGCTCGCATCGCTAAATAAAAGAAAAATATTCGGCTCTATCGTTCGTACACCCCCGCGCGCTATCCCTGTAGGATATAAATGGGTTTTTGTATGAAAATAAAATGAGAACAATACCGTGGATAGATACAAAGCGAGACTGGTAGCTTAAGGATTTTCGCAGAGACCCGGTATCGATTTCAATCAAACCTATTCTCCTGTAATGGACGTAATAACGTTCCGCTACTTAATATCTTTGGTAGTTAAACTAAATCTCCATATGAGATTGATGGACATTGTAACCGCATATTTATACGGGTCACTAGATGCCGACATCTATATGAAAATTCCTAATGGATTTAAGATTCCCTAGATGAGGAATGGTGAAAACCGCAGTATGTATAACATAAAACTGCAGAAGTCGCTGTATGACCTAAAGCAATCAGGCCTAATGTGGTACAACCAACTTAGTGAATTCCTCCAGAAGAAAGAATACACAAATGATATATCTTTCCCATGCGTATTTATAAAGAAATCGCAAAGTGGTTTTTGTATCATACCCGTATATGTTGACGATCTAAACATAATCGGAACATGCAAAGAGATTGAAGAAGATAGTTCAATCTTGAAAGCTGAATTTGAAATGAAAATCTTGGGTAAAATCAAGTATTGCCTCGGCCTGCAGATCGAGCATCTCCCAAAAGGAATCCTTATACACTAGTCAACCTACGTGAAAAAGGTATTGGAGAGATTTCACATGGATAAATCTCATCCACTCAGCACACCTATGGTTGTCCGATCCCTCGAAGTGGATAAGGACCCATTTAGACCAAAAGAAGATACAGAAGAAATTCTGGGGCTGATTAGGCGTGAAATTGTCATGATTTGTCACTCGAAATACCCTAATTTTGGCCGATTTTGTCGAGTATTTGGAGTCAATTGAGCATTATTTCTATACATTGATGAATTTGTCTCTTTGATGCTCATAGGTGAATCGAGGGCGAAGAACGGAGTTCGTAGGACTTTGAATCGACTCAAACGGATGCCCGGATGAGAAGATATCGAAGGAATACGATTGGTGTTAGTGTTGAAGAAGAAAAGTACTACTTGGTGAAAATTTAGGAGCATTCGAGTAAAGCACTCGAGCATGTTGGAGTTATACGTGAAAGTATGCTTTTACTTTGTATAACTCGTGTATCAAACACTTGTTTATGAGAATAAATCTTTTATCGTATTTGCTTTAGATATGATTGAATGTTGAATATTTATTGCAAACCGTTCATAATGGTACTAGTTACATTGTAGTTAATGTGGTGATACCCGATCACGGAAGACAACATTAACAGTTTACTTGTAACTAAACGTACATTTTCACGACCTAGGTGGAATTGAACAATCCGCTGTGAAAGGTCGATGTGTAAGGCTCAGATTGGTCTGTCTTGACTAAGAGATTGCACTAGTACATTTAGTATGTGTTGAAGAGGACCTACAGCGAGGATAAATTCTTGTGTTCTGAAATGTGAAGAATTAGACCTCAGTGGTTGTTGATTTCTTAATCTCCGTCACTTAAATAGGACCGTGTGTGCTTAATGGTTACTGCTTTGATTCATGTTGGGTGAGAATCATTGTGACTTCAAACTTTGTGTCTTGGGCAGTAATATTAATCATACGACGGTTGCTAAGATTTAATACGGAGAAACGCGTGCGAGTACGGCTCGTGTGATTAGTCCCCTTGGTGGGCTCAGAAGTTTTATCGTACCAAATCTTGCAAGTGAAGAATCAGTTTCTTCGGTACGGATAATAATGTTGAGCTGTCTTTACTCCAAGGTGAAATATATTAATTAATTTAGAGCTATTCAGAAGCTTAATTAATTAATGGACTTGATAATCTTAAACGCGGGAAATAATAACCGGGAGCCCATATTATCGTAATATGGATTAAGATGGATAGTGCAATATTAATTTATTAGTGGTAATAATTAAAATTAATGGATTGAATTATATTGGGGCTCAATATTGAAATTCAGAAGTCCATTAGGAGGTCCAATCTTAATTCTCCTTAAAGGCCCCTCAAGTAGCCCATTAAGTAGCCCAATAATGATAAGGTGATTAAAATAAAAAGAAATATAAATGCTGAGTTTTCCTCTAAATTTTCAAAAATAAGAAATCAAGAAAAGAGAAGATTTAGTTGATTTTCTTGGAAAGATATTATGGAAGATATGTATTCTTGGAATACAAGTATATCTCATATATTCAAGAAGATCCAAATCTTAGGATCTTCTATTGAAATTTTCGAAAATACTAAGCTTGTGAGGTGAGTGAGATTTTTGTGGAATATTTTATTATGGAGAAAATAATATATGAGATATATTCAAGATTTCTTAGAGGCTAAGAAAATATTTTCTCCAAGCCCAATTCCACTTGAAAATTTCGGCCCCTACCTCCTATAAATAGGGGATGATTATTTCATCCCCAAGTACATAATTCCATGTGTTGGAAAAATCAAGAGCATACATATTTTTCTTTTTCCTTAGTTATTTAAAGTATTCGAAAGCATCTCCCACCGGTGATCGAATAAGGCGAAAGGGAATACTTGAGAAGGCTTTTGAGTTGATAAAGCGCGTACGTGTTTGTCCCATTATATTCAAAGGCCAAGTTCTACAAGAGGTACGTTAATCACATATTATCTTGTTTATTCCGCCATAGATTATATGTGAATTAATTCAACATGCATGATGTTAAATTGGTTGTTGGAATTATTATTTGAATTAATTAGGATTAATTCATGCTAGTAATAATTGTATTTAAATTCGTATTTAAATTTCATCCCGAATAGATTCCGAGCACCCCTATTTTCCCAACAACTGGTATCAGAGCCACGGTTTCGGGCTCTGATCCTTAAATTGGAATTTAAATTGTTAAACATTAAATTGAAATTGGATAGTAGAATTGCTAGATCTTTTTTGCAGGTATCCAATTGTCATGGTTTTAATGTTGTTATTTTTTTTTCATGCGTGTGAATTAATTGTTTTTAATTCGATTCGTTCGAATTCGTTTTTCTCATGAGAAAATCCACGAGTAGATTAGTTGTTTTTATTTTGATTCAATCATTGTAATAGACTAGTTAAGATCTAGTATTTATTTTTTTTGTAAAATAAATTATAACCGGATCGAGACGAAGAACGAAGAATCAAAGACGGCGTACCCGGACGATGCATGCATGCGCGGCGCATGCATGGGTGTAAAATCATGCATGGGTGTAAAATCATGCATGGGGTGAAAAAAAACGAGAACGAACGGCGAAACCCGGTGCACGGGGTGAGCGAGGCGCACGACCCGCGCACGATGGGTAGCGCGCGCGCATAGGGCTGCTGCCCGGTGCCCGGCGCTCGGCTGCCGGGGGCCGAGAGGCGCGCGGCCCACTCCGTGGGCTGACGCGCGCCGTATCTCGGGCCTTGGAATTTTTTAAAAAATTTTCAAGTTCTGCATTTTTTGGTGTGATTTTAAACGTCGTCCCGAACTCCAAACGATGTTGTTTTTGATGAAGTGTTGCTGTTCGAGTGGGAGCGTGTTGAGACGAACGTCGGAAAGCAACAAGGACGATTTTTTGCATCAAGACGTGAAGAAATTAAACCGTGACAATTGGATTTGAGTGCTCCAATGTGTTTAATTTTGTTTTGATGAATGTTTTATTTCGTGCAATTATTATTAATTATTAATATGTGTTTGCATGAATTTAATTGTCCAAGAAAAACCTTACTTTCAAAAATTACTAAGTATGTTTATTTAATCGCAATTTTATTCCGGATATTAAAATTGGATTAATTTGGCCTCCATAATTTATTTATTTGTGAAGTTCTTTTGGAATACATTTCCCCCTCGGATCGGCCAAAAGAACGGATTTCACATGAATAAATTCCGAAAGGATGATTGTGGATTATTACTAGTGGCGGTATTGACCCTCACCACGAGTGGCTTGCTCAAAGCGAAATAATAATCCTATATTTAATTATGGTTATTACTTAGGCATAGGGAATTGATATTAACTTACTCCCCTCGGAGTCCCTGTCAACTTCTATATGATCAAAGTGGGAGCCAACTATTAATTTTGAATTAAGGATTTGTAACTTTTAAGTTTGTGATCCGCTTGAATGTATTTAAATGTATAGACCACCCCTCGTGGTGCATTTAAATTGTTTCGAGATGTTGGCTGATGCATGATTATATTGTTTTAAGGTTTCAATATAATTGATGTGATCGAATTATGTGATAATTTTGTATTTTTCTAGATATTGATATGAATGTATGTTTTATTCTCATTTCATCATGTCGCAACCTTTTAATCCACTGTTTAATATACTTAAAGTTAATAAATTTTTTGGAGAGAATTATATTGATTGGAAATGTATTTTAAATTTGTCCTTACTGCACGAAAACAGAATTGGGTTATTCATGTTAATAAACCCGGCAAGCCTAATGATAAGTCAAGCAATGGGAAAAGGCAGTTTATGATTGACAACATGACAATGAACACATGAAGTGCATCATCTTGACATCTCTGTCTGAGGATGTGAGGCGCATTCATGAAGACATTGTATCCACTGTTTAAATCATGGAAAGCCTTGAAGAGATGTTTTCACATCAGAATCCCATGACTAATCAGTTCACCAAACATGACTCGGTCAAGTTGGAAATGGTGGAAGGAACGCCCATGAGGGAGCTTGTTCTCGAGATAATGGCATACCTTAACAAGTTGGAAGTACTTGGTGCGGATATTGATTGATTTCATAAACCATTCTCTACCGAGAAGCTTTGAGCAGTTTCATCTGAACTGTCAGATGGATGAACGAACAAATCGTTTGCCCGAGCTCTTGCAAGCTTTAGTTTCAGTGGAGGTGATAATGGAGCACCAGTCTAGTGCTATGGTGGCTAATGGTCCGTCTACCTCTTTTGGTCCCAAGGGAGGGAAAAAGAGGAAGAGAACCAAAGGCCGGATCCAAGCAAATCTAATTGTTGCGAAAGGCAAATGCAAAGGCTAGCATCGAAGGGGAAGTGTTTTAGTTGCGGAGAGAGAGGACAATGGAGGTCTGCCTGTTCCAAGCCTAAGAGGCTAGGATAGTTAGGTAATTCACACACCCTAGTCGTCGAAACTTGTGAAGTGGCGTATGCTGTCTATTCGTGGATAGTGGATACAAGAGCTACTGATCACATTTGTTTCATGGGTTCAAGCTAACCCGACAACTTAACGGAAGTGAGATCCCCATCACATCGGGCAATGCTACAAGAGTGGCAGCTGAAGCAGTGGAAGAAGTGCGCCTATCTTTTGAAGATAGAGTTATGGTCTTGAGAGACATTCTTCATGTTCCTAGTTTAGAAAGAACTCAACCTTCAGTTTCTAAACTGTTTTTGAATAGATACTCAGTTTCTTTTAATAAGGATGTTATTATTTCTTGAAACGATGAGTTTATCTATTCCGGAACTTCAATGGATGATCTTTATACCATTATTTGGGCACACCACTCATAAAATTGAATCTAATAACAGATCGATTATTTCGAGTAATAAAAGGAAGCATTCTTCGAACATGAACAAAACACTTCTATGGCATCTTAGATTAGGTCATATTAATCTAATGCGGATACAAAGGTTGGTGAAAAATGAATCCTTGGAGTCACTTCAAGTTGAGTCATTTCAACTTGTGAATTCTGTTTAGAGGGTAAAATGACCTAGAGGGCATTTGGAGCCAAGGGGAATAGAGCCACCAAAGTGTTAGAACTCGTTCATACCGATATGTGTGGTTCAATGACGATCATAGCAAGAAGGGGTATGAGTAATTTGATGATTACTTGAGATATGGATACATCTACCTTATGATGCATAGGGAAAGAAGTATCAAGTTTCTACGATTTGATCGTGGAGGCGAATACCTTAGCGATGAATTCTTGAACTAACTATCGGACGAAGGGATTGTATCCCTGTTGACCGCACCGGAAACCCCTCAATAGAACGGTATGGCGGAACGAAGGAAGCAGACTCTTTTAGAAATAGTCAGATCCATGATGAGTTATTCAGATTTACCCAAATCGTTTTGGGTAATGCCTTGGAAACGACGGCTTACATTCTAAACTTGGTGCCGTCCAAATCGGTTCCTAAAACCCCAATGGAATTGTGGACCGGGCGCAGCCCAGTCTAAGACAATTACGGATTTGGGGTTGTCCGGCATACGTGCTAGAAAAGGAAGCCGGTAAGTTGGATCCATGTTCGGAATTAAGGTCGTTTATAGGATACCCTGCGGGAATGAAAATGTGTATGTTCTATAGTCCCAAGGATCAAAAGACCGTGATTAGTTCGCACTTTAAATTCTTGGAGGAAGACTATATGAACAAAAGAAAGCCCAGAAGTGAGATTACCTTAGACGAGTTAAGAGGGCAAACTCCTATACCAAGTATACAAAATGATGTACCACACGTCACACCTTCACAACCGGAACCCCGTCGCAGTGGGAGGATTGCTAGGCAACCCGAGAGATTTATGGGAATAGGAGAATCTTCGGATTTAATTTCCGGTGATGAATCAGACCCATAGACATACGATGAGGCAATCCAAAACAAAGATGCGGAGTCGTGGCAAACGACAATGGAAACCAAGATGGGTTCGATGGATCATAATCAAGTGTGGAAGTTGGTCGAACCACCCAATGGGGTAGAACCCATTGGATGCAAGTGGGTGTACAAGAAAAGAGGACCGGACGGAAGGGTTGAGACCTTCAAAGCGAGGCTTGTGGCCAAAAGGTATACTCAGAAAGAAGGGATCGATTAGGAGGAAACCTTTTCGCCTGTAGCTATGCTTAAGTCCATCCGTATTCTCTTGTCGATCGCTGCGCACCTAGATTACGAGATCTGGCAAATGTATGTCAAGACAGCTTTCCTTAACGGAATTCTTGACGGGATCTATATGCAACAGCCCAAAGGTTTCATTGAAAAGGGCCAAGAGCACCTCGTATGCAAGCTTAAGAGATCCATTTATGGACTTAAGCAAACATCGCGTACTTGGAACCAGTGTTTTGATCAAGTGATTAAGTCTTATGGGTTTGATCAAAATGAGTTCGAAAGTTGTGTGTATATAAGCGTGACGGAACTGCAGTGGTATTCTTAGTATTATACGTAGACGATATTCTGATCATTGGAAACGATGTAAAGGTATTGTCAGACGTAAGGGTATGGCTGTCAAAATAATTTGATATGAAGGACTTAGGGGAAGCCGGTCACATCCTTGGGATCTAGATCACTTGCGATCGCAAGAAGAAGATGTTAGGCTTATCACAAGTTTCATACAAAGACACTGTTTTGAAGCGATACAACATGCAAGATTCCAAGAAAGGTTTTGTACCTTTTAGACACGGAATCCATCTATCCAAAGAAATATGCCCTAAGACGCAAGTGGAGATAGATGACATGAAAGACGTTCCATACGTTTCGAACGTAGGAAGTCTTATGTATGCAATGTTGTGTACGAGACCGAATATCTGCTTTGCCGTGGGCATGGTGGCAAGATATCAAAGTAACCCCGGGAAAGCACATTAGATTGCAATTAAATGCGTTCTATAGTTTCTGAAAAGAACTTGTGATGGAATGCTGATTTAACAGTCAGACAATCTAATTCCCATGGGATACACAGACTCAAATTTTCAATCAGACATAGACTCCAGAATAACTACCTCGGGTAGTGTGTTTTGCATGGGAGAAGGAGCCATGACATGGAGAAGCGATTAGCAGAAATGCATTGCCGATTCGACCATGAATACTGAATAAGTAACTGCTTTTGAAGCAGCGAAAGAAGCAGTTTGGCTCAAGTACTTCTTAGTGGACTTGGACGTTGTTCCGAATTTGCCCATCACAATCATTGTGGTGGAGCAGTTGCAAATTTAAGGGAACCGAGAGCCCACAAGACCAGCAAACACATAGAAAGAAAATACCATCTTATACGAGAAATCGTTAAGAGAGGAGATAAAGAGGTGGCAAAGATAGCGTCGGGTGACAACCTAGCTGATCCATTCACAAAGGGTCTGCCTCAGAGTACATTCGAGAGACATGTGGATGGAATGGGAGTCAAGACTATTGCCAATCTGCTTTAAGTATAAGTGGGAGGAATTATTAGGTTAGTGTAGGTTGACATAAGAAGTCACGTAGAGCTACTACACTAAGACATGCGTGATGTATACTAAAAGCAGACTTTAAGTATAAGTGGGAGATTGTTGGAGTTATACGTGAAAGTATGCTTTTACTTTGTATAACTCGTGTATCAAACACTTGTTTATGAGAATAAATCTTTTATCGCATTTGCTTTAGATATGATTGAATGTTGAATATTTATTGCAAACCGTTCATAATGGTACTAGTTACATTGTAGTTAATGTGGTGATACCCGATCACGGAAGACAACATTAACAGTTTACTTGTAACTAAACGTACATTTTCACGACCTAGGTGGAATTGAACAATCCGCCGTGAAAGGTCGATGTGTAAGGCTCAGATTGGTCTGTCTTGACTAAGAGATTGCACTAACACATTTAGTATGTGTTGAAGAGGACCTACAACGAGGATAAATTCTTGTGTTCTGAAATGTGAAGAATTAGACCTCAGTGGTTGTTGATTTCTTAATCTCCGTCACTTAAATAGGACCGTGTGTGCTTAATGGTTACTGCTTTGATTCATGTTGGGTGAGAATCATTGTGACTTCGAACTTTGTATCTTGGGCAGTAATATTAATCATACGACGGTTGCTAAGATTTAATACGGAGAAACGCGTGCGAGTACAGCTCGTGTGATTAGTCCCCTTGGTGGACTCAAAAGTTTTATCGTACCAAATCTTGCAAGTGAAGAATCAGTTTCTTCGGTACGGATAATAAGGTTGAGCTGTCTTTACTCCAAGGTGAAATATATTAATTAATTTAGAACTATTCAGAAGCTTAATTAATTAATGGACTTGATAATCTTAAACGCGGGAAATAATAACCGGGAGCCCATATTATCGTAATATGGATTAAGATGGATAGTGCAATATTAATTTATTAGTGATAATAATTAATATTAATGGATTGAATTATATTGGGGCTCAATATTGAAATTCAGAAGTCCATTAGGAGGTCCAATCTTAATTCTCCTTAAAGGCCCCTCAAGTAGCCCATTAAGTAGCCCAATAATGATAAGATGATTAAAATAAAAAGAAATATAAATGCTGATTTTTCCTCTAAATTTCGAAAATAAGAAATCAAGAAAAGAGAAGATTTTGTTGATTTTCTTGGAAAGATATTATGGAAGATATGTATTCTTGGAATACAAGTATATCTCATATATTCAAGAAGATCCAAATCTTAGGATCTTCTATTGAAATTTTCGAAAATACTAAGCTTGTGAGGTGAGTGAGATTTTTGTGGAATATTTTATTATGGAGAAAAGAATATATGAGATATATTTGTTGTAAATCTGGAAGATTTGATATTCCAAATCTAGGAGATTTGGTGTGGACATTACTTGAGGACCAAGAATCATATTGGGCCTTACCCATTAGACTAGGGTTTTTACTATTATATATATCACATTGTATTCATGAATTATGTACTCTGATACACAACAATACTAGTGGAACTCCTGGCTTGGATCGCCCCCAGACGTAGTCCTTCCGGACGAACTGGGTAAACAAACACTGTCTATTTAATTTACGCACTCAATTACAACACGTTATCAGCATGAGTCTCTAACCGAGATTGTACGGTACGCTTTTAATTTATTTTATATGAATCACCTGATCGTTCATATACTTTACCAATTGATTTCGTTCATGAATTTTCCTGTGTATAATTATATTACGTGAAAATTATTTTTGTGATTTAAATCAATAATCAACGACCATCGCCCGTAGTCGAACGGCCGTCCTCGCCGCCGCCACCGCTGCCGCCGCCGCCGATCCGAGTGCCGCCCGAAGCGCGCACCGCGCACGCCGAGCGCCGCCCGCACGGTGCGCACGCCCGCAGCGTCGCGCCCGGTGCCGCGCAGCATCGCGCCCCCTCGTCGCCCGCATCATCGGCCAGCGCCGACCGCCGCCCGCATGGCGCGCCCGCCCGCTGCGTCGCGCCCGGTGCCGCGCAGCGTCGCGCCCCCTCGTCGCCCGCATCGGCCAGCGCCGAGCACCGCCTCGCGCCTCCCGTCGCCCGCATCGGCCAGCGCCGACCGCCGCCCGCACGGCGCGCACGCTCGCAGCGTCGCGTCCGGTGCCGCGTGCGCTCGCGCCTCCCGCTGCCATCATCGGCCAGCGCCGCCCTCACCCGCGCCCGTCGCGCTCGTGCCGCCCGCGCCCGTCGCGCCCGGCGCCGCGCGCACCTGCGCCTGTCGCGCCCGCGCCCGTCGTGCCCGGCGCTGCGTGCATCCGCGCCCGTCGCGCCCGATGCCGCATGCCTGCGCCCGTCGAGACCGAAGCCACGTGCAAACTCGCAAGCTGGTGCCCCTTTGCCGCACGTACACGATCGACCTACGTGCGTCGACCCCGTCCGCTGTGCACAACCAACGCGACGTTATTTCATGGATTTTAATGATTACCTTAACCCGATTCGATTGTGTTCTTGATAACATAAAATCCGTGTTTTAGTTTTATTAATGAATCCTGAAAATATTTCGTTAAATTGCGTTAATGTACATGAAATAATTATTCTAATGATTATTTCCTCTGTCCATTAAACCGTATATTTTCTGCAAATTATTTTCATGTGATTATCGTTATTTATCGTTATTGCATGTTTGAGTGATTTTACTATCCTACGTGCTTTAACACTGCGCACATAGTTTATAGTCCGCTCTTTATGCCCGGGTAGGCAGCGCCCGGTAGTTGTTGGACCGTAAATTTATGCCTTGGGTAGACGGTGCCCAGTACGTGCATCTGTGTGCCTTAGAATAACTAAATAAATCCTTGTCTCCCCGTTGTCTATCTTTTTCGGTCAATCCTCTTACCCATGTCACTTTAATTGTAGTGCATAATGTCTGATATTACCAAAAGAGAATTTGCTGAGCTTACTATTGATGGTAATAACTACCTGACATGGGCGCTAGATGTTGAAATACATCTAGCCTCGAACAACCTTAGCGGCACGATTGTCGATGATCCAAAATCAACTGACGCCCAGAAGGCGAAAGCCTTGATCTTTCTTAGGCATCATCTCAATCAAGACCTGAAAAATGAGTATCTCACTGAAAGAGATCCTGGAACCTTGTGGAAGTCCCTGAAGGACCGTTTCCAACAACAAAATGATATACTCCTCCCCCAAGCCCAATACGATTGGTTGAACCTCCATTTCCAAGACTTTAAGTCTGTAACGGAGTATAACTCAGCCCTACATCATATTGTGTCTCAGTTGAAGTTATGCCAGAAGACTGTAACTGAGGACGACTTAATCCAGAAGACTTTGTCGACTTTCCACGCAAGCAACCTTGTACTCCAGCAGCAGTATAGCTCTGAGCTAATTTCTGCACTCCTAGTAGCGGAAAAGCACAATCAGCTCCTTATGCAGAATCATAATGCGAGGCCGGTTGGCTCAAAAGCTGTGCCCGAAGCACACGCTGTAGCTCAAAGTGGTACAAGAGGTCGCAAGCGTGGAAGGGGGAGAGGAAGTAAACGAACTCGTAGCCAAGGCCGAGGTCGTAACAAATCCGGTGCTTCAGGTGCCTTGAATGACAATCAAGCTCAGGTTCGTGAGAAGGCTGCACCTAACACGAACTCCGCTCCCCGAAAATCTGACAATCAAGATAAGGGTGAACAATCCTGCTACATATGCGGATGCAAGGGCCATTGGTCTCGCACGTGTCGTACTCCCAAACATTTGGTCGAGGCTTATCAAAAGCAGCAGAAGGACGATAAGAGGAAGGCTCCTAGAGTTGAATCTCACCATGCCAGTCTGCCCGAAGCAGACTCTGACCTAGACAACGTAGATCATAAGGGCATTGAGCTTAGACATTTTGGTGATGACGAGTAGATTTACGTATTTAGTTATTCCTAATTTTTGTTTTCCGAATAAAACAATTGCTTATTATGTTTTGGATCCTTTCTTTTGGATATTTAATGAATGAATTTATTAGCTTTGATGTGTTTACCTTAATAGTTATCCATGTGTTTATTCGGATATTGCTGTTTTTATTATGGCTAGTAAACATATCAGCTATTTGTTTGGGGTTAATTTCCTCTGGCATAATGGGATTGAGGTAGTGATTTATGATTGGTAGATAGCGCCACCACTCATACGATCTTATAGAATAACTTTCTTCTCCCCCGGATTGTACTATTTATATATCCGCCGTCAAAATCTAGCCATGAGTATGAGATTTCACGACCCGAACTCCTTTGAATTATGGCATCCGCGGTTAAGTCATCTAGGACAATACATGATAGGTAGGATTCTATCTAATTATATTTCGAATAAAAGAATCCTTCCTGTTGATGAATATTTTGTGATGTATGTTATATGGGAAAGTTGATAGTGCGCCCGTCGCGCACCAAGGTTGGACTAGTGTCTCCGGTTTTCCTAGAGCGAATTCAAGGAGACATTTGCGGACCGATTCACCCAGCATCAAGACCGCTCTGTTATGGTCCTTATTGATGCCTCCACTAGGTGGGCATATGCTTGTAGCTGTCTACCCGCGATCAAGCTCTTGCAGAGCTCATTGCGAAAACTATCGAGCTTGAAGCTCAATTCCCGGATTATCCAATCTAGACGATTTGTATGGATAACACAGCTGAGTTCAACTCGAAGGTCTTTACAGATTACTGTATGGCCTTGGGAATTAAAGTGGAGCATTCGGTCCCCTACGTCCATACCAAAATGGTCTTGCTGAGGCGCTAATAAAACGTATCAGATTTATCGCGAGACCATTGCTTATGAACTCTAAACTACCCACCTCATGCTGGGGGCATGCAGTCCTACATGCATCCAAATCCGTCCAACTGCATATAATGATCATTCCCCCCTATAGTTAGTGCGTGGGAAAGAATATAGCATTTCCCATCTGCGTATTTTCGGATGTGCGGTATACGTACCGATTACGATACCCAAGCGAACCTCTTTGGGCCCACAAAGGAAACTCGGTATTTACGTCGGATTTGACTCTCCATCCATCGTGAAATACCTCGAGCCTTTGTCCGGGGATCAATTAACGGCCCGGTTCGCTGATTGCACATTCGATGAAGATTACTTCCCGACATTAGGGGGAGATCCGAATTCAAAATTGAATGAATGCCGGGAACTTACGTGGAACATAAGTAATCTTCAGTATCTAGATCCGTGCACTAATCAATCTGAACTAGAAGTTCAGAAGATCATTAACCTGCAGAACTTAGCAAATAACCTGCCAGACGCGTTCACTGACCATAGAGGTGTGACTAGATCGCATATACTAGCAGTAAATGCTCCCCAAAGGGTTGAGGTCCCAAGTAAAATGAGTACTCATGCCCCCACACGCCAAAAGCGTAAGGGAACCTCAAGAGATAGTAACATACCTAAACGAAAGGCTAGCAAATCTGGTCAGTCGAATGGAAAATCTCTGGAAGAGATCCGTCTAGATAACTCCAAGTCTCAAGGAGACAAGAGTCCTAGTGATGAAGCACGTACACAAAATATTCCATGCACTAGGACCGTGGAACGACCAGACCCAAATACAATGGGAAATGAGGAAGGTCTGGTTGACGTAAACGTCAAAGTCTCTGTGAATTTCACAGATACGGGAGAAACATGTAATATAAACATTACTGTCGTCGACGACACATTTGCAGCGTCAATAGCTCTTTCCATTATTAATGATCTAGATCCTGAACCCAAAACAATCGCTGAGTGCCGGAAGCGCCACGATTGGGTTAAATGGAAAGAGGCAATTGATGCGGAGCTCGCCTCGCTTAACAAAAGATAAGTATTTGACTCTTTCGTTCGTACACCCGCGCGCGCTATCCCTGTAGGATATGAATGGGTTTTTGTACAAAAACGATATTGAGAAAATAATACTGTGGAGAGGTTAAAGCGAGGCTGGTAGCACAAGGGTTTTCGCAGAGACCCGGGATTGATTTCGATCAAACCTATTCTCCCGTCATGGACTCAATAACGTTCCGCTATTTGATATCTTTGGCAATTAAGTTGAATCTCCAGATGAGATTAATGGACGTAGTAACCGCGTACTCATACGGATCACTAGATGCCGACATTTATATGAAAATCCCAGATGGATTTGACATTCCTCAGTTAAGGGATGGCGAAAATTGCAGTATGTATAGCATACAACTGCGTAAGTCGTTGTATGGCCTGAAGCAATCGGGCCTTATGTGGTACAACCGACTTAGTGAATTCCTTCAGATGAAGGGATACACGTTCGATAAAGCTTTCCCATGCGTATTCACGAAGAAATCGCAAGACGGTTTTTGCATCATATCCGTATATGTTGATGACCTAAACATAATCGGAACATGCAAAAAGATTGAAGAAGCCAGTTCAATCTTGAGAGCTGAATTCGAAATGAAGTCCTTGGGTAAAACCAAGTACTGCCTCGGCTTGCAGATCGAGCACCTCCCAGAAGGAGTCCTTGTTCATCAGTCGACCTACGTGAAAGAGGTATTGGAGAGATTTCACATGGATAAGTCCCATCCACTTAGCACCCCGATGGTAGTCCGATCCCTCGAAGTGGATAAGGACCCATTTAGACCAAGAGAAGATTCAGAAGAAATTCTGGGACCAGAAGTTCCTTATCTTAGCGCTGTTGGAGCTTTGCTCTATCTTGCAAATTGCACCCGGCCGGACATTGCATTTGCAGTTAACTTGCTTTCAAGATATAGCGCTTCTCCTACGAGGAGACATTGGAATGGTGTTAAGCACGTTCTACGACACCTCCAAGGATCCCAAGATCTTGGACTGTTTTATCGTGAGAACCAAGACAAAACCTTGGTAGGTTATGCGGATGCCGGCTATTTGTCTGATCCCCACAACGCCGTATCCCAGACTGGTTATGTTTTTCTCTGTGGTGGGACCGCAATCTCGTGGAGATCGGTTAAACAATCAATAGTTACAACGTCTTCAAACCACTCAGAGATCATAGCTTTATTTGAAGCCGCACGAGAATGTGTTTAGTTAAGGTCCTTGGTAAAACACATTGGTGACTCGTGTGGTATCGCCAAGGGCGATACACCTCCCACCGTTATATTTGAAGACAACGCTGCTTGCATCACACAAATGAGTAATGGGTACGTCAAGGGAAACCTGACGAAACATATTTCACCAAAGTTTTCTACCCATACGAACTCTAGAAGAGTGGCGTGATTACCATTCAAAAGGTGCAATCTAGTAACAATCTTGCAGATCTGTTTACTAAATCCTTACCTACGTCTACTTTTGAAAAGTACGTTCGTGGTATTGAGATGCAAAGACTTAAAGTGTTGTTGTCTTCAGGGGGAGCGGTAACATCGAAATAAATCTAGAAGATTTAGATCTAGAAGATCGAAAGATTTAGATCTAGAAGATCAATGACATTCCTCCCACTTATTATTGTGGCCGATCCTTAGCACGTGGAGTTTTTATGACAAGACATTTATGTCGTAATGTCCAAGGGGGAGTGTTGTAAATCTGGAAGATTTGATATTCCAAATCTAGGAGATTTGGTGTGGACATTACTTGAGGACCAAGAATCATATTGGGCCTTACCCATTAGACTAGGGTTTTTACTATTATATATATCCCATTGTATTCATGAATTATGTACTTTGATACACAACAATACTAGTGGAACTCCTGGCTTGGATCGCCCCCAGACGTAGTCCTTCCGGACGAACTGGGTAAACAAACGCTGTCTATTTAATTTATGCACTCAATTACAACAATATTCAAGATTTCTTAGAGGCTAAGAAAAGATTTTCTCCAAGCCTAATTCCACTTGAAAATTTCGGCCCCTACCTCCTATAAATAGGGGATGATTATTTTATCCCCAAGTACATAATTCCATGTGTTGGAAAAATCAAGAGCATAGATATTTTTCTTTTTCCTTAGTTATTTAAATTATTCGAAAGCATCTCCCACCGGTGATCGAATAAGGCGAAAGGGAATACTTGAGAAGGCTTTTGGGTTGATAAAGCGCGTACGTATTTGTCCCGTTTTATTCAAAGGCCAAGTTCTACAAGAGGTACGTTAATCACATATTATCTTGTTTATTCCGCCATAGATTATATGTGAATTAATTCAACATGCATGATGTTAAATTGGTTGTTGGAGTTATTATTTGAATTAATTAGGATAAATTCATGCTAGTAATAATTGTATTAAAATTTCATCCCGAATAGATTCTGGGCACCCCTATTTTCCCAACAGAGCACTAGCGCTCGAGCACGTTGCTCGAGCGCCAAAAACATACAAAAAAGTTTGAGCGCTCGAGCAGCTCGAGCGCCACCGCTCGAGCGCCCCAAAACATGCAGAAGATTTTCAGTGCTCGAGCACTTGTGTCATTCGAGCTATATGCTCGAGCGCGACCGCTCGAGCAGTCCTGCTCGAGCACCTTCAATTTTTGGGTTTTCAAAGGCGTTTTTCGGCCCATGAGTTCACGATTCGGCCCGTTGCATATATATACTCGTCTCAAGCACATTTTTGAAGAAGACCACCCATCACTTGATATTTTTAGACTTTTAGAGTTCGTTTTTGGAGAGGAAGGAGAGAAGCAAGCTTTACGTTTACGTTTTTGAGGTTTTCATTACGAATTCATATTACGATCTTACTTTTTAGTTCCGTTTCTTTATATTTTTGTTCTTGAACACGATTAGACTTCTTTTCTTGAGTTAATTTCAGTTTATTCTTAATTTCGTTAAACCCTAGTTTATGTTTGATCTCTTCTTCGTCTTAGTTATCATGCTTATGTTTGTTACTTATTCAATTGCTATTATTTACGTAAAACCTATGTCTAGCTAAAACCCTTGCATGCTTGGGGTAGGATGAACTCGTAGAAGTAGGTTGTGGGTACGTAATTAGGGTAACTTGTGACGTTAGGTCTTATTTCTCTTGATTAATGAATTCTTAAAATTAATCTTAACTTTACTTTTGAATTTCGTTCGAAAAGTATTAGGGAGAGGACGACCGTATCACTCTTTAACAACGAGTAGACTTAACTAGAGGGTTTAGAAAGGGTTAATTCATCTACCAGTTTAGCGAAGGAGGACGACCGCATCACCTTAGTTAAATTAGGGTCTCATTAATTAAGCACAATCTATTAACTTGTTAGTGGATTAGTGAAGTCGAGTGTTAGGGTAAAGTATTAGGGTTTAGAATCTTGAGCTTTCACCTTGCATTATTTTACTTAGGTTATTTCTTGCGCGTCACAATTATTTTGATTATGTACCTGCTCCGTTAGTATACGTAGGGATTCCTATCCTAAGCATCACCATCTCTCATCTGAAAATAACCCTTAGTTAATTTGTTTCTTTCGTTATTTAGTTTAATTAGTTTATTTTAGTCTTTTAATTAATCTTTCAAAAAAATCCAAAAACATTTCACTCATATTAACTACGACACGTAGATCTTCAGGGATCTATTTGCATACACTTCATCCCTTGGGTTCGATAATACTTGGTCATTATACTTACTCATACTACAGTGAACCCGTTTGCTTGCGGGGAAGCGACTAGTAGAAGTTAGTATATTTGCTTAAAGTCAATGGCGCCGTTGCCGGGGATGGCGTTGTATGCTTTTTGAATAGGACTTGTAGATAACTTAGTAGTTAGTAGTGAGTGCTTTAATTTTTGTTTCTATTTTTTATTTTTATTCATTCGGCAGTTGCGTTTTGATCCTTCTGTTAGTGTTTCAGGTTTATGAAAACACGCTCACAAGGCAATACGAGCGAAGAGAGAATACCGTTGGACCATGAGACAATAGTGAGAAGAAACCGAGCCTTCTTAAGAAGGATGAACGCTGCCAGAGGGAAAGAACCGATGGATATCACTAATGAGTTGGATGATGTCGAGAATGAGTTCAATCAGGCATTGAACCGGGTTAACGACACTGATGGCAACACTAGTAAGAATCAAGATCCTTTAGGAGAAATCCAGAGCCAAAACCCGGGTACTCAGTACCAAAATAGCCCAGCTCATAACATTGTCCATAATCCTCATAACAACCCTGCTTACCCACATCCCAACTTACCACAAAACAACTTACCCTATCCACCCTACCCATACCCACCGTATCCTTACCCACCATACCCGTATCCTCCACCTCCAGTTTACAATCAACCACCTGTGTACCAACCACCACCCCAACAAGTACCCGTACCTGCTGCTAATCCTCAACACGTACCTCAGAATGTAGATCAACATATGGCTATTCGAGGGAGGTTTGCAGCGCAGCTACAACAGTACTATGATGGAGTGGCATTGCCTCCTGTTGAGGCAAATAACTTCTCGATTTCCCCGGGAATTCTTAAGTTGCTTACCGAGAACCAGTTCAAGGGGGTGATCGGGAAGGAGAATCCTCATACACATATGAGGAGTTTTCTAATGATAGCCTCCACTTTCAATTACAATGGCATGTCTGAAGATGCCAAGAGGCTTAGGCTGTTCCCATTCTCATTGACGGGAATAGCTAAAGAGTGGTACGATAATACGCTTCCACGGGGAGGTATTACCTCTTGGGCCGAGCTCGAGCGTCTGTTCCTTGAGCGGTTTTACCCTCCATCAAGAATGATCAAAGCGAGGATTGAGATCTCTTCCTTCCGCCAGAAGCAAGGAGAGGACCTACGCCAAGCGTGGGAGATATACTCAAACATGCTGATAGAGTGCCCGCAGCACGGGTATAATGAGGGAGATGTGATGGCATTCTTCTACAGTGGTGCCAACAAGGCTGGGCAAGACCATCTAGATGCCTGTGCTAGTGGATCATTCCTGAATTAAGGAATAGTGAGGTGTAGAGAGATCGTGGACAACATAGTCACGAATGCCGGGGCTTGGAGTGTGGATGCAGACTTCCAGAGAGTGCATCAAGTTGAAGAGGGTGAAGGAACGAGAAGGCTGTTGATGGCCATGATGGAGAAGATTAACAACCTCGAGTTGGGGAAAAATTTGGTTGGAGAGCATGCAGCAGAGAATGAGAGAGTAGACCAACCAAGTGGACAACAAGAGGTAGCCAATTACATGGGAGGTCCGTATTACAATCAGAATGGCTACCAAAGTGGTAATCAATATGGAAGGCCTTCTTATGGCCAACCTTTTGTACCACCAGGTCCACAGCTACCTCAAAATCAATGGAGGAACACTCAAGGCTATCAAGGAGGCCAACAGCCTCCTCAAAACACATGGAGAAAGAATGAGAATTTCTCATATGCTAACTCAAAGGCGGGTATTACAGTTCCTCCGGGTGTTGACCCAGGTTCAAAGCCTCCGGGTGGAGAAGGCGGTTCCTCAACTGAGGAGATGTTGAGAGCGATTCTATAGAAGGTAGAGGAAGGAAGTAAGCGGTTGTCATCCTTGGAGTACGATGTGAAAGAGTTGCATAAAAAGGGTGATCAACATGATCAAGAGCTCCAGAAGATGAACGTTGAGTGGACTAGAACTCAACAAGAGAACAATCGAAGGTTCACTTCTCTAGAGTTCCAAATGAGCCAGATTGCAAAGTCATTGAATAGGGAGCCGGGTAAGTATCCTTCTATGCCGGAAGGGAACCCGAAAGAGCATTGTAAGGCTATCCATCTTAGAAGTGGAACCAACTATGAAGGTCCTCAGATGCCTGCTGATTCTGAGACGCTCCAAGATAGAGATGAGATTGAAGAGATGAGAGTTGAGAAGAAGGTTGAGGGTGAAAGCACTCGAGCGAGCAAAGAGCTTGAAGAGGAAGGCCTTGAGAAGGGTGAGAGAGTTCCTAAGTGGAAGAAGGTGAATGAAGCAAGGGAGAAAGTGAAAGAGACCGAGAGAGATGAATGGGGGGTACCCAAATCTGTGATACCCGTCCCATATCCACAACGCTTCATGAAAAAGAAGCTTGATGAAAAATTCGCTAAATTCCTTGATGTGTTTAAACAATTGCATATTAATATTCCTTTTTACGATGCTTTGGAACAGATGCCCAATTATGAAAAGTTTTTGAAGGACTTGATCGCGAAAAGAAGGAGAGTGGATGAGCCGAAGTTGGTGCAGCTGAACCATGAGGTGAGTGCATTAGTGCACAAGGCGCTTCCTCCAAAGCTGAAGGATCCCGGGAGCTTCACCATTCTTTGTGATATCGGGAACGGGATCAAGAAGGGAGCGTTGTGCGACCTCGGAGCGAGCATCAATCTTATGCCGTTGTCGCTTTTCAAGAAGTTGGAAGGTGGAGAACTTCAACCGACGATGATGACGCTTCAACTTGCCGACCGGTCTATCACGAGACCTCAAGGTGTGGTTGACGACGTCCTCGTGAGAGTTGAAGATCACATTTTTCCAGCCGATTTTGTGGTCCTAGAGATGGAGGAAGATGAGCACGTGCCCCTGATCTTGGGAAGACCGTTCTTAGCTACGACGGGGATGGTGCTAGACGTGGCAAATAGGAAGATTACGTTGAAGGTCGATGATCAAGAAGTGAAGATTTCCCTATATGAGGCCATGAAGCACCCAAAGGAGGATGAGAGTTTGTGTTGCATGGATGCAATTGCTCCCCGTGTTGAAGACACACCTCCTATCTCTAATATTTCTCATGTTCATGATTTCGTTAATCCTTCACTTGTTAATTTAACCCATGAGCATGATGTTTTTGATTATGTTGATAGGGATAAAGTGAAGAAGTTGAAGGGGGAAGAGGTGAAAAAGATGGACGTGATCCAGTTGGAGGGAAAAGGAGAAGTTAAGAAGAAAAAGTTCAAATTCAAAAACCTGTTTAGAAAGGCCCCTCCAGATAAAGGTGAGAAGAAGTTGAGACCCATAACACTTGGGGATGAGAAGGAAGGAAAAAGGGTCATGATGGAGGGGCATCAAGGAAAGACATGCAAGCACCACTCTTATGAGAGTAAGGGAGGTATTTTTGAGTATGATGTCCCATAAGCTCCTTTGAGCTCGGTCCGGCATGAGGACCTTAAAAATAGCGTTGAATGGGAGGCAACCCATTTTTATTTGCTTTTATTTATTTTTAGTGTCTTTTTATGTTATTAGGGTGTTTTTGAATCGTAAGTTTTAACCTCGGACTTGAGAGTTCATTTTGTAGGCTTGTCTCGAAGGAGTGCCAAATAAGTGGAGATTGAAGGAACTCAAGCAAGGGAGTGTGCTACGTTTGAGAGAAACTGAATTGTTTGGTTGAGGTAACCCACAACCCCAAACTTAGACCTCTTCGCAAGGTCGAAGTTTGGGGGGGTGGAGTTTTTTTTTATATGTTTCTTGTTACATTGCACCGGAGCACCCCTTATCTTCGTGTGTGTTTGATTATTTGGTACCTTGAGATGCTCCTTGGGGTGATTTTGATCTGAGTCGCCATTGCATATTTCATGCTTATTGACCCCTTCTACTTGTTAGTTGTTATTCTTGAGCATGTTTGATGAGTAGAGTAGATTTGTGGATGTGAGTTAGGGACTCTTTTGTGTGAGTAGTTGAGCTAGAGTTGATTTGAGAAGGAACTTGTATGCTTATGAATTTTTCCTTTTGAGTACTTGTGTGATGAGAGTGAGAATTCACTTGGACTAGCATGGATGTGAAAGCCGTGAGACTTGAGCTTTATGAGATTTTGATATACGAATTAATCTCTTCGTTTGTGAGTGGATCGTCACATTAGAGGATGCTAGAACTTGTGTGTGCTCTTGCTTCTTGATTGTGTCTAGTTTGATATGCCGAATAGGATCTTAGGCCATCTTTGATTTTATTGAGTCACTTAGACCAAAATTTTCCTTACCAATGACATTGAATCCCTTGTTAGCCCCTTTGAGCCTAAAGCCTATTTTATTTGCTAGCACATATGAACACTATTCCAATTTCTAAGTTTTTGTCCCAATTTGAGTGGAGAATAGGAAAAGTGTGAATGTGAAGGGATTGAATTGAGTTGAAAAAGAAAAATGTTGTTTGTTGAGTGAGTATGAGAAGAAGGTGTGATGAAGTTATGAGATGTGGGAAAAGGAGAAAAAAATTGAGAATGAGCAAAAGAAAAAAAATGAGCTCATGTGTTTGTGCGAAAAAGAAAAAAAAGTGAAGTGATTGAAAAAAAAAAAGTGAAAGAGTGAGAAAGAAAAAAAAAAATTGAAGTGTTGAGAGAATTGGAATTGAAAGTGTGTTGATTGAATATGGTTGAAGTAGTCTGTTCCTAATCTCGAAGTACCGAAGTTTGATTTTCTATTCTTCATTCACTTTAGTCACTCTACCATATTGTTATCCCACCTGTCCAAAGAGCCTACATTACAACCTTGAGAAAGTCCTTTTTGATTCGGCATTGATTTCTAGAGTATGGTCGGAGTTAAGAGCGCTTACAAGCCTATGGCTGCCAATATGTGTGATTGATTGATTGAGTGAGTCCCTTTATCATTGATATACACTTGTGAGGGAGCGAAACACATCGTTGAGTGCACATCCATGTTTGATCTTGGTGTTTCTTGTTATTGTTGCATGAATATGATGAAGGAAAGTGAGTGAGTATACGTGTGATTGATCTTTGAAGCTCGAGTTCATTTGCTTGCATGATTTGATTCTTTGACTCATTCCTAACAATTTCACTTGACTTGTTATTTCGTTGCTTGAGGACAAGCAACATGGTAAGTTTGGGGGGTTGATTAGGCGTGGAATTGTTATGATTCGTCACTCGAAATACCCTAATTTTGGCCGATTTTGTCGAGTATTTGGAGTCAATTGAGTATTATTTCTATACATTGATGAATTTGTCTCTTTGATGCTAATAGGTGAATCGAGGGCGAAGAACGGAGTTCGTAGGACTTTGAATCGACTCAAACGGATGCCCGGATGAGAAGATATCGAAGGAATACGATTGGTGTTAGTGTTGAAGAAGAAATTACTACTTGGTGAAAATTTGGGAGCATTCGAGTAAAGCACTCGAGCACATTGCTCGAGCGCCCAAAATATACAGAAAAGTTTGAGCGCTCGAGCAGCTCGAGCGCCACCGCTCGAGCGTGTTGCTCGAGCGCCCCAAAACATGCAGAAGATTTTCAGCGCTCGAGCAGCTCGAGCGCCACCGCTCGAGCACTTGTGTCATTCGAGCTGTATGCTCGAGCGCGACCGCTCGAGCAGGCCTGCTCGAGCACCTTCAATTTTTGCATTTTCAAAGGCATTTTTCGGCCCATGAGTTCACGATTCGGCCCGTTGTATATATATACTCGTCTCAAGCACGTTTTTGAAGAAGACCACACATCACTTGATATTTTTAGACTTTTAGAGTTTGTTTTTGGAGAGGAAGGAGAGAAGCAAGCTTTACGTTTACGTTTTTTAGGTTTTCATTACGAATTCATATTACGATCTTACTTTTTAGTTCCGTTTCTTTATATTTTTGTTCTTGAACACGATTAGACTTCTTTTCTTGAGTTAATTTCAGTTTATTCTTAATTTCATTAAACCCTAGTTTATGTTTGATCTCTTCTTCGTCTTAGTTATCATGTTCATGTTTGTTACTTATTAAATTGCTATTATTTATGTAAAATCTATGTCTAGCTAAAACCCTTGCATGCTTGGGGTAGGATGAACTCGTAGAAGTAGGTTGTGGGTACGTACACTACAAGAAAAATGAGCTTTTACGACGGTGGATAGACAACGGTTCTGAAAAAATGTTGTATAAAGTCAAAAACGTGTTGCATAAAGTATAACCGTTGTCTTTCATATCAGGCATTTGATGATATACGACGGGTATGATCAGCCGTTGTAGTTCCGCATTGTTAATGCCCGAAAAACCGGGCATATACAACTGTTATACACCGTTGTAGTTAATCGTTGTATTTTTTAAGGAATGAATAGAAAGACAATGCTTTTAAACCGTTGTATTTTCAATTCATAAAATGAAAAAATATGTGCACATCTTTTTTTTAATGAATTCTTACAACAACGTTTTTTTAGTATTGTCTTTCCACAATTTTAAAACAAAAACTATTATCTTCTAAAAATCAACACTTTTAATTAGGGGGAATAACACTTTATTTATTTGGAATGACACTTTTAGTAAATTGAAGTAACACTTTTACAAATACATATAAAAAATATGAATAGCAATTTATCATTGGAAATGACACTTTTAAAATTATTCAATTAACACTTTTTTTACAAATACATGTATATGGAATGACACCTTTAGAATTATATCTTTGAAATAACACTTTTATTTGTTTGGATTAACACTTTATTAAAAATAAAATAACAATTACATCTAGCACTTTTGGAAATAACTTATAAAAAATTTCAGCTTTCCATTTCCCTCCACCGTGCCCTAGTTCGTCCCAGTCTCCCGCGCGCGCTCCTCCACTGTGCACCACCGTCCTCCACCGTCCACCACTGTCTCAATCCTCCACCATCCACGTCCCCTTCATTTGCAACCATCCACCTCCGTCCTCAATCCTCCCTGAATATGGGTTGAGTTGGGGATTTTTGAAGCGGTCGTGAATTTTGACATTGGGTTCAAGCCAAGCCAAACTTTGTAAAAAAGTAGAGACGGAGCTCCGCCGGTTGCTTCCTAAAGCCGCCGTTGTTTACACTTGCTCGTCTCTACTATCAAGGTAGACTTCTATTTTTTTTTTCGGAATATTATCTTTGGCGCTGCTCTGCCTTTTCCTCAGATAATATGGCTAGAGTATTACTAAACAAACTTCTCCGATTCAAGAGGCGCTATTTATTGAGAATATTTGGTTTTCTAATTTGTAAAGACTTAAACTTATTTCATTCTGGTAGAGCGAGTATCTCAGTCCTTAAGCATCTTGCAAAAGTTTCTTTTATAAAATGGGAAATTCACATTCTGAAGTAATTAAATTCCCTGCATGTGACTTTATAGATTGAAAGGACTCACATTGGAAGCTCTATGTATTGTCATTATTTTCTTGATGCATGAAGAAACACAGATAAAAGAATTGATTATTTTCTCGTTTGAAGGAGATTGTATAAGTGGGAAAATGAAAAACGAAAACCATTGCTTTGTTGAAGAGACAACGAGTATTGATTTATGAATTTATAAATATCTTTGGTATATCAAGTGTGTGTTTGCGAACAATGTAAAGTGGGAGGGAATCACTTAATCTCAAAGCTGGTAGTTCCGTAGTTGTGCATGCAAACACACCCTAACTCAAGTTGCACATATATAACAATGATGCATGATTAATGATGATAACTGTTAAATTTCAGCTGCCCCAATAGATTTCTCTTTCTACTGTGGATTTAGAAGAGAAAACACAAAAGAGAATAAGTGATAGAAATCATGACACTTAATTCTTAATAATATATACAACTAGACTAGAGTAACATTCCATTCTAACTTGGTTGTATGGTGATATCCATCTCTTATTTGAGATAGTAATGGATATTCTCGACCCAACTCAAACATTTTTCTGACAGTGTGTACTATTTAGAGCGTTTTTACATCGATTTACCATTTTACCTTATTCCTTCAGTAAAATTGATAAACTTGTCCGTGAGGGTTGCTCAATTATACCAATACCTTAACATGTTAGACTAAATTTTTTACTCAATTGTGTTCATTCATAGACGAATTTATTTTAGTGACAAAACCGTAACACTCATCATGGACTTGTATGATAATATAGATATTCAACACTTGAGCTGAAAGGGAAGGCTTTTTGTTCTTTTGTTAAATTCATCATCTTATACTATAAATGTCAAAGGCAATTTGTACACGAAATATAATTCGATTAACAGTCAAATTTATCAGCTGATTTATTCCATTGCCCTGTCTTTTTACTTTTTTACTTTCAACCCTCCTGGTCTATTTTTTCATTAGTCTCTAGTTACTAGTAAGTTATAGAAGACATATTGGACTTTATATTTGGTATGATATCAATAGAAGTAGTTGTTCGGAAAAAATAAAATAATATCTTCTCCTGCCAAATATAGAAATATATAATAGGTAAACAGTGATGCAAAGGTGTTCTATTCCATCAATGTTAGTATTATAACTGGAATGTACCTATATGTAAATAAGGACATCTTACATCCTTGTCTTCTACCTACTATCCTTTAGACTAAAAAAGTAAGTTGTACTCAAAGGAATTTTCATTCATTTACATATTATTAATCAATGAGTTTACTGTTGCTAATTCCTCTTGTGGACATATTATGATGTTTAGTTGTTTACACTGTAATGGATGTGAAAAAGTTGATGATGATATAATTACCAGAATTAGTTTCCAAAGTACTGAAATGGGAAACTTATAATCAATGTCATTAGGACAGGTAGTTGTACTCTTGGAACTGTTACTTATGGAACTAAGATTCTGTTTCTCGTTGGAACGGTTCGTCTGTTAGCTTTCATGTGGTGCTGCAGTTGAGAAGTTCTGATAACTTCTTGACTCAGAAATCTGATATGCCAACTTGGGAGGCTAATGAGTCAAATCAGGTGAGATGTAGAGACCAAATCTGATATTTAGGCATTTCCCTTATTTTACCGAGATATGTTAGTATACCTGAACTTTTATTGATAGGTAATTAACTATTGTTTCATCTGCATTCGTACAGATTTCCTTAAGGACAACAACATTATTTGCTTAAGTCACCTTATTTTCAAGGAGTGATAACTTTTTGTACCTTTTCTTGTAGCATATGTTTAATCTTTCCAACCAATACATCACGATAAGCCACAACAGCCTCATTGTCTTTCCTCTCAACATCTTTACAGCCGAAGGAGCAAGGTCAGATTTTTATTTCTTTACAGTTATATATGCTGTCATATTTTTTTGTTTAAGTAATGTAGCAAACTTTTAGCTCAAGTATATGATGGAAGGGTGTGCATATAGGCTGATGATAGATCAATATGCTTTGTTTGTTTTTACCCTTCTTTTCATCAATATGTTTCCTTATTCTTCTATTGTCCTTAACTTTTACAATAACCATTTTGTAATTCTATTCACTAGAGTTGATGCAACTGATGGACAAAGAGTGGATGTCCAAGGATAGGTTGTCAGTAGAGTATCGAGTAAGAGTAGAGTCATTTATGCATTATGCAAGTGAAAATGTTGATATTAATAACATGTCATGTCCTTGTGCAAAGTGTGGAAATCTGAGAAGGACCACATCTACTCGAGTAAAAGCACACTTGATGTGTAATGGTGTAGATAGAACATATCATATATGGGTGTGGGGTTGATATGTAAGTTGATCTTTTTATGTTATCCGACCATTTTATATATGAAAATTATAATTAGTTGATTTGCTGATCACATATTTTTCAAAACGTGAAAGGCTTTAAGATTGAATGATGTGGGGTTGCAGAAGAATTGTAAGAAATCCACCATTTGGAAGACACTGAAGGTACATAAAGAAAACTAGTAGCCAGTCTGTTGATTGTTTATACTATACATTAATTGCATATTTTGTGTTTTCCATATCTAGGTCCCTAGATAGCCTGATTGTTACCAATGCGGCTTCTACGTTCTTTGCTTTCTGAAATAAATTTTTGAATTTAATGGTCAAGTGACAATGTCTTCACTGCAGTCATTGGTAATGCCTATTTTATTTTCCAGTATTGCATGTGTTACAAGTGTTTAATTAATATATATTTGATATAATTCATTTTTTTATAGTTTCCAAAAACTACAGCTTACTCCTTAAAGAAAATAGATGAAATGCGGGCTGAATGGGCTGAATTCATTCAAAGAAATATGTTTGAATAGATCGAGGTTTGTTTAGCTACTTTTTAGTTTTTTTCTTGGCATTAATACTTGTAGCTGCAATGGTTTAATATGTTTCAATATGAAGATTAATTTATTTTGTGTGTTTGCTAAAATATTATTCATTTTTCAATGTAGTGACGAGATCTGCAAAAAGGGTGCATGAATATTGCTGGGAACAGAAGAAAAATGCACAAGTTGGTTGAAATTTTTGTAATTGAATGTTAAGGCATTCACTTAATTAGTACTTTAAACTTTTGTCAACATTATGGTATTTTGTCGATGGTGTGGAACACTTTTATGAACTTCTATTTTGTAATGATTGTGTAGTATTTGGAATGAATGTTGATGGTATTATGGTTATTTTTGCTTAAATTTTGTATTGAAAATATATTACAGGTTTTATTATATATTTATGTAATTGAAATATAAAAAATACAATATAGCTCATATTTAGGAAAACAAAGGTTCAAACTGATGTAGTAAATATAAATAGACAATTGTTTATAACTGTTGTCTATCCAAGAAATTTATGAAATATCTATGTGTATTTTAATGGAAAGACAACGGTCCAAATACGATGTAGTTAAAATGAACAGACAACGGTTAATAAACATTGTCTTTTCTTGAAATTTAAGAAAAATATATGGTACGACAACTTCTTTTTTTAAAGAAAGACAACGGTTATAAGACGTTGTATGTGTTAAAGAACAACAACGGTTTACCACTGTTGTCTATCCCAATATTTATGAAATTATTATGCTACAACAACATATTTGAATAGTTATACACAACTGTTCTTGACTGTTGTAGTAATTGAGGAAATACGATGGTCTGTTAACCGTCGTCTATTTATACCTACCTACTACAACGTGATCTTCTACATCAGCTATTTTTTTCGAGAGACAATGGTTTTGAATCGTTGTAGAACCTTTTTTTTCTTGTAGTGGTAATTAGGGGAACTTGTGACATTAGGTTTTAATTCTCTTGATTAATGAATTCATAAAATTAATCTTAACTTTACTTTTGAATTTCGTTCGAAAAGTGTTAGGGAGAGGACGACCGTATCACTCTTTAACAACGAGTAGACTTAACTAGAGGGTTTAGAAAGGGTTAATTCATCTACCAGTTTAGTGAAGGAGGACGACCGCATCACCTTAGTTAAATTAGGGTCTCATTAATTAAGCACAATCTATTAACTTGTTAGTGGATTAGTGAAGTCGAGTGTTAGGGTAAAGTATTAGGGTTTAGAATCTTGAACTTTCACCTTGCATTCTTTTACTTAGGTTATTTCTTGCGCGTCACAATTATTTTGATTATGTACCTGCTCCGTTAGTATACGTAGGGATTCCTATCCTAAGCATCACCATCTCTCATCTGAAAACAACCCTTAGTTAATTTGTTTCTTTCGTTCTTTAGTTTAATTAGTTTATTTTAGTCTTTTAATTAATCTTTCAAAAAAATCCAAAAACATTTCACTCATATTAACTACGACGCGTAGATCTTCAGGGATCTATTTGCATACACTTCATCCCTTGGGTTCGATAATACTTGGTCATTATACTTACTCATACTACAGTGAACCCGTCCGCTTGCGGGGAAGCGACTAGTAGAAGTTAGTATATTCGCTTAAAGTCAGGGGCCAGAAGTTCCTTATCTTAGCGTTGTTGATGCATTACTCTATCTTGCAAACTGCACTAGACCGGACATTGAATTTGCAGTTAATTTTCTTGCGAGATATAGCGCTTCTCCTACAAGGAGACATTGTAATGGTGTTAAGCACGTTCTACGGTATCTCCAAGAATCTCAAGATCTTGGATTGTTTTACCCTAGGAACCAAGATAAAACCTTGGTAGGTTACGCGGATGTTGGCTACTTATCTGATCCCCACATTGTCATGTCCCAGACTGGTTATGTTTTTCTCTGTGGTGGTACCGCAATCTCATGGAGATCGGTTGAACAAACTATGGTTACCACATCTTCAAACCACTCAGAGATAATAACTTTGTTTGAAGCCTCACGAGAATGTGTTTGGTTGAGATCATTGGTAAAACACATTGGTGACTCGTGTAGTATCGTTAAAAACGATATATCCCCTACTGTTATATTTGAAGACAACTCAACTTGCATCGCACAAATGAGTAATGGGTACGTCAAGGGAAACCTGACAAAATATTTTTCACTGAAATTTTTCTACCCATACGAACACCAGAAGAGTGGCGTAATTACCATACAAAAGGTGCGATCTAGTGATAATCTAGCTGATCTGTTCACTAAGTCCCTACTTACCTCTACTTTTGAGAAATATATTCATGGTATCGGGATGTGAAAGCTTAAAGGGTTGTTGTCTTCAGGGGGAGTGACAACCTCGAAGTAATCCTGAAGATTGGATCCAGAAGATCAATAATTGCACTTCTCCCTAGCCAAACATTTTTATCGCTACCTAGCATGTGGAGTTTTTCTGACAAGACATATACGTTATGTCGTAATGTCCAATGAGGAGTATTGTAAATCCAGTAGATTTAATATACCAAATCCGGAAGATTTGATGGGGCCTAATAACCTAAATAGGCTTTAGGGTTTAGATTATGGTTTCTCTATTATAAATAGATCCATATACTTAGTATTGTATACACACATAAATATTAGTGAAAGCTCCTGACTTGGTATATCCCCAGATGTAGTCGTTATCGGCGAATTGGGTAAACAAACCAATATCTCTATTTTGCATTTATAATTTACAGCACGAACCAAGTAAATCTTGTGTGTTTCGGTTTCTTCTTTGTTCTTCGTGATCAATTAATTTTAAATTCCTCAAAGCTTGCGAATCAAGTACAATAATATGTCAAATTGATTTTATATTGTGATTTTTAAAAAAAAAAATTCAAAGAAGACGACTACACCGCACTATTAAAAATTATTCTGCAATTATAGACAAATAATAAAAAGAAAAGTATAAAAAATATAGATTTGTTGACCCAATCTTTAAAAAATGACTATTTCATATATTGTTTATACCCAGAACTGATTTAAAATTCCATTAAACTCGAACACTGCTTAAAAACCTATTTTGGAACGACACGACTGCATATCCACACCACCTCATATCCATCCTTGCATAGAGGATTGACTATTTACCAGCTAGTAGACCTAATTTTTGTTTTTTGGAAAATATTTCCCATTGTGATAGCGTTTAGGAGTGTGTTTGAAATGTGTTTAATTATTTGACAACTAGTGCGTATCCCCGCAAATTTTGTGGATCAATTTTTTTTTTATTATTACTCTCTCTGTTTAATATTAATAGTTCTACTTTTTGGACTGTTATTTTTTATCATAAGTTGGAGGGTATTATGAGGTATTGTGAGGTTAATTTATCAATAAAGTTATTGTTTATGAAAAATATAAATAACAGCCCAAAAAGTAGGACTACTAATATTGGACGGAGGGAGTATTATTTTGACAAAGTATAGAGTGAAACTAGTTTATACATAAATCCATGAAGGGTATTAGTTGTTTTCACTGAAGAGTATTAGTTGTTTTTACTGAAGAGTATTACTGATTTACACTAAAAAGTCTTAGTTGTTTCGGTGAAAATGAACTAAGACTCTTCAGTGTAAACCAGTAATACTTTTCAGTAAAAAGAACTAATACCCTTCAGTGAAAACAACTAATACCCTTCATTGATTCATATATAAACCAATTTCACTCTATACATACTCTATTATTTTAAATTGGTCCAGTTTTTCCCCCTGATATGAAGATAAAATAACAATCGAACACAAAAGTTTAACTCTAAAGATAGAATCACACATTTCAAATCTAAAGGTAACATTTGACAAAAACAAAATATCATAATTAAAATGAAATATTGTGTAGATATTTGTGTGAGAACAATTGATTAATGTTTTGGTATTTATAATACACGGTTCAAAAATAAGAATTGATGTTTAGGCGTCAATCCTATTTTTTTAATTATATTTCCCTCCCAAACATTTCACATATACAGATAATTTGCAAAAAAAGAAAAAAAAGGGTTAAAAAGTAGAAATTATTAAAAAAATCGAAATCCTACTCTACAGAACGATATCTATATTTTACAAATTCTACTTTGTAGGTACAATTTTATCCAAAAAAAGAAAAAATTGTGTTACAATCTATTATTGATGGTAAGATATTATATTTGGTGACAATATTTTTTTAGAATCATATGTTATTTCGGTGACAATATCTTTTCCAAAATATTTCAATTTCTTGCTATAAATTTCACATCTATCAATATTTTGCAATAATAAATTCCAAAAATATCAAAGAAAAGTAATCGTTCAACCGTGAAAAAAGATATGCTTGCATTAATTTAATGTCTAAAATAATATTCTATATTATACATAAATATTATGTTTCCATTGATTAAAATATATTTAGATTTATTGTATTTTAGAGTAAGATACTTTTTAAAGTTATAATACTTTTTTATTGCTTGCTTTAATATAATATTTAAAATAATATTCCATATTTTACGTAAATATTTTATTTCCACTTATTAAAATATAATCAGATTTATTTTATTCTAGAGTAAGATACTTTTTAAAGTAATGATACTTCAATTATTAGTAAATAAACTTAATGTCCTTTTTTTTCCCAACACTATAATAATTTTCTAATCATAAAAAGGTTATACCACATATTTTAAGAAAAAATATATAAATTAAATATCTAAGATATAACAACCTTTCACTTATTTATAAATTACGATACTCTTTTAATATTTGTATGTTAAAAAAAAATATAAAAGAAAAATTGAAATCCTAGTCTAGAAGATAATATCTGTATTTTGCAGTTTAATAGTCTATTTTGGCTGCATAATTTTATCCAAAAATTAACTCTTGTATTATAATCTATTATTCAAGGCAAAATATTAAATTAGGTGGCAAAAAATTGTTGGTATCATACACTATTTCGGTGACAATATTTTTTTCAAAACATTTCAATTTCATCCTACAAATTTTTTAAATATATCAATATTTTGCAAAAATAACTTCAAAAAATATCTAAAAGAGAAATCATTCAACCGCGAAAAAAAGGTCTCTACATCACCTTTAGGTTACCTGCAATACAAAACGGAAAAACATAAAAATTAATCAGATTTCACCAATAACACACACCTTATTCGGAGTTAGATCAAAATCGTATGCTTGCGGTGGGAGAATCTTCTTATTGATAGAGAAAAAAAATATTAATGGTGGATTCTCAATAAATACTAATGTAAAGATATGAATATGAATATACTTCAGAAACTTACTAATAATTTGTAAATACGCTCAAATGAACTTCAACTTAGATTGATGCACAACTAATTTTCTCTTATTGTGCAACTAATCATCTCCATGTGTATAATTAATTAGTTTACCTGCAAAAAAAAAAAAAAAAAGAGTGAGAGATATGATCTATACAAAAAATTATAGAAATAATCCAAATAAATGAACAAAAATAAAATCATATTTCTTCACATAGTAGACAATAAATGAGAATATAAAGAGAAGAGAAGAGATGAGGATTAGAGTTGTGAATCAGAATGAAAATTAAAGAGATATTTGACATTTATAGAAGAATATTAAATGAAATGTACGGTTGAGATTAAAAGTGTAAAATATATGGTGTAGATTAAGTCTTAATAAGATTTAAAACATGTTTAAAATATCTTTTAACAAGAATGCATGATTTTGAAATGAAATGATTTGAGAATGAGAATTCATAATTTTGAAATGAAATGATTTGAGAGGTGTTACATCATTTTAAGAAAAATGTGGTGTTGACACATCATCTTGAAGTATGAGAATATAGTATAATAAGGCTCCACTTGGTAGGGCATATAAGCCCATATTATGGGGTGTTGTATAATTAATATTCTGCTTGGTATGACATACTAAAATAATATCGACTCGTTTCTTATATGCCCGACCCTGTAAAATAGTAAGACGTAATACCTCCAAAGCACTATTCACCTTTACAAAATTAATTCGGTTCGAAAGGTCGTACTATTTTATTATTGGTTTGTCACACGGACCGCCGCCGCCGGAAAGTCGCCGGACCGCCGCCGGAAAGTCGCCGGAGGCTGCCGGACCACTACTATTCCTAATTTTTACCTTTTTTATTACTTTCTACCAAGTAAGTATAAGAATTTTGCATAAATTAGTAGAAGCTTTTTTATATGTCCTACCAAACAATTTTATATGACTTTTCCATATTAAATTTGTAACCCTTACTACAATTATTACTCCCTACCAAGTGGAGCCTAACATAAATTTATTATTTTGAGCCACAATTCATTTATCCCATATATTACCCGATTTAATATAGAGTCACATTCTTACACGACGAGACACAATATTTTCAATATAAAACTTTTTTCTTTCATAAACCATAAATCATAGTGCAAGTCCCACAGGCCACATGCTCAACTCTTCATTGACATGTGGCCAACTGTATAAATAAATGACATCAGTAATCATTCTACTAAAGTTTAATATATAGTTTATTTATTAAAAAAAAGACAAACGTGATCCGAGTGAATTTATTATATGGAGTTGAATTTTGAAATAATGTATTATCATTGAGTGAGAATTCTTGTTAGAATATCTTGACATATTTTGATTGAGTTATAATGATAAACTGCTTTTGGAGAAATGATCATATCGATATCTCATTGATATTGTCACTAGTACATAGACTAGAATCATCAACATTTGTTCATGATGTGTCTTATGAAAAACAAAATGATTTGAAAACGAATATGTAAACCCCAATGATGCGAGATATTGATTTAAGGTGTCATACTAGTGCGGATTACCGCATATCTTGCGGACCAATTTTTTTTTTTTATTATTATTAGTATTATTTCAAATTATAAATATTAATTTTTTTTAAAATATTTTATAATATCGATATAATATTAAAATTATAATTATAATTTAATAAACAATAAAAAATACTAAACATGAATAAATAAATAAATTTTAAAATATTAATTAATTCATACATTCAATCTCAGATTAGTATAACACAATATTATTTAAAATTACATTTGTTGTATAGTTGCATATAGGGCTGTTCACGGTACGGACCAAAACGGATATTTGAAAATATCCGTGTCCGTACCAAAGTTCGGTTATTTTAAAATTCGAGTGTCCGTGTCCGTACCGAAATTTCGGTACGGTACGGACATTTTATTTTTCGGTGCGGTTCGGAACGGATTTTCGGTTACAAACGGACCGGATCGGTATGGTACGGTTCGGAGCGGATAAACGGAGTTTTTACCCTCTTTTTATCATTCTCTCCGTTTTTTAATCATAAAAAAAACATTCGATGCATGCACACTCACGAATACTACTCAACTTCAACTACAATCAAACATCTATCATTACAAGCTTGAATATAACACATTATATTATAATGGATTGTTAAAATATTTACGTAAATCACCACCAATAAAGTATTTAAAATACAGTATATAATATATATATATATATATATATATATATATATATTAGATATCTTGTGAATGAAAAGTGCAATATTAAAATTATATTGGTCGTAATTCATGACACAAGGTACACCATATCCAAGTTTTTGTAAGAAATGAATATACATGAACAATGAAATTAAAAGAATAAGAAATTAAATTTAAATCATTTTGATATACATTTAAACATAAGTTAACATTTTAAGAACTTAAAAGAGAAATAATATAGTGTTTGTGTTAAGAAAATGAGGAGAAATTATGAAATCGCTTAGTTGTACTTAAATTCAATAACATTATAATAATGTTTAATAAATAAAAAATAATTAAAATTAATACATATTTAATTCGGTTATTCGGTTCGGTACGGTACGGTACGGTTCGGTACGGTCACATTCGGTTTTTCGGTACGGTTAATTTGGTAATATCCAGATCCGTACCAAAAAAATATTCGGTTCGGTTTCGGTACGGTTAAAATAAAAAAGTCCATAATTTTTTCGGTACGATTCTTTTTCGGTGCGGATTTCGGTACGGGTTCGGTAATCTCCGAATTCCGTGAACAGCCCTAGTTGCATACCCAATTTTTCCCATGGAATGAAGATACAATAACATTCAAATGTAAAAGTTTAATTTTAAAGATAAAATCACACATTTCAGATCTAAAGGTAACATTTGACCAAAAAAAGTCATAATTAAAATGAAATATTATGTAGACTAATATTTCTCCCGTGCGATGCACGGATAAAATATTATAAATTTTAAACTCGAGAGTGTATAATGAACGATTATTAAAAAAAAAGTTTAAATTAAATTTATTTTATTCATAAATCAGTTAATATGTAAAGATTATATTGTATATATATGTGAGTATTATAATTATTTAATTGTATACTAAATTCACAAGAAATACTAAAATTCATAAAATTATTTTAATATTTAAAAAACTTATATTCAAAATAAAAATTATTTAAATTCAATCAATCATATAATTAAAGTCAATAGAAAATATTTAATAATAAAATAAATATTTTAAATATGATTTTTCTTTTTATTTGTGCAATATATATGTTAAATTAGAAATGTTCAAATGACAATTTAATTTGATATATAGTGTGTTGAAAATAGATTTAAAATTAAAAAGTTAAAGAATTTTGAAATTATTGGTGCAAAGTAAAAATGAAAAGAAATTGCCCCGTCAAAAAAAAAAAAAAAAAAAAATTGCTAAAATTAATCCACTCTCTTTAGTGGAGAGTGAGATTCACTTTTACACCATAAAACAAGTGCACTTCACTTGCTCCAACAAATACAACTTTAATTTTTCTCTCTCCTCACTTCTATTTTTATATATATATATAGATGTTTGTGTGTAAACAATTAATGATTAATGTGTTGGTATTTATAATACACAATTCAACAATAAAAATGGACGTTTAAGTGTCAATCTTAGTTTTTTCTAAAAAAAAAAAAAAAAAAAAATTTCCCTCATAGACATTTCACATATACAAATATTTTGCAAAATAAAAAAAAAAGTTAAAAAAATCAAAATTGTTAAGAAAAATTGAAATCCTACTCTACAAAATAATATTTTACTATAGTTTCAAATTCTATTTTGCAGGTAGAATTTTATCAAAAAAAAAAAAAAAAATTGTGTTACAATCTATTATTGATGGTAAGATATTATATTTGGTGACAATATTTTTTTGGAATCATATTCTATCTAAGTGACAATATTTTTTCTGAAATATTTCAATTCTCTTCTACAAATTTCACATCTATCAATATTTTGCAAAAATAATATCGAAAAATATCTAAAAACAGAAATTGTTCAAGAAAAAAAGATATGCTTGTATTAATTTAATGTTGAAAATAACATTTCATATTATACGTATATATTTTGTTTCCATTGATTAAAATATAATCATATTTATTGTATTTTAGAGTAATATACTTTTTGAAGTTATAATACTTAAATTATTAGTAGAGAGACTTAACTTTTTTTTTTTAGCCAAAACTATAATTTTTTAACCATGAAAAATGTATTCCACATATTTAAATATATATATGCACATTAGTAATATAAACATATAACAAACTTTCACTTATTTATCATTTACAATAATATATATTTGTATGTTAAAACAATATTAAAAAATTGAAATCCTAGTGTAGAAAAGAATATTTGTACTTTACAGTTTAATAGTCTATTTTGGCAGCATAATGTTATCCAAAAATAAACTGTTGTATTACAATCCATTATTGAAGGCAAGATATTATATTTGGTGGCAAGATTTTTTTGTATCAAATACTATTTCTGTGACAATATCTTTTCTGATATATTTCAAGTTCCTCCTACAAATTTCACATCTATCAATATTTTGTAATAATAACTTCCAAAAATATCTAAGAAGAGAAATCATTCAACTGTGAAAAAAGATATGCTTGCACTAATATAGTATTTCATATTTTACATATATATTTTGTTTATTGAAGGCAAGATATTATATTTGCTGACAATTTTTTTTTTGGTATCATACACTATTTTGGTGATACATCTTTTTCGAAATATTTCAATTCCCTCCTACAAAAATTTCACATCTATTAATAGTTTGCAACAATAACATCCAATATATCTAAAAAGAAAAATCGTTCAACCATAAAAAAAGATCTGCTTACATTAAGATAATGTTTAAAATAATATTTCATATTATACGTAAATATTTTATTTCAATTGATTAAGATATATTCAGATCTATTGTATTTTAGAATAATATACTTTTTAAAGTTATAATACTTAAATTGTTAGTAAAAAAAATTAATGTCTTTTTTTTAGTCAACAATAATTTCTAATCCATAATAATTTATACCACACATTTTTTATGAAAAAATATATACATTAATTATATAAGATATAACAACCTTTTAGTTATTTATCAATTACAATACTCTTTTAATATGTGTATGTTAAAAGATATAAAAAAAATTGAAATCCTAGTATAGAAAAGAATATTTATATTTTGCAGTTTAATAGTATATTTTGGCCGCATATTTTTATTAAAAAAAAAAAGGTGTTGCAATATATTATTGATAGTAAGATATTATATTTGGTGGCAATATTTTTAGGAACCCTATCTTAGTGACAATATCTTTCTCGAAATATTTCAATTCTCTCCTAGAAATTTCACACCTATTGATGATCGTTTCTAATCACAAGAATTGATGACTATTTTTAATTGTTAATTGGATCATCAAACAATAACGTGTGATTGATCACTAACGTAATAAGTGAATACAAAATTTTGGATTGGGATAGAATAAACATGTGTATTGAATACATATTTAATTCATATATAAGATAATCGAGGTGCTTTGAGTGTATAATCGAAGTTTTAACGTGCATATCAATTTGTGTTTTTTTTTATTAGTTGAAAAATCTAAGTATTTATACATGTTTGCCTAGCAGGAGGTGTACAAGACCTTTGACCTCCCTAGTGTGCATGTGTGTCACTTGGGCTTTGACTATTTTGACCTTATCTAAACTAAATTCTATCCTTTTACACTGGACTTGCTCGCATTCATGAGTTGTTCGTCCTGTTGGACTTGTCCTTGAGGAGTCTTTAGTTTGATTTTGTTGGTCTTTATTCTTGAGATGTCTTGATATTGTAGCCAAATCTGTTAGCCGATGTGCTAGATATGCTCGCCGGGGCGTCATCTGAGTCCATATGGTCTTTAGGTTAAAGCTGCTCGCCTGATTAAAGTTGCTAGGCAGACAAAACCTGTTCGCCTGACATTTCCAGCTCAGCCTGGTTTTGTTGGCTTAATTTTATCTTAAGAGTGAGTACTTTGGGTTAATTTTGCTCGCCCTAATGATGTTTCTGCTCGCCTATCAATAATTGCCCCCTTGCCAATCATTATGTTGTGATAGAGCAAGGCGAACAACTTATGAATTGGCAACTATCTTGTGGCATGGATGCAAGCTGATATAACATGGCGCGATCTACTTCACAAAGGCGAACAACTTTGACCGAGCAAATTTGTATAGGCAACAGTTGAAATCTCCAGGCGTTGGGTGGAGCTCGAGGTGTGACGTGGGCGGAATGATTACCACCGCCCAAGCGCACATAAAATCGAGGTGACGCACCTCCAATTTTATCGGGGTAGGGCTGTACGCACTTTGTAATTGCAATTTAGTCCTCACACTTCTAAACTTGTTCGCCCGAGACCCCATTTTTTCACATACCATTTAAGGAAAATTTTGCCATTTTTTTAATTTTTACTGTTCAACCTCAGCGTCAAAATTCCTTCTTTCTATTTCGAATTTCCGGCAACAAGACATCAATTTCGGCGATGATTTCTTCAAATCAAGGTAGTAATTTCATTTATTTTTCTTCTTCACTTTTATTTTCATAATTGTGGGTGTGAAAAATGCCCAAAAACCCTAAACTCCGCCGTTGGGTATTTTGAACCGCCGTTATTTCCCTTGCTTGCCACCGGAATCCGCCATTAATGCCTCCCGAAGCTTCTCCATTTCCATTTTTATTTAAGATTCTCCATTCTAAATGTCCTCTTATTCCGAAACTGGATCATAAACTCCTAGTAACCCTGGGAAACGGCCAATCAAAGAGTTCCCCGTCCCTGTAGTTAACTTGGAATCCGACCCTGACGCGGCCTCAGTTGCTCGATCCCTTGATTTTGGGGCTCGTCAATCCAGGGAAAGAGTTACGCGAGCAGATCCTGCTCGCCAATTTGAAGAAGAGACGAGCTCCGATCTCCGCGAGGAGGAGTAGGTTGAGGTGTTGCAACCTGTCTGCCCAGATGAACTGACCTGGGAATATTTAAAGGACATCCAGTTCCCCATGCCAAACCCTATCGAGCACCAACTCCCGGTTGCCGTTGCTCGCCAAGTTATTTGGGAGGAGTACGAAAGAGAACACTCTGCTTGTTTTATCGTACCAGCTCGCAGAAAATGAAAGCTTAGGGTCGGAATATGGGGCGAGCTGCATCGTGTCCGCCATTACCGAGGAGGACCTGTCCAAAATAAGGAGGGACTACAAGATTCCCTTTGATGTTCATATATACGCCCTTCTGAAGGATGACAGAGCTGATCGCCCACCTCGCGGGCTTACGGCGATCAACTTGGCCACCTTAAATGCCGGGGTGACTCTTCCTCTACACCCGTCGGTCGGCGGGTTTCTCGAGCAAACAAATCTGGCCATCACCCAACTGAATCCTGTTGGGTGGTTAAACCTGATGTCAATAATGGTGCTGTGCGCCCTAGAGGGTTATCCCAAAAAGTTGTCCACCGAGGAGGTCAACTACCTCATGACGCTCACAGCCTGCACTGGAGAAGAGGCGGGCTGGTATTACCTCAAGGCGCGACAAAATTTGAGGCTGGTGGAGGACATTCCGGGGAAAGTGCGAGACTGGAAGCACGACTGGTTCTGGATAGGTGGTGACTGGCGTGCTTCTGCTCACCCTTATGGCGGCCCTGAGAGAATTAACACTCCGGCGGAGTTTGGGGACTTGATTCGTGAGTCTTATCCCTTCTATATATTTGAAGTGATAATACTAATTTTAATTTTTTTCCTTTTTGTGTTTCAGGTCCCAAAAACCTCAAGTGGAGGAGTGCCAAGGATAGCATCAGCGATCAGTTCCTGTTCACAGTCTGCCTGATCGCTCTTCGTCGCCAAGATGATCGCACCATTAGCCATCTTTGCTTGGAGTCAACACGCAGGTTTGCTCGCTTCACTACCTACCCTCACCATCTCGAGGCCCAGGCCCAAGTTCCAGAGGGTAAGATTTTTAAACCGGGCGAACAAACTTGTCTGCCAATTTGAACTTGCATAATTTTTCTTAACTTAGTGCTTTTTTATTTCTTTGCAGATCAGCTCGTCACAGTCGCCATCCATCCTTCATTCCTCATCATTGATAAAATGGTGTGGGAGCTGCCGAACAAGAAAGGAAGGAAGAAGGTTGATCCCCTCACAAAGATAATTGCCTTAGCAGCGAAAGCGGGCAAAGATGACCCCCGACAAGCCGGTGCATGGGTCGGGCTCAAGAAAATAGCCCGCCAAAGTTAGCAGTCCGCCCGCGGCTGCTACCCCCAAGTTGAAGAAACTTCTTGAGGAGACGGCACTCCCATCTCTGGTGCTGAAAGGGCGGCCAAGAAGGCCAAGGTCGCCCATGGGAGTGGAGCTATTCCTGCTCGCCCAACTGAGCCTGAAGGTGGGCGACCTCCTTCTTCGGAGCAATATCACGAGCAGCCCCAGGTCGCATCTGCTCCCGAGGCACACGCCAATCATCCATATGATGCGACCTATCTCGACTGCGATAAAGGTCGCCATGATGCGTAAGTTCTTTGTTGGGAACTTCTCTTCTCTTTCTTTGTGGTTGTTTTTTTTAATAACACTTTGACATGTTTTCATGCAGTTATGACCCCAATAACTATTCGGGGCGATCAAACATGGTGCACCAATATTCCTGTTCAAAGGTGCCCGCCAACTACCGCGAGATTCCGGATCCTTTTGTCCGATGCGCCTCCGAGACAGTCCCTTGCTCCTGGACCAAAGAATTAAATGAAATTGTCAAGACATAAACACCTCGTGATAATGGTCGTTTGTGTCTTATGGAGGTGAGCAGGTCCCTGTTCGCCGTACAAAGGCTGGTCGACCAGGTCGACGAACTGGAGAGGGATGCCCATCACTATGCAGCTACCGTGAGCCGTATTGCCAAAGAAAGGGACGAGGCGAAGAAGATGGTGGCCAGTCTTCAAGATAAGGTGAAGGCACACCAAGTGAGCGAACAACTCGCCCTTGAGCTGCATGTTAAAGTCTCCGAGGAGCTAAAGGCCAAGATGGTCAAGGGCGAACAGCTTCGAGCAGAACTTGCTTGCGTCCAGCAGCAGAAAGAGGTCGCTGAGAAGTATACGACAGAAGCGACTGCCAAGGTTGCCGACCTCGAGAATCAGCTCGCCAATTCTATCACTCAAGAGGAGTTGATTTAAAAAAAGGAGGCGGGCTCGATCATCGGCTTTGTGACGGCCTACGCGGAGTGCATTCGCATAGCAAATGAGTTTAAGGCTGCCCCCGTTATCGAAGAGATCAGCAACGAGTTCAAAAACTTTGTTGAAACTCACCCTCTTGCGCCTGGGACAACTCTCCAAATAGGCGATCTTCCAGATTATGGGGTCAACATTGATTTTATTGACCCCCAAGTCATTATCAAAAGTCCCCCAGATGATGACGAAGAGGATGATGCTGAGGGGCTGATTGTCGAGCTCACTCAAGAGGTCCCTATTGATCCTTCTCTAGCTGAGACACCTCTTGAAGACCCCAAGGATGACAACATTCCTCTCCCCGCCGGATAGGGTTCTTAGATGATAGGACTAGTTAGGTCTTTTGTTTCTTTCTCTTTTGTAGTTGTTCGCTCCTTTGAGGAGTTTCTATTGTAATTTTTTTGGGCGATCAAGTCTTGTTTACCTATGGAACATCTTTTGCTCGTCTTAATCTCTTTACATAAATTTTTCTTTGCATTTATACTTATGCTTAACAATCTTAATTGTTGGGACATTGTCAGTTTTGATTAAGATCCCAAAGCCCCTGAAAAGATGATTGCCTTAATCTGTCTTTGTCAGGCTAGTCTTGGTTAGGATTTGTACTTAGTCATTTTACACTTCACAGGTACTCAGTGAGAGGAGAACTCACTGGAGACAATCAAGACTCAGAGCCTGAAGACAAAGAGCACCATCCTGAACTTATGGCAGTCCTCTAAGCTGACTGAGTAAGTGTCAGTGATGAAGAGTATGACCCTGAGGTCATTACTAACTCAGTCCTGAAGGGAACGGGATGTCACTGAGCTAATGGGAAGACTTGGAGTAGAGCCAAGCAATGCAGAAGGAATTTCAGCGTCAGAACAAGACTGGTGGGCTCAAGACAAAATGAACTTAATAAGACAAGCCTGAAGTTCAGGAATAAGTTCTGACATTCTCACCAACCTGATGACGTGGACCAATCCGAGAAAGACACGCACGTATGGAACCTGACATGAAGACTGAATTCAGACTGCATATTCAACGGGTAAGCATTCAATGTGCATTTAATGCAAATACCAAATCCATGCAAGGACGGCTGCTGCATGAAGATATGTCCGTTTGAAGCCACTCTACATAGATGACTCGAAGGCTATCTCTCCAACGGATAGTTTTTCAAATCACCTATAAATACAGAAGACCTTGAACCCATTCAAGGTTACGGGAAATTTCCAAGCCAGAAATTACTCAAACTCTCAAGCATTCAAAGCATTCAACCCTTAAGAGAAGCACTCGAAACCCTCTAAATTTCCCAAGTGTTTCTCAGCATTTGAGAGTTATTCTGTATTCCAAGAGCTAATTAGAATTATCTTAAGCTTAGAGAGATTATCCAATCCTTAGCATAACTTTGCCTTGTAAGGATAATCTCAACCTAGTCGGAATCCAAACTGAAACCAAAACCCTAAGTTAGGCTTGTTGGGAGTAAGTCAGTTAGAGTGTTAGTAAGTGGAGTTGTATAGATCAGTGAGGTTAGCTGGTCTTGGTGCACCTTGGCACGTTAAAAACAAGAATCCCTTGAGTGGATTTCCTGTTAAATCAGGCCGTGGACGTAGGAGCTTGAGACTCTGAACCACGTTAAACTCCCTGTGTTCTTACTGCTTTGATATTGTGCATACTTGCCATATTATTTGTTCATTCATTGCATTCAAGTTTATCAGGCCTGAATCAATCAGGATGATCTTCAAAAGAGCACTGCCCTACTAAACACTTTTCAGGTTTGAGTAATACAAGTTTTTCAGAAAGCAAACTAAACAAGACTTTAAACTTTCAGGGCTCAAACATTTCCGCACTGAACTTGAACTGATAGTTAGCGAACTGACCCGCACCAAGTGTAGTCAGTAGGTGTGTTATCAGCTCCTAGTTCTTTACCACTCTGAGCAGAGGGGACTCAGTCAGTTTTAAGGTTGAAAAATTGGTATACGTGTATCCCCCCCATACACGTATTCCTCAGTCTTGTACCGGGACCAACAAGTGGTATCAGAGCAGTGGTTCGAAAGACCGCTGACTTTGAATACTAATAGTTTCAGAGGAGAAACTGTTGGTGGTCACTGAACAGATCTGAGTTTGCTTTTCATAAAACTTGCATCATCATGACTTCGAGGAGACTTGAAGCTTCGTTACCTGAATTCTCTGTGTCTAACTTTGTCTATTGGAAGTTCAGATTAGAAGCACATCTAGATGCTATCCATGACCAGATGCCACGTATACTCAGGGAGGGACCGATCAAGATCACTATTCCTAACGTCAGAGGACTGGGATATGAGGATCTTGCGATTGGCGTGCAGGTTCCTAAAGAAAGGAAAGACATGACCAACAATGAAATCAAGATGGTGGGACTTGACAACGTCGCCAGAAACATCATCTTGCACACGGTGCCCTTCGAGGAATCAGCTAGGCTGATGAACTTAAAGACGGCAAAGGAGGTCTGGGATGAGCTGACAAGGATGTGTGAGGGATCTGAAAAGATCAAGGAGAACAAAAGAAACATTGCCATTCAGAAATTCGAGGCGTTCGAGATGCTGCCTGACGAGAGCATAGATCAAATGGAGTCTAGATTCATCAAGTTGATGAATGAGTTGGTGATGTTGGACAAGGATGTCCCAAGGAGAGATGTTGCTTCAAAGATCCTGAATGCCCTTCCTGAGAGATGGGACAACAGTGTAATTATGCTTAAGAACACTCAGGATATGAGTAACATAACTTCTGCTTTACTTTTTTCAGAGCTCAAAGCGCTTGAATTCGACCTTAACAAAAGAAAGAAGAAAGTACAGTCAGAAGAGGAAGTGAAGGAGAAAACTCCTGAGAAAAGTGTGGCGTTCAAGGCCAGATCTGAACCTGTTGAGCCCTCATCAAACTCTTCATCAAAGTCACTGATGGAGATGAGCAGAGAAGAACTCGCTGAAGAGTACAGCCTGATGGCCAGACGATTCGACAAGCTCAATTCCAGGTTTGGTCGTTATAAAAAGTTTTATCAGGACTCACGTGACAGGAAACCTGAAGGAACCCACCAAAGCTCAAGGAGATATGAGGAGCGAAGGATTACTGACCAGAGAAGAGAACGTGGTGATGAAAGGAGATATTCTGAACCAAAACCTGAAAGAAGAGACGAACAGAGACGTACTCGCGATGATAGATATCCAACCAAGACTGAAAGCTCACCAAGAACCAGGGAACCTGACTCAAGGAGGAACCCTGAACCAAGAAAAGAAAGAGTAAGTGAGCAGGTAGCATGTTACAACTGTAACAAGATTGGTCACTATCAGTACGACTGCCCGGAGCTGAGTGCAAGGGAGAGAGAGGAAAGGAGAGCCACTAGGGACCTAAGATCTGCTGATCGGAGAGCGATGGTCGCTGAAGATGCAACAGATTCTGACGGTCCTGCTGAAAGGTCACCTGAACTCTTCTCAGATGACGAGTATGATGATGTCTGTCTGATGGCTAGCGATGAGCCTGAGGTAACATCAAATTCTGTTTGTGCTTCTTACACTGGTCAAAATCCTGAGCTTAGCTCAGAGTCAGTTAGAGAAATGAACCTTCAGATCTGTCTTGATCAATTGATGGTTGATTTCTCCAGACTGCAGGAAACTAATGTCTTCTTGGTAGAGGAGAACAAGAAATTGAGTACTGAAGTTCAAAACCTGAATGAACAACTTACTCAGTCTGATCTTAAAGAATCAGCTCAAATTGTGAGACTAACTCAGGAGATTGATTTAATCAATGCTGAGCGTCTTCCAAGAGAGAAGATTATGAAGGAACTGGCTGAGGAAGAACTGGTCAGGAAGGAAGAACTGAAAGTACTTAAGAGTAAGTTTGATGACCTCTTTACCAGACATGAAATCCTGAAAAAGAGTGAGGACTCTCTCAAGAAAAAGGTTGCAGCAATGAATAAATCCTCAGTGGCTAGAGAGGAAATAAATAGCAACCAGATACTTGGGAACAAGAAAAAGGGACTTGGATATGTCCCTGAGAAATCCTCACAGGGTCAGTCTCATGTTGCCTCAGGGAGCAACACTGAGAGGGTATTTGTTCAGACAGGCCAGAGTGCACCTAAGGTTGTGCTCCAGGCCCGTCAAACTGATAAGGGCAAGGAAACCGTTGACACAGTCAGGGTTGCTCCTAAGGTAGCTAAGCCAAAACCCAAGGGAAAGGCAAAGCAGCCTACGGAAGCCCCTGAGAGCTCAGGCCAGGGAAAACCTCAGCGAAAGCAGAGGAAGACTCAGGCCAAGAGCCTTCAGACTGGTCAGCGAAGGTACCATCATGCTTGGCAATACCAACAGGGAAGGCCAAATATGATGACACCCCCGTGGTTTTGGCATCCTGAGGCCTTTAACTGCTTTCCATTCCCTCACTTGCCTAGGGGGAATAGAAATCATGGCCCTTATCAAGAACAAGGCCCAAGACCTGCTGCACCCAGACCTAGGAAGAACAGGAAGCCAGCCCAAAAGGCACCCACTCAGGCTCCTGTGAAGCCTAAGTCTAGCACCCATACACCATCTTCCTCTCAGGCAAAGAAGAAGAAAGTTGTGTATGTTGATGTTTCAGGGAGACAGATTTACCACTCTGAGGCAATCAGGGTTGTGAAGCAAGTCTGGATCCCGAAGGGTACAGCTGACACGATAGGACCCAAAACCCAATGGGTACCTAAAGCCTGATTTACTTGCAGGCGGCTGTGGATCACAACAAAAGGAGAGGAGACTCAATCAAAGTTGTTTGGTACCTAGACAGTGGTTGCTCAAGGCACATGACTGGAATGAAGAGTCTTCTCCAAGAATATCAAGCTAAAAATGGTCCACAGGTAACCTTTGGTGATAACTCAAAAGGTGTTACTAAAGGTTTCGGTGTTCTAATTATAGGTACAGTCAGAGTGGAAAATGTGTCCTTTGTGGAAGGATTGAAGCATAACCTGCTGTCAGTAAGTCAATTCTGTGACAAAGGGTTCAGTGTTGAGTTTTCATCGAACACATGTTCAGTCAAGGACAAATCAACACAGGTGCTTCTATCAGGTATAAGGAAAGGTAATGTTTATCTCGCTGATTGGAGCAGCACTATTCCTAATACTTGTCTTCTTGCTAAAAGCTCTCTAGAGCTCAGTTGGTTATGGCATAAAAGATTAAGCCACCTGAACTTCAAGATTCTTAACAAAATTTCTAGACAGTCACTTGTTGATGGTCTACCTAATGAAGTTTTTAGCAAAGATCACGTGTGCAAAGTTTGTCAGGAAGGGAAGCAGGTCAGAGCATCATTCAAAGAAAAAGCTTCTTACTCCACTGACAGGATACTTCAGCTCTTGCACATGGATTTGTTTGGTCCCATAACACCTGTGAGTATGAATGGTAGAAAGTATACCCTTGTGGTTATTGATGATTATTCTAGATATACTTGGGTCATTTTCTTGTTAAATAAGAAGGAAACACAGGTGAAGCTTCCAGAGTTGCTCAGGAGACTCAGCAATGAGAAGAATCAGTCCATTACTAAGATCAGATCTGACAAGGGCACTGAATTTATAAATTCATATATTTCTGACTTCTGTAATGAACTTGGTATAGCTCATGAGACTTCTGCAGCTAGAACCCCACAACAGAATGGTGTCGCTGAAAGAAGGAACAGGACACTGAAGGAGGCTGCAAGGACCATGCTGGCTGAGTCAGGATTGCCCAAGAAATTCTGGGCTGAGGCAATCAACACTGCATGCTACACTAAGAACAGATCCATGCTGAACAAGCAACATGCACAGACCCCATATGAGACATGGAACAAAAGAAAACCTCGTATTTCTTATTTTCATGTATTTGGTTGTAAGTGCTTCATCCTCAACAATGGGAAGACCCAGTTGAAAGCCTTTGATAGCAAATCTGATGAAGAAATATTCTTAGGATATTCTGAAGTTAGTAAAGCCTTCAGGGTTTACAACTGTAGGACCCTTGTTGTTGAAGAATCACCTCATGTTGTCTTTGATGAATCTGCTAATGAGTCTAGGGCAAAGGTGTTGAATCCTGACACTGAGGAGGTCACAAGGAGTGTGACAAGGCTGAGCTTGAAGAATCAACCTGATCCCAAGATCAAGACTATGCCAATTCTGAGATGGGATGATGATGACGATCAGGATGATGAAACAGGTGCCACTGCTAAGCCCAACACATCAGGGATTATTGATCCTCAAACTGAGGAACAGGCTCAACCTGAGGTAAGCACCGTCTATGAAGATGTTGTTGCAGCTGAGACGGTTCCTGAGTCACCTAATCAAGGGGGAATCAATGTCCCTGACATTGAGCTGGTTAATCCCTTTGGCATAGACTCAGGATCATCCCCTTCCATTCAATTTCCTGAATTTTATGAGCCTGTAGACACTAACATTGCAGGTACTTCAGGAACAACTCCTGGCAAGAGAACATGGTTAGAAGATCATCCCATTGATCAAATCATTGGTGATCCAACTGTGGGAGTCAGGACCAGACGGTTCCATGGTGAGAGTGCATTGTTCTGTTGCTTTCTCTCTGAGCAAGAGCCTCAGAACATTGAAGAAGCTCTCACTGACTCGAACTGGATCATTGCCATGCAAGAGGAGCTGAATCAGTTCACAAGGAATCAAGTTTGGGAACTGGTGGATAGACCTAGGCATCAAGGTGTGATTGGTACCAAGTGGGTCTTTAAGAACAAGAAGGATGAGAATGGTGTTGTGGTAAGGAACAAGGCTAGACTGGTTGCAAAAGGGTATTGTCAGTCTGAAGGAATAGACTATGATGAGACTTTTGCTCCAGTGGCTAGGTTGGAAGCTATCAGGTTGTTCCTTGCATATGCAATATACAAGAAGTTCAAGGTGTATCAAATGGATGTCAAGAGTGCCTTCCTGAATGGTGTACTCAATGAAGAGGTATATGTTGAACAACCTCCCGGGTTTGAGGCTGGAGATAGAGTATACCATTTGAAGAAAGCACTCTATGGACTCAAGCAAGCACCAAGAGCTTGGTATGATACCCTCTCTCAATTCCTGACAGACCATGGGTTCAAGAAAGGAACTGTGGATAGGACATTGTTCAGGATCACTGAAGGTGATGACATTCTCTTGGTCCAGATTTATGTGGATGACATAATATTTGGATCACCAAATCATCAGCTTTGTGAGAAATTCTCTAAGCTGATGACTGGTAAATTTGAGATGTCCATGATGGGAGAGATGAACTTCTTCTTAGGATTGCAGGTCAAGCAGACTGATCAAGGTATATTCATTAATCAGGCCAAGTATACAAGAGACTTGATTCATAAGTTTGGTGTTCAGAACAGCAATCCAGCAAGGATCCCTATGAACACAAATTGGAAGATGGATCCTGACACTGAAGGGACTTCAGTAAATCAGACTGAGTATCGTGGGCTGATAGGTTCTTTATTGTACCTGACTGCAAGTAGGCCTGACATTACGTTTGCAGTTGGTGTGTGTGCTAGGTATCAGTCTGATCCCAAGAGAAGTCATTTGGAGGCTGCTAAGAGGATACTTAAGTATTTGAAAAGGACAGTCAGTATGGGACTATGGTATCCTTCAGATGACAACTTAGAACTGACAGGTTATTCAGATGCAGATTATGGAGGTTGTAGGATTGATAGGAAATCAACCTCAGGGACATGTCAGTTTTTGGGAAGTAAGTTGATCTCGTGGTTTAGTAAGAAGCAGAATTCAGTGGCTACATCCACGACTGAGGCTGAGTATATGGCTGCAGGTAGTTGTTGTGCTCAGATTTTATGGTTGAGGCAACAGTTGAGAGACTATCAAGTGTTTGCTAATCAGGTCCCAATCTATTGTGATAACAATAGTGCTATAGCAATTACTCAGAACCCAGTGCTTCACACAAGGTGCAAGCATGTGGATATTAGACACAACTTCATTCGAGATCATGTGGAGAAGAAAGATATCAGGATGGAGAAGATTCACACTGACAGGCAAAGAGCTGACATCTTAACTAAGCCTCTGGCTGAATCGAGGTTTATGGAACTATCAGTGGAGTTAGGACTCTTAGATCCGGGAGAGCAGTCAGTGTAGGGTTCTAGGGGGAACTCAGGCCAGACTCGACTCAGCGAGGTATCAGGGTGCTACAATGTCTCCCTGACAGGTATGAGTTCTAACCTGACTCTTGTGAATTTCAAGCGTCTCCCTGAGTCCTTCGCCCTGAAAATCTTTATTAAATGCATTCCGTTCTCATTAAAAGCGCGCCTTTTCATATTTAAACCCACGCGCACGGAGCATTTAATGCTACAGTTACTTTTTCATATACGTGTCCGTTTTATACGGAATATGACTGACATGGGGTTTAATTGAAGCTGAGATTAATCCTGGCCCCTCATTTCAAAACCTTTCGAATTCAGGGATCAATCTCAACCCCATGTTTGAGTAACTGACTTAGTCTTATCAATCAAGAGTGCCATTTGAGGTTTTTACGCAAACACAACGCACAATCTGCACACTGAGTTTTCTCTTGCTCAAACACAGATAATTCTTTCGCAAAATCTCTTCTTTTCAAAACAATGGCATTTCTCGATTCCAACTGGACAACCGACAAGATGGTAGATGTTGTTGAAAAGAAACTGGTACACATGGAGCAAGTCATCTCCATGGAAGGTATCTGTCTTACGGTTGAGGAAATCAAACCCGTATTTAAATGGATTTCCGATGCCGGGTTGGAAACATACTTCACCACCCGCCCCATCTCCTTGCTCCCAAGAACAGTGGTGGAAGCCTATTTAAATATGTTCCTACGGAAAGGGGAAGTTTTCACGAAGGTAACTGCACTGAAGCCGACGGGAGAGAAGGACGGCGACGGCGAACCTCTTTACAACACAGAGGTGGTCACTATCAACTTCAGGCAGGCGGTGAGGGAAGTCTTTAAGTTGCCTTTCACAAGCATTAACCCAAGAACCTACAAGGAGAACTCAGAAGGAGAGCTACTTGCAAAATGGACCAAGTCAGGGTCATCGGAGTTCAAGGCTCGTCAGAACAAGAATACTCTGAAGCCTGAGTACAGAGCGCTGGTGGACTTGGTGTCCAAGTTAGTGATGGGAGCAACTGGCTCTCACGAGCAGTTGAGTCTGCCCAAGCTGAGGCTCATGGGGGCAATTGCTGATGGAGTGGAAGCGAACTGGGAGCAGTTCTTTCTCGATCAACTCCATCAGGCAGGATTGGACAAGCTTAAGCGAGATGAGGAGGAGAAGCACATTTCCGTCAGTGCCATCTTGCCATTCGGCACGAGGATGTCAATCCTGATTCTCATGCTTGCCATGAGTATACCTTCGACTTTGAGGACAGTCTCTCCTCAAAGAAGGTCATGTTTTCCTCACTGAGTGATACCTATTCAGTGCTAGGGCTGACTGATCCCAATGCGAAAGCAAAGGGTCAGGCCAAAAAGCCAGCTGGTAAGGCCAAGAGAGTGGCAACCAGTCTCATTGAACGGGTAGATGAGCTCCTTGAGAGGAGTAAGGAGGGTGAGGAGGTTGCAGCTGAGGAGGTGGAGCAGCCTGAGGTGGAAGCGGCTGAGAAGAGGAAGAGGGTGAAGATAGTGCTGTCAGGGAAGAGCACGAAATCTGGGACTGAGTCTGATCCCAAGAAGGCCGGATCTGAGGCTGAGGGAACTGACGATGACGTCAGAAAGGAGGGTGCTCAGGGAGAGAGGCCCCTGAAAAGGCTTAGGAAGGGGACCAGAAAATCCCCTGCTAAGAAGCTGCCTGAGGTGAGTGAGAGGGAGAAGTCAAGCTCTCCTGGAGCCTCTGACTTGGAGGAAGTGAGAAAAACTGTCGAGACGGCTGAGTCGTTGCAGCCTGAGACAGTACCCACTCAAACACCCCCACACCCTGAAACCCAAACACCCTTCATTCCTGACCCCACACCTCAAACTCCCCAACCACCCCGAACCTCAGAGCCAAACCATCCTACTGAGTCAGCGCCTTCAACTTCACACATGAATGAGCCTGACCAGTCAGCCGAGCCGAACCTTCCAAACCCCTCAGATTTTCCCTCATACCCTAATCCCAAAGACTGTCCCAAATCCATTTCAGCTGAGGAGGACGAATTCCTCGAAGTGGAGGAGGAGGATTTGGATGAACACATGGCTGGAGGGATTCTGGAGAACACGCTCAGGGGGAACGCCACAGAATGGGCAGGAAAGTGCTGGCCTGGGCTATCCAAGTATACTGAGCTGCCGGCGTATGTGATAGAGCTCAAAGTTTGGTTGGACTTCAAACAATCAAACATGCAGGAGCAACATATGCTGGTGGATGCTCGTGGCTGGAAGCACTGGGAGGCGGAAGAGGCCAAGATTTGCTCGTTCTTTGGACTTACTAGCTGGCTTCAACTCTTGAACTTTGACAACCTGAAGCAGCTAGTGGCTGATATGATGTCCAAGAGCAAGGCTGACCTCCTATCTGATGACAGGAAGGATGGTGATGAGGATGATGAAGAAGCTCAGGGTGGAGACTTGGAGAAGGCAGTGGAAGAAACTGCACAGGAAGTAGATGAGATGATCTCTGAGCCTCAGGCTCAGAGGGAAGGTGATAAGAACACTGGTGCCAAGGATGGACCAGTGGCTGAGGATGTTGTGAACATCTCAGCTGCCAATGAGACATCTGTCAATGACGGGATTCCCTGCCCTGAGACAAGAGAGGAAGATGTTGAGGCATTCAAAGAGACTCTCAGTTCCGAGGGACTTGCTCCTAAGGTTCAAGTTAGCTTACCTGAGCCTGAGGAGGCGGCTATGACTACTTCACAACTGCCTTCAGTGCACCTTGAAGAAGGGACTGATGCTGCAGGGGCTGACAAGGGAAAGCAGCCAATCACTGATGCGGCCGTTGATGATGAGGATGTGATCATAACCGGGGTCGGACGTGCTGAAATCACAAGCATAGTGGAGGTCAAGCAGGAGAAAACCTCGGAAAATCTAGCTGAACTTCAGGAGGAGGTAATGAGGCTACGAGCTGAGAAGGAAGAAGACTCCAAGGCCCTGGCGAAGCACATCAGGTGGACAAAGTCAGCTTACAACACCCTTGCTAACAGGGAGCTAATTTTGTTAAAGAAAACGATGACTGACACGGCCAAGTCAGTGAGGAATGAGAGGAAGCGCACCAAGAAGATGCTTAGGGATACTCTCAAGAAGCTTGAAGAGAGGGATGCGATCAGGGACGAGAAGATGAATCAGGCAGTGGACAGGCTTGCAGTTCAGACTGAAGCTATTGTCACTCAGGCCTTGAAGGACTCAGCGTCCAAACTGGAGCTGGAGTCAGGGAGGATGGATCGCACCTCTCAGTCAGTGGCCGACACCTTGGCAAAGGCCACTGAGGAATCGGTAAAGATACTAACTGAGGCTAGCAGAGTCAGCGGTGAGTCCTTGAAGGTGGAGGAAAGGATCACCAAGGCTGAACAAAGACTCCAACTCTCCATGGAGGTCTTTGAGAAGAAAGTCAATGCTGCTATCAGTTCAGTCTCTTTTGCAGGCACTGGGATTGCCACGGGAGTTGAGATGCTGAAGGAGGGCGTTTTGGAAGTACAATCCTTAGCCTCTTTTATTATCAACAGTGGAGCTGAGTCACTCCCATCCCAGGCCAATGATGATGCCAAAAAGGGGGAAAAGAAGAAGAAAAGATCCCGCCCTGAGGCATCGGAGGCAGTCAATCAAGGTGAAACCGTTCTAGCTGACCCTGAAGCCAATCCTGATGGAAACATTTTAAGGGTGAGGAAGTCAGCTAGGTTAGCGGCGGTGGAAAAGGAAGGAGAAGAAATTGTTGCCAAACTGAGAGAGGAGGCAACAAAGGCAAAGGCTAATGAACCTTCCAAGCAACAACCTGAGCCAGTTCAGAGGTCGTCTCCCATGAGCTCAAGGAAGAATCCCATCACTTATTCAGGTGAGTTGGTTGCGGAGCTATGTGCTGAAGCGTGGGGAGATCAATCTGAAAAATCTGAGGCTATGCGCAGAGCTGAAATTGCTCAGAAGGAGAAGATGCGCATCTTAGAGAAGAAGGTTGAGAAGCTGACGGATATCACTGAGCTTCAACAACGTGAACTAGATGATGCAGTGATCAGTTTGCTAAGGAGGAAGAAGGCGAAGCCTGAGCCCAGAAAGTACAGGAAGAAGCCAACAGTTAGGAAATCAACAATTCTTCAAGTCAGAAGGCCAGAATCAGGAGCAAGGGAAGCTTTAGTTGATGAGTTCGTCTCAGAGACATTGAAGGAGTTTTGGACTGATGCAAGGGATGAATTTGTTAGACTGTGGTTTGTTGTGAAGAAGTGGGGCGACACTGACGATATCAACGCCCACTTCACTGACTACATGATGGATAATCATCCTGAGCTATTCCAGAAGATCTTGGAGGAGGCTGAGGCAGCTCAAGTTCAAGTGAAGGCTCCTGAGTTCACCATTCGAGCTCCTCCCTTGGTTCCTGGAACTCAAAAGCATGATACAAAGGCCATTATGATGGAAGTTTTGAAGATAGCCAAAGCTGAAGGGTACGTGAATCAACCTGGAAGACTTGACGAACTGAAGGCAAGAGTTTATGCAGGATATGGACTCAAGCCTGAAATGAGATTAGTCTAGGTGTTCACAGGCTTCTTTGTAATAGATTAGATTCATTGTAATCATTTCCACATCAATCAATGAAATCTGTTACTTTTGCCCACAGACAAAAACTCATTGTCTTTTTGGCTGTTGTTTAAAATTCTGTACTTTATCAAGAATTGCTCTAACACTGTCTTATCTTATTGATAGGTTTATATTGTTTCCTCTAAGTGTTTTGAGGATCTTTTCAGTGTTTTGGCATCATCAAAAAGGGGGAAATTGTTGGGACATTGTCAGTTTTGATTAAGATCCCAAAGCCCCTGAAAAGATGATTGCCTTAATCTGTCTTTGTCAGGCTAGTCTTGGTTAGGATTTGTACTTAGTCATTTTACACTTCCCAGGTACTCAGTGAGAGGAGAACTCACTGGAGACAATCAAGACTCAGAGCCTGAAGACAAAGAGCACCATCCTGAACTTATGGCAGTCCTCTAAGCTGACTAAGTAAGTGTCAGTGATGAAGAGTATGACCCTGAGGTCATTACTAACTCAGTCCTGAAGGGAACGGGATGTCACTGAGCTAATGGGAAGACTTGGAGTAGAGCCAAGCAATGCAGAAGGAATTTCAGCGTCAGAACAAGATTGGTGGGCTCAAGACAAAATGAACTTAATAAGACAAGCCTGAAGTTCAGGAATAAGTTCTGACATTCTCACCAACCTAATGACGTGGACCAATCCGAGAAAGACACACACGTACGGAACCTGACATGAAGACTGAATTCAGACTGCATATTCAACGGGCAAGCATTCAATGTGCATTTAATGCAAATACCAAATTCATGCAAGGACGGCTGCTGCATGAAGATATGTCCGTTTGAAGCCACTCTACATAGATGACTCGAAGGCTATCTCTCCAACGGATAGTTTTTCAAATCACCTATAAACACAGAAGACCTTGAACCCATTCAAGGTTACGGGAAATTTCCAAGCCAGAAATTACTCAAACTCTCAAGCATTCAAAGCATTCAACCCTTAAGAGAAGCACTCGAAACCTTCTAAATTTCCCAAGTGTTTCTCAGCATTTGAGAGTTATTCTGTATTCCAAGAGCTAATTAGAATTATCTTAAGCTTAGAGAGATTATCCAATCCTTAGCATAGCTTTGCCTTGTAAGGATAATCTCAACCTAGTTGGAATCCAAACTGAAACCAAAACCCTAAGTTAGGCTTGTTGGGAGTAAGTCAGTTAGAGTGTTAGTAAGTGGAGTTGTATAGATCAGTGAGGTTAGCTGGTCTTGGTGCACCTTGGCACGTTAAAAACAAGAATCCCTTGAGTGGATTTCCTGTTAAATCAGGCCATGGACGTAGGAGCTTGAGACTCTGAACCACGTTAAACTCCCTGTGTTCTTACTGCTTTGATATTGTGCATACTTGCCATATTATTTGTTCATTCATTGCATTCAAGTTTATCAGGCCTGAATCAATAAGGCTGATCTTTAAAAGAGCACTGCCCTACTAAACACTTTTCAGGTTTGAGTAAAACAAGTTTTTCAGAAAGCAAACTAAACAAGACTTTAAACTTTCAGGGCTCAAACATTTCCGCACTGAACTTGAACTGATAGTTAGCCAACTGACCCGCACCAAGTGTAGTCAGTAGGTGTGTTATCAGCTCCTAGTTCTTTACCACTCTGAGCAGAGGGGACTCAGTCAGTTTTAAGGTTGAAAAATTGGTATACGTGTATCCCCCCCCCATACACGTATTCCTCAGTCTTGTACCGGGACCAACATTAATGTAGTTGGGCTTTGTTCCTTAAGAACTCTTGCCTTAGAAATTTGAGAGCTTTGGCCTTAGGCTATGTTCATTTAAAAACAAAAAGCCTTTGATGGGCTTGATTGTATAATCAATTTGTGCCTTGAGCTTGAATCTCCTTTGACCGAACAACTTATAATTAAACTTGCTTCCAAAAATTACAAGTATAGATGACGACCTAACCTACAGACTTTAATAAATCAAATTGGAACTATTCGACCTATACATTTGGTCAAACAACCAACTTACTAATATAAGAGGAAATCAGAACTTGATCTCAAATATCTTGACCAATCCAATTCTGCTCGACCACTAATACTTGGTGAATTTTTTCAAAAAATTAGGCAAGTTTTTGGATCTTACTTGTGCACATGCCATTTTAGCTCGCCCAAGGAACTTAGTAGCTCGCTCAGCTAAGTAGCATCACTTTCACTTCTTATAGGCAAAGTAGCTCACCTATTGAAAATACTTCTTCAAATTAGCTGCATTCCAAGAATATTGGGCCGAGTTGCCATCTAAGTCTTCAATGTCATATGCACCATTGGGTAACCTATCTGTTACCCTGTATGGGCCCTCCCATGTCGGGCCAAATATGCCTAGAGGTAGGGCGAGCTTTTTTCTCAAAACAAGATCGCCAACTTCGAACTTTCTTATTTTGACTTGAGAGTTGTAGTAGCGTTCTGCCCTCTGCTTATATGTTGCATTTTTTAACTCGGCAGTAATTCTTTTTTCTTCGAGCAAGTCCAGCTCGACTGACAAGGAAGAATTGTTCGCCGCTTCTTCAAAGTTGAGCGTTCTTAGAGTTTTGGTCTTTAGTTTGACTGGGATAACTGCTTCAGTTCCAAATGCTAATGCAAAAGGTGTTTCTCCGGTGTTAGATCTAGGAGAAACTCTATACGCCCACAACACATCTAGAAGTTCTAGGGACCATTTGCTTTTACTTTATGTTAGCCGTATTTTGAGAATATGCTTGATTATTTTATTAACGGCTTCCACCTGACCATTTGATTGTGGATGATAAGGGGTTGAATAATGCTTTCTGATCCCCCACTTTGTGTAGAAGTCTCGAAGCTTTTTTCCGTCAAACTGAGGACCATTGTCTGTTACAAGTGTTTAAGGAACTCCGAACCGACAAACAATGTTCTTCCATATAAAACCAATCATCTTTTCTTGGGTAACTTTAACTAGAGCTTCTGCTTTTGCCCATTTTGTATAGTAATCCACGACCACAACAACAAATCGTATATTTTCTTTTCCACGCGGAAAAGGTCCAATAATATCAATTCCCCATCGTGCAAACGGCCAAGGACTGAAAACCGAAACGAGTTCTTGAGCAGGGGTACAAATACTTGGAGCAAATATTTAACATCGGTGACAAGCTCTGGCCATCTGGATTGCATCTTTTCGTAAGGTCGGCCAGTAATAGCCTTGCCTTACACTTTTTTAGGCCAAAGCTTGCCCCCCAACATGATTTCCACAGGCTCAAGAATGTATATCCTCCAGAGTAGTCCTTCCTTGCCCCCTAGACAAACATTTGAGTAGCGGGACTGAAAAACCTCTTTTGTAAAACTGCTTGTTTACCAGGGTATACCTGGCTGCCTGTTTTGTTATTCTTGCAGCTTCAAAAGAGTTGTTCGGTAATTCACCGTCTTTCAAGTATTTGGCTATTGGAATTCGCCAATCATCATCATCTTTGTTTTGTTCAATAACTTGATCCACTGCATAATCAAATGTTGAGGGTTGAGTCTTCTTAGTTATGACAATGTCTGTTAGATCTGCTGGTCCTTCACTTGTTGCTAATCTGGCCAGGGCGTCAGCTTGTGTATTGCTCATTCGAGGTACTTGCTGAATATGCACTTGATCTAGCATTGAGATCAAGTGAGCAACAATTCGCTGATACTCAATCATTTGCTCGTTCCTGGCTTCATATTCACCTCGTACTTAGCTTACAATAAGTTGAGAATCTCCAAAAATTTGAAGTCGCCTAACTCCCACAGCCAGTGAGATATGGAGACCAGCAATGAGAGCTTTGTATTCGGCCTCATTGTTGGTTGCCATGAACTCGAATCTGACTGCAGAGGTGAGTACTTTCCGGTCGGGGCTGATGAGGACTACTCCTGCCCCCGAGGCCATATTTGTCGATGATTCGTCCACATAGAGATGCCAAGGATGATCTAGCCCTCTTGTCGGACTTTGGGGAAAGGTTAGCTCGACTATGAAATCGGCTAATGCCTGACCCTTAATCGTTGTTCGAGGTGCATAGGTTACTCCAAACTGGCTGATCTCTATATACCATTTTAGCAGGTGGCCAGCTGTGTCGGGTCGGTGTAGTATTTGTCTGAGTGGGAAAGTTGTAAGTACTTCGACCTGATAATAAAAAAAGTACGGTCTTAACTTTCTGACACTCATGACAAGAGTGTATACCATCTTTTATGTGGGTGAATATTTCACCTCGGCTTCATGCAGGGCCTGGCTAACATAGTAAATGGTAAGGTGGAATTTGCCCTCCGCGCGTACCAGTACTGAACTTATGGCCACGTCTGATGCTGCCAAATATAGGTATAACTTCTCGCCGGGGATTGGTTTCGACAGAATCTTAACCTCTCCCAGATAGTCTTTTAGCTGGTCGAAAGCTTTCTGGCAGCTTCCCATCCACATAAAATTGCCTTTTTTAATGGCTTCAAAGAATGGACGACATTTGTCTCCTGATCGTGATATGAATCTGTTTAAAGCTGCCAGACATCCTGTCAGCCTTTGTACTTCTTTGATAGAACAAGGAGGTTCCTTATCAATGATCGCTTTGACTTTTGCAGGATTGACTTCGATTCCCCGTTTACTAACCAGTTGGCCCAGGAATTTTCCTGAATGTACTCCGAAACTGCTTTTCTTTGGATTCAATTTCATGTTGTATTTTCGGAGAATGTCGAACACCTGGGATAAATGTTAGAGGTGGTCTTCTTTTTGGGTACTTTTGACGACTATGTCGTCAACATACACCTCCACCGTCTCCTCGATATGTTCGTCAAAAATTTTGTTCACCAGCCAAAGGTAAGTTGCTCCTGCATCGATTAATCCGAACGATATTCTTTTCCATCAAAGTAAGTTCTTGTTTGTGTAGAAGGCCGTATTTTCCTGTTCGTCTAGGTGCATCGGGTTTTGGTGGTAACCAGCGAAAGCATCCATAAATGTGAACATTTCATGCTCTACTGTGCTATCCACCAGTTGATCAATGTGCGGAAGTGGAAAACTATCCTTCAGGCATGCTGCATTCAGATCTGTGAAATCTATGCATAGCCTCCAGGTTCCATTCGGCTTTCGCACTAGGACGGGATTTGCAACCCATTATGGGCACAACGCCTGTCTGATTAGGTCGTTGTCCAACAACTTCTTAACTTCTTCATTCAGAGCTTGATACTTGCCAGGCCCATACTTCCGTCGTTTCTGGTGGATGGGTCTTCGGGCTGGATTGATGTTTAATCTGTGACAAGCATATTTTGGATTGATTCCCACCATGTCAGCGTGTAACCATGCAAAGACATTGAGGTTAGCTTTCAAAAATTCTGTAGGGCTCAGGGAGCTCGGACCCGATGTAGAGTTCAAGATCATCACGGCTAGGGTTAACTTTGAGGGCTTCTAGTTCTTCGACTAGAGTTGCTCGTCGTTTTTATCCCTTCCACCGTGGATCAACGATTGGCCCTTCCGGGCTTAGCTCATCCTCGATGTTCATTGGTTTAGCACCTAAGTGGGGGTCAACATCCTCTGTTGGATGTTGGTCGCCATAATTGGGCCCTCCGGGTCGATGCATGGATTCAGTTCATCAGTAACCATCGATAATTTTGCTACTGGCAAGGTTTGCTCGCTGTCTAGCAACTTATGTTCGCCCATGGACAAGGGTTGTTCGTCTATGTCCATCTGATCATTCTAGGTCCCCACACTACAAGAAAAAAGATATTTTACAACAGTGCAAAACAGTTGTCTTTTAAAAAAATAACCGATGTAGAAGGCCCCGTTGTAGTAGGTGGGTATAGATAGACGACGGTGAAGTAACCGTTGTCTTTCATGTTTTAGTACAACGGTTAAGGACCGTTGTATATCAGTAAGAAATATGTTGTTGTAGTGTATTATTATCATACATTATGATGATAGACAACAGTTTATAATTGTTGTAGTTAATTTTTTACTACAACGTTTTAGTACCGTTGTCTTTCCATAAAAACCGGTTGTGGTAGCATATTTTTTTCTTAATTTTCAAGGAAAGACAATGGTTATAAACCGTTGTCTTTTCATGTTTACTACATCAATTTTCCACCATTGTCTTTCAATTAAAATACGTTCTTGTAGTATATATATATATTTTTTTTTAAATTTGGATAGACAACGATTATACACAATTGTCTTTCTATATTAATTACATCAGTTTTGAACCATTGTATTTCCAAGAGAACAATTAGAATAAATTATATATATATAATGGATTTTGTAAAGCCTATATTAAATTCTCATCAAAGAACAAGTTAAATAATCCATAAAAGTTCAATTATCAAATAACATTCATTCACAAGTACTTGCACAATCAAATAAATAAAAGTTTACAAAATGATTTCACACCATCCACCAAGTAAAACCAATATTCATTTACAAAAGTTTCGACTATATACTGCCAACCTTGGTGCACCTTTCTTCTGTTGAAAAAGACATGGCTCTACCACCAATATTTTAGACCCATCTTCATTGCCCGTAGCTCTACATAATGAATAATATTCTATCAAGCATAAAAACCTTGGTAAAAGCACTTTTTTTCACCAACATGGTAAAATAATATCACTACTAGTGTTGGTGGTGAGCAGCACATGGACATGGTACACTACAACAGGAAAATCATTTTTTTAAATAAATATTAGTTAAACTAAAAAAATTATAAAGATGAGAAGAAGATAACAAAGAGTTATTTTTCATTCAGGTTTCTCTCTCTACTACACCTAAGCTCTCTTCTTCATACAGTCCATATATTCCAGAAAACCAATACATAAAATATAAGTTACATTGAAATTAATTATCCACAACATCTGGTACAACAAAATAGTCCACTATACAAATTATTATTGGAAACCTATGTAAAATGTGAGAACTAGTTCAATCAATTTTTATATGATCTTTTTAATAACTTATTAATATTTCAAGAATAAAGAAGGTAAAATTAGTACATCATAAGTTGCCACTGCAACTGTCTTTCATAGTTGCAACTACTAATATTTCAAGTTCATTTCCCAACTTAGGACCAAACAATAGTAAAAATCATTGAAGTGAGTACCTTTTCATACTCTTATATTCAAATGTAGATAACCGAGACGGGATGAAATGAGAGAGATGTAGACCCCAGCAAGGAAATCCTAAAATTCCCAGATCCGCACTGCACATATATAGGATGAGAGTGCAACTGATTAATCAGCTAAAAATCCCAATAAGATAGTAGAAATTAGAATAATATACAAACAATGAAGGAATGTGACATAACCCACTTACAAAAATGTAGTTAAAGCAATTGAAAATCCATTTAATATTGAATTACAAAGATAAAACTAACTGAGTTTTGATCCAGTAAAAACAAATAACTTTCTTATAAAAAACCCATGAAGACCTAATAAATTGAACTAAAATCCATAATAGGTTGGGATCAAATAAGTGCCCATAAATTGAAAGAAGACAGTAGGTAATCTGACAATGTATGGACTTTTTTTATAGATTCAAACAACAAAAATCTCAATAAAAGCATAGCATTTGTGTGAATAATCAAATGAAGCACAGAAAAAATGATCAACATATCATACTCAATGGTACAACTTCCATTAAACATTGATCATTTCTAACAAGTTAAATCACAGCAGTAAGAGAAAAACATCTTTGATCAACTTCCATTAACCTCACTTTTCCTGTATTGTGCAAACATTCACTCAATGCACTAACCAGTTAAAAAGAATAACTCTCTTATCGTAATTAAGTAATCATTAAATGTAACTGAGGGCATATATCATAATGCACAAGCAGGCATTGTGCTATATAATTTGACAAAACACAGCTGTAAGAGAAAGTTGAATTATTACTAGATAAAACCATCATTCTTACGTGACAAGTTGTTTCTTAGAGGAATATCACTAGTCTCGTTTAGCTTACCTCAGCGACATTAGTATCCTGTTGGACCTCATCATATGTCCCAGATTCTTCATTATAAGAATATCTATATACATACAAATGGAAAAATGCAGGTAAGAAGATATGTGCCACAAGCCCACAACTACATCTCAGTGAGGTGATCATTAACAAAAAAAAAACATTAGCTGACATTCAAGACACACACACCCATATATATATATATATATATATATATATATATATATATATATATATATATATATATATATATATATGTGTGTGTGTGTATGTGTGTATTTAGTGACCTCCCCCCCCCCCCAACCCCCAAAAAATATTATAGCCACATTACCATTTACCATATGCAGCAAAGCAATACAACCCTGACGAGAATCACAAGCAATAATGTTTTCCTGTAAACACTTTAGGACCATATAATTATAGCCTAACATGAGGGCTAGAGAGCAGTAAAAAATGAGAAATTTTTTCACTAAAACCAAACTTAACACTGAATAACAGACCATTCAGTACACCAATGGAGAGAGAATCAGAGAACAGTGTTACAAATACAATATATTATCCATATAGGGATTGTGAGGTGGGGTGGTTGGGTACGATATACTGAAAATAGTGTACCTTATCATATACCACACCGAAAATTTAGGTATACTGAAATTTGGTAATACCAAAATTCTGGTATACTAAATATGAATACCATTCATACCAATTTGTACTCAATTGCAATCAAATCTACCATCTCATTTATCTGTAATTTATTAGGCATAACTCTTTTTTTAACATATCATACACGAAAAACTTAGATGAAGCTAAACTTGCATAGTAAAAAAGAATTATAAGTCACTAGAAAAGTTTATCTTAAATATATATATAGAGTCCAAATCAAAAGAATTAACAGTTTAACAAGTTAACATCTATATTTAGAGGCAGAATCCAAATCATAAGAATTAACAACATAGTTCCATCTAAAGATAGCTAACCAATCTAAAAGTCTACGTCATAGTTCCACACTACTTCTAGAGTCAGTTTTGAGTAACAAGACAGGCAAATAGATAAGACTACGCCATACTGTAATAATCATACTAGATTTATAATAGGAACATGATTATGAAATAGAAACTAGCGCATATGACAACTATTGAGGTTAAAGGATAGGCCCCATCAGAACATCAGTAATGCTCAAAATCCATCAAGTTCTAGGTATATGAGATTCCAATAAAATTTGTAAGTTAGTTAAAATTGGAGAAAAAAAAACCAGCTCTTACAATTTCAAATGTACCATTTTTCTTCCTCTACTCAAGAACAAACTTAAATTTCTTTCTCCATGGTTTCACAGTTAATTATTCCTTCAACAAAGACTGACCTCGCGGTGAATATTAAAATACAAACTGAGGTTAGACTAATCAAACCCTAAGCATTTTTTTTCTAGAATTTCAAGCACAAGACTGAAATGGAGGCAATAATTCGGCCAACAAAAAATAGCAGCAACACATCGATAGAGGATGAGGGAGAGAGTGTGAAAGGGGGAGGGAGAGAGCAACGGGGGAGCGAGAGAGACAGGGGGAGAGAGCAACGGGGGAACGAGAGAGGGGGAGGGAGAGAGCGAGAGCGTGAAGGGGGAGGGGGGAGAGAGAGCTTACCTAGGGCAAGAACGTACGGGTCGACCTCAACCCATCCTTCAGTAAGGAGAAATTGACGCGATGAGAAGAAATTGCAGAAACTGTAGCTTGTGAGGTGAATTCTGGCACGCCGGCGTGAAGGTTTAAAGGCAGAGCTATAATTTTGGGAGAAGATGAGCATGAGGGTTTTACAGGCGTTTTTGGGAGGAGATGAGCAATGTAGGTTTTTTTAGGCGTATTAGTAAACTGAGAGGACCGAATTGGTAAAGAGAAAGAGAGGGAAATTGGAGAAAAACAATTAAGTCTAGAAATAAAAGTGTTAAATATATTTTAAAAAGTGTTAGTTCAAAATACTTAAAAGTGTGAAAAGGAAATGGGAGGGATTTGGAAAAAAATCTAATCGTAGAAATAAAAGTGCTACATTAATTTTTGAAGGTGTTAATTCAAAATACTTAACAGTGAGAGAAATAAAAGTGCTACATTTATTTTTAAAATTGTTAGTTCAAAATACTTAAAAATGTAACTTAAAGGTGTGAAAAGAGAATGAGAGAATGAGAGGAATTTGAAAAAAAAAAATCTAAGTGTAGAAATAAGCGTTACTTAAAATTTTAAAAGCGCTAATTCAAAATACTTAAAAGTGTAAAGAAATAAAAGAGCTACATTAATTTTTAAAAGTGCTAATTTTTAATACTTAAAAGTTTAAATTAAAAAAAAAAAATTGATGTGAAAAGAGAAAAAAAGGGATTTGGAAAATATCTAAGTATAGAAATAAAATTGCTACTTTAAATTTTAAAAGTGCTAACTCAAAATACTTAAAAGTGTAAATTCAAAGATTTAAAAGTGCTAGGTTTAAATTAGTAGTCAAAATACTAGTGTACAACAACGGTCAACACTCGTTGTATTTCAAAGTTTTCTAAAACACGGACATGGTTATCTTCAACGGTTCCAGGATGTTGTCTTTCAATGCTAAAAAAATGTTGTTGTAATAATTCATTGAAAAAAGATTTGCGCATCTTTTTTCATTTTACAAATTGGAAATATAACGGTTGAAAAGTATTGTCTTTCTATTCATTCCTTAAAAAAACAACGATTAACTACAACGGTGTATAACCGTTGTATATGCCCAGTTTTTCGGGAATTTACAATGTGGAACTACAACGGTTGTCCATACCCGTCGTATATCATCAAATGTCTCATATGAAAGACAACGGTTATACTTTATGCAACACGTTTTTTTACTTTCTACAACATTTTTGTTCAGAACCGTTGTCTATCCTCCGTCGTAAAAGGTCATTTTTCTTGTAGTGCCAAAATATCATTGAGGACAGAAGGTTCATCGTCTGGGTGACTGGTTGATGCTTCCATCATATATGCATGTTCTCTGATTGGATGAAGTTGAAGGAGACATTCTCGAGCTTTCCTTTGGTCTCCCTTTAGTGTTCCCGCACTATTGGCTGTTGGGACTTAATACAGTAGTGGTAGGTTGAAACTACAACTTTAAATTCATTTAGAAATGGCCGGCCAAGGAACCCATTGTAGGTGGATTCTTGATCTACAACCAGAAAATCAACCATTATAGTTATATTTTTTTTCGGGATCCTTGGTCGACATCAGTTGTACAGACAACCTAATTATCCCTAATGGGACTGTTATAGCATTTCTGAAGCCTAGAATTAGGTGATTAGAATCTTGAATGTAGCTAGCATAGTCGCCTAGCTGATCAAGCGTTTTCTTGAAGATGATGTTGGTGTAGGCTCCGGTGTCCACCAATAGTTGGTGCACTTTGGTCCCCATTATCTTGGCACAGATAACGAGGGAATCGTTATGGGGAGTTACAATTCCTTCCAAATCTTTTTCGGTGAAGGTCAACTCTGCTGTGTGAAGAATGGATAGGTTGAATCTCATTTCTTGCACTTGGGCAACTGCACGTAGCTCAGCCTTTCTTTTTCGATTTGAGATTGGCGGTCGCCCATCAAAACAACCACCAACAGGTCCTGCAGGCTCCATCATTTGAATTTCGGGAACTGGTCCACCTGCTGGGGCTAGGGCTGGTCGCCCAGCATGATTCCCCCGGGGGGCTTGGTCCACGTCTTCCTCTTCAGAATCGTCTTCTCTAACTCTCTTGCCCGGTTGTCTTATTACGAATTCGGATAGCTTTCCCTTTTTATAAAATTGCTATAACTGTTTTAGCAAGTCACGATACTCACTTGTAAAATGCCCCACACTTTGGTGGTAGGCACAATACTTGTTTGAGTTTAACTTGCTAGTGTCTTGGCGAATTTTCCTCGGAGGGGTGAGTAATTCCTTTTCCCGGACGTTATTGTACACCGCATTGATTGATATGGTGAGTAATTGATTCAACTTATCTTTCAGATCTGCCCCTTTGTAAATGCTTTCATGTTCTTCGGGGCTCGATAACCTCCACCACCAGTCTTTTTCCCACTTTTCTTCTGTTCGCCTTTGTCCCCCATGTCTTTTTGCAAGGCCTCGTGCATGGAGACAAAGACTCCTGCTCGATCATGAAATTCAGCATAAGTTTTTGGGCATCTGAGATGTACATCCTTCCAAAGTTCAGTGCCCTTCTTTAATCCATCTAGGACGGTTACAATTTTGGTGTCTTCGCTGACTGATTCCCCTTCTAGCAGGACCTTGTCAAATCTTTCCAAATACGAACGGTTCGACTCGTCGTCAACTTATTTTAAGTCGGATAACCAATATCTCTGGGATAGATAAGACCCGGCCATAGAGAAATGGGATAAGAATTCTTTGCCTAGCTGGATAAACAAATGAATTGAAGCTGGTGGCAGAGCCGAAAACTATTTATGGACACGGTCCCCCAGAGTCAATGGAAAGTTTCGGAACTGGGTTGCATCACTTGCCCCCATTGATATCATATAATCAGAGTACTTCATCAAATGCACCAGGGGGTCCGCCGTGCCTTCATATTGTATACTTGCAGGGAACTGGATCTTCTTCTGAATTGGAGCTTTCAGAATCACTGAAGATAATGGTGAGGTAGGAAGAGCAGTATTCCCATAACCTCTTTTCAGGTCTAACTGACCCTGCATACTTTCGATCGTCTTCCGCATGGAGACCAATTCTTCTAATGATCCCCCCTGACTTGGAGGTTGTTCGGCGAACAGTGGTGCAAGACCATCTGTTTGTTGCAATCCCTCACTTGGTCGGGGGACATCATGGATTGACCTTCGTGGATTTGGAGCCCCATTTGGGCCGAGGCGACCAAAAGCATATCTGGTCAGCGCTCGTGAATAGGTTGGCGAGCTGGGCTAGCTCTTCCAGCCTCTGGGTGTTCCTCAGCCACCCAATGTTCAGGGCGACCAATTCTGTGCAGCACACTCTGGCGTGTGGTCCCCCGGCTTACTCCTGTAGCTCGATTAGGGGTTGATTCCCCATGGCTAGCTGGTTCGTCGAGTTGTTTCTCTTTGCACTTTATTTTACGGACTTGGGCGCTGTCGGCCTCATTTTGGTGGTCATCTTTGGCCTTCTCATGCTCACGAGCTCTTATTGGGCTATTCCTGGCTCGGACATGAGATGGACAAGGTTGTCCCTGCTGTTTTTGTAATGCCTGAAGCATTGCAATAGTCCGAGCTAGTTCATCAGGATTGCGAACAAAAACTCTAGCTCAGATGGTATTGGTTGATGCGTAGCTGTTGGATGATTTTCTTGTCCGCAGCGAGCTACTTCTGCTCGCCTGCCAGCCTGGGATGCTCTTGAATGTGAATTTCTTGTCACATGTTGAGAATGTTGGGTTTCATGAGATTGAGGCATCTTTGTGCAAAGTGTAAGTGTTAGTCTTCAATGGTTTAAACTTGGTACGAAGAACACCAAGAACACCCTTGCACCAATCTTCAAAGGGAATCTGAAAATTTCTTCAAATCTTCAAGTTTTGAGCTTGAATACCCTTGCACCAATCCAAGAACACCCTTACACCAATCCAAGAACACCCTTACACCAAGAACACCCTTACACCAAGAACACCCTTGCACCAATCACTTGTATATCCTTAACCGAAGGTTCGAACCCTCCTTCTAGCGCCAATTTGTTGATGATTGTTTCTAATCACAAGGATTAATGGTTGTTTTTAATTGTTAATTTGATCATCAAACAATAACGTGTGATTGATCACTAACGTAATTAGTGAATACGAAAATTTGGATTGGGATAGAATAAACACGTGTATTGAATACGCATTTAATTCATATATAAGATAATCGAGGTGCTTTGAGTGTATAATCGAAGTTTTGACGTGTATATCAATTTGTGCTTTTTTTATTAGCTGAAAATCTAAGTATTTATACATGTTTGCCTAGCAGGAGGTGTACAAGACCTTTGACCTCCCTAGTGTGCATGCGTGACACTTGGGCTTTGACTATTTTGACCTTATCTAAACTAAATTCTATCCTTTTACACTGAACTTGCTCGCATTCAGGAGTTGTTCGTCCTGTTGGACTTGTCCTTGAGGAGTCTTTAGTTTGATTTTGTTGGTCTTTATTCTTGATAGTTTGATGTCTTGATATTGTAGCCAAATCTGTTCGCCGATGTGCTAGATATGCTCGCCGGGGCGTCATCTGGGTCCACATGGTCTTTAGGTTAAAGCTGCTCACCTGATTAAAGTTGCTAGGCGGACAAAACCTGTTCGCCTGACATTTCCAGCTCAGCCTGGTTTTGTTGGCTTAATTTTGTCTTAAGAGTGAGTACTTTGGGTTAATTCTGCTCGCCCTAATGACGTTTCTGCTCGCCTTGTTGGGAAAAATAGGGGTGCCCGGAATCTATTCGGGATGAAATTTAAATACGAATTTAAATTTAATTATTACTAGCATGAATTAATCCTAATTAATTCAAATAATAATTCCAACAACAAATTTAATATCATGCATGTTGAATTAATTCACATAAAATCTAGGCGGAATAAACAAGAATTTATGTGACTTACGTACCTCTTGTAGAATTGGCTTTTGAATAAACGGGACAATCACGATCACACTTTATCAACCCAAAAACCTTCTCAAGTATTTCCATTTCACCTTACTTGATCACCGGTGGGAGATTCTTTCAAGTAATTTAAATAACTAAGGAAAAAGAAAAATATATATGCTCTTGATTTTTCCAACACATGGAATTATATTCTTGGGGATGAAATAATCACCCCCTATTTATAAAGAGGAGTGGCCGAAAATACTAGTGGAATTGGGCTTGAAAAAAATATTTTCTTAGTCTCTAAGAAATCTTGAATATATCTCATATTTTTTTTTCTCCATAATAAAATATTCCACAAAAATCTCACTCACCCTTTTAAACTTGTATTTTCCGAAAATCATAAGAAAAGAATCCAAGATTTGGATCTTCTTGAATATATGAGATAATCTTGTATTCCAAGAATACTTATCTTCCATAATATCTTTTCAAGAAAATCTTTTCTCTTCTTATTTTCCAATTTTCGAAATTTACAATAAAAAATCAGCATTATATTTTCTTTTTATTTTAATCATCTTATCATTATTGGGCTACTTAATGGGCTACTTGAGGGGCCTTTAAGGAGAATTAAGATTGAACTTCCTAATGGACTTCTGAATTTCAATATTGAGCCTCAATATAATTCAATCCATTAATATTAATTATTACCACTAATAAATTAATATTACACTATCCATCTTAATCCATATTACGATAATATGGGCTCCCGGTTATTATTTCCCACGTTTAAGATTATCAAGTCCATTAATTAATTAAGCTTCTGAATAGCTCTAAATTAATTAATATATTTCACCTTGGAGTAAAGACAACTCAACATTATTATCCGTACCGAAGAAACTGATTCTTCACTTGCAAGATTTGGTACGATAAAACTTCTGAGCCCACCAAGGGGACTAATCACACGAGCCGTACTCACACGCATTTCTCCATATTAAATCTTTACAACCGTCGTATGATTAATATCACTGCCCAAAGCACGAGGTTCGAAATCACGATGATTCTCACCCAACATGAATCAAAGCAGTAACCATTAAGCACACACGGTCCTATTTAAGTGATGGAGATTAAGAAATCAATAACCACTGAGGTCTAATTCTTCACATTTCAGAAGAGAAGAATTTATCCTCGCTGTAGGTCCTCTTCAACACATACTAAATGTGCTAGTGCAATCTCTTAGTCAAGACAGACCAATCTGAAACTTACACATCGACCTTTCATGACAGATTGTTCAATTCCACCTAGGTCGTGAATTTGTACGTTTAGTTACAAGGAAACTGTTAATGTGATCTTCCGTGATCGGGTATCACCACATTAACTACAATGTAACATGTACTACTTATTGAACGGTTCGCAATAGATATTCAACATTCAATCATAACTAAAACAAATGTGATAAAAGAATTATTCTCATAAACAAGTGTTTAATACATGAGTTATACAAAGTAAAAGCATACTTTCACTTATAACTCCAACACGCCTAGCAACAACACCTATCAATATTTTTTCAAAAATATCTAAAAAAATAAATCGTTCAACCATGAAAAAGATTTACTTGCATTAATTTAATATTTAAAATAATATTTTATCTTATACGTGAATATTTTATTTTTATTAATTAAAATATATTTAGATTTATTATATTTTAGAGTTAGATAGTTTTTAAAAGTTATAATACTTAAATTGTTAGTAGGGCTTTTCTACGATCAGGAAGACTTTCGCCCTTCCTGACGTCAGTAAACCCTTTGAATACCGTTGGATCTTCGATCCAATGGATAATATTTTTTTTCAAATGATTGTACTTTACATTAGAGCGTTTGCACTATGCATATTGCAATCACACTGTATCGCTCTATTAATAAATTAAATTAATAAATATAAAATTACAAAAATACCCTTTTTACTTTGAAATAATTTAGAATATTAATTCATTTTTAATTTTTAACTAAACCATTTTTCATATTATTAAAATTAAAATTATAAAAAAAATATCAAAACATAATATCCTAATCTACCATCTCCACCATAGTTTTTCCAGAAGATGCGTTGGAGAACTCAAAGTCGCGGCGACGAATTCCACGGGGAAATAACTTACGAAGGAGAGCAATTGGTCTACCCGTCGGCCGGTGTCGCCACCATAAAAAAAAAAGAAAAAAAAAAGTATGAAGATAAATTTGTCCGGCCATCCTATGACCCTCTGTTTAGGACTCTTCTCTCAGGTATCTACTTCCTGCTAATTTTAGATAAGGTTATTGCTTAAGGTTATGCAATTTCTTGGATTATGTGATTTATACATTTATATATCATTGAAATATTATTGACTTAAAAATTAAATTGGTCATTTCCCTATTCAGAGCGATGTATACATTTCAATGTATGTATCTTGGGAAGTGTCTCTCAAATCAAGAGTTTTTTAATTTAAGAAAACAGTGAACAATATCCCAATTCATGTTGTTTATTGATGAACTCTACACTGTAGTTGCCTAGTTGGTGCAAATTATGAAATTTTATGTTGTTGAATCTTTCTTTTATTTTATTTTTATCAGTCAAAAGTGAAATTTATTATTAAGGGCATAAAGAATACCCTGAATACATACATAGAACAGAGTACTAACGACCAAGAAGGAAAAAAAATATTATAAAACTTCAAAGCTTTGATATCAAATCATTCATAATCTTACTTGACTACGTGATAACCATGTGAAATTGGGTGGAAAGAGCATCACATGTAAAGGGATGATGATCCCATTAGAGCTTTGTGTGAGGAATTACAGATTGATTTTTCTGCAATGCAAGTAAGATAGTTTAGTTCCTGAGCCTATAATGATATTGTCTTTTCCATTACCTGCTAATGGAGTCCTTCTCTCTAGAATTTGTCTGGAAATTTATTGTTACTATCCTAAAAAATAAAAGCTTTCATTATCCAGGATGTAATAATGTTGGAGAGTGTGGTTGCTTATTAGTGGTACTATTCTTATTAATTAATATGTACTATACTAATTAATGGTTTAAAGGTGTTTGACATTGTTCAAGAATGTGAATGAATATGAATTATCATTGTTCACTTAAAATTGTATCACACTTTTAAAATGTGACAAGTTTAACTGAAACAGTGATATGTTTTCTACAAAGAGTAGTTATCACTTTTCAGTAAATTATCAACGATTCATATCAATTTTCATTAAACCTGATGGTCCCGTTTTTAAAAGATTTCGAAAAACACTGAATGGGAATTTAAGGAGAATTTTTTTTAATGAGTTCAGTGAGGGACACTCAAGTTACTGTATTGCTTAGAGTCAGAGTAGTCAAGTCAATGAGATGACTTGAGAACCCAGACTCTAAACAAGGCAGTGACTCAAGAGACTGAACTCTCGAGTGCTGCTTAAGTTTTATCAGTAAGATTGATTCTCCCTGACTGATTTTCTTTTGAAGTATTCTCAGTGAGCATACACTTAAAACGTTTATCAAATACTTAAGCAATACTAAAGACAGTAGATGACACTCAAAGTAACGTGGTTCAGAGACTCAAGCTCCTACATCCATGGTCCTGATTTAACAGGAGAATCCACTAAGGATTGACTTGTTTTTAATGTGCCAAGGTGCACCCAAATCAATACAACTCTTGGCCTTGCTAAGTTTCTTCCTAACTCCACTAAATGACTTCAACCAACAAACCTAACTAGAGGGTTTTGGTTTCAGTTTGAGTTTCTCCAACTAGGTGAGGTTTTTCCTTACAATGTGTTAGCCTCAAGCTAAGATTGGGAAAACCTCTCTAAGTTAAGAGTTACAAGCTTGACACTCAATGAATATATGTGAAGACCCTAATGGTCAGTGTCGTGGGTGTAAGAAATGCTTCCTTATGACTCCCTAAAACTCTCACACCCTCACAGCTCGTAGGTGTAGATTTTACTCCTCTCACACACACAAAACCGCAGCTATGAGCTTGTATTTATGGCGTGGATTCAAATGTTACCGTTGGAGGGAATCACATTTGAATCCAGACCATTAATAGGTACACCTACTTTTCTTGGAATGCGGCCTTATCATTGTCAGATTCGCTGTCTTGACTTGATTGGTCCACGTGGACTGAATCCAACGGCTCTTTGGTTCAATGGGCTTGATCAGGGCACACTGACTTCAGATGACTTATCCTCCACTCACTTGATGATCTGCAGTAGACATGAATGTCTTCAGAGTGGTTGTCCTTCAGTAGACACTTGAAGATCTTTCCAAGAAGATTGTCATAAGGCTGAATGACAATCTTCCCTGACCTCAGTAGCCCGACTCCTTCAGGGTCTACTAGGTACAACACTGATCCTCCTGATTGTGCTCTTCACTGAGTAGTCCACTGACTTAGCTTAGAATAGTCAGGTTTATACTCAATGGGTCTTCCTTCAGTCTTCTTTTCAAGTTCAGGTCTTCTGACATGGCTTCAGTCTGTTCTCTTGGTGATGTCATCTTGACTTCCTCAGGCTGTGTCAGTGAGTTCCCCCTCAACTGAGCTTTCCTCCTCTGAATGTTCCCTCAACTGAGTTCTTCCTTCACTGATAGCCTATTTTCTCTACTGAGAAATAACCTAGCCTGACTGCTTCAAACCTATTACATGCGGTTTTGGAGAATCATCAAAACTAATATATCCTAACAAAACCATCCTCACCTTTTATTTAAATCATTAGCACTTTTTAAATCTTTTTTTCCTTATGAAGTCTTATCAAGAACAAATAAAGCTTAATAGGGAGAAGTAGCCTGAAAGAAAGTCTGAATGGAATCATTTGGGCTTGTTCATATAAAAGTTATCCTGAAATTTAACCAACTCGTGGACAATGTTACGTACTTATAATGTTTGTTGTCTTAAATCTTGGTTGGTAGCTCATTTGCAAGAGATAAGAGATATATCTTATTTAGATTAGCTAGGAGATTTAAGAAGTAACATAGGTTGTTAATGTTTGTTGGTTCAGGTTTTTTTGGAAATTGTTGTTAAAGAATAGGAGTATTTTGGATGTTCTATTGTTGTAAGGGTTTGGAGTATCCATTATACTCAAATAATGAAATTTATTTTGATTGATAAAAAATTGATCATATGGTTAATTTAATTTCAATGAGAGGGTACTCATAACTAAATTATATGATTTCGTGATAAATAAATTTTAGATATAATAAGATGATTTTTTTATCATGTAGTATTATATTAATTTGAAGTTGGAATGCTTATTCTAATCGCAGCATTATGCAAAAAGGTACATTGGTGAATGATGGGTTTAAAAGGAACACAGTTTGATGGGGGGGGGGGGGGGGGGGGGGGGGGACATGGGAAGCATTGATACATGGTAAATAGAGTATAGTTTTTATTTTCTCCTACTAGATCACAACCATGAGACAACTGAGTTTTTTCTGCATAGTTAATGGATAATACTGTTATTTATGAGTGCAAATGTAGTAGTGGTATAGGGAAAATAAATTTACATCCGATTTGTCAATTGAGAGTGGATTGATCATTGTTTCTAATCCTAAAACTTGCCTATAATCTTACTTGAGACCACAATTATGTGAAACAATGGAAGTGATTCATGCCATTTTTCGCATTTCAAGTCATTTAGTCAATATTTTTTCAAAAATAAAGTGAATTTTTTGTAATAAGTCAAGTTGAGCCTAGTTTTCATATTCTTTGGAAACCAAAAACATTTAACCACTTGAACTAATTAGCCGGAACTCTGTATGAACAAGTGGTTGAATGAAAATTTGAAAAGAAATGGTTTGAAAAATTTGTAAAAAATGTGGTTATAAATAGAAGAGATGAAGATATCTTTGAAAAGAGAAAAATAAAAGAAGATTTCTAAAGGTGATAAAATGATATGTTGGTACAAGAGATAGGAGGTGTGAATACTAAAAAATGAAATGAAATGAAAAGTAAGAGTGAGATTGTTCACTGGATGAGTCATTGTTCCTAAAATTCATCTCACCTTGTCCAAAGAGCCAACGTTACAACCCGTGTAAATACCTATTGCTCCCATCGTTGAATGCGATTGTGTCACATGATTAGATTGTTCGGTGAATATACGTCATTATAGGAAAATTAACAACACAAAAAATCATCCTAGAATTACTTACATGTATTTTCAAAGTAGATATTTTGTGCAACGATCAACGCAAAACAACAAGGCATAAATGCCTTTATATATATATTTTTTTACATAATAAAAGCAACAAATAAGTGGATATAAAATGAGGCAAACCTAAATCAGAGTTAATACCAAAATACCCCCTCTGTCCCAGGGGTATTTGCACCCTTGGGAGTGATAAAATAGTGGCATATAGGTAAATATATATATATTTCTGTGAGTGTGCACGCAAATCAATGCTTTCTTTTTAGATAGTGTGCAAATTGGTGTGGGACGTCAAAATAAGTAAAGTGTGCAAATTTTTCTGGGAAGGAGGGAATAATATTTTCTATCGGTTCCTGATTTTTTAGAATTTAAATATATATTATATTTTCTATATTCAAATGATTGATACCTACAACAATATACCTCCTGCTTAAAACCCTTAAAGGAAAAATAAAACAAAACAAAAGAAACAAAAGCATTTATATTGAATTATGATTTTTTTAACAGTGATTAAACAGTAGAAAACCTGCTGAAAGACGAAGTTAATTTATTTTTTTCTTACAAGAAATAAATATCCATATATTAAACGGTAGGCTCACGCCTTAGAACATTGACAACAAGTTGTCTACAACCATTTGGTACCATCTAAATCCAATTTTGCTTGAAACCAACCTCAGTACTATAATGTGCAAGTGTGTGTGCAACGCTATTTGCATTTCTGCCTATAAAAATTAACTTAGAGCAGCTAATAACTCTTGCCATTTACAGAATATATAGGGCATGCAACAACATAGACTATGATCCAGCCTCCAACTTCCCAACGCTTGGTTCAAGTTCTTTGAGTCTGATTTCTTTTATTCTTGAATTTTTTATGGAACTCCACTCTCTCAAATCATCCTCCGGTCCTATGTTCCATGCACCTTAATTTTTCAGATGTTTAGTAGGATAAGACATGTAAAGGGACTGGTTAGATCAAAGGATAATGGAGTGAGCCTATCTTGAAATATGAGTTATAGTGTACTTTCTAAATATTAGTATAGATTTATTAATATTAACAATGAGAGCATATATTCAAGATTAAAAAACAACTCAAAATAGCTTCGTGAACTTAACCACCCAATCAAAATGAATTCATATTCCTTTAGTACAACTAATCCAAACCCTCACAATTCTTAGAAGTTAAATCCCAACACATCAAGAATTAACATACATATACAAAACAATTTAGTTATACTTCACGAACATATCATACATCATCAAATTTTTTAAAACATGAAGTACCTAAACAATTCAATATGATCGGTGCAATGTCGACTCTGCTCTTCACCGCGCTGCCAAATTGAAGAGCCAAAGGCTCAACTTATCATTCCAAATGCTTCAACCTACAACTTAAATTTCTCTCCGTCTGGCGTCGGTTGTTAAAAAGTAAGCCACATATCATTAAAGTAGTTAAATATGCTTAAGCTCGTAGGTTGGAATAATGAAAAATACTCGAGACATTGAAAATCTATATTACAACTTAGAGGTGTATTATTATAATTCACACACTTTGCTCCAGAAGTTAGGCAAAGAGACCCAGTTATCGATTCAACCTTTAAAGATATAGAAATGACAACTGCAAAGGTGAGTATGGTACACAACTACTATATCAAGCTTCCTATCACTTTGGCATGAGTAATTCCATAAAGAAGTTACGAGAATGACTACTGTTTTATTTTTTTTTTAGAAAATATGATCTGATTACATGTTATTGGAAATCCAAACTCCAATAGATGAGAAAATCAGAGAAACACGTTAAGAGACTTTAGATGCTCCAGTACGCCAGTAAAAAAATACCAAATCATTATCATCTCAAAATTAGAGGAGAAGGGGAAAATGAAACTATGAAAAGATACATGTTTTACTTAGATATAAATGAGAGTACATGTCTTCACGGAACACCTATTGATGTTACTGTCACGATCCAAATTAAGCTAGACCTATTTCAAATGTGCTTTTGACAAACAAATACTATGATCAATCAAGACGTCTTCTCTTGCATACCACCGAATCATCTGATACATACAAGGTACATCTAATCATCCATATTTACTTATTAACTAATCAAGTGTGTCCATAACTTGCTTATATACACGACTTCATGGTATGGTTTTGCTCCGATAATGCATTAACTTGGGGATGGTTAAACTTGGCCATATGACTACTGATTTAGGAATAGCCCCAAACAAGCTAGAAGGGTACTAAGATGGAGATGTAACAGACACAGACCCTATGGAAAGACTAAAATCTGTGAAAGGATGACTTTTTTCGTTTTCTCAGGATTTTATGAGTAGAGAATATTCAAATATAACGCGTTGGAGGACATACACTTACTGTGATGGTAAAAGGGGAGTATAAACATTGTTGGATCCAATATCTCACCAAGAACTAAGATACCTTCACCATTTTCTCTCTTTTTAAGCAATGTGAAATATTTTAGGTGTAATTTTAAGCGATAACAATTTTGATATTATTGAAAGTTCCTGCCGCCCAAACCCAAATATTCCATCACCTGCTCTATCTAAGCATTAGCTATGAGAGAGGTACCCAAATAAAAGCAAACTGGACACATAAAATCAAGAAGTGATATATTATCTAATATAATACTTATGATTTCTTTGAGACATTTTATCAAATAGTTTGAGGACAAGTCTCAAAATTGATAGTTACAAAACTAAATATAATCAACATACAAACAGAGAAACAAATATGAATAGCCAATTCAAATATTAAGACAAGTAAAAGAAATCAACTGAGAATACATACCTTCAAATGAAAGGATACGATGGATAGGAAGTCGTCGAAGCCTATGTGGTAGATTCCGGGCGATTAAGATACTCCAAAGGGAAGCCGCAAAAACCTAAAGCTGAAAGTCATCATTTGTGCCCTATGTCATCTCATAAAGAAATCACTGAAGAAAAACGACTTGACTTCGAACAAATCAACATCTAGAATGAGCAAAATCAATCTACGAAATCCAGAGAAATATTCACCGATATCTGCAAATCCTATCAACAAACCCATCACCTGGACTCAAAAGACGCAAAAATTGAGTCTAAAAAATTAACCAGGACCAAAATTCGAATTCCAGGACTCAAGGCGCAAACCATAAACATGAAGCCTTTGGCGGGGAGGTCGACGGTGTTCTCGACGCTGGTAGGAATGACCGAGGTGCACCGGAAAAGAAATGACGAGAGGAGTAATGGCCGAGAAGCGCGCACAGGAATTGAGTCGGGGATAGGAATAATGGCGGTGACAGAGAGGGTTCATGTCATGAGAGGTGTTCATGGGACGGGAAAAAGGGAAAATTTTAATAATATAACTTTTGTTCTTCTAATTTAATTAATAACTATTATAATTTAACATATATGTTTGTGAATATGTATTTTTTTAAAAATAAATTGTAAGGGTATTTTAGTAACTTTAAATAATTTTTAGAAAATTTAATTATTTTTTATTTGTGCAAAGTTAAACCGCTAATGGCGAAATAAGATGACGTGTCAAATTCTTATTAGTTATCTGGCGTCAGGAAGGGCGAAAGTCTTCCTAACCGTAGAAAAGTCCTTGTTGGTAAAGAAACTTGGGGTTTTCTTAGGTCAGACACCCTATCGAGTTGCCTGATATCATGTACGGTCTATAAACCATCAGATCTAAATTCTAAAAAAATTCAATGGTTTAAAATTAATGACTTGCAACCTGTTGAGTTAATCATTTAACTTTCTATCGTTTTGCATCGAGTACTATCTAATAGTGTCGTATTATCTCACTATTATATTAAATTTAATAATTTAAAAAATACAATTACTTATTTACTAAATTAACATTATTTAATTTATAATTAAATTAACCTTAATTATTTATAATTAATTTGGAAATATTTGGGATAGAATTTTTTAACGTCCCATAAATTTGTACCTTTTTCAAAAACGTCCCAATATAGTTAATTTATCCTATTACGTCCCAAATTTTTGGCTAAGTGTACAATTTACATCCAAAATTTGTTGGATTTTACAAAACGCGGGCGATATTAAATTTAGTTTTTTCTCGTAAAATGCTTATGTGGATATTAAATTTATTGAAAAATAATTTTTTTGGTCCTATAATTTTACCAACTTTTGATATTCGTCCTATAACTTATGTATTTTTATGTTTTTGGTCCTACGACCAGTTATACCAGGTAACTAGCATGTCAAAATTATGTGGCATAATTTCTTATTTATTTTAATTAAAAAATTCCAACTAGCCTTCTCAAGTTTAAATTAAAAATATATAATAAATGAAATATTGAATACAACAACTTAAAAATAGTACTCCCTCCGTCCACGAATAAGTTTCCCACTTCTTTTTGTTGAATGGTTTAAGAAAGTGTATTTGTTTATTAATATATGGTGGGCCACTTGACTTTTGGGATAAAGTAATGAATAGTGTTGAAAAATAAAGTGAATGAGTGACATTTTTATAATATTGTGTGAGTTTGAAGGTTAAAGTTTATATATAATAAAGTGTTGTTATTTTCATTTATGGAATAGGAAACTTACTCGTGGACGACCCGAAAAGGAAAGTGGAAAGTTTACTCATGGACGGAGGGAGTAAAATAAAATTTAGCATAGTCTCTATCCTCTGCCACGGTGCCGCCGACGACGTCTCCTCCACCTCCACCATCTCTTACATCCTCTCTCCTCGTCCATCATCTTATCTCTCTCCCCTACCATGGTGCAGAGCCACCATCGTCTCCTCCACCTCCTCCATGCACGCCTCTTTGTTCAGGAAATTTTTTCCCCCCACTCAACTCCGGTAACAAAGGCAAGTTTTGACTTTTATTGGATGTGCGTTGTTAAATAATTTGGGTTTGAATTGTTCTTTGCCGGTTTATCTTGGCAACTTCCTCCGGCCATAAATATTGGTGGTTTCTTCAATTTGGGCAAATTTATAGTTGTGATTGAGAGCCTGTTTTGTATTCCAACAAAGGATTTTAGAAATATCAATATCGGTGAATTCTTGATTGATTTGGGGGATTTATACCATATGTCCGATTAAGATTTAAAGCCCTATTTATAAATGAACGCGCAACCACAACAATTTATAAATGAAACTGGAATTCAAGAACCTAATTTATAATATATCTCAAACTCAATAAAATTCAAATCAATAAAAAAAAATAGACGTTGACCTTGGATCTGAAATTTGGGAAGTTTCAGTAGAGCTCTTTAAACTCCTCAACGCCTTCCTCAGAAAAGTCCCTTCAATCGTTAGCTTCTTTTGTTGAACATTCAAGCGTCGTTTCTTGCTACAATACCAAAATTATCTCACACCGCTTGTTCCATCCACCCGCTCCACATTCTGATTGAGTCCTTCTCCTCCAAAACCCAACTCTCCGCTTATATCCAGATTCATCTCATCACCAGCTATAGTAGTCATCCTTCTCTGGAAAGCTCTATTCCTTCTTGCTATAGTCTGAGGATCTAACTTTGTTCAATCAATGCTCGTTTCTCTCTTAGAGCGCATTTTCATATACCTGAAACCTCAAAAGAAATATCAAACGCAACTTGCTAACAAATAAGAAAATAGAAATTAAATGCACTCACTACTAACTACTAAACTATTTCCAAGTTTCACTCAATGAGCATATATCACCTTCCCCGGCAACGACGCCATTGACTTGACCGTAAAATACTAGCTTCACTAGTAGTTACCCCACAAGAGTATGTGATCACTGTAGTATGGGCAAGTATAGTGACCAAGTAGTATCGAACCTGTGTGAAAGTTTGTACGCGAATAAATCCCTAGAAATTTATGTGACGTAGCTAATATGAATGCAATTTTGGTTTAGACTAATACTACTAATTATTTTTCTACTAATTATATTCAAGAAAATAAGAATAAATCTATACTAACTTCTGGTTGAAGTGCAAATGAGATGATGATGCTTGGGATAGGAATCCCTGCGTATATGATTAGGCGTGAAATTGTTAGGATTTATAGCTCGATTTGCCCATGTTTTGAGTGATTTTGATGAGTATTTAGAGTCAATTGAGTACTATTTTCATAAACTAATGAATTTTCCTCTTTGTTGCTCATAGATGGATAGTAGGCAGAAAATGGAGTTCGTAGGACTTTGAATCGACTCAAACGGACACTCGGATGAGAAGATATTGAAGAAATACGAAAAGTATTAGTTCGAGCAAGCAAAAGTGTTAGTTGGAGGTGCTCAAGCAAGTGGACTCGAGCACCAAGTGCTCAAGCACTTGAGCAGGGTGCTCAAGGGGATTTAAGTCGAGCACTTAGTGCTCAAGCATGAGGAGTCGAGCACATGAGGTTCTGGAAGTGATAGCGCTCGAGCAACATTCACTCGAGCACTTAGTGCTCGAGTACTCGAGTGGGGCACTCGAGTAGCCGCGGGTCGAGCGCCTAGCGCTTAAGTAGGCCCTGATCGAGAGGTTTAAGAGTTTTGTACAAGGTTAGCACTCGAGTGCAATCACTCGAGCGCCTAGCTCTCGAGTCGAGTGTTTCGCATACGATTCTGACCCATGACATTTTTGAACGGCCCATATATATATACTTCATCCCGAGCACATTTTTGGATACCACTTCATACATAGAGATATAATTTGATAGAGAGGAGCTTGGGGAGAGTTGAGCAAGAGATTTTGCAAGTGCAATCGAGGTTTTTGAATTACAAATTCATAGATTAGAGTTTTCTTTCTGTAATTTGTTTCTTCGATACTTGATACTTTCAGACCTAGTTTTTATAACTAATTGAGATTCGTTTTTTAGACTTTGATTCATTGATTTAAAACTAGCTTATGTTTTTGAGTTCTTTAATTAAATTCATCATGTTTATGTTTATTGTTCGTCCAATTGCTTTTTTTTTTTTCGTATTCAACATGTTAGGCTAGAATCTCTTGCATGCTTGGGGTAGGATGAAGTTGTAGAGGTAGGATGTTGGTACATAATTAGGATAACTCGTGATGTTTAGTGCTAGTTCTCTTAATTAATTGAATTCTTAAAATAAACCCTAGAATTATCTTAGAATTGAGTACAAAAATTATTAGAGAGAGGTTGATCTTATCACTTTTTAATAACAAATAAGCTTAACTATAGGGTTATAGAAGGGGTTTAGAATCTACCGGTTTATCTAGGGAGGACGACCGCATCACCTTGGGTAAATAAGGGTCTCATTAATTAAGCATAATCCATATAACGTGTTGTTGGGACATTGTCAGTTTTGATTAAGATCCCAAAGCCCCTGAAAAGATAATTGCCTTAATCTGTCTTTGTCAGGCTAGTCTTGGTTAGGATTAGTACTTAGTCATTTTACACTTCACAGGTACTCAATGAGAGGAGAACTCACTGGAGACAATCAAGACTCAGAGCCTGAAGACGAAGAGCACCATCCTGAACTTATGGCAGTCTTCTAAGCTGGCTGAGTAAGTGTCAGTGATGAAGAGTATGTGAGGTCATTACTAACTCAGTCCTGAAGGGAACGGGATGTCACTGAGTTAATGGGAAGACTTGGAGTAGAGCCAAGAAATGCAAAAGGAATTTCAGCGTCAGGACAAGACTGGTGGGCTCAAGACAAAATGAATTTAATAAGACAAGCCTGAAGCTCAGGAATAAGTTCTGACATTCTCACCAACCTGATGACGTGGACCAATCCGAGAAGGACACGCACGTACGGAACCTGACATGAAGACTGAATTCAGACTGCATATTCAACGGGCAAGCATTTAATGTGCATTTAATGCAAATACCAAATCCATGCAAGGACGGCTGCTGCATGAAGATATGTCCGTTTGAAGACACTCTACATAGATGACTAGAAGGCTATCTCTCCAACGGATAGTTATTCAAATCACATTTAAATACAGAAGGCCTTGAACCCATTCAAGGTTACGGGAAATTTCCGAGCCAGAAATTACTCAAACTCTCAAGCATTCAAAGCATTCAACCCTTAAGAGAAGCACTCGAAACCTTCTAAATTTCCCAAGTGTTTCTCAGCATTTTGAAAGTTATTCTGTATTCCAAGAGCTAATTAGAATTATCTTAAGCTTAGAGAGATTATCCAATCCTTAGCATAACTTTGACTTGTAAGGATAATCTCAACCTAGTTGGAATCCAAACTGAAACCAAAACCCTAAGTTAGGCTTGTTGGGAGTAAGTCAGTTAGAGTGTTAGTAAGTGGAGTTGTATAGATCAGTGAGATTAGCTGGTCTTGGTGCACCTTGGCACGTTAAAAACAAGAATCCCTTGAGTGGATTTCCTGTTAAGTCAGGCCGTGGATGTAGGAGCTTGAGACTCTGAACCACGTTAAACTCCTTGTGTTCTTACTGCTTTGATATTGTGCATACTTGCCATATTACTTGTTCATTCATTGCATTCAAGTTTATCAGGCCTGAATCAATCAGGCTGATCTTCAAAAGAGCACTGCCCTACTAAACACTCTTCAGATTTGAGTAAAACAAGTTTTTCAGAAAGCAAACTAAACAAGACTTTAAACTTTCAGGGCTCAAACATTTCCGCACTGAACTTGAACTGATAGTTAGCCAACTGACCCGCACCAAGTGTAGTCAGTAGGTGTGTTATCAGCTCCTAGTTCTTTACCACTCTAAGCAAAGGGGACTCAGTCAGTTTTAAGGTTGAAAAATTGGTATACGTGTATTCCCCCCCATACACGTATTCCTCAGTCTTGTACCGGGACCAACAAGTGGTATCAGAGCAGTGGTTCGAAAGACCACTGACTTTGAATACTAATAGTTTCAGAGGAGAAACTGTTGGTGGTCACTGAACAGATCTGAGTTTGCTTTTCATAAAACTTGTATCATCATGACTTCGAGGAGACTTGAAGCTTCGTTACCTGAATTCTCTGTGTCTAACTTTGTCTATTGGAAGTTCAGATTAGAAGCACATCTAGATGCCATCCATGACCAGATGCCGCGTGTACTCAGGGAGGGACCGATCAAGATCACTATTCCTAACGTCAGAGGACTGGGATATGAGGATCTTGCGATTGGCGTGCAGGTTCCTAAAGAAAGGAAAGACATGACCAACGATGAAATCAAGATGGTGGGACTTGACAACGTCGCTAGAAACATCATCTTGCACACGGTGCCCTTCGAGGAGTCAGCCAGGCTGATGAACTTAAAGACGGAAAAGGAGGTCTGGGATGAGCTGACAAGGATGTGTGAGGGATCTGAAAAGATCAAGGAGAACAAGAGAAACATTGCCATTCAGAAATTCGAGGCGTTCGAGATGCTGCCTGACGAGAGCATAGATCAAATGGAGTCTAGATTCATCAAGTTGATGAATGAATTGGTGATGTTGGACAAGGATGTCCCAAGGAGAGATGTTGCTTCAAAGATCCTGAATGCTCTTCCTGAGAGATGGGACAACAGTGTAATTATGCTTAAGAACACTCAGGATATGAGTAACATAACTTCTGCTTTACTTTTTTCAGAGCTCAAAGCGCTTGAATTTGACCTTAACAAGAGAAAGAAGAAAGTACAGTCAGAAGAGGAAGTGAAGGAGAAAACTCCTGAGAAAAGTGTGGCGTTCAAGGCCAGATCTGAACCTGTCGAGCCCTCATCAAACTCTTCATCAAAGTCACTGATGGAGATGAGCAGAGAAGAACTCGCTGAAGAGTACAGCCTGATGGCCAGACGATTCGACAAGCTCAATTCCAGGTTTGGTCGTTATAAAAAGTTTTATCAAGACTCACGTGACAGGAAACCTGAAGGAACCCACCAAAGCTCAAGGAGATATGAGGAGCGAAGGAATACTGACCAGAGGAGAGAACATGGTGATGAAAGGAGATATTCTAAACCAAAACCTGAAAGAAGAGACGAACAGAGACGTACTCGCGACGATAGATATCCAACAAAGACTGAAAGCTCACCAAGAACCAGGGAACCTGACTCAAGGAGGAACCCTGAACCGAGAAAAGAAAGAGTGAGTGAGCAGGTAGCATGTTACAACTGTAACAAGATTGGTCACTATCAGTACGACTGCCCGGAGCTGAGTGCGAGGGAGAGGGAGGAAAGGAGAGCCACTAGGGATCTAAGATCTGCTGATCGGAGAGCGATGGTCGCTGAAGATGCAACAGATTCTGACGGTCCTGCTGAAAGGTCACCTGAACTCTTCTCAGATGACGAGTACGATGATGTCTGTCTGATGGCTAGGGATGAGCCTGAGGTAACATCAAATTCTGTTTGTGCTTCTTACACTGGTCAAAATCCTGAGCTTAGCTCAGAGTCAGTTAGAGAAATGAACCTTCAGATCTGTCTTGATCAATTGATGGTTGATTTCTCCAGACTGCAGGAAACTAATGTCTTCTTGGTTGAGGAGAACAAGAAATTGAGTCCTGAAGTTCAAAACCTGAATGAACAACTCACTCAGTCTGATCTTAAAGAATCAGCTCAGATTGTGAGACTAACTCAGGAAATTGATATGATCAATTCTGAGCGTCTCCCAAGAGAGAAGATTCTGAAGGAATTGGCTGAGGAAGAGCTGGTCAGGAAGGAAGAGCTGAAAGCACTTAAGAGTAAGTTTGATGACCTCTTTACCAGACATGAAATCCTGAAAAAGAGTGAGGACTCTCTCAAGAAAAAGGTTGCAGCAATGAATAAATCCTCAGTGGCTAGAGAGGAAATAAATAGCAACCAGATACTTGGGAACAAGAAAAGGGGACTTGGATATGTTCCTGAGAAATCCTCACAAGGTCAGTCTCATGTTGCTTCAGGGAGCAACACTGAGAGGGTATTTGTTCAGACAGGCCAGAGTGCACCTAAGGTTGTGCTCCAGGCCCGTCAAACTGATAAGGGCAAGGAAACCGTTGACACAGTCAGGGTTGCTCCTAAGGTAGCTAAGCCAAAACCCAAGGGAAAGGCAAAGCAACCTACGGAAGCCCCTGAGAGCTCAGGCCAGGGAAAACCTCAGCGAAAGCAGAGGAAGACTCAGGCCAAGAGCCCTCAGACTGGTCAGCGAGGGTACCATCATGCTTGGCAATACCAACAGGGAAGGTCAAATATGATGTCACCCCCGTGGTTTTGGCATCCTGAGGCCTTTAACTGTTTTCCATTTCCTCACTTGCCTAGGGGAAATAGAAATCAGGGTCCTTATCAAGAACAAGGCCCAAGACCTGCTGCACCCAGACCTAGGAAGAACAGGAAGCCAGCCCAAAAGGCACCCACTCAGGCTCCTGCGAAGCCTAAGTCTAACACTCATACACCATCTTCCTCTAAGGCAAAGAAGAAGAAAGTTGTGTATGTCGATGTTTCAGGGAGACAGATTTACCACTCTGAGGCAATCAGGGTTGTGAAGCAAGTCTGGATCTCGAAGGGTACAGCTGACACAATAGGACCCAACACCCAATGGGTACCTAAAGCCTGATTTACTTGCAGGCGGCTGTGGATCACAACAAAAGGAGAGGAGAAGGAGACAAGCCTGAAGCTCAGGAATAAGTTCTGACATTCTCACCAACCTGATGACGTGGACCAATCCGAGAAGGACATGCACGTACGGAACCTGACATGAAGACTGAATTCAGACTGCATATTCAACGGGCAAGCATTTAATGTGCATTTAATGCAAATACCAAATCCATGCAAGGACGGCTGCTGCATGAAGATATGTCCGTTTGAAGTCACTCTACATAGATGACTAGAAGGCTATCTCTCCAACGGATAGTTATTCAAATCACCTATAAATACAGGAGGCCTTGAACCCATTCAAGGTTACGGGAAATTTCCGAGCCAGAAATTACTCAAACTCTCAAGCATTCAAAGCATTCAACCCTTAAGAGAAGCACTCGAAACCTTCTAAATTTCCCAAGTGTTTCTCAGCATTTTGAGAGTTATTCTGTATTCCAAGAGCTAATTAGAATTATCTTAAGCTTAGAGAGATTATCCAATCCTTAGCATATCTTTGACTTGTAAGGATAATCTCAACCTAGTTGGAATCCAAACTGAAACCAAAACCCTAAGTTAGGCTTGTTGGGAGTAAGTCAGTTAGAGTGTTAGTAAGTGGAGTTGTATAGATCAGTGAGGTTAGCTGGTCTTGGTGCACCTTGGCACGTTAAAAACAAGAATCCCTTGAGTGGATTTCCTGTTAAGTCAGGCCGTGGACGTAGGAGCTTGAGACTCTGAACCACGTTAAACTCCTTGTGTTTTTACTGCTTTGATATTGTGCATACTTGCCATATTACTTGTTCATTCATTGCATTCAAGTTTATCAGGCCTGAATCAATCAGACTGATCTTCAAAAGAGCACTGCCCTACTAAACACTCTTCAGATTTGAGTAAAACAAGTTTTTCAGAAAGCAAACTAAACAAGACTTTAAACTTTCAGGGCTCAAACATTTCCGCACTGAACTTGAACTGATAGTTAGCCAACTGACCCGCACCAAGTGTAGTCAGTAGGTGTGTTATCAGCTCCTAGTTCTTTACCACTCTGAGCAAAGGGGACTCAGTCAGTTTTAAGGTTGAAAAATTGGTATACGTGTATTCCCCCCCCCCATACTCGTATTCCTCAGTCTTGTACCGGGACCAACACGTGTTTAGTGGGTTGTGAAGTAGGTTGATATGACGAAGTATTATGGTTAATTCTTGAGCTTTTAGTCTTTCAATCTGGTGCTAGATTAGGGAAGTTGATTGTCTAGTTTTAGTACACTTAGGATTAATACTGGCACATCACAATTATTTTAGTTATCGTACTAGCTCCGTTAGTATACGTAGGGATTCCTATCCTGAGCATCACCCTCTCGTATTTGATTAAAACCTAAGTTATTTGTTTGATTTCATTATTTGCATTACTAGAAGTAGTCTTTAGAGTAGTTTAATCATATTCTTAAAACTGAACATCCATTCATATTAACTACGACGCGTAGATCTCCAGGGCTCTATTCGCATACATACCTTCCCTTGGGTACGCTATACTTGGTCCATATATTTGCCAATACTACTGTGATCCCATACTCTTGTGGGGTAACTACTAGTATAGCTAGTATTTTGTGTTCAAGTCAATAGCGTCGTTGCGGGGGATGGTGATGTATGTCCATTGAGTAGGACTTGGAGATAATTTAGTAGTTAGTAGTGAGTGCTTTTACTTTTCTGTTTTTTTAGTAGACGTCAAGCAGTTACATTTTGATATTTCTTTTGGTGTTTCAGGTATATGAAAACTCGCTCACAAGGAGAATCGAGCGAAGACCGAACAAAGTTAGACCCTGAGACAATTGCCAGAAGAAACAGAGCCTTCAATCGAAGGATGAACAATCCCGGTGGAGACGATCCAAACATGGACTTAGGGAATGAATTGGATGCAGCTGCAGCTAAGTACAATCAGATAGTGGAACGGGTTGAGGGAGCTGAAGGAAATGGAAGTCAGAATCAACTTCCTTTAGGGGAAAGCCAGAGCCAAAACCCGGTACCACAGCATCAAAATGACCCAGCTCAAAACGAAGTCCAAAGTCCTCTAAACAACCATATCTACCCACAAAACAACCCACCTTACCCTTACCAGTACCCACCATATCCGTATCAACCATACTACCCTCCACACCCTACTTATAACCAACCTCTTATTCCGCAAGTACATCTACCACCAGTTTATCCACAACACGTTCCTCAAAACGCTGACCCTGGTATGACAATCAGAGGAAGGTTTGTGGTGCAGCCGCAACGGTATTATGATGGTGTAGCATTGCCACCAGTGGAAGCAAACAACTTTTCTATCTCTCCAGGGATCCTGAAGATGCTAGTCGAGAATCAATTCAAGGGGGAGGTTGGAAAGGATAATCCTCATACTCACTTGAGGAATTTTCTGATGATTGCCTCAACTTTCAAACATAATGGCATGTCTGAAGATGCCAAGAGGCTCAGGTTGTTCCAGTTCTCATTAACTGGAATCGTGAAGGAGTGGTATGATAACACGCTCCCGAGGGGAGGTGTAACCACATGGGCCGAGCTCGAGCGTCTGTTCCTCGAGCGATTCTATCCCCCGTCTAGAACAATCAAAGCAAGGCTAGAGATCTCATCTTTCAAGCAGAAGACAGGAGAGAAATTACGTCAGGCTTGGGAGAGATACTCTAATATGCTAATTGATTGCCCGTGGCATGGGTACAACGATGGTGATATAATGGTTTATTTCTACTGTGGAGCCAGCAAGGCAACTCAGGACCACCTCGATGCATGTGCTAGTGGAACGTTCCTGAATTGTGGTGCAGCTCGGTGTAGAGAGATTGTTGACAACATTGTCAAGAATACGAAGCAATGGAATGAGGTACAAGAGTTTCAGCGAGCTTATTAGATAGAAGAGAGTGAGGGTAATAGAAAGCTGTTGATGACAATGATGGAGAAGATTAACAATCTAGAGGTTGGACAAAATCTGAGTGGAGAGAATACTGGAATGAGTGAGAAAGTGGACCACCAAGCAAGCCAGCATGAGGAGATCCACTATATGGGAGGGCCTAATTATAATCAGAATGGCTATCAAGGTGGAAATTATCAGGGGCGACCAACTTATGGTCAACCGTTTGTACCACCAGGTCCATAGCCTCCTCAGAATCAATGGAGGAATACTCAAGGGTATCAAGGAGGCCAGCAACCTCGTCATAATCAGTGGATAAAGAATGAAAAATTCTCTTATAGTAATCCGAGAGCGGGGATAACTGTACCTCCAAGGTGGAAGAAGGAGGTGCTAACTGCTACCACTGATGAGATATTACATGCCATTCTGCACAAGGTGGAAGAAGGTAGTAAGAGGCTATCCTCTCTAGAGTATGATGTGAAGGAGATGAGTAAGAAGAATGATCAGCGTGATCAAGATCTCCAGAAGAGGGATATGAAGTTGAATAGAATTCAGCAAGAGAACAATAGGCGGTTCACTTCGATGTAGTATCAGATTAGCCAGATCGCGAAATCATTGGGTAGAGAGCCCGGGAAATATCCTTCTATGCCGGAGGGGAATCCAAAAGAGCAATGCAAGACGATCCAGCTAAGAAGTGGAACCAAGTATGACGGTCCTCAAATGTTTGCTAATTTTGAGGAGATACCTAAGGAGATTGAGATGGAGGGTCAAGAACATAAGAAAGATGGAGGTGAGACAATTGAGGTAGAAGATGAGAAGGAGGTTGAGGTAGAAGATGCTCAGAAAGGTAAAGATAATGAGGAAGAGATTGGGGAGATTGAGAGAGTTCCAAAGTGGAAAAAGGCAAGGGAAGCAAGGAAGAACGTAAAAGTGTCCGAGCGAGATGAATGGGGGGTACCTAAATCTGTGATACCGATCCTATATCCACAACGATCATGAAGAAGAAATTAGATGAAAAATTTGCTAAGTTTCTTGATGTTTTTAAAAAGTTGTGTATTAACATACCTTTTTATGATGCTTTAGAACAGATGCCTAATTATGCCAAGTTCCTGAAGGACTTGATAGCTAAGAGGAGGAGAGTTGATGAGCCCAAGTTGGTGCAGCTGAACCATGAGGTGAGTGCATTAGTTCACAAAGCGCTTCCCCCGAAATTGAAGGATCCCGGTAGCTTCACGATCTTATGTGATATCGGGAATGGAGTCAAGAAGGGGGTGTTGTGCGACCTTGGAGCAAGCATTAATCTGATGTTGTTGTCACTATTTAAGAAGTTGGAGGGTGGAGAACTTCAGCCGATAATGATGACGCTTCAACTCGCCGACCGATCTATTACTCAACCTTAAGGTGTGGTTGAGACGTCCTTGTTAAAGTTGGAGATCATATTTTTCCAGCTGATTTCGTAGTGCTCGACATGGAGGAAGATGAGCACGTGTCTTTGATCTTGGGAAGACCTTTCTTAGCCACGACCGGGATGGTGTTAGATGTGGCAAATGGAAAGATCACGGTAAAGGTAGATGATCAAGAGGTAAAAATTTCCCTATATGAGGCCATGAAACACACAAAGGAAGATGAGAGCTGTCATTCCATTGATGCCATTGATCCCTGTGTTGAAGACACATCTTCTATCCCTAACCTTTCTTATATACGTGATTATGATAATCCTTTACTTAATGACTTAACCTTTGAGCATTATGATCTTGATTGACTTGATAGGGATAAAGGCAAGGAGTAGAAGGATGAAGAATTTAAAAGGGTGGACGTGACCAAATTAGAGAAAAAAAGAGGAGTTGATGTTAAGAAGAAAAAATCCAAGAAGTTGGTACCTCCGTGGAAAGCAAAAAAAAAAAAGTGAAACCACCGCCCGAGGTGAAGAAGGAGGATGGGAATCGAGCGAAAAACTTAGACATCTTCTCTTATGAGAATAATGGAGGTAAATTTGAGTATCATGTCCCATAAGCTCCTTTGAGCTCGGTCCGGCATTAGGACCTTAATAATAGCGCTGAGTGGGAGGCAACCCACTTTTTACTTGCTTTTGTGTGTTTTGTTTTTCATGTTTATTTTTGTGTGAATCGTAAGTTCTAACATCGTACTTGAGAGTTTTATTTTGTAGGTTTGCCTTGAGGGTGAAGAAATGCCCAAGAAGTGGAGATTGAAGGGACCAACTCGAGACAAGGGAGTGTGCCAAGTTGTTAAGAGAAACTGAATTATTTGGATGAGGTAACCACCACCCCGAACTTAGACCGCTTTATAGCTCGATTTGCCCATGTTTTGAGTGATTTTGATGAGTATTTAGAGTCAATTGAGTAGTATTTTTATAAACTAATGAATTTACCTATTTGATGCTCATAGATGGATTGTGGGTGAAAAATGGAGTTTGTAGGACTTTGAATCGACTCAAACGGACGCCCAGATGAGAAGATATTGAAGAAATACGAAAAATATTAGTTCGAGCAAGCAAAAGTGTTAGTTGGAGGTGCTCAAGCAAGTGGACTCGAGCACCAAGTGCTCAAGCACTCGAGCAGGGTGCTCAATGGGATTTAAGTCGAGCACTTAGTGCTCAAGCATGAGGAGTCGAGCACATGAGGTTCTGGAAGTGATAGCGCTCGAGCAACATTCACTCGAGCACTTAGTGCTCGAGTACCCGAGTGGGGCGCTCGAGTAGTCGCGGGTTGAGCCCCTAGCGCCCGAGTAGGTCCTGGTCGAGCGGTTTGAGAGTTCTGTACAAGGTTAGCACTTGAGTGCAATCACTCGAGCGCCTAGCGCTTGAGTAAGCGCTCGAGTCGAGTGTTTCGCGTACGATTCCATAACGTTTTTAAATGGCCCATGTATATATATACTTCATCCCGAGCAAGTTTTTTGATACCACTTCATACATAGAGATAGAATTTGATAGAGAGGAGCTTGGGGAGAGTTGAGCAAGAGATTTTGCAAGTGTAATCGAGATTTTTGAATTACGAATTCATAAATTAGAGTTTTCTTTTCGTTATTTCTTTCTTCGATACTTGATACTTTCAAACCTAGTTTTTATAACTAATTGAGATTCATTTTTGAGACTTTGATTCATTGATTTAAACCTAGCTTATGTTTTTAGTTCTTTAATTAAATTCATCATGTTTATGTTTATTGTTCGTCCAATTGCTTTTGTTTTCGTATTCAACATGTTAGGCTAGAACCCCTTGCATGCTTGGGGTAGGATGAACTCGTAGAAGTAGGATGTTGATACATAATTAGGATAATTCGTGATGTTTAGTGCTAGTTCTCTTAATTAATTGAATTCTTAAAATAAACCCTAGAATTATCTTATAATTGAGTACGAAAATTATTAGAGAGAGGACAATCTTATCACTCTTTAATAACGAATAGGCTTAACGATAGGGTTATAGAAGGGGTTTATAATCTACTGGTTTATCTAGGGAGGACGACCGCATCACCTTGGGTAAATAAGGATCTCATTAATTAAGCATAATCCATATAACATGTTTAGTGGGTTGTGAAGTAGGTTGATATGACGAAGTATTAGGGTTAATTCTTGAGCTTTTAGTATTTCAATCTGGTGCTAGATTAGGGAAGTTGATTGTCTAGTTTTAGTACACTTAGGATTAATACTTACACATCACGGTTATTTTAGTTATCGTACTAGCTCCGTTAGTATACGTAGGGATTCCTATTCTGAGAATCACCCTCTCGTATTTGATTAAAACCTAAGTTATTTGTTTGATTTCATTATTTGAATTACGAGAAGTAGACTTTAGAGTAGTTTAATCCTATTCATAAAATTGAACATCCATTCATATTAACTACGACGCGTAGATCTCCAGGACTCTATTCGCATACATATCTTCCCTTTGGTACGATATACTTGGTCCCTATACTTGTCAATACTACTGTGATCCCATACTCTTATGGGGTAACTACTATATAGCTAGTATTTTCCGTTCAAGTCAGTACACTAACGGAGTTGGTATGTTAACTAAAATAATCGTGATATTCAAGTTAAAATCTTAATTGTACTATAAACTAGGCAATCAGCTTCCCTAATCTAGCACCAAGAATTGAAAGAATAAAAGCTCGAAAATAATCCTAATACTTAGTTTTAACAACTTACTTCACTAACCCACTAATTAAATTATATGAATTGTGCTTAATTATTGAGGCCATAATTTAACTAAGGTGATTATAAACCCCTTCAAAAACCCTCTCCTTAAGCCTATTCGTTATTAAAGAGTGATGCGGTCGTCTTCTCTCTAACAATTTTCATACTTAATTCTATGATTATTCTAGGGTTTATTAGAATTATTCAATAATTAAGAAAATTAAAACTACACACCACGAATTATCCTAATTACGTATCAAAAACCTAATTCTACGAGTTCATTATATCCTAAGCATACAAGAGTTTAGCCTAACATAGTGATGATGAGAACAAAAGTAATAACAAAATCAACAATCATAAACATAATTAAAATAATCAAGAAAATCAAGAACATAAACTATCTATAAAATCAATTGAATCAAACCTGAAAAACAAATCTATTAAATCTGGGATTTAGGTCTATATAACTCAAAGAATTCAAGAAACAAAAAGAGAAATCCAATTTCTTCTTCATGAACCGCTGCGGATATGGTACCAGAATTACTTATTTTGGTACCTCCATTCATCTCGCTCGGTTTTCTTCACGTTTCGCTTAACTTCTTTTACCTTCTTCCACTTGGAAATTCGCTCTTCTTCCACAATCTCTTCTTCCACCTTTTCTTTCGCATCATCCATCTTTTTCCTCCCACTCTCTTCCTCAACCTCTCTATGAATTTCCTCCACCTCAACAGGTATTGGAGGACCATCATACTTAGTGCCACTTCTCAACTAAATCGCTTTGCAATGCTCTTTCGGGCTACCTTCCGGCATAGAAGGAAATTTACTCGTCTCTCTACCCAACGATTTTGCGATCTATCTAATCAGAAACTCCATGGAAGTGAATCGCCTGTTGTTCTCTTGTTGAATTCTATTTAGGTCCATGTCCCTCCTCTGAAGTACTTGATCCCTTTGATCGTTTTTCTTGTTCATCTCCTTCACATCATACTCTAGAGAGGACAATCTCTTACTTCCCTCTTCCACCTTCTGCAGAATAGCTTGCAACATCTCATCGGTTGAGGCACTGCCTTCTCCCCCTGGGAGTTTCAAACCTGGATCCACGCCTGGTGGTACAGTTATTCTGACTTTCGAATTACTGTACGAAAAATTATCGTTCTTTCTCCACTGATTCTGATTAGATGGCTGACCTTCTTGGTACCCCTGATTATTTCTGCACTGATTCTGAGGTGGCTGCGGACCTGGTGGCATGAACAGTTGACCATAGGTAGGTCGCCCTTGCTGATAGCTTCCTTGGTTGTAATTCGACATCCCCATATAGTTTGCCTCCTCCTGTTGATATCCCCGCTGATCCACCTTCTCACTCATAACTGCGCCTCCCCCACTCACAGTCTGCCCAACCTCTAAGTTGTTGATCTTTTTCATAACTCACAGTCTCCCCCACTCACACTCTCCTACGTCTGGTACACACTCTACTGACGAGGCTGGCTAGCATTCCACTGCCCCGCATTCTTCACTATATCCTCCACTATATGTCTACACTCGGTTGCGCTTCGGTTAAAAAATGCTCTGCCCGCACAAGCATCGAGATGCTGTTGATCCTTCTCTCAAGCCCCACATTAAAAGTAAGCCATAATATCTCCTTCGTTGTTCCCATACTGTGGGTAATCAATAAGCATGTTAGAGAATCACTCCCAAGCTTGACTCAATCCCTCGTTCGGTCTCAGCTTGAACGAGAAAATCTTGTTCCTCGCCTTCACCATTCTGGACGGAGGGTAGAACCACTCTAGAAATAGACGCTCGAGCTCGGCCCATGTATTCACACCCCTCCGTAGAAGTGTATTATCGTACCAGTCTTTGGCTATCCCAGTTAGAGAAAACTGAAATAAGCTGAGCTTCTTCGCGTCCTCGGGCATTCCATTGTAATGAAAAGTGGAAGCTATCATGAGGAAGTTCCTCAAATGGGTGTGTGGATTGTCTTTCCCTACCTCTCCCCATAATTGATTATCCAAAAGCATCTTAAAAATTCCAGGAGAGATGGAGAAATTATTCACCTCGACTAGTGGCATAGCTACTCCATCATAGTACCGTTGAGGCCAAGCCTCAAATATCCCTCTAATCACCATACCAGGAGGACCTGCATTTTGAGATACTTGTTGTTGGTGTATAGGTGGTGGAGGTACTCGTGGAATATTTGATTGGTTTAAGATATGTTGTGGTGGGTGGTATGGTGGATAGTAGGATGGATACGGGTATTAGTAAGGTGACTTGTTGTGTTGGTAGACAGGGTTTATGAAAGGGTTGTTGTTTTTCTGGTTCTAGTTCTGGTTCTGGTTTAGTGCGGGGTTATTTTGGTTAGGTGGATTTGGGTTTTGGTTGGAGCTTTCCCCTTGTGGTACCTACTTCTGACTATTCACATCGCTTGCTCCATCCATCCGCTCCACATTCTGATTGAGTCATTCTCCTTCTAAACCCAACTCTTCGCTTATATCCAGATTCATCTCATCACCAGCTGCAGTAGTCATCCTTCTTTGGAAGACTCTATTCCTTCTGGCTATAGTCTCAGGATCTAGCTTTGTTCTATAAATGCTCGTTTCTCCCTTAGAGCGCGTTTTCATATACCTGAAACCTCAAAAGAAATATCAAACGCAACTGGCTAACAAATAAGAAAACCAAAATTAAATGCACTCACTACTAACTACTAAAATATTTCCAAGTTTCACTCCATGAGCATACATCACCTTCCCCGGCAACGACGCCATTGACTTGATCGTAAAATACTAGCTTCACTAATAGTTACCCCATAAGAGTATGTGATCACTTTAGTATGGACAAGTATAGTGACCAAGTAGTATCGAACCAGTGGGAAAGTTTGTAAGCGAATAAATCCCTGGAAATTTATGTGTCGTAGCTAATATGAATGCAATTTTGGTTTAGACTAATACTACTAATTATTTTCTACTAATTATATTCAAGAAAAGTAGGAATAAATCAACACTAACTTCTAGTTGAAGTACAAATGAGATGATGATGCTCAAGATAGGAATCCCTGCGTATACTAACGAAGTTGGTACGTTAACTAAAATAAATGTGATTTTCAAGTTAAAACCCTAAGTGTACTATAAACTAGGAAATCAGCTTCCCTAATCTAGCACCAAGAAAATTGAAAGAATAAAAGCTCAGAAATAATCCCAATACTTAGTTCTAACAACTTACTTCACTAACCCACTAACTAAATTATATGAATTGTGCTTAATTATTGAGGCCCTAATTTAACTAAGGTGATTCGGCCGTTCTCTGATTAGGCGTGAAATTGTCATGATTCGTAGCTCATTTTGCCCATGTTTTGAGTGAATATGATGAGTATTTAGAGTCAATTGAGTATTATTTTCATACATTGATGAATTTGCCTCTTTGATGCCCATAGATGGATAGAGGATGAAAAATGAAGTTCGTAGGACTTTGAATCGACTCAAACGGATGCCCGGATGAGAAGATATTGAAGAAATACGAATAGTATTAGTTCGAGAGAAGAAAAATATCACTTGGTTGAAGAGGAGAGCCACTCGAGCAGGTTGAGCTCGAGGGCATTTGCTCGAGCGCCGAAATATACAGAGAGTTTTAGGCGCTCGACCAGCTCGAGCGCCACCTCTCAACCGTGAGAACCATTCGAGCTCCACAACTCGAGCGCCACCGCTCGAGCGCAACTATCATTCGAGCTACACAGCTCGAGCGCCACTGCTCGAGTAGGTCCAGCTCGAGCGCCCAATGCCTTTGGTCTTTTAACCCATTTTCCGGTCCATGATTTCCCGAATCGACCCGTTGCCTATATATACACATTCCGAACACGTTTTTTAGTACCACTTCACACATAGAGATAGATTTTAGAGAGAGAAAAGCACCAAGAGTTCGAGGAAGCATAGTTTACTTTTGATCTAGGTTTTTACATTACGAATTCATAGTTAGATTTAGATTTTGTTGTTTTCATCTTTTGTTCTTAAATACTTGACACTTGAGACTTCATATTTTCTCTTTAATTCACTTTTATTCTCAGACTTTAATTTTTTCTTAAACCCTTGTTTATGTTCTTGAGTTTTTCTACTAGATTAATCATGTTTATGTTCGTCGCTTGTTTAATCGTTTTTGCTATTGTTAAAACCATGCTATGTTAAAACCCTTGTGTGCTTAGGGTAGGATGAACACGTAGACTTGAGCCAAACTTTACTAGCTTTTACTAGAGGTTACCCCGCAAGCGTACAGGTTCACTGTAGTATCAAAAAGTATAGAGACCAAGTATATCGTACCTCGGGATGAGTTGTATGCGAATAGAGCCCTAGGGATCTACGCGTAGTAATTAATATGAGTGGATTTTTTTGGCTTTTTGCGAATTATTAAATCTAAACTATATTAATCTACGTATGCAAAAGAAAGAGTAAAATTAGTTATCTAAGGTTTGGTTTCAAATAAAAGAAGGTGATGCTCAAGATAGGAATTCCTACGTATACTAACGGAGTTGGTACATAATCTAAATAACAGTGATGTGCAAGAAATAATCCTAAGTATAAGATTGAAAGACTAAAAGCTCAAGAATTAAACCCTAATACTTTGTCCTATCAATCGACTTCACTAAACCAATAATCAAGTTAATGGATTGTGCTTAATCAATGAGACCCTAATTCAACTAAGGTGATGTAGTCGTCCTCTCTAGATAAATCGGTTGATGAATAAACCCCTTCTAAACCCTCTTGTTAAGCCTATTAGTTATTAAAGAGTGATAAGATCGTCCTCTCTCTAACAATGTTCGTACTAAATTCAAAGATAAATCTGGGATTTATTTTAAACATTAATTAATTAAGAGAATTAAAACTAAACAACACAAGTTACCCTAATTATGTACCAACATCCTACTTCTACGAGTTCATCCTACCCCAAGCATACAAGGGTTTTAACCTAGCATGGTTTTAACGATAGCAAAAACGATTAAACAAGCAACGAACATAAACATGATTAATCTAGTAGAAAAATTCAAGAACATAAATAAGGGTTTAAGAAAGAATTAAAGTCTGAGAATAAAAGTGAATTAAAGAACCAGGTGGCTTAGCCCACCTGGCCACCGGGTTCCTCACTCTAGTGAGTGACCCGGGTTCGATTCCCTTTGGGAACGAATTATGGGAGTTATAAGGTAGGCTTGGAGATTTCTGGGAGTGTATGGAGACTTGGTGAACTAATCTAACTACTAACAACTAACATTTACCGATAAAAAAAAAAGTGAATTAAAGAGAAAATACGAAGTCTCAAGTGTCAAGTATTGAAGAACAAAAGATGAAAACAACAAAATCCAAATCTAACTATGAATTCGTAATGTAAAAACCTAGATCATTAGTAAACTATACTTCCTTGAACTCTTGGTGCTTTTCTCTCTCCAAAATCTATCTCTATGTGTGAAGTGGTACTAAAAAACGTGTTCGAAATAGGTATATATAGGCAACGGGTCGATTCGGGAACTTATGGGCCGGAAAACGGGTTAAAAGACCAAAGGCGTTGGGCGCTCGAGCTCATTTGGGGGGGTTGATTAGGCGTGAAATTGTCATGATTTGTAGCTCGTTTTACCCATGTTTTGAGTGAATATGATGAGTATTTAGAGTCAATTGAGTATTATTTTCATACATTGATAAATTTGCCTCTTTGATGCTCATAGATGGATAGAGGGCAAAAAATGGAGTTTGTAGGACTTTGAATCGACTCAAATGGATGCCCGGATGAGAAGATATTGAAGAAATACGAATAATATTAGTTCGAGAGAAGAAAAGTATCACTTGGTTGAAGAGGAGAGCCACTCGAGTAGGGTGAGCTCGAGCGCCCTCGCTCGAGCAAGGCATTTGCTCGTCCGGGCATTCGTTTGAGTCGATTCAAAGTTCTACAAACTCCATTTTTCGCCCTCTATCCATCTATGAGCATCAAAGAGGCAAATTTATCAATATATGAAAATAATACTCAATTGACTCTAAATACTCATCATATTCACTCAAAACATGGGCAAAACGAGCTACGAATTATTACAATTTCACGCCTAATCATCCTCCCTAGATAAACCGGTTGATTATAAACCCCTTAAAAAACCCTCACCTTAAGCCAATTCATTATTAAAGAGTGATGCGGTCGTCTTCTCTCTAATAATTTTCTTACTTAATTCTATGATTATTATAGGGTTTATTAGAATTATTCAATAATTAAGAGAATTAAAACTACACACCACGAATAATCCTAATTACGTACCAACAACCTAATTCTACGAGTTCATCATATCCTAAGCATACAAGGGTTTAGCCTAACATAGTGATGATGAGAACAAAAGCAATAACAAAATCAACAATCATAAACATAAACATAATTAAAATAATCAAGAAAATCAAGAACATAAACTATCTTTGAAATCAATTGAATCAAATGTGAAAAACAAATCTATTAAATCTGGGATTTAGGTCTAAATAACTCAAAGAATTCAAGAAACAAAAAGAGAAATCAAAACCGTGCAAAGTATTAATTGTTCTAATGAATCCGTACGATAAAAACCTCATTTCTAAACTTGAAATACTTGCCAAACTCTCAAAATCACGTCACAAGCCTCTTCCCCTTTGAGAAATCGAGTCTAGATCTGTAAAAATAGGCTTGAGATGGGTATTTATATGATTTGGGTCAAAAAATGATCAGGACACTCGAGTTGGGCCCTCGCTCGAGCGCCTCGCGCTCGAGCTAGCTCGGATCGCGCGTCTATGGGTCATAGAGTGCTAGAACTGCTCAAGCTCGACCACTTGAGCGCATTGCACTCGAGCTCACTCAGGTCGAGCGCTTGGTCTTCACAGCGTGCATGGGGCGCTCGAGCACCTCTACTCGAGCACTTGGCACTCGAGCTCACCCCGTGCTCGAGTGCTTCTTCCCTTTGCACTAATTGCTACTTTTCTTCGCTCGAACTAATACTTTTCGTATTTCTTTCATATCTTCTCATCCAGGAGTTCGTTTGAGTTGATTCAAAATCCTATGAACTTTATTTTTAACCCTCTTTCCTAATTTGAACACCAAAAAGACAAATTGATGATTTTATAAAAATGTTACTCAAATAACTCTAAATACTCATAAAAATGCTCAAAATATGAACTAATCGGGCACCAAAACATCACAATTTTACATCTAATCACTAACACATCATCTTGGAGAAGTTTGGAGATATAGTATAATAAGATAAGATTGTTTCAATCCATAGAGTGAGAAATTCAACTTCCAAACATATGGTGACTTCCCAACATTTTAAAAGTGTTATTATTGTTGATTATAAATTATTGTGAAAAGAGCTTATTTGGCCAAACTTTTATAGAACAATTGTTTTTTTTGTTCTAATTAAAAAAAATGTTTATTGTCCAAATAAGATTGACAAAATACTTGGCAAAAAGGTTGACACAGTGGCAACATTTTGCCAACCTTTTTAAGACAAAAGGCATTTTTTTTTTAAAGTAGATCAAAAAATAATTTTCCTATAAATTTTAGGTCAATTTGTGGATTTATATTAAATTAATACTTTCATACATCAATAGAAAAATGCATTTAAAAATCTACTTGCTCTTTTTAGACCAAGGTAGATTAGCTCATTTATTACAAGAATAAACAATATTAGGTTGCCCTACCACAAAAGTTGGTGGGTTAACCCAACAAAAATGCCTCTCTTAGACCGAGAACCCCTAGCAAACTTGTGTGTCATTTGATTAGCACTCTTTTTAACGAAAGTAATAACAATATTTGCAAAATTTGACAATAAAGTCTTACAAGCATTAACATAATCTCTAAAAATAGAAATAATTGTACTTGTATTATTGATAGCATCCACTGCACCTCAACAATGATGTATCCAACTCTAAACTCTTTATCCAAGAGAGGGCTTCAAAAATACTCATCGCTTTCCCACCTCAACATCTATGCAACCTTGAGCTACCATGGGTTTTCAAGCAATAAAATTCCCTAAATCGTTAAGAACCATGCCAACTCCTGTTTGCATCGTATCATGAAAAAATGTTGCATCAACATTTAACTTCCATTTGCCCATAGGAAGCCTGTGCCAAGCTTCACATCTTTCCTGTTGTTCAGTTCTTCTTGAAGTCGTGGATTGCCTACTACATACCTTTGCATTCTTTCACTCTAAGCAATAGGCGGTAGCGAAATGAACAACTTCAGCAGGTGTACTATATCTTTTATCCCACAACTTTTGATTTCTTTCTCTCCATATTTACCAGAGCATCATTCCAACACTCGCAGAAACTGATTTTATAGGACTCTCTATCATCGCAAAAATCCAATCCAGGAACACCCCCCACTTGCATCACTTTCTCCTCTAGTTTGGATAATAGACCTGCAACTAACCAACAATTTCTTGCATATGGGCATGAAATAAATAAATGTCAATTTATTTCAAAATAAGCACCACATTGGACACATAATTGATCATCAACCAGTATTTTTTTTGTGCAAATTAACTTTGTTGGGAAGACATTCTCTACCTGGTCTCCATATGAAATCCTTCACCTTCGGAGGTACATTAAATTTCCATATTGCACTCCAATCACCTTCCACTTTATTGTTCGGATTTGTTGTAAGTGCGGCAGCAAAATCGTAAGCAGTCTTAGCTGTGTATTTCCCTTCCCGAGCATAGTGCCACACCACTTTTTCGGTAGTACTTACTAGAGAGAGCGATGTGTTAATGATTCAATTGACATCTAATGGAAGCAACTTCTGAATTAAGTTAATGTCCCATTCCCTTATATCTTAGTAAAAAAGAGTAGAGACCTTCAAATGTTCGAGTCCTTCAACAACAGGGGATTGTATATAAAAATTATTTGCTTCCTTTACCCATGGTGTATTCCAGACTCGAATGAGCGAACCCAATCCCACTTTCCAACTAACACCCGTCTTAACCAAATCCCGACTTGCAAAAATGCTAGTCCAGGTAAAGCTTGGATTCCACCCAATCGTTGTGGTGAGAAAATCACCATTAGGAAAATGCCTAGCCTTAAGTATTTTACAAACCAATGCATTTGGATCGGTGAGTAATTGACATCCCATCTTATCTAGAAGAGCAACGTTGAATAAATAAAATTCACGAAAGACTCTACCTCCCTCTTCTTTCTTCACACATAGTCATTCCCATTTCATCCAAGAAATTCATTTTGATGCATCTCTTTTATTACCCCACTAGAATTTATTGATCACCACTTGTAATTCATCCAAAAGTATAGAAGGCAAGAGAAATATCGACATACAATAAGTAGGAATGGCTTGAGCTGCCGCCTTAATAAGTGTCTCTTTCTCGGCTTTGGATAGCTTCTTATTACCCCAACCTTGTAATTTCCAGAGCTTCTCTATAACGTAACTGGAAATCTCATACTTATTTCTACTGATAAGAGAAGACAGTCCTAAGTATCTTTCCTTATTTATTGGGTTATGAACTCCCAATATGTTCTTGATGTTCTCTTGTACTTCATCCCTCTCATTTTTGCTGAAAAATATTCCGAATTTAGCATAATTTATTGCTTGCCCAGACACTCTTTCAAACTCATTTAGGATCTCTTGGAGATGAGCACATTGTCAATGTAGCTTAACAAAAAAAGAAAAAGAAAAGACTATCATCTGCAAAAAGTAGATGAGAAACTGTTGGGTCCTTCTGCACACTTTAATTCCACGAATATTAGGAACATGCATTGTTGAGAGTAGCTGAGAGACCTTCCGAGCATAATATGAATAGATATGGGGAAAATGGGTCTCCTTGCCTCAAACCTTTGATAGAGATTATAGGACCCACAATATTATCATTGACAAGAATTGAATATTTCACTGACGTCACACACATCATCATCCATGTGATCCACTTCTCAGAGAAACCAAACCTTAAGAATATTTTCCAAATATATCTACTTGTTAAATACTCCAACCTGTGATTACAATAATATTGAGAATTGGATTACAAGTGTTAAAAAAATGCTCACCAACATTTTGTTGAAAGAACAAAACTAATTTTTTACAATCAAAATAATTGCTTGAAATCTAGTGCTCAATTTATTAGGAATTCATGAATATTTCACACTAATTACACAAAATGTGAAAGATAATATTTTGTTAAAAAAAGAGTTGGTCAAAAATTGTGGTTGTACAAACATTTGTTCCTCCTTTCTTAATTTTATGGAGAAGCTAAACTCTGTTCACTCACTTTGTACCCAATCCCCGTATGTAACATCACATTACTTTTCACACACTGATTAAATACAAATTCACCAACAAAAATTACATTTTCAAAATAAAAATTGAATATAAACATTATGTTATACTTCCAAACTCAAAACAAAAGTCACTATTCAATAAAGGGTCCTCTACACCACCAATGTCAAACACATAATTACATGGAAAAAATTAAACTATCTACCATCCCCAATTTCTCTCCTTAACAATTCCTGCAAAAAATCATTCCAAGCATCAATGGGTCCAGGCAAACACCAATGCACACAATCATTGGCAAATGTCTGGTTTACCCCCTGCCAATGCCCATATTTACTGGGATGCCCGTCCGGCCTCAACTGCATCGCGTTGGTAGCATCAAACAACCTAATTCTCCCTCCAGTTCTCCTCCCTGCCCTCTGTGCAATTCTCAATTCCTCCAATTGCACCAAATACATCTCCATACTGTAACCCTCCATCTCAATTTCCCCCTTCCTGTACGGCTTCGTCCGGGGACAATCGCCGCCCTTATCCCACGCCGCGCCCTCGAAATGCGACGGCGCAAACGTCCTCAGGAAGGCGACGCCGCTGAAATTGGCCTCCACGATTGCGCGGAAGGCCGTGCGGAAGGCGCGGCGGTAGCTGAAATAGGAGGTGAGGTGAGGGAGGGTGGATTCGGGGCAGTAGAGGCAGCCGGCGAGGCGGCGGTCGAGGTAGAAGTAGGTAGGGCGGAAGAACCAGTGGCCGGCGGAGATGATTAGGTAGTCGAAGAGAGGGATTTTGGTGGTCCAGTGGAGATCGAATTCGTCGAGGTGGAGATTGAAAGGTTGCTTTTCGTCGTTGGGGTCTGTGCGCTGGGTTTTGACGAGATAGGGGGACCAGAACATGGAAATGTTGAAATCGTGATCTCTGTACTCGTACCGTTTGTTTTGATCCACTGGGCCCGATAGATCTACTGGTTTTGCAACCTGGGAGAAGAGAAGATGATGATTAACATTTCAAACACAATGCATTCTCTCTGTTTCTAGAACAAATTGCAAAATTAATACTTCAAGGATTGAATTACTAATACTTTTGCATCACATGTACCAAACTTTCAAATGCTTGCAAAACAAGGGTCTCAACAAATTCGTGATACCTTCTATTTTGTCGGGAATTTGTTTCAGATCTTTTCTTTCAACCGTTTGAAATAAGTCAGCAAGTACAAAAATAAATTATGCTATTGCAATTTGTCCAAATTTCTATACTGATATCTCACTTTTGATAATTGTTATTCCCTTTTACGTTCTGCATTTTAAATTATTTACATAATAAATATCGTTCTAGAATTTTTTTTATCCTATTATTTCATATATATCCTTATTATATGGGTACAATATTTTTCCAAAACATTTCAATTAAAAATGTGTAATTTTTTTTGTTAATTATAATTAATAATTATTCTTAAGAACTTTTGGCATAAAATATTCTTAATTTTTAAGACAATTCCAGTACAACATTTCTTTTGAATAGGAGGTGTAAAATAAATAATAGAAAAATAATCAATTTGTTGTAGTGAAAGGAGCAAACACGATACAACATCATATTTACTAAAATTTCAAGTTGCAAGCGTTGAGTATACTTACAAATTATCTATGTAATTATAAATTTAAGTGAAAATTATATTATATCGAGTGAACTGAGCCAAGTGAATAGTACTTGAATATGAAATTTTGCAATGGCAAGAAAGTTGCAATTGACGGACTGCTAATTAAAGATCTCCTATTTCATTTTGGTATATTTAGTTACAAATGTAGTAATTTGATGGGCTTTCAATTTAACAAGTAATTGCATTGTCAACAGAATTAGCTTAAAGCGAACTAGATTGTGATAGTTTTGAACCTCGATTATGTATTAATCTTTCTCCATTTATGGTTTCCAACTTTTTTTATTTTTTGAAAGGAATTTATGGTTTCCAACTTAGTATTCATATTTCTTGACCAATCTAGTATAACAATCAAATTAGTGATTTTATTACCCGCTATATTCTCGGTTTAAAATTGTGTTTCATCTTTTATGTATCCTAAAAGTTCCACTTGGCATGTAAGAAAAAATCATGAGATTTTTCAACATTAGAAATACATAAATCCTATCACGCATTTTGATTTTTTCAAAACATACATTAACACGCAGAATTGTGTTTTTTTTTTTTTTGGCAATTGAAGTATTATTAATTACTTTTTGAGTATTACATACTAATTACTTATTGAGGTATTACTAATTTCTTCATGGGTATTTTTTCTTTTTTTCAAAATTTAAGTGCACACTAGAACTACTTTGAAGGATTTATGGGGGAGACGCAGAGCGATCACTTCCCTTGAAAACTGAGTTTTTCTTTTTCCATTTATATTATTATATGTATGATTCTTTCATTCCTAAAAAGAAAGTATGATCCTTTTATTTAGACTTTTATAGCATAAACTAGTATGAAGATTTTTGGGCCTTTGAATATAGAGAATCATAAGAGTATATATACTCACCCTAGACAAGAGGCAAATGAGAGACTGCATATGATTCCTGGCCACAGAATCACCAACAAAAGCTATTGATTTTCCCCTCACAAGTTCGAGAAATTGGTTTGGATCAAAGATAGGCAGCTCACAATCATCAGGTTTCCATCTCCACTTCAAGAATCCCGTGTCGGGCCGCCCGAATTTCAAACAATTCTGGTGCTCCTGAATCGCGTCGCAAGTATCGTTGGTGTAATACGGGCCGTCCGGATTAGGCACCCATTGGCCCGAAAACAAGTCACATTGCTCATCATCAATGACCTGTGACCTTATCATCCCACGATCACTGCTCGTGCTAGTTATTTGATCATCACTTCTGCTTATAATCGGTTGCCTCTTGTGGGCCCTCTTTCTCCTTTTCCTGTCCCGTTTCTTCCTCGCCTCTCCACCACCGTTGCATTGCCCTGAGGCGGCCGAGCAAGGGCGTTTAATGTTTTCGATGGGAGGAGTTTCTGCATTGGAGGGCAGAGTGATGGAATCCTCTATGTCTTGGTAGATAGGGGATGTTTGGGGGAGCTTCTTGGTGGAATCTCTTGTTAGAAAGGGGTAATACAAAGGGATTGTTAGAAGAATCGTGAGCGCGATCAATGGGCCGAGTTTCGATGCTTTTCGACGGGGTTGAGGTTTTCCTAGAGGAAGTTCAGAGGTCTGAAACTTCATCGTTTCTATGGACAAAAAGTGGGGAAAGAGAATTAGAGAAAGAATGATAAGAAAAACGAAGGATGCGGGGGGTTGGAGAAGAAATGATGGTTTAAAATTTTTGTGTGTTTTTGTGTATGTGGTAAGGTCATTTGGAGGGGAAGATTTTGAGTATATGGAAAATGAAATTAGTGTAATATTTAATCTATCTAATTATAGTCAAAGTATGCGACTTAAAAGGAAGATTGTGTTTAAATGTATGGTGATGAATAGGTGAAAAGATTTAGCTATAACATATTTACTTAAAAAAATTGGAATTGGATTGGATATGACAAGGTGCCATGAAATAGGGAGTGCAGATTGAAATTTTATCTATTATCAATCAAATACTTGAGTAGATTTGATAAACCTCAATCCATAATTTTGTCATATCTAACATTTACCTTCTTGGTAAGTATGTTCATTATAATTAAAGAGAAAAGAATACATTTGCCTAAAAATCTATAAAACAATTGTTTTTTTACCCTTTTTTTTAATAAAAAAATGGTTTTCTATCCAAACAAAATTGACAAAACAGTTGGCAAATTTTTTGCCAAACTTATCAACTTGGACTTGGTTGCCAACTGTTTTACAAACAATTTTAGGGCAATTTTTTTTTTTTTTAAAGTAGGGTAAAAAAACTATTGTTCTATAAATTTGAGGACAATTTTTTGAGTTTACACTATCATTAATGTTTTAACTGAAATACCATCAAAAATCTTTTTTTTTTTCTCAAAATTCTAATGTACCACCTATGAATGAGCGGATGGGTTTAAGATCCGAATTAGTTCACGAGTTCAAATTCATTCCTTGTGATCTGCATCTCCAATTCAGTAGGTATCCACATGTGGCGTATGAGGAGAAAGGCAGGGCTAGTTTGCTTTGATGGATAAAATTGATAAATAATTATTCTTAGTTCATGGGATAATTAGTCCAACCCTGACTTGAACCGAACTTTACTAGCTTCAACTAGTAGTTACCCCACAAGAGTATGAGATCACAGTAGTATGGGCAAGTATAGGGACCAAGTATCGAACCCAAGAAAAGGTAAGTAAGCGAATAGAGCCCTGGAGATCTACGCGTCGTAATTAATATGAGTGTGTGTTTTCGGGTTATTAAGAAATTAATTCTAAACTAAATTATACTCTCTCCGTCTCAAACTCAACTTCCCATTTACTGTTTGCACGGTTATTAAGAAAAGAGTTGTTTATAGTATTTAAAGTAATAAAATGATAAAGTAGATGTTTTTTGGTTATTAGTGTATGGAGAATATAATATTAAAAAGTATTGTTACTTTTTAGCCAAAAGTAGATAGATGTAGCAAACGAGTATGGGACGAACCTTTTTGGCAATGTAGCAAACGAGTTTGGGACGGAGGGAGTACTAATTATGCTAAAGAACGAATGAAACTAATTAACTAAAGGTTGTTTGCAGATATAAATGGGTGATGCTCAGGATAGAAATCCTTACGTATACTAACGGAGCCGGTACATAATCAAAATAACTGTGATGTGCAAGAAATAACCTAAGTAAAAGATTGTAAGATGAAAAGCTCAAGAATTAAACCCTAATACTTTATCCTATCAATAGACTTCACTAATCCACTAAACAAGTTAATAGATTGTGCTTAATTAAAGAGACCCTAACTTAACTAAGGTGATGCGGTCGTCCTCCCTAGGTAAACCGGTAGATGAATTAACCTCTTCTAAACCCTCTCGTTAAGCCTACTAGTTGTTAAAGAGTGATAGGGTCGTCCTCTCTATAACACTTTTCGTACGAAATTCAAAGGTAAATCCGAAATTTATTTTAAGTGTTCATTAATTAAGAGAATTAAAACTAAACATCATATGTAACCCTAATTATGTACCAACATTCTACTTCTACGAGTTCATCCTACCCCAAGCATACAAAGGTTTTAGCCTAGCATGGTTTTAACGATAATAAAAGTAATTAAGCAAGCAACGAACATAAACATGACAAATTGAATTGAAAGACTAAATAACATAAACTAGGGTTTAAGAAGAATTAAAATCTAAAGTATAATCGAATTAAAACGAAAATCGAAGTCTCAAGTGTCAAGTATCAAAGAACGAATAATCAAATTAACAAAATCCAACTCTAAACTATCAAATCGTAATGTAAAAACCTCGATCAAAATTAAAATATGCTTCCTCGAACTCTTGGTGCTCTTTTCTCTCTAAAATCTATCTCTATGCGTGAAGTGGTCCTAAAAAACGTGTTCGGAAGGGGTATAAATAAGCAACGGGTCGAATCGGGAATTAATGGGCCAAAATCACGTAAGCTCGAGTAGAGCTCGTGCAACTCGAGCGCACCAATCCTCCAGAACCAAAAAAGTGCACGACCTCCTTAGCTCGTGCACATAGTGCACAACTTGACATCACTCGTGCAGTGTACTCGAGTACTCGTGCACTGAGTGCACGACCAAGGCCCGCTCGAGCACCGTACACGAGCGCTCGTACACTGAGTGCACGAGTTCTTCTTTCTTGTGTACTCCAGTGATACTTTTGCTCCCTTTAACTGATACTTTTCATATTTCTTTCATATCTTCTCATCCGGGCATCCGTTTGAGTCGATTCAAAGTCCTACGAATTTCATTTTTCGCCGCATCAAAGAGACAAATTCATTAGTTCATGAAAATAGTACTCAATTGACTCTAAATACTCATCGAAATCAATCAAAACACGGGCATTTCGAGCTCTAAAATCTAACAATTTCACGCCTAATCAAACCCCTCCATGTGTTAAATTGTTAATTACCCTTATAACTATTTATTACGGGGCAGTGTTATATAAACCAAACACATAATTGAATGAGATTAAAATATCAACCTCTCTTAATCCCACAAAACAAACATACCCTAAGAATGTATTGATAATATTATTTTTGTATGTATTCTCTGAAACCATTTTACGGAATCTGTTTTATGAGACGACAATAAAATTAATACACTTTCAGTTAAATTTTTTTTAAAAAGTAATTTGTACCACTATTTAAAACAATATAAAAAAGGGCTTTTAGAAAGAAAATAAAATTTATACATTTTCCTTTAAAATATGTTCTTTTATTGAAAAAGTAATAGGTTTTTACCGCTGCACTGTATGATGATTTATATAAATGTTAAATTATTATTGTATTTCATGCACTTGGTGTATTTAGGGGTGACTCAATATGGTATATCATAATTTTAATAGTGTAAATTCACAAAATTACCCAAAAATTTATAGGACAATTGTTTTTTGCACAAAAAAATTGGTTGGTATGGTGTCAACCACTTTACCAATTGTTTCGCCAACCTTATTTAAATAAAAAATATCTTTTTTTTTTTTAAGTTGGGGAAAAAATAATTATTTTATAATTTTTTTTTGGGCAAATATGGTTTTTTTTTTCATTTTAATTTCATATCGTACATTGTACTGAAATTTTGACCTGCAAAAAAGTTCATTGTGAATCTGTGATAATATACCAAAATTTGCAGTGTAACAAAAGTTTTATAGGTCGAAAATGCATTCGTAGTGAAAATTTGGTATACCAAGATCATGAACAGCCTTTCCATCCAAAAATATGGTATACCAAAGTTTACGTGTGGTACTAATATATATTTTGAAGTTTTTATTAAAAAATTTACCAAAATACATAAAAAAAATATTCCCTCCGTCCCAATATTGTTTTCCCGTTTGACTGTGCGCGGAGTTTAACACTAGAGTTGAATTTTAATATTTAAATGAATAAAATAGTATTGAGAATGATGAATGATGAATGATGAATAAAATAGTATTTAAATGAATAAAGTAGTATTGAGAATGGTGAATGATGAATAATGAATAAAGTATTATTTAAATGAATAAAGTAGTTTCCATTTTAGGGATGAGAAAAAATTAGGACGGACCTGTTGATAGGCAAACAGCCGGGAAACGTGATTAAGATAAAAAAAATGTTAAAATAATAAGATTAAGAAGTCATTAAAGATAAAAAACTAAAAAGGACGAACATCAGGGAAGGAAGCTCTAGGAGGCGAGCAGCTGGGTCCAAGGACCAATATAGGGTAGGCGAGCAGTAGGTCATAAGAGCGCAAAGAGAGGCGAGCAGCAGGTCATAAGAGCGCAAAAGAGAGGCGACCAACCAGACTAAGAAGATACAAAGAAAATTAATCAGAGGCGAATAGGCGAGCAAGAGGGCACCTCGGAAGATCATCAGAAATCCCGATAATTATGCATTGCATTAGGAACAAACAAGTGTCTTAACACTTGTCATTGTATAAAGATGTAATAGCTTAAGGAGATAACAAGTGTCTTAACACTTGTCATAATGTAAATGAAGGTGATTAAGTAGGTGACACCTCCTACTTGCTTGTAACACTATAAATACCCCTTCATGGGATAATAAGAAAGGAGGTTAATTAAAAAACAAGCCAAACTCTTGCAAAATTTCTCCCCAATCTTTTCTTGAAGAAAATTAGCTTTAATCTTCGATTTATTTCTTGTTTGATGGTCTTTTAAGAGTAAAACAACCACTAATCATCCGATTTGAGCTAAGATCATCAACAATTGGCGCTAGAAGGAGGGCTCGAACCTCTGAGTGGTTGAAGATTTGAAGAATTCTTGTGGAAAGTCGCCGGAATCTGTAAAAATCCAGCAAAAGGTCGCCGGACACTGGGTTTAAGAGGCAAATTGACAGTTTGAGTGGAGTTGAGTAAGACCTATAAACTTGAATGCATGCATGTGTGGATAAAGGTTTGTAAACAACCGAATCCCTACATGCAAGGCTAGTTGTTTCTAGGTCAACCCTCACAAACACAAACTTTTCATCAAAGAAATCTTAATATCCAGAAAATGGCAAGATCGCAAGAACCACAAGAATCAAGTACGCACCCGGCAAGCAAGTCACGAACTAGGGTATCATCAACGGGTGATCATGCACGAACGGTGCAGACAATGTCCCGGCAGAATGTTCAAGTCACTATTGACACTCTTCCCCCAGAAGTGGAGGCTTTGACCCAGAATCCAGAAGAATTAGCAAAAACGATCGCCGTTTTATAATCTTTACAACGGCGACAGGAAGCCGCGGAACCGTCAAGAGCCCGGGAGGCGAGCAACCGGGCAGCAAGGCAAAGACTATGTAAGACCCCAGAGGCGAGCAACCGGGCAACAGAGCGAAGAACTAAACAACGAGAGGATGTAATAATGGAGGAAGTGGTGTTGGTCCCACTAGTTAGATTAATTGCGGAAGCTTAAGTTAAATGTCTTTCAAAGTCTTTTACAAGAGGGCAATAATCAACAAATAAAAAGTAAAGTAAAGCAGTAAATAACACAAGATGTATAGTGGTTCGGATTGAATATCCTACGTCCACTCTCCCTTATAACCAAGGGGTCTCACTACCAACCAACTCACAAACTTACTTACTGGAATTGGGAAGTACCAGTTCCTTCTTACAACCTCTTTAGATTTGACTTCAATCTAAAGATCAACCAGCCAACAACCTTGTCTAATAGATGAACAGGTTGTGGTTTGAGTAACTCCTTTAGAGTAGATAAATATTATGAACAGTAAGAGTGCTTGGTATGAATATCAAAAGCATGGATCACTTATGCGCGTGTAGAGTCTCTAGAGCTTTTTCTTGAACTGCACTCTTGTATATATAGAGGGGATTAGGGCTAGCCGTTGGAGGACTAATCCAATCAGATCCTCTATATAAGGAAGCCTCAATAAATCAATTCCCTAATTGATTGATTGGGTTGGTGGGATCCTTGGATTGATTATCTTCAAATACTTTCCAATCCTGATCATGTTGACTTGATTTGAATCACCAACGGTCAATAGCTTCCTCTGCCTAACTCTGATTCTCTCCAGAGAAGGCAGGACCAGACACCAGGCAACCTCGGTGTCTTCTGGTCCTCATCTGGTCAAGAACCAGAATACTCAGTAGAGTCAGGGGATCAAACTGAGCATCTTTTGTTCTACCAGACTCGTCTGGTCCGGACTCGTCTGGTCTGGGGAAGGTCCACTGCCTCTGGTTATATCTCATCTGGTGAAGTCTTCTGGTGGAGTCCTCTGGTGGGGTCTTCTGGTGACTCTTCTGGTGAAGTCTTCTGGTCTGGCAGTTCCCCCTAGACTATGTCCTAATCTAGATCATCATCTGGCTAACAGGTCCAGATGGTCCTATTACATCTTCTGGTTTGTTTTAACTCATCAAAACTAACAATTTTTATCCTAACAATTTCCCCATTTTTGATGGAGTTAAAACACTACCAGAACTGATCACAAAGAAGACTTTAAGCAAGAAAACATATAAAGGATAAGACCTTAGAATAGATCTTATCAGGCAAACAATTAAGACAACAAGAGGTTATCTTTTGAACAGAGAATATATGATATTTTCATTGATAATAAGGACAAAGAAGAATACAGATTACAATGCATTTCTGGTCCTATTCTAAGCATATCTTCTGTTGTCTTTGGGCACCAGAAACCAGTCAAGAAATCTATCTTGAATGGCCTTCAACTCTGCAGAAGATGATGGAGTGAAGTTTGCCAACACCTTGGTCTTGTATAGTTTCTTCAGCTCAGCCCAATTAACCTGGTCTCCTGCCATTGGAGTATTGAGAAAATGGAACTCAGGAGCAGTGACTTCCAGGTTGAATTCAATAGTTGAATCCATCAACTGCTTGTACAAATCTGCATCATATGCCTGCATCCAAGAATGGAAAGTCCTGTTGATGAGAGCATCATCCTCTGATGGAGGTCTCTGGATGTAATGTTGAATGAACCAGAGAGTCTTGGCTTCTCTCCATTTTTCTATCAAAGGCACAGGAACAGTTGAGTCAAAAGACCCTTCTGTCCTGAGAGGGAGGATGTTCATGACTTCAACAGGCCCTTTTCTCTTCTGGCTGGATCCACTAGCACCAGGAGTGATGCCAGCTTCTCTGCTCTTCTTATTTTGCCTTCTAACATATCGGAGCCTCTGCTCTTCATCTATGTTTTTCCTTATCCTTGCTTGCCTCTCTTCAGGCGACTCTTCCTTGAATCTCTTCTCTGCTTCTTCAACCACAGATTCAAGAAAGCTCTTCTTTACTTTCCTTATCTTCCTCTTAGCAGGTCCAGAGATGGAAATTGGATCCTGCTCTGCTTCGGACTCCTCTTCTGCAGCAAGCTGCTTAGCCATGGAAAGGGATTTGAGCTCTTCCTTCTTCTTCTTCTGCAACTCAGCCTGGGCCAATGTATTCTCCAGCAGGTCCAGACGAGCTCCATGGCTGAAGAGAGTTTCATTTGTGGTCTTCGCCAGATCAGTTCTGGCTTTCTCTTCCCCCTTTTTAACTTCATCAAGGAGGGGATCCACTACCTGCCTTATAAGATCAGGCAAGGCAGTGTTGGAGGAAGAGTGAAGATCACGCAGCTGCTTGGCCTCCTCCAGGTAAGCTTTAGACTCTGCAACAAGTCTCTCTTGCTTCTCCAACATCTCCTGGAGGGAGTCTTTCAGCTTGGCAGTTTGAATCATCTGGCTGGCCATCTCCACTTTGAGCACAGAGACAGGTCTCAACTGCTCCAGCACGTGCTCTTGTAGCTGCTTCTGGCTATGCATGACATCCAGCTTGACAAATAAGCCATTAGCCTTAAAAGAAGCCTTTACCTCTGCCAGAGAAGACTTTAACTGCTTCAGGAAGATTCTCCTCTCATGCCTGATCTGGTGCTCTATCATGGCAGGGGCCATATGTTGAATAGCTTTTGAAAAGCGCCCAATCTGCATGATTTGCTCATTGAAGAAAACTTTCATCTTCTGGAGCACGGCAGTAGACATCTCAAAGTCTTCCTCATCTGAATATAGCTCTGGAGGGAAGACAAAATGAGGACCAAACTTGTAAGTGGGGCCCTCTGGAGTGAGCATTACTCCTCTCTGGATGAGCAGGGTGCGAATCAAGACTTTAGCAGCACTAGGAGTCTCCAGCTCTGCTGGGTTCTGAATATTCATCCTCTGCTTTAGCTCAATCTCCCAAGCAGTGAAGTTGGAGGGACCCATTTCCTCAAGCAACATCATTAGGTCCTCCACATCTTCAAGTCTGGCCTTGCTCCAGACCTTGGCATCAGTAAGCTCTGCCAGAAGTGGTAAGTGCTCCAGAAGAACTGGGAAATGCTCTCTTAGCCAGAGCTGAGCACTTACACTCATACTCTGCCTAATGGGACCCATTTCTGCAGATGAGAAAGTGAAGGGTTTGGGCCCAGAGGCAGAGGAGGAAGGTGCTAAGTCAGCAGGCTCAAGTGAAGCTTCCTCATCTTCACTAACATCGCTGGTTAAACAGGTAGGAGAAGGGGGAGGGCCAACGAATCCCAGAGCCATAGAAATGGTTGGGTCCTGGTCTGTATGGGTTTGGGGAAGGTTAGGATTTTGTGAAGTAGAGGGTGTAGGAATGGGTTGCTCTGCACCAGAAGATGATGGAATATCTGGTACAGAGGGTGTAGGAATGGGTTGCTCTGCACCAGAAGATGATGGAATATCTGGTACAGAGGGTGTAGGAGGTATCTGGAAGGTGGAAGTGTTTGGAGGGGGGATTTCTGCACCAGAAGAGGGTGAGGGTACCTCTGGTACAGAAGGTGGGGGAGAGGGGTTTGTGGGAAGATGTGTTTGGGAAGTTGGGGGAGAAGGTGTTTGGGTATGAATGGTAGAGGGAGTATATACTGGGGTATCTGGTATAATCTGCTCTGGTGGAACAATAGGGTTACCAGAGGCAGATGGGGTTTGGGGAATATTATCTGGGGGAGAGGTAGAGGGGGAGACAAGATTAATGGGGGAAAAAGATGGAAGTCTTAAATACAAGGGGAGAGGTAGAGGGGGAGACAAGATTATCTGGTGCGTTGGCATAGTCATTGGGACTGGGCATAAAGGGGTTTTGTGGCAGTCAAGAGAAAAAGCGAAATGATTGCCTAGGCCATATACCCTAGTCTTAAATACACTCCGAAGTTGAAACGTTTTGAGTGTACTTACTAATTAGAAAGGTGTATCCCAATGAACAGAGGCCAGAGAAGTAAAGACATACCTGTCACCTGATATTGTAACCAGATGATACCACAACTAGTCTGGTGATACATCTCCCCTGATGGAACTCATCTGGTCCTGGTCAGAAAAGACTTTGGACATTTCTCTTAAACTGACTCAGCACCTCATCTGGGACAAGTGTCACCTGGTGGATACCTCATCTGGAGATATAACTTCTCTGAAATGTCTAATCTACAGGTATGTTAGTTTTAAAAAAATATATGAAATAAATTGAAACAAAGGATACTTCTCTGTTGTTCCCCCTAAAACAAATCTGTCTCTGGATCCAATAATCCTAACTCAAAAGCTAACTCTCTAAATCTGGTCTCAGCCAAAGGCTTAGTCAAAATATCTGCTCTCTGCTTCTCTGTTGCAATCTTTTCCATCCTTATATCTCCCTTCTCAACATGATCTCTGATAAAATGATGTCTTATATCAACATGTTTACATCTGGTATGAAGAACTGGATTCTGGGTGATTGCAATGGCACTATTACTATCACAGAATATAGGAATATCCTTGGCTCTAATCTGGTAATTCCTAAGCTGTTGACTAATCCAAAGTAGTTGTGAACAACAACTCCCTGCAGCCATGTACTCTGCTTCTGTTGTTGATGTAGCAACTGAAGTCTGCTTCTTAGAAAACTAGGATACCAATTTATTCCCTAGAAATTGGCATGTTCCACTTGTAGATTTCCTATCTATTCTGCATCCACCATAATCTGAATCTGAATAGCCACTCAATTCCAAATTGTCATCTGCAGGATACCACAATCCTAAATTCACTGTTCCCTTAAGATACTTCAATATCTTCCTAGCTGCTTCCAAGTGAGTCTTCTTGGGGTTAGCTTGAAATCTGGCAAAAACACCTACGGCAAAGGTAATATCTGGTCTGCTTGCAGTCAGGTACAAAAGAGAACCAATAAGTGCTCTGTACTGAGTCTGGTCCATACTCTCTCCAGACTCATCTGGATCCATGTTGAAATTTGTCATCATAGGGATCTTGGCTGTTTTGCTGGATCCTACTCCAAATTTCTCTAACATGTTTCTGGTGTACTTAGCTTGATTAATAAAAATTCCCTTCTCTGATTGCTTAACCTGCAGACCCAAAAATTAATTCATTTCTCCCATCATGGACATCTCAAACTGTCCCTGCATGAGCTCACCAAACTTCTCACACAGCTTCTTGTTAGGGGATCCAAATATGATGTCATCAACATATATTTGGACCAGAAGGATGTCCTTTCCTTCTTCTTTCCTAAACAAGGTTCTATCAATCTTACCCTTAGTAAAACTATTTTCCAGAAGAAATTGAGATAGAGTGTCATACCATGCTCTAGGTGTCTGCTTCAGCCCATAAAGAGCTTTCTTAAGCTTAAACACCTTGTCACCTTGTTCAAAACCAGGAGGTTGTTCCACATACACTTCCTCAATGAGAATCTCATTAAGAAAGGCAGATTTCACATCCATCTGGTAGACTTTGAACTTCATGTGAGCAGCATATGCTAAGAACAATCTGATGGCTTCTAGTCTGGCAACAGGAGCAAATGTCTCATCATAGTCTATTCCTTCAGACTGAGAATAGCCCTGGGCCACTAGCCTTGCCTTGTTCCTAGTAATGACATCATTCTCATCTTTCTTATTTTTAAAAACCCACTTAGTGCCTATCACCTTTTGATGTCTTGGTCTGTCTACCAGCTCCCAAACATCCTGTCTGGTGAATTGATTCAACTCCTCCTGCATAGCAACAATCCAATTTGAATCTTTCAGTGCCTCCTTGATGTTCTTGGGCTCAATCGACACATAGCAACTGAATAAGGCAGCTAAGTTAAGAGTTCTCCTAGTCTGGACACCCTTAGTTGGATCTCCAAGGATTAGGTCATTGGGGTGATCAACCAGGGTCCTCCTTCCCGTGGTCTTGCCTGGTTGATCATCTTCTGCAGTACCTTGGTGATTATCACCACCTGCAGAAGAGCTTCCCCCTATAGGAGTTCCAACCTCTTCTGGTTCTGCTCCTTGTGAAGGCTTCTGCTTCAGAGAACCAGGAGATGGGTCATCATCTGAATCTGAATCTGAATCAAGAACAGGTGGATTGACTTTGATAACTCTGGGAGTAGTCTGATTCTGGGTCTCATCTGAAGACTTAGATTCCACCTTGCACTCAAAAGTAGATTCATCAAAAACAACATGAGGTGTTTCCTCCACACAAAGTGAATTCTTATTAAAAACTCTCTAAGCTTTATTGGTGCTGGAATATCCTAAAAATATTCCATCAGCCACTTTAGCATCAAAGGTTGTTAATTTAGATTTCCCATTGTCATGGATGAAACACTTACATCCAAAAACATGAAAATATGAAACAGATGGGGTTTTACCTTTCCATACCTCATATGGAGTCTTATTATGTCTCTGGGCAATCAGGCATCTGTTCTGAGTGTAGCAAGCTGTATTGATGGCCTCTGCCCAAAATCTCTGTGGAGTGCTGTATTCTGCCAGAAGTGTTCTTGCAGCTTCTTTGAGGGTCCTATTCCTCCTTTCTGCTACTCCATTTTGTTGGGGTGTTCTGGCAGCAGATGTCTCATGAAAAATCCCATGATCCTTGCAGTAATCTGCAATGTGTGAATTCAAAAACTCTGTTCCTTTGTCACTTCTGATTCTGACTATGCTCTGGTTCTGCTCATTCTGAATCTGCTTGAAGAACTCTGGCAGCTTAGTCATAGTTTCATTTTTCTTAAACAAGAACACTACCCAAGTGTATCTTGAAAAGTCATCTACTATTACTAAGGTGTACTTCCTTCCACTGAAACTAAGAGGAGAAACAGGTCCAAACAGGTCCATGTGAAGTAGTTGAAGTACTCTGGTTGTGGTTGTGCTCTGGACATCCTTAAAGGAAGTCTTGGGTTGTTTACCCTTCTGGCATGAACCACAAACCTGATCCTTCTTAAACACTTCATTAGGAAGACCTCGAATGAGACCTTTTCTGGCAATCTTATTCAGTGTTTTGAAGTTAAGATGGCTCAATCTCTTGTGCCAAATCCAGCTATTCTCTGCAGATCCTTTTGCAACTAGGCAAGCATTTCTTGGGCAACTGTTAAAATCTGCAAGATAAATGTTACCCTTCCTCAAGCCTATTAGCAAAATATCATTATAATCAGAAGAGAAAACAGTGCATGAATCACTAGAAAACTTTACTGAGTATCCCTTATCACAGAATTGGGATACTGAAAGCAGATTATGCTTGAGTCCTTCAACATAGTAGACTTCATCTACATATACTCCATTGAAGGTCAACTTTCCAACTCCTCTGGTGACGCCATAGTTGTTGTCACCAAACATCACTCTTGGTCCATTCAATGGCTTGAAATCTTGGAGATTATCTTTCTGGAAGGTCATGTGCTTGGAACATCCACTATCAATATACCAGACATGGTTGCTTGAAAATCCTTTCTCCAATGGACTCTTATCTACCTGCAGAGAAATCAATTAGGTCCCCTACTAGTGCTGGGTCCTGATTGGTTAGTTGCAGGTTTTGTAGGAATCCATAGATAAAGATCATCCCTTGATGGATGAGGAGATCTTATCTTCCTTCCAAATCCATCTACCAGCACATGTCCTCTGACAATGACATATTGAGCTACTGTTCTGATAAGGACACCTTTCCTATAAACAGGTCTGGTGTACCTTTTCTCAAATCTGGCCTTTGGAATGGCCTGCCTCAAAGACATGGTCTTAAAGGTCTGGTTGTAAGGGTACATCCTAGAAGAACCATCTCTGGTGTCATAACTACCCAGATCAGTTGGTTTTCTATAGATGGGTCTGGAAGACCTCCTCTAGTTCTGATAATTAGACTGTCTCTGGTGGTTGTAGTTCCTTTGAGTATACCTATTCTGGAACTGATTCCTCTGAGAAAACTTTCTTTGGGGTACCTGGTGCTGTTGAACATTGTTCCTTCTCTGGTAGTTATTACTCTGATTGGTATTCCCCTTTCTTGAGTGTTTCCTTTGAGGTCCCCTAATCTGTTTAGGTTCCCTTTGAGGATTTCTCTGGGGTCCTCCAATTTGAGTAATTTCTACTCCTTGGGACTCATTGTTCATAGAACCATCAATCTTTAATGGTTCCCCTTGTTGACACTTATTCTCTAGCATCTTCTCTTCCAGAACAGTCAACTCTTCTGGACCATTTGTTATGTGATTAACAGAGTGATTCCTTTTCCAATCAGGATTGTGAACCACCTTGTAACCATTACCAGTTAAGTCTTTATCATTCCAGATTTCTACCAATTTACCAGCTCTTACAGACTTGTCTTTATTATAAAGGTATTTATGAGTTTTAGTGGTAATTCCAGAATATCCTAAACCACTCTTATCACAGATGCGCTGAGAAGACTCTGATATGATAGATACAACAGATGGTATCTTAGGAGCTTCTCTGGGCATGGGTATCTCCTCTATGTTGTGAGCAACTTGTTTTCCCTTGATAAGAGTCTGGTATTTTGCTCTGAGTTCAGTGATCTCATCTTCTTGAGAGTTCTTTTCTTTCATGAGTTGATCTACCAGAGTATCTCTTTCTGTGATCTTATCCTGAAGTTCAGAGACTTCTTTGGAATGATCTTTCATGAGTTCTCTGGTGGATTTATGCTCATGAGAGAGAGATTGAACTTCAGCTCTGAGCCTACCATTCTCTTTCTCAAGTTTTTGACAAAGTTGGGCACAATTTTGGAGATCTGATAGCATTTGTTGCATATCAGACTCTCTGGAGTTACCAGATGTATTAGAGGATTCAATACATTTGGAATTTGATAAAACTAGAGTAGTTTCATTTACCTCAGTGATGTCTGCCATGAGACACACATCATCATCTGATCTAAAGTCAGAAGAAGAAGAACTGGAACTAGTATCCTCCTCTGCTTCTGCCAGCAATGCTCTTTTATCTGCATATCTCCTATCTCTCTTGATTCTTTTCTCTTCTCTTTCCCTAGGAGTAAGCTGAGGACAATCATAACTGTAGTGACCAGTCTTGTTGCATGTATAGCAGACATTGTCTCCTCTGGGACTAGGACTTGGCTCTCTCCTCCTCTGGTTGTAGTCTGATCTGGCTGGACTACTCTCTCTCCTCTGGTAGTCAGGTCTGCCAGAGCTACCATGGTTGTCATCTCTCCTCCTCTCTGGAGTTCTGAATCTGGTCTCCCTTGAGTCTCCAGATGTCTTCTCCTTCTCTGCAGGCTTGAAAGAACTCTTCCTGTCTCTGGTAGACTCCTTCCAATGCCTTTTGTACCTGCCATACTTTGAACTCATTTTATCTAATTTACGAGTTAGGAGTGCTACCTGCTCCTTGAGGCTCAAGTAATCTGCAGTAGACTCCTTTGGCTTTACATCAGGCTTGAGAGTTGAAGAGAATGCAACTCCTTTCTGGCCAGAAGAGGAAACCTCTTCTGTTTGATCCTCCTCTTGAAGATCATACTCGTAAGCTTTGAGATCAGACAACAGAAGATGGTGATCCAGAGTGTTGAGATCCTTGTTGTCCTTGATCACGGTGACTTTAATTCTCCACCTGCTTGTTAGTGAACGCAAGATTTTACTATTAATTTCTTTTTCAGAGTAGGTCTTACCTAAGGCACTAGCCTTGTTCAGGAGGTTTGTGAGACGCATGTCCAGCTGGTCAATGGTCTCGTCTGGTTTCATCTTGAAGGTGTCAAACGAGTGTTGAACAACTTGGAGCTTGTTATCCTTAATCTTCTATGTTCCTTCGCAGAGAAGTGCAAGTTTGTCCCACATCTCCTTCGCAGTGACACAGGTTCTGACCTTCTCTATTACCTCCTTGGTGAGAGTGTTGATGATCTCGGTTCTTGCCACCTGGTCCAGGTTATATAGCTTTCTCTCATCATTATCAAGCTCATCTTTCTTTTTGAGGATTTTCTGCCTGGGGACTCTATCCTCTGCAGTCTTCTGGGCAGCTTCACTAGTTTCTTCTCTGGACTCAGACCTGCCACTATCAATGGGAGTCCAGTAAAATTGTATGGGGCCACTTTCAACCACATCTAGCATGCGGTGGTGAATAGCTCCAAGATGATTGCTCATCATGAAACTCCAGTGGCTGTAATCCTCAAAAGAGAATTCTGGGAGCTTACGGCTCTTGTAAGAAGATTTTGCAGACATTTTGATAAGAAATTTAGGGAAATAACAAGAACTTGAACAAAAGCACTTAAGAGCAATGGATCTGCCCGGTGACCACCAAAAGCTTTACAAAGCAGTGGTCGTTGGACACATTGCTCTGATACCACTTATTGGTCCCACTAGTTAGATTAATTGCGGAAGCTTAAGTTAAATGTCTTTCAAAGTCTTTTACAAGAGGGCAATAATCAACAAATAAAAAGTAAAGTAAAGCAGTAAATAACACAAGATGTATAGTGGTTCGGATTGAATATCCTACGTCCACTCTCCCTTATAACCAAGGGGTCTCACTACCAACCAACTCACAAACTTACTTACTGGAATTGGGAAGTACCAAGTACTTGTTGGTCCCACTAGTCAGATTAATTGTGGAAACTTAAGTTAAAATGTCTTTCAAAGTCTTTAACAAGAGAGTAATAATCGAAAGAACAATAAGTAAATTAAAGCAATAAAGAACACAAGATATATAGTGGTTCGGATTGAATATCCTACATCCACTCTCCCTTATAACCAAGGGGTCTCACTACCAACCAACTCACAAACTTACTTACTGAAACTGGGAAGTACCAGTTCCTTCTTACAGCCTCTTTAGATTTGACTTCAATCTAAAGATCAACCAGCCAACAACCTTGTCTAATAGATGAATAGGTTGTGGTTTGAGTAACTCCTTTAGAGTAGATAAATATTATGAACAGTAAGAGTGCTTGGTATGAATATCAAAAGCTTGGATCACTTATGCGCGTGTAGAGTCTCTAGAGCTTTTTCTTGAACTGCACTCTTGTATATATAGAGGGGATTAGGGCTAGCCGTTGGAGGACTAATCCAATCAGATCCTCTATATAAGGAAGCCTCAATCAATCAATTCCCTAATTGATTGATTGGGTTGGTGGGATCCTTGGATTGATTATCTTCAAATACTTTCCAATCCTGATCATGTTGACTTGATTTGAATCACCAACGGTCAATAGCTTCCTCTGCCTAACTCTGATTCTCTCCAGAGAAGGCAGGACCAGACACCAGGCAACCTCGGTGTCTTCTGGTCCTCATCTGGTCAAGAACCAGAATACTCAGTAGAGTCAGGGGATCAAACTGAGCATCTTTTGTTCTACCAGACTCGTCTGGTCCGGACTCGTCTGGTCTGGGGAAGGTCAACTGCCTCTGGTTATATCTCATCTGGTGAAGTCTTCTGGTGGAGTCCTCTGGTGAAGTCCTCTGGTGGGGTCTTCTGGTGACTCTTCTGGTGAAGTCTTCTGGTCTGGCAGTTCCCCCTAGACTAAGTCCTAATCTAGATCATCATCTGGCTAACAGGTCCAGATGGTCCTATTACATCTTCTGGTTTGTTTTAACTCATCAAAACTAATAATTTTTATCCTAACAAGTGGACAGCGGACAAGCGAGGAGGGCCAAGGGCAAAGCCCCAATTAGCGAACGACTAGGAAGCCGAGGAGAATCTACTACAGGGGGTGACAAGGAGTCGATCCGCAGGGAAACAAGGAATCGGAGTCACGAAGAATATAAGAAAGAAAGCTCTCAAAGAAGTGAGAAGCGGGCACACCCTACTGCTTGCCCCTCGATCCACGATAGGCTCAGAAGGTCAGCTTTTGGCCGTTTGGGTCCAAATGGGGCAAGCAATGTGGCCCGACGGGTCACACAGGAGAAACATCCCGTTAGCAAGGGAATGCATCGTGGGGAAGGCCCTGAGCCAAACCACGATGAACAACCTTCTAACGGAAGAGCGCCTCCAAACGAGTGGCTTGACCTTAAGAAGACAATTGAGGAAATGAAAAAACAGTTAGATGCCCAAAATGGCAGGGGGCCCACAGTACTTCCATCATCACCATTGTCCCATGCGATATTGAACGCACCGGTTCAAAAGAAAGTACAATTCCCAGCTGTTAGCCTATACGAAGGAAATTCGGACCCAAAAATACACTTATCTAAGTACACTGATTACATGATATCAGTGAAGGCATATGACGCAACACAATGTCGTAATTTCCCATTAACTCTTGGTGATGGCCCCCACAGATGGTTTTCCGCACTCGCCCCAGGTTCTATAAATTCGTTCATGCAACTTAGCAAGGAATTCCTGTCACACTTTTCGACAGTCGGATCTTACCTCACGCAAAGACATAGACTTGCAGATCTAAAACAAAGAGATGAAGAATCCGATCGGGCTTTTCTTGAAAGGTTTGATAAAGTCCTTATGGAAGGAGAAATGGTGAGTGAAGACACCAAAATCGTTGCAGTGATGGCAGGACTCAAGAAAGGAACGGACTTATGGAAAGAGATGTACCTAGCTTTTCCCAAGACATATTTCGAGTTTAGACATAAAGCTGGCATATACATTTCAATGCAGGAAACTTTATAGAAGGAATTGGGAGATAAAACCGACACTAAGAAATCGGGGAAGAAGTCAGGAGAAGAGTACAAGGCTCCCAAAAACATGAAAGCTTTCAGTGAAGGAACTGAGTTAAAGGAGAAGTTGAACCATGTCATATCTACATCGATAGAAGTCATATATAACAACGTGAAGGATAAGGATATGCTGTCGGAACCCCGGAAAATACGTCAAGAACGAGGAAAGCTGAATCCAAACAAATACTGCGCATATCACCAAAACATAGGCCATTTCACGAGTGAATGTCGCGATCTCTTGAAGCAACTATGGAGATTTTATGAAGAAGAGAAGCTATCAGAGTTCGTTAAAAGGCAACCAGGCAAGAGGCCCCGAATGACAGTTCCATCTAGCTCGGAGGATGACGTAGAAGACGAACAGCCGAGCAGGATGGACAAAAAGGGTAAAAAGACATTCACGGCTCCAGCGGAACCCATCCAAGAAATTTTAATGCTTGAGCCGGCTGGACCGGTAGGAGGTTGTTCAGACGGAAGACCTCCGATGTCCAAAAGGAAGAGAAAGGTAGATCTAAGAGCAGTGGCTCAAGTCAGGGAAGTTGGAGTGAACCAAGCTACCAAGAAGACGGACGACTTGGTGTTTTCTGAAAAAGACTTAGATGGAATACTCACCCCACATAACGACTCACTAATCATCTGTGCCAACATCATGGGAATCTGAGTCCACCGCCTGCTTGTGGACACCGGCTCCTACACAAATATTATATTTAAAAGCACACTAGATCAGTTAGGTGATTGTGAAGAATATGTAAAAGGAGTGCGACCATAAGATAGTAAGGTTCGGAGATGCTGTAACCTTTCCCTTAGGTTTAGTTACGTTGCCGGTCGAGCTTGTATCGATCGAGAATCACGAAAGGAGACTGACTAGAATGATAGAGTTCTTAGTTGTAAATCAACAGTCTGCGTACAACGGGTTTCTCGGTCGACCTTTTATGAATGAATTCAAAGCGGCCGTTTCAACGTACTACTACTGTCTTAAATTTCCAACTCCGAAAGGTTCAGGTACGGTTAAAGGTGATCAAAAGAATGCTGGGGAATACCTCATGTAACTTCAACCTAACGACAACAAAGTATCTGTCATGGACGAACAGCCGAGCAGCAGGGCTGAAGATGAACCCTCCATCTTGGATGAAATCATGGAGTCCACTGACACCGAGGTGATGGAGGTAGACGACCAGCAGGGTGAGGGCGAGCAGGAGGGCTCCGACGAGCAACAGGGAATAGTGGCCGTACCTAGACTAAATAAAGTTGAAGACATAGAGCCAAGGCTAGAAGCGGAACCAATGATCGAGGATGAGATTAACCTGGAGAGACCCATTATCGATCCCCGTTGGAGAAATCATAAAAGAAGAGCAACCCCGGTTGAGGAGCTGGAAACAATAAAAGTCGACCCGGATCGAGAAGACTTGGAATTGTTCATTGTATCTGAGCTCCCTGAGCCATACAGATCCAGAATGAAAGAATTTCTCAAGTCCAATCTCGATGTATTCGCATGGTCGCATGCTGACATGGTAGGCATTAGCCCTGAGCATGCCTGTCATAAGCTAAATATTGATCCAACCAAAAAATCGGTGAAACAAAAAAGAAGAAAATTCGGGCCTGACAAATACGAAGCACTGGACGTGGAGGTAAAGAAGCTACTTGATAATGACCTTATTAAAGAGGCTTTATGCCCCAGATGGGTAGAAAATCCAGTGTTAGTGAAAAAACCAAATGGCACGTGGAGGTTATGCATCGAATTTACCGATCTAAATGCTGCTTGCCCTAAGGACAACTTCCAACTGCCTCACATTGATCAGTTGGTGGACAACATGGCAGGACACGAACTCCTCACCTTCATGGATGCATTCACCGGGTATCACCAAATCCCAATGCACCCCGACTACCAGGAACACACAGCGTTCTACACCAACAAAAACTTATTGTGTTGGAAAAGAATATCGTTCGAGTTAATTAACGCAGGAGCCACGTACCAGAGACTCGTCAACAAAATGTTCGATGAACACATTGGCAAAATAATGGAAGTGTACGTGGACGACATAGTCGTAAAAAGCCCGAGAAAGGAAGAGCATTTGGAACACTTGACACAAGCATTCGAGATACTCCGAACATACAACATAAAGCTAAACCCGAAGAAAAGCAGCTTCGGAGTTCACTCAGGAAAGTTCCTTGGGCACCTGGTCAGTCAGCGAGGCATTGAGGCGAATCCATCAAAGGTCAAGGTAATCATGGACATGCAACCACCAAGATCGGTCAAGGAGGTTCAACGACTAACCGGATGCTTAGCAGCATTGAATAGATTCATTACAAGATCAGGTGATAAGTGTCGACCTTTCTTCGACGCGATTAAGAAAAGGCAGTTCCAATGGACAAGCAGTTGTCAACAGGCATTTGAGCAACTGAAGGAATATCTTAGCGACACCAAGATTCTATCAGAGCCTATCTTAGGAGAGAAACTATACTTATACCTAGCTGCGTCAGAGGTGGCCATTAGCTCAGTCTTAGTTCGGGCAGAAGGAAAGTTCCACTTGCCGATCTACTACGTAAGTCAGGCCTTACATGAAGCAGAAGTCAAGTATTCGCCCATGGAAAAGTTAGCCTACACATTGGTGATGAGTGTGAGGAAACTAAGGCCTTATTTCTTTGATCATCAAGTGGAAGTCTTAACAACATTCCCACTAAGACAAATTCTGCAAAGGCCTGACACTGCTGGTCGCTTCCTCCAGTGGTCACTAGAAATAAGCCAGTTCGGAATATCTTATGCACCTCGAACAACGATCAAGGGACAAGCGTTAACTGACTTTATAGTCGAATTAACATTCCCTCAAGATCCGATGAGAGGTCATAACCATCCTTGACACATGTATGTGGACAGATCATCAAATAACACAGCAGCGGGAGCCGGGATAGTACTGATCAGTCCAGATAGGCAAGTGTACACTTCAGCGGTCAAGTTTAAATTCATGGCAACAAACAACGAAGCTGAATACGAAGCGCTGATAGCCGGACTACGATTGGCTCTGGCTGTGGGGGTTCGAAGAGTCCAAATTTATGGAGATTCCCAGCTGATAGTCAACCAAGTCCGTGGAGAGTACGAAGCTAAAGATGAAAACATGGTCTTGTATCAAAAAATTGTTGCTCACCTGGCTTCACTCTTCGAGCAAATTTATATTGAACAAGTGCCAAGGGACAACAACGCACAAGCAGATGCACTTGCTCGCTTGGCTACTAGCACGGGACCAGCAGAACTTTCACAAGTCACAATAACAAAGATTTCTCACCCATCCACCAGTGACTACAAAATCAGTCAAATTGAAGAAGAACTGACAAAGGAAGATTGGAGGACACCGATATATAGATATCTCAAAGACAGCAAAGTGCCCGAAGACCCGCAAGAAGCAGCCAAGATAGCCAAACGAGCAACAAGATTTACTATCATGGATAACCAACTTTACAAAAGAGGATTTTCACTGCCCCTACTGAAATGTTTGGCAAGGGGGCAAGGCCAGGAAGTGTTGAAGGAAATACACGAGGGCGTATATGTAAATCACGCAGGAGGGCGAGCATTGGCATACAAGACGGTAAGACAAGAATACTATTGGCCAACTCTGTTACAAGATGCAATCAAAGTTGCAAAAACATACCACAAGTGCCAGTTGTTCGCCCCCAATATCCATAAGCCATCAACAGAACTGATCTCAGTGAATAGTCCATGGTCATTCGCAAAGTGGGGGATAGACATCATAGGACCTTTCCCAACGGGAAAGGGGAATGTAAGATTTGCAGTAGTGGCCCTGGACTATTACACAAAATGGGCCGAAGCCAAAGCACTAGTGACAATAACACAAGAAAAAATGATCATCTTTATCTGGAAAAACATAGTGTGCCGATTCGGAGTTCCGCAAGCAACACTGACGGATAATGAAAAGCAGTTCGAAGGAAAGAAGATAAGAGATTTCTGCAAAAAATGGGGTATCAAGAAACATTTTTCAACGCCTTACCACCCCCAGTCTAATGGGCAAGTTGAGGCAGTTAACAAGATAATCAAGCATATCATAAAAATCCGACTGGTAGAAAAGAAAGGCAAGTGGTCAGAAGAACTGCCAGAGGTACTTTGGGCATATAGGGTATCACACAGAACGAGCACTGGAGAAACACCGTTTACTATGGCATTCAGTACCGAAGCAGTTATACCTATTGAGCAAGGTACCAATTGAAAGAGTAGCTGAATTCGATGAGCAGTTAAACAATAAAGCGTTGGCTGCAGAAATTGATCTGATTGACGAAAAAAGAATCTCAGCAGAAATAAAAAATGAAATATACAAGTAGGGATGGAAATAGGCCAGGCTACCCGACAGGGGCCTACGGCTCGGCCTACCAAAAGCCCAGCTCGACTCGGCTCGTTTAATAAACGAGTTAGGCTTAGGCTTTTTTAATAGCCTATTTATTTAAATAGGCCAGACTTGAGCTTTTCTATAAGCCTTTTAAGCCCAACAGGCCGACCTATTTAGCTATAATATATATATATATATATATATATATATATATATATATATATATATATATATATATATATATATATATATAACAATACAATACATATATAATATAATATAATAAATATTTAATATATATATGTAAGAATATTGCTAAATATAAATTAAATATTATTTAAATTTGTTATTATGCTATTATTTGATAATCCTTTGAAAAATTCTTTTTATTCTTCATTTTAAGATTTAAAGAGTTAATTGTTATGATTTAATAATAACTAATATAATTATTGAATATAATTTTGTAATCATGATTAAAAAGGCCCCTAAAAGGCTTTCAAGCCAGGCCTATTTATTAAAAAGGTCAGGCCAGGCTCTGGAAAAAGCCTATGACAGTTAACAGGCCAGGCTTAGGCCCAAAGATCAAATAGCAGGCCTAGACCGTCCAACGAGAAGCCTAGCTCGACTCGGCCTATTTCCACCCCTATATACAAGAGAAGAATCGCGAGGTACTAAAACTCGCAAGTGAAAGTCAGGGAGTTTGAAATCGGGGATCTAGTACTCCGAAAGGTCCTAGCACCACCGCCGGAGTATTTGGACCGACTTGGGAGGGCCCATTCAGGATAACCCACAAGTGGTACAACATCACATATGATATTGAAGACATGGAAGGCAACTCGGCCCAATACTCTTGGAACACAGCTTTATTGAAAAAATATTATCAGTAGTTAGGAAAACAATGTAAAGCTCTTGTGTATAGATAATATTGAAGTAGTGCAGGTTATTCAGGATAAGTTATTTTTGTTGTAAATTGATGAAATTTTCAAACTTTTTCGGCAAAATACGAAAAGAAAAATGATTATTTATTGTATTATATGGCTAAAGAAACAAAAAGGTGTCAAAACCCAGTTGTTCGCCAAATAGAAAAGCTGCTCGCCGGAAACTGTTGGTCCCACTCGATAGATTAATTGCGGAAGCTTATGTAATAATGTCTTTCCAAAATCTTTTATAAGAGATCAATAAACAGTATTTAAAAATAAAGCGATAAAAGACACAAGATATATAGTGGTTCGGATAAATATCCTACGTCCACTCTCCCTTATCACCAAGGGGTCTCACTAACAACCAACTCACAAACTTACTCACTGGAATTTCTGAAGTACCAGCACCTTCTTACAAACTCTTTAGATCTAACTTCGATCTAAAGATACACTCACTCCAACCTTGTCTAACAAGATGAACAGGTTGAGTGTATAAACTCCTTACGAGTAGATAAGTAATTAAGAACAAAATGTGAGTGCAATATGCGTAGTGATCAAAAGCTTAGTGTGGCTATATGCGCGTGAATGATTCTAGTGCTTTTTCTTGATCTGCACTCAAGTATATATAGAGGGGATTAGGGACATAGCCGTTGGGAGGCTAATCCAATCAGATCCTCTATATATGGAAGCTTCAATCAATCAATTCCCTAATTGATTGATTGGGTTGGTGAGATCTTGATTGATTGTCTTCATATCTTCTCAATCCAATCTTGTTTGACTTGATTTGAATCACCAACGGTCAATGCTTCCAATTGCCTAACTCTGATTCTCTCTAGAGAAGGCAGGACCAGACACCAGGCATCCTCGGTGTCTTCTGGTCCTTATCTGGTGAACAACCAGAATACTCAGTAGAATAAGGGGATCAAACTGAGCATCTTTTGTTCCACCAGACTCGTCTGGTCCGGACTCGTCTGGTCTGGGGAAGGTCCTCTGCCTCTGGTCTTGATCTCTTCTGCTGAAGTCCTCTGGTGGAGTCCTCTGGTGAAGTCCTCTGGTGGGGTCTTCTGGTGACTCTTCTGGTGAGGTCTTCTGGTCTGGCAGTTCCCCCTAGACTAAGTCCTAATCTAGATCATCATTTGGCTAACATGTCCAGATGGTCCTATTACATCTTCTGGTTTGTTTTAACTCATCAAAACTAACAAATTTTTATCCTAACAGAAACAATTAAGGGTTGAAAACACAAGTTCGAAGAAAGGCGAGTAGCAGGATTCCTGAGCTTCAGAAAGTCCAACTGATCGCCCCCAGCACAAGATTGCTCGCCCAAAAAAACTAAATGCATAAGCACAAGTATAGTTTGCGGCAAGCAGCAGGGCATATAGAGGATAAAAGCAAAGGTCAAGTCCTTAAAAGGACCAAATTGACCCATGTATAATTAATGTAAAAGTCTGCAAGGAAAAGTATTGAACTTCCAGTCATGGAAGAAAATACTTAAGCAAGCATAAATAAAAGGCGAACAAATAAAATGAGAGTACGGTTTCATTAAAAATAAAACTTCTAGTACAAAGGTACAAAAAGGAAAGGATTACAATCAACCTACAACATCAACTAAGAAAATAAAAAAGAGCTCAAGACTCAGGAGCCGGAGGAGCTGGTGGTGCTGGGGGATCTTCGGAAGGAGGAGGCGGAGGAGCACCTTGGGTGGTCGCCACAGGGACCTGCTGCTCGCCCACAGCAGTGGAGGTACTTGTCTCGCCAAGAGGGTTTGGAAAGAGAGGACTCAAGGCATAAAAAATAATGGCATCCTTGTTCACCTCAGTCCTCTCCTTCGAGGCCACAACTCGGATATCATCCTTAAAAGTCCAAATTTACCCCCATCTCGCCCAAGTCGGCCACAGGAACATCGAAACCAGGGGCTGGAGGGTTTTCAACAATGTATTCCGCGAAGTCCTTGACAGTGCAGGTCATAACGTCGAGACCATTGTCCAAGGCATACTTTACAGATCTCACGTAATCCGCATATGCACAGATATAACCGAAGTTGGTGTTATCGGTACGTCCTGCACATACGTGGTGTATGAAACGACACCTTTCTTCTCGCCCTCCAACCGGGTAACATGGACCTTGAGAGACTCGACTCGCTCCACCAAGCCGACTCGTTCCGTCTCTAAGACTTGCAGACAGTCAGTGGCAACTCCCAGATCTAACTTCAGCTTCTCTAAAGCATTGGAAGCCACTCTCTCCCGGTCCTCAGAGGCCTTCATATCCCGTTCCCACGAGAGTTTAGCCTTGTCAAACTCAGCCTTCAGCTTGGCCAACTCCTCATCCTTCCTTTTCAGTTGGGTATCTCGATCCGCCTCGACCTGCTCAATTTTCTGCCCCAAACTCCGGTTTGTCCGTTCAAGCTCAATGGCCTGGTCTAGGACTCTCTGAGCAGAGATGACCTGATGGCTCGCATTGTAGCTCAGAAGGCGGGCGTTATCACTTAGACTTTGTGTTAGGATAAATGTTGTATAGTTTTGATGAGTTAAAAACAAACCAGAGAATGTAATAGGACCATCTGGACCTGTTAGCCAGATGATGAACTAGAATAGGACTTAGTATAGGGGGAATTGCCAGACCAGAAGACCTCACCAGAAGACTCACCAGAGGACTTCACCAGATGAGAATGACTAGAGGCAGAGGACTTTCCCCAGACCAGACGAGTCCGGACCAGACGAGTCTGGTGAAACAAAAGATGCTCAAAATCATCTCCTGATTCTGATGAGCATTCTGTTTCTTAACCAGATCAGGACCAGAAGACATCAAGGTTGCCTGGTGTCTGGTATTGCCTTCTCTGGAGAGAATCAGAGTTTGGCATTGGAAGCTATTGACCGTTGGTGATTTATATCAAGTCAACAAGATCAGGATTGGAAAGTCTTGAAGTCAATCAATCCAAGTATCTCACCAACCCAATCAATCAATTAGGGAATTGATTGATTGAAGCTTCCCTAAATAGAGGATCTGATTGGATTAGCTCTCCGACGGCTATTCCCTAATCACCTCTATAAATACAGAGTGCAATCTCAAGAAAAAGGGCTAGAGAGAATCATACGCGCACTAAGTCATATTCCAAGCTCTTATTTATCAAGCATATATCACTCTTATTATGTTCATACTTTAATATTCACTCTTAAGGAGTTGTTGGACCTCAACCTGTTCATCTACAAGATAAGGTTGAAGGCTGTGGTCTTTAGATCGAAGCTAGATCTAAAGATATTGTAAGAAGGAACTGGTACTTCATAATTCCAGTGAGTAAGTTGGTTGTTGGTTGGATAGTGAGACCCCTTGATCAAGGGAGAGTGGACGTAGGATCTTCAGATCCGAACCACTATACATCCGGTCTTATTTACTGTTTTCATATTTACTTTCTTGTTTATTTTATTGTGCTCTTGTGAAAAGAACCTTGCTCAAGACATTCCTTTTAAAGCTTCCGCAATTTATCAATCTAGTGGGACCAACAAGTGGTATCAGAGCACAGGTCACGGGTTCGAATCCCAGTGGAAGGCATTTGTTGGTCAAGAGGGCTGGCAGATGCTGGGGGGAGGATTGTTGGCGCGGAGTCCAGCATCTCCCAGCCAAGTCGGGCGCGATAAAGGCCCGGTGCGCCAAGTCCGGCGGAGGCTATTCGACCCGTGGCGCTGCAACTAGATAGGGTTAAAGGAAATAAAGTAGCACCTCACTACAAGTCCGGGCTTTTAGTCTAGTGGCAAGCGTTTGATCCTACAATTGGTATCAGAGCAGTGTGTCCAAAGACCACTGCTTTGTAAAGCTTTTTGGTGGTCACTGGGCAGATCTATTGCTCTTTATTGTGTTTTGATTAAGTTTTTGTTAAATCTCTTAGTAAAAAATGTCTGCAAAATCTTCTTACAAGAGCCGTAAGTTACCAGAATTCTCTTTTGAGGATTACATCCACTGGAGCTTCATGATGAGTAATCATCTTGGAGCTATTCATCACCGCATGCTAGATGTGGTAGAGAGTGGCCCAATTAAATTTTACTGGACTCCTATTGATAGTGGCAGGTCAGAGTCCAGAGAAGAAACAAGTGAAACTGCCCAGAAAGCTGCTGAGGACAGAGTTCCCAGAAAGAGAATCCTCAAGAAGAAAGATGAGCTTGACAATGATGAAAGAAAACTCTATAATTTGGACCAGGTGGCTCGAACTGAGATCATCAACACACTCACTAAGGAGGTGATAGAGAAAGTCAGAACCTGTGCCACTGCCAAGGAGATGGATAAACTTGCCCTGCTCTGTGAAGGAACAGAGAAGATCAAGGACAACAAACTTCAAGTTGTTCAACACTCGTTTGACACCTTCAAAATGAAACCAGACGAGACTATTGACCAGCTGGATATGCGTCTCACAAATCTCCTCAACAAGGCTAGTGCCTTAGGTAAGACCTACTCTGAAAAGGAGATAAATAGTAAAATATTACGTTCACTAACCAACAGGTGGAGAATCAAAGTGAATGTGATTAAAGATAGCAAGGATCTCAATACCCTGGATCATCATCTTCTGCTATCTGATCTTAAAGCCTACGAATATGATCTTCAAGAGGAGGATCAAATAGAAGAGGTTTCCTCTTCTGGTCAGAAAGGAGTTGCCTTCTCCTCTACCATCAAGACAGATGACAAACCAAAGGAGTCTCCTGCAGATGACTTGAGTCTCAAGGAACAAGTAGCACTCCTAACCCGTAAACTTGATAAAATGAGTTCAAAATATGGCAGGTATAAAAAGCACTGGAAGGAATCTACTAGAGAAAGAAATAGTTCCTTCAAAGCTGCAGATAAAGAGAGAAAATCTGGAGACTCAAGGGAGACCAGATTCAGAACTCCAGAGAGGAGAAGAGATAACAGCTCTGGAAGATCAGATTACCAGAAGAAGGATGGCAATTCTAGCAGATTTGACTACCAGAGAAGAGATAGTAGTCCAGCCAGAACAGAGTACAACCAAAGGAGGAGAGATCCAAGCCCCAGTCCCAGAGGAGATAATACTTGTTACACCTGCAACAAGCCTGGTCACTACAGCTATGATTGTCCTCAATTGACTCCTAGAGAAAGAGAAGAGAAAAGACTTAAGAGAGATAGGAGATATGCTGACAAGAGAGCACTACTGGTAGAAGCAGAGGAGGAAAATACTAGTTCCAGTTCTTCTTCTTCTTCTGATTTCGGATCAGAGGATGATGTATGTCTTATGGCAGACATTACTGAGGTAAATGAAACTACCCTATGCTTATCTAATTCCAAATATACTGAATCATCTCATTCATCTGGTAACTCCAGAGAGTCTGATATGCAACAAATGCTATCAGATCTCCAAAATTGTGTTCAACTATGTCAAAAACTTGAGAAGGAAAATGGTAGGCTCAGAGCTGAAGTTCAATCCTCTCTCATGAGCAAAAATCCACCAGAGAACTCATGAAAGATCATTCCAAAGAAGTCTCAGAACTTCAGGATAAGATCACAGAAAGAGATACTCTGGTAGATCAACTCATGAAAGAAAATAGCTCTCAGGAAGATGAGTTCAATGAACTTAGAGCCAAGTACCAGACCCTTATCAAGGGAAAACAAGTTGAGCAAACCATAGAAGAGATACCCATGCCCAGAGAAGCTCCTAAGATACCATCTGTTGTATCTATCATATCAGAGTCTTCTCAGCGCATTAATGATAAGAGTGGTTTAGGATATTCTGGAATTACTACTAAAACTCATAAATACCTTTATAACAAAGATAAGTCTGTAAGATCTGGTAAATTGGTAGAAATCTGGGATGATAAAGACTCAACTGGTAATGGTTACAAAGTGGTTCACAATCCTGGTTGGAAAAGGAATCACTCTGTTAATCTCATAGAATATGGTCCAGAAGAGTTGACTGTCCTGAAAGAAAAGATCCTAGAGAATAAAAGTCAACAAGGGGAACCATTGAAGGTTAATGGCTCTGTGAACAATAAGTCTCAAAGAGTAGAACTTACTCAGATTGGAGGACCCCAGAGGAATCCTCAAAGGGAACCTAACCAGATTAGGGGACCTCAAATGAGACACTCAAGAAGGGGGAATACCAATCAGAATAGGAACTACCAGAGATGGAACAATGTTCAACAGAACCAGGTACCCCAGAGACGGTTTTCTCAGAGGAATCAATTCCAGAACAGTTATACTCAAATGAACTATAACCACCAGAACAGGTCTACCTTTCAGAACCAGAGGTGGTCTTCCAAACCCATCTATAGAAAACCAACTGATCTGGGTAGTTATGACACCAGAGATGGTTCTTCTAGGATGTACCCTTACAACCAGACCTTTAAGACCATGTCTTTGAGGCAGGCTATTCCAAAGGCCAGATTTGAGAAAAGATACACCAGACCTGTCTATAGGAAAGGTGTTCTGATCAGACCAGTATCTCAATATGTCATTGTAAGAGGACATGTGCTGGTAGATAGATTTGGAAGGAAGATAAGATCTCCTCATCCAGCAAGAGATGATCTTTTCTTTGGATTCCTACAAAACCTGCAACTAACCAATCAGGACTCAGCTCTAGTAGGGGACCTAATTGATTTCTCTGCAGGATGATAAGAGCCCATTGGAGAAAGGACTCTCAAGCAAACATGTGTGGTACATTGATAGTGGATGTTCCAAGCATATGACATTCCAGAAAGATTATCTCCAGGATTTCAAGCCAATGAATGGGCCAAGAGTAATGTTTGGTGACAATAACTATGGAGTCACCAGAGGAGTTGGAAAATTGACTTTTAATGGAGTATCTGTAGATGAAGTCTACTATGTTGAAGGACTCAAGCATAATCTGCTTTCAATATCCCAATTCTGTGACAGGGGATACTCAGTGAAGTTTTCTAGTGATTCATGCACTGTCTTTTCTTCTGATTATAATGATGTCCTGCTTATAGGCTTGAGGAAGGGTAACATTTATCTTGTAGATTTTAGCAGTTGCCCAAGAAATGCTTGCCTGGTTGCGAAGGGATCTGCAGAAGATAGCTGGTTATGGCACAAGAGGTTGAGCCACCTTAACTTCAAAACACTGAATAAGATTGCCAGAAAAGGTCTTATTCGAGGTCTTCCTAATGAAGTGTTTAAGAAGGATCAGGTTTGTGGCTCATGCCAGAAGGGTAAACAACCCAAGACCTCCTTTAAGGATGTCCAGAGCACAACCACAACCAGAGTACTTCAACAACTTCACATGGACCTGTTTGGACCTGTTTCTCCTCTTAGTTTCAGTGGAAGGAAGTACACCTTGGTGATAGTAGATGACTTTTCAAGATACACTTGGGTAGTGTTCTTGGTTAAGAAAAATGAAACTATCATTAAGCTGCCAGAATTCTTCAAACAGATTCAGAATGAGCAGAACCAGAGCATAGTCAGAATCAGAAGTGACAAAGGGACAGAGTTTCTGAATTCACACATTGCAGAGTATTGCAAAGAACATGAGATTTTTCATTAGACATCTGCTGCCAGAACACCCCAACAAAATGGAGTAGCAGAAAGGAGGAATATAACCCTCAAAGAAGCAGCAAGGACTCTTCTAGCAGAGTACAACACACCACAAAGGTTTTGGGAAGAAGCCATCAATACAGCCTGTTATACCCAGAACAGATGCCTAATTGCCCAGAGACATAGTAAGACTCCATATGAGGTATGGAAAGGTAAAACCTCATCTGTTTCATATTTTCATGTTTTTGGATGTAAGTGTTTCATCCATGATAATGGGAAATCTAAATTAAAAACTTTTGATGCTAAAGTGGCAGATGGAATATTTTTAAGATATTCCAGCACCAGTAAAGATTTTAGAGTTTTTAATAAGAATTCACTTTGTGTGGAGGAAACACCACATGTTATTTTTTATGAATATGTTGTTGAGTGCAAGGTGGAATTAAAGTCTTCTGGAGAGACCCAAGATCAGACTACTCCCAGAGTAATCAAGGTCAATCCACCTATTCTTGATTCAGACTCAGATTCAGATTCAGATGTAGACCCATCTTCTGGTTCTCTGAAGGAGAAGTCTGCACTAGGTGCAGAACCAGAGGAGGTTGGAACTCCTGTAGGGGGAAGCTCTTCTGTAGTTGGTGATAATCACCAAGGTACTGCAGAGGATGATCAATCAGGTAAGACCACAGGAATGAGGACCCTAGTTGATCACCCCAATGACCTTATAATTGGAGATCCAACTAAGGGTGTCCAGACTAGGAGAACTCTTAACTTAGCTGCCTTATTCAGTTGCTATGTATCCTTGATTGAGCCCAAAAACATCAATGAAGCACTAAAAGATTCAAATTGGATTGTTGCTATGCAAGAGGAGTTGAATCAATTCACCAGATAGGATGTTTGGGAGCTGGTAGACAGACCAAGACATCAAAAGGTGATAGGCACTAAGTGGGTTTTCAAGAATAAGAAAGATGAGAATGATGTCATTACTAGGAACAAGGCAACGCTAGTGGCTCAGGGCTATTCTTAGTCTGAAGGAATAGACTATGATGAGACTTTTGCTCCGGTTGCCAGACTAGAAGCCATCAGATTGTTCTTAGCATATGCTGCTCACATGAAGTTCAAAGTATACCAGATGGATGTGAAATCTGCCTTTCTTAATGGGATTCTCATTGAGGAAGTGTATGTGGAACAACCTACTAGTTTTGAACAAGGTGACAAGGTGTTTAAGCTTAAGAAAGCTCTTTATGGGTTGAAGCAGGCACCCAGAGCATGGTATGACACTCTATCTCAGTTTCTTCTGGACAATGGTTTTACTAAGGGTAAGATTGATAGGACCTTGTTTAGGAAAGAAGAAGGAAAGGACATCCTTCTGGTCCAGATGTATGTTGATGACATTATATTTGGATTCCCTAACAAGAAGCTGTGTGAGAAGTTTGGAGAACTCATGCAGAGCCAGTTTGAGATGTCTATGATGGGTGAAATGAATTATTTCTTAGGTCTGCAGGTAAAACAATCAGAGAAGGGAATCTTCATAAATCAGGCAAAGTACATCAGAAACATGTTAGATAAATTTGGAATAGGATCTAGCAAGGTAGCTAAGATTCCTATGATGACAAATTTCAACATGGATCCAGATGAGTCTGGAGAGAGTGTGGACCAGGCTCAGTACAGAGCACTCATTGGTTCTCTTCTGTATTTAACTGCAAGTAGACCAGATATTACCTTTGCCGTAGGTGTGTGTGCCAGATTTCAAGCTAATCCTAAGAAAAGTCATTTGGAAGCAGCTAGGAAGATATTGAAATATCTTAAGGGTACAATGAATTTGGGGTTATGGTATCCTGCAGATGACAACTTAGAGTTAAGTGGTTACTCGGATTCAGATTATGGTGTGTGCAATATAGATAGGAAGTCTACAAGTGGAACATGCCAATTTTTAGGAAATAAATTGGTATCTTGGTTTTCTAAGAAGCAGACTTCAGTTGCTACATCTACAACAGAAACAGAGTACATGGCTGCAGGGAGCTATTGTTCACAACTACTCTGGATTAGTCAATAACTTAGGGACTACCAGATTAGAGCCAAGGATATTCCAATATTCTATGACAGTAATAGTGCAATTGCAATCACCCAGAATCCAGTTCTTCACACCAAGTGCAAACATGTTGATATAAGGCATCACTTTATCAGAGATCATGTTGAGAAGGGAGATATAAGGATGGAAAAGATTGCAACAGAGAAGCAGAGAGCAGATATTCTGACTAAGCCTTTGGCTGAGTCCAGATTCAGAGAGTTAGCATTTGAGTTAGGCCTATTGGATCTAGAGACAGATTTGTTTTAGGGGGAACACCAGAGAAGTATCCTTTGTTTCATTCCTTTACTTAATATATTTGCTTTCAAACTAACATGCCTCCAGGCTAGATATCAGGGAAGTTACATCTCCAGGTGTGATTCATGCCAGATGAGGCTTGTACCACATGTGGTACATCCCAGATGAGGTACTGTATAAGATTCCAGAAAAATCCGGAGTCTTCTCTGACCAGAACCAGATGGGTTTCATCAGATGAGATGTAACACCAGACTAGCTGTGGTATCATCTAGTTACAATATCAGGTGACAGGTATGCTTTTACTTCTCTGGCCTTTGATCATTGGGATACACTTTTCAAATTACTTAATACACCCAAAACGTTTCAACTTCAGAGTGTATTTAAGACTAGGGTATAGGGCCTAGGCAATCATTTCACTTTTTATCTTGACTGCCACAAAACCCTTTTATACCCAGTCCCAATGACCACGCCTACGCACCAGATTAAATCTGTATTTCGCCTTTTAATCTTGGCCATCAGATTTAATTAATGTGCAATATGTCAATCAATTCGAAAATTGATTTTGTTCCCTAAATTAAATTTGGCAATTACACGCGTTCACACTTCATTAATTGTTCAAGCCACGCGTTTGCCTATTTAAATCAAATCTTGTTTCAATCTGTCTTTTCACGTTTCCTTATTTTTCAAAGCCCTAATTTTCTCTCTGCAAGTTTTCTTTCTCTCTCTCTCACAGCAATGGCACCCAAGTGCAACTTTGTTTCGGAGTACGTTTGCAAGAAGTTGAAGTCTGAAATGTTGGTTGATTTCTACTCCACCAAAAACCCAGCGGCGCTCGAAATTCTGGAACTACTAAGGAAGTCTGGGGTGGAGGACCTGATCTCCAAGATCCCCAAGGATTTGCGCACTGTTGATAAGGAGGATGTCATCTTCTCAAAGGCTGATTTCTGCAGTCTGTTTGGCAACATTTCCTCGGAGGGTGTGGACCCATTGAAGTACAAAGAAGGAGACGCGTTGGAATCTTTCAAACTGTTTGCCAGATCTTCATGTCAGAACTTGACCAAAGGATTTTTGGATAAACATTTGAGGCAGAAGTACAAGGTTTTGTTCGACATTGTGGTGAAGGTACTAATGTGCGAGAGCCATAGCACAGATGCCATCTTTACTGGCAGGCTCTGTGTTATGAGGGCCATTTTGGATGGCGCCCAATGCAATTGGGCAGATTTCTTCTGGGGAGTATTGAGGAAGAACAAGTTGAAAGTGCAGAAGGAAGAATGTCCCAGCAAGCCAGGGGAGCAGCAGCTTTTCTTTAATACTAATGTGTCCTTAGGCACAAAGTTCACATTGATCTTGGACTCAATCTTTCTAGAGAAGAAGTGGAGAGATTCCTGGTGTAAGGGCTTTCACAAGTCCAAAATACTGTTCTCTAAGGATGGTCCTCTTCATGGACATCCTGACTCTGATGGAGAGCAAGCCATCACTGCCCCTCCTCTCCAAGCAGTGCCTTCACCTGCTAAGGGGCAGAAGCAGCAGAGGCAGCAGAAGGGCCAGAAGAAGCCTGCTGAAGCTACTGGTTCTTCAACCATAGCTTTCTCTGGTTCCTCAGAGGAGGACCAGATTCCCCTTCTTAATATCTTGAAGAAGAAGGGTGAAGGTGCAAAGGCTGCTAAGAAAGCAGGAGCACCCAAGAGGAAGAGGCCAGAGGAGGCCAAGAAGATATCTGCCAAGAAACCCAGAACTGGCAGAAGAGTTCCTAGGACACTCCTGGTGGATGAGCCATCAGAGGAGGAGAAGGAGGAAGAAGAGGTTGAGCCTCTTCAAAAGAAGAAATCTAGGGCTAAGAGGGTCATTCTTCAAGAGTCAGATTTTGGATCTGATCTTGGAGATGCTCTGGAGCAGGCAATTGATGAAGCTGCCAGGATCATGCAAGACTCCACTGCTCCAGTCCCATCTGATGAGGTAAATCCACCTATCCCTACCTCTAACCACATTAATCTTGTTACCCCGTCAACTTCTCCCCAAGAAAACCCTCCCCAAAACCCATCTACTGCTTCTGGTGCCCCCATTGCTTCACCAGAGCAGACCCTCCCTGATACCCCCATATACACTCCCTCCACCATACCTACTCAAACACCTTCTCCCCCACCTTCCAAACACCCCTTACCACAAACCCTTCTCCCCCAGCCCCTGTACCAGAGGTACCATCCACTTCTGGTGCTGAACCTCCCCTACCACCCTCTCCCACCTCTCAAACTACCATCCCTGTCTCTGTACCAGAAGTACCATCTACTTCTTCTGGTGTAGAACAACCCCTTCCCTCAACCTCTACCTCTCAAAACTCTACCCCTCCTCAATCTCATACAGAACAGGACCCATCCATCTCTATGGCTCTGGGTTTCCCTGCCCCTCATTCTCCCACCTGTTTGTCCAGCGATGATAGTGAAGATGAGGATGCTTCACTGGAGCCGGAGGTCTTAGCACCATCCTCCTCTACCTCTGGGCCCAAACCCTTCACTTTCTCTTCTACAGAAATGAGTCCCATTAGGCAGAGTATGAGTGTAAGTGCTCAGCTCTGGCTAAGAGAGCATTTCCCTATCCTGTTGGAGCACTTACCCCTCTTGGCAGAGCTGACTGATGCCAAAGTCTGGAGCAAGGCCAGACTTGAAGATGTGGAGGACCTCATGTTGTTGCTTGAGGAAATGGGTCCTCCCAATTTCACTGCCTGGGAGATTGATCTCAAGAAGAAGCCCAACATCCAGAATCCTGCAGAGCTTGAGACCCCAGAGGCAGCCAAGATGTTGATCCGTACCTTGCTGATTCAGAGAGGAGTTATGATCTCTCCTGAGGGCCCCTCCTACATTTTTGGCCCTCACATCACCTTTCCTCCAGAGCTCTACTCTGATGAGGAGGACTTTGATGTCACTCCTGCCGTGCTGCAAAAGATGAAGACCTTCTTCAATGAGAAGGTCATGCAGATTGGCCGTTTTTCAAAGGCGATTCAACATATGGCCCCTACTATGATTGAGCACCAGATCCGGCAGGAGAGGAAGATGTTCTTGAAGCAGATAAAGTCCACCTTTGCTGCTGCCAAAGCCTCCTTCAAGGCAAATGGTCTTCTTGTTAAGCTGGATGTGATGCACAGCCAGAAGCAGCTCCAGGAGCATGTGCTGGAGCAGCTGAGGCCAGTCTCTGTGTTGAAGGTGGAGATGGCTTCCCAGATGTTGTAGACTGCTAAGCTTAAGGACTCCCTCCAGGAGATGATTGAGAAGCAGGAGAGGCTTGTTGCTGAATCAAAAGCTTACCTGGAAGAGGCAAAGCAACTGCGTGATCTTCACTCTTTCTCCAACACTGCCTTGGCTGATCTCATTAGGCAGGTGGTGGAGCCCCTTATTGATGAAGTTAAAAATGGGGAAGAAAAGGCCAGAACTGATCTGGCGAAGACCACTAATGAGACTCTCTTCAGCCATGGTGCTCGTCTGGACCTGCTGGAGAACACCTTGGCCCAGGCCGAGCTGCAGAAGAAGAAGAAGGAAGAGCTCAAATCTCTTTCCATGGCAAAGCAGCTTGCAGCAGAGGAGGAGTCTTCAGAAGCAGAGCAGGATCCCATCCAAATCTCTGGACCTACAAAGAAGAAGATAAGAAAGGTGAAGAAGAGCTTCCTAGAAGAAGTTGTTGAGGAGGCAGAGAAGAGATTCCGTGAAGAGACGCCTGAAGAGAGGCAAGCCAGAATAAGTAAGAACATAGATGAAGAGCAGAGGCTCCGATATGTTAGGAGGCAGAATAAGAAGACCAGAGAAGCTGGCATCTCTTCTGGAGCCAGTGGATCCAGCCAGAAGAAGAAAGGTCCTGTTGAGGTGATGGACATTTTGCCACTCAGGACAGAAGGGTCCTTTGACTCTACTGTGCATGTCCCTCTGATAGAGAAGTGGAGAGAAGCCAAGACTTTGTGGTTCATCCAGCACTACATCCAAAGGCCTCCACGAAAGGATGATGCACTCATCAACAGGACATTCCATTCTTGGATGAAGGCATATGATGCAAGTCTGTACAAGCAACTGATGGACTCTACCATAGAGTTCAACCTGGAGGTCACTGCCCCTGAATTCCATTTTCTTAACACTCCAATGATAGGGGACCAGGTTGATTGGGCTGAACTGAAGAAGCTGTACAAGACCAAGGTGTTGGCAAATTTCACTCCAACATCTTCTGCAGAGTTGAAGGCCATACAAGACAGATTCTTCGACTGGTTCCTGGTGCCTAAAGAGAACAGAAGATATGCTTAGAATAGGACCAGAATTGCTTTGTAATCTGTAATCACTTTTATCCTTATTATTAATGAAATATCATATATTCTCTGTTCAAAAGACAACTTCTTGTTGTCTTAATTGTTTGCCTGATAAGATCTATTCTAAGGTCTTATCCTTTTATTGTGTTTTTGCTTTTATTTGATCAGTTCTGGTTATGTTTTAACTCCATCAAAAAGGGGGAAATTGTTAGGATAAAAGTTGTATAATTTTGATGAGTTAAAAACAAACCAGAGAATGTAATAGGACCATCTGGACCTGTTAGCCAGATGATGAACTAGAATAGGACTTAGTCTAGGGGGAATTGCCAGACGAAAAGACCTCACCAGAAGAGTCACCAGAAGACTCACCAGAGGACTTCACCAGATGAGAATGACCAGAGGCAGAGGACTTTCCCCAGACCAGATGAGTCCGGACAAGACGAGTCTGGTGAAACAAAAGATGCTCAGAATCATCTCCTGATTCTGATGAGCATTCTGTTTCTTAACCAGATCAGGACCAGAAGACATCAAGGTTGCCTGGTGTCTGGTATTGCCTTCTCTGGAGAGAATCAGAGTTTGGCATTGGAAGCTATTGACCGTTGGTGATTTATATCAAGTCAACAAGATCAGGATTGGAAAGTCTTGAAGTCAATCAATCCAAAGATCTCACCAACCCAATCAATCAATTAGGGAATTGATTGATTGAAGCTTCCCTAAATAGAGGATCTGATTGGATTAGCTCTCCAACGACTATTCCCTAATCACCTCTATAAATACAGAGTGCAATCTCAAGAAAAAGGGCTAGAGAGAATCATACGCGCACGAAGTCATATTCCAAGCTCTTATTTATCAAGCATATAGCACTCTTATTCTGGTCATACTTTAATATTCACTCTTAAGGAGTTGTTGGACCTCAACCTGTTCATCTACAAGATAAGGTTGAAGGTTGTGGTCTTTAGATCGAAGCTAGATCTAAAGATATTGTAAGAAGGAACTGGTACTTCATAATTCCAGTGAGTAAGTTGGTTGTTGGTTGGATAGTGAGACCCCCTGATCAAGGGAGAGTGGACGTAGGATATTCAGATCCGAACCACTATACATCCGGTCTTATTTACTGTTTTCATATTCACTTTCTTGTTTATTTTATCGTGCTCTTGTGAAAAGAACTTTGCTTAAGACATTCCTTTTAAAGCTTCCGCAATTTATCAATCTAGTGGGACCAACACTTTGATTCTGAAGAATCTCTTCGCCCGTCTTTGTCCAGGAGCGAGGAACAAACTCTGTAGCCCGCCGGACGTGAGAGTCCTTGATCTCGTGATAGGCAGGGGCGGACTTAACGCAGCTGAGTTGATGAAGTAATTTGGCACGCCCAGGGTAGTCATCTCTCCGGTACCTACACAGAGAAAGGAAAATTGGTCAGAAAATATGACAAGGAGCGAGCAGCCGGGCAGGAGGAAAAATGCTTACTCCCTCATCTTTATTGGGTCGTAACCCAGGTATGAGTTGTTAGGCGAGGAGCTCCTTCCTCGAGCGACGATCATCGCACCAACGACCTGTTGCTCGGTCACTTCTTCCACCGGCGTGGAGCGAGCAGCAGACCTGCTCGCCTGTGAGAGGCCTTGTCCCCTAGCCTGTTTAGAGCGGCCATCCTCCTTTCGGGGGGCTGTCTCCTTGGTCAGCCTTTTCTTACCCCTTGTGTCCTTAGGAGGAGGTGAGGAATGAGTAGGGGGCGAGGAGCTGGGACAGGGGTAGGGGGAGCTCCCTCTAAGTCTTGCTCCTCAGCTCGAAGTTTGATCAGAGAGGTGCAAGGATCAAACTTCTTTTTCTTGGAGGGTTGGTTAGCCGCCATCTGTTTGACTCGACGAGCGAGGAGGTGGTAACTTTCAGGGATTTGAGGAATGGCTACCGTTACCCTTTGAGCTGAAAACAAAAACATAAAAGTCAAAGTAAGGAGAATAGCACACTGGCGGCGACCAACAGGTAAAGAGCGATCAACAGGTCAAGAATAATAATAATAAGTAAAGCAAAAGTACGTGAAGAGGGTTACCTTCGGGAATGTCAGCCTGAGCCTCTAAATGATGGGCACTTGTGGTAACGAGAGCAAGCTTCCGACAGTGCGCCTTGGAGAGATGTTTGATGCTGCGATCCTTCACGTCCCGGAGAGAAATCAAAGCAAGGACGTACAAGAACTCTTCACTCAGTTAAGGGTGTCCCCACTTTAGAATGCGCGGACCTGCAAAACCAAAAGAAAAAAAAGATTAAAATTAGTTCACCCTAGGTATAATAAACCAAAATGTGAAACCTACACCGAACTTCTCCAAAATGCGTAGGGGAGTTTATGCGCCTAGGTCCTCCCGCAAAATCAGAGGATGCCCGCCAATCGCCACCAATATAGAAGAACTGTTTATGCCAGCCCTTCACTTTGTTCGACACCCCTTCAATCAGTTTCACACCGCTGTGAGCTTTGATGTAGTACCACCTTAGCCCCTCTTCATTGACAGACGAAGAAATGGTCATTGCATAATGGATTTCCACGGTGCTGATCTTATTTTTGTAACCCTCTAGCCCGAAGAGGGTTATGAAGGCCAACAAGTTACTCCATCCGTTCGGAGTAATCTGGGTTATGGCCAGGTTAGTGTCTTCGAGAAATCGGCCAATGATCGGATGAAGGGGCAAGGGGAACCCCGTATTGAGAACATCTAGGTTGATGGCAGTACATCCGGGGGCGGATTATCAGCAGTCTCCCCTTTCTGCGGTACGTACATACGGGATGCGATAGGAGAAGCGAATCCGGGCCAGGTCATCTTCTGTGACTTCGCTCGCCACTTTGCTCGCCGTATAGGAAGAGTCCCGGGCTTCCATGATAGGCCTTGGCAGAGTGGGAAAAGAGTTGTGATATTGATTGGCGTAGTCAATCCACTCCTGCCTTCGAACAACTGCCTCAGGTATCAAGGACTCGGGAGTTGGTTTTGAAATGGGAAAGTTGATCTCACGGAGAAATTCCCAAGTCACACCCAGTTGGTCGCCTCTTAGGTGAGTTACCTGCTCGCTAGGGACTTGTTGTCCGCTGCTCGCTCCCGTGTCTCCAGGGATACTCATCTCCTCAATCTCAGCGGCGACTTCAGCGGAGTCCTCACCCAAATCTGAGGACATTCCATCTCTCGGCGAGGAGCAAGCAATAGGGCCCTGGACGTCTTGCTCGCCTGAACTTTCCACAGCATAAAATTCATCAAGGGAGCGAACAACGTAGCTCGCCTCTGACCCCGTTTCTTCGTCAACAAGTAGGGTTCTGGGATTTTGAGCAATTGCTCGGCGGAGCGAGCGGCGGTTCATCTACCATAGGTCATTTCCTGGGATTCCAGCCAACGAGTTCGATGGAAGGCGTGCTACTCGAGGAGGGAGACACCATTAGAAATTTGGATCGAGTAAAAAAGAAGAAGGAACCAGGGGAGCGGCGCCAATAGCGTCGCGATTGAGAAAAAACAAAGAGCGGCGGCGGTGACGTGGCGGCGATGGTGGCGAAGGCGGCGGAATGGTAGAAATCGCAGAAAAAATAAGAAATTGAAAGCAAAATGTAATAGAAAGACAAAGAAATTAAGAGATTCACCTTTAAGTTCGAAGGAAATCAACGGAAAATTGGAAGAAATCAAAGAAGGAAAAGCTTCAAAATCACCAATGGAAGTTTCTGTGAGAGGATCGCGAAAAAGAAAAGAGAAGAGGATGGAAAACTATTTATAAGCAAGGGATTCGGGGGCGAATGTGAAGATTTTTGGAAAAGGAGGCCCCTATACGCAAAATAGGGGGTGCACGCGTGGGCAGCGGTGATGTCACCAACCGCCCACGTCGCTTCGTATTCAGCGTCTCGGGAAGCGAAACATCGCAAACTCAAAAGATGCTCCCCGCTGGTCGCTCCAAAAGTTCCCGCCAAAAAATTCAAATCCCTGTTGCTCGCCCCCAGTTAAAACGTGAAGTACGAGGTCCCTGTTGTTCGCCTCCTACTATAAAGATATAACCTAATTTGTAGTTTGACATAAACGGATAAAAAATCATCCTTATATGCCAAACTAGGGGGCATTGTTGATAGGCGAACAGTCGAGAAACGTGATTAAGATAAAAAAATGTTAAAATAAAAAGATTAAGAAGTCATTAAAGATAAAAAAAACTAAAAAGGACGAACAACAGGGAAGGGAAGCTCTAGGAGGCGAGCAGCTGGGTCCAAGGATCAATATAGGGTAGGCGAGCAGCAGGTCATAAGAGCGCAAAAGAGAGGCGAGCAACCAGACTAAGATGATACAAAGAAAATTAATCAGAGGCGAGCAGGCGAGCAAGAGGGCACCTCGGAAGATCATCAGAAATTCACATAATTAGGCATTGCATTAGGAACAAACAAGTGTCTTAACACTTGTCATTGTATAAAGATGTAATAGCTTAAGGAGATAACAAGTGTCTTAACACTTGTTATAATGTAAATGAAGGTGATTAAGAAGGTGACACCTCCTACTTGCTTGTAACACTATAAATACCCCTTCATGGGATAATAAGAAAGGAGGTTAATTAAAAAACAAGTCAAACTCTTGCAAATTTTCTCCCCAATCTTTCCTTGAAGAAAATTAGCTTTAATCTTCAATTTATTTCTTGTTTGATGGTCTTTTAAGAGTAAAACAGCCACTAATCATCCGATTTGAGCTAAGATCATCAACAAGACCTTTTTGGTAAATGGGAAAACAAAACTGAGACGGAGGGAATACTAAGAAGATACGATTACAAATACTGTGACAATATCGGAAATCTCGGATATATCAAAAAATTCAATATATTTTAAATTTTTTATACATTAAGTGTGTTGTACCACAAAATTGGTAACTTCACCCCTCCCTCCTACACACTTTATTGACTTTAAAATTATATTGCACGGGTATAGGCACGCGAGTGCGGGGGTACAATATGAATTAGAGGTACGAATTTCCAAAATAATTAGGATGCAATTCATTAATGATACTTCTGTTTATTTATGTATAACAGTTAAAAATTTGTATAAATTTAAAAAATTTGTAAATCTAATGTATATAAATTACATTTTCCCTCACCCAAAATTAATTATATTCAATAATTTAATATAATTAGGTAACAAAACATCAATTCAAGTTCCATTAATCCAATACACAAATTATATTATTGAATTCAATCTAAAACGAATGTCACATTATCAACTTAAATTATACTACATAATAAAATTCAATTGAAATAACATATATAATGTTTAACAAGTTAGATTTGTGCAGCAGATTCGAGAATCCGTTAGTTGGATTCACCAAATGGTAACCGCATTCGCGGATTCAATATTTGCTCCACTTTTAGAGGGCGGGTTCGAACTCAATACTGCATTATAGCATTTTTAGAAAAATCTGTGCATCATAGCGAAATAGAGGGTGCATAAACAACGGTCGTTTAGAATAACATTAGTACAAGACTTTGTTCACACTTTCCTTATTCTTGAATACTTAAATAATCAAGAGCTTCGCCGATATGTAGCTTCTTAGAAATTCGGAAATTTCTGTACTCTTCATAAGTGAAAGGAGAAAACAGTCGAGGATGTTCCGAATCCACCAGCTCCGGTGGCGCTTCCACCAATCCCGTCTTCGGACCTAGGAGGAACGAAGCAATCGACAACCTAATACCCTCTTCCTTGCACATCACACGATGTTTCACATTCAGGAATCTCCCGTTGCTCCACACCTCAAAACCCGACACACATACAAGACTATTACTACAGATGTTATACCCAGTGAAATATATCGGGAAAATAAACTTTTTAGTCCTGTAAGTTATCCTATTTTGGTTTCAGCTCTGTTGACTTTCACAAATTAATAATAGTCCTGTAACTTTTCATTTTCTACATTGTGGTCTGATAACCTACTGTCCCAAACCCAGCCATGTGGACAAACCGGACTCTGTCAGGTCAACTTCAACTGGATATTCCACCTTCTACAGTCAACTATCGGACTAAAATGTCGAACAATTGCAGTTATACGACTGATTTAAATTTGTGAAAGTCAACATGACTGAATGAAATATCGAAATTTCAATTTGTGAAAATCAACAGGATTGAAATCAAAATTGAAGTGACTTGCTAGACAAAAGAATATATTCTCAAATACATCAGACATGACGATTTATATCTTAAATTAGTTGAAAATTATACATACCGGTGCAATATCTCCAAGATTGACAACAAGAGTTCCAGGGCAGGGATCAACCACCTCAAATTGGCCAGATCTTGCCATAACTTCGAGCCCACCGATATTTTCATCGTCTTGCAAAATTGTAAGAAAGCTAGAGTCTGTGTGCAATTGAACTCCTGAGGTACCTACAGTTTGAGGGGTGAAGTTGTATTTGTTGATTCTGAATTGGCAAACCCAATCGTCAAAGGAAACACCTTCAACATCTAACCCTTCTCCAATTTTACGAGCAACATTTGTCAACATTTCGTGCATTGCTTTAGCATATTTTAAGATAACATCCCTGATAATTTTAGTATCATGAGTGTAGTTGAGTTGGTGTAATAAGAATACGATGCATCACTGTACACTACATGAAAATAAAAAATTGTCTACAAAACTTTTTAACAAAAAAATCATAATAGAAATTGCCTACGAGTTTTTCTAATCATGTAAGCATTTCATTTCTCAACCTAGAAACAACTTGCCTACGGAATTAATTAATTTGCCTACGAAATAAAATTTCTTGGTATAATTACCTAAAAAACATTTGCCTACAAAAATTTACTTACAACATAATTTGCCTACAAAATTTCCGTAGGCATATTATATTGTAGGCAGGGAATGAAGATGCCTATATAATTATAAATTTTTGTAGGCAATTCGTATATAATCTCCACCACGAATTTTTTATTGAAAATTTTGTAGTCATATTGACAAATTTCGTAGATAATTCTTTATTTTGTTGTAGTGGGAAAAATAGAATAAGGCAGTGGCTTCATCTAAGAGGGCATATTGTTACAAATTAAAACTTCATCACATCTTTTATTTCATCAGTATTAGAATAAAACTTCATCACATCTTTCATTTCATCAGTATAAGAATTGTGGGATTTGACTTGCCGAAACATATTTGTGCAAATTTAGATGATTTTATTTGGCAAAAAATTATATGAGACCGTCTCATGGCATTCGACCACACAAATTAATATTTACCCCTACTAAAGTGTTAATGAGTTAATACTCTAGTTACACCCATTCACATTGTCTCATGTCATGAGACGTCTCATACAAGACCTACTCATTTTATTTTATCTATGTTGAACTGATTTACATGGTCTGGAAATGCACATGAGAGTTGCTCTTTGGCTTACTTGACTTCTTCCACCCTTTATTCATCATGTTTCCTTTATCTGTTTATTTATTAAGAGGTTAAGCAAAAAGTTGGATTTTGACTAATTTTTTGATGTGTTATTTGCGTTATAGAATGATTTTCATAGGGAAAACAGAACAGAACAAGGGGCAGAAATTTGTAACAAATTATCATATGATTTTCCGATCCAAAAAAAGGCATACAAGTTCCATTATCAAGTAACATCAGAATATTTAGTTACAAAAAGAAAGAAAAATCATCAAAATTTATCCAAATGATTAAAAAGAAATATTATAAAAAATGAACTTATTTGCTTCGAGGACTGAACTTCCAAAATTTGCATACTAGTTGTCGAACTTTCAAATTATTGCCAAGAAAGCTTCAAATTCGCTTGTAATAACGGTATTGCCACCCTTTTTCAAGTCCTGTTTTGGCATGCGAACTTGCTTGTAGTCTTTTTTTTTTTTTTTTCAATAATTTAAAAGTTCAATACCTGTTTTACAAGACAAAATTTTATATAAAAATATTTGTTCATATAAATTTAGCATTATGAAACTATTTTAAAATATCAAATATTTGATTGAGAGAATTAAAAACTTTATTAGGAGTATAAAAATTGGGGTAAAAAAATCGGCAACAATTAAAATATAATGCCACTAACCCTTGATTTTTTATACTCGAGATAGTTAATATTCTTAATCAAATATTTGATATTTTAAAATTATTTCGTGATAAATATATTATAAACCATTTTCATATCGCCTCCCCTCAAAAGTCTAGATTTCTAATTTGTTTTTTATTAGAATACTATATTTTTCAAACGGAATAATATGGTGATGCACAATAAGCTACCAAAATTCTAGCTTTCGACCACCACTCGCTTTGTTGAACAGATTCAGCAATACAGGAGATTCTATATTTCGAACTCAATAATACTTAGGCTTGATAGGCCAAACGAGCTCACATTATTATACTATTTTACCCATAATTAATATTTTAATTATTTACAAATATATTCTAATTATAAATTAATTAAAAATATATAACTATTACTCACTTTGTACATTAAGGATATTTTTGCTTTGGGAAATTATGAGAGATTGATACTTTAATTTTATTCAATTATGTGGTTGGTTTATATGACATCGGCCCGGTATAAATGGTCATAGGATAATCAACACATTAAGAGGGTTGAACTAATTGTCCCATAAATAAAGGATAATTATTTATCAATTATATCCATCAAAACAAACAATTTGTAAAAGTATGCTCAAGCTGTTTTTTTTTTATAACAATTTTCTTTATTTTACCATTCAATCATCACGTATGTTCAAGCTATTTTATTTTTATAATAATCTTGTCATTCAATTATTACTTAATTATTTTGCATGCGGTTTATTTTACATTTACAAATGAATCACTTAACTCATTACACCCTAACTTTACATTGAAAAAAAAAAAAAAAAAACTACAAGTAGAAGCAATAGGAGATGTGTACCTTTGGCGAGGAGTAGCAGTCAAGGTGGAAGAGAATGCGTCAACGACTCCGGGAGAGCCCATATCATAAAGCCCTAAAGCCTCATAAAGTGGGTTGATCTCCGACGGCGCCATGTACCCACTTCCGGCGATGACCGCCGTGTTTCTCATCTTGATCTCCCTCGGCAATTCAAACAGCGATCTCGTCACCTCTTCCTTCATTTCCACCATCAACGATTTCGGCAGAATTTCCTCGAAATTCGCGATCCTGAAGCATCCCAATTCTTCGCACGCCTTTATCAGTGTCCCTCTCTGTCCCGGAAAATCCTGCAAATCGATCACCGGAATCGCCTTCTTTCCTGCCATCGCCGGACAAATTGTCGAACAACTTATGTGTTTAATTCAATTTTGATACCTTTCTATACGCGTTATTCTTAATTTCGATATTATTTTTTTGGGGGAAAACGTTTGTCTATTTGCCTAGACAATAAAGCAGACAGGATGAGGGAGCTTGTTGGGTTTTGTCGGTTCCTTTTGGATCGGCATCATACATACATGCCAAAGAAAATATACTTCAATCAAGACATATATGTATGGAAAGATTAATTCAAATTCTTCGATGATAACGATAATAAAAAATGAGTAGTTTTAACGGGCAAAGTATTATATGAAAATAGTTTATAATAAGCTTATCAAAAAATATTTTAAAGTATTATTAATCTCATCAGGGGTATCATTAGTTTGAGTTCAAGAATTATACTCTAAAACTATTTCATGTTAAGCTTATTATGAAGCATTTTCATATAAAACCTACTCGTTTTAATGTACACTTGAGTGTATGGTATAAATTTGGATTAAAAAGATACTTTAAAAAGTAATCACTAATACCCCAATTGCAAAAAATATACAGTTTAGCATGTTAGCATGTGTTTTGAAAAAATCAAAATTGAGTTTAAAATCCAAATGAATGTCATGCACTTGAATGTATGCTATAATTTGTGAATGAAATTTTATATTACATCTATGTTTCCATAATAAAAATAATACGTTGGAGGAATGATTGTCTCAATAATGATTGCATTGCTAGTGCTATGCCCCAATTTTAGAATAGAAGTGAACAAAAAATGAATATTGGCAGGGGAATGTTGATGATCGAATCTAATCAAAAGGATTAGTGACTGTTTTTAGCTAATTCAAGTGATCGATCATCAATCAATATCGTGTGATTGATTACTACCGTAAATAATAAATACGGATTTTTGGGATTAAAAGGTATATACGTGTATGAATTACGTATTTATTTCGTATCTATGTGTGGATTGAGGTGTTTGAGTGTGTGTAGAAAGAATATATGTGTATTTGTGAATTTTTACTTAGTTTTATTCAATAAAATTTAAGGTTTTTATACAAGTCCTCCAAGTAGGAGGTGGAATGACTCTTAATCTCCCATGTGTGCATGCATGACACATGGAGAGTTGACTATTTGACCTTATTTATGTTAATTATATCCTCTAAGTTGGATTAGCTCGTATTAGTGAGCTACTCGTCTCTTTTGGACTTGTCCTTGAGGAGTTCTTAGCTTGATTTGTTGGTCGGTTAGCTTTCAGGCTTGGTTCTCTGGCTAAAGTAGCCCGCCATGGTCTTGTTTGTCTTCGGGAGTTACCCATTTTGTTATTGCTCCTCTTGTCAAAGTAGTTCGCCTATCTGTAATAGCTCATTCGGACGTAGTAGGTCAGTTTCTCTGAATTTAACCCATTTAATCTTTCTTTTCTTGGGGTTAATCACCTTAATCTTATTCGTCATAAGTATGATGTAGCTCGTCTATCAACAATTGCCCTCTAGCCTGCCTTTATGCTGAGAGGTAAGAGGCGAGCTGCTAAAAGACTGGCTATGATCTTCAACTTTGTGGACGAGTTGCATCGACCGTATGACCTGCTTCGGTGGGCAACGGTTGGAATTCCGAGGCGGGGCACGTCTTCGAGGCGTGACGTGGGCGATATGATTGCCGCCGCCCACACACGTACCTAATCGAGGCGACGCGCCTCCCATATTTGCGGAGAAGGGGCTGCACGCCCGAATTTTGCATTCAAGTCCTTGAAGTTTTCTTCTTTTTTCACTTTCGACCATATTTTCAAGTACTATATAAAGAAAATTTCTTCACTTTCTTCATTTTCTTTCGACTCTTTCAGCGCCAAAACCCTTGTCTATCCCTTTTCGAATTTTTCGGTTATAACCTCCATCTCCGACAATTATTTCTGCTGCGTCTAATCTTCAAGGTAAAATTTTCTCTTATTTCTTCTTATTTTGTGTTTAATTTTATCCTTCTTGGCTACAAAATTCGTCCGCCACCGTGTTTCTGCTCAATATTCACCGTTGCCTTTACAAATTCCCACTAGAAGCTGCCATTAACGTTGCTCCAAGCTTTTCTTTTTTCTTCATCTTAAAAATTAACCAATGTCCTCATCACGAACCGAATCAAATCCTCCTTGAAACCCCAGAAAACGCCCAATCGAAGAAGTTTCTTCAGCTCTCATTACTATAGTTTATGTAGATTCAGATCCTGAGGCCGCCTCCGTAGCTCGATCTGTTGATTCAGGAGCTCGCCCATCGGGGGAGAAAATTGCTCAGGGTAGCCCAGCCCGCAAAGCTGAGGAAGAAACCAGCGCGGACCTACACTTGGAAGAAGAAGGCGAGACTGAAGTACAACAGGCCACCCCAGCAAACGAGCTCACATGGGAATTCCTGGCGAGCATAAATTATTCTATGCCGAACCCGATTGAACGACAGATTCCAATTACAGTAGCTCACCAAGCAGACTGGGTTGCATATGAAAGGGAGTACTCCACATGGTTCATGGTAGCAGCTCGCGGGAAGCGTAAGCTCATGACTACCGAGTATATGTCGAGCTACATTGTCTCGTCCATCACAGAGGAGGACCTCGTCAAAATCAGAAGGGATTACAAATCCCTTGTGATATTTTCTTGTATGCGTCCGGGAAGGATGATAGAGATGATCGTCCTCCACGCGGATGTACAACAATCAACTTAGCTATACTAAATATTGGGGTTACACTGCCCCTCTATCCGCTGATCGGCCGTTTCTTGGAACAAACTAACCTGGCGATTAGCTAGATTACCCCGGTGGGATGGATGAACCTCATGTCCATCATGGTGTCGTGCACCCTCGAGGGGTACCCCAATAGACTTATGACGGATGAGGTGAACTACATTATGTCCTTGACGGCCTGCACCGGAGAGAAGACGGACTGATTCTATCTTATGGCTTGTCCCGGCCTTAAGGTAGTCGAGGGTGTGCCAAACAAGGTGAAGGACTGGAAGCATGACTGGTTCTTCATCGGTGGGGATTGGCGAGCTTCAGCTCGTGCCTTTGGTGGTGATGAGCAGATTAACACACCGACAAAGTTTGGGAAAATAAAGCATGAGTTTTACTTCTTCGACATATTTGAAAAGTTAAAACTAATATTAATCTTGTCTCTTTTGTTTCAGGTCCCAGAGCTTTCAAGTGGAGGAGCACTAAAGACGAGGCAGATGACCTATTCTTGTTCATCCTGAGCCAAGTTTCTCTCCGTAATAGAGCGTACATGACTGTTAAGCATCTTTGCTTGGAGTCGACCCTTCGAACTGCTCACCTTACCACTAGCCCGCACCACTTGGAGGCGCAGGCCGAGATACCCGAAGGTAATATTTCCACATTTTGGCGAACAACTATTTGTTATCTTTTAAAAAGAATTTTTCGAACACTGGTAGCTCGACTCTCTGCAGACCAGCTCGTCATAGTAGTTGTTCCTCATGTCTTCATAATCCTATACCAACATGTTTGGGATATGTCGTAGAAGAAAGGAAGGAAGAAGGGGGACCCGATCATGAAAATGGTGGCCCTTATGGCCCAGCCAAAGGGGGATCCCAGACAGGCGGTCACCTGGGCCCCTTTGAAGCAGCCCGCCCAGGTGAGTAGCTCGCCAGTGGCCCAGCACCAGAAGAAGAAAAGGCTACTCCGAGGTGATGGCACTCCTATTGCCGAGGAGGAGAGGGCGTCCAAGAGGGGCAAAAAACACCATGGGGGCGATGCACATTCTGCTCGCCCCGTTGAGGAAGAAGCTGATCGCACGACTTCGGTGGAGATCCTAACTGAACAACAGGTGATCTCTACCTCTTCTCAACAAAAAAGGCATGGGTCTCTGAACGACCTGACTTTCCTCGGCTGGGATGCTGGTCACTACTCTGAGTAAGTATTATCTCGTACTTAGTCTTTTTTTAACACTTTTAACTTTTACACTTGATCTTTGCATATACCATCTATCCAGCTATCCTGGTCGATCCCAGGTCGTACACCAATACTCCTTGTCCAAGATCCTAACCTTCTTCAGGGACATTTCAAGTCCCTACATCCGGCGAGCTACTGAGTCGATCGCACAGGCTTGGACTAAACCCTGGAGGAGGCTGTGAACGAGCAGGCTCCAAGAGACAATGGTCACCTCGCCCTCGTCCAGGCGGGCAATACTTTGGTGACCATTCAAAAGCTTGTCGACCAATGGATAAGCTGGAGAGGGATGCCCGCCAGCATACCAATACCGTTCACCGTATCTCCTAGGAGAGGGACGATGCAAGGGCTAAAGCGAACGAGGCCATCTCCCTTCTCCAGAACAAGGTTAAGGCCGCTCAAGCTGGCGAGCAAAATGCTCTCGACCTCCACCAAAAAATTTCTGATGAGCTGAAGACAAAGGAGGTCGAGCTCGAAAAGCTGTGCAACCTGCTCAATCATGAGCAGAAGAATAGTCAAATGGCCGAGCACTGAGCTAAAGAGGCTGAAGCTGAAGTTGCTCGCCTATAGGGGCAGTTCGTGGGATTGATCACCCAAGACAAACTACAAGCTGAACTGGAGGCCAAGCTCGGGGCGAGCTTGATTATGGGGTACGTCAGTGCGTATGCTGAGTGCCTTTGAGCTGTCAACGAGTTCGAGGTCCCTGAGGTCTTTGCTCAGATTGCGAAGTAGTTCACTGCCTTTCTCCAGACTAATCCTCCTCCTTCGGGCACTACACTCCAGATCGGTGATCTGCCGGAGTATGGGGTCAAGATCAACTTTCTTGACCCCAACATTGTAATTACTCATCCTCCAGAGGATGAGGATGAGCAGCAAGAAGAGGTCGAGGCCGAGGTGGATACTACTGTTGGCCCTAAAGAAAAAGCCTCGACCGAGCAAGCAGATGAGGCAGCTGGGTTGATACCCGAACTGACGATCGACGTGCATGTTGACCCATCTACAAGGAGAGCTCCCTGATTGGCCCTCAGGATGACAACCTTTTGCCCCCAGGCGGCCAAGGTCTTAGTTCTCTATGACTTGTACTTTTTTCTTTTCTTTAATTTGGTTGTAGTTGCTCGCTCCTGTATGGATTTGATCTTGTAATTTTTGGGAATTAGCATTTTCATTCATTAATGAAATTTATCTTTTTGCTCGTATCCTCTTTATGTGTTAATTTCCTTGCATTTACATATATGCTTTACAGTATTAACACATCCTCTTGGGCTTTGTTCAGAACAAACTTTGCCTTTAAAATAGAATAATGGCCTTAGTCTTAGACTATGTTCATTTAAAAACGAACAACCTTTAAATGGCTTGACCATAACAACTGACTTATGCCTTGAGCTTGAATCTTTTCCTCGAACGAACAACTATCATTAAACTTTAAAAATTTACAAGTATATCCAATGACGACCAACTCTACAAGTCTTTACAAAGAACACAATTTACAACTTTACATAAGTAGTTCGACAACTATACACTTGTGTCAAACAACTTTACATCTTTCAAAGTACAAAGACCATATAAAGACTATATAATATACACAAACAAGTTGCTTGGTTAAAACATTTCGCCGAGCAAGTCCTGTTCGACCTAGTACTAAGAGAAATTTTAAAAAAAAATTAGGCAAGTTTCTAGTCCTTACTGTTGGAGTTATATGTGAAAGTATGTTTTTACTTCGTATAACTCATGTATTCAACACTTTGTTTTATGAGAATAATTCTTTTATCACATTTGTCTTAAATATGAATGAATGTAAAATATTTATTGCAACTCGTTCTATTTATAGTACGAGTTACATTGTAGTTAATGTGGTGATACCAGATCATAGAAGATCACATTAACGAGTTCCTTGTAACTAAACATACAAATTCACAGCCCAGGTGGATTTGAACAATCCTCCGCAAAAGGTCGATGTGTAATTGTCAGATTGACTTGTCTTGACCAAGAGATTGCACTAGCACATTTAGTATGTGTTGAAGAGGACCTACATCGAGGATAATTTTTTTTATTCTGAAATGTGAAGAATTAGACCTCAGTGTTTATTGATTTCTTAATCTCCGTCACTTAAATAGGACCGTGTGTGATTAATAGTTATTGCTTTGATTCATGTTGGGTGAGAATCATCGTAACTTTGAACCTTGCATTTTGGGCAGTAATATTAATCATACGATGGTTGCTAAGGTTTAATACGGAGAAATGTGTGCGAGTACGGCTCGTGTGATTTGTCCCCTTGCTGGGCTCAGAAGTTTTATTGTACCAAATCTTGCAAGTGAAGAATTAGTTTCTTCCGTACAAATAATAATGTTGAGCTATCTTTACTCCAAGGTAAAAGATATTAATTAATTTAGAGCTATTCAGAAGCTCAATTAATTATTGGACTAGATAATCTTAAACACGAGAAATAATAATCGGGAGCCCATATTATCGTAATATGGATTAAGATGGATAGTGCAATACTAATTTATTAGTGGTACTAATTAATATTAATGGGCTGAATAATATTGAGGCTCAATATTATAATTCAGTAGTCCATTGGAGGTCCAATCGTAATTCTCCTAAAGGCCCCTCAAGTAGCCCGATAATAATAAGGTGATTGAAATAAAAGAAACACTACTACAATATTGGACATATACAGCTGCACACATACAGCCATTTTCAATAACCGTTGTATAAGTAAAGCTATATACAGCGGTTATAAAAAAAAATTTAAAAAAGAAAATATATAGCGGTTTATAACCGCTATATAAGATTTATCATATATAGCGGTTAAAAACCGCTGCGGATGGACATATATAGCGGTTTAGAACCGCTATATAAGATTTATCTTATATAGCGGTTAAAAACCGCTGTATATATATATTTTTTTCGTATACCAGTAACTCCGCCCCCAAATTAAATCATCCCGCGCGACTAAATTTTCACCCCAAATCCCTAGCCGCTTGCCGTCGTCCTCGTCGTCCGCCCCTACCGTGCAGCCACTCGCATCCCAAGGGCGCCGCCGCCGACCCCGCCGTGCAGCCCCTCGCCCGGCGCCGTGCCGCACTTCTCTTTGGACGACAGCTCCACCGAGGTTCTTCCAGCGCCGCCGCCGTGACGCCACTCCTCTCCACGGCCGCCGTCGACGCCTCCCCTCTCCACGGCCGCTGTCGACGCTCTCCTCACCACAGCCGTCGTCAAGCTCTATAGGTTAGTATAATTTTTTCCTAATTTTTTGGTTTTATGCTTCTTTGAGTTGTTTGGTATATTAATTTAGTGATAAACATTTGCTGTGTGATTCATATGATGATGATGATTTTACTTGAATTAAACTTGTTTATTCACTCGTCATGGAATAACACATGTAGTGGCACTTGTACATTATTAGAGGTATATAGAATATATATATATATATATACACTATGTTTTTTAGTTATGAATCTGCATTTTGAATAGGTTGAGTGGTACATAAGATGACCATAAGTATTGTATCATTGTTGAGGTAAGGTTTGGTGGCAAGGCATGTTGGGTAGTTCTCTGGCTGTTCGATCCACAGCTTATGGTCGACACCACCACCTTTTAGCTTATCGGACAAGTTCACTAATTGAGTTTCCCCCTTCACCTCAAGAGTAACCTGCATTTACAAAAACAATGGTTGTGTTACTGTGATATGATTACCATATTACCATCATCATACAAAAGAATGCACTTTAAAATCATTACATTTGAGCGATTTTGCTATCATCATACCCCATGGATGCATTTAAAATCACAACATACATTTAACTTTACAATTTTAGAACAGTCTGTAAATACATCATTTAATTCAACTGTCTTTACGTTGCATCTAAAGCTAGGTTACATGTTGATAATTCAACCAAAAAAAGATACCAACTATTATCCAGGTTTCGTTCCCAACTTATGTTTTGAGATGAAATACTAACACTAATGTCTTATATATATATTTTTTCTTTTTTTCTTTTTCACTGTGTCTTATATGAGAATTATTATTATTGACTAATACACTCCTTCATGTTCTCATGCATGTACACACGTCTATCCAAAACACGCATCCTCATTTGTTCATCCACCCAATAGTCATAGTAATACATATCGAATATCAAACTATCACCAAGTGTAAGTGATTGCAATAGTAATGAAGAAATCCAGAGTCCCTTATTTTTCTTTTTTGCTTAATCTCATAATCTGGAGACACGTATCCATGATAAATACAATGAAACAGAGCACCAGTTTTAGCTTATTGTATCTGTTAATAATGTACATATCTTCTTAATAGTAACATTACTTCAGGATTGACTAGGAATCTCTAACTCGGAACCTTGTACAGCTACTCCATTTGTCCTTGTTAGTAGGACATCAAGTCCTACTAACTAGCCCTGAAAATCCTATTGCTGGCTGCTGCACCTACCCAAACCATATCTATTTACAATTAACTGTAGGAAATCTATTCTAGTTCCCAATTCACTACGAGTCTAATATTTATAATAAGGTTTGATGAAATATTTAAGAAGCCAGATACTCAAAGAACTGCCTAAGTGTAATCACAGGGGGTCTATTGATGCCTCACCCGTCTCAAGAATTATATTAACGCGTAAGTTAATTTTTAATATAATAATTTGTTTTGTAATCCATTTAGAATTATGTTATATATGTAATGTATTTTTATTTTTTATGCATAATAATAGTGTGATGAAGATGTACCGGAGTTGGCTTCCTGATACTCGAGACCCAGAGATCCTTGAAAAAGTGGACTGGAAAAACATTAAGGTAAATTTACAATTATTTTTTATCAAATTAATTAATAGAAAATAATCGTAATTGTAGTATGTGACTATATATAATTGTTAATCAATAGATTCCGAGGCAGCGAGATAACGTACACTGTGGACATTTTGTGTGCTGCTACATTGAAGATATAATAATCACTTCCCATACGACCATTCCCAACAATGTAAGTCGATTTGTTGATGTATTTAAATTGTTATTGGTTGAATAAAATTTTGTACAATATATCTAATTAACTTTTTAATGTTTGTAGTTTGTATATGAACGTCCACTAGCTTGTTACCCCACTAGCAGAATGAAGAAATGGAAATTAGTTTGGACGGGGTATTTGTTCAACCGATTCTTGAATTATATGTCATTATAGTATTACTTTTGGTAGTAGACATGTAAATTAAATATTACTCTTTAATGATATATGTATTTCATATTTTTGGTATATTTAATTGGTTTGTATGTTTATTTAATTCGTATTTTGGTGTTGAATATATATATATATATATATATATATATATATATATATATATACATATACATATAGTTTAAATTATAAAACAAGTTTATAAGAAAAATTAAAAATTAAATAAAAATAAAAAAATGGTTTTAATAGCGGTTAATAACCGATATACATTAATATAAATGCATGAAAAATGGAAATATTAAAATAATTTAAAAAGACAATATATAGCGGTTATTAACCGCTGTATAAAGGCATACTATATATAGCGGTTATTAACCGCTGTATAAGTGTCTAACTTTATATAGCGGTTAATAACCGTTGTATATGTAGATACTTTATATAGCGGTTTTTAGCCAGTGTATAAGCTCAATATTTTATATAGTGGTTCAAAACCGCTGTGTGAGCTTATATAGCTGCCACTTACATAGCGTTTTTAACCGCTTTATTAGTGAGAAAATAACCGTTATATAAAACGCTATTTGTACTAGTGAAAAATATTATTCAAAAATCTCAATAAGCTGATTTTTCTTGATTAATTTTGAAAATTATGATAGGAGAGATAAAAAAAATTGTTGATTTTCTTAGAAAGATATAACGGAAGATATGTATTCTTATAATACAAGATTATCTCTTAAATTCAAGAAAATTTGAATCTAGTGATTTTAATCTGCATATTTTTGAAAATTATATGTAAAGAGAAGGTGAAATTTTTGTGGAATATTTTATGGAGAAAAGAATATATGAGGTATATTAAAAATTCCCTGGAGGCCAAGAAAAAAAATTCTCTCCATATTCCCAAACATAAAATAGGCCACCCCATATCTATATATTGGGGATGATTATTTCATCTCCAGTACACAGTTACACAATTCCATGAGTTGGAAAACTTGAGAGCAATAAATATTTTCTTTCTTCCTTATTATTTTAAATAGTTTGTGAGCGCTTCCTACCGGCGAACGAATAAGGCGGAGAGGGAATACTTGAGAAGATTTTTACAGTTGATAGGATTGTTACGCTTGTCCCTCTCTGTCGGACGTCGCTTCAAGAGGTACGTTTTACATGAAATTCTTAGTTTTTCCGCCGTAGAATTTTACGTGTTTATATTCATATGCATGTTATTTGTTGTTGGTATAATCATTATTTGAATTATTTTAGGATTAATTCATGCTAGTAATAATTAAATTTAAATTCGTATTTAAATTTCACCCCTAATAGATCTGGGCACCCCGATTTCCCCAACAACTGGTATCAGAGCCACGGTTTCTGGCTCTAATCTTTAAATTGGAATTTAAATGTATAAACATAAATTGAAATTGGATAATAGAATTGCTAGATCTTTTTTGCAGGTATCCAATTGTCATGGATTTTAATATTTTTATTTTTTTCATGCGTATGAATGTATTATTTTAGTTCAATTCGTTCGAATTTATTTTTCTCGTGAGAAAATTCACGAGTAGATTAGTTTTTTTTAGTTATTTGATTCGATCAATGTAATAGATTAGTTTTGATCTAGGTTTGTTTATCTTTTGTAAATAAATTAGAACCGGATCGGAACAAAAATGGAGACAGTGAATTAAGAACGACGTACCCAGATGATGCATTTATGCGTGGCGCATACATGGACATGGATCGTACATGGGGGAGAAAAATGAGCACGAACAGCAAGGCCCGAGCGCACGGCGTGCATGAGGCGCACGCAGCCCGTGCGCTACGGGCGTGACGTGAGGCATTGCGCGCGGCTGCACTTAGGCGCTGCATGCCCGTGTGGGCACCGAGAGGCGCGCAGCCCACCTCCGTGGGCCGACGCGTGGCTGATCTCGGCCCGTGCAATCGTGTTTTTTTGTGCTTATTTTTTTATGTACAATGCCGAACGTTGTCCCGACCCCAAACAAAAGACGTATTTGACAAATTTTTGCTGTTCGAGTGAGAGTTTTCCAGATGAACGATGAAAGCAATGGAGACGATTTCTCGCATCAAGACGTGAAGAAATTTAAACCGTGACAATTGGATTTGAGTGCTCCAATACATTTTAATTTTTGTTTTGATGGACGTTTTATTTTCGTGCATTTATTATTTGATAATATTTGTTTGCATGAATATTTAATTGTCCAAGAAAAATCTTACTTTCGAAAATTACTAAGTATGTTTTATTATTAATCCCAATTTTATTCAGGATAATAAAATTGGATTAATTTTGACCTCCATAATTTATTTATTTGTGAAGTCTTTTTGGAATACATTTCCCCATCGGATCGGCCAAAAAGACGGATTTTACATGAATAAATTCCGAAAGGATGATTGTGGATTATTACTAGTGGCGGTATTGACCCTTACCACGAGTGGCTTGCTCAAAGATAAATAATAATCTTGTATTGAATTATGGTTATTACTTAGGCATAAAAAATTGATACTCCCTCCGATTCATTTTAGATTGTTCGTATTACCATAAAAGGAAGATTTTTTTTTTGTTTTCCATTTTCTCAATCTCTTTCCAAAAATGGCAAAAAAAATACACATATCATTTTAACTTTACCCCTTAAAAAATTGAAATGACTCTTTTACTCTTACTTTATATCAACAAAAATAACTTTATACCCACAATGTAACACCCCGTCCCGTTTTATACCTTTTATTTTCCTTGAAAACCTTATTTTATATTATTATCTTGTTTATTTTAATTTTATTATTTTTGTAGGCTATTATGTAATTTAAATATATACCCTATTCATAAATTCCCAAATTCGAAGAAAAGATTAAAACGAATAACGAGTAATTAAATATTCAAGTTTAAATTAAGGATTTCGATCCGTATAATTTATTGATAAAAAAAGTATACAAATATAATTCAAATACAAGAAAGTATTAATTTAATCTTCAAATTGTATTAATTTCCAATTTCGAATTTAAAAGCACGAACCAAACACCCCCTAATTAAATTCCTATCAATTACATTAAAATCTTATGAAAATCTCCTTCTTAATTCTCAACCGTGCAAACCCTTTTCATTTTCTTATTTAATTATTTTTTTTAATAATAAAAATCCCACAAGATCCGGACTTAAAGAATTCAAAGATCAGTTAATAGCTAGAAGTAAAATCCGTATATATATAATCTCCTTTATCGAAGCCGCGTACACAAATTCCACTCTCTCTCATTTATCCTTTCCTTTTCTTTTTAATATTAATTTATTTAACTAGAAATATTTTTCTATAAAAGGGAAAAGTTTCTCTCTCCAAGATGCTTTTTCTCACATATCAGAATTCACGTTTCTCTCTCATTCAGTTTCCCAAATTCACTCTGGCCTCTCTCTTCTTTCTTCCGCTGACGAGACCCAGCGCCGCCGTCGCCTCCAGTCACCGCCGTGACGCCACAGCGTCACCGTCGCACCCTAATAGCTACCGCCGTCATCCCTCTCGCTCCAGCCGAACACCGCCGCTCAAACACGCCGCCGCCTCCTCTATTTCGACACAAACCCAGCGCCGCCGCCTCTCTTATTTCTCTCCTTCCAGTAAGTTAATTGAGAAATTTCCCATCTTTCAATTTCTACTCTTTGAGATTAATTCCAATTTCACTAGTAACCCTTTTCATTTAATTTCAACCAAGATGACGTCGTTAATCTAAACCGCTGCTGCCGAAGTTTTTGGAGAGACCAAAGGACGCCGTTAGGCTGCTCAAATTATCCGATGAATCACCGAACTACGCCGTTAGGCTGCTCGAATTTATCCAACGAATCTTCGAGCTACGCCGCTAGGCTGCCCGGTTTGTGACTCGTAAGAATTACTAATCTTCTCTCTAATTCTCCTAATAGTTGGATTAGGAATATTTAGTTCCCTGTTGAGACTTTGTAAGTTAAGAATAATTGTTCTTGGTTTGGAGCCTGTGAGCTTGTAGATGGACTTTTGTTGTTGATTAAATTCCTACTGACCGTGTTGGGAATAACTGTTTTAGTATTGATTGTTTTGCTGTTTAGTATCACTGAAATAGTTGTCTGGTGTTATTGAATTAATGGATTAGTATGTTGTGGTATTTCTTCCTTTTCTTTAAGAGTTCGTTTTCTATTTATTTCAAAATAGTACTAGTACGATTAGAACTCAAGAGTAATATCATAGTAGTCAAGTTTAGAAAAAAAAAGGAACAAAAAGATAAGTCGATTGATATCCAATTTAGTAAACAAATGAAAAGAGTATTTGGAAAATTGGTATAATCCTTTTATTAAAAGTGACACTAATTCACTTTGGAAATATTACTAAAAGAATAATATATTTATATATTATTTTAGTTTTATAGTAAAAACTTCTTCAAGTCAGAGATTATTAATAAGTTTAATAAATGGGTTTTATTCATAAAAATATAAATTATATTTGAGAGTTCTTTTAAAATAAGAAATACAAATCTTAGAAAGAAAAACTTATTTTTCATTACATTAATATTATTTAAATAATTTTCCTTTTCTTTTAATTATTTTGGGGGAAAATATTAGATAGATATACTTTTAAAATTATAAAAGGCTTTTATAAAAGGACAAAGGAAATTAAAATATTGTTTTTATAGAAATTGAAAATCGAAATGGTCATACAACAAGGAAATTAGTGAGTACACTCCCCCAATACACCAACCTTTTAGAAGTGGTGTATTTATCAAGATAGTGTGTGTTTTAAGTAGGTCTATTTCAATAGGTCTATAAGATAACGACCTCCTCGATTCTCGTAACACAAACTCTCAAGTTTTCCTAATAATTCGAAGGTCAACTTTTAATCAAATGGTTTCGTACTAGGATTCTGTGCCACTCGGAATACGCACGAGGGATCCGACATTCTGTTTGTATGTCACTCTCGGGACGTCTCTACAACACGAGTTATCTTCCAAAAGAATTTTAAGACAGTTGTAACTTAGCTATAAAGTTAAAAGGTGGGTGATGATCGGTTGATCGATCTGCTAATAATACGTTGTGCTGGTATACTCTGAACTCCACTAAATAAATCTAAAATCAAATATACAACATAAATGTAAACCTATTATATAAGTGTGAACTATATGATATTATTATATGTATCTTACTTAGATTGTTTGTGCTTATCTAATTATCGTTTATGGCTGCATGATAATATTGGCATTTTGTGAGAATGAATCTGTTTAAGTATGAATTATGTGAACACCCTCCACATCTTAAAATGATAGTTTGTATGAGAAATAGGAAAGCAAATGATTCATTAATAAGTTCGGCTTCCGAATAAGAGCTCATTAGAGTTCCGGGCAAGGTCATTAATAAAGTTCGTCCTCCGGATAAGGTGCTCAGTAGAGTTCCGGGCAAGGTCATTAATAAAGTTCGTCCTCCGGATAAGGTGCTCAGTAGAGTTCTGGGCAAGGTCATTAATAAAGTTCGTCCTCCGAATAAGGTGCTCAGTAGAGTTCCGGGCAAGGTCATTAATAAAGTTCGGCCTCCGGGTGAGTACTCATTAGAGTTCCGGATGAGAGGTCACTAATTAATTAAATAGTTTTGTTTATGAGGAATTATTTTTGAGAAAGATTTACTATATGTGGAAAATGATTTTGGCAGATTGAGCCGATACGTGAAAATAGTTTTGGGCTTTGCCCCTTAATGTGAATCAACTTGTGATATATCAATTATGTGAATGTGAAACCTCTCATGCCCAATTAATTATTACGTGAACTTGTTACTTCTGTGATATATGTTATTTATATTTATATGTCAACTGCTTAAATAAGTTATATGCTTTATCAATGAGTACAATTTAATATATTTCGGATTTACCAATTCCATGACGTTGCAAATCACCCATACGTGAGAATTCAAATCTCACGCCCCCCCTTTTTACAACCATTGCAGATTATGATTTCGTGGAGCAAGGACAGTAATAGGGACGACACAGAGTTCCCCATTTAAATAAACTGTTACTATTATTAATATGCTACCCTTAAAATAAATGTCATCACTACTACTTTTTAGACAATATAATTCCTATGTATTTCGTAAACTAAAACCCTGCATGCACTTTCATAAAATACTAGACATATATATATATGCTTGTGAGACACTTTTTATTTTCCCTCACTTTTTCCGCTGCATAAAACTCATCTCTCATTTTATTATCCCTTTTTATATCAAAAAGTTTATAGTTCGGATTTTAGTCAAAAGTGGCACCTCGAATCTGAGATATTTATGTGTTTTGGATTCGGGGCGTTACAGGTGGTATCAGAGCCTAGGTTCACATCTTTCGGACCAAAACCCAAATTGTTGCTTTCATCAAGACAAAATTCTTTTTCTTTAATTAAAATTTTCTTATCATGTAAGTATAGATCACTAATTAAATCACTTGAGGGGAAATGTGTCTCCTATTACCGTCAGAAGCTCCTCGAAGTTATGTTCTTATTTTATTTTAAATTGCCTAAAAGTTTATGACATTACGATAAGTTGACTTTCATAACAAAACTTCAATTAAAAGATCGCGAACTCAAAACAACACCTACGAGGTATAGAAAGAACCCCGAAATATTGTTTATATTACTATTGAAATACAGATTGTTAGTAAATGATAGGAATAAATATATTTGTGTAAGTTTATAAATTTCATAAATGATGTTATATGACTATTTAAAATATATGCTTTAATTGTTTAAATTATATGCTTTAATTGTTTAAATTGTGTGCTTTAATTGTTTGAATTGTTTAAATTTTGTGCTTTAATTGTTAAAATTATGTTTCTTCATAATTAAAATTTTGACTAGGATTTCCCTTTCCATATAAGAATCCATCTAAGATAGTTATAACCTGATAATTAGAAAACGTTTAGATAACCTTAGAATCTATCAATGCGTTTATAACCCAGTTCACGAGACTACGTGCAAAAGCAAGATCCGCATGTATACCCCATTACGAAGATAGATTTGACAGCCGTGATTTATTTTGCCAGAAGGGTTATTGAGTTATTCTCTGTCCTATCGCTGTAGGACTACTCGAACGGATGAGAATAGAAGACCCAGTTCAAGGGCACCACATCCACTTGGAGACATGCCTGGTAGAAGTTGACAATGGAGATTTTTGTATAATAGTAACGATCAGTCAAAGTGATCAAATCCTTTTAAACAGTTATCCTTTTGATATAGTCACAAATACATACAACATAGGTGTGCCACCCTTTCCTGATAAATAGTAGGAGTCAAACATATGGCTGTTTTACTTGGGCCATAGCAACATAGTTTTAATCCTACTCCTTTTGGTTGCTCGCAATCCGTGATGAAGAGAAGATGTGATGCGCTAGCATTATATTTGGGAGCCTTAGTTTCTTTTGGGATAAGAAGTAAGAAGACTAACCTTTATAGAACCCGAGACTTTTATGTGATATATATATATATATATATATATATATATATATATATATGTTGTGAAATTGCTACTTAGCAATGTGTGCTACTTGCTCTATGTTAATTGTTATATTTTATCTGATTATCGATAAATGACGCGTCACTGGTTTCTATTATATGGTGCGTATGTGATCACTGTACCATTGACGGCCGCAGTGCGTTGCGGTGAACTACATACTCACGCGTATCTCAGTACTAGCGTTGTGTTAATTACATAATTCGATTCTGTTTTTGTAATTTTCCATACCTATATAACTTAGCAATATTATTCTTTTATTTTTAGAAACACCACTAGGATAGCACCGTGCCATAGACGTGGATAGCCTCGTGTTAACCCTATCCCAACCCCAAGAGATCCTATGGAACAGGACCCACCTCCTCAGGCTGAGCCTGCACCGCCTCAGCAGGCTGCACCTGGGAACGACATTGCGAGGGAAATACTGATCTCACTCCAGAACTACATGCAACAACATACGCCTCAGATGGCACACAGGATGAATGACTTCGTTGAACTATTTCGACGACTGCTTCCACCTAGGCTGAATGGGAGAGAAAGCCCTTTTGAGACCGAAGAATGGATAGCCGGGTTGGAACGCATTTTCCGACATATGGCGCTTACTGATGCACAGAGAATCTCCTGTGCACAATTCCAATTGGGGGAAGACGCAGCTCAATGGTGGGAATCCTATGAACGGACTATGAATGAAGAAGCTAGACAGGCCCTTACTTGGGAGGATTTCAAGAAAGTTGTACTAGACAGGTACTTTCCACGAGTACTGAAGGATCAGAAAGAACAAGAGTTTGTTAATCTCCGACAAGGAACTCTCTTGGTGATAGAGTACGAGAGAAAATTCAACCAGTTGTCTCGTTATGCTCCACATCTGGTGGATGATGACGATAGAAAAGCCCGAAGGTTCGAACATGGTATGAGGACTGAAATAGCCGGGATTGTGATAGGCCTTCAAATGTCAAGCTATAGTGAAGTTTAACATCGAGCGCTACTAGTCTCGATTAGCCAGAATTTGGAGTACAAGCTGATTCCGGAAAACTGCCCCTGTCAATCAAAATTGGCTGCCATACTTTAAAAGAGATTCACTCCCACCACCAGAGAGAAGCAACAATGATGTTGCTCGAAGCAAACCAGTTTGTCCAAGTTGTGGAAAGAAACATTGGGGACAATGTAACCCGAGTGGAATGAATTGTTATCGTTGCGACCAACCTGGGCACAAGTCTTATGAATGCACCGAACCATCCAGTGTCAACCGCCAACCAATTAACAATAACCAGTCTCACAATGTTGCTCGAAACAAACCAGTCTGTCCAAGTTGTGGAAAGACACATTGGAAACAATGTAACCCGAGTGGAACAAATTGTTACCGTTGCGACCAACCAGGGCACAAATCTTACGAATGCACTCAACCGCCAAGGGTCGAACACCGACCAATTAACAACATCCAGTACCACCCGCAACAAGTGGATAACTACCAGACTCACCTGCTGCCTGCACCTAACAATCGTTAATTGGGACCACCAGTCAGAGGTTCACCTAACCAGGGTCAGAAGTAGTCAGGCCACGTGAATGCAATCCTGGAAGAAGAAAAAAAACAGTGGAGGACAACTTCGATTGAAAGAACAGGAACAACCCGAGTAGTATGAAGCACTAGCAGAAAGAGGTTATGACTAGTAGGAGAAGGAAATAAGAAACTACGTAAAAATAAGGGTATAGGGTTTACCCAAACAATACCTAGAAGCTGAATTTCGGGAACGAAATTCTGTTAAGGGGGTAAGGATGTAACACCCCGTCCCGTTTTATACCTTTTATTTTCCTAGAAAACCTTATTTTTATATTATTATCTTGTTTCTTTTAATTTTATTATTTTTGTGTGCTATTATGTAATTTAAATATATACACTATTCATAAATTTCCAAATTCGAAAAAAAGATTCAAACGAATAAAGGACTACGAGTAATTAAATATTCAAGTTTAAATTAAGGATTTCGATCCGTACAATTTATTGATAAAAAAAAGTATACAAATATAATTCAAATACAAGAAAGTATTAATTTAATCTTCAAATTGTATTAATTTCCAATTTCGAATTTAAAAGCCCGAACCAAACACCCCCTAATTAAATTCCTATCAATTACATTAAAATCTTATGAAAATCTCCTTCTTAATTCTCAACCGTGCAAACCCTTTTCATTTTCTTATTTAATTATTTTTTTTAATAATAAAAATCCCACAAGATCCGGACTTAAAGAATTTAAAGATCAGTTAATAGCTAGAAGTAAAATCCGTATATATATAATCTCCTTTATCGAAGCCGCGTACATAAATTCCTCTCTCTCTCATTTATCCTTTCCTTTTCTTTTTAATATTAATTTATTTAACTAGAGATATTTTTCTATAAAAGGGGAAAGGTTCTCTCTCCTAGATGCTTTTTCTCACATATCAGAATCCACGTTTCTCTCTTATTCAGTTTCCCAAATTCACTCTGACCTCTCTCTTCTTTCTTCCGCCGACGAGACCCAGCGCCGCCGCGACGCCGCCACTCCGCCGTCGCCTCCATTCACCGCCGTGATGCCACAGCGTCACCGTCGCACCCTAATCGCAACCGCTGTCATCCCTCTCGCTCCAACCGAACACCGCCGCTCAAACGCTCCGCCGCCTCCTCTATCTCGAAACAAACCCAGCGCCGCCGCCTCTCTTATTTCTCTCCTTCCAGTAAGTTAATTGAGAAATTTCCCATCTTTCAATTTCTACTCTTTGAGATTAATTCCAATTTCACTAGTAACCCTTTTCATTTAATTTCAACCAAGATGACGTCGTTAATCTAAACCGCTGCTGCCGAAGTTTTTGGAGAGACCAAAGGACGCCGTTAGGCTGCTCAAATTATCCGGTGAATCACCGAACTACGCCGTTAGGCTGCCCGGTTTGTGACTCGTAAGAATTACTAATCTTCTCTCTAATTCTCGTAATAGTTGGATTAGGAATATTTAGTTCCCTGTTGAGACTTTGTAAGTTAAGAATAATTGTTCTTGGTTTGGAGCCTGTGAGCTTGTAGATGGACTTTTGTTGTTGATTAAATTCCTACTGACCGTGTTGGGAATAACTGTTTTAGTATTGATTGTTTAGCTGTTTAGTATCACTGAAATAGTTGTCTGGTGTTATCGAATTAGTGGATTAGTATGTTGTGGTATTTCTTCCTTTTCTTTAAGAGTTCGTTTTCTATTTATTTCAAAATAGTACTAGTACGATTAGAATTCAAGAGTAATATCATAGTAGTCAAGTTTAGAAAAAAAAAGGAACAAAAAGATAAGTCGATTGATATCCAATTTAGTAAAAAATTGAAAAGAGTATTTGGAAAATTGGTATAATCCTTTTATTAAAAGTGACACTAATTCACTTTGGAAATATTACTAAAAGAAGAATATATTTATATATTATTTTAGTTTTATAGTAAAAACTTCTTCAAGTCAAAGCTTATTAATAAGTTTAATAAATGGGTTTTATTCATAAAAATATAAATTATATTCGAGAGTTCTTTTAAAATAAGAAATACAAATCTTAGAAAGAAAAACCTATTTTTCATTACATTAATATTATTTAAATAATTTTCCTTTTCTTTTAATTATTTTGGGGGAAAATATTAGACAGATATACTTTTAAAATTATAAAAGGCTTTTATAAAAGGACAAAGGAAATTAAAAGATTGTTTTTATAGAAATTGAAAATCGAAATGGTCATACAACAAGAAAATTAGTGAGTACACTCCCACAATACACCAACCTTTTAGAAGTGGTGTATTTATCAAGATAGTGTGTGTTTTTAAGTAGGTCTATTTCAATAGGTCTATAAGATAACGACCTCCTCGATTCTCGTAACACAAACTCTCAAGTTTTCCTAATAATTCGAAGGTCAATTTTTAATCAAATGGTTTTGTACTAGGATTCTGTGCCACTCGAAATACGCACAAGGGATCCGATATTCTGTTTGTATGTCACTCTCGGAACGTCTCTACAACGCGAGTTATCTTCCAAAAGAATTTCAAGACATTTGTAACTTAGCTATAAAGTTAAAAGGTGGGTGATGATCGGTTGATCGATCTGCTAATAATACGTTGTGTTGTTATACTCTGAACTCCACTAAATAAATCTAAAATCAAATATACAACATAAATGTAAACCTATTATATAAGTGTGAACTATATGATATTATTATATGTATCTTACTTAGATTGTTTGTGCTTATCTAATTATCGTTTATGGCTGCATGATAATATTGACATTTTGTGAGCATGAATCTGTTTAAGTATGAATTATGTGTACTCCCTCCACATCTTAAAATGATAGTTTGTATGAGAAATAGGAAAGCAAATGATTCATTAATAAGTTCGGCTTCCGAATAAGAGCTCATTAGAGTTCCGGGCAAGGTCATTAATAAAGTTTGTCCTCCGGATAAGGTGCTCAGTAGAGTTCCGGGCAAGGTCATTAATAAAGTTCGTCCTCCGGATAAGGTGCTCAGTAGAGTTCCGGGCAAGGTCATTAATAAAGTTCGTCCTCCGGATAAGGTGCTCAGTAGAGTTCCGGGCAAGGTCATTAATAAAGTTCGGCCTCCGGGTGAGTACTCATTAGAGTTCCGGATGAGAGGTCACTAATTAATTAAATAGTTTTGTTTATGAGGAATTATTTTTGAGAAAGATTTACTATATGTGGAAAATGATTTTGGCAGATTGAGCCGATACGTGAAAATAGTTTTGGGCTTTGCCCCTTAATGTGAATCAACTTGTGATATATCAATTATGTGAATGTGAAACCTGTCATGCCCAATTAATTATTACGTGAACTTGTTACTTCTGTGATATATGTTATTTATATTTATATGTCAACTGCTTAAATAAGTTATATACTTTATCAATGAGTACAATTTAATATATTTCGGATTTACCAATTCCATGACGTTGCAAATCACCCATACGTGAGAATTCAAATCTCACGTCCCCCTTTTTACAACCATTGCAGATTATGATTTCGTGGAGCAAGGACAGTAATAGGGACGACAAAGAGTTCCCCATTTAAATAAACTGTTACTATTATTAATATGCTACCCTTAAAATAAATGTCATCACTACTACTTTTTAGATGATATAATTCCTATGTATTTCGTAAACTAAAACCCTGCATGCACTTTCATAAAATACTAGACATATATATATATATATATATATAATTATATATATATATATGCTTGTGAGACACTTTTTATTTTCCCTCACTTTTTCCGCTGCATAAAACTCATCTCTCATTTTATTATCCCTTTTTATATCAAAAAATTTATAGTTCGGATTTTAGTCACAAGTGGCACCTTGAATCTGAGATATTTATGTGTTTTGGATTCGGGGCGTTACACACAAATACTAATAAATAACTTTTTTATTAAAACCCGTGCCACTTTGAAAGTGGAAAACAAAAATGAATCGGATGGAGTATTAACTTACTCCCCGCGGAGTCCCTGTCAATTTTTATGTGGTCAAAGTGGGAGCCGAATATTAGTTTTGAATTAAAGGTTTGTAATATACATGTTTGGAACCTTCTTGAATGTATTTAAATGTATAGACCACCCCTCGTGGCGCATTTAAATTATTTCAAGATGTCGGCTGATGCATGATTATATTGTTTTAAGGTTTCAATATAATTGATGTGATCGAATTATGTGATAATTTCGTATACATTGTTTTAATTTTCTTTTTTAGTTTTAATTTTAAAATTTTCTTTTATACATAATTGTTTTAACCACGTATTTAACTTAAATATATTAAATAGAAATATAACATACGTTATTGGTAAATTCTTGTATTAAAAGATATTGAAACGTATCACAAATTAACACATACTCATTTTCAAATTTTGACTTATTTCATTCTTATTTTCCTCCACTCTACATTGTATTAATTGAGTTTTATATATTATTTTATTTTATAATTCCTCCATTCCAGATACACATGCACATTTTTATTTTTTATGTGGCCCATAAAACCTTTCACACCCTTAAAATGAAAAATCATATTCTATTACAATATCCTTACAATATATCTACACCCTTAAAGTATTATTTGTAAATTGGTCAACAAAATTTAAAAAAAAAAAAACTAATTTTCTTATAATCGTGAATTTTAAAATGTACATTTTTTTTAACGGAAAAAGTATAACTTTGTGCCCTCACTGCCTCTAATTCCTGCTTCCGTCCCTGTATGTAGCCAACTCAATGTTGGTGAACCATGTAAATTTGTGCCGCTTTGCTTTACATTTATATTTCTTTCTCACGTCCTGTTATAATAAGAGGTGTAAAATTATTTCATTTAATAATTTTATGCAAATACATGTCTATGCATACAAAACCTAAATCTAAAGTTCAATTCTACCTACAATAATTTATCTGCCATCGCGATATGTATAGGCGTTAGGCGCGAGCTATATCAACTTTAATGTCTGATAGGGAAATTAATATAGCCCGCATGGGCGTAGCTCAGTTGGTTCTTGGGTGGCAGATTGCTACAAGGACGCATGATCGAGCCCTGGCAGCCGCAGTGTGGGAGTTTTATCCCTCAAATGTGGGGGATATCTCCTTGTGGACACCAGACACTAGTCCTCCCACCTAATGGGCCGCTGAGTCACCATGATTTACTTCCTCCACCCAATCCTGTTGGGTCAGGGGGTGGGGGCCCTGGGGGCGAGGGCTTCGCCTTTTTGCTACAAGGGAAATTAATATAATTGTCTCCTTTATAAATTACAATTTCCCAACTGATGGAGTAGTCAAGTGGGGATTTTTTTTTTTTTTTTTTGGGTGAAAACTTGAAATTAAAAACTCAAATGTTATGTTTTTCAATGCTAAATATAAACAATTTAAATAGTAAAAAAAATTTATGATACCCCTAACTCCAATTCATGATAATTCTAATAGAATTCTTGATACTATTAATCAAATACTTGATATTTTAAATTTTTCAAACAATTTCATAGTAGACATTATAAAAAATTATGTTTCATATCTTATTATAATATATTTCCAAACATCTCCAAAGTGATGTGTCAACACCATCTTATTCTTAGGTTGATGTGACATGTCTCAAATCTCTTCATTTCGAAATGTCGCGCTCTCATTAAAACTTGGTTTAAGTTTTGATCTCGACTATTTGTCTCACAAAATTAAATCTAAACCATTCATTTTATATTTAGATTTTATAAATCTCTTATTAATAGAATCGCATACACCGTCCCCCTTCTATCAAATACGCCGCATGTTTCTCTCTCATGTTACAGCGATCATCGGCGTCGCCTCCACTATTACAGCCGGCATCATCGTCACCGATATTGCCTACGCGCCGTCGTTGCTCCGACTTGATCGACCATTGTACCTACTCCGAACCCATCTCAGACGACTTCTCTGCCTATAGTGATTCAAGTCGCGCAATCTATCATGGACTCCGGCGAGCACGTCGAAAACGGATATGCAAAATAGGGATAAATCCAAGGTATGTAGTTCCCGAACCGCCACCGCCTCTCCTCTATTCTTTTCTCACTCCGTCATCCATTTCCTGTCAAATTGTTTACAAACCGGCGCCACCTCACTGCCCTACTCCCGCTGCCTCAAACCACATCGGATACCGCGGCCTTGAACAGAAGGTATGATACAAATTTTTTATAGTATTTTTCTTGGTCTTAGTTTTTTTCTTCTCGCCTCCTTTTTTAGTTTTTGCCATCCTCCATTGAATAGTGTTGGCGCTGCCGCCATGTCCTCTAAGATGTAAAACAAATATTTTTTCCACAGTTCAACGATTTTCTTACTTAGATATTTTTTAAATTTATTTTGCAAAATATTTATATATGTTAATTTTTGTAGGAGGATATTGAATTATTTTGCAAAAGATATTGTCACGTAAAAGATGGCAAGATTCTCAAAGAATTTTATCATCCAATACCATATCTCACCATGGATAATAGATTGTAATTTAATTTTTTTTGACAAAATTTTGCTATCCAAAAGATATTGTCCCTGGAATAGCATATTATTCCCAAAAAATCTTGCTATGAAATTTAATATCTTTTACTAGTTGATAGGCGAACATCAGTTACTACTTGACGAACAACAATTAAAGCCTATATGGAGATTATGAGGCAACATATCCTAACCAGAAATGGCTAACAAGGATAGACAAAATGGGAGTGCATCTATCAATTCGGGAGGTGTATTAACCGACGAACAACACTCTCGATGAGCAGCTCATTGGCGAATAAGTTTAAGGCCCAAAGCCGGACATGGACTCCGTCGAGCAACAATATCGAAAGGCGGTGCACTTACCAGTTCATGAAATGTACAATGCCTATTAATCCACCTGATCAACCAAGTTCCTGACGAACAAATATTAAAGATCCAGAAGGCCCACCCATCGAAAATACAAGCGAACAACTTGTGAGTCACCTAAACAAGAGGCGAACTACTTCTACAGAGGTACTACTAGTGATGATCTACCAAGCAAAGTACGCCGAACAACAATGGATCCGAGATAAGGCCAAATACAAGACTTTGTAACTAAGTTTCAGCTTAGATAAGGTCATATGTGGTCAAATGACACATGTCAAGAATGCAAGCTTGGTAGTCCAAGAGTCATGTACACCTCCTACTTGGTGGTTAGTATAAATAGTTGTTCTCTATCAATAAAATCTAAGTTCAAATTCACAAATATTCCAATTACACACACTCATACACCTAAATGTGCATACACAAGAAATAAATACGAACTCGATACTTGTATCTACGATTTAATAATCCAGACAATCAAAGTTACCATTTACGGTGGTAATCAATCACACGTTCTTGTTTAGTGATCCCGAAACCGGTTAAAAACAACCACTAATCCTCACTATTAGAGCCGATCGCCAACACACACTCATACGCCTAAACGTGCACACACACGAAATAAATACAAACTCTATACTTGTATCTACGATTTAATAATCCGGACAATCGAATTTACCATTTACGGTAGTAATCAATCACACGTTCTTGTTTGGTGATCCCGAAACCGGTTAAAAACAACCACTAATCCTCACGATTAGAGCCGATCGCCAACATTATCATGTATAATACAATAATAGATATTTTTGGAATAAATATTTTGCAATTTGCAAAATATTTATATATGCTAATTTATTTTGCAAAAGATATTGTCGCGTAAAATATGACAAGATTCCCAAATAATCTTGTCATCCAATACCATATCTTATCATGGATAATAGATTATATAATTATTATTATTTTTTTGAAAAAAATTTTACTACCCAAAAGATATTGTCACTGAAATAACATATTATTTCCAAAAAAAAATATTGCCATGATATACAATATCTTACCATGTATAATACTATGATACTGAAAGTTAGCAATTTTTTTTTTTAATTTTTGACTTTTTTTAATTTTTTTTTTCAAAATACAGGTATACATGAAACATATAGGAGGAAATTGAATTTTTTTAAATAATTCGGATTGACGTTTAATATTATATCGAAATTAAAAGAAATTTAAAATAAAAAATATTTATATTTATAATTTAAAAATAAAAATAATATTTTTTTCTAGTCCGCGAAATGGATACGCTCTAATATATAATATAATGCTTTGTCATAATTTATCTCATGTGACTTGCATCATTGACAAGTATATTCGGTAATAGAAAATATTTACTTGGTGAAAAGCATACATTAATTTAAGTTGGGCTTTAGTGAATGGAAAATTAAAATCAATAAATTGACAATTATATTCTAAAAAAGTTTTATAGTTTCGTTCATTTCCACGTTTTTATAGAAAAGAAATTTGGCTAGAGTCTACATTAATTGAAGTCGTTTTCATGATAAATGTAAATTAAGTCGAATTGGCTAAACTTTTATTAGGACATGTATATTATACATTTGTTCACGCAATGACATGCAAATGTAGGTGGCATCCTTTTTTTCCAGTTAGGTCATGTTTTGGTGGTATTATAATTTGGGTAAATTGCAATATTGTCCCACATGATTTTTCTGAAAATATTTTGGGTACATATCGCTATAATTAAGGAAATAACAAAATATTTACTAAATTTATTAATATAACTATAAAATTCTAATTTCAACAAAAATAATTCATAGTGAAAATTGTCTACGTTTGTCTATAAAATTTTCTAAGTAAGTAAGTATTTAAGCATCATCATTTGTTATTTTTTAAGTAGGCAAGTTGTTTGTAGGTAAATTTTTATAGATAAATTGTCTGTAGCTAATAATTAAAAAAAAAAATTGTAGGTTAAAAAATAAAGATGCTTACATGACTAAAAAAATTGTAGACAAGTCATAAGCAATCTCCACTACAGATTTTTTTTGTTGGAAAATTTTGTAGGTAATTATAATTTCGTAGGTAATTTTTATTTTTTTGTGGTGCATGATCCAAAATTGTCATTTTATTCTTGTAATTTTGATCACAATTGTTAACTATTTGGAAAAAATCGTTGGTTAACCAAAATTCCGAAATTCCCCTGGAACAAAAAATTGATAACAAAAAAAAGGGGTATCCATCTTGCAAAATCCCTTACAACATGTGTATCACGTATCAGTATCCTTTATAGTTTTGGATGAAAAATCGAAGAGTTTTATCTCATCTAAAAGTCCGAACTCATAGACAGATTGTAAAATTCAATTGTTTAATTTTTGTCTTTTGACATAGAAATAATGACATGAAATAATGCCACCACATTTAAATGTCTGAACTTATAAAGAGATGCAAAATTAATTGAGGAGACGCTTGGTTAGCAATACCTCAATGGTAATGAGAATGGAAATTATTTTCCATCTATGCCTCCATAATAAAAATGGTATGTTGGGAGAAGACTTGTTACGATTGTGACACCATTGCTACTGTCATGCTTCAATTTTGGAATAGAAGTGGATAACAAATGTTTGTTGGTGGAGGGATGGGGAGTGATTGAGGAGGATGATTGTAGGAAGAGAATAAGACAATAAAAATGGAGGAGTGATTACCTTATTTAGGAGAGGAGGTGGTGATTTTTTTCTCATTAACCATCAAAACTACACTAATTTTCAATTTCATTCTCATTACCATTGAAGAATTGCTAATCAAACGCTCCTGAGTTGTTAACTAGCTAATGAAATTCTGATGTGAGTAATAAAAAATGATTATTTTTGTGAGGAAAAATCTTAAGGAAATGAAAATGCAATTTACCCAACATATCTCAAATTGGGAAGTCCAAATGTCACTATATATAACTAAATCATGTAGTGCAATATCCATTCATCAATCAAAAGAAAACTAAAAACCCTACGAATGGAAGTATATGCTATCTTTGTTACTTCTATTCTTGTCTTAATTGTTAGGAGATTTGTATATTTGTATATAGTTTGTCCCATATTGTTTTGTGTATAGCTTTTATCTCTTGTAATTTGTATAAATACCTTCTCTTGATATATTAATAAATGCTCAGAAATTATATCAATCTTACATGGTATCAGAGCATAATTAGGCAATCGCCTCAAATACGATCCTCTTCTCACTTTTTTTTCCTTTTTCCTTTTTCCTTTTTTTTCCGGTGATTTTCCTTTTTAATTTATTTCTCCAGCAAATCTTGGATTCCATATTATAATGATGTTGATGTCCTATTCTGTGATTCTGAATTCCAGGTGTTGGATCGTCGTACCAAGGAGATTCGCCTTCGCGGTCCCCGCGTTAATGGGCTTTATCATTGGCCGTCTGGGAGTGTACATGCTTCACACTCTGTTGCCTTATCCTCCTCTCGTCAACCGTTGTCCACCTGGCACGCTAGACTCGGTCACCCCTCCACTTTTATTCTCAATAATGTTATCTCTCAATACAAGTTGTCTGCTTTTAAGTTGTCTAGTTTTTCTTGTGATTCATGTAAATACATCAAAAGTCATAAACTTCCTTTTTCGGACTCTAGTCTCACATCATCCATGCCGCTTGAATTGATTTATCTTGATGTCTGGACTTCTCCTGTTTTATCTGCTGATGGTTTCAAATATTATGTTATTTTTGTTGACCATTTCACACGTTATATCAGGCTGTATCCGTTAAAACGAAAAGCTGATGTTCTTTCCACTTTTGTTGCCTTTACATCTCTTGTTGAGACCTTTCACAAGACCAAAATCGTCACTCTATACTCTGATAATGGGGGAGAGTTTATTGGTCTCCGTCCTTTTCTGCAATCTCATGGCATTAGCCATCTCACCTCCCCACCTCACACACCAGAACATAACGGTTGGGCTGAGCATTGTCATCATAACATTGTTGACACTGGTCTTGCTCTCCTTCATCACGCCTCTATCCCCACCACATATTGGCCATACGCCTTGTCCGCTGCCACCTACGTAATAAATCGTCTCCCTAAAGTCAACCTGTCCATGCTATCCTCATATGAAAAACTCTTCGGTCACCCTCCATATATCTCCAAACTCCGAGTCTTTGGATGTCTATGTTATCCTTGGCTCCGTCCATATTCTTCTCACAAACTGGACTCTCGCTCCTCTCCATGTGTCTTTATGGGGTACTCTCTTACGCAGAGTGCCTATATATGTCTTGATCCTACTACTCAGCGCCTTTACATCTCTCGTCATGTTGACTTTGTTGAACATGAATTTTCCTTCACTAGGCTCTCTGCTCCTCACCCTTCCTCCGACTCCAACATAACACCACCCATATCCGTTATTCCCGTTCCTCCTCCCGTTCTATCTATAAACACTATGCCCTATCCACAACCTTCCTCAGACCTGGTCAGTCCGTCACCCTCCTCATCACCTCCTGATCCTCCACCGGTGCTGCATGTACCTACTCCGTCGACCTCAGATCTTTCTCCTAGTATTGCTCCATCACCAACTCCCCCGGTATCTCAGCACCCTATTGTTACTAGGCTGCGCAACAACATTGTGAAACCCAATCCGAGGTACTGCATTCTCGCTTCTCATTCTCCTGCTATTGAGCCTACCACTGTATCACAGGCACTTGCAGACCCCAGGTGGAGGGATGCTATGTCTACTGAATTTAATGCCTTGCTCAGGAATGGTACTTGGGATCTTGTCCCTCCTGATCCTTCCCAGAATATTGTTGGGTGCAAATGGGTCTTTCGAATCAAACGCAATCCTGATGGTTCGATTGACAAATTTAAAGCTCGCCTTGTTGGTAAAGGTTTTCATCAATGCCCCGGTGTTGATTACTCTGAGACCTTTAGTCCTGTAGTCAAGCCGGCCACTGTTCGTCTTGTTCTCAGTCTTGCAGTCTCTCAGGATTGGTCCCTTCGTCAGTTTGATATGAATAATGCTTTTCTCCATGGCTCTCTCCCAGATGAAGTATACATGGCTCAACCTCCAGGCTTCTCTAACAAGAATTATCCTATGTCTGCAAGCTTCACAAATCCATCTACGGTCTCAAACAGGCCCCTCGTACTTGGTACAACGCCCTTTGGCAGTTTCTGGCCTCGGTTGGCTTTACTCATGCTCGTTCTGATGAGTCTCTCTTTGTGTACTCCCATGGCAGTACACTGGCATATTTTTTGGTCTATGTTGATGACCTGATTCTCACCGACAATGACTCCACCTTCCTCAATCATATTATCTCAGCTTTGGCATCCACCTTCTCTGTTAAAGACCTTGGCGATCTCTCGTACTTCCTTGGGGTGGAGGTACTTCGTTCTTCGTCAGCATGTGTTATTCTTCAACGGAAGTACATCACTGATCTGCTTGCCAAACACAACATGCTTGACTCTAAGCCGGTTAAAACACCGCTTGCATCTGGTTTGACTCTCTCGCTACATGACGGTGCTGCACCCGCCGATGCAGCTTTGTACAGACAGGTTCTTGGTTGTCTACAATATTTGCTTCTTACTCGTCCGGATATTGCCTTTGCAGTCAATAAGCTCTCTCAATTCATGCATGTTCCCACTGTCACACACTGGGGAGCTGTCAATCGACTACTTCGCTATCTCAATGACACTCGACACTTAGGTCTCACACTTCGCCGGGACTCGCCCATCTCTCTTCATTGCTTCACAGATGCCGATTGGGCTGGTGATTGTGATGATCGCACCTCGACTGGGGCTTACATTATTTTTCTTGGTGCTAATCCTATTTCTTGGAGCTCCAAGAAACAACGGTCGGTCGCTCGTTCCTCTACCAAGGCAGAGTACCGATCCATTGCGTCTGCTGCTGCTGAGGTTCAGAGGATGCGCTCCATTCTCAGTGAACTCAAGGTCGTCCTACCCTCTTCGCCCGTTATTTACAGTGACAACATTGGGGCTACCTATCTCTGCTCGAACTCGGTGTTTCACTCCCGTATGAAACACATTGCTATTGATTACCACTTTGTTCGGGATCTTGTTCAACGCTCCTTGCTTCGTGTTTCTCATGTCTCCTCCGCTGATCAACTTGCTGATGCTCTCACCAAGCCTATTTCCCGTGCTCGGCTATCTCTACTTATGTCCAAGATTGGTGTCACTCAAAGTGCCCCATCTCGAGGGAGGATGTTAGGAGATTTGTATATTTGTATATAGTTTGTCCCACATTGTTTTGTGTATAGCTTTTATCTCTTGTAATTTGTATAAATACCTTCTCTTGATATATTAATAAATGCTCAGAAATTATATCAATCTTACATTAATAGCTTTAAATTACATTTTCCCAAGGTTGATATTAAAGAAGAAGAAGGTGCAGCTTCCTCCGGGGCCTAAGGGCCTTCCACTCCTTGGAAGCCTAGCTCTTAAGAATTGGAAGCAAGCCCCATGAATTTGCAGCCAATCTTGCCAAAATGTATGGACCGATCATGAGATTGAAGCTAGGGTTCATGTCGATGCAAATTCTGCAGACGCACGATTTGCAACTCTCCGGGAGGCCTATTCCCGATGCTGTTACTACGGAAAACGGCCCCTATGGCGGAAACTCAGAAAGATCTCCCATACCAACTTCTTTGCACATCACAAGCTGGATTCCTTGCAGGTACGTAGTCGTCTAGCACTTAATTAATGAATAGTGGAATTAATATTGACTGACGAGGATAGGTTATATTATATATATATATATAAAACAAAACAAAACAAAAGAAAAGAAAAGAAAAGGCAGTGTATCAAAAGTAGAAAATGGTTAACTTATTTTACCTCGTAACTAATACCAACTATGGTGAAGGTGTTTTTATTTTCATACCATTTACTCATGCTAGCTCATTCACATTAATTATAGTACTAACAATTGATAAAAAGGTCCAAATATATTAATTAATTTTTAGCAAACTTTCATTTTTTTTTACATATTAAAAACTGAAATATCCTTAAGTTAAAAACTTCGCATTTTCTTTCTTATAAGTGGAAGAAGCAATTCTAAGTAGGAATCAAGCATAACTTTTTTGGAATGAAGTATTGGAATATAAATATGTACTCTAGCCTTCTTCCACTTAACATGATGTTTGCTGGAAAAAAGTAATTGTAATATAGGGTATATTCCAAAATATTGTGAAAAATGACTAAACAAGAATGAATATGAGACGGACAAAAATAATAACCACCTCAAAATATCCAATATATATTTTGTCCCGTTAGGTAGGAGGAGATAATAATTGTCACTTTGTATTTTAATTAAATTTTTTTCCATTTTTTATTAAAATTCTTATTTTATAAAAAAAAAAAGTAAAATCGCATGAAGTGATGGAGAAGATGAGACGAGGCATTGAGGAAGTTGGAGAAGGCGCGGTTGAGATAGTGTATGCAGGTTGAGCTCCATTTTCATGGGAGGGCATATTAATTCTGGCTTTGGGACTACTACCCTTTGTTGAGGGCATTCGATGTGCAGGCGCCAAGTCAGCAAATCATATGATCGCTTGCACCATCTGATTGATGCCAACGGATGAATTCAAGCGGCGGGTGATAGGAGAAGAGACTTCTTCGATGCGATGACGCTCTCACTCTTCAAGATGCTAAGCTTCTCATCTACATCTGTACACTCGCCACATTTTATTTAGACGTACAAAAGTTGGTCACAAATATTAGCGACCATTTTTTTCCAAACCATCGTAATTTACAATGACATTAAGGTATCGTAAATTTACAACGGGAAATGTTAGGGAAATCGTCCTAGAACAAAAGCTATTTTTCTTCAAAATTTACTACTGTTTCCATGGTCGTAAAGTTTAATTATTAAAAAAATAAACAAATAATAGGCTTTGGTGATTTGAACCTGCTCTGCCAAAGCCGTGGACCAAGGTTGGTAAGAAAACACTTTGGGCCCAATGGGTAAGGTGGAATAGTTTAGAAATAAAATCACGAGATTAAAGTTTTTTTGGTCCCATAACTTGTTTTGTGTCCAATTTACGTTCCAAAAAATTTAACTATTTAATTTTGGTCCCATAACTTATTTAGTTGTCCAATTTTGGTCCCAATTTCACCGAAAAGCCAAAACAATGTCGTTTTATGTCACGCGTGACTCACGTTCCGGCCAAAATTGGGATTTCAGTTGCCCATGTTGATGTGGCGATGACTGTATTTTTTTTTTATAATTATTTTTATTCAATATTTGTTTCCACCTCATTAAATAATTAATAAAATTAATTTTAAATAAGATACCACTCAAAACCAATTCAAACTTACGGTTTTTCTAAACCAATTCAAACTCACATTTTCTAAATAAATAATACATAAAATAAGAGAAATTGAATTACCTGAACAAAGAATTCACATCGTCATTTTAAAGGCAGACTGTTAGATACCCTTCTTGAAATCCGATTTCAAGATTCCCTATTGTTTTTTTTATTTTAAAAATATTAATTTGAATTGGCTTAGTAAATCCGTAAGTTTGAATGAATATTAAGTTGATATCTTATTTAAAATTAATTTTATTAATTATTTAATGAGGTGAAAACAAATATTGAATAAAAATAATTAATTAAAAAAATACAGTCAGCGCCACGTCAGCATGGACAACATAAATCCCCAATATTGGCCGGCGCGTGTGTAATACCCCGTCCCGTTTTATACCTTTTATTTTCTTAGAAACCTTAATTATATAATTTTATATTATTATCCTTGTCTCTTTTAATTTTATTATTTTGTGTGCTATTGTGTAATTTAAATATATACCCTATTTCAAATTCCCAAGTTCAAAGAAAGAAATCGAATATTTCAAATGAATAAAGAACTACGAGAAATTAATTATTCAAAGTTTAAATTTATGTTTTCAATCCGTATAATTTATTAAGATTAATTGCAATGTCTTGAAATAACTAATTAATTAATCAAATTTTAAATTTTATATTAATTACTTGTTTTTGGTTTTAGATTCAAAAATCAAATACTTCCTTAACAAGTATCAAAGATATACATGAAATTATTGCCCTTAATTTACAACCACAAATTAAATTAAAGTATTAAAATTAATCTTTTAATCTAATTAACAAACTTGACTAATTCTATAAAAAGAACGGTCCCTTTCGTTTATCAGAGGATAAGATCAGTTCCAAGAATATCTCTTTCCCCAAAAATATCTCTCCCTCTCTCTTGGAAAACGCGTTCTCGTTTCTCTCTCATCAAAGAGAAACCGCGTCCTTTCCTCTCTCCTCGAAGAAGAACACGCTGCTCACGCCTCTTCTCCGATCAGTCGGCCACGCTCCTCCGTTCGAAGCCCAGCCACGCCTCTCTTCCTCTTTCACGGACGAAGCCTCGAGCGCCTCCTCCTCCTTCAATCGGAAACCACCGCGCCTCTCCGCCAATCGAAGCCGCCGCCGATCTCTCTCCCTCCGTCGCACAACCGTAGCCAACGCCTCTCTCCTCCTCCGTTCGAAGCCGCGACGCCCCATGCCGAATCGCCGCCGCCGCGACGCCCTCTGCCGAATCGCCGCCGTCGCGACGCCACCACGACGCTGCTTTGCGAACCGCCGCCACTGCGACGCCGCCCTACCGAAACGCCGCCGCTCCCCTTTCTTTTTCCAGTAAGCCAATTAATATCCCTCTTTTGATTTCGGTTACGATTTAATTCAACTCTAACCAAAATCCTTTTCGTTTTTCCGATCGAATGACGCCGAATCAAAACTCCGTTGCCGGACTTTCTGGAAAAATCGAGATACGCCGTTAGGCTGCCCAATTTCCACCTCGAACCCGAAGAAACGTAAGGGCTTTACCTTCGTTTTCTTCCTTTTGTAAATTCTGTTTTTTTTCTTTTTGGGGGACTATTCGGAGCCGTAGAAACAAGAATTTACGAGGACGTTTTGAACCCTTGATATCTTGTTCTTTCTTCTGTTAAATTTTGTTCCTGTTCTTGAGTTGGGTTGTAACTTAGGACTTTCGAATTGATTTTTCAGTAACTGAGTTTCCTGGAGAATCGTTACTGCAAATTATTAGAGTATTTTGGACTTTATTGGACTAATATTAGTCTTTGGTTGTTAAGTATTATTCTTATAGATGTATGGTATCACTGTTTAGTTGGACAGTGTTTTGGAAATTAGTATTGTTAATTTCTATTGGATGATGATTTCAATTGTTAAAACGCTTTTGTTTTAAATCCGTAGACAAAGGGAAACTCGTCTTCTCCCTTGTCTCGGGTTAAACGATTGTATCAAATGAAAAACAATTTAGTAGAAAATAATAGTACTCTTTTGTTTTGAAAATGATACAAGTTAACTCAATTAATAATACTAATAATATAGGAAAATATTTTTATTCTTTTAAGTTTTATTAAAATCTCTTTAAAATCAAGTACTTCTAAAAATGAAGAAAAATATATATATGACATTATTTTAGTATTTATTCTTTAAATGAAATAATTTTCAAAGGATTTTATTTATAAAAGTATAAACTATATTCAATGGCCTTCTAAGAATAAGAAAGTAAAATCTTAGAAAAGAAAGACATTAAATTTAGTACATATGTTATTAGTGTAAATTTCTATAAATTTCTTATCTTTTATCCTTTTCAAGAAAAGTATTTAAAGTTATACTTTTTAAAATAGTAAAAGTTTTTACAAAAGAATAAAGGAAATTAAAGGTTTGTTTTGTAGAAATATAAATAATCATACAATCAAGAAAATCAGTAATTACACTCCAAAAATACACCCATCCTTTTTAGAGGTGGTGTATTCACCAAAATGGGGTGTGAACCCTAAACCAGTCCTTTTAAAGTATATAAGACACCAACCTCTCGTCTCTCGTAATGCAAACTCTCGAATTCTTCCTAAATTCATCAAAGATCAACTTTTAATCGAATAACTTTATATTAGGAATCAATGCTAGTGGGATTCCGCACCAAGGACTCGACCATCCGTCTGTGCACCACTCTCAGGACTCCCAACAATCAGGTGGGTGATGATCGGTTGATTGATCTGCTTATAATACGTTGTGCTGATATACTCTGAACTCGACTAAATCAATCTTAAACAACTTATCCAACATAAATGTACACCTACTATATAACTATTTGAATTATGAGATATATTTATATATAATACAAAATGTTTATTGTTTTTATTCAAATCAATCACCATTGCATGATATAAGGGCATTTTGTGAGCATGAATCTATTCAAGTATGAATTATGTGTACAGTTCGAATTGTCAGTTTTAGTAAGGAAGAGGAAAGTGGATGTGGCCATGTTTGATGATAAATCAGGTGCATGGTCACGGGAATTGTTTACAGTGGATGTGGCCATGTTTGATAATAAATCAGGTGCATGGTCACGGGATTTGTTTACAGTGGATGTGGCCATGTTTGATAATAGATCAGGTGCATGGTCACGAGATTTGTTTGTGGTGGATGTGGCCATGTTTGATAATAAATCAGGTGCATGGTCACGGGGGAATTGTTTATATTGTTTTGTGAAGAGATTTACTATATGTGAAATTGATTGTGGGCTTTGCCCCTTAACGTGAACCAACTTGTGATATATCAATTATGTGAATGTGAAACCTGTCATTATTACGTGAGCTTATTACTTCTGTGATATATGTTATTTATATGTCAACTGCTTAAATAAATTATATATCTTTATTAATGAGTATAATTTAATATATTTCGGATTTACCAATCCCATAACGTTGCAAATCACCCATACGTGAGAATTCAAATCTCACGCCCCCTTTTTACAACCCTTGCAGATTATGATTTCGTGGAGCAAGGACAGTAATAGAGACGACACGGAGTTCCCCGCTTAAATAAATTGTTACTGATAATATTGAGCTTTATATTCATAGATATACATGTGTGAGATACTTATTAAAATTATTCTACTAATTTCTTCCGCTGCATAAAACTCATCTCTGGTTTTATTATCCCTTTTTATATAAATTTTTTTTATAGTTCGTATTTTAGTTACAAGTGACACCTCGAATCTGAGATGTTTAATGTATTTCGAATTCGGGGCGTTACAGGTGGTATCAGAGCCTATGTTCAAAACTTTCGGACCTAAAACCCAAATCATTGTTTTCATCAAACCAAAATTCTCTTTCTTTTTTAAAATTTTCTTATCATGTAAGTATAGATCACTAATTAAATCACTTGAGGGGAAATGTGTCTCCTATTATCGTCTGAAGCTCCTCAAAGGTATGTTCTTGTTTTATTATCAAAAGTGCCTATAAGTTTATAAACTTGCGATAAGTTGACTTTCATAACAAAACTTCAAACAAAAGATCGAGAACTCAAAACAACACCCACGAGGTGTAGAAAAATCACGAAATATCGCTTATGTTACTATTAAAACACAATATTTTGTGAATTGCATAGACTTATAAATTTCATAAATGCTATCATGTGACTATTTGAACTTTTATGCTTTAAATGTTTAAATTATGTTTTTGCATGACTAAAATTTTGACTAGAAATTTCCTTTGTATGTTAGAATCCACCTAAGATAGTAGTAGCTCGGTACCTAGAAAACTTATTTTCGGATATGACGTAAGTAGACTGACCTACATAGAAGTCGAGACTTTTATATGATATATATGTGTTATGAAATTGCTACTTGGCAATGTGTGTTACTTGCTCTATATTGACTGTTATATTTTATCTGATTATCACTTAATGACACATCACTGGTTCCTATTATACTGTGCGAATGTGAGCACTGTACCATTGAGGGCCCCGATGCGAAGCGGTGAATTATGTACCACACGTATTTCAGTGCTAGCGTTGTGTTAATTTGGTTAATCCGATTATGTTTTTATAGTTTTCTCACACCTATACATATCATAACAATACTATTCTTTTCTTTAGATCCACCACTAGAATGACACCAGGATGTAGACGTGGACGACCTCGTGGTAACCCTATCCCGGCCCCAGGAAATCCTATAGAACAGGACCTACCTCCTCAGGCCGAACCTGAACCACCTCAGCAGGTTGCACCTGGGAATGATATTGCAAGAGAAATACTGATCTCCCTCCAGAACTACATACAACAACAAGCTCCGCCACCTTCTCCACCACTTTATGGGTCTATTCCTCAAATAGCACCCAGGATGAACGACTTTGTCGAACGCTTTCGACGACTACAACCACCTAGGCTGAATGGAAGAGAGAACCCCTTTGAAATCGAGGAGTGGATATTCGGGATGGAACGTATTTTCCGGCATATGGCACTGGCTGATGCACAGAAAGTCTCCTGTGCCCAGTTCCAACTGATGGAGGATGCAGCCCAATGGTGGGAGTCCTGTGAACGGACTATGAACGAAGAAGCTAGACAGGTCCTTACTTGGGAGGATTTCAAGAAAGCTGTGCTGGACAGGTACTTTCCACGAGTACTAAGAGATCGGAAGGAACAAGAGTTTGTTAATCTTCGTCAGGGAACTCTCTCGGTGATAGAGTACGAGAGAAAATTCAACCAGCTGTCCCGTTATGCTCCACATCTGGTGGACAATGATGATAGAAAAGCCCGGAGGTTTGAACAGGGTTTGAGGCCAGAAGTAGCAGGAATTGTGATTGGTCTTCAAATGCCAAGCTATGGAGAAGTTTTTCATCGAGCACTGCTAGTCTCGATCAGCCAGAATCTGGAGTACAAGCAGACTTCGACGACAGTCCCCGTCAATCGTAATTGGCAGCCCAACTTTAAGAAAAATTCAGTTCCACCACCTGGGGGGAACGACTATGATGCTTCTCAAAATGATCCAAATTGTTCAACATGTGGAAAGAGACACCCGGGACGATGCAGCCAGGGTAAAGTAACTTGTTTCCGTTGCAACCAACCAGGGCACAAAGTTAGAGAATGCACTCAACCATCAAATGTCAATCGCCAACCAATTAACAATACCCAGTACCACCCGCAACAAGTGGGTAACTACCAGCCTTACTATTCACCTGCACCCAACAACCGTCAGTTAGGGCCACCAGTCAGAGTTCCACCTCACCAAGATCAGAAGTGGTCAGGACACGTGAATGCTATCCTAGAAGAAGGGGAAAACAGTGGAGGACAACTCCGATTGAAAGGACCTGAACATCCCGTATAGATACTGAGCAGAAAGGGGTTAAGACTAGAAAAAAAAAATACATATAGATACTGCTTAAAATAAGGGTTAAGGTTTAGTCGAGCAATACCTAAATAATACCTAGAAGTCGAATTTTGGGGACGAAATTCTGTAAAGGGGGTGAGGATGTAATACCCCGTCCCGTTTTATACCTTTTATTTTCTTAGAAACCTTAATTATATAATTTTATATTATTATCCTTGTCTCTTTTAATTTTATTATTTTGTGTGCTATTGTGTAATTTAAATATATACCCTATTTCAAATTCCCAAGTTCAAAGAAAGAAATCGAATATTTCAAATGAATAAAGGACTACGAGAAATTAATTATTCAAAGTTTAAATTTATGTTTTCGATCCGTATAATTTATTAAGATTAATTGCAATGTCTTGAAATAACTAATTAATTAATCAAATTTTAAATTTTATATTAATTACTTGTTTTTGGTTTTAGATTCAAAAATCAAATACTTCCTTAACAAGTATCAAAGATATACATGAAATTATTGCCCTTAATTTACAACCACAAATTAAATTAAAGTATTAAAATTAATCTTTTAATCTAATTAACAAACTTGACTAATTCTATAAAAAGAACGGTCCCTTTCGTTTATCAGAGGATAAGATCAGTTCCAAGAATATCTCTTTCCCCAAAAATATCTCTCCCTCTCTCTTGGAAAACGCGTTCTCGTTTCTCTCTCATCAAAGAGAAACCGCGTCCTTTCCTCTCTCCTCGAAGAAGAACACGCTGCTCACGCCTCTTCTCCGATCAGTCGGCCACGCTCCTCCGTTCGAAGCCCAGCCACGCCTCTCTTCCTCTTTCACGGACGAAGCCTCGAGCGCCTCCTCCTCCTTCAATCGGAAACCACCGCGCCTCTCCGCCAATCGAGGCCGCCGCCGATCTATCTCCCTCCGTCGCACAACCGTAGCCAACGCCTCTTTCCTCCTCCGTTCGAAGCCGCGATGCCCCATGCCGAATCGCCGCCGCCGCGACGCCCTCTGCCGAATCGCCGTCGTCGCGACGCCACCACGATGCTGCTTTGCGAACCGCCGCCACTGCGACGCCGCCCTACCGAAACGCCGCCGCTCCCCTTTCTTTTTCCAGTAAGCCAATTAATATCCCTCTTTTGATTTCGGTTACGATTTAATTCAACTCTAACCAAAATCCTTTTCGTTTTTCCGATCGAATGACGCCGAATCAAAACTCCGTTGCCGGACTTTCTGGAAAAATCGAGATACGCCGTTAGGCTGCCCAATTTCCACCTCGAACCCGAAGAAACGTAAGGGCTTTACCTTCGTTTTCTTCCTTTTGTAAATTCTGTTTTTTTTTCTTTTTGGGGGACTATTCGGAGCCGTAGAAACAAGAATTTACGAGGACGTTTTGAACCCTTGATATCTTGTTCTTTCTTCTGTTAAATTTTGTTCCTGTTCTTGAGTTGGGTTGTAACTTAGGACTTTCGAATTGATTTTTCAGTAACTGAGTTTCCTGGAGAATCGTTACTGCAAATTATTAGAGTATTTTGGACTTTATTGGACTAATATTAGTCTTTGGTTGTTAAGTATTATTCTTATAGATGTATGGTATCACTGTTTAGTTGGACAGTGTTTTGGAAATTAGTATTGTTAATTTCTATTGGATGATGATTTCAATTGTTAAAACGCTTTTGTTTTAAATCCGTAGACAAAGGAAAACTCGTCTTCTCCCTTGTCTCGGGTTAAACGGTTGTATCAAATGAAAAACAATTTAGTAGAAAATAATAGTACTCTTTTGTTTTGAAAATGATACAAGTTAACTCAATTAATAATACTAATAATATAGGAAAATATTTTTATTCTTTTAAGTTTTATTAAAATCTCTTTAAAATCAAGTACTTCTAAAAATGAAGAAAAATATATATATGACATTATTTTAGTATTTATTCTTTAAATGAAATAATTTTCAAAGGATTTTATTTATAAAAGTATAAAATATATTCAATGGCCTTCTAATAATAAGAAAGTAAAATCTTAGAAAAGAAAGACATTAAATTTAGTACATATGTTATTAGTGTAAATTTCTATAAATTTCTTATCTTTATCCTTTTCAAGAAAAGTATTTAAAGTTATACTTTTTAAAATAGTAAAAGTTTTTACAAAAGAATAAAGGAAATTAAAGGTTTGTTTTGTAGAAATATAAATAATCATACAATCAAGAAAATCAGTAAGTACACTCCATAAATACACCCATCCTTTTTAGAGGTGGTGTATTCACCAAAATGGGGTGTGAACCCTAAACCAGTCCTTTTAAAGTATATAAGACACCAACCTCTCGTCTCTTGTAATGCAAACTCTCGAATTCTTCCTAAATTCATCAAAGATCAACTTTTAATCGAATAACTTTATATTAGGAATCAATGCTAGTGGGATTCCGCACCAAGGACTCGACCATCCGTCTGTGCACCACTCTCAGGACTCCCAACAATCAGGTGGGTGATGATCGGTTGATTGATCTGCTTATAATACGTTGTGCTGATATACTCTGAACTCGACTAAATCAATCTAAAACAACTTATCCAACATAAATGTACACCTACTATATAACTATTTGAATTATGAGATATATTTATATATAATACAAAATGTTTATTGTTTTTATTCAAATCAATCACCATTGCATGATATAAGGGCATTTTGTGAGCATGAATCTATTCAAGTATGAATTATGTGTACAGTTCGAATTGTCAGTTTTAGTAAGGAAGAGGAAAGTGGATGTGGCCATGTTTGATGATAAATCAGGTGCATGGTCACGGGAATTGTTTACAGTGGATGTGGCCATGTTTGATAATAAATCAGGTGCATGGTCACAGGATTTGTTTACAGTGGATGTGGCCATGTTTGATAATAGATCAGGTGCATGGTCACGAGATTTGTTTGTGGTGGATGTGGCCATGTTTGATAATAAATCAGGTGCATGGTCACGGGGGAATTGTTTATATTGTTTTGTGAAGAGATTTACTATATGTGAAATTGATTGTGGGCTTTGCCCCTTAACGTGAACCAACTTGTGATATATCAATTATGTGAATGTGAAACCTGTCATTATTACGTGAGCTTATTACTTCTGTGATATATGTTATTTATATGTCAACTGCTTAAATAAATTATATATCTTTATTAATGAGTATAATTTAATATATTTCGGATTTACCAATCCCATAACGTTGCAAATCACCCATACGTGAGAATTCAAATCTCACGCCCCCTTTTTACAACCCTTGCAGATTATGATTTCGTGGAGCAAGGACAGTAATAGAGACGACACGGAGTTCCCCGCTTAAATAAATTGTTACTGATAATATTGAGCATTATATTCATAGATATACATGTGTGAGATACTTATTAAAATTATTCTACTCATTTCTTCCGCTGCATAAAACTCATCTCTGATTTTATTATCCCTTTTTATATAAATTTTTTTTATAGTTCGTATTTTAGTTACAAGTGACACCTCGAATCTGAGATGTTTAATGTATTTCGGATTCGGGGCGTTACAGCGTGAGCCACATGTGACATAAAACGACGTCGTTTTGGCTTTTCCGGTGAAATTGAGATTAAAATTGGACAACTAAATAAGTTATGGGACCAAAATTGAATAGTTAAATTTTTTGGGACGTAAATTGGACACAAGATAAATTATGGGACCAAAAAAACTTTTTTCTCTGAAATCACCATTCATGGATACATTCTTAATTTTATGACTGGTAAGAATTTTTAATTGGAATCACGATTCCATAAAGAATGGTGATTCCCAAAAATAAAGAATAGTGATTCCTTTTAAAATACATGTCTTTAACTATTCCATTCTATGAGAAGTCAAAGTTTTTATTTAATAATAAAAATATTAATGTTAATATAATAATTTCAACATTATAAATAATAATAATAACAAATTGTAAAAAAATATTATTTTAAAAATATTTAAAAAGTATTAATACTTATAAAAATAATAAATAATAGTGTGAGAAATAAATAATAATTTTCAAGAATAAAATATTACTATCAAACAATATGAATCATAATATTATAATTTTCAATAAAAATATTATTTTTCTACAATTTAAATAATAATATAATGATTTTCAATAATATATTAATAAAAATGTGAATACAAATATTATTATTATTTTATAATATAAACAAAAAATATTATTATTATTTTATAATATAAATAAAAATATTATTATTATTTTATAAAATAAAAATAACTAATAATAAAAATAATTTTATTATTCTTATTTTAAAATAAAATTTGTATTCTTATTTAAAATATATTTATATTATAACTACTAAAAATGATATAATCAATAAAAATACAAATAAATATTACTTCTAATAATAATAACTCTTCTATCAATACTTATTTTTAAACTATCAATAATAAAATAACATATTAGCAATTTTATAATAATAACAATAATCAATATTATTATTATTATTAAATAATAATTCTAACACCCCAAAATACTAATAACTTAAAATCAATTTAAATAGTATAATATTTCATTTCTAGTCAATACCAATCATTAGAATGATCATTCCTATGTCATTCCATTCAAATCTTTATTCCATTCATGAGTTCATTCCATTCAGTTATAATTCCATTCAATTATATCAATCATACCCTTTGGGTTTTATTTTTTTACTGTCGAGGGATTCCCACGTAAAATTTTGTTTTAATTTTAAAGTGATTTTTTTTTTTTAAATTAAGAAGTAATAATATTTTCTCTACGTATGGAATACATTTTTTGAAACGATCTCATAAGATTTTTTTTTTTTTTGGTATATTGAAATATTAAGCTTGATTATTATTATTATTATCAATTGCATCTAAGCAATTTCCAGAATTTATTATGCATGAGTACTGGTGAATATGTGAATTTCTTTTGGTTGATGCATTTTAAAACTTAATTTGTGATTTTTGAGTTACAGCCACTGATAATTAAATTTTTGTTTTGTAATTTGTAAAGATAATGTAGAGATGATATAAATTTAGGCTATTGAAATTAAAATGAAGTGATCGTTTTAATTCTCATAGTACATAAGTAAAAATTAACTTCATAATTTTTTTTTTTTTACAGGAATTCACTTCATAATTAAATCCTAAACTCTATATAGTCAAACCTCTCATTGCCTATGTTACATTTCTAGGATGCCTCAATTTCAAGAATGGACCCTTCTTATTTAATCATTAATTGCAAAATCATCTTGATCGTTTATTTTTGTTGTATTTGATCGTGTTCGTTCATTGATCCTACTTATTATCTATAAAATGTTGCACCCTATTCTTCTTTTCTTCATTCGATCATTTCTTTTCATATTGCCTTATAAATTTTTTAGTTGACGTCTCCGGGTGCTGAACTTTTAATCTTCCGAGTCTCCGGGTGTTCGTCTTTAAATCTTCTGATGATTTAGATCAATCTCACGTATTATTAGTTTTGAGGAGTATTTTTTTCAAATTTTTTTGGTCCACAATCTTTGGATTTAGTTTCATCCGTTTGTGGATTTATATGTAATTGTGAGGAATTTTTTTATTGTAGTTATTGTTCGTTTGATGATGATGATCATTCAAGTCTTGTAATATTTAGTTTATAATATAATAGTTTGTTTGAGTTTCTGTCTTTTTTCTCTATTTTGTAGTTGTAACTGTCTTTTATTCCGTATGAATAAATATTTTTCGTTTTGAATAGTATGTTTGTCACCTTCATTAACCAGTAGTTTACACAGTTCATTTTTATCTTCGTAGATTTCGTAATTTCCATGGCGTGAAACACAAAATATGATTATTGAGCAACAATTTACCAGAAATAATACTGTGTATTGGAACCATAATTTGTAGTGTATCTTGCATCTATATTTTCTTGTCAGTTAGATTCGTTTTTTTTATAAAATTTGATATGGCTGATTCCTTAATACAGTTTGTGTGTTATTGGTGGATTTTTTGTGGTTATTAGCTAGGATTTTGTTATAATCATATTAAATTCCCTTTCAGTTAAATAAATCCAATTTTTTAGGCTTAGATTTTTTCTAATCGTATTAAATTGTCGTTGTATTTTATTAGATCCGATTATTTCATGGTTTATTTGGATTATATTCCTTTTTTTTATATTCATTTTAGTCACTTTCAGTTAAATAAATCCGAATTTTAGTCTAAGATTTATCATAATTACATTAATTGGTACTTTTGGTGGGGGAGGCGGTGGGGGGTGGCGGTGATAAGGTGGAGATGAAGACCCTATTAAGTGTTAGAACCTCATTACAATCACTAATTTTAGAAAATTATCAATGTAATACCCCCCACTCTTTCGGACACTTTCTAAAGAAAATAGAGAAGAATTAGTGATAGAAAGCAATGTCCACTTTAGGTGTATTAACTAATGTTAATTAAGATTAGAAATACGTTATTTATTCATACAAAAACTATAGGTCCATAAAATTAGGAATTCATATGAAATTGGAAACACATGATATTTAGGTCGGTCATTAATGAAATAGTACTCAATTTGGTATTGAGAATAAATTTACAGTTTATTTACAATTAATTTTCCAATTTAATAAAAGAAACAAAAGTATGAAAATTTAGACTATCAATATTCAAAGCATGAAAGAAAGAACTGCAATCATTCTCAGGCAAGAGGATTACATTATGTTGACCATATGTAATTAATGAATTCACTTTTGGCTATATATAGAAGATTCTTTTATACTGACCATATGCCTACTATATGTAATAAATTAATTCACCTTCCACTATATCTTATAGAACCTAATAAAAAAACAATCTAAACACAAAGAAGGACCATGTAACAAAAAATTCAATTGAACATCAAATCTAAATAGAAATAATATTTTAGGGAAAAAAACCTAACACTCCTAGAAAAAAAAAAGGATTGACAAAAAAAAAAAAAAGCTCATTTTGTATACATAATCTATTATCATATTTCATATAAATGTTGTACAAAAAGAGATTAGATTTCAAATACAAATTAACTGATCGATATTCTACTAAAAAATACTAAAAGATGATCAAAGAATGAAAGGCACAACAAAAATACGAATGGACCGGCCTATTTCATTACTCCATGGTAAAAGTTACATTGTGATGATTTTAAAGTATACGAAAGAAATGACTCAAGAAACGTTAAAAATGGAGATTGCAACTCTATTCAATTCATCCTCCAATTACAAAAAATGCTTAGAACAGAATATACCACAATTCATATTGAAATACGATAAAAACATGTCAAAATTACAATTTATTGGGAAAGAGTATATTCATTGAATAATAAACGAAACTATTACAAGAAATTCATGTGCACACACAAAAAAAAAAAAATCCGCACACTACGGCAATGGTATTACAATTTTTGACGAATAAAGTTAAAAGTTCCATTAACATGAGAAAAAAATCCCTAACTAAGCCAAATTATAGACGGAGATCTCATCCAAAAAACTCATTGCGCCCTAAGCGATCGAGACACAACTTTCCAAAAAAAAAAAAAAAATAGCAAGTGAAATGTGATTAGAAGCACAATTCATATCGAAACAAAATAAATGTAATACAATCACACGAAACAGGGGTAATAAAATATTTTGATCCGATAGAAATGTGCAATTGATCTTGCAAGATTAATGGGATGTTAACATGTGTGTTCTTCTCTTCTTTTATGAAATTAAGTATAGTTATTGTGTTAGTCATTGATTATTTTACAAGATCGAGGGGATGTTTAATGAGTGAACTCAGTATTGCTGATTTTGCATGACTTTTTCCTTCTTTTTGTTTTTTTGAGTTTGGCTTTACTTTAAAACAAGCTTATGTCCTGTATTTAAATAGCTTAGATTTAGTGAATTTAAATATCTTTATTGTGTAAGTCGTTGCCAATTTTGCTAGATTAAAGGAATGTTAAATTGGTGAACATGATATACTTATGAAATGTATACTATAACTCTTATGTATATATAACCTTTATAAATATTTTTTTTATTGAAGTTTTTTTATAAATTAAATACCCCAATTGTATTATGGTCTTGATTTGGTAAAATTAAATTTACGTACTGTCTAATATCTTTGATATTGTATTGTATCTTTCATTTTGATTTGATATGGAGTGCACTATCGGTTGAGTTTGCAGCAATGTGGCATTTTTTTACAAAAGTATATTAAGTCAACATTCCCTCGATCTTGCAAAAAATGTTGTTAATTGGTGTGGTCTAGAAAATTGTTCTCTTAGTTGGAATATATTTGTTTGGTATTAGTAATAATGATAGAGAAAAAAAGTTATTTGGTGTCTTCACATATCAAGTGTCCGAATAGACCCTAAAAGTTTGACTCTTCAATTTTGGTCCTTTAACACCTGCGGAATGTCCAAATGTGATCACATTTTTCTCCAAAAAAAAACTAAAATTATGTATATTTTTGTCATGTGCAACTCACATTCCACCTGAATTTTTGGCTTTATGGCGCCCTCACAGTTTTCGCTATAGAACAAAAAAAAAAATTCAATTTGTTTTAATTTTTTTTTCATATCAGTAATACATGGTTGGAAACATGGAGGATTAGAACCTACAAATTGGGGGTTTGGGGAGGTGGCAGTTGAGAGGGATTAGACTGCGGAAGAATAATATATTTATTTTAGTTTTGTTTTTAAATTTTTTTGTTTAGTTTAATTTAGTTTATATTTATTATTATCAGTTTATTTGGTATAGTGGAAAAAAAAGGCCACTTGGCAAACATGTTAGTTAGAAGAACGGAAACCTCCCACTTCCGTCAATGTCATTGTTTTTGTATTGCTGAAAAAAAAATGGGACAAAAATTGAACAATTTGTAGGAGTCACGGGACCAAAATTGAAGACTTAAATTTTTTAGACTAAAACTGGACACATGATAAAGTACGTGACCAAACTAAAATTCTCAGCGAGAATGAGACCAAAATTAGATAAACCGTAAAATTTATGGACCAGTATCAAATATGCAAGAAAATTTGGGTCAAAAATCGAATATTCGATAATTTATATGACCAAATTTTGATATTCTCCAATAATGATATGTATGATGACATGACATATTTGTGTATTTATGTTGTAATATTTCTATGTATTACTTATAGGGTTTAGGTTGGCATTTGTTGACAAAATATTGTGGATTTGATTTGGTTTTAAATTCACAACAATTAACATACCGGTCTACAAAGTAACTAACCTTTGAACAATCACCATCAAGAGTAAATCAGCTAGCATGCATGGATTTTGACACAAATTTTACTTGCAAAAAAGAAAAAAAAAAAAAAGAAAAAAAGGTTCTACTTAGTAATTGTAATATGATTTTTTTTTTTACTTGGATTAATGAAAAAATGTGGTATTTTTTTGCTAGAGAAACAATAATGAAAGAATTATTATCACTAGAGTCCAATTCTTTTTTAGTGAGTGTTCGGGAATGCTAAATCACCGTTTAATTTTGAAAGACTTAATGTGTGATAATATAGTTCTTCTAAGTAATATTGACCATAAGTTCGGTTTGTGCAATGTCTCAAAATTTGAATCTTTTTTCGAGAAAATATAAAAAGTGGTCCTATAATTTTGCCGAGTCCAGATTTAGTCCGTTTTCTTCGTAATTTCACAATTACGATCCTTTTGTAATCAGAAAAGGTCCTTTCCGACAGATTTATTTTAAAAAACGCCTTAAATTCTTATGTGCTTTGGATTTTGTGCCCGCATGATTCTCTAAGTCAATAAATAAGGTTCACTTCACACTCCATTTGGATTTGACTGAAATCAAGATTTCTCCTTATTAACATAAATCTAATTTAATCCAAATGAAGTGCGGCGTAGATCTAATTTTTTAACTTGGAAAACCACATAAGCGGTACCACCGGAGCACATATAAATTTCGGGAGATTTTTCAAAATTTCTGGCAATGATCTTTTCTGATAACAAAAGGACCATCATTTTATAAATTAAGAAGATAAATGATCTAATTTGGACTCGGACAAAGTTACAGGACCGTTTATAACATTTTCTCTATTTTTTTCTCTATTATAGAAAACCTTTAGCATTCCAAGTTTCGACTCTTTATATGATTTTCCAGTTTTACATGTATGTCATGATACCTTTATTTTAAATCAAAATAACATTTAAAAAAAATTATTTGGTTGCATGGAATAATGATTGTTTCAGTTTACATTGTGCGGATAGTAGTTGAGTTATAATGGAAGTATATGTACAAATATGTAATAATTTTGCTCCACATTCCTTTTTAGTCCTTTTTTTCTTGCAAATTTGTAGACATTGGCAAAAAAAATTGCATTGAAGATACAAATTTTTTGGACAAAAAATTGCAACTTATGCATTCTTTTGGGACTTACCTGTAATTATCTATGGGACCAAATTTAAAAAACTTACGGGACATGAAATATCGAAAAAGCATCATTGTTGCAAACCGGTTGTTCTCATAGGACCAAAAATTTAAATTTTCCGGTCTTTTGCATATATCTATCTCTATTTTTATATTTGTGATTTTTTTTTCACGTGATGTGGTTTAAGTTGGGTGTTGTCTATACTCTGTTGATAATTTTTTTATATGATGGCAGTCCGTAATAATAGTATTCGAGTTACAATAGAAGTATATGTGCAAACAGGTGAATAATTATGGTCCACATTCATTTTTTGTCCTTAATTTTTTTTATATGTATACATTTTTTTTCAATTTTGTTCCATCCATTAATTTTTATGGTCCTCTAAATTTTACACATATATATATGTATATTAGATAACAGAATCATGATATCAAACTTTTTGTAATTTTTGCAACTTTTTTGTCTTTTTTGTCTTTTTTTTTTTTTTTGCAATTTTGTTCCATCCATAGATTTTGATAGTATTCACATATTAAAATGTTTATTTGAAGACAAAACGAATTAACTTTATTTTTTTTTATTTCTAAATCTTGCTTTTCTAAAATATATTGGTTATAAGGAAAATTATGTTATTTTAGAACACTACCTTATGATTGTTTGTAAAATAAGACACTATCTTTGCGGGCTTGCAAAATTGAGAAAATATATATACTAACTTGCAAAAAAAAAATGTTTTGCGCTTATATGAGTTAATTTAGTTATAAATTATAAGGTATGATTTATTGTATACAATTCAGTTCGTAGTTCAGATAATATTGGCGATAGATCAGAAACATGATTAACCTCATCTTGGTATTGCGTGTTTTAAACATTAAAATATTAATATTGTGAGTATGTCTTGGAATAAGATTATTTCATATATGAACCACTTTATAATTATTTTTAGATACACTTTACTTTAACCAATTAATGTTCTTTAACTTAAAATTAATATTCTTCATTACCATCAACTAAATTGGCCATAACAAAAAAAATTATTATTTGGGGTACTATTTTTATGAGTGTTTGTTCAATTAGGACACTATTTTTACGAGCTTGCAAGATTGAGATAATATATCTTTACGAACTTGTGAAATTAGGACAGTATCTTTACAAACTTGCAAAACTAGGACACTCTTTTTTATTTTGTCCAATTTATGCCAAATTTTTTAATATATGGTTCAAATAAATTCCGATTACGATATGCCAAAAAATATTCGTGCATTTGCCAAAAAATAAATAATTAATAGTTAGTTAACCAAATTAATAAAAAAATATTGACATGATGTTTTTAAAAATAAATCTAACAATTTTTTGTCAAAACCCGCAAAATTCACGGGCATTATCCTAGTAAGCTATATATATAAACTAACTGAATGATCGTTTACACATTGAAAATGTGCATTTAAAAATATGTGTATTTAAAAATAGTAGTATTAATAGTTTGACCAGTAGGATAAAATTTTGGGAAAATTGACAAATATATTCGGTATGTTAATAGTAATTGTGAAATACTCTTTATGTTTTCCACTTTATGAAAATATTCATTATGTTTTTTAAACTTGAAAAAAAATATCCTATAACTAGTTACAACCAATTTGTAATCGGTATACACTCACGTGACGATATATATATATATTTTTTTTTTTGTGAAATGTCCTTTATGTTTCTATTATTTGATGAAAATGTCCTATATATATTATAATAAAATAATTAAAATATAAATCTATTAATAAATATATTTTAAATTAAATAAAAAATTAAAATTAAAACAATCGAATTCAAGATTTCATTAAAAAAATATCTATCCTCATTTCCTATTATTTGAATTACATTTAAATAATAAAAAATAGTGATTTAAATTTAAAAATCATATTTAATAAATACACCATCCGTTCCAATTTTATTTTTCTATTTGACTTTATACAAAATTTAATGCGAGGGTTGAATTGTAATATTTGAATGAATAAATTAATCTTTGGGAATGATGAATGGTGAATGAAGTAATATTTAAATGATAAAGTAGTTGAATTGTAGGGGTGAAGTTTAAAAAGTGAATGTGATTTATTCCTATATTGGGAATGAGAAAATAAAATTAGAACAGACCTTTTTGACAAATGGAAAAATAAAATTGGGACGGAGGGAGTATTAGATACTTATATTTTAATAAATATCAAATTATTTTAAATATTTGACTAAAATACACCAAATAAAACAAAATGCACCAAATTATTTTAATATATATATATATATATATATATATATATTCTGAAATATATATAAGGTTTAAAAATTAGAAGCCCAATAAAATTTGTAATTACCAAATTAACAAAAATATTACATATACTAATGACAATTTATGACAAAGTATAGAGTGAAACTGGTTTATACATAAATCACTGAAGGGTTTAGTTGTTTTCATTGAAAAGTATTAGTCGTAATTACTAAAGAGTATTACTTATTTACACTAAAAAGTCTTAGTTGTTCAGTGAAAATAAACTAAGACTCTTCAGTGTAAACCAGTAATACTCTTCAGTAAAAACAACTAATACTCTTCATTGAAAACAACTAATACCCTTCAGTGATTCATATATATAAACCAATTTCACTCTATACATATTCACAATTTATTACTCCCTCCCTTAAAATTTAGATTATCCAAGCTACAATAAAATAGTTTTACTCTCTAAAAGTAATCACTTCCAAACATCACTTATTTATATCTCACTACACTATATTTTTCGATATACTTTTTACCAATAAACTCAACACACTTCAACAAAAAAGACGTAAAAATAACCCTCAACTTTACATATTTTAACACTAATGAGCAACTTTTTCATTAAAATTTGCACTATTTTGCAGAGATAATCTAAATTGAAACAGAGGGAGTATTTTTTTTTTTTTTTAAATTCAATTTGAAATTATCACATAAATAAAAAAATGATTTAAAAATTTAGATATATAAATAATCACTTAAATCCAAAAATTCAAAATTTCTAAATCATCTATTTACTTGAATTATTCATCAATTATCAAAAGTAGAAATTGACAGAGATTCATTAATATTATTGAGTATGTATAGAGTGAAATTCGTTCATACATGAATCATTGAAGAATATTAGTTGTTTTCATTAAAAAGTATTATTTATTATCACTGAAGAGTCTTAGTTTGTTTTCAGTAAATATCTTATAACTTATACTCTTCAGTTAAAACAATTAATACTCTTTAGTAAAAATAACTAATATTCTTTAATGATTCATGTATGAATCATTTTCATTCTATACTTTGTCAATATTATTTTACAATTTATTATAATTAACAATCAACCTGCTACACGGCTTCTCATACTCAAAGTAACTTGTGTATAAACTCTGGTGATACTATTATTCTGTACCATTATGGAAGAAGATGTGGGTAATATATACACTTAATTTTTTGGGAATGAAAAAAACGATCGACTTTATTTTGAACTAAATTTCTTACCTCCTCAATCATATCATCTTGAATTAATTTGAATAAACATAATGAATAGTAATTAAAACTAACCCCAACCAAAAATATACTTAAATTAAACTGATATATATATATATATATATATATATTTATATTTTATTCACTAACATTGTTCAATTATTGAAAGAAATTTTAAATAAACAAATTTATAATATAATGTTATTGTGTTATTTTTTAAATCTTAAAATAGTTTTACATGTTTTAAATGTATTTTGATATTTTTAGGTTATCTTATGATTTTCTTTTAAATAGTTATTGACTTGAAGCGAATATACTAGCTTCTACTAGTAGTTTCCCCACAAGCGTACAAGTTCACTGTAATATGAGTAAGTATAGCAATCAAGTAATATCGAACCCACAGGATGAAGTGTATGCGAACAGATCCCTGAAGATCTACGCGTCGTAGCTAATATGAATGTATTTTTTGGATTTTGGTAAATTAATTTTAAACTAAATAAACTAAATAAACTAAAGAATAAGAGAAACAAATTAACTAAGGTTTGTGTTCAAGTAAGAGATGGTGATGCTTAGGATAAGAATCCCTACGTATACTAATGGAGCAGGTACATAATCAAAATAATTATGACGCGCAAGAAATAACCTAAGTTAAAGATTGTAAGATGAAAGCTCAAGACTTAATACCCTAATACTTTATCCTAGCAATCGACTTCACTAATCCACTAACGAGTTAATAGATTGTGCTCAATTAACGAGACCCTAATTTAAACTAAGGTGATGCGGTCGTCCTCCTTAGATAAACCGGTAGATTAATTAACCCTTTCATTAAGTCTACTTGTTGTTAAAGAGTGATAAGATTGTCCTCTCTCTAACACTTTTCGAACGAAATTCAAGAATGAAGTTAAAACTAATTTTAAGAATTCATTAATTAAGAGAATTAAAACCCTAACGTCACGAATTACCCTAATTACGTACCCACAACCTACTTCTACGAGTTCATCCTACCCTGAGCATGCAAGGGTTTTAGCTAGACATGGTTTTGACAATAACAAAAGCAATAGAAAAAGTGACGAACATAAACATGATGATTAGAACGAATAAAAGATCATACATAAACTAGGGTTTAGAGAAGTACTTGCAAAGAATTGAAATTTAATTAATGAAAATGAAGTTTAAAGTGTTTAACGTAATCGAACTAATGAAAAGAATCTGAAAAACGAAAATAAACTAAGAATTTGTGCTAAAACCTCGATTTAAACGTAAAGTAAATTTGCTCCTCTCCGTCCTCTCCAAAAACGAACTCTAAAAGTCAAAATCTATCAAATGGTAAGTGGTGGTCCCTAAAAACGTGCTCCAAAGGGGTATAAATAGGCAACGAGTCGAATCGGGAGTTAATGGGCCAAAAATCACGTATGCTTGTACACTACTCGTGCACTAGTGCACGAGCTCATTCCACTCGAGCACCCCAATTCGTCCAGAGAGCAAAAACTGCACGACCACCTTTGCTCGTGCACTAGTGCACGACCTGCGACTGCTCGTGCACACTGCACGAGTGCTCGTGCACTAGTGCACGACCTGCGCCTTCTCGAGCTCTATACACGAGTGCTCATGCACTATATGCACGAGTGCTCCTTGCTTGTGCACTACAATGATACTTTTGCTCCCTCGAACTAATACTTTTCGTATTTCTTCGATATCTTCTCATCCGGGCGTCCGTTTGAGACGATTCAAAGTCCTACGAACTCCTCTTTTCGCCCTCTATCCATCTATGAGCATCAAAGAGACAAATTCATCAGTTTATAGAAATGATACTCAAATGACTCTAAATACTCATCTAAATCAATCAAAACAAGGACATTTCGAGTGACGAATCATGACAATTTCACGCCTAATCAGTTATCAATATTTAAAAAAAAATTATAAAAAAAAATATTGTCACGTTTGTCTATATCGGTAACAAACTGGTTGTAGATGGTTACATGACATATTTGCCCAATTTTTCAAAATATAATCGATATATTTACAAGTATGAAAACATAAAAGGGCAATTGCAACATTACTTCCAATATATAGGGTACTTTTACAATTTTTTCTAAAATTTATGGGTCCGACGCTAAATGTAATACAGTTTCATCTTGTTTATTTTTTTCTTTCTTTCACGCTTAATTTATTGTCAATATTTTTCATAATTTCGTGATATGCCAGACAATGCTCCTCGGTTTACACACCATCACAGCGACAGTAGAATGGGCTATGGCGGAGCTCATCTGCAACCCGGCCATACTACTCAAAGTAAAGCAAGAACTAAAAAAGAAAATCAAATTGGGTAAACGGGTCCAAAAAGAAGATATCCTTCAACTCCCATACTTAACAATAGTGATCAAAGAAACAATGGGGTTCCACCCTGTATTACCATTGTTGTTACCTCACCAAGCCAAGCAAGAAGTCGAAATTCAAGGGTTTACCATTCCCAAACACACTCGGATTTGGATCAATATCTGGTCCATCTCAAGAGATCCTACCTACTGGGACGAGCCTAAACGGTTCATCCCAGAAAGTTTTCTGGCCCGAGATATGAGCTTCCAGGGTACCCATTTCTTATTTACTCCATTCGGCTCTGGACGACGAATGTGCCCTTGATTGAATTTTGCTACCAGAATGGTGAGCTTCACACAAGCAACCTTTCTTCACGATTTCAATTGGAAGCTTCCAGAAGGAGTGACACCTGATACGATGGACATGAATGATAAACTTGGATTCATGCTCACGAAAGCTCAACCACTTTCGCCCATCCCTCTGAAAATTATAGTTTGATCATCTGGAGTAGAGATGATCCTAATATTATAGCAGTAGTAATATTGTACGGATTTGCATATATGTATGTGATGGTCCCGCTTTTCGAATACCAAAATGGGTATTCAGGAGCAATTTTTTATTTTTTTAAACTTTCTACTTAGGGAGTTCAGCAAGAGTGAAAAATACTCAAGTCACTGCATTGCTAAGAGGCTGAGTTACCCAGTCAGTGTGAAGACTGGAAGACTCATGCTCTTAGCAACACAGTGACTCGAGAGGTTACACTTCAAGTCACTGCTCTTCTTAGAGGCTGAGCTACCAAGTCAGTGTGGAGACTTGGAGGCTCATGCTCTAAGCAAGGCAGTGACTCGAGATGCTGAACTTTCGAGTGTGTTGCCTGAACTGGTCAGTGAGAGGGATTCTCCCAGACCTGAGTACTTAACCAAAGTTTTCTTTTTAACAATGCTCTCAGTGAGCAGATTTTCACAATACTTTAGTAAATACTTTGAAAGATAAGTACGCTCAGTTTAACGTGGTTCAGAGACTCAAGCTCTTACATCCACGGCCTGATTTAACAGGAAATCCACTAACTGGGATTCTTGTTTTTAATGTGCCAAGGTGCACAAAATACTGGACTCACGCCACTTCCTGGGCTGCCCCTCCTTTCTAACTAACTTCAACCAACAAACCTAACTAGAGGGTTTTGGTTTCAGTTTGGTTTCTCCAACTATGTGAAGTTTTCTTTTACAATGTGTTAGCCTCAAGCTAGGATTAGACTAAGCTCTCTAAGCTATGAGTTACAAGCTGAACACTCATTTGTGTATATCTATGAACTCTAAAGTTCAGTGTACAAGATGTGAATCGTGCCTCCTTATAACTCCCAATATCATGCACTAAACACTCACACCTTCACAGCTCGTAGGTGTTGATTTTTCTTTCTTCACAAACACTTAAACCGAAGCTATGAGCTTGTATTTATAGTGTGGATTCAAATGTAACCATTGGAGGAAATTACATTTGAATCCATACAATTAATGGTTTCAACCACTTTTCTTGGAATGCGGCCTTTGTCAGTGTCAGAGTTGCTGCCTCGTGCTGATTGGTCCACGTGGGTTGGATCCAACGGATCTTTGACTCAGTGGGTTGACCAAGTCCCACTGACTTTAGGTAGCTTCCTCCTTCACTGACTGATGATCTTCAGAGGACTGAACGTCTTCAGTGTAGTTGTCCTTCAGAGACTGTTTGAAGATCACTCCAAGAAGTTTGTCATAAGGCTGAATGACAAACTTCCCTGACCACAATAGCCTGACTTCTTCAGGACCTACTTGGTGCAGCACTGATCCTCTTGATCGTGCTCTTCACTGAGTGGTCTACCTGACTTAGCTTAGATCAGCCCGGTTTACACTCAGCGGGACATCCTTCAGGCTTCTCTTCAGGTTCAGGTCTCTGGCATGACTTTGGTTAGTTCTTCTTGACGTCATCATGATATCCTCAGGCTGTGTTGCTGAGTTCCCCCTCCACTGAGTGTTCCCTCAACTGAGTTCTTCTCAACTAACAGCCTATTCTACTGAGAAATAACCTAGCCTGACCTGAAACAAAAGATACAATCCTGACTGCATTCTAACCTATTACAAGTGTTTTGGAAAATTATCAAAACTAAACATATCCCAACAATTTACCCCTTTTTGATGATTCCAAAACTTCTAACCAAATGATTTTCTATTACAAGAATAATGTCAGAACACAAGTAATAGTTTGAAATATGCAGGAATTCCCATAATTTAAAACGTTTAAGATCTGTTCGGTGGACCATTTTTCTTAACAAAACTGGATCAGTGGTCATGTGAACAACCCGCTCTGATACCAATTGATGGTCCCGCTTTTCGAATACCAAAATAGGAATTCAGGAGCAAATTCTTTTTTTTAAACTTTCTACTCAAAGAGTTCAGCAAGAGTGAAAAATACTCAAGTCACTGCATTGCTAAGAGGCTGAGTTACCCAGTCAGTAAGAAGACTGGAAGACTCATGCTCTTAGCAACACAGTGACTTGAGAGGTTACACTTCAAGTCACTACTATGCTTAGAGGCTGAGCTACCAAGTCAGTGTAGAGACTTGGAGGCTCATGCTCTAAGCAAGGCAGTGACTCGAGATGCTGAACTCTCGAGTGCATTGCCTGAACTGGTCAGTGAGAGGGATTCTCCCTGACCTGAGTAGTTAATCAAAGTTTTCTTTTTAACAATGCTCTCAGTGAGCAGATTTTCACAACACTTTAGTAAATACTTTGAAAGATAAGTACTCTCAGTTTAACGTGGTTCAGAGACTCAAGCTCTTACATCCACGGCCTGATTTAACAGGAAATCCACGAACTGGGATTCTTGTTTTTAACATGCGAAGGTGCACAAAACACTGGACTCACGCCACTCCCTGGGCTGCCTCTCCTTTCTAACTAACTTCAACCAACAAACCTAACTAGAGGGTTTTGGTTTTAGTCTGGTTTCTCCAACTATGTGAGGTTTTCTTTTACATTGTATTAGCCTCAAGCTAGGATTAGGAAAACCTCTCTAAGCTATGAGTTATAAGCTGAACACTCATTTGTGTATATCTATGAACTCTAAAGTTCAGTGTACAAGATGTGAATCGTGCCTCCTTATAACTCCCAATATCATGCACTAAACACTCACACCTTCACAGCTCGTAGGTGTTGATTTTTCTTTCTTTACACACACTTAAACCGAAGCTATGAGCTTGTATTTATAGTGTGGATTCAAATGTAACCGTTGGAGGAAATTACATTTGAATCCATACAATTAATGGTTTCAACCACTTTTCTTGGAATGCGGCCTTTGTCAGTGTCAGGGTTGCTGCCTCGTGCTGATTGGTCCACGTGGGCTGGATCCAACGGATCTTTGACTCAGTGGGTTGACCAAGTCCCACTGACTTTAGGTAGCTTCCTCCTTCATTGACTGATGATCTTCAGTCGACTGAACGTCTTCAGTGTAGTTGTCCTTCAGAGACTGTTTGAAGATCACTTCAAGAAGTTTGTCATAAGGCTGAAGGACAAACTTCCTTGACCACAGTAGCCTGACTTCTTCAGGGCCTACTTGGTGCAGCACTGATCCTCTTGATCATGCTCTTCACTGAGTGGTCCACCTGACTTAGCTTAGATCAGCCCGGTTTACACTCAGCGGGATATCCTTCAGGCTTCTCTTCATGTTCAGGTCTCTGGCATGGCTTTGGTTAGTTCTTCTTGATGTCATCTTGATATCCTCAGGCTGTGTTGCTGAGTTCCCCCTCGCTCAGTTCCCCATCCACTGAGTGTTCCCTCAACTGAGTTCTTCTCAACTAACAACCTATTCTACTGAGAAATAACCTAGCCTGACCTGAAACAAAAGATACAATCCTGACTGCTTTCAAATCTATTACAAGTGGTTTTGGAAAATCATCAAAACTAAATATATCCCAACAGTATGTAATATCCTAATATATATATATATATAAATAATTTTGATATGGAGCTCAACAATGGACTCCTTATGGAGCCAAAAATGTCACCATAGCATTTATCTAGTTAATTTTCTTAGTTTTATGAAAATGAATCTTAATTAGAGTTTCTATATATATATATACAATAATTGACTAATAAATCCACTTCTTCTTCCCGAAATTTCCACTATCTCAAATCCGATCTCTGTACAATGTCTTTATTTTTGTTAAAACTCATATCATACAAATATGCATATTTATGTGTAGTTAGTCTACAAACATTAATCAAGAAAAAAAAAATTGGATAAAGAAGAATATTAATATTAGAGGTTTGGTTGCTTTCAGCCTCCATAAGAGGCCATGGCTTCTAAAAAACCTTTAGAATTTGGTAATTGAAAATTCATCTAGGACCTTAGGTTTTTTAAACGATTGTATCTTGCAACAATTGAGACATTTGGAAGTGAAACCAAAGAGAAACAAACTGGTAGTAATGAGAGAATCCAAGCCTTTTATAAACTGCTATAACATAGTGCTTATGGGAGAAAAATTGGTAAAAAATGTAACCCCTAAATTGTATTTTCCCTTTTTATAAAATTTGAAAATTTTGCCATTCTTCTTGATGATAATTTTAATCAGAATTAAAATTATTTAGAAATCAACTTGGATACTGGTTATATTTTATTTCCTCCCGATTTGCATTCAGCTTCCATCGTTTGAATTGAATGATTTTTTTTCTTTAAATCTGTTCCAAACTGGATTTCGAAGCAATTTTTCTAAACACATTTCTTGTTTTTGTTTCGTGTTGATTTGGTCATCAACTTCACCTTTATTGCATTCCTGATTCTATAATCGTTGGTTGAAAAATAATTCTCTTCGTCAGATGTCAATGAAAGTAGGTGCCAAGATAATGACGATATCATGTGGCGGGAATCTTTTACTACAAGGGTTGGCATGTCGTGGACATGATGAAAGCGAAAAATCAATTATTATGGGAAATTTTCTTAAGCTTTTGAAATGCTTAGTAGGACATAAGGAGGAAGTTAGAAAAGTTGTTCTTGGAAATGCTCCAGGAAATAGTCAAATGACATCTCCCACAATTCAAAAAGATATCATTAATTGTTGTGCTAAAGAAACAACTTAACGTATTATTGAAGAACTTGGTGATGGCTACTTTGGTATACTAGTTGATGAGTCAAGTGATGTATCTCATAAAGAACAATTAGCTCTTTCTTCGCGTTATGTTGATGATAAAAGGGGAATAACGGTGGAGTAATTTCTTGGACTTGTACATGTTGGTGATACTACTTCACTGACACTTAAAAGTGCAATTATATCTTTGCTTGTGGAACATTCATTAAGTCCGTCTAAAATTTGAGGGCAAGGGTATGACGGGGCTAGCAACATGAAAGGTGAGATAAATAGTCTTAAGACTTTGATTATGAAGGATACTCCATGTGCATACTATGTTCACTGTTTTGCTCATCAACTTCAATTAACACTTTTCACCGTTGCAAAAAATAGCAATGATTGTGGTTGGCTTTTTGAGACACTTGCAAACTTGTTAAATGTGATTATAGTTTCTTGTAAGCGGAGAGATATGATCCGAGAAAGTCAAGCTGAAAAAAGTTGTTGAAGCCTTGAAAATAGGAGAACTTGAGAGTGGATCGGGTTTGAATCAAGAAGTTGGTTTGATGAGGCCAGGTGATACTCGTTTGGGATCTCATTATAGAACTCTTTTTAATGTTATCCATCTGTTCCCTACAATTATTGATGTACTTGAGACTATTAGAAAGACTGCTACAACTTCAGAGGATAGATTAAAAACCCAATCAAGACCGTACTCAATTGAGGAAATCAATTTTATTTTTATGGTACACTTGATGGAAATTGTGTTTGGTAACTCTAATAATTTATGTAATGCTTTGCAAAGAAAAGATCGGGATATTGTTAATGCTATGTCTTTGGTTTTGTTAACAAAGAAGTTGTTGCAAAAGATAAGGGATGATAGATGGGAACCTCTCTTGGACAAGGTCACTTCATATTGCACTATGTATGACATTGAAGTTCCCAAAATGGATGCTCCTTACATTCCACGAGGAAGATCAAGACGTTGTGTTAAACAAGGTACAAACCTTCAATATTTTTTATTTGAAATTATGAATGCAGTTTTTGATTTGCAACTCAAAAAACTCAATGAACGGTTTGATGAGGTCAATACAGAGCTACCTATATGCATGTCGAGCTTAAGTCCCAAAGATGGTTTCTCTTTTTTTGATAAGAAAAAAGTAGTCAAACTTGCCGCATTTTATCCCTCTGAGTTTAAAGTTGTTGATTTGATGGCTCTTGAATGTCAACATGACGTATTCATTGAAGATATGCAAAGAGATGTTAGGTTTCGGGATTTGCACGATATTGGTGCTCTTTCAATGATTTTTGTTGTGACAAAGAAGCACATTACTTACCAAACAATTTATTTGTTGAGCAAGTTGATGTTGATTCTCCAGTGGCTACTGTAAGTGTGGAAAGAGTATTTTACATTTTCGCTCATAGGTAACAGAGGATATCTGTTAACTATGAGCGAAATGGTCTGTTATCTAAGGTGGTGTAATCTATGCACCTCACTCATAGATAACAGATTCAAATCAATGAAAATCCGTTACCTATGCCAATTCGGATTATAAAATCTCGCTCATAGATAACTGATAATATCTGTTATCTAATTATTTATATTCTGGTTACCTATTCAAGAAAAAATAATAGATTATGTCCATTATCTTTTGTAAAAAATACTAATTATCTATAATAAAATAAATATTTAATTTTATCAATTTTTTTAATTCCTGAAATTAAAAAATTAAAATATACACAATAATTTAATAAATTCACAATAAATTCAAAAGTCAATATTTTCATTAAATTGTCAAACATCCACAATACAGTCCATCAAAATATCCATTTCGGTTGCATTTAAAATTAAAACCTACACGTTAATACTAAATTATTCATTACACGCTAGCTCCAACAAGCCATTTGAAAGTAAAAAACACTTCAATTCATTATCAAGGAGAATTCTGAAAGCCAACTTCTTTCTCCACACTCCATTTGAACTTCACTCTATAGAAAATACACATATATATAATCAATTTCTGCTCAAAATTCTGTATAAAACAAAATAAATTAAACAAAAAAGTACACTTCAAATCCCAATTGACCAACATTTATAAAACACAGACGCACCTTTATGCAAAAACATATTCTTGAACACATGTGGCCCACTCCGACCGCACATCATCAATTTGAATTTTGGTATAAGCTTTCTCCATGAACTAAGAAATTACATATATATAAATACTACGATATCACATTTAGATTAAATTACAAAGAGATACACTTATAATACCAGACATTGCATTGAAGCCACATCCAATGATCCATCGAACCCAGTTATTTGTCTCATGTATCAGCAACAAGCACCACATAAAAACCTTAGGCTTAACAATTAAACTATCTCAGAGAGAAAAGGGTACCTGCATGTTTCATCAACTAACTTTGCCAATGCATCATTTCCACGAGTATGTTTCTAGCCAAGGATCCTGAAGCTGTTAAACAATACATCAGATTGCACTTAAGCTAAGTATTCAGAAATATTAAATAGCTGACACACTGGTTTATGAGACAATCATGGTATGGGACACCCAATGCACTCAAATTGGTTATGATCAGCAAGGCAATTCTTGTAAATTAAGTCAAGTAATTTTTATGACCAAGAAAATTAGGATCAATGTTCTTTAAGTAATTAGAAATCAAGAAAACCATATATAACACTCATCATCAATAATTTATTTGAAAGAGAAGAAAAGGGTTCGTCTCCAGAAATACTGCCCAATAATAAACTAACTACGGCTTGTGTTGTGAGTTTGATACATCAATTGTAGTTGTACTCCCTCCATTAACCAAATCTTTTTTTAACATGACCAAATACATTCTTATATCCAGGATCTCTTTATTTTTCACAATTTCCTCTGTCGCTTAATTACTAAAATGTCATTGACTTTACATTCATATCCAACTATTTTACTTTATTCATAAATGCCCACCCAAGTACACAAGTTTAATTACAAATCAGTATGCACCTCCACCAATTAACTCTTCTACAACAGTATAACCACCCTTTACAGAAGGAGTATTTAATATGCCTATGAATATGATTGAGCAACAGAGTGACAGCAGGGTGACGGTTTAGGATAGAACTAACTAATCCAACATCATTCTAACATGATGTGATGGGCAAGTGTATTTAGTAAAAGACATCAACATTTCAGGAAAACATATTCCAAACACATGACCAGCTTCTGACCCAGTATATCACAACACAACATATATATAAATCAATTTCTTGATCAAATTTATATTTGAAAATCTGCTCAGTCTTAGGATTTACACCCACAGGACAGGCAATACAAAAGAAAAAGCAAACAACAATACCCTATTGAGTTAAATGCAAAACAACAAAGTTTAGACCTTATATGAGACATTTTTATGGTAGAGAGAGATTGCCATATTGAGTTAGATGCGTACTGGTTAGAGGGCTCATTGCTAGAGGTGAAAGAAGACTTGCAACTGATTACACGCCCGCTCTAAACCCTGTGGTTTCCCCTGATTCAACAGAACACTCGAATCAATCCTTTTCTAATAAAGGTTAATTGATCAAGAATATGCAGCAGAGTAGACTAATTGGAGGCTAAAGTTGCAGAAATCTAATTAAGTGGAAACATAGCTTAACGGATGTAGCTGCAGAGGAAGGAGAAAAACATACCTACGCAAAATCGTCCTTAATGACTCAGATCGAGTTGTTCATTTCTACACAAAATCCTCTATTTTTCGTATTTTATTTTTCCAATTATTGAAGTCTTTAGACTATTAGCATAAAAGACATGACAAGAAACTGAGAGAATCATTAACTCGGTTTTTGAAGAAAGGGGAGAATTCGCTATTTCCAAACCACGAGGGGATTCCATGCAACATTTCGAAACTACTAGAAGTTTCGTGCAATTAACCCCTTTAGAATCCTTAATCAACAGCAGAAAACCCCCTATCAAGCAGAAAATCAAGAACACAATAGCAAAAAAATCAAGAACCCTGATCAATAGCAGGAAATCAAGAAAGAAGAAGAATTCATTAGCAGGAAAATCAAGAATCCTAATCAATTACCCATAAATATTTAATAATCCAAACTCGCTTAATTTTCCAATATCAGAGCTCAAAACAATGAATCCAGATTCAGAGCAACGTTGCTTTCGACTTTGGGGCAATTAACAAGATTTGAAATCTTTGATCATTGTCTCAATATCCCCAACCTTAATCAAGAATTAATTATGGTGGAGGCAATTTATGGATTGAAAAAGCCAAGAATTAACCTAAATCAACAACGATGAACAACTACTCAAATTTTAGTATACAATAGCAGAGAGAAAGTACGAACCTGTAGGCGGCGAGGCAGCGTTGCGGCCGTGGAGGCTGCATCACGCAGATATATGGCGTTCGGTGCCCTAGGTGTGCCACGGGTTGTGGACACGTGGCTTCGTTGCTTCACGGTGGTGGAGGCTGGGTCGCGGCATAGGAGACGGCATCGCGGTGGAGGCTAGGTCGCGGGCGCGGCGTCGCGGTTCAGGCTGGGCCGCGGTCGCGCAGCGTCGCGGTGGAGGCTAGGTCACGGTCGCGCGGCGTCGTGGTGGAGGCTGAGTCGCGGTCGTGCGGTGTTACTGTAGCACGACAGTGCTGTCGCGTGCCGGTGCTGGCTTCTCGGCGGTGCTGTCGGCCGACGGAGGCTTGCGTAGGATGTGTAGTCGTGATTGCTCAGTAACTTTGGTGTGTAATTAGGGCATGTAATTGGAGTTTTTTTTTTACTGGTACAATAATACATATGCTCAGTTTTTTTTTAAGTATAATACGACCTTTCAAAAGAAATTGTGTATAATATGTACAGGAATATAATTCTAAGTGTGTAATATATTTTATTTGATGGGTAAAAAAAATCTAAGTGTGAAATATTTTAGAATTTAAGATAATTTTATGCCATAGGTAACCAAATATTAGATAACATATTCATATTTAGTTAACTAAGCAAAAAATCTTAACTCAAATTTTATAGGGTAAGCTTAAAATTAACATAGATAACCGGGCCTAGATAACCATAAAAAAACCCAGTTATCTATGTGCGAAAACCCTTTTTCCTAGATAACAAATATTACCTAGATAACGGATATACGAAATACAGATAACAGATATACTAATATCCGTTATCTAGGAAATGTTATCTATGAGCGAAAATGTAGTAGTGACATATGTAAAAAATAAATTGTGGAATAGTATGGGGGACCAGCTGTTAAATGATTGTTTGGTTTCCTTTATTGAGAAGGACATGTTTCTACAAATTTTCGATTAAGATGTCATGGACTGTTGCCAAAAAATAAAGACTCGACGAACTCGATTGTAATTTTTAGTTAGTAATTTGTACTTTGATTTGAACATCATGTACATATTTTTGAATTAAATGACTTTAATTATTATTCTATTTTATTTATTATCTTTCATACCCCCAAATTTATAATCATGGATCCGCCACTGAAGGTGACGGAAATAACCAGAAGCGCGACCTTAAGCACGTTAAGTCCTTTATACACCGAGTTGCAGTTGTTACATAACCTGACAAATTAACGAGGATTAGAAAGTATAAGTCATGAATACATTAGAAAGAAAATGGATTATTTCTATGGATGGAACAAGGCGAGTCTGCCCTGTCCCATGACCCATCCCGCAAGAAAATTTAAGGACCTCCCCACCTAATTTTCATTGTAATTCAGTAACAATGTAAATAAGCATTAACAAGATAAATTTGAATCAAACGTCTGTTTTTGTAAATTTGAATCAAACGTCTATTTTTGTTGTTATTGCGATCAACAAGATACGCTTGCTTCTTTTCTATCACGTAGTACATAATTCAAGATGTCTTTTATGCGACCGTCTCTTTTACTAGACTTGAATCTTTTGCAGACTTTTATAATATTTTACAAAATCAAATATCAAAATTACAAAAGGGAAACTTTTATGGAAAAGTAATTTTTTGGGACAATACCTTATAGGCGTTTGTAAAAAGAGAACACTACTTGCGAATATCTTTTAAGCTTCGCATTAGGTCAATTTTTTTTTTTTTTTTTTATTGATGTGGCGTCCAGGAAGCAACAATGTTGGAGGATTAAGCCCGTTTAAGGTGTTAAGCGCATCTCACGTGAGCTTTGACCCAAAATTAGTGTAAATTTGCCTAAATTTGCAAAATTTATAAGACATTACCCAAAATATGCAAGCCCGTGAAGATAATATTCTCTTTTTGCGAACACCTATAAAATACTATTCCAAAAAAAATAATTTTCCCAGGTTTTATGTACATTATGCATCACAAGTTGGCATTTGTTTAGTGCATAAATGAGAAGCATATAGTAAACTGAACAAACGATGTGGCTATGGGAGTTATTCGATTTACCTGTCAAGGAGTTGCTCTCGAGGAGGAATGGGTGGGAGTTTTCCGCTATCCTCCAGTGGACTTACGTGCCACCATACTTGTTTAACCACCTTCTGTAGGCTACAATGGCGGCATCTGACTTCATTGGAACAAAGCAAGCTTTATGCCAATTGAGCGGGCCCACTTCCTTTAGCTTGAGTTCCTAATAGAGTATTTATCATTAAACTATCAAGTCTTGGATATATCTTTCTCAACTATGGTGTATTGGCAACATGTATACTTTACACTGAACAACAGGTATACATGTACAAACTAATGAAGTTCTATAACCCAGGTGATTAGAGCACCGCTAATGAAGTTCTATAACCCAGGTGATTAGAGCACCGCTACCTATGACTGAGAGGTTATGAGTTCAAGTCACAATGTTACCCATAAAAATATAAATTAGGACAGGCAAGGCAAAGGTGATTGTCTCTCATCTTTTCTAATGATCTCCAGGAATGATATTAAGAAATTTTAATAACTACATAACATGGTTTACACGAAAATAGTAGTGTTCTTGTAAGGGAAATTAGGCAGAAGCCATATTTCCCATTTTAGCTCCGCTGACTTTCGCGAATTGAAAATAGTCCTATAATTTCTGTATTTTCGATATTTTGGTCCGTTAACTAACTATAAGAGATGAAATATCTGGTTGACCAATCAGTCTTTGCCACATGAATTGAAAGTAATAATTAATTAATTTAATTATTTAATAATATCCACACTTGAAGTGGATAAGGTGGAGGAGAAGTTAAATAACTTCTCATAATAATTTCCTGGGATTTAAGTTATTGAAATCTCTCTGCAAAATGAATTGGTTCTCTCCCAAAATACACAGATCACACATATACTATCTTAAAAGGCATTTACATTGTGGATTATGAATCAATTTGTGAATAAATTCACATAATTGAATTCTGACTACGAGGATCACAAATACGTACGAAGAATCTAACCAGGTTTGATTCATTCCGCTACAAATTACAAGGTTGGTCGTTCCAACTCCCCTTTGTAATTATTGAAATCCAACATTGGTATCAGAGCCAATGTGTTGAATTCTCGTTTTTGAAAAACTTGTATGATCTTGTGTGAAAATTCATATCATATATGTGATGTATAATTTTCACAGTTTTTGATTCGTATACGTATGAGTAATGTATTTCTTAAATTTTTGGATATTTTGAAATGGTGGAATTTGGCTATGAAATTTTTACTGTATGTAGCATATATGATGATATTGATGTTTGCAAAGTTTTGAATTTTTTGGCTAAGCCGTTTGTGAGAATTAAATCAGTCTTTGAGAAAATACAGAAACTTTGACTGTAAATTACAAACAATATATAATGGCCGTGATGATTTCTTATTACTGGATTAAAATACATTGAAAGAAGATTCTATTGATATAAAGTTCGTGAATTTTGGTCAAGTATTGAGTGAGTTATGAATTTTGCAAGTTTCGGTGATTTTCTGGAATTTTTTTTATGAACATAAATTTAGATCCGAATTTTCGAAATCAAATTGAACAAATTGGATTTTGTTCTTATTAATGGATAAATCTATGTTTCATAAGAATTCCATCCATGTATTTTTTGTAAATTTTGGATGAGAAACGAGTAAGATATGAATTTTCAAAGTTTTTCCACGAATTGAGGTGTTTTTGTAAAGTTTCAGAAACTTTATGGGCTTGTTTTAGAGAATTAGATATTTTCAAAGGGTCAAAAAATATTTTTTCAAAAATTTTGTGGATGACCCGGTCAATAACAGTCAAACTGGACCGGACCAGACCGAACCGAATCGGACCGAACTGGTCGGCCGGCGACGGGTCACGACGGCGCCTGGACCACGCGCGCCGGCCAGCGGCCGGTCACGGCGGCACGTTGGCTACACGCGCCAGTCGGCGGTGGGTCACAGCGGTGCATGGGCTTCACGCACCCGCCGGTGGTTGGCAACGGCCGCGCGTGTAAGTCACACACCGGTCTCCGGTGGTCGGCGATTGTCCTCTTTTATGCTTCGTGCTCATGCAATCTTGTTTTGGCTCGTTTGAACTCATTTTAACTCCAGTTTTGGTGCCGAAAATTTCTAAGTGCTCATTTTTCAGTGTAGAATCTTAATATACAGAGTATGAAAGCATTTAAACTAGAAATTTTTTTAATGCTTGTTTATCAATTCAGATGAGAACCATAATTTAGCCGTTGGAGAGCTAATCTAATCAGATCGATATTTATGGAAGCTTCAATCAATCAATTCCATAATTGATTGATTGGGTTGGTGAGATTCTTGGATTGATTTCTTCAATAAACTTTCCAATCCGACCATGTTGACTTCATTCAAATTACGAACGGTCAAATGCTTCCTTTGCACTACTCTGATACTTCCAGAGTAAGCTGAACCAGATACTAGATGACCCAGAGGTCCTCTGGTCCAGAGTCGGTTGTGAAACAGACTTTCCCTTAGAATTAGGAGATGATTCTAAGCTACTTTTGTTTCACCAGAATCGTCTTGTCTGGACTCGTTTGGTATGGGGAAAGGTCTTATGCCTCTGGTCTTGATCTTCTCTGGTGAAGTCTTCTGGCGGAGTCCTCTGGTGAAGTCCTCTGATGAAGTCTTCTGGTGACTCTTCTGGTGAAGTCTTCTGGTCTGGCAGTTCCCCCTAGACTAAGTCCTAATCTAGTTCCTCATTTGGCTAACAGGACCAGATGATCCTATTACAACTTCTGGTTTGTTTTCTAACTCATCAAAACTAACAACATTTTTCCTAACACAAGTATCAAGAATACCAAACATCTTAATATAAAGTTTGACTTTGTAAGGATGTTACAAAGTAGAAACTAAAATTTCTTAAAAGATTCTCTACTCGTTTAATGTTAGCAAATCCACTTGACAAACATACCCAAGAGATGTTTAGGACATCTATGGTTAAAGTTCTTGTGTGGATTTGAACATGGTACGATGTAGATGTTAATGTTCCTGAAAAGTTTATGTATTGTGAATTATATGAAAGATTCATATAATAGTATGTCAACAAGTAAAGATTAGCTCTATTAAACGAGTAATCGCCTCTTACATCTGAGTATGTGAAGAGATGAGATTATTTGAAAGATAATTGTAATAATTTTACCACAAATCTATTTGACTTATTACAAAGCTAAATCAGTGGATTCCTTGACGAAAGTGGGAGGAAATCCAAGTTAAGTGTTGAGGATACACTTGAACTGTGATTTACACGATGTTAGAAAAATGACTTTTATGACATACACTTCTATTCTTGGAAGTTTAGACATCGTGACATGTGTTTCATACAACATGTGCAAAGTTGACCATAAGGAAATAAGAAAGATATCCCTATTTTCTCATTGTATGAGGCCTTGAGGTTTGGATAAGCCTCTTATAAGTACCCTTAAGACTTTCTACAATATTTCTAAGTCTTCACTTTAGTGTTGCTACTTTAGCATATTACCAATAACTATGAATTATGATGGCGATGCGGTGCATGTCTAGGAAAGCAGCTATAGTGGGAGTCTGTAGATATTTTGTATGAAAGGAAGGACATCTTTATTAACACTTTCTATTGTGTTAATTGACCGGTCAATCGAGTTGAGAACTTGATTATGAACAAATAGATTTGATAAAAGTTGAATATGCTCTAATAAGTTCAGGGGATTGAAAGAGATATGTCAACTTGTGTTAGTTGAAAAGAGTTCTGGTGTATAACGAGAATTGAATTCTTCCTATAAATCTGGGGTATAATGAGATAAGAAAGAAAGATGTGTAGGAATTCTCCAGGAGAATTCATTCTCTCCCAAAATACACAGATCACACATATACTATCTTAAAAGACATTTACATTGTGGATTATGAATCAATCTGTGAATAAATTCACATAATTGAATTCTGACTACGAGGATCACAGATACATACAAAGAATCCAACCAGGATTGATTCGTTCCACTGCAAATTACGAGGTTGGTCGTTCCAACTCTCCTTTTTTATTATCGAAATCCAACATGAACAAATCAAATTTGTTACTGAGTTATAAGCTTTGCAAGTTTATTTGGAGGTAATTATCTGTGGAGATGCCTGGTAGTCGTATCTTAATTCTATGTAGGAATTATTCGAACAGTGAATCATATTAAATAAATGTAGAACTTTTGCTGTATAGACGAAAAAACATTGATTGATGGTTTCTGGTATACTATGTTCTGTATCTTAGTAGTAACTACTTATTATTGCCCTTTTTGCTGCAATGTGCATTAGAAATTGTGTAAGAGAGGTACTTAGGTCATTGGGGAAATATCATAAAACATGCAAGGAGGCTTCTGCTAGAGTACTCTACAGTTATTTGTATTATGAAAATTATGGTGTCAATTGATGTTATTTATGCACTCATGACATACATATTCAACACTTCTCTAATATTAACACAATTCATTGGAATGGAATGGTGGAAAGTGGAAACGAGATCTAATGGAAATCGAATATGTTATCAGACGTAGTTACGTCACTGACTCGGGGCATTTGTGTTTTTAATAGGCATTGTATGAAGGCAACCCATTCAAAACTATTCCATGGCCTTTTAAGCTATTTTGGGAATGCATGAAATCAAAACTTGGTAAGTCATACTAATCTGTCTCCATCTAATCTTTTCTGGTCATAAACAATTATTTAAAGAAGAGTCTCTTTTTCATATTGTTGTAGATAACTTGAAGTCTTGAACACTTCTTATAACCTGAAGCATCTGCCATATATCCCTCACGGTTTCTAGTTAACTATTTGCTGAGAATTGAATTATTTTTTTTCTTTTTCTTTTTCTTTTTCATTATGCAGTGAAGAGCCTACTGAACCTTTCTTCTACTTGGATTTGGAACCTCGCAAAAGAGGGAAACTATCAGCCGTTTCTTGATGGGTATTGAGTTTTGCATAATTATGACCTTTCCCAGTTAACTGGAGCTATCCACCCTATATAAATATTTTTCGTTTTTGGGGTGAAATTGATTTCTATAGACAAGTTGTTGTTGTTTTTTTTTTCTTAATAAGATGTCATTCACTTGTTTCTGCTTAAAATAAACACTTATCTTGGGCCATTGATAATTGATAAACATATTATTATTGGGCCAGATGTATGAAGTGTATACCCATTCTTGAGAATAGTCATACCATATTCATGGTAAGATGGAAAATATGTAGGCATTCATTTTCCCTGTCGTCTTATGTAATACTGATTTTTTCATTTCTCTCCTTATGGAGTGGACTACATGTGTCCAAAAATATGTTTTTGAATAAAGGTGTGTTAGTGTTTTATAAATTCTGGTCAATTGGGATTTGAAGTGTACTTCTTTGTTTCATTTATTTGGATTTATATAGAATTTGTGTAGAAATTGATTATATTTGTGTATTTTCAAATGAAGTGCGTACGTAGTAAGAAATTGAAATCCAGATATCTTATTCTTGATGGATTGAAGTTCTTTTACATTTCAAATGGCTCGTATAATTGTAGCTAGTGAATATTTGAGTATTATTGAGATGGATGTTTTGATGAAATTTTATTAATGTTGAGATATTTTGCAATTTAACGAATGTATTGACTTTTGTTTAGTCTTTTTATTGTGAATATTTTAATTTTTTAATTACAGGAATTAAAAAAAATGGACAAAATATAAATATTTATTTAATTATAAATAAATTATGAAAGATAACAGATATATGTGTAATTAGATAACAGATTTACATAGTTATCTATGAGGGAGATATGATAAGCGGAGTGCTCATAGATAACAAACATTTATTGGTTAATATCTGTTATCTATAAGGAAGGAGCATAGATAACACCTTTCTAAATAACTGATCATTTTGCTCATAGATAACAAATATTATTTGTTATCTATAATATCTGTTATCATTGAGCATATGAGCAAAAATGTAGTAGTGATTTGACCAAGAATATCAAAAATTACATAGTGATTTATGAAATTGCATAGTAATTTATATCATGAACTATTTTCGTATAAAATATATTCTACAAAATAATACGAGAACAAGTCATGCATATATAGATTTACACTTATCTCTCTCGCGTTTTGGGAATTCTAAATATACCATGACGGGAGTATAGAACAAGAGCAGGGTCGATTAGATTTTCAATATGAACTTCATACCTAACAAAATCATTATAGCAACAACATAAGCACGAATCTAAGTTTCATAGTTTAACGTACAATGGTTTAATGAAAGAAGGAAATTAATATGATATGTCCCTACTGGATATCATCGATCATATTAGTATATGATGGATCATCAAGTTGAGGGAAATAGTGAGGCCTTTTTGTTGAGAAATATGTTCTTATACTGTGGATCTGAATTCGGTCAGAACCAAACGATGTCATTTTGCACACAACTAGGATAAGCAGCCACACATGCCTTATTGGAAGTGTGAATCTGCAGAATTAATGGAACACACTTCACTATCTATTTTCTGAGTTTTAAATATTAAAGGTCCATTACAATGTCAATGAGACACATACAATAGAAATTCACATGTCAAATTTCCAAGAATCCAAAAATGATTACTCACACATGTGATGTGGAGGACAAGCAACGCTATCAAGAACATATCAAATTTTAGATTGACTAAGTTTCAAAGTTCAAACTATTCGGGTGCAAAATGCATTTAGCATCTATCAATAATTATGTAGTTCTCTTGTGCATTAAGAGCATCGTACAACTTAAGTGAATTTTTTAACAGTATTTGTGGTTTTCATGAGAAAATAACACAAATGATCATGTAACTTTGTCCGAGTTCAGATTTCATCCTTTATCTTTTTAATTTCTTAATTATGGTTCATAAAAGGTCCTTTCCGATGGAACTTTTTAAAGAAAAAGCCCGAAATTTTCACGTGCTAATGCGGTACATAGTGCTCGCATGGCCCTCCAAATTAATTAATAAGGTCCACGTCACACTCCATTTGAATTAAATTAGTTTGGAAATGAGATTTCTCTTTATTTATTATGTGAACCTTATTTAATCCAAAGGGAGTGGGACGTGAACCATATTTATTGACTTGAAACACTACGCAAGCACTACCACCGGAGCATGCATAAATTCCAGGCATATTTTTTAAAAAATTCATGGGAAAGGACCTTCTCTGATAACAAAAGGACCATACTTGAGAAATTAAGAAGATAAAAGATCAAACCAGGAATCAAACAAAGTTACAGGACTCTTTATAATATTTTTCGTGGTTTTCATTGAAAAGTGCAGGTGCAGTGGTTTTCAATTGCACTTTTCATGAAAACAACTGCACTCTTCAGTGAAGACAACCGATGCTACACTTTCTAGCGAAAATAATTGAACAATTCAATGAAAATAAATGTTACTATTAAAAAATGCACTTGAATTGTCTGGTGCATATAAGATCAACATTTTGCGTACCGGAGGGCCGTCCTGGGTGCTTGGGGAATGAATTTGCAGTCACCAAAGCCACCAAAGTACCAACCGCGGTGAGGTCTAGGGCTGTCCAATTGGTTTTCTTTATATTTTTGGATGGGACATAGTTTTCGGTGTTAAAATCGGGTGTTTTTAGCTAGGTTTTGAGCTCCGAAACTTAACATTTTTGGCCGTTTTGTCTTCAAAAAATTTAGGTTTTCATTCTACTTTTTAATACTGATATCTAACTTTATTTTATCAGTTGCGTCTTGGGTTGAGTTCGTATTTATTCACCAGGTCCAAAATTTGTGGGTTTTAGGGTTTTTTCGTTTGACTTTTGGTGACAAAAATATAATTTTGTTTGAGAATTTTCTATTAATTTAAAGGCCTCAAAATTTATATTCTAGAATTTTATTTTACTTATTTTGTCAGTCTGTATAAATTCATTTTGTAGTTACAATGCTATGAATGCTTCCAATTCTGATTTTTAACCAATAGTTGCATAGAAATCTAAAGAAGAAAATGAACCAAGAGGAGAAATTTGATTAATATTTGGAGTGGTATTCGGTGGTGCCAGTGTGTGATCTCAACAAGAGAAGGCCGTACGGGAAGAAAGTGTTGGGAATTGCTATAGTGATATGGTGGGACAGGAATGAGAATGCATGGAAAGTGTTTGACGATAGTTGCCCCCACAAATTGTCTCTGTTATCCGATGGGAGGATCGATCAACGGAGGAGATTGCAGTGTGTTCTCTCTTTCCCTCTATAAAATGACCTTGAACCCTCCTCAAGTTGGTTGTTAAAGAAATCACAATAAAAACACAAGAAGACTCTCCCCCCTAACTATTAGTCACTTTGTTTTCAAGGTAGAAGAAGCTCTTCTTCTCCCATTTCCAACCATATGAGGTCTCTAATCTCAAGTTTCAAGCTTCCATTGTTGTTGGTGTGATGGTTTAAAGTCATCTCCAAAGCAAAAATAGGCCATTCATTCTCCTCTATCCTTTCAAGTTTATGAAACTTTCATCTTCATCTTCTAACTTTAACTTTGTTTTGTTTTAGTTCAAAACAAAGGATTTCTTCCAAGGAGCATTCATCCCCTTCAAGAGCTAAAAGATTGAAGAGTTATTAAGGCCCTCTAGCTTAATAAGACTAGTCTACAAAGGTTGTAAAACTCTTCAACTCAAAACATAGTTAATATGGATACTTTACCTTGAAATATTGTTGTTGATGTTGCTTGCTTAGAAATCATAAATCCTTAGGGTTATCTTACTTTTGAATTTTCAAATACATGCTAAATGGAATCTTAAATAATGTATATTAAGCTGTTAAAATGTTAGTGGCATGATAGTTGTGAAATAGAAAATACAAGTGAAAGTATGCACACAAATCACACACTGTGAATAGTAATTTGAGCTTCTATACAAAATTCTGAACCAGAAATATTATGATTTTTGGAAAGATATTTATATGCAATGAAAATACATCGAGTTAACTTTCACACGCCACTAGTTTGAGCACATTCAAAATTTTCTTTGATAAGTTATAAATTTTTAAAGAAAGTGTGACAAAAACTGCTACATTTTCTACATTCATGAACAAAACTATATATTTTGGATGAAGTTTGGATTTAATAAAAAATTGAAATGATACTTAGTGGTCTGGCTTGTGCAAAATACTAGCTATACTAGTAGTTGCCCCACAAGAGTATGAGATCCCTGTAGTATTGGCAAGTATATGGACCAAGGAGTATTGAACCCAAGGGAAAGTATGTATGCGAGTAAATCCCTAGAGATGTACGTCTCGTAGCTAATATGAATGTATGTTCTGGGATTGAAAATTGTATTATACTACTCTATACTAATAATTAAGTTAAACTAAATAACTTGGTTTGAATGCAACTAAGGGATGATGATGCTCAAGATAGGAATTCCTACGTATACTAACGGAGTTGGTACAATAACTAAAATAATCGTGATGTGCAAGTAATAATCCTAATCGTAATAAAACTAGGCAATCAACTTCTGTTGGTCCCACTAGATAGATTAATTGCGGAAGCCTTTTTAACCGATATGTCTTTAGAATAAATCCTTTTCTAAGAGCACAAATTATAAACAAGCAAGTATTAAGGAAAGCAATAAATAAGACCGTATATATAGTGGTTCGGATCTGAATATCCTACGTCCACTCTCCCTTGTTCAAAGGGGTCTCACTATCCAACCAACAAACTCACTAACCACTGGAATTTCCGAAGTACCAGCACCTTCTTACAATCTCTTTAGATCTAACTTCGATCTAAAGACAAACTTACTCCAACCTTATCTAACAAGATGAACAGGTTGAGTATATAAACTCCTTACGAGTTGGATGAGTAATTAAGAACTAAGTGAGTGCAAATGCGTAGTGATCAAAAGCTTAGAATGCTATGTGCGCGTATAGAGTCTCTCTAGAGCTTTTTCTTGAACTGCACTCTTGTATATATAGAGGGGATTAGGGCTAGCCGTTGGAGGGCTAATCCAATCAGATCCTCTATATATGGAAGCTTCAATCAATCAATTCCCTAATTGATTGATTGGGTTGGTGGGATCCTTGGATTGATTATCTTCAAATACTTTCCAATCCTGATCTTGTTGACTTGATTTGAATCACCAACGGTCAATAGCTTCCTCTGCCTAACTCTGATTCTCTCCAGAGAAGGCAGGACCAGACACCAGGCAACCTCGGTGTCTTCTGGTCCTTATCTGGTGAACAACCAGAATACTCAGTAGAATAAGGGGATCAAACTGAGCATCTTTTGTTCCACCAGACTCGTCTGGTCCGGACTCGTCTGGTCTGGGGAAGGTCCTCTGCCTCTGGTCTGATCTCCTCTGGTGAAGTCTTCTGGTGGAGTCCTCTGGTGAAGTCTTCTGGTCTGGCAGTTCCCCCTAGACTAAGTCCTAATTTAGATCATCATCTGGCTAACAGGTCCAGATGGTCCTATTACATCTTCTGGTTTGTTTTAACTCATCAAAACTAACAATTTTTATCCTAACAATTTCCCCCTTTTTGATGGAGTTAAAACACTACCAGAACTGATCAAAAGTAAACTTAAGCAAGAAAACAATAAAGGGATGAGACCTTAGAATAGATCTCATCAGGCAAATAATAAGACAACAAGGAGTTGTCTTTAGAACAAAGAAGATATGTATTTTTCCATTAATAATCAGAGGAAAAATAATTACAGATTACATTAAAGTTCATAGTCCTACTCTAGGCATATCTTCTGTTCTCTTTAGGGACAAGAAACCAGTCAAGGAACCTATCCTGGACGGCCTTCAACTCTGCAGAAGATGTTGGGGTGAAATTCACCAACACCTTGGTCTTGTAAAGTTTCTTCAGTTCTGCCCAATCCACCTGGTTCCCATTCATGGGAGTGTTAAGATAAGTAAATTCAGGAGCAGTCACCTCCAGGTTGAACTCAATGGTTGAATCCATCAGCTGCTTATACAAGTCTGCATCATAGGCTTGCATCCAAGAATGGAAGGTTCTGTTGATCAGCTCATCATCTTCTGGTGCTGGCCTCTGGATATAATGCTGAATGAACCAGAGGGTCTTGGCTTCTCTCCATCTTTCAATCAGAGGATACGGCACAGTAGAGTCAAAGGACCCTTCTGTCCTGAGTGGCAAGATGTTCATAACTTCCACAGGAGCTTTCCTCTTCAGACCTGAGCCACCTGCACCAGAAGGAATACCAGCTTCTCTGGCCTTCTTGTTCTGCCTCTTAACATATCTGAGCCTCTGCTCTTCATCTATGTTCTTCCTGATTCTGGCTTGCCTCTTTTCTGGGGTCTCTTCCTTGTATCTCTTCTCTGCTTCTTCGACAACAGATTCAAGGAAACTCTTCTTTACTTTTCTAATCTTCCTCTTAGCAGGACCAGGAATGGTAGAAGGATCCTGCTCAGCTTCAGATGACTCTTCTTCTGCAGCAAGTTGTTTAGCCATAGTAAGAGACTTCAACTCATCTTTCTTCTTCTTCTGCAACTCAGCCTGGGCCAGAGTGTTCTCCAGCAGGTCCAGACGAGCTCCATGGCTAAACAGAGTCTCATTGGTGGTCTTCGCCAGATCAGTTCTGGCCTTCTCTTCCCCCTTTTTAACTTCATCAAGGAGGGGCTCCACTACCTGCCTTATAAGATCAGGCAAGGCAGTGTTGGAGGAAGAGTGAAGATCACGAAGCTGCTTGGCTTCCTCCAGATAAGCTTTAGACTCTGCAACAAGTCTCTCTTGCTTCTCCAACATCTCCTGGAGGGAGTCCTTCAGCTTAGCAGTTTGAATCATCTGGCTGGCCATTTCCACTTTGAGTACAGAAACTGGCCTCATCTGCTCCAGCACGTGCTCCTGGAGCTGCTTCTGGCTGTGCATGACATCTAACTTGACAAACAAGCCATTAGCCTTGAATGAAGCTTTTACCTCTGCCAGAGAGGACTTGAGCTGTTTCAGGAAGATTCTCCTCTCATGCTTAATCTGATGCTCAATCATAGCAGGGGCCATATGCTAGATTGCTTTGGAAAACCGCCCAATCTGCATAATTTGCTCATTGAAGAAAACCTTCATCTTCTGGAGCACAGCAGGAGACATCTCAAAGTCCTCCTCATCAGAGTACAACTCTGGAGGGAATGAGAAATGCGGACCAAAATTATAGGAGAAGCCCTCTGGAGTGAGCATGACACCTTTCTGGATTAAGAGGGTTCTGATCATGACCTTGGCCGCCTCTGGTATCTCCAACTCTGCTGGGTTTTGAATGTTTAAATTCTTCTTCAGCTCAATCTCCCACGCAGTGAAGGCAGAAGGAGACATATCTTCCAGCAGAAGCATGAGATCTTCAACATCCTGGAGTCTAGCCATACTCCAAACCTTGGCATCAGTCAGATCTGCCAGGAGGGGTGAGTGCTCCAACAAAATTGGAAACTGCTCTCTTAGCCAGAGCTGAGCACTCACACTCATACTCTGCCTAATGGGACCCATATCATCAGAAGAGAATATAAAGGATTTGGGCCCAGAGGCAGAGGAGGAAGGTGCTAAGTGAGCAGGCTCAAGTGAAGCTTCCTCATCTTCACTATCATCGCTTGTTAAACAGGTTGGGGAGGGGGGGGGCAGGGAATCCCAGAGCCATAGCAATGGTTGGGTCCTGATCTGTATGGGTTTGGGGAGGGTTGGGGTTTTGTGAAGTAGAGGTGGTAGGAAGGGGTTGTTCTGCACCAGAAGAGGAAGGAATATCTGGTACAGAGTGTGTAGGAGGGATCTGAGAGGTGAAAGAGTTTGAAGGGGGGACTTCTGCACCAGAGGAGGTTGAGGGTACCTCTGGTACAGAAGGTGGGGGAGAGGGGTCTGTGGGAAGATGTGTTTGGGAGTGTGGGGGAGAAGGTGTATGAGCAGGAATGGTAGAGGGTGTAAAGACAGGGGTATCTGAGATAGTCTGCTCTGGTGGAAGAGTGGGGTTACCAGAGGCAGAAGGGGTTTGGGGAATGTTATCTGGGGGAGAGGTAGAAGGAGAAACAAGATTAATGGGAAAAGAAGATGGAATTGAGAGATTTACCTCTGCTGGGTCAACACCAGCAGGTATAGCCGTCTCTGGAGCATCCTCCATCAACTGGGAGGCCTCATCAATAGCCTTTTCCAAGGCCTCTCCAAGATCAGATCCAGATTCAGGATCTTGAAGAATAGCTCTCTTGGCCTTGGATTTTCTCACAAGAGGCACTTCCTCTTCTTCTTCTGATGGCTCATCCACCAGAAGGGTTTTCTTGGCCTTCCTGCTAATCTTAGACTTTTTAGCAGAGCCTCTCCTGGCCTCCTCTGGCCGCTTCCTCTTGGCTGCTCCAGCCTTCTTTACAGCTTTATCATCACCCTTCTTCTTAAGCACATCAAGAAGGGGAATCTGGTCCTCCTCTGAGGAACCAGAAAAGGCAACGGTTGAAGAACCAGTTGCTTCAGCAGCTTTCTTCTGTGTCTTCTGCTGCTGCTGCTTTCTCTGCCCCTTAGGAGGTGAGGGAATAGATTGAATAGGAGGGGCAGGGATGGCTTGCTCTCCATCAGAGTCGGCATGGCCGTGAAGAGGACCATCCTTGGAGAAGAGGATCTTGGACTTGTGATAATTGTGGCACCAAGATGACCTCCACTTCTTCTCTGGAAGAAGAGAATCCAGAATAAGTGTTAACTTAGTCCCCAAAGAGACATTTGCAGTGAAACAGAACTGCAACTCCCCTGGCTTGGAAGGACAAGGTTCCTTCTTCACCTTCAGCTTGTTCTTCCTCAACACATCCCAGAAAAATTCCGCCCAATTACATTGCACACCATCATATAACGCCCTCATCACACACATCCTACCATTGAAAATGGCATCTGTGCTGTGATTCTCACACATAAGTACTTTTACCACGATATCGACAACACCTTGAACTTCTGCCTTAAATGCTTATCCACAAAGCCCTTTGTGATGTTTTGGCAGGAAGAGCGAGCAAAAATCTTGAATGATCCAACGATATCATCCTCCTTGTACGTCAGCGGATCCACTCCCACCGCAGAAATGTTCTTGAACAAGGCGCAGAAATCGTGCTTAGAAAACACCAAATCATCTTCACCAATCTTTGAAGAGATGTAATCCTCATGAATCTTCATGCGAACCAGAAACTGGGCCGCATAACCGTCAAGGGTGCGAAAATCCTTGGGAACAGTGGAGATCAACTTCTCCACCCCTGCATTCTGGAACATCTCTAGAACCGACAGCACAACTGGATTCTTGGTGGTATAAAAGTCCACCACCATCTCCGTCTTAAGCTTTTTCATCATCAGGACATGATCGAAATTGCACGGAGGAGCCATTACTGTGAAAGAGAGAGAGAGAGAGAGAAAATGCTTTGCAGAGAGAGGTTAGGGTTTGAATAGTATAGAAACGTGAAAGGACAGATTGAAAACAAAATTAATTTAAATAGAGTAATACGCGTGGCTTGAAAATTAAATGAAGTGTGAACGCGTGTTGTTTCAAATCCAATTTAGGAAACAAAATCAATTTTAGCATTGATTGATATTTTGCACAGTGATTAAATCCGATGGCCACGATGAAAGGCAAGATACAGATTTAATCTGGTGCGTTGGCATAGTCATTGGGACTGGGCATAAAGGGGTTTTGTGGCAGTCAAGAGAAAAAGCGAAATGATTGCCTAGGCCCTATACCCTAGTCTTAAATACACTCCGAAGTTGAAAGGTTTTGAGTGTACTTACTAATTTGAAAAGTGTATCCCAATGATCAGAGGCCATAGAAGTAAATGCATACCTGTCACCTGATATTGTAACCAGATGAAACCACAGCTACATCTCCTCTGATGGAGCTCATCTGGTTCTGGTCAGAGAAGATTTTGGATAAATGACTCAGCACCTCATCTGGGACAAGTGTCACCTGGTGCATACCTCATCAGTTGCCTTCTCTGATATATCTAATCTGCAGGTATATTAGCTCAAGAAAATAAATATATGAAGAAAAGTAATGAAACAAGGATACTTCTCTGATGTTCCCCCTAAAACAAATCTGTCTCTGGATCCAACAAACCTAACTCAAAAGCTAACTCTCTGAATCTGGTCTCAGCCAAAGGCTTGGTTAAAATATCTGCTCTCTGCCTCTCTGTTGCAATCTTTTCCATCCTTATATCTCCCTTCTCAACATGATCTCTGATAAAATGATGCCTTATATCAACATGTTTACACCTGGTATGAAGAACTGGATTCTGGGTAATGGCTATGGCACTATTACTATCACAGAAAATAGGAATATCCTTGGCTCTAATCTGGTAGTCCCTAAGCTGTTGACTAATCCAAAGTAGTTGAGAACAACAGCTCCCTGCAGCCATGTACTCTGCTTCTGTTGTTGATGTAGCAACTGAGGTCTGCTTCTTAGAAAACCAGGATACCAATTTATTCCCTAAAAATTGGCATGTTCCACTTGTAGATTTCCTATCTATTCTGCACCCACCATAGTCTGAATCCGAATAACCACTCAATTCTAAGTTGTCATCTGCAGGATACCATAATCCTAAATTCACTGTTCCCTTAAGATATTTCAAAATCTTCCTTGCTGCTTCCAAGTGACTTTTCTTGGGATTAGCTTGAAATCTGGCACAAACTCCTACAGCAAAAGTAATATCTGGTCTGCTTGCAGTTAGATACAAAAGAGAACCAATAAGTGCTCTGTACTGAGTCTGGTCCACACTCTCTCCAGACTCATCTGGATCCATGTTGAAATTTGTCATCATAGGGATCTTGGCTGCCTTGCTAGATCCTATTCCAAATTTCTCTAACATGTTTCTGGTGTACTTAGCTTGATTAATAAAAATTCCCTTCTCTGATTGCTTAACCTGCAAACCTAAAAAGTAATTCAATTCTCCCATCATGGACATCTCAAACTATCCCTGCATGAGCTCACCAAACTTCTCACACAGCTTCTTGTTAGGGGATCCAAATATGATGTCATCAACATATATTTGGACCAGAAGGATGTCCTTTCCTTCTTCTTTCCTAAACAAGGTCCTATCAATCTTACCTTTAGTAAAACCATTGTCCAGAAGAAATTGAGATAGAGTGTCATACCATGCTCTGGGTGCCTGCTTCAGCCCATAAAGAGCTTTCTTAAGCTTAAACACCTTGTCACCTTGTTCAAAACCAGGAGGTTGTTCCACATACACTTCCTCAATGAGAATCCCATTAAGAAAGGCAGATTTCACATCCATCTGGTATACTTTGAACTTCATGTGAGCAGCATATGCTAAGAACAATCTGATGGCTTCTAGTCTGGCAACATGAGCAAATGTCTCATCATAGTCTATTCCTTCAGACTGAGAATAGCCCTGGGCCACTAGCCTTTCCTTGTTCCTAGTAATGACATCATTCTCATCTTTCTTATTTTTGAAAACCCACTTAGTGCCTATCACCTTTTGATGTCTTGGTCTGTCTACCAGCTCCCAAACATCCTGTCTGGTGAATTGATTCAATTCCTCCTGCATAGCAACAATCCAATTTGAATCTTTCAGTGCCTCCTTGATGTTCTTGGGCTCAATCAAGGACACATAGCAACTGAATAAGGCAGCTAAGTTAATAGTTCTCCTAGTCTGGACACCCTTAGTTGGATCTCCTAAGATCAGGTCATTGGGGTGATCAACCAGGGTCCTCCTACCCGTGGTCTTACCTGGATGATCATCTTCTGCAGTACCTTGGTGATTATCACCACCTGCAGAAGAGCTTCCCCCTACAGGAGTTCCAACCTCTTCTGGTTCTGCTCCTTGTGAAGGCTGCTGCTTCAGAGAACCAGGAGATGGGTCGTCATCTGAATCTGAATCTGAATCAAGAGCAGGTGGATTGACTTTGATAACTCTGGGTGTAGTCTGATTCTGGGTCTCATCAGAAGACTTAGCATCCACCTTGAACTCAAAAGTAGATTCATAAAAAACAACATGAGGTGTTTCCTCCACACAAAGTGAATTCTTATTAAAAACTCTAAAAGCTTTACTGGTGCTGGAATATCCCAAAAATATTCCATCAGCCACTTTAGCATCAAAGGTTCTTAATTTAGATTTCCCATTGTCATGGATGAAACACTTACATCCAAAAACATGAAAATATGAAACAGATGGGGTTTTACCTTTCCATACCTCATATGGGGTCTTATTGTGTCTCTGGGCAATCAGGCACCTGTTCTGAGTGTAACAAGCTGTATTGATGGCCTCTGCCCAAAATCTCTGTGGAGTGCTGTACTCTGCCAGAAGTGTTCTTGCAGCTTCTTTGAGAGTCCTATTCCTTCTTTCTGCAACTCCATTTTGTTGAGGTGTTCTGGCAGCAGATGTCTCATGAAAAATCCCATGGTCCTTGCAGTAATCTGCAATATGTGAATTCAAAAACTCTGTTCCTTTGTCACTTCTGATCCTGACTATGCTCTGGTTCTGCTCATTCTGAATCTGCTTGAAGAACTCTGGCAGCTTAGTCATAGTTTCATTTTTCTTAAACAGGAACACTACCCAAGTGTATCTTGAAAAGTCATCTACTATTACTAAGGTGTACTTCCTTCCACTGTAACTAAGAGGAGAAACAGGTCCAAACAGGTCCATGTGAAGTAGTTGAAGTACTCTGGTTGTGGTTGTGCTCTGGACATCCTTAAAGGAAGTCTTGGGTTGTTTACCCTTCTGGCATGAACCACAAACCTGATCCTTCTTAAACACTTCATTAGGAAGACCTCGAATGAGACCTTTTCTAGCAATCTTGTTCAATGTTTCGAAGTTAAGATGACACAATCTTTTGTGCCAAATCCAGCTGTTCTCTGCAGATCCTTTAGCAACCAGGCAAGCATTCCTTGGGCAACTGCTAAAATCTGCAAGATAAATGTTACCCTTCCTCAAGCCTATTAGCAAGATATCATTATAATCAGAAGAGAAAACAGTGCATGAATCACTAGAAAACTTCACTGAGTATCCCTTGTCATAGAATTGGGATACTGAAAGCAGATTATGCTTGAGTCCTTCTACGTAGTAGACTTCATCTACAGATACTCCATTGAAGGTCAACTTTCCAACTCCTCTGGTGACTCCATAGTTGTTGTCACCAAACATCACTCTTGGTCCATTTAATGGCTTGAAATCTTGGAGATTATCCTTTTGGAAGGTCATGTGCTTGGAACATCCACTATCAATGTACCAGACATGGTTGCTTGAAAATCCTTTCTCCAATGGACTCTTATCTACCTGCAGAGAAATCAATTAGGTCCCCTACTAGTGCTGGGTCCTGATTGGTTAGTTGCAGGTTTTGTAGGAATCCATAGATAAAGATCATCCCTTGATGGATGAGGAAATCTTATCTTCCTTCCAAATCTATCTACCAGTACATGTCCTCTTACTATGACATATTGAGCTACTGGTCTGATAAGGACACCTTTCCTATAAACAGGTCTGGTGTACCTTTTCTCAAATTTGGCCTTTGGAATGGCCTGCCTCAAAGACATGGTCTTAAAGGTCTGGTTATAAGGGTACATCCTAGAAGAACCATCTCTGGTGTCATAACTACCCAGATCAGTTGGTTTTCTATAGATGGGTCTAGAAGACCTCCTCTGGTTCTGATAATTAGACTTGTTCTGGTGATTATAGTTCCTTTGAGTATACCTATTCTGGAATTGATTCCTCTGAGAAAATTGTCTCTGGGGTACCTGGTTCTGCTGAACATTGTTCCTTCTCTGGTAGTTGTTACTCTGATTGGTATTCCCCTTTCTTGAGTGTTTCCTTTGAGGTCCCCTAATCTGTTTAGGTTCCCTTTGAGGATTTCTCTGGGGTCCCCCAATTTGAGTAATTCCTACTCCTTGGGACTCATTGTTCACAGAACCATCAATCTTTAATGGTTCCCCTTTTTGACACTTATTCTCTAGCATCTTCTCTTCCAGAATAGTTAACTCTTCTGGACCATTTGTTATGTGATTAACAGAGTGATTCCTTTTCCAATCAGGATTGTGAACCACCTTGTAACCATTACCAGTTAAGTCTTTATCATTCCAGATTTCTACCAATTTACCAGCTCTTACAGACTTGTCTTTATTATAGAGGTATTTATGAGTTTTAGTGGTAATTCCAGAATATCCTAAACCACTCTTATCACAAATGCACTGAGAAGACTCTGATATGATAGATACAACAGATGGTATCTTAGGAGCTTCTCTGGGCATAGGTATCTCCTCTATGTTGTGAGCAACTTGTTTTCCCTTGATAAGAGTCTGATATTTGGCTCTGAGTTCATTGATCTCATCTTCTTGAGAGGTCCTTTCTTTCATGAGTTGATCTACCAGAGTATCTCTTTCTGTGATCTTATCCTGAAGTTCAGAGACTTCTTTGGAATGATCTTTCATGAGTTCTCTGGTGGATTTATGCTCATGAGAGAGAGATTGAACTTCAGCTCTGAGCCTACCATTCTCTTTCTCAAGTTTTTGACAGAGTTGGACACAATTTTGGAGATCTGATAGCATTTGTTTCATATCAGACTCTCTGGAGTTACCAGATGAATTAGAGGATTCAGTACATTTGGAATTAGATAAAACTAGAGTAGTTTCATTTACCTCAGTGATGTCTGCCATGAGACACACATCATCATCTGATCCAAAGTCAGAAGAAGAAGAACTGGAACTAGTATCCTCCTCCTCTGCTTCTGCCAGCAGTGCTCTCTTATCTGCATATCTCCTATCTCTCTTGATTCTTTTCTCTTCTCTTTCCCTAGGAGTAAGCTGAGGACAATCATAACTGTAGTGACCAGTCTTGTTGCATGTGTAGCAGGCATTGTCTCCTCTGGGACTAGGACTTGACTCTCTCCTCCTCTGGTTGTAGTCTGATCTGGCTGGACTACTTTCTCTCCTCTGGTAGTCAGGTCTGCCAGAGCTACCATCCCTCCTCTGATAATCTGATCTCCCAGAGTTGCCAGGGTTGTCATCTCTCCTCCTCTCTGGAGTTCTGAATCTGGTCTCCCTTGAGTCTCCAGATGTCTTCTCCTTCTCCGCTGGCTTGAAAGAACTCTTCCTGTCTCTGGTAGACTCTTTCCAATGCCTTTTGTACCTGCCATATTTTGAACTCATTTTGTCTAATTTATGAGTTAGAAGTGCTACCTGCTCCTTGAGGCTCAAGTCATCTGCAGTAGACTCCTTTGGCTTGACATCAGGCTTGAGAGTTGAAGAGAATGCAACTCCTTTCTGACCAGAAGAGGAAACCTCTTCTGTTTGATCCTCCTCTTGAAGATCATACTCATAGGCTTTGAGATCAGACAACAGAAGATGATGATCCAGAGTATTGAGATCCTTGTTGTCCTTGATCACAGTGACTTTAATTCTCCACCTGCTTGTTAGTGAACGCAAGATTTTACTATTAATTTCTTTTTCAGAGTAGGTCTTACCTAAGGCACTAGCCTTGTTTAGAAGGTTTGTGAGACGCATGTCCAGCTGGTCAATGGTCTCGTCTGGTTTCATCTTGAAGGTGTCAAACGAGTGTTGAACAACTTGGAGCTTGTTGTCTTTGATCTTCTCTGTTCCCTCACAGAGAAGTGCGAGTTTGTCCCACATCTCCTTGGCAGTGACACTGGTTCTGACCTTCTCTATTACCTCCTTAGTGAGAGTGTTGATAATCTCGGTTCTTGCCACCTGGTCCAGGTTATGTAGCTTTCTCTCATCGTTGTCAAGTTCGTCTTTCTTTTTTAGGATTCGTTGTCTGGGAACTCTATCCTCTGCAGCGTCGCTAGTTTCTTCTCTGGACTCAGACCTGCCACTATCAATAGGAGTCCAATAAAATTTAATGGGGCCACTTTCAACCACATCTAACATGCGGTGGTGAATAGCTCCAAGATGATTACTCATCATGAAGCTCCAGTGGCTATAATCCTCGAACGAGAATTCTGGCAGTTTGTGACTCTTATAAGAAGATTTCGAAGACATATTTACTAAAATAAGGATTTATCTAGATTTTGAACAAAAACAATAAATGAGCAATGGATCTGCCCGGTGACCACCAAAAGCTTTTCAAAGCAGTGGTCGTTGGACACACTGCTCTGATACCACTTGTTGGTCCCACTAGATAGATTAATTGCGGAAGCCTTTTTAACCGATATGTCTTTAGAATAAATCCTTTTCTAAGAGCACAAATTATAAACAAGAAAGTATTAAGGAAAGCAATAAATAAGACCGTATATATAGTGGTTCGGATCTGAATATCCTACGTCCACTCTCCCTTGTTCAAAGGGGTCTCACTATCCAACCAACAAACTCACTAACCACTGGAATTTCCGAAGTACCAGCACCTTCTTACAATCTCTTTAGATCTAACTTCGATCTAAAGACAAACTTACTCCAACCTTATCTAACAAGATGAACAGGTTGAGTATATAAACTCCTTACGAGTTGGATGAGTAATTAAGAACTAAGTGAGTGCAAATGCGTAGTGATCAAAAGCTTAGAATGCTATGTGCGCGTATAGAGTCTCTCTAGAGCTTTTTCTTGAACTGCACTCTTGTATATATAGAGGGGATTAGGGCTAGCCGTTGGAGGGCTAATCCAATCAGATCCTCTATATATGGAAGCTTCAATCAATCAATTCCCTAATTGATTGATTGGGTTGGTGGGATCCTTGGATTGATTATCTTCAAATACTTTCCAATCCTGATCTTGTTGACTTGATTTGAATCACCAACGGTCAATAGCTTCCTCTGCCTAACTCTGATTCTCTCCAGAGAAGGCAGGACCAGACACCAGGCAACCTCGGTGTCTTCTGGTCCTTATCTGGTGAACAACCAGAATACTCAGTAGAATAAGGGGATCAAACTGAGCATCTTTTGTTCCACCAGACTCGTCTGGTCCGGACTCGTCTGGTCTGGGGAAGGTCCTCTGCCTCTGGTCTGATCTCCTCTGGTGAAGTCTTCTGGTGGAGTCCTCTGGTGAAGTCTTCTGGTCTGGCAGTTCCCCCTAGACTAAGTCCTAATTTAGATCATCATCTGGCTAACAGGTCCAGATGGTCCTATTACATCTTCTGGTTTGTTTTAACTCATCAAAACTAACAATTTTTATCCTAACAACTTCCCTAATATAGCACAAGATTGAAAGATTAAAAGCTCAAGAATTAACCCTAATACTTCGTCAAATCAACCTACTTCACAAATCCAATAATCAAATTATATGAATTGTGCTTAATTATTGAGGCCCTAATTTAACTAAGGTGATGTGGTCATCCTCCCTAGATGAACCGGTAGATGATAAACCCTTCTAAAACCCTTTCCTTAAGCGTATTCATTATTAAAGAGTGATGCGGTCGTCTTCTCTCTAACAATTTTCGTACTCAATTCCAAGATTATTCTAGGATTTATTAGAAATATTCAATAATTAAGAGAATTAAAACTAAACATCACGAATTATCCTAATTACGTATCAATGTCCTACTTCTACGAGTTCATCCTATCCTAAGCATGCGAGGGTTCTAGCCTAACATGGTGATTACGATGACGAAAGCAATAGCAATGATAATAAACAAAAACATACTTGAATTAACAACTAAATTAAAGAACATAAACATCGAATAAATCAAAGTCTAAAAAATAATCTCTTATAATCTGAAAAGCTAGGGTTTATAGTCTCAAAGAACAAAGAAAGAATTAATCTAAGAAGTTCAAAAGAAATACTAAAACGATGAATTCATAAATCAAAACCTCGATTACAACTTGTAAAACTCTTCCAATCTCCTTCCCAAGCTCTTCTCCTTCAAAATCTATTTCTAAGTATCTGTTGATATGTAAATATATGCTTGGAAGGGGTATATATAGGCTTTGGGATGAATTTGGGCAATCCTGGGCCGAAAATACACAAAAATGCTCGACCTGGGGCATTGCCGAGCGCCTGACGCTCGACCTACTTCCACTCGAGCGCCCGCTCGAGCACTCGAGTGCTTGGTACTTTTGGCTGTTGTACACTTGTTCGAAAAACCTTCATATCTTCTCAACCGGGAGTCCGTTTTGACCGATTCAAAGTCCTACGAACTCCTCTTTTCACCCTCTATCCAAATATGAACACCAAAGAGACAAATTGAATGAAAATGTTACTCAAACGACTCTAAATACTCACCAAATACACTCAAAAGATGCGCAAATCGGGTACCAAAACATAACAATTTCACGCCTAATCAACCCCCCCAAACTTACCATATTGCTTGTCCTCAAGCAATGAAATAATAAGTCAAGTGAAATTGTTAAGAATGAATCAAAGTCCCAAATCATGCAGGTAATAGTATTCAAGCTTCAAAGATCGACCACCTGCACACAAACTCACCCCTTCATCCCACTCATGGATAATCAATAAGAACCACCAAAATCAAACATGTATGTGCTCTCGGTGATGTGTTTCACTCCCTCACAAGCATATATCAATAATAAGGGACTCACTCAATCAATCAATCAATCAATCACACAAAGCAGTAGTCATAGGCTTGTAAGCACTCTCAACTTCGACCATAAACTAGAATCCATGCCGAATCAAAAATGACTTTCTCAAGGTTGTAATGTAAGGCTCTTTGGATGGGTGGGGTAACTATATACTATAAGTTGAATCAAGTGAATGGAGAATAGAAAATCAAACTTTGATATTTTCAATACACGGAGCCGACTTCTTCAAAAATCTTCATGCAAAGCACTTTCAATTCCATTTACTCTCAACATCTCAATTTTTTTCTATCTCTTTTCACTTTTTTTTCAATCACGCACTTCCTTTTTCTTTTCTTTCTTTTCACACTATATATATGAGCTCATGTTTTCTTTTTCTCGTTCTCAATTTTTTTGTTTCCCCACAACTCAAAATATCATTACACCTTTTTCTCATATTCACTCAACCATTAATAATTCTCCTTCTCAACTCAACTCGAGCCCTTTCCACTCATAACTTTTCCTATTCTCCACTCAAATTAGGAGAAAAAGAGTTTTAGAATTTGGATAAGTTCAAATGTGCTAGCAAATAAATAGGCCAAGGCTCAAACGGGCTAACAAGGGATAAATGTCATTGGTAGGGAAAATTTGGCTAAGTGACTCAACAAATCAAAGATGACCTAAAATCACTTTCGGTATTTCAAACTAAACACAATCAAGAAGAGAGAGTAACCACAAGTTCTAGCACCTCTAAGGTGAAGATCCACTCACAAACGATGAGATCAATTTAGTGAATTTTAATCTCTATATATGCTCAAATCTCACAGCTTTCACATCCATGCTAGTCCTAGTGAATTCTCACTTTTTACCACATAAGTATTCAAAAAGAAAAATTCGTAAGTATACGAGTTCCCTCTCAAATCAACTCTAACTCCTACACTCACACAACTTAGACTCTAATTCAACTCCACAAATTACTAACTCTTACTCACACTCAAAGATAGAAATCAACAAGCATAAGAGAGTCAATAAGAGTGAAATATAAATGTTGGTCCCGGTACAAGACTGAGTGATACGTGTATGGGGGGGGATATACGTATACAATTTTTTTTTACTTTCAAACTGACTGAGTCCCCTTAACTCAGAGTGATGTAGAACACTGAGTAGATAATTCACCTACTAACAGTACTGAGTGCAAGTCAGTTGGATAACTATCTACTTATGTTCAGTGTGGAATGTGTGAGCCCTGAAAGTTTATAGTCTTGTTTTAGTCTACTTTCTGAAAACTTGTTTTATTTCTTATGAAGCCGTGGTTAGAAGGGCAGTGCTCAGTTTAATGACCAGGCTGATTGATTTAGGCCTGATAAACAATGCAATGAATGGCTTAATCAAATGAACAATTAAGAGCAATAATCAAAGTAATAAAGAACACAATGAAGCAACGTGGTTCAGAGACTCAAGTTCCTACATCCACGGTTCTGATTCAACAGGAGAATCCACTAAGGATTAACTTGTTTTTAACGTGCCAATGTACACCAGAATCAGTTACACTTACTGACCCTTACTCCCTCCTTCTAACTCACTAACAACCTCAACCAACAAACCTGACTAGAGGGTTTTGGTTTCAGTTTGGTTTCCAACTAAGATTGTGATTATCCTTACAAGACAATGTTATGCTAAGGATGGATAATCACTCTATGCTTATAATATAGCTGGGTTCGCTCAGTGGAATACAGAATAACTCTCAAACTAAGAAACACTTGAGAATTTAAGATGTTTAGAGTGCTTCTTTGAATACTGAATGCTTTGTACGCTCAGAGTTGAGTAATTTCTTGGCTTTAAAATTTCCCGTAACCTTGATTGGGTTCAAGGCCTTCTGTATTTATAGGCAACTTTGAAAACTATCCATTGGAAGAGATAGTCTTCTAGGTCGTCTAAGTAGGATGTGTTCAAGGGATATATCTCCCATACAGCAGTTGTCCTTGCATGGATTTGGTAATATGTATTTAATGCATGCCCGTTGAATTGTGCAGGGATGTCAGGTTCAAGTCAGTGTCCGTACATGACTTGACGCTCTCTGATTGGTCCACGTCAGCTGGTAGGTAAGGATGTCAGAACTCATTCTTCATTTCAGTCTTGTCTTTACGGAGTTCAGGTTTGTCCTCATCTACGTACGTTTCCCAGCGCTGACATTCCTTTTGACTTGCTTGGATCCTACTCCATGTCTTTTGCAAATACTCAGTGTGATCCTGCGCCCTACAGGACTGAGTTAGCAACGATCTCAGGAACATGCTCTTCTTCCTGACACTTACTCAGCCAACTTAGATGAACTGCCATAAGCTCAGGATGGTGCTTTTGTGTCTTTAGGCTTCAGTCTTGATTGTCATCAATGAGTACTCCTCTCATTGAGTTCCTGTGAAATGTAAAATAAACTAACTTACAAATCTAACCAAGACTAGCTTGACTATTACACACTTAGGCAAATCATCTTTTCAGGGGATTTGGGATCAATTCAAAACTGACATTGTCCCAACAATTTCCCCTTTTTTGATGATGCCAAAACACTGAAAAGATCCTCAAAACAGTTAGAGGAAACAAAGTCCTATTCTATAAGAAGGTCAGTGTTAGAGCAATTCTTGATAAAGTGCAGGATTTAAATAATAGAAAAAAGACAATGAGTTTTTGTATGTGGGTAAATGTAATAGATTTCATTGATTGATATGAAGTTGAGTACAATGATCTAATCTATTACAACAAGTTGTGAACACCTAAACTAATCTCATTTCAGGCTCAAGTCCATACCCAACATAGACTCTGACCTTTAGTTCTTCAACTCTTTTAGGCTGGTTCACAAATCCTTTAGCTTTAGCAATCTTCAAAACTTCAGTCATAATGGCCTTTATATCATGCTTGTTCGAATCAGGGATAAGAGGTGGTGGTCGTGCAATGAACTCAGGGGCCTTCACTTGGACTTTGGCTGCGTCAGCTTCCTCCAGGATCTTCCCAAGCTGTTCAGGATGATTGTCCATCATGTAGTCAGTGAAGTGGGCATCGATGTCCTCAGTGTCGCCCCATTTCTTCACCACGTACCAAATTCTGACGAACTCATCCCTTGCATCAACCCAAAACTCTTTCAGAGTCTCTGAGATGAACTCATCGACAAGAGCTTCCTTCACTGTCACCTCCGGCTTTCTGACCTAAAGAATTGTTGACTTCCTCGTTGTCGGCCTCTTCCTGTACTTTCTTGGCTCCGGCTTCACCTTCTTCCTCCTCAACATGCTAAGGATCCCATCATCTAGCTCCCTTTGCTGAAGTTCAGTCAGCTCTGAAAGTTTTTCAACTTTCCTTTCCAAAATGCGCATCTTCTCCTTCTACACGACTTTTGCTCTGCGCTGAGCCTCACTTTTCTCATGGGACAAATCCCAAGCCTCTTCACACAAGGATGCCACTTCATTGGTATTCAGGGAAATTGGGTTCTTCCTTGTGCTTAGGGGTGAGCGCTCTGAATTTTCTTCTGGGATGGATGGGAGTTGAGCTTGAACTTGCTTTTCTGAAGGCTCTTGAGCCTGAACCGCAGCTGCCAACCTAGGTGATTTTTGTGGAGTGGTCTGAGCCTCTGATGCCTCAGGGAGGGATCTTTTCTTCTTTTCTTCCCCCTTTTTGGCATCATCCTTGGATGAAGGATGTGGCAGAGCTTTCCTGACGACCTCCTACCCGTTGTTGACGATGAAGGAAGCTAAGGACTGAACCTTCAACACTCCCTCCTTCAACATATCCACTCCAGTCTCAATCCCAGTTCCTGCGAAGGAAACACTAGCAATGTTGGCCGTTAACTTTTTCTAAAAAAATCTCCATGTTGGTATGAAGACTTTACTCAGCACGAGTAATCCTGGCCTCCACCTTCCCAGTTTCCTCGCTGATCCGGTTGACCTCTGAAATAATCCAAGCAGACTCCTGAGTGGCTATGGCTAACCCCTGAGTGTCGCTCTCAGAGAACTGAGCGATCTTCCCTGACTCCAGTGCCAGCTTGGCCACTGAGTCGTTTAGGGCCTGAGTGAAGAGCTCTCCAGCCTGAACCGCCAGATGCTCCACTGCCTTAGTCAATCTTTGTTCATGCTTCTCTTCGAGCAAGGTCAGGGTCTACTTGAATTGCTTCTTCATCTTCCTTCTCTCCTGCTTCACTGACTTCACGATACTAACCATCGTCTTCTTTAGCATGATGAGCTCTTTGTTGGCAAGCGTATTGTAGGCTGACTTAGTCCAGCGGATATGCTTATTGAGAGCCTTGACTTTTTTCTCTTTTTTCTCCTTGATCGTCCGGATCTCTTCCTGAAGCTCAGCCAAGTTCTCAGTTGTCTTTTCTTGCTTTACCTCAATAATTCTGGTAAAGGTGCCTCACTGGGTTCTCGTGATGATCACATCATCGGCCTCCTCCTCATCAGTGATTGACTATTTTCCCTTGTCAGCCCCTGCAGCATTAGTCCCCTCATCAGGGTACACTGAAAGCAGTTGTTGAGTGATCGGGATCGCCTGCTCAGGCTCAGTCCCGTCAGCTCGAACTTTGGGTAATGTACCCTCAGAACTAGAAGTCTCCTTTGGTACCTCCACATCATCCTCCTTTGCCTCAGGGCAGAGAATTCCTTCATAGGCAGATGTGTCATTGGCAGCTGAACCAACCTAGTTGGTCTCAGCAACTACTCCACCCTTGGACACAGTCCCAGATTCACCTTCCCCCTGAGCACTAAGCTCAGAGTTCATTTTGTCCAACTCTTTGGCGGTTTCCTCCACCATCTTCTCATTGGCCCCGCCAGCTGGACCATCCTCGTCATTATCGTCGTTGCCCTCGGGCTCATTCTCATAATCCTCATTTCTAGCCACCTTTATGCTCTCCACCAGTTGCTTTAGATTTTTGAAATTAAGGAGCTGTTGCCAGCTGGTGATATCGAAAAATGAGCATAGCCTCGCCTCCTCCTTCTCCCAATACTCCCAGCCCCTGGCATCAACAAACATGTGTTGCTCTTGCATATTAGACTGCTTAAAATCAAGCCAGACCTTCGGTTTGATCACATTTGCGTACAACACCTTATACTTGTCCAGCTTGGGCCAGCATTTCGACACCCAAACATATGTCTTCTCCCTGAGCGTACTCTCGTACATGTTTGCCATCATCCCTTCATCCAACTCCTCCTCCTCTGCTAAGTCAAGAAATTCGTCAGCTGAATCTTCCTGAGTAGTGGTTTTGGGAAAGTCTTTAGGGTTGGGGTAGGAAGGGAAGTCTTCAGGGTTGTGTGAAGAAGTGTTTGGTTCTGGGTTGTTGTCAGGCTCAACGATGTTTAAAGTGTTTGGCTCTGACTCATTTTGGGGTGGAGGTAGGTCAGTGTTTGGATTGGAGGGTTCAGTGGGTTCTGATGATAGTTCAGGATTAGATGAGGGTAAGGTAGGTTCAGTGGGGTGTGTGGGTTGTTTAGGGTGAGATGAGGTGGGTTCAGGGATGGTTGGGTTTTGGGGTTGGGGTTCACGTTAGAGAATCTCTGAACACTCATCCGTCTCCCGCACTTTTTCTAAGTCAGAGGCTCATGGTGAGCTTGACTCCTCCCTAACAAGGCTAATCTTCCTCAGCGCCTTCTTGGGAGATCCCTTTAGGCCCTTCTTCAACCTCTTCAATGGTCTTACCACTGGCTCATCTCCACCTTCACTAGCTTCATCTGCGGTCTCCTCAGCCTCTGAACTGGCCTTCTTGGAGACTTTCTCAGCCCCCTTCTTCACACCTTTCGCAGTGGCCTTTGCCTTCAGCACCACTTTCGATTTGACTCTCTTCTCCTCTAGAGCCTTCTCCTCTTTCTCCTTCTCAGCCTCTTTCTCCGCTCGCTCAGCGGCCACCTCAGCCTCTGCCTCCTTCCCCTTCTCAAGGAGCTCTTCAACTTTCTCCAGTAGGGCAGACACCACCTTCTTGCCCTTAGAAGCTGGCTTCTTCTTTTGACCCTTCTGTTGAGCGTTAGGGTCAGTCAAGCCCAAAATGGCGTAAGTGTCACCCTCAGTGGTGAACATTATTTTCTTAGGGGAGAGATCATCCTCCAAGTCGAAAGTACAATCCTGGCAGGTGTGAGCAATCTGTATTGACAGTCTTGTGCCGAACGGAAAGATGGCTCCTACAGAAATGTGCTTGACGTCCTCATCCTTTTTCAGCTTGTCACGAGCAGCCTGACTCAACTGGTCAAGAAAGAATTGCTCCCAGTTAGCCTCCACACCATCTACCAAGGCCCCCATTATCCTCAGCTTTGGCAGACTCAGCTGCTTATGAGACCCAACGGTGCCCATACACCTCATTCACCGCCTTACGGAGGTTAATGTCGCGAGTCTCAACATTGTACAGTTCTTCACCGTCTTTGTCTTTCTCCCCAGTTAGCACCAGAACAGTCACCCTGGTGTACAATTCCTCCTTACGAGTGAAGAGGTTCAAGTACGCTTCCACAACCGCCTTCGGAAGTACAGAAGTGGGTTTCTTCGTGAAGTATTTTTCCAGACCGGCCTTTGAAATCCACTCGAAGATTGGGAGAATTTCTTTGACGTTTTGACACGCTCCATCCATTAAAATCACGTGTTCCATGTTTACCAGCTTGTTTTTGACAACATCATCAATGTTATCTGTGGTTCAAGCGGTATCAAGAAATGCCATTGAGGTTTGAGAATTTGAGAATTGAGAAATTTGCGAAGTGCTTGAATCGAGAGAAAACTCAGTGTGCAGTGTGAGATTGTGTTTGTGTAAATTTCTCAAATGACATTTCAGCTTGATATGATTGAGTTAGTTACTCAAACGTGGGGTTGAGATTAACCCTAAATTTGAAAAGTTTTGAAATGAGTGGCTAAGATTAATCTCTGTATCAATCATTTTCCCACGTCAGTCATATTCCATATAAAATGGACACGTATATGAAAAAGTACTTGAACGCATTAAATGCTCCAATGCGCGTGGGTTTAAATATCAAAAGGCACACTTTTAATGAAAACGGAATGCATTTAATAAAGATTCTCAGGAAGGACGTCTCAGTGAGATGCTTCAAATTCACAAAGGTCAGGATTTAACTCATACCTGTCAGGGTGATATTATAGCACCCTGATGCCTCGCTGAGTCGAGTTTGGCTTGAGTTCCCCCTAGATCCTATACTGACAGCTCTCCCGGATCTAAGAGACCTAACTCCATTGACGGTTCCATAAATCTTGTCTCAGCCAAAGGCTTAGTTAAGATGTCAGCTCTCTGTCTATTAGTGTGAATTTACTCCATCTTAATATCCTTTTTCTCCACATGGTCTCGAATAAAGTGATGCCTGATATCCACATGCTTGCACCTTGTGTGAAGCACTGGGTTCTGAGTAATCGCTATGGCACTATTATTGTCACAATAAATTGGGACCTCATTTGCAAACACTTGGTAGTCTCTCAATTGTTGTCTCAACCACAAAATCTGAGCACAACAACTACCTGCGTCCATATACTCAGCCTCCGTTGTGGATGTTGCCACTGAATTCTGCTTCTTGCTAAACCACGAGATCAACTTACTCCCCAACAACTGACATGTCCCTGAGGTTGATTTCCTATCTGTTGGTCCCAAAAAGGTTATCCAGCGAAAAGCATTTTGAGTTTTATTTTAATGAAAAACCAAATTTTAAGGTAAGTGCTAAAAGAAATGCAGAAATCTAAAGTGCAGAAAATAAATAACACCAGGATTTATAGTGGTTCGGACCAACTTGTCCTACGTCCACTCTCTCTTTCTCAAAAGGGGACTCTCTCTCCAACCAACTTACTGACTTTCTGGAATTGGGAAGTGCCAGTTCCTTCGTACACTTTCTTATAACAACATTTCAAGGTGAACAAGTTGAGTAAAGATTCCAACTAAAAACTCCTAATGAGTATATAAACTTGAATGAACAAGGTGAATAAGTGGAAGAGTTCGTGTGTCTTGTGTGCTCTCGCCCGACTCTTGTCTAATGAACTCAACCAAAACACTCTTATTTATAGTTGTGAGAATTAACTAGCCGTTGGAAGCTAGAAATTCAAACAACCATAATTGGAGGAATATAACCAATCACAGATTGATTATATTGATTGATTGATCTCCTCCATTGATTGGATCTTTTAAGATTGATACCAATCAATCAATCAATCCTCCCATCAGTTGACTCTCTAGATTGCCTTCTTCTCCATCATTGAACTCCAAGATCTCCTTGTCTCCAGATTACACGCAGCCTTCATGTAGGTGAACTAATCCATCTCCCTCATCTGGTCAGGACTCGTCTGGTCTGGGGTCTCATCTGGTCGGGTAACATTTCTGTTCTGAACCTCATCTGGGAGAGGTCTTCTGGTCAGACTCCTCTGGAAGACTCCTCTGGTCAGACTCCTCTGGAAGACTCCTCTGGTCAGACTCCTCTGGCAAACTCCTCTGGCAGACTCTTCTGGTCAGAGCTCATCTGCTCTGGTGACTAGTCTGCTCTGGTCTAGTCACCTCATCTGGTCACCTCAAGTCTTCCCACTTAACCAAAGACCTATTCTAGACCTAGACTAATCTGTAGCTGACTAACAGGCTCAGCTAGTCCTATTACAAGTTCTTATTTTAACATCTTCAAAACATCTAATCTATATCCCAACACTATCAATCCTACAACCTCTATAATCTGCACTGAATAACCAGTCAGCTCTAAGTTGTCATCTGAAGGATACCATAGTCCCATATTCACTGTCATTTTCAAATACTTAAGTATCCTCTTAGAAGCCTCCAAATGACTTCTCTTGGGGTTAGACTGATACCTAGCACACACACCAACTGCAAAAGTAATATCAGACCTGCTTGTAGTCAGGTAAAATAAAGATCCAATCAGCCCTCGGTACTCAGTTTGATTCACTGAAGCTCCTTCAGTGTCAAGATCCATTGTGTTCATTGGGATCCTAGCCAGATTGCTATTCTGAACTCCAAACTTCTGAATCAAGTCTCTTGTGTACTTGGCCTGATTAATGAAAATCCATTGATCAATCTGCCTGACCTGCAATCCTAAAAAGAAGTTTATCTCTCCCATCTTTGACATCTCAAATTTACCAGTCATCAACTTGGAGAATTTCTCACAGAGCTGATGATTTGGTGATCCAAATATTATGTCATCCACATAAATCTGGACCAAGAGAATGTTATCACCTTCAGTGATCCTGAACAAAGTCCTATCCACGGTACCCTTCCTGAACTCATGGTTAGTCAGGAATTGGGAGAGTGTATCATACTAAGCTCTAGGAGCTTGCTTAAGTTCATAGAGTGCTTTCTTGAAATGGTATACTCTATCTCCAACCTCAAACCCGGGAGGTTGTTCAACATATACCTCTTCATTGAGTACACCATTCAGGAAGGCACTCTTGACGTCCATTTGATACACCTTAAACTTCCTGCATGTTGCGTAAGTAAGGAACAACCTGATAGCTTCCAACCTAGCCACTGGAGTAAAGGTCTCATCATAGTCTATTCCTTCAGACTGACAATACCCCTTTGCAACCAGGCTTGTCTTGTTCCTCACTACAACACCATTCTCATCCTTCTTGTTCTTGAAGACCCACTTGGTACCAATAACACCTTGATGCCTAGGTCTATCTACCAGTTCTCAAATCTGGTTCCTTGTGAACTGATTCAACTCCTCTTGCATGGCTATGATCCATTTCGAGTCAGTGAGAGCTTCTTCAATGTTCTGAGGCTCTTGCTTAGAGAGAAAGCAACAGAACAGTGCTCTCTTACCATGGAACCGCCTGGTCTTGACTCCCTCAGTTGGATCACCAATGACTTGCTCAATGGGATGATCCTCTAGCCATGTTCTCTTACCTGGAGTTATTCCTTAAGTACCTGCAATGTTAGTATATATAGGTTCATGGAATTCAGGATATTGAACAGAAGGGGATGATCCTAAGTCTATACCAAAGGGATTTATAAGCTCAATGTCAGGGACATTGGTTCCCCCTTGATGAGGTGACTCAGGAGCCGTCTCAGATGCGACCGCATCTTCATAGATGGTACTTACCTCAGGTTGAGCCTAGATCAGTCTGAGGCTCAACTAACCCTGATGCGCTAGGCTTAGAAGTGGCTCTTGTTGGGAAAATAGGGGTGCCCGGAATCTATTCGGGATGAAATTTAAATACGAATTTAAATACAATTATTACTAGCATGAATTAATCCTAATTAATTCAAATAATAATTCCAACAACAAATTTTCATCATGCATGTTGAATTAATTCACATATAAACTATGGCGGAATAAACAAGTAAATATGTGATTAACGTACCTCTTGTAGAATTGGCCTTTGGATAAACGGGACAATCACGATCTCGCTCTATCGACCCAAAAACCTTCTCAAGTATTTCCCTTTCACCCCACTTGATCATCGGTGGGAGATGCTTTCAAGTAATTTAATAAACTAAGGAAAAAGAAAAATATCTATGCTCTTGATTTTTCCAACACATGGAATTATGTACTTGGGGATGAAATAATCACCCCCTATTTATAGATGAAGTGGCCGAAATTTTTGATTATTTTATGGGCCTGGAGAAAATCTTTTTTTCTTAGTCTCTAAGAAATCTTGAACATATCTCATATATTATTTTCTCCATAATAAAATATTCCACAAAAATCTCACTCACCTATTTACTAGCAATTTTCGAAAATTATAGGATCTAAGCACAAGATTTGGATCTTCTTGAATATATGAGATAATCTTGTATTCCAAGAATACTTATCTTCCATAATATCTTTCCAAGAAAATCAACAAAATCTTTTCTCTCCAAATATTACTATTTTCGAAAAATATAAGAAAAAATCAGCATATTTATTTTCTTTTTATTTTAATCAGCTTATCATTATTGGGCTACTTAATGGGCTACTTGAGGGGCCTTTAAGGAGAATTAAGATTGGACCTCCTAATGGACTTCTGAATTTCAATATTGAGCCCCAATATAATTCAGCCCATTAATATTAATTATTACCACTAATAAATTAATATTGCACTATCCATCTTAATCCATATTACGATAATATGGGCTCCCGGTTATTATTTCCCGCGTTTAAGATTATCAAGTCCATTAATTAATCAAGCTTCTGAATAGCTCTAAATTAATTAATATATTTCACCTTGGAGTAAAGACAGCTCAACATTATTATCCGTACCGAAGAAACTGATTCTTCACTTGTAAGATTTGGTACGATAAAACTTCTGAGCCCACCAAGGGGACTAATCACACGAGCCGTACTCGCACGTGTTTCTCCGTATTAAATCTTAGCAACCGTCGTATGATTAATATTACTGCCCAAGACACAAAGTTTGAAGTCACAATGATTCTCACCCAACATGAATCAAAGCAGTAACCATTAAGCACACACGGTCCTATTTAAGTGACGGAGATTAAGAAATCAACAACTACTGAGGTCTAATTCTTCACTTTTCAGAACAGAAGAATTTATCCTCGCTGTAGGTCCTCTTCAACACATACTAAATGTGCTAGTGCAATCTCTTAGTCAAGACAGACCAATCTGAGCCTTACACATCGACCTTTCACGGCGGATTGTTCAATTCCACCTAGGTCGTGAAAATGTACGTTTAGTTACAAGTAAACTATTAATGTTGTCTTCCGTGATCGGGTATCACCACATTAACTACAATGTAATATGTACTATATATTGAACAGTTTGCAATAGAAATTCAACATTCAATCATAACTAAAGCAAATGTGATAAAAGAATTATTCTCATAAAACGAGTGTTTGATACACGAGTTATACAAAGTAAAAGCATACTTTCACGTATAACTCCAACAATCTCCCACTTATACTTAAAGTCTGCTTTTAGTATACATCACGCATGTCTTAGTGTAGTAGCTCTACGTGACATCTTATGTCAACCTACACTAACCTAATAATTCCTCCCACTTATACTTAAAGCAGATTGGCAATAGTCTTGACTCCCATTCCATCCACATATCTCTCGAATGTACTCTGAGGCAGACCCTTTGTGAATGGATCCGCTAGGTTGTCACCCGACGCTATCTTTGCCACCTCTATATCTCCTCTCTTAACGATTTCTCGTATAAGATGGTATTTTCTATCTATGTGTTTGCTGGCCTTGTGGGCTCTCGGTTCCTTTGAATTTGCAACTGCTCCGGCATTGTCACAAAAGACAGTTATCTTGTCGGGCAAATTCGGAACAACGTCCAAGTCCACTAAGAAGTTCTTGAGCCAAACTGCCTCTTTCGCTGCTTCACAAGCAGCTACATACTCGACTTCCATGGTCGAATCGGCGATGCATTTCTTCTTAACGCTTCTCCATGAAATGGCTCCTCCTCCCATGCAAAACACACTACCCGAGGTTGACTTTCTTGAGTCTATGTCTGATTGGAAATTTGAGTCCGTGTATCCCACGGGAACTAGGCTATCTGACTGGTAAATCAGCATCCGCTAACGAGTTCTTTTCAGATACCTCAAGATGCACTTTACGGCAGTCCAATGGTCTTTCCCGGGACTACTTTGATATCTTGCCACCATACCCACGGCAAAGCAGATATCCGGCCTCGTACACAACATTGCATACATAAGGCTTCCTACGGCTGAAGCGTACGGAACACCTTTCATGTCATCTATCTCCGCTTGCGTCTTAGGGCTCATTTTTTTCGATAGATGGATTCCGTGTCTAAAAGGTACAAAACCTTTCTTGGAATCATGCATGCTGAAACGCTTCAAAACAGTGTCAATGTATGAAGCTTGCGATAAGCCCAACATCCTCTTCTTGCGATCGCGAGTGATCTTGATTCCAAGGATGTGACCGGCTTCCCCTAAGTCCTTCATATCAAATTGTTTTGACAGCCATACCTTTACGTCTGACAATACCTTTACATTGTTACCAATGAGCAGAATATCGTCTACGTATAATACTAAGAATACCACTGCAGTTCCGTCACGCTTCTTATACACACAACTTTCGAACTCGTTTTGATCAAATCCATAAGACTTAATCACTTGATCAAAACACTGGTTCCAAGTACGCGATGCTTGCTTAAGTCTGTAAATGGATCTCTTAAGCTTGCATACGAGATTCTCTTGGCCTTTTTCAATGAAACCTTTGGGCTGTTGCATATAGATATCTAACTCGTCAAGACTTCCGTTAAGGAAAGCCGTCTTGACATCCATTTGCCAGATCTCGTAATCTAGGTGCGCAGCGATCGACAAGAGAATACGGATGGACTTAAGCATAGCTACAGGCTAAAAGGTTTCCTCATAATCGATCCCTTCTTTCTGAGTATACCCTTTGGCCACAAGCCTTGCTTTGAAGGTCTCTACCCTTCCGTCCGGTCCTCTTTTCCTCTTGTACACCCACTTGTATCCAATGGGTTCTACCCCACTGGGTGGCTCGACCAACTCCCACACTTGATTATGATCCATCGAACCCATCTCAGCTTCCATTGCCATTTGCCACGACTCCGCGTCTTTGTCTTGGATTGCCTCGTCGTACGTCCGTGGGTCCGATTCAACATCGGGAACCAAATCCGAAGATTCTCCTATCCCCATGAATCTCTCGGGTTGCCTAGGAACCCTCCCACTACGACGGGGTTCCGGTTGTGAAGATGTGACGTGTGGTACATCATCTTGTATACTTGGTATCAAGGTTTGACCTCTCAATTCTTCTAAGGTAATTTCACTTTTAGGTTTCCGATTGTTCATATAGTCTTCCTCCAAGAATTTAAAGTGTGTACTAATCACGGTCTTTTGATCCTTGGGACTATAGAACATACACCCTTTCGTTCCCGCAGGGTATCCTATAAACAGCCTTAATTCCGAACGTGGATCCAACTTACCGGCTTCCTTGTCTAGCACGTATGCCGGACAACCCCAAATCCACAAATGTCTTAGACTGGGCTTGCGCCCGGTCCATAATTCCATTGGGGTTTTAGGAACTGATTTGGATGGCACCAAGTTTAGAATGTAAGCCGCTGTTTCCAAGGCATTACCCCAAAACGACTTGGGTAAATCCGAATAACTCATCATGGATCTGACCATCTCTAAAAGAGTCCGGCTTCTTCGTTCCGCCACACCGTTCTGTTGAGGGGTTCCCGGTGCGGTTAACTGGGATAAGATCCCTTCGTCCGATAAGTAGTTCAAGAATTCATCGCTGAGGTATTCGCCTCCACGATCTGATCGTAGAAACTTGATACTCTTTTCCCTATGTTTCTCGGCTTCGGCCTTAAACTCCTTGAACTTATCAAAAGTTTCAGACTTATGCCGCATAAGGTAAATGTACCCATATCTTGAGTAATCGTCAATGAAGGTAACGCAATACTCATACCCCATTCTCGCTTTGATCGTCATTGGACCACACACATCGGTATGAACGAGTTCTAACACTTCCGTGGCTCTATTCCCCTTGGCTCCAAATGCCCTCTTGGTCATCTTACCCTCTAAACAGGATTCACAAGTTGGAAACGGCTCGACTTGGAGTGATTCCAAGGATCCGTCTTTCACCAATCTCTCTATCAGCTTTAGATTAATATGACCTAGTCTAAGATGCCATAGAAGTGTTTTGTTCATCTCCGAAGAACGCTTTCTTTTATTACTCGAAATGATCGACGTGTTATTAGATTCATTATTTGAGTGGTGTGCACACTTAATCATATAGAGATTGTTTACCAACGTTCCATGACAGATAACATCATTCTTAAAAGAAACAGTAACAACTTTATTAAAAGTAACTGAATATCCATAAAAAAACAACTTAGAAACTGAAATTAAATTATTTCTAAAGTTCGGAACGTATAAAACATCTCTTAAAATTAAAACTCTATCTTCAAAAGATAGATGCACGACTCTCACTACTTCGGCTGCCACCCTCGTAGCATCGCCCAAAGTGATGGTGATCTCATTCTTGCTAAGTAGCGGGGTTAGCTGGAACCCCTGAAGAGTGAAACAAATATGATCAGTTGCCCCGGTATCCACTACCCAAACGTGGGCAGCATACGCCGCAACATATGTTTCAACGACTAAAGCATGAGACTTACCTTTCTTTACCGCCTTCTTAGGCTTAGAACAAGTAGACCTCCAATGTCCTCTTTCCCCGCAATTGAAGCACTTACTCTTACCGGATATCTTCACGTCGTACGGCTTGAAAGCTCTTTCTTTGCCTCCAAAAGTGAGTCTACTGGTTTGGTTCCAATCAACCACCTTCTTCTCAATCTTACCCTCCATTGGCCTAGATTTCGAGAAAAATCTCTTGATCACCAAAGCCTCGTCCCTACTCCCTAAGTATGACTCTACCGTTATCAGGGCTTTGAGCAGGGTTTCTAAAGTGAACTTGTGTTCAGATAACACGTATTCCCAAAAGAACCCATCAAAACTACTCGATAGCTTTAGGAGTACGGAATCGATTTGACTTTCTTCACTTTGTCCGGCACCAAGAAACTCGAGTTTCTCAAACTCACGCCTAAAATTGAGAACATGATCCCTTACAGGTGTTCCCTTCACCATTTCCTTCGTGAGCTTCTCACGAATGGTGAACAGATTCGCCATGGGGTTCTGATGTTGAAACATCTCTTCAAGGCTATTCATGATATCAACAGCCGCTTCAATGCCTTCATGAATACGCTTCAAATCTTCAGACATAAATGTCAAGATGATGTGCTTCATGTGCTCATTGGAATGCTTCCAATCATCGAATATCACCCTTTCCCCATTACTTGACTTATCATTAGGTTTCTTGGGTACGTCAACGCTAAATATCCAATAGTGTTCTTGCGCAGGAAGGACCATGTTCATATTACGTTTCCAATCAACATAGTTCTCACCAACAAGTTTATTATCTTTAAGTATACTAAGCAGTGGATTAAAAGGTTGCGACATGATGAACTGAGAATAAAACATACATTCATATCAATATCAAGAAAAATACGAAATTATCACATAATTCGATCACATCAATTATATTGAAACCTTAAAACAATATAATCATGCATCAGCCAACATCTCAAAACAATTTAAATGCGCCACGAGGGGTGGTCTATACATTTAAATACATTCAAGCGGATCAGAAACTTAAAAGTTACAAATCCTTAATTCATAATTAATAGTTGGCTCCCACTTTGACCACATAGAAATTGACAGGGACTCCGAGGGGAGTAAGTTAATATCAATTCCCTATGCCTAAGTAATAACCATAATTAAATACAGGATTATTATTTCGCTTTGAGCAAGCCACTCGTGGTGAGGGTCAATACCGCCACTAGTAATATTCTACAATCATCATTTCGGAATTTATTCATGTGTGTTGGGACATTGTCAGTTTTGATTAAGATCCCAAAGACCCTGAAAAGATGTTTGCCTTAATCTGTCTTTGTCAGGCTAGTCTTGGTTAGGTTTTGTACTTAGTCATTTTACACTTCACAGGTATCCAGTGAGAGGAGAACTCACTGGTGACAATCAACACCAAGAGCCTGAAGACGAAGAGCACCATCCTGAACTTACGACAGTCCTCTAAGCTGGCTGAGTAAGTGTCAGTGATGAAGAGTATGACCCTGAGGTCATTACTAACTCAGTCCTAAAGGGAACAGGATGTCACTGAGTTTATGGAAAGACTTGGAGTAGAGCCAAGCAATGCAAAAGGAATTTCAACGTCAGGACAAGACCGGTGAGCTCAAGACAAAATGAACTTAATAAGACAAGCCTAAAGCTCAGGAATAAGTTCTGACATTCTCACCAACCTGATGACGTGGACCAATCCTAGAAGGACACGCACGTACGGAACCTGACAAGAATACTAAATTCAGACTGCATATTCAACGGGCAAGCATTTAATGCGCATTTAATGCAAATACCAAATCCATGCAAGGACGGCTGCTGCATGAAGATATGTCCGTTTGAAGCCACTCTACATAATTGACAAGAAAGGCTATCTCTCCAACGGATAGTTTTTCAAATCATCTATAAATACAGAAGACCTTGAACCCATTCAAGGTTACGGGAAATTTCCAAGCCAGAAATTACTCAAACTCTCAAGCATTCAAAGCATTCAGCCTTTAAGAGAAGCACTCGAAACCATCTAAATTTCCCAAGTGTTTCTTAGCAACTGAGAGTTATTCTGTATTCCAAGAGCTAAATAGCATTATCTTAAGCTTAGAGAGATTATCCAATCCTTAGTATAGCTTTCTCTTGTAAGGATAATCTCAACCTAGTTGGAATCCAAACTGAAACCAAAACCCTAAGTTAGGTTTGTTGGGAGTAAGTCAGTTAGTGTGTTAGTAAGGAAGTTTGTATAGATCAGTGAGGTTAGCTGGTCTTGGTGCACATTGGCACGTTAAAAACAAGAATCCCTTGAGTGGATTTCCTGTTAAGTCAGGCCGTGGACGTAGGAGTTTGAGCCTCTGAACCACGTTAAATTCCTTGTGTTCTTATTGCTTTGATTTTGTGCATACTTGCCATATTATTTGATCATTCATTGCATTCGGTCTATCAGGCTTGAATCAATCAGTCTGATCCTCAAAAAGAGCACTGCCCTTACTAAACACCTTTCAGAATTGAGTAAAACAAGTTTTCAGAAAGCAAACTAAACAAGACTTTAAACTATCAGGGCTCAAACAATTCTGCACTGAACTTGAACTGATAGTTAGCCAACTGACCTGCACCAAGTGTAGTCAGTAGGTGTGTTATCAGCTCCTAGTTCTTTACCACTCTGAGTAAAGGGGACTCAGTCAGTTTTTAAGGTTGAAAAATTTGTATACGTGTATTCCCCCCCCCATACACGTATTCCTCAGTCTTGTACCGGGACCAACAAGTGGTATCAGAGCAGTGGTTCGAAAGACCACTGACTTTGAATACTAATAGTTTCAAAGGAGAAACTGTTGGTAGTCACTGAACAGATCTGAGTTTGCTTTTCATAAAACTTACATCATCATGACTTCGAGGATACTTGAAGCTTCGTTACCTGAATTCTCTGTGTCTAACTTTGTCTATTGGAAGTTCATATTAGAAGCACATCTCGATGCCATCCATGACCAGATGCCGCATGTTCTCAGGGAAGGACCAATCAAAATCACTGTCCCTAATACCAGAGGTAGATTGTATGATGATCTTGATATTGGTGTACCCATTCCTAAGGAAAGGAAGGATATGACCACTGATGAGATCAAGATGATGGGGCTGGATAATGTGGCCAGGAATATCATCTTGCACACGGTGCCTTTCGAGGAGTCAGCAAGGCTGATGAACTTAAAGACGGCAAAGGAGGTCTGGGATGAGCTGACCAGGATGTGCGAGGGGTCAGAGAAGATAAAGGAGAACAAGAGAAATATTGCCATTCAGAAGTTCGAAGCATTCGAGATGCTGCCTGACGAGAGCATAGATCAAATGGAGTCTAGATTAATTAAGTTGATGAATGAGTTGGTGATGTTGGACAAGGATGTCCCAAGGAGAGATGTTGCCTCAAAGATCCTGAATGCCCTTCCTGAGAGATGGGATAACAGTGTAATTATGCTTAAGAACACTCAGGATATGAGTAACATAACTTCTGCTTTACTTTTTTCAGAGCTCAAAGCGCTTGAATTTGATCTTAACAAAAGAAAGAAGAAAGTTCAGTCAGAAGAGGAAGTGAAGGAGAAAACTCCTGAGAAAAGTGTGGCGTTCAAGGCCAGGTCTGAACCTGTTGAGCCCTCATCAAATTCTTCATCAAAGTCACTGATGGAGATGAGCAGGGAAGAAATCGCTGAGGAGTACAGCCTGATGGCCAGACGATTTGACAAGCTCAATTCCAGGTTTGGTCGTTATAAAAAGTTTTATCAGGACTCACGTGACAGGAAACCTGAAGGAACCCACCAAAACTCAAGGAGATATGAGGAGCGAAGGAATACTGACCAGAGGAGAGAACGTGGTGATGAAAGAAGATATTCTGAACCAAAACCTGAAAGAAGAGACGAACAGAGACGTACTCGCGATGATAGATATCCAACCAAGTCTGAAAGCTCGCCGAGAACCAGGGAACCTGACTCAAGGAGGAACCCAGAACCAAGGAAAGAAAGAGTAAGCGAGCAGATAGCATGTTACAACTGCAACAAGATTGGTCACTATCAGTACGACTGCCCGGAGCTGAGTGCGAGGGAGAGAGAGGAAAGGAGAGCCACGAGGGATCTAAGATCTGCTGATCGGAGAGCAATGGTTGCTGAAGATGCAACAGACTCTGACGGTCCTGCTGACAGGTCACCTGAACTCTTCTCAGATGACGAGTACAATGATGTCTGTCTTATGGCTAGGGATGAGCCTGAGGTAACATCAAATTATGTTTGTGCTTCTTACACTGGTCAAAATCCTGAGCTTAGCTCAGAGTCAGTTAGAGAAATGAACCTTCAGATCTGCCTTGATCAATTGATGGTTGATTTCTCCAAACTGCAGGAAACTAATGTCTTCTTGGTAGAGGAGAACAAGAAACTGAGTACTTAGGTTCAAAACCTGAATGAACAACTCACTCAGTCTGAACTTAAAGAATCAGCTCAAATTGTAAGACTAACTCAGGAGATTGATTTAATCAATGTTGAGCGTCTTCCAAGAGAGAAGATTCTGAAGGAATTGGCTGAGGAAGAGCTGGCCAGGAAGGAAGAACTGAAAGTACTTAAAAGTAAGTTTGATGACCTCTTTACCAGACATGAAATCCTGAAAAAGAGTGAGGACTCTCTCAAGAAAAAGGTTGCAGCAATGAATAAATCCTCAGTGGCTAGAGAGGAAATAAATAGCAGCCAGATTCTTGGGAATGAGAAAAAGGGACTTGGATATGTTCCTAAGAAATCCTCACAAGGTCAGTCTCATGTTGCTTCAGGGAGCAACACTGAGAGGGTATTTGTTCAGACAGGCCAGAATGCACCTAAGGTTGTACTTCAGGCCAGTCAAACCGATAAGGGCAAAGAAACTGTTGACACAGTCAGGGTTGCTCCTAAGGTAGCTAAGCCAAAACCAAAGGGAAAGGAAAAGCAATCTAAGGAAGTGTTAGGATAAAAAAATTGTTAGTTTTGATGAGTTAAAACAAACCAGAAAATGTAATAGGACCATCTGGACCTGTTAGCCAGATGATGATCTAGATTAGGACTTAGTCTAGGGGGAACTGCCAGACCAGAAGACTTCACCAGAAGAGTCACCAGAAGACCCCACCAGAAGACTTCACCAGATGAGATCTGATCCGAGGCAGAGGACCTTCCCCAGACCAGACGAGTCCAGACCAGACTAGTCTGGTAGAACAAAAGATGCTCAGTTTGATCCCCTGACTCTACTGAGTATTCTGGTTCTTGACCAGATGAGGACCAGAAGACACCGAGGTTGCCTTGTGTCTGGTCTTGCCTTCTCTGGAGAGAATCAGAGTTAGGCAGAGGAAACTATTGACCGTTGGTAATTCAAATCAAGTCAACATGATCAGGATTGGAAAGTATTTGAAGATAATCAATCCAAGGATCCCACCAACCCAATCAATCAATTAGGGAATTGATTGATTGAGGCTTCCTTATATAGAGGATCTGATTGGATTAGCCCTCCAACGGCTAGCCCTAATCCCCTCTATATATACAAGAGTGCAGTTCAAGAAAAAACTCTAGAGACTCTACACGCGCATAAGTGATCCAAGCTTTTGATATTCATACCAAGCACTCTTACTGTTCATAATATTTATCTACTCTAAAGGAGTTATTGAAACCACAACCTGTTCATCTATTAGACAAGGTTGTTGGCTGGTTGATCTTTAGATTGAAGTTAAATCTAAAGAGGTTGTAAAAAGGAACTGGTACTTCCCAATTCCAGTAAGTAAGTTTGTGAGTTGGTTGATAGTGAGACCCCTTGGTTATAAGGGAGAGTGGACGTAGGATATTCAATCCGAACCACTATACATCTTGTGTTCTTTATCGCTTTATTTTACTTATTGCTTGTTGATTATTGCTCTCTTGTAAAAGACTTTGAAAGACATTTAACTTAAGCTTCCGCAATTAATCTAACTAGTGGGACCAACAGGAAGCCCCTGAGAGCTCAGGCCAGGGAAAGCCTCAGCGAAAGCAGAGGAAGACTCAGGCCCAGAGCCCTCAGACTGGTCAGCGAGGGTACCATCATGCTTGGCAATACCAGCAGGGAAGGCCAAACATGATGACACCCCCGTGGTTTTGGCATCTTGAGGCCTTTAATTGTTTTCCATTCCCTCACTTGCCTAGGGGGAATAGAACACAGGGCCCTTATCAAGAACAAGGCCCAAGACCTGCTGCACCCAGACCTAGGAAGAACAGGAAGCCAGCCCAAAAGGCACCCACTCAGGCTCCTGTGAAGCCTAAGCCTAGCACTCATACACCATCTTCCTCTCAGGAAAAGAAAAAGAAAGTTGTGTATGTTGATGTTTCAGGGAGACATATTTACCACTCTGAGGCAATCGGGGTTGTTAAGCAAGTCTGGATCCCGAAGGGTACAGCTGACACGATAAGACCCAACACCCAATGGGTACCTAAAGCCTGATTTGTTTGCAGGCGGCTGTGGATCACAACAAGAGGAGAGGAGACTCAATCAAAGCTGTTTGGTACCTAGACAGTGGTTGCTCAAGGCACATGACTGGAATGAAGAGTCTTCTCCAAGAATATCAAGCTAAAGATGGTCCATAGGTAACCTTTGGTGATAACTCAAAAGGTGTTACTAAAGGTTTTGGTGTTTTGATTATAGGTACAGTCAGAGTGGAAAATGTGTCCTTTGTGGAAGGACTGAAGCATAACCTGTTGTCAGTAAGTCAATTCTGTGACTAAGGGTTCAGTGTTGAGTTCTCATCTAATATATGTTCAGTCAAGGACAAATCAACACAAGTGCTTCTATCAGGTATAAGGAAAGGTAACGTTTATCTCGCTGATTGGAGCAGCACTATTCCTAATACTTGTTTTGTTACTAAAAGCTCTCTAGAGCTCAGTTGGTTATGGCATAAAAGATTAAGCCATCTGAACTTCAAGATTCTTAACAAAATTTCTAGACAGTCACTTGTTGAAGGTCTACCTAATGAAGTTTTTAGCAAAGATCATGTGTGCAAAGCTTGTCAGGAAGGGAAGCAGGTCAGAGCGTCATTCAAAGAGAAAGCTTCTCATTCCACTGACAGGATACTTCAGCTCTTGCACATGGATTTATTTGGTCCCATAACACCTGTGAGTATGAATGGTAGAAAATATACCCTTGTGGTTATTGATGATTATTCTAGATATACTTGGGTTATTTTCTTGTTGAATAAGAAGGAAACACAGGTAAAGCTTCCAGAGTTGCTCAGGAGACTCAGCAATGAGAAGAATCAGTCCATTACTAAGATCAGATCTAACAAGGGCACTGAATTTATAAATTCATATATTTCTGACTTTTGTAATGAACTTGGTATAGCTCATGAGACTTCTGTAGCTAGAACCCCACAATAGAATGGTGTTGCTGAAAGAAGGAACAGAACACTGAAGGAAGCTGCAAGGACCATGCTGGCTGAGTCAGGATTGCCCAAGAAATTCTGGTCTGCGGCAATCAACACTGCATGCTACACTCAGAACAGATCCATACTGAACAAACAACATGCACAAACCCCATATGAGACATAGAATAAGAGAAAACCTCGTATTTTTTATTTTCATTTATTTGGTTGTAAGTGTTTCATCCTCAACAATGGGAAGACCCAATTGAAAGCCTTTGATAGCAAATCTGATGAAGGAATATTCTTAGGATATTCTGAAGTCAGTAAAGCCTTCAGGGTTTACAATTGCAGGACCCTTGTTGTGGAAGAATCACCTCATGTTGTTTTTTATGAATCTGCTAATGAGTCTAGGGCAAAAATGTTGAATCCTGATACTGAGGAGGTCACAAGGAGTGTGACAAGGCTGAGCTTGAAGAATCAACTTGATCCCAAGGTCAAAACTGTGCCAATTCCAAGATGGGATGATGACGATGATCAGGATGATGAATCAGGTGCCACTCCTAAGCCCAGCACATCAGGGACTGTTGAGCCTCAGACTGAGGAACAGGCTCAACCTGAGGTAAGTACCGTCTATGAAGATGATGTTGCAGTTGAGACGGTTCCTGAGTCACCTCATCAAGGGGGAATCAATGTCCCTGACATTGAGCTTGTCAATCCCTTTGGTATAGACTCAGGATCATCCCCTTCTGTTCAATTTCCTGAATTTTATGAGCCTGTAGACACTAACATTGCAGGTACTTCAGGAACAACTCCTGGCAAGAGAACATGGCTAGAGGATCATCCCATTGATCAAATCATTGGTGATCCAACTGAGGGAGTCAGGACCAGACGGTTCCATGGTGAAAGTGCATTGTTCTGCTGCTTTCTCTCTGAGCAAGAGCCTCAGAACATTGAAGAAGCTCTCACTGACTCGAACTGGATCATTGCCATGCAAGAGGAGTTGAATCAGTTCACAAGGAATCAGGTTTGGGAACTGGTAGATAGACCTAGGCATCAAGGTGTGATTGGTACCAAGTGTGTCTTTAAGAACAAGAAGGATGAGAATGGTGTTGTGGTAAGGAACAAGGCTAGACTGGTTGCAAAAGGGTATTGTCAGTCTGAAGGAATAGACTATGATGAGACTTTTGCTCCAGTGGCTAGATTGGAAGCTATCAGGTTGTTCCTTGCATATGCAACATATAAGAAGTTCAAGGTGTATCAAATGGATATCAAGAGTGCCTTCCTAAATGGGATACTCAATGAAGAGGTATATGTTGAACAACCTCCTGGTTTTGAGGTTGGAGATAGAGTATACCATTTGAAAAAAGCACTCTATGGACTTAAGCAAGTACCAAGAGCTTGGTATGATACCCTCTCTCAATTCCTGACAGACCATGGGTTCAAGAAGGGAACAGTGGATAGGACATTGTTCAGGATCACTGAAGGTGATGACATTCTCCTGGTCCAGATTTATGTGGATGACATAATATTTGGATCACCAAATCATCAGCTCTGTGAGAAATTTTCTAAGTTGATGACTGGTAAATTTGAGATGTCAATGATGGGAGAGATGAATTTCTTCTTAGGATTGCAGGTTAAGCAGACTGATCAAGGTATCTTCATAAATCAGGCCAAGTATACAAGAGACTTGATTCAAAAGTTTGGTGTTCAGAACAGCAATCCAGCCAGGATCCCTATGAACACAAATTGGAAGATGGATCCTAACACTGAAGGGACTTCAGTAAATCAGACTGAGTATCGAGGGCTGATAGGTTCCTTGTTGTACCTGACTGCAAGTAGGCCTGACATTACGTTTGCAGTTGGTGTGTGTGCTAGGTATCAGTCTGATCCCAAAAGGAGTCATTTGGAGGCTGCTAAGAGGATACTTAAGTATTTGAAAAGGACAGTCAATATGGGACTATGGTATCCTTCAGATGACAACTTAGAACTGACAGGTTATTCAGATGCAGATTATGGAGGTTGTAGGATTGATAGGAAATCAACCTCAGGGACATGTCAATTTTTGGGAAGTAAGTTGATCTCGTGGTTTAGTAAGAAGCAGAATTCAGTGGCTACATCCACAACTGAGGCTGAGTATATGGCGGCAGGTAGTTGTTGTGCTCAGATTTTGTGGTTGAGACAACAGTTGAGGGACTACCAAGTATTTGCTAATCAGGTTCCAATCTATTGTGACAACAATAGTGCAATAGCAATTACTCAGAACCCAGTGCTTCACACAAGGTGCAAGCATGTGGATATTAGGCATCACTTCATTCGAGATCATGTGGAGAAGAAAGATATTAGGATGGAGAAGATTCACACTGACAGGCAAAGAGCTGACATCTTGACTAAGCCTCTGGCTGAAGCAAGGTTTATGGAGCTGTCAGTGGAGTTAGGACTCTTAGATCCGAGAGAGCAATCAGTGTAGGGTTCTAGGGGGAACTCAGGTCAGACTCGACTCAGCGAGGTATCAGGGTGCTACAATGTCTCCCTGACAGGTATGAGTTCTAACCTGACTCTTGTGAATTCCAAGCGTCTCCCTGAGTCCTTCGTCCTGAAAATCCTTATTAAATGCATTATGTTTTCATTAAAAGCGTGCCTTTTCATATTTAAACCCACGCGCACGGAGCATTTAATGCTACAGTTACTTTCTCATATACGTGTCCATTTTATACGGAATATGTCTGACTTGGGGTTTTGATTGAAACTGAGATTAATCCTGGCCCCTCATTTCAAAACCTTTCGAATTCAGGAATTAATCTCAACCCCACGTTTGAGTAACTGACTTAGTCTTATCAATCAAGAATGCCATTTGAGGTTTTTACGCAAACACAACGCACATCTGCACACTAAGTTTTCTCTTGCTCAAACACAGAAAATTCGAAAAATCTCTTCCTTTCAAAACAATGGCATTTCTTAATTCCAACTGGACAACCGACAAGCTCGAAGACGTTGTCAATAACAAATTGGTACACATGGAGCAAGTCATCTCCATGGAGGGTACCTGTCTTACGGTGGAGGAAATCAAACCCATTTTTAAATGGATTTCCAAAGCCGGGTTGGAAACATACTTCACCACCCGCCCCATCGTCGTGCTTCCTAGAACAGTCGCGGAAGCGTATTTAAATATGTTCCTGCTGAAGGGGGAACTCTTCACCAAGGTGACGGCGCTCAAACCGACGGGGGAGAAGAGCAACGACGGCGAACCTCTTTACAACTCGGAGGTAGTCACCATCGACTTGAGGAGGGCGGTCAGGGAAGTGTTTGCACTACCATCATCAGGCATCAACCCTAAGACGTACAAGGAGAACTCGGAGGGAGAACTTCTTGGGAAATGGACCAAGTCTGGGTCATCAGAGTTCAAGGCTCGTCAGAACAAGAATACTTTAAAGCCTGAATACAGAGCTCTGGTGGATTTGGTGTCCAAGATTGTGATGGGTGCAACTGGCTCTCACGAGCAATTGAGCCTGCCCAAGCTGAGACTCATGGGAGCAATTGTTGATGGAGTGGAAGCAAACTGGGAGCAGTTCTTCCTCGATCAACTCCATCGGGCAGGTTTGGACAAACTCAAGAGAGATGAGGAGAAGAAGCACACCTCAGTTTGTGCCATCTTGCCGTTCGGAACGAGGATGTCCATCCTAATAGCTCATGCCTGCCATGGGTATACCTTCGATTTTGAGGATAGTCTCTCCTCAAAGAAGGTAATGTTTTCCTCACTGAGTGATACCTATTCAGTGCTAGGGCTGACTGATCTCAATGCGAAAGTAAATGGTCAGGCCAAAAAGCCAACTGGTAAGACCAAGAGAGTGGCTACCAGTCTCATTGAAAGGGTAGATGAGACGCGGCTGAGAAGACGAAGAGGGTAAAAATTGTGCTGTCAGGGAAGAGCACGAAGTCAGGGACTGAGTCTTATCCCAAGAAGGCCGGGTCTGAGGCTGAGGGAACTGACGATGACGTCAGGAAGGAGAGTGATCAGGGAGGGAGGCCCCTGAAGAGGCTTAGGAAGGGACCCAAAAAGTCCCCAGCTAAGAAGTTGCCTGTAGTGAGTGAGAGGGAGGAGTCAAGCTCACCTGGAGCCTCTGACTTGGAGGAAGTGGGAAAATCTGTCGAGACGGCTGAGTTGTTGCAGCCTGAGACAGTACCCACTCAAACACCCACTCACCCCGAAACCCAAACACTTTCCAACCCTGACCCTACACCTCAATCACCCCTAACCACAGAGCCAAATCATCCTACTGAGTCAGTGCCATCAAACTTACCAACGAATGAGCCTGACCAGTCATCTGAGCCAATCCTTCCAAATCCCACAGACTTTCCCTCATATCCCAACCCAAAAGATTGTCCCAAAACCTCCCAAGCTGAAGATGACGATTTCCTGGTGATGCAGGAGGAGGAGGAGCTGGATGAGCACTTGATGGGTGGGGTAATTGAGAACACCCTTAGGGGTAATGCCACTGAATGGGCATCTAAGTGTTGGCCAGGACTGAACAGATACAAAGAACTACTGGCAAATGTAGTTGAGCTCAAGGTTTAGTTGGAATTCAAACAATCAGACATGCAGGAGCAACATTTGTTGGTAGATGCTCGTGGCTGGGAGCACTGGGAGACGGAGGAGGCCAGGCTGTGCTCCTATTTTGGCCTGACTAGCTGGCTTCAATTGCTTAACTTCGATAACCTGAAGGAGCTAGTCAACAGCTTGATGTCCCAGAGTAAGGCTGACATCCTGTCTAATGAAGAAAAGGATGATGAGGATGAGGAAGATGCTCAGGGTGGAGCTATGGAGAAGGCAGTGGAGGAGACTGCTAAGGAAGTTGATGAGATGGTCTCTGAGCCTCAGGCTCAAGGGGAAGGTGAAAGGGACACTGGTGCCAAGGGTGGACCAGTGGCTGAGGATGTTTTGAACATCTCAGCTGCCAATGAGACATCTGTCGATGAAGGGATTCCCTGCCCTGAGACAAGAGAGGAAGATGTTGAGGCATCCAAGGGGACTCTCAGTTCCGAGGGACAAGTTCCTAAGGTTCGAGATGGCAGGGCTGAGCCAGAGCAGGTGGCCCTGACCTCTCAACAACTGCCTTCAGTGTACCCTGGAGAGGGGACTGATGTCGTAGGGGCTGACAAGGGAAAACAGCCACTTACTGATGAGGCCGCTGATGATGACGAAGATGTGATTATCACCGGGGTCGGCCGTGCTGAGTTTACAAGCATAGTGGAGGTCAAGCAGGAGAAAACCACAGAAAATCTAGCTGAACTTCAGGAGGAAGTAATGAGGCTACGGGCTGAGAAAGAAGAAGACTCCAAGACCTTGGCGAAGCACATCAGGTGGACAAAGTCAGCGTACAACACCCTTGCCAACAGGGAGCTGATTTTGCTAAAGAGAACGATGACTGACACGGCCAAGTCAGTAAGGAATGAGCGGAAGAGGACAAAGAAGATGCTAAGGAAGACCTTGAAGCAGTTGGCTGAGAAGGATGAGCAACGGAAGAAGGATCTCAATCAGGCTGTGGAGAAGCTTGCAGCTCAGGCTGGAGCACTATTCACTCAGGCCATTTCTGGCTCAACGTCAAAGTTTGAGCTGGAGTCAGAACGTATTGCTCAGACTTCAAAGGACATTGCTGAGAGGCTGAACCAAGCAGATGAGCGATCCGCTCTGGTGGAGGAGAAGATAGAGAAGGTTGAGCAAAGACTCCAACTTTCCATGGAAGTCTTTGAGAAGAAGGTCTAAGCTACAATCAGTTCTATCTCTTTTGCAGGAATTGGTATCTCGATGGGGGTTGAGTTATTGAAGGAGGGAATTAATGATGTCCATTCCCTAGCCTCCTTCGTAATCAACAGCGGATCTGACGCATTCCCATCTGAGGCCAATGATGATGCCAAAAAGGGGGAAAGGAAGAAAAGATCCCGTCCTGAGGCATCGGAGGCAGTCAACCAAGGCGAAACCGTTCAAGCTGATCCTGAAGCCAATCCTGAAGGGAATGTGCTAAGGGTGAGGAAGTCAGCTAGGTTGGCGGCTGTGGAGAAGGAAGAAGAGGTAGCTGCTGCCAGGCTGAGGGCGGAGGCAGCAAAGGCAAAGGCTGATGAACCTTCCAAGCAACAACCTGAGCCAGTTCAGAGGTCTTCTCCCATGAGCTCAAGGAAGAATCCCATCACTTACTCCGGGGAGTTGGTGGCGGAGTTATGTGCTGAAGCATGGGGAGATCATTCTGAGAAATCTGAGGCTATGCGCAGAGCTGAAATTGCTCAAAAGGAGAAGATGCGCATCTTGGAAAAGAAGGTTGAGAAACTGACTGATATCACTGAGCTTCAACCAAGGGAATTAGATGATGCAGTGATCAGTTTGCTTAGGAGGAAGAAGGCGAAGCCTGAGCCTAGGAAGTACAGAAAGAGGCTAACAGTTAGGAAGTCATCAATTCTTCAAGTCAGTAGGCCAGAATCAGGATTAAGGGAAGCTTTTGTCGATGAGTTCGTCTCAGAGGCATTGAAGGAGTTTTGGACTGATGCAAGGGATGAATTTGTAAAATTGTGGTATGTTGTGAAGAAGTGGGGCGACACTGATGATATCAATGCCCACTTCACTGACTACATGATGGACAATCATCCTGAGCTGTTCCAAAAGATCTTGGAGGAGGCTGATGCAGCTCAAGTTCAAGTGAAGGCTCCTGAGTTCACCATTCGAGCTCCTCCCTTAGTTCCTGGAACTCAAAAGCACGATACAAAGGCCATTATGTCGGAAGTTTTGAAGATAGCCAAAGTTGAAGGGTATGTGAACCAACCTAGAAGACTTGACGAGCTGAAGGCAAGAGTCTATGCTGGATATGGACTCAAATCTGAAATGAGATTAGTCTAGGTGTTCATAGGCTTCTTTGTAATAGATTAGATTCATTGTAACTATTTCCAAATCATTCAATGAAATCTATTACGTTTGCCCACAGACAAAAACTCATTGTCTTTTTGGTTGTTTGTTTAAATTCTGTACTTTATCAAGAATTGCTCTAACACCGTCTTATCTTATTGATAGGTCTTCATATTTCCTCTAAGTGTTTTGAGGATCTTTTCAGTGTTTTGGCATCATCAAAAAGGGGGAAATCGTTGGGACATTGTCAGTTTTGATTAAGATCCCAAAGCCCCTGAAAAGATGCTTGCCTTAATCTGTCTTTGTCAGGCTAGTCTTGGTTAGGTTTTGTACTTAGTCATTTTACACTTCACAGGTACCCAGTGAGAGGAGAACTCACTGGTGACAATCAAGACCAAGAGCCTGAAATTACGGTTACGGGAAATTTCCAAGCCAGAAATTACTCAAACTCACTGCTGACAATCAAGGTTACGGGAAATTTCCAAGCCAGAAATTACTCAAACTCTCAAGCATTCAAAGCATTCAGCCTTTAAGAGAAGCACTCGAAACCATCTAAATTTCCCAAGTGTTTCTTAGCAACTGAGAGTTATTCTGTATTCCAAGAGCTAAATAGCATTATATTAAGCTTAGAGAGATTATCCAATCCTTAGTATAGCTTTGTCTTGTAAGGATAATCTCAACCTAGTTGGAATCCAAACTGAAACCAAAACCCTAAGTTAGGTTTGTTGGGAGTAAGTCAGTTAGTGTGTTAGTAAGGAAGTTTGTATAGATCAGTGAGGTTAGCTGGTCTTGGTGCACCTTGGCACGTTAAAAACAAGAATCCCTTGAGTGAATTTCCTGTTAAGTCAGGCCGTGGACGTAGGAGCTTGAGCCTCTGAACCACGTTAAATTCCTTGTGTTCTTATTGCTTTGATTTTGTGCATACTTGCCATATTATTTGATCATTCATTGCATTCGGTCTATCAGGCTTGAATCAATCAGCCTGATCCTCAAAAAGAGCACTGCCCTTACTAAACACCTTTCAGAATTGAGTAAAACAAGTTTTCAGAAAGCAAACTAAACAAGACTTTAAACTATCAGGGCTCAAACAATTCCGCACTGAACTTGAACTGATAGTTAGCCAACTGACCCACACCAAGTGTAGTCAGTAGGTGTGTTATCAGCTCCTAGTTCTTTACCACTCTGAGTAAAGAGGACTCAGTCAGTTTTTTAGGTTGAAAAATTTGTATACGTGTATTCCCCCCCCCCCCATACACGTATTCCTCAGTCTTGTACCGGGACCAACAATGTGAAATCTGTTCTTTTGGCCGATCCGAGGGGGAAATGTATTCCAAAAGAACTTCACAAATAAATAAATTATGGAGGCCAAAATAATCCAATTTTAATATCCGGAATAAAATTGCGATTACAAAAACATACTTAGTAATTTTCGAAAGTAAGGTTTTTCTTGGACAATTAAATTCATGCAAACACATATTAACAAATAATAATAAGTGCACGAAATAAAACATCCATCAAAATAAAATTAAACACATTGGAGCACTCGAATCCAATTGACACAGTTTAATTTCTTCACGTCTTCATGCAAAAAATCGTCCTTGTTGCTTTCCGTCGTTCGTCTCGACGCGCTCCCACTCTAACAGCAACACTTCATCAAAAACAGCATCGTTTGGGGTTCGGGACGACGTTTAAAATCACACGAAAAAAAACTCGAACCGAAAAAAAATTCCACGGCCCGAGATACGGCGCGCGTCGGCCCACGGAGTGGGCCCGCGTGCCTTTCGGCCAGAAGCGCCGGCCAGAGGCGCCGAGGCGCTGCAGCCGAGACTGAGGCGCGCGCGCGCGCGCTGGCCTCCAGTCGCGCGCGGGTCATGCGCCGTGCACCCCTTGCGCCAGTTTTTGCCGTTCGTCCTCGTTTTCTTCACCCCTAGCATGATTTTTCGTCCATACACGCGCCACGCTTGTATGCGTCGTCCGGGTACGCCGTTTTTAATTCTTCGTTCTTCGTCACGATCCGGTTTCAATTTATTTTACAAAAAAATAAATACTAGATCTAGACTAGTCTATTACAATGATCGAATCAAAATAAAACCAACTAATCTACTCGTGGATTTTCTCACGAGAAAAACGAATTCGAACAAATCGAATTAAAAACAATTAATTCACACGCATGAAAAAAAACAACATTAAAACCATGACAATTGGATATCTGTAAAAAAGATCTAGCAATTCTACTATCCAATTTCAAATTTAATGTTTAACAATTTAAATTCCAATTTAAAGATCAGAGCCCGAATCTGTGGCTCTGATACCCGTTGTTGGGAAAATAGGGGTGCCCGAAATCTATTCGGGATGAAATTTAAATACGAATTTAAATACAATTATTACTAGCATGAATTAATAATCCTAATTAATTCAAATAATAATTCCAACAACAAATTTTCATCATGCATGTTGAATTAATTCACATATAAACTTTGGCGGAATAAACAAGTAAATATGTGATTAACGTACCTCTTGTAGAATTGGCCTTTGGATAAACGGGACAATCACGATCTCGCTCTATCGACCCAAAAACCTTCTCAAGTATTTCCCTTTCACCTCACTTGATCACCGGTGGGAGATGCTTTCAAGTAATTTAATAAACTAAGGAAAAAGAAAAATATTTGTGCTCTTGATTTTTCCAACACATGGAATTATGTACTTGGGGATGAAATAATCACCCCCTATTTATAGATGAAGTGGCCGAAATTTTTGATTATTTTATGGGCCTGGAGAAAATCTTTTCTTAGTCTCTAAGAAATCTTGAACATATCTCATATATTCTTTTCTCCATAATAAAATATTCCACAAAAACCTCACTCACCTATTTACTAGCAATTTTCGAAAATTATAGGATCTAAGCACAAGATTTGGATCTTCTTGAATATATGAGATAATCTTGTATTCCAAGAATACTTATCTTCCATAATATCTTTCCAAGAAAATCAACAAAATCTTTTCTCTCCTAATATTACTATTTTCGAAAAATATAAGAAAAAATCAGCATATTTATTTTCTTTTTATTTTAATCACCTTATCATTATTGGGCTACTTAATGGGCTACTTGAGGGGCCTTTAAGGAGAATTAAGATTGGACCTCCTAATGGACTTCTGAATTTCAATATTGAGCCCCAATATAATTCAGCCCATTAATATTAATTATTACCACTAATAAATTAATATTGCACTATCCATCTTAATCCATATTACGATAATATGGGCTCCCGGTTATTATTTTCCGCGTTTAAGATTATCAAGTCCATTAATTAATCAAGCTTCTGAATAGCTCTAAATTAATTAATATATTTCACCTTGGAGTAAAGACAGCTCAACATTATTATCCGTACCGAAGAAACTGATTCTTCACTTGCAAGATTTGGTACGATAAAACTTCTGAGCCCACCAAGGGGACTAATCACACGAGCCGTACTCGCACGCGTTTCTCCGTATTAAATCCTAGCAACCGTCGTATGATTAATATTACTGCCCAAGACACAAAGTTCGAAGTCACAATTGTTGGTCCCAAAAAGGTTATCCAGCGGAAAGCGTTTTTAAGTTTATTTTAATGAAAACCCGTTTACAAAATAAAGTGCTAGAATTGAAATGCAGAAATCTAAATTGCAGAAAAATAAATGACACCGGATTTATAGTGGTTCGGATATAACGATCCTACGTCCACTCTCCCTTTCTCCAAAGGGGACTTTCTCTCTCACCAACGTACTCACGAACCACTGGAATTGCGAAGTACCAGCTCCTTCTTACAACTTACAACAACCTTATCTAACAAGATGAACAGGTTGAGTAATAATCCAACTAAACTCCTAATAGAGTGTATATAAACTAGAAAGGACAAAGGTGAGTGATTGGATGAGTTCGTGTGTTCTTGGTGTGCTCTCGCGCGACTCTTCTATCTTGAACTAATCCAAGTACTCCTATTTATAGTTGTAGGAATTAACTAGCCGTTGGGAACTAGCAATTCAAACAACCATAATTGGAGGAATATAATCAATCAAAGATTTATTATATGATTGATTAGTTGACTTCAATCAAGCAATCAAATCCTCCATCAGTTGACTCTCCAGATTGCCTTCATCTCCATCATGAATTTCCAAAGTCTTCTTGTCTCCAGATTACTAAGATGCTTCTGGTAGGTGAACTAATCTGTCTCTCGTCTGGTCTGGTCTGGGGTCTTCTGGTGACTCCTCTGGTCAGACTCCTCTGGTCCAAGCTCATCTGGCAGACTCCTCTGGTCCAAGCTCATCTGGTCAGACTCCTCTGGACCTCATCTGCTCTGGCGACACTTCTGCTCTGGTGACCCCTCTGCTCTGGACATCTCATCTGGTCACCTCTCATCTGGTCACCTCATCTGGTCACCTTCTCTGGTACCTTCTCTGGTACCTTCTCTGGTCTGCACAGATTTCTTCCCCCTTAACCAAAGACCTATTCTAGACCAAGACTAGTCTGTAGCTGACTAACAGGTTCAGCTAGTCCTATTACAAGTTCTTGTTTTAACATCTTCAAAACATCTAATCTATATCCTAACAATTTCCCCCTTTTTGATGATGTTAAAACTGGAAGAACTTAAATAAAACAAGACAAGAAAATATTGAAATAACAAATAGAGATTCTAGCAGGCTGGGTCAACTGATCTTCCCCCTCAAAGTATGCTCAGCTGATATTGGGGCAGAACATCAGCTGGTCTTCTTGTGTATCTGCAGGCAATCAACTTTTTGGTACCCTACTGGGTCCAGGGGGGTTAGCACAATATTTAGGAAGCCACAAGAATAGATCATCCCTTTTTGAATCAGGTGATCTTATCTTTCTTCCATATATATCCACAAAAACACACTGAACATAAGAAGCTTCGACATGGTTATTTCTTCTAGAGGCTCTTCTTCTCTTATGAGCTTGTCCAGTAGAAGGAATAACTTGTCTTAAAGCAACAGACTTGAAATTCTTTTGATAAGGATAAGTTTTACTAGAACCATCAAAGGTTCCAGGTGGTCTGGCAGGTGACTTGAAAGTCCTCTGCAGGTGAGTAGGAGTCATCTGGTTCTGCCTCTTTTGAGAAGATCCAGACTTTCTTCTACTCTGCTGGCCTGGCTGAGGTCTTTTATTCTGGGTATAGCCCTTCTTAAAATTCCTCCTCTGCCTTTTGGGTTTTTGAGTTTTAGGACTCATCTGCCCATTAGGCTGAGTTGCCTGGTCAGCTGGCCTTTTACCCTTATCAATAAAATTACTAGTCTGTTCTTCTTTCTGAACATGTGAGGATTCAGGTTTGGTATAACCAAGGCCTGTTTTATCATGCTCTCTTTGAGATGAGGCAGCTATATGTGACACAGCATTGTTTGCTATAGTCAGCTGCTCCAGTCTCAGCTTGAGCTTGTCCTCACTATCTTTTACAATTTTGTTTTGATGGAAGAGTTCATCGAACTTAGCTTCCAGCAGAGTATATTCATTATCTTTCTCAATGTTTTCAGCAAGCAACTTTTCTATTAGCTTAGTTTGTTCATCACATCTGGTTTTCAAGTCAGTGGACTCTTCTGCCAGAGTTTGAACTTGTTCAGCTGGTAGATCAGTTGGGTTGCTAAAACATTGTGAAAGCTTCTGATTTTCTGCTTTCAACTTTGTGTTCTCTTCTTCCAACTTTTGACAAAGTTGTATCGAAGTTTGGAGATCTAATAGCATTTTCTGCATATCAGACTCCTCTGATTGTTCAGAAAACGAAGAATAAGAAGAAGAAGAGGGAGTTCGATTGCATACCTCGTCTGTCATAAGACAAACCTCTTCGTCTGGTCCAAAATTAGATGATGAACCAGAAGTGGATACCTCTTCTTCCTCATCTGCTAAGCTTCTTTTGGAGTACCTCCTGGTGTCTCTTCTACTGCATCTCTTTGAGCCCATTTCTGCAAAATTTGTTAGCACAACAAATATTTGGGTTTTTCAAAAAAAATATGGATCTGCCCTGGTGACCACCAAAATAATTTCAAAACAGTGGTCTGAAGGACACACTGCTCTGATACCACTTGTTGGTCCCAAAAAGGTTATCCAGCGGAAAGCGTTTTTAAGTTTATTTTAATGAAAACCCGTTTACAAAATAAAGTGCTAGAATTGAAATGCAGAAATCTAAATTGCAGAAAAATAAATGACACCGGATTTATAGTGGTTCGGATATAACGATCCTACGTCCACTCTCCCTTTCTCCAAAGGGGACTTTCTCTCTCACCAACGTACTCACGAACCACTGGAATTGTGAAGTACCAGCTCCTTCTTACAACTTACAACAACCTTATCTAACAAGATGAACAGGTTGAGTAATAATCCAACTAAACTCCTAATAGAGTGTATATAAACTAGAAAGGACAAAGGTGAGTGATTGGATGAGTTCGTGTGTTCTTGGTGTGCTCTCGCGCGACTCTTCTATCTTGAACTAATCCAAGCACTCCTATTTATAGTTGTAGGAATTAACTAGCCGTTGGGAACTAGCAATTCAAACAACCATAATTGGAGGAATATAATCAATCAAAGATTGATTATATGATTGATTAGTTGACTTCAATCAAGCAATCAAATCCTCCATCAGTTGACTCTCCAGATTGCCTTCTTCTCCATCATGAATTTCCAAAGTCTTCTTGTCTCCAGATTACTAAGATGCTTCTGGTAGGTGAACTAATCCGTCTCTCGTCTGGTCTGGTCTGGGGTCTTCTGGTGACTCCTCTGGTCAGACTCCTCTGGTCCAAGCTCATCTGGCAGACTCCTCTGGCAGACTCCTCTGGTCCAAGCTCATCTGGTCAGACTCCTCTGGACCTCATCTGCTCTGGCGACACTTCTGCTCTGGTGACCCCTCTGCTCTGGACATCTCATCTGGTCACCTCTCATCTGGTCACCTCATCTGGTCACCTTCTCTGGTACCTTCTCTGGTCTGCACAGATTTCTTCCCCCTTAACCAAAGACCTATTCTAGACCAAGACTAGTCTGTAGCTGACTAACAGGTTCAGCTAGTCCTATTACAAGTTCTTGTTTTAACATCTTCAAAACATCTAATCTATATCCTAACAACAATGATTCTCACCCAACATGAATCAATGCAGTAACCATTAAGCACACACGGTCCTATTTAAGTGACGGAGATTAAGAAATCAACAACCACTGAGGTCTAATTCTTCACTTTTCAGAACAGAAGAATTTATCCTCGTTGTAGGTCCTCTTCAACACATACTAAATGTGCTAGTGTAATCTCTTAGTCAAGACAGACCAATCTGAGTCTTACACATCGACCTTTCACGGCGGATTGTTCAATTCCACCTAGGTCGTGAAAATGTACGTTTAATTACAAGTAAACTGTTAATGTTGTCTTCCGTGATCGGGTATCACCACATTAACTACAATGTAACATGTACTATATATTGAACGGTTTGCAATAGAAATTCAACATTCAATCATAACTAAAGCAAATGTGATAAAAGAATTATTCTCATAAAACGAGTGTTTGATACACGAGTTATACAAAGTAAAAACATACTTTCACGTATAACTCCAACAGCTCTTGTATCATCATCCTGATCATCGTCATCATCCCATCTTGGAATTGGCACTGTTTTGACCTTAGGATCAGGTTGATTCTTCAAGCTCAACCTCGTCACTCTCCTTGTGACCTCCTCAGTGTCAGGATTCAACACACTTATCCTAGACTCAGTGACAGATTCATCAAACACAACATGTGGCGATTCTTCCACAACAAGGGTCCTACAGTTGTAAAACCTGAAGGCTTTACTGACTTCAGAATATACTAAGAATATTCCTTCATCAAATTTGCTATCAAAGGCTTTCAACTGGGTCTTTCCATTGTTAAGGATGAAGCACTTGCAACCAAAAATATGGAAATATGAGATACGAGGCTTCCTCTTGTTCCATGTCTCATATGGGGTATGTGCATGTTGTTTGTTTAGCATGGATCTGTTCTGAGTGTAGCATACAGTGTTGATTGCCTCAGCCCAGAACCTCTTGGGCATTCCTACCTCAGCCAGCATGGTCCTGGCAGTTTCTTTCAGTGTCATGTTCCTCCTTTCAACGACATTGTTCTGTTGTGGAGTTCTAGCTGTAGAAGTCTCATGAGCAATACCAAGTTCATTACAGAAATCAGAAATATATGAATTTATAAACTCAGTGCCCTTGTCAGATCTGATCTTAGTAATGGACTGATTCTTCTCATTGTTGAGTCTCCTGAGCAACTCTGGAAGCTTCACCTGTGTCTCCTTCTTATTCAACAAGAAAATAACCCAAGTATATCTAGAATAATCATCAATAACCACATGGGTATACTTCTTACCATTCATACTCACAGGTGTTACAGGGCCAAACAAATCCATGTGCAAGAGTTGAAGAACTCTGTCAGTGGAGAAGGAAGCTTTCTCTTTGAATGATGCTTTGACCTGCTTCCCTTCCTGACAAGCCTTGCACAAATGATTCTTGTTAAAAACTTCATTAGGTAAACCTTCTACAAGAGAAAGTCTAGAAATTTTGTTAGGAATCTTGAAGTTCACGTGGTTTAATCGTTTATGCCATAACCAACTGAGCTTTGAAGAGCTTTTAGCAGCAAGACAAGTATTAGGAACAGTGCTGCTCCAATCAGCCAAATAAACATTACCTTTCCTAATTCCTGATAGAAGCACTTGTGTTGATTTGTCCTTGACTGAACATGTTGTTGGTCCCACTTGATAGATTAATTGCGGAAGCTTATGTTTAAATGTCTTTCAAGATCTTTTACAAGAGAGTAATAAACAATAAACAAAGATTAAAAATAAAGCGATAAATAACACAAGATATATAGTGGTTCGGATAAATATCCTACGTCCACTCTCCCTTAACACCAAGGGGTCTCACTATCAACCAACTCACAAACTTACTCACTGGAATTTCCGAAGTACCAGCACCTTCTTACAGACTCTTTAGATCTAACGTTGATCTAAAGATAAACTTACTCCAACCTTGTCTAACAAGATGAACAGGTTGAGTATATAAACTCCTTACGAGTAGATGAGTAATTAAGAACAAAATGTGAGTGCAATATGCGTAGTGATCAAAAGCTTAGTATGGCTATATGCGCGTGAATGATTCTAGAGCTTTTTCTAGATCTGCACTCAAGTATATATAGAGGGGATTAGGGACATAGCCGTTGGGAGGCTGATCCAATCAGATCCTCTATATATGGAAGCTTCAATCAATCAATTCCCTAATTGATTGATTGGGTTGGTGAGATCTTGATTGATTGTCTTCATATCTTCTCAATCCAATCTTGTTTTGACTTGATTAATCACCAACGGAACAATGCTTCCAATTGCCTAACTCTGATTCTCTCCAGAGAAGGCAGGACCAGACACCAGGCAACCTCGGTGTCTTCTGGTCCTTATCTGGTGAACAACCAGAATACTCAGTAGAATAAGGGGATCAAACTGAGCATCTTTTGTTCCACCAGACTCGACTGGTCCGGACTCGTCTGGTCTGGGGAAGGTCCTCTGCCTCTGGTCTAGGTCTCTTCTGCTGAAGTCCTCTGGTGGAGTCCTCTGGTGAAGTCCTCTGGTGGGGTCTTCTGGTGACTCTTCTGGTGAGGTCTTCTGGTTTGGCAGTTCCCCCTAGACTAAGTCCTAACTAATCCTCATCTGGCTAACAGGTCCAGATGGTCCTATTACAACTTCTGGTTTGTTTTAACTCATCAAAACTAACAAATTTTTATCCTAACAATTTCCCCCTTTTTGATGGAGTTAAAACACTACCAGAACTGATCAAAAGTAAAACAAAGGCAAGAAAACAATAAAGGGATGAGACCTTAGAATAGATCTCATCAGGCAAATAATAAGACAACAAGGAGTTGTCTTTAGAACAAGGAAGATATGTATTTTTCCATTAATAATCAGAGGACAAATAATTACAGATTACATTGAAGTTCATTGTCCTATTCTAGGCATATCTTCTGTTCTCTTTAGGGACAAGAAACCAGTCAAGGAACCTATCCTGGACGGCCTTCAACTCTGCAGAAGATGTTGGGGTGAAATTCACCAACACCTTGGTCTTGTAAAGCTTCTTCAGTTCTGCCCAATCCACCTGGTTCCCAATCATGGGAGTGTTAAGATAAGTAAATTCTGGAGCAGTCACCTCCAGGTTGAACTCAATGGTTGAATCCATCAGCTGCTTGTACAAGTCTGCATCATAGGCTTGCATCCAAGAATGGAAGGTTCTGTTGATCAGCTCATCATCTTCTGGTGCTGGCCTCTGGATATAATGCTGAATGAACCAGAGGGTCTTGGCTTCTCTCCATCTCTCAATCAGAGGATACGGCACAGTAGAGTCAAAAGACCCTTCTGTCCTGAGTGGCAAGATGTTCATAACTTCCACAGGAGCTTTCCTCTTCTGACCTGAGCCACCTGGACCAGAAGGAATACCAGCTTCTCTGGCCTTCTTGTTCTGTCTCCTAACATATCTGAGCCTCTGCTCTTCATCTATGTTCTTCCTGATTCTGGCTTGCCTCTCCTCTGGAGTTTCTTCCTTGTATCTCTTCTCTGCTTCTTCGACAATAGATTCAAGGAAACTCTTCTTAACTTTTCTAATCTTCCTCTTAGCAGGGCCAGGAATGGTAGAAGGATCCTGCTCAGCTTCAGATGACTCTTCTTCTGCAGCAAGTTGTTTAGCCATAGTAAGAGACTTCAACTCTTCTTTCTTCTTCTTCTGCAACTCAGCCTGGGCCAGAGTGTTCTCCAACAGGTCCGGACAAGCTCCATGGCTAAATAGAGTCTCATTTGTGGTCTTAGCCAGATCAGTTCTGGCCTTCTCTTCCCCCTTTTTAACTTCATCAAGGAGGGGCTCCACTACCTGACTTATGAGATCAGGCAAGGCAGTGTTGGAGGAAGAGTGAAGATCACGAAGCTGCTTGGCCTCCTCCAGGTAAGCCTTAGACTCTGCAACAAGTCTCTCTTGCTTCTCCAACATCTCCTGGAGGGAGTCTTTCAACTTAGCAGTTTGAATCATCTGGCAGGCCATCTCCACTTTGAGCACAGAGACTGGCCTCATCTGCTCCAGCACGTGCTCCTGGAGCTGCTTCTGGCTATGCATGACATCTAGCTTGACAAATAAACCATTAGCCTTGAATGAAGCTTTTACCTCTGCCAGAGAGGACTTGAGCTGTTTCAGGAAGATTTTCCTCTCTTGCTTAATCTGATGCTCTATCATAGCAGGGGCCATATGTTGAATGGCTTTGGAAAAGCGCCCTATCTGCATGATCTGCTTGTTGAAGAAAGCCTTCATCTTCTGGAGCACAGCAGGAGACATCTCAAAGTCCTCCTCGTCTGAATAAAGCTCTGGAGGGAAGACAAAGTGAGGACCAAACTTGTAAGTGGGGCCCTCTGGAGTGAGCATTACTCCCCTCTGGATGAGCAGGGTGCGAATCAAGACTTTAGCTGCACCAGGGGTCTCCAGTTCTGCTGGGTTCTGAATGTTCATCTTCTGCTTCAGCTCAATCTCCCAAGCAGTGAAGTTGGAGGCACCCATTTCCTCAAGCAATAGCATCAGGTCCTCCACATCTTCAAGTCTGGCCTTGCTCCAGACCTTGGCATCAGTAAGCTCTGCCAGAAGTGGTAAGTGCTCCAGAAGAACTGGAAAATGCTCTCTTAGCCAGAGCTGAGCACTTACACTCATACTCTGCCTAATGGGACCCATTTCAGCAGATGAAAAAGTGAAGGGTTTGGGCCCAGAGGCAGAGGAGGAAGGGGCTAAGTCAACAGGCTCAAGTGAAGCTTCCTCATCTTCACTATCATCGCTGGTTAAACAAGTTGGAGAGCGGGGAGGGCCAACGAATCCCAGAGCCATAGAAATGGTTGGGTCCTGGTCTGTATGGGTTTGGGAGGGTTTGGATTCTGTGAAGTAGAGGTGGTAGGGATTGGTTGCTCTGCACCAGAAGAGGAAGGAATATCTGGTACAGAATGTGTAGGAGGGATTTGGGAGGTTGAAGTGTTTGAAGGGGGGACTTCTGCACCAGAGGAGGTTGAGGGAACCTCTGGTACAGAAGGTGGGGGAGAGGGGTTAGTGGGGATATGGGTTTGGGAATTTGGGGGAGAAGGTGTTTGTGCCCCTTAGCAGGTGAGGGAATGGCTTGAAGGGGAGGAGCAGGGATGGCTTGCTCACCATCAGAATCAGGATGGCCATGAAGGGAACCATCCTTGGAGAACATAATCTTGGACTTATGAAAGCCCTTACACCAGGATTGTCTCCATTTCTTCTCTGGAAGAATCGAATCCAGAATTAGGGTGAGTTTTGTGCCCAATGATACATTAGCATTGAACACAAATTGTTGCTCTCCTAGCAACTGGGGGCATTCTTCCTTCTGGATTTTCACCTTGTTCTTCCTCAGCACCCCCCAGAAGAACTCAGCCCAGTTACATTGAACACCATCCAGAATGGCCCTCATAACATAGAGCCTGCCAACGAAGATGGCATCTGTGCTATGGCTCTCACACATGAGAATCTTTACCACAATGTCAAATAGCACCTTATACTTCTGCCTAAGATGCTTGTCCAAGAAACCCTTAGTAATATTCTGGCATGAATTTCTGGCAAACATCTTGAAGGATTCCAACGCCTCTCCCTCTCTGTACTTCAGTGGGTCCACACCTTCCGCAGAAAGGTTACCAAAAAGACCACAGAAGTCTGCCTTAGAGAAAACAACATCCTCTGAATCAATCTTGGATGAAATATAGTCTTCATGGATCTTCATCCGGATAAGAAACTGTGCAGCATATCCATCCAAGGTACGCAGATCCTTGGGAACCTTTGAGATCAACTCCTCCAGCCCAGAACGTCGGAGAAGTTCCAAAATCTCCAAAGCGGCCGGATTCTTAGTGGAATAGAAGTCCACCACCATTTCTGTCTTGAGTTTCTTGCAGACATAGTCTGGATCGAAATTGCACTTGGGTGCCATAACTGTGAAAGAGAGAGAGAGAGAGAGAGAATGCTTTGCAGAGAGAGGTTAGGGTTTGAATAGTATAGAAACGTGAAAGGACAGATTGAAAACAAAATTGATTTAAATAGAGTAATACGCGTGGCTTGAAAATTAAATGAAGTGTGAACGCGTGTTGTTTCAAATTCAATTTAGGAAACAAAATCAATTTTAGCATTGAATGACATTTTGCACAGTGATTAAATCCGATGGCCATGATGAAAGGCGAAATACAGATTTAATCTGGTGCGTTGGCATAGTCATTGGGACTGGGCATAAAGGGGTTTTGTGGCAGTCAAGAGAAAAAGCGAAATGATTGCCTAGGCCCTATACCCTAGTCTTAAATACACTCCGAAGTTGAAAGATTTTGAGTGTACTTACTAATTTGAAAAGTGTATCCCAATGATCAGAGGCCAGGGTAGAAAAGACATACCTGTCACCTGATATTGTAACCAGATGATACCACAATTAGTCAGGTGATACTTCTCCTCTGATGGAACTCATCTGGTCCTGGTCAGTAAAGACTTTGGACATATCTCTGACGCAGCACCTCATCTGGGATAAGTGTCACCTGGTGTATACCTCATCTGGAAGTATACCCTCTCTGATATATCTAATCTGCAGGTATGTTAGCATAAGGAACATTTATGAAGAAAATTAATAAAATAAGGATACTTCTCTGATGTTCCCCCTAAATCAAATCTGTCTCTGGATCCAACAAACCTAACTCAAGGGCTAACTCTCTGAATCTGGTCTCAGCCAAAGGCTTGGTTAAAATATCTGCTCTCTGCCTCTCTGTTGCAATCTTTTCCATCCTTATATCTCCCTTCTCAACATGATCTCTGATAAAATGATGCCTTATATCAACATGTTTACACCTGGTATGAAGAACTGGATTCTGAGTGATTGCAATGGCACTATTACTATCACAGAAAATAGGAATATCCTTAGCTCTAATCTGGTAGTCCCTAAGCTGTTGACTAATCCAAAGTAGTTGAGAACAACAGCTCCCTGCAGCCATGTACTCTGCTTCTGTTGTTGATGTAGCAACTGAAGTCTGCTTCTTGGAAAACCAGGATACCAATTTATTCCCTAAAAATTGGCATGTTCCACTTGTAGATTTCCTATCAATTCTACACCCACCATAGTCTGAATCTGAATAACCACTTAATTCCAGGTTGTCATCTGCAGGATACCATAATCCTAAATTCACAGTTCCCTTGAGATATTTCAATATTTTCTTAGCTGCTTCCAAGTGACTCTTCTTGGGATTAGCTTGAAATCTGGCACAAACTCCTACAGCAAAAGTAATATCTGGTCTGCTTGCAGTCAGATACAAAAGAGAACCAATAAGTGCTCTGTACTGAGTCTGGTCCACACTCTCTCCAGACTCATCTGGATCCATGTTGAAATTTGTCATCATAGGGATCTTGGCTGCCTTGCTAGATCCTATTCCAAATTTCTCTAACATGTTTCTGGTGTACTTAGCTTGATTAATAAAAATTCCCTTCTCTGATTGCTTAACCTGCAAACCCAAAAAGTAATTCAATTCTCCCATCATGGACATCTCAAACTGTCCCTGCATGAGCTCACCAAACTTCTCACACAGCTTCTTGTTAGGGGATCCAAATATGATGTCATCAACATATATTTGGACCAGAAGGATGTCCTTTCCTTCTTCTTTCCTAAACAAGGTTCTATCAATCTTACCTTTTGTAAAACCATTGTCCAGAAGAAATTGAGAAAGAGTGTCATACCATGCTCTGGGTGCCTGCTTCAGCCCATAAAGAGCTTTCTTAAGCTTAAACACCTTGTCACCTTGTTCAAAACCAGGAGGTTGTTCCACATACACTTCCTCAATGAGAATCCCATTAAGAAAGGCAGATTTCACATCCATCTGGTATACTTTGAACTTCATGTGAGCAGCATATGCTAAGAACAATCTGATGGCTTCTAGTCTGGCAACAGGAGCAAAAGTCTCATCATAGTCTATTCCTTCAGACTGAGAATAGCCCTGGGCCACTAGCCTTGCCTTGTTCCTAGTAATGACATCATTCTCATCTTTCTTATTTTTGAAAACCCACTTAGTGCCTATCACCTTTTGATGACTTGGTCTGTCTACCAGCTCCCAAACATCATGTCTGGTGAATTGATTCAACTCCTCTTGCATAGCAACAATCCAATTTGAATCTTTCAGTGCCTCCTTGATGTTCTTAGGCTCAATCAAGGACACATAGCAACTGAATAAGGCAGCTAAGTTAAGAGTTCTCCTAGTCTGGACACCCTTAGTTGGATCTCCTAAGATCAGGTCATTGGGGTGATCAACCAGGGTCCTCCTTCCCGTGGTCTTGCCTGGGTGATCATCTTCTGTAGTACCTTGGTGATTATCACCACCTGCAGAAGAGCTTCCCCCTACAGGAGTTCCAACCTCTTCTGGTTCTGCTCCTTGTGAAGGTTGCTGCTTCAGAGAACCAGGAGATGGGTCATCATCTGAATCTGAATCTGAATCAAGAACAGGTGGATTGACCTTGATAACTCTGGGTGTAGTCTGATTCTGGGTCTCATCTGAAGACTTAGAATCCACCTTGCACTCAAAAGCAGATTCATCAAAAACAACATGAGGTGTTTCCTCCACACAAAGTGAATTCTTATTAAAAACTCTAAAAGCTTTACTGGTGCTGGAATATCCCAAAAATATTCCATCAGCCACTTTAGCATCAAAGGTTCTTAATTTAGATTTCCCATTGTCATGGATGAAACACTTACATCCAAAAACATGAAAATATGAAACAGATGGGGTTTTACCTTTCCATACCTCATATGGGGTCTTATTATGTCTCTGGGCAATCAGGCACCTGTTCTGAGTGTAGCAAGCTGTATTGATGGCCTCTGCCCAAAATCTCTGTGGAGTGCTGTACTCTGCCAGAAGTGTTCTTGCAGCTTCTTTGAGAGTCCTATTTCTCCTTTCTGCTACTCCATTTTGTTGAGGTGTTCTGGCAGCAGATGTCTCATGAAAAATCCCATGGTCCTTGCAGTAATCTGCAATATGTGAATTCAAAAACTCTGTTCCTTTGTCACTCCTGATCCTGACTATGCTCTGGTTCTGCTCATTCTGAATCTGCTTGAAGAACTCTGGCAGCTTAGTCATAGTTTCATTTTTCTTAAACAAGAACACTACCCAAGTGTATCTTGAAAAGTCATCTACTATTACTAAGGTGTACTTCCTACCACTGAAACTAAGAGGAGAAACAGGTCCAAACAGGTCCATGTGAAGTAGTTGAAGTACTCTGGTTGTGGTTGTGCTCTGGACATCCTTAAAGGAAGTCTTGGGTTGTTTACCCTTCTGGCATGAACCACAAACCTGATCCTTCTTAAACACTTCATTAGGAAGACCTCGAATGAGACCTTTTCTGGCAATCTTGTTCAATGTTTTGAAGTTAAGATGACACAATCTCTTGTGCCAAATCCAGCTGTTCTCTGCAGATCCTTTAGCAACCAGGCAAGCATTCCTTGGGCAACTGCTAAAATCTGCAAGATAAATGTTACCCTTCCTCAAGCCTATTATCAAGATATCATTATAATCAGAAGAGAAAACAGTGCATGAATCACTAGAAAACTTCACTGAGTATCCCTTGTCACAGAATTGGGATACTGAAAGCAGATTATGCTTGAGTCCTTCTACGTAGTAGACTTCATCTACAGATACTCCATTGAAGGTCAACTTTCCAACTCCTCTGGTGACTCCATAGTTGTTGTCACCAAACATCACTCTTGGTCCATTTAATGGCTTGAAATCTTGGAGATTATCCTTCTGGAAGGTCATGTGCTTGGAACATCCACTATCAATGTACCAGACATGGTTGCTTGAAAATCCTTTCTCCAATGGACTCTTATCTACCTGCAGAGAGATCAATTAGGTCCCCTACTAGTGCTGGGTCCTGATTGGTTAGTTGCAGGTTTTGTAGGAATCCATAGATAAAGATCATCTCTTGATGGATGAGGAGATCTTATCTTTCTTCCAAATCTATCTACCAGCACATGTCCTCTTACTATGACATATTGAGCTACTGGTCTGATAAGGACACCTTTCCTATAAACAGGTCTGGTGTACCTTTTCTCAAATCTGGCCTTTGGAATGGCCTGCCTCAAAGACATGGTCTTAAAGGTCTGGTTATAAGGGTACATCCTAGAAGAACCATCTCTGGTGTCATAACTACCCAGATCAGTTGGTTTTCTAGAGATGGGTCTGGAAGACCTCCTCTGGTTCTGATAATTAGACCTGTTCTGGTGATTATAGTTCCTTTGAGTATACCTATTCTGGAATTGATTCTTCTGAGAAAATTGTCTCTGGGGTACCTGGTTCTGTTGAACATTGTTCCTTCTCTGGTAGTTATTACTCTGATTGGTATTCCCACTTTTTGAGTGTTTCCTTTGAGGTCCCCTAATCTATTTAGGTTCCCTTTGAGGATTTATCTGGGGTCCTCCAATTTGAGTAACATCTTCTCTTCCTGAACAATCAACTCTTCTGGACCATTTGTTATGTGATTAACAGAGTGATTCCTTTTCCAATCAGGATTGTGAACCACCTTGTAACCATTACCAGTTAAGTCTTTATCATTCCAGATTTCTACCAGTTTACCAGCTCTTACAGACTTGTCTTTGTTATAAAGGTACTTGTGAGTTTTAGTGGTAATTCCAGAATATCCTAAACCACTCTTATCACAAATGCGCTGAGAAGACTCTGATATGATAGATACAACAGATGGTATCTTAGGAGCTTCTCTGGGCATAGGTATCTCCTCTATGTTGTGAACAACTTGTTTTACCTTGATAAGAGTTTGGTATTTGGCTCTGAGTTCAGTGATCTCATCCTCTTGAGAGTTCCTTTCTTTCATGAGTTGATCTACCAGAGTATCTCTTTCTGTGATCTTATCCTGAAGTTCAGAGACTTCTTTGGAATGATCTTTCATGAGTTCTCTGGTGGATTTGTGCTCATGAGAGAGAGATTGAACTTCAGCTCTGAGCCTACCATTCTCTTTCTCAAGTTTTTGACAGAGTTGGACACAATTTTGGAGATCTGATAGCATTTGTTGCATATCAGACTCTCTGGAGTTACCAGATGAATTAGAGGATTCAGTACATTTGGAATTAGATAAAACAAGAGTAGTTTCATTTACCTCAGTGATGTCTGCCATGAGACACACATCATCATCTGATCCAAAGTCAGAAGAAGAAGAACTGGAACTAGTATCCTCCTCCTCTGCTTCTGCCAGTAATGCTCTCTTATCTGCATACCTCCTATCTCTCTTGATTCTTTTCTCTTCTCTTTCCCTAGGAGTAAGATGAGGACAATCATAACTGTAGTGACCAGTCTTGTTGCATGTGTAGCAGGCATTGTCTCCTCTGGGACTAGGACTTGGCTCTCTCCTCCTCTGGTTGTATTCTGATCTGGCAGGGCTACTCTCTCTCCTCTGGTAGTCAGGTCTGCCAGAGCTACCATCCCTCCTCTGATGATCTGATCTCCCAGAGTTGCCAGGGTTGTCATCTCTCCTCCTCTCTGGAGTTCTGAATCTGGTCTCCCTTGAGTCTCCAGATGTCTTCTCCTTCTCTGCAGGCTTGAAAGAACTCTTCCTGTCTCTGGAAGATTCCTTCCAATGCCTTTTGTACCTGCCATACTTAGAACTCATTTTATCTAATTTTCTAGTTAGAAGTGCTACCTGCTCCTTGAGGCTCAAGTCATCTGCAGTAGACTCCTTTGGCTTGGCATCAGGCTTGAGAGTTGAAGAGAATGCAACTCCTTTCTGGCCAGAAGAGGAAACCTCTTCTGTTTGATCCTCCTCTTGAAGATCATACTCATAGGCTTTGAGATCAGACAACAGAAGATGATGATCCAGAGTATTGAGATCCTTGTTGTCCTTGATCACAGTGACTTTAATTCTCCACCTGCTTGTTAGTGAACGTAATATTTTACTATTAATCTCTTTTTCAGAATAGGTCTTACCTAAGGCACTAGCCTTGTTTAAGAGATTCGTGAGATGCATGTCCAGCTGGTCAATGGTCTCGTCTGGTTTCATCTTAAATGTGTCAAAAGAGTGTTGAACAGCTTGGAGCTTGTTATCTTTAATCTTCTTTGTTCCTTCACAGAGCAGAGCTAACTTGTCCCACATCTCTTTTGCAGTGGTGCACGTCCTGACCTTTTCAATTACTTCTTTAGTAAGAGTGTTAATAATCTCAGTCCTCGCCACCTGGTCCAGGTTATGTAGCTTTCTCTCATCGTTGTCAAGTTCGTCTTTTTTTTTTAGGATTCGTTGTCTGGGAACTCTATCCTCTGCAGCGTCGCTAGTTTCTTCTCTGGACTCAGACCTGCCACTATCAATAGGAGTCCAATAAAATTTAATGGGGCCACTTTCAACCACATCTAACATGCGGTGGTGAATAGCTCCAAGATGATTACTCATCATGAAGCTCCAGTGGCTATAATCCTCAAAAGAGAATTCTGGAAGCTTACGACTCTTGTAAGAAGATTTTGCAGACATTTTGATAAGAAATTTAGGGAAATAACAAGAACTTGAATAAAAGCACTAAAGAGCAATGGATCTGCCCGGTGACCACCAAAAGCTTTTCAAAGCAGTGGTCGTGGACACACTGCTCTGATACCACTTGTTGGTCCCACTTGATAGATTAATTGCGGAAGCTTATGTTTAAATGTCTTTCAAGATCTTTTACAAGAGAGTAATAAACAATAAACAAAGATTAAAAATAAAGCGATAAATAACACAAGATATATACTGGTTCGGATAAATATCCTACGTCCACTCTCCCTTAACACCAAGGGGTCTCACTATCAACCAACTCACAAACTTACTCACTGGAATTTCCGAAGTACCAGCACCTTCTTACAGACTCTTTAGATCTAACGTTGATCTAAAGATAAACTTACTCCAACCTTGTCTAACAAGATGAACAGGTTGAGTATATAAACTCCTTACGAGTAGATGAGTAATTAAGAACAAAATGTGAGTGCAATATGCGTAGTGATCAAAAGCTTAGTATGGCTATATGTGCGTGAATGATTCTAGAGCTTTTTCTAGATCTGCACTCAAGTATATATAGAGGGGATTAGGGACATAGCCGTTGGGAGGCTGATCCAATCAGATCCTCTATATATGGAAGCTTCAATCAATCAATTTTCTAATTGATTGATTGGGTTGGTGAGATCTTGATTGATTGTCTTCATATCTTCTCAATCCAATCTTGTTTTGACTTGATTAATCACCAACGGAACAATGCTTCCAATTGCCTAACTCTGATTCTCTCCAGAGAAGGCAGGACCAGACACCAGGCAACCTCGGTGTCTTCTGGTCCTTATCTGGTGAACAACCAGAATACTCAGTAGAATAAGGGGATCAAACTGAGCATCTTTTGTTCCACCAGACTCGACTGGTCCGGACTCGTCTGGTTTGGGGAAGGTCCTCTGCCTCTAGTCTAGGTCTCTTCTACTGAAGTCCTCTGGTGGAGTCCTCTGGTGAAGTCCTCTGGTGGGGTCTTCTGGTGACTCTTCTGGTGAGGTCTTCTGGTCTGGCAGTTCCCCCTAGACTAAGTCCTAACTAATCCTCATCTGGCTAACAGGTCCAGATGGTCCTATTGCAACTTCTGGTTTGTTTTAACTCATCAAAACTAACAAATTTTTATCCTAACACATGTGTTTGATGAGAACTCAACACTGTAACCTTTGTCACAGAACTGACTTACTGACAACAGGTTATGCTTCAGTCCTTCCACATTCTCCACTCTGACTGTACCTAAACCCTTTAGTAAAACCTTTTGAGTTATCACCAAAGGTTACCTATGGACCATCCTTAGCTTGAAACTCTTGAAGAAGACTCTTCATTCCAGTTATGTACCTTGAGCAACCACTGTTTAGGTATCAAACAACTTTGATTGAGTCTCCTCTCCTTTTGTTATGATCCACAACAGCTTGCAAACATATCAGGCTTTAGGTACCTGTTAGGATAAAAGTTGTTAGTTTTGATGAGTTAAAACAAACCAGATAATGTAATAGGACCATCTGGACCTGTTAGCCAGATGAGGAACTAGATTAAGACTTAGTCGAGGGGAACTGCCAGACCAGAAGACTTCACCAGAAGAGTCACCAGAAGACCTACCAGAAGACCTTCCAGAGGACTCAACCAGAGGACTCCACCAGAGGACTCTATCAGAAGACTTCACCAGATTAGACTGACCAGAGGCAGAGAACCTTCGCCAGACCAGACGAGTCCGGACCAGATGAGTCTGGTGAAACAAAAGATGCTCAGAATCATCTCCTGATTCTTCTGAGTAATCTGTTTCTTAACCAACTCTGGACCAGAAGACATTGATGTTGCCTGGTGTCTGGTTCTGCCTCTCTGGAGAGAATCAGAGTTAGGCATTGGAAGCATTTTACCGTTGGTGATTTAAATCAAGTCAACAAGATCGGATTGGAAAGTTTTGAAGTCAATCAATCCAAGGATCCCACCAACCCAATCAATCAATTAGGGAATTGATTGGTTGAAAGCTTCCTCAAATAGAGATCTGCTTAGATTAGCTCTCCAACAGCTAAAGCCTAATCACCTCTATAAATACAAGAGTGCAGACTCAAAGAAAGGCTCTAGATTCTCACGCGCAAGAAGTCATGTTCAAGCCTTTGTTTTATCACTCTTAGTACTCTTATTGCTCATATATTTCATACATACTCTAAAGGAGTAGTTGGATCTCAACCTGTTCATCTCTAAGAAAAGGTTGAAGCCTGTAGACTTTAGATCTAAGTTAGATCTAAAGGGATTGTAAGAAGGAACTGGTACTTCACAATTTCAGTAAGCAAGTTGGTTGTTGGTTGGTTAGTGAGACCCCTTTGATAAAAGGGAGAGTGGACGTAGGATATTGAAATCCGAACCACTATAAATCTGGTCCATTTACTGTTTTCTTCAATTCTGTCTTGTTTAAATTATTGTGCTCTTATTAAAGATCTTGTTAAAAGACATAACCTTTAAAGCTTCCGCAATTAATCTACTTAGTGGGACCAACAAGTGGTATCAGAGCAGTGTGTCCAAGACAACTGCTTTGTAAAGCTTTTTGGTGGTCACCAGACAGATCCATTGCTCTTTATTATGTTTGGATTAATTTATTGTTAAATCCTTTTAGTAAAAAATGTCTTCAAAATCTTCATATAAGAGCCGCAAGTTACCAGAATTCTCCTTTGAGGATTACAGCCACTGGAGCTTCATGATGAGTAATCATCTTGGAGCTATCCACCACCGCATATTAGATGTGGTAGAAAGTGGCCCCATCAAATTTGATTGGACTCCTATTGATGATGGCAGGTCTGAGTCCAGGGCAGAAACAAGTCAATCTGCAGAGGAGAGAACTGGTGCTCGTGTTGCTAGACAGAAGGTATTAAAGAAGAAAGACGACCTAGACAATGATGAAAGGAAGTTGTATAACCTAGACCAGGTAGCAAGGACTGAAATCATTAACACACTCACAAAGGAGGTGATTGAAAAGGTCAGAACATGTGCCACTGCCAAGGAGATGTAGGACAAACTTGCACTGCTCTGTGAGGAATAGAAAAGATCAAGGATAACAAACTCCAAGCTGTTCAACACTCGTTTGACACCTTCAAGATGAAACCAGACGAGACCATTGATCAACTGGATATGCACCTCACAAATCTCCTTAACAAGGCTAGTGCCTTAGGTAAGACCTACTCAGAGAAAGAAATTAATAGTAAAATCTTGCGTTCACTAACCAGCAGGTGGTGAATCAAAGTGACTGTGATTAAAGATAACAAGGATCTCAACACTCTGGATCATCATCTTCTGTTTTCTGATCTCAAAGCTTACGAGTATGATCTTCAAGAGGAGGATCAAACAGAAGAGGTTTCCTCTTCTGGCCAGAAAATAGTTGTCTTTTCCTCAACTATCAAGACAGATGATAAGCCAAAGGAGTCTACTGCAGATGACTTGAGTCTCAAGGAGCAGGTAGCACTTCTAACCCGTAAACTTGATAAAATGAGTTCTAAATATGGCAGGTACAAAAAGTATTCGAAGGAATCTACTAGAGATAGGAAGACTTCTTTCAAAGCTGCAGATAAAGAAAGAACATCTGGAGACTCTAGGGAGACCAGATTCAGAACTCCAGAGAGGAGAAGAGAAAGCAGCTCTGGGAGATCAGATTACCAGAGGAGGGATGGCAGTTCTAGCAGATCTGACTACTAGAGGAGAGAAAGTAGTCCAGCCAGAATAGAGTACAGCCAGAGAAGGAGAGATCCAAGTCCCAGTCCCAGAGGAGACAACACATGTTACATCTGCAACAAGCCTGGTCACTACAGCTAAGATTGTCCTCAATTGACTCCTAGAGAAAGAGAAGAGAAAAGATTCAAGAGAGATATGAGATATGCAGACAAGAGAGCACTACTAGCAGAAGCAGAGGAGGAGGATACTAGTTCCAGTTCTTCTTCTTCTGATTTCGGATCTGATGATGATATATGCCTTATGGCAGACATCACTGAGGTAAATGAACCTACCTTATGCTTATCAAATTCCAAATATACTGAATCCTCTCATTCATCTGGTGCTTCCAGAGAGTCTGATATGCAGCAAATGCTATCATATCTCCAAAATTGTGTCCAACTTTGCCAAAAGCTTGAAAAAGAAAATGGTAGGCTAAGAGCTGAAGTTCAGTCTCTATCAAATGAGCAAAAATCTGCCAGAGAACTCATGAAAGACCATTCTAAAGAAGTCTCTGAACTTCAAGAAAAGGTCACAGAAAGAGATACTCTGGTAGACCAACTCATGAAAGAGAAGAACTCTCTGGCAGAAGAGTTTAATGAGCTCAAGGCCAAATACCAATATCTTATCAAGGGTAAGCAAGTTGAACAACCTATCATGGAAGTATCCAAGACCAGAGAAGTTCCAACTGTTGTATCCATGATACAAGGATCTTCTCAAAGAGTACATGACAAGAGTGGTTTAAGATATTCTGGAATTACTACCAGATCTACTAAATTTTTATGTAATAAAGGCAAGTTGTCTCAAAGATCTGGTGAATTGGTAGAAATCTGGGATGAAAAGGATCCTAATGGAAAAGGTTACAGAGTAGTTAAAAATTCCTAATCAGATTAAAGATTGCTCTGTTGACCATATAGATGAGGTTCCCAATGAGTTCACTGAACTGGAAGAGAAAATCTTAGAGCACAAACGCCAAATAGGAGAACCTATGAGGATTGATGGTTCTGTTCAGATGCCTAACCAGATTAGGAGACCTCAGAGGAAACCTAAAAGAGTGGAACCTAAGCAAATTAGGGGACCTCAAAAGGGAAACTCTAAGAGGAATCCTAATCAGAATATGAGATATCAAAGGAGATATACTGAACCAGAGAACCTCAATCAGAATCAGGGATCTCAAACGGGTTATGCTCAAAGAAGATTCCAGAACAGGAATACTCAGAAGGAATTTTATCATCAGAATAGATCCAATTTTTAGAACCAGAGGAGGTCTTCCAAACCCATCTATAGAAAACCAACTGATATGGGTAGTTATGACACCAGAGATGGTTCTTCTAGGATGTACCCTTACTACCAGACCTTTAAGACCATGTCTTTAAGGCAGGCCATTCCAAAGGCCAGATTTGAGAAAAGATACACCAGACCTGTTTATAGGAAAGGTGTTCTGATCAGACCAGTGGCTCAATATGCCATTGTGAGAGGACATGTGCTGGTAGATAGATTTGGAAGGAAGATAAGATCTCCTCATCCAGCAAGGGATGATCTTTATCTTTGGATTCCTACAAAACCTGCAACTAACCAATTAGGACCCAGCTCTAGTAGGGGACCTAATTGATCTCTCTGCAGGATGATAAGAGCCCATTGGAGAAAGGACATTCAGGTAAACATGTGTGGTACATTGATAGTAGATGTTCCAAGCACATGACATTCCAGAAAGATCATCTCCATGATTTCAAGTCATTGAATGGGCCAAGAGTGATGTTTGGTGACAACAACTATGGAGTCACCAGAGGTGTTGGAAAGTTGACCTTTAATGGCCTATCTGTAGATGAAGTCTACTATGTTGAAGGACTCAAGCATAATCTGCTTTCAGTATCCCAATTTTGTGACAGAGGATACTCAGTGAAGTTTTCTAGCGATTCATGCACTGTCTTTTCGTCTGATTATAATGATATTTTGCTTATAGGCTTGAGGGAGGGTAACATTTATCTTGCAGATTTTAGCAGCTGCCCAAGAAATGCTTGCCTGGTTGCTAAAGGACATGCGGAAGATAGCTAGTTATGGCACAAGAGATTGAGCCATCTTAACTTCAAAACACTGAATAAGATTGCCATAAAAGGTCTTATTCGAGGTCTTCCTAATGAAGTGTTTAAGAAGGATCAGGTTTGTGGTTCATGCCAGAAGGGTAAACAACCACAACCAGAGTACTTCAACTACTTCACATGGACCTGTTTGGACCTGTTTCTCCTCTTAGTTTCAGTGGAAGGAAGTACACCTTGGTGATAATAGATGACTTTTCAAGATACACTTGGGTAGTGTTCTTGTTTAAGAAAAATGAAACTATCACTAAGCTGCCAGAATTCTTCAAGCAGATTCAGAATGAACAGAACCAGAGCATAGTCAGGATCAGAAGTGACAAAGGGACAGAGTTTCTGAATTCACACATTGCAGAGTATTGCAAGGAACATGGAATTTTTCATGAGACATCTGCTGCCAGAACACCCCAACAAAATGGAGTAGCAGAAAGGAGGAATAAAACCCTAAAGGTAGCTGCAAGAACTCTTCTAGCAGAGTACAACACACCACAGAGGTTTTGGGCAGAAGCTATCAACACAGCCTGTTATACTCAGAACAGATGCCTAATTGCCCAGAGACATAGTAAGACTCCATATGAGGTATGGAAAGGTAAAACCCCATCTGTTTCATATTTTCACATTTTTTGTTGTAAGTGTTTCATCCATGACAATGGGAAATCAAAATTAAAAACTTTTGATGCTAAAGTAGCAGATGGAATATTTTTGGGATATTCCAACAGTAGCAAAGCATTTAGAGTTTTTAATAAGAATTCACTTTGTGTGGAGGAAACACCTCATGTTATTTTTTATGAATCTGCTCTTGAGTGCAAGGTGGACTTAAACTCTTATGAAGAGACACAGAATCATACTACTCCCAAAGTAATTAAGGTCAATCCACCTATTCTTGATTCAGATTCAGATGTTGACCCATCTTCTGGTTCTCTGAAGAAGAAGTCTTCATAAGGAGCATAACCAGAAGAGGTTGGAACTCCTGTAAGGGGAAGCTCTCCTACAGTTGGTGATAATCACCAAGGTACTGCAGTAGATGGTCAATCAGGCAAGGCCACGGGAAGGAGGACCCTGGTTGATCACCCCAATGAGTAGATAATTGGAGATCCAACTAAGGGTGTCCAGACTAGGAGAACTCTTAACTTAGCTGCCTTATTCAGTTGCTATGTGTCCTTGATTGAGCCCAAGAACATCAAGGAGGCACTGAAAGATTCAAATTGGATTGTTGCTATGCAAGAGGAGTTGAATCAATTTACCAGACAGGATGTTTGGGAGCTGGTAGACAGACCAAGACATCAAAAGGTAATAGGCACTAAGTGGGTTTTCAAGAATAAGAAAGATGAGAATGATGTCATTACTAGGAACAAGGCAACGCTAGTGGCTTAGGGCAATTCTCAGTCTGAAGGAATAGACTATGATGAGACATTTTCTCCTGTTGCCAGACTAGAAGCCATTAGATTGTTCTTAGCATATGCTGCTCACATGAAGTTCAAAGTTTACCAGATGGATGTGAAATCTGCCTTTCTTAATGGGATTCTCATTGAGGAAGTTTATGTGGAACAACCTCCTGGTTTTGAACAAGGTGACAAAGTGTTTAAGCTTAAGAAAGCTCTTTATGGGCTGAAGCAGGCACCCAGAGCATGGTATGACACTCTTTCTCAATTTCTTCTGGATAATGGTTTTACTAAGGGTAAGATTGATAGGACTTTGTTTAGGAAAGAAGGAAAAGACATCCTTCTGGTTCAAATATATGTTGATGACATTATATTTGGATCCCCTAACAAGAAGCTGTGTGAGAAATTTGGTGAACTCATGCAGAGCCAGTTTGAAATGTCTATGATGGGTGAGATGAATTATTTCTTAGGTCTGCAGGTAAAGCAATCAGAGAAGGGAATTTTCATCAATCAGGCTAAGTACATCAGAAACGTGTTAGAGAAATTTGTAATAGGATCTAGCGAAGCAGCCAAGATCCCTATGATGACAAATTTCAACATGGATACAGATGAGTCTGGAGAGAGTGTGGACCAGACTCAGTACAAAGCTCTTATTGGTTCTCTTCTGTACTTGACAGCAAGCAGACCGGATATAACCTTTGCAGTTGGTGTGTGTGCAAGATTTCAAGCTAATCCTAAGAAAAGTCATTTGGAAGAAGCTAGGAAGATATTGAAGTATCTTAAAGGGACAGTAAATTTGGGGTTATGTTATCCTGCAGATGATAATTTAGAATTAAGTGGTTATTCGGATTCAGATTATGGTGGGTGCAGAATAGATAGGAAGTCTACAAGTGGAACATGCAATTTTTTAGGGAATAAGTTGGTATCTTAGTTTTCTAAGAAGCAGACTTCAGTTGCTACATCAACAAAAAAAGCAGAGTATATGGCCGCAGGTAGCTGTTGTTCACAACTACTCTGGATTAGTCAACAGTTAAGGGACTACCAGATTAGAGCTAAGGATATTCCAATCTTTTGTGATAGTAACAGTGCAATAGCAATCACCCAGAATCCAATTCTTCATACCAGATGCAAGCATGTTGATATAAGGCATCACTTTATCAGAGACCATGTTGAGAAGGGAGATATAAGGATGGAAAAGATTGCAACAGAGAAGCAGAGGGCAGATATTTTGACTAAGCCTTTGGCTGAAACCAGATTCAGAGAGTTAGCTTTTGAGTTGGGACTATTAGATCAAGAGACAAATTTGGTTTAGGGGGAACATCAGAGAACTATCCTTTGTTTCATTTTGTTACATAATTTTATGTATTCAAACTAACATGCCTACAGGTTAGATATACCAGGGAAGTTACATCTCCAGATGAGGTATGTACCAGATGAGGCGTGTACCAGGTGAGGTATATCCCAGATGAGGTGCAGAATCAGATTCAAGAGAAATCTGAAGTCAAATTTGACCAGAACCAGATGAGGTTCCATCAAATGAGATGTAACACCAGACTAACCGTGGTATCATCTGGTTACAATATCAGGTGACTGGTATGTATTTACTTCTCTGGCCTCTGATCATTGGGATACACTTTCAAAATTAGTAAATACACTCAAAATGTTTCATATTCAGGGTGTATTTAAGACTAGGGTAAAGGGCCTAGGCAATCATTTTGCTTTTTCTCTTGACTGCCACAAAACCCCCTCGATCCCAGTCCCAATGACCATGCCCACGCACTATATTAAATCTGTAACTTGCCTTTTAATCGTGGCCGTCAGATTTAACAACAGTGCAATATGTCAATCAATTCAAAAATTGATTTTGTTCCCTAATTTAAATTTGGGATTTACACGCGTTCACACTTCATTAATTTTTCAAGCCACGCGTCTTGCCCTATTTAAATCAAACTTCTCTTCAATCTGTCCTTTCACGTTACCTTACTCTCAAATCCCTAACCTCTCTCTCTGCAAGTTCTTTCTTTCTCTCTCTCTCTCTCTATCTCAGCAATGGCACCCAAATACAACTTCGACCTTGAGCACCTGTGCAAGAAACTCAAATCGGAGATGGTGGTTGATTTCTATTCCACCAAGAATCCATCAGCCCTGGAGATTCTGGAGTTGCTAAGAAAGTCTGGAGTTGAGGAATTGATCTCCAAGGTTCCCAAGGATCTGCGCACGATGGGTATGCTGCCCAGTTTTTGGTCAGAATGAAGATTCACGATGACCACATCTCCTCCAAGCTTGACAAGGAGGATGTCGTCTTTTTGAAGCACGACTTTTGCAGCCTGTTTGGGAATATTTCCTCGGAAGGAGTGGATCCCTTGAAATATAAGAAAGGAGAAGCAGTTGATTCGTTCAAGATCTTTGCCAGATCTTCATGCCAGAATTTGACGAAGGGCTTTTTGGACAAGCATCTCAGGCAAAAGTACAAGGTACTTTTTGATATTGTGGTGAAAGTGTTGATGTGTGAGAGCCATAGCACAGATGACATCTTCACTGGCAAGCTCTGTGTTATGAGGGCTATTTTTGATGGTGCCAAATGCAACTGGGCCGAATTCTTCTGGGGCGTGTTGAGGAAGAATAAGTTGAAGGTGCAGAAGGAGGAGTGTCCCAGCTTGCCAGGAGAGCAGCAATACTTCTTCAATGTCAATGTTTCTTTGGGCACAAAGCTTACTCTGATCCTGGACTCCATCTTCCCAGAGAAGAAGTGGAAGGACTCTTGGTGCAAGGGATTCCACAAGTCCAAGATCATCTTTTCAAAAGATGGGCCTCTCCATGGCCACCCAGATTCAGATGGAGAGCAAGCCATCCCTACCCCTCCTCTCCAAGCAGTGCCTTCACCTACTAAGGGGCAGAAGCCTAGGAAGAGCCCGAAGAAGACGGTTGAGGCTACTGGTTCTACAACCATAACCTTCTCTGGTTCCTCAGAGGAGAACCAGATTCCCCTTCAAACTATCTTGAAGAAGAAGGGTGATGGTGAAGAAGCTGCTAAGAAGGCAGGGGCAGCTAAGAGGAAGAGGCCAGAAGATGCCAGGAAGACCTCTGCAAAGAAGCCCAGAACAAGTAGAAGGGCTAAGAAGACGCTTCTGGTGGATGAGCCATCAGAAGAGGAGGAAGAAGCTGAAGAGGTTGAGCCTCTAAAGAAGAAGAAGTCAAAGGCCAAGAGGGCCATCCTTCAGGAGTCAGACTCTGGATCTGACCTAGGAGATGCTTTGGAGCGGGCCATTGAGGAGGCCTCCCAATACACTCCCTCCACCATCCCTACACAAACACCCTCTCCCCCCACCTCACAAATCCCTCTACCCACAAATCCTTCTCCCCCAGCCCCTGTACCAGAGGTGCCATCAACCTCTGGTGCAGAACAACCCATTCCACCCTCCTCTTCTCAAATCCCCATTCCAGCTTCTGTACTAGAAGTTCCCTCTACGTCTTCTGGTACAGATAAACCTCTACCTCACAAATCCCTACCCCTCCCCAATCTCACACAGAACAGAACCCTTCCATGGCTTTGGGATTCTCTGCTTCCCTTCCCTCTCCCACATGCCTATCTAGTGATGATAGTGAAAATGAGGATGCTTCACTTGAGCCTGCTGGCTTAGCCCCATCCTCCTCTGCCTCTGGGCCCAAACCCTTTTCATTCTCATATGATGATATGGGTCCCATTAAGCAGAGCATGAGTGTAAGTGCTCAGCTCTGGCTAAAAGAGCACTTCCCTGTCCTTCTTGAGCACTTACCCCTTCTGGCGGATCTGACTGATTCCAAGGTCTGGAGCAAGGCCAGACTTGAGGATGTGGAGGATCTGATGCTACTGCTTGAAGAGATAGGTCCTCCTAATTTCACTGCCTGGGAGATTGACATTAAGAGGAAGCTTAATCTCCATAATCATGTGGAGTTAGAGACTCCAGAGGCAGCCAAAGTGGTGGTTCGCACCTTATTGATCCAGCAGGGAGTTATGATCTCCCCAGAAGGCCCCTCATACAAGTTCGGTCCCCACTTCTCATTTCCTCCAGAGCTCTACTCTGACGAAGAGGATTTCGATGTCACTTCTGCGCTCCTCCAAAAGATGAAAATGTTCTTCAATGAACAAATCTTGCAGATTGGTAGATTCTCTAAGGCCATGCAGCACCTGGCGCCGGCTCTGGTAGAGCACCAGATCAAAGTTGAGAGGAGAAAGTTTTTGAAGCAGATTAAGGATGTCTTTGCCTCTGCCAAAGCAGCTTTCAAATCTGACTGCCTTTATTTGAAGATGGATGTCCACGAGAGCCAGAGGCAGATCCAGCAATGTGTACTGGACCAGGTGAGACCTGTCTCAGTGCTCAAGGTGGAGATGGCCTCACAGATGCTGCAGAAAGCCAAGCTCAAAGACTCCCTCCAGGAAATGCTCGAGAAGCAAGAGAAGCTGGTAGCTAAATCAAAGGCCTACCTGGAAGAAGTCAGGTAACTCCGTAATCTTCACTCTTCCTCCTCCACTGCCTTGCCTGATCTCATAAGGCAGGTAGTGCAGCCCCTATTTGATGAAGTTAAAAAGGGGGAAGAGCAGGCCAGAACTGATCTGGCGAAGCCCACCCTGGAGACTCTTTTTAGCCATGGAGCTCGTCTGGACCTGCTGGAGAACACTTTGGCCCAGGCGGAGCTGCAGAAGAAGAAGAAGGAAGAGTTGAAATCTCTTACCATGGCTAAGCAGCTGGCGGCAGAAGAAGAGATAACTGATACAGAGCAGGATCCTATTTCCGTTTCTGGACCTGCTAAGTAGAAGATAAGGAAAGTCAAGAAGAGCTTTCTTGAATCTGTCGTTGAAGAGGCAGAGAAGAGATTCAAGGAAGAGACGCCTGAAGAGAGGCAATCCAGGATTAGGAAGAACATAGATGAAGAGCAGAGGCTCCGATATGTTAGGAGGCGGAACAAGAAGACCAGAGAAGCTGGCATTTCTTCTTGTGCCAGTGGATCCAGCCAAAGAAGGAAGGCTCCTGTTGAAGTGATGGAGATTTTGCCTCTCAGGACAGAAGGGTCTTTTGACTCTACTGTGCCTGTCCCTCTGATAGAGAAATGGAGAGAAGCCAAAACCTTATGGTTTATCCAGCATTACATTCAGAGGCCTCCACCAGAGGATGATGCGCTTATCAACAGGACTTTCCACACTTGGATGAAGCCATACGATGCAGGGCTCTACAAGCAGCTGATGGACTCAACCATTGAATTCAACCTGGAAGTCACTGCCCCTGAATTCCATTATCTCAACACTCCCATGATAGGGGACCAGGTGAATTGGGCAGAGCTGAAGAAGTTGTACAAGACCAAGGTGTTGGCAAATTTCACTCCAACATCTTCTGCTGAGTTGAAGGCCATTCAAGACAGATTCTTCGACTGGTTCCTGGTGCCTAAGGAGAACAAAAGATATGCTTAGAATAGGACCAGAATTGCATTGTAATCTGTAATCCTTTTTGTCCTTATTATTAATGAAATATCACATCTTCTCTGTCTTAAAGACAACTTCTTGTTGTCTTCTTGTTTGCCTGATAAGATCTATTCTAAGGTCTTATCCTTTTATTGTTTTTATGCTTAAGTGTTTATGTTTTTTATCAGTTCTGGTTATGTTTTAACTCCATCAAAAAGGGGGAAATTGTTAGGATAAAAGTTGTTAGTTTTGATGAGTTAAAACAAACCAGATAATGTAATAGGACCATCTGGACCTGTTAGCCAGATGAGGAACTAGATTAGGACTTAGTCTAGGGGAACTGCCAGACCATAAGACTTCACCAGAAGAGTCACCAAAAGACCTACCAAAAGACTTCACCAGAGGACTCCATCAGAAGACTTCACCAGATGAGACTGACCAGAGGCAGAGAACCTTCCCCAGACCAGACGAGTCCGGACCAGACGAGTCTGGTGAAACAAAAGATGCTCAGAATCATCTCCTGATTCTTCTGAGTAATCTATTTCTTAACCAACTCTGGACCAGAAGAAATTGATGTTGCCTGGTGTCTGGTCCTGCCTCTCTGGAGAGAATCAGAGTTAGGCATTGGAAGCATATGACCGTTGGTGATTTAAATCAAGTCAACAAGATCGGATTGGAAAGTTTTGAAGTCAATCAATCCAAGGATCCCACCAACCCAATCAATCAATTAGGGAATTGATTGATTAAAAGCTTCCTCAAATAGATATCTGATTAGATTAGCTCTCCAACGGCTAAACCCTAATCACCTCTATAAATACAAGAGTGCAGACTCAAAGAAAGGCTCTAGATTCTCACGCGCAAGAAGTCACATTCAAGCCTTTGTTTTATCACTCTTAGCACTCTTATTTCTCATATATTTCATACATACTCTAAAGGAGTAGTTGGATCTCAACCTGTTCATCTCTAAGAAAAGGTTGAAGGCTGTAGACTTTAGATCTAAGTTAGATCTAAAGGAATTGTAAGAAGGAACTGGTACTTCACAATTCCAGTAAGCAAGTTGGTTGTTGGTTAGTTAGTGAGACCCCTTTGATAAAAGGGAGAGTGGACGTAGGATATTGAAATCCGAACCACTATAAATCTGGTCCATTTATTGCTTTCTTCAATTCTGTCTTGTTTAAATTATTGTGCTCTTATTAAAGATCTTGTTAAAAGACATAACCTTTAAAGCTTCCGCAATTAATCTACTTAGTGGGACCAACAGTAACCATTGGGTGTTGGGTTCTATTGTATCAGCTGTACCTTTCGGGATCCAGACCTGCTTTACTACCCTGATTGCCTCAGAGTGGTAGATCTGTTTCCCTGAAACATCCACATACACTACTTTCTTCTTCTTAGCCTGAGAAGAAGATGGTGTATGAGTGTCAGGCTTAGACTTCACAGGAGCCTGAGTGGATGTCTTTTGGGCTGGCTTCCTGTTCTTCCTAGGCCTTGGTGCAGCTGGTCTTTAGGTTTGTCCCTAATGAGGGTCTTGCTTTTGGTTCCCCCTAGGCAAGTGAGGGAACTGAAAGCAGTTATAGGCTTCAGGATGCTAAAATAATGGAGGTGCTGTCATGCCTGGCCTTCCCTAAGGGTATTGCCATGCATGATAATACCCCTGTTGAGCACTCTGAGTGCTCTTGGACTGAGTCTTCCTCAGCTTAGGCTGAGGTTTCTTCTGGCCTGAGCCCTCAACGACCTCCTTTGGTTGTTTAGTCTTTCCCTTGGGTTTTGGCTTATCAACCTTAGGCGCTACCCTGACTGTCTTAGCAGTTTCCTTACCCTTATCACTTTTCGGGCTTTGAATACAACTTTCTTTGTACCCTTGCCTGCCTGGACAAACACTCTCTCAGTGTTGCTCCCTGAAGCAACATGAGATTGACCTTGTGAGGATTTCTTAGGGACATATCCAAGCTCATTTTTCTCATTCCCAAGCATCTGGCTGCTGTTAATTTCCTCTCTAGCCACTGAGGATTTGTTCATTGTTGCAACCTTTTTCTTGAGAGAGTCCCCACTCTTTTTCAGGATTTCATGTCTGGTAAAGAGGTCATCAAACTTAATCTTGAGTACCTTCAGTTCTTCCTTCCTGACCAGCTCCTCATCAGCCAGTTCTTTTAGAATCTTCTCTCTTGGAAGACGCTCATCATTGATCATGTCAATTTCCTGAGTTAGTCTTACAATCTGAGCTGACTCTTTTAGATCTGACTGAGTGAGTTGATCATTCAGGTTTTGAACCTCAGTAATCAGTTTTTGGTTCTCCTCTACCAAGAAGACATTAGTTTCCTACAGCATGGAGAAATCAACCATCAATTGATCTAAACAGATCTGAAGATTCATTTCTCTAGCTGACTCTGAGCTTGGCTCAGGATTTCTACCACTATGTGAACCACACACAGAATTTGAGGTTACCTCAGGCTCCTCCCTAGTCATAAGGCAAAGATCATCGTACTCATCGTCGGAAAAGAGTTCAGGTGACCTCTCCTCAGGACCATCTGAGTCTGTAGCTTCTTCAGTGAGCATGGCTCTTGATCAGCGTACCTCTGGTCCCTCTTGGCCCTACTGTCTTCTCTTTCCCGTGTACTCAGTTCTGGGCAGTCGTACTGATAATGCCCACCTTTTTACAGTTGTAACATGTAGCTTGCTCATCTCCTCTCTCCTTTCTTGTCTCAAGATTCCTTCTTGAGTCAGGTTCCCTTTGTCTTGATGAGCTTTCAACCTTTCCTGAGTGCATATCATCATGAGTATGTCTCTGTTCATCTCTACGATTGGGCTTTGGATCTGACTGCCTCTTTTCATTACCACGATCGCGTCTTGGTTCAGTGTTTCTTCTTTCCTCATATCTCTGAGAACTTTGGTAGCTTCCTTCAGGTTTCCTGTCACGAGTATCCTGATAATATTTCTTATAATGACCAAACCTGGAATTAAGCTTTTCAAAGCGTCTGGCCATCAGGTTGTACTCCTCAGCGAGCTCTTCTTTGCTCGTCTCCATCAGTGACTTTGATTAAGACTCGACAGGTTCTGACTTGGCTTTGAACGCCATACTTTTCTCAGGTGCTTTCTCTTCCTCTTCAGGCTGTACTTTCTTCTTTCTCTTATTCAGATCATATTCCAAAGCTTTGAGCTCTGAAAAAAGTAAAGTCGAAGTTATATTACTCATGTCCTGAGTATTTTTCAACATAATAACACTATTATCCCATCTCTCAGGAAGAGCATTCATATTTTAGAAGCAACTTCTCTCTTGGGAACCTCTTTTCCCAGCATCACCAACTCATTCATCATCTTGATGAATCTTGACTCCATCTAATCAATAGATTCGTCAGGCAGCATCTCGAATGCTTCAAATTTCTGAATGACAATATTTCTCTTGTTCTCCTTTATCTTTTCTGAGCCTTCACACATGCTGGTCAGCTCATCCCTGACCTCTTTTACCGTCTTTAAGTTCATCAGCCTCGCTAACTCCTCGAAAGGCACCGTATGGAGAATGATGTTTCTGGCCATGTTGTCCAGTCCCACCATTTTGATCTCATCATTGGTCATGTCCTTCCTCTCCTTAGGAACCTGTACACCAATGTCAAGATGCTCATATCCCAGTCCTCTGACATTCGGGATAGTGATCTTGATAGGTCCTTCCTTGATAACTCACGGCATTTGGTCATGGATGGCATCTAGATGTGCCTCAAGTCTGAACTTCCAGTAGACAAAGTTAGACACAGAGAATTCAGACAATGAAGCTTCAAGTCTCCTCAAAGTCATGATGATGCAAGTTTTCTTAAAAAGCAAAATTAGATCTGTTCAGTGACCACCAACAGTTTCTCCTCTGAAACTATTAGTATTCAAAGTCAGTGGTCTTTTGAACCACTGATCTGATACCACTTGTTGGTCCCGGTACAAGACTGAGTGATACGTGTATGGGGGGAATACACGTATACAAAAATTTTTGACTTTCAAACTGACTGAGTCCCCTTAACTCAGAGTGATGTAGAATACTGAGTAGATAATCCACCTACTAACAGCACTGAGTAAAAGTCAGTTGGATAACTATCTACTTATGTTCAGTGCGGAATATGTGAGCCCTGAAAGTTTATAGTCTTGTTTTAGTTTACTTTCTGAAAACTTATTTTCTTTCTTATGAAGCCGTGGTTAGAAGGGCAGAGCTCAGTTTAATGACCAGGCTGATTGATTCAGGCCTGATAAATAATGTAATGAATGACTTAATCAAATGAATAATTAAGAGTAATTATCAAAGAAATAAAGAACACAAGGAAGTAACGTGGTTCAGAGACTCAAGCTCCTACGTCCACGGTCCTGATTTAATAGGAGAATCCACTAAGGATTAGCTTATTTTTTAACGTGTCAATGTGCACCAGAATCAGCTACACTTACTGACCCTTACTTCCTCCTTCTAACTCACTAACAACCTCAACCAACAAACCTGACTAAAGGGTTTTGGTTTCAGTTTGGTTTCCAACTAAGATTGTGATTATCCTTACAAGACAATGTTATGCTAAGGATGGATAATCAGTTGGTTTTCTATAGATGGGTCTGGAAGACCTCCTCTGATTCTGATAATTAGACTGTCTCTGGTGGTTATAGTTCCTTTGAGTATACCTATTCTGGAACTGATTCCTCTGAGAAAACTATCTCTAGGGTACCTAGTGTTGTTGAGCATTGTTCCTTCTCTGGTAGTTATTACTCTGATTGGTATTCCCTTTTCTTGAGTGTTTCCTTTGAGGTCCCCTAATCTGTTTAGGTTCCCTTTGAGGATTTCTCTGGGGTCCTCCAATTTGAGTAATTTCTACTCCTTGGGACTCATTGTTCACAGAACCATCAATCTTTAATGGTTCCCCTTTTTGACACTTATTCTCTAGCATCTTCTCTTCCAGAACAGTCAACTCTTCTGGACCATATGTAATGTGATTAACAGAGTGATTCCTTTTCCAGTCAGGATTGTGAACCACCTTGTAACCATTACCAGTTAAGTCTATATCATCCCAGATTTCTACCAATTTACCAGCTCTTACAGACTTGTCTTTATTATAAAAGTATTTATGAGTTTTAGAGGAAATTCCAGAATATCCTAAACCACTCTTATCACAGATGCGCTGAGAAGACTCTGATATGATAGATACAATAGATGGTATCTTAGGAGCTTCTCTGGGCATGGGAATCTCCTCTATGTTGTGAGCAACTTGTTTTCCCTTGATAAGAGTCTGGTATATGGCTCTGAGTTCATTGAACTCATCTTCTTGAGAGTTCTTTTCTTTCATGAGTTGATCTACCAGAGTATCTCTTTCTGTGATCTTATCCTGAAGTTCAGAGACTTCTTTGGAATGATCTTTCATGAGTTCTCTGGTGGATTTATGCTCATGAGAGAGAGATTGAACTTCAGCTCTGAGCCTACCATTCTCTTTCTCAAGTTTTTGACACAGTTGGACACAATTTTGGAGATCTGATAGCATTTGTTGCATATCAGACTCTCTGGAGTTACCAGATGAATTAGAAGATTCAGTACATTTGGAATTTGATAAAACTAGAGTAGTTTCATTTACCTCAGTGATGTCTGCCATGAGACACACATCATCATCTGATCCAAAGTCAGAAGAAGAAGAGCTGGAACTAGTATCCTCCTCCTCTGCTTCTGCTAGCAATGCTCTCTTATCTGCATATCTCTTATCTCTCTTGATTCTCTTCTCTTCTCTTTCCCTAGGAGTAAGTTGAGGATAATCATAACTGTAGTGACCAGTCTTGTTGCATGTGTAGCAGGCATTGTCTCCTCTAGGACTAGGACTTGGCTCTCTCCTCCTCTGGTTATAGTCTGATCTGGCTGGACTACTCTCTCTCCTCTAATAGTGAGGTCTGCCAGAGCTACCATCCTTCCTCTGATAATCTGATCTCCCAGAGCTGCCAGGGTTGTCATCTCTCCTCCTCTCTGGAGTTCTGAATCTGGTCTCCCTTGAGTCTCCAGATGTCTTCTCCTTCTCTGCAGGCTTGAAAGAACTCTTCCTGTCTCTGGTAGACTCCTTCCAATGCCTTTTGTACCTGCCATACTTTGAACTCATTTTATCTAATTTACGAGTTAGAAGTGCTACCTGTTCCTTGAGGCTCAAGTTATCTGCAGTAGACTCCTTTGGCTTTACATCAGGCTTGAGAGTTGAAGAGAATGCAACTCCTTTCTGGCCAGAAGAGGAAACCTCTTCTGTTTGATCCTCCTCTTGAAGATCATACTCGTAAGCTTTGAGATCAGACAGCAGAAGGTGGTGATCCAGAGTGTTGAGATCCTTGTTGTCCTTGATCACAGTGACTTTAATTCTCCACCTGCTTGTTAGTGAGCGCAAGATTTTGCTATTAATTTCTTTTTCAGAGTAGGTCTTACCTAAGGCACTAGCCTTGTTCAGGAGGTTTGTGAGACGCATGTCCAGCTGGTCAATGGTCTCGTCTGGTTTCATCTTGAATGTATCAAACGAGTGTTGAACAGCTTGGAGCTTGTTGTCTTTAATCTTCTCTGTTCCTTCGCAGAGAAGTGCAAGTTTGTCCCACATCTCCTTCGCAGTGACACAGGTTCTGACCTTCTCTATTACCTCCTTGGTGAGAGTGTTAATGATCTCGGTTCTTGCCACCTGGTCCAGGTTATATAGCTTTCTCTCATCATTATCAAGCTCATCTTTCTTTTTGAGGATTTTCTGCCTAGGGACTCTATCCTCTGCAGTTTTCTGGGCAGCTTCACTAGTTTCTTCTCTGGACTCAGACCTGCCACTATCAATGGGAGTCCAGTAAAATTGTATGGGGCCACTTTCAACCACATCTAGCATGCGGTGGTGAATAGCTCCAAGATGATTGCTCATCATGAAACTCCAGTGGCTGTAATCCTCAAAAGAGAATTCTGGGAGCTTACGGCTCTTGTAAGAAGATTTTGCAGACATTTTGATAAGAAATTTAGGGAAATAACAAGAACTTGAACAAAAGCACTTAAGAGCAATGGATCTGCCCGGTGACCACCAAAAGCTTTACAAAGCAGTGGTCGTTGGACATACTGCTTTGATACCACTTGTTGGTCCCACTAGTTAGATTAATTGCAGAAGCTTAAGTTAAATGTCTTTCAAAGTCTTTTACAAGAGAGCAATAATCAACAAACAATAAGTAAAATAAAGCAATAAAGAACACAAGATGTATAGTGGTTCAGATTGAATATCCTACGTCCACTCTCCCTTATAACCAAGGGGTCTCACTATCAACCAACTCACAAACTTACTTACTGGAATTGGGAAGTACCAGTTCCTTCTTACAACCTCTTTAGATTTAACTTCAATCTAAAGATCAACCAGCCAACAACCTTGTCTAATAGATGAACAGGTTGTGGTTTGAGTAACTCCTTTAGAGTAGATAAATATTATGAACAGTAAGAGTGCTTGGTATGAATATCAAAAGCTTGGATCACTTATGCGCGTGTAGAGTCTTTAGAGCTTTTTCTTGAACTGCACTCTTGTATATATAGAGGGGATTAGGGCTAGCCGTTGGAGGGCTAATCCAATCAGATCCTCTATATAAGGAAGCCTCAATCAATCAATTCCCTAATTGATTGATTGGGTTGGTGGGATCCTTGGATTGATTATCTTCAAATACTTTCCAATCCTGATCATGTTGACTTGATTTGAATCACCAACGGTCAATAGCTTCCTCTGCCTAACTCTGATTCTCTCCAGAGAAGGCAGGACCAGACACCAGGCAACCTCAGTGTCTTCTGGTCCTCATCTGGTCAAGAACCAGAATACTCAGTAGAGTCAGGGGATCAAACTGAGCATCTTTTGTTCTACCAGACTCGTCTGGTCCGGACTCGTCTGGTCTGGGGAAGGTCCTCTGCCTCTGGTCATATCTCATCTGGTGAAGTCTTCTGGTGGAGTCCTCTGGTGAAGTCCTTTGGTGGGGTCTTCTGGTGACTCTTCTGGTGAAGTCTTCTGGTCTGGCAGTTCCCCCTAGACTAAGTCCTAATCTAGATCATCATCTGGCTAACAGGTCCAGATGGTCCTATTACATCTTCTGGTTTGTTTTAACTCATCAAAACTAACAACTTTTATCCTAACAATTTCCCCCTTTTTGATGGAGTTAAAACACTACCAGAACTGATCACAAAGAAGACTTTAAGCAAGACAACATATAAAGGATAAGACCTTAGAATAGATCTTATCAGGCAAACAATTAAGACAACAAGAGGTTGTCTTTTGAACAGAGAAGATATGAATTTCATTGATAGAAAGGACAAAGATGATTACAGATTACATTGAAGATCAGATCCTATTCTATGCATATCTTCTGTTATCTTTGGGCACCAGGAACCAGTCAAAGAATCTATCTTGAATGGCCTTCAACTCTGCAGAAGATGCTGGGGTGAAGTTTGCCAACACCTTGGTCTTGTACAGTCTCTTCAGCTCAGCCCAATCAACCTGGTCTCCTGCCATTGGAGTGTTGAGAAAATGGAATTCAGGAGCAGTGACTTCCAGGTTGAATTCAATAGTTGAATCCATCAACTGCTTGTACAACTCTGCATCATATGCCTGCATCCAAGAATGGAAAGTCCTGTTGATGAGAGCATCATCCTCTGGTGGAGGTCTCTGGATGTAATGTTGAATGAACCAGAGAGTCTTGGCTTCTCTCCATTTTTCTATCAAAGGCACAGGAACAGTTGAGTCAAAGGACCCTTCTGTCCTGAGAGAGAGGATGTTCATGACTTCAACAGGTCCTTTTCTCTTCTGGCTGGATCCACTAGCACCAGGAGTGATGCCAGTTTCTCTGCTCTTCTTATTTTGCCTTCTAACATATCGGAGCCTCTGCTCTTCATCTATGTTTTTCCTTATCCTTCCTTGCCTCTCTTCAGGCGACTCTTCCTTGAATCTCTTCTCTGCTTCTTCAACCACAGATTCAAGGAAGCTCTTCTTTACTTTCCTTATCTTTCTCTTTGCAGGTCCAGAGATTGAAATTGGATCCTGCTCTGCTTCGGACTCCTCTTCTGCAGCAAGCTGCTTAGCCATGGAAAGGGATTTGAGCTCTTCCTTCTTCTTCTTCTGCAACTCATCCTGGGCCAATGTATTCTCCAGCAGGTCCAGACGAGCTCCATGGCTGAAGAGAGTTTCATTTGTGGTCTTCGCCAGATCAGTTATGGCCTTCTCTTCCCCCTTTTTAACTTCATCAAGGAGGGGCTCCACTACCTGCCTTATAAGATCAGGCAAGGCAGTGTTGGAGGAAGAGTAAAGATCACGCAGCTGCTTGGCCTCCTCTAGGTAAGCTTTAGACTCTGCAACAAGTCTCTCTTGCTTCTCCAACATCTCCTGGAGAGAGTCTTACAGCTTGGCAGTTTGAATCATCTGGCTGGCCATCTCCACTTTGAGCACAGAGACAGGTCTCAACTGCTCCAGCACGTGTTCCTGTAGCTGCTTCTGGCTGTGCATGACATCCAGCTTGACAAATAAGCCATTAGCCTTAAAAGAAGCTTTTATCTCTGCCAGAGAAGACTTTAACTGCTTCAGGAAGATTCTCCTCTCATGCCTGATCTGGTGCTCTATCATGGCAGGGGCCATATGTTGAATAGCTTTAGAAAAGCGTCCAATCTGCATGATTTGCTCATTGAAGAAAACTTTCATCTTCTGGAGCACGGCAGGAGACATCTCAAAGTCTTCCTCATCTGAATATAGCTCTGGAGGGAAGACAAAATGAGGACCAAACTTGTAAGTGGGGCCCTCTGGAGTGAGCATTACTCCTCTCTGGATGAGCAGGGTGCGAATCAAGACTTTAGCAGCACCAGGAGTCTCCAGCTCTGCTGGGTTCTGAATATTCATCCTCTGCTTTAGCTCAATCTCCCAAGCAGTGAAGTTGGAGGGACCCATTTCCTCAAGCAACAACATTAGGTCCTCTACATCTTCAAGTCTGGCCTTGCTCCAGACCTTGGCATCAGTAAGCTCTGCCAGAAGTGGTAAGTGCTCCAGAAGAACTGGAAAATGCTCTCTTAGCCAGAGCTGAGCACTTACACTCATACTCTGCCTAATGGGACCCATTTCTGCAGATGAGAAAGTGAAGGGTTTGGGCCCAGAGGCAGAGGAGGAAGGTGCTAAGTCAGCAGGCTCAAGTGAAGCTTCCTCATCTTCACTATCATTGCTGGTTAAACAGGTAGGAGAAGGGGGAGGGCCAACGAATCCCAGAGCCATAGAAATGGTTGGGTCCTGGTCTGTATGGGTTTGGGGAGGGTTAGGATTTTGTGAAGTAGAGGGTGTAGGAATGGGTTGCTCTGCACCAGAAGATGATGGAATATCTGGTACAGAAGGTGTAGGAGGTATCTGGGAGGTGGAAGTGTTTGGAGGGGGGATTTCTGCACCAGAAGAGGTTGAGGGTACCTCTGGTACAGAAGGTGGGGGAGAGGGGTTTGTGGCAAGATGTGTTTGGGAATTTGGGGGAGAAGGTGTTTGGGAATGAATGGTAGAGAGAGTATATACTGGGGTATCTGGGATAATCTGCTCTGGTGGAACAATAGAGTTACCAGAGGCAGATGGGTTTTGGGGAATATTATATGGGGGAGAGGTAGAGGGGGAGACAAGATTAATGGGGGAAGAAGATGGAAGGGAAGGGTAAGGGTTTACCTCTGCTGGGTCAACACCAGCAGGTACAGCAGACTCTGGAGCATCCTCCGTCATCTGGGAGGCATCCTCCATCATCTGGGAGGCATCCTCCATCATCTGGGAGGCATCCTCAATTGCCTTTTCCAAGGCCTCTCCAAGATAAGAACCAGAGTCAGGATCCTGAAGAAGGGCTCTCTTGGCCTTGGATTTCCTCACAAGAGGCTCAACCTCTTCCTCTTCTTCCTCCTCTGACGGCTCATCCACCAGGAGGGTTTTCTTGGGAGCTCTTCTGCCAGTCCTTGGCTTCTTGACAGATTTCTTCTTGGCCTCCTCTGGCCTCTTCCTCTTCGAAGCTCCTGCCTTCTTGGCAACCTCACTCTTCTTCTTCAGTACATCAAGAAGAGGGATCTGGTCCTCCTCAGAGGAACCAGAGAAAGCAATGGTTGAGGAACCAGTTGCTTCAACAGCTTTCTTCTGGGTCTTCTGCTGCTGCTGTCTCTTCTGCCCCTTTACAGGAGAGGGAATAGATTGAATAGGAGGGGCAGGGATGGCTTCTTCTCCATCAGAGTCAGGATGGCCATGAATGGGGACCATCCTTTGAGAATAGCACCTTAGACTTGTGAAATCCTTTGCACCAAGTCTCCTTCCATTTCTTCTCTGGAAGCAAGGAGTCCAAAATCAAGGTAAGTTTCGTACCCAACGAAACATTAGCAGTGAAATAAAACTGCATCTCCCCTGGCTGGGAAGGACAAGCTTCCTTGTTAACTTTCGCTTTATTCTTCCTCAAGACGCCCCAAAAGAACTCTGCCCAATTGCATTGGACGCCGTCATACAAAGCCCTCATCACACACATTCTTCCATTAAAGATCGCATCTGTGCTGTGATTCTCACACATCAACACTTTTACAACTATGTCAAAAAGTACCTTGTACTTTTGCCTCAGATGCTTATCCAGAAATCCCTTCGTGATATTCTGGCAAGAGGAACGAGCAAACAGTTTGAAGGAACCCACAATATCATCCTCCTTGTAGGTTAAAGGATCCACTCCTTCCGCCGAAATGTTTCCAAACAGGGCACAGAAATCATGCTTGGAAAACACCAAATCTTCCTTGTCAATTTTTGTAGAAATATGGTCTTCGTTGATCTTCATACGAACCAAAGACTGGGCCGCATAACCGTCAAGAGTACGAAAGTCTCTGGGAATGGTGGAGATCAACTTCTCAACTCCGAATCTCCTCAATAGTTCCAGAATAGCAAGTGCAGACGGGTTCTTGGTGGTGTAGAAGTCAACCACCATCTCCGTTTTCAGTTTCTTCATCATTAATTCATGGTCAAAATTACACGGGGGTGCCATATCTGTGAGAGAGAGAGAGAGAAAAGAAGAACTTTGCAGAGAGAGGTTAGGGTTTGAAAGTATGAAGACGTGAAAGGACAGATTGTATGAAAAATTAGATTTAAATAGGGTAATACGCGTGGCTCGAGTAATAAATGAAGTGTGAACGCGTGTAATTTCAAAATTAAATTAGGGAACAAAATTAATATTTGAATTGATTGACATTTTGCACAGTGATTAAATCTGATGGCCACAAAGAAAGGCAAGATACAAATTTAATCTGGTGCGTTGGCATAGTCATTGGGACGGGGCATAAAGGGGTTTTGTGGCAGTCAAGAGAAAAAGCGAAATGATTGCCTAGGCCCTATACCCTAGTCTTAAATACACTCCGAAGTTGAAAGGTTTTGAGTGTACTTACTAATTTGAAAGGTGTATCCCAATGATCAGAGGCCAGAGAAGTAAAGACATACCTGTCACCTGATATTGTAACCAGATGATACCACAGCTACATCTCCTCTGATGGAGCTCATCTGGTCCTGGTCAGAGAAGATTTTGGACATTTGACTCAGCACCTTATCTGGGACAAGTGTCACCTGGTGCATACCTCATCTGGTACCTTCACTGAAATGTCTAATCTGCAGGTATGTTAGTTTAAGAAAATAAATGAATATGCAATAAAGTATAAAGAAAGGATACTTCTCTGATGTTCCCCCTAAAACAAATCTGTCTATGGATCCAACAGTCCTAACTCAAAAGCTAACTCTCTGAATCTGGTCTCAGCCAAAGACTTGGTTAATATATCTGCTCTCTGCTTCTCTGTTGCAATCTTTTCCATCCTTATATCTCCCTTCTCAACATGATCTCTGATAAAATGATGCCTTATATCAACATGTTTACACCTGGTATGAAGAACTGGATTCTGGGTGATTGCAATGGCACTATTACTATCACAGAAAATAGGAATATCCTTAGCTCTAATCTGGTAATCCCTAAGCTGTTGACTAATCCAGAGTAGTTGTGAACAATAGCTCCCTGCAGCCATGTACTCTGCTTCTGTTGTTGATGTAGCAACTGAAGTTTGCTTCTTAGAAAACCAGGATACCAATTTATTCCCTAGAAATTGGCATGTTCCACTTGTAGACTTTCTATCTATTCTGCATCCACCATAGTCTGAATCTGAATAACCACTCAATTCTAAATTGTCATCTGCAGGATACCACAAACCTAAATTCACTGTTCCCTTAAGATACTTCAATATCTTCCTAGCTCCTTCCAAGTGAGTCTTCTTGGGGTTAGCTTGAAATCTGGCACAAACACCTATGGCAAAGGTAATATCTGGTCTGCTTGCATTCAAGTACAAAAGAGAACCAATAAGTGCTCTGTACTGAGTCTGGTCCACACTCTCTCCAGACTCATCTGGATCCATGTTGAAATTTGTCATCATAGGGATCTTGGCTGCTTTGCTAGATCCTACTCCAAATTTCTCTAACATGTTTCTGGTGTACTTAGCTTGATTAATAAAAATTCCCTTCTCTGATTGCTTAACCTGCAAACCCAAAAAGTAATTCATCTCTCCCATCATGGACATCTCAAACTGTCCCTGCATGAGCTCACCAAACTTCTCACACAGCTTCTTGTTAGGGGATCCAAATATGATGTCATCAACATATATTTGGACCAGAAGGATGTCCTTTCCTTCTTCTTTCCTAAACAAGGTTCTATCAATCTTACCCTTAGTAAAACCATTGTCCAGAAGAAATTGAGATAGAGTGTCATACCATGCTCTGGGTGCCTGCTTCAGCCCATACAGAGCTTTTTTAAGCTTAAACACATTGTCACCTTGTTCAAAACCAGGAGGTTGTTCCACATACACTTCCTCAATGAGAATCCCATTAAGAAAGGCAGATTTCACATCCATCTGGTATACTTTGAACTTCATGTGAGCAGCATATGCTAAGAACAATCTGATGGCTTCTAGTCTGGCAACAGGAGCAAATGTCTCATCATAGTCTATTCCTTCAGACTGAGAATAGCCCTGGGCCACTAGCCTTGCCTTGTTCCTAGTAATGACATCATTCTCATCTTTCTTATTTTTGAAAACCCACTTAGTGCCTATCACCTTTTGATATCTTGGTCTGTCTACCAGCTCCCAAACATCCTGTCTGGTGAATTGATTCAACTTCTCCTGCATAGCAACAATCCAATTTGAATCTTTCAGTGCTTCCTTGATGTTCTTGGGCTCAATCAAGGACACATAGCAACTGAATAAGGCAGCTAAGTTAAGAGTTCTCCTAGTCTGGACACCCTTAGTTGGATCTCCAAGGATTAGGTCATTAGGGTGATCAACCAGGGTCCTCCTTCCCGTGGTCTTGCCTGGTTGATCATCTTCTGCAGTACCTTGGTGTTTATCACCACCTGCAGAAGAGCTTCCCCCTACAGCAGTTCCAACCTCTTCTGGTTCTGCTCCTTGTGAAGGCTTCTGCTTCAGAGAACCAGGAGATGGGTCATCATCTGAATCTGAATCTGAATCAAGAACAGGTGGATTGACTTTGATAATTCTGGGAGTAGTCTGATTCTGAATCTCATCAGAAGACTTAGATTCCACCTTGAACTCAAAAGTAGATTCATAAAAAACAACATGAGGTGTTTCCTCCACACAAAGTGAATTCTTATTAAAAACTCTAAAAGCTTTACTGGTGCTGGAATATCCTAAAAATATTCCATCAGCCACTTTAGCATCAAAGGTTCTTAATTTAGATTTCTCATTGTCATGGATGAAACACTTACATCCAAAAACATGAAAGTATGAAACAGATGGGGTTTTACCTTTCCATACCTCATATGGAGTCTTATTATGTCTCTGGGCAATCAGGCATCTGTTCTGAGTGTAGCAAGCTGTATTAATGGCCTCTGCCCAAAATCTCTGTGGAGTGCTGTATTCTGCCAGAAGTGTTCTTGCAGCTTCTTTGAGGGTCATATTCCTCCTTTCTGCTACTCCATTTTGTTGGGGTGTTCTGGCAGCAGATGTCTCATGAAAAATCCCATGATCCTTGCAGTAATCTGCAATGTGTGAATTCAAAAACTCTGTTCCTTTGTCACTTCTGATTCTGACTATGCTCTGGTTCTACTCATTCTGAATCTGCTTGAAGAACTCTGGCAGCTTAGTCATAGTTTCATTTTTCTTAAACAAGAACACTACCCAAGTGTATCTTGAAAAGTCATCTACTATCACTAAGGTGTACTTTCTTCCACTGAAACTAAGAGGAGAAACAGGTCCAAACAGGTCCATGTGAAGTAGTTGAAGTACTCTGGTTGTGGTTGTGCTCTGGACATCCTTAAAGGAGGTCTTGGGTTGTTTACCCTTCTGGCATGAACCACAAACCTGATCCTTCTTAAACACTTCATTAGGAAGACCTCGAATGAGACCTTTTCTGGCAATCTTATTCAGTGTTTTGAAGTTAAGATGACACAATCTCTTGTGCCAAATCCAGCTATTCTCTACAGATCCTTTTGCAACTAGGCAATCATTTCTTGGGCAACTGTTAAAATCTGCAAGATAAATGTTACCCTTCCTCAAGCCTATTAGCAAAATATCATTATAATCAGAAGAGAAAACAGTGCATGAATCACTAGAAAACTTCACTGAGTATCCCTTGTCACAGAATTGGGATACTGAAAGCAGATTATGCTTGAGTCCTTCTACGTAGTAGACTTCATCTACAGATACTCCATTGAAGGTCAACTTTCCAACTCCTCTGGTGACTCCATAGTTGTTGTCACCAAACATCACTCTTGGTCCATTCAATGGCTTGAAATCTTGGAGATTATCTTTCTAGAAGGTCATGTGCTTGGAACATCCACTATCAATGTACCAGACATGGTTGCTTGAAAATCCTTTCTCCAATGGACTCTTATCTACCTGCAGAGAAATCAATTAGGTCCCCTACTAGTGCTGGGTCCTGATTGGTTAGTTGCAGGTTTTGTAGGAATCCATAGATAAAGATCATCCCTTGATGGATGAGGAGATCTTATCTTCCTTCCAAATCTATCTACCAGTACATGTCCTCTGACAATGACATATTGAGCTACTGGTCTGATAAGGACACCTTTCCTATAAACAGGTCTGGTGTACCTTTTCTCAAATTTGGCCTTTGGAATGGCCTGCCTCAAAGACATGGTCTTAAAGGTCTGGTTGTAAGGGTACATCCTAGAAGAACCATCTCTGGTGTCATAACTACCCAGATCAGTTGGTTTTCTATAGATGGGTCTGGAAGACCTCCTCTGATTCTGATAATTAGACTGTCTCTGGTGGTTATAGTTCCTTTGAGTATACCTATTCTGGAACTAATTCCTCTGAGAAAACTATCTCTAGGGTACCTAGTGCTGTAGAACATTGTTCCTTCTCTGGTAGTTATTACTCTGATTGGTATTCCCTTTTCTTGAGTGTTTCCTTTGAGGTCCCCTAATCTGTTTAGGTTCCCTTTGAGGATTTCTCTGGGGTCCTCCAATTTGAGTAATTTCTACTCCTTGGGACTCATTGTTCACAGAATTATCAATCTTTAATGGTTCCCCTTTTTGACACTTATTCTCTAGCATCTTCTCTTCCAGAACAGTCAACTCTTCTGGACCATATGTAATGTGATTAACAGAGTGATTCCTTTTCCAGTCAGGATTGTGAACCACCTTGTAACCATTACCAGTTAAGTCTATATCATCCCAGATTTCTACCAATTTACCAGCTCTTACAGACTTGTCTTTATTATAAAAGTATTTTTGAGTTTTAGAGGAAATTCCAGAATATCCTAAACCACTCTTATCACAGATGCGCTGAGAAGACTCTGATATGATAGATACAACAGATGGTATCTTAGGAGCTTCTCTGGGCATGGGTATCTCCTCTATGTTGTGAGCAACTTGTTTTCCCTTGATAAGAGTCTGGTATATGGCTCTGAGTTCATTGAACTCATCTTCTTGAGAGTTCTTTTCTTTCATGAGTTGATCTACCAGAGTATCTCTTTCTGTGATCTTATCCTGAAGTTCAGAGACTTCTTTGGAATGATCTTTCATGAGTTCTCTGGTGGATTTATGCTCATGAGAGAGAGATTGAACTTCAGCTCTGAGCCTACCATTCTCTTTCTCAAGTTTTTGACACAGTTGGACACAATTTTGGAGATCTGGTAGCATTTGTTGCATATCAGACTCTCTGGAGTTACCAGATGAATTAGAAGATTCAGTACATTTGGAATTTGATAAAACTAGAGTAGTTTCATTTACCTCAGTGATGTCTGCCATGAGACACACATCATCATCTGATCCAAAGTCAGAAGAAGAAGAGCTGGAACTAGTATCCTCCTCCTCTGCTTCTGCTAGCAATGCTCTCTTACCTGCATATCTCTTATCTCTCTTGATTCTCTTCTCTTCTCTTTCCCTAGGAGTAAGTTGAGGACAATCATAACTGTAGTGACCAGTCTTGTTGCATGTGTAGCAGGCATTGTCTCCTCTGGGACTAGGACTTGGCTCTCTCCTCCTCTGGTTATAGTCTGATCTGGCTGGACTACTCTCTCTCCTCTGATAGTCAGGTCTGCCAGAGCTACCATCCCTCCTCTGATAATCTGATCTCCCAGAGCTGCCAGGGTTGTCATCTCTCCTCCTCTCTGGAGTTCTAAATCTGGTCTCCCTTGAGTCTCCAGATGTCTTCTCCTTCTCTGCAGGCTTGAAAGAACTCTTCTTGTCTCTGGTAGACTCCTTCCAATGCCTTTTGTACCTGCCATACTTTGAACTCATTTTATCTAATTTACGAGTTAGAAGTGCTACCTGTTCCTTGAGGCTCAAGTCATCTGCAGTAGACTCCTTTGGCTTTACATCAGGCTTGAGAGTTGAAGAGAATGCAACTCCTTTCTGGCCAGAAGAGAAAACCTCTTCTGTTTGATCCTCCTCTTGAAGATCATACTCGTAAGCTTTGAGATCAGACAGCAGAAGATGGTGATCCAGAGTGTTGAGATCCTTGTTGTCCTTGATCACAGTGACTTTAATTCTCCACATGCTTGTTAGTGAGCGCAAGATTTTTGTTAGGATAAAAATTTGTTAGTTTTGATGAGTTAAAACAAACCAGAAGATGTAATAGGACCATCTGGACCTGTTAGCCAGATGATGATCTAGATTAGGACTTAGTCTAGGGGGAACTGCCAGACCAGAAGACCTCACCAGAAGAGTCACCAGAAGACCCCACCAGAGGACTTCACCAGAGGACTCCACCAGAGGACTTCACCAAAGGAGATCAGACCAGAGGCAGAGGACCTTCCCCAGACCAGACGAGTCCGGACCAGACGAGTCTGGTGGAACAAAAGATGCTCAGTTTGATCCCCTTATTCTACTGAGTATTCTGGTTGTTCACCAGATAAGGACCAGAAGACACCGAGGTTGCCTGGTGTCTGGTCCTGCCTTCTCTGGAGAGAATCAGAGTTAGGCAATTGGAAGCATTGACCGTTGGTGATTCAAATCAAGTCAAACAAGATTGGATTGAGAAGATATGAAGACAATCAATCAAGATCTCACCAACCCAATCAATCAATTAGGGAATTGATTGATTGAAGCTTCCATATATAGAGGATCTGATTGGATTAGCCTCCCAACGGCTATGTCCCTAATCCCCTCTATATATACTTGAGTGCAGATCAAGAAAAAGCTCTAGAGAGAATCATTCACGCGCATATAGCCACACTAAGCTTTTGATCACTACGCATATTGCACTCACATTCTGTTCTTAATTACTTATCTACTCGTAAGGAGTTTATACACTCAACCTGTTCATCTTGTTAGACAAGGTTGGAGTGAGTCTATCTTTAGATCGAAGTTAGATCTAAAGAGTTTGTAAGAAGGTGCTGGTACTTCAGAAATTCCAGTGAGTAAGTTTGTGAGTTGGTTGTTAGTGAGACACCTTGGTGATAAGGGAGAGTGGACGTAGGATATTTATCCGAACCACTATATATCTTGTGTCTTTTATCACTTTATTTTAAATACTGTTTATTGATCTCTTATAAAAGATTTTGGAAAGACATTATTACATAAGCTTCCGCAATTAATCTATCGAGTGGGACCAACAAGTGGTATCAGAGCAGTGTGTCCACGACCACTGCTTTGAAAAGCTTTTGGTGGTCACCGGGCAGATCCATTGCTCTTTAGTGTTTTTATTCAAGTTCTTGTTATTTCCCTAAATTTCTTATCAATATGTTTTCGAAATCTTCTTATAAGAGTCGCAAACTGCCAGAATTCTCGTTCGAGGATTATAGCCACTGGAGCTTCATGATGAGTAATCATCTTGGAGCTATTCATCACCGCATGTTAGATGTGGTTGAAAGTGGCCCCATTAAATTTTATTGGACTCCTATTGATAGTGGCAGGTCTGAGTCCAGAGAAGAAACTAGCGACGCTGCAGAGGATAGAGTTCCCAGACAACGAATCCTCAAAAAGAAAGACGAACTTGACAACGATGAGAGAAAGCTACATAACCTGGACCAGGTGGCGAGGACTGAGATTATCAACACTCTTACTAAAGAAGTTATTGAAAAGGTCAGGACGTGCACCACTGCAAAAGAGATGTGGGACAAGTTAGCTCTGCTCTGTGAAGGAACAGAGAAGATTAAAGATAACAAGCTCCAAGCTGTTCAACACTCTTTTGACACATTTAAGATGAAACCAGACGAGACCATTGACCAGCTGGACATGCGTCTCACGAATCTCTTGAACAAGGCTAGTGCCTTAGGTAAGACCTATTCTGAAAAAGAGATTAATAGTAAAATATTACGTTCACTAACAAGCAGGTGGAGAATTAAAGTCACTGTGATCAAGGACAACAAGGATCTCAACACTCTGGATCACCATCTTCTGTTGTCTGATCTCAAAGCTTACGAATATGATCTTCAAGAGGAGGATCAAACAGAAGAGGTTTCCTCTTCTGGCCAGAAAGGAGTTGCATTCTCTTCAACTCTCAAATCTGATGCCATGCCAAAGGAGTCTACTGCAGATGACTTGAGCCTCAAGGAGCAGGTAGCACTTCTAACTCATAAATTAGACAAAATGAGTTCAAAATATGGCAGGTACAAAAGGCATTGGAAGGAGTCTACCAGAAACAGGAAGAGTTCTTTCAAGCCTGCAGAGAAGGAGAAGACATCTGGAGACTCAAGGGAGACCAGATTCAGAACTCCAGAGAGGAGGAGAGATGACAACCCTAGCAGCTCTGGGAGATCAGATCATCAGAGGAGGGATGGTAGCTCTGGCAGACCTGACTACCAGAGGAGAGAAAGTAGCCCTGCCAGATCAGACTACAACCAGAGGAGGAGAGAGCCAAGTCCTAGTCCTAGAGGAGACAATGTCAGCTACACATGCAACAAGACTGGTCACTACAGTTATGATTGTCCTCAGCTTACTCCTAGGGAAAGAGAAGAGAAAAGAATCAAGAGAGATAGGAGATATGCAGATAAGAGAGCACTGCTGGCAGAAGCAGAGGAGGAGGATACTAGTTCCAGTTCTTCTTCTTCTGACTTTGGATCAGATGATGATGTGTGTCTCATGGCAGACATCACTGAGGTAAATGAAACTACTCTTGTTTTATCTAATTCCAAATGTACTGAATCCTCTAATTCATCTGGTAACTCCAGAGAGTCTGATATGCAACAAATGCTATCAGATCTCCAAAATTGTGTCCAACTCTGTCAAAAACTTGAGAAAGAGAATGGTAGGCTCAGAGCAGAAGTTCAATCTCTCTCTCATGAGCACAAATCCACCAGAGAACTCATGAAAGATCATTCCAAAGAAGTCTCTGCACTTCAGGATAAGATCACAGAAAGAGATACTCTGGTAGATCAACTCATGAAAGAAAGGAATTCTCAAGAGGATGAGATCACTGAACTCAGAGCCAAATACCAAACTCTTATCAAGGGAAAACAAGTTGTCCACAACATAGAGGAGATACCTATGCCCAGAGAAGCTCCTAAGATACCATCTGTTGTATCTATCATATCAGAGTCTTCTCAGCGCATTTGTGATAAGAGTGGTTTAGGATATTCTGGAATTACCACTAAAACTCACAAGTACTTTTATAACAAAGACAAGTCTGTAAGAGCTGGTAAATTGGTAGAAATCTGGAATGATAAAGACTTAACTGGTAATGATTACAAGGTGGTTCACAATCCTGATTGGAAAAGGAATCACTCTGTTAATCAAATAACAAATGGTCCAGAAGAGTTGACTGTTCTGGAAGAGAAGATGTTAGAGAATAAGTGTCAAAAAGGGGAACCATTAAAGATTAATGGTTCTGTGAACAATGAGTCCCAAGGAGTAGGAATTACTCAAATTGGAGGACCCCAGAGAAATCCTCAAAGGGAACCTAAACAGATTAGGGGACCTCAAAGGAAACACTCAAAAAGGGGGAATACCAATCAGAGTAATAACTACCAGAGAAGGAACAATGTTCAACAGAACCAGGTACCCCAGAGACAATTTTCTCAGAAAAATCAATTCCAGAATAGGTATACTCAAAGGAACTATAATCACCAGAACAGGTCTAATTATCAGAACCAGAGGAGGTCTTCCAGACCCATCTATAGAAAACCAACTGATCTGGGAAGTTATGACACCAGAGATGGTTCTTCTAGGATGTACCCTTATAACCAGACCTTTAAGACCATGTCTTTGAGGCAGGCCATTCCAAAGGCCAGATTGAGAAAAGGTACACCAGACCTGTTTATAGGAAAGGTGTCCTTATCAGACCAGTAGCTCAATATGTCATAGTAAGAGGACATGTACTGGTAGATAGATTTGGAAGGAAGATAAGATCTCCTCATCCATCAAGAGATGATCTTTATCTATGGATTCCTACAAAACCTGCAACTAACCAATCAGGACCCAGCACTAGTAGGGGACCTAATTGATCTCTCTGCAGGTAGATAAGAGTCCATTGGAGAAAGGATTTTCAAGCAACCATGTCTGGTACATTGATAGTGGATGTTCCAAGCACATGACATTCCAGAAGGATAATCTCCAAGATTTCAAACCATTAAATGGACCAAGAGTGATGTTTGGTGACAACAACTATGGAGTCACCAGAGGAGTTGGAAAGTTGACCTTCAATGGAGTATCTGTAGATGAAGTCTACTACGTAGAAGGACTCAAGCATAATCTGCTTTCAGTATCCCAATTCTGTGACAAGGGATACTCAGTGAAGTTTTCTAGTGATTCATGCACTGTTTTCTCTTCTGATTATAATGATATCTTGCTAATAGGCTTGAGGAAGGGTAATATTTATCTTGCAGATTTTAGCAGTTGCCCAAGGAATGCTTGCCTGGTTGCTAAAGGATCTGCAGAGAACAGCTGGATTTGGCACAAGAGATTGTGTCATCTTAACTTCAAAACATTGAACAAGATTGCTAGAAAGGGTCTCATTCGAGGTCTTCCAAATGAAGTGTTTAAGAAGGATCAGGTTTGTGGTTCATGCCAGAAGGGTAAACAACCCAAGACTTCCTTTAAGGATGTCCAGAGCACAACCACAACCAGAGTACTTCAACTACTTCACATGGACCTGTTTGGACCTGTTTCTCCTCTTAGTTTCAGTGGGTAGTGTTCTTGTTTAAGAAAAATGAAACTATAACTAAGCTGCCAGAGTTCTTCAAGCAGATTCAGAATGAGCAGAACCAGAGCATTGTCAGGATCAGAAGTGACAAAGGAACAGAGTTTTTGAATTCACATATTGCAGATTACAGCAAGGATCATGGGATTTTTCATGAGACATCTGCTGCCAGAACACCTCAACAAAATGGAGTTGCAGAAAGGAGGAGTAGGACTCTCAAAGAAGCTGCAAGAACACTTCTGGCAGAGTACAGCACTCCACAGAGATTTTGGGCAGAGGCCATCAATACAGCTTGTTACACTCAGAACAGGTGCCTGATTGCCCAGAGACACAATAAGACCCCATATGAGGTATGGAAAGGTAAAACCCCATCTGTTTCATATTTTCATGTTTTTGGATGTAAGTGTTTCATCCATGACAATGGGAAATCTAAATTAAGAACCTTTGATGCTAAAGTGGTTGATGGAATATTTTTGGGATATTCCAGCACCAGTAAAGCTTCTAGAGTTTTTAATAAGAATTCACTTTGTGTGGAGGAAACACCTCATGTTGTTTTTGATGAATCTACTTTTGAGTACAAGGTGGATCCTAAGTCTTCAGATGAGACCCAGAATCAGACTACACCCAGAGTTATCAAGGTCAATCCACCTATTCTTGATTCAGATTCAGATTCAGATGATGACCCATCTCCTGGTTCTCTGAAGCAGCAGCCTTCACAAGGAGCAGAACCAGAAGAGGTTGGAACTCCTGTAGGGGGAAGCTCTTCTGCAGGTGGTGATAATCACCAAGGTACTGCAGAAGATGATCACCCAGGCAAGACCACGGGAAGGAGGACCCTGGTTGATCACCCCAATGACCTGATCTTAGGAGATCCAACTAAGGGTGTCCAGACTAGGAGAACTATTAACTTAGCTGCCTTATTCAGTTGCTATGTGTCCTTGATTGAGCCCAAGAACATCAAGGAGGCACTGAAAGATTCAAATTGGATTGTGGCTATGCAGGAGGAATTGAATCAATTCACCAGACAGGATGTTTGGGAGCTGGTAGACAGACCAAGACATCAAAAGGTGATAGGCACTAAGTGGGTTTTCAAAAATAAGAAAGATGAGAATGATGTCATTACTAGGAACAAGGCAAGGCTAGTGGCCCAGGGCTATTCTCAGTCTGAAGGAATAGACTATGATGAGACTTTTGCTCCTGTTGCCAGACTAGAAGCTATCAGATTGTTCTTAGCATATGCTGCTCACATGAAGTTCAAAGTATACCAGATGGATGTGAAATCTGCCTTTCTTAATGGGATTCTCATTGAGGAAGTGTATGTTGAACAACCTCCTGGTTTTGAACAAGGTGACAAGGTGTTTAAGCTTAAGAAAGCTCTTTATGGGTTGAAGCAGGCACCCAGAGCATGGTATGACACTCTATCTCAATTTCTTCTGGACAATGGTTTTACTAAAGGTAAGATTGATAGGACCTTGTTTAGGAAAGAAGAAGGAAAGGACATCCTTCTGGTCCAAATATATATTGATGACATCATATTTGGATCCCCTAACAAGAAGTTGTGTGAGAAGTTTGGTGAGCTCATGCAGGGACAGTTTGAGATGTCCATGATGGGAGAATTGAATTACTTTTTGGGTTTGCAGGTTAAGCAATCAGAGAAGGGAATTTTTATTAATCAAGCTAAGTACACCAGAAACATGTTAGAGAAATTTGGAATAGGATCTAGCAGAGCAGCCAAGATCCCTATGATGACAAATTTCAACATGGATCCAGATGAGTCTGGAGAGAGTGTGGACCAGACTCAGTACAGAGCACTTATTGGTTCTCTTTTGTATCTGACTGCAAGTAGACCAGATATTACTTTTGCTGTAGGAGTTTGTGCCAGATTTCAAGCTAACCCCAAGAAGAGTCACTTGGAAGCAGCTAAGAAAATATTGAAATACCTTAAGGGAACTGTGAATTTAGGATTATGGTATCCTGCAGATGACAATTTAGAATTAAGTGGTTATTCAGATTCAGACTATGGTGGGTGCAGAATAGATAGGAAATCTACAAGTGGTACATGCCAATTTTTAGGGAACAAATTGGTATCCTGGTTTTCCAAGAAGCAGACTTCAGTTGCTACATCAACAACAGAAGCAGAGTACATGGCTGCAGGGAGTTGTTGTTCTCAACTTCTTTGGATTAGTCAACAGCTTAGGGATTACCAGATTAGAGCTAAGGATATTCCTATTTTCTGTGATAGTAATAGTGCCATTGCAATCACCCAGAATCCAGTTCTTCATACCAGATGCAAACATGTTGATATAAGGCATCATTTTATCAGAGATCATGTTGAGAAGGGAGATATAAGGATGGAAAAGATTGCAACAGAGAGGCAGAGAGCAGATATTCCAACCAAGCCTTTGGCTGAGACCAGATTCAGAGAGTTAGCTTTTGAGTTAGGATTGTTGGATCCAGAGACAGATTTGATTTAGGGGGAACATCAGAGAAGTATCCTTACTTTATTAATTCTCTTCATAAATTTTCTTTATGCTAACATACCTGCAGATTAGATATATCAGAGAGGGTATACTTCCAGATGAGGTATACACCAGGTGACACTAATCCCAGATGAGGTGCTGAGTCAGAGATATGTCCAAAGTCTTTATTGACCAGGACCAGATAAGTTCCATCAGAGGAGAAGTATCACCAGACTAGTTGTGGTATCATCTGGTTACAATATCAGGTGACAGGTATGTCTTTTCTACTCTGGCCTCTGATCATTGGGATACACTTTTCAAATTAATAAGTACACTCAAAACCTTTCAACTTAGGAGTGTATTTAAGACTAGGGTATAGGGCCTAGGCAATCATTTCGCTTTTTCTCTTGACTGCCACAAAACCCCTTTATGCCCAGTCCCAATGACTATGCCAACGCACCAGATTAAATCTGTATTACGCCTTTCATCATGGCCATCGGATTTAATCACTGTGCAAAATGTCAATCAATTCTAAAATTGATCTTGTTTCCTAAATTGAATTTGAAACAACACGCGTTCACATTTCATTTAATTTTCAAGCCACGCGTACTACTCTATTTAAATCAATTTTGTTTTCAATCTGTCCTTTCACGTTTCCATACTATTCAAACCCTAATCTCTCTGCGAAGCATTTTTTCAATCTCTCTCTCACAGTTATGGCACCCAAGTGCAATTTTGATCCAGACTATGTCTGCAAGAAGCTCAAGTCAGAAATGGTGGTGGACTTCTATTCCACTAAGAATCCGGCCGCTTTGGAGATTTTGGAACTTCTCCGACGTTCTGGGCTGGAGGAATTGATCTCAAAGGTTCCCAAGGATCTGCGTACCTTGGATGGATATGCTGCACAGTTTCTTATCCGGATGAAGATCCATGAAGACTATATTTCTTCCAAGATTGATTCAGAGGATCTTGTTTTCTCTAAGGCAGACTTCTGTGGTCTTTTTGGTAACCTTTCTGCGGAAGGTGTGGACCCACTGAAGTACAGAGAAGGAGAGGCGTTGGAATCCTTCAAGATGTTTGCCAGAAATTCATGCCAGAATATTACCAAGGGTTTCTTGGACAAGCATCTTAGGCAGAAGTATAAGGTGCTTTTTGACATTGTGGTGAAGATTCTCATGTGTGAGAGCCATAGCACAGATGCCATCTTCGTTGGCAGGCTCTGTGTTATGAGGGCCATTCTGGATAGTGTTCAATGTAACTGGGCTGAGTTCTTCTGGGGGGTGCTGAGGAAGAACAAGGTGAAAATTCAGAAGGAAGAATGCCCCCAGTTGCCAGGAGAGCAACAATTTGTGTTCAATGCTAATGTTTCATTGGGCACAAAACTCACTCTAATTCTGGATTCGATTCTTCCAGAGAAGAAATGGAGACAATCCTGGTGTAAGGGCTTTCATAAGTCCAAGATTATGTTCTCCAAGGATGGTCCTCTCCATGGCCATCCTGATTCTGATGGTGAGCAAGCCATCCCTGCTCCTCCCCTTCAAGCCATTCCCTCACCTGCTAAGGGGCAGAAGCAGCAGCAGCAGCAGAAGACTCAGAAGAAAGCTGCTGCAGCAACTGGTTCTTCAGCCGTTGCCTTTTCTGGTTCCTCAGAGGAGGACCAGATCCCTCTTCTTGATGTACTGAAGAAGAAGAGTGAGGTTGCCAAGAAGGCAGGAGCTTCAAAAAGGAAGAGGCCAGAGGAGGCCAAGAAGAAATCTGCCAAGATGCCAAGGACTGGCAGAGGAGCTCCCAAGAAAACCCTTCTGGTGGATGAGCCATCAGAAGAAGAAGAGGAAGAAGATGAAGTGCCTCTTGTGAGGAAATCCAAGGCCAAGAGAGCCCTTCTTCAAGATTCAGACTCTGGATCTGATCTTGGAGAGGCCTTGGAGAAGGCCATTGAGGATGCCACCCAGATGATGTAGGATGCTCCAGAGCCTGTTATGCCTGCTGGTGTTGACCCAGCAGAGGTAAACCCTTCCTTTCCCTCTTCCTCCCCCATAAATCTTGTTTCCCCTTCTACCTCTCCCCCAGATAACATTCCTCAAACCCCATCTGCCTCTGGTAACCCCATTCTACCACCAGAGCAGACTATTCCAGATACCCCCGTCTATACTCCTTCTACCATTCCTACACAAACACCTTCTCCCCCAAATTTCCAAACACATATCCCCACTAACCCCTCTCCCCCACCTTCTGTATCAGAGGTACCCTCAACCTCCTCTGGTGCAGAAGTCCCCCCTTCAAACACTTCCACCTACCAAATCCCTCCTACACATTCTGTACCAGATATCCCTTCCTCTTCTGGTGTAGAGCAACCAATCCCCACCACCTCTACTTCACAAAATCCAAACCCTCCCCAAACCCATACAGACCAGGACCCAACCATTTCTATGGCTCTGGGATTCGTTGGCCCTCCCCCCCTCCCCAACCTGTTTAACCAGCGATGATAGTGAAGATGAGGAAGCTTCACTTGAGCCTGTTGACTTAGCCCCTTCCTCCTCTGCCTCTGGGCCCAAACCCTTCACTTTCTCTTCTGCAGAAATGGGTCCCATTAGGCAGAGTATGAGTGTAAGTGCTCAGCTCTGGCTAAGAGAGCATTTTCCAGTTCTTCTGGAGCACTTACCACTTCTGGCAGAGCTTACTGATGCCAAGGTCTGGAGCAAGGCTAGACTTGAAGATGTGGAGGACCTGGTGCTTTTGCTTGAGGAAATGGGTGCCTCCAACTTCACTGCTTGGGAGATTGAGCTGAAGCAGAAGATGAACATTCAGAACCCAGCAGAGCTGGAGACTCTTGGTGCAGCCAAAGTCTTGATTCGCACCCTGCTCATCCAAAGAGGGGTCATGCTCACTCCAGAGGGCCCCACTTATAAGTTTGGTCCTCACTTTGTCTTCCCTCCAGAGCTTTATTCAGACGAGGAGGACTTTGAGATGTCTCCTGCTGTGCTCCAGAAGATGAAGGCTTTCTTCAACGAGCAGATCATGCAGATAGGGCGCTTTTCCAAAGCAATCCAACATATGGCCCCTGCTATGATTGAGCATCAGATTAAGCATGAGAGGAGAATCTTCATGAAGCAGCTCAAATCATCTCTGGCAGAGGTTAAAGCTTCGTTCAAGGCTAATGGCTTGTTTGTCAAGCTAGATGTTATGCATAGCCAGAAGCAGCTCCAGGAGCATGTGATGGAGCAGATGAGGCCAGTTTCTGTACTCAAAGTGGAAATGGCCAGCCAGATGATTCAGACTGCTAGACTGAAGGACTCCCTCCAGGAGATGTTGGAGAAGCAAGAGAGACTTGTTGCAGAGTCTAAGGCTTACCTGGAGGAGGCCAAGCAGCTTCGTGATCTTCACTCTTCCTCCAACACTGTCTTGCCTGATCTCATAAGGCAGGTAGTGGAGCCCCTCCTTGATGAAGTTAAAAGGGGGAAAGAGAAGGCCAGAACTGATCTGGCAAAGACCACCAATGAGACTCTGTTTAGCCATGGAGCTCGTCTGGACCTGCTGGAGAACACTTTGGCCCAGGCTGAGTTGCAGAAGAAGAAGAAAGAAGAGTTGAAATCTCTATCTATGGCTAAACAACTTGCTGCAGAAGAAGAGTCATCTGAAGCCGAGCAGGATCCCTCTACCATTCCTGGTCCTGCTAAGAGGAAGATTAGAAAAGTAAAGAAGAGTTTCCTTGAATCTGTTGTCGAAGAAGCAGAGAAGAGATACAAGGAAGAGACTCCAGAGGAGAGGCAAGCCAGAATCAGGAAGAACATAGATGAAGAGCAGAGGCTCAGATATGTTAGGAGACAGAACAAGAAGGCCAGAGAAGCTGGTATTCCTTCTGGTGCAGGTGGCTCAGGACAGAAGAGGAAAGCTCCTGTGGAGGTTATGAACATCTTGCCACTAAGGACAGAAGGGTCTTTTGACTCTACTGTGCCTTATCCTCTGATTGAGAGATGGAGAGAAGCCAAGACCCTCTGGTTCATTCAGCATTATATCCAGAGGCCAGCACCAGAAGATGATGAGCTGATCAACAGAACCTTCCATTCTTGGATGCAAGCCTATGATGCAGACTTGTACAAGCAGCTGATGGATTCAACCATTGAGTTCAACCTGGAGGTGACTGCTCCTGAATTTACTTACCTTAACACTCCCATGATTGGGAACCAGGTGGATTGGGCAGAACTGAAGAAGCTTTACAAGACCAAGGTGTTGGTGAATTTCACCCCAACATCTTCTGCAGAGTTGAAGGCCGTCCAGGATAGGTTCCTTGACTGGTTTCTTGTCCCTAAAGTGAACAGAAGATATGCCTAGAATAGGACAATGAACTTCAATGTAATCTGTAATTATTTTGTCCTCTGATTATTAATGAAAAATACATATCTTCTCTGTTCTAAAGACAACTCCTTGTTGTCTTATTATTTGCCTGATGAGATCTATTCTAAGGTCTCATCCCTTTATTGTTTTCTTACTTAAGTTTTACTTTTGATCAGTTCTGGTAGTGTTTTAACTCCATCAAAAAGGGGGAAATTGTTAGGATAAAAATTTGTTAGTTTTGATGAGTTAAAACAAACCAGAAGATGTAATAGGACCATCTGGACCTGTTAGCCAGATGATGATCTAGATTAGGACTTAGTCTAGGGGGAACTGCCAGACCAGAAGACCTCACCAGAAGAGTCACCAGAAGACCCCACCAGAGGACTTCACCAGAGGACTCCACCAGAGGACTTCACCAAAGGAGATCAGACCAGAGGCAGAGGACCTTCCCCAGACCAGACGAGTCCGGACCAGACGAGTCTGGTGGAACAAAAGATGCTCAGTTTGATCCCCTTATTCTACTGAGTATTCTGGTTGTTCACCAGATAAGGACCAGAAGACACCGAGGTTGCCTGGTGTCTGGTCCTGCCTTCTCTGGAGAGAATCAGAGTTAGGCAATTGGAAGCATTGACCGTTGGTGATTCAAATCAAGTCAAACAAGATTGGATTGAGAAGATATGAAGACAATCAATCAAGATCTCACCAACCCAATCAATCAATTAGGGAATTGATTGATTGAAGCTTCCATATATAGAGGATCTGATTGGATTAGCCTCCCAACGGCTATGTCCCTAATCCCCTCTATATATACTTGAGTGCAGATCAAGAAAAAGCTCTAGAGAGAATCATTCACGCGCATATAGCCACACTAAGCTTTTGATCACTACGCATATTGCACTCACATTCTGTTCTTAATTACTTATCTACTCGTAAGGAGTTTATACACTCAACCTGTTCATCTTGTTAGACAAGGTTGGAGTGAGTCTATCTTTAGATCGAAGTTAGATCTAAAGAGTTTGTAAGAAGGTGCTGGTACTTCAGAAATTTCAGTGAGTAAGTTTGTGAGTTGGTTGTTAGTGAGACCCCTTGGTGATAAGGGAGAGTGGACGTAGGATATTTATCCGAACCACTATATATCTTGTGTCTTTTATCACTTTATTTTAAATACTGTTTATTGATCTCTTATAAAAGATTTTGGAAAGACATTATTACATAAGCTTCCGCAATTAATCTATCGAGTGGGACCAACAATTTTGCTATTAATTTCTTTTTCAGAGTAGGTCTTACCTAAGGCACTAGCCTTGTTCAGGAGGTTTGTGAGACGCATGTCCAGCTGGTCAATGGTCTCGTCTGGTTTCATCTTGAATGTATCAAACGAGTGTTGAACAGCTTGGAGCTTGTTGTCTTTAATCTTCTCTGTTCCTTCGCAGAGAAGTGCAAGTTTGTCCCACATCTCCTTCGCAGTGACACAGGTTCTGACCTTCTCTATTACCTCCTTGGTGAGAGTGTTAATGATCTCGGTTCTTGCCACCTGGTCCAGGTTATATAGTTTTCTCTCATCATTATCAAGCTCATCTTTCTTTTTGAGGATTTTCTGCCTGGGGACTCTATCCTCTGCAGTTTTCTGGGCAGCTTCACTAGTTTCTTCTCTGGACTCAGACCTGCCACTATCAATGGGAGTCCAGTAAAATTGTATGGGGCCACTTTCAACCACATCTAGCATGCGGTGGTGAATAGCTCCAAGATGATTGTTCATCATGAAACTCCAGTGGCTGTAATCCTCAAAAGAGAATTCTTGGAGCTTACGGCTCTTGTAAGAAGATTTTGCAGACATTTTGATAAGAAATTTAGGGAAATAACAAGAACTTGAACAAAAGCACTTAAGAGCAATGGATCTGCCCGGTGACCACCAAAAGCTTTACAAAGCAGTGGTCGTTGGACACACTGCTTTGATACCACTTGTTGGTCCCACTAGTTAGATTAATTGCGGAAGCTTAAGTTAAATGTCTTTCAAAGTCTTTTACAAGAGAGCAATAATCAACAAACAATAAGTAAAATAAAGCAATAAAGAACACAAGATGTATAGTGGTTCGGATTGAATATCCTACGTCCACTCTCCCTTATAACCAAGGGGTCTCACTATCAACCAACTCACAAACTTACTTACTGAAATTGGGAAGTACCAGTTCCTTCTTACAACCTCTTTAGATTTAACTTCAATCTAAAGATCAACCAGCCAACAACCTTGTCTAATAGATGAACAGGTTGTGGTTTGAGTAACTCCTTTAGAGTAGATAAATATTATGAACAGTAAGAGTGCTTGGTATGAATATCAAAAGCTTGGATCACTTATGCGCGTGTAGAGTCTCTAGAGTTTTTTCTTGAACTGCACTCTTGTATATATAGAGGGGATTAGGGCTAGCCGTTGGAGGGCTAATCCAATCAGATCCTCTATATAAGGAAGCCTCAATCAATCAATTCCCTAATTGATTGATTGGGTTGGTGGGATCCTTGGATTGATTATCTTCAAATACTTTCCAATCCTGATCATGTTGACTTGATTTGAATCACCAACGGTCAATAGCTTCCTCTGCCTAACTCTGATTCTCTCCAGAGAAGGCAGGACCAGACACCAGGCAACCTCGGTGTCTTCTGGTCCTCATCTGGTCAAGAACCAGAATACTCAGTAGAGTCAGGGGATCAAACTGAGCATCTTTTGTTCTACCAGACTCGTCTGGTCCGGACTCGTCTGGTCTGGGGAAGGTCCTCTGCCTCTGGTCATATCTCATCTGGTGAAGTCTTCTGGTGGAGTCCTCTGGTGAAGTCCTCTGGTGGGGTCTTCTGGTGACTCTTCTGGTGAAGTCTTCTGGTCTGGCAGTTCCCCCTAGACTAAGTCCTAATCTAGATCATCATCTGGCTAACAGGTCCAGATGGTCCTATTACATCTTCTGGTTTGTTTTAACTCATCAAAACTAACAACTTTTATCCTAACATAACTTACAAATCTAACCAAGACTAGCCTGACTATTACATTGTAGCATATCCAAGCAGCTCAACACAATATCAGCTTGAGGAGTATCCCAGGGCACAATATATAACCTAACTCAACTCAAAGAGAGGGTGTGCGCCTGTGCAATGTAAATCAAACCTCTCAAGTGCGCCGGTGCATATGTATACCATAAAATAGATAAATACTCCACCCCCCAAACTTCGACCTTGTGAAGCGGTCTAAGTTTGGGGTTGTGGGTTACCTCATATGCATAATCCCCGCTGCACTTGGCAATGTAGCACACTCCCTTGCTTGAGTTCCTCCCTTGAATAATTCCATGATACCTTTACTTCCTCGAGATAAGCCTACAAGCAACTCACTCAAGAACGAGGTTAAAACATACGACCAAAACAACACCCTAATAACTAAAAACACTCAAAAGTAAATAAAAGTGGGTTGCCTCTCACTCAGCGTTATTTTTAAGGTTTTAATGCCGGACAAAGGAGCCTACGGGACATGATACTCAAATTTACCTCCCTTATTCTCATAAGAGAAATTGTCAAAAAATTTCGCTCGTTTCCCATCCTCCTTCTTAACCTCAGGCAGTGATTTTACTTTCTTTTTTGCTCTCCATGGAGGTACCCACTTCTTGACTTTTGGCTTCTTCTTATCTACTCCTCATTTTCCTTCTACTTTGGCCACTTCTACACTCTTGAGCTCTTCATTCTCTTCCTCCATTGGACACTTCATGGCCTCACATAGGGAAATCCCTACCTCTTGGTCATCAACTTTCACTGTGATCTTTCCATTTGCCACATCCAAAACCATCCCGGCCGTAGCTAAGAACGACCTTCCCAAAATTAATAGCATGTGCTCATCCTCCTCCATGTCGAGCACTACGAAATCAGCTGGAAAAATATGATCTCCAACTTTAACAAGGACATCTTCAACTACACCTTGAGGTTAAGTAATAGACCGGTCGGCTAGTTGAAGAGTCATCATTGTCGGCTGAAGTTCTCCTCCCTCCAACTTCTTAAATAGCGACAGTGGCATCTAATTAATGCTCGCTCCAAGATCGCACAATGCCCCCCTTTTAATTCCATTCCCGATATCACATAAGATAGTGAAACTCCCGGGATCTTTCAACTTCAGGGGAAGCGTTTTGTGCACTAATGCACTCACCTCATGGTTCAGCTGCACCAACTTGGGCTCATCAACTCTCCTCCTCTTAGCTATCAAGTTCTTTAGGAACTTGGCATAATTAGGCATCTGCTCCAAAGCACCATAAAAAGGTATGTTAATATGCAACTTTTTAAAAATATCAAAAAACTTAGCAAATTTTTCATCTAATTTCTTCTTCATGAACCGCTGGGGATATGGGACTGAAATCAGAGATTTTGGCACTCCCCATTCATCTCACTCGGTTTCCTTCATGTTTTGCTTTACTTCTCTAACCTTCTTCCACTTCGGGACTTGCTCTTCGTCTTTCTTCTCCTTCTCTCGCTGAACTTCTTCCATCACAACCTCTTCACCCTCTTTCTTCTCTTTACTCTCATCCTTGATCTCTCTATGGACTTCCTCCACATCAGCAGGTAGTGGAGGTCCGTCATATATGGTACCACTTCTTAACTGGATCGCCTTGCATTGCTCCTTTGGGTTCCCTTCCGGCATAGATGGGTACTTACCCGTCTCTCTTCCAATTGATTTTGCAATGTGACTCATCTGGTACTCAATAGAAGTGAGTCTCATATTGTTCTCTTGCAGTATACTATTTAGCTCTATATCCCTTCTCTGGAGATCTTGATCTCGCTGATCATTCTTCTTACTCATCTCTTTCACACCATACTCCAAAGAGGATAGCCTCTTACTACCTTCATCCACCTTCTGAAGAACGGCATGTAACATCTCATCAGTGGTAGCACCTCCTTCTCCTCCGGGGAGTTTTGAGCCAGGGTCGACATTTGGAAGTACAGTTATCCCCGCTCTCGGATTAGTGTAGGACAAGTTCTCGTTCTTCCTCCATTGATTATGAGGGGGCTGTTGGCCTCCTTGATACCCCTAATTATTCCTCCACTGATTCTGAGGAGGCTGTGGACCCGGTGGTACAAACAGTTGACCATAAGTTGATCGCCCCTGATAATTTCCACCTTGATAGTCATTCTAATTAAAATTAGGCTCTCCCATATAGTAGGCCACCACTTGCTGGCATCCTGGCTGATCCACTTTCTCACTCATCATACTATTCTGACCACTCAAACTCTGCCCAACCTCCAGATTACTAATTTTCTCCATCATCGCCATCAGCAGCTTCCTTGTTCCCTCACTTTCTTCCATCTGATAGACTCTCAGAAATTCTGGATCTTCTTTCCATTGCCTCGCGTTCTTCACTATGTTCTCAATGATCTCCCTGCACTGAGCTGCACTACGGTTCAGGAACACTCCACTAGCACAAGCATCGAGATGGTGTTGATCCTTCTCGCTAGCCCCGCAGTAGAAGTAGGCCACAATATCTCCATCGTTGTACCCGTGCTGCGGGCACTCAATGAGCATGTTGGAGAATTGCTCCCAAGCTTAACTCAACTCCTCTCCATGTTTCTGCGTGAATGAGGAGATCTCCTTCCTTGCCTTCACCGTTCGAGATGGAGGATAGAAACGCTCAAGGAATAGATGCTCGAGCTCGGCCCATGTAGTCACACTACCTCGTGGAAGTGTGTTATCATACCACTCCTTAGCAATCCCAGTCAAAGAGAACTGGAACAATCTGAGCCTCTTCGTATCTTCGGTCATCCCGTTTTGGCTAAAGGTTGAGGCTATCATTGGAAATTCCTCAAATGAGTGTGAGGATTATCTTTCCCTACTTCTCCCTTGAATTGGTTCTCAACTAGCATTTTCAGGATCCCTGGAGAGATAGAAAAGTTGTTGGCCTCCACTGGTGGCATAGTTACACCATCATAGTACTGTTGAGGCTGCGCCTCAAACCTTCCTCTGATTGCCATACCAGGATCAACGTTCTGATGAACATGCTGGGGATATACTGGTGGTAGCGGTACTTGTGGAATAGGAGGTGGGTTATAGTTAGGTTGTGGAGGGTAGTATGGTGGATAAGGATATGGTGAATACGGGTATGGGTAAGGTGGGTTGTTATGTTGGTAGACAGGGTTGTTGAAATTGGGGTTTGGGTTTTAGTTTTGTGCTGGGTTGTCTCAATGCTGTGGGACCGGGTGTTGGTTTTGGCTTTCCCCTGTGAGAGCTTGCTTCTGACTGCTGTCTCCGTCAACTCCATCAATCCATTCCACTATCTGATTGTAATTAGCTGCATCTCGATCCAACTCCTTACCTAAATCTATGATTGTGTTTTCACCACCGGCAATGTTCATCCTTCGATGGAAGGCTCTGTTTCTTCTGGTGATTGTCTCAGGGTCTAACTTTGTTCTATCTTCACTCATTTCTCCCTTTGAGTGTGATTTCATATATCTGTAACACCAAAAGAAATATCAAAACGCAACTGCCTAATGAATACTAAAACAAATAAAATAAAAGTACTCACTACTAACTACTAAACTATCTCCAAGTCCTACTCAATGGATATACATCACCTTCCCCGGCAACGACGCCATTGAGTTGAACGCAAAATACTAGCTATACTAGTAGTTACCCCACAAGAGTATGGGATCCTTGTAGTATTAGCAAGTATAGGGACCAAGTACTATCTAACCCAAGGGAAAGTGTGTATGCGAGTAAATCACTAGAGATGTACGTCTCGTAGTTAATATGAATGTATGTTCTGGGATTAAAAATTGTATTATACTACTCTATACTAATAATTAAGTTAAACTAAATAACTTGGTTCAAATGTAACTAAGGGATGGTGATGCTCAAGATAGGAATACCTATGTATACTAACGGAGTTGGTACAATAACCAAAATAATCGTGATGAGGAAGTAATTAATAATCCTAAGCGTACTAAAACTAGGCAATCAACTTCCCTAATCTAGTACAAGATTGAAAGATTAAAAGCTCAAGAATTAACCCTAATACTTCGTCAAATCAACCTACTTCACAAATCCAATAATCAAATTATATGGATTGTGCTTAATTATTGAGGCTCTAACTTAACTAAGGTGATGCGGTCATCCTCCCTAGATGAACCGGTAGATGATAAACCCCTTCTAAAACCCTTTTCTTAAGCCTATTCGTTATTAAAGAGTGATGCAGTCGTCTTCTCTCTAACAATTTTCGTACTCAATTCCAAGATTATTCTAGGATTTATTAGAAATATTCAATAATTAAGAGAATTAAAACTAAACATCACGAATTATCCTAATTACGTACCAATGTCCTACTTCTACGAGTTCATCCTTTCCTAAGCATGTGAGGGTTCTAGCCTAACATGGTGATTATGATAACGAAAGCAATAGCAATGATAATAAATAAAAATATACTTGAATTAACAATTAAATTAAAGAACATAAACAACGAACAAATCAAAGTCTAAAAAATAATCTCTTATATTCTGAAAAGCTAGGGTTTATAGTCTCAAAGAACAAAGAAAGAAAGAATTAATCTAAGAAGTTCAAAAGAAATATTAAAACGATGAATTCGTAAATCAAAACCTCGATTACAACATGTAAAACTCTTCCAATCTCCTTCTCAAGCTCTCATCCTTCAAAATCTATTTCTAAGTATCTGTTGATATGTAAAAATATGCTTGGAAGGGATATATATAGGCTTTGGGACGAATTTGGGCGATCCTGTGCAGAAAATGCGCAAAAAAGCTCGACCTGGGGCATTGGAGCGCTCGACCTACTTCCACTCGAGCGCCCGCTTGAGTACTTTCGGCTGCTGTACACTTGTTCGAAACACCTTCATATCTTCTCAACCGGGAGTCCGTTTTGGCCGATTCAAAGTCCAACGAACTCCTCTTTTCACCCTCTATCCAAATATGAACACAAAAGCGACAAATTGATGAGTTTATAAAAATTTACTCAAATGACTCTAAATACTCATAAAAAACACTCAAAACATGGGCAAATCGGGCACCAAAACATAACAATTTCACGCCTAATCACTTGTGTGATGTCTTTGGACGAGCCGGCGAGCTATATGATGAATGGTATCTAAAATGGTATGTAATGGTTCTGGCTTGTGTAGCTAGGTACTATGATGCCTTCGAACGAACCTACAGGCTATAGGATATGAGAAAGGAAGAAAATATTTTTATGAAATAAAACGTCTGCGTACTGTCAATCTGTATTGTAGCATACATGTCACCACACTGAGAATTCAATCTCACCCCCTTATTTTAAACATTTTCACTTTAGGATGACGGGAATTCGTGCCTGTGGAGGAATGATAGGGTTTCTGTTGGTATTCTTACTATTTAATAAAGACTTTTAAGTGATATTCCCTCCGTCCCTGAGTAAACTTCCCACTTTTATTTTCGGGTCGTCCCCCAGTAAACTTCGCATTCCATAAATGGCAAAAATAACACTTTATTACATATAACTTTTAACCTTCAAATTCACACAATATTACCAAAGTGTCACTCATTCAATTCACTTTTCAACAATATTCATTACTTTATCACAAAAGTCAACATGTGATCCACGATATATTAATAAACAAATACACTTTTTTAAACCATTCAACAAAAATAAGTGGGAAGAAAGTTCGGGGACGGAGAGAGTATTATTTATTATAACTTTTGAATGCCGAGGTGACAGACAGTTATATAATCCCTCGATGATGGAAATGTATGATGTTTGTTTTAAAAACCTATTTTGTGTCAAACCTTTTAAAAAGATCCTTGCATGTCCTCTTTTCGAAAAGAAAATATAATTGCACTTTTTCTTAGCAAAAATTATATGCTTCCGTTGTCTATGTGCTGCTATTATTTTTGTTTTATACCAAAAAAAAAAGAAATTAGTTCGCAATTTTGGTTATTAAGTGACCACTTGGATTTCTGGAATGTTGAATCCACATTTTAAAAAATTGGGGCGTTACAGTTAGTGGTGCAGTTGGAGAAATAACGGTACAAACCTGAAAAAGTCAGATTTCTTGCGGTGAATTACCGAGACAAGAGTGATTTGCCGGAAAAAAGGGGATTTACAAAATGGGTTTTTGGAATATGGTTATGTGGTTTCTGAGTGGGCACTGAAATGATGTAACAGAGGAATTTTTTAGAGCTTCCATGTCTGACAGTTCGTAAATTTGTTCCGGAGGGAAAATTCATAATTTTACGAAAATTTATAGTATTGAATTCGCTTGGTGAACATAGATACAGAGAGTGAATGGGAGAGTTTAATTTAATATTACTACATCTGTCCCACACCGATAGACTTATAAGTATTTTCACACAAATTAATAAATTAGACGTTTACAAGTGTTAGGCGATTCTCAATTAATTGTCAATCAAGTTCGGGGTGAATATGAAGCTAAAGATGAACAAATGATGGACTATCAACGGATAGTTGCTTACCTGATGTCCTTGTTGGACCAAGTGTATATTGAGCAAGTACCTAGGGCGAGCAACACTCAAGCCGATGTATTAGCTCGACTAGCAACAAGTGGCGGCCCTGCTGAATTGTCTGATGTTGTTATCACTAAAATGTTCAGTCCATCGATAACCAGCTACAAAGTCAATCAACTAGATGAACATCCAGAAGAAGATGATTGGAGAACAAAAATAGTCAAATATTTGAGAAGCGGAGAACAACCAAGCAACCCTCTTGAAGCAGTCAAGTTAACCAGACGAGCAGCCAGGTACCTGGTGGGTGAACAACCTTACAAGAGGGAAATTTCTCTTCCACTTCTCAAATGTTTGCCTAGGGGGCAAGGACGAGCCATACTCGAAGAAATACATGCCGGAGTAAGTGGAAACCACACTGGGGGCAAGCTTTGGCATATAAGACTATCAGGCAGGGTTATTATTGGCCAACTTTACGATAAGACGCAATCAAGGTAGCCAAGACCTGTCACCAGTGCCAAATCTTTGCCCCGAACATTCATACTACGGCCCAAGAGTTCATTTCAGTCTATAGACCTTAGCCATTTGCAAGATGGGGGATAGACATAATCAGACCTTTTCCTCCCGGGAAAGGAAGTGTTCGGTTTGTCGTTGTGGCAGTCTACTATTATACAAAATGGGCAGAAGGAGAAGCCTTGGTCAAGATCACACAGCAAAAGATGATCAGTTTCATCTGGAAGAACATTGTCTGTCGATTTGGGGTTCCGCAAACAATCGTGACAGACAATGGTCCCCAGTTTGATGGGAGGAACTAAGAGATTTCTGTACTAAGTGGGGAATCAGAAATCATTATTCAATCTAATGGTCAGGTGGAGGTCGTCAACAAGATAATCAAACATGTGTTGAAAATCTGATTGACAAAAAGCAAGGGTAGTTGGTCTAAAGAACTCCCGGAAGTCTTATGGGCATACAGAGTTTCTCCCAGGTCTAGCACCGGAGAAACACCTTTTGCACTAGCCTTTGGGACAGAAGTTGTTATTCCAACTGAGTTAAAGACCAAAACTATAAGGACGACCAACTTTGATGAAGAAGCGAACAACTCTGCTTTGGCTGCCGAACTAGATATGCTCGAGGAAAAAAGAATGAATGTCGAGCTAAAAATGCTACATACAAGCAGCGAGCAGAACATTATTACAACTCTCATGTCAAGCTCAGGGAGTTCAAAGTTGGGGACTTGGTCCTAAGAGAGTTGCTCGCCCCACCTCTAGGTGTATTTGGCCCGACTCGGGAGGGCCCATACAGCGTAACTGATAAATTACCCAATGGTGTCTATGACATTAAAGACATGGAAGGCAACTCGGCCCAATACTCCTGGAATTCGGTTCACCTAAAAAAATATTACCAGTAAGGCGAACAAGTCCCTAGCCTGGGCGAGCAAGTCCTAACTTGTGCAAGTAAGCCAAAACCTTGCTTAATTTTTTGAAAGTTTACTAAGTATAATATGAAAGTTGTTTGGCGGAGATGTATAGGTCGAACAACGCTTGGCGTGTTTTAATGCTAATGTAAAGTTGTTCTGCAAAATTTATTATAAGCGAACAACTATTTTTCACTTGTAATCATTTTGAGAATGTTCGAAGTTGTTCATCGAAGTATGAATGTTAGTGATGAACAAACTTTTTACACTTGTAAATTTTTTTATGAATGTAATGATAGTTGTTTGTTCGGAAAAGAATTATAAGCTCAAGGTACAAGTCTGTTATTAAGGATCTAAGCCATTGAAAGGTTATTCATTTTTAGAGCGAGCAAAACCTAAGGCTAAACCCTTATTCAATTTATTAAAAGACAAAGTTCAAATCGAACAAAGCCCAATTACATGTGTTAATATTGCAAAGTATTGTAATATATGTAGCAATTAACATGTGGAGAAATGACGAGCAAAAAAGATAAAATTCATTAAATTAAAGGCTTTAAGCCCAAAAATAGTATAAAGGCTCCATAAAGAAGCGAACAACTATTACAAAGACAAAAAGAAGAAAAATCCTAAGGCCTAACTCTACTGTTGCTCGGTTAAGGCTGAGTCTTGGGGTAGATCGGCAGGATTATCAACCAACATTCCAGCAACTAAGTCTTCAACTGCTTTTTGCTCGCCTTTAGCAGCGGCTTGCTCGCCCTCATCGTTTTTCTTTGTACCTAAAAGGCGGGTAAGGATAATGCTGGGATCAAGAAAGTCTAACTTGATCCCATGGTCGGCCATGTCACCCAGCTGAAGGGTTGATCCGGGCGGAGGAGGATAGGCCTCAAGGAATTCAGTCAAGTCTTGACCAATATCCTCCACGATCGCCGGAATATTGTGCGTGCTGACTGAACAAATACAGTCAGCATAGGTACAAATATACCCTAAGTTTGAGCAGGGTCTGGGGTGAGCGTTTAGCTGGGTGTCGAACTCCTCTTGGGTGAGCATCCCAACCATTTTTTCCTTGAGACGAGCAATCTTGGCATTAAATTTTTTAGTTATTCCATCCTTCTCCTCGGTGAGCTGCCGAGCGGTAGCTGCATAACGGCGAACAGTTTCTTCTAGCTCAGCCAACTGGGATAACCCTTTTTGGGCAGCAACAAGCGAGTTGGCAGTATTGATCATGGAGAGATGAGTTGTCCACTGCCCCTTGTGCTTGCATGACCCAATTTAAGGGTTTGGTCCAAGTGCGAGCAACAATATCAGTTGCCCGACGAACATGATCATCGAAGATGTCCCGGAGAGAGATGGGGGTCTTCGAGCATGCGAACTGATGCACCATTTCAGCTTGCCCGAGATGGTCATTTGCCCGGTATCTGCAAATAGAGTAGAGAGAAAAGTTAGAAAAACTTGGAAAAATTCACAAGTTAAGAATACAAAGAAAAAGGCTTACTCGGCAAATTAAGGCCATCCCAGCCTAAGTATGTGAGGTCCTCGGGGGCCCTTAGTTCGAACCTCGTGGCTCTTGCCCCCTTTTCCTCCATGGGCGACCACCTCAGCAGGTAGAGAGCGAGCAACTTCTTCGCTCGTTTGGCGAGCAGCCTATGTTCCCACTTTCTATTTTCCCTTTTCCGTTTGATGTTAGGTGGGAGTAAGAGCTGAGCCATCAGCTCGTTTGAACCTTTTGGACCCGTGCGGGGGTGGAAATTGAGGTCCCGGAGATGGAGAAGGAGCGGCTGGGACAGGGGCATTTTGCCGAGCAGCTTGCGCCCCAGCTGTTCTGGTCACCAAGAAAATGATCTTGGTGGGGGGATCACCCTTAATTTTCCTCCCGCGGGCTAGGGGCATTTTGAAGACCCTCTGTTCTAAAAGGAAAAAGTTGGGGGGAACAACAACTGTAACTTACTCAGCTAAAAATAAAAAAAAGAAAGAAAAGGAAAAATACATTAGGTCGAGCAAGTAGTAAAAAAAAGGAGAACTAAGCAAGCAAGTATTTATGTAAAAAGTTGGAAATTTATAAGTTCCGTACCTAGGGGTACTGATTAGGCGTGAAATTGTTATAATTTATAGCTCGTTTTGCCCGTGTTCTGAGTGAATTCGATGAGTATTTAGAGTAAAGTGAGTATTATTTTCATAAACTGGTGAATTTGCCTCTTTGATGCCCATAGATGGATAGAGGGTGAAAAATTGAGTTTGTAGGACTTTAAATCGACTCAAACGGATGCCCGGATGAGAAGATATTGAAGAAATACGAAAAATGTTAGTTTGTGCAAGGAAAAGTATCACTTGGCTCAAAGAAGGAGGTGCTCGAGCGCCACCGCTCGAGCAAAGGGGGGTCGAGTGCTTGTGTCGCTCTGGAAGGCAAGGCACTCGACCAGGCTGAGGTCGAGTGCCCCATTCGACCACATGCACCCACTCGACCAATCCATAGTCGAGCGCATCCATTCGACCTCTAGCAGCATTCAACCAGTCAATGTTCGAGCGCCACCGCTCGACCAGGTTGAGGTCGAGCGCCCTGAAGGCACTGAAAGAAGGACCACTCGACCACATTAAGGTTGAGTGCTAGCGCTCGACCAGCCCCCAATTTTGCTCGATTTCGATATTTTCCTCCCGTTTCCGGCCCGTTGCTTATAAATACCCGATCCCTAGCTCATTTTTAGAGACCCTTGGATCACTTTTCATATTTTGGCATACTTGGAGCTTGGTAGAGAGATTAGAAGAGTTTTAACGTGTAATTGAGGTTTTTGATCTTACGAATTCATAGATTAGAGTTTTATTTCGTTATTTCTTTCTTCAACACTTGACATTATCAAACCTAGTTCGTTATTTATTGAGATTCGTTTTGAGACTTTGATTTATTGGTTTAATTAGTTTATGTTCTTAAGTTCTTTCTTTAATTTCACCATTTTTATGTCCATCGTTAATTTAATTACTTTCTATTGGGACGTTGTCAGTTTTGATTAAGATCCCAAAACCCCTGAAAAGATGAGTTGCCTTTGTTTGTCTTTGTCAGGCTAGTCTTGGTTAGGTTTTGTACTTAGTTATTTTACAGTTTACAGGTACTAAGTGAGAGGAGAACTCACTGATGACAATCAAGACTAAGAGCCTGAAGACGAAGAGCACCATCCTGAACTTATGGCAGTCTTCTAAGCTAGCTGAGTAAATGTCAGTGATGAAGAGTATGACCCTGAGGTCATTACTAACTCAGTCCTGAAGGGAACAGGATGATACTGAGTTTATGGGAAAGACTTGGAGTAGAGCCGAGCAATGCAAAAGGAATGTCAGTGTCAGGACAAGACCGTTGTGCTCGAGACAAAAGGAACTTAATAAGACAAGCCTGAAGCCCAGGAATAAGTTCTGACATTCTCACCAACCTAATGACGTGGACCAATCCAGGAAGGACAAACACGTACGGAACCTGACACGAAGACTGACTTCAGACTGCATACTCAACGGGCAAGCATTAAATGCAAGTTACCTAATCCATGCAAGGACGGCTGCTGCATGGGAAATATGTCCGTTTGAACCACTCTACATAGATGACCAGAAGGCTATCTCTTCCAACGGATAGTTTTCAAATCACCTATAAATACAGAAGGCCTTGAACCCATTCAAGGTTACGGGAAATTTCCAAGCCAGAAATTACTCAAATTCTCAAGCGTTCAAAGCATTCAGCCTTTAGAAGAAGCACCCGAAACCAGTTAAATCTCCCAAGTGTTTCTTAGTCACTGAGAGTTATTCTGTATTCCAAAGAGCGTACAAGCAATATCTTAAGCTTAGAGTGATTATCCAATCCTTAGCAAAGCTTTGTCTTGTAAGGATAATCACAACCTAGTTGGAATTCAAACTGAAACCAAAACCCTAAGTTAGGTTTGTTGGTAGTAAGTTGTTATTGAGTTAGTAAGGAGTTTGTATAGGTCAGTGAGGAGTAGCTGATCTTGGTGCACCTTGACACGTTAAAAACAAGAATCCCTTGAGTGGATTTCCTGTTAAATAAGGCCGTGGACGTAGGAGCTTGAGTCTCTGAACCACGTTAAACTCTTTGTGTTCTTACTGTTTTGATATTGTGAATGCTTGTCATATTAATTGTTCACTCATAGCATTTGATTTTTATAAAGCTGAATCAATCAGCCTGATCATCAAACAAGAGCACTACCCTACTAATCACTACTTCAGAATTGAGTAATCAAGTTTTCAGAAAGCAAGCTAAACAAGACTTTAAACTATCAGGGCTCACGCATTTCCGCACTGAACTTGAATTGAAAGTCAGTCAACTGACCCGCACTAAGTGTAGTCAGTAGGGAGATTATCAACTCTCAGTTCTTTATCACTCTGAGTAAAGGGGACTCAGCAAGGTTTTAGTTGAAAAATTGGTATACGTGTATCCCCCCCCCATACACGTATTCATCAGTCTTGTACCGGGTCCAACACTTTTGTTATCGTAATTACCATGTTTGGCTAGAACTCTTGCATGCTTAGGAGAGGATGAACTCGTAGAAGTAGGATGTTGGTACGTAATTAGGATAATTCGTGATGTTTAGTGCTAGTTCTCTTAATTAATTGAATTCTTAAAATAAACCCTAGAATTATCTTGGAATTAAGTACGAAAATTATTAGAGAGATGACGACCTTATCACTCTTTAATAACGAATAGGCTTAACGAGAGGGTTTGAGAAGGGGTTTATCATCTACCGGTTTATCTAGGGAGACGACCGCATCACCTTAGTTAAATAAGGGTCTCATTAATTAAGCACAATCCATATAACTTGTTTAGTAGATTCGTGAAGTAGGTTGATATGACGAAGTATTAGGGTTAATTCTTAAGTTTTTAGTCTTTCAATCTCGTGCTAGATTAGGGAAGTTGATTGCCTAGTTTTAGTACACTTAGGATTAATATTTGCACATCATGGTTATTTTAGTTATTGTCCGATCTACTGCCGGTGCATGACGATATCCTGACCACAATTGCTCGGCAAAAAGTTGCTCGTTTAATACAATATGAGGCCAGGCTAGGGGCAATTTTTGATAGGTGAACAGCTCATGGCTTTGGGTGAACAGGGTTTTTGGGCATAAACAAGGATTATGGCATTATCCAAGCCAAGTCATAGATGACTAACAATAATGATGTAAAGAGTGGTGCATAATCTAATCAATGGGGTTTACAAACTGTCCACCAACCACCTGACGAGCAGCTATTATGCGAACAGCACCCGACAAGAATGAAGATCCAAATTAGTCAAAACAATAATGAAGTGATGGGCGAACAACTTATAAGTCATCCTGTCATTAAGCGAACAACTTATAACAAGAGGAATCAAATGAAGAATAGCAGCATAACCAACGACAAACAACTTTGAAGGCGTGATAAGACCAAAATTGAGACTTTGTAACTAAGTTTAAACTTAGATAAGGTCAAACTAGGTCAAATGACACATGTCAAGCATGCAAGTTTGGAAGTCCAAAGGGTTAATCCACCACCTACTTGGTGGTTTGTATGAACAGAGCTGGTCTCCATATATAAAAATAAGTACAAACACACAAAATTCTCCCAACACACACTCATACACCACAAGACGCACACATACAAAATAAATACGTAATCAATACACGTACTTTCAATTTTCTTTCCCTATCTATCATATTTACTATAAATGGTAGTAACCAATCACACGAGATCGTTTGGATGATCCTAATTCCGGTTAAAAACAACCACTAATCTACTTGATTAGAATCGATCATCAACAAATATTTTTAAGTTTTGCATTAGGTCAAAAGAGATTTTGTTAATTTTTATTGATGTGGCATGCAGAAGCAACAACTGTTTTTATTTGCTTTCTTAATTACTTTTATTACTTCGGTTTAAGTTTTGGCCCATGAGCTTTCGTATAAGCACATTGTTATTAGGTTAATTCTGGATTGTCGATAAATATTATTGTTGGCGGCCATTTGCCTTGAGACGGGAATTAATCTTGGGAATTTGTTCTATTCTGCGCATAAGTTCGAATTGCAAAAAATAATTAAGTTGGAATTTTATTTAACAAAATTCAAAAATTCAGCTATGCAAAAAAGTGGTGATTTAATAACAATTTTGAAGTGTAATCTTTGTCTTATATGTGCATCTCATTCTCACTCAAAAAAACTTGAACCAAGCACCCCCCCCTTATATTTTTACATCTCTCGTGTAGTTTGGTCATTAGCTTATGTGTTTGCTAATTAGAAATAAATTTTGAAAATTTTAATGTTTGATACACAATTAGAATATTACAAACAAAAAATAAAATATAATAACAGGACAAAAGGAAGTATGTATATATATACCAAAGAATTAATAATGTCTTGTAACAAGATTACATCAACCATGCAAGAACAAGAGGCTTAGCGGAAGGCGTGATCGTAGTCATGGTAGCGGAAAGTCTTGTAGATGAAATGCGACAGCCATTTTGAAGCCACGAAGCATAAAATAGCCATGGAAACCAGAGCATATCGTGCAGCTACAGAGAAAACGCTCTGTTTGGCAGCTGCAACGATTGCAATAGAAGAGACGGAGATAACCTGAAGCGCGACCTCAAGCACGTTGAGTCCTTTATATGCTGAGTTGCAGCTGCTGCATAATACCGTGTGCGTCCAGTACCTGACAAATGAGGGTACCAGAAATGAGAATGACGAGATGAATGCAGACATCTGGATTTGATAGTACAAGTAATGAAAGACTAAAAAGAAACTTCTGCTTAAATATCAATGAGATGCCCACGTAGTAGGATAAAGATTTAAGGGGCACTTGGTTCATAATTCTTCAATGAAAATATAATGGAAATGACTATAAGTTAAGTATGGTGGTTAATGAGAATAAATGATCAATTTACCTTCATCAGACTTTGTATGAGGAAATGAGACTCAAAATAGGTTAATCATTACTCCATTTTGATTAACTACCTCCTCCCTCTATAATCATTTCTTCACAATCATTTTTTGTCTCAACTTATTCCAAGATTAGAGCACTACACTAACAATATAACCATCATTCTCATTGTGATTCACTATTCGATGATTCGCATTGAGGAATTTGAACTAAACGCCTTGTTTGCTGTGAAGTACACGTAATACATTATGCAAGGAGTCTTGCATATGACCGTCTCACATATTAGACGTGAAACTTTTGCAGGTTTTTTGATACTTTTCCAATAACCAATTTCAAAAGTAACAAGTCACGTGCAAATTTTTGTGTATACTTGAGAAATCTAAAGTAAGCATTAAGAAACAATGGGATCATTGGAGTTTAATAGATTTACCTATCAAGGAGCTGCTCTCTAGGAGGAGTTGGCGGGAGTTCCCCACTATATTTATTCCTCCAATCGACTTGTGTGCCACCATACTTGTTTAACCACCTTCTGTAGGATACAACAAGTGCGTCTGACTTCGTTGGAACAAAGCAAGCTTTTTGCCAATTGAGCGGGCCGACTTCCTTTAGCTTGTGTTCCTAATGGAGTATATACCATCAAACTAATAAGTCTTGGACATATCATTAAACTATCATAATATTAAACTAATTAGGACAGCCAAAGGTGAGAGTTTGCGATGCAGTTTTTCATAACTACATAACATTGTTTACACAAAAATAACAGTGTTTCTTGTGAGGTAAATTAAGCGGAAGCCCTGAAAGTATCAGAAACAGGGGATTCAGTGCCTAATTTAGCAAATTTCTATCTGATATGTCAATTTCATTCTTCCACTTTTAAATGACCTGATTATTAGATCATACAATTTCGAAGTTCTTCCTAAAAAATCGAGAGACCAGACTGGTTCAGACATTAAGAAATCATTAGATGCAGAAAAATGTCTTGAGTTTACCTCCACATGAAGAAGATGGAGATCTGAATCTAGAATCAAGTTCTGTCCAATATGAAATATCCAACGAGGAAAGATTCGTTCTAACCAGATTGCAAAGTTTCTAGGTTGTACAAAGATCAATCTACTGTTACCGGGACTGACTGGAATACAGAAGAAAATAAGAAAAGCTTTCTTCTTGGGGGGTAAAGGTGTTGATATCTCCTGCATGAGAGAAAACACGTAAGGCGAGAAAATTACGGATAAACTACATACAGACGTATTACTATATTAGGGAAAGAGTGATTTTAGTCTTGTATCTTATTCCTATTTTAGTTTTAGTCCTACTGACTTTCACGCATTGAAAAAGTTGTATCTTCCATTTTTTGACATTTTGGTCCAGCAACCAGCTGTAGGAGGTGAAACATCCGGATCACGCTGACGTGGAAGAGTCTTGATTGGTCAACCAGAAGTTTCACCTCTTGTACCAAAATTTCAAATAAGTGAAAGTTATAGGACTGTTTTCAATTCTTGACAGTCAATAGGACTGAAACCCAAATAAGGGAACTTACGGGACTAAACAAACTATTTTTCCCTATATTAACTACCCACATCTTTACTTCCACCTGATGATGCCTTGCTCGTGCTTTGACCCCCACCTGGACTGAAAAAGCCGTAGTATAGACAAGGTGGAACGAAACGATTCTCCCCAAACATTTGCTTTGCAGTGAATCCATTTTTATCTAGTTTCGTAATATTTATTTCGAGTGGCTTGCCCCCTTCCCTATCGGCCTTCACAGTGCATGAGACTATCCGTTAGCATTAGCCAGGTGGAATTAGTTCAAAATAATATGAAATAAATTAACTTATCTGTCTGGCGTTTTGGGAATTCTCATTATGCCATAATGGGCATATGGAACATGAGCAGGGTCCATAAGATTTTCGATAAGAACTTCATACCTGGCAAAATCATGATCGCAATTTGATATTTTGATATATGACGATTCAGAACAAAGGGAACATTAGTGTACCCATATGATATGTCCCTGGTTATCATCATATTGGTAAATGATGGATCATCAAGTTCTGGGATGTAGTGAGGCTTTTTCGTCGAGAAAATATCCTTGTACTGTGGATCCGAATTCGGCCAGAACCAAACAATGCCATTTTGCACACAACTAGGATAAGCAGCCACACATGCCTTTTTGGAAGTGTGAATCTGCAGAATTATGGAACACATTTCACATTAATGAATCCAAGTTTTAAATATAAAGTTCCATTACAATGAGCCACATACAACTGAAATTCACAAGTCAAAGCTCCTTAAGTATTTAGTAACAGGGCTTCAAAATTCTAAACACCCGCAAATTGATTACCCACACATGTGGAGGACAAGTAACTCCGTCAAGAACACTTCAAATTGATACCTTGAAGGATACCTATTTATTTGTTTCAATTGCTATCTCCACCAAACAGTAGCATGTTTACTTAACACATTTAATTTCTTCAGTGTAGGACAACAATTATTTAGTGATATAGATTGTTATCTTTACATCAAGGATTGCCACATACTCCAAGGTGGAAATTGAATTTAAAAGGTTTTCTCTGATATTTCATTCATCTTATTTTAACTTGTTTTATTTTTTGTTGGTTTCACCTCATGGAATTCGACTCTTACTTCAAGTACTACGTAGTTTTTAGTAAGGTTTAATTTGGATGCTACGACAACACGACCAGAGCCATTAGATGAAATTATGACTGAACTTGATAAGAACTCATGACTACGATGATGTTTAAGATAGCAATTTTACTACTCTTACATATATCCGTTCCACACATACAACAATTCTAATACTGATAAGAACTCATGACTACGATGATGTTTAAGATAGCAATTTTACTACTCTTATATATATCCGTTCCACACATACAACAATTCTAATACTGAAAACGAGTAATATCCTTGTAAAAAAAAAAACAAGAAGAAGAATGCATCCCATAAAATCAAGATTTTGCGTACCGGAGGGCCATCACGGGGTGCTTGAGGAATGAATTTGCAGTCACCTGCGCCACCAAAACACCAACCGTGGTAAACACACTGCAATCTCCCCCATTGATCGATCCTCCCATCGGATAACGGAGCCAATCTGTGAGGGCAACTATCGTCGAACACCTTCCATGCATTCTCATTCCTGTCCCACCATATCACTATATCAATCCCCAGCACTCTCTTCCCGTGCGGCCTTCTCTTGTCCAGATCACACACTGGCGCCACTGGATACCACTCCGAATACCAATCGAATTTCTCCGATTCAATTTCTTCTTCTGGCGGCACAGATTCCTCGGTTGACGGCGCAGTCGGAGTAATAGCAGTAAAAACCTTAAGATCCGATTTCCTGCGGTGAATTAAGGGGAGAGATGGAGTGATTCGTCGGAAAAACGGAGTTTGCAGAATTGGTTTGGGATTTCTGGTTGAGATGGGTGGGCAGTGAAATGATGAAACAGAGGAAGCTTTGAGAGCTTCCATGGCTAACGGTTGTGCTCTACTTTCCACTAATTCAGTTAGGGAGCTTAAACACACAGATAATTTTCATGGAAATGATAATTAGGTGAAGAACTACACTGCATCTGTGTGTGGGGATTGGATAGAAGAGGGAAGTTCATGCGAAGATTGTGGCTGGAGATAGTCCACCGAGGTTTCTTCTCTCTTCAAAATTCTGACCCAAAAAAAAAAAAAAAAAACTGAAAAAATCGTTGATTTTTTAATTTTAATTGTAACCCAGGTTGCCAAGTGTTGGTAGCTCAATTGCTTGAGGCACAACCTAACCCTAGAGATCTTGGGTTCGAGACATGGATAGAGAATTTATTTCCCTGAAGTGCTTTAATGCAATATGTCGGAGGATATTATGAAATATTGTGTTGTTCATTTATGAATAAAGTAATTGTTTATGGAAAGTATGACACACATTATTTATTTATTAAATATTATTATAATGTCATTGAATTAAACACAATTATATAATACCATTATTTTTCTCATTTTTCAGAATACAAACAATATATTATTTATCTTATAAAGTTTTTAAAACGTTATCTCATATTTAGATGATTTACATTTAATTTCTTATTATTTTAATTTTATTCTATATGCATATTAATTTCTTTTGGATATAGTATACCCCATGTCAGGAATTACGATCGATGTTATTTTAATATTGTACTTTTTAATGACAAGATATTTTAAAAGAATTGTTTATATATATATTTTATATAACGCATTTTAGATACTCTGTTGGAGATGATTTGCGTTAATTTTTAACCATTTATTATCATATAATGTATTATATTCGAGCTTGAAATAATATATGTTTTATTGTTGTTGAAGTTCTATAGTATTTGTGTGAGTGTGCATGCATCAATTTTTTTTTAAATGATTAAAAATAGGAGAGAAAGATAAAAAAAAAAGGCTATGTTTCTCCGCCCCGTTCCGTAGTGATCCGATCTGTTTGTAACCGAAAATCTGTTCCGATTCGTACCAAAAAATAAAATATATGTACTGTACTGAACACAAACACTCGAATTTTAAAATAATCTAACTTTAGTACTAATATAGATATTTCAAATATTCGTTTTGGTTTATACGGTGAACAACCCCTAGATTGTATTGATGGCTAGTTAACAACTTTGGATAGGACCCATCTAATACTCCCTCTCCCTCTATTTAATTCTCATTTTGCTATTTTTCGTCCGTGTTTTATTTATTTTCTATTTCTTTATATGAAATAATATAAAATATTTTATTCTCACATTTTACTCATTCTTAAACATGAATCTATAATCTATAATCTATAACTATATAATACAAACAAGTTTGCCAATTATAGGTTTGGGCGGGAAATTGTTTTGACCGTTGATCTTTTTCATCTGTTTCGATCTCAGCAGTCCGTGTTTTTTTTCATTGTTTAATATGGTATGTTTTTTGTGGATTGAATGATTTGATTCCTGATTTGTTGCTTGCTTTTTTTTGTTTTTGTTTGGGATTGGCTATTTATAGTCGAATATTCTCCTTGGATATGTCCATCATTTCTATGATTTGTTCTCATCTCTCCTGAATTCATCTGTGGAGTTTGTTCTTTCACATGATTTTTTCTTTTTTTCTTTTTGGCCGGTTTTTTCTTCATCCAAACTTTTTTTTGTTTGTTTGTGTAGATCGTGCGTGTTCTTGCAGATCATGGGTCGCGTTTGTTTCTCCATTGGGCTCAGTTGGAGATGTGTTAATTTATCCCATCGTGGTGTTTTTTATTGTAATCTTAGTGGTGGACAAAATAAGACCATGTATGGTGTCGTATTTCTGGTTGTAATGTCCATAATTAATGTATATGTATATAGTGTGGGGATTGGATTAATGTTTCTTTTTTTAATGTAAATTCGCGTATTTGTAAATGTAAGGGATTTTTTTACGACTAAAATAAAATGTGAGTTAATTCATTCATTCTCTACATGTTTTTAGGAATGCATGTATATTTAGATATGCAGTTTGGCTCACCTAGCAAGAAGAGCTTCTATCAGAAGTAGTTATTATATCTAAAATATCAGCAGAAATTTCTCCGAATAAGATAGATTAGTTAAATCATAGAAAACATTCTCATAGTCATCCCAATATCAAATGCATTTCCTAATCTATATACATACCAATCCATAATATATATAAAGTAATTACATGTAATTGATAGATTAATCACAAATTAAGATTTTGTTAACATCAAATTAATCCGTAATATAATCTACTAATTTAACTTTAATAGTTTCCATTCATGAATACCGTTAATTATGGATTTGATATATGGATTAAGGATATTCAACTCAAATATTTGTTTCTTTTATTTTTATTTTATTGGTCAAATTTATTTATGAGTTTCCTTATATACAAAAAATATGTATCCCCCGAATTATCATATCATATAGATTGTGTATGTAGAGTTTCTTTGAGGTTTTAATTAGTTTGTAAGGATTTAAAAATTTAAAAATTGTTAGATTGGTTTGCCTACTTTCGCATTTTTTATGGAGTGGGAATATTTTAACCAAGTTTTTAGGAATTAATAATAGTTTATCAAGTTATAAAAAATTCAAAATTATTAGATTTGTTTGCCAGATTTCACATGTTTATGGGGAATATGAATATTTTAACCAATTATTTAGGAATTAATTATATTTTAATGTATTTCTAAAATTAAACTTTTAATTAAAAGTACGATCAGTTTATGATATTTTAAAATATTTGAACGTATTAATTTAAATTATAGGTTGCAATTGATGATATTTGTTTGGTAACAAATTTTAAAAAAAATCGAGGTTAATGTGTACAGATTTGCTGTTTTTTTTTTATTATTTATTTTTCTTGGTGAAGTTTTTTTTCGAATTTCCTAAAATAGAGAAATTTTTGTGCCAGCTTTCCCATAATTCTGGGGAATAGTGATATTTAACCAGGTTTTTGGTAATTAATTGAAAGTTAATGCTATTATAAAATTGAGCTTTTAATGTAATTGTGATTAGGTTATTACATTTTGAAAATAGGCTACACCTTATTTAATAATGATGAGATCATAATCAATTATCTCCTTAAATAATGATCATGGCATTGACCAAACATCTACTTTATCAACGATTATGGATCATGATTTTTTTTTTGTTAAAAAAAATATTATTAATAGTAGGTATGAGTAATACCCCTCAATTGTTACATCAGCAAGTCATCAACTATTACATTTCCATACTCCCAGTTCATGCTTATTACATCAAAATCTCATAAGGCAGACGAATAAAACTAACAGTACTCAAGACAAAATTGCTCTGGGATCGTGATTAGTTAGCTTAAAGAGTGATATTCATCATATGTACGTGTAAAATCATCTACCAATTAATCTTAATCTGGTCAAAACTGTTAAAATATTATAATCTATGAATTTAATTTAATTATATTTTAATGAACTTCTAAAATTGATCTTTTAATTTTTTGTTAAGTTTGTGATTTTTTATTTAACCAATTTTTAACCAAGCCAATATGAATATTGTAACCAAGTATTTAGGAATTAATGAAATTTTAAGGTTGAACATACGTTTTAATTAGTTTATCAAGTTTTAAAAAATTCGAAATTATTAGATTTGTTTGCCAGATTTCGCATGTTTATGGGGAATATAAATATTTTAACCAATTATTTAAGAATTAATTATTTTTTAATGTATTTTTAGAATTGAACTTTTAATTAAAAATACGGTCCTTGAGGAACTTGCACACCTCCGGGGGCACACTTTTTAAGAAAAACCCACTTTTTGAATAAAGTAGTGGCATATGGGTAAATGTGTATATATTTTTGTGAGTGTGCACGCAAATCAATATTTTCTTTTAAAGGGTGTGCAAGTTCCTTTGGGATGGACTAAAAAGGAAAGTTGACAAGTTCCTCCGGGACGGAGGGAGTAGGTTTTAATTAATGATATTCGTTTGGTAATAAATTTAAAAAAAATCGAGGTTAATGTGTACAAATTTTTTGTTTTTTTTTCCTTGGTCAAGACTTTTTTCGAATTTCCTAAAATAGATAAATTTCTCCGGACTTAGCGTGACTTATATCGTGTGTGTGCCAATTTTCCCATAATTCTGGGGAATAGTGATATTTAACCAGGTTTTTTTTAATTAATTGAAAGTTAATGCTATTCTAAAATTGAGCTTTTAATGTAATTGTGTTAAATTATGACTTTTTGAAAAATTATAATCTATGAATTTAAATTAATGATTAGTTCTTTTCAAGTCAAAATAGTTCCTATAATTAATGTTCATCCGACTTCATGAAATTACTCGCCAGAAATATATTTTTTACCAATTATTTAATAATCATGGGATCATAATCAATTATTTAATAATCATGGTATCATAATCAATTATCTCCTTAAACATTGATCATGGCATTGACCAATCATCTACTTTATTAGCGATTATGGATCATGATTATGGGTCATGGCATTAATCTATTAATGTTTAATACATCCTAATTTTTTCTTTTATTGTAAAAGAAAAATATCATTATAATAAATAATGAAAATAATTATTTGTAGAATTTCCTTTTCAATATATCAACTAACTAGTCTGTAACCCCGCGAATTTCGCGGATTGAAAAAAAATTGTTATTATTATTTCAAGTTATAAATAATAATGTTTTTAAATATCTTGTAATATTGATAAAATATTAAATTGTAATTATAATTCATCGAACAATAAAAAATATTAAAAATAAATAAATAGAAAATTTGCAAAATATTATCTAATTCACACATTCAATCTCAAATTAATATAACACAATATTACTTAAACTTACATTTATTGTATAGTTGCATGTCCAATTTTCCCCCATGGCATGAATATACAATCACAATCGAACGCAAATGTTTAATTCTAAAGATAAAATCACACATTTCACATCTAAAAATAATATTTGACAAAAAAAAAAACATAATTAAAATGAAATATTGTGTAGATGTTTGTCGGGAATAATTGATTAATGTGTTGTTATTTATAATACACAATTTAACAATAAAAATTGACGTTTAAGCACCAATCTTAGTTTTAAAAAAAAATCAATTTTCCTCCTAGACATTTCATACGTACAAAAATTTTGCAAAAAAAAAAGTTAAAAAAAATCGAAATCCTACTCTACAAAACAATTTATATATTTACAATTTCAAATTCTATTTTGTACGTTGAATTTTATCCAAAAAAAAAAGTGTTGCAATTTATTATTGATGGTAAAATATTATATTTTATGGCAATGTTTTTTGGGAATCCTATCCCAGTGACAATATCCTTTTCGAAATATTTCAATTTTGCCCGATAAATTTCACACCTATCAATATTTTGTAAAAATAAATTTCAAAAATATCTAAGAAAAGAAATTGTTCAACCATGAAAAAGATTTATTTGCATTAATTTAATGTGTAAAATAATAATTCATCTTATATGTGAATATTTTGTTTTCATTGATTAAAATATATTCAGATTTATTGTATTTTAGAGTAAGATAGTTTTTTAAAGTTATAATACTTAAATTGTTAGTAAAGAAACTTAATTTCATTTTCTTTTTGGCCAACACCATAAATTTTTAACCATGAAAAATTTATTACATATATTTAAAAAAAAAAATATATATATATATATACATTAATTACATAACATATAACAACCTTTTACTTAATTATCATTTACAATATTATTTTAATATTTGTATGTTAAAACAATATAAAAGAAAATTCGAAATCCTAGTTAAGAAAAAATTATGTGTACTTTACAGTTAATAGTTTATTTTGGCGACATAATTTTATCCAAAAATAAACTTTTGTATTACAATCTATTATTGAATGCAAGATATTATATTTTGTGGCAAAAAAAATTTGGTATCAAACAATATTTTAGTGACAATATCTTTTCTGAAATATTTCAATTTCATCCTACAAATTTCATATCTATCAATTTATTGCAAAAATAACTTCCGAAAATAACTACGAAGAGAAATCGTTGATATGCTTGCATTATTATTATGTTTAAAATAATATTCCATATTTTACGTAAATATTTTATTTATTGAAGGCAAGAATTATATTTGGTGTCAATATTTTTTTGGTATCATACACTATTTCGGTGACAATATCTTTTCCGAAATATTTCAATTCTTTCCTACAAAAATTTCATATCTATCAATATTTTACAAAAATAACTTCCAAAATATTTAAGAAGAGAAATTGTTCAACCGTGAAAAAAAAATTTGCTTGCAATAATATAATGTTTAAAATAATATTTTATATTTTATGTAAATATTTTGTTTCTAATGATTAAAATATATTTAGATTTATTGTATTCTAGAGTAAGATAATTTTTAAAGTTATAGTAACATAATGTCTTTTTTTTTTCTTTTTTGGCAAACACTATAATTTCATTCCACATATTTTAAGGAAAAATATTTGCATTAATTATATAAGATATAAAAACAATTTAACTTATTTATTAATTACAATACTCTTTTAATATTTGTATGTTAAAAATATAAAAGAAAAATTGAAATCCTAGTCTAGAAAATAATATCTGCATTTTGCAGTTTATAGTTTAGTTTGACCACATAATTTATCAAAAAATAAACTCTTGTATTACAATCTATTATTGAAGACAGGATATTTTATTTGATTGCAAGATTTTTTTGGTATCATACACTATTTCGATGAAAATATATTTTCCAAAATATTCCAAATTCTTTCCTACATATATTAAATATATCAATATGTTGCAAAAATACAAAAAAAAAACCTTAAAAAAAATCATTCAACAACAACTTAGTAATAACAACTTTATATTTTACAAATATATAATTTCTATAGGAATTAAAGAAAAAATCCTCATTTGTTTATTTCCGAATTATCCCGATAAATTGGGGTCTTGAGACCGATTCCATTACGATGGTGCTTCGGGTTGGGATCGTCATACCGAGGATTTATCCATATCTATTCAAGAAAAATAAAAGATGATTCAATTAGATTAAAAAAATTAATCTCTTACCCTATGTGGCGGCATGCAGTGTTCTGATGCGGTTCGAGGCTGTAGTAGTTCGATGCGGTTCGAGCGAGGAGATCCATTAGGTGGCGGTGGTCTGTGAATAACCTGAAAGAAGAGGGACAACAGCGTGAGAAAAAAAAAAGTGGAGAAAAAAATCAGTATTAACTATAAAAAAATTAAGGAGAGTTGTAAATTAAAATAAAAACTAAAGTGAGATTTGACATTTATAGAAAATATAAAATGAAATGTATGGTTGAGATTAAAAGTATAAAATATATGATGTAGATTAAGTTTTAATTTGATTTAAAACATGCCTAAAATAACTTTTAAGGAGAATGCATAATTTTGAAATAAAATGAGTTGAGGGGTGCCACATCACCTTAAGAGAAATGTGGTGTTGACACATCATTTTGGAGAGGTTTGAAAATATAGTATAATAAGATTAAAGTTGAAATGTTTGACTATTGAAATTTAAAAGTTAATGCTTTTTTTAAATAAAATATGCATATATCCTTTTAGGTATTGGTAGGTTGTATTATTGGGTTTGTATCTAATATTTATATATCTGAATTTTATAATATTTATGCATTTTCAATTATAATCTATGAATTTATATTATAATCTGGTCAAAACGGTTAAAATATTATAATCTATGAATTTAAATTAATTATATTTTAATGAACTTCTAAAATTGATCTTTTAATGTTGATGTGTTTAGTTTTTTACGTTTTAAAGATTTCAAATCTATGAATTTAAATTTCTTTGCAGTTAATGATATGAAGTTATTGGATATTAAGTTTGTATAGGTGTCTTTGTAGTATATGCCGGTTAATTTGTTTATATGTATATGGATGTATGATTTTGTGCCTATTTTGTTGGTTATGTATAAAAATAAGAGATGCAATTAATGTGTTCATTGCTTCTAATTAGCGCTAATCATATGATGGTTCTAAGGTGTTCAATTTATTTTAATTGTATATATGTACAAGTGCTCGAAAACCATTTAATGTGATGTGGCTTAAATTCTATTGGTTTGTACTGTCCTTTTTTTTTTTTTTTGTGTGTTTGTTTATAATTTTATTTTGGATATTTTCGTATTGTCACCCAAGAATGAATAACTGTTAATACTGAAGTCTATAATATGAAATCCTGATTCTTTTCAAACATTTTCTTATAGGTAATATGTCTTCGCTTATTTAATTGGTCAACGATATTGATAGAAGCAGACACTTTTGTGTTTCAAAATGTGTTGTGTGCTTATATATCGTGTAGTGCGCATGCACCCGTACATAGGCATTATTCATCTTTAGGTTTCAACACATATTTTTTTTTTTGTATATTACGATTTTAAAAAATCAAATTTAAAATAATTCATCTGTAATAAATATTTAATTTTTATCTAACATACTAATTTTCAGACTGTAAATTAAAAAAAAAAATCTAAATCTCTATATGTTGGTTATCATACATTATATTAGATTTTTCATGGTAATGAATATTTTTTTAATAAAAGAACTAATCTGTCTTTGATGCAAGTCTTGGTGCATAAGTTGTTGGATGAAACCAAAGCACATATAAAAATGACTTTAACTTTATCCTTATGTAACTGTTTCTAAAATAAACAAGTTTTTTTTTTCATTTTTTTAATTAAGAATCTAATATTGAAATTATTTATAAATAACTTTATTGGAGAGAAGCAACAATCTACATCGACTTTTTTTTTTTTTTACTAAGTCCAGTCACCTCATTGTATATTTTTTATAAATATATACCCACTATAAAATTAAAATTTTATCCCAAATATAATAATACCTACACCCACATTTATAAAAAAAACTTTTACACCAACATTTTTCAATTTCAATACAGTCACCAAACATACCCACCTTATTAGTAATTATTTTTTAATTTTTTCTATTAATGTTCTAATTATTGATTATTATAAAAATATTTGAATGTCTTCAGTGGTTATCCAATATTATATAAATAATTTTAAATTCTACATGTTCAGGTATACTATACCATTTGATTAAGATGAGTTGAGTGAAAGATTATAAAATAATGGAAAAAGGGTCAAATAAACCCATCAACTTATAAGGAAAGATCAAATAGGCCCCTCAACTATCATTTTGTACACATGTACCCTTCTTCTTTTTAATTGAGATCAAATAGGCCCCTCATCTTTTACAAAATTAAACAATCCAATATATCTGTCAAATTAAAAGCTAACGTGGTTATCTCACTTATTTTCATTCTCATCATCTTCGCTGGTACAATCTATTCCGGCAGCAGTTAAGAGATTCTACTCAAGCTCCATCTCTACGATTTTGCCCATTGTGAATTTTTCTATATGAGAGCAATGTTCCTCCAATTCTAAATTTTAGAGGTAATAAGTTCATATTCCATTTTCTTCATAGTGAGAACGAGATTTTGAAATTTTGCGGAAGATTGGGAATTGGAATGATCATTTAAATTTCTCTCCCCAATTTCTGACAGCAGATTCAAAATTATGGTATAGATTATTTTTGCTGGGATGATTTTCATTTTTAGTTGTTAATTTTGATTGGATTTCCTTTGCAACTTTTTTTTAAAGTAAAATAATTTGAAAAAGAAAAGTTGAAGTACAATGGGGAGTAGTTTCATTCCGCAATTTCATCCAAAATCATGTTCTGCAATGCCCGATGCCACGCTCTATAGCCGCACTGCCGTAGAGGTCATGAGCCTGGATCAAGTCAAGATCGCTGAATCCACTAGCATGTGTTGCGTAATCGTCTCATATCTGCGTAAAATTGTGATTCTGTATGGCGGATCCTTTTCTGATTAAAGAAATCAAGCAAGCTTTGTCAAATCCGGTAATGACAAAAGTGATGTAATAAGGTCACCACTTAACAACATTAACTAGTATTATTTTGACGGGAATGCTTGATTGTTTGATTTTACCAAAATGAAGGGCCTATTTAATCTCAATTGAAAAGAAAAAGGGTGCAAAAATACACATAAATAGTTGAAGGGCCTATTTGATCCTCCCCGCAAGTTGAAGGGCTTATTTGATGTTACACTTATATATAATTAGCAAAGGTTGTATAATAAATTTTATGCTAAAACTCAGTGTGAAGAACTTGTGATATTTGTAAAATATAAACAAAAAAAATATAAATAATTATATCCTATTTATATCCTATCACAGGAGTAAATTTTATATGATAATTAATTATAAACTTATTATGAATCTATTTTAAAGTGTTGGATATTATAAATATAATATAAAAATATAATGAGAAGTAACATTAATTTGTGTCCAAGAATACTTTAGTTATATTTAAAAAAAAAATGTATTTTTTTAATTTTATAATTAAAATGTGTTCATTATTATAATTTAAACAATATAATAAATTTCGGCCGTGCGAAGCACGGGATTTACAATCACTAGTTATACATTATGTATATAATATTCATAAATTTTAGTATGCACTTAAGTGCATGACATGCACTTGAATTTTAAGCTCAATTTTGATATATTTTTTTTAAACACACTAAACGTCGAATTGTGTGTGTGTTTTCTTCAGTGATGTAAATGGCGGCCGCCGAGGCCGCCTAGGCGCATGTCAGCACCTACCGCCGACGATTAATGCAAAGCGGTCGTATTTGGCGGAAACTACGTTTGGCGGCGCCTAGGCGGTCTCGGCGGTAGGCGACGCCTAGGATTTTTTTTAAAAAAATTTTTTCAATTTTTAATAACTATAAAATGTTATAAAATTAAAAAAAATTAAAAGGAAAATAACAAGTTGCACATATGTGGATTGTGAACGTGGTAGTTTATTAATTTGGACATTTTGTTGGAGGTGTGTTTAATATTACTTAATTACTTTAATTATTAAGTTGTATAATAAACAAATTAAGTTGGAAATATGGAACTTTATTACTTTGATAAACATTAAACAAAATATATTTAATAATAAAAAATAAAAATAAAAACATTGGCGGCCGCCTAGGCGGCCTCGGCGCTTGGGCCATATACCGACTGTCGAGCGCCAAACGTCATCTGCACCCTTAGTTTTCTTTTTTACAATTGAGATATTACTGATTACTTTCTTAGGTAATATTGATTTTTAATCCAAACTAAATATAACAAATAAATATAGGAATTTTTTGGTAATGTAGCAAACAAGTATCAGACGGAGGGAGTATTATTGCATATAGTCTCGCGATCTGTAAACCTAAATACCCACCTCTACTCTAATTTTAGCACTACATAGCGTAACGGTTCCATTCAATTCTTCTTCTTCACTCCATTATTCACACATTTTTATTATATGTATTTATTTTCATTCCCACTTTTCCATAATTTAATCTACATAAAAAGATTATATATCGGATGGTGATTGTTTAGCCCCTTTCGAATCATTTCAATTAATATAGTGAATTACATCTAGGTTTAATATTGTAGCATTTGTTAGCAATTGGTTCAAAACTTATCCATAAATACAAATTGATGTCAAATGTGGGATCCTCCCCTCCTTTTTCCTTGAATTATGTCTATCGATGGTACAGATACTGTCTCCCCTTCCCCTGTGCAAAATTTATATTTATTACCACATAATTTTTCCACCCAATTTTTAAATTTTATTTTTTGTTTTAATAATTTCTTTCATTTTTTGTAATTTTTTAATTTACAATTGTGGACTTAGAAACCTGTGCAAAAAAAAAATAAAAATTACACACATCAGATTAAAAAGTGTCAAACAACAATTCAATTGTTAATATTTAAAACTTCTAAAATTACATATTTAAGTTTGAAAAATTGGCAAACTTATAACTAAATTTATATATTTATGTCTATGTGCAAAATAAAAATAAAAATGCACACATCCTACATTTTCAAATATTCATTTACATATTCAAACCTTCATCTTCAAATTTGTCGTGCAAAAAAAAAAAAATGCACACATCCTACATCTTCAAATATTCATATCTTCATATTCAATTATTCATCTTCAAATCTTCGTGCAAAAAAAAAAAAAATAAATAAATAAATGCACACATCCTACATCTTCATATTCAAATCTTCGTGCATAAAATAAAAAAAATTGCACACATCCTACATCTTCAAATTTAAATCTTCATCTTCAAATCTTGTCCAGATTCAACCTGAAAATATAGATTCAAAAGTAAAACTAATACTTTAAAAATTCAACCTGATAGTTTTATTAAAAAAAATATAGATTAAAGATTTATTTTCTCACACCTTGTACACGCACCCCACACACACCACTACACACCCAACACATAAAAACATAGACCACTGCATAGGAACCAAAATATCATTTTCTCACACAGACTGGATTATTGGTTTTGGAAAAAATGAAATAAATCAGAAAATTACAAATCGCACACATATTGGATTATTGGTTTTAGAAAAAATGTATATTTGAAGGGAACCCCCCCACCCCAACCAAAAAACAACTTACAGATCTTTGGTCGGCGACCGTGGCGGAGTGCACGGTGGAGGCTTTGATACGTTTATCAATTTTCCTCAAGCTTCCATGGGAAAGCGGTGGATTTTATTTTATTTTATTTTTTTACAGGCCGAAAGCTGTGGATCTTAAATGGCTGGTGACAGTGGCTTCTTTCAAGGAGTGAGGGGGAGAGAGTGTTTTCCAAAACGGTGGTGGCCTGAGGAAGTGGAATTTCCATGGATGAATCTGGAATTTTCTACCACCGACTTCCAGGTGTGGTGGCGGCTAGAACCGCAATATCGGCGGCAACGACATACCCGCTGAATTAGTGGCCTGAGAGTGAGAGTGTATGGGTTTCAAAACTGAGGAGAGAGAGTCTAATTGAGAGTGAGAATGAGAGAGAGGGTGAGGGAGAGTGTAAATGCAGAGGGTGGGAGTGGTGAGTGTGGCTGACCAATACTTTTGTGGTGGGGCCCATATTTGAACCAATTAGCAATTTCAGAAACTTTAGAACTAAAGTACTCCCTCCGTCCAATTTTGTTTACCCAAAAGTCTAAAAAAAAGAAGGTTTTTTTATTGTTTACCCATTTCCTAAAATGGCAAAAAGCAACACCACTTTTTCAAACTCAACCTTCAAAAAGTTACTTTATATACTAAAAAATATTAATAAAAAATTCTTAAAAAGCTACTTTATACTCAAAAGTATTAATAAACAACTATTTTCTTAAAAACCGTGTCATTTAGAAATAGGTAATCTAAATCGGAACCGAGGTAGTATAATTTAAACATTAAAGATCAACCTATTACTAATTATTTCTAATATATATACCAAATCCTCTCCTCCTCTTTCCACTCTAGCTACTTCTCCTCACAAGTTTAAACCCATTATCTCCTTTTCGAGCAAAAAGTTAATTAATTTGGAGGACTCCATTGATCCAAACGACATTTTCAGCGTTGTTCACTATAAAAAAAAAATAAAGAATTGTCTACAAAATTTTAATTGCCTACGAAAAAAAAATTCAACAAAAAAGTTCGTAATAAGAATTGCCTACGATTTGCTTACGAAATTTTCTAATTATGAAAGTTTTTACATTTCTCAACCTAAAAACAACTTGCTTACGGAATTAATTTGCCTACGAAATAAAATCTCTAGGTATAATTACTTACAATTCATTTGCCTACAAAATTTTACCTACAACACAATTTGCCTATGGAATTTCCGTAGACAAATTTTTTTGTAGGTGGGGAAGAAAGATGTCTACACAATCAAAAAAATTTGTAGGCAATTCATAGGTAATCTCCACTACGAATTTTTTCATTGGAAATTTTGTAACCATATTTGCAATTTCTGTACAATTTTATGTTTTCTTATAGTAGTTGAAGCCTGAGAATTGAGAGCTACTTCGGACAGGAATAGTGATTGATTTGGACAAATGAAAAGGGGTCACTTTGATGAAACAATTAATACTATTATTTTCCCTTAAATTTACACAGTGATGCTTTACTACATACTTATTTCTATTTCCGTGCACATAAAATGCGTAAAAAGGGGGTCATCGATCATGTAATTACCAGCCGCCATAATAAAATAGTGGTGTTTTGTGCATTTTCCTGTCAATTAGGACCTAGTTAGTAAAATTTGATAGATACAAGATATATTAAATAGATTAAACAAATAAATAGAGAACAAAAACGGTGATATTATGTGCATTTTCCGGCCAATTAAAATCTAATTAGCAAAATTTAAATAGATATAGGACTAAATTAATAAAACAAATAAATAGAGAATTATTTTAATAAAGATAAAAAGATAGAGGATGAATTAAGCTCCCTGCAAATAATTTATATGCCATCGTGATATGTATAGGCGTTAGGCGAGATTTTGACCGATATCAACTTTGAATATTCTTATTAATGTCTGATAGGGAAATTAATGTAATCTCCTTTATAAATTATATACAATTTCCCAACTGATAGACTAGTCGAGTGTGGTGACCCAACACTAAAAAAAAAAAAAAAAAATACACGTTATTTAACAACGGAATTTGGGATGGAAAATTCGTCGCAAAATACTGTTTGTGACGGACATGTGGAGGGGGCGCGCTATTCTATGTTTTAAAAGCGGAAGCGGACGTTGAACCGGTCTGCCTAGCGCTTTTGGTCGGACCGGGTCCAATCGGGTCTGACCGTTATTAAAACGATTAAACCGGTATGACGTCATAATTACATAATATATAGTTAAATATATAAATTATTAATTGTCATATATATTTTCTCTCATTATAAGATATTCTATGAAACAAAATTAATAGAAGAATTAATATTTACAATATTTAAAATTAATTTCTTATTAGTATGGTGCAGTGTATTGCTTTTAATTAATTATCATCTTATATTTTTAATCATTTTAAGTAGAACAATAATAAAGGAATAGAAACTGAAATCTAATTCTAATTTGAAAACATATCTACCATCATCATCGTGGAGAAATAGTGGGCCGTACAAATTTGCCCTCGTTCTCACAATCTTCAATCTATTCACCATCTCTCTGTTTCAATTCTCTCAATACTTCCTCTTTCGGTTCATATGCATCAATTGAAGCTCTGCAAAATCATCAATGGAGAACTCTGATGTAGTGCCACCACAATCACCAATCGAGAATGGAGCGGCGCCACCGAAATGATCCGTTTGGAAACTGTAGGTTGGGATTGATATTTAAGAATGGAGAAGTGGTCACACACGCAGAAATGAGAACGGTAATGATTGAATAAGTTTGAAAATTATAAAACAACCCCCAAACTTTTTTTTCCTTAAAAAACACAAAACTCGCCGAGTCGGCCGGTCCGACCAGTGACCGGTCGGACCCGATTTCGCCGCTTTTGGCCGGTTCACGAGCGCTTTAGGTAGCCAGCGGTCCAATGCTTTTGAGCCGTACGGTGGCATGTCCGAGTAGCGGTCGGACCGGTCGGACCGGCCGGTCCGATCCGCTTTTTAAAACATAGGCGCTATTGGAATGCTTGCTTCTATTGTTAATTTTCTTGTAATGAATTATATATGTATTCAAATTGACTCTTTTTTCTTTTTACATAATTCAACAAATTAATTCATTTTCTTTTCTAACTTGTTTAAATAAATTTTATGATCAACTCTATTTTTTATTTTGTAAATTAGTTTATTTCGACAATGCATAGTTATAATTCGTTCATTTGTACGCAATTAATTGTATATGTATCCAAATTGACTCTTTTTTTTTTCCATAATTCATCAAATTAATTCCTTTTCTTTTCTAACCTGTTTATATAAATGTTGTGCTTGTCTTTTTTTTTTTTTTGTAAATAATTTATTTCGACAACTCGTAAACATATAATTCGTTTATTTGTACGCAATTAATTGTATAAGTATCCAAATTGAGTCTTATTTTTTATAATTCATTAAATTAATTTCTTTTTGTTTCTAGTTTGTTTTAGTAAATGTATGACCAATTATATTTTTTTATTTTATAAAATTATTTAATTCGAGAACGCGTAATTTTATAATTTGTTCATTTGTATGCAATTAATTGTATATGTATTCAAATTGACTCATTTTTTCCATAATTAATCAAATAATTCTTTTTTCTTTTCTAACTTGTTATATATACAATAGTTTAGTAATTCTAATCGTCATCATCTTCCTCTTCTCCATCCTCTTCTTCATTCTCTTCATCTTTTTCTCCATGCTCTTGTCCGTCATTCTCATTGCTTTCAATTTGTATCATTTCTGGATTTGCAACTAGTAAGTCTACAAAAATATTCACGGTTTCTTGATCGAGCTTTATTTGAGCCTCTTGTACCTCTGTTTGAAATGGTTTTGATTGCACTTTTAAATTTTGCACACCTACAAGTGTATGAGGTCGTGTGTAGAAACGGTAAGTGACCAAGTTATAAAATATCAAACTCTAGGGACAACGAATTTAGTGTAAAGAAATCATCAATGTTGAACGGAAATTGCTGAATTTAAAATGTTGGGGTTTTGTACTCTACTATGAATTGTTCACAAATACTTCAAAATAAAGAGTTAATCTAACTTCTTGAGGAAGTGCAATGGTTGGAGTATGCTTCGGGTGATTTCGATTATGCAAGGACCAAAACTAGCTTTAACATATGTCTCTTTTATGTTTCCTCTTATGATTAGACTAGATTAACTTAACCTTATCTAATTAATAAACTCTCATTTTAATGACTCGATGTCCGATAAGGAGTGTTCTTGACTTTCTAGCATCTCTCGATGATCTAAAACGTCTAACTATAACATTTGATAACTCATTTCTCTCAATTAAACCCTTCATTAGAGAGAACTCAACTCTCGTATTGTTGCTCATTCTAATGAATTGCTTAATCTACTAGAAATAGGTCATCAAAGCTCAAACAATCCTAAATCAAGGAGTCTAATCATTCAATGCAACACAAGCAAAGCATATATTAAAGCCAAGCCCTAATTCTCACATAATCTTTCTCACCCAAAGCATAGAGAGTTTAGCCTAACATATTCATGGCTAGGCAAGCAAAATCAATGCAGAAATTCATAGACAACAAGAGAATTAAAAAATTAACAATCAAAATCAGGAAAATATCACCTAATTGGAGGTAAAAGTAGAAAACATCTTCATTCAACACTTCAAGAATTCATCAATTCTTCAATTACAAGTATCATCTAGCTCAAATCCAGATGCAATCTAATTCTAATGAATGAATTTAAGAAAAGTGCTTCTAATATATTGAATTTCTAAGAAAATCCAGTGGAAATGGGTTGAAGCTCTAAATCTCTCGTGTGGAACTCTGAAAATGGTGGTAACTGATCTCCAAGATCAGTTAAGGTATTTGTTGGGACAATATCAGTTTTGAGTTGATCTCAAAGACCCTGAAAAGATGAATTTGCCGAAGTGTTGTATTAGTCAAGTTAGTCTTGATAGGCCTAGTATAGGTTAGAATATTTTATATTAACAGGTAGACAATGAGAGGAGTACTCATTGTTGACATTCAAGACTGAAGCCTGAAGACACAAGAGCACCATCACTAAGCTTATGTTAGTCTTTCTAAGCTGACTGACTAAGTATCAGGATGAAAACATGATCCTGAGATCATTGTTTACTCAGCCCTGAAGGAGTTAGGACGACACTGAGTATTTGGGAAAAGACTTGGAGTAGGATCCAAGCATACAAAAGGAATGTCAGCGTTGGGACAAGACTGAACGTGCATGAGGACAAATATGAACTCAGTAAAGACAAATCTGAACTGAAGAATGAGTTTTGACATTCTCACCAACCTGATGACGTGGACCAATCAGGGTAGGACACGCACGTACGGACCCTGACACTGAACTCTGCATTTCTACACATCTTCAACGGGCATGCATTTAATACATTTACCAAATCCATGTAAGGACAGCTGCTGCATGGGAAATATGTTCGTTTGAATATCCTACAAGCAAAGTGGCTAGAAGGCTATCTCTCCAACGGATAGTTTTTCAAAACCAATTATAAATACAGAAGACCTTGCACCCAAACAAGGTTACGGGAAATGTTGAAGCAAGAAATTACTCAGACTCTCAAAGCATTCAAAGCATTCAAGAAGCACTCAAAAACCCTAGAATTTCCCAAGTGTTTCTAAGTTTAGTCTAGAGTCATTCTGTATTCCTGAGCTCATTATACATATCTTAAGCTTAGAATAATTATCCAACCCTTAACATAGGTTTGTCTTGTAAGGATAATCACAAATAGTTGGAATCCAAACTGAAACCAAAACCCTCTTAGTTAGGTTTGTTGGTGGAAGTTCGTTAGTTGGTTAGAAGGAAGGAAGGAAGGAAGGAAGGAAGGAAGGGATGAGTGAGACTGATCATTGTGCACCTTGGCACGTTAAAAATAAGTAAGACCTTTAGTGGATTCTCCTGTTAAATCAGGACCGTGGACGTAGGAGCTTGAGTCTCTGAACCACGTTAAACTGCCCTGAGTTCTTTATTGCTTTGATATTGTGCTTAACTGTTTATTATTGTCATTATCATTCATTGCATGCTTTTTCAGTGTTGAATCAATCAGCCTGACCTAAACTCATTGCACTACCCTTCTAACCACGGCTTCTTAAAAGAAAAATTAATTTTTAGAAATCAAACTAAAACAAGTCTTTAAACTTTCAGGGCTCACACATTTCCGTACAAGAACATAAATAGATAGTTGGTCAACTGACTCACCTCAGTGCAGTTAGTAGGTTTATTATCTATTCAGTGTTCATCACTAAAACTCTGAGTTAAGGGGACTCAACTTTGAATAGAAAGTTGAAAATTTGTATACTTGTATTCCCCCTCCATACACGTATCACTGAGACTTGTACGGGACCAACAAGTGGTATCAGAGCAGTGGTTCAAAAGACCACTGACTTTGAATACTAATAGTTTCAGAGGAGAAACTATTGGTGGTCACTGAACATATCTTTGTTTGCATTTTTTAAAAAACCTTTGCATCATGACTTCAAGGAGACTTGAAGCATCTTTGCCTGAATTATTGTCTCTAACTTTGTTTATTGGAAATTCAGATTGCTAGCACATCTGGATACTATTCATGACCAGATGCCCAAAGTGATCAAGAACGGACCTATCAAGATCACCATTCCCAATGTCAGAGGACTAGGATATGATGATCAACCGATTGGAGCTCCAGTGCCGAAGGACAGGAGCCAACTGACCAATGATGAGATCAAGATGATAGGGCTGGACAACGTGGCCAAGAATATCATTCTTCACATGGAGTCGTTCGAGGAGTCACCGAGTCTGATGCACTTAAAGACTGCGAAGCAGGTCTGGGATGAGTTGAATCAAATGTGCGAGGGGTCTGAGAAGATCAAGGAGAGCAAGAGGAATATTGTCATTCAGAAATTTGAAGTGTTCGAGATGCTGCCTGAGGAAACAATCGATCAAATGGAGTCAAGATTTATCAAGATGATGAATGAGTTAGTGATGCTTGGGAAGGAAGTCCCTAAGAGAAAATTTGCTTCCAAAATCCTGAATGCTCTCCCAGAGAGATGGGACAACAGTGTTATTATGCTAAAGAACACTCAGGATATGAGCAACATTACTTCAGCTCTACTATTTTCAAAGCTCAAGGCGCTGGATATCAATATGAACAAGAGAAAGAAGAAAATAGTACCTGAAGAGGAGGAGAAAGCTCTAGAGAAGAGTGTGGCATTCAAAGCCAAGTCAGAACCTACTGATTCTTCATCAAAGTCACTGATGGAGATGAGCAAAGAAGAGCTCGCTGAAGACTAAAGTATGATGGCCAAATGTTTTGAAAAGTTAAACTCAAGATTTGGTCGATACAAGAAGTACTATCAGGACACAAGAGATATGAAAACTGATGGAAGCCACAATAGTTCCAAGAGGTACTCTGACCCGACGATCAGGAGTTAGAATAGAGACGCGCTCGTGATGACAAACACTAAGGGAAGAATGAAAGCTCACCAAGACGGATGGAACCTGACTCAAGAAGGAACCCTGAACCAAGAAGAGAAAGAGGAGATGAGCTAACAACATGTTACAACTGTAACAAGAGTGGGCATTATCAGTATGATTGCCCAGAGCTGAGTGCAAGAGAGAGAGAAGAAAGGAGGACCAAGAGAGACTAGAGGTATGCGGATAGAAGAGCCATGCTCGCTGAAGACGCATCAGACTCGGATGGTCCTGAGGAGAGGTCGCCTGAACTTTTTTCCGATGACGAGTACGATGAATTGTGCCTTATGGCTAGTGAAGAGCCTGAGGTAACTTCTAACTCCGTATGTGATTCATACACTGATCAAAATTCTGAGCTTAGCTCAGAATCAGTTAGAGAAATGAACCTTCAGGTCTGTCTAGATCAACTGATGGTTGATTTCTCCAGACTGAAGGAAACTAATGTCTTCTTGGCAAAGGAGAATGAGAAATTAAGTACTGAGGTTGAAACCCTGACTGAACAGTTGACTCAGTCAGATCTAAAAGAGTCTTCTCAAATTGCAAGGCTAACTCAGGAAATTGACATGATCAATGCTGAGCGCCTTCCAAGAGAGAAGATTCTGAAGGAAATGACTGAGGAGGAACTAGTCAGGAAGGAAGAACTAAAGGCACTTAAGATTAAGTTTGATGACCTTTATGTCAGACATGAAATCCTAAAAAAAAGTGAGGATGCTCTCAGGAAGAAGGTAGCAGGAATGAATAAATCCTCAGTGGCCATAGAGGAAATAAATTGCTGCCAGAAACCTGGGAATGAAAGATCTGGAATTGGCTTTGATTCCAGGATATCCTCATAGGGTCAATCTCATGTTGCTTCCGGGAGCAACACTGAGAGGGTGTTTGTTCAAGCAGGCCAAAGTACAAAGAAAGTTGTGTACCAGGCCCGCAAAACTGATAAGGGCAATGAAACTATTGAGACAGTCAGGGTTGTCCCCAAGGTTGTTAACTCAAAATCCAAGGGAAAGACTAAGCAACCTGAACAGGCCCCTGAGAGCTCTGGCCAGAAAACTTCTCAGCGCAAGCCGAGGAGAGCTCAGGCCAAGAGCACTCAGACTGCTTAACGGGGATATTATCATGTATGGCAATACCCTCAGGGAAGGCCAAACATGATAGCACCCCCATGGTTTTGGCATCCTGAAGCCTATAATTATTTTCAGTTTTCTCACTTGCCTAGGGGGAATAGAAAACAGGGCCCTTCTCAGGAACAAACCCAAATGCCCGCTGCACCTAGGCCTAGGAAGAACAGGAAGCCAGCCCCCAAGGCTACCACTCAGACTCCTGTGACTTCGAAGCCTGACACTCATACACCATCTTTCTCTCAGACTAAGAAGAAGAAAGTTGTGTATGTTGATGTTAATGGAAGACATATTTACTCCTCTGAGGTAATCAGGGTGGTCAAGCAAGTCTGGATCCCGAGAGGACAGCTGACACCATAGGACCCAACACCCAATAGGTACCTAAAGCCTAATTTTGTTGCAGGCGGCTGTGGGCCAGAGGAGAAGGAAGGATGACTCAATCAAGGATGTTTGGTACCTAGATAGTGGGTGCTCAAGGCACATGACTGGAATGAAGAGTCTCCTTCAAGATTTTCAAGCTAAAGATGGTCCACAGGTAACCTTCGATGATAACTAAAAAAGTTTAACTAAAGGTTTTGGTGTTTTGGTAATAGGTACAGTCAGAGTGGAGAATGTGTCCTTTGTTGAAGGACTGAAGCATATGTTGGTCCCGAAACGAGTTACACAGGTGTATGGGGGGATACACTTGTTGTTACAAATTCAAACTTCTTTCCTTATAAAAACTTATCAGACTAACTCAATGTTGGTCCCACTAAGAAGATTAATTGTGGAAGCTTTAAAGATTATGTCTTTTATCAATATCTTTTATAAGAGCACTAAACCAATGAAATAAAACAGAAATGAAGAAAGCAGTAAATGGACCGGATATATAGTGGTTCGGACAACAAGTCCTACATCCACTCTCCCTTCGATCAAAAGGGGTCTCACTAACCAACCAACAAACCACTTACGTACTGGAATTGTGAAGTACCAGTTCCTTCTTACAACCACTTTAGATCTAACTTCGATCTAAAGTCTACAACCTTCAACCTTTTCTTAGAGATGAACAGGTTGAGATCCAACAACTCCTTTTAGAGTGTATATGTAAGATAAGAGCAATAAAAGTGCTTAAGAGTGAATGAACAAGGCTTGAACAAAGTCTTCTTGCGCGTGTGAATCTCTAGAGCCTTTGTTTGAAACTGCACTCTTGTATTTATAGAGGTGATTAGAGAATAGCCATTGGAGAGCTAATCTAATCAGATCCTCTATTTAGGGAAGCTTTCAATCAATCAATTCCCTAATTTATTGATTGGGTTGGTGGGATCCTTGGATTGATTGACTTCAAAACTTTCCAATCTTGATCTTGTTGACTTGATTTAAATCACCAACGATCAAGTGCTTCCAATGCCTAACTCTGATTCTCTCCAGAGAAGGCATGACCAGGTACCAGGTGACCTCAGTGTCTTCTGGTCTGGATCTGGTCAAGAACCAGAATACTCAGTAGAATTAAGAGATAATTCTGAGCATCTTTTGGTTCACCAGACTCGTCTGGTCCGGACTCGTCTGGTCTGGGGAAGGTTCTCTGCCTCTGATCAGTCTCATATGGTGAAGTCCTCTGGTGGAGTCCTCTGGTGAAGTCCTCTGGTGAAGTCCTCTGAAGGGTCTTCTGGTAGGTCTTTTGGTGACTCCTCTGGTGAAGTCTTCTGGTCTGGCAGTTCCCCATAGACTAAGTCCTAATCTAGTTAATCATATGGCTAACAGGTCCAGATGGTCCTATTACATTTTCTGGTTTGTTTTAACTAATCAAAACTAACAACTTTTATCCTAACAATTTCCCCATTTTTGATGGAGTTAAAACTTAACCAGAACTGATCAAAACATAAAGCAAGAGAATAATAAGAGGATAAGACCTTAGAATAGATCTTATCAGGCAAACAAATAAGACAACAAAAGGTTGTCTTTTGAACAGAGAAGATATGACTTTTCATTGATTAATAAAGGACAAAAGATTATATTTTACATTTCATTTCAGAGTCCTAAACTATGCATATCTTCTGTTCTCTTTAGGCACCAGGAACCAGTCGAAGAACCTGTCTTGAATGGCCTTGAGTTCTGCAGAAGATGTTGGAGTGAAATTTGCGAACACCTTGGTTTTGTATAGCTTCTTCAGTTCATCCCAATCAACCTGGTCCCCTATCATTGGAGTGTTGAGATAATGGAATTCTGGGGCAGTGACTTCCAGATTGAACTCGATTGTGGAATCCATGAGTTGTTTGTAGAGACCAGCATCGTAAGCCTTCATCCAAGTGTGGAACGTCCTGTTGATGAGAGCATCATCCTCTGGTGGAGGCCTTTGGATGTAGTGCTGGATGAACCACAAAGTCTTTGCCTCTCTCCATCTTTCAATCAGGGGCACAGGCACAATAGAGTCAAAAGACCCTTCTGTCCTGAGAGGCAATATCTCCATCACTTCAACATGCATTTTTCTTCTCTGGCTGGATCCACTGGCACCAGAAGAGATGCCAGCTTCTCTGGTCTTCTTGTTCTGCCTCCTAACATATCGGAGCCTCTGTTCTTCATCTATGTTCTTCCTTATTCTGGCTTGCCTCTCTTCAGGCGTCTCTTCCTTGAACCTCTTCTCTGCTTCTTCAACGACAGATTCAAGGAAGCTCTTCTTTACCTTCCTTATCTTCCTCTTGGCAGGTCCAGAAACGGCATAGGATCCTGCTCTGTGTCTATGGACTCCTCTTCTGCCGCCAGCTGCTTTGCCATGGTAAGAGATTTCAACTCTTCCTTCTTCTTCTTCTTCTTCTGCAGCTCTTCCTGGGCCAAAGTATTCTCCAGCAAGTCCAGACGAGCACCATGGCTAAAGAGAGTCTCATTTGTGATCTTTGCCAGATCAGTTATGGCCTTCTCTTCCCCCTTTTTAACTTCATCAATGAGGGGCTGGACCACCTACCTTATAAGATCAGGCAAGGCAGTGTTGGAGGAAGAGTGAAGATCACGCAGTTGCCTGGCTTTCTCCAGGTAGGCCTTAGACTCAGCCACCAGCTTCTCTTGCTTCTCGAGCATCTCTTGGAGGGAGTCTTTGAGCTTTGCAGTCTGCAGCATTTGAGAGGCTATCTCCACCGTCAGCACAGATACAGGCCTCACCTGGTCTAGAACGTACTGCTGGATCTGCTTCTGGCTCTCATGCACATCCATCTTCAAGTACAGGCAGTCAGACTTGAAAGCTGCTTTGGCAGAGGCAAAAATATCCTTGATCTGCTTCAAGAATCTTCTTCTCTCAACTTAAATCTGGTCCTCAACCAAGGCAGGAGCCAAGTGCTACATGGCCTTAGAGAATCTGCCGGTTTGCATGATCTGCTCATTGAAGAAAGCTTTCATCTTCTGAAGCACGGTAGGAGTCACATCGAAGTCCTCTTCATCAGAGTAGAGCTCTAGAGGAAAGGTGAAGTGGGGGCCAAACTTGTAAGAGGGGCCCTCTGGGAAGATCATAACTCCCTGCTGGATAAGCAAGGTGCGAATCACCACCTTGGCTATCTCTGGAGTCTCCAACTCAGCTGGATTCTGGAGATTAAGCTTCTTCTTCAATTCAGTCTCCCAGGCAGTAAAATTAGGAGGACCCATCTCCTCAAGCAACAACATTAGGTCCTCCACGTCCTCTAGTCTGGCCTTGCTCCAGACCTTGGCGTCAGTCAGATCCGCCAACAGAGGTAAGTGCTCCAATAGGATGGGAAAATGCTCTCTTAGCCAGAGCTGGGCACTTACACTTATGCTCTGCCTAATGGGACCCATTTCTGCAGAAGAGAAAGTAAAGGGTCTGGGCCCAGAGGCAGAGGAGGATGGTGCTAAGCACTCCGGCTCCAGTGAAGCATCCTCACCTTCACTATCATCGCTGGACAGGCAAGTGGGAGAAGAGGGAGGAGCAGGGAAACCCATAGCCATAGAGGCGGGGGGAATCTAGTCAGTATGAGATTGAGGATGGGTAGGAATTTGAGAGGTATAGGCAGAGGGTAAAGGTTGTTCTGCACCAGAAGAAGATGGGATATCTGGTACAGGGGCTGGGGGAGAAGGATTTGTGGGGAGAGGGATTTGTGAGGAAGGAGAAGAAGGTGTTTGTGTGGGGATGGTGGAGGGAGTATATTGGGGTGTATCAGGTAGGGTCTGCTCTGGTGTAGAGATGGGGACACCAGAAGCAGAAGATGGGTTTTGGGGAGGGTTTTCTGGGGGAGAAGTAGAGGGGGTTATGAGGTTTATGGGGTCAGAGGATGGGATAGGGGGATTTACCTGCTCTGGAGCTGTGGCTTCCTCCATCAGATGAGAGGCTTCCTCTATGGACTGCTCCAATGCATCTCCCAGATCAGATCCAGAGTCTTACTCCTGAAAGATGGCTCTCCTGGCCTGAGATTTCTTCTTCTTAAGAGGCTCAACCTCTTCTTCCTCCTCCTCCTCTGATGGCTCATCCACCAGAAGTGTTTTCTTAGCCATTCTGCTAGGTCTGGGCTTCTTTACGGAGGCTCTCTTGGCTTCCTCTGGCCTCTTCCTTTTGGCTGCCCCTGCCTTCTTGGCAGCTTCTTCACCATCACCCTTCTTCTTCAAAACATTAAGAAGGGGAATCTGGTCCTCCTCTGAGGAACCAGAGAAAGCTATGGTGAAGAACCAGTAGCTTCAACAGGCTTCTTTTGGCTCTTCTGTTGCCTCTGCTGCTTCTGCCCCTTAGCAGGTGAGGGCACTGCTTGGAGAGGAGGGGCAGGGATGGCTTGCTCTCCATCAGAGTCAGGATGGCCATGAAGAGGCCCATCCTTGGAGAAGAGGATCTTGGACCTGTGAAAGCCCTTGCACCATGACTCCTTCCACCTCTTCTCTGGGAGGATGGAGTCCAAAATCAGGGTAAGTTTTGTGCCAAGAGAAACATTGGCATTGAAGAAGTACTGCAGCTCCCCTGGCAGACTGGGACACTCCTCCTTCTGCACCTTCAATTTGTTCTTCCTCAACACCCCCCAGAAGAACTCTGCCCAATTGCATTGGACACCATCCAGAATGGCCCTCATAACACAGAGTCTGCCAGTAAAGATGGCATATGTGCTCTGGCTCTCGCACATCAACACCTTCACCACGATATCAAAAAAATACCTTGTACTTTTGCCTCAAATGCTTGTCCAGAAAGCCTTTTGTCAAATTCTGACATGAAGATCTGGCAAAAAGCTTGAACGACTCCAATGCTTCTCCTTCCTTATACTTCAAGGGGTCCATACCTTCAGAGGAAATGTTACCAAACAAACTGCAGAATTCGGCCTTCGAAAAGACGACATCCTCCTTATCAATCTTGGAGGAAATGTGGTCATCATGGATCTTCATTCTGACTAAAAACTGGGCAGCGTACCCATCCACCGTGCGCAAATCCTTGGGTATTTTGGAAATCAACTCCTCCACCCCAGATTGCCTAAGTAACTCCAAAATCTCCAGTGCTGCTGGATTCTTGGTGGAATAGAAATCCACCACCATTTCTGACTTTAATTTCTTGCAAACATGCTCCGGATCGAAGTTGCACTTGGGTGCCATTTCTGTGAAAGAGAGAGAGAGAGAGAGAGAGAGAGAGAACTTGTAGAGAGAAAATTAGGGCTTTGAAAGTAAGGAAACATAAAAGGACAGATTGAAGAAAGGTTTGATTTAAATAGGGCAAGACGCTGGCTTGAACAATTAATGAAGTGTGAACGCGTGTAATTGCCAAATTTAATTAAAGGAACAAAATCAATTTTTGAATTGATTGACATATTGCACTGTGTTAAATCCGACGGCCACGATTAAAAGGCAAGTTACAGATTTAAATCTAGTGCGTGGGCATGGTCATTGGGACTGGGTTCGAGGGGGTTTTGTGGCAGTCAAGAGAAAAAGCGAAATGATTGCCTAGTCCCTCTACCCCAGTCTTAAATACTCCCTGAAGTTGAAACGTTTTGAGTGTATTTACTAATTTTGAAAGTGTATCCCAATGATCAGAGGCCAGAGAAGTAAATACATACCTATCACCTGGTATTGTAATCAGATGATACCACGGTTAGTCTGGTGTTAAATTTCATCTGATAGAACTTCATCTGGTTCTGGAGTAGGTTACTGCACCTCATCTGGAATGTACCTAACCTGGTACACGCCTCATCTGGTACATATCTCATCTGGAGATGTAACTTCCCTGGTATATCTAACCTGTAGGTATGTTAGTTTGAAAATAAATATAAGTAGTAAAATGAAACAAGGATACTTCTCTGATGTTCCCCCTAAACCAAATCTGTCTCTGGATCCAAAAGTCCTAATTCAAAGGCTAACTCTCTGAATCTGGTTTCAGCCAAGGGCTTAGTCATAATATCTGCTCTCTGCTTCTTTGTTGCAATCTTTTCTATCCTTATATCTCCCTTTTCAACATGGTCTCTTATGAAGTGATGCCTTATATCAACATGTTTGCATCTGGTGTGAAGAACTGGGTTCTAGGTGATTGCTATTGCACTATTACTATCACAAAAGATTGGAATATCCTTAGCTTTAATCTGGTAGTCCCTTAACTGTTGACTAATCCAGAGTAGTTGTGAACAACAGCTGCCTGCAGCCATATACTCTGCTTCTGTTGTTGATGTAGCAACTGAAGTCTGCTTCTTAGAGAACCAAGATACCAACTTATTCCCTAAAAATTGGCATGTTCCACTTGTAGACTTCCTATCTATTCTGCACCCACCATAGTCTGAATCCGAACAACCACTTAACTCTAAGTTGTCATCTGCAGGATACCATAACCCCAAATTTACTGTCCATTTAAGATACTTCAATATCTTCCTAGCTGCTTCCAAATGACTTCTCTTAGGATTAACTTGAAATCTGGCACATACACCAACAACAAAGGTTATATCTGGTCTGCTTTCAGTCAAGTACAGAAGAGAACCAATGAGTGCTCTATACTGAGTCTGGTCCACACTTTCTCCAGACTCATCTAGATCCATGTTGAAATTTGTCATCATAGGGATCTTAGCTGCTTTGCTAGATCCTATTCCAAATTTCTCTAACATGTTTCTAATGTACTTTGCCTGATTGATGAAAATTCCCTTCTCTGTTTGCTTTACCTGTAGACCAAAGAAATAATTCATTTCACCCATCATAGACATCTCAAACAAACAGGCTCTGCATGAGTTCACCAAACTTCTCACACAGCTTCTTGTTAGGGGATCCAAATATGATGTCATCAACATATATTTGGACCAGAAGGATGTTCTTTCCTTCTTCTTGCCTAAACAAGGTCCTATCAATCTTACCCTTAGTAAAACCATTGTCCAGAATAAACTGAGACAGAGTGTCATACCATGTTCTGTGTCCTGACTATGCTCTGGTTCTGCTCATTCTGAATCTGCTTGAAGAATTCTGGCAGCTTTGTGATAGTTTCATTTTTCTTAAACAAGAACACTACCCAAGTGTATCTTGAAAAGTCATCTACTATCACCAAGGTGTACTTCCTTCCACTGAAACTAAGAGGAGAAACAGGTCCAAACAGGTCCATATGAAGTAGTTGAAGTACTCTGGTTGTGGTTGTGCTCTGGACATCCTTAAAGGAGGTCTTGGGTTGTTTACCCTTCTGGCATGAACCACAAACCTGATCCTTCTTAAACACTTCATTAGGAAGACCTCGAATAAGACCTTTTCTGGCAATCTTATTCAGTGTTTTGAAGTTAAGGTGGCTCAATCTCTTGTGCCATAACCAGCTATCTTCTGCAGATCCTTTAGCAACCAGGCAAGCATTTCTTGGGCAACTGCTAATATCTGCAAAATAAATGTTACCCTTCCTCAAGCCTAGAAGCAAAATGTCATTATAATCAGAAGAAAAGACAGTGCATGAATCACTAGAGAACTTCACTGAGTATCCCCTGTCACAAAATTGGGATACTTAAAGAAGATTATGCTTGATTCCTTCAACGTAGTAGACTTCATCTACAGATACTCCATTAAAAGTCAACTTTCCAACACCTCTGGTAACTCTATAGTTGTTGTCACCAAACATCACTCTTGGCCCATTCATTGGCTTGAAATCCTGGAGATGATCTTTCTGGAATGTCATGTGCTTGGAACATCCACTATCAATGTACCACACATGTTTGCTTGAGAGACCTTTCTCCAATGGGCTCTTATCATCCTGCAGAGAAATCAATTAGGTCCCCTACTAGAGCTGGGTCCTGATTGGTTAGTTGCAGGTTTTGTAGAAATCCAAAGATAAAGATCATCCCTTGCTGGATGAGAAGATCTTATCTTCCTTCCAAATCTATCTACCAGCACATGTCCTCTTACAATGACATATTGAGCTACTGGTCTGATCAGAACGCATTTTCTATAAACAGGTCTGGTGTATCTTTTCTCAAATCTGGCCTTTGGAATGGCCTGCCTTAAAGACATGGTCTTAAAGGTCTGGTTGTAAGGGTACATCCTAGAAGAACCATCCCTAGTGTCATAACTACCAAGATCAGTTAGTTTTCTATAGATGGGTCTCTGGTCTTGATGAAAATTGAACCCTTTCTGGTGGTTATAGTTCCTCTGAGTATATCTGTTCTGGAAATGATTCCTCTGAGAAAACCGTCTCTGGGGTACCTGGTTCTGTTGAACATTATTCCATCTCTGGTAGTTCCTATTCTGATTGGAATTCCCCCTTCTTGAGTGTCACCTTTGAGGTCCCTTAATCTGGTTAGGTTCCCTTTGAGGATTCCTCTGGGGTCCACCAATCTGAGTAAGTTTTACTCTTTGAGATTTATTGTTAACAGATCCATCAACCTTCAATAGTTCCCCTTGTTGACGTTTATTCTCAAGGATTCTCTCTTCCAGGACAGTCAACTCTTCTGGACCATATTCTATGTGATTAACAGAGTGATTCCTTTTCCAACCAGGATTGTGAACCACTTTGTAACCATTACCAGTTGAGTCTTTTTCATCCCAGATTTCTACCAATTTACCAGATCTTATAGACTTATCTTTGTTGTAAAGATATTTATGAGTTTTGGTAGTAATTCCAGAATATCCTAAACCACTCTTATCATTAATGCGCTGAGAAGACTCTGATATAATAGATACAACAGATGGTATCTTATGAGCTTCTCTGGGCATGGGTATCTCTTCTATGGTTTTCTCAACTTGTTTTCCCTTGATAAGAGTCTGGTACTTGGCTCTAAGTTTATTGAACTCATCTTCCTGAGAGTTCTTTTCTTTCATGAGTTGATCTACCAGAGTATCTCTTTCTGTGATCTTATCCTAAAGTTCAGAGACTTCTTTGGAATGATCTTTCATGAGTTCTCTGTTGAAGGACTGTTGGTCCCGAAACGAGTTACACAGGTGTATAGGGGGGATACACTTGTTGTTACAAATTCAAACTTCTTTCCTTATAAAAACTTATCAGACTAACTCAATGTTGGTCCCACTAAGAAGATTAATTGCGGAAGCTTTAAAGATTATGTCTTTTATCAATATCTTTAATAAGAGCACTAAACCAATGAAATAAAACAGAAATGAAGAAAGCAGTAAATGGACCGGATATATAGTGGTTCGGACAACAAGTCCTACGTCCACTCTCCCTTTGATCAAATGGGGTCTCACTAACCAACCAACAAATCACTTACGTACTGGAATTGTGAAGTACCAGTTCTTTCTTACAACCACTTTAGATCTAACTTCGATCTAAAGTCTACAGCCTTCAACCTTTTCTTAGAGATGAACAGGTTGAGATCCAACAATTCCTTTTAGAGTGTATATGTAAGATAAGAGCAATAAGAGTGCTTAAGAGTGAATGAACAAGGCTTGAACAACGTCTTCTTGCGCGTGTGAATCTCTAGAGCCTTTCTTTGAAACTGCACTCTTGTATTTATAGAGGTGATTAGAGAATAGCCGTTAGAGAGCTAATCTAATCAGATCCTCTATTTAGGGAAGCTTTCAATCAATCAATTCCCTAATTGATTGATTGGGTTGGTGGGATCCTTGGATTGATTGACTTCAAAACTTTCCAATCCTGATCTTGTTGACTTGATTTAAATCACCAACGATCAAGTGCTTCCAATGCCTAACTCTGATTCTCTCCAGAGAAGGCATGACCAGGTACCAGGTGACCTCAGTGTCTTCTGGTCTGGATCTGATCAAGAACCAGAATACTCAGTAGAATTAAGAGATAATTCTGAGCATCTTTTGGTTCACTAGACTCGTCTGGTCCGGACTCATCTGGTCTGGGGAAGGTTCTCTGCCTCTGATCAGTCTCATCTGGTGAAGTCTTCTGGTGGAGTCCTCTGGTGAAGTCCTCTGGTGAAGTCCTCTGAAGGGTCTTCTGGTAGGTCTTCTGGTGACTCCTCTGGTGAAGCCTTCTGGTATGGCAGTTCCCCATAGACTAAGTCCTAATCTAGTTCATCATCTGGCTAACAGGTCCAGATGGTCCTATTACATTTTCCGGTTTGTTTTAACTCTTCAAAACTAACAACTTTTATCCTAACACTCAATACAGTATATCTTAGTGGACTTGGAGGTCTGTTGAGATTTACTAATGAAAGCTTGCTGAGATATCAGCTCTACTAAAGGTTCAAGACTTTCAGTTGAGTTGCTATCTAATTAGCTTTCAGTTGCGGATTAGTGAGCCCTTAAGAAAAACTCGTTTTGCTTGATAAAAATTTGTTTGAAACAACACACACTAAAGGTTTAATAGAATGTAAATGCACAAGATATAAAGTGGTTCAGAGATGAATCTCCTACGTCCACTGTCCTGATCAAACATGAGAATTCCTTTCACTTTGGAATTCCTTGTGTTATAGTGCAAAGGTGCACTGATCAAACAATCCTCTCTTAAGATATTTGATTCCTAGAATAATTTCAGGTCCTAGTTCCCAAAAACCAGCTTTCAGACTGATATCAATAATCAGCTTATTAACACTTCTTAACTCTAACTCTCAACTTAACTCTGGGTAGGGTTTTGGGTAGGGTTTGGTTCCAACTGTTTGTGAGATAATCCTTACAAGTTAGCTCAAGGCTTAAGGATGGATTATCTCTTTTTAAGATTTGGATATGGCTATAAGCTCAATTACAGAAGGTTTGGTATACTCTCTACAAGTTTGAAACACTTGGGAAACAATGGTAATTTCGAGTGCTTCGTTGTAAGTTATGAGTGTAGAGAATGCTTTATTTTTGTATGTTTCCTGTGTGTAGAAATGAGCACGACCTTCTGTATTTATAGACCTTCTTGAAAATCTTCCCGTTGGAGATGAATCTTCTCAAGTAAGTCTCTTGCATCTGATTGGTTCAAATGACTCTATTTAAGCTTTATGTCTTATCAAGAAACGACTGAAAGACTTTGCCTGTTACCAGCTCTCTGGAAAAACTAAAGCAAGACTTTTGGTACTTGTCAGTCTGTGACAGGTCGGCTGTCAGTAGGGTACACCTACGTGTCATCTTCTTATTGGGCCGCGCAGTCTACTTGCTCAGAGTCTTGTCTAGTTTTAAGGTGGAACTCAACTGAGAGAACCTTCTTATTCCTTCATTTATTGCAAGCTTTACTGACATTCGAATTGCCTTGTTCCAACCAGATTAACTAACAACTTTTAATGTGTTTAGCTTTGAATGTGCATTGTTAGTCTTTATCAGTGGACTTCAATCCTCTATTCATGGTACAACCTTAGTAAAAATGCACTTAGAAAACATTTATGGCTAAGGCTTCTTCTTCAGTGGACTTAGTCTTCTGAGCAACTCTTAGATACACTCTAGAATTTAGCAAATGCACTTCAGTTCCTTAACATTTGAACTGGCTAATTCTAATTTAACTCTACTGAATATACTTTACTTATATTTGACTTAGGAGGAACATTTTGGCATCTTAATCAAAACATAAGTCTATACAATTTCCTAACAATTTCCCCCTTTTTTATTATTCCGAAACCTATCTATTACATAGTCTCTTTCAGTTGAGCTCATTCAGTTGGCATATATTTTCAAGGAACTTGTAAGTAAATATATTCAAGTACAAAGCCTAAATGATAATGAGATATTATCTTGGGCTGTAAGAACAATAGAGTTTTCATTTCATATCAAATCAAGTACAAGTACAGGTACAATGAAGTCTACTGGAAGGTTCAAAACATAAGAACAGTTGGGACATGTAAACAAATGCCCAGAAACACTTAAATAGACTAGATGGACTCAAAGGTTGGCTCCAGACTATATTGCTTGAACACTCTTATCTTCAGCTCATTCTTCCTCTCCATGACCTCCCTCGAATGTCCTTTGAGACCCATGTACTCACAAAGAGAAACCCATTCACTGGTGATTCTTTCTCTATCTACTGCACCAGTAGCATCAGTTGGGGGCCAGTAGATGATGGGTTCAGGAGCTTTCAGAGCATGATCTGGAAACTTGTCATTCCAAGCTTCATTGATGTCTGGGTAGATCTTTGGATAAGATTCAAAAAGCCAATTATTGAACAAGTCTTGAGCATTTTCTTTTCCAAGTTCTCCACTGACATAGTAGGAATAGACAAACTCCCTCTTGGCAGTTTCCCAAGTATCATTGAGCTTCGTGGGAACCCAAGTATCATGGTGTGGAAATTTGGCCTGTGAAGGAACCATCTTCTCCTTCTTCATCTTTGCAGTCCACTTTTGGTAGCCATTTCTGAACTTCTTAGAGGTGGTCATATCAAAGGTTGCTAACCTTTCCTGTTTCTTCCTCGGTGCAAGTTCAGCAATTGACTCAATCCTTCTAACAGCTTTGTCCCTTTTTTCCTGCTGTTGAGCTGATAGCTTCTGAGTTCTCTCATTCATCCCTCCTGCTTCTTTGATCAGCTCAGTTAGCTCAGTAACTCGGGTTGGAGAAGACTTGAGGGGCTTCAGAGGAGATAGACTCTGGGTTCGATACTGGGATGATCTCAACTGAATCTTCAGTTGACTTTACAGCCAACCTATTAGAAGATCTAGTCTTCTTTACTACCTCAGCTGAGAGCGCATCAGTAGCCTTCCTCTTTGTTGTCTCTCCCCTTAGTGCAGCTTTTTCCCTCTTGTCCTTTTCAACAACTTCCTTGATTTTGGACAAGTCCTTTTCTTTCTCTACTTCCTTCCCTTTAACCAGTTGACTTCTTTTATTAGCAATTTGTTGGGCTTCCTTATTCACTTTCTTCATTGTATTCTTGATTTTCTGACTCCTGGCAAAGTCATCAGTCTCAAGAATAATCTCCAACTGGTTGTTTGGATCCAGCCTTATCTGCTTCCCTGACACTAACTCTTCCCCCCTTTCGGCATTAATCATGAACTCCGCAATAGTGATGTTCATCTTCATTTGTTCTTGTTCAACTGCCCTCAGTTGGGTTGAGCAGTGGTCCACCTCATCCTCCAGTCTTGTCAGTATTGCTCCAGCCGTTTGACCAAACTTGACAAAATTATCTAGTTTCTCACTGATGATCACATCAGTCTTCTCTTGGGTGGGGAAGTCTTCTGCTGCTTGCTTTAACACTTCCTTTAAGCTGACCTTCATCTCCTCATGCTTAGCCTCGAACTCAGTAACCTTCTTGTTCCATAACCCTTCAACATTCTCCATAAGATCAGTTGAGAAAGCCTCTACTGAGGACTTCAGGTTGATGGACACATTCTCTACTGAGTCTGCTAGAAACTTGGCCCTTGCTTCTTCTTCTTCCTTCTTCTCCATTCTTTTAATGGCTTCAATCACCAACACACTCTGCCCTTCAACTACATCAATTACCATCTGTTGAGAGTCTTCGACTTTGAGAGTCAGATTCTGGAGAGATGATGTTGTTGACTCCATAAGTTTATCAATGCGATCTGAGAGAATGGCTGTCTCATCCACATTTTCTTGCATAATATATTCCAGATCTCTCAGTTGAGCTTCAATGGATGGAAGTCTCACTTCATTAACCTTACTGATGGCAAGCTTTAGAGGACTTAGACTAGGAATAGTCTTAGGTACCTCAAGGGTTGGATTTCCTGCACATGTAGAAGGGTTAGCATGTTCCCCCTCAAACTCACCTTCTAACCCAGCCTGCACATCTATCTCCATGTTTACTCCCTCAGCCTCCCTCTTCTCACTCTCATTCTCTCTCTCATTTTCAACTGTATTTTTTTCAACCAATTCGACCTTTACAGGGACGATTGCTCTTATCTCACCACTTACAACCTTAGTTATCTCTACCTTCTTTTCTTTCTCACTCGATTTTTTGACTTCTTCACTCCAGTCACCTCAGCTGACTCTAGAGCTACCACTGAGGGCTCTTGTGGAGTAGTTTCAGTAGACGCCTCTACTAAACTACTCTTTGGCAAGTTTTTTACCTCAGTATCCCTTACCTTGGATACATCCTTGGCTACTTCACCAACACCTTGCACAGGTGAAGTCTCTTTTTCCTCAACTATCACCTCATCCTTCTCACCTTCAACAACCTTCTCAGACTCAATCTCAGTTGTTTTCTCCACCTTATCCTCCTTTGACTTCCCTGCAGCAGCCTTAGCTTCATTCATCTTATTAAATACCAGGCTTTAAAAGATTTTCTCATCACATAAAAGCCTGGTTTTGGTAAGACCAGTAAAATCGAGCACCTTCTGCTCCTTCTTCTTCCAGTCCTCCGCCTTTCCTCCTCCTACTGCTAGTAGAATCTCAGCTAGCCTCCTGTCCTTGAGTTGGATAAGTAGCTTGACCCTTAAAAACATGGCTTTTAGGTCAGGATATTCGTCCAGCTCCGGATACTTCGACTCCAAAGAGTAGGCAACTTCATCCTTAAGAGTATCCAAGAAGGAATACTCCTCTTCATCATCAGATGGCATAGAGGGGGTGGGGGATCGGTGATCTGTAGGCTCCTCGGGAATGGTTTCTAGGGGTTCTGAGATATTTTGTTCAGTGTGGGTGGGGGTTTGTTCAGTGAGGGTGGGAGTTTTTTCAGTTGAAGTGGCTTCAGTAGGGTTCGGTTCAGAAGGGGGTTGTTCAGTGGGGTTTTGATCAGTGGGAGTTGAGAATTGTTCAGTTGTGGTGGTTGGTTCAGTTGAGGTTTCAGTGGGGTTTTCTTTTGAGGATCCACTTTCAGGCTGTTGAGAGCCTTCGGTGGGGGTTTTTTATGATGTTGATAGCTTGGAGATTCGTTTAGTTTTGAGGGGAGTACGAGGTTTAAAAACTTATCAGACTAACTCAATACAATATATCTCAGTGGACTTGGAGGTCTGCTGAGATTTACTAATGAAAGCTTGCTGAGATATCAGCTCCACTGAAGGTTCAAGACTTTCAGTTGAGTTGCTATCTAATTAGCTTTTAGTTACGGATTATTGAGCCCTTAAGAAAAACTCGTTTTGCTTGATAAAAACTTATTTGAAACAACACACACTAAAGGATTAACAGAATGTAAATGCACAAGATATAAAGTGGTTCAGAGATGAATCTCCTACGTCCATTGTCCTGATCAAATAGGAGAATTCCTTTCACTTTGGAATTCCTTGTGTTATAGTGCCAAGGTGCACTGATCAAACAATCCTCTCTTAGGATATTTGATCCCTAGGATAATTTCAGGTCCTAGTTCCCCAAAAACCAGCTTTCAGACTGATATCAATAATCAGCTTACTAACACCTCTTAACTCTAACTCTCAACATAACTCTGGGTAGGGTTTTGGGTAGGGTTTGGTTCAACCTGTTTGTGAGATAATCTTTACAAGTTAGCTCAAGGCTTAAGGATGAATTATCTCTTTCTAAGATTTGGATATGACTATAAGCTCAATTACAGAAGGTTTGGTATACTCTATAGAAGTTTGAAACACTTGGGAAACAATGGTAATTTCGAGTGCTTCGTTGTAAGTTATGAGTGTAGAGAATGCTTTGTTCTTGTAAGTTTCTCATGCATAGAAAAGAACACGACTTTCTGTGTTTATAGACCTTCTTGAAAATCTTCTCGTTGGAGTTGAATCTTCTCAAGTAAGTCTCTTGCATCTGATTAGTTCAAACGACTCTATTTAAACTTTATGTCTTATCAAGAAATGGCTGAAAGACCTTGACTGTTACCAGCTCTCTAGAAAAACTAAAGCAAGACTTTTGGTACTTGTCAGTCTGTGACAGGTCGGCTGTCAGTAGGGTACACCTACGTGTCATCTTCTTATTGGGCCGCACAGTCTACTTGCTCAGAGTCTTGTCTGGTTTTAAGGTGGAACTCAACTGAGAGAACCTTCTTATTCCTTCATTTATTGCAAGCTTTACTGACATTCGAATTGCCTTGTTCCAACCAGATTAACTAACAGTTTTTAATGTGGTTAGCTATGAATGTGCATTGTTAGTCTTTATCAGTGGACTTCAATCCTCTACTGATGGTACAGACTTAGTAAAAATGCACTTAGAAAATATTTATGGCTAAGGCTTCTTCTTCAGCTGACTTCTTCTTCAGTGGACTTAGTCTTCTGAGCAACTCTTAGATACACTCTAGAATTTAGCAAATGCACTTCAATTCCTTAACATTTGAACTGGCTAATTCTAATCTAACTCTACTGAATATACTTTACTTACATTTGACTTAGGGGAAACCTTTTGGCATCTTAATCAAAACATAAGTCTATACATTTTCTCAACAGCATAACCTCTTGTTAGTGAGTCATTTCTGTGATAAAGGTTTCGGTGTTGAGTTTTCATCTAATATATGTTTGGTAAAAAACAAATCAACACAACAAGTGCTTCTCCCAGGTATTAGGAAAGGTAATATTTATTTAGCTGATTGGAGCAACACTATTCCTAATACTTGTTTTGTTGCTAAAAGTTTTTCAGAGCTCAGTTGGTTATGGCATAAAAGATTAAACCATCTGAACTTCAAGATTCTTAACAAGATTTCTAGACTTTCACTTGTTGAAGGTTTACCTAATGAAGTTTTTAGCAAGGATCATGTGTGCAAGGCTTATCAGGAAGGGAAGCAGGTCAGAGCTACATTCAAGGAGAAAGCTACCTTCTCAACTGACAGGGTTCTTCAACTCCTGCACATGGATTTTTTTTGGTCCTATAACACTTGTGAGTATGAATGGTAGGAATATACCCTTGTGGTCATTGATGATTATTCTAGGTATACTTGGGTAATTTTCTTGTTGAATAAGAAGGAGACTCAACAATGAGCAGAATCAGTCCATAGTCAAAATCAGATCTGACAAGGGCACTGAATTTATAAATTCATATATTTCTGATTTCTGTAATGAACTTGGTATAGCTCATGAGACTTCTACAGCTAGAACCCCACAACAAAATAGTGTCTCTGAGAGAAGAAACATGACACTGAAGGAAGTTGCCAGGACCATGCAGGCTGAGTCAGGATTGCCCAAGAAGTTCTGGGCTGAGGCAATCAACACTGCATGCTACACTTAGAATAGATCCATCCTGAACAAACAACATGCTCAAACCCCCTATGAGATGTGTAATAAGAGGAAGCCTTGTATCTCTTATTTCCATATATTTGGGTACAAGTGCTTCATCCTCAACAATGGGAAGACCCAATTAAAGGCTTTTGATAGACAATCTGATGAAGGGATATTCTGAAGTCAATAAAGCATTCAGAGTCTATAATTGTAGGACCCATGTTGTGGAAGAATCACCACGTGTTGTGTTTGATGAATCTGCTACTGAGTCTAGGGTAAAAGTGTTGGATCCTGACTCTGAGGAGGTCACAAGGAGAGTGACAAGGCTGAGCTTGAAAAATCAACTTGATCCTAAGGTCAAGGCAGTGCCTATTCCATGTTGGGATGATAACGAAGATCAGGATGACAATCCAAACGCCACTCCTAAACCCAGCACATCAGGGACAGTTGAGCCTCAGATTGGAAAACAAGCTCAACCTGAGGTAAGTACCGTCAATGAAGATGCGGTCGCAGTTGAGACGGCTACTGAGTCACCATATCAAGAGAGAACCAATGTCCTTGATATTGAGCTTGTTAATTCCTTTGGTATAGACTCAGATTCATCTTCTTCTGTTCATTTTCCTGAATTTATAGACCCTCTAGACACTAACATTGTTGGTACTTCAAGAACAACTCCAGGCAAGAGATCATGGCTAGAAGATCATCCCATTGACCAGGTCATTGGTGATCCAACCGAGGGAGTCAGGACCAAGCGGTTCCATGGTGAGGGTGCTCTATTCTGTTGCTTTTTCTCTGAGCAAGAGCCTCAGAATATAGAAGAAGCTCTCACTGACTCGAACTGGATCATAGCCATGCAAGAGGAGTTGAATCAGTTCACCAAATCAGGTTTGGGAACTGGTAGATAGACCTAGGCATCAAGGTGTGATAGGTACCAAATGGGTCTTCAAGAACAAGAAGGATGAGAACGGTGTTGTAGTAAGGAACAAAGCAAGTCTGGTAGCAAAGGGGTATGTCAGTTTGAAGGAATAGACTACTATGAGACTTTTTCTCCAGTGGCTAGGCTAGAGGCAATCAGACTGTTCCTTGCATATGCAATATACAAGAAGTTCAAGGTGTATCAAATGGATGTGAAGATTGCTTTTCTCAATGGTATCCTGAATGAAGAGGTATATGTGGAACAACCTGCAGGGTTTGAGGTTGGAGACAAGGTATACCACTTGAAGAAAGCATTGTATGGACTTAAGCAAGCTCCTAGGGCTTGGTATGATACCCTCTCTCAATTTCTGACTGACCATGGGTTCAGGAAGAGAACCGTGGATAGGACATTGTTCAGGATCACTGAAGGTAATGACATTCTCTTGGTCCAAATATATGTGGATGACATCATATTTTTATCACCAAATCATCAGCTTTGTGAGAAATTCTCTAAGTTGATGACTGGTAAATTTGAGATGTCTATGATGGGAGAGATGAGCTTCTTTTTGGGATTGCAAGTCAAGCAAACTGATCAAGGGATTTTCATTAATTAGGCCAAGTACACAAGAGACTTGATTCAGAATTTTGGAGTTTAGAATTGCAATCCAGCTAGAATCCCGATGAACACAAATTGGAAGATGGATCCTGACACTGATGGGGTACCAGTGAATCAGACTGAGTATAGGGGGCTTATTGGATCACTATTGTACCTGACTGCGAGTAGGCCTGACATAACTTTTGCAGTTGGTGTGTGTGTTAGGTATCAGTCTGACCCTAAGAAGAGTTATCTGGAGGCTGCAAAGAGGATACTTAAGTATTTAAAAAGGACATTCAATTTAGGACTATGATATCCTTCAGATGATAACCTAGAACTGACAGGGTATTCAAATGCAGATTATGGAAGTTGTAGGATTGATAGGAAATCAACCTCAGGGACAAGTCAGTTTTTAGGGAGTAAGTTGATCTCTTGGTTTTCAAAGAAGCATAATTTAGTTGCAACATCCACAACAGAGGCTTAGTATATGGCTGCAGGTAGTTGTTGTGCTCAGATTTTATGGTTGAGACAACAATTGAGAGACTACCAAATGTTTGCAAATGAAGTCCCAATTTATTGTGACAACAATAGTACCATATCAATCACTCAGAACCCAGTGCTTCACACAAGGTGCAAGCATGTGATATTAGGCATCACTTCATAAGAGATCATATGGAGAAGAAGGACATTTGGATGGAGAAGATTCACACTGATAGGCAGAGAGCTGACATCTTGACTAAGCCCTTGGCTGAATCAAGGTTTACGGAACTATTAGTGGAGTTAGGACTCTTAGATCCGAGGGAGCAGTTAGTGTAGGAGCTAGGGGGAACTCAGGTTCAGAGTCGAAGGGGGAACTCTGGTTCAGACTTGACTCAATGAGGTATCAGGGTGCTACAATGTCACTCTGACTGGTATGTATTTTTCAAACCTAACTCTTTGAATTTGAACCGTCGCACTGAATTTTCCATCCTGAGAATCGCATTAAACGTTGACCGTTATCATTAAAAGTGCAACTTGATATTTAAATCCATGGGTGTTGGAGCATTTAATGCACGCAGTTACTTTTTCATAGACGTGTCCGTATCTTACGGAATATAACTGACGTGTACAAAGTTGATTTCTTTGGATTAATCCTGGCCTTACAATTCAAATCTTTTTGAATTCAGAATTAATCTCAGCCACACGTCAGAGTAACTATTTGATTCATATCAATTGAGAAGTCATTTGAGGATCTTACGCTTTCAAACACACTATCTTGCACACTAAGTCTTCTCTCAATCACTCAAATCTTTTTGCGAATTTTCTCAAACCCTTCTCAAAACACAAATGGCTTCCTCTAACTCTGCTTGGACCGTGGTCGACTATGAGACCGTAGTCCGGAAAAAGCAAGTTTACATTGAACAAATCATCACCATGGAAGGCCCGTCTTTGATGGTGAAGGAGATCCGGCCAGTTTTCGAGTGGATCTCCAAGGCGGGGCTGAAGATGTACTTCTCTTGAATGCGAATACTAATTTATTAAGAATTAATCGGATTGAAGATATAGTGTCATCGTTCGCTGGAATCGAAATATCTGCAAGATCGGGGTCACAATTTGTATCGATTAAACAAATCGTTGGAGGCGTATGTCCACGTGTTCAAGAGAGACGGTGGTTTGTTCACTCGGGTCACATTGTTGGTGCCCAAAGGAAAGAATGGTAAGGGCAAAACTGTGTTTGAAGAGGAAGCGAGGGAGATTGATCTCCGTGCTGTAGCGAAGGAGGTGTTTGCCTTTCCGTGCACCGGCGGTGTTCCCACTGCCTATCAGGACGCTATGAAGGTGCCTATTTGGAGAAGTTCTCAAAGACCGGGTCCTCAGAGTTCTGGGCCCGCATGCACAAAGACAACTTCAAACCTGAGTACAGGGCTTTGGTGGACATAGTCAGCAAGGCGGTAATGGGGAACATGGGTTCCCATGAATAAGTGAGTAAGGATAAAATCAAACTTATGGCAGCTATAATTGACCAAGCTGAGGTCAACTGGGAGAGATACTTTCTTGATTTGCTGGCTGAGGAGGCGAGACTGAAGGTGGATAGGGATGAGGAGAAGAAACACATCTCTATCAAAGGAGTTCTTCACTTCGGGACACGGCTATCGATGCTTATTACTCATGCCTGTCTAGGATGTTCCTTCGATTGGGATGATGATATGTCTGCTTGGAGGATTATGTTCTCCACTGAGGATACATACTCTATCTTAGGCCTGGATGATCCTAATGCTCCCAAGAAGGGTCAGAGGAAGGGAAAAGCCAAGGTTGAGCCCAAGAAGAAAGAGGTGAAGAGAAACCTCCTGACTGAGATTGATGAGCTCCTTGAGAAGAGTAAGGAGCCTGAAGAGTTGGAGGCTGAGATAGTGAAGGAGAAGGAGTCTGTGAAGGGTTTGAAGGGGAGTAAGGGATCTCCCGCAAAGCTGAGGAGGGAGCTAAGCCCAGCAAAGGAGGTCACTGAGCCTGTTCCAAGTGAAGCCTCTGACCTCAACCAGGTGAGAGAAGTAATTAAAATTGCTTCTTTCCTACAACTTGAACTTCCCAACCCTAACCCCACTGAACCCCAAGACACTGAACTCACCCACACCTCCACTAAGCCAAACACTGAACCAACCTTACCCCAGTTAGAGCCAAATGTTCCTAACCCCACAGAGCCTAACACTGAAGCCAGTCTACCCACACTTGACTTGAACTCAATGTACTAGCTATACTAGTAGTTACCCCACAAGAGTATGGGATCCCTGTAGTATTGGCAAGTATAGGGACCAAGTAGTATCGAACCCAAGGGAAAGTGTGTATGTGAGTAAATCCCTGGAGATGTACGTCTCATAGCTAATATGAATGTATGTTCTGGGATTGAACTAAATAATTAAGTTAAACTAAATAACTTGGGTTTAAATGCAAATATGGATTATGTGCCCAAGATAGGAATTCCTACGTATACTAACGGAGTTGGTACGATAACTAAAATAATCGTGACGTGCAAGGAATAATCCTAAGTGTATTAGATTAAAAGACTAAAAGCTTAAGAATTAACCCTAATACTTCGTTCTATCAACCGACTTCACGAACCCACTAAACAAGTTATATGGATTGTGCTTAATTAATGAGACCCTAGTTTAACTAAGGTGATGCGGTCGTCCTCCCTAGATAAACCGGTATATGATAAACCCCTTCTAAAACTCTTCCGTTAAGCCTAATCGTTATTAAAGAGTGATCGATCGTCTTCTCTCTAATAATTTTCGTACTCAATTCCAAGATTATTCTAGGATTAATTAGAAATATTCAATAATTAAGAGAATTAAAACTAAACATCACGAATTATCCTAATTACGTACCAACATCCTACTTCTACGAGTTCATCCTATCCTAAGCATACAAAGGTTTTAACCTAACATGGTGGTTTCAAGAATAAAAACAATAAAGAAATTAGCAATCATAAACATAATTAAAAGTATGAACGAAATTAAGAAATTCGAGAACATAAACTATCTATGAAAGCAATTGAATAAAATCTGGGAAATAATCTCTAAAATCTGAAATTAAGGTCTAAGTATCAAAGAATTCAAGAAACGAAAAGAGAAATCAAAACCGTGCAATGTATTAATTGTTCTGTTAGGATAAAAATTTGTTAGTTTTGATGAGTTAAAACAAACCAGAAGATGTAATAGGACCATCTGGACCTGTTAGCCAGATGATGATCTAGATTAGGACTTAGTCTAGGGGGAACTGCCAGACCAGAAGACCTCACCAGAAGAGTCACCAGAAGACCCCACCAGAGGACTTCACCAGAGGACTCCACCAGAGGACTTCAGCAGAAGAGATCAAGACCAGAGGCAGAGGACCTTCCCCAGACCAGACGAGTCCGGACCAGACGAGTCTGGTGGAACAAAAGATGCTCAGTTTGATCCCCTTATTCTACTGAGTATTCTGGTTGTTCACCAGATAAGGACCAGAAGACACCGAGGATGCCTGGTGTCTGGTCCTGCCTTCTCTGGAGAGAATCAGAGTTAGGCAATTGGAAGCATTGACCGTTGGTGATTCAAATCAAGTCAAACAAGATTGGATTGAGAAGATATGAAGACAATCAATCAAGATCTCACCAACCCAATCAATCAATTAGGGAATTGATTGATTGAAGCTTCCATATATAGAGGATCTGATTGGATTAGCCTCCCAACGGCTATGTCCCTAATCCCCTCTATATATACTTGAGTGCAGATCAAGAAAAAGCACTAGAATCATTCACGCGCATATAGCCACACTAAACTTTTGATCACTACGCATATTGCACTCACATTTTGTTCTTAATTACTTATCTACTCGTAAGGAGTTTATACACTCAACCTGTTCATCTTGTTAGACAAGGTTGGAGTGGGTGTATCTTTAGATCGAAGTTAGATCTAAAGAGTTTGTAAGAAGGTGCTGGTACTTCAGAAATTCCAGTGAGTAAGTTTGTGAGTTGGTTGTTAGTGAGACCCCTTGGTGATAAGGGAGAGTGGACGTAGGATATTTATCCGAACCACTATATATCTTGTGTCTTTTATCGCTTTATTTTTAAATACTGTTTATTGATCTCTTATAAAAGATTTTGGAAAGGCATTATTACATAAGCTTCCGCAATTAATCTATCGAGTGGGACCAACAAGTGGTATCAGAGCAGTGTGTCCACGACCACTGCTTTGAAAAGCTTTTGGTGGTCACCGGGCAGATCCATTGCTCTTTAGTGTTTTTATTCAAGTTCTTGTTATTTCCCTAAATTTCTTATCAATATGTCTTCGAAATCTTCTTATAAGAGTCGCAAACTGCCAGAATTCTCGTTCGAGGATTATAGCCACTGGAGCTTCATGATGAGTAATCATCTTGGAGCTATTCATCACCGCATGTTAGATGTGGTTGAAAGTGGCCCCATTAAATTTTATTGGACTCCTATTGATAGTGGCAGGTCTGAGTCCAGAGAAGAAACTAGCGACGCTGCAGAGGATAGAGTTCCCAGACAACGAATCCTAAAAAAGAAAGACGAACTTGACAACGATGAGAGAAAGCTACATAACCTGGACCAGGTGTCGAGGACTGAGATTATCAACACTCTTACTAAAGAAGTTATTGAAAAGGTCAGGACGTGCACCACTGCAAAAGAGATGTGGGACAAGTTAGCTCTGCTCTGTGAAGGAACAGAGAAGATTAAAGATAACAAGCTCCAAGCTGTTCAACACTCTTTTGACACATTTAAGATGAAACCAGACGAGACCATTGACCAGCTGGACATGCGTCTCACGAATCTCTTGAACAAGGCTAGTGCCTTAGGTAAGACCTATTCTAAAAAAGAGATTAATAGTAAAATATTACGTTCACTAACAAGCAGGTGGAGAATTAAAGTCACTGTGATCAAGGACAACAAGGATCTCAACACTCTGGATCACCATCTTCTGTTGTCTGATCTCAAAGCTTACGAATATGATCTTCAAGAGGAGGATCAAACAGAAGAGGTTTCCTCTTCTGGCCAGAAAGGAGTTGCATTCTCTTCAACTCTCAAATCTGATGCCATGCCAAAGGAGTCTACTGCAGATGACTTGAGCCTCAAGGAGCAGGTAGCACTTCTAACTCATAAATTAGACAAAATGAGCTCAAAATATGGCAGGTACAAAAGGCATTGGAAGGAGTCTACCAGAAACAGGAAGAGTTCTTTCAAGCCTGCAGAAAAGGAGAAGACATCTGGAGACTCAAGGGAGACCAGATTCAGAACTCCAGAGAGGAGGAGAGATGACAACCCTGGCAGCTCTGGGAGATCAGATCATCAGAGGAGGGATGGTAGCTCTGGCAGACCTGACTACCAGAGGAGAGAAAGTAGCCCTGCCAGATCAGACTACAACCAGAGGAGGAGAGAGCCAAGTCCTAGTCCCAGAGGAGACAATGCCTGCTACACATGCAACAAGACTGGTCACTACAGTTATGATTGTCCTCAGCTTACTCCTAGGGAAAGAGAAGAGAAAAGAATCAAGAGAGATAGGAGATATGCAGATAAGAGAGCACTGCTGGCAGAAGCAGAGGAGGAGGATACTAGTTCCAGTTCTTCTTCTTCTGACTTTGGATCAGACGATGATGTGTGTCTCATGGCAGACATCACTGAGGTAAATGAAACTACTCTTGTTTTATCTAATTCCAAATGTACTGAATCCTCTAATTCATCTGGTAACTCCAGAGAGTCTGATATGCAACAAATGCTATCAGATCTCCAAAATTGTGTCCAACTCTGTCAAAAACTTGAGAAAGAGAATGGTAGGCTCAGAGCAGAAGTTCAATCTCTCTCTCATGAGCACAAATCCACCAGAGAACTCATGAAAGATCATTCCAAAGAAGTCTCTGCACTTCAGGATAAGATCACAGAAAGAGATACTCTGGTAGATCAACTCATGAAAGAAAGGAATTCTCAAGAGGATGAGATCACTGAACTCAGAGCCAAATACCAAACTCTTATCAAGGGAAAACAAGTTGTCCACAACATAGAGGAGATACCTATGCCCAGAGAAGCTCCTAAGATACCATCTGTTGTATCTATCATATCAGAGTCTTCTCAGCGCATTTGTGATAAGAGTGGTTTAGGATATTCTGGAATTACCACTAAGACTCACAAGTACTTTTATAACAAAGACAAGTCTGTAAGAGCTGGTAAAGTGGTAGAAATCTGGAATGATAAAGACTTAACTGGTAATGGTTACAAGGTGGTTCACAATCCTGATTGGAAAAGGAATCACTCTGTTAATCACTTAACTAATGGTCCAGAAGAGTTGACTACTCTGGAAGAGAAGATGCTAGAGAATAAGTGTCAAAAAGGGGAACCATTAAAGATTAATGGTTCTGTGAACAATGAGTCCCAAGGAGTAGGAATTACTCAAATTGGAGGACCCCAGAGAAATCCTCAAAGGGAACCTAAACAGATTAGGGGACCTCAAAGGAAACACTCAAAAAGGGGGAATACCAATCAGAGTAATAACTACCAGAGAAGGAACAATGTTCAACAGAACCAGGTACCCCAGAGACAATTTTCTCAGAAAAATCAATTCCAGAATAGGTATACTCAAAGGAACTATAATCACCAGAACATGTCTAATTATCAGAACCAGAGGAGGTCTTCCAGACCTATCTATAGAAAACCAACTGATCTGGGAAGTTATGACACCAGAGATGGTTCTTCTAGGATGTACCCTTATAACCAGACCTTTAAGACCATGTCTTTGAGGCAGGCCATTCCAAAGGCCAGATTTGAGAAAAGGTACACCAGACCTGTTTATAGGAAAGGTGTCCTTATCAGACCAGTAGCTCAATATGTCATAGTAAGAGGACATGTACTGGTAGATAGATTTGGAAGGAAGATAAGATCTCCTCATCCATCAAGAGATGATCTTTATCTATGGATTCCTACAAAACCTGCAACTAACCAATCAGGACCCAGCACTAGTAGGGGACCTAATTGATCTCTCTGCAGGTAGATAAGAGTCCATTGGAGAAAGGATTTTCAAGCAATCATGTCTGGTACATTGATAGTGGATGTTCCAAGCACATGACATTCCAGAAGGATAATCTCCAAGATTTCAAACCATTAAATGGACCAAGAGTGATGTTTGGTGACAACAACTATGGAGTCACCAGAGGAGTTGGAAAGTTGACCTTCAATGGAGTATCTGTAGATGAAGTCTACTACGTAGAAGGACTCAAGCATAATCTGCTTTCAGTATCCCAATTCTGTGACAAGGGATACTCAGTGAAGTTTTCTAGTGATTCATGCACTGTTTTCTCTTCTGATTATAATGATATCTTGCTAATAGGTTTGAGGAAGGGTAACATTTATCTTGCAGATTTTAGCAGTTGCCCAAGGAATGCTTGCCTGGTTGCTAAAGGATCTGCAGAGAACAGCTGGATTTGGCACAAGAGATTGTGTCATCTTAACTTCAAAACATTGAACAAGATTGCCAGAAAGGGTCTCATTCGAGGTCTTCCAAATGAAGTGTTTAAGAAGGATCAGGTTTGTGGTTCATGCCAGAAGGGTAAACAACCCAAGACTTCCTTTAAGGATGTCCAAAGCACAACCACAACCAGAGTACTTCAACTACTTCACATGGACCTGTTTGGACCTGTTTCTCCTCTTAGTTTCAGTGGTAGGAAGTACACCTTAGTAATAGTAGATGACTTTTCAAGATACACTTGGGTAGTGTTCTTGTTTAAGAAAAATGAAACTATAACTAAGCTGCCAGAGTTCTTCAAGCAGATTCAGAATGAGCAGAACCAGAGCATTGTCAGGATCAGAAGTGACAAAGGAACAGAGTTTTTGAATTCACATATTGCAGATTACTGCAAGGATCATGGGATTTTTCATGAGACATCTGCTGCCAGAACACCTCAACAAAATGGAGTTGCAGAAAGGAGGAATAGGACTCTCAAAGAAGCTGCAAGAACACTTCTGGCAGAGTACAGCACTCCACAGAGATTTTGGGCAGAGGCCATCAATACAGCTTGTTACACTCAGAACAGGTGCCTGATTGCCCAGAGACACAATAAGACCCCATATGAGGTATGGAAAGGTAAAACCCCATCTGTTTCATATTTTCATGTTTTTGGATGTAAGTGTTTCATCCATGACAATGGGAAATCTAAATTAAGAACCTTTGATGCTAAAGTGGCTGATGGAATATTTTTGGGATATTCCAGCACCAGTAAAGCTTTTAGAGTTTTTAATAAGAATTCACTTTGTGTGGAGGAAACACCTCATGTTGTTTTTGATGAATCTGCTTTTGAGTACAAGGTGGATTCTAAGTCTTCAGATGAGACCCAGAATCAGACTACACCCAGAGTTATCAAGGTCAATCCACCTATTCTTGATTCAGATTCAGATTCAGATGATGACCCATCTCCTGGTTCTCTGAAGCAGCAGCCTTCACAAGGAGCAGAACCAGAAGAGGTTGGAACTCCTGTAGGGGGAAGCTCTTCTGCAGGTGGTGATAATCTCCAAGGTACTGCAGAAGATGATCACCCAGGCAAGACCACGGGAAGGAGGACCCTGGTTGATCACCCCAATGACCTGATCTTAGGAGATCCAACTAAGGGTGTCCAGACTAGGAGAACTATTAACTTAGCTGCCTTATTCAGTTGCTATGTGTCCTTGATTGAGCCTAAGAACATAAAGGAGGCACTGAAAGATTCAAATTGGATTGTGGCTATGCAGGAGGAATTGAATCAATTCACCAGACAGGATGTTTGGGAGCTGGTAGACAGACCAAGACATCAAAAGGTGATAGGCACTAAGTGGGTTTTCAAAAATAAGAAAGATGAGAATGATGTCATTACTAGGAACAAGGCAAGGCTAGTGGCCCAGGGCTATTCTCAGTCTGAAGGAATAGACTATGATGAGACTTTTGCTCCTGTTGCCAGACTAGAAGCTATCAGATTGTTCTTAGCATATGCTGCTCACATGAAGTTCAAAGTATACCAGATGGATGTGAAATCTGCCTTTCTTAATGGGATTCTCATTGAGGAAGTGTATGTTGAACAACCTCCTGGTTTTGAACAAGGTGACAAGGTGTTTAAGCTTAAGAAAGCTCTTTATGGGCTGAAGCAGACACCCAGAGCATGGTATGACACTCTATCTCAATTTCTTCTGGACAATGGTTTTACTAAAGGTAAGATTGATAGGACCTTGTTTAGGAAAGAAGAAGGAAAGGACATCCTTCTGGTCCAAATATATGTTGATGACATCATATTTGGATCCCCTAACAAGAAGCTGTGTGAGAAGTTTGGTGAGCTCATGCAGGGACAGTTTGAGATGTCCATGATGGGAGAATTGAATTACTTTTTGGGTTTGCAGGTTAAGCAATCAGAGAAGGGAATTTTTATTAATCAAGCTAAGTACACCATAAACATGTTAGAGAAATTTGGAATAGGATCTAGCAGAGCAGCCAAGATCCCTATGATGACAAATTTCAACATGGATCCAGATGAGTCTGGAGAGAGTGTGGACCAGACTCAGTACAGAGCACTTATTGGTTCTCTTTTGTATCTGACTGCAAGCAGACCAGATATTACCTTTGCTGTAGGAGTTTGTGCCAGATTTCAAGCTAATCCCAAGAAAAGTCACTTGGAAGCAGCTAAGAAAATATTGAAATACCTTAAGGGAACTGTGAATTTAGGATTATGGTATCCTGCAGATGACAATTTAGAATTAAGTGGTTATTCAGATTCAGACTATGGTGGGTGCAGAATAGATAGGAAATCTACAAGTGGTACATGCCAATTTTTAGGGAACAAATTGGTATCCTGGTTTTCCAAGAAGCAGACTTCAGTTGCTACATCAACAACAGAAGCAGAGTACATGGCTGCAGGGAGTTGTTGTTCTCAACTACTTTGGATTAGTCAACAGCTTAGGGACTACCAGATTAGAGCTAAGGATATTCCTATTTTCTGTGATAGTAATAGTGCCATTGCAATCACCCAGAATCCAGTTCTTCATACCAGATGCAAACATGTTGATATAAGGCATCATTTTATCAGAGATCATGTTGAGAAGGGAGATATAAGGATGGAAAAGATTGCAACAGAGAGGCAGAGAGCAGATATTCTAACCAAGCCTTTGGCTGAGACCAGATTCAGAGAGTTAGCTTTTGAGTTAGGATTGTTGGATCCAGAGACAGATTTGATTTAGGGGGAACATCAGAGAAGTATCCTTACTTTATTAATTCTCTTCATAAATTTTCTTTATGCTAACATACCTGCAGATTAGATATATCAGAGAGGGTATACTTCCAGATGAGGTATACACCAGGTGACACTAATCCCAGATGAGGTGCTGAGTCAGAGATATGTCCAAAGTCTTTATTGACCAGGACCAGATAAGTTCCATCAGAGGAGAAGTATCACCAGACTAGTTGTGGTATCATCTGGTTACAATATCAGGTGACAGGTATGTCTTTTCTACTCTGGCCTCTGATCATTGGGATACACTTTTCAAATTAGTAAGTACACTCAAAACCCTTCAACTTCGGAGTGTATTTAAGACTAGGGTATAGGGCCTAGGCAATCATTTCGCTTTTTCTCTTGACTGCCACAAAACCCCTTTATGCCCAGTCCCAATGACTATGCCAACGCACCAGATTAAATCTGTATTACGCCTTTCATCATGGCCATCGGATTTAATCACTGTGCAAAATGTCAATCAATTCTAAAATTGATTTTGTTTCCTAAATTGAATTTGAAACAACATGCGTTCACATTTCATTTAATTTTCAAGCCACGCGTACTACTCTATTTAAATTAATTTTGTTTTCAATCTGTCCTTTCACGTTTCCATACTATTCGAACCCTAATCTCTCTCTGCGAAGCATTTTTTTTTAATCTCTCTCTCACAGTTATGGCACCCAAGTGCAATTTTGATCCAGACTATGTCTGCAAGAAGCTCAAGTCAGAAATGGTGGTGGACTTCTATTCCACTAAGAATCCGGCCGCTTTGGAGATTTTGGAACTTCTCCGACGTTCTGGGCTGGAGGAGTTGATCTCAAAGGTTCCCAAGGATCTGCGTACCTTGGATGGATATGCTGCACAGTTTCTTATCCAGATGAAGATCCATGAAGACTATATTTCTTCCAAGATTGATTCAGAGGATCTTGTTTTCTCTAAGGCAGACTTCTGTGGTCTTTTTGGTAACCTTTCTGCGGAAGGTGTGGACCCACTGAAGTACAGAGAAGGAGAGGCGTTGGAATCCTTCAAGATGTTTGCCAGAAATTCATGCCAGAATATTACCAAGGGTTTCTTGGACAAGCATCTTAGGCAGAAGTATAAGGTGCTTTTTGACATTGTGGTGAAGATTCTCATGTGTGAGAGCCATAGCACAGATGCCATCTTCGTTGGCAGGCTCTGTGTTATGAGGGCCATTCTGGATGGTGTTCAATGTAACTGGGCTGAGTTCTTCTGGGGGGTGCTGAGGAAGAACAAGGTGAAAATTCAGAAGGAAGAATGCCCCCAGTTGCCAGGAGAGCAACAATTTGTGTTCAATGCTAATGTTTCATTGGGCACAAAACTCACTCTAATTCTGGATTCGATTCTTCCAGAGAAGAAATGGAGACAATCCTGGTGTAAGGGCTTTCATAAGTCCAAGATTATGTTCTCCAAGGATGGTCCTCTCCATGGCCATCCTGATTCTGATGGTGAGCAAGCCATCCCTGCTCCTCCCCTTCAAGCCATTCCCTCACCTGCTAAGGGGCAGAAGCAGCAGCAGCAGCAGAAGACTCAGAAGAAAGCTGCTGCAGCAACTGGTTCTTCAGCCGTTGCCTTTTCTGGTTCCTCAGAGGAGGACCAGATCCCTCTTCTTGATGTACTGAAGAAGAAGAGTGAGGTTGCCAAGAAGGCAGGAGCTTCAAAAAGGAAGAGGCCAGAGGAGGCCAAGAAGAAATCTGCCAAGATGCCAAGGACTGGCAGAGGAGCTCCCAAGAAAACCCTTCTGGTGGATGAGCCATCAGAAGAGGAAGAGGAAGAAGATGAAGTGCCTCTTGTGAGGAAATCCAAGGCCAAGAGAGCCCTTCTGCAAGATTCAGACTCTGGATCTGATCTTGGAGAGGCCTTGGAGAAGGCCATTGAGGATGCCACCCAGATGATGGAGGATGCTCCAGAGCCTGTTATGCCTGCTGGTGTTGACCCAGCAGAGGTAAACCCTTCCTTTCCCTCTCCCCCAGATAACATTCCCCAAACCCCATCTGCCTCTGGTAACCCCATTCTTCCACCAGAGCAGACTATTCCAGATACCCCCGTCTATACTCCCTCTACCATTCCTACACAAACACCTTCTCTCCCAAATTTCCAAACACATATCCCCACTAACCGCTCTCCCCCACCTTCTGTATCAGAGGTACCCTCAACCTCCTCTGGTGCAGAAGTCCCCCCTTCAAACACTTCCACCTACCAAATCCCTCCTACCCATTCTGTACCAGATATCCCTTCCTCTTCTGGTGCAGAGCAACCAATCCCTACCACCTCTACTTCACAAAATCCAAATCCTCCCCAAACCCATACAGACCAGGACCCAACCATTTCTATGGCTCTGGGTTTCGTTGGCCCTCCCCCCTCCCCAACCTGTTTAACCAGCGATGATAGTGAAGATGAGGAAGCTTCACTTGAGCCTGTTGACTTAGCCCCTTCCTCCTCTGCCTCTGGGCCCAAACCCTTCACTTTCTCATCTGCAGAAATGGGTCCCATTAGGCAGAGTATGAGTGTAAGTGCTCAGCTCTGGCTAAGAGAGCATTTTCCAGTTCTTCTGGAGCACTTACCACTTCTGGCAGAGCTTACTGATGCCAAGGTCTGGAGCAAGGCCAGACTTGAAGATGTGGAGGACCTGGTGCTTTTGCTTGAGGAAATGGGTGCCTCCAACTTCACTGCTTGGGAGATTGAGCTGAAGCAGAAGATGAACATTCAGAACCCAGCAGAGCTGGAGACTCCTGGTGCAGCCAAAGTCTTGATTCGCACCCTGCTCATCCAAAGAGGGGTCATGCTCACTCCAGAGGGCCCCACTTACAAGTTTGGTCCTCACTTTGTCTTCCCTCCAGAGCTCTATTCAGACGAGGAGGACTTTGAGATGTCTCCTGCTGTGCTCCAGAAGATGAAGGCTTTCTTCAACGAGCAGATCATGCAGATAGGGCGCTTTTCCAAAGCCATCCAACATATGGCCCCTGCTATGATCGAGCATCAGATTAAGCAAGAGAGGAAAATCTTCCTGAAGCAGATCAAATCATCTCTGGCAGAGGTTAAAGCTTCGTTCAAGGCTAATGGCTTGTTTGTCAAGCTAGATGTTATGCACAGCCAGAAGCAGCTCCAGGAGCATGTGATGGAGCAGATGAGGCCAGTTTCTGTACTCAAAGTGGAAATGGCCAGCCAGATGATTCAGACTGCTAGACTGAAGGACTCCCTCCAGGAGATGTTGGAGAAGCAAGAGAGACTTGTTGCAGAGTCTAAGGCTTACCTGGAGGAGGCCAAGCAGCTTCGTGATCTTCACTCTTCCTCCAACACTGCCTTGCCTGATCTCATAAGGCAGGTAGTGGAGCCCCTCCTTGATGAAGTTAAAAAGGGGGAAGAGAAGGCCAGAACTGATCTGGCGAAGACCACAAATGAGATGCTTTTTAGCCATGGAGCTCGTCTGGACCTGCTGGAGAACACATTGGCCCAGGCTGAGTTGCAGAAGAAGAAGAAAGAAGAGTTGAAATCTCTATCTATGGCTAAACAACTTGCTGCAGAAGAAGAGTCATCTGAAGCCGAGCAGGATCCCTCTACCATTCCTGGTCCTGCTAAGAGGAAGATTAGAAAAGTAAAGAAGAGTTTCCTTGAATCTGTTGTCGAAGAAGCAGAGAAGAGATACAAGGAAGAGACTCCAGAGGAGAGGCAAGCCAGAATCAGGAAGAACATAGATGAAGAGCAGAGGCTCAGATATGTTAGGAGACAGAACAAGAAGGCCAGAGATGCTGGTATTCCTTCTGGTGCAGGTGGCTCAGGTCAGAAGAGGAAAGCTCCTGTGGAGGTTATGAACATCTTGCCACTAAGGACAGAAGGGTCTTTTGACTCTACTGTGCCTTATCCTCTGATTGAGAGATGGAGAGAAGCCAAGACCCTCTGGTTCATTCAGCATTATATCCAGAGGCCAGCACCAGAAGATGATGAGCTGATCAACAGAACCTTCCATTCTTGGATGCAAGCCTATGATGCAGACTTGTACAAGCAGCTGATGGATTCAACCATTGAGTTCAACCTGGAGGTGACTGCTCCAGAATTTACTTATCTTAACACTCCCATGATTGGGAACCAGGTGGATTGGGCAGAACTGAAGAAGCTTTACAAGACCAAGGTGTTGGTGAATTTCACCCCAACATCTTCTGCAGAGTTGAAGGCCGTCCAGGATAGGTTCCTTGACTGGTTTCTTGTCCCTAAAGAGAACAGAAGATATGCCTAGAATAGGACAATGAACTTCAATGTAATCTATAATATTTTGTCCTCTGATTATTAATGAAAAATACATATCTTTTCTGTTCTAAAGACAACTCCTTGTTGTCTTATTACTTGCCTGATGAGATCTATTCTAAGGTCTCATCCCTTTATTGTTTTCTTACTTAAGTTTTACTTTTGATCAGTTCTGGTAGTGTTTTAACTCCATCAAAAAGGGGGAAATTGTTAGGATAAAAATTTGTTAGTTTTGATGAGTTAAAACAAACCAGAAGATGTAATAGGACCATCTGGACCTGTTAGCCAGATGATGATCTAGATTAGGACTTAGTCTAGGGGGAACTGCCAGACCAGAAGACCTCACCAGAAGAGTCACCAGAAGACCCCACCAGAGGACTTCACCAGAGGACTCCACCAGAGGACTTCAGCAGAAGAGATCAAGACCAGAGGCAGAGGACCTTCCCCAGACCAGACGAGTCCGGACCAGACGAGTCTGGTGGAACAAAAGATGCTCAGTTTGATCCCCTTATTCTACTGAGTATTCTGGTTGTTCACCAGATAAGGACCAGAAGACACCGAGGATGCCTGGTGTCTGGTCCTGCCTTCTCTGGAGAGAATCAGAGTTAGGCAATTGGAAGCATTGACCGTTGGTGATTCAAATCAAGTCAAACAAGATTGGATTGAGAAGATATGAAGACAATCAATCAAGATCTCACCAACCCAATCAATTAATTAGGGAATTGATTGATTGAAGCTTCCATATATAGAGGATCTGATTGGATTAGCCTCCCAACGGCTATGTCCCTAATCCCCTCTATATATACTTGAGTGCAGATCAAGAAAAAGCACTAGAATCATTCACGCGCATATAGCCACACTAAGCTTTTGATCACTACGCATATTGCACTCACATTTTGTTCTTAATTACTTATCTACTCGTAAGGAGTTTATACACTCAACCTGTTCATCTTGTTAGACAAGGTTGGAGTGAGTGTATCTTTAGATCGAAGTTAGATCTAAAGAGTTTGTAAGAAGGTGCTGGTACTTCAGAAATTCCAGTGAGTAAGTTTGTGAGTTGGTTGTTAGTGAGACCCCTTGGTGATAAGGGAGAGTGGACGTAGGATATTTATCCGAACCACTATATATCTTGTGTCTTTTATCGCTTTATTTTTAAATACTGTTTATTGATCTCTTATAAAAGATTTTGGAAAGACATTATTACATAAGCTTCCGCAATTAATCTATCGAGTGGGACCAACATGTTCTAACAAATCCGTATGATAAAAACCTCGATTACAAGCTTGAAATCCTTGCCAAACTCTAAAAATAACATTCTCAAGCTCTTTCCCTTCGAAAAATGAGTGTAGATATGTGTAGAGGTGTAAAAATAGGCTTGAAATGGGTATTTATATGTTTCTGCCGCTCAGGGCGCTCGACCTGGGCCTTAGGTCGAGCACTAAGCGCTCGAGTGGGCTTGGTCGAGCGCCAAAATGCAATAGAAGTCGCAGGGCGCTCGACCTGGTGGTGGTCGAGCACTAAGCGCTCGAGTGCCTCCAGGTCGAGTGCTTTCCGGCTGATGTACACTTGTTCGAAAAACCTTCATATCTTCTCAATCGGGAGTCCGTTTTGGTCGATTCAAAGTCCTACGAACTCCTATTTTCGCCCTCTTTCCAAATATGAACACCAAATAAACAAGTTGATGAGTTTATGAAAATATTACTCAAATGACTCTAAATACTCATAAAAAACACTGTAAATATGGACTAAACGGGCTACAAAACATCACAATTTCACATCTAATCAACCCCTCCAAACTTACCATATTGCTTGTCCTCAAGAAATAAAATAATAAGTCAAGTGAAATTATTAAGAATGAATCAAAGAACCAAATCATGCAAGTAATAGTACTCAAGCTTCAAAGATCGATCACCCATACACAAACTCACCCCCTTCATCCTACTCATGGATAATTAATAAGAACCACCAAAATCAAACATGGATGTGCTCTCGGTGATGTTTTTAACTACCTCACAAGTGTTTAGCAATAATAAGGGACTCTCTCAATCACACAAATCAGTAGCCATAGGCTTGTAAGCACTCTCAACTTCGACCATAAACTAGAATCCATGCCGAATCAAAAAGGACTTTCTCAAGTTTGTAATGTACGGCTCTTTGGGCAGGTGGGATAACTATATAGGATAAGCGGACTCAAGTGAACGGAGAATAGAAAACTTGGCTAAGTGACTAAAAAAATCAAAGATGGCTTAAAATCATTTTCGGTATTTCAAACTAGACACAATCAAGAAGAGAGAGTAACCACAAGTTCTAGCATCCTCTAAGGTGACGATCCACTCACAAAAAATGAGATCAACTTAATGAATTTAATCACGTAATAGGCTCAAATCTCACGGCTTTCACATCCATGCTAGTCCTAGTGAATTCTCACTTTTATCACACAAGTATTCAAAAGGAAAATTCGTAAGTATACGAGTTCCCTCTCAAATAAACTCTAGCTCCTACACTTACACAACTTAGACTCTAATTCAACTCCACAAATAACTAAATCCTACTCACACTCAAAGATAGCAATCAACAAGCATAAGAGAATTGATAAGCATGAAATATGTAGTAGCACCCAATTAGTTCACAATATAAAAACAGCCCAAGGAGTATCTCAGGGCACAATATATAACCTAACTCATCTCAAAGAGAGGGTGTGCGCCTGTGCAATATCAACATAAAATATATAAAAACTCCACCCCCCAAACTTTGACCTTGTGAAGCGTCTAAGTTTGGAGTTGTGGGTTACCTCATCTAAATAATTCATGTTCTCTTAATCAACTTGCCACACTCCCTTGCCTGAGTTCCTCCCTTTTGAATAACTCCATGATACCTTTACTTCCTCGAGACCAGCCTACAAGCAACTCACTAAAAAATGAGGTAAGAACATATGACTCAAAACAAAAACACTAATAACTAAAAACACTCAAAAGCAAATAAAAATGGGTTGCCTCCCACTCAACACTATTTTTAAGGTCCTAATGCCGGACCGAGCTCAAAGGAGCTTATGGGGCATGATACTCAAATTTACCCCCCTTACTCTTATAAGAGAAGTTGTCTAAATTTTTCACTCGCTTCCCATCCTCCTTCTTCACCTCGGGCGGTGTTTTCACTTTCTTTTTTACTCTTCACGGAGGTACCCACTTCTTGAATTTTCTTCTTCTTAACATCAACTCCTTCTTCTCCCTCCAATTCGGCTACGTCCACCCTTTTAAATTCTTCATCCTTCAACTCTTTACCATTAACCCTATCAAAACAATCAAGATCATAATGCTCAAAGGTTAAATCATTGAGTGAAGGATTAACATAATCACGTATATAAGAAAGGTTAGGGATAGGTGGTGTATCTTCAACACAAGTGTCAATGGCATCAATGGAATGGCAACTCTCATCTTCCTTCGGGTGTTTCATGGCCTCATATAGGGAAATTTCCACCTCTTGATCATCTACCTTTACCGTGATCTTTCCATTCGCCACATCTAACACCATTCCTACCGTAGCTAAGAATGGTCTTCCCAAAATCAAAGGAACGTGCTCATCTTCCTCCATATCGAGTAGTCGGTGGGAAAGATATGATCTTCAACTCTAACAAGGACGTCTTCAACCACACCTTGAGGTCGAGTAATAGACCGGTCGGCGAGTTGAAGCGTCATCATTGTCGGCTGAAGTTTTCCACCTTCCAACTTCTTAAATAGAGACAAAGGCATAAGATTGATGCTTGCTCCAAGATCGCACAATGCTCCCTTCTTAACTCCATTCCCAATATCACATAAGATCATAAAACTACCGAGATCCTTCAACTTCGGGGGAAGCGCTTTGTGCACTAATGCACTCACCTCATGGTTCAGCTGCACAAGCTTTAGCTCATCAACTCTCCTCCTCTTAGCTATCAAGTCATTCAGGAACTTGGCATAATTAGGCATCTGCTCCAAAGCATCATAAAAAGGTATGTTAATATAAAACTTTTTAAAAACATCAAGAAACTTAGCAAATTTTTCATCTAATTTCTTCTTCATGAACCGCTGCGGATATGGGACTGGAATCACAAATTTTGGTACTCCCCATTCATCTCACTCGATTTCCTTAACGTTCTGCCTCGCTTCTCTAGCCTTCTTCCACTTTGGGACTCACTCTCGTCTTTCTTCCCCTTCTCTTGCTGAGCCTCTTCCATCACAAGCTCTTCACCCTCTTTCTTCTCTTTACTCTCATCCTCGATCTCTCTATGGACTTCCTCCACATCAACAGGTAGTGGAGGTCCGTCATATGTGGTACCACTTCTTAACTGGATCGTCTTGTATTGCTCTTTCGGGTTCCCCTCCATGAAAGGGAACCGTCTATTATTCTCTTGCTGAATTTTGTTTAGCTCCATATCCCTCTTATGGAGATCTTGATCTCGCTGATCATTCTTCTTACTCATCTCCTTCACATCATACTCCAAAGAGGATAGCCTCTTACTACCTTCCTCCACCTTCTGAAGAATGTCACGTAACATCTCATCAGTGGTAACACATCCTTCTCCTCCGGGGAGTTTTGAGCCAGGGTCGACATTTGGAGGTACAGTTATCCCCGCTCTCGGATTGCTATAAGAGAAATTTGTATTCTTCCTCCATTGATTCTAAAGAGGATGCTGGCCTCGTTGATACCCCTGAGTATTCCTCCATTGATTCTGAGGAGGCTGTGGACCTTGTGGTACAAACAGTTGACTATAAGTTGGCCGCCCCTGATAATTTCCACCTTGATAGCCATTCTGATTATAATTAGGCCTTCCCATGTAGTTGGCCTCCTCTTGCTGGCATGTTGGGTGGTCCACTTTCTCACTCACTGCAGTATTCCCTCCATTGAACCCCACATCTAGATTGTTGATCTTCTCCATCATCGCCATCAGCGGCTTTCTCATCCCCTCACTTTCTTCCATTTGATAAGCCCGCTGAAATTCTTGATCCTCGTTCCATTGCCCCACATTCTTGACTATGATTTTCACTATCTCCCTGCACTGAGCTGCATTACATTTTAGGAATGCTCTACTAGCACAAGCATCGAGGCGGTCTTGAGCTGTCTTATTGGCTCCACAGTAGAAATAGGCCATGATGTCACCCTCGTTGTACCCGTGCTGCGGGCACTCAATCAGCATGTTGGAGAATCTCTCCCAAGCTTGACTCAACTCCTCTTTATGTTTCTATTTGAATGAGGAGATCTCCTTCATCGCCTTCACCATTTTGGACAAAGGGTAGAAATGCTCAAGGAACAGATGCTCGAGCTCGGCCCATGTAGTCACACTACTTCGTGGAAGTGTGTTATCGTACCACTCCTTAGCAATCCCAATCAAAGAAAACTGGAACAATCTGAGCCTCTACGCATCCTCAGTCATCCCGTTCTGATTAAAGGTTGAGGCTATCATCAGGAAATTCCTCAAATAGATATGAGGATTATTTTTCCCTACTTCCCCCTTAAATTGGTTCTCGACTAGCATTTTCAGGATCCCTGGGGAGATAGAAAAGTTGTTGGCCTCCACTGGTGGCATAGCTACACCATCATAGTACCGTTGAGGCTACGCCTCAAACCTTCTTCTGATTGCCATACCGGGATCAACATTCTGAGGAGCATGTTGGGGATATGCTGGTGGTAAAGGTATTTGTGGAATAGGAGGTGGGTTATAGTTAGGCTGTGAAGGGTAGTATGGTGGATAAGGATATGGTGGATACGGGTATGGGTAAGGTGGGTTATTGTGTTGGTAGACAGGGTTGTTGAAGGGGTTATTTGGGTTTTGTGGATTTTGGAGGATGACTTGATTCTGGTTTTCAGCGGGATTGCTCTGGGTCTGTGGAGTTGGATTTTGGCTGGTGCTCTCCCCATGAGGTGTTTGCTTTTGGTTATCGACTCCCTTAGCACCTTCAACCCGTCCCACATTCCGTTCATGCTCTTCAGCTGCGAGATCCAAATCTCCGCTGAAATTCTGATTTAAATTCTCGTCACCTGCGGTAGTCATCCTTCTCAGAAAAGCGCGATTCCTCGTTGCAATAGTCTCAGGGTCTAGCTTTGTTCTATCTTTGCTCATTTCTCCCTTTGAGCGTGTTTTCATATACCTGAGTACTTAACAAGAAAGATCAAACGCAACTGGCTAACAAATAATAAAACAGAAAATAAAAACACTCACTACTAACTACTAAACTATCTCCAAGTCCTACTCAATGGACATACATCGCTATCCCAAAAAACAACGCCATTGACTGGAACACAATGTACTACAAGAGTATGGGATCCCTGTAGTATTGGCAAGTATAGGGACCAAGTAGTATCGAACCCAAGGGAAAGTGTGTATGCGAGTAAATCCCTGGAGATGTATGTCTCGTAGCTAATATGAATGTGTGTTCTGGGATTGAAAATTGTATTATACTACTCTATACTAATAATTAAGTTAAACTAAATAACTTGGGTTTAAATGCAAATATGGATTATGATGCTCAGGATAGGAATCCCTACGAATACTAACAGAGTTGGTACGATAACTAAAATAATCGTGACTTGCAAGTAATAATCTTAAGTGTATTAGATTGAAAGACTAAAAGCTCAAGAATTAACCCTAATACTTCGTCCTATCAACCGACTTCACGAACCCACTAAACAAGTTATACGGATTGTGCTTAATTAATGAGACCCTAGTTTAACTAAGGTAATGCGGTCGTCCTCCCTAGATAAACCGGTAGATGATAAACCCCTTCTCTCTAACAATTTTTGTACTCAATTCCAAGATTATTCTAGGATTTATTAGAAATATTCAATAATTAAGAGAATTAAAACTAAACATCACGAATTATCCTAATTATGTAACAATGTCCTACTTCTACGAGTTCATCCTATCCTAAGCATACAAAAGTTTTAGCCTAACATGGTGGTTTCAAGAATAAAAACAATAACGAAATTAACGATCATAAACATAATTGAAAGTATGAACGAAATCAAGAAATTCAAGAACATAAACTATATATGAAAGCAATTGAATAAAATCTGGAAAATAATCTCTAAAATCTGAAATTAAGGTCTAAGTATCAAAGAATTTTAGAAACGAAAAGAGAAATCAAAACCGTGCAATGTATTAATTGTTCTAATGAATCCGTATGATAAAAACATCGATTACAAGCTTGAAATCCTTGCCAAACTCTAAAAATAACATTCTCAAGCTCTTTCCCTTCTAAAAATGAGTGTAGATATATGTAGATGTGTAAAAATAGGCTTGAAACGGGTATTTATATGATTTGGGGCGAAAATAGAGCAAAATCCGCTCAAGGCGCTCGACCTGGGCCTTAGGTCGAGCACTAAGAGCTCGAGTGGGCTTGGTCGAGCGCCAAAATGAAACAGAAGCCGCAGGGCGCTCGAGCTGGTGGTGGTCGAGCACTAAGCGCTCGAGTGCCTCCAGGTCGAGTGTTTTTCGGCTGCTGTACACTTGTTCGAAAAACCTTCATATCTTCTCAACCGGGAGTCCATTTTGGTCGATTCAAAGTCCTACAAACTCCTCCTTGCACCCTCTTTCCAAATATGAACACAAAAGAAACAAATTGATGATTTTATGAAAATTTTACTCAAATGATTCTAAATACTCATAAAAAACACTCAAAATATGGACTAAACGGGCTACAAAACATCACAATTTCACGCCTAATCACACACCCACATATTTCCCAGTCACATCCAAAAATCCCAAAGAACCCTCATCCTCTCAACCTAACCCTAAAAACTGACCTTGAGCCTGACTACTTTGTCCAGGAGGAAGAGGAAGACGACGATAATGAAGATGTCGCCTCTTCCGTATTCATGAATGTTATAAAGGTGAAGGCTGAATCTTGGGTTGCAAGATGCTTTACAGGACTTCAAAATTATCCAGTCCTGAGGGAGCATGTGGTGGATATGAAGGCCTGGCTAGAGTATAAACAGGCCAACATGGTTGAGCAGCGGATGATGGTTGAAGCGAAGGGATGGGATTTTTGGTGCTCAGAGGAAGCAAGAATGATCACATTCTTTGGAATATCCAGTTACCTGGAGTTTCTGGAGATGGAGGCAATCAGCGCACTGGTGACCAAAATGATTGTGATGCGTGCTGAAAAATCTAAGTTATTGGATACTCCTGAGAAGGATGACAAGAGAGATGATGATGATCAGGGAGGTGATGATGGCCCTGACGGAGCTGTAGGTCATGCGATTGAGAATATGGTAGAGGACACTGCCAAGGAACTCGATGAGATGTACACTGAGCCTGCTCAGGGAGAAGAAGGTGTTAAGGAAACTGGCACCAAGGGAGATGTAGTTGATGAGACCATTTTGGATGGTTCATCTGCCAATTACGTAATAGTTAATGAAGGGATTCCCTGCCCTGAGACAAAGGAGGATATTGCGGAGGCATCCAAGGGGACTCCTAGTTCTGAGGGATTTATTCCCAAATTTCGAGCTGACTTAGTTGAGCCTGAGCGGGCGACTATGATCACTCATGAACTACCTTCAGGGCATCCTGTAGAGGAGACTAAAGATGCAGGGGCTGACAAGAGAAAGCAACCACTGACTGAAGCGGATGAGGACAAGGATGGTGTGTCGATCACTGATATTCATCTAGGCAAGTTCACTGATATCATTACAGTGAAGCAAGAGAAGACGACGGAGAACCTTACCGAATTAGAAAAGAAGTTAAGCATGCTTGAAGCTGAACGTTCAAACAAAGATAAGGAGATCCAGAAACAAATTCGATGGATGAAGTCAGCGATCCGGACTGTGGCCAACAATAAGCTTAGGCATTTGGAGAATGCTATGAAGGCAACAGTCAAGTCCGTAAAGTCAGAGAGGAAGAGGATGAAATTGCTAATCCAAGGGGCACTGACGTCCATCAAAGAGTCCAACCAAGAGTTAATGCTCAAGGCTGTGGAGGAACTGACGGCTTAGGCCACTGAGTTTCTTAGAGATGCGCTGAGTGATTAGACTAAGAAGATGGAGTCAGCCTCAGAGCGAATGAAGTCTACCTTAGAGAAGATGGTTGCCATACTTACTGAAACAAAGAAATGCCTGGAGATGTCACGCACTAAATTCCAGAAGAAGATGGGAGAGGGACTTGCTCAATTGCTGAACATTGGTCATGGGATTGATGCGGGAGTTGAGATGATGAAGGGGCATTTGAACGAGGTTCAGTCTCTAACTGCCTTCATCATTCAAAATCAGGATGAGATCCTGAAGGATGTTGTTCCACGCACACTCCCACCTTCCAAGGATGATGCCAAAAATGGGAAAAGAGAGAACATGAAAAGATCCATCCCTGAGGCATCGGAGGAGGAAAATGTCATCATTGAGAGGACTCCAATGAAGTCAGCGAGATTAGCGGTGGCCCAAGCTAATGATCCTTCAACGCAACATCAACCTCAACTACTTTAAATTCCAGAAGCTTTAGAGCGCTCGCCTCTTAGCACAAGGAAAATCCTATTACATATGATGCCAACAAAGTGGTAGAGTTGTGCGAAGAAGCATGGGTATCTGCCCCTGAGAAAACTGAAGCTCAGCGTCGGGCTGAAATTGCTCAGAAGGAGAAGACGCAAATTTTGGAGAAAATAGTTGAGAAGCTTACTGAAATCAATGAACTGAAACAACGTTCAACTTGATGATGCAGTGGTGAGTTTGCTTAAGAGAAAGAAGGAGAAGCCTGAGCCGAGGAAGTACAGAAAACAGTCGGCATCAAGAACAGGGAAGATTCAAGCGCAAGTGCCTAAAGAGTCAACTAAAAGGACTGTGCTCATTGATACTTTTATCTCTGAGAAGCTGAAGGAATTTTGGGTGGATGCTAGGAACGAGTTCATTAAGCTCTGGTATATTGTCAGGAAGTGGGGTGACATTGATGATATTGAGGTGCACTTCACTGATTTCATGGTTGATAACCATCCTGGGCTACTCAAGCTAATCTTGGAGGAGGCTGACCAAGCCAAAGTCCAGACCAAGACCCCTGAGTTTATGACTCGTGATCCACCACTCCTTCCCGGAACGACTGCATATGACTCGAAGGCCATTATAAAGGAAGTGTTCAAGATTGTCAAGGCTGAAGGGTATTTGAATCAACTAGATAGACTTGAAGAGCTGAAGGAGAGAGTTTATTCTGGATATGGACTCAAACTTGAAATGAGAAGGATCTAGTTGTACCCTGAATAATATTTAATAGATAGGATCATTGTAACATTGTCATAATTATTAATGAAATCTATTACATTTGCCCACAGATAAAATCTCATTGTCTTTTTGGCTGTTATTTAAATTCTGTATTTTATCAAGAATTGCTCTAACACTGATCTTATCTTATAGATAGGTTTACTTTTCCACTAAAGGTATGTTTGCTTTGCGGGATTATAAGGGATTGATACTTTAATCTCATTCAATCAAGTGTTTGGTTTATGTGATATCGACCTGGGATAAATGTCATAGAAATAATTAACACATGAAAAAAGTTGGACTAATTATCCCATGAACAAAGGATAATTATTTATCAATCCTATCCATCAAGGCAAACATGTCGTAAGTGTTTTGTGGATCATTTCAGTGTTTTGGCATCATCAAAAAGGGGGAAATTGTTGGGACAATGTCAGTTTTGTGTTGATCCCAAAGACCCTGAAAAGATGAATCTTCCGTAGTGTTGTATTAGTCAGGTTAGTCTTGATAGGCCTAGTATAGGTTAGAATATTTTATATTCACAGGTACACAATGAGAGGAGTACTCATTGTTGACATTCAAGACTGAAGCCTGAAGACACAAGAGCACCATCACTGAGCTTATGTTAGTCTTTCTAAGCTGGCTGACTAAGTATCAGAATGAAGAACATGATCCTGAGATCATTGTTTACTCAGCCCTGAAGGAGTCAGGACGACACTGAGTATTTGGAAAAAGACTTGGAGTAGGATCCAAACATGCAAAAGGAATGTCAGCGTTGGGACAAGACTGGACGTGCATGAGGACAAATCTAAACTAAAGAATGAGTTCTGACATTCTCACCAACCTGATGACGTGGACCAATCAGGGGAGGACACTCACGTATGGACCCTGTTATTGAACTCTGCATTCCTGCACATCTTCAACGGTCATGCATTTAATGTATTTACCAAATCCATGTAAGGACGGCTGCTGCAAGGGAAATATGTCTGTTTAATATCCTACAAGCAAAGTGGCTAGAAGGTTATCTCTCTAATAGATAATTTTTCAAAACCATTCATAAAATAGAAGACCTTGCACCCAAAAAAGGTTACGGGAAATTTCGAAGCTAGAAATTACTCAGACTCTCAAAGCATTCAAGAAGCCCTCGAAAACCCTAGAATTTCTCAAGTGTTTCTAAGTCTAGTCTAGAGTCATTTTATATTCCTGAGCTCATTATACATATCTTAAGCCTAGGGTGATTATCCAACCCTTAGCATAGGTTTGTCTTGTAAGGATAACCACAAATAATTGGAATCCAAACTGAAACTAAAATCCTCTTAGTTAGGTTTGTTGGTGGAAGTTCGTTAGTTGGTTAGAAGGAAGGAAGGGATCAATGAGAATGATCATTGTGCACCTTGTCACGTTAAAAATAAGCCAATCCTTTAGTTGATTCTCCTATTAAATCAGGACCGTGGACGTAGGAGCTTAAGTCTCTGAACCACGTTAAACTGCCCTGAGTTCTTTATTGCTTTGATAATGTGCTTAACTTTTTATAATTGTCATTATCATTCATTGCATGCTTTGTCAGTGTTGAATCAATCAGCCTGAACTGAACTCATTGCATTGCCTTCTAATCACGGCTTCTTAAGAGGAAAATCAATTTTCAGAAAGCAAACTAAAACAAGTCTTTAAACTTTCAGGGCTCACACATTTCCGCACAAGAACATAAATATATAGTTGGCCAACTGACTCACCTCAGTGCAGTTAGTAGGTTTATTATCTATTCAGTGTTCATCACTTAAACTCTGAGTTAAGGGGACTCAGCTTTGAAGAGAAAGTTGAAAATTTGTATACGTGTATTCCCCCCATACACGTATCACCGAGACTTGTACGGGACCAACAACTTTTTTATAGTCGTGCCCAAAATGCATAAGTTCAGTTCTTGCACTTAAGTCCCTGAAGTTTCTGAAAATTCCACTTTTGGAGCTTGCCAGCATTCCACTCGGCCAAACTAAAGTGCACTCGGCCGATTTTAATGTCCACTCGACCGAGTGATGACTCAACTCGGTCGAGTGGAGAGTGCTGCCCGAGTGGATCTTCCAGGGCTTCTCACTCGGCCTCTCCTCCATCTCACTCGGCCGAGTGAAATGTTGTTTTGGCCGAGTGGATCTTCTAAAGAATTCCACTCGGCCATTCCTCTTGCACTCGGCCAAGTGACTTCATTTCCCTTGGCTGTGTGGATCCAATTTTCACCATTTTGACCCTCTTGACTTCACTCTTGGTCCTTTCTTCGATTTTTCATCATTTTCAACATAAATACACTCTAATTCCTGCATAAAAGGTGAGTGCACGAGCAACGAAAAATATCGAGAAAAGAGATGCTAATCATACATAAATCAAGCTCAATCAAGCATAAAATGACTTTATATTACACAATTTAGATGCAATTACAAGGCTAATCAGGTTCTGTTGGTTCTGTATTGCCTTTCCTTGACGGATTAGAAAGTTCAACCAAGGATTTTCCCTTCACTTTGCAAACAGTCCTCAAGCTGGCTTACCTGATCCCGGGTATTTGCAATAATATACTTGAAATGCTTGTGTTGCAATAACATAGGGATCGTATGCCCCCGAAAACTTCTTTCGGATGTTGATATCAACAATCTTGTAGTTTTCGTCGACTCTTGTTTTTTTGTTTCCTTGGATCATACCATTCACACAAGAACAACACCACTTTCCTTGAGGGCCAACTTGGATATTCTATTTCTACCACGTTAAGCAACACTCTGTAGTAATCAATTGGTTCTTCATTGTAGTTTCCAACATTCAAGCAAACACCACTGTTTGTAATTGATTTCGTTAAAGCATATACATGTATATGAAATTTGCATCCACTTGCGTAATATCCTTGGAATGAAACAAGGTTACATAGTGATCTTTGGCTCAAAGCTTCTAGATGTGGGTTGTCAATTTGGCCACTTTCTCCTTGTAAATATAAAATTATCATGTAAAAAAGTAATAACAAGCGTGTAAAAATAGGGATATAATTAAGTGATACTCACGTAAAGTTAGAACCAAAACATAAAATCATGACGGATGTACCGAGAAACTTCTGCATCAGTAATGTCTGGTTCTTGTGCATGCTTATACTCACAGAATATCCTTATATATCAGAAATTGAGGGGCAAGTACGTCCTATAGAAACAACGACCCATCCCAAACCCAATTAATCGAGTCACAACCCACCCCAGGCGGAGTGGGTTCAGCACGGGTCCGAGTTTGAATATATCACATTGTCTTCTTTACCACCTAATACACTTTCAGTATATCTACTACCACGCTTTCAGTGAAAAACATTATACTTGTAAGTAATACGCTTTTAGTGAATAGCTAACTCCTTTCACTATAACAACTAATATTCTCCAAATATAAAAAAATATACTTTTAAGCAAACAATTAAACTTTTTTTCGAAACAACAAACAACAACCATTCCCCTGTCCAACATGTCAACACTTTTTTATGTCATATGTTGAACGCTATTATGGGGTATTGTGAGGTCCATTTATAAATAAAATTATTGTTTATGAAAAATATGATACTTATGTTTTTCATAACAATCATTTTATTCATAAATGGATCTTATAATATCACATAATACCCTCCAACATATGACATAAAAAAAATTGTTCACTAATAGTGGACGGAGTGAGTAATATATATTTAATATTTATCATACAAATTAGGAGAAAAGTATATTCGTTCCCCTAAAGCATTACCACAGGTACATGTAAGCCTTTAAAGTATTTTTTTGGTGCAAATAAGTCCCTTAAGTATCTTTTTTTGGGTTCAAATAAGCCTTTAAAATATATTTTTTGTTGCAAATATACCATTAATCTTTTCAAAGTTGAATAAAATGACACTTTCATGAATAAAAAATAAATATATATTTTTCAACTAATGTAATTGAATGAGAAATTTTCGTAATTTAAGAAGGAAAAATTTAGTAATAAATATCAATTTCATATTTTTCTATTAGATGTGTAACTATTTTTTTTACATTTTTAAAATTAAAAAATATTTTTAAAAACCACTAAATTAAATAAAAATAAAAAAATAATGCCAAATATTGGTGGATTACAAATAAAAAAAAAGGCATTTTTTTAATAAACTAGTTGGAGTGCATTTTTAATTAATTATAAGAATAAAATTAAAATTTATGTTTACCAATAAAAATAGTTGAAGGGTTTATTTATTCGTAAAATAAAAGTTTAAGGGCTTATTTGAACCAAATAATTAGTTTAGGGTTCTAATTGTATTGAAGACAATAGTTTAGGGGCATGATTGTACATACTTGTATGAAATAGAAGAAAAGATTAAATTTAGGGTTTATTTTTAATATATATATATATATATATATATATATATATTAAAATTTGATTATGTAACATAAATTAATAAAAAATTGAATACAATTCATAAATTAGTAATTTCAATTATTTTAATGTAATTAAAATGTGTAATAGTTGAACCGCTAAGAGATTTTTAAAAAGAATAAATTATTAGTTTTGTTCTTAAATATACATATTTCATATTTGTAATAAACAAATAAAATTAATTAATAAGAAATTTACTAGATCAAATTTAAAATTATCATTTGGGATAGTCGGGAAAAAAAATTAAGGGCCAACTTCAATATACTCCCCTTTTTTTTATTAATTCACTCCAATTAAAAATGTTCATTTTTTTATTTTTTTTGAAAAACTTGACAATTTTCAGAAGAAAATTAATTGAAAATTGTCAAGTTTTTTATATTCTTTTTCCAATTTTCTTTAGTAAAGTATATTAATAAAAGATAGGACAATAAATAAGTTGAGCTTAAAACTAACTAAGCCATAAACAAAGAGGAAAACTGAAGCCCAGAGGAAAGAAAAGTATGCAGACCCAAAAAAAAATAGTAAAGAGGAAATTGTAAAGCTAAGGGGAAAATGTGAGGCCCAAAAAAACAAAAAATAAATAAGGTCCAGGTTATTGGCACTACGTTTTGTAGAGAACGCACTACATAGATTAACATACTACATTTGGATGAATACACTATCTCTTTTTTCTTAAAATACCCACTCTTTCTTCTACCTTCCTTATCTCTTCTCCCCATTTTTTTACCCCACCGCCAAAAATCTCTCTCGCTCTCTCTATTTCTCAACCCCTCCCCACCACACCACAAACCCACGTCAACTTCTCATCCCTCACTGCCACCACCGCCCACTCCACCACCATCCCCCACCACAAACCCTCCCCCCTGAACTTCTCCTCCCCTCCCCTCCCCTCCCCACCACAAAACCCCTTCATCTTCTCAATCCTCCCCCATGTACAGAGCCCTATGTCGTGTTGCCCACCCTCCGAGCCCAAGCATCTACACCGGCATCGATCGTCATCCTGATTAGGTATGAAATTGTCATGATTCGTCGTTAAAAATACCATAATTTTGGTCGATTTAGTCGAGTATTTAGAATCAATTGAGTATTATTTATATACATTGATAAATTTGCCTCTTTGATGCTCATAGGTGAATCGAGGGTGAAAAACGGAGTTCGTAGGACTTTTAATCGACTCAAACGGATGCCTGGATGAGAAGATATCGAAGAAATACGATTGGTATTAGGGCATGAGAAGAAAAATGTTAGTTGAAGGAAAGAAGGCCCATTCGAGCTATACACTCGAGTGTCATCACTCGAGCAAAGCCGGTCGAGCGCCAATATCTTCCAGAGAGTTTTCTTCGCTCGAGCACCATTGCTCGAGCGCCTCCGCTCGACCTTGTGTACCGTTCGACCAGTGCCCTCGAGTGCCTCCGCTCGAGCTCAATAGCTCGAGCGCCTCTGACTTACAGAACGTTTTCCCCACTCGAGCAAAACCCCTCGAGCGCCTCTGCTCAACTAACCGTTTCATTCGACCACTACGCTCGAGCGCCTCCGCTCGAGCGGGACAACTCGAGCACCTCCGAGAGCAAGTTTCCAAGTTCGTTTTTCCGGCCCATGAGATCCCGATTCGGCCCGATCCTTATATATACCTTTCCGAATACATTTTTGAGGGACTACCACACACCACTTGATACAAGATCGTTTTTAGAGTTAGTTTTTGTAGAGGAAGGAACAAGCAAGCTTTACTTTTACGTTTTCGAGGTTTTCTTTACGAATTCATAGCACGGTTTTGCTTTTTAGTTTTGTTTCTTTAGACCTTTGTTCTTGAACACGTTGAGACTTCGTTTTATTGATTTAATTTCAGTTTATTCCTTTATTTCTTGAAACCCTAGTTTATGTTTGATATTTTCTTCGTTATAATTGTTATGTTCATGTTCGTTATTTATTCAATTGTTCTTGTTTACGTAAAACCCATGTCTAGCTAAAACCCTTGCATGCTTGGGGTAGGATGAACTCGTAGAAGTAGGTTGTGGGTACGTAATTAGGGTAATTCGTGACGTTAGGTTTTAATTCTCTTAATTAATGAATTCTTAAAATCAATCTTAACTTTGCCTTTGAATTTCGCTCGAAAGTGTTAGAGAGAGGATGACCTTATCACTCTTTAACAACTGGTAGACTTAACGAGAGGGTTTAGAAAGGGTTAATTCATCTACCAGTTTAGCGAAGGAGGACGACCGCATCACCTTAGTTAAATTAGGGTCTCATTAATTAAGCACAATCTATTAACTTGTTAGTGGATTAGTGAAGTTGATTGTTAGGATAAGTATTAGGGTTAAAATCTTGAGCTTTCATCTTGCATTCTTTTACTTAGGTTATTTCTTGCGCGTCACGGTTATTTTGATTATGTACCTGCTCCGTTAGTATACGTAGGGATTCCTATCCTGAGCATCACCATCTCTTATTTAAAAACACATCTTAAATTCTTAGTTTAATTTTCTGTTAGCATTCGTAGGATAGTTTAGGCAAAAATCCAAAAATATTTCACTCATATTAACTACGACGCGTAGATCTTCAGGGATCTATTTGCATACACTTCATCCTTTGGGTTCGATATACTTGGTCATTATACTTATTCATACTACAGTGAACTCGTACGTTTGCGGGGAATCTACTAGTAGAAGTTGGTATATTCGCTTCAAGTCAATGGCGTCGTTGCCGGGGATGGCGTTGTATGTCTTTTGAATATGACTTGTCGATAGCTTAGTAGTTAGTAGTGAGTGCTTTACTTTTTCGTTTTTATTTTGTACATATTCGGCAGTTGCATTTTGATCCTTCTGCTAGTGTGTCAGGTATATGAAAACACGCTCGCAAGGAAATACAAGCGAAGAGAGATTACAGTCAGATTCTGAGACAATAGCAAGAAGAAACCGAGCCTTCTTAAGAAGGATGAACGCTGCCGGAGGGAAAGAGCCAATGGACATCACTAATGAGTTGGATGATATCGAGAATGAGTTTAATCAGATATTGAACCGGGCTGACGGCACTGATGGGAATACCAGTAAGAACCAAGATCCATCAGGAGAAAGCCAGAGCCAAAACCCGGGTACTCAGAATCAAAATAGCCCAGCTCATAACATTGTCCAAAATCCTCAGAACAACCCTGCTTACCCATATCCTAACTTACCACAATACAACTTACCTTATCTACCTTACCCATACCCACCTTATCCGTATCCATCATACCCGTATCCTCCACCTCCTGTTTACAATCAACCACAAGCTTATCAACCACCACCACCCCAACAAGTACCCGTACCATCTGTGGTTCCTCAGCCCGTTCCTCAGAACGCAGATCAGAATATGGCTATTCAAGGAAGGTTCACGGCACAACCGCAGAGGTACTATGATGGAGTGGCATTACCTCCTGTTGAGGCAAAAAACTTCTCAATTTCCCCTGGAATTCTTAAGCTGCTTACCGAGAATCAATTCAAGAAGGAGGTTGGGAAGGAGAATCCTCATACTCATCTGAGGAGTTTCCTGATGATAGCCTCCACATTCAATTATAATGGCATGACTGAAGATGCCAAGAGGCTTAGGCTGTTCCCATTCTCATTGACGGGAATAGCAAAGGAGTGGTATGATAACACGCTCCCACGGGAAGGTGTAACCACATGGGCCGAGCTCGAGCGTCTGTTCCTCGAGCGATTCTACCCTCCATCGAAAACTATTAAAGCAAGGATTGAGATCTCTTCCTTTCGCCAGAAGCCAGGAGAGGATTTACGCCAAGCGTGGGAGAGATACTCAAATATGTTGATTGAGTGCCCGCAGCACGGGTACAATGAGGGAGATATCATTCCATTCTTCTATAGTGGAGCAAGCAAGGCTGGCCAAGCCCATTTAGATGCATGTGCGAGTGGAGCTTTTCTGAACCAAGGGATAACGAGGTGTAGAGAAATCTTTGACAACATTGTCACGAATGCCGGTGCATGGAACGAGGATCCAGAGTTTCAGAGAGTTTGCAAGTTGGAGGAGAATGAGGGTACAAGGAAGCTGTTGATGGCTATGATGGAGAAGATCAGCAACCTTGAGATGGGGCGGAATCTGGTTGGAGGGAATGTAGCAGTGAGCGAGAAAGTGGACCCACTCACGAGTCAGCAAGAAGAGGCCAACTATATGGGAAGGCCTAACTATCCACAAGGGGGGTATCCACAAGGTGGAAATCAGTTTGGAAGGCCTTCTTATGGCCAACCATTTGTACCTCCAGGTCCTCAGCCGCCTCAAAATCAATGGAGGAACACACAAGGATATCAAGGAGGACAAAAACCTCTTCATAACACATGGAGGAAGAATGAGAATTTCTCATATGCTAATCCAAAGGCTGGTATTACAGTTCCCCCAGGTGTTGACCCAGGTTCTAAACCTCCTGGTGGAGAAGGCGGTGCCTCAACTGAGGAGATGTTGAGAGCTATCCTTCAGAAGGTGGAAGAAGGTAGCAAGCGTTTGTCATCTTTGGAGTACGATGTGAAGGAGTTACATAAGAAAGGTGATCATCGAGATCAAGAACTCCAAAAGAGAGACATAGAGTGGAATCGAGTTCAGCAAGAAAATAACCGCAGGTTCTCTTCTATCGAGTATCAAATTAGTCAAATTGCAAAATCTCAGCCGAGAGAGCCTAGCAAGTATCCTTCAATGCTCGAGGATAACCCAAAGGAACATTGCAAGGCTATTGAGTTGAGAAGTGGGACCAAGTATGATGGTCCTGAGATGCCTGCTGATTCTGAGACGCCCAAAAGAGAGGTTGAGATAGAAGGAAAAGAGTCTGAGGCAGATAGAGATGAGATTGAGGAGATAGGAGTTGAGAAAGGGGTTGAGAGTGAAGGCATTCAGAAGAGTAAAGATATGGATGAGTCCAATGAGAGCAAAAAGCCTGAAGAGGAGATAGAGGAGATTGAGAGAGTTCCAAAGTGGAAGAAGGCAAAGGAAGCAAGGAAGAATGTAAAAGAGACTGAGAAAGATGAATTGGGGGTACCCAAAACTGTGATACCTGTCCCATATCCACAGCGCTTCATGAAAAAGAAGCTTGATGAGAAGTTTGATAAATTCCTTGATGTTTTTAAAAAGCTACATATTAACATTCATTTTTATGATGCTTTGGAACAGATGCCTAACTATGCCAAGTTCCTGAAGGACTTGATAGCGAAGAGACGGAGAGTGGACGGACCTGAGCTAGTGCACTTGAACCACGAGGTGAGTGCGATGGTGCACAAGGCGCTTCCGCCAAAGTTGAAGGATCCCGGGAGTTTCACCATTCTTTGTGATATCGGGAACGGGATCAAGAAAGGAGCTTTGTGTGATCTCGGGGCTAGCATTAATTTGATGCCTCTGTCGTTGTTCAAGAAGTTAGAGGTGGGTGAACTTCAACCCACGATGATGACGCTCCAGCTTGCTGATAGGTCCATTACGAGACCTCAAGGAGTAGTGGAGGGTGTTCTAGTGACGGTGGAGAATCACGTTTTTCCCGCCGACTTCGTAGTACTCGAGATGGAAGAAGATGAGCATGTACCGCTGATTTTAGGGAGGCTATTTCTAGCTACAGCCGGGATGGTACTTGATTTAGCGAATGGGAAGATTACGGTCAAGGTTGATGATCAAGAAGTGAAGATAGTTATTTATGAAGCTATGAAATACCCAATGAGAGATGAGAGTTGCCACTTCATTGACATCACGGACACTTGTGTTGAAGACACACTTGTAGACCCTTGTTCTTTCTATGTTCATCAGTTTGATTATCCTATTCTTGACGATCTATCTTATGATTCTTATGATCTTGATTATTTTGACAGCTTGAGAGACAACGAAGATGTCAAGTTCTTGGAGATGAAGAAAGTAGAGGATGGGGACGAGTTGGAAGCCGAGGAGTTAACGTTCGAGAAGATGTTTGATAAGGCACCACCATTGGAGGCGAAAAAAGAGTTGAAGCCATTTCCCGACCACCTCAAGTACGCCTACTTGGATGAGACCGATAAGTATCCGGTAATTGTATCTGCCCTTTTATCTGATGATCAGCTTGAGAGACTTTTAGTGGTGCTTCATAAGCACAAATCTGCTATAGGATGGTCGATCGCGGATATTAAGGGAATTAGCCCTTCGATTTGCATGCATAGGATCAGATTAGAAGAGGGTAGAAAACCGATAGTGCAAAACCAACGTAGAGTTAATCCGGTAATTCAAGAGGTGATACGTAAGGAGGTTTTGAAGTTGTTAGATAGCAACATGATTTTTACAATTTCTGATAGTCCATGGGTGAGTCTGTTACACGTAGTTGCTAAGAAGGGGGTACCACGGTGATTAAGACGGAGTCTAATGAATTGGTAGCCACTAGATTAGTGACGGGTTGGCGTGTTTGTGTTGATTATAGAGAGTTGAACAAGACAACGTGTAAGGATCACTTTCCTCTACCGTTCCTTGATCAGATGATTGATAGATTAGGTGGTTTTGAGTATTACTGTTTCTTAGATGGGTATTCGGGGTATAATCAGATTATGATAGCCCCCGAGGATCAAGAGAAAACCACCTTCACCTGCTATTATGGAACTTTTTCTTTTAGGAGGATGCCGTTTGGGTTGTGTAATGCACCCGCCACCTTTCAAAGGTTTATGATGGCTATTTTCATGGTTTGATTGAGAAGATTATGGGGGTTTTCATGGACGATTTCTCCGTCTACGGGGAGTCGTTTGATAAATATCTAATCAATCTTGAAGTTGTGTTGAGCAGGTGTGAAGAGACGGACTTAGTGCTTAATTGGGAGAAGTGTCACTTTATGGTGAGAGAGGGTATTGTTCTTGGACATCATGTGTCCTCGAAAGGTATCCAAGTTGACAAGGCGAAAGTGATTGCTATTGAGAAGCTTCCACCACCTTCGACCGAGAAGGGGATTCGGTCATTTTTAGGACACGCGGGTTTTTATAGACGTTTCATCAAAGACTTTTCACAAATTGCTAAACCCCTTTCGCGGCTTCTTGAAAAAGAAGTCGCATTTGAGTTAACTAATGAGTGTTTAGTGGCTTTTAATAGGTTGAAAGAAGCATTGGTGAATGCCCCAATACTTGTGACACCGGATTGGTCTAGCCCGTTCGTACTGATGTGTGATGCTAGTGACTATGCGATGGGGGTTGCTTTGGGGCAAATTCGTGAAAAGCGTTTTCACGCTATTTACTATGCCTCGAAGATGCTGAATTCTGCTCAAGTGAATTACACTACAACCGAAAAGGAGCTGTTGGCCGTCGTGTATGCCTTTGATAAATTTCGACCTTACCTAGTAGGGACGAAAACAATTGTATATACGGACCACGCAGCGATTCGGTATCTTATGAGTAAGAACGATGCAAAACCCCGTCTCATTCGATGGATTTTGCTACTCTAGGAGTTCGATGTAGAGATTCGAGACAAGAAGGGATGTGAGAATGTGATAGCAGATCACCTCTCGAGATTGGAGCTCACAAAAGAGAACACCGTGGAGGATCGAGAAGTGAACGATGAATTTCCTGATGAGAAGCTCTTTGGCTTATGAGACATTCCGGTATATCGGGTTGAAGGGAAGGCGCCTTGGTTTGCAGATTATGCTAATTATTTAGCAAGTGGGGAGTTGCCTGTTGAGATAGACTCGGTGCATCGGAAGGCATTTTTTAAGAAAGTTCGGGAGTTCATTTGGGACGATCCCTACTTGTTCAAAAGAGGATTGATCATGTGTTGAGAAGGTGTGTGCCAGAGGAGGAGTGGAGTAATATCATAAGGCATTGACACGCCTTGCCATGTGGAGGACATTTGGGTGGAGAGAAGACCGGAAGGAAGGTCCTACAATCTGGTTTTTATTGGCCAACTCTGTTGAGAGATTGCATGGACTGGGTCAAGATGTGTGAAAAGTGCCAACGATTTGGCTCCATTACTAAGCGAGACGAGATGTCGCTGCACGTGTTCATGGAAGTCGAAGTTTTTGACGTATGGGGGATTGATTTCATGGGTCCATTTCCTCCTAGCAATGGATTCTTGTACATTCTTGTGTGTGTTGATAACGTCTCGAAGTGGATTGAAGCTATCCCGACTCGAGTGAATGATTCCCGAGTGGTGATCGAGTTCTTGAGGAAGAACATTTTTGCAAGATATGGAGTCCCAAGAGCTTTGATAAGTGATGGGGGAATTCACTTCGTGAATAAGTGGATGGAAAAGCTGCTGTCAAAATACGAGGTAAGTCATCGAGTCTCTACTGCTTATCATCCTCAATCTAACGGTCTTGCAGAAGTTTCGAACCGTCAAATCAAGGAGATCCTTGAGAAGTCGGTGAGCATTAGTAGGAAGGATTGGGCAACGAAGCTTGATGACGCACTTTGGGCATATAGGACAGCTTTCAAAACTCCTCTTGGTATGTCTCCATATCAATTGGTTTTTGGAAAAGCATGTCACTTGCCCGTGGAGTTGGAACACAAGGCATATTGGGCGATCAAGAAGCTGAATTTTGATAGTGCCTTAGTTGGTGAGAAGAGATTACTCCAATTGCATGAGTTGGAGGAGTTTCGAGATAGTACCTACGAGAATGCCCGAATTTTCAAGGAGAAGACCAAGAAGTGGCACGATGCATGGTTGAGGAAAAAGGAGTTCGAGGTGGGAGATCAAGTCCTCGTATTCAATTCGAGGATGAAGCTGTTTGGTGGAAAGCTGAAGTCCAAGTGGAATGGGCCGTATATCGTGAAGGGGGTGCATAAGAGTGGATTCCTAGAGGTCGAGAAGGAGGATGGACATAGATTCATGGTGAACAGGCATCGAGTAAAGAAATTCTTCAACTTCTCTTATGAGAATAAGGGAGATATTTTAGATTCTCAAGTCCCGTGAGCTCCTTCGAGCTCGGTCCGGCATTAGGACCTTAAAACTAGCGCTTAATGGGAGGCAACCCATTTTTCCTTGTTTTTATATGTTTTGTTTATTTTGTTGTTTTGTGAGTCGTAAGCGTTAACCTCGTTTGTAGAGTATTTTTGTTGGTATAGGCTTGTTTCGTGTGGCTTAATGAGAGCAAGTGCGCTTAAGGAAAGCAATTCATGAAGATGGAGATGTTTCGAGTAGTAAAGCATGCGATTGATGAAGTTTGAGTTAAACCGAACCCCAAAACGTAGACCTCTTTGCGAAGTCGAAGTTTGGGGGGTGATGTTTCTTTTCGCTCGTTACTTTGCATTGATAGTGATTTAAGTTCATAAGAATTTAGTGTACCTACTCGTACGTACTCGTTCTTTTCAAACTTTGTTATTGCCTAGCAAGAACAAAGTTTGGGGGGTGTGTATTCGTACTTCGAGTTCGTACATGAAATTCTAATGAAAAATTGGTCAAATTTTTCGAAAATATCGATGCATGAGGGTAGTTGGATCGAACTAAGTGTGATTGCTTAAGTTCGGCGTGAATTGGATTGGTGATTTGCACGTATGGAAGAGACCCAACTCCTCGGTCGAATGAGCGACCTGGCTTAAATCGAGGAGTTCTCAAGGTTAGTTTATGCTTGAATATGTTTGATGATGGTTTCGAGTGCGTTTGGTATGCTAAATTCGGGTTTGAACGTCGAAAATTCAAATTGCAAGGAGGTGTCGCTCGAGTGACACCACTCGAGCGCCTCCACTCGAGCTAGGGGGTCGAGCGCCCAAATTTGTCCAGAACGTTTTCTCCGCTCGAGTGCCTATGCTCGAGCGCCTTCGCTCGACCTCTTGACACGTTCGACCACCACGCTCGAGCGCCTCCGCTCGAGCTCGCCCAGCTCGAGCGCCCATCGTTTCAGCCCTAGTTTTGAGCCCCCTATAAATACCTCTTCTCCCATACGCACACACATACACACACACTGAGAGTGTGATTTTGGGCGATTTTGGGGGCGGATTTTCACAAGTTCACGCATTTCGTCTCAATTTAGTCACGATTTCTCACGAATTCTTTCTCATTCTCCATTAATTCCTCAAGCAAGGTATGTACTTTCTATCTTTTGTGATTAAATTCGTAGCTTTAGGATGAATTAGACATGAGAAGCATATGAATTAGGGTTCATGAGTAGTTCGAATTTTTGGGGATTTTGTGCCAAACTTGTTGATTCTTGAGTCCTTTTGAATGAATGTTGATAATGTGCTATGGGTTTACTTATTTAACTCTCAATTTTGGAATTGCATGAGTAGAATAGGTGAAATTCTAGAGTGAGAAAGTAGGAATTTGAGAAAAGGAAGTGGGTTTGCATATTGAGATGAAATTTGTGTGAATTGAGAAGGTATTGAGCATGAATGATTATGAATTGAGTCTTGAACATGTAAATTACATAATTTGGGTAATGTTACTTCATTATAGACTTAGTTATAGGCATTTTTTTTTTTGGGTTAAAATGGAGGAATTAATTGTTGAGTACTTGAGAACTTGGATAGGGAAGCTTAAGGGAAGTGAATTAAGACTATTTGAGAATTGTTTTGAACTTGAGAAGTGTTTTGAATTGTGAATTGATTTGGATTACTTGGAAGTGCTCGAGTGTGAATGAGTGATAAATTGCGTTGAAGTTCAAGAATGCTGTTGAAAATCCTTGTTATGTCTTGCTTAGGTACAATGGCACCGAAAAGAAACGAAGATAAGATCTTGAGCATTACCGATTTAGAGGCTCTTACCAACAACTTGGCCACTAGACAGTTGTTGCCCTCTCGATGGGACGGTTTAGACTTCGAGGGCAGTTGGAGGTATATAGCCTACAGGTGGAGTCTGGTCACCGGGAAGGTAGTGAAAACCCGAAGGCCGGTGGTGCGTTTTATGCAGAATATCGGGATTGAGGAGGAAATTAGGAGAATTTTCACCAGGAACGAAAAGACTGAGTTCCTCGAGATATTGCTCACAATGGACACCCACACCGATCTGACTGAGCAGTTCCTGGCCACCATAGAAAAGAAGAATGAGTACTCGTTCAAGTTCAAATACAAAAACGAGTGGCAGCATTGTGAGATTAGAGACTGAACTTAGTGTTTGGGCTCCATGCTCTACCGAGGCCAAATCGTGTGTCAAAGTCATACAGAGCAAAGGAATTTTGGAATGACATCACGGGAGGGATGGCCAGTGAATACAAGGCCCAGAGTGCTCGAGCCTCGGCTATCCGAAATCCAGTAATTCTGTACTTGGATCGAATTTTGGGAAACACCATTTACTCCCGTTCTGAGACGGGGACCGTGACGAGTAAGGAACTCTACGGGATTTGGTGAAGGATCACGATTTCGGACGGGACTTCATGGAGCACCACTACGAGGTGGCATTCAAGTTAGGGGCCAAGACCTCAAAGGTGCGAGGAGGAGGTCTAATCTCGGTGTTCATGAAGCACTTAGGATGTGTGCCCTGTGCAGCTCCTGTCCCCGGGAAGGATTTAGACTTTGATCAGTTGAGCCACACTTTGATGTTTGAGCATTGGATGAGGAGTTTTTGTATTCGATACAAGGAAGATAATATCTTCCCTCTCCCAAATGACAAGCTCGTAACGTTGAAGGGGAAAAAGAAGAAGGCAAACCAGGGATGAAAGGAGAGAGGCACTTAGCTTTGAGTGCCAAGTTTACTCATGATGTGGATAGTCGAGGGCTCCGAGATGCGAGGTCTATGAAGAGAAGCCGGGGAGAAGGCACGAGCGGTGTCAGATCGAGTGGAGTAGCAGACCTCCAAGAAGAAGAAGAGCAAGAGTACAAGGAGGGTGAAGCTGCAGGTGAGGAGCCGCGAGAGATGGAGGTTGAGTCACCTGAGGTGCAGTCACCGAGACCGTGGTACCCTACATATGACGATTGGACTCAGATGGGGAACCAGATTCAGACGCTTCAGATGGACGTGTCACACTTGCGTCAGACACAAGATAGGATGGGAGATCAGTTTTCGAATATGCACCGCTGGATGGAGTCACTTTTTGTGTCTCACTTGGGAGCTGATCATCCCAACTATCGTCCTCCACCACCTCCTCCGGACCAGTGATGATGGGGATTCCCCCCACTTTTCTCTACTCTTGCACCTTTTTCATTTCAGTCTTTTGATTTATATTTCGTGAGTGATTTGTGATGAGTTTATGTTTGAGCGATTTGATTTGTGAAGGGATTGTATTTAAGTTTTTCAAACTATTGGGCTTGTTTTGTGTTGAACTAATTCGATGATTGACTTACTTTACGCTTATTTACTCGTATCATTTACTTATTGTTCATTCTTGAGGATGAAGTGATGAGTAAAGTAGAGTTGTGAAGTTGAGTTAAGAATTGTTTTGTGTAAGTATTGAGCTAGAGTTGATTTGAGAGAGAACCAGTATGCTTATGAGTTCTCCTTTTTGAGTGCTTGTGTGATGAGAGTAGGAATGCACTAGGACTAGCATGGATGTGAAAGCCGTCAGATTTGAGCCTTTTGAGATTAAGATGCATGATTTGATCTCTTCGTTTGTGAGTGGATCGTCACCTTAGAGGATGTTAGAACTCCCAACACTTGTGTGTGCTCTTACTTCTTAATTGTGTCTAGTTTGATATGCTGAATGTGATCTTAGGCCATCTTTGTTTTGATTGAGTCACTTAGCCTAAATTTTACTTACCATTGACATTTGTCCCTTGTTAGCCCCTTTGAGCCTAGAGCCTATTTCATTGGCTAGCACATATGAACACTATTCCAATTCCTAAGTCTTTTGTCCCAATTTGAGTGGAGAATAGGAAAATGGTGAATGTGAAGGGATGGGATTGAGTTGAAAAAGGAAAATGTTGCTTGTTGAGTGAGTATGAGAAGAGGGTGTGATGAAGTTTTGAGTTGTGGGAAAGAACAAAAAGTTGAGAATGAGCAAAAGAAAAAAAAATGAGCTCATGTGTTTGTGCGAGAAAAAAAGAAAGAAAAAAAGTGAAGTGATTGAGAAAAGTAAAAAAAGTGAGAAAAAAAAGAAAAAAAAATGAAGTGCTGAGAATTGGAATTGAAAGAGTGTTGATTGAAATTGTTTGGAGTATTCCGTTCCTAATCTCGAAGTACCGAAGTTTGACTTTCTATTCTCCATTCACTTAGTCACTTACCCAAATTGTTATCCCACCTGTCCAAAGAGCCTACATTACAACCTTGAGAAAAGTCTTTTTTGATTCGGCATTGATTTCTAGAGTATGATAGGAGTTGAGAGAGCTTACAAGCCTACGGCTGCCGATATGAGTGATTGATTATTTGAGTGAATCCCTTTATTCTTGATATACACTTGTGAGGGAGTGAAACACATCGTTGAGTGCACATCCATGTTTGATTTTGGTAATTCTTGCTGTTGTTGCATGAGTATGATGATGGAAGATGAGTGAGTATACTTGTGATTGATATTTGAAGCTCGAGTTCATTTACTAGCATGATTTGATTCTTTGACTCTTTCCTAACAATTTCACTTGACTTATTATTTCATTGCTTGAGGACAAGCAATATGGTAAATTTGGGGGGGTTGATTAGGCGTGAAATTGTCATGATTCGTCGTTAGAAATACCCCAATTTTGGTCGATTTAGTCGAGTATTTAGAGTCAATTGAGTATTATTTCTATACATTGATGAATTTGCCTCTTTGATGCTCATAGGTGAATCGAGGGTGAAAAACGGAGTTCGTAGGACTTTGAATCGACTCAAACGGATGCCCGGATGAGAAGATATCGAAGAAATACGATTGGTATTAGGGCGTGAGAAGAAAAGTGTTAGTTGAAAGGAAAGAAGTCACATTCGAGCCATACACTCGAGCGCCATCGCTCGAGCAAAGCCGGTCGAGCGCCAATATCTTCCAGAGAGTTTTCTTCGCTCGAGCGCCTCCGCTCGACCTTGTGTACCGTTTGACCAGTGCCCTCAAGCGCCTCCGCTCGAGCTCAACAGCTCGAGCGCCTCTGACTTACAGAACGTTTTCCCCACTCGAGCAAAACCCCTCGAGTGCCTCTGCTCAACTAACCGTTTCATTCGACCACTACGCTCGAGCGCCTCCGCTCGAGCGGGGCAGCTCGAGCGCCTCCGAGAGCAAGTTTCCAAGTTCGTTTTTCCGGCCCATGAGATCCCGATTCGGCCCGATCCTTATATATACCTTTCCGAATACGTTTTTGAGGGACTACCACACACCACTTGATACAAGATCGTTTTTAGAGTTAGTTTTTTGAGAGGAAGGAACGAGCAAGCCTTACTTTTACATTTTTTAGGTTTTCTTTACGAATTCATAGCACGGTTTTGCTTTTTAGTTTCGTTTCTTTAGACCTTTGTTCTTGAACACGTTGAGACTTCATTTTATTGATTTAATTTCAGTTTATTCCTTTATTTCTTGAAACCCTAGTTTATGTTTGATCTTTTCTTCGTTATAATTGTTATGTTCATGTTCGTTATTTATTCAATTGTTCTTGTTTACGTAAAACCCATGTCTAGCTAAAACCCTTGCATGCTTGAGGTAGGATGAACTCGAAGAAGTAAGTTGTGGGTACGTAATTAGGGTAATTCGTGACGTTAGGTTTTAATTCTCTTAATTAATGAATTCTTAAAATCAATCTTAACTTTGCCTTTGAATTTCGCTCGAAAAGTGTTAGAGAGAGGACGACCTTATCACTCTTTAACAACTAGTAGACTTAACGAGAGGGTTTAGAAAGGGTTAATTCATCTACCAGTTTAGCGAAGGAGGACGACCGCATCACCTTAGTTAAATTAGGGTCTCATTAATTAAGCACAATCTATTAACTTGTTAGTGGATTAGTGAAGTTGATTGTTAGGATAAAGTATTAGGGTTAAAATCTTGAGCTTTCATCTTGCATTCTTTTACTTAGGTTATTTCTTGCGCGTCGCGGTTATTTTGATTATGTACCTGCTCTGTTAGTATACGTAGGGATTCCTATCCTGAGCATCACCATCTCTTATTTGAAAACATATCTTAAATTCTTAGTTTAATTTTATGTTAGCATTCGTAGGATAGTTTAGTTTATTTTAATTAATTTATTCTCAAAAATCCAAAAACATTTCACTCATATTAACTACGACGCGTAGATCTTCAGGGATCTATTTGCATACACTTCATCCTTTGGGTTCGATATACTTGGTCATTATACTTATTCATACTACAGTGAACTCGTACGCTTGCGGGGAATCTACTAGTAGAAGTTGGTATATTCGCTTCAAGCCACATCCTCACCTCTTTTTTTTTTAAATTGATTTCAAAGATGTTGATGATTTTAATATTTTTATAGATCTGGAATAAATACCCAACTTTTTTAGTTTTATGAATACTTCTTACAAAATTGTTGTTATTTCTTGATTTCTTTTTTCGAACATTCAACAGATCTGAAATAACTTGATAGTTGATAGTTTTTCAAAATAAAAAATTCGAAATTTTTATACGAAATACTTGATAGTTTTCGAACATTTTCTTCGAACCTTAGGTTCATTTAATTTTTTCGAAATTTTTGTATATTTTTGAAATTTTCATATGAAATACTTGTTCGATTTCGAACTTTTTCTTCGAACCTCAGGTTCGTTTATTTTTTTCAAATTTTTTGTATTTTTTTGAAATCTTTTTTCAAAATCTGATATAGTTTTTTATGTTATTTTTCCGAAAACACATATATTTTGATTTAATGGAATTGGAGTTTTTTGTTGGTTATTTTCTCAGTTTTTCCGGACAGTGGGCGGTTGGGCGGCGGCCATATACGACGGCGTATGTTTTTTTTAGAGGGGTGTATTTAGCAGATTTCAATTGTTTGTATTTAGGATTTTAAATGTAAAGGTTAATATAGTCTTTCTCATGCCTTACTTTTTTAAAGTTTGGTGTAGTCTATTTACTACAAAATGTAGTGCCAATAACTGTGGCCAATAAATAAACACAGATTTCATATGTTTGACCATGAGCGCAATATCAATAAGGCCCAGGTTAAATGTAGTTCCATGTTTCGTTGATGTAATAATCTTTGAAAAGAAAAAAATTCAAAAATTCATATGTTTAGTGTTTTTTTTTTTTGCATTTTGCGAATTTTTTTCCGAATACTTTTTTAGTGTATTAACAAAACATAAGACTTTAAAAGCAAATTATATGTGTGAAAGGGTTTATGAATTAACTTAAAAGTCCTGGCTAAATACTCCTCCAAACATGGGATATACATCTCCATTAATTTTTTATACTTTAGTTAAAATTGTTGAATTACATATATATCCTTAATAATTAATATTCCATACACATTCCTTCTTCTCTTCCACGTACATATTTTTATATTTTTCATCATCTTCACATGGTCATGTATGTGAAAAACTCGACACCACAATAATTAGTTCATATTTTTCAACGAGAACCTAGAAAACATGAGAGGTTTATAAAAAATATATGTGTATTTTTCTTTGTTCCTTATTTCATAGGTTTACAAACCCAAGTTTTGAATGGTATATATGTTGTTTATATTGTTGATTTTTGTGTATATAAATATTGGTATTTTGGGCGTATAACGAAGTTTGAAAACGTATGATTGTCATTCATGCATTTCTTTTGGGCGTATAACGAAGTTTTAATTTTTTTTTTTTCATCTCACAACACTCTTCACACTTTTAAAATACAATATCACTCTTTCACAAAAGTCTATAAAATGTTAAAATATTACTCCCTCCGGTTCATTTTTGATTATCCGTATTACCATAAAAGGAAGGTTTTTTTTCCACTTACCTAAAATAGCAAAAAGCAAATACTACCCTTTTAACTTACCCCTTAAAAATATCATTTATTTACACTTATGTCACTACTTTATCAACTTTATACCAACAAATACTAATAAACAATTCTTACACCTTTTAAAAATCTACTTTATACCCACAAATACTAATAAATAACTTTTTTTATTAAAATCCGCATCACTTTGAAAGTGGAAAACAAAAATGAATCGGAGGGAGTATTACTTTATTCAACTCCAAATTAACATATTCCTATTTCTTTTTTAAATCATGCATTTCAAAGAGTTCTCCAAAATAGAGGTGATATATTTTAAGGGTACCAGACTTGAATATATTAGTCAATACATCTAGATGTACAATATTATACGTGTATGTACAATTACATACACTACAAAAAAAGACCCAAATAAAGAGGGCTACTAAAGAGGGCAAATAAAGCCCTCGTCCTTAAAGAGGGCCGAACGAGGGCCTTTAAAATATGCACGAGACGAGGGCCTAAACGAGGGCACAGGCCCCCTCTTTAGTTGACGAGGGCGTGGCCCTCGTGAATTTTAAAATTGTGCGAGCCGAGGGCAGGGCCCCTCGTGAGTAGGCGAGGGCGGGGCCCCTCGTGAGTTGGCGAGCGCGGCCCCCTCGCCCGGTCCATGCGTTCTACGAGCCGAGGATAGGGCCTCTCGTGAGTAGGCGAGGGCGGGGCCCCTCGTGAGTTGGCGAGCGTGGCCCCTCGCCCGGTCCTTGCGTTCTACGAGCCGAGGGCTAGCCTCTCGCCCATGGTAATTTCCAGGTTTTTACCGAGGGGGTTTACCCTCTTTAACCCCCTCGGTAAATTCTAACATATTTAAACCCCCCACCCACCATTTTCAGCAGAAAACAAACCCTCCCCCAAGCTCCCCAGCTGCCGCCGCCGCCGCCCATCCCTGCCGCGCCGCCGTCGCCGTAAACGCCACTCCACCGGTCGGATTTTGGCCTACTCGTCCCCGTGAACATTTCTACGGTAACATTTTTCATTTTAATCGGTTAATTTGTTAATTAAATTGTTTGTAAAATTAATGCAAATTCATGTGTATATATATATTTATGTGTATGTATATATATGTATAGTTGTTAATTAGTTGCTAATTATGTAGTGTTTAACTTGTTAATTTAATTAATATGTAATTAATTATAAATTTGATAATATAATTATATTTATATGAATTAGAAATAATTATATAAATATTTGTTGTGTTAAATTTAATTTTAATTGCATGATATATTTAATTAATTTTATATGTGATGAATATTCATGTGTTCGATTATCTACATTAATTATTTATTTGATGAATGATGTATATATAGTTATATATATATTTAAAGTATAATTAATTAATTATGTTGGAGTGGCCGGAGGGGGTTGATGAATAATATTGTTGGTTGTTTGCTAGCTGTAGAATGTGTGTTCCGACTTGATTAATTTTAATTAAGTCGGAAATGGATGCACTATAGGATCTTAGTTAACTGGAGAATGCGATAATAATAAACGAAACTCTGCCGAAAATTTTAGAATAACTATATTAAATTAACAATAGGATAATTATAATGGATTTATATATTAATTTTTTATTAAATTTTGAATATTCTTTAATTTGAAACAGATTATAATATGAGTTATTCAAGTCGTAATTGGATGTATGGTCCAAGAACAATTAATGGAATGATAGCTCCCGACTTTCTTAGTGGTCTTAAATCGTTTATACAATTCGCAACTAGCAATCCTGATTGGATGAGTGAAGGAGATATTAGGTGTCCCTGCTCGAAATCTAGATGTAGGAACCAAAGGTTTAGAGCACCAATTGACGTGAAAACACATTTGTATATAAATGGGTTTATGCCCAATTATCACAATTGGATTTTACACGGTGAACAAAATTGGGGTCATCTACCACACCAAAACTATGATCAGTCGACTTCGTATGGAGTAGATGATACTGCAGGGTCTACCTCGTACCATGACATGATCACAGATCTAACTGGTCCTAACCTTCATTTTGGAAATGTGGAAGAACCCGTTAATGAGGAGCCCCCAAATGAGCATGCTGCTCAATTTTATGACATGCTTCGTGCAGCAAACCAGGATTTGTATCCTGGTTGCGAAACACACTCACAATTGTCATTCAACGCCCGACTGTTGAACATTAAAACTGAAAATAGACTGTCTGAGAGGGGTTATAATCAAGTTGTTGACTTGATTCGGGAAATTGTTCCTCCTGAAAATCTAGTGCCCAGGAAATTTTCTGATAGCAAACAACTAATGAGTGGGATGGGTCTTCCAGTAGAGAAGATTGATTGTTGTGCACATAATTGTATGATATATTGGGGTAATGATAGTGAACTTGAACATTGTAAGGTTTGTGGTCATCCACAGTTTAAACCCCGTAAGCGTGGTGTTGATGGTCAATGGAAAAAGAAAAAACCTTACAAGGAGATGTTCTACTTTCCTATCATTCCTCGACTGCAAAGATTGTATCAGTCTGTTGCTACTGCAAAAGATATGACATGGCATGCAAGTTGCTCTAACGATGATTCTGGTGTTATGCGTCACCCTGCAGACTCATTGGCTTGGAAACACCTGGATAATTCGTATCCTGAATTTGCTTCCGAGATTCGGAACATAAGGTTGGGCCTAAGCACCGATGGTTTTCAACCATTCGGACAGTCTGGGAAACAATATTCTTCATGGCCAGTGATAGTGACACCGTACAATCTACCTCCGTGGTTGTGTATGAAAGATCAATTCATGTTTCTTACGGTATTAGTGCCTGGTCCTAAAAATCCTAAGGATAAATTGGATATTTTTTTACAGCCGTTGATCCGTGATTTGATGTATTTGTGGGAAATTGGGGTGGAAACGTACGATGTTGCTACAAAGCAAAATTTTCTGATGCGAGCTGCACTAATTTGGACCATCAGTGACTTTCCAGCTTGTTGAATGTTGTCTGGATGGAGCACTGCTGGACGGACAGCTTGTCCTTACTGTGGAGAATACACTGATGCTTTCACTCTGAGGCTCAGTCGTAAACAGTCGTGGTTCGATAACCATCGTAAATTCTTACCTAGACATCATCCTTATCGGAGAAACAAGACTGCATTCAGAAAGAATGTGATAGTGGATGACCCACCACCACCCATTCGATCAGGTGAATCACTCCTAAATGAAATCAATTGGGTGGGATATCGAAAATTGACAGAAGATGGTGCCGAGGCCCACAACAAGAGATTGGAAACTGGTTGGAAGAAGAAAAGTATTTTCTGGGATTTGCCGTATTGGAGTACCTTGTTGATCCGTCATAATCTGGACGTGATGCACATTGAAAAAAACTTATTTGATAATTTGTTCTACACTGTAATGAATGTGGAAGGGAAAACAAAGGACACGAATAAGTCCAGAGATGAACTTAATGAATATTGTCGTCGTCCATCACTTGTGAAATGTCCACGTACAGAAAAGTACCCCAAAGCTTGTTATTCACTTGATAAGAGACAAAAGGATGTTGTGTGCAGATGGGTAGATGAGCTAAAGTTTCCTGATAATTATGTGTCCAACCTATCTCGAACTATTGACTGGACAAAATTGAAAATGTTTGGGTTGAAGAGTCATGATTGTCATGTGTTTATGCAGAGGCTACTCCCGATTGCTTTCCGTGAAATTCTTCCACAAAACGTGTGGAAAGCTATAACTGAAGTTTGTTTATTCTTCAAGGAGTTGACTTCTACGACGATTACAGTTGAGAACATGACTCGGTTGGAAGTAGATATTCCGCTGATCTTGTGCAAGTTAGAACGTATATTTCCACCCAGCTTCTTTAATTCGATGGAGCATCTACCTGTACACCTTGCATACGAAGCACGAGTTGTTGGTCCTGTACAATACAGATGGATGTATCCATTTGAGAGGTAATCTACAACTTTCAAATATTTGAACAATTAGCGGTTATTATACTCACTATTGATGCTTCTGGTTAGGTATCTTCATAATTTAAAACTCAGTGTGGGTAACAAAGCTCATGTTGAAGCTTTGATCGCAAATGCATATCTAACAAAAGAAGCATCAATTTTCTGTTCCCACTACTTTGAGGATCATGTTCTGACGAGACGTCATAATGTACCTCGTAATTACGATGGTCGTGGCGCCGAAGAACCCTAACCTGGTACTTCGTCAATTTTTATACCTCCTGGACGACCACTTGGACGGAAGAATACAAGATATATTGTAGACGAAGAGAAAAATACAGCTCACACCTACGTGTTACTGAATTGTAACGAGGTGCAACCGTATGTTGAGTAAGTTAATATTCAATATCGTCCATCTATAATTATTACAAAACATCATTATAATGATAATATTGTACATCTTCCCTCTTGTAGTATGTTCATGCATCAACTTCAAAGTGTTCAACCGAATCTCTCTAGGGCTGGACAAGACGATAAACTTCAACATCAGTTTGCGTTATAGTTTGAACAAGTTGTAAGTCAAGTTGATAAAATTATATAAATAATAAAATATATACATAGACTCAGGATTAAATATTTTGTCAACTATAGGTCAAGGTAAACAATATTCAGAACCAGTGGATACGTGATCTCTCCAGCGGTCCTGTAAGTTGTGTTACCACATATCCTGGGTATTACGTAAATGGATACAAATTTCACACACGCACTTATGGTGAATCAAAATCGACTGTGAACAGTGGAGTTTGTATCAAGGGGACAAACTATGATTCAGATGAGAATGATTTCTATGGGATCCTTGAAGAAGTATTACAGTTGGAATACCCTGGACGATTTGAGAAAAAAGTGGTTTTGTTCAAGTGCGAGTGGTATGATCCTACCGTGCCAAATGGAACAAGAATACATCTTAACTACAAACTTGTGGATGTTAATCGGAGAAGAGTATATGGCCGTTATGATCCTTTTGTATTAGCAAATCAAGCCAGTCAAGTTTACTATTGCGAATACCCGGGGGTGCAAAATCATGAATGGCTTGCGGTTTGCAAAGTTAAGCCGAGATCCTTAGTGGAAATTGATAAAAGGAATGAACAAGAGCTACCCCCGTTCCAAGACGATGAGATTAATTCACAAATGAATAATGTGCAAATAGACAGTGATCCTATCGTGTTGGCAGATTAATTCACAAATGAATAATGTGCAAAGAAGAAGAAGAAGAAGAAGAAGAAGAAGAAGAAGAAGAAGAAGAAGAAGAAGAAGAAGAAGAAGAAGAAGAAGAAGAAGAAGAAGAAGAAGAAGAAGAAGAAGAAGAAGAAGAAGAAGAAGAAGAAGAAGAAGAAGAAGAAGAAGAAGAAGAAGAAGAAGAAGAAGAAGAAGAAGAAGAAGAAGAAGAAGAAGAAGAAGAAGAAGAAGAAGAAGAAGATGATGATGATGATGATGATGATGATGATGATGATGATGAAGAGGGGGAAGAAGACGATGATGATGATGATGATTAAGTAGTTTAGTAATTGCTATCTCGATGTTAGAAATTATTTAATGTGTACACCTAAACTTTGATTGATTGATCATTTATATCTCGGTGTTATAAATTATAATGTGTACACCTAAACTTTGACTATTTGCTCAATTATATCTCGGTGTTATAAATTATAATGTGTACACCTAAACTTTGACTATTTGCTCAATTATATCTCGGTGTTATAAATTATAATGTGTACACCTAAACTTTGACTATTTGCTCATTTATATCTCGGTGTTTAAAATTTTACAGATGAGCGGATCCGATCGTAGCTCTAGCGGGGGACGGCGACAGAGTACAGGTCGCGGGGGTCGAGGCCGATCTAGTGGGGTGCGGAACACAGTGCCTATACCACACATACCAGTGCCAGTTCCGTTGATCCCCACGACTGATGACGAGGAAGCTGAGCAGTATATCGACTCGGATTCTAAAGAACAGTCGGATTCACAAATGGTCGGACAGAGACTAGATGTGTATATTGCCTACGATACGTATGTTAGACTTACTATTTTCAGGTATTTTGAGGAATATATATCCGTGAATATTAATTATGTATTACAAATTTGTTTTGCAGCTTGATGCCTTCGAATCCGGTCTCCAAGCTGATCAGACGTATCATGGCTGGACATATGGAGTTGGGCGCCTTCACCTTCAGGATGATATCCGAAGAAAGACTGCAGGAGTACTGGGAGACATTTCAGGTATATATTCATTTGATTTATAATGATATTATATGACATAATAACATCTTTGTTTATCAGAAAGAGGCTAGATGGGATCCTACTGTCACTTCAACACAGTATGTGCATCACTTGTTCCTGAAAAGGGCTGCTGAAAGATATGTAGATCTTTTGAACTCTGTGAAAAGAAAATGGGAGTTGAAGGGTAAGAATCCACAGTGGGATACGAAAGTGTGGAAGGCCTTGCTCGCGTACTGGGACAGAGATGACGTGAAAGCCAAATCCGCACAATGTAGACGGAACAGACTATCTGAGCCTGCAGGCCCGGGTACTGGCATCTTCACCCATAAAGATGGATCTCGTGGTGCCGTCGAGGTTGCTCTGGATATTGTAAGTCATTTGTTGATACCAAATTCGGTAAAGTTTTATAATATGCATGTATACATATTTTAAGTTTTAATCATCATGTTCTAAATTATAGGAGAGGAAGAAGGGACGCCCCGCCACAGATTGGGAAATTGTGGAGCGCTTCCACTACCGTGGTCCAGGACAGTATACATACGGCCTTATATCTGATACATTGGAAAGTATTCTTGTTACATTTTAAAATAATATGAATATTTAAGAATATTTATATATCTAGAAAAATAATTCTCTAAAAAAATGTGCAGGCTGATGTACAAGCGAGAGTCTCCCAACTGCATGCTACCTCTGACTCTGACGAGCAACCTCCTGAGCCCAGTCTTCCAGAGTTATCTCATATGTACGTCAAGACTGTGGGGAAAAAGCACGGTAAAGTTCGTGGGCTCGGACAATTGGGAAAGTCCAGACGCATAGTCTCCGGCCCAGGCGGGACATCAGCTGGGACTCATATTGGAGCCTATAGCCAAATTGATGTGGACCGACTACTCGCTGAGGAGCGTGAGAGAACGCGCAGAGAGGCGGCTGATGAGAATCGATGATTGCTGGAGCAAGTGGAAGAGAGACAACGGCAACTGCGTGATGAGATGACCCAGAACTTCCAAAACCAGTTTACCGAGTGGATGCGGGCATCACAACAGGGATCTGGAGGACCACCACCCCCGCCTCCATCCGATGAGTATACCCCACCCCGAGGACCGGGTTCGAGCCGTGGCAAGGGACCGAGATCCTGATGTTTGAGAGTATTGTTTGGAGTATGAATTAACTATTTTCATGAATGTTTGATGAATATTTCTTAGAGTATAAATTATTGTGCATCGTCTTTATTATGCTTGTGATGTTTATTTTCATTAATGTTTGTGAAATTTGGAGCTATATATCGTGTTTAGTAAGATTTTTAATTAATTATTTAGGTTAATATGTGTATGTGCTTTAGTTATAAGTAATATTTGATTAATTTAACCATAATATATTCAAAATATTTTAATTAAAATAATATATATATTATATATATATATATATATATATATGCACAAAGGGGTTAATTTTTTATATTTAAAAAGATATATACATAAGTGAAAATATAATTTTGCAAGTGTTAATTTCATTTTATATGTGAGAATAATATAAATTTCATTTTTAAGTTATTTACCATAATTGTAATGATATATAATAATTAATTAAAAGTGTAATCATAATAGAAATTATTAAATGTATGTAATTTAAAATGATATATTAATTTAATTAATTTTTTAAGGTGTTATAGTAAATAAAATGATTTTTAATAATATTAATTAATTAAAGTTATAAATAAAATAGGAGTGTTAAGTAACAAAGAAAACAAAATAAGAAATAATATATATATTATTACAATAGAAAACATTTCGAATGATAAGCCTTGCCCAAACGGTAAGGAGAAGGGCAATAGATCTTCCATGCGTGGGAGGTCACGGGTTCGAAACTTGTCTCTCGCGGGTCGCTCGCGGGTCGGGTCGGGTCGGGTTGCGCCCGCCCCGCTAATGCGGCCCGCGAATTTTTTTTTTTAAATTGTGTTGGACGAGGGCCTCCCCCTCGTGAACAAACGAGGGGCGAGACGAGGGCCCTGGTAGACGAGGGCAGGCCCCCTCGTGCATGGACGAGGGGCGAGACGAGGGCGCTTCCAGGCGAGGGCGGCCGTGCTCGCCAAACTCCAGCACCGCGAGGCGAGGGCAAGGCCCACGGGAACTGAGGCGAGGGCTTCCCCCTCGTGAACAAACGAGGGCTTACACGAGGGCCCGGTTTTTGAACCAGACGAGGGCAGCCCCCTCGTTAGTAGCCGAGGGCTCTCTCCCCTCGTTAGTTAAAGAGGGGCGAGTCGAGGGGGACCCTAACGAGGCCTATTTTGTCGAGGGTCTCCCCCCCTCTTTAAACCCCTCTTTAACCCTCTCCCCCTCTTTAAATCCCTCCCTATATCCCTCTTTATTTCAACAGTATTTTGTAGTGATATAACTATAAATTGAATTGTATTAAGAAAGTATTTGGGTGTTTATAATTGTGCCCTATTTTAATATTAATCCAGTTTTACTGTAAGACTCATGTGCACAAGACTTGCTAATAATAAAAAGAGTATTTCTAGTGTGCACTTGATTTGAATTTTGAAAAGAACATCTCAAGCAAAAATTAACAATAGCTTAAGAAGTAATCAGTAATACTCCAATAAATAATTAGTAATACCACAATTGCAAATCAAAATTGAGCTTAAAATCCCAAGTTCATGCTAGCATTTTTGATCCAAAAAATAAAGTTTTTTTAGTGCGATTTATTTCTAATTTTTTATTGGTTTAATAAATGTGATAAACGCTAATGAATGATTATCTTCCCCACTACTATATTACTATTACAACGACAAGATCTGCATTATTGTGATTCCATTACGTTTGGGTGGGGTTATATATTGATTTGCAATGTATTGAGTTTGTATTTTAGCGAACGCATGTTTCAAATTCTCAGGATATGTATCGTCTTACATTTTTACAACACGACATAAGCATAAAAATGGTTCCACGTCTAATTAAATTTATTTTTTAGAATAATAACTAAAACTTTTAAAAGATGGAAACTATTCCCAATTAAAATAGTAGTATTACCATTATTTAAAAAATATGTATAGAATAAAATTGATTCATACATGAATCACTTGTTTAATTTTCATTTTCTATCAACCTGCACAAATTTATCTCCGCAAAAAAATTATTAAATACAGGAAGCTCTATCAAATAACCTGTGCAAATTCACCTTTGCAATGTGCAGATTAATATAACAAAAACTTGACAAGTGAAACAGATTTAATATCTATGCACCTGGTGTATATGACACATGATATTTTATTTTATGTATAATTTTAATATGAGTGTATTATTGTAAGGGAAATAATTAAATGAATTAATTTTACACTTTTCTACAAGGAACTTTTAGATGAAATGAATTTTTTTTTATGGTAATAGAGTCAAAAGGTCCACGCTGATGAAATTTTTTCAAAAAGTGGGTGTGAATTGAAATAGTTAATAAACAAAATTAATATGAGTGTACATGTATTTAGAGGAAATGGTATGAATAACCTAACCCTATAAATAAAGCATGCAATGCTATGCAATCTATAGTGCAATTGGAAATGGAAGCATTTGCCATATTTATAGCTTCTATCCTACTCTTAATAGCCATAAAAGGATCAAAGTTGGTAAAGAAGGGAAAGGTGAAACTTCCACCTGGCCCTAAGGGCCATCCACTCTTTGGAAGCCTCATAGCAATTGGAAACAGACCCCATGAGTCTATATCAAATCTTGCCAAAATCTATGGGCCTCTGATGACATTGAAGCTAGGGTTGATGAACGTGGTGGTGGTATCTTCGCCAGAAATGTCGATGCAAATTCTGCAGAAGCACGATTTGCAACTCTCCGGAAGGCAAGTTCCGGACGCTGTCACTGCAGAGTACGGCTACGACCTCGCCTTGCCGTGGCTCCCCATCGGCCCCCACTGGCGCAAAATTCGAAAGATCTTCACCCACATCTTCACTCCCCACAAGCTCGATTCGCTCCAGGTACAAAGTTTAATTTCTTATTTTGTGATACTTGTTTAAAAATTAGAAGGAAAGTGATCACGTCCTAATTGCAGGGTTTGCGGCACCAAGTGATGGAGAACATGACACAACGTATCGTCGAAGCTGGAGAAGCAGCCTCGGTTGACATCGGAGGGATAGTGTTCGGTTCGGTGACACAGGTGCTATCGTACTCGGTTTTCTCAGTCGACATTCTTGATCCTGCATCCGACGCCATGAAAGAACTTCAACGCCTTATCGCCAACATAATGGTGCTCTCGGGTAAGCCTAATGTCGCCGACTACTTCCCTTTCTTGAGGTCGTTCGACGTGCAGGGGATCAGGCGTGAAATCAGCAAATCATATGATCGGTTGCACCAGCTGATCGACCACAGGATCGACCAACGGATGCATCACAGAAACAGTTGTAGAGGATCACTTGACGCTGAAGGTAGGAGAGGAGATATCTTGGATGTTCTTCTTGATTTTACAAAAGTTGAGGGGCATGAAAGAATCACTCTCCTAGATGTCAAGCTTCTCATAACGGTTAGCTCCAACTTAAATGTGTTTATCGGTTCTCTTCTTTAAATTAATATTTCTCAATGTACAAAGTAATAAGGTTTATGAAGTATCAAGTTTAAAAAATACTTGGATTATCGGTTAATCATTTTACATAATTTCATAAAACGACATAATGAGGTGTGAAATAATATTACATATCTCATTTAAAAGTTAGAACTTAATTAATACTCTTCCCTAGGCAAAGTATTGTATGAAAATAGTCCATGATAAGCTTATCATGAAACAATTTTAAAATATCATTAATCTAATTGAGATTATTATTAATCTCATCAGGGGTATCATTAGTCTGAGTTCAAGAAAAAAATTGATATAAATTTTCTTGAACTCAGACTAATGATACCCCTGATGAAATTAATGATACTCTAAAACTATTTCATTTTAAGCTTATTATGAAGCGTTTTCATATAAAACCTACTCAATTCCCTAATACTTTCCTTCTCTTGCTTTCTAGAAGAATCGAACTCAACGTTTGGCTTTGATAACAAGAATAAATTTTTTCTCGTTTAAAAGTCTTAATTAATTCGGTTAATATTATTTTCATAACAAAGTGATCGTACTGTAATGCGGCAGGAAATGTACACCGCAGGTACAGACACCACGACAACGACTGTAGAATGGGCTTTGGTGGAGCTCATCCGCAACCCGACCGCACAATTGAAACTAAAACAAGAACTAAACCAGAAAATCGAACCGGGTAAACGGGTCCAAGAAAAGGATATCCTGCAACTCCCATACTTAACAGCAGTTATCAAAGAAACAATGAGGCTCCACCCTATAGCACCGCTGCTGCTACCACACCAAGCCAAGCAACAAGTCGAAATTCAAGGGTTCACTATTCCAAAGGACACTCCAATATGGGTCAATTTCTGGTCCATAGCAAGGGACCCGGCCTACTGGGACGACCCTACACGGTTCATCCCAGAGAGGTTTCTGACCTCGGATATGAACTTCCGGGGCAGCAGTTTCTCGTTTACGCCTTTCAGCGCTGGAAGACGAACTTGCCCTGGATTGAACCTTGCTACCAGAATGGTGAGCCTGTTGCTAGCTACCCTTCTTCATGGCTTCGACTGGAAGCTTCCGGAAGGGGTGACCATGGACATGACTGATACGTTTGGAGTCACTCTCAAGAAAGCGCACCCGCTTTTGCTCATCCCTTCCAAAATAATAACCTGATCAACTGGTGATGATCCTTACGGACTTGTAACATTATAGCAATAATCTTGTAAGGGTGTGGCTGATGCATTAAGATATCGTCTTTTCTATTTTGATTTTGTATTTGTGTGTCAGTCTACAAGAAAATAATGGTCCACTACTTGTCTACAAAATTTTTTAATCATGCAGGTATTTTCATTTCTCAACCTACAACCAATTTGTTTATATAATTAAATTTCTGGGTATTCATTTGTCTACTAAACTTTACTCACATACAATTTGCCAACGAAAATTCTCTAGGCAAATTCTTTGTACATAAAAATAAAAATATCTATATAATTAAAAACCTATTTAGGCAATTTTGTAGACAATTTTCACTACAAAATTTATTTTTAGAAATTTTGTAGTTATATTCACACTTTCAGTAGGCAATTTTATATTTTCTAGTATTGTGGGACCATTCCCAAATTCACATCTTTGTGCAGTTATTTCGACAAAATCACATGTTTTTGTGTTAGTAACTTGAGAACATAGGTACGGAAAAAGATTAAAAAGAAGAGATAGTAGAATGAATTCAATTGCATAACTATAAACACTAGGGAAAGGCAAAAGAGCTTACACTACAAAAAAAAAAATTATTTAAAGAGGGAATTTAAACCCTCGAAATTGAAGAGGGAATTAACAAGCAAAATATATTATCTAGTAATTTCACGAGGGTAAAATTTCCCTCGTTTATACTGAGGAATTTAACAAGCAAAAGTGGGACCCGGACGAGGGAGGGTGCCCTGACGAACTTCACAAGGGAAAGACTCTCGTCTTCTTCCTGACAGCTGCAGAGCTCACGAGGGTGGCTGTCCCCTCGACAACTTCACGAGGGAATAACCCTCGGCTAGTGCCTAACACATCTTCACGAGGGATCTAGACCCTCGACTTTTTGAATCGGTGAGTTCACGAGGGAATCAAACCCTCGTCCGGTTGCAGACAGGCTTTTGGCAGGAGGGCGTGCGAATCTAAGTATGGTGAGGGTTATTTCCCTCTTCAACCCCCTCACCCAACACCCATTTTCAGCACCAACCTCATTTCTCCTCATTTCTACTGCTACGTTTAGAGAGGAGAAGCAAAGAGAAGAGAAGGGGGAGTTCAAGTTTCGGCTGCCACCGTTTAGCTACCACCATTGCTACACCGGAAATAGTCCTCCACTAGTCGAACGTGTTGTACACATTCTCGTGAATATTTCTACGGTAATTTTTTTCGTTTTAATCGGTTAAAATTATTTATTTTTGCATGCAATTATAATTTCATATATATATGTTTGCATGCGTATATATTTAGTGTATTTGATGTTACATTGTGCAGGATTAACTAGCTAATTCGTGTAAATTACTAGCTAATTAGTTTAAATTAATTAATATATCAATATACCTACGAAATTAGCTTATAATTTGTACACCTTAATTAAATAAAATGTCCACAGATGTATATTAATAATTTTGTTAATTATTAATTAATTAACTACTGTAAATTATTTAATTAATTTATTTTGTTAGTACTTGTTGCATGGTATATATAGGAGTCGTTTATTTTGATGAAATTATATATACGTATATGTTATGGAGTGGAGTGGTATTGATATTTGTTGATTTATTTGTTTGTTGTAGAATATGTGCATTCCGACTTGATTAATTATAATTAATTAAGTTGAAAATGGATGCACGTAGAAATTTTGATTAATTTGGGAATACGAAAAAATTAAACGAAACTCTGCCGAATTTTTTAGAAAATGTTAATTATATGTAATAATTAATTTATTAATATAGGAGAATAAAATTTATAAATTAAATTATTTTGAGTATTAATTCATTAATATGAAACAGATTGATATGGATTATTCAAACCATTTACGTTGGATGTATGGTCCAAGATCGATTAATTATGGCACGATAGCTCCTGAATTTATTAGTGGACTCGATTCATTCGTAGACTTCACCACTAGTAACCCGAATTGGATGAATCGAGGAAAGATTAGGTGTCCCTGCAATAAATTTAGATGTAGGAACAAGACGTTTCAGTTCCTCAATGATGTGAAAGCTCATTTGTATAGAAATAGTTTTGTGCCAAATTATTACAATTGGATTTTTCACAGTGAGGAAAATTGGGGTCAAATTACGCATCAATACAATGATCAGACGACGTCGGCTTCATACGGGCCGGTTGATGAGACAGCAGGATCTAGCTTATACCACGATATGATCACAGACTTAACTTCCGGTCCCCACTTTGGAAATGTGGATGATGAGCCGCTTGTTGAGGAACACCCTAATCAGTATGCTGCACAGTTTTATGATATGCTTCGTGCAGCAGATCGAAATTGGTATCCTGGTTGTGAATCGCACTCTCAAATGGCATTTAATGCCCGAATGCTGAACATTAAAACTGAAAACAGACTATCTGAAAGGGGTTATAATCAAATCGTTGACTTGGTTCGTGAGATCTGTCCTCCGGATAATTTTGTGCCCAGAAAGTTTTTCGATAGCAAACAGTTGATGGGTGAGATGGGGCTTCCGGTGGAGAGGATCGATTGTTGTGTAGGGAATTGTATGTTATATTAGGGTGTGGACATCGATCTTGATCATTGTAAGTTTTTCGGTCGGCCACGGTACAAACTCGCTAGACGTGATGTGAATGATCGACTGAAAAAGAAGAGTCATTTTAAGGAGATGTTCTACTTTTCCATCATCCCTAGACTGTAAAGATTGTATCAATCCAATGCAACTGCTAAGAATATGACATGGCATGGAAGTTCCTCTAATAATGACCAGTCTGGTGTTATGCGTCACCCTGCAGACTCGCAGGCTTGGAAACACTTGGACCAGTCGTATCCTGAATTTGCATCAGAAATTTGGAACGTGAGGTTGGGCTTGAGCACTGATGGTTTTCAGCCGTTTGGGCAGTCGGGGAAACAATACTCCTCATGGCTGGTGATACTGACACCGTACAACCTACCGCCGTGGATGTGCATGAAGGATCAATTCATGTTTCTTACGGTTCTGGTGCCTGGTCCAAAAAATCCAAAGGATAAATTGGACGTATTTTTACAACCATTGATCCGTGATTTGATAATTTTATGGGAATATGGAGTGGTAACGTATGATATTGCTACAAATCAGAATTTTTTGATGCGGGCTGCACTAATCTGGACCATAAGTGACTTTCTAGCCCACTCGATGTTGTCTGGATGGAGTACATCTGGAAGGCTTGCTTGTCCATATTGTGCAGAATATACAGATGCTTTCACTTTGAGGCTCAGTCGCAAGCAGTCGTGGTTTGACAACCATCGTATATTCTTACCCAAATATCATCCGTATCGAAGGAATAAGACTGTATTCAGAAAGAACAAAATAGTTGATGATGATCCACCTCCCATCCGTACAGGTGTTTCGATCCTTGAGGAAATTAATTGGATTGGATTAATGAAAGTTACAGAAGAGGGTGCTGATGCTCACAACAAAGTTTTAGATGGGGGTTGGAAGAAGAAGATTATTTTCTGGGATTTGTCGTACTGGAGTACCCTGTTGATCCGACACAACTTGGATGTGATGCACATCGAAAAAAATGTGTTTGATAATCTCTTCTACACGGTGATGAATGTGGAAGGGAAAACGAAGAATACAAATAAATCTAAGGATGAGCTTAATGAATACTGTTGTCGATCCTTGTTGCATAAATGTCCACGTACAGGAAAGTACCCTGATTAGGCGTGAAATTGTTATGATTCGTAGCTAGAAACGCCCTAGTTTTGGTCGAGTTTATAGAGTATTTAGAGTCAATTGAGCATTATTTCTATACATTGATAAATTTGTCTCTTTGATGCTCATAGGTGAATAGAGGACGAAAAACGGAGTTCGTAGGACTTTGAATCGACTCAAACGGATGCCCGGATGAGAAGATATTGAAGAAATACGATTGGTATTAGTGCGGACGAGGAAAAGTATCAGTTGGATGAGTTGGAAGTCACTCGAGCAGCTCGAGCGCTACCGCTCGAGCGAATTGCTCGAGCGCCCAAAACATACAGTGAGATTTCATCGCTCGACCAGCTCGAGCGGAACCGCTCGAGCGATTGTGTCATTCGAGCTACACTGCTCGAGCGGGACCGCTCGAGCGTTTTGCTCGAGCGCCCATGGATTTTTGCCTCCGGATGCGTATTTTCGGCCCATTAACTCCCGTTTCGACCCGTGCCTATATATACCTCTTCCAAACACGTTTTGAAGGAGACCCGAACTTTAGAAATAATTTTAGACTTAGTTTTTGGAGAGGAAGGAGACGAGCAGGCTTTATTTACGTTTTGTTGAGGTTTTTCATACGAATTCTAGTTTCTTTTCAATTCTTAGTTTCTTTTCATTAGTTCGTTACTTTGAACACGTTTAAATTTTGTTTTTATTAATTCAATTTCAGTTCTGAGTATTTATTTCTTTAAAACCCTAGTTCATGTTTATTATTTTCTTCGTTCAATTCATGATGTTTATGTTCGTAGTTTCTTCTATTGCTTTTATTTTTGTTAAAACCATGTCCGGCTAAAACCCTTGCATGCTTAGGTTAGGATGAACTCGTAGAAGTAGGATGTGGGTACGTAATTAGGGTAATTCGTGACGTTAGTTTTAATTCTCTTAGTTAATGAATTCTTATAATTAATCTGAACTTTACCTTTAAATTTAGTACGAAAGTGTTAGAGAGAGGACGACCGCATCACTCAATAACTATTAGTAGTCTTAACGAGAAGGTTTAGGAAAGGTTAATTCATCTACCGGTTTAGCGAAGGAGGATGACCGCATCACCTTAGTTAAATTAGGGTCTCATTAATTGAGCACAATCCATTAACTTGTTAGTGGATTAGTGAAGTCGAGTGTTAGGGTAAAGTATTAGGGTTTAGAATCTTGAGCTTTCACCTTGCATTCTTATACTTAGGTTAATTCTTGTTTGTCACGATTACTTTGATTATGTACCTGCTCCGTTAGTATACGTAGGGATTCCTATCCTAAGCATCACCATCTCATACTTGAAAACAACCTTTAGATAATTAGTTTAGTTCTTTCTTTTGCCTTAGTAGCGTAATTTAGTTTAGTTTATCTTAATCTTTCCTAAAACCTAAAAACATTACACTCATATTAACTACGACGCGTAGATCTTCAGGGATCTATTCGCATATACACCATCTCTTGGGTTCGATACTACTTGGTCATTATACTTACTCTTACTACAGTGAACCCGTTCTCTTGCGGGGTAGCTACTAGTAGAAGTTAGTGTAGTCGCTTCAAGTTAATGGCGCCGTTGCCGGGGATGGCGTTATATGCCTTTTGAATAGGACTTGTAGATAGCTTAGTAGTTAGTAGTGGGTGATTTAATTTCTGTTTTTATTTTTATTTTTTTTATTCAATCGGCAGTTGCGTTTTGATCCTTCTGCTAGTGTGTCAGGTTTATGAGAACACGCTCACAAGGCAATACGAGCGAAGAGAGATTACCTGCAGATCCTGAGACAATAGCCAGAAGGAACCGAGCCTTTTTGAGAAGGATGAACGCTGCCGACTTAGGAAAGGAACCAATGGATATCAATAATGAGTTGGACGATGCTGCCAACGATTTCAATCAGGCAGTAGACCGAGTTGAAGGCACTGGAGTTAGTGGTAGCCAAAATCAAATTCCATTAGGGGATAGCCAGAGCCTAAACCCGGATACACGAAACGTAGGGAATCCAGCTCAGAACCTTGTCCATAATCCTCATAACCAAAACCCTGCGTACCCACAAAACCCAAATAACCCTTTCAACAACCCAGTATACCAACATTACCCATACCCACCTTATCCTTACCCACCATATCCATATTATCCACCCCCGGTCTACAACCAACCACCTGTTTACCAACCACCACCCCAACAAGTACCCGTACCAGCTGCTAATCCTCAACACGTTCCTCAGAACGTAGATCACAATATGGCTATTCGAGGGAGGTTCGCAGCGCAGCCACAGCGGTACTATGATGGAGTGGCTTTGCCTCCTATTGAGGCGAACAACTTCTCGATATCCCCAGGGATTTTAAAGCTGCTGACCGAGAATCAGTTCAAAGGGGTGATCGGGAAAGAGAATCCTCACACACATTTAAGAAGTTTTCTAATGATAGCCTCCACCTTCAATTACAATGGCATGTCTGAAGATGCCAAGAGGCTTAGGCTGTTCCCATTCTCATTGACGGGAATAGCCAAGGAGTGGTACGATAATACGCTCCCGCGGGGAGGTATTACCACTTGGGCCGAGCTCGAGCGTCTGTTCCTCGAGCGATTCTACCCTCCATCTAGGACGATCAAGGCTAGAATTGAGATCTCGTCCTTTCGCCAGAAGTCTGGAGAGGATTTACGCCAAGCGTGGGAGAGATACTCAAACATGCTGATTGAGTGCCCGCAGCACGGGTACAATGAGGGAGACATTATGGCGTTCTTCTATAGTGGTGCCAACAAGGCGGGGCAAGACCATTTAGACGCTTGTGCGGGCGGAGCATTCTTGAACCAAGGCATAGAGAGGTGTAGAGAGATCGTTGACAACATTGTCACGAATGCCGGTGCTTGGAGTGGAGATGCAGATTTTCAGAGGGTGCATCAGGTTGAAGAGGGAGAAGGAACGAGAAGGCTATTGATGGCCATGATGGAGAAGATAAACAACCTCGAGTTGGGGAAGAATTTGGGTGGAGAGCATGCAGTAGAGAATGAGAGAGTAGACCAACCAAGTGGACAGCAAGAGGTAGCCAATTACATGGGAGGTCCGTATTACAATCAGAATGGCTACCAAGGTGGTAATCAGTATGGAAGACCTTCTTATGGTCAACCATTTGTACCTCCAGGACCACAGCCGCCTCAAAATCAATGGAGGAACACACACGGGTATCAAGGAGGCCAGCAACCTCCTCAAAACACATGGAGGAAGAATGATAATTTTTCTTATGCTAACCCAAAAGCTGGTGTTACTGTTCCTGCAGGTGTTGATCCGGGGTCTAAACCTCCTGGTGGAGAAGGCGGTGCATCAACCGAGGAGATGTTGAGAGCGATCCTTCAGAAGGTGGAGGAAGGGAGCAAGCGGTTGTCATCCTTGGAGTACGATGTGAAGGAGCTATACAAGAAGGGCGATCATCGAGATCAAGAGCTCCAGAAGATGAATGTTGAGTGGACTAGAACTCAACAAGAGAACAATCGAAGGTTCACTTCTTTAGAGCTCCAGATGAGCCAAATTGCAAAGTCAGTGAATAGAATGCCGGAGGGGAACCCGAAAGAGCAGTGCAAGGCGATCCAGCTAAGAAGTGGAACCAACTACGAAGGTCCTCAGATGCCTGCTGATTCTGAGACGCCCCAAGAAGAGATTGAGCCTAAAGGAGATGAAGTTGAGAAGGGGATTGAAAGTGAAGGGATTGAGAAGCATAGAGATATGGATGAGTCCCAGAAGGGGAAAGACTTTGAGGAGGTTGAGAGAGTTCCAAAGTGGAAGAAAGCAAAGGAAGCAAGGGAGAAAGTGAAAGAAACAGAAAGAGATGAATGGGGGTACCCAAATCTGTGATACCCGTCCCGTATCCACAGCGCTTCATGAAAAAGAAGCTTGATGAAAAATTTGCTAAATTTCTTGATGTTTTTAAATAATTGCATATTAATATTCCTTTTTATGATGCTTTGGAACAGATGCCACACTATGCGAAGTTTTTGAAGGACTTGATCGCGAAAAGACGGCGAGTGGATGAGCCGAAGTTGGTGCAGCTGAACCACGAGGTGAGTGCATTAGTGCACAAGGCGCTTCCACCGAAGCTGAAGGATCCCGGGAGCTTCACGATCTTATGTGACATTGGGAACGGGATCAAGAAGGGAGCGTTGTGCGACCTCGGGGCGAGCATTAATTTGATGCCACTGTCGTTTTTCAAGAAGTTGGAAGGTGTTGAGCTTCAACCCACAATGATGACGCTTCAACTTGCCGATCGGTCTATCACGAGACCTCAAGGTGTGGTTGAAGACGTCCTAGTGAGAGTTGGAGATCACATCTTTCCAGCCGACTTTGTAGTGCTAGAGATGGAGGAAGATGAGCACGTACCCCTGATCTTGGGAAGACCGTTCTTAGCTACGGCAGGGATGGTGCTAGACGTGGCAAATGGGAAGATCACGTTGAAGGTTGATGATCAAGAAGTGAAGATCTCCCTATATGAAGCCATGAAACACCCGAGGGAGGATGAGAGCTTGTATTGCATGGATGCAATTGATCCTCGTGTTGAAGACACGCCTTCTATCCCTAATCCTTCTGATATTCATGATTTTGTTAGTCCTTCACTTGATTGTTTAACCCATGAGCGTTATGATCTTGATTATTTTGATAGGGATAAAGTGAAGAAGTTGAAGGATGAAGAGGTGAAGAAAGTGGACGTGGTCCAGTTAGAAGGGAAAGGAGGAGTTAAGAAGAAGAAGTCAAAATTCAAGAAATTGTTTAGTAAGACTCCTCCAGATAGAGGCAAGAAGGAGTTGAGACCCATAACACTTGGGAATGAGAAAAAAGCAAAAGGGCTCATGATGGTGGGTCATCAAGGAAAGGAGTTCAAACACCACTCTTATGAGAGTGGGGGAGGTAAATTTGAGTATGATGTCCCATAAGCTCCTTTGAGCTCGGTCCGGCATGAGGACCTTAAAAATAGCGCTGAATGGGAGGCAACCCATTTTTATTTGCTTTCATTTATTTTTAGTGTCTTTTTATATTATTAGGGAGTATTTTGAGTCGTATGTTTAACCTCGTATTTGAGTAAGTTGCTCGTAGGCTTGTCTCTAAAGGAGTAAAGGTATCAAAGAAGTGGAGATTGAAGGAACCAACTTGAGACACGGGAATGTGCAAAGCTATTGAGAGAAATTGAATTATTTGGTTGAGGTAACCCACAACCCCAAACTTAGACCTCTAGCAAGGTCAAAGTTTGGGGGGTGGAGTCTTTTATTTGTTTCTTGTTACATTGCACATGCATGCACGCCCTTATCTTTGAGTTGAGTTTGATTGATTATTGATTTGTTGAGACACTCCTTGGGGTAATTTTGATTTGACTCGCTATTGCATATTTCATGCTTATCAATCATCTTATGCTTGTTGATTGCTATCTTTGAGTATGATTTGATGAGTAGAGTGAGTTGTAAGGTGAGTTAGAAATTCTTTTGTGTGAGTGTTTGAGTTTGAGCTGATTTGAGAAAGAACTTGTATGCTTATGAGTTTTCTTTTGAGTACTCGTGGGATGAGAGTGAGAATTCACTAGGACTAGCATGGATGTGAAAACCGTGAGAGTTGAGCCTTACGAGATTTAAATGCATGATTTAATCTCTTCGTTTGTGAGTGAATCATCACCTTAGAGGATGCTAGAACTTGCATATGCTCTTGCTTCTTGATTGTGTCTAGCTTGAAATGCCGAATGTGATCTTAGGCCATCTTTGATTTTATTGAGTCACTTAGCCAAAATTTTCCTTACCAATGACATTGATCCCTTGTTAGCCCCTTTGAGCCTAAAGCCTATTTTATTTGCTAACACATATGAACACTATTTCAATTCCTAAGCCTTTTGTCCAAATTTGAGTGGAGAATAGGAAAGTGTGAACGTGAAGGGAGTGAATTGAGTTGAAAAAGGAAAATGTTATTTGTTGAGTGAATATGAGAAGAAGGTGTGATGAAGTTTTGAGATGTGGAAAATGAGCAAAAAGAAAAAAATGAGCTCATGTGTTTGTGCGAAAAAGAAAAAAATGAAGTGATTGAAAAAAGTGAAAAGAGTGAAAAAGAAAAAAAAATTGAAGTGTTGAGAGAAGTGGAATTGAAAGAGTGTTGATTGAATATGTTTGAAGTAGTTTGTTCCTAATCTCGAAGTGCCAAAGTTTGATTTTCTATTCTCCATTCACTTGAGTCACTTTACCATATTGTTATCCCACCTGTCCAAAGAGCCTACATTACAACCTTGAGAAAAGTCATTTTTTATTCGGCATTGATTTCTAGAGTATGGTTGGAGTTGAGAGCACTTATAAGCCTATGGCTGCCAATTTGTGTGATTGATTGTTTGAGTGAGTCCCTTAAACACTGTTATACACTTGTGAGGGAGTGAAACACATCGTTGAGTGCACGTCCATGCTTGATCTTGGTGTTTCTTATTATTGTTGCATGAGCACGATAAAAGAAAGTGAGTGAGTATACGGGTGATTGACTTTTGAAGCTTGAGTTCATCAGCTTGCATGATTGATTTTTTGATTCATTCCTAACAATTTCACTTGACATATTATTTCATTGCTTGGGGACAAGCAATATGGTAAGTTTGGGGGGGTTGATTAGGCGTGAAATTGTTATGATTCGTAGCTAGAAACGCCCTAGTTTTGGTCGAGTTTATAGAGTATTTAGAGTCAATTGAGCATTATTTCTATACATTGATAAATTTGTCTCTTTGATGCTCATAGGTGAATAGAGGACGAAAAACAGAGTTCGTAGGACTTTGAATCGACTCAAACGGATGCCCGGATGAGAAGATATTGAAGAAATACGATTGGTATTAGTGCGGACGAGGAAAAGTATCAGTTGGATGAGTTGGAAGTCACTCGAGCAGCTCGAGCGCTACCGCTCGAGCGAATTGCTCGAGCGCCCAAAACATACAGTGAGATTTCATCGCTCGACCAGCTCGAGCGGAACCGCTCGAGCGATTGTGTCATTCGAGCTACACTGCTCGAGCGGAACCGCTCGAGCGATTGTGTCATTCGAGCTACACTGCTCGAGCGGGACCGCTCGAGCGTTTTGCTCGAGCGCCCATGGATTTTTGCCTCCGGATGCGTATTTTCGGCCCATTAACTCCCGTTTCGACCTGTGCCTATATATACCTCTTCCAAACACGTTTTGAAGGAGACCCGAACTTTAGAAATAATTTTAGACTTAGTTTTTGGAGAGGAAGGAGACGAGCAGGCTTTATTTACGTTTTGTTGAGGTTTTTCATACGAATTCTAGTTTCTTTTCAATTCTTAGTTTCTTTTCATTAGTTCGTTACTTTGAACACGTTTAAATTTTGTTTTTATTAATTCAATTTCAGTTCTGAGTATTTATTTCTTTAAAACCCTAGTTCATGTATATTATTTTCTTCGTTCAATTCATGATGTTTATGTTCGTAGTTTCTTCTATTGCTTTTATTTTTGTTAAAACCATGTCCGGCTAAAACCCTTGCATGCTTAGGTTAGGATGAACTCGTAGAAGTAGGATGTGGGTACGTAATTAGGGTAATTCGTGACGTTAGTTTTAATTCTCTTACTTAATGAATTCTTATAATTAATCTGAACTTTACCTTTAAATTTAGTACGAAAGTGTTAGAGAGAGGACGACGCATCACTCAATAACTAGTAGTAGTCTTAACGAGAAGGTTTAGGAAAGGTTAATTCATCTACCGGTTTAGCGAAGGAGGACGACCGCATCACCTTAGTTAAATTAGGGTCTCATTAATTGAGCACAATCCATTAACTTGTTAGTGGATTAGTGAAGTCGAGTGTTAGGGTAAAGTATTAGGGTTTAGAATCTTGAGCTTTCACCTTGCATTCTTATACTTAGGTTAATTCTTTTTTGTCACGATTACTTTGATTATGTACATGCTCCGTTAGTATACGTAGGGATTCCTATCCTAAGCATCACCATCTCATACTTGAAAACAACCTTTAGATAATTAGTTTAGTTCTTTCTTTTGCCTTAGTAGCGTAATTTAGTTTAGTTTATCTTAATCTTTCCAAAAACCCAAAAACATTACACTCATATTAACTACGACGCGTAGATCTTCAGGGATCTATTCGCATATACACCATCCCTTGGGTTCGATACTACTTGGTCATTATACTTACTCTTACTACAGTGAACCCGTTCTCTTGCGGGGTAGCTACTAGTAGAAGTTAGTGTAGTCGCTTCAAGTTATACCCCAAAGCTGCTTATTCACTTGATAAGAGGCAGAGAGATATTGTTTGTAAGTGGGTAGATGAGTTGAAATTCCCTGATGATTATGTGTCCAACATATCTCGATGCGTAGACTGGACAAAATTGAAGATGTTTGGGATGAAGAGTCATGATTGTCACGTGTTTATGCAGAGACTGCTTCCAATTGCTTTTCGTAAATTACTACCAGCCAACGTTTGGAAAGATATCACTGAAATTAGTTTGATTTTCAAGGAGTTAACATCTAGGACCATTACAGTGGAAAACATGACTCGGTTGGACCATGATATCCTAGATATCTTGTGCAAGTTGGAACGAATATTTCCACCCAGCTTCTTTAATTCGATGGAGCATCTACCTGTCCATCTTGCATACGAGGCAAAGATCGCTGGTCCAGTACAATACCAATGGATGTATCCATTTTAGAGGTAATCTATTAATTAACATGTTTATTTTTAATATCATTTATTTTTACCGGCACATTTGCGCACCGCCTCCTCTATTATCTCATTTTTCTTTTTAGAGATCAAGGAATCAAAAATTCAAATTAAAATTCTCCTCTTTCTTTTTACCCTAATTTGACTGCTGATTTTGTGCCTTCATCTTTCTCTAATTATCTTGCTTTCATTAACATATTTGAGCAATTAGCAGGTAAGTTCTTGAGTTTCAACTGCGACGTATCTTTTTCTGGAGCGATGGAAGATGCGGCCATCGGTGGAGTAGTTTTTTATTGTATTTAGGTAAATCTTCTTCGATTTACTCTCGCTCTTTCCTCTTTCATCTCTGTAAGCTTCTTCCACTTGAATTGCGATTAGAGTTTCCTAATTCTTTGGATTCCCCAGTCGATTTTTTAATTCCTGCATGACTTTCACCTACTTGAAAGTGTTGGAGTTATACGTGAAAGTATGCTTTTACTTTGTATAACTCATGTATTAAATACTTATTTATGAGAATAAATCTTTTATCGCATTTACTTTAGATATGAATGAATGTTGAATATTTATTGCTACCAGTTTAATATAAGTAGTACGTGTTACAAAGTAGTTAATGTGGTGATACCCGATCACAGAAGATCACATTGACGGTTACTTGTAACCAAAACGTACAAATCCACGACCTAGGTGGAATTGAACAATCCGCCGTGAAAGGTCGATGTGTACATCTCAGATTGGCTTGTCTTGACCAAGAGATTACACTAGCACACTTAGTATGTGTTGAAGAGGACCTACAGCGAGGATAAATTCTTCTGTTCTGAAATGTGAAGAATTAGACCTCAGTGGTTATTGATTTCTTCCGTCACTTAAATAGGACCGTGTGTGCTTAATGGTTACTGATTTGATTCATGTTGGGTGAGAATCATCGTGACTTCGAACTTTGTGTTTAGGGCAGTAATATTAATCACACGACGGTTGCTAAGATTTAATACGGAGAAATGCGTGCGAGTACGGCTCATGTGATTTGTCCCCTTGGTGGGCTCAGAAGTTTTATCGTACCAAATCTTGCAAGTGAAGAATTAGTTTCTTCGGTACAGATAATAATGTTGAGCTGTATTTACTCTAAGGTGAAATATATTAATTAATTTAGAGTTATTCACAAGCTTAATTAATTAATGGACTAGATAATCTTAAACGCGGGAAATAATAACCGGGAGCCCATATTATCGTAATATGGATTAAGATGGATAGTGCAATATTAATTTAAATTAATATTAATGGGCTGAATTATATTGGGGGCTTAATATTGAAATTCAGAAGCCCATTGGAGGTCCAATCTTAATTCTCCTAAAGGCCCCTCAAGTAGCCCATTAAGTAGCTCAATAACAATAAGGTGATTAAAATAAAAGAAAATATATTTGCTGATTTTTTCTTATTATTTTCAAAAATTAAAGATTTAGGAGAGAAAAAATTTTGTTGATTTTCTTGGAAAGTTATTATGGAAGATATGTATTCTTGGAATACAAGATTATCTCATATATTCAAGAAGATTCAAATCTTGTGATTTCAATCCTAAGATTTTCGAAAATTACCCTAATGAGGAGATTGAGATTTTTGTGGAATATTTTATTATGGTGAAAAGAATATATGAGATATATTCAAGATTTCTTAGAGATTAAGAAAAGATTTTCTCTTTCCATAGCTAAAAAAAACGGTCACTAAATAGGGGATGATTATTTCATCCCCAAGTACATGATTCCATGTGTTGGAAAAATCAAGAGCAAAAATATTTTTCTTTTTCCTTGGTTATTTTAATTGCTTGAAAGCATTCCCACCAGTGATCAAGAAAGGCGAAAGGGACATACTTGAAAAAGTCTTTTGGATGTTAGCACGTTCGTGATAGTCCCGTGATTATCAAAGGTCATATCTATAAGAGGTACGTGATCACATAAATTCCTAGTTATTCCGCCATAGGTTTTATGTGAATTAATTCTACATGCATGATGATAAAATTGTTGTTGGAATTATTATTTGAATTAATTAGGATGAATTCATGCTAGTAATAATTGTATTTAAATTCGTATTTAAATTTCATCTCGAATAGTCTGCGGGCACCCTATATTTTCCCAACAGAAAGGGGTTCTTCCTTTGTAGTATAGTGAGCGCGATTTAATTTGTAATTGATTTTATGTAGGTATATAAAACCAAGTGAATTGACAATTTGTAATTTACATAGATTATGATTGAGACTTGATTATCAAAATCAATATTTTTCTTGTGTAAATAAATTAGTTTCACTGCCTTCTTCTCCATCAGAGCAAGGACTCATGAGAACTCAACATTATTGTGCAATAGAAAATTAAATTGAGTGTTTGTAAGTTTAGTTTTAATTTCTCATTAATTTATTTCTAGTTGGTCAGTATATATGTGTAGTTGATAGAGATTCTAATCTGTTATTTGATTTCAGCCTTCTCACTAATATACAACACTAATTCATCTCAAGCATCTGTTATTGAGTTTTGGCTTATCTGAAATCTTCATGGTTATTATGTAATGAGTTGCACTTAAATGGTGATTCATCTCATATTCAATATACTTTTAATATGTGTTATGTGAACAAACATGTAGAACTCAATGCCCTCTTATGTTCCACAAAATCACAAATAGCTATGTGAACTCAGTTCTAAGAATAAAAATATCTTTCCTATAGATGAAGTGGTCCTTTACCACCCAAGCATATTTCATCATTCACAGTATTCCTAACTTGAGCTTGAATTAAGAAACTGAGAACTTCAATCGCCAGTAGTTTTAGCAGTGCAACTCATGTATCTGCACTGCAGGGGCATTACCACTTACAACAATAGGTAATCATAAATTACGACGGACCGCCCAAACTTTTCCATTTACTGCTTTTATAATTATAATCAGAGTTTATATCTATGAACTTTTAGTCCTCTGTCTAGCTTCTATGTTTCTTGATTTGTTTCATTTAGCTCATGTGAGAGCTGATTAGGCGTGAAATTGTCATGATTCGTCGCTCGAAATGCCCTTGCTTTGATTAATTTAAATAAGTATTTAGAGTCATTTGAGTATCATTTTCATAAACTAATAAATTTGTGGCTTTGATGCTTATAGATGGATAGAGGGCGAAAAGAGGAGCTCGTAGGACTTTGAATCGACTCAAACGGATGCCCGGATGAGAAGATATGGAAGAAATACGAGAAGTACTAGTTCGAGCGAGCAAAAGTGTCATTGAAGTACTCAAGCTGGAGGAGCTCGAGTACTGACTACTCAAGCACTCGAGTAGAGCACTCGAGCCAAGCCTGGTCGAGTAGCTACTACTCGATCACTCGAGTAGAGCACTCGAGTTGAGGCTGGTCGAGTAGTACTACTCGAGCTAAGGAGCTCGAGTACTTTTTGGATTCTGTAAGTTTTGACTACTCGAGCAAAACTTGCTCGAGTACTTTCTACTCGAGCACTACTCGAGCTTGACGGGAATTTTGGCCCATGCAAGTCAGATTCGGCCCGACGCTTATATATATTCATCCCAAGTTCGTTTTTGGAGACGACCACTTACCACCACTTGATACGAGATTGTTTTTAGAGTTCGTTTTTTGGAGAGGAAGGAGAGGAGCAAGCTTTAATTTTACGTTTCGAGGTTTTCTTTACGAATTCACATCACGGTTTTACTTTTTAGTTTCGTTTCTTCATATCTTTGTTATTAAACACTTTAGACTTCGTTTTATTAATCTAATTTCAGTTCTTAGAATTATTTTCTTTCAAAACCCTAGTTCATGCTTTTTAGTTTTTCACTTCAATTCATCATGTTTATGTTCGTTACTTCGTCTATTGTTTTAGTTTTCATTAAAACCATGTCCGGCTAAAACCCTTGCATGCTTGGGGTAGGATGAACTCGTAGAAGTAGGTTGTGGGTACGTAATTAGGGTAATTCGTGACGTTAGGTTTTAATTCTCTTAATTAATAAATTCTTAAAATCAATCTTAACTTTGCCTTTGAATTTCGTACGAACGTGTTAGGGAGAGGACGACCTTATCACTCTTTAACAACTAGTAGACTTAACTAGAGGGTTTAGAAGGGGTTGATTAATTTGTCGGTTTAGATATGGAGGACGACCGCATCACCATTAGTTAAATGAGGGCCTCTTTAATTAAGCACGATCTATTAACTTGTTAGTGGATTAGTGAAGTCGAATGTTAGGATAAAGTATTAGGGTTAAAATCTTGAGCTTTCATCTTGCATTCTTTTACTTAGGTTATTTCTTGCGCGTCACGGTTATTTTGGTTATGTACCTGCTCCGTTAGTATACGTAGGGATTCCTATCCTGAGCATCACCATCTCTTATTTGAAAACACAGTTTAAATTCTTAGTTTAATTTTCTGTTTGCATTCGTAGGATAGTTTAGTTTATTTTAATTAATTCTCTCAAAAAAATCCAAAAACATTTCACTCATATTAACTACGACGCGTAGATCTTCAGGGATCTATTTGCATACACTTCATTCCTTGGGTTCGATATACTTGGTCATTATACTTGCTCATACTACAGTGAACTCGTACGCTTGCGAGGAATCTACTAGTAGAAGTTAGTATATTCGCTTCAAGTCAAGAGCTTTATCTTGATTTTGCATATGAAGTGTTGTATCTTATAAGAACTTTGAATATTGTTCATGCCGAAGGTGGTCCTTTTTAATAAAAAGTTTGGTTTTACTGATAAAAAATAAGATGCCTAAACAAATGGTCATCTTATGCTATATTGCTGGAAAAAGAATTTGTATTTTCTATGCTACATTCTGCTTTCAAAAGATTATTAATTTCTTATTCTAGATGCATCTCTTTTTGTTATATTTGTAACCATGATTTTTGTGTAGAATGAGGCGTTGATTACATATATCACAATAGGTGGAACTGCAAAAATTGTTAAGGTCATTGCCTCATATTTGGATCCTTCTGTTGATGATCCTGTTATCCAGGTTTTAGCATGTAGTTGAGTGTATTCTTGTTTTACAATTCATACACGGGATACATGTAAGATGTGGAACTGCATGCCTATGCCAATTTAAATGGATCCTTTTTTGTCTTTTTTTTTTTTTAATTTCAAAACATCAGGAAGTAAAAATAGCAGTGCATAGTGTATGTAACATATATAGTTATAGGGAATAGAAGGAAAGTTCAAATGAACAAGGTTGAGAGGAGACACAAGGCTTTGGAGGCCACTCTGCTATTTGGTATTTCAATGTGTAACACATTGTCTATATGAATAATATGTACTAATACAATGGAGCATGAGAGTAGGAATTATTCATTTCATTTGAGAATGTCGGTTTGATAAATATTAAAAAATATGATATGTCTTGCTTCTGTTTAATCTTTGGTCTCAGAATAGATTATCTTTGGTCCCACCTGGCCACTGGGTTCCTCACTCTAGTGAGTGACCTGGGTTCAATTCCCTTTGGGAACGAATTATGGGAGTTATAAGGTGGGCTTGGAGATTTTTTGGAGTATTTGGAGACTTGGTGAACTAATCTAACTGCTAACAACTAACATTTACCGATAAAAAAAAAAAAATTATCAAGATTTAAAATGCTCTACACACAATGAATGCCCATATTTTCCCCATTAAAATTTTGGGTGAACACCTCAAGGAGGTGACTGTCCAACTAGTATTACAAAATGCACTTAAGTTGTCTGAAGTTAAATCTTTCTTTTTATCGTGAATTTTTTTTCTTTGATTTTTTATCTTAAAAAAATTGTATCAGGGTCTTAATTTATTTATTTGATTTGCAGAATAAAATATTAGAAGAAAAAAGAGCTTAGATTAAAAGTATAACCTTTAAAATGAATAAGATCGTGTCAAGGGCACTTTTTACTTTTTAGAATTAATTTATCCGGTTACGACCAAGTGGTGTATAATTAGAAATTTTCAGTTGCAACTTGCAATATATTTTCAAAACAGTCGTCTTGAAAAGCTACTTGTGCTATTCACTAGGCAATTGCTCATTATGATTTTCTCTAGGTAACAATTTTGATTATCGCTGCCAAAAAAAAAATTTTAATCTCTAAAACTAATCAATTCACTACATTTTTCAACATACCCCTTTACTTATAAACTAAACTTCCTTCAATAAAAAAAAAAAAAAAAAAACAGACTAATAACCCAAATTAAACTTCCTTCAATAAAAAAAAACAGACTAATAACCCCTCAAAATCGTATCTTTTAACACCATGAATAATTTTTTCATTAAAATCTGCAGAATTTGGCAAAGAATAATCTATTATCTATCCTGTCAGCTATCTTCTCAATTTGGAGAACCTAGTGAAAATTTTCTATTTACCTGTTATTTTGCATAATAATTTCATAAACATATCATAACGAGATGCTTGTACGTAACATGTTTACACGCCAGGAAATATTCATCGAATGGGCTATGGCGGAGCTCATCCACAATCCGACCGTACAATTCAAACTAAAACAAGAACTGAACCAGAAAATCGAACAGGGTAAACGGGTCCAAGGAAAGGATATCCTGCGCTTCCCATACTTAACAGCAGTGATCAAAGAAACAATGAGGATCCACCGTGCTACCCCACCATTGCCGAGCAACAAGTCAAAATTCAAGGGTAACACACTCGGATATGGGTCAATTACTGGTCCATTTCAAGAGTGGGACGAGCCCACACAGTTTGTCCCAGAAAGGCTTCTGAACCCAAATATGAACTTCCGGGGCAGTCATTTCTCATTTACGCCCTTCAGTGCTGGAAGGCGAACGTGCCCTGGAATGAATCTTGCTACCAGAATGGTGAGCGTGTTACTAGCAACCCTTCTTCATGGTTTCGATTGGAAGCTTCCAGAAGGGGTTACACCCGACTCCATGGACATGACCGATAGATTTGTAGTAGTGCTCAAGAAAGCTCAGCCACTATCGCTCATCCCTTTGAAAATTACAATCTGATCTTCAGGCGTGTAATAGTTATTGCAATAAACTTCTTATGTGTATTATTCCCAAATACATTTTATTTTCCAGTCCACCTTGATTTCTATAGCCTTGCATTTATTCCATTCAAGCCAACAGAAGCAGTTTTTCCGACAAAATCACGTCTATTTCTATCAGTGCCTTGAGAACAAAGGTAAGACAAAGATTGTACCCATGAGACCAGAGCCGGTTTCCTTATAACATCATCAGATTCTGCAATTTGTTCATAGAGCTGATTCAAGATCATGTTCTGTCCATTTAAGGGTAGTTGAACAATCAGCTGGGCCAATGACTTCATTAAACTTGGTAGAACCTACAAATCAATTAAGTATACTTAAAAGGTGAAGCATCAATTTAATTAAAATTATTCAAAATTCAGCTGCACTCATAGATGGGGAGTTATTATCATTTTTATGGTCCTTAATCTTTCTAATTTATCAATTTTTGTCCACGTGTGTCCAATTTTAATCTCTTTTGACTGATTTCAGTCAATTTCATTATACTTTATCAATTTTAATCCACTTGCGTCCACTTTTAATCATTTATTTTTACCAATTATAGTCCTTTTTTCGGATTAAAAAGGAAGAAAATTGGTCAAAAAAGAATGAAATTGTACACATGTGGACTAAGTAAAAAAGATAGATTTTTTCTAGGATAGTCCTAAGTTACAAGACGAAAAATGAAATTATCTCCATAGATGGGGATCAGATTTACGCACCAACAAATAATAGCACAAGAGAATACGAACAAACTTTGCCAAGTGTTCTTGCTTATTTTTTTTTTTTTTAACAAAGAGTACACCAAAGCAAATCCTCAATCTAACTTGATATAAGGAAAGGATTGTACCTGTACATCAACCAGGGGAAGTAATCGTAAAAGCAGATCTAGCACTTTCTTAGAAGGCTCCAACTCTCCTTCCCAGTTCATCCACATATCAGTTTCGTGATCATTGACTGAGCTGCAGAGTGTAGTTGCTTTCTCAACAAGGCTATGAATGCAATAAAAGATGGACGGACTTCCAGCAGGAAGGTGTCTGACAAGTGCAGCCACTCCAGAAGCCATTCCTTCAAATGGTGTAATACCAGGATACCCCTATATTTCCAATTTAATTAGAGAAATTGTGAAGTAGATGACTAGCACCAAATTAGACAAGCAATAAGGTTTATAAGGATCAGTACATCTAATGATCTCTGTAAATAATAAAAAACAAGTTGCTCTTTTAGTGAAACACTTTCGTCCTCCTGATTAAGATCATTCCCCGAGGACATGAAAGCCACAAACAACGAATGTGTATACCTAGCAACTTTCCCATTTGGATGTCCCATGTATCTAATCAGATGGATGTATAAGGAACCCACAAATATTAAGATGAGACTGATATTAAAGTCTTGAAAAATTCTGATTTAGTGTTTCAATAAAGGATACACGAACATAATGGGAGCCACCGACTTCTTAAATACAGTGGCTGGTAATCGATCAACACACGTAAGCATAACACGCATGTAGAATACCATTCGAGCAGTTTGAACCTCATCAGTGGACCACAGATGCTCCGAGTTGGGTAGCTTAGAAAAATCTGCAAAGCATGTGTTAATTTAAGTAGGAAGATTTCATGGTGAGTAGAAAAGGAATAGCATAGACAGAAAGTAATACCATGGTTGCTGACCAAATCACGATAGGAAGGCATAGATTCTATGAATGTGACACATGCTGATTCATTCTCCTGAACGCATGCAATAATAGATCTAATTGTATCCATGTACTCGGGCAAACGCATCCTATGGAAATACGCCATACAAGAGAACGAAACCAATATTCTTACTGAGATTTGTAATTGAATTTCTCGATCTATTCTTGAGTTTAACCTATGTTTTGTTACTCCTAATGCAAAAACCACAACCATAAGGAAAGCAGATTCAGCAATTTTCCATATATCATTGATTAGCTCATCTCCCCTATCAACAAGCAACATTGTTGCCTGCCGATGCCATAAGTAAACCGCCTGACAGTAGTCCCATATGAGGTTCTCCACTAAACTACGGAAATCTTCATTGGCTGATGCATATTGATTGCAGAACACACCCGTTATTGCTCCTGCTTCCTTGAAAATGAAACTATTTAAATGGTCTTTGATCTCGTCAAGTAGTTTTTCCTGATTCTCTTCAGGAAATTTAAGAACTTTATCATAGATCCGCTGCAAAGGGAATGCTTCAGTCAACAACGCCAACGCAAGGGACTCGAGAAGAGAAGCTTTATAGGAGAGGGAACCACTTCGAGCCAGAGCTAGTGCTATACATTGCAAAAGAAGATTAGGTCTAGATTGGTTTCCATCATAGTCTAAACCTTTGGTTGCAGAAACCAAGTCTGTTGCCACAATCTCAATACGTTCCTCAGCAGAATATTTTAGCTGCATGAAACCACTTGATCCAGATCTATTTATGGCCCTCAGTACTCCAGCTGCAACCATGACTACAGCAAATGAAGAATGAGTCGGCTCAACATTTTCCAAAAGTTCTCTCACAAGATCAATTGTATCCAAGGAACGCAAGTTTAAGGAATTAGAGAGAACCCACTCAATCAAATGAAGTAGCATAAGCCCCTGAGAAATGCCAAAGGGACCCCCTTCTTGACCCCATATACTGAGCAAAATATTTAGAATTCTTTCGAAAAATATTTTCACAGGGGAAGAGAGAGCATAACCAGCAGCAGCAAGAGCACTAGAAGCTAGCTCATCAGACAAGAAAAAGAAAGTGTATTCATTTTCCAGTAACTTACAAAACAGCTCCAAGCAGAGGCTTTTGGATTTCTCAGATGCAGAAGTTTGGAAAGAAAGGGCACCCAGAAGTAGAATCCCTTCTGAGAGAGACATCTTATCAGAATGGGATTGAAGAGAGAAAACCTTCAACAGGATGTCAATGGCAGATTCTACGAGCATAGAGGATTGCCTAGATTTTCTCACCCAAATATATAAAAGCCTAAAGAACAGGGGATAAGATTCCTGTGGAAGAGAGAGACTCTGCGAAGATAAAATAGAAATGAGAAGTTTTGCTTGGGGATCTGCTACGTGAAGAGCAGCTTGAGAACTGACAAGAATTCTTAAAGCTTGGAGGTGATGAGCATGGAAGGACTGATTTTTAAGTGAATCTCTAAGGTCAGCCCAAGCTTGGATAATTGCTTGAACAGAGTAAGCAGAAGATTGGGTCGAACCATTCTTGTTGCTGCTGGTGACAGTAATGCTCCGCAACCATTCTTCAAGGAAGAAAGATTGAGGCTGCTTTGCCATATTTCAAATTTAACTGCAAGAAAAATTACAGTTAACAAGTCTACAAAAAAGTTTAAGTAAACTATAATGTAATTTCTCTCCTACATTTTGCAGCACAAATGAGTTGTTTAGTTTTCTAGGAGGCATCTGCCTAATTACCAAGTTAACGGTACGAACTCAAGCCACAAACAAGTAAATCAAAATAGGTTACCAACATAGTTTTTAAAGGCGCATCAAGGAGCAAGAGGGGTCCTAGCGCCCGAGGCGCAACGCGCGCGCCTCTTGTCCTTTATTTACCTAACCACATTTCACGCATATCTTCTATAAAAAACCATATAAAACCACATAGTACTACCACAAAGTTAATAAATTAACATAATAACACAATGTAATCATGAAATTAATACTAAAGCAGTGATATTATACTTCATTCACTCGCAGTGACACAAAAACCATCAAATATTAATAAAACAGTAGTTATATTAGTCTAGTAATCTAGTTAACTAGTCCTCATCAAATTCAAAACCCTCCTCATCATCATCATCAATATATTCCTCTTCCTCGAATTAATAGTGGTCTTCATTATCATCTTCATCTCTAAGTCTTCAAGATGAGTCTTTTACGTTCTTCCCATTGCCCTTGCTCTAATCCATTTGTTTGGTTTTGCCCCTACCTTTAAGTGGCCTAGCACTTGAGAGATTTGGAGATTTGAAATCATAATCTTAGGTCTCATATATTTTTAGACTTTTAAAAAATGGATAATTAACAAAAGTGCTAGTATCTTTAATAAAAAGACCTAAAAGTGCTAGTATATTTAATAAAAAGATCTTAAAGTGCTACTACTGCTTAAAAAAAAAATGACTTGAAACATGTTTGACAAGGCGCGCCTCGGTCGCCTCAAGAAAGGCGCAAAAGGCCCACTAAGGCGTGCGCCTGGTGATCTGCGCCTCATTTTACTCCAGTGAGGCACTAATACTACAGCCTCACGCGCGCCTCAAAACTATGGTTACACAAATGTTTTAGTACCCAGATTCCTTCAGAGCTTTTAGGAGAAACTATATTTTTTCTTCATCTCATTCAGGAAGTATCAATAGAAGAGGGCACATATCTCATATCTGATGGATACAAGGTTGTGCGAGCGAAGATTTTAAAAAAAATTAACAGACAAAATGATTAGCTTAAAAGAATCCGTATACAAATCAAGAGTTAACCACGGATATCAACAGATGAAATTATCTAATTCTTATACTTCGTCGAGGTATCTCAGTTGAATATAAAATATTTTGAATGATATGGCATTGCATCTCATTGAAAAGCACAAAGTTACTAGAATAAGACCCATGACTTTGAATGCACATTAAACAAAAGTAACTCAAAAACATATGCCAAATGCACGAGCAGAGCCGACCTTGACATTCCTTTGGCCTGGACCGGGCATAAAAATGTGGGCCCCTATTGAAGAAAATAAACTACTTATATAATATATCCAAAAACAATAAAAACATTTAAATGATTTTATCTTGTATTTTGAAAAACATATTCATAATAGATTTATACTAACGTTTCTTTTTCAATAGATAAAGTTTCTAATTCATTTAACATTTTTTGTGAGTTTGGCTCGATTGAATTTTTATAGGCTCGAGCTCGGCTCATGTGTAAATTATTAAGTTTGAGAACTAAGTAAACGAGCTTGGCTCGAGCACGACTCGAAAAAAAGCTAGTTCGTAAATTAATTGTTTGCAAATTAATCAAAGTTCGAGCTCAATTTTGAAAAGTTTTAAAGGCCTTTTAACAAACACTTTGATTGCATCACAATGTTGCCACAAATTCTTGCCACAATGCAATCAGAACCGAAGCAGAATACAAAAACATCACATCATGGTCAGAATATAGTAGTTACTCTTTCATGTCATATATATACAGGGCTGAATAAAGAACTCAATTGAATAACCGGTCAATATCTCAAACAATATGAATAAAATTATTTTACCTTAGGCCAAATGAAGCATAATCCTAATTTGAGGTGGGCTATGGACGGTGGGAGACAGAAGCCGCGCAGCAGGCGGCAGATTGCGGTGGTGGGCGAGAGGCGGTGGCGGCTGTCGGAGGGCGGGGGTGGGATGGGAGCGGCGGACGTAAAAGTAGGTTTTGGAATTGGGCAAATTAGGAGGACTAGGGATTTGAGAGATGCACCATCTAATCCTCTATTCGTCTCTTGCTGCCTGCTGTCCCCCACACACACAATTTTTTAAAATTTATTGCAATATTTGGCAATTCTGCTGCGCATTGTAAAAGAATCGAATGGAGTTGAATACCACCATTTTTAATTTGTATTTGTAAAATAATTTTGAATATTGAATTCGACTTTGATTTGAAACTCATATCAAATTATTAGAAAATATATGAATACTCCAGTCGAATATTCGAATCGATTTTTATGTCAAGCATGTTCCAAACAAATAATATTCAAATATTCATTTCAAAATTTTCGTTGTTTGTATTCACAAACGAGCCATAAACTTAAAATTTTGCATAACATAATCAAGTACTTAAATGAAAAAAAAAAATTTGATTATCAAATTCTTGAAAAAACACTTTAATAAACAAATGAAGAGTGTAGACCTGCATTTCTTTTTAAATTTATTAGAGTTTTTTTAATAATTAAATTATATTAGATATTTTTTAATTAAATTATAAAATTAAGGACTATCTAAAAGTCCACTAGTAGGATAAAGTTATAAAAGGTTAGCATCCTTAAAATAATTATAATGAGCATAATTTTATTAATAATTATATTTATTATTACTATTATATTATATAATATATATGTAATCAAATATTTAATCGAATATTTACGAATATCGAAATGAATATTATAGTTTTGTATTCGTATTTGATGACTAATCGAATAAAAAAATTATTCGTACTTAAATTCAAATTATAAAATTTCAAATACGAATATCAAATCGAACTAAAATGGTTTGATTCGTTTACCGCCCTACCCTGGAGTGTATATACCCCATTTCACTTTTTACCTGTTAGGTAACAGGTTTGGAAACAGATTTTCATCATATTTGCATTGTTCATTATAATTTGAGAAAAATGTGCCACGTATTTCAATTTAAAAAAAAATAGTAAATAAATTTTGATTTTGTGATTTAAAAATTAAGTATCTAATAATTAGAAAGATAGAGATAAATAAGAATAAAATATCTCATAATATTATATAAATGGTTTAGCACTGCCACATTACTTGTAATTAATATTAGGATAATGTTTACTATTACAATTATTAGTATGTATAGAGTAAATTTGGTTCATACATTAATCATTAGAAGTTATTAGTTGTTTTCACTAAAGAGTATTAATTGTTTTCATTGAAGAGTCTTAGTTTGTTTTTACTAAACTACGGTGAGAATAACTAATATTTTTTTAGTGAAAAACAATTAATAACCTTAAGTGAGAACAACTAATACACTTTAGTGAAAACAACTAATATCCTTCAATGATTCATGCAAAAATCAATTTCACACTATACTTTGTCTACAATTATTAGTGTTTGGTATTACAATTAATAGATACTTAAAATTTAACCTTATTCTTGAAGTGATATTTAATATTCTTACAAATTACAATATAAGTAACTTCAATATTCATTCGCCGTCAAGTATCTTTTATAAATGACAAAAAATTATGTGGACAAGTTTCACTAAAAGTTATTATTTTATCACTATTAAGTATTAGTTTTAAGACAAAAACTTATGTTAAACCGTGTTCACGTGAACTAGGTTTCTTCAAATACCATGGTTATATATACACACTATCATTGTTATGCATGTCTACTATTACTATTATACATACACACTATTAATATCTAAAAATCAAGTTTTTTTTAAATAGTGATAGTACCTTTACATAAAAGTTATGATTGTAAAATAAAATATATGTAAACTCGGGTTCACAAGAGAACTCTATTTTTAAAGGAAATTAGTAGTTTAGTTTAAGGGTGTTAGCTGTTTAGCTAAGCTTTATTAATTGTGTCATTAAAACATATTAGTTATAAATCAATTTTACGGTGAGACTTGTTCACACAATACCAACTCATTTATATAATTAATGAGTATGTATAGAAAGAAATTGGTTCATACATGAAACAATTTACAATATTTTTTAGTGTAACCAACTAATACTCTTTAGTTAAACAAATAATACTCTTTGTATCCTTCAACTAATACACTTTAGTGAAAACAATTAATATATTTTAATGAAAACAACTGATATCAAAACCAATTGGAGTATGTATAGAGTGAAATTGGTTCATACGTGAATCATTGAAGGATATTAGTTGTTTTCACTGAAGAGTATTAGTTGTTTTCAACGAAGGGTATTAGTTGTTTTCACCGAAGGGTCTTAGTTTATTTTTACTGAACAACTAAGTCTCTTCAGTATAAACCAGTAATACTCTTCAGTGAAAACAATTAATACTTTTTAGTGAAAATAACTAATATTCTTCAATGATTCATGCATGAACCCTTTTCACTCTATACTTTGTCAAACAACTAATACCCTTCAAATGGTTCATGTATTATAAACCATTTTCATTCTATACATTTCCATAATCAATTTTGGCAAAATATAGAGTGAAAATAATTCATACATGAACCATTGAAGGGTATTAGTTGTTTTTACTAAAGAGTATTAGTTATTTTCACAGAAGAGTATTAATTATTTTCACTAAAAAGTATTAATTGTTTAGTGAAACAAACTAATGTTCTTCAGTTTAAATAACTCATACCCGTCGATGAAAATAAATAATACTCGTTTTAGTGAAACAACTAATACCCTTCAATGAACTATTTATGAACTAATTTCACTCTATACATAGTAGGGTTGTAAACGAATTGAATCAAATCGAATACCATTATTTTGAATTCATATTTGTGAAATTATTTCGAATATCAAATTCGAATCAAATATTTTTTGAATAATAAATGTGATTTATATTTGATTTGAAACACATATCGAATTATTAGAAAATATATAATACTCGAGTCAAATATTAGAATCAATTTTTTTCCCAAGCATGTTCCAAGCAAATATATATATTATATATATATATATATATATATATATATAACGCTAACCGACCTACATTTGAAAATCATTGAATTTTCCGCCAAAATTATTGCTAAATTGAGTAATATTCGTTTTAGATCTTTTTAAATCTTTGGTATATATTTCTGAAACATATATTATCATAAATATTGACAAATAATTGTTTACAAAATATATTGAATATATTTTTTAAATATAATTTATAATAAATATATATAAATAATATAAAAATATGTTAAATATATCTTTGAGATATATATTATGATAAATCTCTCTATTTTGTAGTATAAAAGATATTTTAATTATTTTAAAATGATAGTTATTAAATATTTTTGTGAGTGATCAATGTATAGAAATTGTTTAATAAATAGTGTGTTGTTTATCTAAAAATATGCTGGGAATTTATGGCTATTAAATGGACTTATATAAAAAACATCAAAGAAATGTGGAGATTTAGATCTCCATAAATGCAAGTCATAAATGGTAATAAGTAGATGAAAATGATGAAGATATAAATGCAGAAACACCAAGAATTGTCAGGGGTTTTTATTCCCTGGACTTGAATGCTTATGTAGCTTTTTTGTATTGAATGGAATCGTTGTTCTTTTTATACAAGAGTGGATCTATTTATAGGTTTCATATACAGGGGTATTTAGGTCATTTCCAATCTCCACGGGGGACAACCGCATTAAATGGTTGCAGGCCTTGGATGCGCGCGGGTGCCTATTTGTACCCGTGCTCAGGGGCCCGACCACTGAGACGTCGCCACTTGTCCCAAAAGGACGATTCTCTGAGTTATTTCTTCATTTGGTGGGAATATTCTCTCTGTCGCATCGTATGGAGGCGGCTCATTGCCATATTTGGGACGATTTTGTTGGATTCTATCACGTGCTCAAGGGGCCTTCTTAACTGGAGAGGTTGGAGATCGGCACGTCGCTGATCTCAGCGACCGGACGTAAGGTCGGAGGTCGGATAGCAGTGACGTGATCCTGGGTCCCTGTGTTGGGGACTTTGGGCCAGGTCGGGGTCGGTAAGAGCGATCCCCAGCTGTCTAGAGGGGTCGAAAAATGTGACGCTCGGAAGAAATTATTTTACGCCTGGGACTGAGGAGGTCGGAAGTGGTTGCCAGGAGACCGGATGCAATGGAGGTCGGAGACGCCTAAAACCTCGTCCCAGCGACACCTGGACGGGTAAGCTCCAGTAGCCCTATTCGGAGAGGTCGGTACCGACCTGTTAGGATAAAAGTTGTTAGTTTTGATGAGTTAAAATAAACCAGAAAATGTAATAGGACCATCTGGAACTGCTAGCCAGATGATGAACTAGATTAGGACTTAGTCTATGAGGAACTGCCAGACCAAAAGACTTCACCAGAAGAGTCACCAGAAGACCTTTCAGGAGACTTCACCAGAGGACTCCACCAGAAGACTTCACCAGATGAGACTGTTCAGAGGCAGAGAACCTTCCCCAGGACCAGACGAGTCTGGACCAGACGAGTCTGGTGAACCAAAAGATGTTCAGAATTATCTCTTAATTCTACTGAGTATTCTGGTTCTTGACCAGATCCAGACCAGAAGACACTGAGGTCACCTGGTACCTGGTCATGCTGTCTCTTGAGAGAATCAGAGTTAGGCATTGGAAGCACTTGACCGTTGGTGATTTAAATCAAGTCAACAAGATCAAGATTGGAAAGTTTTGAAGTCAATCAATCCAAGGATCCCACCAACCCAATCAATCAATTAGGGAATTGATTGATTGAAAGCTTCCCTAAATAGAGGATCTGATTAGATTAGATCTCCAACGGCTATACTCTAATCACCTCTATAAATACAAGAGTGCAGTTTCAAAGAAAGGCTCTAGAGATTCACACGCGAAAGAAGACATTGTCCAGAGCCTTGTTCATTCACTCTTAAGCACTCTTATTGCTCTTATCTTACATATACACTCTTAAAGGAGTTGTTGGATCTCAACCTGTTCATCTCTAAGAAAAGGTTGAAGGTTGTAGACTTTTGATCGAAGTTAGATCTAAAGTGTTTGTAAGAAGGAACTAGTACTTCACAATTCCAGTACGTAAGTGGTTTGTTGGTTGGTTAGTGAGACCCCTTTTGATCAAAGGGAGAGTGGACGTAGGACTTATTGTCCGAACCACTATATATCCGGTCCATTTACTACTTTCTTCATTTCTGTTTTATTTCATTTGTTTAGTATTTTTATAAAAGATATTGATAAAAGACATAGTCTTTAAAGCTTCCGCAATTAATCTTCTTAGTGGGACCAACAAGTGGTATCAGAGCAGTGTGTCCAAAGACCACTGCTTTGTAAAGCTTTTTGGTGGTCACCGGGCAGATCCATTGCTTTTTGTTGTGTTTGATCAAATTTCTTGCTAAATCTTTATTTGGTAAAAATGTCTTCAAAATCTTCTTATAAGAGCCGCAAGTTACCAGAATTCTCCTTTGAGGATTACAGCCACTGGAGCTTCATGATGAGTAATCATCTTGGAGCTATCCATCACCGCATGTTAGATGTGGTAGAGAGTGGTCCAATTCAATTTTACTGGACTCCTATTGATAGTGGCAGGTCAGAGTCCAGAGAAGAAACGAGTGAAACTGCCCAGAAAGCTGCTGAGGACAGAGTTCCCAGACAGAAAATCCTCAAGAAGAAAGATGAGCTTGACAATGATGAAAGGAAACTCTATAATTTGGACCAGGTGGCAAGGACTGAAATCATCAACACACTCACTAAGGAGGTGATAGAGAAAGTCAGAATCTGTGCCACTGCCAAGGAGATGTGGGATAAACTTGCCTTGCTCTGTGAAGGAACAGAGAAGATTAAGGACAACAAACTCCAAGCTGTTCAACACTCGTTTGACACATTTAAGATGAAACCAGACGAGACCATTGACCAGCTGGATATGTGCCTTACAAATCTCCTCAACAAGGCTAGTGCCTTAGGTAAGACTTATTCAGAGAAGGAAATTAATAGTAAAATTTTGCGTTCACTAACCAGCAGGTGGAGAATCAAAGTGACTGTGATTAAAGATAGTAAAGATCTCAACACTCTGGATCACCATCTCCTGTTGTCTGATCTCAAAGCTTACGAGTATGATCTTCAAAAGGAGGATCAAGCAGAAGAGGTTTCCTCTTCTGGCCAGAAAGAAGTTGCATTTTCTTCAACTATCAAGACAGATGAAAAGCCAAAGGAGTCTACTGCAGATGACTTGAGCCTCAAGGAGCAGGTAGCATTTCTAACCCGTAAACTTGATAAGATGAGTTCTAAATATGGCAGGTACAAAAAGCATTGGAAGGAATCTACTAGAAATAGGAAGAGTTCCTTCAAAGCTGCAGATAAAGAGAGATCATCTGGAGACTCAAGAGAGACCAGATTCAGAACTCCAGAGAGGAGAAGAGATAGCAGCTCTGGGAGATCAAATTACCAGAGGAGGGATGGCAGTTCAGGCAGATCTGACTACCAGAGAAGAGAGAGTAGTCCAGCCAGAACAGAGTACAACCAGAGGAGGAGAGATCCTAGTCCCAGTCCCAGTCCCAGAGGAGATAACACATGTTACACCTGCAACAAGCCTGGTCACTAAAGCTATGATTGTCCTCAATTGACTCTTAGAGAAAGAGAAGAGAAAAGACTCAAGAGAGATAGGAGATATGCTAACAAGAGAGCACTACTGGCAGAAGTAGAGGAGGAGGATACTAGTTCCAGTTCTTCTTCTTCTGATTTCGGATCTGATGATGATGTATGTCCTATGGCAGATATCACTGAGGTAAATGAAACTACCATATGCTTATCTAATTCCAAATATACTGAATCATCTCATTCATCTGGTAACTCCAGAGAGTCTGATATGCAACAAATGCTATCAGATCTCCAAAATTGTGTTCAACTATGTCAAAAACTTGAGAAAGAAAATGGTAGGCTCAGAGCTGAAGTTCAATCCCTCTCTCATGAGCAAAAATCCACGAGAGAACTCATGAAAGATCATTCCAAAGAAGTCTCTGAACTTCAGGATAAGATCACAGAAAGAGATACTCTGGTAGATCAACTCATGAAGGAAAGGAACTCTCAGGAAGATGAGTTCAATGAACTAAGAGCTAAATACCAGACTCTTATCAAGGGAAAAAAAGTTGAGCAAACCATAGAAGAGATACCCATGCCCAGATAAGCTCCTAAGATACCATCTGTTGTATCTATTATATCAGAGTCTTCTCAGCGCATTAATGATAAGAGTGGTTTAGGATATTCTGGAATTACTACCAAAACTCATAAATATCTTTACAACAAAGATAAGTCTATAAGATCTAGTAAATTGGTAGAAATCTGGGATGAAAAAGACTCAACTGGTAATGGTTACAAAGTGGTTCACAATCCTGGTTGGAAAAGGAATCACTCTGTTAATCACATAGAATATGGTCCAGAAGAGTTGACTGTCCTAGAAGAAAGAATCCTTGAGAATAAACATCAACAAGGGGAACCATTGAAGGTTGATGGATCTGTTAACAATAAATCTCAAAGAGTAGAACTTACTCAGATTGGAGGACCCCAGAGGAATCCTCAAAGAAGGGAACCTAACCAGATTAGGGGACCTCAAAGGAGACACTCAAGAAGGGGGAATCCCAATCAGAATAGGAACTACCAGAGATGGAATAATGTTCAACAGAACCAGGTACCCCAGAGACGGTTTTCTCAGAGGAATCATTTCCAGAACAGATATACTCAGAGGAACTATAACCACCAGAAAGGGTTCAATTTTCATCAAGACCGGAGACCTATCTATAGAAAACCAACTGATCTGGGTAGTTATGACACCAGAGATGGTTCATCTAGGATGTACCCTTACAACCAGACCTTTAAGACCATGTCTTTAAGGCAGGTCATTCCAAAGGCCAGATTTGAGAAAAGATACATCAGACCTGTTTATAGAAAAGGTGTTCTGATCAGACCAGTAGCTCAATATGTCATTGTAAGAGGACATGTGCTAGTAGATAGATTTGGAAGGAAGATAAGATCTCCTCATCCAGCAAGGGATGATCTTTATCTTTGAATTCCTACAAAACCTGCAACTAACCAATCAGGACCCAGCTCTAGTAGGGGACCTAATTGATTTCTCTGCAGGATGATAAGAGCCCATTGGAGAAAGGACTTTCAAGCAAACATGTGTGGTACATTGATAGTGGATGTTCCAAGCACATGACATTCCAGAAAGACCATCTCCAGGATTTCAAGCCATTGAATGGGCCAAGAGTGATGTTTGGTGACAATAACTATGGAATCACCAGAGGTGTTGGAAAGCTGACCTTTAATGGCGTATCTGTAGAAAAAGTCTACTATGTTGAAGGACTCAAGCATAATCTGCTTTCAGTATCCCAATTTTGTGACAGTGGATACTCAGTGAAGTTTTCTAGTGATTCATGCACTGTCTTTTCTTCTGATTATAATGATATTCTGCTTATAGGCTTGAGGAATGGTAACATTTATCTTGCAGATTTTAGCAGTTACCCAAGAAATGCTTGCCTGGTTGCTAAAGGATCTGCAGAAGATAGCTGGTTATGGCGTAAGAGATTGAGCCATCTTAACTTCAAAACACTGAATAAGATTGCCAGAAAAGGTCTTATTCGAGGTCTTCCTAATGAAGTTTTTATGAAGGATCAGGTTTGTGGTTCATACCAGAAGGGTAAACAACCCAAGACCTCCTTTAAGGATGTCTAGAGCACAACCACAACCAGAGTACTTCAACTACTTCACATGGACCTGTTTGGACCTGTTTCTCCTCTTAGTTTCAGTGGAAGGAAGTACACCTTGGTGATAGTAGATGACTTTTCAAGATACACTTGGGTAGTGTTCTTGTTTAAGAAAAATGAAACTATCACTAAGCTGCCAGAATTCTTCAAGCAGATTCAGAATGAGCAGAACCAGAGCATAGTCAGGATCAGAAGTGACAAAGGGACAGAGTTTCTGAATTCACACATTGTAGAGTATTGCAAAGAACATGGGATTTTTCATGAGACATCTGCTGCCAGAACACCCCAACAAAATGGAGTAGCAGAAAGGAGGAATATAACCCTTAAGGAAGCAGCAAGGACTCTTCTAGCAGAGTACAACACACCACAAAGGTTTTGGGTAGAAGCTATCAATACAACCTGTTATACTCAGAACAGATGCCTAATTGCCCAGAGACATAACAAGACTCCATATGAGGTATGGAAAGGTAAAACCCCATCTGTTTCATATTTTCATATTTTTTGTTGCAAGTGTTTCATTCATGACAATGGAAAATCAAAATTAAAAACTTTTGATGCTAAAGTAGCAGATGTAATATTTTTAGGATATTCCACCACTAGTAAAGCATTCAGAGTTTTTAATAAGAATTCACTTTGTGTGGAGGAAACACCTCATGTTGTTTTTTATGAATCTGCTGTTGAGTGCAAGGTGGAATTAAAGTCTTCTGGAGAGACACATAATTAGACTACTCCCAGAGTAATCAAGGTCAATCCACCTATTCTTGATTCAGGCTTGGATTCAAATTCAGATGATGACCCATCTTCTGGTTCTCTGAAGAAGAAGTCTTCACAAGGAGCAGAACCAGAGGAGGTTGGAACTCCTGTAGGGGGAAGCTCTTCTGCAGTTGGTGATATTCACCAAGGTACTGCAGAGGATGGTCAATCAGGCAAGACCACGGGAAGGAGGACCCTGGTTGATCACCCCAATGACCTGATAATTGGAGATTCAACTAAGGGTGTCCAGACTAGGAGAACTCTTAACTTAGCTGCCTTATTCAGTTGCTATGTGTCCTTGATTGAGCCCAAGAACATCAAGGAGGCACTGAAAGATTCAAATTGGATTGTTGCTATGCAAGAGGAGTTGAATCAATTCACCAGACAGGATGTTTGGGAGCTGGTAGACAGACCAAGACATCAAAAGGTGATAGGCACTAAGTGGGTTTTCAAGAATAAGAAAGATGAGAATGATGTCATTACTAAGAACAAGGCAAGGCTAGTGGCTCAGGGCTATTCTCAGTCTGAAGGAATAGACTATGATGAGACATTTGCTCCTGTTGCCAGACTAGAAGCCATCAGATTGTTCTTAGCATATGCTGCTCACATGAAGTTCAAAGTGTACTAGATGGATGTGATATCTTTCTTTCTTAATGGGATTCTCATTGAGGAAGTGTATGTGGAACAACCTCCTGGTTTTGAACAAGATGACAAGGTGTTTAAGCTTAAGAAAGCTCTCTATGGGCTGAAGCAGGCACCCAGAGCATGGTATGACACTCTTTCTCAGTTTCTTCTGGACAATGGTTTTACTAAAGGTAAGATTGATAGGACCTTGTTTAGGAAAGAAGAAGGAAAAGACATCCTTCTGGTCCAAATATATGTTGATGAAATCATATTTGGATCCCCTAACAAGAAGCTGTGTGAGAAGTTTGGTGAACTCATGCAGAGCCAGGTTGAAATGTCTATGATGGGTGAAATGAATTATTTCTTAGGTCTGCAGGTAAAGCAAACAGAGAAGGGAATTTTCATCAATAAGGCAAAGTACATCAGAAACATGTTAGAGAAATTTGGAATAGGATCTAGCAAAGCAGCCAAGATCCCTATGATGACAAATTTCAACATGGATCCAGATGAGTCTGGAGAGAGTGTGGACCAGACTCAGTACAGAGCACTCATTGGTTCTCTTCTGTACTTAACTGCAAGCAGACCAGATATTACCTTTGCAGTTGGTGTGTGTGCCAGATTTCAAGCTAATCCTAAGAAAAGTCATTTGGAAGCAGCTAGGAAGATATTGAAGTATCTTAAAGGTACAGTAAATTTGGGGTTATGGTATCCTGCAGATGACAGCTTAGAGTTAAGTGGTTATTCGGATTCAGACTATGGTGGGTGTAGAATAGATAGGAAGTCTACAAGTGGAACATGCCAATTTTTAGGGAATAAGTTGGTATCTTGGTTCTCTAAGAAGCAGACTTCAGTTGCTACATCAACAACGGAAGTAGAGTATATGGCTGCAGGGAGTTGTTGTTCACAACTACTCTGGATTAGTCAACAGTTAAGGGACTACCAGATTAGAGCTAAGGATATTCCAATCTTCTGTGATAGTAATAGTGCAATAGCAATCACCCAGAATCCAGTTCTTCATACCAGATGCAAACATGTTGATATAAGGCATCACTTCATAAGAGACCATATTGAGAAGGGAGATATAAGGATGGAAAAGATTGCAACAGAGAAGCAGAGAGCAGATATTCTGACTAAGCCTTTGGCTGAAACCAGATTTAGAGAGTTAGCCTTTGAGTTGGACTTTTGGATCCAGAGACAGATTTGGTTTAGGGGGAACATCAGAGAAGTATCCTTTATCCCATTTTGCTACATAAATCTTATGTATTCAAACTAACATGCCTATAGGTTAGATATACCAGGGAAGTTACATCTCCAGATGCGGCGTGTACCAGGTGAGGTACATCCCAGATGAGGTGCAGAAACAAACTCCAGAACCAGATGAGGTTCCATCAGATGAGATGTAACACCAGACTAACTGTGGTATCATCTGGTTACAATACCAGGTGACAGGTATGTATTTACTTCTCTGGCCTCTGCTCATTGGGATACACTTTCAAAATTAGTAAATACACTCAAAACGTTTCAACTTCAGGGTGTATTTAAGACTAGGGTATAGGGACTAGGCAATCATTTCGCTTTTTCTCTTGACTGCCACAAAACCCCCTCGATCCCAGTCCCAATGACCATGCCCACGCACCATATTAAATCTGTAACTTGCCTTTTAATCGTGGCCGTCAGATTTAATTACTGTGCAATATGTCAATCAATTCAAGAATTGATTTTGTTCCCTAATTTAAATTAAGGATTTACACGCATTCACACTTCATTAATTGTTCAAGCCACGCGTCTTCCCCTATTTAAACCAAACCTTTCTTCAATCTGTCCTTTCACGTTTCCTTACTTTCAAATCCCTAACCTCTCTCTGCAAGTTCTCTCTCTCTCTCTCTCTTTCACAGAAATGGCATCCAAGTGCAACTTCGATCCGGAGCACGTTTGCAAGAAATTGAAGTCAGAAATGGTGGTGGATTTCTATTCCACCAAGAATCCAGCAGCACTGGAGATTTTAGAGTTGCTTAGGAAATCTGGGGTGGAGGAGTTGATATCCAAAGTCCCCAAGGATTTGCGCACGGTGGATAGGTACGCTGCCTAGTTTTTTGTCAGAATGAAGATCCATGATGACCACATCTCCTCCAAGATTGATAAGGAGGATGTCGTCTTTTCGAAGCACGATTCCTGCAGATTGTTTGGTAATATTTCTTCGGAAGGTGTGGACCCTTTGAAGTACAAAGAAGGAGAAGCTTTGGAGTCGTTCAAGTTTTTTGCCAGATCTTCGTGCCAAAATTTGACGAAGGGCTTCTTGGACAAGCATTTGAGGCAAAAGTACAAGGTATTTTTTGATATCGTGGTGAAGGTGTTGATGTGCGAGAGCCATAGCACATATGTCATATTCACAGGCAAGCTCTATGTTATGAGGGCCATTTTTTACGGCGCCAAGTGCAATTGGGCCGAGTTCTTCTGGGGGGTGTTGAGGAAGAACAAATTGAAGGTGCAGAAGGGGGAGTGTCCCAGTCTGCCAGGGGAGCTGCAGTACTTCTTCAATGCCAACGTTTCTCTTGGCACCAAGCTTACTTTAATCTTGGACTCCATCTTCCCAGAGAAGAAGTGGAAGGAGTCATGGTGCAAGGGCTTTCACAAGTCCAAGATTCTCTTCTCCAAGGATGGGCCTCTTCATGGCCATCCTGATTCTGATGGAGAGCAAGCCATCCCTGCCCCTCCTCTCCAAGCAGTGCCCTCACCTGCTAAGGGGCAGCCGCAACAGAGGCAGCAGAAGAGCAAAAAGAAGCCTGCTGAAGCTACTGGTTCTTCAACCATAGCTTTCTCTGGTTCCTCAGAGGATGACCAGATTCCCCTTCTTAATGTTTTGAAGAAGAAGGGTGATGGTGAAGAAGCTGCCAAGAAGGCAGGAGCAGCCAAAAGGAAGAGACCAGATGAGGCCAAGAAAGCCTCTGTCAAGAAGCCCAGAACTAGCAGAAGGGCTAAGAAGACACTTCTGGTGGATGAGCCATCAGAGGGGGAGGAGGAAGAAGAGGTTGAGCCTCTTAAGAAGAAGAAGTCTCAGACCAGGAGGGCCATCTTTCAGGAGTCAGACTCTGGCTCTGACCTGGGAGATGCCTTGGAGCAGGCTATTGAGGAAGCCTCTCATCTGATGGAGGAAGCCACGGCTCCAGAGCAGGTAAACCCCCATATCCCATCCTCTGACCCCATAAACCTCGTAACCCCCTCTACTTCTCCTCCAGAAAACATCCCCCAAAACCCCTCTGGTGCCCCCTTTTTCCCACCAGAGCAATCCTTACCTGATACTCCCCAATATACTCCCTCCACCATTCCCACTCAAACTCCCTCTCCCCCCTCTTCCCAAATCCCTCTTCCCACTAACCCCTCTCCCCCAGCCCCTGTACCAGAGGTACCATCTTCCTCTGGTGCAGAACAACCTTTACCCTCTACCTCTACCTCACAAATTCCCACCCCTCCCCAATCTCACACTGACCAAATTCCCCCTCTCTTCCATGTCTTTGGGATTTGTTGCTCCTCCTTCCTCTCCCACCTGTCTGACCAGCGATGATAGTGAAGATGAGGATGCTTCACTGGAGCCGGAGGTCTTAGCACCATCCTCCTCTGCCTCTGGGCCCAAACCCTTTATGTTCTCATCTGCAGACATGGGTCCCATTAGGCAGAGTATGAGTGTAAGTGCTCAGCTCTGGCTAAGAGAGCATTTTCCCATCTTGTTGGAGCACTTACCCTTGCTGGCGGATCTGGCTGACGCTAAGGTCTGGAGCAAGGCCAGACTGGAAGATGTGGAGGACCTGATGCTGTTGCTGGAAGAAATGTCTCCCTCCACATTCACTGCCTGGGAGATAGAGCTTAAGAAGAAGTTAAACATCCAAACCCCGACTGAGCTAGAGACCCCAGAAGCAGCGAAGGTGTTGATTCGCACTCTGCTCATCCAGAGAGGAGTAATGATCACTCATGAGGGTCCCTCTTACAAATTTGGTCCTCACTTCACCTTTCCTCCGGAGCTCTACTCTGATGAAGAGGACTTCGATGTCACTCCTGCCGTGCTGCAAAAGATGAAGACCTTCTTCAATGAGCAGATCATGCAGATTGGGCGCTTTTCTAAGGTAATTCAACACATGGCCCCTGTTATGATAGAGCACCAGATCCGGCAGGAGAGGAAGATCTTTCTAAAGCAGATCAAGTCCACCTTTGCGGCTGCCAAAGCGTCTTTTAAGGTAAATGGACTATTTGTGAAGCTTGATGTGATGCAGAGCCAGAGACAGCTCCAGGAGCATGTGCTGGAGCAGCTGAGGCCAGTCTCTGTGTTGAAGGTTGAAATGGCTTCTCAGATGCTGCAAACTGCAAAGCTCAAAGATTCACTCCAGGAGATGTTGGAGAAGCAGGAGCAGTTGGTGGCTGAGTCCAAAGCCTATCTGGAAGAGGCCAAGCAGCTGCGTGATCTTCACTCTTCCTCCAACACTGCCTTGCCTGATCTTATAAGGCAGGTGGTCTAGCCCCTTATTGATGAAGTTAAAAAGGGGGAAGAGAAGGCCAGAATTGATCTGGCGAAGATCACAAATGAGACTCTCTTTAGCCATGGTGCTCGTCTGGACCTGCTGGAGAACACTTTGGCCCAGGCTGAGCTGCAGAAGAAGAAGAAGAAAGAAGAGCTCAAATCTCTTACCATGGCAAAGCAGCTTGCGGCAGAAGAGGAGTCTACAGATGCAGAGCAGGATCCTATCTCAGTATCTGGACCTGCAAAGAGGAAGATAAGGAAGGTGAAGAAGAGCTTCCTTGAAGAAGTAGTTGGGGAAGCAGAGAAAAGGTTCAAGGAAGAAACGCCTGAAGAGAGGCAAGCAAGAATAAGAAAGAACATAGATGAAGAGCAGAGGCTCCGATATGTTAGGAGGCAAAACAAGAAGACCAGAGGAGCTGGTATATCTTCTGGTACTAGTGGCTCAAGCCTGAAGAAGAAAGGTCATGTTGAGGTGATGGACATTTTGCCACTCAGGACAAAAGGGTCCTTTGACTCTACTGTGCCTGTCTCTCTGATAGAGGAGTGGAGAGAAGCCAAATGGTTTGTCCAGCATTACATTCAAAGGCCTCCACCAGAGGATGATTCTCTTATCAACAGGACTTTCCACTCCTGGATGAAGGCCTACGATGCAGAGCTCTACAAGCAACTCATGGATTCCACCATCGAGTTCAATCTGGAAGTCACTGCCCCAGAGTTTTATTATCTCAACACTCCCATGATAGGGGACCAGATTGACTGGATTGAGTTGAAGAAGTTGTTCAAGACCAAGGTGTTGGGAAATTTCACTCCAACATCCTCTGCTGAGCTGAAGGCCATTCAAGACAGATTTCTTGACTGGTTTCTGGTTCCAAAGGAGAACATAAGATATGCATAGCTTAGGACTCTGAAATGAAATGTAAAATGTAATCTTTTGTCCTTTATTAATCAATGAAAAGTCATATCTTCTCTGTTCAAAAGACAACCCCTTGTTGTCTTATTTGCTTGCCTGATAAGATCTATTCTAAGGTCTTATCCTTTTATTATTTTCATGTTTTATGTTTTGATCAGTTCTGGTTAAGTTTTAACTCCATCAAAAAGGGGAAAATTGTTAGGATTAAAGTTGTTATTTTTGATGAGTTAAAACAAACCAGAAAATGTAATAGGACCATCTGGACCTGTTAGCCAGATAATGAACTAGATTAGGACTTAGTCTAGGGGGAACTGCCAGACCAGAAGACTTCACTAGAAGAGTCACCAGAAGACCTTTCAGGGGACTTCACCAGAGGACTCCACCAGAAGACTTCACCAGATGAGACTGTTCAGAGGCAGAGAACCTTCCCCAGGACCAGACGAGTCTGATGAACCAAAAGATGCTCAGAATTATCTCTTAATTCTACTGAGTATTCTGGTTCTTGACCAGATCCAGACCAGAAGACACTGAGGTCACCTGGTACCTGGTCATGCCTTCTCTGGAGAGAATCAGAGTTAGGCATTGGAAGCACTTGACCGTTGGTGATTTAAATCAAGTCAACAAGATCAGGATTGGAAAGTTTTGAAGTCAATCAATCCAAGGATCCCACCAACCCAATCAATCAATTAGGGAATTGATTGATTGAAAGCTTCCCTAAATAGAGGATCTGATTAGATTAGCTCTCCAACGGCTATACTCTAATCACCTCTATAAATACAAGAGTGCAGTTTCAAAGAAAGGCTCTAGAGATTCACACGCGAAAGAAGACATTGTCCAAAGCCTTGTTCATTCACTCTTAAGCACTCTTATTGCTCTTATCTTACATATACACTCTTAAAGGAGTTGTTGGATCTCAACCTGTTCATCTCTAAGACAAGGTTGAAGGCTGTAGACTTTAGATCGAAGTTAGATCTAAAGTGTTTGTAAGAAGGAACTGGTACTTCACAATTCCAGTACGTAAGTGGTTTGTTGGTTGGTTAGTGAGACCCCTTTTGACCAAAGGGAGAGTTGACGTAGGACTTGTTATCCGAACCACTATATATCCGGTCCATTTACTGCTTTCTTCATTTCTGTTTTATTTCATTTGTTTAGTGTTCTTATAAAAGATATTGATAAAAGACATAATCTTTAAAGCTTCCACAATTAATCTTCTTAGTGAGACCAACACGACCTCATACAAAAATGGTTACAACAATTGCCCCCCAGTTTAGCCTTCACGAAAAGTGAGGGGTGAACTGGCCATTCGGATAGGATGATCGGGGTTGGCTCCAGGCTGGTACATGAAGTCTGAGAACGGAATGTTATTGCTTTGATAGATATTTGAAAGGATGCATATGGGGAAACGTACCTGGGAAGGTGTACGTAACGCCATGCCTCTCCTGGTATACTGCGTCAATAATTATGCGTGCGCAGCCATTTCGAATAGGGGCTCTGTCGCTTCGGCTTCTTGCATCTAGGCCCCTAGGCCTAACAATTTTTAATTTGCGGATAGACCCCTCCCCCACTCTATATATAGTTGAGGTTTTATTTGATTTGGGTTTTTCATTTTTGCGCCTATTGGGAACTCTTTGCAAGCTTAGAGCATTCGGTGATTTTTGCGGTGAGGTACACGGTGGTGATTGGGATTTCGCGGCGGTGAAATTGCGGTGATTTCTCTTAGTAAGTGCCAATTTCTCTATTCTTTCCATATTTTCTTTCATCCTGTAAACATGGTGCGACGGTGGACCGGTCCTCCGCCGGGGCAGAGGGGTGGAGCCACCTCAGGTGGAGGCGGCGTTGGACGCCGCCTCTTCAGGACTGGAGGTGAAACCAGTAGTGGAGGTCTCCTCCGCCACGTGTGACAGCGGGGGGTTTCTGGGCAACCGACGACGACGGTTTGGACTCCGTCTTCAGTGACTCCGACCGTTCTCTCCTCGGGATGCCACTCGGTGGGAATCGAGGTGGAGAGGTGGGGTCCTCGTCGTAATCTGCTGGATTGGGCCCGTTAATATTTGGGATGGTCTGGGTCGGCCCCCCTGGCGGGGTACGGGAGCCCCTCGACGATCTCATCGAAGGGAATGAAGATGAAGTTCTAGCTATCGAAGACGACTTTACCACAAATCAGCTCTTAATGAATCTGGCGGCCGAGCAGGTGCAAGAGAAGTTGTCCTCGGACGACTTCCGCGAGAGGTCGGCTCCGGCGTAGCCGAGATGAGAGGTTGCTGGCGAGAGTCTTGGAGAGAGGGCCGAGATCGAGGAAGCGGAGGGATCGTCGGATGTTAGAACTTCTCCGGAAAGTTCCGAACCCGTGAGGGCTAAGAGATTGAATCATGGGGCCCGTGATGACCATGGATACAAAAAACAAGTGAAAAAGGCCTTCCGACTCTGGAAAGAGTATGTGGAGAGCCAGGATGGGTACGAGGCCCTAGAGTTTGACTTTGACGCCTACCACGAGCATTACACTTATGTTCCTGCTCCCTGGGATCCCCAGATGGTGAGGCCAGTGGTCTTAACTGAGTCGGAGAAATGGACGTGTGGGTCGTTTCGGAGCGTGATCTCCCAAGAATTTCTGGATGGAGCCCGGGTTGACTGGGATATACCGTACGATGTGCAGTTATATGCTCCTGCATCTAATGAGAGGGCGGACCTGCCTCCGCGAGGAATGGTGGCCGTCACTCTCGACATGATGGAGGTCGGTCTTCGGTTCCCCTTGCACCCAGCCGTGACCTATTTATTAACTTTTGGGATCAAGCGCCGATCCAGTTGCTCCCCTATTGGAGTTATACATGAAAGTATGATTTTAATTTGTATAACTCGTGTATCAAACACTCGTTTTATGAGAATAATTCTTTTATCACATTTGCTTTAGATATGATTGAATGTTGAATTTCTATTGCAAACTGTTCAATACATGGTACTAGTAACATTGTAGATAATGTGGTGATACCCGATCACGAAAGACAACATTAACTGTTTCCTTGTAACTAAACGTACATTTTTACGACCTAGGTGGAATTGAACAATCGCCGTGAAAGGTCGAAGTGTAAGGCTCAGATTGGTTAGTCTTGACTAAGAGATTGCACTAGCACATTTAGTATGTGTTGAAGAGGACCTACAGCGAGGATAAATTCTTCTGTTCTGAAATGTGAAGAATTAGACCTCAGTGGTTGTTTATTTATTAATCTCTGTCCCTTAAATAGGACCGTGTGTGCTTAATGGTTACTGCTTTGATTCATGTTGGGTGAGAATCATTGTGACTTCGAACTTTATATCTTGGGCAGTAATATTAATCATACGACGGTTGCTAAGATTTAATACGGAGAAACGCGTGCGAGTACGGCTCGTGTGATTAGTCCCCTTGGTGGGCTCAGAAGTTTTATCGTACCAAATCTTGCAAGTGAAGAATCAGTTTCTTCGGTATGGATAATAATGTTGAGCTGTCTTTACTCCAAGGTGAAATATATTAATTAATTTAGAGCTATTCAGAAGCTTAATTAATTAATGGACTTGATAATCTTAAACGCGGGAAATAATAACCGGGAGCCCATATTATCGTAATATGGATTAAGATGGATAGTGCAATATTAATTTATTAGTGGTAATAATTAATATTAATGGATTGAATTATATTGGGGCTCAATATTGAAATTCAGAAGTCCATTAAGAGGTCCAATCTTAATTCTCCTTAAAGGCCCCTCAAGTAGCCCATTAAGTAGTCCAATAATGATAAGGTGATTAAAATAAAAAGAAAATATATTGCTGATTTTTTCCTCTTATTTTCGAAATTGGCATATTTAGGAGAGAAAAATTTTTGTTGATTTTCTTGGAAAGATATTATGGAAGATAAGTATTCTTGGAATACAAGATTATCTCATATATTCAAGAAGATCCAAATCTTGATTCTCTTCTTCATAATTTTCGAAAATTATAGCCTTAATATGAAGGGTGAGATTTTTGTGGAATATTTTATTTTGGAGAAAAGAATATATGAGATATATTCAAGATTTCTTAGAGTCTAAGAAAAGATTTTCTCCAAGCCCAAATATACTTAAAATTTTCGGCCCCTTCATGTTATAAATAGGGGATGATTATTTCATCCCCAAGTACATAGTTTCATGTGTTGGAAAAATCAAGAGCATAGATATTTTTCTTTTTCCTTAGTTATTTAAATTGTTCGATAGCATCTCCCACCGGTGATCAATAAAGTGAAAAGGAATACTTGAGAAGGATTTTGGGTTGGTAAAGCGTGTACGTGTTAGTCCCGTTTATTCAAAGGTCAAGTTCTACAAGAGGTACGTTAATCACATATCATCTTAATTATTTCCGCCATAGATTATATGTGAGTTAATTCAACATGCATGATGTTAAATTTGTTGTTGGAATTATTATTTGAATTAATTAGGATTAATTCATGCTAGTAATAATTGTATTTAAATTCGTATTTAAATTTCATCCCGAATAGATTCCGGGCACCCCTATTTCCCCAACAACTGGTATCAGTGCCACGGTTTCGGGCTCTGATCTTTAAATTGGAATTTAAATTGTTAAACATTAAATTGAAATTGGATAGTAGAATTGCTAGATCTTTTTTGCAGGTATCCAATTGTCATGGTTTTAATTTTATTTTTTTCATGCGTGTGAATTAATTATTTTTAATTCGATTCGTTCGAATTTGTTTTTCTCGTGAGAAAATCCACGAGTAGATTAGTTGTTTTTATTTTGATTCGATCATTGTAATAGACTAGTCTAGATCTAGTATTTATTTATTTTTGTAAAATAAATTGTAACCGGATCGTGACGAAGAACGAAGAATTAAAGACGGCGTACCCGGACGACGCATGCGTGCGCGGCGCATGCATGGATGTAAAATCGTGCATGGGATGAAGAAAACGAGAACGAACGTCGAAACCCGGCGCACGGGGTGCAAGGCGCACGACCCGCGCGCGACGGGTGGCCGGCGGCGCGCAAGCGCGCCTCGGGGCGCGGCCTGCAGCGCCTCGGTGCCTCACCTGCGGTGCTTCGGCACCTCGGCACGCAGCGCCTCGGCTGCTTGGCCGAGAGGCGTGCGGGCCCACTCCGTGGGCCGACGCGCGCCGTATCTCGGGCCGTGGAATTTTTTTAGTTCCATTTTTTTCCGTATGATTTTAAACGTCGTCCCGAACCCCAAACAATGCTGTTTTTGATGAAGTGTTGCTGTTCGAGTGGGAGCGTGTCGAGACGAACGACGGAAAGCAACAAGGACGATTTTTCGCATCAAGACGTGAAGAAATTAAACCGTGACAATTGGATTTGAGTGCTCCAATGTGTTTAATTTTGTTTTGATGGATGTTTTATTTTGTGCACTTATTATTATTTGTTAATATGTGTTTGCATGAATTTAATTGTCCAAGAAAAACCTTACTTTCGAAAATTACTAAGTATGTTTATTTAATCGCAATTTTATTCCGGATATTAAAATTGGATTAATTTGGCCTCCATAATTTATTTATTTGTGAAGTTCTTTTGGAATACATTTCCCCCTCGGATCGGCCAAAAGAACGGATTTCACATGAATAAATTCCGAAAGGATGATTGTGGATTATTACTAGTGGCGGTATTGACCCTCACCACGAGTGGCTTGCTCAAAGCGAAATAATAATCCTGTATTTAATTATGGTTATTACTTAGGCATAGGAAATTGATATTAACTTACTCCCCTCGGAGTCCCTGTCAATTTCTATGTGGTCAAAGTGGGAGCCACCTATTAATTTTGAATTAAGGATTTGTAACTTTTAAGTTTGTGATCCGCTTGAATGTATTTAAATGTATAGACCACCCCTCGTGGCGCATTTAAATTGTTTCGAGATGTTGGCCGATGCATGATTATATTGTTTTAAGGTTTCAATATAATTGATGTGATCGAATTATGTGATAATTTCGTATTTTTCTAGATATTGATATGAATGTATGTTTTATTCTCAGTTCATCATGTCGCAACCTTTTAATCCACTGTTTAGTATACTTAAAGATAACAAACTTGTTGGTGAGAACTATGTTGATTGGAAACGTAACCTTGATATTGTCCTAACCGCTCAACACCACAAATGGGTACTTACTACTCCTAAGCTCCAAGAGCCTGCCGAAGATGCGAGCAAGGCGGTTAAGAAAGAGCATAAGAGTTGGTTTGACTCCGATGAGATGGCTAGGTGTACTATTCTGGCTTCAATGTCAGATGTGTTGCAACACCAACACCAACACATGGAGACCGCCTCTGAGATAATGCTCAATCTTGAAGCGATGTTTAAACATCAGAACCGTACAGCTAGGCAAATCACCATGCGAAAGATGCTTTCGTTGAAGATGGTGGAAGGTATACCCATAAGGGATCACGTTATCGAGATGATGGGTTATCTCAATAAGTTGGAAGTACTTGGTGCGGAATTTGACCTCCCTACTAAGGTCGATTTCGTTCTCCATTCTCTGCCGAAGAGCTTTGAGCAGTTTCAGTTGAACTATCAAATGAATGACCGGGCAAATAGTTTGCCCGAGCTCTTGCAAGCTTTGGTATCAGCGGAGACTCTAATGGATCACCAAACCGTTGCTATGGTGGCAAACGGTCCGTCTTTCTCTTCAGGTCCCAAGGGAGGGAAGAAGAGGAAGAGGACAAAAGGCCAGACCCAAGCAAATCCAACCGTTGCGAAACCCAAAGCAAAGGGAGAAGGAGGTGGAAAGAAAGCTGCTAAGGGTAAGTGCTTCAATTGTGGTGAGAAGGGACATTGGAGGGCGACCTGTTCTAAGCCTAAGAAGGCGGGAAAGAAAGGTAAGTCTCATGCTTTAGTCGTTGAAACATATGTTGCGGCGTATGCTGCCCACGTTTGGGTAGTGGATACTGGGGCAACTGATCATATTTGTTTCACTCTTCAGGGGGTCCAGCTAACCCGGCGACTTAGCACGAATGAGATCACAATCACTTTGGGCGATGCTACGAGAGTGGCGGCCGAAGCAGTGGGAGTCGTGCACCTATCTTTTGAAGATAGAGTTTTAATTTTAAGAGATATTTTATACGTTCCGAACCTTAGGAAATTTCAGTTTCTAAGTTGTTTTTTTGATAGATATTCAGTTACTTTTAATAAAGTTGTTACTGTTTCTTTTAAGAATGATGGTATCTGTCATGGAACGTTGGTAAACAATCTCTATACGATTAAGTGTGCACACCACTCAAATAATGAATCTAATAACACGTCGATCATTTTGAGTAATAAAAGAAAGCGTTCTTCGGAGATGAACGAAACACTTCTATGGCATCTTAGACTAGGTCATATTAATCTAAAGCGGATAGAGAGATTGGTGAAAGACGGATCCTTGGAATCACTCCAAGTCGAGCCATTTCCAACTTGTGAATCCTGTTTAAAGGATAAGATGACCAAGAGGGCAGTTGGAGCCAAGGGGAATAGAGCCACAGAAGTGTTAGAACTCGTTCATACCGATGTGTGTGGTCCAATGACGATCAAAGCGAGAATGGGGTATGAGTATTTTGTCACCTTCATTGACGATTACTCAAGATATGGGTACATTTACCTTATGAGGCATAAGTCTGAAACTTTTGATAAGTTCAAGGAGTTTAAGGCCGAAGCCGAGAAACATAGGGAAAAGAGTATCAAGTTTCTATGATCAGATCGTGGAGGCGAATACCTCAGCGATGAATTCTTGAACTACTTATCGGACGAAGGGATCGTATCCCAGTTAACCGCACCGGGAACCCCTCAACAGAACGGTGTGGCGGAACAAAGAAACGTCTTTTAGAGATGGTCAGATCCATGATGAGTTATTCGGATTTACCCAAGTCGTTTTGGGGTAATGCCTTGGAAACGGCGGCTTACATTCTAAACTTGGTGCCATCAAAATCGGTTCCTAAAACCCCAATGGAATTGTGGACCGGGCGCAAGCCCAGTCTAAGACATTTGCGGATTTGGGGTTGTCCGGCATACGTGCTAGACAATGAAGCCGGTAAGTTGGATCCACGCTCGGAATTAAGGTTATTTATAGGATACCTTGCGGGAACGAAAGGGTATATGTTCTATAGTCCCAAGGATCAAAAGACCGTGATTAGTACACACTTTAAATTCTTGGAGGAAGACTATATGAACAATCGGAAACCTAAAAGTGAAATTACCTTAGAAGAATTGAGAGGTCAAACCTCGATACCAAGTATACAAGATGATGTACCACACGTCACATCTTCACAACCGGAACCCCGTCGTAGTGGGAGGGTTCCTAGGCAACCCGAGAGATTCATGGGGATAGGAGAATCTTCGGATTTGGTTCCCGGTGTTGAATCGGACCCATGAACGTATGACGAGGCAATCCAAGACAAAGACGCGGAGTCGTGGCAAAAGGCAATGGAAGCCGAGATGGGTTCGATGGATCATAATCAAGTGTGGGAGTTGGTCGAGCCACCCAGTGGGGTAGAACCCATTGGATGCAAGTGGGTGTACAAGAGGAAAAGAGGACCGGATGAAAGGGTAGAGACCTTCAAAGCGAGGCTTGTGGCCAAAGGGTATACTCAGAAAGAAGGGATCGATTATGAGGAAACCTTTTCGCATGTAGCTATGCTTAAGTCCATCCGTATTCTCTTGTCGATCGCTGCACACCTAGATTACGAGATCTGGCAAATGGATGTCAAGACGGCTTTCCTTAACGGAAGTCTTGACGGGATAAATATCTATATGCAACAGCCCAAAGGTTTCATTGAAAAAGGCAAAGAGAATCTCGTATGCAAGCTTAAGAGATCCATCTATGGACTTAAGCAAGCGTCGCGTACTTGGAACCAGTGTTTTGATCAAGTGATTAAGTCTTATGAGTTTGATCAAAACGAGTTTGAAAGTTGTGTGTATAAGAAGCGTGACGGAACTGCAGTGGTATTCTTAGTATTATACGTAGACGATATTCTGCTCATTGGAAACAATGTAAATGTATTGTCAGACGTAAAGGTATGGCTGTCAAAGCAATTTGATATGAAGAACTTAGGGGAAGCCGGTCACATCCTTGGGATCAAGATCACTCGCGATCGCAAGAAGAGGATGTTGGGCTTATCGCAAGCTTCATACATTGACACTATTTTGAAACGTTTCAACATGCAAGATTCCAAGAAAGGTTTTGTACCTTTTAGGCACGGAATCCATCAATCGAAAGAAATGAGCCCTAAGACGCAAGCGGAGATAGATGACATGAAAGGTGTTCCGTATGCTTCAGCCGTAGGAAGCCTTATGTATGCAATGCTGTGTACGAGACCGGATATCTACTTTGCCGTGGGCATGGTGGCAAGATATCAAAGTAATCCCGGGAAAGACCATTGGACTGCCGTAAAGTGCATCTTGAGGTATCTGAAAAGAACTCGTGAGCGGATGCTGATTTACCAGTCAGATAGTCTTGTTCCCGTGGGATACACGGACTCGGATTTCCAATTATACATAGACTCAAGAAAGTCAACCTCGGGTAGTGTGTTTTGCATGGGAGGAGGAGACATTTCATGGAGAAGCGTTAAGTAGAAATGCATCGCCGATTCGACCATGGAAGCCGAGTATGTAGCTGCTTGTGAAGCAGCGAAAGAGGCAGTTTGGCTCAAGAACTTCTTAGTGGACTTGGACGTTGTTCCGAATTTGCCCGACAAGATAACTGTCTTTTGTGACAATGACGGAGCAGTTGCAAATTCAAAGGAACCGAGAGCCCACAAGGCCAGCAAACACATAGAAAGAAAATACCATCTTATACGAGAAATCGTTAAGAGAGGAGATATAGAGGTGGCAAAGATAGCGTCGGGTGACAACCTAGCGGATCCATTCACAAAGGGTCTGCCTCAGAGTACATTCGAGAGACATGTGGATGGAATGGGAGTCAAGACTATTGTCAATCTGCTTTAAGTATAAGTGGGAGGAATTATTAGGTTAGTGTAGGTTGACATGAGATGTCACGTAGAGCTACTACACTAAGACATGTGTGATGTATACTAAAAGCAGACTTTAAGTATAAGTGGGAGATTGTTGGAGTTATACGTGAAAGTATGTTTTTACTTTGTATAACTCGTGTATCAAACACTCGTTTTATGAGAATAATTCTTTTATCACATTTGCTTTAGATATGATTGAATGTTGAATTTCTATTGCAAACCGTTCAATACATGGTACTAGTTAAATTGTAGATAATGTGGTGATACCCGATCACGGAAGACAACATTAACTGTTTCCTTGTAACTAAACGTACATTTTCACGACCTAGGTGGAATTGAACAATCCGTCGTGAAAGGTCGAAGTGTAAGGCTCAGATTGGTCTGTCTTGACTAAGAGATTGCACTAGCACATTTAGTATGTGTTGAAGAGGACCTACAGCGAGGATAAATTCTTCTGTTCTGAAATGTGAAGAATTAGACCTCAGTGGTTGTTTATTTCTTAATCTTCGTCCCTTAAATAGGACAGTGTGTGCTTAATGGTTACTGCTTTAATTGATTCATGTTGGGTGAGAATCATTGTGACTTCGAACTTTGTGTCTTGGGCAGTAATATTAATCATACGACGGTTGCTAAGATTTAATACGGAGAAACACGTGCGAGTACGGCTCGTGTGATTAGTCCCCTTGGTGGGCTCAGAAGTTTTATCATACCAAATCTTGCAAGTGAAGAATCAGTTTCTTCGGTACGGATAATAATGTTGAGCTGTCTTTACTCCAAGGTGAAATATATTAATTAATTTAGAGCTATTCAGAAGCTTAATTAATTAATGGACTTGATAATCTTAAACGCGGAAAATAATAACCGGGAGCCCATATTATCGTAATATGGATTAAGATGGATAGTGCAATATTAATTTATTAGTGGTAATAATTAATATTAATGGATTGAATTATATTGGGGCTCAATATTGAAATTCAGAAGTCCATTAGGAGGTCCAATCTTAATTCTCCTTAAAGGCCCCTCAAGTAGCCCATTAAGTAGCCCAATAATGATAAGGTGATTAAAATAAAAAGAAAATATATTGCTGATTTTTTTCCTCTTATTTTCGAAATTGGCATATTTAGGAGAGAAAAGATTTTGTTGATTTTCTTGGAAAGATATTATGGAAGATAAGTATTCTTGGAATACAAGATTATCTCATATATTCAAGAAGATCCAAATCTTGATTCTCTTCTTCATAATTTTCGAAAATTATAGCCTTAATATGAAGGGTGAGATTTTTGTGGAATATTTTATTTTGGAGAAAAGAATATATGAGATATATTCAAGATTTCTTAGAGTCTAAGAAAAGATTTTCTCCAAGCCCAAATATACTTAAAATTTTCGGCCCCTTCATGTTATAAATAGGGGATGATTATTTCATCCCCAAGTACATAGTTCCATGTGTTGGAAAAATCAAGAGCATATATATTTTTCTTTTTCCTTAGTTATTTAAATTGTTCAATAGCATCTCCCACCGGTGATCGAATAAGGTGAAAGGGAATACTTGAGAAGGCTTTTGGGTTGGTAAAGCGTGTACGTGTTAGTCCCTTTTATTCAAAGGCCAAGTTCTACAAGAGGTATGTTAATCACATATCATCTTGATTATTTCCGCCATAGATTATATGTGAGTTAATTCAACATGCATGATGTTAAATTTGTTGTTGGAATTATTATTTGAATTAATTAGGATTAATTCATGCTAGTAATAATTGTATTTAAATTCGTATTTAAATTTCATCCCGAATAGATTCCGAGCACCCCTATTTCCCCAACACTCCCCAACACCTGGATGATAATTTTGGGGATTATAACCCTCTTTGGTCAAAATTTCTTGTTCCGACTGCCGACCCCTAGAGAAATGACGTTCATGTTGAGGCTAGTGAGCGATAAGACCTGGGATGGGGAGGTCTTTGTTCAGACGAAAGGTCCTAAGTTTGTGACGGGTCTCCCAAGCAAGGCTCAGAATCTCTGAGATCGGGGGTTCTTCGTGGCCGGAGCCTGGCAGATCAGGTACCCTGATGGAGAGCAGATTGACATTCCGACCAACCCCCGACCGAAACATGAGAGTAAGATATTAAAAGTTTGATCTTGAGAAGTGAGTACTGATTTAATTCTCCATTTTTCCTTGCAGGTTATTTGGCCCCTACTGAATGGGAGCTTAACTTCGATTTTGCAGTCGTCCGTGAGAGGATTCTCCAGCTGCCTGAGAACGAAAGGAATCAAGCGCTTCTCTGAACCCGGCAGGCAAGACTGAGTGGTCGAATCTTCTGGTTTCCTCGACATTTGAGGCATCCAGGTGACTATTCTCGAGTTTTTTTTAACGATCTCTTTGTTTTCTCATCGCAGTACTCGAGTTCCGGGTCGTTAATAAGTGCCCCATAATCCTTTCCGACAAGTACCCTAAGATGTTCTCCCGGCTCAGAGTCGCTCTCAAGAAACCGGAGGTCACCAAGGTGACGAAGAAGAAGAAAGGGGTCGGAGCCCGGAAAGGACTTGTCATCCACGAGCCTACCCTCTTCTAGTCTGTTCCGGCCGCCGAGGGCATTACGTCCAGAGTTCTCCCATCCTCTCCCCTCACTGACCGAAAATGAGGGCGAGAAGAACTTGAGAGGGACGGAGCTGGTGCTGAAGGGTCGAGTCCCGCGCCGATTGAGCTTTCAGATGACACACCTTCTGAGCAAAGATCGATCGGCGTTTCCCCTATGGTCCACTCTTCCGACGCCCCCAGGCGGGAAGATGATTGGACTTTTGGTCGCGATCCGGGCCGATTCCAAGTGTAAGTTTTCGTTCGAAATTTCTTTTCTTTGCGAAAGGCATGTGTTATATTCTAACTTGAATTCTCTTTCTTCTGCCTCAGCTTGACCAGGAACGACTCCAATTTTCCCCCGTTGGTGCTGGACTTCCTCTCCTTCCGAGCTCCGAGCTCAATTATCGAGATGTCGGAGTACATGAGCCGGGCTGTTAACTCTCTGCCCTAGTCTTGGACCCGGGACCTGGCCAAAATCACCGACCGTCGCCCACGCTACGCCGGTCGAGCTAATGTTGCCCTGGCCAACCAGGCGGCCATCATGGCCAACTTAGTGGAGAGCGAGCTCAACAATAATGTGAGCTCGCTGAGGAGGGCCGAGGCTGACCTTACCCGAGCCCGGGAGGAGAAAGCCATCTTCGAGAGCGATAACGCCGAGCTCCAGAAGGAAAGAGACTGCGCGGTCGGCCAGGTCGAGGTCGTGCTGAAAGAGAAAGAAGACACCCTTACCCGGGCAGAGACGGCCTGGAAGGTCTACGAGGAGAGCCAAGCTAGGATGGCGGAGATGGAGGTGGCTATGGCGAATCTCCGTCTGGAGAATGAGGCAGTGCGGAGAGATGCCGACCAGGCCTGCACCCGGCAAGCTGAGCTGGAGAAGGAGGTGCATGACAAGGTTGCCGAGGTGGCCGCGGCTTTGTAGAGGCCAACCTATGATCCCAACGACCCGGCCACCAGCCCGGTGCTCTTCTCAGAGTTCTGTTATTACATGGCAATTGCCGACCTGATCCGGGTGGGACGGAAGGCCAACCTCGACAACAAAGTTTACAAAGACTATTTATGTGAGTACGTCGCCAAATCCCCCCTCCATGAAAGTTATTACCTCCACTTTCTGGACCTCGAGACTGAGCTCGGGGTGGACCTGTCGTGGTTTCCATACCGGCACAGACTGCTTTTTTCGGGCCGTGATCCTACTGCTATTCAGGTAGTCGAAGAGGTCGAGGGCAGAGATGAAGATGAGGATGAGGAGTCCATCGATGCTTCGAGGCCGGACGGAGATGGGATGGAAGCCTGCGTGGAGGAGGTTGCTGAATTTGTGGCCGGGAGAGGAGGGACTGGAGAGGCCGGTGTCGGGGGTGATCCCACCGATGTTTAGATCTTTTATTTTTACTTCCAGTATCTAAGACTGTTGAACAATGCTTCTTTCTTTACTCCTTGGTTTGTAACCAGCTTCTGACCAGGCTTTTGAGCGATGTTTTATCCTGCCTGCTTAATGTGATTTGAACGGCTTTGTTTCAACTATAACTGTTGTTCATTTAATCTATGTCTTTCTGGGTTTGCTACTTTATGTTTTGGCATGGGTTTGTGTTTGGAATTGTGAAAAAATTTACTAAGTGTTTGTATATAAGTTCCTTTCGGAAATTTGGCTAAGTGTTTAAAGGGATCTGACTGTGTGTTTTGAGAGTGTGTGATTAAAACTTGAAAAATTCTAGAAAGAAACTTGGACTTATCTATATCGTAAAGGGTGGTGACCCCCCGTGGTCGGGCGTGCGCTAGACTGTTAATTGGGATGCCGATCTCGATACGATCGGCATATGCTTTTGAACTGAGCTCGGTCTTTATATGACCTTGATGGTCTTCCCGAGCTCAAGTGTGATATGTTGATCTCGATACGATCAGCATATGCTTTTGAACTGAGCTTGGTCTTTTTATGACCTTGATGGTCTTCCCGAGCTCAAGTGTGATATGCCGATCTCGATAAGATTGGCATATACTTTTGAATTGAGCTCGGTCTTTTTGGGAAATTTGTATTGTTAAATAGACTTTTTATTGATAGGTAGGAGCTTCAGTACAAATTACAAAGTAGTTATTGATAATACTTCTTTAGGTGGACCGCGTTCCAGGGGTATTGGTCCGGAGTGTCGTCCATCAGTTCGAGCTCGTAAGCTCCTTTGGAGAGTCACTTGGATAACCTAAATGGGCCCTTCCAGTTCGGGCCAAATACCCCTTTGGGTCCCTGAATCTTCTTGAGGACGAGATCACCAACTTGGAATTGCCTTGCCTTCACCTTCGTGTTAATTTTTTTTTGGATTTTTACTTGTAGGTGGCGTTCCTTAGATCGGAGTTGAGCCTTCTTTCCTAGAGCATGTCGAGGTCGATCCTTCGAGCTGTGTCATTATCCTTAGTGATCGTTTGAGCCATCCTGCGGCTTGGGAGAGAGACCTCTGAAAGAATGACGGCCTCTGTCCCGAAAGCCAAAGCGAAAGGTGTTTCGCCCGTCGAGTTTTTGGTGGTCATCCGATAGGACCAAAGCACGCCGGGGAGCTCGGCCGCCCACTTCCCTTTTTTGTCCTCGAGCTTAGTCTTGGTGGTGTGCTTGAGGATCTTGTTTACGGCCTCAACTTGGCCGTTTGTTTGCGGGTGGTGGGGGGTGGAAAAAAATTTCTTGATTTTCCATTTTTTGCAAAATTGGATCATTTGGAGACCGTCAAACTGCTTCCCATTGTCAAAAATGATCGGCAGATTATGTTTTTCCAAATGAACCTTATAATTTGGGCCTGATCGATCTTGTTGAGCGGCTCGGCCTCCACCCACTTTATGAAATAATCAACGGCTACTACGGCGAATTTATGGCCCTCGGGTGCAGTGGGCATTGGTCCGATCAAGTTGATATCCCACTGGGCAAATGGCCAAGGGCTGTACATGGAGGAGAGCTGCTCAGGGGATAATTTGATGTTGGGCCCCATAATCTGACATTTGTAGCACGGCCTCGCAAAGTTGACCGCGTCTTTGTTCAAAGTCGGCATGAAAGTAACCTTACCTGGTCGCTTTGTGGGCTAGGGCCCGACCTCCGGCATGACAACCACAAATTCCCTCGTGGATTTCAGTCAGAATGCTCCGGCCTTGCTCTGGGGTGATGCATTTTAAGATGGGGAGGGTGAAACTTCTCTTGTATAAAAGGTAGTAAATGAGTGTATACCTTGCCGACCGGAGCTGAAGTTGCCGAGCTCGAATCTTGTCCTCTGGGAGTTCGCCGGTCTTCAAGTACCTCTCGATCGGGGTCATCTAGCTTTCTTCGACGCTTAGGACGGTTGAGACCTGAGCTCGGATTATAGTAGGGGTTCCAAGAGTGGAGAGTTGGATGTTTGCAAAGTCGGTTGCCCCCTCGGCGGTCGCGAGCTTTGAAAGGGCGTCAGCCTGGGAATTTTGTTCTCTTGGGACATGTTCTATGAACACTTGGTGAAATTTCTTGCAAAGCGTTGTCACTAACTCGAGATATTTCACCATCTGCTCCCCCCGAGCCTCGTATTCGTCTGGTTCACTACGAGTAAGGAATCCATGAAGATGTGGAGTCGACATACCCCTATCGCGATTGCGAGCTCGAGTCCTCCGACTAATGCTTCGTACTCGGCCTCATTATTTGTGGCCGTGAACTCGAAACGGACCGCGTGAGTGAAGCTCTGGCCCTCCGGTCCGATCAGTATGATGCCGGCTCCGGCACATGAGCTGGTTGACGACCCATCCACGTAAAGCTTCCATGGAAGGTGAGCTATTTAGGTGAACTTTGGGGGGAAGGTGAGCTATACTATAAAGTCAGCAAGGGCTTGGCCCTTGATGGCCATCCTTGGGGCATAGATGACCACGTACTGTGCTATTTCTAGCGACCACTTTAAGAGCCGACCACTGGTGTCGGGTCGGTGTAGCACTTGTCTCAGGGGGAGGGTGGTCAGAACTTCCACATGATGATCGAAGAAATAAGGCCTTAGTTTCTTGACGCTCATGACCAAGGCGTACACTAATTTTTCGAGGGGGGTGTACCTGAGCTCGGCGTTATGTAGAGCCTGGCTTACGAAATAGATGGGGAGATGGCTCTGACCGTCGGCCCGGACGAGCACCGCACTCAAGGCGACCTCGGAGGCCGCAAGATAAAGAAAGAGCTTTTCCTCTGGGATCGATTTAACTAGTATCTGGGGGTTTGCCAAGTACTCTTTCAACTTTGAAAAGGCTATTTGGCTTTTCTTATTCCAAGAGAATTTTCCATTCTTGATTGTTGAGAAAAAGGGCTTACTTTTATCGTCGAGCCGAGAGATGAATTTGTTCAATGAGGTTAGACATCCGGTCAGGCGCTGAACTTGCTTGATCGTCCTCGGCTCTTGCATGTCAAGAACGGCCTTGATTTTTGCCGGGTTAGCCTCGATTTCCCTTTGACTGATGATATATCCCAAGAATTTACCGGTCTCCACTCCAAAGTTGCACTTCTTTGGGTTTAACTTCATATTGTAGGCTTTGAGGATCTTGAAGGTCTCAGCGAGATCTCTGAGGTGGTCTTCCTTTTTCAAGTTTTTTACCACAATGTCGTCAATGTATACCTCCATCGTTCTTCCGATCTGATCTGCGAATATTTTGTTGACCAGGCGTTGGTATATTGCCCTGGCATTGATCAGACCGAAAGACATTCTTAGCCAAGAAAATATGTTCTTCTCCGTGTGGAAAGAAGTGTGCTTGATGTCTTCCACCACCATCGGGATTTGATGGTAGCCGGCGAAAGCGTTCAGGAATGACATCATTTTGTGACCGGCCGTGCTATCCACCAAATGGTCGATGTGGGGCATTGGAAAATGATCCTTTGGGCACGCCGCATTAAGGTCGGTGAAGTTAATGCACAACCTCCAGACATTATTTGACTTTTTGACCAGAACGGCGTTAGCGACCCATTGGGGCTCGTCCTTGGCTTGCTCGATGAGTTTGTTGTCCAACAACTTCTTAACTTCTTGGGCTAAAGCCTCGTATTTTTCTGGTCCGAACTTTCTTCTTTTTTTGTGGACCGGCCTTTTGTTGGGATCGATTTTTAAAAGGTGTCAAGCGTGTTTTGGGTCGATCCCGACCATGTCCTGGTGTGACCAGGCGAAGACCTCGACATTGGCCTTGAGGAATTCGATCACTTCCCCCCGCATTCCGGCCGGGATTTTGGAGCCGATGAGCACCTCCAGCTCCGGTCTCGAAGGGTCGACCGAAATATGTACCAAATCTTCCAAGGCTGTGGCTTGTTCGTAGCTTCGTCGGTCTTTGGTATCAAATCTTGGGTCGAGATCGAGCTCGGTGGGCTCGAAACCGATCCTAGGCTCGAGATCGTCGATCTCTATTGGGTGGGGATCAGACTTATTTTGCGTAATAAGGTTGGAAGTTGATTGTCCGGCCTCATTTTCCTCGAGTGAGGTAGGGTCGAGTTCTTCAAGATTGGATTGAAGGATCGGATTGTTACAAATAGGAAAAAAAACAGGAAAGAGATAGTTCAAACACTTCCTTGCCATTACTTGATCACCCTTAACAGTGCCAACCACCCCCTCGGGGGTGGGGAACTTAATACAATAGAAATAAGAAGAGGCCACAGCCTCGAAAGTGTCCAAGAACGGACGACCCAAAAAGCCGTTATAAGAGTTCAGCTGATCTACAATGACGAAGTCTAGGGGTTTAGTTATCCTAACCTTACTATCATAATAACAGACTAACTCCACAGAGAGCTTGATCCTTCAGTAGGCAGCTACAGTCGAATCCCCAAATCCCTTGAGTTGGAGGTCGAAGGCCTTGATGAAGCTGACGAGATCGCCAAGTTGATCTAGGGATGATTTGAAGATTATGTTGCAGAAGCATCCGTTGTCAATCAGTACTCGTTGGACCTCTTTCCCCAGGATATTGGCCGAGATCACCAGCGCGTCGCCCTTGGGGTAAAGCACCCCACTCCGGTCCTTGTAGGAGAAAGTGATCTCCAGATCCTTATTGATCGTGGGCTCAGGCGGCGTGACCAAGTTGACGTTGGTTACAGCTCGGATCTCGGCCTTTCTTTTTCTGCTCGAGAGTGTAGAGACGGGGGTCAGGCACCCCAGATTTCCTTCCCCTGCCTAAATCATGTTCACTCATCCGTCGGGGTTCATTGGGGGGAGGTCGCCGTCTTTGTCATCTTCTAAGGCTGTGACCGGCCGGAGGGGCCGGTGATTAGTGTGATAATTGCTCGAAATTCATGCATTTTATTCATCTATTTTATTGAATTTTGTGTGATTATTTACATTAATTTGATATTTTGTGCTTAATTGTCGAGAAAAGTATTTGTGATTTATTTTGCAGAAAATTAATATTTTTGGATATAAATACGTGCTTAATGAAGTCGGTTGAAGAAACGAGTGGAAAAGAATGAATTTGGGCCCATTAAAATATAAATGCAGGCCCAAGAATCGCGGCCCAAATGAGGATTGATAGCAGGCCCAATGGCCATTTAATTTGCAATGTATGCATGGGAAGGAGGCGTGATGCTCAGAGAAAAGAGAGAAACAAAGGCAGCATTTTTAAAGCATCTGGGTCCCTAAACCCTAAAAAAAAAAAAAAAAAAAAAAATATTGCTACAAATTTTGGAAAAGCTGCTAACATCAAAGGAGGAGAGAGAAATCTGCATTTTCTCAGATTGAATAAACCTCACGCCATTGTTGAGTGAAGCAAAGAAATTGAAGAAAAGCTCGAAATTCGCCGCTGGAATTAACCGAAGCTCACGCCGGAGTCGGAGTTGCGCCGTAGCTGTTAAGCTCACCGGAAAATCTGGAATTTGCGCCTGGAATCTGCAATTCACCGGAAAAACTCCATTTCGATGCCGGAAATTGGAGAAGGATACCACCGGAAATTCCGAGCTGTGTCGCCACCACCTGGAATCGAAGAGAAACTCACACCGGAAAGCTTAGTCGCCAACAATGGAGGCACCGGAAAATCGAAGCAATTGGCCGGAAAAGCTTGAAGCCACGATGCCGGAAAATCTGAAGAAAAGTTGTTGTTCGCGCCGGAGTTAGCGAGGATTCGCCGGATAAAGAATTGAAGCTGTTCATTTCTACGAAGAAGATAAAAGGGGGACCCACCACCTGGAGCTGAGAGAAAGAAAGTGGCGGGGCCCACACGAGGAGAGAAAGTGCAATTCGTTGCTAAAGGATTGCAACGCTTTTATTAATTCATAGAGGCGTGTTTCCACTTGAAGTACTCGTGCAAAACAACTCGACCAGAAACCAACTCGTGCAGCCTCCAATTTTGATCAGCTACGCATAATTACTAAGGTGCACGACCGTGCAGATATGCACGACCACGCCCGATCGTGCACGGTCCAATTTCTGCCAATTTTTTGGTATTTTTAAATCCATTTTCGACTCATTTCGTTGATGCACTATATATACTACTTTTATCAAATTTGAGAAGAGGGGCACTTATAATTTTTAAGGCATTCTATTGGGGAGATCCCCTCTCCCCACACACATACCACACACTAGATTAGTTAAATTTCACCTTTATTTCTAGGTTTTTATTTTTCTTTGAATCATTAGAGTAATTTAACATAGAATTTCAAAATCAAAGTTCTATTTCAAGCTTGTAAACCCAAGATGTGACTTCTTTCCTTATTATTGCAATTTCATTTTCATTTAGCTATGTGTTTAATATTTTGTTCTTGTTTAGCTATGATTTTTCATTGTGAAACCATGAGCTAATTGTTTTGATGTTTGGGATGTTAGATACCATGTGAAATCTTGAGTTGAAATTGTTCTTTGTCTATTCTATGTTGATATTTGGATTTTGCTTCTAATGATGGATTTGTATTGAGCTTTGATTGTTGATCTCTTGTAGCTTGTTTGTTGAGGCATGTTTAGCATAGACGAGAGTTACATGAACATGATTAGATGAATGCGTGTGAGATTTATGATTGAATGCGTCTATTTTATGTTTGATTCGTCGAGAGAGAGTTAATCGCAAAGAACCCCCATCATTAGACATCAATTGCTTGGATGGTTGTTTAGGTAATTGGTGAGGTCTCCTAGTAAATCCAACTTGACACATAGAATTGGTTTGACAATCCTACTTGAGTTTCACTAGGTTGAAGATATCCTAAGCATCACAACCCCCGTGTGCCTTGAATGGTGAAAGTTATGTGAAAATTATGATTGATCTTAAATTTGTGCTTATTTTAGTTGCATGTTGTTTGCGTGCCCTTGTTGATGGGAATTAATTTAGCTCTATGTATGAATTGTTTGTATCGATGTGTGGATGCTTGTTAGTGTAGACGAGAGTTACATTAATTTGGGGAAGCCATTGGGTGTGAGTGGGGAGTGAATAGATGCGTTTATCTTGTGTCAATTCGTCGAGAGAGAGTTGGGACATAGGATATCGTCAACAAGCCCTAAGTCTTTGATAGTCTGTTGAAGGGTTAGGTGAAGAAATACTTGGTACAATCAATTTGCAATTGAAATTTTGTATAAGTTGAGGATTGATCCTAAGGATTACATAATGGAAATCATTTGAGACACTCAAATCCTCTCGCACTTCGTCTCGAAGTTAGATATATTTTCTTTGTTGCTTGTTAGTTTGCTTGTTTTAATTTCCTTATTTAGTAGTGTAGCAATCCCGAACTTGTCCTTTCTTTTCCTTGCATGTCAACATGAATTGACTTAGCTAACCACTTGCTTTCCTAGGGTTCGATAATTTTATTACTTGGTCAATTGTCTTACTATAACAACGATCTCGTACACTTGCGAGTGAGTTCGAATTTGTGCTTTAACGAATTTGACAATCAGCCGGCCGCCCTCTCCACCTCTACGGTGGGGCCGCTGCTGCTGTTGCTGCTCTTGTCGTCCTGCCGGCCTTTGGATTAGGTCGTTCAGACGCCCTTCCTCAAACAACTTCCAGAGTTGTTTTAGGAGATCACGACATTGGCTCGTATTATGGCCTATTGAGTATTGATAGGCGCAGAACTTCTTAGGGTCCAACCTCGCTCGGTCCCCCATGTACGGCTTAGGCCTAGGGAGCATGTCCCTGTGTTGGATGGCGTTAAAAACATGGGCCGGGGAGTGAGGTGGACTTCGACGTCCTCGAAGGACTTGAAGTTGTCGGGCGGCTTGGCGACCTTCTTAGCTTTGGGACCACTCTTGGGGGAAGCATGAGCGGCCTCGGGCTCCTTCGCAGTGGGCTCGGATTCGCCGAGCCTGAGAGCCAACAACTTTTTCCGAGCTAGGTAGTCTCCGGCCTGAGCTCGGAAATCGGCATAAGTCTTGGGGAAGTCTTTTGTGAGGTGTTTAAACATTGGCGATCTGCCATGGAAGCCCCCCAAGGTTGCGGTAGAGCCAGCTGGTCCCCAACTGGCTCCCCCGTCAGGATGACCTCGTCCACCCGGGCGATATAATCCTCGTCCGTCTCATCCTTCTCCTGGCGGATGCGCATGAGGTGGTGCCAATTTTCCGGCCGGGCGATCTTGGCCGTGAAATACGAAGTGAACTGGGAGCTCAGGGTGGAGAAAGAGTCGCTCGAACGAGGGGGAAGCGAGACGTACCATCTATGGGCGAGATCGCCCATAGTGAGTGGGAAGAGCCTGCACTTAGTCGCGTCGGTCGCGCTCCTACTGGTCATGAAGATTCGGTATTTGCTCAGATGAGTTTCTGGGTCGGTCTTCCCCTCGTAGAGAGGGGTCGGCGGTGGAACGATCTTGAGCTGGATGGGGGCGAGCTCAATGTCAATGGACAAGGTTTCGTTTGCGACCGGTCGGGCCTTCGGCTGGCCCTGCGCCTCCATGAGGGCCCGTATTTCGTCAAACTGCTTTTGCATCTTGACGATCTCCAAAATCGGCGGCTCCATCTCCCCCGACGGCTGTTGGGTCGATTCGATCAAAGACGGTCCCTCGCGGAGTATCATGCCCGAGGAGACCGCTCTGAGCAAAGCTAAGTTTCCTCCTAGTGGAGTTGGCCAGAGCCAGGCTGATTTCGGCTGCCCTCTTGTGGGGCTGCTGTGCCGTGCTCCCTGAGTTGGAGATGGACTCGGTATCGCCATACTCCGTGTAGCTGCTCGAAAGCCTGCTCGGGTACCAGGAGGGGGAGTTAGTGCCGAGGCGGCTAAAAACCGGATGCGAGGAGCCCCGAGAATGCGCGGGAGCGGGGTCAGCCAGGTGTTGGCTTTCCCCCTGACATTCCCGAGCTTTAGATTTTCCTTTGAGGGCCCAGGCTTGTTGCCCCCTCTTCGAGGCTGATGGGGTGCTTCTACAAGCCCTCGCTTCCTCGGCGTGGCATCGTCGGTTGGATTCCGCCTGGTCAGGGGTGACAATGTGTCGGCCCTGCGATGGTTGTGGCTCATCTGGGTAGCACATAGGATAGGCCACACGGACGGCCTTTCCAGACCGGCCGGGGTTGGCCTCCCCTAAGACCCGTGCTACGGGGACTTGGGGCGTGGCTGGTGCCCCCGTACCCTTGAGAGCCTGGGATGACCTTGGGTTGGTCATATCTTCTTTGCGAAAGTGGAGAAAGAACTTCCTTTTAAGGTTTGAAGGTGAACTTATGAAGCTTTGAAGAACAGTGAGTGTTCTTCAAAGAAGAGGGGAAAAAACTGGGATATAAGGGTTTGAAACCCTTCTTCTAGCGCCAAATGTTGTTTATCTAAAAATATGCTGGGAATTTATGGCTATTAAATGGACTTAGATAAAAAAAAACATAAAAGAAATGGGGAGATTTAGATCTCCATAAATGCAAGTCATGAATGGGAATAAATAGATGAAGATGATGAAGATATAAATGCAGAAACACCAAGAATTGTCGGGGGTTTTTATTCCCTGGACTTGAATGCTTATGTAGCTTTTTTGAATTGAATGGAATCGTTGTTCTTTTTGTACAAGAGTGGATTTATTTATAGGTTTCATATACAGGGGTATTTAGGTCATTTCCGACCTCCATGAGGGACAACTGCATTAAATGGTTGCAGGTCCTGGATGCGCGCGGGTGCCCATTTGTACCCGTGCTTAGGGGCCCGGCCACTGAGAAGTCGCCACGTGTCCCAAAAGGACGATTCTCTGAGTTATTTCTTCATTTGGTGGGAATATTCTATCTGTCGCGTCGTACGGAGGAGGCTCATTACCATATTTGGGACGATTCTGTTGGATTATATCACGTGCTCAAGGGGCCTTCTTAATTGGAGAGGTCAGAGATCGGCACGTCGCCGATCTCTGCGACCGGACGTAAGGTCGGAGGTCGGATGACAGTGACGTGATCATGGGTCCCTGTGTTGGGGACTTTGGGCCAGGTCGGGGTCGGTGAGAGCGATCCCCAGCTGTCTAGATGGGTCGGAAAATGTAACGCTCGGAAGAAATTATTTTACGCCTGGGACTGAGGAGGTCAGAAGTGGTCGCTAGGAGACCGGATGCAATGGAGAGACGCCTAAAACCTCGTCTCAGTGACACTTGGTCGGGTAAGCTCCAGTAGCCCTCTTCGGAGAGGTCGGTGCCGACCTCGTACAGAAATGGTTACAACATAGTGTGTAGAAGTTTATCTTTTTGTAGAAGATATAAAATAAATATTCCTGAAGAAAAAGGAATAAGACCACTATTTAATTTTGACAAAGTATTGAGTGAAACTGGTTTATACATGAATCATTGGAGGGTATTTGATTGTCAATTTCGTTAGAGCACAAAATCAAACTACTCGCAAGTGTACGAGATCGTTGTTATAGTAAGGCAATTGACCAAGTAATAAAATTATCGAATCCTAGGGAAACAAGTGGTTAGCTAAGTCGATTCACGATTTCATGCTATGAAATGGAAATTAAAGGACATGTTCGGGTTGATTACACTACTAAACAAGAAAATCAAAACAAGCAAGAAATGAAAATCTACCTAACTTTGTTAGACGAAGTGCAAGGGGAGATATGCTTCGGATGACGTCGATTATGCAATTATCGAAGCTAGCTTAACTTATACCCTTCTTATGTTTCATATCATGATTAGACTAGATCAAATTAATCTCATCTAATCAACAAACTCTCGTTTCGAAGGTTCGATGCCTGATTCAGAGTGTTCTAGACTATCTAGCATCTCTCGATGTCTTAGACGTCTAACTATAGCACTTGATAATTCATGTTGCTCAATTAAACACATGTATGAACTAGCTCAACTCTCGTATGTTGCCAATCCTAACATAATGCATAATCTACTGGAAACAAATCATCAAAGCTCAAGTAATCTACAATCAAGGAATCTAATCATTCAAATCATCATAATCAAGGCATAAATCAAACCAAAACTACAATAATCACATTATCTAAATTATCCAAAGCATAGAAGACTTAGCTCATGATTCTAGAAGAGATATCCATGACTAAGGAAACTAAACAAGCAATTAATCTAATAGAAATCAAAATAAGCTGCAATTGAAATGGAATTAGTAATAGAAACATAAATTGAAATGGAAATATTAATGAAATGATATCACCTCTCATGATGGAATAGAAATTAAACTCTGCAATGTTCTTCACTCCTTGCTTGAATGTAAACAATCACTAATTGAAAGATAAACCTAATCTAATCTAGGAAGAAATTGAAAGGAAATGAAAAGAAAAGAAAAATGAAAAGAAAAGAAAAACTGAAAGAAATCTACTCTAGGGACTCCTCTTGTGTTGGTAACTGCCGTCAATGATGATTCTTCTATGATAATTCTCTAAATCTGATGCTTTGGGGTATTTATAGAGTGGGAATGAGGGGTATTAGGATGAAATTGCAATCAAAACCCTAAAAAATAGTGTATTTTTGGATTTCACCGTAAGTGGGCGAGTCAACTTCAGTCAAAATAAGTAAAAATAGGCATGAACTCGGTCAACTCAGCGCTGACTCGCCCATAACTCGGTCTGACTCGGTGCGAACTCAGTGCTGGTCCTCTTCAATACACCAGTTTTTTACTTAATGCACCCACGTTCCAATACTTCACACTCAGCCATTTCAATTTCCACTCGGTCGAATAGAATTTCATTTTGGGCGAGTGTTTCTTCCAGAAACTTCACTCGGGTAATCCTACCTCACTCGGCCGAGTCTCTTTGTGCCTTGGTCGAGTGCCCTCTTCCCCGAAACAACGTCGTGAGCTTTCAAAATTCCGGTAATGTACGAGGCTTTCTAGCGGTTGATAGAGCTTTCTGGCGTGAGGCTTCATTTTCCGGCGCAAATGTGGTGGCGGGCGTGAATTCCGGCGACATGGAGCTTCATTCCGGCGTCAATGGCTTCCCGGCGTTGAGCTCTGCGTTTTCGATCGTCCACTGCAATTAATTCCGGCTCATTTCCGGCATGGTGGCTTTCTTTCCCTTATGCTAATTCCGAAGAAGAAGCTTTGCTGTTCTCTTCCGAATTAGGCCATCTCCAACCATTCTCCATTTTGGAGAATTGGGCACAAAATGGAGAATGGTGGCTCTCCAACCATGCTCTATATTTAGAGATAGAGATAGAGGGTGGAGAGAGGTTCTTCAAATTTAGAGTATTAGGATGAAGATAGAGTGTGGGTTTAGAGGGTGGGTTTATTTACAAAAATGTCATTTCTTCTTTTTTTCAATTATGAAAATTATGTTATTTCATTTAATTAATTAAAGTGTTAGTGTTTTTTATTTATATTTTATTTTTTGTTTTTGTTTGTTTGAATTATCATATTTTTCGATTTTTTTTAATTAATTTTTTTTCTTTTAATAATTAGAATTTAATCCTTAAATTACAAGATAATGACACGCACGAAATAAATATTACATAATTTGAAAATGAAATATTACAACAATTACCAAACATACTAGAGCATAGATGAAAATATAAATAACATACCCCCTACAATTAAAATAAGTAAACTCAAATTAAATAAAACGAGATACATAAATAAAAATATTGAAACATGCTAGTACGGAGGAAACTCGGAGTCGGATGGGGAAGTTCCATTAAAGAACTGGCCAAATGGACCAGTACTCCCACCACCTTCATCTCTTGCTGCTCGTTTCTGAAAAATCTTTCGTTGCTCCTCAATCAAGTATGGACGGAGTGATTCGTCAAAAGACATAGGGTTCATTCGCAACACTTTATTTTCCTCTCTACGAGCCGATATGGAATTCCTTTCTTTCTCAATATCAATGAGCTCCTGTCGAGAAATCTCGGCACTCTGCATCATATTCAACATTCTCTCACTGCAATTTGCCATGGTGGAAAGAGCTTTTGAGTTTTTCTCATTAGCTTTGGCTTTACGTTTTGCCTTTTTGATGCCCATTGGTCGTTGAGAACCTCCCGCCGGTGAACCATCTTCATCTAGGTTTATGGAAAATCCAGACAGATTTGGAGAATCTGGCATCGGTGACTTTTGAGTTGGTGAGTAATCAGATTGCGATGAATCATCATTTCCACTATTTGCCACAAAAGCAGGTAAGGTGGCATTGGTTGCCTTAAACTTATCTAGGTCCTTTAGAGCTGACCAAACATGATCAAACCTCCAAGGTGGCGCAAATAACTTGTATAGTTCTTTTGCTTCATCCAACTATAAAATAAGAAATCACATTTAGAAAATAAAAAAAATGAGGATTAAAATGTATATTAAAACTACTTACAATGTCTTTCTCTGAAGCACCACTGGGGTGCCTTTTTTCCACTTGATTAATGCATCCGCTAAATTTTTGGACAGCTTTGCTTAGGATGCTAAATCGACATTGCAGGGCCTTCTCAATACGAGGCTTTGATGGTAGTTGGCTATTGTAGATGGAAGTTATTCGAGACCACATACTATCATTGGTTTGAGATATACCAATTATAGGATTCATTGAAGACTCAATATAACAATCCACTAGGATTTTGTCCTCCTCAATTGAAAAAGAAGAACTACGTTTAGATGAACTCATTTTACAAAGTGTGAGAAATTGTGTATAAGATATAATGCGGAGTGAAGATGACCACACATTATATAGAGAGGATACACACACCCCGTGTATATATTATCTCTATTATTGTTGGCCTAACTTTGCAGAGAAGTAATCTTTATTATTGTCTTGGGAAGTTAAATGGATACTATTCATGCATAGTATATTACTAGTCATGTCTTGGAAATTATTATGGATACTATTCATGCCTAGTAAGGAAAAGACAAGTTTCCATTATTCATGTCTTGCAGAGAGCATAGTAAGTGCATATGGTTTCAACGGTTCATATTTAAAGAAATTTGAATTTGAGAACAAAATAAATAAATATGGTTGCTGAGAGCATAGTAATCTGATTGTGAATAAATTGATCAACGGTTCACATTTAAAGTGTTGAATCTGATTGTGACAATTCACTTCAGTCATTGAATCACTAGGGATACAAATAAGTTGATCAACGGTTCACATTTAAAGTGTTGAATTTGATTGTGACAATTCACTTCAGTCATTGAATCACTAGGGATACGAATAAGTTGATCAACGGTTCACATTTAAAGTGTTGAATTTGATTGTGACAATTCACTTCAGTCATTGAATCACTAGGGATACGAATAAGTTGATCAACGGTTCACATTTAAAGTGTTGAATTTGATTGTGACAATTCACTTCAGTCATTGAATCACTAGGGATACGAATAAGTTGATCAACGGTTCACATTTAAAGTGTTGAATCTGATTGTGACAATTGATCTCAGATTTTTGTCACTATGGATACAAATAAAAATTTGGATGGAAAAACTCATACGAATAGATAATTGAAGTTAGATTTGACAAATATAATAAAAGTAGTAAGGAAATTATTATGGATACACCAACCCATTGTGTTATTTAAAGGTGGTGCCTTTGTTCACTTTCTCAGCACATTCTCATACAAAATCATCCTTCCTTTTATTTAGTTTTCTAAAAGTTTTCATCTTATTTCATCGATCTTATTAAGATGAATTTTCATGAGGGGGGTCTTTCCAACAATTCTTTTTATTCATCATCATCATCATCTGAAGCTGAAGAAGAGTCATATGCTAAACTAAGAAATGAGCGAGCGGCCATTGAACAACAACAACAAATGTTTATCCTCCAAATGCAAACTAATGCTGCTGTTGTATCCGAATATTACCAACAATTTGACAATGTGCTCCATCGAGGCTCAATTCCTGGTCATATGGTAATTAATCGTGATCGAGCGGCCGCCTATCAACGTTTATACAATGACTACTTTTCAAGTTCTCCAGTTTACAATGAGGCAATGTTCAAACGCCGTTTTCGCATGTCACGTCGTTTATTCTCTCGAATTTTAGAGGCTATTCAAGCACACGATACTTACTTTACACAAAAGCGTGATGCAACCGGCCAACTTGGGTTATCCACACACCAAAAGATAACTGCTGCAATGCGGACTCTAGCATATGGTGTAGCTGCTGATGCGACTGATGAATATATTAAGATTGGGGAGTCCACTTGTATTGAAAGTGTAAAGAGGTTCTGCCGAGCCATGGTGAAAGTTTTTGGTGACTGGTATCTTCGGTCTCCCAACACAGAAGACATTGCAAGGCTTCTCTATATTGGAGAAAAACGAGGATTTCCAGGGATGCTGGGAAGCGTTGATTGTATGCATTAGAAATGGAAAAATTGTCCAACAGCCTGGGCAGGACAATATGCTGGTCGTAGTGGAAGTCCAACAATCATTTTGGAGGCTGTTGCTGATCACGAACTATGGATATGGCATGCATTTTTTGGTTTACCAGGATCGAATAATGATATTAATGTATTGTCAAAATCTCATCTATTTTCTAACTTGGCAAATGACATAGGTCCACCTGCTAACTATGTCATACAGGGAAAAGAATACACTATGGGTTACTATCTAGCCGATGGTATATATCCAAAGTGGGCAACTCTTGTGCAGACAATTCACAAACCTAAAGGTCCGAAGCAACAACATTTTGCAGCATGACAAGAAAGTTGTAGAAAAGATGTGGAACGGGCATTTGGTGTTCTACAATCAAAGTGGGGAATAATCAAAGGTCCAGCACGTGTTTGGGACAAAAAAGTGTTGCATAACATCATGACAACATGCATTATAATGCACAATATGATTATTGAAGATGAGCGAGATATCGAGGCGCCTATTACTGATTATCGTGAAGCACCCGCCCCAGAGGTTGAACTTGCACACAATGAACACAACCGATTTCAACAATTCCTTGCACGTCATCGTCAAATTAAAGATAAATCGGCTCATTATGCACTTCGAGATGCTCTTATCGACCATTTGTGGGAAGAATTATCCAACTTGGAGTATTAAATTTCCTAATTTATTATGTTATTGCTTTTTAAGTTGTTTGTTGTGATATTTATAATAAATCACAATTTCATTTGTACTTTGTATGAATCGAAATTTAATTTCAAATAAAAAAAATATTTTGAAAAAAAATATCGGTATTAATTAATTGATTTGGATGCATTAATTTTATAATTATATAAACATATTGATATTTAAATTCTTTAATTTGAATAAAAATATAAATAAAATAGATATTTTAATTATATAGAGGATGCATGGTTGGAGATGATTTATGAAATAGAGTACTTCTATCCTCTAAAATGAAGAATATCCTTGGAGATGGTAGGCTAAACTTGATGAGGATGAAAACTTCTCTCTCTCTTCGTATCAAACTATGGCTGGCTGTGGGATTCCATAATTAAAAGGCAAACTTTGACCTTTCCTTAGTAGAAATGTAGTGGGGCCCGCAGCTTTTGTTTCTTTCTTGACTTTTCTTCTATTGAATCACGTGGATAGGCTTGCAGCCAATTCCAATTGTTAAGTTCCTTCCAACAGCAAATGGGCCTTGCTTGGCTGGGCTTCCATTTAATTAAATGGACTGTTGGGCCTTTTTCTCAATGCCTTGGGCCATTCTTGAATTGATTTGGGTTGAAATAAATGTTTGCATATTCAAATGAGCCCAATTAATTTCCTTTCTCAGGGATTTTCCCCACGTAAATGGCCTAAGAATGCCTCCCTCAATTAATTAGCTAATGGGTCTAAGAAAGAAACAATTGGACCATCAAAGTTTTCCAAGCCCATTTCGCTCTTCCTTCTTTCAATTTTTATTTCTCTTTTCGATTTCTTTTCGACTCATTCTTTTGATTATCTTCACAAAATTAAAGGCACGTATTTATTTCTTAAATTCTCCAATTTCCTGCAAAATAAACACAAAACACCTTTCTCGACAATTAAGCCCAATGAGATAATTTTAGTATGAAAAATGCATGAAATCCTATCTAATTAAGCAATTTATGTACACGAATTTCAAGCAATATTCACACTAATCAGTATTAGTTGTTTTCATTGAAGAGTATTAGTTGTATTTACTGAAGAGTATTACCGATTTACACTAAAGAGTCTTAGTTGTTCAGTGAAAATGAACTAAGACTCTTCAGTGTAAACCAGCAATACTCTTCAGTAAAAATAACTAATACTCTTCAGTGAAAACAACTAATACCTTTTAGTGATTCATATATAAACCAATTTCACTCTATACATACTCTTTAATTTTTGGCAAAGTATAGAGTGAAAATGATTCATACACTAACCATTTGAAGTGTATTAGTTGTTTTCACTAAAGAATATTAGTTATTTTCACTGAAAAATATTAGTTCTAGAGGATATTAGTCGTTTTCACTGAAGAGTATTAATTCTGGAGGGTATTAGTTGATTTCACGGAATAATATTAGTTGAATCGTATGAAGAGTATTAGTTGTTTACCTAAAGAGTATTAGTTGATTACACAAAGGGTATTAGTGGTTGTACTAAAAATGTAACGCCCCAAATCAATATATATTAATTATATAGAATTCGAGATGTTAATTGAGATCAAAATCCCGAACTATAAATTTTTTGAAGAAAAGATAACATAAATAGATGATGAGTTTTATGCAGTAGGAAGGTGGGGAGATATTATAAAAACGTATCACACTCCTATATATATATATATGTATAAAAGTATAGAGAGATTAGTATTTCGAAATATTACATACTGGGTCTTAGATACTGAATCACACGGAAATTTGTATCGTTCTACAGTGTATTGGCGATAACATTTATTTGGAAAATAGGATGGAATATAAGCATCATAGTGTTCTAACTAGTATTTTAAATGAACAGGGAAACGCCGTGTCTTCCTCATCACTGTCCTTGCTCCCCGTACTCGAAATCTGCAAGGGGTTAGAAAAGTGGGGCGTGAGATTTGAATTCTCACGTATGGGTGATTTGCAACGTCATGTGATTGGTAAATCTGAAGTATATTAAGTTGTACTTATTAATAAAATGTCTAATGTATTTAAGTAGTTGATATAAAAACATGGATAACGTATATCACAGAACAAGCAGATTCACGTAATATTTATTTGGGCATAACAAGTCTTACATCATACAATTTGGCATATCACAAGTTGATTCACAGTAAGGGGCGAAGCCCAAAATCATTTTCCACATATCGTAAAGGACTTTCCTTGGACCACTTTCATACGACCATACTTGACTTGTTCCACTTTCCAAAACCTTACTTCTCCCAACCACTGACAAAATAGAATAACGCAAACCATCAATGGCCTTATTCCCAGTGCGCAACGTAGGCGTCTGACCCGGGGACCAGATCTGATTGAATCAACAACCTTGATTCTGGGGGCATCCTCGACAGCTCCCCGGAGGTTGGATTTAATACCCGTACCACAACTCCGTACTTACTGACATTCCGTCCTTTTATAAAACTGACATTTTTAAAACATGGAGAGAAAAATTCCTCGATTTGAAATCAAATAAATTCATGCTCACATACGCCCTTAGTCATGCAATAGTTATTGATTTGGATTTAACAATAGGTATTTCGTAGCATATATGATTATATCACGTAGTTCAAACAGTTATATAATAGGGATACATTTATGTTGGATCAGTTGTTTTAGAATTTAATTAGTAGAGTTCAGAAAATACCAGCACAACGTATTATAAGCAGATCGATCAACCGATCATCACCCACCTGATTGTTGAGAGTCCTGGGAGTGGTGCACAGACGGGTGGTCGAGTCTCTGGCGCAGAATCCCACTAGCACTGATTCCTAATATAAAGTTATTCGATTAAAAGTTGATCTTTGATGAGTTTAGGAAGAATTCGAGAGTTTGCGTTTCGTGAATCGAGTGGTTGATGTCTTATATACTTTAAAAGGACATATTTAAGGGTCACACCCTATTTTGGTGAATACACCACCTCTAAAAGGATGGGTGTATTTTTGGAGTGTACTTACTATTTTTCTTGATTGTATGATTATTTATATTTCTACAAAACAAACCTTTAATTTCCTTTATCCTTTTGTAAAAACTTTTACTATTTTAAAAGTATAACTTTAAATACTTTTCTTGAAAAGGATAAAAAAGATAAGAAATTTATAAAAATATACTAACATAATATAAGTCCCAAAATAAAAACTTACCTTCTAAAATTCTATTTTTCTTATTTTTAAAAGGACATTGAATAAATTATATTTTATATTTGAAACTTCCTTTATCATTAAATAAACTTTAAAGAGTCTTATATAATAATTACTTGGAATAATATAAAATGTATATTTTTCTTTTTCTCATTTAAAAGAAGTAATTGTTTTAAAAAGGGTTTTTCCATAACAAATAAATTGAATAAAAATATTTTCCTATAATATTAGTATTATTAATTGAGTTAACTTGTATTATTTTAAAAACAAAAGAGTACTATTATTTTCTACTAAATTGTTTTTTTTATTTGTTACAATCTTTTAACCCGAGACAAGGGAGAAGACGAGTTTCCCTTTGTCTACGGATTTAAAATAAAAGTGTTTAATCGATTCAAAGTCATCATCCAACATAAGTTAACGATACTAATTTTTAAAACACTGCCCAACTAAACATTGATACCAAACTATTATAGGAATGATACTAAACAACTAAAAGACTAGTACTAGTCCATTAAAGTCCAAATACTCCTATAATTCGCAGCATCAAATACTCAGGGAAAAATCAAAGGGTACAATCCAAAACAAGAACAGAATTACAATTGACAGTAGAAGGAAAAAAAATTAGAAAATCAAAGTTCAAAGCATCTCCTCTAATTCTTGTTTACGGCTCCGAAAAGGATCTAGATAATTTACGGAATATGAAAAGAAGGAAACGAAGGTAGATACCTTACATTTCTCCTGGTTTGAGGCGGAAAACGGGCAGCCTAACGGCGTGTCTCGATTTTCCCAGAAATTTCAGCAATGGAGTTTTGACTCGGCGTCATTCGATCGAAAAAACGAAAGGGGTTTTGGTTAGAATTGAATTAAATCATAATCGAAATCAAAAGAGGGATATAAATCGGTTTATTGGAAAAAGGAAGGGGAGCGGCGGCGGTTCGCTGAGCGGCATCGCGGCGGTGGCGGTTCGCTCCCCTGGTCTCGTCGCGACGGCGTGACGGCGAAGGGGAGCGCGGCCTGGCTTCGAACGGAGGAGGAGGAGGCGCGTCGATCGGAGGAAAAAGAGGCGTCGCCGATTGATCGGAGAAGGAGGCGGAGAGGCTCGGCTTTGACGGAGGAAAGGATGAAGGGGTGCGGCTTCTCCGATGAAAGAGAAGAGCACGCGGTTTGGCAGTGAGAAGAGAGAGAAAAGCGTTTGCCTTTTGGAGAGAGAGAGAAACCGTGTGAAATAATCTTGGAACTGATATTTTCCTTTTGGGAAAATGAAAGGGACGGTCTATATTTATGGAGGAATTAGTCTTCCTTATTTTTTTTCTTTTTAATTAAGGAATAATTTTAATGCCTCTAATTAATTTGTGGCTAAGAATTAAATAAGCCAGATTTTTCATGGATCTCTTTGGTATTTGCTAAAGCAATGTTTGGTTTGTGAATCTTAAACCCAAAAACGAGTAATTAATATAAAATTTAAATTTTGATTAATTAATTAGTTATTTCAAGACATTGCAATTTATCTTAATAAATTATACGGGTCGAAAACCCCGATTTTTATTTAATTCTCGAAGTTCCTTATTCGTTCGAAAGATTCGATTTCTTTCTACGAATTTTGAAATTTTATAAGCAGGTATAAATTTAAATTACACGAAACACGTAAAATTAAATAAAATTCAAAATAAATAAGAGAAGGAAACAAAAAAGGTTTTCTAAAAAAAGAAAAAGGGCACAGTACGGGACGAGGTGTTACATCCTTACCCCCTTAGCAGAATTTCGACCCCGAAATTCATCTCTTATGCACTTCTTAAGCATTGAGTGTATTTAGCTAGGACTTCATCTTCTCTTTCCCATGTCGCTTCTTCCTTCCTGTGCCGGCTCCATTGGACTAGAACCAAAGGTATTTCTCGATTCCTCAACAAGTGCAACTTCCTCCCCAAGATAGTCAATGGGACTTCTTCATAAGTCAGGTCACTGCTTAGACCCAATTCTATGTGACTAATAACATGGTTTGGATCGCTCATGTACTTCCTGAGTGTAGATACGTGGAACACGTCATGCACTCGTGACAACTCTGGTGGCAGTGCTAAGCGATAAGCCACATCCCCGATTCTATTCAGGATGTCAAATGGTCCGATGTATCGTGGCTTTAGCTTACCTCTTTTCCCAAAGCGGATTAGGCCTTTCATTGGTGCAACTCTGAGAAACACTTTCTCGCCAATGTTGAACTGTAAATCCCTCCTTCGGGTGTCCGCATATGACTTTTGACGGTCCTGAGCCGTTTTGATTCTTTCTTTAATCTTCGCGACTATCTCAGCCGATCTCTCGACTAATTCGGGTCCGAGAATCTTTCGAATCCCAACTTCGTCCCAACAAACTGGTGATCTACACCTCTTCCCGTAGAGCGCTTCGTACGGAGCCATTTGTATCATTGCTTGATAACTGTTGTTATAAGCGAACTCTACTAAGGGAAGATGGCTTTCCCAACTTCCTTCAAGATCCAGAGCGCAAGCTCTCAACATATCTTCGAGTGTCTGAATAGTTCTTTCCGATTGTCCGTCAGTTTGTGGGTGGTATGCAGTGCTGAATTTCAATTCAGTTCCCAGGGCTCGTTGCAAACTTCCCCAGAACTTGGAGGTAAAACGAGGGTCTCTATCGGACACTATCGAGACTGGTACACCGTGCAGTCTAACTATCTCTGCTACGTATAGTTGGGCAAGCTTGTCCAACGTATACGTCATTCTAACAGGGATAAAGTGGGCATTTTTCGTAAGTCTATCTACGATAACCCAGATGACATCGTGATTCTTCACCGTTTTCGGAAATCCGGTGACAAAATCCATAGTGATGTTCTCCCACTTCCACTCTGGCATTTCCAGGGGATGTAACAACCCTGAGGGTCGTTGATGATCGGCTTTAACCCGTTGGCAGGTTAAACAACTCTTGACGAATTAAGCTATCGTCCTCTTCATACCCCTCCACCAAAAGTTCTCTTTCAGTCCTCGGTACATCTTCGTCTCTCCGGGGTGAACGGTGTAAGGAGTGCTATGTGCCTCTCCCAGGATTTCGTTCCTCAATTCTTCATTCTTAGGCACACAGATTCTGTTATCGAACATTAGAGCTCCATCAGTACTCAACACAAACCTCTGAATAGTTCCTTCCTCAGCGCGCTTACGTATTCCTCTCAAGAATTTATCATTCTGTTGCGCTCCTAGGATCCGTTCTCGTAAGGTCGGTTGTAGGGTGAACGCGTAAACCATGGAATCTGCACAATACTGTGTGGAAAATTCTAGGTTTAACCGAGAGAGTTCGCCCATTAGTGGTAACTGTGTGGTCGTAACGACGCCTAGTTTCGTATCTTCCTTTCTACTCAAAGCGTCTGCGACTACGTTTGCCTTTCCAGGGTGATAGTGGATAGTGCAATCGTAATCTTTTACCAATTCGAGCCATCTTCTCTGACGCATGTTCAATTCCTTCTGCGTGAAGAAGTATTTCAGGCTCTTATGATCAGTGTAGATCTCACACTTTCCACCATACAAGTAGTGTCTCCAAATCTTCAACGCATGAACCACTGCGGCCAGTTCTAAGTCGTGTGTCGGGTAATTCTTCTCGTGGTCCTTTAGTTGTCAGGATGCGTAGGCTACAACTTTCCTATTCTGCATCAGAACACAACCCAAGCCTGACAACGAAGCGTCTGTGTAAATGGCGAATCCTTCTGATCCGTCCGGGATGGTTAACACAGGCGAAGTGGTTAGTCTCTTCTTTAGTTCTTGGAAACTTTCCTCACAAGTCGAGTCCCAAACAAACTTCTCAGTTTTCTTGGTCAGCTTTGTCAGTACTTTTGCAATGCTGGAAAATTTTTGTATGAACCTCCGGTAGTATCCCGCTAACCCAAGAAAGCTTCGAATTTCATTGACGTTAGTAGGAGCCTTCCAGTTCATGATGGATTCCACCTTTGCCAGGTCCACTTCAATCCCTTTTGCGGAGATTATATGTCCTAAGAACATAACACGGTCGATCCAAAATTCACACTTGCTAAATTTGACATACAACTCCTCTCGTCTCATTGTTTCTAAGGCTGTCTTCAGATGTTCTTCATGTTGCTCTTTGTTCTTAGAGTACACAAGTATGTCGTCAATAAAGACGATGACGAAATTATCCAGGTACGGATGAAACACTCTATTCATCAGACCCATGAAGATCGCCGGAGCATTCGTTACTCCGAAAGGCATTACGGTGAATTCGTAATGTCCATACCGAGTCCGGAATGCTGTCTTCGAGATATCCTGGCTCTTGACCTTTAGCTGGTGGTAACCAGACCTCAGACCGATCTTTGAGAATACAGTAGCATTCTTCAACTGGTAGAACAAGTCTTCTATCCTCGGAAGAGGATATTTGTTCTTGATGGTTAGTTGATTTAGACCTCGGTAGTCTATGCACATATGGAAAGTCCCATCTTTCTTCTTCACGAACAACACGGGTGCTCCCCATGGTGATGCACTTGGCCCGATGAATTTCTTTTCAAGTAAGCCTTGCAATTGTTCCTTTAGTTCCTCTAATTCCTTTGGCACCATTCGATAGGGTGCTTTAGATACTGGTGCTGACCCAGGTATCAAGTCGATGGAGAACTCTATTTGACGATCTGGAGGTAACCCAGTCAATTCCTCGGGAAATACGTCAAGGTATTCATCCACGTTTGGCACCTTAACACGCAACTTGTCATCTTCCTCTCCTGTTGAGATGTGGACAAGGTAAGCTTGGCATTCTTCCTTCCGTAATATTTCCATAGCTTGGATTACTGATATTACTCGGGTCTCCTTCTTGGTCTTGATTTCACGAAATGTGAAGCGTTGACCACTACTGGTTTCGAGGTCGATCTTGCGTTCTGCACATTTTATCATCGCTTTGTTCTTCGTCAACCAATCGATGCCCAAGATTATGTCAAAGATTTTCATCTTAAGGATATGAAGATCGGACTCTATCAAGTGGTCATCTAGCATTAGGGGTAACCCTCTAACTTGACCCTCAATTTCCATAGCGGTTCCAGATGGAATACTCACATTCAACACTCTTCCTTTTTCCCCAATTAATCCTAACTTCCTTCTAAAGTTATTAGATATAAAGGAATGAGATGCCCCAGTATCAAACAATACATACACAGGTTTTTCAAGTACAAAGACAGTACCTGCTAGCGTCTCATACTGCTCAGGTTGAGCTGGGCCCTTCAGGCGAAGTTGTTCTCCGCTACCTTCCCCTTCTTCCATAATGGCATTCACATATCCAGACCTCCTCTGACCTTGGTTAGGCGGACCTCTGTTAGGTGGTCCCACCTGACGTTGTTAGGTTCAGGCAGTTGGCGAGTCTGGTAGTTGATTGCCTGCTGCGGGCGGTACTGGTTATTATTGACCGGTTGGCGGTTGCTGCTCGGTGGCTGGGCGCATTCACTAGACTTGTGCCCAGGTTGATTGTAATGGTAACAGATTACTCCTCCCTGACTACATGGTCCCCAATATCTCCTTCCACACCTCTGACAGTTTTGGTTGGCTCGAGAACCAACAAAGTTATTCCCCCTGGATGGCGGGACTGGATTCCTCTTAAAGTTTGGATGCCAATTACGATTGACAGGGACAGTAGTCGGAGCCTGCTTGTACTCCAGATTCTGGCTGATTGAGATTAACAATACTCGATGAAAGACTTCCCCATAGCTTGGCATCTGAAGACCAATTACAATTCCCGCTATCTCAGGCCTCAAGCTCTGTTCAAACCTGCGGGCTTTCCTCTCATCATCACCCACCAGATGTGGGGCATAACGAGACAGCTGGTTGAATTTCCTCTCGTACTCTATCACCGAGAGAGTTCCCTGTCGAAGGTTGACAAATTCCTATTCCTTCCGATCTCTTAGTACTCGTGGAAAGTACCTATCCAGTACTGCTTTCTTGAAATCTTCCCAAATAAAGACTTGTCTAGCTTCCTCACTCATAGTCCGCTCATAGGACTCCCACCATTGGGCTGCATCCTCCATCAGTTGGAACTGGGCACAGGAGACTTTCTGTGCATCAGCCAGTGCCATATGTCGGAAAATATATTCCATCCCGAATATCCACTCCTCGATCTCAAAGGGGTTCTCCCTTCCATTCAGCCTAGGTGGCTGTAGTCATTGAAAGCGTTCGACAAAGTCGTTCATCCTGGGCGCTATTTGAGGAATAGGCCCATAAAGGGGTGGAGGAGGTGGTGGAGCCTGCTGCTGGATGTAGTTTTGCAGAGAGATCAGAATTTCTCTCACAATATCATTCCCTGGCGCGGCCTGCTGAGGCGGCTCAGGTTCAGCCTGAGGAGGTGGGTCCTGTTCCATAGGATCCACTGGTACAGGAATATGATTAATGCGGGGTCGTCCACGTCTTCGGCCTGGTGCCATTCTATAGGTGCTTCTGAAGAGAAAATAATAATATTGTTACAATATGTATAGGTGCGAGAAAATTATAAAAACATAACCGGATTAACCAAAATAACACAGCACTAGCACTGAAACACATGTGGTACGTAATTCACCGCAACGCATTGGGGCCCTCAATGGTACAGTGCTCACATTCGCACAGTACAATAGGAACCAGTGGTATGTCATTGAGTAATAATTAGATAAAATATACGACAATTAATATGTAAAGCAAGTAAAGCACATTGACAAGCAGTGAGCACAAAATAAGTATTATATATCTAAAAAGTTTTGGGGTTCTATGGAATCAGTCTCCTTACATTACGTTATAGAATACAAAAGACTTCTAGGTAATGCTAACGCATCGTATCCTCACATCATTGCGGATCACGAACGATAAAATGAGTGGGTTAAGGCTACGCTGCTATGGCCTATAAGGAAAACGACCACGCAATGACTACTACTATATGTCAAGCGGCTACCACCTATGCTATATATATGCATCTACTACTATATACCAAGTCCAATCTCAAACTAATCATCCACCCCTGACTCTGCAAAGGAATCTCCGTCCACAGGTGGCCCACCCTCGACTAGCTCGTCGACTGCTGGCTCCACTCCCGGGAGTGCGGCCTCATTGGGGCCGAGGGGTCCATCACCAGTTAATCCTCCTGCCACCCAGAGAGCAACGGCGTTATCCCGCTGCGAGATGGCCGCCCTCTGGTATAGGTCAGCCCTCTGAGTAGAGAAGGGGGAGTACTCCTCCTGGGTGACTGCGGTCGCTCTGGCTGCGTCAGCTGATAATTGTACTAAGACGGCTTCCTCTCGAAGGATGTCTGATATGTCCATGTCGCCTCGGGCGAGTGCAGCGGCCTGGTAAGCCAACCTACGGGTAGTGTCCACGTTCTGTATAACCCTTTGAACCTCCACCCAAAAAGCCTCTAAGTGAAGGTAGGGGCCGTCCTCAGCATCGTCCATTCTCATGCGGTCTAGGAGCCCCGTAGCGATAGGACGGAATACCTCAGCAACTCCACCGGTATACCTCGTCGCAGCAGCGAAATCCGACTCAATGTGGGGTTCGGGGGCAACCCTTGCCCTCTCACGCAGTCCTAGGAAGCAAGTAGTATACCCATCGATAGTCTCTAACTCTATCTGCGTAACTCCTATGTACTCATCCACATCCATCTTATGGTCTCCTATAGGAAAGGAAAGTTCTAGTCAAAATTTTAATTCAAGAAAGAAAAGCTGTAAAGTAAACACTTTAAAGCACGTAACTCAAGTAATCACATATTATTATTTATGAAGTTCACAGAATTACTCAAGCATTCTTTATCAATTATTTGAGGTTCAGAAGTAATTTTGACTAGATCCTGTAGCTTTCTTTTATAGCGCGAACATCGTTTTGAGTTATCGTAACCTTTTTTGATTGTGTAATATTATGAAGTCAAACTGTTGTGAGTTCGTAGGCCTTTAAACAACTTTTATGAAAATTTTAATAACGTACCTTTGAGGAGCTTGTGGCCAGTAATTAGAGACACGTTTCCCCCGAGATATTCAATGTTTTTTACTATTTAAGAGATGAGAAATAATTTTACTTTTGATGGAAAATCAAGGATTTGGGTTTGGGTCCGAAAGTTTTGAACCTAGGCTCTGATACCACCTGTAACGCCCCGAATCCATATATATTAATTATATAGAATTAGAGATGTTAATTGAGATCAAAATCCCTAACTATAAATTTTTTGAAGAAAAGATAACATAAATAGATGATGAGTTTTATGCAGTAGGAAAGTGGGGAGAAATATTATAAAAATGTATCACACTCCTATATATATATATGTATAAAAGTATAGAGAGTTTAGTATTTCGAAATATTACATGCTGAATCTTAGGTACTGAATCACACATAAATTTGTATCGTTCTACAATGTATTGGCGATAACATTTATTTGGAAAATAGGATGGAATATAAGCATCATAGTGTTCTAATTAGTATTTTAAATGAACAGGGAAACACCGTGTCTTCCTCATCATTGTCCTTGCTCCCCGTACTCGAAATCTGCAAGGGGTTAGAAAAGTGGGGCGTGAGATTTGAATTCTCACGTATGGGTGATTTGCAACGTCATGGAATTGGTAAATCCGAAGTATATTAAGTTGTACTTATTAATAAAGTGTTTAATGTATTTAAGTAGTTGATATAAAAACATGGATAACGTATATCACAGAACAAGCAGATTCACATAATATTTAATTGGGCATAACAAGTCTTACATCATACAATTTGGCATATCACAAGTTGATTCACAGTAAGGGGCGAAGCCCAAAATCATTTTCCACATATCGTAAAGGACTTTCCTTGGACCACTTTCATACGACCATACTTGACTTGTTCCACTTTCCAAAACCTCACTTCTCCCAACCACTGACAAAATAGAATAACGCAAACCATCAATGACCTTATTCCCAGTGCGCAACGTATGCGTTTGACCCGGGGACCAGATCTGTTTGAATCAACAACCTTGATTCTGGGGGCGTCCTCGACAGCTCCCCGGAGGTTGGATTTAATACCCGTACCACAACTCCGTACTTACGGACATTCTGTCCTTTTATAAAACTGACATTTTTAAAACATGGAGGGAAAATTCCTCGATTTGAAATCAAATAAATTCATGCTCACATACGCCCTTAGTCATGCAATAGTGATTGATTTGGATTTAACAATAGGTATTTTGTAGCATATATGATTATATCACGTAGTTCAAACAGTTATATAATAGGGATACATTTATGTTGGATCAGTTGTTTTAGATTTTAATTAGTCGAGTTCAGAAAATACCAACACAACGTATTATAAGCAGATCGATCAACCGATCATCACCCACCTGATTGTTGAGAGTCCTGGGAGTGGTGCACAGACGTGTGGTCGAGTCTCTGGCGCGGAAGAATTCTAGAGTTGATTAGTTTAGGAAGAATTCGAGAGTTTGCGTTTCGTGAGACGAGTGGTTGATGTCTTATATACTTTAAAAGGACTTGTTTAAGGGTCACACCCTATTTTGGTGAATACACCACCTCTAAAAGGGTGAGTGTATTTTTGGAGTGTACTTACTATTTTTCTTGATTGTATGATTATTTATATTTCTACAAAACAAACCTTTAATTTCCTTTATCCTTTTGTAAAAACTTTTACAATTTTAAAAGTATAAATTTAAATACTTTTCTTGAAAAGGATAAAAAAGATAAGGAATTTATAAAAATATACTAACATATTATAAGTCCCAAAATAAAAACTTACCTTCTAAAATTCTATTTTTCTTATTTTTAAAAGGACATTGAATAAATTATATTTTATAATTGAAACTTCCTTTATCATTAAATAAACTTTAAAGAGTCTTATATAATAATTACTTGGAATAATATAAAATGTATATTTTTCTTTTTCTCATTTAAAAGAAGTACTTGTTTTAAAAAGGGTTTTTCCATAACAAATAAATTGAATAAAAATATTTTCCTATAATATCAGTATTATTAATTGAGTTAACTTGTATTATTTTCAAAACAAAAGAGTACTATTATTTTGTACTAATTTTTTTTATTTGTTACAACCTTTTAACCCGAGACAAGAGAGAAGACGAGTTTCCCTTTGTCTACGGATTTAAAACAAAAGTGTTTAATCGATTCAAAGTCATCATCCAACAGAATTTAACGATACTAATTTTTAAAACACTGTCCAACTAAACAATGATACCAAACTGTTATAGGAATGATACTAAACAACTAAAAGACTAGTACTAGTCCATTAAAGTCCAAATACTCCTATAATTCGCAACATCAAATACTCAGGGAAAAATCAAAGGGTACAACCCAAAACAAGAAAAGAATTACAATTGATAGTAGAAGGAAAAAAATATAGAAAATCAAAGTTCAAAGTATCTCCTCTAATTCTTGTTATACGGCTCCGAAAAGGGTCTCGATAATTTCCTGAATATGAAAAGAAGAAAACGAAGGTAGAGACCTTACGTTTCTCCTGGTTTGAGGAGGAAAACGGGCAGCCTAACGGTGTGTCTCGATTTTCCCAGAAATTTCAGCAACGGAGTTTCGACTCGGCGTCATTCGATCGGAAAAACGAAAGGGGTTTTGGTTAGAATTGAATTAAATCATAATCGAAATCAAAAGAGGGATATAAATCGGCTTACTGGAAAAAGGAAGGGGAGCGGCGGCGTTTCGGCAGGGGCGGCGGTTCGCTGAGCAGCGTCGCGGCGGCGGCGGTTCGCTCCCGTGGTGGCGTCGCGACGGCGAAGGGGAGCGCTGCCTGGCTTCGAACGGAGGAGGAGGAGGCGCGTCGATCGGAGGAAAAAGAGGCGTCGCCGATTGATCGGAGAAGGAGGCGGAGAGGCGCGGCTTTGACGGAGGAAAGGAGGAAGAGGCGCGGCTTCTCCGATGAAAGAGAAGAGCACGCGGTTTGGCAGTGAGAAGAGAGAGAAACACGTTTGCCTTTTGGAGAGAGAGAGAAATCGTGTGAAATAATCTTGGAACTGATATTTTCCTTTTGGGAAAATGAAAGAGACGGTCTATATTTATGGAGGAATTAGTCTTCTTTTTTTTTCTTTTTAATTAAGGAATAATTTTAATGCCTCTAATTAATTTGTGGCTAAGAATTAAAGAAGCCAGATTTTTCATAGATCTCTTTGGTATTTGCTAAAACAATGTTTGGTTTGTGAATCTTAAACCCAAAAACGAGTAATTAATATAAAATTTAAAATTTGATTAATTAATTAGTTATTTCAAGACATTGCAATTTATCTTAATAAATTATACGGGTCGAAAACCCCGATTTTTATTTAATTCTCGAAGTTCCTTATTCGTTCGAAAGATTCAATTTCTTTCTATGAATTTTAAAATTTTATAAGCAGGTATAAATTTAAATTACACGAAATACACAAAATTAAATAAAATTCAAAATAAACAAGAGAAAGAAACAAAAAAGGTTTTCTAAAAAAAGAAAAAGGGCACAGAACGGGACGGGGTGTTACAAAAAAATATTGAAAAGTGGTTTATGACTTTATGTATGAATCAATTTCACTCAATACATACTCTTAATTTTTATTAGAAGAGTATAGATTAATTACTTCGAAAAAAGATTATAATAGACATAGACTTCCTCAGTCTGCATCTCGATTATCCCTTTGCTTTTGGCACAGATTTTAATATGGTAGTTGTTTATTAGTATTTATATTAATAAAAAATTTAATGGCGTTGTGGTAAATAAAAGAAAATAAAGTTGCTTTTGAAGGCATTTTGATAAATAAAAATTGTCTTATTTATAAAAAGGGGCGATCGAGATTGAGACAAACCTTTATGGTAAGTGGACAATTGAGATGAGGGCAGAGAGATTAACAATTAATATATTGATATATTATATTGGACAAACCACCAAATTCATATGAGCATTAAATAACTAAAGCATATTAGTTTTTTTTTTTTGGTAAATGTTAGTTGTTAGTAGTTAGAAGTTAGTTCACCAAGCCCCCAAATACTCCGAGAATTCATCACTCACTAAAATGAGGAATCCAATGACCAGGTGGACTAAGCCACCTAATTACTAAAGCATATTAGTTGATAATACTAAAGAGTATTAATAGTTATATTAAAAATTATTGCACATTAGTCTATGTACGAACCAATTTAACTTATTTGTTAATTTGGTTTGTTAATAGTGTTTTTTAAATATATTTGAAAAAAACTTTACTTTGATGTACGCATATTTTTTTCAATATACTTGATCAAAACTCTAATTTAAAATAATATTTAAAAAAAAAGTGTTTGGCTCTTTCAGTTTAAAATTTTGAAAAGAATTAATAGTTTAAATTAAAAAAAATGTTTTTTAATTGTTAATTTGTTTTTGTTTGTATAAGCACTACTTTTAATTTATTTTTGGTATAATTTATTTTTTTATCTTAAAAATATTTTAAAATAAAGCAATAATGATAGAAAGACCATTTTAAATAATAAAAATGATATAAAACACATAATATAATTTAATTTTAAATTTTGGTGTAGGGATGTTAACGGGGCGGGGCGGGGCCACATCTATAAAAAATATAAATAAATTCCACTTTCCAAAATCTCTTCTACAACCAGAGATTTTTACGAATTTTAAAAAGTCTTAAAAATCTTTAGGTATTCAAAAAATCTATGAATTTTAATACTCTATGGATTTTTATTGTGTTATATTTTTTAAATAGTATTTTTAGGCATATATTTTCTCGTGGATTGTGGATTTGGCTCCATTACGTGGTGTTCGATATCGCCTAAAAGATTTTAGTGGTCAAGGTCGTCACCCAAAAAGTGCAAGTGAGTTATTCAATCTTCGTCATGCATCATTAAGAAATGTGATATATATAATTTTTGGTATTTTTAAATTGCGACCTATTTCAAACACAAACAGTGTTAGTATTGGCTTGTGCAGGATTACACAACTTTCTTCGGAAAGAATATCGCTCCGATGAATTTCAAGTCGAATATGAAGAAGATCAAGATTCACCACATCTTGATATGGAAGCGGAAAATTTGGAATTGCTTTCTCAAAAGCCAACTACAACAAAAAACGGAAGCTAATGCATGGAGAGCGAATATTGTTAATGCTATGTGGGAAATGAGGCTGAGGTATAACGGTGACGTAAATGAAGATGAGAATAATAATAATTAATAATAATATTTTTTAAACTAATGTATTTTTGATATTTTTTTCTAAATAATTTGGACTTTTTTTTATATACAAGTGTGTTCCATATACATTTGCATCAATAGTTCCAACGCCAGAGTCTATGAAAATCCATGTAAATCAATAAAAAAATATATTCCAAAATTCTGTCAAGTCTATGAAAATTCATGTAAATCAATAAAAAAAGTCAGCCAAACTCTGAATGTAGTCTACGAATTTTCTAAATCCACAGACTTTTTAAAGTCCAAAAAATCCAATAGAATCTCAACTGAATACACCCCCCTAATTTAAACAATTTGAAGAGTCTCCAATTTTAATATTTTTAGGTAACATATATATATATATATATTAAAGTGAAAATTATATAATTTGGAACTAATAACATAATATTAAATAAAATATAGATGTAATTTTGAATAAATAATTAATTGAGTAGGAAATTATGAAATATTTATTTATAATTTACTTCTAATTTATATATTATATACATATAAATATATTATTATATAAAAAATGCGGGTCCCCGCGGGGAACGGGGCGGAGAATACTATCCTCGTCCCTGCCCTGTCCTCGCATACGGGGCAAAAAATTCCCCGTCCCCATTCCTGTTTGCTTCGGGAATTCTCCGCCCCGTTGCCAAGCCTATTTTGGTGTACAATATATACACATATTTAGTTCATTTAATTTTTGCTTTCTGTTTCAAATTTGTTAAAATTATTTTTAATTTATTTTCAATATATTTAAAAATTTATACTACAAATTATATCATAAGAATATTATATTTATATTGATTTTAAAATTTTAACGTGGTGTAAGATTTTAAAGAAAGAATAAAGTAATTAATTTAAAATTATAATTAACTTAACTTAATTATTAGCAAGATTTGATAGAGAGAAAAAAAATAAGGATCAAAATATCATAATTTTGGATTTTATAAAATTAATTTTATAAATCTCAAATTAATTAAATTATAGTATATTATAGATTATATTTGTTAGATTTTATATTTTAATTGAGAAAATTCCCTTTTTTTTTCTCCTCTCTTCCACGTTTCCATCTTCACCTGCACGATTTTCTCTGCCTTTTCATTAATATCCAAATTTCTCTCTACAATTCTCTAATCAGATAGTTCTCTCTCTTTCATCTCCTCTATTTTTCTCCTTGGAGTGGTTATTTCTATATATTACACGCCCAAAAATTCTCTCTCATATTTCATCTTCCACAACTTCTCTTTCAAATGAAGACTTGAATAAATATGTAACATCGAAGAGAATCGTAAATTCGAAAATTAGACAGTGTGTACATCGTAATAAAAAATTCCGATTATGGTCACCGGAAAACGAAGAATACACAAGCTACACTCAAACCCAGGCTAAGAAATGAGATGGAAATCAGAATCACCCAGGAGGAAAAAATTCTACTTCAATTCCAAATTTGCCGAGAACAGAACAAATCCAACCAATTAAACTGAAAATTTTGAAAATCAAAGATGAACAATAAATCTTCTCTGCCATGTCCGGGATAAAAAAAAACACTTGTACTCATGGAGCAACTACAAAACATAACAAAATTCAAGACGTCGAGAGAAAGAGGGCATGTTGTGAAGAGAGAGAAGATAAAAGTACAACAACAGAGATGAGAACCGGTAAAACAAGTAGTAGAAAACTTACTTTTAATCTAACGGCTCATATTTAATGTGAATTTGATCCAATGTCTGATATTGATTCGGGGTATAGATACCCCTGGGGCGCAGCAGTAAGTCTCCAATTTATTTTTATGATTTATAAATTATGAAAATTCTACTGCGCCCCTGGGGCATTCGTGCCCCAGTTGACCAGGGGATAAGAAGACAAGTGTGTCAGAGCGATTGGACATTTGTCAAAAGTTGGTCTCAGTCCGCGGAAGTTGGTCTCGGTCCGCTCATGCTGCTTCTCAGTCCATGAAATATGTGAGCAAATATGATCCGACCCTAATTTTCCTTTTTTTATTCTTTGGGCTGGACTTGTTTTTTTTTTCTTTTTTTTTTTTTTCATTTTTGGGCCTTTTTTTATGGTCTCATTAGGTATGTTTGGCTCAATTTTGCTAATAATATGTGTTTGTATGGTTTATTAACGTAGTTTTAAATTATAATTATTTTTTGAAGTGAAACAATTATTTTAATTATTTATTTTAGAATTATTATTTTTTCCCTTTGCATTAAATTTTTTCAATATGATTTCACTAATTTTAGTTACTATAGTTTGGAAGTTGAAAAGTATAATTAAATCACTTATAAAAAGTATAATTTTTTTTAAAACACATCCTACTTTGGAAGTTGTTGGGATATGTTTTAGTTTTGATGATTTTCCAAAACCACATGTAATAGGTTTGAAAGCAGTCAGGATTGTATCTTTTGTTTCAGGTCAGACTAGGTTATTTCTCAGTAGAATAGGTTGTCAGTTGAGAAGAACTCAGTTGAGGGAACACTCAGTTGAGGGGGAACTCAGCGAGGGGGAACTCAGCGAGGGGGAACTCAGCAACACAGCCTGAGGATATCAAGATGACACCAAGAAGATCTAACAGAAACCATGCCAGAGACCTGAACCTGAAGAGAAGCCTGAAGGATGTCCCGCTGAGTGCAAACCTGGCCGATCTAAGCTAAAGTCAGGTGGACCACTCAGTGAAGAGCATGATCAAGAGGAACAGTGCTGCACCTAGTAGGCCCTGAAGGAGTCAGGCTACTGTGGTCAGGGAAGTTTGTCATTCAGCCTTATGACAAACTTCTTGGAGAGATCTTCAAACAGTCTCTGGAGGACAACTACACTGAAGACGTTCAGTCCACTGAAGATCATCATGTCAGTGAAGGAGGAAGCTACCTAAAGTCAGTGGGTCTTGGTCAACCCACTGAGTCAAAGATTCGTTGGATCCAGCCCACGTGGACCAATCAGCACAAGGCAGCAACTCTGACACTGACAAGGCCGCATTCCAAGAAAAGTGGTTGAAACCATTAATTATATGGATTCAAATGTAATTTTCTCCAACGGCTACATTTGAATCCACACTATAAATACAAGCTTATAGCTTCGTTTCAAGTGTGTGTGAAGAAAGAAAAATCAACACCTACGAGCTGTGAAGGTGTGAGTGTTTAGTGCATCATATTGGGAGTTATAAAGAGGCATGATTCACATCTTGTACACTGAACTGTAGAGTTCATAGATATGCACAAATGAGTGTTCAGCTTGTAACTCATAGCTTAGAGAGGTTTTCCTAATCTTAGCTTTAGGCTAACACATTGTAAAGAAAAACCTCACCTAGTTGGAGAAACCAAACTGATACCAAAACCCTCTAGTTAGGTTTGTTGGTTGAAGTTAGTTAGTGAGGAGAGGCAGCCCAGGGAGTGGCGTGAGTCCAGTGTTTTGTGCACCTTGGCACGTTAAAAACAAGAATCCCAGTTAGTGGATTTCCTGTTAAATCAGGCCGTGGATGTAAGAGCTTGAGTCTCTGAACCATGTTAAACTGAGCGTTCGTTTCATTTAAAGTATTTACTAAAGTGTTGTGAAATTCTGCTCACTGAGAGCATTGTTAAAAAGGAAACTTTAGTTAATCATTCAGGTCAGGGAGGATCCTCTCACTGACCAGTTCAGGCAACACACTCGAGAGTTCAGCATCTCGAGTCACTGCCTTGCTTAGAGAATGAGCCTCCAAGTCTCCACTGACTTGATAGCTCAGTCTCTAAGCAGAGCAGTGACTTGAAGTGTAATCTCTCGAGTCACTGCGTTATTCAGAGCATGAGTCTCCAAGTTCTCACTGACTTGATAGCTCAACATCTGAGTAAAGCAGTGACTTGAGTATTATTCACTCTTGATGAACTCCCTGAGGAAAAGGTTTAAAAAAAAATTTTGCTCCTGAATTCCCATATTGCCCTTCGAAAACGGGACCATCAATTGGTATCAGAGCGGGTTGTTCACATGACCACTGATCCAATTTTTGTTAAGAAAAATGGTGTATCGAACAGATCTTAAACGTTTTAAAATTTTGGGAATTCCTGCATATTTCAAACTATTACTTGTGTTCTGACATTATTCTTGTAATAGAAAATCATTTGGTTAGAAGTTTTGGAATCATCAAAAAGGGGGAAATTGTTGGGATATGTTTTAGTTTTGATGATTTTCCAAAACCACATGTAATATGTTTGAAAGCAGTCAGGATTGTATCTTTTGTTTCAGGTCAGGCTAGGTTATTTCTCAGTAGAATAGGTTGTCAGTTGAGAAGAACTCAGTTGAGGGAGAACTCAGCGAGGGGGAACTCAGCAACACAGCCTGAGGATATCAAGATGACACCAAGAAGATCTACCTGAAACCATGCCAGAGACCTGAACCTGAAGAGAAGCCTGAAGGATGTCCCGCTGAGTGCAAACCTGGCCGATCTAAGCTAAAGTCAGGTGGACCACTCAGTGAAGAGCATGATCAAGAGGAACAGTGCTGCACCTAGTAGGCCCTGAAGGATTCAGGCTACTGTGGTCAGGGAAGTTTGTCATTCAGCCTTATGACAAACTTCTTGGAGAGATCTTCAAACAGTCTCTGGAGGACAACTACACTGAAGACGTTCAGTCCACTGAAGATCATCATATCAGTGAAGGAGGAAGCTACCTAAAGTCAGTGGGTCTTGGTCAACCCACTGAGTCAAAGATTCGTTGGATCCAGCCCACGTGGACCAATCAGCACAAGGCAGCAACTCTGACACTGACAAGGCCGCATTCCAAGAAAAGTGGTTGAAACCATTAATTATATGGATTCAAATGTAATTTTCTCCAACGGCTACATTTGAATCCACACTATAAATACAAGCTTATAGCTTCGTTTCAAGTGTGTGTGAAGAAAGAAAAATCAACACCTACGAGCTGTGAAGGTGTGAGTGTTTAGTGCATCATATTGGGAGTTATAAAGAGGCATGATTCACATCTTGTACACTGAACTGTAGAGTTCATAGATATGCACAAATGAGTGTTCAGCTTGTAACTCATAGCTTAGAGAGGTTTTCCTAATCTTAGCTTTAGGCTAACACATTGTAAAGAAAAACCTCACCTAGTTGGAGAAACCAAACTGATACCAAAACCCTCTAGTTAGGTTTGTTGGTTGAAGTTAGTTAGTGAGGAGAGGCAGCCCAGGGAGTGGCGTGAGTCCAGTGTTTTGTGCACCTTGGCACGTTAAAAACAAGAATCCCAGTTAGTGGATTTCCTGTTAAATCAGGCCGTGGATGTAAGAGCTTGAGTCTCTGAACCATGTTAAACTGAGCGTTCGTTTCATTTAAAGTATTTACTAAAGTGTTGTGAAATTCTGCTCACTGAGAGCATTGTTAAAAAGGAAACTTTAGTTAATCATTCAGGTCAGGGAGGATCCTCTCACTGACCAGTTCAGGCAACACACTCGAGAGTTCAGCATCTCGAGTCACTGCCTTGCTTAGAGAATGAGCCTCCACGTCTCCACTGACTTGATAGCTCAGCCTCTAAGCAGAGCAGTGACTTGAAGTGTAATCTCTCGAGTCACTGCGTTATTCAGAGCATGAGTCTCCAAGTTCTCACTGACTTGATAGCTCAGCCTCTGAGTATAGCAGTGACTTGAGTATTATTCACTCTTGCTGAACTCCCTGAGGAAAAGGTTTAAAAAAAAATTTGCTCCTGAATTCCCATTTTGCCCTTAGAAAACGGGACCATCAATTGGTATCAGAGCGGGTTGTTCACATGACCACTGATCCAATTTTTGTTAAGAAAAATGGTGTACCGAACAGATCTTAAACGTTTTAAAATTTTGGGAATTCCTGCATATTTCAAACTATTACTTGTGTTCTGACATTATTCTTGCAATAGAAAATCATTTGGTTAGAAGTTTTGGAATCATCAAAAAGAGGGAAATTGTTGGGATATGTTTTAGTTTTGATGATTTTCCAAAACCACATGTAATATGTTTGAAAGCAGTCAGGATTGTATCTTTTGTTTCAGGTCAGGCTAGGTTATTTCTCAGTAGAATAGGTTGTCAGTTGAGAAGAACTCAGTTGAGGGGGAACTCAGCGAGGGGGAACTCAGCAACACAACCTGAGGATATCAAGATGACACCAAGAAGATCTACCTGAAACCATGCCAGAGACCTGAACCTGAAGAGAAGCCTGAAGGATGTCCCGCTGAGTGCAAACCTGGCCGATCTAAGCTAAAGTCAGGTGGACCACTCAGTGAAGAGCATGATCAAGAGGAACCGTGCTGCACCTAGTAGGCCCTGAAGGAGTCAGGCTACTGTGGTCAGGGAAGTTTGTCATTCAGCCTTATGACAAACTTCTTGGAGAAATCTTCAAACAGTCTCTGGAGGACAACTACACTGAAGACGTTCAGTCCACTGAAGATCATCATGTCAGTGAAGGAGGAAGCTACCTAAAGTCAGTGGGCCTTGGTCAACCCACTGAGTCAAAGATCCGTTGGATCCAGCCCACGTGGACCAATCAGCACAAGGCAACAACTCTGACACTGACAAGACCGCATTCCAAGAAAAGTGGTTGAAACTATTAATTGTATGGATTCAAATGTAATTTCCTCCAACGGTTACATTTGAATCCACACTATAAATACAAGTTCATAGCTTCGTTTCAAGTGTGTGTGAAGAAAGAAAAATCAACACCTACGAGCTGTGAAGGTGTGAGTGTTTAATGCATCATATTGAGAGTTATAAGGATGCACGATTCACATCTTGTACATTGAACTGTAGAGTTCATAGATATGCACAAATGAGTGTTCAGCTTGTAACTCATAGCTTAGAGAGGTTTTCCTAATCTTAACTTTAGGCTAACACATTGTAAAGGAAAACCTCACCTAGTTGGAGAAACCAAACTGATACCAAAACCCTCTAGTTAGGTTTGTTGGTTGAAGTTAGTCAGTGAGGAGAGGCAGCCCAGGGAGTGGCGTGAGTCCAGTGTTTTGTGCACCTTGGCACGTTAAAAACAAGAATCCCAGTTAGTGGATTTCCTGTTAAATCAGGCCGTGGATGTAAGAGCTTGAGTCTCTGAACCACGTTAAACTGAGCGTTCGTTTCATTTAAAGTATTTACTAAAGTGTTGTGAAAATCTGCTCACTGAGAGCATTGTAAAATTCACTTTAGTTTACTCCCCACGGACCTGGTTGACTATCAACTGGGAATCTCCATAGATTTGGACTCTTCGGACTCCCACGGCCAATGCCAGACGCAGACCAGCTATCAGTGCCTCGTACTCCGCTTCGTTGTTTGTTGCCATAAACTCGAATCTGACCGCTGAGGTGAACACTTGTCTGTCTGGACTAATTAGCACTATCCCAGCTCCTGCTGCTGTGTTATTTGATGACCCATCTACGTACATGTGCCATGGATGATTATGACTTCTCGTCGGATCCTGAGGGAAGGTTAATTCGACTATAAAATCGGCTAACGCTTATCCCTTGATCGCTGTTCGAGGTGCATAAGATATTCCAAATTGGCTTATTTCAAGTGACCACTTGAGGAGGCGACCAACTGTGTCAGGCCTTTGCAAGATTTGCCTTAATGGGAAAGTTGTTAAAACCTCCACTTGGTGATCAAAGAAATATGGCCGTAGCTTTCTTACACTCATCACCAGTGTGTAGGCCAACTTTTCCATGGGTGAATATTTAATCTCTACCTCATACAAGGCCTGACTCACGTAGTAGATTGGCAAGTGAAATTTTCCTTCTGCTCGAACCAAGACCGAGCTGATGGCCACCTCTGACGCGGCTAAATATAAGTATATTTTTTCTCCGGAGACAGGTTTCGATAGGATTTTAGTGTCACTCAGATACTCCTTCAGCTGCTCAAACGCTTGTTGGCAATTACTTGTCCACTGGAACTGCCCTTTCTTGATGGCGTCGAAGAAAGGTCGACACTTATCTCCGGACCTGGAAATGAATCTGATCAGGGCTGCCAAACATCCGGTTAGTCGTTGAACTTCCCTGACCGACCTTGGTGGTTGCATGTGTATTATTGCTTTGACTTTTGATGGGTTTGCCTCAATCCCTCGCTGACTTACCAGGTGTCCCAAGAATTTTCCCAAATGTACCCCGAAGCTACTTTTCTTCGGGTCCAGCTTCATGTTATAAGCTCGAAGAATCTCAAATGCTTGTGTCAGATGTTCCAAGTGATCCTCCTTTCTTAGGCTTTTCACGACTATGTCATCCACGTACACCTCCATTGTCTTGCCGATGTGATCGTTGAACATTTTATTGACAAGTCTTTGGTACGTGGCTCCTGCGTTGATTAACCCGAATGGTATCCTTTTCCAACATAGCAGGTTCTTGTTGGTGTAGAACGTCGTGCTTTCCTGGTCGTCTGGGTGCATCGGTATCTGGTGATATCCAGCGAATGCATCCATGAAGGTAAGAAGTTCGTGTCCTGCTGTGTTATCCACCAGTTGATCAATATGTGGTAGCGGAAAGTTGTCTTTAGGACATGCAGCATTCAGGTCTGTGAAATCAATGCGCAACCTCCACATGCCATTTGGCTTTTTTACCAACACTGGATTTGCCACCCATCGAGGACATAAGGCTTCTTTTATCAGATCGTTATCAAGTAACTTCTTCACTTCGACATCTAATGCCTCATATTTGTCACGTTCGAATTTTCTTCTTTTCTACTTCACCGGTTTCTTAGTTGGATCAATATTTAGCTTATGGCAAGCATGCTCAGGGCTGATGCCCACCATGTCTGCATGCGACCATGCGAACACGTCGAGATTAGACTTAAGGAACTCGCTCATTCTGGATCTGTATGGCTCTAGGAGCTCAGATCCAATGAACAATTCCAAGTCTTCTCTGTTCGGGTCGACTTTTATTGTTTCCAACTCCTCAACCGGGGTTGCTTTCCTATTTTGGCTCTTCCAACGAGGATCAATTATCGGACCTTCTAAATTGAGTTCATCTTCGATCATGGGTTCCGCCTCCAATCTTGGCTCAATATCGTTTACTCCCTCCGGTTCAGGTATAACTTCTTCTCCCTGTTGCTCGCCCAGGCCCTCCTGCTCATCCTCGTCCTGCTGGTCGTCCACCTCCATCATTTCCGTGTCGATGGACTCCATGATTTCGTCCAACACGGAAGGTTCATCCTCAGCCCTGCTGCTCGGCTGCTCGTCCATGACAGACACACTGTTATCTTTAGGTTGGAGTTGCAGGAGGCACTCTCGAGCTTTCTTTTGATCACCTTTGACTGTACCTGAACCTTTTGTTGTGGGAAATTTAAGACAGTAGTAGTACGTTGAAACGACCGCTTTAAATTCATTCATAAAAGGTCGACCGAGAAACCCGTTGTAGGCAGACTATTGATTTACAACTAAAAACTCTATCATTCTAGTCAGTCTCCTTTCGGGATTCTCGGTCGATACAAGCTCGACTGACAACGTAACTAGTCCTAAGGAAACGGTTATAGCATCTCCGAATCCTACTATCTTATGGTCGCATTCTTTTACATACTCATCACAATCACCTAACTGATCTAGTATGCTTTTAAATATAATATTTGTGTAGGATTCGGTGTCCACAAGAAGACGATAGACTCGGACCCCCATGATGTTAGCACATATGATTAGTGAGTCATTGTGTGGGGTAAGTATCCCGTTAGGTCCTTCTCAGAAAATACCAGATCTCCCGTCTTCTTGGTTGCTTGGTTTACCCCGACCTCTCTGACTTGGGCCACGGCCTTAAATCCACCTTTCTTTTTCTCTTGGATACTGGTGGCCTTCCGTCAGAACAACCCCCAACCGGTCCGGATGGTTCAAGCATTAAGATTTCCCGAACTGGTTCGGCTGGTGCTGTCATTGTCTTTTTTCTTTTTTGATCCCTCCTGCTCGGCTGTTCGTCACTCTCCTCATCTTTCGAGCTGGAGGATATCACCATCCTTGGTTTCTTTCCCGGTTGTCACTTCATGAATTCTGATAGCTTTCCCTCTTCGTAGCACCTCCATAGTTGTTTCAAGAGGTCCCGACATTCTCTTGTGAAGTGACCTATAGTTTGATGATATACACAATACTTGTTGGGGTTCATCTTTCCCCACTCTTGTCGTATCTTTCGGGGTTCTGATAGCATGTCTTTATCCTTTACATTGTTGTATACAACTTCTATTGATGCAGACAAGATATGGTTCAACTTCTCCTTCAGCTCGGAACCTTCATTGAAAGCTTTCATGTTCTTAGGAGCTTTGTATTCCCCTCCTGACTTCTTTCCCGACTTCTTGGTGTCAGCCTTATCACCTAACTCCTTTTGCAAAGTCTCTTGCATCGAAATATATACGCCTGCCTTGTGTCTGAATTCAAAGTAAGTCTTTGGGAAAGCCAGGTGCATTTCCTTCCACAGGTCTGTTCCCTTCCTAAGTCCTGCCATCACTGCCACTATCTTAGTGTCTTCACTCACCATTTCCCCTTCTAGCAGGACTTTATCAAACCTTTCGAGAAAAGTTCTATCAGATTCCTCATCTCCTTGCTTTAGATCTACCAGCCTATGTCTCTACGTAAGATAGGATCCGACTGTGGAGAAATATGATAGAAATTCCTTGCTGAGTTATGCGAACGAGCTTATAGAGCCGGGGGCAAGTGCGGAGAACCATCTGTGAGGGCCATCGCCCAAAGTTAACGGAAAGTTGCGGCATTGCGTTGCGTCAGATGCTTTCACAAATATCATGTAGTCGGTGTACTTGGACAAATGTACTTTCGGGTCTGACGTCCCTTCGTATAGGCTAACAGCCGGGAACTGTACCTTTTTCTGGACCGGCGCGTTCAATATAGCTGGAGATAATGGCGATGATGGGAGTACGGTTGCTCCTCCGCCGTTCTGAGCATCCAACTGCTTCTTCATCTCCTCAATTGTTCTTTTGAGGTCAAGCCACTCATTCGGAGGTGCTCCTCCATTAGAAGGCTGTTCATCGTGGTTTGGCTCGAAGCCTTCTCCACGGTGCAGTCCCTTGCTAACGGGACGTTTCTCCTGTGTGACCCGCCGGGCCACATTACTTGCCCCATTGGGACCTAACCGGCCGAAGGCTGACCTTCTGAGTCTATCATGTACTGAGGGGCGAGCAGCAGGGTATGAAGAAGAGTCTGTTGCCCGGTTGCTCGCCTCTGGGGTCTTAGAGGATTTGTATCCTACTGCCCGGTTGCTCGCCTCCCGGGCTCTCGATGGCCCTTCAGCTTCCTGTCGCTGTTGCAATGATTGCAAAACAACGATTGTTTTGGCTAATTCCTCCGGGTTCTGAGCCAATGCTTCTACTTCTGGGGGAAGAGTGTCGATAGTGACTTGAACGTTTCGCCGGGATGTGGCTCGAACCGTTCTTGCATGGTCACCCGTTGATGATACCCTAGTTCGTGATTTGCTCGCCGGGTGGTTGCTTGATTCTTGGTGATCTTGTGATCGTACCATTTTCTGAATTTTGATGTTTCTTTGATGAAGGTCTTGTGTTTGTTGATGTCTTGACCTAGAAACAACTAGCCTTGCATGTAAGGATTTGGTTGTTTACAAACCTTTATCCACACATGCATGCATTCAAGCTTGTAGGTCTTGTGTAACACCACGCAAAACACTTAAACCTTCTTCCTAATTCCAGTTTCCGGCGACTTATTGCCGGATTTTTGCAGTTTCCGGTGAATTTTTCCAGAAATCCCTTCAATTCTTCAACCGACGAAGGTTCGAACCCTTCTTCTAGCGCCAATTGTTGATGACCTTGCTCCAAATTTATATTTTAGTGGCTGTTTTATTCTAATAAGATCATCAAACAAGGGTTTAAATGAAGATTAAAGCTATATTCTTTGAAGGAAGGATTGAGAAAAATGTTTGCAAGAGTTTTACCTATTTTTGAATTAAGTGAACTTATTTACATGACCTCATGAAGAGGTATTTATAGAGGTACAAGCAAGTAGGAGGTGTCACCTCCTTAATCATCCTTATTTACATGGCGACAAGTGTTAAGACACTTGTTAATTCCTAAGTTATTACATCTTTACACAATGACAAGTGTTAAAACACTTGTTTTGCTCCTAATGTAATGCCTAATTATTGGGATTTTTGATGATCTTTCGAGGTGCCCTCTTGCTCGCCTGGTCACCTCCTTTTAACTTCTTCTTTACCCTTTCTGTTCTAGCTGGTCGCCTCTTTTTCATGTCTCAAATGACCAGCTGCTCGCCTCCTCTTACTTGGTCACCTGTCCCATCTGTTTGCCTCCTCTCAAATGTCTTATATGCCCTGTTGCTCGCCTCCTATGTCTTTATTCCCTGCTGCTCGTCCTTTTTATTTTTATTCTTAATGACTTCTTAGTTTTTTATTTTTATCATCTTTTATTTTATTCTTATTTTCCTACTGGTCGCCTATCAACAGTTATACCAAAAGATATTGCAAAGTGGTTTATGTATGAACCAATTTCACTATATACATACTCTTAATTTTTTTGTACAAGAGAAATTATCTAGATTAATTACTTCGAAGAAAGATTATAATAGACATATTACCATTAATATATCAATCAATATATATTATATTTGGCAAATTACCAAATACGTATGAGCATTAAAGAACTAGAGTATATTAGTGATTATACTAAAAAAATATTGCAAAGTGGTTTATGTATGAACTAATTTCACTTTATACATACTCTTAATCATTTGTAGAAGAGAGAGATTATCTAGATTAATTACTTCGAAGAAGGATTATAGTAGACATATAACAATTAATAGGGTATATATAGAGTGAAATTGGTTCATACATGAACCATTGAAAGTATTAGTTGTTTTCACTGAAGAGTATTAGTTAGTTTTCGCTATATAACTAATACTCTTCTATGAAAACAACTAAGGAGACGATTGGTTTGCAATTCATCAATGGTAATGAGAATGAAAATTATTTTCCATTTATACCCCCATAATAAAAATGATATGTTGGGGAAATAATTGTTATAATTGTGACTCAATTGCTAATGTCATGCCCCAATTTTGGAATAAAAGTAGACAACAAATGGTTGTTGATAGGAGAAGAGGGGAGTAATTGAGGAGGAGGATTGCAGAAAGAGAATAAGGTAATCAAAATGGAATAGTGATTACCTTATTTAGAGGAAGAGGTAGGGATTTTGACTCATTGACCACCATAATTACACTAATTTTTATGGCATTCTCATTACCATTGAGAGTTGTTAACCAAGCGCCCCCTAATATCCTTTAGGTGAAATGACCTAAGGTTGTGTTTGGATGGAGTCATTTGAAATCCAAAGGATTTGAAAATGAACAGATTTATAAATCTGTGAATATCAAATGACTTGGTTTTGCTAAGTTTTTGAATTTTTTTTCAATTTGAACTATGATTGAAGCTAAGTATTTGAAAATCCATAGCCCAAATCCCTCCATCTAAACACAGCCTAATATTATTTAGTGAAAACAACTAATGTCCTTCAATGATTCATGTATGCACCATTTTCACTCTATACTTTGTCCAATTAATATATCAATTTATTATATTGAACCACGAAATACATATGAACATATCTATCTTATTGGAATAAGTTTGGGAGATATCTTTGGATAATTAATTAATATGCAAACATTGCATAAGTTAATGCACTTTGTCATCTACAAAGCAAAGAAAGAGTAAGATCTCCAACGAACTCTAAATTCCTCAATATATTTGCCTCTAGTTTTACCATAAACAAGTCTATTTAAAAGTCTGTGTACTAGTTTTACCATAAATAAGTTTCACACTACACATATTCTTGTAAATATAATACTTAAAATACTCCAAACTTTTATTTATGACAAAGTATAGAATGAAAATGGTTTATATATGAACCATTGAAGGTTATTAGTTGTTTTCACTAAAAATGATTAGTTGTTCTCATTGAAGGGTTTTAGTTGTTTTCACTAAAGAATATTAGTTAGTGAAAATAAACTAATACTCTTCAGTTAGAACAACTAATAATCTTAATTGAAAACAACTAATACTCTTTAGTAAAAATAAACTAATACCCTTAAATGATAAATGTATGAACCAATTTCACTCTATACATACTCTTTATTTATATATATATATATATATAGACAAATAATATAGACATGAGAGAGTGAACAGAAAATACTTGAGTGTTTTTTGCAATTTTTTAAAAACTAACTTAAAAAGTTCATATTCTCATTTTTGCAAGGTTTTGTATCATAACTAATATTCTCACTTTGATATACCTATTTCAATTGTTTTATATTTCTGAACTCAATTTTCTATAATTTCCTTCAAGGTATATTTCATTAATATTATTCAAATTCACATCATTATTTTATTTAATCAATTCATTTATTAGTGCAACTTCATTTGAATCATTTCGCCGTCTTTTTTTTCCAACTCCTCCACAATTTTCAATTCCCTCTAAATAAATTTTCATTTTCGTTGGTGATTAGGCGTGAAATTGTCATGATTCGTCACTCGAAATACCCTAATTTTGGCCGATTTTGTCGAGTATTTGGAGTCAATTGAGCATTATTTCTATACATTGATGAATTTGTCTCTTTGATACTCGTAGGTGAATCGAGGGCAAAGAACGGAGTTCGTAGGACTTTGAATTGTCTCAAACGGATGCCCGGATGAGAAGATATCGAAGGAATACGATTGGTGTTAGTGTTGAAGAAGAAAAGTACTACTTGGTGAAAATTTGGGAGCATTCGAGTAAACCACTCGAGCACTAGCGCTCGAGCACGTTGCTCGAGTGCCCAAAACATACAGAAAAGTTCGAGCGCTCGAGCGCCACCGCTCGAGCGTGTTGCTCGAGCGCCCCGATTTATGTAGAAAGTTTCCACCACTCGAGCAGCTCGAGTGCGAGCGCTTGAGCACTTGTGTCATTCGAGCTATATGCTCGAGCACGACCGCTCGAGCAGGCTTGCTCGAGCGCCTTCAATTTGTGCATTTTCAAAGGAGTTTTTCGGCCCACGAGTTCACGATTCGGCCCGTGGCTTATATATACGCGTCCAAAGCTCGTTTTTTAGGAGACCACACATCACTTGATATTTTTAGACTTTTAGAGTTTGTTTTTGGAGAGGAAGGAGAGAAGCAAGCTTTACCTTTACGTTTTTGAGGTTTTCGTTACGAATTCATATTACGATCTTACTTTTTAGTTTAGTTTCTTTATAGTTTTGTTCTTAAACACGTTAAGACTTCTTTTCTTGAGTTAATTTCAGTTATTCTTTTATTTCGTTAAACCCTAGTTTATGTTTGATCTCTTCTTCGTCTTAATTATCATGTTCGTGTTCGTTACTTATTTAATTGCTATTATTTACGTTAAACCTATGTCTAGCTAAAACCCTTGCATGCTTGGGGTAGGATGAACTCGTAGAAGTAGGTTGTAGGTACGTAATTAGGGTAACTTGTTACGTTAGGTTTTAATTCTCTTGATTAATGAATTCTTAAAATTAATCTTAATTTTACTTTTGAATTTCGTACGAAAAGTGTTAGGGAGAGGACGACCGCATCACTCTTTAACAACGAGTAGTCTTAACGAGAGGGTTTAGAAGGGGTTAATTAATCTACCTGTTTAGCGAAGGAGGACGACCGCATCACCTTAGTTAAATTAGGGTCTCATTAATTAAGCACAATCTATTAACTTGTTAGTGGATTAGTGAAGTCGAGTGTTAGGGTAAAGTATTAGGGTTTAGAATCTTGAGCTTTCACCTTGGATTCTTTTACTTAGGTTATTTCTTGTACGTCACAGTTATTTTGATTATGTACCTGCTCTGTTAGTATACGTAGGGATTCCTATCCTAAGCATCACCATCTCTTACTTGAACACAACCTTTAGTTAATTCGTTTCTTTAATTCTTTAGTTTAATTAGTTTAATTTAGTTTTAATTAATCTTTCCAAAAACCCAAAAACATTACACTCATATTAACTACGACGCGTAGATCTTCAGGGATCTATTTGCATACACTCCATCCCTTGGGTTCGATACTACTTGATCCCTGTACTTGCCCATATTACAGTGAACCCGTACTCTTGCGGGGAAGCTACTAGTAGAAAGCTAGTATATTTCGCTCCATGTCAATGGCGCCGTTGCCGGGGATGGCGTTGTATGCTTTTTGAATAGGACTTGTCGATAGCTTAGTAGTTAGTAGTGAGTGATTTTATTTTCTGTTTTTTTTCTATTTCGTACATATTCGTTAGTTGCGTTTTGATTCTTTTGTTAGTGTTTCAGGTTTATAAAAACACGCTCACAAGGCAATACGAGCGAAGAGAGGTTACCGTTAGATCCTGAGATAATAGCAAGAAGAAACTGAGCCTTCTTAAGAAGGATGAACGCTGCTGGAGGGAAGAACCGATGGACATAACTAATGAGTTGGATGATGTCGAGAATGAGTTCAATCAGGTATTGAACCGGGTTGACGACACTGATGGCAACACCAGTAAGAATCAAGATCCGTTAGGAGAAAGCCAGAGCCAAAACCCGGGTACTCAGAACCAAAATAGCCCAGCTCATAACATTGTCCATAATCCACATAACAACCCTGCTTACCCATATCCTAACTTACCTCAAAACAACTTACCCTATCCACCCTACCCATACCCTCCTTATCATTACCCACCATGCCCGTATCCTCCACCTCCAGTTTTCAATCAACCACCTGTTTACCAACCACCACCCCAACAAGTACCCGTACCAGCTGTTAATCCTCAACACGTTCCTCAGAACGTAGATCAAAATATGGCTATTCGAGGGAGGTTTGCAGCACAGCCACAATGGTACTATGATGGAGTGGCATTGCCTCCTGTTGAGGCAAATAACTTCTCGATCTCCCCGGGAATTCTTAAGCTTCTTACCGAGAATCAGTTCAAGGGGGTGATCGGGAAGGAGAATCCTCATACACATCTGAGGAGTTTTCTAATGATAGCCTCCACTTTCAATTATAATGACATGTCTGAAGATGCCAAGAGGCTTAGTTTGTTCCCATTCTCATTGACGGGAATAGCTAAAGAGTGGTACGATAATACGCTTCCACGGGGAGGTATTACCACTTGGGCCGAGCTCGAGCGTCTGTTCCTCGAGCGATTCTACTCTCCATCCAGAACGATTAAAGTGAGAATTGAGATCTCTTCCTTCCGCCAGAAGCAAGGAGAGGACCTACGTCAAGCGTGGGAGAGATACTCAAATATGTTGATAGAGTGCCCGCAGCACGGGTACAATGAGGGAGATGTTATGGCATTCTTCTACAGTGGTGCCAACAAGGCTGGGAAAGACCATCTAGACGCCTGTGCTAGTGGCTCATTCCTGAATCAAGGAATAGAGAGGTGTAGAGAGATCGTGGACAACATTGTCACGAATGCCGGGGCTTGGAGTGTTGATGCAGACTTCCAGAGAGTGCATCAGGTTGAAGAGGGTGAAGGAATGAGAAGGCTGTTGATGGCCATGATGGAAAAGATTAACAACCTCGAGTTGGGGAAGAATTTGGTTGGAGAGCATGCGGCAGAAAATGAGAGAGTAGACCAGCCAAGTGGACAACAAGAGGTAGTCAATTACATGGGAGATCCGTATTACAATCAGAATGGCTACCAAGGTGGAAATCAGTATGGAAGACCTTCTTATGGCCAACCATTTGTACCTCCAGGTCCTCAGCCTCCTCCTAATCAATGGAGGAACAATCAAGGCTATCAAGGAGGACATCAGCTTCCTCAAAACACATGGAGAAAGAATGCGAATTTCTCATATGCTAACCCAAATGTGGGTGTTATAGTTTCTCCGGGTGTTGACCCAGGGTCAAAGCCTCCGGGTGGAGAAGGCGGTTCCTCGACTGAGGAGATGTTGAGAGCAATTCTACAGAAGGTGGAGGAAGGAAGTAAGAGGTTGTCATCTTTGGAGTACGATGTAAAAGAGTTGCATAAAAAGGGTGATCAACGTGATCAAGAGCTCCAGAAGATGAACGTTGAGTGGACTAGAACTCAACAAGAGAACAATCAAAGGTTCACTTCTATAGAGTTCCAGATGAGCCAGATTGCAAAGTCATTGAATAGAGAGCAGGGTAAGTATCCTTCAATGCCTGAGGGTAATCCAAAAGAGCATTGTAAGGCTATCCAGCTTAGAAGTGGAACCAACTATGAAGGTCCTCAGATGCCTGCTGATTCTGAGACGCCCCAAGATAGAGATGAGATTGAAGAGATGAGAAGTGAGAAGAAGGTTGAGGGTGAAAGCACTCAAGCGAGCAAATAGCTTGAAGAGGAAGGCATTGAGAAGGGTGAGAGAGTTCCTAAGTGGAAGAAGGCAAATGAAGCAAGGGAGAAAGTGAAAGAGACCGAGAAAGATGAATGGGGGGTACCCAAATCTGTGATACCCGTCCCATATCCACAACACTTCATGAAAAAGAAGCTTGATGAGAAATTCGCTAAATTCCTTGATGTGTTTAAACAATTGCATATTAATATTCCTTTTTATGATGCTTTGGAACAGATGCCCAATTATGCGAAGTTTCTGAAGGACTTGATCGCGAAAAGACGGCGAGTGGATGAGCCGAAGTTGGTGCAGTTGAACCATGAGGTGAGTGCATTAGTGCACAAGACGCTTCCTCCAAAGCTGAAGGATCCCGGGAGCTTCACCATTCTTTATGATATCGGGAACGGGATCAAGAAGGGAGCGTTGTGCGACCTCGGAGCGAGCATAAATTTGATGCCTCTTTCGTTGTTCAAGGAGTTAGAAGTGGGCGAACTTCAACCCACGATGATGACGCTTCAACTAGCCGATCGGTCTATTACTCGACCTCAAGGAGTGGTTGTAGACGTCCTCGTGAGAGTTGGAGATCACATTTTTTCCAGCCGATTTCGTGGTCCTAGAGATGGAGGAAGATGAGCACGTGCCCCTGATCTTGGGAAGACCGTTCTTAGCGACGTCGGGGATGGTGCTAGACGTGGCAAACAGGAAGATCACGTTGAAGGTTGATGATCAAGAAGTAAAGATCTCCCTATATGAAGCCATGAAGCACCCGAAGGAGGATGAGAGTTTGTATTGCATTGATGCAATTGATCCTAGTGTTGAAGACACATCTCCTATCCCTAATCCTTCTCATATTCATGAATTTTATAATCCTTCACTTGATGATTTAACCGATGTGCATTATGATCTGACTTCTTTTGATAGGGATAAAGTGAAGAAGTTGAAGGATGAAGTGTGGACGTGATCCAGTTGGAGGGAAAATGAGGAGTTAAGAAGAAAAAGTCCAAATTCAAGAACTTGTTTGGTAAGACGCCTCCAGATAAAGGTAAGAAGGAGTTGAGACCCATAGCACTTGGGGATGATAAGAAAGCAAAAAAGTTCATGATGGAAGGGCATCAAGGAAAGACATGCAAGCACCACTCTTATGAGAGTAAGGGAGGTAAATTTGAGTATGATGTCCCATAAGCTCCTTTGAGCTCGGTCAGGCATGAGGACCTTAAAAATAGCGCTGAATGGGAGGCAACCCATTTTTATTTGTTTTTAGTTATTTTTAGTTTCTTATTATGTTATTAGGGTGTTGTTGAGTCGTAAGTTTTAACCTCGTACGTGAGAGTTTGTTTTGTAGGCTTGTCTCGATGGAGTACTCAAAAGGGAGGAACTCAAGCAAGGGAGTGTGCTACGTTTGAGAGAAACTGAATTGTTTGGTTGAGGTAACCCACAACCCCAAACTTAGACCTCTTCGCAAGGTCGAAGTTTGGGGGGGTGGAGTTTTTTTTTTATGTTTCTTGTTGCGTTGCACCGGAGCACCCCTTATCTTTGAGTGTGTTTGGTCATTTGGTGTCTTGAGATGCTCTTTGGGGTGATTTTGATTTGATTTGCTGTTGCATATTTCATGCTTATTGACCCCTTCTACTTGTTAGTTGTTATTCTTGAGCATGTTTGATGAGTAGAGATTTGTAGATTTGAGTTAGGGACTCTTTTGTGTGAGTGTTTGAATGAGAGTTGATTTGAGAAAGAACTTGTATGCTTGTGAATTTTTCTTTTGAGTACTTGTGTGATGAGAATGAGAATGCACTAGGACTAGCATGGATGTGAAAGCCGTGAGACTTGAGCCTTTTGAGATTTTGATACATGAATTAATCTCTTCGTTTGTGAGTGGATCATCACCTTAGAGGATGCTAGAACTTGTGTGTGCTCTTGCTTCTTGATTGTGTCTAGTTTGATATGCCGAATAGGATCTTAGGCCATCTTTGATTTTACTGAGTCACTTAGCAAAATTTTCCCTACCAATGACATAGAATCCCTTGTTAGCCCCTTTGAGCCTAAAGCCTATTTTATTTGCTAGCACATATGAACACTATTCCAATTCCTAAGCCTTTTTGTCCCAATTTGAGTGGAGAATAGGAAAGTGTGAATGTGGAGGGATTAAATTGAGTTGAAAAAGGAAAATGTTGTTTGTTGAGTGAATATGAGAAGAAGGTGTGATGAAGTTATGAGATGTGGGAAAAAGAGAAAAAATTGAGAATGAGCAAAAGAAAAAAATGAGCTCATGTGTTTGTTCGAAAAAGAAAAAAAAGTGAAGTGATTGAAAAAAAAAAGGTGAAAGAGTGAGAAAGAAAAAAAATTGAAGTGTTGAGAGAATTGGAATTGAAAGTGTGTTGATTGAATATGTTTGAAGTAGTCTGTTCCTAATCTCGAAGTACCGAAGTTTGATTTTCTATTCTCCATTCACTTGAGACACTTTACCATATTGTTATCCCACCTGTCCAAAGAGCCTACATTACAACCTTGAGAAAAGTCCTTTTTGATTCGGCATTGATTTCTAGAGTATGGTCGGAGTTAAGAGCGCTTACAAGCCTATGGCTGCCAATATGTGTGATTGATTGTTTGAGTGAGTCCCTTGATCATTGATATACACTTGTGAGGGAGCGAAACACATCGTTGAGTGCACATCCATGTTTGATCTTGGTGTTTCTTGTTATTGTTGCATGAGTATGATGAAGGAAAATGAGTGAGTATACGTGTGATTGATCTTTGAAGCTCGAGTTCATTTGCTTGCATGGTTGATTCTTTGACTCATTCCTAACAATTTCACTTGACTTGTTATTTCGTTGCTTGAGGACAAGCAACATGGTAAGTTTGGGGGGGTTGATTAGGCATGAAATTGTCATGATTCGTCACTCGAAATACCCTAATTTTGGCCGATTTTATCGAGTATTTGGAGTCAATTGAACATTATTTCTATACATTGATGAATTTGTCTCTTTGATGCTCGTAGGTGAATCGAGGGCGAAGAACGGAGTTCGTAGGACTTTGAATTGTCTCAAACAGATGCCCGGATGAGAAGATATCGAAGGAATACGATTGGTGTTAGTGTTGAAGAAGAAAAATACTACTTGGTGAAAATTTGGGAGCATTCGAGTAAATCACTATAGCACTAGCGCTCGAGCACGTTGCTCGAGCGCCCAAAACATACAGAAAAGTTCGAGCGCTCGAGCGCTACCGCTCGAGAGTGTTGCTCGAGCGCCCCAATTTATGCAGAAAGTTTCCACCACTCGAGCAGCTCGAGCGCGAGCGCTCGAGCGCTTGTGTCATTCGAGCTATATGCTCGAGCGCGAGCGCGACCGCTCGAGCAGGCTTGCTCGAGCGCCTTCAATTTGTGCATTTTCAAAGGCGTTTTTCGGCCCACGAGTTCACGATTCGGCCCGTGGCTTATATATACGCGTCCAAAGCTCATTTTTTAGGAGACCACACATCACTTGATATTTTTAGACTTTTAGAGTTCATTTTTGGAGAGGAAGGAGAGAAGCAAGCTTTACGTTTACGTTTTTGAGGTTTTCGTTACAAATTCATATTACGATCTTACTTTTTAGTTTAGTTTCTTTATAATTTTGTTCTTAAACACGTTAAGACTTCTTTTCTTGAGTTAATTTCAGTTATTCTTTTATTTCATTAAACCCTAGTTTATGTTTGATCTCTTCTTCGTCTTAATTATCATGTTCATGTTCGTTACTTATTTAATTGCTATTATTTACGTTAAACCTATGTCTAGCTAAAACCCTTGCATGCTTGGGGTAGGATGAACTCGTAGAAGTAGGTTGTAGGTATGTAATTAGGGTAACTTGTGACGTTAGGTTTTAATTCTCTTGATTAATGAATTCTTAAAATTAATCTTAACTTTACTTTTGAATTTCGTATGAAAAGTGTTAGGGAGAGGACGACCGCATCACTCTTTAACAACGAGGAGTCTTAACGAGAGGGTTTAGAAGGGGTTAATTAATCTACCAGTTTAGCGAAGGAGGACGACCGCATCACCTTAGTTAAATTAGGGTCTCATTAATTAAGCACAATCTATTAACTTGTTAGTGGATTAGTGAAGTCGAGTGTTAGGGTAAAGTATTAGAGTTTAGAATCTTGAGCTTTCACCTTGCATTCTTTTACTTAGGTTATTTCTTGTGCGTCACAGTTATTTTGATTATGTACCTGCTCTGTTAGTATACGTAGGGATTCCTATCCTAAGCATCACCATCTCTTACTTGAACACAACCTTTAGTTAATTCATTTCTTTAATTCTTTAGTTTAATTAGTTTAATTTAGTTTTTATTAATCTTTCCAAAAACCCAAAAACATTACACTCATATTAACTACGACGCGTAGATCTTCAGGGATCTATTTGCATACACTCCATCCCTTGGGTTCGATACTACTTGGTCCCTGTACTTGCCCATATTACAGTGAACCCGTACTCTTGCGGGGAAGCTACTAGTAGAAAGCTAGTATATTTCGCTCCAAGTCAGTTGGTTCCCTTTATAACATTATTCAAATGCGTATCATTATTTTGTTAAATCATTTCAAGGTATATCTTTCTCTTTAACTTGACTTACAATATTCAACATATATTTTAAAATACTATAATTACCCTGTCATACCATCCGATTTTTTTTAATTTACTACTCTCTCCGATTCATTTTAGAATGACCCAATCAAAATAACACGGATTTAAATAAAAGAGTTATTTATTAGTATTTGTGGATATACAATTATTTTTTAGTAAGAATAAAAAGACCCTTTCAACTTTTTAAAGGGTAAATATAAAGGGATATGATTTACTTTTTGCTATTTTAGAAACCTACTCTAATTTGAGATTAGTCGAACAAATATCAATAATTTTGAGTTTTTCACAGTTGATTCATAAATTTAAAATTAATTAAAAAAAAATATATATATTATATTTGCCAAGATTTTGTATTTGAATTGAGAATTTCAGAAGTATGTGAAATTATTTTACTTATCCCTGTTGATAGGCGAACAACTTTACATGTTAGGCGAACAAGTTTTACAGCCTAAATACGGATTATAGCAACAGTTAATCTTCATCTCAATGACGAACAAGTATGACATAAGGGTGGTGCGCAAATCTATTGGAAGAGTGTATATCATGTCCACCTACATACCTGGCGAGCAGCTCCCACTGAAGGTGAAGATCCGCATTACACAATTCATGGTGGAATAATGGGCGAACAACACTACACCCATACTCCCGGAAGGCGAACAACTTGTTATGACGAATACATGACGGAGATCAGCCAACTAAGCAATAACGAACAACTATATGGACGAGATAGACACAAGAGAAGACTTTGTAACTAAGTTTCAACTTAGATAAGATCAAACTAGTCAAAATAGACATATGTCAAACATGCAAACATGGAAGTCCATAGGTTTTATCCACCACCTACTTGGTGGTTTGTATAAAGAAGTTACTCTCCATTTATAAATATTAAGTTAAAATATACAAAAATCTCCCTACACACACTCAAACTCACACATACGAAATAAATACGTAATCCATACATGTATTTACACTTTTCTAACCTGATCTATTGAATTTACTATTTACGGTAGTAATCAATCATACAAAATTGTTTGGTGATCCTAATTTCGATTTAAAACAACCACTAATCCACGCGATAATAATTGATCATTAACAAATTGGCATTAGAAGGAGGGTTCGAACTTTTGATTTGTGTTAGATTTCAAGAAATTCAAGTCAAGAACTTGAAGATTCAAGGGAATTCTTGAGTTTTTCTTCATAAACTCAAGGAAATTGCTCAAGGTGTTCTAGGTGTTCTTTAATAAAATATTTGAAGATTTGAAGATTCAAATAAATATATAATTAAGATGCCTCAGTCCAAGGAAACGCAACTTTCACATCCCTCGGCTAGGTCTCCGACGACCAGGGTGTCATCCACTGGTCGACGTGTACTAGAACCACGGCTAACAAATAGAGCCAGACCATCAGCCGTGACAAATATCATGCCTCCGGAGTTGGAGGCACTGGCTAGCAATCCCGGTGAGCTAACCCTAACTATTGCTGCCTTGCAAGCTTTGCAAAAGCAGCAAGAACAAGTTGGCCCCTCACAAATAAGAGCCAGAACTAGATCTGTTGATACACCCAGGCCCAGACTTGCTCGCGATGAACAGCAAAACAAGGTTGACAGTGCCCAAGTCCAGAAGGCCAAGGGTAAAGCTAAGGTGGTAGAACGGATGGAATGTTGGGAAAATAGGGGTGCCCGGGAACTATTCAGGATTAAATTTAAATACGAATTTAAATATAATTATTACTAGCATGAATTAATCCTAATTAATTCAAATAATAATTCCAACAACAATTTTATCATCATGCAAGTTGAATTAATTCACATAAAATCTATGGCGGAAAAACTAAGAGATTATGTGACTACGTACCTCTCGTAGATATGGCCTTTGATTATCACGAGACAATAACGAATGCGCTACCAACCCAAAGACCTTCTCAAGTATTTCCCTTTCGCCTTGCTTGATCACCGGTGGGAAGTGCTTTCAAGCAATTTAAAATAACAAGGAAGAAAGAAAAAAAATAGTGTTGCTGATTTTTTTTTCAACGCTGTGAAAAGTAAATTGGAGATGAAATAATCATCCCCTATATATAGGAGAGGGGTGAACGAAATTTAGGTGTATTTTAGGGGAGAATTTTTTTTTTCTTGGCCTCCAAGAAATCTTGAATATATCCCATATATTTTTTTCTCCATAAAAAAATATTCCACAAAAATCTCACCCTCCTAATATATGCAATTTTTGAAAATTATAGATTGAGAATGCAAGATTTGGATCTTCTTGAATTTATGAGATAATCTCGTATTCCAAGAATACTTATCTTCCATAATATCTTTCCAAGAAAATCAACAAAATCTTTTCTCTCTCCATATCTCTTATTTTCGAAAATCTCAAGAAATATCAGCAAATATATTTTCTTTTATTTTAATAACCTTATTATTATTGGACTACTTAATGGGCTACTTGAGGGGCCTTTAGGAGAATTAAGATTGGACCTCCAATGGACTTCTGAATTTCAATATTGAGCCCCAATATAATTCAATCCATTAATATTAATTATTACCACTAATAAATTAATATTGCACTATCCATCTTAATCCATATTACGATAATATGGGCTCCCGGTTATTATTTCCCGCGTTTAAGATTATCAAGTCCATTAATTAATTAAGCTTCTGAATAGCTCTAAATTAATTAATATATTTCACCTTGGAGTAAAGACAACTCAACATTATTATCCATACCGAAGAAACTAATCCTTCACTTGCAAGATTTGGTACGATAAAACTTCTGAGCCCACCAAGGGGACTAATCACACGAGCCGTACTCGCACGCATTTCTCCGTATTAAATCTTAGCAACCGTCGTATGATTAATATTACTGCCCAAAGCACAAGGTTCGAAGTCACAATGATTCTCACCCAACATGAATCAAAGCAGTAACCATTAAGCACACACGGTCCTATTTAAGTGACGGATATTAAGAAATCAACAACCACTGAGGTCTAATTCTTCACATTTCAGAACAGAAGAATTTATCCTCGCTGTAGGTCCTCTTCAACACATACTAAATGTGCTAGTGCAATCTCTTAGTCAAGACAGACCAATCTGAGACTTACACATCGACCTTTCACGATAGATTGTTCAATTCCACCTAGGTCGTGAAAATGTACGTTTAGTTACAAGGAAACTGTTAATGTTGTCTTCCGTGAACGGGTATCACCACATTAACTACAATGTAACTAGTACTATTACGAACTATTTGCAATAAATATTCAACATTCAATCATATCTAAAGCATATGCGATAAAAGAATTATTCTCATAAACAAGTGTTTGATACACGAGTTATACAAAGTAAAAGCATACTTTCACGTATAACTCCAACAATCTCCCACTTATACTTAAATTCTGCTTTTTAGTATACATCATGCATGTCTTAGTGTAGTAGCTCTACGTGACATCTCATGTCAACCTACACTAACCTAATAATTCCTCCCACTTATACTTAAAGCAGATTGGCAATAGTCTTGACTCCCATTCCATCCACATGTTTTTCGAATGTACTCTGAGGCAAACCCTTTGTGAATGGATGTACTAGGTTGTCCTCCGACATTTATCTTTGCCACCTCTTTATCTTCCCTCTTAACGATTTCTCATATAAGATGGTATTTTCTTTCAATGTGTTTGCTGGCCTTGTGGGCTCTCGGTTCCCTTGAATTTGCAACTGCTCCGACATTATCACAATGGATAGTGATTATGATGGGCAAATTCGGAACAACGTCCAAGTCCACTAAGAAGTACTTGAGCCAAACCGCTTCTTTCGCTGCTTCACAAGCAGTTACTTATTCGGCTTTCATGGTCGAATCGGCGATGCATTTCTGCAAATCGCTTCTCCATGTCATGACTCTTTCTCCCATGCAAAACACACTACCCGAGGTAGATATTCTGGATTCTATATCTGATTGGAAATTTAAGTCCGTGTATCCCACGAGAATTAGACTGTCTGACTGTTAAATCAACATTCCATACCAAGTTCTTTTCAGAAACTAAAGAACGCATTTAATTGCAATCTAATGTGCTTTCCCGGGGTTACTTTGATATCTTGCCAACATGCTCACGACAAAGCAGATATCCGGTCTCGTACACAACGTTGCATACATAAGACTTCCTACGTCCGAAACGTATGGAACACCTTTCATGTCATCTATCTCCATTTGCGTCTTAGGGCATATTTCTTTGGATAGATGGATTCCGTGCCTAAAAGGTACAAAACCTTTCTAGGAATCTTGCACGCTGAAATGCTTCAAAACAGTGGCTTCGTATGAAACTTGCGATAAGCCCAACATCCTCCTCTTGCGATCTCGAGTGATCTTGATCCCAAGGATGTGACTGGCTTTCCCTAAGCCCTTCATATCAAACTGATTTGACAGCCATACCCTTACATCTGACAATACCTTTACATTGTTTCCAATGAGCAGAATATCGTCTACGTATAATACTAAGAATACCACCGCAGTTCCGTCACACTTTTTATACACACAACTTTCGAACTCATTTTGATCAAACCCATAAGACTTAATCACTTGATCAAAACACTGGTTCCAAGTACGGGATGATTGCTTAAGTCCATAAATGGATCTCTTAAGCTTGCATACGAGGTGCTCTTGACCTTTTTCAATGAAACCTTTGGGCTGTTGCATATAGATATCTATCCCGTCAAGACTTCCATTAAGGAAAGCTGTCTTGACATCCATTTGCCAGATCTCGTAATCTCGATGCGCAGCGATCGACAAGAGAATACAGATGGACTTAAGAATAGCTACAGGCTAAAAGGTCTCCTCATAATCGAACCCTTCTTTTTTAGTATACCCTTTGGCCACTAGCCTTGCTTTGAAGGTCTCAACCCTTCCGTCTGGTCCTCTTTTCCTCTTGTACACCCACTTGCATCCAATGGGTTCTACTCCATTGGGTGGTTCGACCAACTCCCACACTTGATTATGATCCATCGAACCCATCTCGGTTTCCATTCCTGTTTGTCACGACTCCGCGTCTTTGTCTTGAATTGCCTCGTCGTATGTCCATGGGTCTGATTCATCACCGGGAATTTATATCCGAAGATTCTCCTATTCCCATGAATCTCTCGGGTTGCCTAGAAATCCTCCCACTGCGATGGGGTTCCGGTTGTGAAGGTGTGACGTGTGGTATATCATCTTGTATACTTGGTATAGGAGTTTGCCCTCATAACTCATCTAAGGTAATCTCACTTCTGGGCTTTCTTTTGTTCATAGTCTTACTCCAAGAATTTAAAGTGCGAACTAATCACGGTCTTTTGATCCTTGGGACTATAGAACATACACCCTTTCGTTCCCACAGGGTATCCTATAAACAACCTTAATTCTGAACGTGGATCCAACTTACCGGCTTCCTTGTCTAGCACGTATATCGGACAACCCCAAATCCGCAAGTGTCTTAGACTGGGCTGCGCCCGGTCCACAATTCCATTGGGGTTTTAGGAACCGATTTGGATGGCACCAAGTTTAGAATGTAAGCGGCCGTTTCCAAGGCGTTACCCAAAACGATTTGGGTAAATCCGAATAACTCATCATGGATCTAACTATTTCTAAAAGAGTCTACTTCCTTCGTTCCGCCATACCGTTCTATTGAGGGGTTCCCGGTGCGGTCAACAGGGATATAATCCCTTCATCCGATAGGTAGTTTAAGAATTCATTGCTAAGGTATTCGCCTCCACGATCAAATCGTAGAAACTTGATACTTCTTTCCCTATGCATCATAAGATAGATGTATCCATATCTCGAGTAATGACAAATTACTCATACCCCTTCTTGCTATGATCATCATTGAACCACACATATCGGTATAAACGATTTCTAACACTTTGGTGGCTCTATTCCCCTTGGCTCCAAATGCCCTCTAGGTCATTTTACCCTCTAAACAGGATTCACAAGTTGGAAATGACTCAACTTGAAGTGACTCCAAGGATTCATTTTTCACCGATCTTTGTATCCGCATTAGATTAATATGACCTAATCTAAGATTCCATAGAAGTGTTTCGTTCATGTCCGAAGAATGCTTCCTTTTATTACTCAAAATAATCGATGTGTTATTAGATTCAATTTTATGAGTGGTGTGCCCAAATAATGGTATAAAGATCATCCATTGAAGTTCCGGAATAAATAAACTCATCGTTTCAAGAAATAATAACATCCTTATTAAAAGAAACTGAGTATCTATTCAAAAACAGTTTAGAAACTGAAGGTTGAGTTCTTTCTAAACTAGGAACATGAAGAACGTCTCTCAAGACCATAACTCTATCTTCAAAAGATAGGCGCACTTCTCCCACTGCTTCAGTTGCCACTCTCGTAGCATTGCCCGATGTGATGGGGATCTCACTTCCGTTAAGTCGTCGGGTTAGCTTGAACCCATGAAACAAATGTGATCAGTAGCTCTCGTATCCACTATCCACGAATAGACAGCATACGCCACTTCACAAGTTTCAACGACTAGGGTGTGTGAATTACCTAACTTTCCTAGCCTCTTAGGCTTGGAACAGGCATACCTCCATTGTCCTCTCTCACCGCAACTAAAACATTTCCCCTTCGATGCTAGCCTTTGTATTTACCTTTCGCAACAATTGGATTTACTTGGATCCGGCCTTTGGTTCTATTCCTCTTTTTCCCTCCCTTGGGACCAAAAGAGGTAGACGGACCATTAGCAACCATAGCACTAGACTGGTGCTCCATTATCACCTCCACCGAAACTAAAGCTTGTAAGAGCTCGGGCAAACGAGTTGTCCGTTCATTCATCTGACAGTTCAGATGAAACTGCTCAAAGCTTCTCGGTAGAGAATGGTATATGAAATCAACCTGAGAAGGCACATCAAAATCCGCACCAAGTACTTCCAACTTGTTAAGGTATGCTATTATCTCGAGAAAATGCTCCCTCACGGGCGCTCCTTCCACCATTTCCAACTTGACCGATTCATGTTTGGTGAACTGATTAGTCATGGGATTCTGATGTGAAAACATCTCTTCAAGGCTTTCCATGATTTCAACAGCGGATACAATGTCTTCATGAACGCGCCTCAAATCCTCAGACAGAGATGTCAAGATGATTCACTTCATGTGTTCATTGTCACGCTGTCAATCATCAATTGCCTTTTCCCATTGCTTGACTTATCATTAGGCTTGCCGGGTTTATTAACGTGAATAACCCAATTGTGTTTTTGTGCAGTAAGGACAAATTTAAAATTACATTTCCAATCGATATAATTCTCTCCAAAAAGTTTATTAACTTTAAGTATATTAAACAGTGGATTAAAAGGTTGCGACATGATGAACTGAGAATAAAACATACATTCATATCAATATCTAGAAAAATACGAAATTATCACATAATTCGATCACATCAATTATATTGAAACCTTAAAACAATATAATCATGCATCAGCCAACATCTCGAAATAATTTAAATGCGCCATGAGGGGTGGTCTATACATTTAAACACATTCAAGCGGATCACAAACTTAAAAGTTATAAATCCTTAATTCAAAATTAATAGTTGGCTCCCACTTTGACCACATAAAAATTGACAGGGACTCCGAGGGGAGTAAGTTAATATAAATTTCTTATGCCTAAGTAATAACCATAATTAAATACAGGATTATTATTTCGCTTTGAGCAAGCCACTCGTGGTGAGGGTCAATACCGCCACTAGTAATAATCCACAATCATCCTTTCGGAATTTATTCATGTGAAATCCGTCCTTTTGGCCGATCCGAGGGGGAAATGTATTCCAAAAGAACTTCACAAATAAATAAATTATGGAGGCCAAATTAATCCAATTTTAATATCCAGAATAAAATTGCGATTAAATAAACATACTTAGTAATTTTCGAAAGTAAGGTTTTTCTTGGACAATAAAATTCATGCAAACACATATTAATAAATAATAATAAGTGCACGAAATGAAACATCCATCAAAACAAAATTAAACACATTGGAGCACTCAAATCCTATTGTCACGGTTTAATTTCTTCATGTCTTGACATGAAATATCGTCCTTGTTGCTTTTCATCGTTCGTCTCGACACGCTCCCACTCGAACAACAACACTTCATCAAAAACAACATCGTTTGGAGTTCGGGATGATATTTAAAATCACACAAAAAAAATGCAGAACTGAATTAATTTTTAAATAAAATCCCACGGCCCGAGATACGACGCGCGTCGGCCCACGAAGTGGGCCCGCACGTCACTCGGCACGACGCCGAGCAGCAGCCACCGAACGCACCTACGTGCGCGTACGCTGCCACACCCGTCGTGTGTGGGTCGTGTACCTCGCGTACCCCGTGCACCGGGTTTCGCCGTTCATTCTCGTTTTTCACCCCATGCATGATTTTACGTCCATGCATGCACCGCGCATGCATGCATCGTCCGGGTACGCCGTCTTTAATTCTTCGTTCTTCGTCTCGATCCGGTTACAATTTATTTTACAAAAAAAGTAAATACTAGATCTAGACTAGTCTATTACAATGATCAAATCAAAATAAAAATAACTAATCTACTCGTGGATTTTCTCACGAAAAAAACGAATTCGAACGAATCGAATTAAAAACAATTAATTCACACGCATGAAAAAATTAACAACATTAAAACCATGACAATTGGATACCTGCAAAAAAGATCTAGCAATTCTACTATCCAATTTTAATTTAATGTCTAACAATTTAAATTCCAATTTAAAGATCAGAGCCCGAAACCGTGGCTCTGATACCAGTTGTTGGGAAAATAGGGGTGCCCGAGAACTATTCGGGATTAAATTTAAATACGAATTTAAATATAATTATTACTAGCATGAATTAATTCAAATAATAATTCCAACAACAATTTTATCATCATGCAAGTTGAATTAATTCAGATAAAATCTATGGCGGAAAAACTAAGAGATTATGTGACTACGTACCTCTCGTAGATATGGCCTTTGATTATCACGGGACAATAACGAACGCGCTACCAACCCAAAGACCTTCTCAAGTATTTTCCTTTCGCCTTGCTTGATCACCGGTGGGAAGTGCTTTCAAGCAATTTAAAATAACAAGAAAGAAAGAAAAAAAATAGTGTTGCTGATTTTTTTTTCAACGCTGTGAAAAGTAAACTGGAGATGAAATAATCATCCCCTATATATAGGAGAGGGGTGAACGAAATTTAGGTGTATTTTAGGGGAGATAAAATCTTTTTCTTGGCCTCCAAGAAATCTTGAATATATCCCATATATTCTTTTCTCCATAAAAAATATTCCATAAAAATCTCACCCTCCTAATATATGCAATTTTCGAAAATTATAGATTGAGAATGCAAGATTTGGATCTTCTTGAATTTATGAGATAATCTTGTATTCCAAGAATACTTATCTTCCATAATATCTTTCCAAAAAAATCAACAAAATCTTTTCTCTCTCCATATCTCTTATTTTCGAAAATCTCAAGAAATATCAGCAAATATATTTTCTTTTATTTTAATCACCTTATTATTATTGGGCTACTTAATGGGCTACTTGAGGGGCCTTTAGGAGAATTAAGATTGGACCTCCAATGGACTTCTGAATTTCAATATTGAGCCCCAATATAATTCAATCCATTAATATTAATTATTACCACTAATAAATTAATATTGCACTATCCATCTTAATCTATATTACGATAATATGGGCTCCCGGTTATTATTTTCCGCGTTTAAGATTATCAAGTCCATTAATTAATTAATCTTCTGAATAGCTCTAAATTAATTAATATATTTCACCTTGGAGTAAAGATAACTCAACATTATTATCCGTACCGAAGAAACTAATCCTTCACTTGCAAGATTTGGTACGATAAAACTTCTGAGCCCACCAAGGGGACTAATCACATGAGCCTTACTTGCACGCGTTTCTCCGTATTAAATCATAGCAACCGTCGTATGATTAATATTACTGCCCAAAGCATAAGGTTCGAAGTCACAATGATTCTCACCCAACATGAATCAAAGCAGTAACCATTAAGCACACACGGTCCTATTTAAGTGACGGAGATTAAGAAATCAACAACCACTGAGGTCTAATTCTTCACATTTCAGAACAGAAGAATTTATCCTCGCTGTAGGTCCTCTTCAACACATACTAAATGTGCTAGTGCAATCTCTTAGTCAAGACAGAGCAATCTGAGACTTACACATCGACCTTTCACGGCGGATTGTTCAATTCCACCTAGGTCGTGAAAATGTACGTTTAGTTACAAGGAAACTGTTAATGTTGTCTTCCGTGATCGGGTATCACCACATTAACTCTAATGTAACTAGTACTATTACGAACTGTTTGCAATAAATATTCAACATTCAATCATATCTAAAGCATATGCGATAAAAGAATTTCTCATAAATAAGTGTTTGATACACGGGTTATACAAAGTAAAAGCATACTTTCACGTATAACTCCAACATGGAAGGCCAGGCTGAGTCCGCCCCTAGTCGAGCAGCTGGCTCAAGTCAGGGGACTTCACGTCCCAGTGTTCTGGACAGGCTGTGCAGACCCCAGCCGCATCAAGAAGCTGCTCACCCTGGAGCAGGAGAGGGGCGAACATCTCCAGTACCAGCTCGCCCGTTGACTTGAACGCAAAATACTAGCTATACTAGTAGTTACCCCACAAGAGTATATGATCATAGTAGTATGAGCAAGTATAGGGAGCAAGTATAGGGACCAAGTAGTATCGAACCCAAGGGAAAGTGTGTATGCGAATAGAGCCCTGGAGATCTACGTGTCGTTGCTAATATGAGTGGATGTTCTGGTTTATGAATGGAATTAAGCTACTCTAAAGTCTACTTCTATCAATGCGAATTATGAAATCAAACAAAATAACTAAGGATTTAATGAAGTACGAGATGATGATGCTCAGGATAGGAATCCCTACGTATACTAACGGAGCAAGTATGATAATTAAAACAACCGTGATGTGCAAGTATTAATCCTAAGTATACTAAAACTAGGCAATCAACTTCTCTAATCTAGCACCAAATTGAAAGAGTAAAAGCTCAAGAATTAACCCTAATACTTCGTCATATCAACCTACTTCACAACCCACTAAACAAGTTATATGGATTATGCTTAATTAATGAGACCCTTATTTACCCAAGGTGATACGGTCGTCCTCCGTAGATAAACCGGTAGATTATAAACCCCTTCTAAAACCCTATAGTTTAGCCTATTTGTTATTAAAGAGTGATAAGATCGTCCTCTCTCTAATAATTTTCGTACTCAATTCCAAGATAATTCTAGGGTTTATTTTAAGCATTCAATTAATTAAAAGAACTAGCACTAAATATCACGAGTTATCTTAATTATGTAACAACATATTACTTCTACGAGTTCATCCTACCCCAAGCATGCAAGGGTTTTAGCCTAGCATGGTTGATTGAATAACGAAAACAATAATAAGAACAATAAACATATGCATAATTGAATTAACGAAAGAATTGAAAAGCATAAACAAAAGAAAAAAATTGAAGTCTTGAATTGAATCTGGAAACTAGGGTTTATAGTGTAAACGTCTCAAGAAAATAAGAAAGAATGAAAGCAATAAATTAATCTAAGAATTTGTAAATTAAAACCTCGATTACAACTTGTAAAACTCTTCCAATCTTCTTCCCAAGCTTTCATCTCTCTAAATCTATGTTTCAAAATGTTTATGGTGAAGTGGTTTCCAAAAACAAGCTTGGAATCTGGTATATATAAGCAACAGGCCGAAAACGGGTAAAAAAGCCAAAATAGTGCGTATTTGGGTGGTGGTCGAGCGGTGGCGCTCGACCCCACACTTTGCTCGAATGGTATGGCCTTCCAGTGGACTTCGGGCGCTCGAGCGGTGTTGCTCGAATAGATATGGTGCTCGAATGGTACCGCTCGAGCTCAAGTGCTCGAGCGGTTTTGGGGCTCGAATGGTGGCGCTTGAGCTGGTCGAGCGCCCAAAATCTTCTGTAAGTTTTAGGCATTCGAGTAAATGCCTTACTCGAGCGGGGGTGCTCGACCTCTCTTGGTCGAGTGGTTTCTCTTCTTCAACTGAGTGATACCTTTCCTTGCACGAACTAATACTATTCATATTTCTTCAATATCTTCTCATCCGGACATCCGTTTGAGTCGATTCAAAGTGCTATGAACTCTATTTTTCGCCCTCTATTCATCTATGAGCAACGAAGAGGCAAATCCATCAGTTTATGAAAATAATACTCAATTGACTCCAAATACTCATCAAATTCATTCAAAATACGGGCAAAACGAGCTATGAATCATGACAATTTTACGCCTAATCAACCCCCCCCCCCCCCAACATACCATATTGCTTGTCCTCAAGCAATGAAATAATAAGTCAAGTGAAATTGTTAGGAATGAGTCAAAGAACCAAATCATGCAAGTAATCGAGCTCAAGTTTCAAAGATGGTTCTCACGTACACGAACTCACCCCCTTCATCATACTCATGCAATAACAACAAGAAACACCTAGATCAAACATGGATGTGAACTCAACGATGTGTTTCACTCCCTCACAAGTGTATATCATGATAAGGGACTCACTCAATCAATCAATCACACATATCAGCAGCCATAGGCTTGTAAGCACTCTCAACTTCGACCATACTCTAGAATCCATGCCGAATAAAAAATGACTTTATCAAGGTTGTAACGTAGGCTCTTTGGACAGGAGGGGTAACTATATTGGATAAGTGACTCAAGTAAATGGAGAACAAAAAATCAAATTTCGGTATTTCGAGACTAGGAACAAAATACTTCAAACATCTTCATGCAATACACTTTTCAATTCCACTACTCTCAACACTTCAATTTTTTTTCTAACTCTTTATCATTTTTTTATTCAATCACTTCACTCTTTTTTTCTCTTTCACACATACATATGAGCTCATTTTTCTTTTGCTCATTCTCAAATTCATTGTTCTTTCCCACCACTCAAAATCTCATTACACCTTCTTCTCAAATTCACTCAATCATTAATAATTCTCCTTTTTCAACTCAACTCGATCCCTTTCTCATTCACAACTTTTCCTATTCTCCACTCAAAATGAGACAAAAAGAGTTTAGGAATTTGGATAAGTGTTAAAATGTGCTAGCAAATAAATAGGCCAAGGCTCAAACGGGCTAACAAGGGATAAATATCATTGGTAGGGAAAATTTAGGCTAAGTGACTCAATCGAATCAAAGATGGCCTAAAATCACTTTCGACATATCAAACTAGACACAATCAAGAAGTGAGAGCACACACAAGTTCTAGCATCCTCTACGGTGACGATCCACTCACAAACAAAAAGATCAATTTATACATTGTAATCTCACAAAGGCTCAAGTCTCACAGCTTTCACATCCATGCTAGTCCTAGTGAATTCTGTTGGTCCCACTAGATTGATAAATTGCGGAAGCTTTAAATTAAATGTCTTAGACAACTTCTTTTTACAAGAGCAGACTAAAAAAGACAGGAATTTAAATGCAGAAAACAGTAAATAAGACCGGATATATAGTGGTTCGGATCTGAATATCCTACGTCCACTCTCCCTTGATCAAAGGGGTCTCACTATCCAACCAACAACCAACTTACTTACTGGAATTGTGAAGTACCAGTTCCTTCTTACAAACTCTTTAGATCTAACTTCGATCTAAAGATCAACATCCTTCAACCTTATCTTGTAGATGAGCAGGTTGAGGTCCAACTACTCCTTAAGAGTGAACAAGTAATTAAGAACAGAATAAGAGTGCTATGTGCTTGAATAAACAAGAGCTTGAATGTATCTTCGTGCGCGTATATATCTCTCTAGGGCTTTTTCTTGTGATTGCACTCTTGTATTTATAGAGGGGATTAGGGAATAACCGTTGTAGAGCTAATCCAATCAGATCCTCTATTTAGGGAAGCTTCAATCAATCAATTCCATAATTGATTGATTGGGTTGGTGGGATCCTTGGATTGATTGTCTTCAATAACTTTCCAATCCTGATCTTGTTGACTTGATTTGAATCACCAACGGTCAAATGCTTCCTCTGCCTAACTCTGATTCTCTCTAGAGAAGGAAAGACCAGACACCAGGCAACCTTGGTGTCTTCTGGTCCTGATCTGGTTAACAACCAGAATACTCAATAGAAACAGGGGATCAAACTGAGCATCTTTTGTTCTACCAGACTCGTCTGGTCCGAACTCGTCTGGTCTGGGGAAGGTCCTCTGCCTCAGGTCAGATCTCATCTGGTGAAGTCTTCTGGGGGAGTCCTCTGGTGGGTCTTCTGGTGACTCTTCTGGTGAAGTCTTCTGGTCTGGCAGTTCCCCCTAGACTAAGTCCTAATCTAGATCATCATCTGGCTAACAGGTCCAGATGGTCCTATTACATCTTCTGGTTTGTTTTAACTCATCAAAACTATACAACTTTTATCCTAACAATTTCCCCCTTTCTGATGAAGTTAAAACAGTACCAGAACTAATCAAAACATAATACTTAAGCAAGAAAACAATAAAGGACAAGACCTTAGAGTAGATCTTATCAGGCAAACAATTAAGACAACAAGAGGTTGTCTTTTGAACAGAAAAGATATGATATTTTCATTAATAATAAGGACAAGATAATTACAAGTTACATTGAAGTTCAGAGTCCTATTCTATGCATATCTCCTATTTTCCTTGGGCACAAGAAACCAGTCAAGGAACCTATCCTGGACGGCCTTCAACTCGGCAGAAGATGTTGGAGTGAAGTTGGCCAACACCTTTGTCTTGTACAATCTCTTCAGCTCAGCCCAATCAACCTGGTCTCCTACCATGGGTGTGTTGAGATAAGTAAACTCAGGAGCAGTCACCTCCAGGTTGAACTCAATGGTAGAGTCCATCAATTGCTTGTACAAATCTGCATCATAAGCTTGCATCCAGGAGTGAAAGGTTCTGTTGATCAGCTCATCATCCTCTGGTGCTGGCCTCTGGATATAATGTTGAATGAACCAGAGAGTCTTTGCCTCCTTCCATTTCTCAATCAAGGGCACAGGCACAGTAGAGTCAAAAGAACCTTCTGTCCTTAGAGGCAGAATGTTCATCACCTCAATAGGAGCTTTCCTCCTCTGACTAGATCCACCTGCACCAGAAGGAACACCAACTTCTCTGAACTTCTTATTTTGCCTCCTAACATATCTGAGCCTCTGCTCTTCATCTATGTTCTTCCTGATCCTTGCCTGCTTCTCCTCTAGAGTCTCTTCCTTATATCTCTTCTGTGCTTCTTCAACAACAGTCTCAAGGAAGCTCTTCTTGACTTTCCTGATCTTTCTCTTTGCAGGTCCAGAGATTGAGATGGGATCCTGCTCTGCTTCTGAGGAATCCTCTTCTGCAGCAAGCTGTTTAGCCATGGTAAGAGATTTAAGCTCTTCCTTCTTCTTCTTCTGCAGCTCTGCCTGGGCCAAGGTGTTCTCTAGCAGGTCCAGACGAGCTCCATGGCTAAAAAGAGTTTCATTTGTGGTCTTCGCCAGATCAGTTCTGGCCTTCTCTTCCCCCTTTTTAACTTCATCAAGGAGGGGCTCCACTACCTACCTTATAAGATTAGGCAAGGCAGTGTTGGAGGAAGAGTGAAGATCACGCAACTGCTTTGCCTCCTCCAGGTAGGCTTTTGATTCAGCAACAAGCCTTTCCTGCTTCTCTAACATCTCCTGGAGGGAGTCCTTCAACTTAGCAGTCTGGATCATCTGGCTGGCCATCTCAACCTTCAGCACAGAGACTGGTCTATCTGCTCCAGCACGTGCTCCTGGAGCTGCTTCTGGCTGTGCATAACATCCAGCTTGACAAAGAGGCCATTTGCCTTGAATGAGGCCTTGACTTCAGCCAGAGTAGATTTGATCTGCTTAAGGAAAATCTTCCTCTCCTGCCGGATCTGGTGCTCTATCATAGCAGGGGCCATGTGTTGAATTGCTTTAGAGAAGCGCCCTATCTGCATGATCTGTTCATTAAAGAACGTCTTCATCTTCTGGAGCACGGCAGGAGACATATCAAAATCTTCCTCGTCTGAGTACAGCTCTGGAGGGAAGACAAAGTGAGACCCAAACTTGTAAGAGGGGCCCTCTGGAGTGAGCATTACCCCTCTCTGGATGAGTATGGTGCGAATCAAGATTTTGGCTGCACCAGGGGTCTCCAGCTCAGCTGGGTTCTGAATATTCATCTTCTGCTTCAGCTCAATCTCCCAAGCAGTGAAGTTGGAGGGACCCATTTCCTCAAGCAAAAGCATAAGGTCCTCCACATCTTCAAGTCTGGCCTTGCTCCAGACCTTGGCATCAGTCAACTCTGCCAGAAGTGGTAAGTGCTCCAAAAGGATTGGGAAGTGCTCTCTTAGCCAGAGCTGAGCACTTACACTCATACTCTGCCTAATGGGACCCATTTCTGCAGATGAGAAAGTGAAGGGTTTGGGCCCAGAGGCAGAGGAGGAAGGTGCTAAGTTAGCAGGCTCAAGTGAAGCTTCCTCATCTTCACTATCATCGCTTGTTAAACAGGTGGGAGAAGGGGGAGGGGCAGGGAATCCCAGAGCCATAGAAATGGTTGGGTCCTGGTCTATATGGGATTGGGGAGGGGTAGGATTTTGAGAGGTGGAGGTGGAAGGAATGGGTTGCTCTGCACCAGAAGAGGTTGGGATCTCTGGTACAGAGGGTGGGATTGGAATTTGTGAAGTGGAGGTGTTTGGAAGGGGAATATCTGCACCAGAAGAGGTTGATGGCACCTCTGGTACAGAAGCTGAGGGAGAGGGATTTGTATTTAGAGGTATTTGGGAAGGTGGGGGAGAAGGTGTTTGAGGAATGGCTGAAGTAGTGTATATTGGTGTGTCTGGTAAGGTCTGCTCTGGTGATGATATAGGGGCACCAGGAGTAGAAGATATGGGCTGTGTTTGGGTGTCTGGTGGTGAAGTAGTGGGGGTAACTAGGTTAACATGAGCAGAGGGGGGAATAAAGGATGGATTGGAAGGGTTTACCTCTGCTGAGTCAACATCAGCAGGCACAACAGGCTCTGGAGCAGAAGCATCCTCCATCATTTGAGAAGCCTCATCAATTGCCTTCTCCAAGGCCTCTCCAAGATCAGAGCCAGAGTCTGACTCTTGAAGAATGGCTCTCTTGGCCTTGGATTTCCTCTTAAGAGGTTCAACCTCTTCTTCCTCTTCTTCCTCTGATGGCTCATCCACCAGAAGAGTTTTCTTGGCCTTTCTGCTAGTTCTGTGCTTCTTAGCAGAGCCTCTCTTGGCCTCCTCTGGCCTCTTCCTCTTGGCTGCTCCAGCCTTCTTAGCAACCTCAGCAACTTCACCCTTCTTCTTCAAGATATTTAGAAGGGGAATCTGGTCCTCCTCCGAGGAGCCAGAGAAGACAACTGTTGAGGAACCAGTTGCTCCAGCAGCTTGCTTCGAACTCTGTTGCTTCTTCTGCTGCTTCTGCCCCTTAGCAGGTGAGGGAATGGCTTGAATAGGAGGGGCAGGGATGACTTGCTCACCATCAGAATCAGGATGGCCATGAAGGGGACCATCCTTAGAGAACATAATTTTGGACTTATGGAAGCCCTTACACCAGGAATGTCTCCACTTCTTCTCTGGAAGGATTGAGTCCAAAATTAAGGTAAGCTTTTTACCCAATGATACATTAGCATTGAACACAAACTGTTGCTCTCCTGGCAACTGGGGGCATTCTTCCTTCTGGACCTTCACCTTGTTCTTTCTCAGCACTCCCCAGAAAAACTCAGCCCAGTTACATTGGGCACCATCCAGAATGGCCCTCATAACACAGAGCCTGCCAGTGAAGATGGCATCTGTGCTATGGCTCTCGCACATGAGAATCTTCACCACAATGTCAAATAAAACCTTATACTTCTGCCTAAGATGCTTGTCCAAGAAGCCCTTAGTAATATTCTGGCATGAATTTCTGGCAAACATCTTGAAGGAATCCAACGCCTCTCCTTCTTTGTATTTCAATGGATCCACACCTTCCGCAGAAAGGTTACCAAAAAGGCTACAGAAGTCTGCCTTCGAGAAAACGACATCCTCCGAATCAATCTTGGATGAGATATGGTCTTCATGGATCTTCATTCGGATAAGGAACTGAGCAGCATATCCATCCAAGGTGCGAAGATCCTTGGGAACCTTTGAAATCAACTCCTCCAGCCCAGAACGTCGGAGTAGCTCCAAAATCTCCAGTGCGGGTGGATTCTTGGTGGAATAGAAGTCCACCACCATTTCAGTTTTGAGCTTCTTGCAAACATGGTCTGGATCGAAATTGCACTTGGGTGCCATTGCTGTGAGAGAGAGAGAGAGAGAACGAAAGACTTGCAGAGAGAAAGTTAGGGCTTGAAAAGATATGAAACGTGAAAGGACAGTTTGAATGGAATTTTGATTTAAATAGGGCAAGACGCGTGGCTTGATTAATAAATGAAGTGTGAACGCATGTAATTTCAAAATTTATTTTAGGGAACAAAATCAATTTTTGAATTGATTGACATATTGCACATCGATTAAATCTGATGGCCACGATGAAAGGCGAGATACATATTTAATCGGGTGCGTAGGCGTGGTCATTGGGACTGGGTATAAAGGGGTTTTGTGGCAGTCAAGAGAGAAAACAAAATGATTGCCTAGGCCCTATACCCTAGTCTTAAATACACTCCGAAGTTGAAACGTTTTGAGTGTACTTACTAATTTGAAAAGTGTATCCCAATGATCAGAGGCCAGAGAAGTAAAAGAATACATGTCACCTGATATTGTAACCAGATGATACCACAGCTAGTCTGGTGTTACATCTCCTCTGATGGAACCCATCTGGTCCTGGTCAGAGAAGACTCCGGACTTTTCTGGAAGCTGACTCAGCACCTCATCTGGGACAAGTGTCACCTGGTGCATACCTCATCTGGAGATTTAACTTCTCTGATATGTCTAAACTGCAGGTATGTTAGTTTTAAATAACAAAGAATATGCAGTAAGGTATAAATAAAGGATACTTCTCTGATGTTCCCCCTAAAACAAATCTGTCACTGGATCCAATAATCCCAACTCAAAAGCTAACTCTCTGAATCTGGTCTCAGCCAAAGGCTTAGTTAATATATCTGCTCTCTGCTTCTCTGTTGCAATCTTTTCCATCCTTATATCTCCCTTCACAACATGATCTCTGATAAAATGATGCCTTATATCAACATGTTTACACCTGGTATGAAGAACTGGATTCTGGGTGATGGCAATTGCACTATTACTATCACAGAATATAGGAATATCCTTGGCTCTAATCTGGTAGTCCCTAAGCTGTTGACTAATCCAGAGTAGTTGTGAACAACAGCTCCCTGCAGCCATGTACTCTGCTTCTGTTGTCGATGTAGCAACTGAGGTCTGCTTCTTAGAAAACCAAGATACCAATTTATTCCCTAAAAATTGGCATGTTCCACTTGTAGATTTTCTATCTATACTGCATCCACCATAATCAGAATCCGAATAACCACTCAACTCTAAGTTGTCATCTACAGGATACCATAATCCATAATTCACTGTTCCCTTAAGATATTTCAATATCTTCCTAGCTGCTTCCAAATGACTTTTCTTGGGATTAGCTTGAAATCTGGCACACACTCCTACAGCAAAAGTAATATCTGGTCTGCTTGCAGTCAGGTACAGAAGAGAACCAATAAGAGCTCTGTACTTGTCACGACCTGATTTTTTTTAAGTATTTTGACATTTAACTTGAATAAAATCTACTCAAGAATCAATTTTTTTTTCAAGACTACAATTAAACCAAAGAAATAAAATTCGAATTTTTAACGATAAAGCAGAAAAATGAACTCAAGTCGTGATATAAAACATTTAAATAATAAAGTTGCAGGACTTGTTTCAAAATAAATAAAAAGTCAACATACTAAAATATAACTGAATCCAACACAAAACATAGTCCCAAGTATCCTTCAATGCAAATAAAATTTTAGAAGTCATACTACGCAACGAAATGCTAAAATGATAGGAAATAAATGCAGGCGAATCCACCATGCCTCCACTGCGCACTCCAACATATCCTTAATCTGCAAAATGTAAATTGATTGGGTGAGCAAAACAACTAGCTCAGTGGGGTCCCATTTGTCACAGTTAAATATAAAATGCAAATTGAATCATTAACTCACATACAAACTTACCCATAGCAATGTTGGCTTTGCCAACCATAATCATAATCAAGCGTTATACGGCCTTCACCCCACCGAACATAACAAATAACATAGTATAATCATAGTGCGTTATACGGCCTTTGCTCCGCCGAACATAACGAATAACATAGTGACATAGCAAGTAGTAGCAAGCAACAATATCAATCACATAACATATTTAAAAGTGACAAATTAACCAATCATTGAAAAGAAACCCCACCTTTAATTCTTGATTAACTTTGTAAACACGTGAATAGGTTTAACGCGTGTAGTCCACACCACCTAAAATAATTAATAAAATAAGTCTTAGGATTTTTTTTTTGTAGAAGGTTAATGATCATGGAGCTACTGCTATTAGCATACAAAAACCAACATATTTTTATTAAGAAAATTCTATACTACTGTATAAAATATACCTAATAGACTTAGAAAATAAAATTAATAAAATAAATGTGTGAAAGGAAAAAGAAAAAAAAAATCATTCCTCTAACATACTTATTTAGGGTTAAAGGCATATATAGATATATAGTGTATATGACTTATACAAAAAGAAACTTGATGCAATCACTGACCAAGTAAAAGTAAAACCATAAATATATATATGCATGTGTGCAAAATATATCATTCAAATTGAAAGGCCAAAATTTGATTTAAGGAGATTTATGGAGTCTGACTTTTAAGAGGGCTTAACTAGTGTAATACTTTTCATATCCGAGAACGATAATACAAATTAGTTTTTTTTTTTCCTTTCAAGAGTAGACAGTTTACACGGATTTTAACCAAAATAGTAAAAACTAGACAAAATATTTACACTATCATTAAGGAATTGGTGTAAACACGGTAGAGACCCATGTACACATTTTATTTTGAGAGAAGAAGAATGACCTCTATGCGTATTTGAAACAAAAACAAATAATTATCAACAGAATCAGGGCAACCTCCATTAAAACTATTTAATTATAAAATAAGGATGAGTTCACCATATCAATGGAAAATTTAGAGAGATAATAAAATAAAATAAAAATAAGATAAAAGGATGGAGAGATTTTACAATGTTATTGAAAATGGTTGTTGCTTCGGTAGTCAAGGAAAGGAAACACTACACAGACTTCTAGTCCAGAAGAGAAAATAGCACCGCAACTCTAATCAAGACTTGAACAGGAGGTGAAACTTTCGAGAGGTGGTTTTGTTTTGTGGATTTCTTTGAGAGATGGAAAAATATTTTCAGTTGAGAAAGAAAAGATGGGGACGTGATCATCTATTTAAATTCTAATCTACCTAAAAAAAAGAAATGGAAGAATAGTTTAATGATTATAACGCACGCATAGCTAATATAACGTATATCTCCTATTAATATGCATAAATGTAATTTATATCTTATTGACCCTTTCAGCTACATACCCAATTAGAGAATTAGTAGGGAATTTATTTGAATACTTGAAAATGTGCATGATCCTTTAGTTAAAGAGAGTAATGGAAAGATGGAGATATATATATATATATATAAATGAATTAAGTAACTTAAACAATAAGGACTAACTCCCCATTTGTTAACCTCCAGTATACACACACATATAAATTTAATTCCCAAAACACTTTGTTAAGAAAGTATTAATATTTTAAACTTTTTTTTTATAAAGAGTACAAACACGTATCCTTTACATTCACCTATATAATATCTCTTCAACTTTGCTATTTATCTTAGAAAAACAAACTACTTAATAAAATTGTTATCTTATTTACATAACTTTAATTATCAATAAAGAAATTCTTGTTAAAAGATAATAATAATAATAATCTTAATAACTTAGACCTATTTTATAACTTGTGCATTTTAATAACTTATGGTGATTGAATTTCTTGGGTGTTACATCCTACCCCCCTTAAATAAAATTTCGTCCTCGAAATTTAAAACGTACCATGGGTAAATAATTCTGGATACTTAGCGCGAATTCCATCCTCACGCTCCCAAGTTGCTTCTTTTTCGCTATGCCGGTTCCACTGAATTTTTATCATTGCAATATCTTTATTTCTCAATCGATGTACCTTTCTATCCAGAATTGCCAATGGCTTCTCCTCATAACTCATATTCCGATTTATTTCTAGTGTTGAGTAATCAATGACGTGCTCCGGGTCTGGAACATACTTTCTCAACATAGAGACGTGAAACACATTATGCACACTAGCAAATTCTGGAGGTAGAGCTAGACGATATGCCAATTCACCAACCTTCTCGAGTATCTCAAACGGTCCGACATATCGTGGCCTTAATTTCCCCCTCTTGCCAAAACGTACAACTCCCTTAGTAGGAGAAACCTTCAAAAATACCTTATCCCCAACTTCGAAATGTAAATCCCTTCTTCGCTTGTCAGCATAAGATTTTTGCCTATCTTGAGCAACCTTAATTTTCTCCCTTACATTCTCCACCACATCGATCGTCTCTCTTAGCATCTCGGGGCCTATCAACTTTCTTTCTCCAACCTCGTCCCAGTATAATGGTGATCGACACTTTCTCCCGTATAACGCCTCGTATGGAGCCATTCCTATGGTTGACTGGAAAATGTTATTATACGCAAATTCGACCAAAGGTATGTAATACTCCCAATGGTTAATCAATTCGAGATCACAAGCTCGCAACATGTCCTCCAAAATCTGAATTGTTCTTTCAGATTGCCCATCAGATTGCGGATGATAAGTGGTGCTAAAATTCAACTTAGTCCCCATGGCTTTCTGCAGACTCTTCTAAAACTCTGATGTAAATCGAGTCTCCATCTGACACAATCGAAACTGGTACACCGTGTAATCTTACGATCTCTCGGATATAAGGTTGTGCATACTGCTCCATCTTGAAAGTTGTCTTCACTGGAAGAAAATGTGCCGACTTTGTCAAACGATCCACAACAACCCAGACCGCATTATTCCCTCTAACGGTCTTTGGTAAACCCGTAACAAAATCCATCGTTATATGCTCCCACTTCCACTCTGGGATTTTAAGTGGTCGAAGTAATCCCGAAGGGTGTTGATGCTCAGCTTTCACTTGCTGACAAACTAGACACCTTTCCACAAACTCTGCAATGTCCTTCTTCATCCCATTCCACCAAAATATCCTTCGTAGGTCATGATACATCTTTGTGCTACCAGGGTGAGCTACATAGGGTGTATTATGAGCTTCGTCAAGTATTATCTTCTTAAGCCCAACATCTCCAGGTACACAAATTCTTCCTTCATAATATAATGCTCCATCATCCGCCACTACAAAACTTCTCTCTTCCCCCTTGAGCACTCGTTCCTTTGTCTTACACAAAAATGCATCCTTGAACTGCTCTCTCTTGATCATGCTCCTTAGATCTGGCTGCACCACAAAAGTTGCTAAAACCATCTTAACACTTTTTGGTGGCGACAAAACTTTAATCCTCATATTTGCAAACTCCTTTACTAGCTGCTCTTGCTCGGTCAGTGCCCTCAACTCGTCTTTTATTTTCCGACTTAGCGCATCGGCGACTACATTAGCCTTACCCGGATGGTAGTGAATGGTACAATCATAGTCCTTCACAAGCTCAAGCCATCTTCTCTGCCTCATGTTCAAATCTTTCTGTGTGAAAAGTTACTTCAAACTCTTGTGGTCTAAGTAAATCTCACACTTCCCTCCGTACAAGTAATGTCTCCATATCTTTAGCGCGTGGAGAACAGCTGCTAACTCCAAATCGTGAGTTGGATAATTTAACTCATGAGTCTTCAATTGCCTCGAGGCATAGGCAACTACTTTTCCCTCTTGCATCAGAACACACCCAAGTCCTTGTTTTGATGCATCGCTGTAGATCACGAACCCCTTAGTTGGGTCCGGTATTGTTAACACCGGGGCAGAAGTAAGTCTTCTCTTGAGTTCCTGAAAACTCTCCTCACACTTCTGACTCCATTCATACTTCTCTCCTTTCCTTGTAAGATGTGTCATTGGTGCAGCTAATCTCGAAAATCCTTCAATAAATCTTCGATAATAACCTACTAATCCCAAGAAACTACGAATCTCATGAGCATTCGTAGGCCTACTCCAATCATTAACAACTTCCACCTTTGCAGGATCAACTGCAATTTCTTTAGCTGTAATCACATGTCCGAGAAAAGAAACTTGATCTAACCAAAACTCACACTTCTTAAACTTTGCATACAACTTCTCTTTGCGAAGTGTCTCTAGCACAATCCTCAAATGATCTGCGTGTTGTGCTTTATCCTTTGAGTAGACCAAAATATCATCTATGAATACTATGACGAATCGATCTAAGTATGGATGGAAGACCCGATTCATCAAGTCCATAAAAACAGCAGGAGCATTACTTAACCCAAAAGGCATTACCACAAACTCGTAATGACCATAGCGGGTTCTAAATGCCGTCTTCATGATGTCACTCTCCTTGACCTTCAGCTGATGATACCCCGATCGAAGATCAATCTTGGAAAATATCCCAGCTCCTCTCAGCTGATCGAACAAGTCCTCAATTCTAGGCAGTGGATACTTGTTCTTAATAGTGAGCCGATTCAACTCTCTATAATCGATGCACATTCTTAACGTTCCATCTTTCTTCTTGACAAAGAGAACTGGTGCTCCCCATGGTGAGACACTAGGTCGTACGAAACCTAAGTCCAACAATCCTTGAATTTGAACCTTCAATTCTTGTAACTCCTTTGGTGCCATCCTTTAAGGAGCCTTCGACACTGGTGCTGCTCCAGGTACTATATCAATGGTGAATTCCACCTGTCTATCAGGGGGTACTCCAGGTAGATCTTCCGAAAAGACATCCAAGAATTCTTGTACAATTGGCACATCGGCAACACTCACTTCCGGTTTCTCACTTGCCATGATGTTGACTAGAAATCCTTGACATTCATTCTTCCTTAACATCCTTGTGGCCTTCATTACGCTTATCACTTGTGGCACCGTCCTAGACCTTACCCCATAAAAGACTGTTTCCTTTTTACTAGGTAGGTGTAGTGTTACCTCAATTTCCCGACACTTAATACCAGCTTGATACTTAGTAAACCAATCCATACCAAGAATAACATCAAAATCCTTCATATCTAGCACATACAAGTCAGCCTCTAACCCATGTTCATTCACATCAATTTTTACATTCCTAACCATTGAGTAAGCATTTATCATTTTATTAGAAGGTATACTAATGACAAGTGGTTCTTCGACTCTTATGTCTATATTTCCAGTTAAAGCATGAAATTTTGCAGACATAAACGAGTGTGTAGCTCCAGTATCAAAAAACACAAAAGCAGGCATATTTGAAACTGTAAGCATACCTGCCATAGTGCCCTGCTGCTGATCAGCTTCCTCCCGAGTCAAAGCAAACATCCGTGCATTGCCACCGGCTCCCGAGCTGGCTCTTCTCCTATCACCTCTAATCAAAGGAAAATTAGAGAGAATGTGTCCTTGCTCCTTGCATTTGAAACATCGGTTCTGGCCCAAAAGACACTCCCCAAAATGTTTCTTCCCACATTTTGTACAAGATGGCCTCTCAGTGTACCCTCTCGACGGTGCATTTCCTGTAACTCGTCCTTGCTTGTTAGGGGTTAGATTTCTGCTCGAATCAACACCATTCCATTTCCTCTTTCCAGAAAATTCAGCCACTTTTGGTTTTGGGGCGTCCATTGCTATGCTCGAGGCCACATCTTCCGCCCGTTCATACATTTCGGCTAAAGTGGTAATTCCCTGCCCTGAGAGTACATTTCTAATCTCAGCACGCAGTCCATTTCTAAATCTCCTTGCTTTTTTTAGCTCTGTATCGACCAAGTGAGGGGCAAAATGACTCAAGTCGCTAAATTTTCGTTCATATTCTTCAACCGACATGTTTCCCTGTTTTAGGTTAAAGAACTCTGTCTCCTTATGCTCTTGGAATGATGGTGGGTAGTATTTTTCTGTGACAATCTCCCTAAATCTCGCCCAAGTGAGTGCATCTCGCTCAGCAGCTGGCCTCATTTTCCAGTATGAAGTCCACCATATTCTTGCGTCCTCCCTCAGCTGGAAGGATGCACATGCCACTTTCTGATCATCTGTGCATCTCATCAACCCGAGTATACTCTCCAGGTTCTCCATCCACTCCTCGAGTGCGGATGGTCCATCTTTCCCATTAAAAGTAGGAGGCTTGAATTTGTTGAACTGCTCCACTACATGGAGGTGGTCGTTCTGCGGATTCTGTGGATTCTGCGGATTTTGCTGAGGAGGTGGTGGTGGTTGTCGTCCTCGACGAGCCATTTTCCTATAAGAATTCAAATAACTTAAACCAATATATACGTATCTATCTTTGTGTAACACCTTTATCTTCCTTATCTATCAATCACCATAGTTATTAGTGTTAAAGTTTATATATATTAATCATATTCATCGTATCATAGCCAACATAGCTCATATTTCATGTGATCATCTTTTTAATGATCATTAAGAAACTTAATAAATAACTTTCATATCATACCTGGGAGTTGCAGCAGTGGGCAGCGGTGGATGCCAATATTTAGAAATAATGAATGCCTGCAAACATTTTTTTTTTACTCTAAAATATTTTTTTTTACAAGTCTACAAGAACGTAGACCTGCTCTGATACCACACTGTCACGACCTGATTTTTTTTAAGTATTTTGACATTTAACTTGAATAAAATCTACTCAAGAATCAATTTTTTTTTTCAAGACTACAATTAAACCAAAGAAATAAAATTTGAATTTTTAACGATAAAGCAGAAAAATGAACTCAAGTCGTGATATAAAACATTTAACTAATAAAGTTGCAGGACTTGTTTCAAAATAAATAAAAAGTCAACATACTAAAATATAACTGAATCCAACACAAAACATAGTCCCAAGTATCCTTCAATGCAAATAAAATTTTAGAAGTCATACTACGCAACGAAATGCTAAAATGATAGGAAATAAATGCAGGGGAATCCACCATGCCTCCACTGCGCACTCCAACATATCCTTAATCTGGAAAATGTAAATTGATTGGGTGAGCAAAACAACTAGCTCAGTGGGGTCCCATTTGTCACAGTTAAATATAAAATGCAAATTGAATCATTAACTCACATACAAAATTACCCATAGCAATGTTGGCTTTGCCAACCATAATCATAATCAAGCGTTATACGGCCTTCACCCCGCCGAACATAACGAATAACATAGTATAATCATAGTGCGTTATACGGCCTTTGCCCCGCCGAACATAACGAATAACATAGTGACATAGCAAGTAGTAGCAAGCAACAATATCAATCACATAACATATTTAAAAGTGACAAATTAACCAATCATTGAAAAGAAACCCCACCTTTAATTCTTGATTAACTTTGTAAACACGTGAATAGGTTTAACGCGTGTAGTCCACACCACCTAAAATAATTAATAAAATAAGTCTTAGGATTTTTTTTTTGTAGAAGGTTAATGATCAAGGAGCTACTGCTATTAGCATACAAAAACCAACATATTTTTATTAAGAAAATTCTATACTACTGTATAAAATATACCTAATAGACTTTGAAAATAAAAATAAATAAAATAAATGTGTGAAAGGAAAAAGAAAAAAAAAATCATTCCTCTAACATACTTATTTAGGGTTAAAGGCATATATAGATATATAGTGTATATGACTTATACTAAAAGAAACTTGATGCAATCACTGACCAAGTAAAAGTAAAACCATAAATATATATATGCATGTGAGCGAAATATATCCTTCAAATTGAAAGGCCAAAATTTGATTTAAGAAGATTTATGGAGTGTGGCTTTTAAGAGGGCTTAACTAGTGTAATACTTTTCATATCCGAGAACGATAATACAAATTAGTTTTTTTTTTCCTTTCAAGAGTAGACAGTTTACACGGATTTTAACCAAAATAGTAAAAACAAGACAAAATATTTACACTATCATTAAGGAATTGGTGTAAACACGGTAGAGACCCATGTACACATTTTATTTTGAGAGAAGAAGAATGACCTCTATGCGTATTTGAAACAAAAACAAATAATTATCAACAGAATCAGGGCAACCTCCATTAAAACTATTTAATTATAAAATAAGGATGAGTTCACCATATCAATGGAAAATTTAGAGAGATAATAAAATAAAATAAAAATAAGATAAAAGGATGGAGAGATTTTACAATGTTATTGAAAATGGTTGTTGCTTCGGTAGTCAAGGAAAGGAAACACTACACAGACTTCTAGTCCAGAAGAGAAAATAGCACCGCAACTCTAATCGAGACTTGAACAGGAGGTGAAACTTTCGAGAGGTGGTTTTGTTTTGTGGATTTCTTTGAGAGATGGAAAAATATTTTCAGTTGAGAAAGAAAAGATGGGGACGTGATCATCTATTTAAATTCTAATCTACCTAAAAAAAAGAAATGGAAGAATAGTTTAGTGATTATAACGCACGCATAGCTAATATAACGTATATCTCCTATTAATATGCATAAATGTAATTTATATCTTATTGACCCTTTCAGCTACATACCCAATTAGAGAATTAGTAGGGAATTTATTTGAATACTTGAAAATGTGCATGATCCTTTAGTTAAAGAGAGTAATGGAAAGATGGAGATATATATATATATAAATGAATTAAGTAACTTAAACAATAAGGACTAACTCCCCATTTGTTAACCTCCAGTATACACACACATATAAATTTAATTCCCAAAACACTTTGTTAAGAAAGTATTAATATTTTAAACTTTTTTTTTTATAAAGAGTACAAACACGTATCCTTTACATTCACCTATATAATATCTCTTCAACTTTGCTATTTATCTTAGAAAAACAAACTACTTAATAAAATTGTTATCTTATTTACATAACTTTAATTATCAATAAAGAAATTCTTGTTAAAAGATAATAATAATAATAATCTTAATAACTTAGACCTATTTTATAACTTGTGCATTTTAATAACTTATGGTGATTGAATTTCTTGGGTGTTACATCCTACCCCCCTTAAATAAAATTTCGTCCTCGAAATTTAAAACGTACCATGGGTAAATATTTCTGGATACTTAGCGCGAATTCCATCCTCACGCTCCCAAGTTGCTTCTTTTTCACTATGCCGGTTCCACTGAATTTTTATCATTGCAATATCTTTATTTCTCAATCGATGTACCTTTCTTTCCAGAATTGCCAATGGCTTCTCCTCATAACTCATATTCCGATTTATTTCTAGTGTTGAGTAATCAATGACGTGCTCCGGGTCTGGAACATACTTTCTCAACATAGAGACGTGAAACACATTATGCACACTAGCAAATTCTGGAGGTAGAGCTAGACGATATGCCAATTCACCAACCTTCTCGAGTATCTCAAACGGTCCGACATATCGTGGCCTTAATTTCCCCCTCTTGCCAAAACGTACAACTCCCTTAGTAGGAGAAACCTTCAAAAATACCTTATCCCCAACTTCGAAATGTAAATCCCTTCTTCGCTTGTCAGCATAAGATTTTTGCCTATCTTGAGCAACCTTAATTTTCTCCCTTACATTCTCCACCACATCGATCGTCTCTCTTAGCATCTCGGGGCCTATCAACTTTCTTTCTCCAACCTCGTCCCAGTATAATGGTGATCGACACTTTCTCCCGTATAACGCCTCGTATAGAGCCATTCCTATGGTTGACTGGAAACTGTTTATACGCAAATTCGACCAAAGGTATGTAATACTCCCAATGGTTACTCAATTCGAGAACACAAGCTCGCAACATGTCCTCCAAAATCTGAATTGTTCTTTCGGATTGCTCATCAGATTGGAGATGATAAGTCGTGCTAAAATTCAACTTAGTCCCCATGGCTTTCTGCAGACTCTTCCAAAACTCTGATGTAAATCAAGTCTCTATCTGACACAATCGAAACTGGTACACCGTGTAATCTTACGATCTCTCGTGTAATACCCCGTCCCGTTTTGTACCTTTGAATTTCATAGAGACCTTAATTATATAGTTTTATATTATTATCCTTGTTTCTTTTAATTTTATTATTTTTGTGTGCTACTGTGTGATTTAAATATATACTCTATTTTCAAATTCCCAAGTTCGAAGAAAGAAATCGAATATTTCAAACGGATAAAGGACTACGAGAAATTAATTATTAAAGTTTAAAATTATGTTTTCGATCCGTATAATTTGTTGAGAATAATTAAAATACTTTAAAATATAAATTGAGTTTTAAAACTGTAGTAATTTTCAATTCGGGATTAAACTCGCAAACCAAACGATCCCTAAACCGTATCAAGTGGGAACAAAAATATCCGAATTAAAGGGGTTAATCCTACCCACATGAATTAGTATTTTTTTTAAATTAATAAGAGATTTTTTCCTAACCACATATTATTTCCTTCTTTAAAATTAATTATTAATTAAAAGTATAATTTCCCTTATAAATAACCTCACCATACGGAAGAAAATTTCAATTCTCATTCTCATAACCCAGAAAATTTCACTCTCTCTCTCTTAATTGGAATTCAAAACGCGTAATCCTCTCCCGAAAAGAAAAAAAATGCGTCTTCATCCTCCTTTCATCCTCTCGTACGCCGTCGCACCACCGGCCACCAGACGACGCCGCGTGCCGCATCGCTCCCTCTCCGATCGAAAGCCACCGCCGCCTCATCTCCAGCGTCGCCGCCTCTTCGGACGGCGCCACCGCTTCCAGCTGCCGTGTCCCGCCTGTTCATCCGCATCACAGCGACGCCCGTCGCCGTCGAGCGCCACCGTGCCGCTGCGCCTCTCCCCTTCTCCGTCACAACCGCCGCCCCTCTTTCTCGCCGGCCAAATTCACGATGGGCCGCCGCCTCCAGCCGACCGCACCGCCGTCGCATCCTCCAGTCGCGACGCCCCTCCTCCGCTACCGCTCTCCTTCTTCCAGACGCCGCTCCTCCGCCCTCCGCCGCCGCGAATCGCCTCACGCCTTCTTCATTTTCCAGCGTCCAACCACCGCCGCTCCATCCGATCGAACGCCGCAGCGCCACGGAGCTGCAACCGTCGCCTCTCAGACCAGTCGCCGCCGCCGTAGCCACCGCGATGTAACCCGCACGATGCCGCCCCTGTTCCGAACCGGCGACCGCTCACGCCGCCGCTCCCCTTCGCACGACGCCGTCGCCGCCACGCCTCTTCGACCACCAGCCCGCGCCGTGCCGTCACCTCTTCTTTTTCTCTTTCCAGTAAGTAATCGAAGAAACCCCCTTTCAATTTCTATTTCTTACGATTAATTCGATTCCCTATCGTAACTCGTTCCTCCTTGTTTTAATTACGATGGAAATGTCGTACCGCTGTCCATTTAATTTTGGAGTAATCGAGACGACGTCGTTATGCCGCCGAAATTATCCGACGAGCCACCAATCGAACGCCGTTAGGCTGCCGAATTTGGGACTCGTAAGACTTGCTAACTCCTCTCTAATTCTAGTAATAGTTGGAATAGGAATTGATCAGTTTTACTTTGTAATTTTAAGAATTATTGTTTTTGGATTGGAGCATATGAAATTGTAGATGAACTTTGTTACTAATTAAATTCCGGTGTTGGAAATAGCCAATTTTAGTATTGGTTGTTTAGCTGTTTGATACTACTGAAATAACTAATTAGTATTATTGAATTAGCTGATATGGTGATGAAATTGGTTTGTTTTAGTGTTAGTTTAAGTTCTTAATGACAAAGGGAAACTCGTCTTCTACGTTCAAATGTTTGAAACAAATAGAAAATGGCTTTTAGAAAATAATACTACTCTTTTGATTTGATAATGACACAAGTAAACATGGTTAGTAATACTAGTAATATAGGAAAATATTTATTCTATTATTTGTTAAGAAAACTTCTTTGAATCAAGTATTACTAACAATAAAGAAAAGTATATATTATATTATTTTAGTATTTATTATATATAAATTTTTTTAAACAAAATAAGATTAATAAAAGGAGTTTTATTTATAAAATATATTTTATATTCAATGACCTTTTAATAAGAAAATGGAATTTTAGAAAGAAAAATATTAAATTGAGATTTTTATTATATTTATAATTTCTTATCCTTTTGATCATTTTCAAGAAAAATATATATAGAGATACTTTTAAAATTATAAGAACTTTTATTTATAAAAGGATAAAGGAAATCAAATAGATTGTTTTGTAGAGATCGAAATAGTCTTATAACATGAAGATTAGTAAGTACACCCCAATACACTACCCTTTTTGAAAGTGGTGTATTTACCAAGTTAGTGTGTGTTATTTTTAAGTAGGTCTATTTCAATAAGTCTATAAGATAACTACTCTCTAGTTTTCATAATACAAACTTCTAGGCCTTTCGATAATTCAAGAGCCAACTTTTAATCTAATGACTTCGTACTAGGATTCGATACTAGTTGGAACGCACATGAGGTTTCCGACCATCTGTTTGTACATCATTCACGGGACCCGGAGCAAACAGGTGGGTGATGATCGGTTGATTGATCTGCTCATAATACGTTGTGCTGGTATACTCTGAACTCGACTAAATCAATCTAAAACAATTAATCCAACATAAACGTAAACCCTATTATATAACTGTTTGAATTACATGATATATTTATATATGATACAAATATCTTTTGTTTATTTAAATCTGTCACTATTGCATGATATAAGAGCATTTTATGAGCATGAATCTATTCAAGTATGAATTATGTGTACAATTCAAATTGTCAGTTTTGGTAATGAAGAGGAAAGTGGTGCGTGGCCATGTTTGATAATAGATCAGGTGCTTGGTCACAAGATTCGTTTGTGGAAGTGGTGCGTGGCCATGTTTGATAATAGATCAGGTGCATGGTCACGGGATTCATTTGTGAAAGTGGTGCGTGTCCATGTTTGATAATAGATCAGGTGCATGGTCACGGGATTCGTTTGTGGAAGTGGTGCGTGGCCATGTTTGATAATAAATCAGGTGCATGGTCACGGGATTCGTTTGTGGAAGTGGTGCGTGGCCATGTTTGATAATAAATCAGGTGCATGGTCACGGGGAATTGTTTATATTGTTTTGAGAAGAGATTTATTATATGTGAAATTGATTGTGGGCTTTGCCCCTTAACATGAACCAACTTGCGATATTTCAATTATATGATGTGAAACCTGTTGTGCCCAACTGATTATTATGTGAACTTGTTATTTGTATGATATATGATGTTTGTATTATTATGTCAACTGCTTAAATAAATTATATATTTTATTAATGAGTACAATTTTAATATACTTCGGATTTACCAATCCCATAACGTTGCAAATCACCCATACGTGAGAATTCAAATCTCACGCCCCCTTTTTACAACCCTTGCAGATTATGAGTTCGTGGAGCAAGGACAGTAATAGAGACGACACGGAGTTCCCCACTTAAATAAAATGATACTATTGATATTAAGCTTTATATATGTGTGAGAGATATATTATAAATATTATTCTACTCATTCTTCCGCTGCATAAAACTCATCTCTCATTTTGTTATCCCTTTTTATATCAAAAATTTTATAGTTCGGATTTTAGTTACAAGTGGCACCTCGAATCTGAGATATTTAATGTGTTTTGGATTCGGGGCGTTACAGTTGGTATCAGAGCTTACGTTCAAAACTTTCGGACCTAAAACCAAATCATTGTTTTCATCAAACCAAAATTCTTTTTCTTAAATAAATTTTTTTATCATGTAAGTGTATAGACCACTAATTAAATTATTTGTGGGGAAATGTGTCTCCTATTACCGTCTGAAGCTCCTCGAAGGTATGTTCTTATTTTATTATCAAATGTGCTTATAAGTTTATAAACTTGTAACGAGTTGACTTTCATAACAAAACTCCAATCAAAAGACCGAGAACTCAAAACATTACATACGTGGTGTATAAAGAACCACGAACTATCGTTTATATTCCTATTGAAATGTGGATAATCAGTGAATTGCATGAATGTATATATTTGTTTAAGTTTATAAATTTCATAAATGTTATTATGTGACTATTTGAACTTTTATGCTTTAAATGTTTAAATTATATTTTTGAATTTTTACTAGAAATTTCTTTTCTATGTTAGAATCCACCTAAGATAGTAGTAACTCGTTACCTAGAAGTCTTGTCTTCATTTTGGAATATAATGAAAGTAGATCGACCTTCATAAGACCCAAGACTTTTATATATATATATATATATGTTATGAAATTGCTACTTGGCAATGTGTGTTACTTGCTCTATATTGACCGTTATATTTTATCTGATTATCACTTAATGACACATTACTGGTTCCTATTACACTGTGCGAATGTGAGCACTGTACCATTGGGGCCCCAATGCGAAGCGGTGAATTACGTACCACACGTGTTTTCAGTGTTAACGTTGTGTGTTAATTTGGTTAATCTGGTTATGTTTTTATAACTTTCTCACACCTATACATATCGTAACAATACTATTCTTTTCTCTAGAACCACCAATAGAATGACAACAAGAAAACCCCACGTACTAGATAATATAGGACCAGTAAACCTCATGAGAAAAAAAAAATATATGAGACCTAATTCCAAAAGTTGAAATAGTTAGAAAATTCTACCATACTCTACATACCCTAATACGATTACAAGTTTCGTCACTCATTGTGTTAGTTCAATAAACTTTGACATGTAGAGGAAGAACCTCTTGAATATGAACATATGAGATCTAGTCGAGCAATACCTAGAAGCTGAATTTCGGGGACGAAATTCCTGTTAAGGGGGTGAGGGTGTAATACCCCATCCCGTATTGTACCTTTTAATTTCATAGAGACCTTAATTATATAGTTTTATATTATTATCCTTGTTTCTTTTAATTTTATTATTTTTGTGTGCTACTGTGTGATTTAAATATATACTCTATTTTCAAATTCCCAAGTTCGAAGAAAGAAATCGAATATTTCAAACGGATAAAGGACTACGAGAAATTAATTATTAAAGTTTAAAATTATGTTTTCGATCCGTATAATTTGTTGAGAATAATTAAAATACTTTAAAATATAAATTGAGTTTTAAAACTATAGTAATTTTCAATTCGGGATTAAACTCGCGAACCAAACGATCCCTAAACCGTATCAAGTGGGAACAAAAATATCCGAATTAAAGGGGTTAATCCTACCCACATGAATTAGTATTTTTTTAAAAATTAATTAGAGATTTTTTCCTAACAACATATTATTTCCTTCTTTAAAATTAATTATTAATTAAAAGTATAATTTCCCTTATAAATAACCTCACCATACGGAAGGAAATTTCAATTCTCATTCTCACAACCCAGCAAATGTCACTCTCTCTCTCTTAATTGGAATTCAAAACGCGTAATCCTCTCCCGAAAAGAAAAAAAATGCGTCTTCTTCCTCCTCTCATCCTCTCGTACGCCGTCGCACCACCGGCCACCAGACGACGCCGCGTGCCGCATCGCTTCCTCTCCGATCGAAAGCCACCGCCACCTCATCTCCAGCGTCGCCGCCTCTTCGGACGGCGCCACCACTTCCAGCTGCCGTGCCCCGCCTGTTCATCCGCATCACAGCGACGCCCGTCGCCATCGAGCGCCACCGTGCCGCTGCGCCTCTCCCCTTCTCCGTCACAACCGCCGCCCCTCTTTCTCGCCGGCCAAATTCACGAAGGGCCGCCGCCTCCAGCCGACCGCACCGCCGTCGCATCCTCCAGTCGCGACGCCCCTCCTCCACTACCGCTCTCCTTCTTCCAGACTCCGCTCCTCCGCCCTCCGCCGCCGCGAATCGCCTCACGCCTTCTTCCTTTTCCAGCGTCCAACCACCGCCGCTCCATCCGATCGAACGCCGCAGCGCCACGGAGCCACAGCCGTCGCCTCTCAGACCAGTCGCCGCCGCTGTAGCTACCGCGACGTAGCCCGCGCGATGCCGCCCCTGTTCCGAACCGGCGACCGCTCACGCCGCTGATCCCCTTCGCACGATGCCGTCGCCGCCACGTCTCTTCGACCACCAGCCCGCGCCGTGCCGTCGCCTCTTCTTTTTCTCTTTCCAGTAAGTAATCGAAGAAACCCCCTTTCAATTTCTATTTCTTACGATTAATTCGATTCCCTATCGTAACTCGTTACTCCTTGTTTTAATTCCGATGGAAATGTCGTACCGCTGTCCATTTAATTTTGGAGTAATTGAGACGACGTCGTTATGCCGCCGAAATTTTTCGACGAGCCACCAATCGAACGCCATTAGGCTGCCGAATTTGGGACTCGTAAGACTTGCTAACTCCTCTCTAATTCTAGTAATAGTTGGAATAGGAATTGATCAGTTTTACTTTGTAATTTTAAGAATTATTGTTTTTGGATTGGAGCATATGAAGTTGTAGATGAACTTTGTTACTGATTAAATTCCGGTGTTGGAAATAGCCAATTTTAGTATTGGTTGTTTAGTTGTTTGATACTACTGAAATAACTAATTAGTATTATTGAATTAGCTGATATGGTGATGAAATTGGTTTATTTTAGTGTTAGTTTAAGTTCTTAATGACAAAGGGAAACTCGTCTTCTACGTTCAAATGTTTGAAACAAATAGAAAAGGGCTTTTAGAAAATAATACTACTCTTTTGATTTGATAATGACACAAGTAAACTTGGTTAGTAATACTAGTAATATAGGAACATATTTATTCTATTATTTGTTAAGAAAACTTCTTTGAATCAAGTATTACTAACAATAAAGAAAAGTATATATTATATTATTTTAGTATCTATTATATATAAATTTCTTTAAACAAAATAAGATTAATAAAAGGAGTTTTATTTATAAAATATATTTTATATTCAATGATCTTTTAAAAAGAAAGTGGAATTTTAGAAAGAAAAATATTAAATTGAGATTTTTATTATATTTATAATTTCTTATCCTTTTGATCATTTTCAAGAAAAATATATATAGAGATACTTTTAAAATTATAAGAACTTTTATTTATAAAAGGATAAAGGAAATCAAATAGATTGTTTTGTAGAGATCGAAATAGTCTTATAACATGGAGATTAGTAAGTACACCCCAATACACTACCCTTTTTGAAAGTGGTGTATTTACCAAGTTAGTGTGTGTTATTTTTAAGTAGGTCTATTTCAATAAGTCTATAAGATAACTACTCTCTCGTTTTCATAATACAAACTTCTAGGCCTTTCGATAATTCAAGAGCCAACTTTAAATCTAATGACTTCGTACTAGGATTCGATACTAGTTGGAACGCACACGAGGTTTCCGACCATCTGTTTGTACATCATTCACGGGACCCGGAGCAAACAGGTGGGTGATGATCGGTTGATTGATCTGCTCATAATACGTTGTGCTGGTATACTCTGAACTCGACTAAATCAATCTAAAACAATTAATCCAACATAAACGTAATCCCTATTATATAACTGTTTGAATTACGTGATATATTTATATATGATACAAATATCTTTTGTTTATTTAAATCTGTCACTATTGCATGATATAAGAGCATTTTATGAGCATGAATCTATTTAAGTATGAATTATGTGTACAATTCGAATTATCAGTTTTGGTAATGAAGAGGAAAGTGGTGCGTGGCCATGTTTGATAATAGATCAGGTGCATGGTCACGAGATTCGTTGGTGGAAGTGGTGCGTGGCCATGTTTGATAATAGATCAGGTGCATGGTCACGGGATTCGTTTGTGAAAGTGGTGCGTGTCCATGTTTGATAATAGATCAGGTGCATGGTCACGGGATTCGTTTGTGGAAGTTGTGCGTGGCCATGGTTGATAATAGATCAGGTGCATGGTCACGGGATTCGTTTGTGGAAGTGGTGCGTGGCCATGTTTGATAATAAATCAGGTGCATGGTCACGGGGAATTGTTTATATTGTTTTGAGAAGAGATTTATTATATGTGAAATTGATTGTGGGCTTTGCCCCTTAACATGAACCAACTTGCGATATTTCAATTATATGATGTGAAACCTGTTGTGCCCAACTGATTATTATGTGAACTTGTTATTTGTATGATATATGATGTTTGTATTATTATGTCAACTGCTTAAATAAATTATATATTTTATTAATGAGTACAATTTTAATATACTTCGGATTTACCAATCCCATAACGTTGCAAATCACCCATACGTGAGAATTCAAATCTCACGCCCCCTTTTTACAACCCTTGCAGATTACGAGTTCGTGGAGCAAGGACAGTAATAGAGACGACACGGAGTTCCCCACTTAAATAAAATGATACTATTGATATTAAGCTTTATATATGTGTGAGAGATATATTATAAATATTATTATACTCATTCTTCCGCTGCATAAAACTCATCTCTCATTTTGTTATCCCTTTTTATATCAAAAATTTTATAGTTCGGATTTTAGTTACAAGTGGCACCTCGAATCTGAGATATTTAATGTGTTTTGGATTCGGGGTGTTACAGTTGGTATCAGAGCTTACGTTCAAAACTTTCGGACCTAAAACCAAATCATTGTTTTCATCAAACCAAAATTCTTTTTCTTAAATAAATTTTTTATCATGTAAGTGTATAGACCACTAATTAAATTATTTGTGGGGAAATGTGTCTCCTATTACCGTCTGAAGCTCCTCGAAGGTATGTTCTTATTTTATTATCAAATGTGCTTATAAGTTTATAAACTTGTAACGAGTTGACTTTCATAACAAAACTCCAATCAAAAGACCGAGAACTCAAAACAGTACATACGTGGTGTATAAAGAACCACGAACTATCGTTTATATTCCTATTGAAATGTGGATAATCAGTGAATTGCATGAATGTATATATTTGTTTAAGTTTATAAATTTCATAAATGTTATTATGTGACTATTTGAACTTTTATGCTTTAAATGTTTAAATTATATTTTTGAATGACAAATTTTTTACTTTTTTTTTACTAGAAATTTCTTTTCTATGTTAGAATCCACCTAAGATAGTAGTAACTCGTTACCTAGAAGTCTTGTCTTCATTTTGGAATATAATGAAAGTAGATCGACCTTCATAAGACCCAAGACTTTTATATATATATATATATATATATATATATATATATATATATATATATATATATATATATGTTTTGAAATTGCTACTTGGCAATGTGTGTTACTTGCTCTATATTGACTGTTATATTTTATCTGATTATCACTTAATGACACATTACTGGTTCCTATTACACTGTGCGAATGTGAGCACTGTACCATTGGGGCCCCAATGCGAAGCGGTGAATTACGTAACACACGTGTTTTCAGTGTTAACGTTGTGTGTTAATTTGGTTAATCCGGTTATATTTTTATAACTTTCTCACACCTATACATATCGTAACAATACTATTCTTTTCTCTAGAACCACCAATAGAATGACAACAAGAAAACCCCACGTACTAGATAATATAGGACCAGTAAACCTCATGAGAAAAAAAAAATATATGGGACCTAATTCCAAAAGTTGAAATAGTTAGAAAATTCTACCATACTCTACATACCCTAATACGATTACAAGTTTCGTCACTCATTGTGTTAGTTCAATAAACTTTGACATGTAGAGGAAGAACCTCTTGAAGATGAACATATGAGATCTAGTCGAGCAATACATAGAAGCTAAATTTCGGGGACGAAATTCCTGTTAAGGGGGTGAGGGTGTAATACCCCGTCCCGTTTTTTACCTTTTAATTTCATAGAGACCTTAATTATATAGTTTTATATTATTATCCTTGTTTCTTTTAATTTTATTATTTTTGTGTGCTACTGTGTGATTTAAATATATACTCTATTTTCAAATTCCCAAGTTCGAAGAAAGAAATCGAATATTTCAAACGGATAAAGGACTACGAGAAATTAATTATTAAAGTTTAAAATTATGTTTTCGATCCGTATAATTTGTTGAGAATAATTAAAATAATTTAAAATATAAATTGAGTTTTAAAACTGTAGTAATTTTCAATTCGGGATTAAACTCGTGAACCAAACGATCCCTAAACCGTATCAAGTGGGAACAAAAATATCCAAAGTAAAGGGGTTAATCCTACCCACATGAATTAGTATTTTTTTAAATTAATTAGAGATTTTTTCCTAACCACATATTATTTCCTTCTTTAAAATTAATTATTAATTAAAAGTATAATTTCCCTTATAAATAACCGCACCATACGGAAGGAAATTTCAATTCTCATTCTCACAACCCAGCAAATTTCACTCTCTCTCTCTTAATTGGAATTTAAAACGCGTAATCCTCTCCCGAAAAGAAAAAAAATGCGTCTTCTTCCTCCTCTCATCCTCTCGTATGCCGTCGCACCACCGGCCACCAGACGCCGCCGTGTGCCGCATCGCTCCCTCTCCGATCGAAAGCCACCGCCGCCTCATCTCCAGCGTCGCCGCCTCTTCGGACGGCGCCACCGCTTCCAGCTGCCGTGTCCCATCTGTTCATCCGCATCACAGCGACGCCCATCGCCGTCGAGCGCCACCGTGCCACTGCGCCTCTCCCCTTCTCCGTCACAACCGCCGCCCCTCTTTCTCGCTGGCCAAATTCACGAAGGGCCGCCACCTCCAGCCGACCGCACCGCCGTCGCATCCTCCAGTCGCGACGCCCCTCCTCCGCTACCGCTCTCCTTCTTCTAGACGCCGCTCCTCCGCCCTCCGCCGCCGCGAATTGCCTCACGCCTTCTTCATTTTCTAGCGTCCAACCACCGCCGCTCCATCCGATCGAACGCCGTCGCGCCACGGAGCCGCAGCCGTCGCCTCTCAGACCAGTCGCCGCCGCCGTAGCCACCGCGACGTAGCCCGCGCGATGCCGCCCCTGTTCCGAACCGGCGACCGCTCACGCCGCCGCTCCCCTTCGCACGATGCCGTCGCCGCCACGTCTCTTCGACCACCAGCCCGCGTCGTGCCGTCGCCTCTTCTTTTTCTCTTTCCAGTAAGTAATCGAAGAAACCCCCTTTCAATTTCTATTTCTTACGATTAATTCGATTCCCTATCGTAACTCGTTCCTCCTTGTTTTAATTCCGATGGAAATGTCGTACCGCTGTCCATTTAATTTTGGAGTAATCGAGACGACGTCGTTTTGCCGCTAAAATTTTCCGACGAGCCACCAATCGAACGCCGTTAGGCTGCCGAATTTGGGACTCGTAAGACTTGCTAACTCCTCTCTAATTCTAGTAATAGTTGGAATAGGAATTGATCAGTTTTACTTTGTAATTTTAAGAATTATTGTTTTTGGATTGGAGCATATGAAGTTGTAGATGAACTTTGTTACTGATTAAATTCCGGTGTTGGAAATAGCCAATTTTAGTATTGGTTGTTTAGCTGTTTGATACTACTGAAATAACTAATTAGTATTATTGAATTAGCTGATATGGTGATGAAATTGGTTTGTTTTAGTGTTAGTTTAAGTTCTTAATGACAAAGGGAAACTCGTCTTCTACGTTCAAATGTTTGAAACAAATAGAAAAGGGCTTTTAGAAAATAATACTACTCTTTTGATTTGATAATGACACAAGTAAACTTGGTTAGTAATACTAGTAATATAGGAACATATTTATTCTATTATTTGTTAAGAAAACTTCTTTGAATCAAGTATTACTAACAATAAAGAAAAGTATATATTATATTATTTTAGTATTTATTATATATAAATTTCTTTAAACAAAATAAGATTAATAAAAGGAGTTTTATTTATAAAATATATTTTATATTCAATGATCTTTTAATAAGAAAATGGAATTTTAGAAAGAAAAATATTAAATTGAGATTTTTATTATATTTATAATTTCTTATCCTTTTGATCATTTTCAAGAAAAATATATATAGATATACTTTTAAAATTATAAGAACTTTTATTTATAAAAGGATAAAGGAAATCAAATAGATTGTTTTGTAGAGATCGAAATAGTCTTATAACATGGAGATTAGTAAGTACACCCCAATACACTACCCTTTTTGAAAGTGGTGTATTTACCAAGTTAGTGTGTGTTATTTTTAAGTAGGTCTATTTCAATAAGTCTATAAGATAACTACTCTCTCGTTTTCATAATACAAACTTCTAGGCCTTTCGATAATTCAAGAGCCAACTTTTAATCTAATGACTTCGTACTAGGATTCGATACTAGTTGGAACGCACACAAGGTTTCCGACAATCTGTTTGTACATCATTCACGGGACCCGGAGCAAACAGGTGGGTAATGATCGGTTGATTGATCTGCTCATAATACGTTGTGCTGGTATACAATGAACTCGACTAAATCAATCTAAAACAATTAATCCAACATAAACGTAAACCCTATTATATAATTGTTTAAATTACGTGATATATTTATATATGATACACATGTCTTTTGTTTATTTAAATCTGTCACTATTGCATGATATAAGAGCATTTTATGAGCATGAATCTATTTAAGTATGAATTATGTGTACAGTTCGAATTGTCAGTTTTGGTAATGAAGAGGAAAGTGGTGCGTGACCATGTTTGATAATAGATCAGGTACATGGTCACGAGATTCGTTTGTGGAAGTGGTGCGTGACCATGTTTGATAATAGATCAGGTGCATGGTCACGGGATTCGTTTGTGGAAGTGGTGCGTGACCATGTTTGATAATAAATCAGGTGCATGGTCACGGGGAATTGTTTATATTGTTTTGAGAAGAGATATATTATATGTGAAATTGATTGTGGGTTTTGCCCCTTAACGTGAACCAACTTGCGATATTTCAATTATATGATGTGAAACCTGTTGTGCCCAACTGATTATTATGTGAACTTGTTATTTGTATGATATATTATGTTTGTATTATTATGTCAACTGCTTAAATAAATTATATATTTTATTAATGAGTATAATTTTAATATACTTCGGATTTACCAATCCCATAACGTTGCAAATCACCCACACGTGAGAATTCAAATCTCACGCCCCCTTTTTACAACCCTTGCAGATTATGAGTTCGTGGAGCAAGGACAGTAATAGAGACGACACGGAGTTCCCCACTTAAATAAAATGATACTATTGATATTAAGCTTTATATATGTGTGAGAGATATATTATAAATATTATTCTACTCATTCTTCCGCTGCATAAAACTCATCTCTCATTTTGTTATCCCTTTTTATATCAAAAATTTTATAGTTCGGATTTTAGTTACAAGTGGCACCTCAAATCTGAGATATTTAATGAGTTTTGGATTCGGGGCGTTACATCTCGGATATAAGTTTGTGCATACTGCTCCATCTTGAAAGTTGTCTTCACTGGAAGAAAATGTGCCGACTTTGTCAAACGATCCACAACAACCCAGACCGCATTATTCCCTCTAACGGTCTTTGGTAAACCCGTAACAAAATCCATCGTTATATGCTCCCACTTCCACTCTGGGATTTTAAGTGGTCGAAGTAATCCCGAAGGGCGTTGATGCTCATCTTTCACTTGCTGACAAACTAGACACCTTTCCACAAACTCTGCAATGTCCTTCTTCATCCCATTCCACCAAAATATCCTTCGTAGGTCATGATACATCTTTGTGCTACCAGGGTGAGCTACATAGGGTGTATTATGAGCTTCGTCAAGTATTATCTTCTTAAGCCTAACATCTCCAGGTACACAAATTCTTCCTTCATAATATAATGCTCCATCATCCGCCACTACAAAACTTCTCTCTTCCCCCTTGAGCACTCGTTCCTTTGTCTTTCACAAAAATGCATCCTTGAACTGCTCTCTCTTGATCATGCTCCTTAGATCTGGCTGCACCACAAAAGTTGCTAAAACCATCTTAACACTTTTTGGTGGCGAAAAAACTTCAATCCTCATATTTGCAAACTCTTTTACTAGCTGCTCTTGCTCGGTCAGTGCCCTCAACTCGTCTTTTATTTTCCGACTTAGCGCATCGACGACTACATTAGCCTTACCCGGATGGTAGTGAATGGTACAATCATAGTCCTTCACAAGCTCAAGCCATCTTCTCTGCCTCATGTTCAAATCTTTCTGTGTGAAAAGGTACTTCAAACTCTTTTGGTCTGAGTAAATCTCACACTTCCCTCCGTACAAGTAATGTCTCCATATCTTTAGCGCGTGGACAACAACTGCTAACTCCAAATCGTGAGTTGGATAATTCAACTCATGAGTCTTCAATTGCCTCGAGGCATAGGCAACTACTTTTCCCTCTTGCATCAGAACACACTCAAGTCCTTGTTTTGATGCATCGCTGTAGATCACGAACCCCTTAGTTGGGTCCGGTATTGTTAACACCGGGGCAAAAGTAAGTCTTCTCTTGAGTTCCTGAAAACTCTCCTCACACTTCTGACTCCATTCATACTTCTCTCCTTTCCTTGTAAGATGTGTCATGGGTGCAGCTAATCTCGAAAATCCTTCAATAAATCTTCGATAATAACCTGCTAATCCCAAGAAACTATGAATCTCATGAGCATTCGTAGGCCTACTCCAATCATTAACAGCTTCCACCTTTGCAGGATCAACTTCAATTCCTTTAGCTGTAATCACATGTCCGAGAAAGGAAACTTGATCTAACCAAAACTCACACTTCTTAAACTTTGCATACAACTTCTCTTTTCGAAGTGTCTCTAGCACAATCCTCAAATGATCTGCCTGTTGTGCTTTATCCTTTGAGTAGACAAAAATATCGTCTATGAATACTATGACGAATCGATCTAAGTATGGATGGAAGACCCGATTCATCAAGTCCATAAAAACAGCAGGAGCATTACTTAACCCAAAAGGCATTACCACAAACTTGTAATGACCATAACGGGTTCTAAATGCCGTCTTCATGATGTCACTCTCCTTGACCTTCAGCTGATGATACCCCGATCGAAGATCAATCTTGGAAAATATCCCAGCTCCTCTCAGCTGATCGAACAAGTCCTCAATTCTAGGCAGTGGATACTTGTTCTTAATAGTGAGCCGATTCAGCTCTCTATAATCGATGCACATTCTTAACGTTCCATCTTTCTTCTTGACAAAGAGAACTGGTGCTCCCCATGGTGAGACACTAGGTCGTACGAAACCTAAGTCCAACAATCCTTGAATTTGAACCTTCAATTCTTGTAACTCCTTTGGTGCCATCCTATAAGGAGCCTTCGACACTGGTGCTGCTCCAGGTACTAGATCAATGGTGAATTCCACCTGTCTATCAGGGGGTACTCCAGGTAGATCTTCCGGAAAGACATCCAAGAATTCTTGTACAATTGGCACATCGGCAGCACTCACTTCCGGTTTCTCGCTTGCCATGATGTTGACTAGAAATCCTTGACATTCATTCTTCCTTAACATCCTTGTGGCCTTCATTACGCTTATCACTTGTGGCACCATCCTAGACCTTACCCCATAAAAGACTGTTTCCTTTTTACTAGGTAGGTGTAGTGTTACCTCCATTTCCCGACACTTAATATCAGCTTGATACTTAGTAAGCCAATCCATACCAAGAATAACATCAAAATCCTTCATATCTAGCACATACAAGTCAGCCTCTAACCCATGTTCATTCACATCAATTTTTACATTCCTAACCATTGAGTAAGCATTTATCATTTTATCAGAAGGTATACTAATGACAAGTGGTTCTTCGACTCTTATGTCTATATTTCCAGTTAAAGCATGAAATTTTGCAGACATAAACGAGTGTGTAGCTCCAGTATCAAAAAGCACAAAAGCGGGCATATTTGAAACTGTAAGCATACCTGCCATAGTGCCCTGCTGCTGATCAGCTTCCTCCCGAGTCAAAGCAAGCATCCGTGCATTGCCACCGGCTCCCGAGCTGGCTCTTCTCCTATCACCTCTAATCAAAGGACAATTAGAGAGAATGTGTCCTTGCTCCTTACATTTGAAACAGCGGTTCTAGCCCAAAAGACACTCCCCAAAATGTTTCTTCCCACATTTTGTACAAGATGGCCTCTCAGTGTACCCTTTCGACGGTGCATTTCCTGTAACTCGTCCTTGCTTGTTAGGGGTTAGATTTCTGCTCGAATCAACAACATTCCATTTTTTCTTTCCAGAAAATTCAGCCGCTTTTGGTTTTGGGGCGTCCATTGCTATGCTCGAGGCCACATCTTCCGCCCGTTCATACATTTCGGCTAAAGTGGTAATTCCCTGCCCTGAGAGTACATTTCTAATCTCAGCACGCAGTCCATTTCTAAATCTCCTTGCTTTTTTTTAGCTCTGTATCGACCAAGTGAGGGGCAAAACGACTCAAGTCGCTAAATTTCCGTTCATATTCTTCAACCGACATGTTTCCCTGTTTTAGGTTAAAGAACTCTGTTACCTTCTGCTCTTAGAATGATGGTAGGTAGTATTTTTCTGCGACAATCTCCCTAAATCTCGCCCAAGTGAGCGCATCTCGCTCAGCAACTGGCCTCATTTTCCAGTATGAAGTCCACCATATTCTTGCGTCCTCCCTCAGCTGGAAGGATGCACATGCCACTTTCTGATCATCTGTGCATCTCATCAACCCGAGTATACTCTCCAGGTTCTCCATCCACTCCTCGAGTGCGGATGGTCCATCTTTCCCATTAAAAGTAGGAGGCTTGAATTTGTTGAACTGCTCCACTACATGGAGGTGGTCGTTCTGCGGATTCTGCGGATTCTGTGGATTCTGTGGATTTTGCTGAGGAGGTGGTGGTGGTTGTCGTCCTCGACGAGCCATTTTCCTATAAGAATTCAAACAACTTAAACCAATATATACATTTCTATCTTTGTGTAACACCTTTATCTTCCTTATCTATCAATCACCATAGTTATTAGTGTTAAAGTTTATACATATTAATCATATTCATTGTATCATAGCCAACATAGCTCATATTTCATGTGATCATCTTTTTAATGATCATTAAGAAACTTAATAAATAACTTTCATATCATACCTGGGAGTTGCAGCAGTGGGCAGCGGTGGATGCCAATATTTAGAAATAATGAATGCATGCAAACATTTTTTTTTTACTCTAAAAGATTTTTTTTTACAAGTCTACAAGAACGTAGACCTGCTCTGATACCACACTGTCACGACCTGATTTTTTTAAGTATTTTGACATTTAACTTGAATAAAATCTACTCAAGAATCAATTTTTTTTTCAAGACTACAATTAAACCAAAGAAATAAAATTCGAATTTTTAACGATAAAGCAGAAAAGTGAACTCAAGTCGTGATATAAAACATTTAACTAATAAAGTTGCAGGACTTGTTTCAAAATAAATAAAAAGTCAACATACTAAAATATAACTGAATCCAACACAAAACATAGTCCCAAGTATCCTTCAATGCAAATAAAATTTTAGAAGTCATACGACGCAACGAAATGCTAAAATGATTGGAAATAAATACAGGCGAATCCACCATGCCTCCACTGCGCACTCCAACATATCCTTAATCTGCAAAATGTAAATTGATTGGGTGAGCAAAACAACTAGCTCAGTGGGGTCCCATTTGTCACAGTTAAATATAAAATGCAAATTGAATCATTAACTCACATACAAACTTACCCATAGCAATGTTGGCTTTGCCAACCATAATCATAATCAAGCGTTATACGGCCTTCACCCCGCCGAACATAACGAATAACATAGTATAATCATAGTGCGTTATACGGCCTTTGCCCCGCCGAACATAACGAATAACATAGTGACATAGCAAGTAGTAGCAAGCAACAATATCAATCACATAACATATTTAAAAGTGACAAATTAACCAATCATTGAAAAGAAACCCCACCTTTAATTCTTGATTAACTTTGTAAACACGTGAATAGGTTTAACGCGTGTAGTCCACACCACCTAAAATAATTAATAAAATAAGTCTTAGGATTTTTTTTTTGTAGAAGGTTAATGATCATGGAGCTACTGCTGTTAGCATACAAAAACCAACATATTTTTATTAAGAAAATTCTATACTACTATATAAAATATACCTAATAGACTTAGAAAATAAAAATAAATAAAATAAATGTGTGAAAGGAAAAAGAAAAAAAAAAATCATTCCTCTAACATACTTATTTAGGGTTAAAGGCATATATAGATATATAGTGTATATGACTTATACTAAAAGAAACTTGATGCAATCACTGACCAAGTAAAAGTAAAACCATAAATATATATATGCATGTGCGCGAAATATATCCTTCAAATTGATAGGCCAAAATTTGATTTAAGGAGATTTATGGAGTCTGGCTTTTAAGAGGGCTTAACTAGTGTAATACTTTTCATATCCGAGAACGATAATACAAATTAGTTTTTTTTTCCTTTCAAGAGTAGACAGTTTACACGGATTTTAACCAAAATAGTAAAAACAAGACAAAATATTTACACTATCATTAAGGAATTGGTGTAAACACGGTAGAGACCAATGTACACATTTTATTTTGAGAGAAGAAGAATGACCTCTATGCGTATTTGAAACAAAAACAAATAATTATCAACAGAATCAGGGCAACCTCCATTAAAACTATTTAATTATAAAATAAGGATGAGTTCACCATATCAATGGAAAATATAGAGAGATAATAAAATAAAATGAAAATAAGATAAAAGGATGGAGAGATTTTACAATGTTATTGAAAATGGTTGTTGCTTCGGTAGTCAAGGAAAGGAAACGCTACACAGACTTCTAGACCAGAAGAGAAAATAACACCGCAACTCTAATCGAGACTTGAACAGGAGGTGAAACTTTCGAGAGGTGGTTTTGTCTTGTGGATTTCTTTGAGAGATGGAAAAATATTTTCAGTTGAGAAAGAAAAGATGGGGACGTGATCATCTATTTAAATTCTAATCTACCTAAAAAAAAGAAATGGAAGAATAGTTTAGTGATTATAACGCACTCATAGCTAATATAACGTATATCTCCTATTAATATGCATAAATGTAATTTATATCTTATTGACCCTTTCAGCTACATACCCAATTAGAGAATTAGTAGGGAATTTATTTGAATACTTGAAAATGTGCATGATCCTTTAGTTAAAGAGAGTAATGGAAAGATGGAAATATATATATATATATATATATATATATATATATATATATATATATATATAAATGAATTAAGTAACTTAAACAATAAGGACTAACTCCCCCTTTGTTAACCTCCAGTATACGCACACATATAAATTTAATTCCCAAAACACTTTGTTAAGAAAGTATTAATATTTTAAATTTTTTTTTTATATAGAGTACAAACACGTATCCTTTACATTCACCTATACAATATCTCTTCAACTTTGCTATTTATCTTAGAAAAACAAACTACTTAATAAAATTGTTATCTTATTTACATAACTTTAATTATCAATAAAGAAATTCTTGTTAAAAGATAATAATAATAATAATCTTAATAACTTAGACCTATTTTATAACTTGTGCATTTTAATAACTTATGGTGATTGAATTTCTTGGGTGTTACAGTACTGAGTCTGGTCCACACTCTCTCCAGAGTCATCTGGGTCCATGTTGAAATTTGTCATCATAGGAATCTTGGCTGCTTTGCTAGATCCTACTCGTAATTTCTCCAACATGTTTCTGATGTACTTCGCCTGATTTATGAAGATTCCCTTCTCTGTTTGCTTTACTTGCAAACCTAAAAAGTAATTCATTTCACCCATCATAGACATCTCAAACTGACTCTGCATGAGCTCACCAAACTTCTCACACAGCTTCTTGTTAGGGGATCCAAATATAATGTCGTCAACATATATTTGGACCAGAAGGATGTCCTTTCCTTCTCCTTTCCTAAACAAGGTCCTATCAATCTTACCCTTAGAAAAACCATTGTCCAGAAGAAATTGAGATAGAGTGTCATACCATGCTCTGGGTGCCTGCTTCAGCCCATAAAGAGCTTTCTTAAGCTTAAACACCTTGTCACCTTGTTCAAAACCAGGAGGTTGTTCCACATACACTTCCTCAATGAGAATCCCATTAAGAAAGGCAGATTTCACATCCATCTGGTATACTTTGAACTTCATGTGAGCAGCATATGCTAAGAACAATCTGATGGCTTCTAGTCTGGTAACAGGAGCAAATGTCTCATCATAGTCTATTCCTTCAGACTGAGAATAGCCCTGGGCCACTAGCCTTGCCTTGTTCCTAGTAATGACATCATTCTCATCTTTCTTATTCTTGAAAACCCACTTAGTGCCTATCACTTTTTGATGTCTTGGTCTGTCTACCAGCTCCCAAACATCCTGTCTGGTGAATTGATTCAACTCCTCCTGCATGGCTACAATCCAATGTGAATCTTTCAGTGCCTCCTTGATGGTCTTGGGCTCAATCAAGGACACATAGCAACTGAATAAGGCAGCTAAGTTAAGAGTTCTCCTAGTCTGGACACCCTTAGTTGGATCTCCTAAGATCAGGTCATTGGGGTGATCAACCAGGGTTCTCCTTCCCGTGGTCTTACCTGGTTGACCATCTTCTGCAGTGCCTTGGTGATTGTCACCAACTGCAGGAGAGCTCCCCCCTACAGGAGTTCCAACCTCTTCTGGTTCTGCTCCTTGTGAAGACTTCTGCTTCAGAGAACTAGGAGATGGGTCTTCATCTTCATCTGAATCTGAATCAAGAATAGGTGGATTGACCTTGATTACTCTGGGAGTAGTCTAATTCTGGGTCTCATCAGAAGACTTAGAGTCCACCTTGCACTCAAAAGCAGATTCATCAAAAACAACATGAGGTGTTTCTTCCACACAAAGTGAATTCTTATTAAAAACTCTAAAGGCTTTACTGGTGCTGGAATATCCTAAGAATATTCCATCTGCCACTTTAGCATCAAAAGTTTTTAATTTAGATTTCCCATTGTCATGGATGAAACACTTACATCCAAATACATGAAAGTATGAAACAGATGGGGTTTTACCTTTCCATACCTCATATGGAGTCTTATTATGTCTTTGGGCAATTAGACATCTGTTCTGAGTGTAGCAAGCTGTATTAATGGCCTCTGCCCAAAACCTTTGTGAAGTGTTGTACTCTGCCAGAAGAGTTCTTGCAGCCTCTTTAAGGGTTCTATTCCTCCTTTCTGCTACTCCATTTTGTTGGGGTGTTCTGGCAGCAGATGTCTCATGAAAAATCCCATGGTCCTTGCAGTAATCTGCAATGTGTGAATTCAAAAACTCTGTCCCTTTATCGCTTCTGATTCTGACTATGCTCTGGTTCTGCTCATTCTGAATCTGCTTGAAGACTTCTGGCAGCTTAGTGATAGTTTCATTTTTCTTAAACAAGAACACTACCCAAGTGTATCTTGAAAAGTCATCTACTATCACCAAGGTGTACTTCCTTCCACTGAAACTAAGAGGAGAAACAGGTCCAAACAGGTCCATGTGAAGTAGTTGAAGTACTCTGGTTGTGGTTGTGCTCTGGACATCCTTAAAGGATGTCTTAGGTTGTTTACCCTTCTGGCATGAACCACAAACCTGATCCTTCTTAAACACTTCATTTGGAAGACCTCGAATAAGACCTTTTCTGGCAATTTTGTTCAGTGTTTTGAAGTTCAGATGACACAATCTCTTGTGCCAAATCCAGCTGTTCTCTGTAGATCCTTTTGCAACCAGGCAAGCATTTCTTGGGCAACTGCTAAAATCTGCAAGATAAATGTTACCCTTCCTCAAGCCTATTAACAAGATATCATTATAATCAGAAGAAAAGACAGTGCATGAATCACTAGAGAACTTCACTGAGTATCCCTTGTCACAAAATTGGGATACAGAAAGCAGATTATGCTTGAGTCCTTCAACATAGTAGACTTCTTCTACAAATACACCATTAAAGGTCAACTTTCCAACTCCTCTGGTGACTCCATAGTTGTTGTCACCAAACATCACTCTTGGCCCATTCAATGGCTTGAAATCTTGGAGATTATCTTTCTTGAAGGTCATGTGCTTGGAACATCCACTATCAATGTACCAGACATGGTTGCTTGAAAGACCTTTCTCCAATGGGCTCTCATCTACCTGCAGAGAAATCAATTAGGTCCCCTACTAGTGCTGGGTCCTGATTGGTTAGTTGTAGGTTTTGTAGGATGATGAGATCTTATCTTTCTTCCAAATCTATCTACCAGCACATGTCCTCTTACAATGACATATTGAGATACTGGTCTGATAAGGACACATTTCCTATAAACAGGTCTGGTGTACCTTTTCTCAAATCTGGCCTTTGGAATGGCCTGCCTCAAAGACATGGTCTTAAAGGTCTGGTTGTAAGGGTACATCCTAGAAGAACCATCTCTGGTGTCATAACTACCCAGATCAGTTGGTTTTCTATAGATGGGTCTGGAAGACCTCCTCTGGTTCTGAAGATTTAATCTATTCTGAGGATAGGATTCCTTCTGAGGTTTCCTGTTCTGGAATCTTCTTGGAGCATTCCACCTTTGAGATCCCTGATTCTGATTGAGGTTCTCTGGTTCAGTATACCTCCTCTGGTATCTCCTATTCTGATTAGATTTCCTCTTAGAGTCTTCTTTTTGAGGTCCCCTAATCTGCTTAGATTCAACTCTTTTAGGATTCCTCTGAGGTTCTCTAATCAAATTAGGCATCTGAACAGAACCATCAATCTTCATAGGTTCTCTTTTCTGACTTGTATGCTCTAGAATTTTTCCTTCCAGAACATTCACCTCTTCTGGATTATGTTTTGAATTATCAGCAGGGGGGTCCCATTTCCAACCAGGTCTGTGAACCATCATGTGATCAGATGGATCCTCTTCATTCCGGAGTTCCACAAGTTCACCCGATCTTATAGACTTGTCTTTAGTAAAGCAATATTTATGAGATCTTTTAATAATTCCAGGATATCCTAAACCACTCTTATCATTTATGCTTTGAGAAGATCCTGAAATAATAGATAGGACATCTGGTTTCAAGGAATCTTCTCTGGGCACAGGTAACTCAATAGTTTGCTCAACTTGTTTTCCCTTGATAAGAGTCTGGTATTTGGCTCTAAGCTCATTGAGTTCATCCTCCTGAGAATTCTTTTCCTTCATGATTTGATCTACCAGAGTATCTCTTTCTTTGATCTTGTCCTGAAGTTCAGAGACTTCTTTGGAATGACCTTTTATGAGTTCTCTGGTGGATTTTTGTTCATGAGATAAGGATTGAACTTCAGTTCTGAGCCTACCATTCTCTTTCTCAAGTTTTTGACATAATTGAACACAATTTTGGAGATCTGATAGCATTTGCTGCATATCAGACTCTCTGGAGTTACCAGATGAGTTAGAGGATTCAGTATATTTGGAATTTGATAAAACTAAGGTAGTTTCTTGTACCTCATTGATGTCTGCCATCAGACATACATCATCATCAGACCCGAAATCAGAAGAAGAAGAACTGGAACTAGTATCCTCCTCCTCTGCTTCTGCCAACAATGCTCTCTTGTCTGCATATCTCCTATCTCTCTTGATCCTTTTCTCTTCTCTTTCCCTAGGAGTAAGTTGAGGACAATCATAACTGTAGTGACCAGTCTTGTTGCATGTGTAGCAGGCATTGTCTCCTCTGGGACTAGGACTTGGCTCTCTCCTCCTCTGGTTGTAGTCTTATCTGGCTGGACTACTCTCTCTCCTCTGATAGTCAGGTCTGCCAGAGCTACCATCCCTCCTCTGATAATCTGATCTCCCAGAGCTGCCAGGGTTGTCATCTCTCCTCCTTTCTGGAGTTCTGAATCTGGTCTCCCTTGAGTCTCCAGATGTCTTCTCCTTTTCTGCAGGCTTGAAGGAACTCTTCCTGTCTCTGGTAGACTCCTTCCAATGCCTTTTGTACCTGCCATATTTTGAACTCATTTTATCCAATTTACGGGTTAGAAGTGCTACCTGCTCCTTGAGGCTCAAGTCATCTGCAGTAGACTCCTTTGGCTTGACATCAAGCTTGATAGTTGAGGAGAATGCAACTCCTTTCTGACCAGAAGAGGAAACCTCTTCTGTTTGATCCTCCTCTTGAAGGTCATGCTCATAAGCTTTGAGATCAGACAACAGAAGATGATGATCCAGAGTGTTGAGATCCTTGTTGTCCTTGATCACAGTGACTTCAATTCTCCACCTGCTGGTTAGTGAACGCAAGATTTTACTATTAATTTCCTTTTCAGAATAGGTCTTACCTAAGGCACTAGCCTTGTTCAGGTGGTTTGTGAGATGCATATCCAGCTGGTCAATGGTCTCGTCTGGTTTTATCTTGAAAGTGTCAAACGAGTGTTGAACAGCTTGGAGCTTGTTATCTTTAATCTTCTCTGTTCCTTCACAGAGTAGGGCAAGTTTATCCCACATCTCCTTGGCGGTTGCACAGGTTCTGACCTTCTCTATCACTTCCTTGGTGAGTGTGTTGATAATCTCAGTCCGTGCCACCTGGTCCAGATTGTAAAGTTTTCTTTCATCGTTGTCAAGCTCATCCTTTTTCTTGAGAATTCTTTGCCTGGGGACTCTGTCCTCTGCAACTTTCTGGGCAGTTTCACTAGTTTCTTCCCTGGACTCTGACCTGCCACTATCAATAGGAGTCCAATAAAATTTAATTGGGCCACTTTCTACCACATCTAACATGCGGTGGTGAATAGCTCCAAAATGATTGCTCATCATGAAACTCCAGTGGCTGTAATCCTCGAAAGAGAATTCTGGAAGCTTACGACTCTTGTAAGAAGATTTTGCAGACATTTTGACAAAAAAAAAAGGATTTAACAAGAATTTGAGCAAATGCAATAAAGAGCAATGGATCTGCCCGGTGACCACCAAAAGCGTTTCAAAGCAGTGGTCGTTGGACACACTGCTCTGATACCACTTGTTGGTCCCACTAGATTGATAAATTGCGGAAGCTTTAAATTAAATGTCTTAGACAACTTCTTTTTACAAGAGCAGACTAAAATAGACAGGAATTTAAATGCAGAAAACAGTAAATAAGACCGGATATATAGTGGTTCGGATCTGAGTATCCTACGTCCACCCTCCCTTGATCAAAGGGGTCTCACTATCCAACCAACAACCAACTTACTTACTGGAATTGTGAAGTACCAGTTCCTTCTTACAAACTCTTTAGATCTAACTTCGATCTAAAGATCAACAGCCTTCAACCTTATCTTGTAGATGAACAGGTTGAGGTCCAACTACTCCTTAAGAGTGAATAAGTAATTAAGAACAGAATAAGAGTGATATGTGCTTGAATAAACAAGAGCTTGAATGTATCTTCGTGCGCGTATATATCTCTCTAGGGCTTTTTCTTGTGATTGCACTCTTGTATTTATAGAGGGGATTAGGGAATAGTCGTTGTAGAGCTAATCCAATCAGATCCTCTATTTAGGGAAGCTTCAATCAATTAATTCACTAATTGATTGATTGGGTTGGTGGGATCCTTGGATTGATTGTCTTCAATAACTTTCCAATCCTGATCTTGTTGACTTGATTTGAATCAACAACGGTCAAATGCTTCCTCTGCCTAACTCTGATTCTCTCCAGAGAAGGCAAGACCAGACACCAGGCAACCTTGGTGTCTTCTGGTCCTAATCTGGTTAACAACCAGAATACTCAGTAGAAACAGGGGATCAAACTGAGCATCTTTTTTTCTACCAGACTCGTCTGGTCCGAACTCGTCTGGTCTGGGGAAGGTCCTCTGCCTCAGGTCAGATCTCATCTGGTGAAGTCTTCTGGGGGAGTCCTCTGGAGAAGTCCTCTGGTGGGGTCTTCTGGTGACTCTTCTGGTGAAGTCTTCTGGTCTGGCAGTTCCCCCTAGACTAAGTCCTAATCTAGATCATCATCTGGCTAACAGGTCCAGATGGTCCTATTACATCTTCTGGTTTGTTTTAACTCATCAAAACTATACAACTTTTATCCTAACAAATTCTCACTCTCATCACACAAGTATTCAAAAGAAAAGTTCATAAGTATACGAGTTCCCTCTCAATTCCACTCTAACTCCTTCACTCACACAATTCAGACTCAGACTCAACTTCACAACTCACCAACTCATACTCACACTCAAAGATAGCAATCAACAAGCATAAGAGAATTGATAGGCATGAAATATGCAGTAGCACATCAAAGTAATATCAGCTCAAAGAGCATCTCAAGGCACAATATATAACCAACTCAACTCAAAGAGAGGGGATGCGCCTATGCAATGTCAAATAAACCTCTCAAGTGTGCCGGTGCATATGTATGCCATAAAACATATAAATACTCCATCCCCCCCAAACTTCGACCTTGTGAAGCGGTCTAAGTTTGGGGTTGTGGGTTACCTAATACGCATAATCCCCTTTGCACTTGGCAATGTAACACACTCCCTTGCTTGAGTTCCTCCCTTTTTGAATAATTCCATGATACCTTTACTTCCTTGAGACAAGCCTACAAGCAACTCACTCAAGAGCGAGGTTAAAACTTACGACTCAAAACAACACCCTAATAACTTAAAACACTCAAAAGAAAATAAAAGTGGGTTGCCTCCCACTCAGTGCTATTTTTAAGGTCCTAATGCTGGACCGAGCTCAAAGGAGCTTATGGGACATGATACTCAAATTTACCTCCCTTATTCTCATAAGAGAAGATGTCTAAGTTTTTCGCTCGCTTCCCATCCTCCTTCTTCACCTCGGGCGGAGGCATCACTTTCTTTTTCTTCATTCTCCACTGAGGTACCCACTTCTTGGATTTTTTCTTCTTAACATCAACTCCTCCTTTCCTCTCCAACTTGGCTAACTCCAAACTTTTCAATTCTCCATCCTTCAACTCCTTGCCTTTATCCTTATCAAAACAATCAAGATCATAATGCACATGGGTTAAATCATTAAGTGAAGGACTATCAAAATCATGAATATAAGAAGGGTAAATATTCAGAGATGTGTCTTCAACACTAGGGTCAATGGCATCAATGGAATGATAGCTCTCATCCTCCTTCGGGTGTTTCATGGCCTCATATAGGGAAATTTTTACCTCTTGATCATCTACCTTTACCGTGATCTTCCCATTCACCACATCTAACACCATTCCCACCGTAGCTAAGAAAGGCCTTCCCAAGATCAAAGGCACGTGCTCACCTTCCTCCATTTCGAGCACTACGAAATCAACTGGAAAAATATGATCTCCAACTTTAACAAGGACATCTTCAACCACACCTTGAGGTCGAGTAATAGACCGATCGGCGAGTTGAAGCGTCATCATTATTGGCTGAAGTTCTCCACCTTTCAACTTCTTAAATAGTGACAACAACATCAGATTAATGCTTGCTCCAAGATCGTACAATGCTCCCTTCTTGACTCCATTCCCGATATCACATAAGATCATGAAACTACCGGGATCTTTCAACTTCGGGGGAAGCGCTTTGTGCACTAATGCACTCACCTCATGGTTCAGCTGCACCAACTTGGGCTCATCAACTCTCCTTCTCTTAACTATCAAGTCCTTCAAGAACTTGGCATAATTAGGCATTTGTTCCAAAGCATCATAAAAAGGTATGCTAATATGCAACTTTTTAAAAACATCTAGAAACTTGGCAAATTTTTCATCTAATTTCTTCTTCATGAATCGCTACGAGTATGGGACCGGTATCACAGATTTGGGTACCTACCATTCGTCTCGCTCGGTCTCTTTCAGGTTCTTCCTTGCTTCTCTTGCCTTTTTCCACTTTGGAACTCACCCACCATTCGTCTCGCTCGGTCTCTTTCAGGTTCTTCCTTGCTTCTCTTGCCTTTTTCCACTTTGGAACTCTCTCAATCTCCTCAATCTTTTCCTCCTCAAGGTCTTTGCCCTTCTGGGACTCATCCATATCACCCTCCTTCTCAACTTCTACCTCAACTGTCTCACCTCCATCTTGCTTATGTTCTTGGCCCTCCATCTCAATCTCCTTATGTATCTTCTCAAGATCAACATGCATTTGAGGACCGTCATACTTGGTTCCACTTCTTAGCTGGATCGTCTTGCATTGCTCTTTTGGATTCTCCTCCGGCATTGAAGGATATTTCCCGAGCTCTCTACCCAATGATTTCACGATCTGGCTAATTTGGTACTCCATGGAAGTGAACCGTCTATTATTCTCTTGCTGAATTCTATTCAGCTTCATATCCTTCTTCTGGAGGTCTTGATCAAGCTGATCATTCTTCTTACTCATCTCTTTCATATCATACTCCAATGAAGACAATCTCTTACTTCCTTCCTCCACCTTCTGAAGTATAGCTCTCAACATCTCCTCAGTAGAGGAACCGCCTTCACCACATGGGGGCTTTAAACCTGGATCAACACTTGGAGGAACTGTTATTCCGGCCTTTGGATTGGCATAAGAGAAATTCTTGTTCTTCCTCCATTGATTTTGATTTGATGATTGACCCCCTTGATAGCCTTGGTTGTTTCTCCACTGATTCTGAGGAGGTTGTGGGCCTGGTGGTACGAATGGTTGACCGTAGAGAGGTCTTCCAAATTGATTGCCACCTTGTGGATACCCGCCTTGGTTAAAATTAGGCCTTCCCATGTAGTTGGCCTCCTCTTGCTGGCATGCGGGTTGGTCCACCTTCTCACTCACCACAGTATTTTAACCACTCAAACTCTGGCCGACCTCCAAGTTACTTATCTTCTCCATCATCGCTATCAACAACTTTCTGGTACCCTCACTCTCATCTATCTGATAAGCTTGCTGAAATTCTTGTCCCTCTTTCTATTGCCCCACATTCTTGACAATGTTGTCAACTATCTCTCTACACCGAGCTGCACCACAGTTCTCCACTAGCACATGCATCAAGGTGGCCTTGACCTGCCTTGCTGGCTCCACAATAGAAATAAGCCATTATATCACCTTCGTTGTGCCCATGCTGCAGACACTCAATGAGCATATTAGAGTATCTCTCCCAAGCTTGACGTAATTCCTCTCCTGGCTTCTGCTTGAAAGATGAGATCTCAAGCATTGCTTTGATCGTTCTAGACGGAGGGTAGAATCGCTCGAGGAACAGACGCTCGAGCTCGGCCCATGTGGTTACACCTTCCCATGGGAGTGTGTTATCATACCACTCCTTTGCGATTCCAGTTAAAGAGAACTGGAACAACCTGAGCCTCTTGACATCTTCAGACTTGCCATTATGGATGAAAGTTGAGGCAATCATCTGAAAATTCCTCAAGTGAGTATGAGGATTATCCTTTCCGACCTCCCCCTTGAATTGATTATCTACTAGCATCTTCAGGATTCCTGGGAAGATAGAAAAGTTATTTGCCTCTACTGGTGGCAATGCTACACCATTATAATACCGTTGCGGTTGTGCCGCAAACCTTCCTCTGATTGCCATACCCGGATCAGTGTTCTGGGGAACGTGCTAAGAATAGACTGGTGGTAGAGGTACTTGTGGAATTGGAAGTTGGTTATAAGAAGGAGGTGGAGGGTAGTATGGTGGGTATTGGTACGGATAAGGTGGGTTATTTTGTGGGTAGACTGGGTTGTTTAGAGGATGTTGGACTAAGTTCTGAGCTAGATCATTTTGATTCTGTGGAACCAGGTTTTGGGTCTGGCTTTTCTCTGAAGGGACTTGATTTTGACTGTCATTTCCACCAGTTCCCTCAACCCGTTCCACTTCCTGATTATATTTAGCTGCAGCTGCATCCAACTCATTACTTATGTTCATGTTGTTGTTCTCACCACCGGCAGTGTTCATTCTTCTATTGAAGGCTCTATTTCTTCTTGCGATTGTCTCAAGGTCTAACTTTGTTAGGTCTTCGCCCGATTCTCCTTGTGAGCGAGTTTTCATATACCTGAAACCACAAAAGAAATATCAATATACAACTGCCTGATGTCTACTAATAAAACAGAAAAATAAAAGCACTCACTACTAACTACTAAACTATCTTCAAGTCCTACTCAATGAACATACATCGCCATTCCCCGGCTACGACGCCATTGACTTGAACGTAAAATACTAGCTATACTAGTAGTTACCCCACTAGAGCATAAGATCACAGTAGTATGGGCAAGTATAGTGACCAAGTAGTATCGAACCCAAGGGAAAGTTTACATGCGAATAGAGCCCTGGAGATCTACGTGTCGTAGCTAATATGAGTGGATGTTCTGGTTTAAGAATGGAATTAAGCTACTCTAAAGTCTACTTCTATTAATGCGAATTATGAAATCAAACAAAATAACTAAGGATTTAATCAAGCATGAGATGGTGATGCTCAGGATAGGAATCCCTACGTATACTAACAGAGCTAGTACGATAATTAAAACAACCGTAATGTGCAAGTATTAATCCTAAGTGTGCTAAAACTAGGCAATCAACTTCCCTAATCTAGCACCAGATTGAAAGACTAAAAGCTCAAGAATTAACCCTAATACTTCGTCATATCAACTTACTTCACAACCCACTAAACAAGTTATATGGATTATGCTTAATTAATGAGACCCTTATTTACCCAAGGTGATACGGTCGTCCTCCCTAGATAAACCGATAGATTATAAACCCCTTCTAAAATCATATAGTTAAGCCTATTCGTTATTAAAGAGTGATAAGATCGTCCTCTCTCTAATAATTTTCGTACCCAATTCCAAGATAATTCTAGGGTTTATTTTAAGCATTCAATTAATTAAGAGAACTAGCACTAAACATCACGAGTTATCCTAATTATGTACCAACATCCTACTTCTACGAGTTCATCCTACCCCAAGCATGCAAGGGTTTTAGCCTAGCATGGTTGATTGAATAACGAAAACAATAATAATTAACGAAAGAATTGAAAAGTATAAACAAAAGAAAAAAAATAAAGTCTTGAATTGAATCTGGAAACTAGGGTTTATAGTGTAAACGTCTCAAGAAAACAAGAAAGAATGAAAGTAATAAATTAATCTAAGAATTCGTAAATTAAAACCTCGATTACAACTTGTAAAACTCTTCCAATCTTCTTCCCAAGCTTTCCTCTCTCTAAATCTATGTTTCAGAATATTTATGGTGAAGTGGTTTCCAAAAACGAGCTTAGAATCGGGTATATATAAGCAACGGGTCGAAAACAGGTAAAAAGGTCAAAATAGTGCATATTTGGGTGGTGGTCGAGCGGTGGCGCTCGACCCCACACTTTGCTCGAATGGTATGGCCTTCCAGTGGACTTCGGGCGCTCGACTGTGTCTCGCTCGAGCGGCGGAGCTCGAGTGGTGTTGCTCGAATGGATATGGTGCTCGAAATGTACCGCTCGAGCTCAAGTGCTCGAGCGGTTATGGGGCTCGAATAGTGGCGCTCGAGCTGGTCGAGCGCCCAAAATCTTCTGTAAGTTTTAGGCATTCGAGTAAATGCCTTGCTCGAACGGGGGCGCTCGACCTCTCTTGGTTGAGTGGTTTCTCTTCTTCAACTGAGTGATACTTTTCCTTGCACGAACTAATACTATTCATATTTCTTCAATATCTTCTTATCCAGGCATCCGTTTGAGTCGATTCAAAGTCCTACGAACTCTATTTTTTGCCCTCTATTCATCTATGAGCAAAAAAGAGGTAAATTCATCAGTTTATGAAAATAATACTCAATTGACTCCAAATACTCATCAAATTCATTCAAAACACGGGCGAAACGAGCTATGAATCATGACAATTTCACGCCTAATCACCCGTCAGTACACAAAAGATTGTCCAGATCAACCTTTGGGCATCTGGGACTGAATGCGGCAATCAATCCAAGGAGGCCAGTCCATGAGATACCCCCTCCGAGTGAGGGACTGCGATGAGGAGATAATCATGTACCTCTGCTCGCCAAAAAACCTCTGAGTTAGGGGGCATCTTTGGATGAATTGACATCCTTGAGGCAAGCTATTGAGAACATGCAAGGTCAGTTAGACTTGCAGAGAGGGATTGGGGCGACCAACATGCCTTCCTCACCATTGTCATCAATAATCCTAAAGGCCCCAGTCCAAAAGAAGATACAGTTCCCGACGAGCATCCGATATAAGGCTTAGCAGACCCCGAGTTCATCTAAAAAAATACTCTAATTATATGATCTCCATGGGGGCGAGCGATGTCACCCAATATCAAAATTTTCCTCTAACATTGGGGGATCGTGTGCATAAGTGGTTTTCAGCAATGCCACCAGCATCCATCCATTCTTTTGCGCAATTGGGCAGGGAGTTCCTCTCTCATTTCTCTACAGCCGGATCGTACCTTTCCCAAAAATACCGGTTATCTGACCGGAAACAGTCTGATGACAAGTCAGATCGGTCTTTCATGGAAAGGTTTGATAAAGTGTTGTTAGAAGGGGAGTCTGTCAGTGAAGACACGAAGATCATAGCCATCCATGACGGGTTGAAGAAGTGCACCGAACAATGGAAAGAAATACATCTGAACTGCCCGAAAAATTATGAAGAGTTCCGTAATCAGGCCGATGTCTTTATTTCCATGCACGAGGCTTTATAAACAAACCTAGGAGACAACAAGACAGACCTGAAGGAAAATCTGAAGAAACCTGGCTGAACCAGCTACTGAGTCCCGAAAAATATGAAAGCATTCAATGAAGGGATGGAGTTGAAGGAAAAACTGAACCAGGTGCTCATTGTATCTATTGATACAGTATACAACAATGTAAATGAGAAAGAGTTACTTAAACCCCCAAGAAAGATCCGCCAGGAGGCTAGTAAACTCAACCCAAACAAGTACTGTGCCTACCACCAAAGTGTGGGGCACTTTACAAGCGAGTGTCAAGATTTGCTTAAGCAACTCTGGTAATTTTATGAGGAGGGCAAGTTTTCTAACTTTTTTAAGAGACAACCTGACAAGAGATCACGGGCTAACAACAATCAGAGCTCTGATGATGAAGAAGATGAACAACCCATCAAGAGCAATAAGCCCGAGAGACCAGCCCTAACCACAGCAGCAGGTTCGGCTATGGAAATTTTAATGTTGGAACCGTCAGGTCCCGTTGGGGGATGCTCAGATGGACGAGCTCCAATATCTAAGAGAAAAAGGAAAGCTGAGCTACGAGCTGTGGCTCAGGTCCAAGAGATGGGAGTCAACCCCACCGTCAAGCAACTTCCGGAGTTGACATTCAATGAGAAGGATCTGGATGGAATCCTTACTCTACACGGAGAGAATTGATTGATTTACCATTAAATGAGGTGATCAGGATTTCCACTATATATAATGTGATTACAATATTTTTACAAAGAAAAATGAATCTCAAAGATTTACAGAAATATTTACAATTAATACAAAGATATGCTCTCTTCTAATTAAGGGATACATTTTCGATCTTGGAAACTGGATGGCCAATTGCCGCCAATTGGTCGCAAAGGGCCTTGAATTTTCAGCCATAATCGGCGATGGTGGTGGAACCACGTTTGAGCAACTGAAGCTCGTTGCGTAAATGATGAGCGCGAGAGGGAGAGGAGTGGCTGAAGGCAGCCTCTAACGTGAGCCAAACGTCACGAGTAGAGCTGGCAAAATGGGCGGGCCGGGCCGGCCCAACCCGACCCGTTGGGCCAATCATTATTTGTGGGTCGGGCCGACCCATTTGCACGTCGGGCCTGTAAAATCCCAGCCCAGCCCAACCCTAGCCCGCGGGCTAACGGGCCGGCCCGACCTGTTTTAACTTTTTTTTCCTAATTTCAAAATAATGTTTGGTAGAGTTTTTTTATTCTACGGTACTGAAAATTGAGGGGCTTCATTTAGAAAATTCCTTATTATGGCATCAAATATCAAGTCAAGTATATTTAAAAAACTAAATATACAACACTAAATTCCTTATTATGGCAGTATCAAGTCAAGTATGTCCATATATTTGTAATTACAACACTAAATATCATTTAAAGAAACAACACTAATTATAATCTTTTAAAAATAAAATAGATAAAAAAAAAATCAACCGGGCCGGGCCAAAAACAACCCAGTTTTTTCGGGCCTCTATTTTTTGGGCCCAGCCCGGCCCATATATCGGGCGGGCCAGGACGTCCCATCGGGCCGGGCCCAGATTGCTGGCTCTAGTCACGAGCTTTCCAAAGACCGACAACTTCGGCCATGGATTCTTCTGTCAACGAAGAAAGAAGCAATGCAAGGGCACGACTATGGCGTTTATTCCATGTCACTAGTTCGGGATTCGAGACATCCTTCTGATGTATGTACTTGATAGTTGGCGGTGGAGGAACAACAGTTCCGTCAATGAGACGGAGTAAGTCATCGTATTCCATCATAGGTACGATATGTGATTTCCATAATAAATAGTTGTTGGAAGTCAACTTAATATTCACCATATGAATAAGAGAAGTAAGTGGAATTGTTTCAGAGGGGGTGGAAGCCGAAGCCATGTCTGGATATGGAGGAAAATAGATGAACAAATTGAATAAAGAAGAGAAGGAAAAGATTGGTAAGAAAAAAATATTAGCAACGACAGCCAATTGAAGTTAGGGTTTCTTGTTTGAACCTGGTGATACCATGAGAGAATTGATTGCTTCACCGTTAAATGAGGTGATCAGGATTTCCACTATATATAATGTGATTACAATATTTTTATAAGGAAAAATGAATCTCAAAGATTTACAGAAATATTTACAATTAATACAAAGATATGCTCTCTTCTAATTAAGGGATAAATTTATACTCTAGAATATTTCCTATTACCACAATGACTCCCTTGTCATATGTGCAAATATTATGGGGACTAAGGTACATTGACTGCTGATCGACACCGGAGTCTACACCAATATTAACTTCAAGAGTACGCTCGACCAACTTGGGGACTATTGAGCTATATTGAAGACTTTAATCATAAAATACTAGGCTTCAATAATGATGTCACTGTCCCGCTTGGAATAATAAAGTTATCTATCGAGCTAGTATTGACCGAGGATCCATAGAGGAGGTTGACTAGGATGGTAGAATTTTTTTTATCGTAGATCAGCAATCTGCATACAATGAGTTCCTTGGTCGCCTCTTTTTAAATAAATTCAAAGCGGCAGTTTCAACTTACTATTACTGTATGAAATTCTCAACCTCAAAAGAGGCAGGATCTTTGAAGGGAGATCAGAAGAAAGCAAGAGAATGCCTCCTCCAAGTTCAATCCAATGAAAAAAGAGTTTCAATGATGGAAACATCCACCAGCTATCCAACAGATGAGCAATCTGTTTTGGACGATATACTGGATTCCAGAGAAGACCATATGGAGTTAAACGAGCAGACCCTTGCCTTGGGTGAGCAGCAGTCACCCAACGGCGAACAACCTGCACAAGAAGGGGAATCCATGTACCTGTTGTTAGGATAAAAGTTGTATAGTTTTGATGAGTTAAAACAAACTAGATGTTAGGATAAAAGTTGTTAGTTTTGATGAGTTAAAATAAACCAGAAGATGTAATAGGACCATCTGGACCTGTTAGCCAGATGATGAACAAGATTAGGACTTAGTCTAGGGGGAACTGCCAGACCAGAAGACTTCACCAGAAGAGTCACCAGAATACCTACCAGAGGACTTCACCAGAGTACTCCACCAGAAGACTTCACCAGATGAGACTGACCAGAGGCAGAGGACATTCCCCAGATCAGACGAGTCCAGACCAGACGAGTCTGGTGAAAAAAAAGATGCTCAGAATCATCTCCTGATTCTCCTGAGTAATCTGTTTCTTAACCAACTCTGGAACAGAAGACATTGAGGTTACCTGGTGCCTGGTCCTGCCTTCTCTGGAGAGAATCAGAGTTAGGCATTGGAAGCATTTGTCCGTTGGTGATTCAAATCAAGTCAGCAAGGTCAGATTGGAAAGTTTTGAAGTCAATCAATCCAAGGATCCCACCAACCCAATCAATCAATTAGGGAATTGATTGATTGAAAGCTTCCTTAAATAGAGATCTGATTAGATTAGCTCTGCAACGGCTAAACCCTAATCACCTCTATATATACAAGAGTGCAGTCTCAAAGAAAGGCCCTAGAATCTTACGCGCACGAAGTCATATTCAACCCTTAGTCTTATCTTGCACATAGCACTCTTATTTGTTCATACTTTTATATTTACTCATAAATGAGTAGTTGGATCTCAACCTGTTCAACTCTAAGAAAAGGTTGAAGGCTGTAGACTTTAGATCTAAGTTAGATCTAAAGGGTTTGTAAGAAGGAACTGGTACTTCACAATTCCAGTACGCAAGTTTATTTGTTGGTTGGTTAGTGAGGCCCCTTTGATAAAAAAGGAGAGTGGACGTAGGATATTATAATCCGAACCACTATAAATCTGGTCCATTTACTGCTTTCTTTATTTACTGTCTTGCTTTATTTTTTTGCTCTTATAAAAGACTTTGCTAAAGACATAATCTTTAAAGCTTCCGCAATATATCTACTTAGTGGGACCAACACCAGAAGATGTAATAGGACCATCTGGACCTGTTAACCAGACGAGAAAATAGATTAGGACTTAGTTTAGGGGGAACTGCCAGACCAGAAGACTTCACCAGAAGAGTCACCAGAAGACCCCACCAGAGGACTTCACCAGAGGACTCCACCAGAAGACTTCACCAGATGAGATCTGACCAGAGGCAGAAGACATTCTCCAGACCAGACGAGTCTGGTGAACCAAAAGATGCTCAGAATCATCTCTAGATTCTACTGAGTATTCTGGTTCTTAACCGACTCTGGACCAGAGGACATCGAGGTCATCTGGTGTCTGGTTCTGCCTACTCTGGAAGAATCAGAGTTGGACAATGGAAGCATTTGACCGTTGGTAATCAAGTTAAACATGATCGGATTGGAAAGTATTTGATGTCAATCAACCCAAGAATCTCACCAACCCAATCAATCAATTAGGGAATTGATTGATTGAAGCTTCCTTAATTAGAGATCTGATTAGATTAGCTCTCCAACGGCTAATTTCTAATCATCTCTATAAATACAAGAGTGCATCATTTAAGAAAGGGTCTAGAGAGATACACGCGCACGAAGTTCATATCCAAGCCTCTTGATTATCACGCTTTAGCACTCATACTTTGTTCATATTTATATTCACTCATTAAGGAGTTAATGGAATACTCAACCTGTTCATCTTGTTAGATAAGGTTGTAGTAAGATCAGCTTTAGATTGAAGTTAGATCTAAAGGTTGCTGTAAGAAGGATCTGGTACTTCTCAATTCCAGAAAGATAGTTGTTGGTTGGTTGGTTAGTAAGGCCCCGTTGATAAAAAGGGAGAGTGGACATAGGATCGTTATATCCGAACTACTATATATATTGTCTTCTTTATTGCTTTCATTTATATTGCTTTATTGTGTGCTCCTGAAATTAAGTTTAAGCTTCCGCAATTAATCTATCTAGTGGGACCAACACCTGCCGAGCAACGTATGAGCATTGACGAGCAACCTTTTGTCAATGACCAGGAGGGCCAGAATCTGGCGAACAACATTAGACCTGGACGAGCAGGTGACTTGGAACCCCGCCTTGAAGCTGACCCAATGGATATTAAAAATAATTTTAACCTCGAGGGATCAATAATAGATCCCTATTGGAAGGGATAAAAACGACGAGCAACTCCAGTTGAAGGGCTGGAGGCCCTCAAAGTTAATCTCGAAAATGAGGATTTAGAACTCTACATCGGGTCTGAGCTCCCAGAGCCTTACAGAACCCTGATGATAGAATTCCTTAAGGCAAATCTAGATGTTTTTGCATGGTCACATGCAGACATGGTGGAGATCAATCTAAAATATGCTTGCCAATGGCTCAACATTAATCCAGCAAAGAAACCAGTCCATCAAAAAAGAAGAAAGTACAGACCAGACAAATACCAGGCCCTCAACGAAGAAGTAAGAAGGTTGCTCGACAATAACCTAATCCGGCAAGCTCTTTGCCCACAATGGGTAGCAAACCCAGTCTTAGTGCGGAAGCCAAATAGAACCTGGAGGCTATGCATAGACTTTACTGATCTGAATGCAGCCTGCCCAAAGGATAATTTTTCCCTTCCACACATCGATCAGTCCATAGACAACACAACGGGGCATGAAATTTAACATTTACGGATGCATTTGCTGGCTACCATCAAATTCTAATGCATTCCGATGGCCAGGAAAACACGGCGTTCTACACAAACAAGAATCTACTATGTTGGAAAAGGATGTCGTTCAAATTAATCAATGCGGGAGCAACATATCAAAGGCTGGTGAACAAGATATTTGACGAATATATCGGAGAGACGGTGGAGGTGTACGTTGATGACATAGTAGTAAAAAGTCCAAGGAAGAAAGACCACCTCCAGCATCTCGCCTAGGTGTTTGACATACTCCGATAATATAACATGAAGCTAAACCCGAAGAAAAGCAGATTTGGGGTCCATTCAGGGAAATTCCTGGGCCATCTTATTAGGCAACGGGGGATTGAAGCCAACCCCGTGAAAGTGAAAGCAATCGTGGATATGCAACCCCCCAATCAGTGAAAGAAGTTCAAAGGCTGACGGGCTGCCTAGCAGCTTTGAATAGGTTCATATCCCGACCAGGAGATAAGTGTCGTCCATTCTTTGAAGCTATCAAGAAAGGAAAGTTCTTATGGACGAGCAGCTGCCAGAGAGCATTCGAACAACTAAAAGACTACCTGGGAGATGTTAAAATTCTATCAAAACCTGCCCCAGGAGAAAAACTATATCTATACCTGGCAGCATTGGAAGTGGCGTTCAACTCTGTACTGGTGCGAGCTGATGTGAAATTCCATCAACCCATTTATTATGTCAACCAAGTATTACACGAAGCGGAGATCAAGTATTCTCCAATTGAAAAGTTGGCATATGCACTTGTTATGAGTGTAAGAAAGTTAAGGCCACATTTCTTTGATTATCAAGTCGAAATGCTAACAACTTTCTCACTCAAACAAATTCTACATCGTCCAGACACAGCTGGTCGCCTATTTAAGTGGTCACTGGAGATTAGCCAATTCGGGGTAACTTATGCTCCTCGAACAACGATCAAGGGTCAAGCATTAGCAGACTTTATAGTCGAACTAACTTTTCCCCAAGATCCACCGAGAGGACTTGATCACCCCTGACATCTCTATGTTGACGGGTCATCCACAAATATGGCCTCTGGGGCAGGTGTTGTTCTTATAAGCCCCGACAGACAAGTTTACACCTCGGCCATCATATTTGAATTTATGGCTACAAATAACGAAGCTGAGTACAAAGCCTTGATTGCTGGTCTTCACCTATCACTCGTTGTGGTTCGAGGTGAATATGAGGCCAAAGACGAACATATGATGGAGTACCAAAGAATAGTTATTCACCTTATGTCCTTGTTGGACCGAGTTTTCATTGAACAAGTGCCCAGGCGAGCAACACTCAAGCAGATGTATTGGCTCAGCTAGCAACAAGTGAAGGCCCAACAGAGTTATCTGACATCGTCATCACTAAGATACTCAACCCGTTGACAACAAACTACAAAGTCAATCAGCTAGATGTGTTGGGACATTGTCAGTTTTGATTAAGATCCCAAAGCCCCTGAAAAGATGACTTGTCCTAGAATGTCTTAGTCAGGCTAGTCTTGTTTAGGTTTTTAGACTTAGTCTTTTTTACACTTCACAGGTACTCAGTGAGAGAAACACTCACTGATGACAATCAAGACTTAGAGCCTGAAGACAAAGAGCACCATTCTGAACTTACGACAGTCTTTCTAAGCTGGCTGAGTAAGTGTCAGTGATGAAGAGTATGACCCTGAGGTCATTACTAACTCAGTCCTGAAGGGAACAGGATGACACTGAGTAATGGGAAAGACTTGGAGTAGGGCCAAGCGATGCAAAAGGAATGTCAGCGTCAGGACAAGACTGTTGTGCTCGAGACAAAAAAAACTTAGTAAGACAAGCCTGAAGCCCAGGAATGAGTTCTGAAATTCTCACCAACCTGATGACGTGGACCAATCCAGGGAGGACACACACGTACGGACCTGACATGAAGACTGACTTCAGACTGCACTTTCAACGGGCAAGTATTAAATGTAGCATTAAATGCAATTACCTAATCCATGCAAGGACGGCTGCTGCATGGGAGATATGTCCGTTGAACAACCCTACGTAGATGAATAGAAGGCTATCTCCTCCAACAGATAGTTTTCAAATCCATCTATAAATACAGAAGGCCTTGAACCCATTCAAGGTTACGGGAAATTTCCAAGCCATAAATTACTCAAACTCTCAAGCATTCAAGCATTCAGCAGTCTAAAAGAAGCACTCGAAACCAGATAAATTTCCCAAGTGTTTCTTAGATTAGTGAGAGTTATTCTGTATTCCACTGAGCTTTCAAGGAATATCTTAAGCTTAGAGTGATTATCATCCTTAGCATAGCTTAGCCTTGTAAGGATAATCACACCTTAGTTGGAGTCCACACAAAAACCAAAACCCTCTAGTCAGGTCTGTTGGTTGAAGTTGTTTAGTGAAGTTAGGGAGGAGTTTGTATAGGCCAGTGAGGTTAGCTTGTAACGCCCCGGAATTCAGAAAGTTGACCTTTGAGGTCACAACGTCCTAAACCCGAGTCATCACTTAGTGAACCATAAAAACTGAGCCAGAAAATTTCTTATAAAAGATAAACAATAAACCTAATTATACAGATGCAGCGGAAGAACTTAACATAATACTTATTTGAGAAAACATCAGTTTGTTACTTAATAAAAACCATCATCCCATTATTTAATAAAGAAACATCCCGATGAGTCCTGGGTATGACTCTCGAGGCATTAGTGACAAAACATTAACAGTAGTATTAAAATAGCATATTGTCTCAATCTCGATAAAAGCAGTTTATTTAATTAATAAGCGGGAGTGGGAAGCAGTTATCTATGGCAGCTCCCGGACCTCAGCATCATAACCTGAAAATGTTTAGAGAGGGGCGAGAAATAAAATCTCAGCCGGTAACCTGTATGCTGTTATACAGATTGTCAGGAGATCCAAAAATAATAATACTTTTAAGATTTTCACCTTTCAGTTGGTTCATTATAATTTTTGGTCATGTGTATTCGTTTTCTTTAACATACAACTTATAAACACAGATTTTGAACAAAGCATTCATATGGCCCGAAGGCCCATCAATCATATGGCTCAAAGGCCCATCAATCTCCTTTCTTATTCATATGGGGGGCACCGGTGGCATTTCCACCGCGTCCTTGTCCCTAAAAATATGGGGGCACTGGTACTCTTTCAACCACATCCTTATCCCTGTTGGGGGGGGGGGGGCACCGGTAGCGACTCTGCCGCATCCTTGTCCCTAAAAGTCTGGGGGCACTGGTACTCTTTCAACCACATCCTTATCCCTGTTTGGGGGGCACCGGTAGCGACTCCACCACGTCCTTATCCCTTCCGTCCTTATCCCTCCATCAGCTTCCCTTACAACTTTCACATAGTTCACAAATCACATACCACCTGCTCACATTGTTATAATCGCATACTCGCATTCACATTCATAAGATTGTTCATGTCTTTTACTGATATTCATTACATTTGTTTCAGAAAACTGACAACAATCCATATAACATTAACTAGCTATATAGATAGTGTCACCCACCTGGAAACTTTTAGAGGTAAAGCTTAACTTCTTGATTGCTTAGAACACGGGCGACCTCCGAGCTTCTGAGCTAACCCCACTTTACCTAACACAGTCCGTTCATTTAGTCATCGTTCATTCTTTTAGTTTATTACTCAACTTCGCATCATACTTAGGGTTTTTAGGTTATAGAAGAATATTTACTTCATTAGAACAGCCCTAGGGTTCTTGTTCAAGTACAAGGAGGGTGTTGAAACTTGTTCATTCGGGTAGTATGGTTACTCTAATTCAATACGGGTCCACCAGTTGGGGTTTTGGGTCTTCCGGGTTCATTCAACACTCAAAAGCAAGTAAAACACTCAAATACATTCTTGGACAAGTAAACACAAGTCATTCATATACCTAAAACATGCTTGTTTATAAAAGTATCACTTATTCCTTCTTTCTAGTGCTACTTATTTAACAGAAGACATACATACATATATTAACTGGAAAATGTATTTATACTTACTGGAAAATTATAAAATTTTAGTATGTTATATATCTGAAGATATGGAACAAATTTCATTAAGGGCACCAAGTCATTTGAGCTACGAAAATAGGGTAAATTTTCATTTGAAAATAGTGCAACAAGATATTCGTCAACACAGTGTACATTGAAGTCTAAATATCATATCTCACAGTAGGTACATTAAAAAATTATTAAATTAGAATATGTTACATTGAACTTAATACCTAACATTTTTCATTTAGAAACCTAAGCCATTTGAGTTATGGATCATTACCAGATGTTTGATGGAAAACGAGTTTATAACATGATTTAATCTCTTCGTTTGTGAGTGGATCGTCACCTTAGAGGATGCTAGAACTTGCATGTGCTCTTGCTTCTAGATTGTGTCTAGTTTGATATGCCGAATGTGATCTTAGGCCATCTTTGATTTAATTGAGTCACTTAGCCAAAATTTTCCTTACCAATGACATTGATCCCTTGTTAGCCCCTTTGAGCCTAAAGCCTATTTTATTTGCTAGCACATATGAACACTATTCCAATTCCTAAGCCTTTTTGTCCCAATTTGAGTGGAGAATAGGAAAGTGTGAATATGAAGGGAGTGAATTGAGTTGAAAAAAGGAGAAGGTTGTTTGTTGAGTGAATATGAGAAAAAAAAAGTGTGATGAAGTTTTGAGATGTGGGAAAAAGAACAAAGAAAAAAAAAAATTGAGAATGAGCAAAGAAAAAATGAGCTCATGTGTTTGTGCGAAAAAGAAAAAAATGATGAAGTGATTGAAAAAAGTGAAAAGAGAAAGAAAAAAAAATTGAAATGTTGAGAGAATTGAAAGTGAAGTGTAGTGATTGAATATGTTTGAAGTAGATCGTTCTTAATCTCGAAGTACCGAAGTTTTGAATTTCTATTCTCCATTCACTTGAGTCACTTCACCATATTGTTATCCCACCTGTCCAAAGAGCCTACATTACAACCTTTTGAAAGTCCTTTTTGATTCGGCATTGATTTCTAGAGTATGGTCGAAGTTGAGAGCATTTACAAGCCTATGGCTGCCAATTTGTGTGATTGATTGATTGAGTGAGTCCCTTTACCATTGTTATACACTTGTGAGGGAGTTAAACACATCGTTGAGTGCACATCCATGCTTGATCTTGGTGTTTCTTGTTATTGTTGCATGAGTACGATAAAAGAAAGTGAGTGAGTATACGGGTGATTGACTTTTGAAGCTTGAATTCATTAGCTTGCATGATTGATTTTTCCTACTCATTCCTAACAATTTCACTTGACTTATTATTTCATTGCTTGGGGACAAGCAATATGGTAAGTTTGGGGGGGTTGATTAGGCGTGAAATTGTCATGATTCGTAGCTAGAAACGCCCTAGTTTTGGTCGAGTTTATAGAGTATTTAGAGTCAATTGAGCGTTATTTCTATACATTGATAAATTTGTCTCTTTGATGCTCATAGGTGAATAGAGGACGAAAAACGGAGTTCGTAGGACTTTGAATCGACTCAAACGGATGCCCGGATGAGAAGATATTGAAGAAATACGATCGGTATTAGTGCGGACGAGGAAAAGTATCATTTGGAAGGATTAGAGATCACTCGAGCGCCTTACTCGAGCGCCACCGCTCGAGCGCCTTACTCGAGCGCGCAAACGTACAGAACAATTCTTGCGCTCGAGCAGCTCGAGCGCCACCGCTCGAGCGAATCGCTCGAGCGCCCAAAACATACAGAGTCATTTCAGCGCTCGAGCAGCTCGAGCGCGACCGCTCGAGCGAATGCATCATTCGAGCTACACTGCTCGAGCGGGACCGCTCGAGCGTTTTGCTCGAGCGCCCATATACTTTTGCCTCCGGATTCGTATTTTCGGCCCATTAACTCCCGTTTCGACCCGTGCCTATATATATCTCGTCCAAACACGTTTTGAGGGATCCCCAACTTTTAGAAATACTTTAGACTTAGTTTTTGAAGAGGAGAAGAACGAGCAAGCTTTATTTTACGTTTTGTTGAGGTTTTTCATACGAATTCTAGTTTCTTTTCAATTCTTAGTTTCTTTTCATTAGTTCGTTACTTTGAACACGTTTAAATTTCGTTTTTATCAATTCAATTTCAGTTCTTCGTATTTATTTTCTCTTTCAACCCTAGTTTATGTTTCGTATTTTCTTTCTTCAATTCAATATGTTTATGTTCGTTGTTTCTTTAATTGCTTTTAGTTTTGTTAAAACCATGTCCGGCTAAAACCCCTGCATGCTTAGGTTAGGATGAACTCGTAGAAGTAGGATGTGGGTACGTAATTAAGGTAATTCGTGACGTTAGTTTTAATTCTCTTAATTAATGAATTCTTATAATTAATCTGAACTCTACCTTTGAATTTCGTACGAAAGTGTTAGAGAGAGGACGACCGCATCACTCAATAACAATTAGTAGTCTTAACGAGAGGGTTTAGTAAAGGTTAATTCATCTACCGGTTTAGCGAAGGAGGACGACCGCATCACCTTAGTTAAATTAGGGTCTCATTAATTAAGCGCTATCTATTAACTTGTTAGTGGATTAGTGAAGTCGATTGCTAGGATAAAGTATTAGGGTGAGAAATCTTGAGCTTTCATTCTACGATCTTTTACTTAGGTTAATTCTTGTTTGTCACGATTACTTTGATTATGTATCTGCTCCGTTAGTATACGTAGGGATTCCTATCCTAAGCATCACCATCTTTTATTTGAATCCAACCCTTAGTTAATTCGTTTGCTTTAGTAATTTAGTTTACTTAGTTCATTTGAGTCTTTTAATTAATCTTTCAAAAAACCAAAAAAACATTACACTCATATTAACTACGACGCGTAGATCTTCAGGGATCTATTCGCATATACACCATTCCGTGGGTTCGATAATACTTGGTCCCTATACTTGCCCATACTACAGTGAACCCGTTCTCTTGCGGGGTAGCTACTAGTAGAAGCTAGTGTAGTCGCTTCAAGTCATGTATCCTACGGGAACTAGACTATCTGACTGGTAAATCAGCATCCGCTCCCGAGTTCTTTTCAGATACCTCAAGATGCACTTTACGGCAGTCCAATGGTCTTTCCCGGGATTACTTTGATATCTTGCCACCATGCCCACGGCAAAGCAGATATCCGGTCTCGTACACAATATTGCATACATAAGGCTTCCTACGGCCGAAGCGTATGGAACACCTTTCATGTCATCTATCTCCGCTTGCGTCTTAGGGCTCTTTTCTTTTGATAGATGGATTCCGTGCCTAAAAGGTACAAAACCTTTCTTGGAATCTTGCATGCTGAAACGCTTCAAAACAGTGTCAATGTATGAAGCTTGCGATAAGCCCAACATCCTCTTCTTGCGATCGCGAGTGATTTTGATCCCAAGGATGTGACCGGCTTCCCCTAAGCCCTTCATATCAAATTGTTTTGACAGCCATACCTTTATGTCTGACAATACCTTTACATTGTTTCCAATGAGCAGAATATCGTCTACGTATAATACTAAGAATACCACCGCAGTTCCGTCACGCTTCTTATACACACAACTTTCGAACTCATTTTGATCAAACCCATAAGACTTAATCACTTGATCAAAACACTGGTTCCAAGTACGCGATGCTTGCTTAAGTCCGTAAATGGATCTCTTGAGCTTGCATACGAGATTCTCTTGGCCTTTTTCAATGAAACCTTTGGGCTGTTGCATATAGATATCTATCCCGTCAAAACTTCCGTTGAGGAAAGCCGTCTTGACATCCATTTGCCAGATCTCGTAATCTAGGTGCGCAGCGATCGACAAGAGAATACGGATGGACTTAAGCATAGCTACAGGCGAAAAGGTTTCCTCATAATCGATCCCTTCTTTCTGAGTATACCCTTTGGCCACAAGCCTTGCTTTGAAGGTTTCAACCCTTCCGTCCGGTCCTCTTTTCCTCTTGTACACCCAATTGCATCCAATGGGTTCTACCCCACTGGGTGGCTCGACCAACTCCCACACTTGATTATGATCCATCGAACCCATCTCAGCTTCCATTGCCGTTTGCCATGACTCCGCGTCTTTGTCTTGGATTGTCTCGTCGTACGTCCATGGGTCTGATTCAACACCGGGAACCAAATCCAAAGATTCTCCTATCCCCATGAATCTCTCGAGTTGCCTAGGAACCCTCCCACTACGACGGGGTTCCGGTTGTGAAGATGTGACGTGTGGTACATCATCTTGTAAACTTGGTATCGAGGTTTGACCTCTCAATTCTTCTAAGGTAATTTCACTTTTAGGTTTCCGATTGTTCATATAGTCTTCCTCCAAGAATTTAAAGTGTGTACTAATCACGGTCTTTTGATCCTTGGGACTATAGAACATACACCCTTTCGTTCCCGCAGGGTATCCTATAAAAAGCCTTAATTCCGAACGTGGATCCAACTTACCGGCTTCCTTGTCTAGCACGTATGCCGGACAACCCTAAATCCACAAATGTCTTAGACTGGGCTTGCGCCCGGTCCACAATTCCATTGGGGTTTTAGGAACCGATTTGGATGGCACCAAGTTTAGAATATAAGCCGCCGTTTCCAAGGCGTTACCCCAAAACGACTTGGGTAAATCCGAATAACTCATCATGGATCTGACCATCTCTAAAAGAGTCCGGTTCCTTCGTTCCGCCACACCGTTCTGTTGAGGGGTTCCCGGTGCGGTCAACTGGGATACGATCCCTTCGTCCGATAGATAGTTCAAGAATTCATCGCTGAGGTATTCGCCTCCACGATCTGATCGTAGAAACTTGATACTCTTTTCCCTATGTTTCTCGGCTTCGGCCTTAAACTCTTTAAACTTTTCAAAAGTTTCAGACTTATGCCGCATAAGGTAAATGTACCCATATCTTGAGTAATCGTCAATGAAGGTAACGAAATACTCATACCCCATTCTCGCTTTGATCGTCATTGGACCACACACATCGGTATGAACGAGTTCTAACACTTCCGTGGCTCTATTTCCCTTGGCTCCAAATGCCCTCTTGGTCATCTTACCCTCTAAACAGGATTCACAAGTTGGAAACGGCTCGACTTGGAGCGATTCCAAGGATCCGTCCTTCACCAATCTCTCTATCCGCTTTAGATTAATATGACCTAGTCTAAGATGCCATAGAAGTGTTTCGTTCATCTCCGAAGAACGCTTTCTTTTATTGCTCGAAATGATCGATGTGTTATTAGATTAATTATTTGAGTGATGTGCACACTTAATCGTATAGAGATTGTTTACCAACGTTCCATGACAGATAACATCATTCTTAAAAGAAACAGTAACAACTTTATTAAAAGTAACTGAATATCCATCAAAAAACAACTTAGAAACTGAAATTAAATTCTTCCTAAAGTTCGGAACGTATAAAACATCTCTTAAAATTAAAACTCTATCTTCAAAAGATAGGTGCACGACTCCCACTGCTTCGGCTGCCACTCTCGTAGCATCACCCAAAGTGATGGTGATCTCATTCTTGCTAAGTCACCGGGTTAGCTGGAACCCCTTTCTTTACCGCCTTCTTAGGCTTAGAGCAGGTAGACCTCCAATGTCCTCTTTCCCCGCAATTGAAGCACTTACTCTTACCAGATATCTTCACGCCGTACGGCTTGAAAGCTCTTTTCTTGCCTCCCAAAGTGAGTCTACTGGTTTGGTTCCGATCAACCACCTCCTTCTCAATCTCACCTTCCATTGGCCTAGATTTCGAGAAAAAGCTCTTGATCACCAAAGCCTCGTCCCTACTCCCCAAGTATGACTCTACCGTTATCAGGGCTTTGAGCAGGGTATCCAAAGTGAACTTGTGTTAAGATAACACGTATTCCCAAAAGAACCCATCAAAACTACTCGATAGCTTTAGGAGTATGGAATCGATTTGATTTTCTTCACTTTGTCCGGCACCAAGAAACTCGAGTTTCTCAAACTCACGCCTAAAATTGAGAACATGATCCCTTACAGGTGTTCCCTTCACCATTTCCTACGTGAGCTTCTTACGAATGGTGAACAGATTCGCCATGGGGTTCTGATGTTGAAACATCTCTTCAAGGCTATTCATGATATCAACAGCTGCTTCAATGCCTTCATGAATGCGCTTCAAATCCTCAGACATAAATGTCAAGATGATGTGCTTCATGTGCTCATTGGAATGCTTCCAATCATCGAATATCGCCTTTTCCCCATTACTTGCCTTATCATTAGGTTTCTTGGGTACGTCAACGCTAAATATCCAATAGTGTTCTTGCGCAGGAAGGACCATGTTTATATTATGTTTCCAATAAACATAGTTCTCACCAACAAGTTTATTATCTTTAAGTATACTATACAGTGGATTAAAAGGTTGCGACATGATGAACTGAGAATAAAACATACATTCATATCAATATCTAGAAAAATACGAAATTATCACATAATTCGATCACATCAATTATATTGAAACCTTAAAACAATATAATCATGCATCAGCCAACATCTCGAAACAATTTAAATGCGCCACGAGGGGTGGTCTATACATTTAAATACATTCAAGCGGATCACAAACTTTAAAAGTTACAAATCCTTAATTCAAAATTAATAGTTGGCTCCCACTTTGACCACATAGAAACTGACAGGGACTCCGAGGGGAGTAAGTTAATATCAATTCCCTATGCCTAAGTAATAACCATAATTAAATACAGGATTATTATTTCGCTTTGAGCAAGCCACTCGTGGTGAGGGTCAATACCGCCACTAGTAATAATCCACAATCATCCTTTCAGAATTTATTCATGTGAAATCCGTTCTTTTGGCCGATCCGAGGGGGAAATGTATTCCAAAAGAACTTCACAAATAAATAAATTATGGAGGTCAAAATAATCCAATTTTAATATCCGGAATTAAATTGCGATTATAAAAACATACTTAGTAATTTTCGAAAGTAAGGTTTTTCTTGGACAATTAAATTCATGCAAACACATATTAACAAATAATAATAAGTGCACGGAATAAAACATCCATCAAAACAAAATTAAACACATTGGAGAACTCGAATCCAATTGTCACGGTTTAATTTCTTCACGTCTTGATGCGAAAAATCGTCCTTGTTGCTTTCCGACGTTCGTCTCGACGTGCTCCCACTCGAACAGCAACACTTCATCAAAAACAACATCGTTTGGGGTTCGAGACGACGTTTAAAATCACACGGAAAAAAACACGAACCGAAAAAATTCTACGGCCCGAGATACATCGCGCGTCGGCCCACGAAGTGGGCCCGCGCGCTTCCCGGCCCAAAAGTCGCCGAAATACTGCCTGAAGCGCGCCGAAGCGTAGCCCCGAGGCGCAGCCGAGGCGCACCCGAGGCACTGCACGGAGGCGCGCCGAGGCGCCGCCCGGAGCGCCCCGAGGCGCGCGCGCGGCGCTGGCCACCCGTCGCGCACGGCGTGCGCCGTGCACCCCCGTGCACCGTTTTTTTCACCGTTCGTCCTCGTTTTCTTCACCCCTTGCATGATTTTATGTCCATACACGCGCCATGCTTGTATGTGTCGTCCGGGTACGCCGTTTTTAATTCTTCGTTCTTCGTCACGATCCGGTTACAATTTATTTTTACAAAAAAAAATACTAGATCTAGACTAGTCTATTACAATGATCGAATCAAAATAAAAACAACTAATCTACTCGTGGATTTTCTCACGAGAAAAATGAATTCGTATGAATCGAATTAAAAAACAATTAATTCACACGCATGAAATTAACAACATTAAAACCATGACAATTGGATACCTTGCAAAAAAGATCTAACAATTCTACTATCCAATTTCAATTTAATGTTTAACAATTTAAATTCCAATTTAAAATTCAGAGCTCGAAACCGTGCCTTTGATACCAGTTGTTGGGAAAATAGGGGTGCCCGGAATCTATTCGGGATGAAATTTAAATACGAATTTAAATACAATTATTACTAGCATGAGTCAATCCTAATTAATTCAAATAATAATTCCAACAACTAATTATCATCATGCATGTTAAATTAATTTCACATATTAACTAGGCGGAATAAACAAGTAAATATGCGATTAACGTACCTCTTGTAGTATTGGCCTTTGGATATACTGGACAATTGTAATCTCGCTCTATCAACCCAAAGCCTTCTCAAGTATTTCCCTTTTCACCTCACTTGATCGCCGGTGGGAGACGCTTTCAAGTAATTTAATAAACTAAGGAAAAAGAAAAATATCTATGCTTCTTGATTTTTCCAACACATGGAATTATGTACTTGGGGATGAAAAAATCATCCCCTATTTATAATATGTAGGGGCCGAAAATATCATGTGTATATGGGCTTGGAGAAATCTTTTCTTAGACTCTAAGAAATCTTGAATATATCTCATATATTCTTTTCTCCAAAATAAAATATTCCACAAAAATCTCACCCTACATATTTAGGGGTAATTTTCGAAATTTTCATGAAGAGAAATCAAGATTTGGATCTTCTTGAATATATGAGATATTCTTGTATTCCTAGAATACATATCTTCCATAATATCTTTCCAAGAAAATCAACAAAATCTTTTTCTCCTCCTTATCATTAATTTTCGAAAATATGAAGAAAAATCAGCAATATATTTTCTTTTTATTTTAATCACCTTATCATTATTGGGCTACTTAATGGGCTACTTGAGGGGCCTTAAGGAGAATTAAGATTGGACCTCCTAATGGACTTCTGAATTTCAATATTGAGCCCCAATATAATTCAGCCCATTAATATTAATTATTACCACTAATAAATTAATATTGCACTATCCATCTTAATCCATATTACGATAATATGGGCTCCCGGTTATTATTTCCCGCGTTTAAGATTATCAAGTCCATTAATTAATTAAGCTTCTGAATAGCTCTAAATTAATTAATATATTTCACCTTGGAGTAAAGACAGCTCAACGTTATTATTCGTACCGAAGAAACTAATTCTTCACTTGCAAGATTTGGTACAATAAAACTTCTGAGCCCACCAAGGGGACTAATCACACGAGCCGTACTCGCACGCGTTTCTCCGTATTAAATCTTAGCAACCGTCGTATGATTAATATTACTGCCCAAGACACAAAGTTCGAAGTCGCAATGATTCTTACCCAACATGAATCAAAGCAGTAACTATTAAGCACACACGGTCCTATTTAAGTGATGGAGATTAAGAAATCAACAACCACTGAGGTCTAATTCTTCACCTTTCAGAACAGAAGAATTTATCCTCGATGTAGGACCTCTTCAACACATACTAAATGTGCTAGTGCAATCTCTTAGTCAAGACAGACCAATCTGAGCCTTACACATCGACCTTTCACGGCGGATTGTTCAATTCCACCTAGGTCGTGAAAATGTACGTTTAGTTACAAGTAAAACGAGTGTTTGATACACGAGTTATACAAAGTAAAAGCATACTTTCACGTATAACTCCAACATCTACCAGCACATGTCCTCTTACAATAACATATTGAGCTACTGGTCTGATAAGGACACCTTTCCTATAAACAGGTCTGGTGTACCTTTTCTCAAATCTGGCCTTTGGAATGGCCTGCCTTAAAGACATGGTCTTAAAGGTCTGGTTGTAAGGGTACATCCTAGAAGAACCATCTCTGGTGTCATAACTACCCAGATCAGTTGGTTTTCTATAGATGGGTCTGGAAGACCTCCTCTGGTTCTGAAGATTGGATCTATTATGATGATAAGATTCCTTCTGAGGTTTCCTGTTCTGGAATCTTCTTGGAGCATTCCACCTTTGAGATCCCTGATTCTGATTGAGGTTCCCTGGTTCAGTATATCTCCTCTGATATCCCCTATTCTGATTAGGTTTCCTCTTAGAGTCTCCTTGTTGAGGTCCCCTAATCTGCTTAGGTTCCACTCTTTTAGGATTCCTCTGAGGTTCTCTAATCAGGTTAGGTATCTGAACAGAACCATCAATCTTCATAGGTTCTCTTTTCTGACTTGTATGCTCTAGAGTTTTTTCTTCCAGAACATTCACCTCTTCTGGATTATATTTTGAATTATCAGCAGGGGGGTCCCATTTCCAACCAGGTCTGTGAACCACCATGCGATCAGAAGGATCCTCTTCATTCCGGAGTTCCACAAGTTCACCAGATCTTATAGACTTGTCTTTGGTAAAGCAATATTTATGAGATCTTTTAATAATTCCAGGATATCCTAAACCACTCTTATCATTTATGCGTTGAGAAGATCATGAGATAATAGATAGAACATCTGGTTTCATAGAATCTTCTCTGGGCATAGGTATCTCCATATTTTGCTCAACTTGTTTTCCCTTGATAAGAGTCTGGTATTTGGCTCTAAGCTCATTTAACTCTTCTACATGAGAGTTCTTTTCCTTCATGAGTTGATCTACCAGAGTATCATTTTCTGTGATCTTATCCTGAAGTTCAGAGACTTCTTTGGAATGATCTTTCATGAGTTCTCTGGTGGATTTATGCTCATGAGAGAGGGATTGAACTTCAGCTCTGAGCCTACCATTCTCTTTCTCAAGTTTTTGACATAATTGAACACAATTTTGGAGATCTGATAGCATTTGCTGCATATCAGACTCTCTGGAGTTACCAGATGAATTAGAGGATTCAGTATATTTGGAATTTGATAAGACTAAGGTAGTTTCTTGTACCTCATTGATGTCTGCCATCAAACATACATTATCATCAGACCCGAAATCAGAAGAAGAAGAACTGGAACTAGTATCCTCCTCCTCTGCTTCTGCCAGTAGTGCTCTCTTGTCAGCATATCTCCTATCTCTCTTGATCCTTTTCTCTTCTCTTTCTCTAGGAGTCAATTGAAGACAGTCATAGCTGTAGTGACCAGTCTTGTTGCATGTGTAGCAGGCATTGTCTCCTCTGGGACTAGGACTTGGCTCTCTCCTCCTCTGGTTGTAGTCTGATCTGGCTGGACTACTCCCTCTCCTCTGGTAGTCAGGTCTGCCAGAGCTACCATCCCTCCTCTGATAATCTGATCTCCCAGAGCTGCCAGGGTTGTCATCTCTCCTCCTTTCTGGAGTTCTGAATCTGGTCTCCCTTGAGTCTAAAGATGTCTTTTCCTTTTCTGCAGGCTTGAAGGAACTCTTCCTGTGTCTGGTAGACTCCTTCCAATGCCTTTTGTACCTGCCATAACTCATTTTATCCAATTTACGGGTTAGAAGTGCTACCTGCTCCTTGAGGCTCAAGTCATCTGCAGTAGACTCCTTTGGCTTGACATCAGTCTTGATAGTTGAGGAGAATGCAACTCCTTTCTGACCAAAAGAGGAAACCTCTTCTGTTTGATCCTTCTCTTGAAGGTCATACTCATAGGCTTTGAGATCAGACAACAGAAGATGATGATCCAGAGTGTTGAGATCCTTATTGTCCTTGATCACAGTGACTTTGATTCTCCACCTGCTGGTTAGTGAACGCAATATTTTATTATTTATTTCTTTCTCTGAATAGGTCTTACCTAAGGCACTAGCCTTGTTCAGGAGGTTTGTGAGACGCATATCCAGCTGGTCAATGGTCTCGTCTGGTTTCATCTTGAAAGTATCAAACGAGTGTTGAACAACTTGAAGCTTGTTATCTTTAATCTTCTCTGTTCCCTCACAGAGTAGTGCAAGTTTGTCCCACATCTCCTTGGCAGTGGCACAAGTTCTGACCTTTTCAATCACCTCTTTAGTAAGTGTGTTGATGATCTCAGTTCTTGCTACCTGGTCCAAGTGGTAGAGCTTTCTTTCATCATTTTCTAATCATCTCTCTTCTTGAGGATTCTTTGCCTGGGGACTCTGTCCTCTGCAGCTTTCTGGGCAGTTTCACTAGTTTCTTCCCTGGACTCTGACCTGCCACTATCAATAGGAGTCCAGTAAAATTGAATTGGGCTACTTTCTACCACATCTAACATGCGGTGGTGGATAGCTCCAAGATGATTGCTCATCATGAAGCTCCAGTTGCTATAATCCTCGAATGAGAATTCTGGCAGTTTGCGACTCTTATAAGAAGATTTTGAAGACATATTTACTAAAATAAAGGATTTACCAAGAGTTCGAATCAAAAATAACAAAGAGCAATGGATCTGCCCGGTGACCACCAAAAGCTTTACAAAGCAGTGGTCGTTGGACGCACTGCTCTGATACCACTTATTGGTCCCACTAGATAGATTAATTGCGGAAGCTTTAAAGTTATGTCTTAACGAACTTCTTATTATAAGAGCACAAAACAAGTAAGAGATTAAATAAACGAAAGCAATAAATAACACCGGATATATAGTGGTCCGGATTTGAATATCCTACGTCCACTCTCCCTTTTATCCAAGGGGTCTCACTATCAACCAACCAACTTACTCACGTACTGGAATTTTCGAAGTACCAGTTCCTTCTTACAACTCCTTTAGATCTAACCACAATCTAAAGTAATCAGCCTTCAACCTTATCTTAGAGATGAACAGGTTAAAGTCTAACAACTCCTTAAGAGTAGATATGTAATGTGAACAATAATAGTGCTAAGACTGATTATCAAAAGCTTGGAAAATGACTTGTGCGCGTGAGAGTCTCTAGAGCTTTTTCTTGGGACAACACTCTTGTATTTATAGAGGAGATTAGGGTTAGCCGTTGGAGAGCTAATCCAATCAGATCCTCGCTTTGGTGTTATATGGGATTTGGTGTCTCTTGTACACCAAGGAGCATGATTTTGGTAGGGATTTCTTGGAGCACCATTACGAGGCCCCGTTCAAGCTTGGTGCTAAGACCTCGAAAGTTCGAGGAGGGGGATTAATTTCTGTGTTTGTGAAGAGTCTGGGATTTGAGCCTTGTTCGGGTCTCTGCCCTGGCATAGATTTGGGGTTCGACCAGCTGAACAACACCTTAATGTTCAAGCGATGGATGGGAAGCTACTGCATCAGATACAAGGAAGATGGTCTATTTCCTCTGCCGAACGAGAAGCTCGTGACTCTGAAAGGAAAGAAGAAGCAAAATATAAGGATGAATGGAGAGCAGCACCTTGCTATAGGTGCTAAGTACACGGCGGAAGTGGATAGCTGAGGACTCCGGGAGACTAGGCCCGTGAAGAGGAACAGAGGAGAAGGCACAAGTGGTGCCGGTTCGAGCGGAGTGGGAGACTTGCAAGAAGAAGAGGAGCAAGAGCAAGAGTGCACATCCATGTTTGATCTTGGTGTTTCTTGTTGTTATTGCATGAGTATGATGTAGGGAGGTGAGTTAGTATATGCGTGATTGATCTTTGAAGCTCGAGTTCATTTACTTGCATGATTTGATTCTTTGACTCATTACTAACAATTTCACTTAACTTATTATTTCATTGCTTGAGGACAAGTAATATGTTAAGTTTGGGGGGTTGATTAGGCATGAAATTGTCATGATTCGTAGCTTAAAATACCCTAATTTTGGTCAATTTTGTCGAGTATTTAGAGTCAATTGAGTATTATTTCTACACATTGATAAATTTGTCTCTTTGATGCTCATAGGTGAATCGAGGGCGAAAAACAGAGTTCGTAGGACTTTGAATCGACTCAAACGGATGCCCGGATGAGAAGATATCGAAGAAATACGATTGGTATTAGTGCGCAAGAAGAAAAGTATCAGTTGAAGAAGAAGGAGAGTCACTCGAGTGGAGTAACTCGAGCACCACCGCTCGAGCATGTTGCTTGAGTGCCAAAATCTTCCAGAGGACTTTTGCCATTCGAGCTACTCGAGCACCAACGCTCGAGAATGTTGCTCGAGCGCCAAAATTGTACAGAGAAATTTGACCACTCGAGCAACTCGAGCGCCCAAAAACTTACAGAACAAATCGGCCACTCGACCAGCTCGAGCACTACCGCTCAAGCCCCTGCTTCATTCGAGCTACACAGCTCGAGCGCCCCCACTTGAGCGGGTGCTGCTCGAGCACTTCCATGTTTTTGCTTCCGGATTCGTTTTTCGGCCCATGAGTTTCCGATTCGGCCCGACGCTTATATATACTCGTCCAGAACACGTTTTTACACACCACTTGATACCACATCACTTTGAGAGTTAGTTTTTACAGAGAGAAAGAGGAGAAGAGACGAGCAAGCTTTAGTTTTACGTATTCGAGGTTTTATTTACGAATTCATAGTTTGGTTTTGATTTTTTTTAGTTTCTTTCCTTTAGTTCTTTGTTCTTGAATACTCGAGATTTCGTTTTATTAAACCTAGGTATGATCATACCTAGGTTTACTACTTTACCTTTGAATTTCGTTCGAAAAGTGTTCGAGAGAGGACGACCTTATCACTCTTTAACAATTAGTAGACTTAATAAGAAGGTTTAGAAAGGGTTAATTAATCTACCGGTTTATCTAGGGAGGACGACCGCATCACCTTAGTTAAATTAGGGCCTCGTTAATTAAGCACAATCTATTAACTTGTTAGTGGATTAGTGAAGTCGATTGTTAGGATAAATTATTAGGGTTTGAATTCTTGAGCTTTCATCTTACAATCTTTTACTTAGGTTATTTCTTGCACGTCACGATTATCTTGATTATGTACCTTCTCCGTTAGTATACGTAGGAATTCCTATCCTGAGCATCATCATCTCATATTTGAAAATACACTTTTACGTTCGTAGTTTAATTTTCCTTTTTGCATTCATAGAGTAATTTAGTTTAGATTATATATTTTTCTAAAAAAACCCAAAACATACACTCATATTAATTACGACGCGTAGATCTTCAGGGATCTATTCGCATACATCCCTTCCCTTGGGTATGATATACTTGGTCGTTATACTTGCTTATACTACAGTGAACCCGTACACTTGCGGGGAAACTACTAGTAGAAAGTTAGTATTTTCGATTCAAGTCAATGGACTCAACCCAGAACTCCAACTGATGAGGACAATAAAGCAAGTATCAAACGTGAACTAGATTGGACAAACGATGAAGTAACCGTGGCCAGTTATAATTCGAAAGCATTGAACGCAATTTTTACATCCGCTGATGTATCTATGTTCAAATTGATTTTGAATTGTATTTCTGCTAAAGATGCTTGGGATCGTTTACTAGAGCACTGTGAAGGATCTGAAAGTGTTCGTAGGACAAAGCTACGGATGATGGGCACTAAATTCGAAAATCTCAAGATGAAGAAGGATGAAACCATCTCTGCCTACAATGAGAGACTTTCTGAGATTGCCAAGAAATCTCACTCTCTAAGAGATCCAATTTTTAATACCAAGTTAGTTCATATAATTCTAAGAACTGTTCCGAAATGGTTTGGTGCTAAAATATGTGTTATAGAAGAGGCTAAGGATACTGATACTATGAGTCAAAATGAATTGATAAGTATCTTAAAAACCTATAAAATGAACCTTGATCAAAATAATGAGTCGACTAATAAGAAAGTTTTTGTTTTCAAAGGTGAAACCTCATCTAGCAATGAAAAATCTTCATTTGTAACTGAAGTTGATTCTGATTCTGATTGTGTGATTTATGTGATGACAATTCTGAAGACATTGTCTTCTTAACCAAACAGTTTAAGTCTTTTCTAAAGAACATGGCTAATAGGTTAAAGGGCAATATCCAACCTAAGGTAGAAATCAATAATAATCAATAAATGCCTGAAAGAAGAAATAGATTCAATCAAAATAGAAGAACAGGTTGTAGTAGTAGTAAACCTAGGTATGATCATGAGTATAGGAAGTCAGTAAGATGCGATGCATGTACTGGTTTTGGTCATTACGCAAATAAATGTGCTAACACAATTCTGAGAAGGAAACTGAACTTTAATACTACTTTAAGTGATGAATCAGAAGATGAAAATGAATCTGAGAAAAATGAAGAATGTGTTTTCTCTGCGAAAATTGAATATGATGATACTTTTGATGATCATCTGGATGACTATTGTTCAGATGTTGATACAAATGTTCAATCATTTGACACAACATTTGGAGATATCCGTCCATATATGAACTGTTTTATGAGTTCATTTGCGGAGACAGGTACTTCCTCACTGGTGAGAGTAGGTTGTATCTCATGTCAAGAGAACATAAAGGAGATTGAGTCTCAAGCATAGATTCTTAAGATTATGACTTTAGAAAACTCTTAATTGAGAGACTCTTTGATTAAACTTGAAGTAATCCTTACAAGGAAGGATATGGAGGTTGAAAAGCTGAAGGAAAAGCTGAAAGGTTCAACACTGAACTTCAAAAAGTATGCTAAAGGGACTGAAATTCTGGACAATGCCTTGTTACTTGGTAATTCTGGTAGAAAAGATCTTGGTTATTTTAGTGATTCTGATAAACCTGTGACATGTAATGAACCTGTTAAGTTTGTAAAATCATGGGTAATTCATGATGTAAACATTCTTGACTCCACAAACAAAGTTTTTACAAAATTTAATAAGGATTTTCTATGCCATTACTGTCATATTAGACCATACTGCTGTCAATTGAAAAGAGATAATGTAAAAACAGTGTCACCAAGTTTGTCACCTCATTTAAAAGAACATTCGTAAAAAACTACTTGGGTCAGTAAAACTAAAAGTTGTAATGTTGTTTATACTTCATTAAAAGCACATGCACCAGGTTCATGGTATTTTGATAGTGGTTGTTCTAGACATATGACTGACAATATTGATTATTTAACTGATTATAGATTAGATGCTAATGGTCATGTAATTTTTGGAGGTGGTTCTCGTAGTAAAGTTATTGGTAAAGGTACTTTAAACATTCGAGGATTTCCTAAACTGACTAATGTGTTGCATGTTGATGGTTTAATTGCTAATTTGATCAGTATAAGTCAATTGTGTGATGATGGATTACATTTAGATTTTGATAAGGATTCATGCTATGTGAAAAATGAAAAAGGTGAATGCCTTATGATTGGTCATAGATATGTGGATAATTGTTATGTAATTGATACCCTCAAAACCTGTAACAATGTGAAAATTGATGAGTGTTTCTTGTGGCATCAAAAACTTGGTCATACACATTACCAGAACATTTTGAAATTGATTAGAACAAGAGCTGTATATGGTCTACCTAAGCTACAACTAAACAAATCAAAAGTGTGTGGTCCGTGTAAAAAAGGTAAGCAAGTAAGAGTGTCATACAAAATGTTGTCACATTGTTCTACACAAAGATGTTTTAAACTCTTTCATATGGATCTCATGGGTCCAATGTAAACTGAGAGTATTGATGGAAAAAGGTAATCATTTGTTTTGGTTGATGATTATTCGAGATACACATGGATTGAATTTCTCAAAGAAAAGTCTGAAACTTTTTCTATCTTAAAAAATCTTTACAAAAAGTTCAAAAATGTTTTCAATTCCAAGATCAAGAAGATTAGGTCAGATCATGGTAGGGAATTTGAAAATAGTGAGTTTACTAAGTTTTATGAAGATAAAGGAATTATACAAGAATTTTCCTCACCTAAAACACCACAACAAAATGGTATTGCAGAAAGAAAAAATAAGACTTTACAAGAGATGGCAAGAGTCATGCTTGTTTCAAAATATCTCTCGAAAAGATTTTGCGTTGAAGCCTTGAACACTGCATGTCACCTTTCGAACAGAGTCTATTTGAGGTCAGGTACTACAAAAACTTTATATGAAATATTGAATAACAAAAACCAAATGTGAACTATTTTCATATCTTTGGTTGTATTTATTATATTTTAAATGATAGAGAGCAATTGCACAAGTTCGATTCAAAGAGTGATAAAGGATTCTTTTTAGGCTATTCTAGAAATAGTAAGGCTTATAGAATCTATAATTTGAGAACTGATACTGTGCAAGAATCTAGTATTTAATGACTGTGCAAGCCTTTTAGGTCCAACCATTGAGGATGATGTTTCTAGACTAATTGATATAACAATGGGTTCCACGAATTCTGGTCAGAATAAGGATGTTGTTCAAAATGTTTCGACATCTAGAATAACATTTCCTTAAAAATCAGAATCTTCAGGGAATTCATTTGAGTATAACAAAGTTCCTTCTTCCAGGACTATTAAGGATCTTCCTGTAAACCAGATTATTGGTGAAAAACATTCTGGAGTTCAAACAAGAAGAAGAATAGGTATAGTAAGCAATCTGGTAAGAATGATTTGCATGTCTTCCATGCAATAAGGTAAGCTATGAGTACTATCATTCTTTAATTGAGCCTAAAAATGTAATTGAATCTTTGAAAGATAAAAATTGGATCAATGCTATGCATGAAGAGTTAAATCAGTTTGAGAGAAATAATGTTTGGACATTAGTTCCTAGGCCTGAATATACTAATGTTATAGGAACTAAATTGATTTTCAAGAACAAAACTGATGAATCTGGTAATATTGTTAGAAATAAAGCTAGGTTAGTAACTCAAGGATACACTCAGGTAGAAGGAATAGATTATGATGAAACTTGTGTTCCAGTTGCTAGGATTGAATCAATTAGACCATTGCTTGCAATTACATGTTTTTTGGACATTAAGTTACATCAAATGGATGTCAAAGCTGCTTTCTTAAATGGAATTTTAATTAAAGAAGCCTATGTTGAGCAACCAAAAGGATTTGAAAATCCTGACTTTCCAAACCATGTGTACAAACTGAATATGGCTTTATATGGTCTTAAATAAGCTCCTAGAGCATGGTATGGAAGGTTAACTGATTTTCTGGTTGATTTTGGTTTTATTAGAGGTGAAGCAGATAGGACATTATTCATCAAACAAACTGATAATCATATTATGATTGCTCAAATCTATGTTGATGATATTGTGTTTGATTTTACGTGTGATAAGTTGATTGAATTGTTTGTGCAAGAAATGACTGCTACTTTTGAAATGTCAATGGTTGGGGATTTAAATTTCTTTTTAGGTCTTCAAATTAAGCAAGATAAAGATGAGATTTATTTTCAAAAAGGAAATATGCAAAAAATCTTGTTAAAAGGTTTGGACTTGAAACTGCTAAAACAATGAGAACTCCTATGGGTTCAACACGGAAATTGTGTAAGGATGATGCTGGACAAAGTGTTGATCCAATATTATATAGATCAATGATAGGTAGTTTACTATATTTAACCTCCAGTAGACTAGATATTATGTTAAGTGTGTGTCTGTGTGCTAGATATCAAGCCAACCCTAAGGAATCCCACATGAATGCTGTAAAAATATCAAATATGTGGCAGGAACATGTGATCTAGGAATCTGGTATGGTAAGTACACTAATTGTACATTGATTGGCTATAGTGATGCAGATTGGGCATGTGACAGTGATGATAGGAAGAGTATGAGTGAAGGATGTTTCAACATGGGAAATAATCTCATCCCATGGCATAGTAGGAAACTAAACTATGTTTCACAATCTACTGTTGAGTTTGAATACATTGCAGCAGTGAGTTGTTGTACTCAATTACTGTGGCTTAAGAAATTTTTTGATGATTACAGTTTGGATAGTAACATACTGACTATATATTGTGATAATACTAGTGCAATCAATATATCAAAGAATCATGTTCAACATTCTTTAACTAAGCACATAAGTATTAGACATCACTTTATTAGGGATCTTGTTGAAAAAGAAATTGTGAAATTAGAGTATATCTCCACTGAAAAACAACTTGCAAATATATTCACAAAAACTCTTGATTTTTGAGAGATTTTCTTCACTTAGGAAATCTCTTGGTTTATGCTCTCACTGAATAAATTATTGCTGTTTGTGGAAAATGTCTCGGCATTTGACATAACATCAGAAAATACTTAGTAAATTTTTAGTATTGGTTCTATTTGTTCTTTAATTGTCTGAACTTCTTGATGATAATTTGGGTTTGAATATGTGTTTATCTTTGTGGTCACATATCATTGCGTGCTGTAAAGTTTGAAATATCACAAATAAGATACTTTAATCATTGAGTAACTATGGGACACATAGCTCACTACTACGATGTACTCTTTTCAAAAGGTGATTAAAAATATATCAATTTGTTCATAATCTACTGAGTAACTATGGGGCACGGAGTTCGCTACTACGATGTTCTCTTTTCAAAAGGTGGATCAATATGAAATCTTGTGATAAAGAATGTTTAAATTGATAATACAATCCAATGTTGATTTTGTGATTGAAATGTTGAGATATTTGTTGCAACAAAAATAACAACATACTGAAAATTCGAATTACTTATTATTTTGTACGAATTAATTATTTTTCAAAATAGAGTAATATTAAGAGAATCAATTGAGAATATTCCGCAATAATTATTTAAATTATATTTTAGCATAAAAATCATGAGTAAATATTTAATTTCTTTATTATAGAATTATCACAAACTCTCACACACACACGTTCGAAATCAGTTTTGTGGAGGTTCTTAAAAACCACCACATCATGCACGATACAAAGTGGAGCATATATGATAACTTCTGTATTTCTTTCTATATAAGATTTCTTAATTATGTGGTCACTTTCATTACTTATAAACTTATTTCGAGAATTGTTATTCAAATTCTAAAGGTATTATTAATTTAGCATTACAGTACTACTCTCAACAATAGTTGGTATTATCTTCTTCAGCCTATAGGATGCTTAGCTTATTAAGTTTCATATATTATTTTTATTCCGTTAATTCGAATGTGATATTAGGTTTTATTTTAGGTTAAAATGTTTTCTCAAGGAAACGTTTCGACTTCTCCACATTCGAAATCCCCCAAACATCCAACTTCTTCCTCTACTTCTGGTAATCCGCTTAACATACTTGCTTCAATGGCGACAAGAACTGATTCCCAGAATGTCTCTACTAATTTTGGTGCCTCTCCGCCAACATCCCCTTCTATTACTATCGGTACTATCAAGGTACAGATTCCTCAAACCATTGCTCCTTCTTCCTCTTTGATTCCTGTTTTAGAATCGATTCCATCTAAAAATCCTACTATAAAATCCACTCCAGGGAAGGATACAACTAATATCCCTTCATCCTCTGTTTAACCCTCTTCTGAAATGGTTTCTTTTCTTGATCCTACCCCTATTACAACCAGTTTCAACTTAGGAACTCCATTTGAGGAGATAGTTGCAGCCTATCAAGATCTTAGGCTAGAAACCAAACATCCTAAAATTCGGCTTGGAGATGAGTATTCGATCTTACTGAACTTGAGGGAATGTGCAAATTCTTCTCAAGAAGATCAAGAAGCTGATGTTCAGGGAGCTAAGGCACAAGAACCTGTTGTAGATGTTCAACAAGAAACTTCAAATGAAACTGAAGGGCTTGGTGAAAGAATAAAAAATGATTGGAGAAAGAGGAAAGGAAGTCCCTCAAAGAAAGGTGGGAAGAGAAGAAGATCTTACAGAACCATGGGAAAGAGAGTCGATTATGCTGAAACAAAGAAGAATGGAAAGAAAGAAAGAAAGAGGATTCTTCAAAGCCCATCTTGATTGATGAAAGCCCAGAAGAAACTGCTACTGATCCTGAGATAGCTGAAACTAAAGAAGTGCAATCTGAACCTGCGCAAGTTCCAGATTCAGACTCGGAGATGAATGTCCCTCTTGCACAAGTGAAGAAGAGAAGCAAAGCAAAGAAGAGAGTTGATCCAATGCCATATGTGGCAGAAGTGAACAAGTTGTTTCTGAGAATGTGTCATCACTTATTGCAACATCCGTAGAATCTGAACCAGAACAAGAAGCAAGTGAAGAGAAGAAAAGTTCTGATCCTGATTCCAGTGATTCTTCATCAGGTGACTCTGACTCCAGTGCTAAGGTACTATCTAACCATTTCTCTAGTGAAGATGAATATAATGACATTAAAAGTGATAAGTATAGAAAGATACGAACTAGAGTACTTGTTGGGGAAAAAATAGTTAAGATGGCTGATTTTAGAGAACAAAGTCTAATTAAATTCTTTAGGGAAAGATCCTTATTGCATGCACTTGAGTTTGCTACGCCGTACATAGTGGAATGGATTTATGAGTTTTATGCAAACTTGAGAGAGAATCTGGGAAAAACAAACTCAAAACATTATGGTACAGTCTGGTTCAGTGGGTTAAAGTCCGTTTTACACCTAAGACAATCAATATATTTTTGAAGACTAAAACAATGATAGAAGATCCTATTGATGATGTGAATGAGGTAATTAAGGTCTTAACTAGAGGAAAAATAGAGGTTTGGGAGAATAGGCATAGCATTTCTAAACTAACTAGTTTGTATTCAGTCCTTCACAAACTATGTGTTTACAACTGGCTGCCATCTTCAAATACTATTGTGTTAACTAAGGAACAAGCTATCTTAATGTATAAGATTGGGCATTTGAAGAAATTCAATCTTGGGCAAACAATATTTAACAGCATTTTGTCATATACTGGTGACATAACTAGGAAAGGATTACTGACATATCCAAGATGCTTGAAAACAAGAATTTTGAGAGAAATCCAAGAGAATAAACCATCAGTGGTTTTACTGTTAGTTTTGGAATCTCCAATGTACTACTGACATGTCCGAGAGTGATAGACTTGCCATACCATGATCCGTCCGAAGTGCAACAAGAACAAGAAGCTCCTGATACCGCTAATGTTGCTGAGAATGTTGACAACACTTCTGCCAACATTCCCCATAATGCTACAATCACTTCTGTATCATTAACTCCCAATTATATAACTGAACAAATTGAAACTTTACAGACTACCATCACCAGTATGCAGTCATTCATTGAAGATATGAAAAAACAGAAGGCTTTCTGGGAACTACTCCTTTATACTCCAACAGGGGGAGTAGAACCTGATGTTGATGGAGGATTAAATGTGGGGGGTTGATGCAAGTGGTGCTAGTTCCAGTGGTGTGAGGATAGAAGAAATTCCAGGAGATGATATTGTTGTTCCAGTTAATCCAGATGCTGAGAAAGATGATGAAGACCTAGAGACACTCTATGGTGATCTAGGTGGTAAGGGTAAAGAGCTTGAAGAACGGGAAAAAATGAAGATAGGGGGAGTTTATGCAGATTATGGAAATGCAGCTGACTCACGAAGATCAGCCCAATCCTCTCTCTACTTCACATGTTCAATCCTTATATTTCAAAAGCTATGTAGTCTGTTTAAATTAGTACTTAAACACTGTCTTTAATTTATGTTAGTTAAACTCTTAGTAGTTGTTGCTGTTTTTATTTAGATTAGTTTGAAAACACTTAGTTTATTTTGTGTTCGTGTTGTTTGGCCTAAGCACCCAGTTTTTTGCGCTTAGTGTTGTTTACATTAATTTCAGTTTGTTTACTTTAAATTTGGTTTAGTAATTAAATATCCTTAAATTGATGTTTAGTTGTAATTTTTATTTAACACATTTTACTGTATATTTATAATATCAGGTGTGTTGTAGTAGAAAGGAAAAATTGGGGGTGATTGTTGATGTTAGGTCAATGTTGTCCAAAATGTTACAACATTTTCCGCCACATCAAGATATGTCATTTCTCCTAACACTAACTCCGAATATGTCAATATTGTCTTTAATGTCTAAACATGCAGGATGACGACATGAAAGTTACCAGGTCAGGCGGTTGCAGCCTTGGCGCCCGACGTGGGCGAGCCGCGCCCGGTTGCGTACGGGCTGAGTGCGATCATCGTGCGCCGTGCGCCTAGGTCGCATCGTCCTTGCTCATTTCTCCCCTTTTGCACGATCCTCGTCCATGCATGCGCCAACACGTGCATACGCCGTCCAGTACGTCGTTCTTAATTCATCATCTCCGTCTTCATTCCGATCTGGTTCCCATTTATTTACAAAAAAAAATAAATAAACCTAGTTCTAGACTACTCTATTACATTGATTGAATCAAACAAAAAACAAATAATCTACTCGTGGATTTTCTCACGAGAAAAATAAATTCGAACGAATCGAATTAAAAATAATAATTCACACACATGAATAAAACAAACATTAAAACCATGACAATTGGATACCTGCAAAAAAGATCTAATAATTCTACTATCCAAATTCAATTTAATGTTTAACAATTTAAATCTCAATTTAAAGATCAGACTCCGGAACCGTCGCTCTGATACCAGTTGTTGGGGAAATCGGGGTGCCCGAATCTATTTGGGATGATATTTAAATATGAATTTAAATTCAATTATTACTAGCATGAATTAATACTAATTAATTCAAATAATAATTATCCAACAACAAAATATTCATGCATATGAATAAAACCACGTAAAATTCTATGGCGGAATATCTAGGAGTTTACGCTAATACGTACCTCTTGAAGCGACGTCCGTAGAGAAGAACGGGACAAGTGAATCGATCATATCAACCGAAATACCTTCTCAAGTATTCCCCTTTTGTCTTGTTCGTTCACCGGTGGGAAGCGCTTAACGAACAACTATTAATATAAAGGAAGAAGAAAAATATTTATTGCTCTCGATTTTTCCAACTCATGGAACTTGTAAACTGGGGATGAAATAATCATCCTCATATATAGGAGGTAGTGGCCGATTTTTGGGCTTGTGGAAGGGAGGAAAATATATTTTTCTTGGCCTCCAAGAAATCTTGAATATATCTCATATATTCATTTCTCCATAATAAAATATTCCACTAAAATCGCATCTCCTCAACTATATGATATTTTTGAAAATTATATGGGATAGAATAGCAAGATTTGGATCTTCTTAAATTTATGTGATAATCTTGTATTCCAAGAATACATATCTTCCATAATATCTTTTCAAGAAAATCAACAAAATTTTTTCTCTCTCCTATATACTTATTTTCGAAAATTAAGGAAAAAATCAACAATTATATTTTTCTTTTATTATAATCACCTTATTATTATTGGGCTACTTGAGGGGCCTTTAGGAGAATTAAGATTGGACCTCTAATGGGCTTCTGAATTTAAATATTGAGCCCCAATATAATTTTAGCTCATTAATATTAATTAATACCACTATCAAATTAATATTGCACTATCCATCTTAATCCATATTATGATAATATGGGCTCCCAGTTATTATTTCCCGTGTTTAAGATTATCTAGTCCATTAATTAATTGAGCCTCTGAATAGCTCTAAATTAATTAATATCTTGTGCCTTGGAGTAAAGACAACTAAACATATTTATGCATACCAGAAAACTAATTTCCACTTGCAAGATTTGGTACGATAAAACTTCTAAGCCCACCAAGGGGACAAATCACACAAGCTGTACTCGCACACGTTTCTCCGTATTAAATCTTAGCAACTGACGTATGATTAATATTATTGCTCAAAACACAAGGTATCGAAGTCACGATGATTCTCACCCAACATGTATCAAAGCAATATATATTAGCCACACACGGTTCCTATTTAAGTGACGGAGATTAAGAAATCAATAATCACTAAGGTCTAATTCTTCACCTTTCAGAACAGAAGAATTTATCCTTGATGTAGGTCCTCTTCAACACATACAAAATGTGCTAGTGCAATCTCTTGGTCAAGACAGGCCAATCTGAGAACTGCACATCAACCTTTCACGGTGGATTGTTCAATTCAACTTGGTTACAAGGAACTTATAAATGTGATCTTCCGTGATCTGGTATCACCACATTAAGTACAATGTAACACGTACTATATATTGAACAGTTTGTAATAAACATTTAACATTCATTCATATTTAAAATAATAGTGATAAAAGATTCATTCTCATAAATAAGTGTTTAATACATAGGTTATACAAAGGAAAAACATACTTTCACGTATAACCCCAACAAAGATATGGTTGAACAATATGCAAGAGTAGAGGAAAGACATAATACTTTTCAATTGTTACTACAACAACCAGGCGTAGTTCATGATAAGACAAGCAATCGTATGTTTGTACCGCCTGAAGTGCAAGTCCTAGCTAAAAATGTAAGTTTGAATATTTATACGTTATTTACCATATTCCTACAACGTCCATTTTAAAATATTATGTGTAATTGTTCTAGTTATTTATTTTACAGACTCGTCCCAAAGAAACCAATTACTTATACTATGGAGACGATCGTTGGGATACAATTAGAATGATTTTAAAAAATAAGACATAAGTTTCGACTACACAATCGATAATTGAATCAAATCAATATGAAATTCAAGGTGGGTATAACAATCCAATTGAAATTTTAGACTCGGGACCATTGTTAGGGCCGGTGGTGCCCCACATCGAGTACTCCAATTCAAATGATTAGGATTCTGCGATCAGTGACATAGGCGCATTAAGATGAGACATCATCGGGCAGGGAAAGGGAAATCCTTTGAAGTAAGCACTGCTGGATCTAGGCCATTCGACAATTGAGATTGGTTTCTCTTTAAAGTCTAATGCATACTGTTGTTTATGATTCATGTTATTTAAAAAAAATTGTTATCAACATTCTAAGAAATTAATATGTATGTGTATTTCTAGTGTAATTTAGTCAATTTCTTATGCATTTCATTTGTACTTTGTAACTGAAGCATTGAAAATAAATGGTAATTTAGGACTTTGGGATTAATTATTTAGTATGATGGAGTTTAATTGCTTTCAATTTGCAACCTGTACTATAACACATTTTTCAATTTACGACTTGAATCATAATAGAAGTGGTTAATGCCCAATTTAGATCTATATAACTACATCATTTCCAAAAATGGGGTGGGAGGATATAACTTATACCACAACTTTAATAAATTCAAGTAATTGAAGAAAAATACAATCTAAATTGCATTGGAGGATTGTCACAAACAGAGGAATATATTACTAAGAAATCTCAAGAATAATAAAAATAATTAACAACCTTACTTAATAACCATATTTGAATGACTTAAATAAACAACCATATTGTTATTCCACTAAACATTGCCACCATATTACAAAAATACTAAAAGCTAATACCATGCCAAGATGATTAGTCGAAGTCGAGTCGAAATACATATGTTTAAATTCCAAAATAAAGTTAACAAAATAATCATGTCATAAACCATTCAAAATAATGACCAAAATATGTTTTGTTATCAGCATTCCAACCCTATTAAATGTCTCCTATGAGCATCAAACATACCAACCGTGCTTTGTCTTCGGGCTTAGCACTGAAGAAAAGCTCAAGATTATTGTTATTGTTGGCTAGCTTTTTCGCTATAGTAATCCGTTGAATGGGATTCAAACAGCTCAACTTTCCTAGCTCATCAAGTAATAATGCTCTTTTTTTAGACATCTTGTTGTCATAACCAAAGTTTTCCGACTCCCCTAGACGAATAGTAGTGGTCTCATAGAACTTACCCATCAAATTCACTATCTTCTCCTTTGTGGTGTCAACGCTCTTTTCTTTTTTACCTTTCCCTTTGCTAGATGGTGAGCATGCATCGGATCTTTGTGTGGTTGGCGAATCGTGTTCATCTACATTGTGAGTTGGTGTAACCAGAGGGACATTATCATTTAGATCTTCCGGCAGCTGCTTGTCTACTGCAATATTGTAGTCTTCAGCTTGTTCTCCTTTAGCCTTCTCATTTCCAAAAATCTCGTACCATTTTCCATAAAGTGGAATTTTTTTGTAACGCATTGGGAGAAAATTACACTTTTGGTCCCATTCGTCACAGAATTCCATGATTTTGGTCGAATATACTAGAATTTTGGTCCCAGCAGTCAAAAGCCACACATTTTTAGTCCTAATCGTCATGGAAAATTGCAGTTTTGGTCCCAATTTTAACAGCCGGTAGCGGTAGTTAATTTCTTCGTTAGAAACCAAACACTTTTGGTCCCAATCATACAAATTTAGTCTCATAATTAAAAAAATAACAAATTCGATACCACGAATTAACATAGAGACTAATGACTTGTCAAAGGAACATGACAAAGAATCAGTGAGAGCATCCAGCGACTCTCATGGTGGAAGTTTATCACTAGGTGGTCCTCTTTCAGCCAGTGGGAGCGTAATTGGAGTTGTGTTGCCTTCACAACAACCTCCAAGTAGGCTGAATGAGAATAACATAGTTCAAACTCCCGCCCAAGAGGCGTCTGAAAGTGTCGCTCTTGAGGACTTCCGGTCAACGATGAAGTCACTGCACCATAAAATTTTCACGATCAGAATGTACAGCCTGCAACCACAACTCCGTAAGTCAACTAGGATTCATAATCCAGTCGATAGGTATTATAGTTTCCTCATGGAGGAACATGATGACGTGGAAATACCAGATAAGGACGAACCTAAGACTTACACTGAAGCGATATTAGATGTTAACTCAGAGAAGTGGCATGAAGCCATGAAATCCGAAATGGACTCGATGTACATCAATCAAGTTTGAGACTTGGTTGAATTGCCAAAAGGGGTAAAACCCATAGGTAGTTGCAAGTGGGTCTTCAAGAGAAAAACCGATGCAAATGACAAGGTACAAACCTACAAGACTAGGTTGGTGGCGAAAGGGTATAGTCAATGCGAAGGTATTGACTATGATGAGACCTTCTCGCCGGTTGCGAAGATCAAGTCCATTCATATTTTACTTGCGATAGCCGCACACTATGATTATGAGATTTGGCAGATGGACGTCAAAACAGCCTTCCTCAATGGAAACATTGATAAGGACGTGTTTATGACTCAATTTGAAGGTTTTATATCTAAGCCAAAGTCTAATCTCGTGTGCAAGCTTAAACAATCCATCTGTGGATTGAAGCAAACTTCTAGGAGTTGGAATATCCAATTTGATAAAGCTGTCAAGTCTTTTGGCTTCATTGGAAATTTGGAAGATCCATGCATTTATTGTAAATGCAGCGTGAAGAGTATTGTCTTTATAGTCCTATATATCGATAACATATTGATTATAGAAGACAACATCCCGCTAATGCAGTCCGTGAAAGATTGGTTATCAAAGACCTTCATAATGAAGGATCTTGGTGAAGCATGCAACATCTTAGGGATCAAGAGGTATAGATCCAAGAAGATGTTAGGGCTGTCACAATCCACCTATGTAGATAAGGTGTTGAAACGTTTTGCGATGGAGAACTCTAAGTGATGGTCTCTTCCAACAAACCATGGGATAAAGCTGTCAAAGAAGGATTATCCTTCTAGCGAAGCTGATATCAAGCACATGAAGGACGTTCCATATGCATCTGCAATTGGGTCCATCATGTACGCCATGACTTGCACCAGGCCAGATGTGGCCTACACTGTCAGCATCACTGGTAGATACCAGCAGAATCCAGGCGAGCCTCACTGAAATGCTGTCAAGAATATTCTAAAGTACCTCAGGTGTACTAAAGAACATTTTCTTGTCTACGGTGGACAATCAGAGTTAGTCATTACGGGCTACGCTGATGCGAGTTTCTAGTCCGACTGTGATGATTATAAATCGTAGTCAGAGGTACGTCTTCACTCACAATAAAGGTGCGATTTGTTGGAATAGTTCCAAGCAAGAGATAACTGCGGATTCAACAACTGAGGCTGAGTACGTTGTTGCGGCAGAGGCTACCAAAGAAGTTGTCTGGATAAAACAGTTCTTAACAGAACTAGGGGTAGTTCCAAGTGCCGGTGGTCCAATAAAATTGTATTACAACACTAGTGTAGTTATGCAAGCAAAGGAATCGAGATCCAACAATAAAAACAAGCATGTACCGAGGCATTATCACTTGATAAGAGAGATAATTGCTAACAAGGAAATAGAGTTAGAGCGCATTCCCACAGATGATAATTTGACTGACCCATTCACCAAGGCTTTGAGTGTTCATGTACACACTAGACATTTTGATGGTCTAGGGGTTAAACATGTAGGTGATTAGCTCTAGTCCAAGTGAGAGATTGTTAGTGTTAGTGTCCTAGAGAGAATCCTTTGTAAGGACATAATACTAAGATGATATTAAGTTTATGGTTTAATATTATTGATTGGATTAATACTAAATGTATGGTTTTACACTTATTTGAATATTATGTTTGATTGTTTGCATTATTCATATCTGTGTTCCCTTGAATCGATACTGTCATTGAGTGAGTGAGAACTCAGATGACTCAAGTACGATCCTCAAATAGCCCCAATCAAGGATTATCAAGAATGGGATATCGATGAGCAATGGAGATTGGTGTGCGATCTGCATTATACTCTATGGGAGAGTGTAGTAAGATCTCACTTACTACGAGATACTTGGTATCTCTAAATGGATGCACAAATACCTTAGAGGGTATTGGTATACCCATCCGAGAAACTATTTGATGTAATTCAACATAATGTGTCTACGAGTGTCTCGGTTAGTGGAAGCGATGTGATACTCCTCTGACTTGAGTTCAATACGCACGACATGTGCGGAGTGATGAACTTTGACCATGACCGAAGCTTGCACCCTCCAAGGGTAGATATGGCATGGATTGGGTTCATCACGAAGTGCATGTGCGTGGTAGTTGAGCCAAGAATAAGATTCATTCCTCATTGTGGATTTAAGAGAAAATACTCGTCTTCTCATCATCATAATTGAATCTAAGACATCGGCCGATGCAAGTCGACTTGGACTTGTGGCCAAGTGCAACACGAGCAATCAATCAGTGATTCGAGATAATATGATTAAGTTATTTGAATAGACACTTCATCATGTTCAAGGCTTAATCGAGTATTCGCGAATGAAAGGAAGATATCTCAATAGCCTACATATTACAGGTAGTTGCAGATTTCCTCGCAACATACCTCGTATATTGAGAATGTCTGATTTATTGTCTAGGGTACAATTAAGACCGTTAGTTTGACTAATCACTCGATATACGAGGGCCTATGGGTCACACAACAAGCAATGACAGTTCGCCGATTATATTTAGTTGATTAAGTATTATATTAGATATAATATTTTATTTATGGAGAAAATAATAATAATTATATTTCGAATTAATTATTATTATTATTATTTAATTAAATTAGATTTGTTTTGATTAAAAATGAAATCCCAATAATAATATTTGGAATATTATTATATAAGAATAATAGATATGGAAATATATTATTCGTAGGAACATATCTGGGTAAATATAATTCATAGAGATTGTATTTATGGGCTAGGCCCGATATCTTGCTTAAGAATTAAGCCAAGATTATCCCTATAAATATGTGTCTCATGTGAATTCCTAAACACACAAGAAATATAATTTCTCCATAAAATCTCTAGCTCGAGTTTTCCTAGCAAGTTCGTCTCGAGATTCAACACTGGCACCTCAGCGCGGATCAGTGAATAGATGTTGCATGGATACCATAGTGGAGGATTCCACGTACGAAGCGTTGCAATAATTCTTGTTTAAGATTTCTCGTATTTTATTATGCAATTAACTGTTCGTTGTTGGTGAACAATATTTCCGTTGCGCATGTCTACATGTTTACGTGCCTAAAAAACCCAACACGGTGTTGAGAGTTGGAATGTCTAAGTTTGTTCAGACCTGTTATCAATTTTTTAATCAAATTATGTAAGCACATATTGTTTACATCACTGTAGTTTTGAGATTCAATGAAGAGTCGCCAGAGCCGTCCTTTGCTGCCCTGATGGAGCCTTAGCCAAATTTTGTTGAGATTATGAATTACTTGAATTTACATCCTCCAAGTCTTAATACGAATTAAGCATGGATAACAATTAAAAATTAAGTGCACAGCCTATGAACCATAGAGCTTATTGATTCACGTCTGAGAAATGGAAAATGAATTCCAACTCTCCAGAGCCGATAAATATAATCTTGAATTTTTATTTCAAAGAAGTTAGAAATAAAAACCAGAGGAGGGAGTATGCTTTAGCATCGTCTCTCCAGAGTGGATAAATGAAATTTGGAATTTTTATTTCAAAGAAGTTAGCAATAAAAACCAGAGGAGGGAGTATGCTTTAGCATCGTCTCTCCAGAGCCGATAAATGAAATCTTGAATTTTTATTTCAAAGAAGTTAGAAATAAAAACCAGAGGAGGGAGTATGCTTTAGCATCGTCTCTCCAGAGCCGATAAATAAAATCTTGATTTTTTATTTCAAAGAAGTTAGAAATAAAAACTAGAGGAGGGAGTATGCTTTAGCATCGTCTCTCTAGAGCCGATAAATAAAATCTTGAATTTTTATTTAAAAGAAGTTAGAAATAAAAATTAGAGGAGGGAGTATGCTTTAGCATCGTCTCTCCGGAGCCGATACATGAAATTTTGAATTTTATTTCAAAGAAGTTAGAAATAAAAACCAGAGGAGGGATTATGCTTTAGCATCGTCTCTCCAGAGCCAATAAATGAAATTTTGAATTTTTTTTCAAAGAAGTTAGAAATAAAAACCAGAGGAGGGAAAGAAGTTAGAAATAAAGACCAGAGGAGGGAGTATGCTTTAGCATCGTCTATCTAGAGCCGATAAATAAAATCTTGAATTTTTATTTCAAAGAAGTTAGAAATAAAAACTAGAGGATGGAGTATGCTTTAGCATCGTCTCTCTGAAGCCGATACATGAAATTTTGAATTTTATTTCAAAGAAGTTAGAAATAAAAACCAGAGGAGGGAGTATGCTTTAACATCGTCTCTCCAGAGCCAATAAATGAAATTTTAAATTTTTGTTTCAAAGAAGTTAGAAATAAAAACCAGAGGAGGGAGTATGCTTTAGCATCGTCTCTCCAGAGCCGAAAATGACAAGTGTACCAATTAACATGAGATGGAGGGAGTATAATTTTAGATGATTAAAATCCTATATGAAAAAATTCGAATAAAAGGGAATTTCCTCAAAAATCTTTTTAAAAGTTTCTTAAAGGAAATATTGTCAGTTTTAGATATAAATGAATTGATTCCACTCTTTCCCTACATGCTTAGACTTTTAGATGAGATTAAATTTTTTCGTATTATCCAAGCCAACATATTCTAAATCCAACTCCATCCATAGGGTTTGAGGATGTATATATAGATGGAATTAGCTTTTGGGGGCTAGTTTATAGGGTTTTGGCGTTATTTTTATGTGTTTGGCGCCACTTTGTGTTGCAATTTCCCTCCAAGTATTATTTGGTACTGAATCTGTAATTTTTTTTTTTAATTTTGGGACTAAATTTGTATGATTGGGACCAATATTGTTTGGTCTCTAACGGAGAAATTAACTACCACTACCGGCTGTTAAAATTGGGACCAAAACCACAATTTTCCATGACGATTGGGACTAAAAATGTGTGTTTTTTTACGGCTGGGACCAAAATCATGGAATATGGGACCAAAATCGTGGAATATTGTGACGAATGGGACCAAAAGTATAATTTTCTCACGCATTGGCTTGGCAGCTGGTTCGGCCTGCACAAACAATCACCCATAATTATAAATGAGCTAAAACTCGAAAAAACCCAAAATATGTACAAAAAAAAAAAGGAATGAAAAAACAGCTTAGATTTTGAGATATACCTTAACATATTCAGCCCACACGTCCTCATCTTCCACAATGATCTTCTTCTTGTCATGGTCCCATGAACATCCAAATGTATTTATCACAGCATGGTGACTTGAAGCTAACTACACTAGCTTTCTACTAGTAGTTACCCCGCAAGAGAACGGGTTCACAGTAGTATGGGCAAGTATAGGGACCAAGTATTATCGAACCCAAGGGAAAGTGTGTATGCGAACAGATCCCTGAAGATCTACGCGTCGTAGTTAATATGAGTGTAATGTTTTTGGGTTTTTGAAAGATTAATTAAAAGACTGAATTAAACTAAGTAAACTAAAATACTAAAGAAATCAAATTAACTAAGGGTTGTGTTCTAATGAGAGATGGTGATGCTTAGGATTGGAATCCCTACGTATACTAACGGAGCAGGTACATAATCAGAATAACTGTGACACACAAGAAATAACCTAAGTCTAAGAATGCAAGGTGAAAGCTCAAGATTCTAAACCCTAATACTTTACCCTAACACTCGACTTCACTAATCCACTAAACAAGTTAATAGATTGTGCTTAATTAAAGAGACCCTAATTTAACTAAGGTGATGCGGTCGTCCTCCTTCGCTAAACCGGTAGATGAATTAACCTTTCCTAAACCCTCTCGTTAAGTCTACTCGTTGTTAAGAGAATTAAAACTAACGTCACAAATTACCCTAATTACGTACCCACATCCTACTTCTACGAGTTCATCCTACCCTAAGCATACAAGGGTTTTAGCCGGACATGGCTTTAACAAACATAAAAGCAATAGAAGAAACAACGAACATAAACATCATGAATTGAACGAAGAAAATAAGAAACATGAACTAGGGTTTGTAAAAGAAAATAAATCTGAGAACTGAAATTTAATTAACTGAAACGAAGTTTCACAGTGTTTAAAAAAATCAAACTAACGAAAAGAAACTAATAAACGAAAAGAAACTAAGAATTCGTACGAAAAACCTCAACAAAACGTAAACGTAAACTTGCTTCTCTCCTTCCTCTCCAAAAACTAAGTCTAAAAGTTATTTCTAAAGTTCGGGGATCCTTCAAAACGTGTTTGGAAGGGATATATATAGGCAATGGGCCGATTCATGAACTCGTGGGCCAAAAAACGTAAGTTGGAGAAAATGCCTTGGAAGCGCTCGAGCAGACCCGCTCGAGCGGGTCGCTCGAGCTATGGTGGTCGAACGGATCAGGTGCTCGAGCAGGGCGCTCGAGCTCTCTTGGTCGAGCGGTTCTGGTGCTCGAGCGGGGCTCTCGAGCTATCTCCCTCGAGCGGCCCAAACGTTCTGTATGTTTTTAGGCGCTCGATCTACTTCACTCGAGCGGGGCGCTCGAGTGACGATGATCGAATGGGTCTTCCTTCCTTTACAACTAACACTTTTCTTCACACGTACTAATACCAATCGTATTTCTTCGATATCTTCTCATCCGGGCATCCGTTTGAGTCGATTCAAAGTCCTACGAACTCCATTTTTTGTCCTCGATTCACCTGTGAGTATCAAAGAGACAAATTCATCAATGTATAGAAATAGTACTCATTTGGCTCTAAAAACTCAATAAATTCGACCAAAATTAGGGCGTTTCTAGCTACGAATCATGACAATTTCACGCCTAATCAACCCCCCCAAACTTACCATATTGCTTGTCCACAAGCAATGAATAATGAGTCAAGTGAAATTATTAGGGATGAGTAAAAAAAATCAATCATGCAAGCTAATGAACTCAAGCTTCAAAAGTCAATCACCCGTATACTCACTCACTTTCTTTTATCATACTCATGCAACAATTACAAGAAACACCAAGATCAAGCATGGATGTGCACTCAACGATGTGTTTCGCTCCCTCACAAGTGTATAACAATGATCAAGGGACTCACTCAAACAATCAATCACACAAATTGGCAGCCATAGGCTTGTAAGTGCTCTTAACTTCGACCGTACTCTAGAAATCAATGCCGAATCAAAAAGGACTTTTCTCAAGGTTGTAATGTAGGCTCTTTGGACAGGTGGGATAACAATATAAGGTAAAGTGACTAAAGTGAATGGAGAATAGAAAATCAAACTTTGGCACTTCGACATTAGGAACAGAATACTTCAAACATGTTCAATCAACACCCTTTCAATTCCATACTCTCAATACTTCAATTTTTTTTTCTAACTCTTTTCACTTTTTTTTTCAATCACTTCACTTTTTTTTTTCTTTTTCGCACTAACACATGAGCTCAATTTTTCTTTTGCTCATTTTCAATTTTTTTCTTTCCCACAACTCATATCTCATTCACACCCTTATTTTATCACCACTCAACCATCATAATTCCTTTTCTCAACTCAACTCAATCCCTTCAACATTCACACTTTCCTATTCTCCACTCAAATTGGGACAAAAGGCTTAGGAACTTGGAATAGTGTTTAAATGTGCTAGCAAATAAAATAAGCTTTAGGCTCGAAGGGGCTAGCAAGGGATCAATGTCATTGGTAAGGAAAATTTTGGCTAAGCGACTCAATTAAAAACAAAGATGGCCTAAGATCACATTCGACATATCAAACTAGACACAATCAAGAAGCAAGAGCACACACAGTTCTAGCATCCTCTAAGGTGACGATCCACTCACAAACGAAGAGATCAATTAATGCATCAAAATCTCAAAAGGCTCAAGTCTCTCGGCTTTCACATCCATGCTAGTCTAGTGCATTCTCACTCTCATCACACAAGTATTCAAAAGAAAAGTTCACAAGCATACAAGTTCTTTCTCAAATCAGCTCAAACTCAAACACTCACACAAAAGAATTTCTAACTCACCCTTACAACTCACTCTACTCATCAAATCATACTCAAAGATAGCAATCAACAAGCATAAGATGATTGATAGGCATGAAATATGCAATAGCGAGTCAAATCAAAATCACCCAAGGAGTATCTCAACAAACCAATAATCAATCAAACTCAACTCAAAAGATAAGAGGTGCATGCATGTGCAATGTAATCATAAAAAAAAAAAAAAACTCCACCTCCCCAAACTTCGACCTTGCTAGAGGTCTAAGTTTGGGGTTGTGGATTACCTCAACCAAATAATTCAATTTCTCTCAATAGCTTTGCATACTCCCTTGTCTCAAGTTGGTTCCTTCACTCTGAATAACTCTATGATACCTTTACTCCTTTAGAGACAAGCCTACAAGCAACTCACTCAAATACGAGGTTAAACATACGACTCACAATAACTCCCTAATAACTAAAAACAACTCAAAGCAAATAAAAAAAACATAATGGGTTGCCTCCCATTCAGCACTATTTTTAAGGTCCTCATGCCGGACCAAGCTCAAAGGAGCTTATGGGACATCATACTCAAATTTACCTCCCTTACTCTCATAAGAGTGGTGGTTGCATTCTTTTCCTTGATGCCCCTCCATCATGAGCTCTTTTGCTTTCTTCTCATCCCCAAGTGTTATGGGTCTCAGCTCCTTCTTTCCTTTATCTGGAGGAGTCTTACTAAACAATTTCTTGAATTTTGACTTCTTCTTCTTAGCTCCTCATTTTCCCTCTAGCTGGACCACATCCACTTTCTTCACCTCTTCATCCTTCAACTTCTTCACTTTATCCCTCTCAAAATAATCAAGATCATAATGCTCGTGGGTTAAATAATCAAGTGAAGGACTAACAAAATCATGAATATCAGAAGGATTAAGGATAGGAGGTGTGTCTTCAACACGAGGATCAATTGCATCCATGCAATACAAACTCTCATCCTCCTTCGGGTGCTTCATGGCTTCATATAGGGAAATCTTCACTTCTTGATCATCAACCTTCAATGTAATCTTCCCATTTGCCACGTCTAGCACCATCCCCGCCGTAGCTAAGAACGGTCTTCCCAAAATCAGGGGCACGTGCTCATCTTCCTCCATCTCTAGAACTACAAAGTCAGCTGGAAAAATGTGATCTCCAACTCTCACCAGGACGTCTTCAACCACACCTTGAGGTCGAGTAATAGACCGATCGGCAAGTTGAAGCGTCATCATTGTGGGTTGAAGTTCAACACCTTCCAACTTCTTGAAAAGCGACAAGGGCATAAGATTGATTCTCGCCCCTAAATCACATAGCGCTCCTTTCTTGATCCCGTTCCCAATGTCACATAGGATCGTGAAGCTCCCGGGATCCTTCAGCTTCGGTGGAAGCGCCTTGTGCACTAATGCACTCACCTCGTGGTTCAGCTGCACCAACTTCGGCTCATCTACTCGCCGTCTTTTCGCAATCAAGTCCTTCAGAAACTTTGCATAATGCGGCATCTGTTCCAAAGCATCATAAAAAGGAATGTTAATGTGAAGTTGTTTAAAAACATCAAGAAATTTTGCAAATTTTTCATCAAGCTTCTTTTTCATGAAGCGCTGTGGATATGGGACGGGTATCACAGATTTGGGTACCCCCCATTCATCTCTTTCTGTTTCTTTCACTTTATCCCTTGCTTCCTTTGCTTTTTTCCACTTAGGAACTCTCTCAATCTCCTTACTTTCCTTGCCCTTCTGGGACTCATCCATATATTTATGCTTCTCAATCCCTTCACTTTCAATCCCCTTCTCAACAGTAACACCTCCATCTTTCTTGTGTTCTCTTTCTCCCATCTCAGCTTGAGACGTCTCAGAATCAACAGGTATCTGAGGACCTTTATAGTTGGTTCCACTTCTAAGCTGGATCGTCTTGCAATGCTCTTTCGGGTTTCCCTCCGGCATGGAAGGATATTTTCCCGGCTCTCTATTCACCATCCTTGCAATCTGGCTCATCTGGAACTCTATACAAGTGAACCTTCGATTGTTCTCTTGTTGAGTTCTTGTCCACTCAACGTTCATCTTCTGGAGGTCTTGATCACGTTGATCACCCTTTTTATGCAACTCCTTCACATCGTACTCCAAGGATGACAACTGCTTGCTTCCTTCTTCCACTTTCTAAAGGATAGCTATCAACATCTCCTCGGTTGATGCACCGCCTTCTCCACCAGGAGGTTTAGACCCCGGATCAACACCTGCAGGAACAGTAATACCAGTTTTTGGGTTAGCATAAGAAAAGTTCTCATTCTTCCTCCATGTGTTTTGAGGAGGCTGCTGGCCTCCTTGAACTCCTCGTGTGTTCCTCCATTGATTTTGAGGTGGTTGTGGGCCTGGAGGTACAAATGGCTGACCATAAGAAGGTCTTCCAAACTGATTCCCACCTTGGTAGCCATTCTGATTGTAATACGGGCCTCCCATGTAATTGGCTACCTCTTGCTGTCCACTTGGCTGGTCTACTCTATCATTCTCTGCTGCATGCTCTCCAACAAAATTCTTCCCCAACTCGAGGTTGTTTATCTTCTCCATCATGGCCATCAATAGCCTTCTCGTTCCTTCTCCCTCTTCAACCTGATGCACCCTCTGAAAATCTGCATCCACACCCCAAGCACCGGCATTCGTGACAATGTTGTCCACGATCTCCCTACACCTCTCTATGCCTTGATTCAGGAATGCTCTGCCCGCACAGGCGTCTAAATGGTCTTGCCCCGCCTTGTTGGCACCACTATAGAAGAATGCCATAATGTCTCCCTCGTTGTACCCGTGCTGCGGGCACTCAATCAGCATGTTTGAGTATCTCTCCCACGCTTGGCGTAAATCCTCTCCAGACTTCTGGCGAAAGGACGAGATCTCAATTCTAGCCTTGATCGTCCTAGATGGAGGGTAGAATCGCTCGAGGAACAGATGCTCGAGCTCAGTCCAAGTGGTAATACCTCTCCGCGGGAGCGTATTATCGTACCACTCCTTGGCTATTCCCGTCAATGAGAATGGGAACAGCCTAAGCCTCTTGGCATCTTCAGACATGCCATTGTAATTGAAAGTAGATGCTATCATGAGGAAACTCCTCAGGTGATTGTGAGGATTCTCCTTCCCGATCACCCCTTTGAACTGATTCTCGGTAAGCAGCTTTAAAATCCCCGGGGATATCGAGAAGTTGTTCGCCTCAACAGGAGGCAAAGCCACTCCATCATAGTACCGTTGTGGCTGCGCTGCAAACCTCCCTCGAATAGCCATATTGTGATCTAGGTTCTGAGGAACGTGTTGAGGATTAGCAGCAGGTACTGGTACTTGTTGGGGTGGTGGTGGGTAAACAGGTGGTTGATTATAGACTGGGGGTGGAGGATACGGGTATGGTGGGTAAGGATAAGGTGGGTATGGGTAATGTTGGTATACTGGGTTGTTGAAAGGGTTATTTGGGTTTTGTGGGTAAGCAGGGTTTTGGTTCTGGTTTTGGGGTTGTGTTTGTGCAGAGTTGATTGTGTCTTGTGGGTTCGGGTGTGGGCTCTCAGTTCCCCCTATGGGTATCTGTTGATTACTGCTGTTTCCATTGGCACCCTCTGCCCGTTCCACAAGAGCAGTATACTCTGCAGCTATTTTGTCTAACTCCCCAAGTTCATCAGAAATCTTGTCTTTGTTTCCCGCGGCAGTAGTCATTCTTCTCAGGAAGGCTCGGTTCCTTCTAGCTATTGTCTCAGGATCTGCAGGTAACCTCTCTTCGCTCGTATTGCCTTGTGAGCGTGTTTTCATAAACCTAAAACACTAGCAGAAGGATCAAAACGCAACTGCCTAATGAATGGAAATAAAAATAAAAACAGAAAATAAATCACCCACTACTAACTACTAAGCTATCTACAAGTCCTAATCAAAGAGCATATAACGCCCTCCCCGGCAACGGCGCCATTCATTGACTTGAAGCTAACTACACTAGCTTTCTACTAGTAGTTACCCCGCAAGAGAACGGGTTCACAGTAGTATGGGCAAGTATAGGGACCAAGTATTATCGAACCCAAGGGAAAGTGTGTATGCGAACAGATCCCTGAAGATCTACGCGTCGTAGTTAATATGAGTGTAATATTTTTGGGCTTTTGAAAGATTAATTAAAAGACTGAATTAAACTAAGTAAACTAAAATACTAAAGTAATCAAATTAACTAAGGGTTGTGTTCTAATGAGGGATGGTGATGCTTAGGATTGGAATCCCTACGTATACTAACGGAGCAGGTACATAATCAGAATAACTGTGACACACAAGAAATAACCTAAGTCTAAGAATGCAAGGTGAAAGCTCAAGATTCTAAACCCTAATACTTTACCCTAACACTCGACTTCACTAATCCACTAAACAAGTTAATAGATTGTGCTTAATTAAAGAGACCCTAATTTAACTAAGGTGATGCGGTCGTCCTCCTTCGCTAAACCGGTAGATGAATTAACCTTTCCTAAACCCTCTCGTTAAGTCTACTCGTTGTTAAAGAGTGATACGGTCGTCCTCTCTCTAACACCTTTCAAACGAAATTAAAGAGCAAAGTCTAGATTAATTTTAAGAATTCATTAACTAAGAGAATTAAAACTAACGTCACAAATTACCCTAATTACGTACCCACATCCTACTTCTACGAGTTCATCCTACCCTAAGCATACAAGGGTTTTAGCCGGACATGGCTTTAACAAACATAAAAGCAATAGAAGAAACAACGAACATAAACATCATGAATTGAACGAAGAAAATAAGAAATATGAACTAGGGTTTTAAAAAGAAAATAAATCTGAGAACTGAAATTTAATTAACTCAAACGAAGTTTCACAGTGTTTAAAGAAATCAAACTAACGAAAAGAAACTAATAAACGAAAAGAAACTAAGAATTCGTACGAAAAACCTCAACAAAACGTAAACGTAAACTTGCTTCTCTCCTTCCTCTCCAAAAACTAAGTCTAAAAGTTATTTCTAAATTTCGGGGATCCTTCAAAACGTGTTTGGAAGGGATATATATAGGCAATGGGCCGATTCGTGAACTCGTAGGCCGAAAAACGTAAGTTGGAGAAAATGCCTTGGAAGCGCTCGAGCAGACCCGCTCGAGCGGGTCGCTCGAGCTATGGTGGTCGAACGGATCAGGTGCTCGAGTGGGGCGCTCAAGCTCTCTTGGTCGAGCGGTTCTGGTGCTCGAGCGGGGAGCTCGAGCTATCTCCCTCGAGCGGCCCAAACGTTCTGTATGTTTTTAGGCACTCGATCTACTTCACTCGAGCGGGGCGCTCGAGTGACGATGCTCGAATGGGTCTTCCTTCCTTTGCAACTAACACTTTTCTTCACACGTACTAATACCAATCGTATTTCTTCGATATCTTCTCATCCGGGCATCCGTTTGAGTCGATTCAAAGTCCTACGAACTCCGTTTTTAGTCCTTGATTCACCTGTGAGTATCAAAGAGACAAATTCATCAATGTATAGAAATAGTACTCATTTGGCTCTAAAAACTCAATAAATTCGACCAAAACTAGGGCATTTCTAGCTACGAATCATGACAATTTCACGCCTAATCAACCCCCCCAAACTTACCAAATTGCTTGTCCCCAAGCAATGAAATAATGAGTCAAGTGAAATTGTTAGGGATGAGTAAAAAAAATCAATCATGCAAGCTAATGAACTCAAGCTTCAAAAGTCAATCACCCGTATACTCACTCACTTTCTTTTATCATACTCATGCATCAATTACAAGAAACACCAAGATCAAGCATGGATGTGCACTCAACGATGTGTTTCGCTCCCTCACAAGTGCATAACAATGATCAAGGGACCCACTCAAACAATCAATCACACAAATTGGCAGCTATAGGCTTGTAAGTGCTCTTAACTTCGACCGTACTCTAGAAATCAATGCCGAATCAAAAAGGAATTTTCTCAAGGTTGTAATGTAGGCTCTTTTGACAGGTGGGATAACAATATAAGGTAAAGTGACTAAAGTGAATGGAGAATAGAAAATCAAACTTTGGCACTTCGACATTAGGAACAGAATACTTCAAACATGTTCAATCAACACCCTTTCACTTCCATACTCTCAATACTTTAATTTTTTTTTCTAACTCTTTTCACTTTTTTTTTTCAGTCACTTCACTTTTTTTTTCTTTTTCGCACAAACACATGAGCTCAATTTTTCTTTTGCTCATTTTCAATTTTTTTCTTTCCCACAACTCATATCTCATTCACACCCTTATTTTATCACCACTCAACCATCATAATTCCTTTTCTCAACTCAACTCAATCCCTTCAACATTCACACTTTCCTATTCTCCACTCAAATTGGGACAAAAGGCTTAGGAACTTGGAATAGTGTTTAAATGTGCTAGCAAATAAAATAAGCTTTAGGCTCAAAGGGGCTAGCAAGGGATCAATGTCATTGGTAAGGAAAAATTTGGCTAATCGACTCAATTAAAAACAAAGATGGCCTAAGATCACATTCGGCATATCAAACTAGACACAATCAAGAAGCAAGAGCACACACAAGTTCTAGCATCCTCTAAGGTGACGATCCACTCACAAACGAAGAGATCAATTAATGCATCAAAATCTCAAAAGGCTCAAGTCTCTCGGCTTTCACTTCCATGCTAGTCTAGTGCATTCTCACTCTCATCACACAAGTATTCAAAAGAAAAGTTCACAAGCATACAAGTTCTTTCTCAAATCAGCTCAAACTCAAACACTCACACAAAAGAATTTCTAACTCACCCTTACAACTCACTCTACTCATCAAATCATACTCAAATATAGCAATCAACAAGCATAAGATGATTGATAGGCATGAAATATGCAATAGCGAGTCAAATCAAAATCACCCCAAAGAGTATCTCAACAAACCAATAATCAATCAAACTCAACTCAAAAGATAAGAGGTGCATGCATGTGCAATGTAATCATAAAACAAATAAAAAAAAACTCCATCCCCCCAAACTTCGACCTTGCTAGAGGTCTAAGTTTGGGGTTGTGGATTACCTCAACCAAATAATTCAATTTCTCTCAATAGCTTTGCATACTCCCTTGTCTCAAGTTGGTTCCTTCACTCTGAATAACTCTATGATACCTTTACTCCTTTAGAGACAAGCCTACAAGCAACTCACTCAAATACGAGGTTAAACATACGACTCACAATAACTTCCTAATAACTAAAAACAACTCAAAGCAAATAAAAAAAATATAATGGGTTGTCACAGTTGTCGTTCCCCCGTGCTTCAGCCTTCTCGAACATAGAGTTCACGAGATGCCACCTGCTAAAGGAAGGAAGGTTAAAGGTGATTCCCCATCCAAGGTTATCTCCTTGGTGACTAGGACTGTCGGAGCACAAGCTGCTCGCCAGGCTGCTCCGGCCCCTGCCGCACCTTCGCCACCTCAAGCGCAAGCATCGCCACCCCCTCACAAAAATAAAAGGCTGAAGAGGGCAGATGGGACCCATGTCTTCCCCACCATTCACCCCACGGGCAAGGGGAAAGAGAAAGTGGCGAGTACAACTGCTCACTATTCTAATGAAGAGGCTGCTCATCACCCGTCGACCGAGGTGACCGAGCATGGTGGGAAGGGCGCCAAAAGTATCATGGCGCGGGCCAGGGGCCCTGAGGATACTACCTACCTAGGCTGGGATGGCCTAAAATTTTCAAAGTAAGTATTATGATAGCTGCTCGTCATTTCCTTTGTTATTTCTTTTATATTGACTTTTAGTTAATTTTCATTTCTTTTTTATTGTTCACAGCTATCGATCAGTCGATCATCCCGGGCAATCTGATATTATACATCAGTTCGCATGCTCTAAATCTCCATCTAATCTCCGGTACATCCCCGGGGATCATGTTCGCCGGGTGTTAGAGTTGGTCGTCCATGCGTGGACAAAATATCTAGACCAAGTCATCCAGGAGCAAGGAGTGGCGGACAACTTTCATCTCTCCATGGTTCATGCGGCCAACTCCCTCATTGCTGCTCAGAAGGGGCTTGCTCAGCTGAGTGAAATCGAAGAAGTTGCTCACTCTCATGTCGCCTCTATCCTGCAATTCAGTTAATAGAAGGAAGGCATTGTAAATAAGTATAATGCTAAAGTTGCCCGCCTCAACACCCAACTGAAGCTTGCAAAAGATACGGAAAAGAAGTGGTTCGAGGCCAATCAAGAGCTATACGGCGAGCTGAAGGTGAAAGAAGCTGAGCTCGCCACTTCCCAGACTGCACTCGAAGAAGAGAAGAAAAATAGGGAAAAGACCGAGCAAAAGGTGGTCGAGCTGGAGACAGAAGTTGCTCGCCTGAAGGAAGGGATGACTGAGATACTTACTCAAGCGGAATTCGATACCCAACTCAATGCCCATCTGGGTCCTTGCTCGAACTTGGGCTACATTTGTGCTTATGCTGACTGTATTTATTTAGTCAGTTTGCACAATGTCCCCAAGGTCCAAGAAGAGATCGGCAAGGACCTGGTGGAGTTTCACGAATCCTATCCTTCCCTACCCGGGTCAACTCTTCAACTGGGTTATATGATTGACTATGGGGTTAATTTGGATTTTCTCGACCCCAGTATCATTCTTGTTCGCCCCCCAATTGTCGAAGAAAAGGGCAACGACGAGCAGGCACAAGATAAAGATGGCGAGCAAGCTGAGGCCGAGGACTTGGTTGTCGGTATGCTGGTGGATAATCTAACCGATCAAGCACAAGACCCGGCTCCTACCGAGCAGAGGCAGGAATAGGCCTTAGGATTTCTGCTTCCTTTTTGGTGTAATAGTTGTTCGCTCCTTTCTGGAGTTCTTTTGTACTCTTTGTGGGCTTCGATAGCCTTTAATTTAATGAATTATCTTTCTTGCTCGTTATTTCTTCACATGTTAATTGTTTTACATATATTTCAATGCTTTGCAATATTAACACATGTAATTAGGCTTTGTTCGATTTGAACTTTGCCTTTAATAATAGAATAAGGGTTTAACCTTGGGCTTTGCTCGCTTTAAAAAACGAACGACCTTTCAATGGCTTGGATCCTTATAATTGAACTTGCACATTGAGCTTAGGGGGCGCTTGGTTAGCAATTCTTCAATGGCAATGGGAATGCAAATTTATTTCCAATTATGCCCTCATAAGAAAAAATGATATGTTAGGGGAAGAAGTGTTCCAATGGTGACACCATTGCTAGTGTCATGCCCCAATTTTGGAATAGAAGTTGACAACAAATGGTTGTTGGTGGAGGAATGGGGGAATGATTGAGGAGGATGATTGTAGGAAGAGAATAGGGTAATTAAAATGGAGTAGTGATTACCTTATTTAGGAGGAGAGGTAGTGATTTTGTTCTCATGAACCATGCTAATTACACTAATTTTCAATCTCATTCTCATTACCATTGAAGAGTCGTTAACCAAGTGCCCCCTTAGATTTCCTCTCTGAGCGAACAACTATCATTACATTCATAAAAAAATTTACAAGTGTAAAAAGATTGTTCATCACTAACATATATATTGTGACGAACAACTCTAAACATCTTCAAAATAATTACAAGTGAAAAAATAGTTGCTCGATAATTATAAATTTTACCGAACAACTTTACATTAACCTTTGTACCTAGGAATATGACAAATATTTTCGACCTATACACTTTGCCGAACAACTTTTATACACACTTACCAAAAACTTCAAAATATTAGGCAAGTTTTTGGCTTACTTGCACATGTTAAGACTTGCTCGCCCTTGTAAGAAACTTGCTCTCCTTACTGATAATACTTCTTTAGATGAGCTGTATTCCAGGAGTATTGAGCCGAGTTGCCCTTCATGTCTTCAATGCCATAGACACCATTGGGTAACTTGTCTGTTACCCTGTATGGGCCCTCCCAAGTCGGTCCAAATACACCTGGAGATGGGGCAAGCAACTTTCGTAGAACTAAATCACCAACTTTGAATTCCCTGGGTTTGACATAGGAATTATAATAACATTTTGTTCGCTGTTTATATGTAGCATTTTTTAGCTCGGCATTCATTCTTTTTTCTTCAAGCATATCCAGTTCAGCAGCCAGAGCAGAGTTGTTCGCCATTTCATCAAAGTTGGTCGTTCTAATCGTCTTGGTCTTTAGTTCAATTGGAATAAAGGCTTCTGTCCCGAAAGCTAATATAAATGGTGTTTCTCCGGTGCTAGACCTGGGAGAAACTATGTATGCCCATAAAACTTCCGGAGCTCTTCAGACCAATTACCCTTGCTCTCCGTCAATCGTATCTTCAACATATGGGATTGAATAATGCTTTCTGATTCCCCACTTAGTGTAGAAATCCCTTAATTCTTTTCCATCAAACTGCGGAACATTGTCTGTCACAATTGTTTGTGGGACCCCAAATCGACAGACAATGTTCTTCCAGATGAAGTTGATCATCTTTTGCTGCATAATTTTGACCAGAGCTTCTGCTTCTGCCCACTTCGTATAATAGTCGACTGCCACAATGACAAATCGAACATTTTCTTTCCCAGGAGGAAAAGGTCCAATTATGTCCATCCCCCATTTTGCAAATGGCCAAGGACTGTAAACTGAAACGAGCTCTTGGGCCGGAGTATGAATATTCAGAGCAAAAATCTGGTACCGATGACAGGTCTTGGCTACCTTAATTGTATCTTATCGTAAAGTTGGCCAATAATAACCTTGCTTGATAGTCTTATATGCCAAAGCTTTCCCCCCAGTGTGGTTTCCACATACTCCAGCATGTATTTCTTTGAGTATAGCTCGTCCTTGTCCCCTAGGAAAACACTTGAGAAGTGGGAGAGAAATTCCCCTTTTGTAAAGCTACTCGCCGAACATGGTGTACCTGGTTGCTCGTCTGGTTAACTTGGCAGCTTCAAAAGGGTTACTTGGTTGTTCCCCACTTCTCAAATATTTGACTATTTCTGTTCGCCAGTCATCATCTTCTGGTTGCTCATCTTGTTGGTCCCGGTACAAAACTGGGGGATACGTGTATGGGGGGAATACACGTATACAATTTTTTCTCTTTCAAACTGACTGAGTCCCCTTGCTCAGAGTGATAAAGAACTCAGGGTTGATAACCCACCTACTGACTGCACTGAATGCTGGTCAGTTGGCAAATTATCAACTTGAGTTTAGTGCGGAAATGTGTGAGCACTGAAAGTTTATAGTCTTGTTTATGTTTGCTTTCTGAAAACTTGATTACTCTTTTCTGAAATAGTGATTAGTAGGGCAGTGTTCAAGTTAATGATCAGGCTGATTGATTCAAGCCTGATAAAAACGAATGCTATGAAAGACAAACAAATAAGCAATTAAGTACAATATCAAAGCAGTAAGAACACAAAGAGTTTAACGTGGTTCAGAGACTCAAGAACCTACGTCCACGATCCTGATTGAACAGGATAATCCACTACTTGGGATTAACTTGTTTTTAACGTGCCAAGATACACCAAGATCAGCTAACCTCACTGACCTATACAAACTCCTTCCTAACTTCACTAAACAACTTTAACCAACAAACCTGACTAGAGGGTTTTGGTTTTAGTTTGGATTCCAACTAAGGTGTGATTATCCTTACAAGGCTAAGCTATGCTAAGGATGGATAATCACTCTAAGCTTAAGATATTGCTTGAAAGCTCAGTGGAATACAGAATAACTCTCATTAATCTAAGAAACACTTGGGAAATTTATCTGGTTTCGAGTGCTTCTTTTAGACTGTTGAATGCTTGAATGCTTGAGAGTTTGAGTAATTTATGGCTTGGAAATTTCCCGTAACCTTGAATTGGTTCAAGGCCTTCTGTATTTATAGATGGATTTGAAAACTATCTGTTGGAGGAGATAGTCTTCTATTCATCTACGTAAGGTTGTTCAACGGACATATCTCCCATGCAGCAGCTATCCTTGCATGGATTGGGTAATTGCATTTAATGCTACATTTAATGCTTGCCCGTTGAAAGTGCAGTCTGAAGTCAGTCTTCATGTTAGGTCCGTACGTGTGTGTCCTCTCTGGATTCGTCCACGTCATCAGGTTGGTGAGAATGTCAGAACTCATTCCTGGGCTTCAGGCTTATCTTATTAAGTTCTTTTTATCTCGAGCACAACGATCTTATCCTGACGCTGGCATTCATTTTGCATCGTTTGGCCCTACTCTAAGTCTTTCCCATTACTCAGTGTCATCCTGTTCCCTTCAGGACTGAGTTAGTAATGACCTCAGGGTCATACTCTTCATCACTGACACTTACTCAGCCAGCTTAGAAAGACTGCCGTAAGTTCAGAATGGTGCACTTTTTCTACAGGCTCTAAGTCTTGATTGTCATTAGTGAGTGCTTCTCTCATTGAGTGCCTGTGAAGTGTAAAAAATACTAAGTCTAAAAACCTAAACAAGACTAGCCTGACTAAGACATTCTAGGGCAAGTCATCTTTTCAGGGGCTTTGGGATCCTCATCAAAACTGACAATGTCCCAACAATTTTCCCCTTTTTGATGATGCCAAAACACTGAAAAGATCCTCAAAACACTTAGAGGAAATAAAATCCTATCTATAAGATAAGTCAGTGTTAGAGCAATTCTTGATAATGTACAGAATTTAAATAACAGCCAAAAAGACAATGAGTTTTTGTCTGTGGGCAAATGTAATAGATTTCATTGATGATATTGAATGAGTACAATGAACCTGATCTATTACATAAAAAATGTGAACACCTAAACCAATCTCATTTCAGGCTCGAGTCCATAACCAACATAGACTCTGACCTTCAGCTCATCTACTCTTCTAGGTTGGTTCACATAACCTTCAGCTTTGGCTATCTTCAACACTTCAGTCATAATTGCCTTTGTATCATGCTTGTTTGTTCCAGGGACTAGAGGTGGTAGTTGAGCAATGAACTCAGGAGCCTTCACTTGGACATTGGCCGCGTCAGCTTCCTCCAAGATCTTCTGAATGAGTTTAGGATGATTGTCCATCATGTAGTCAGTGAAGTGGGCATTGATGTCTTCAGTGTCGCCCCATTTCTTCACCACATACCAGAGTCTGACGAACTCATCCCTTGCGTCTACCCAAAAAAATGTCTCTGAGATGAACTCATCGACAAGAGCTTCCCTCTTAATCATCTCAGGCTTTCTGACTTGTAGAATTGTTGACTTCCTTGTTGTAGGCCTCTTCCTGTACTTTCTCGGCTCAGGCTTCGCCTTCTTCCTCCTTAGCAAACTGACCACTGCATCGTCAAGTTCTCTTTGTTGCAAGTCAGTGAGGTCGGTGAGCTTTTCAACCTTCTTTTCAAGAATGTGCATCTTCTCCTTCTGAGCAATTTCAGCTCTGCGCTCAGCTTCAGACTTCTCAGGGTTAGCTCCACATGCCTCTGCACATAACTCAACCACCATTACCGCAGAATAGGTGATTGGGTTCTTCCTTGTGTTTACTGGGGGAGATTTCTGAACAGCTGAAGACTCTTGAATTGAAGGGATTTGAGGAATTTCTCCTAAAGGTTCACTAGCCTGACCCGCTGCTGCCGCCAACCTTGCTGACTTCTTAGGAGATCGCATAAACACTACATCTTCCGCAGGGTTTGCCTCTGATACCTCAGGGCGGGATCTTTTCTTCTTTTCCCCTTTTTTGGCTTCATCCTCGGCAGGAGAAGGTGGTAACACTTCTCTGAACACCTCTTGACCACTGTTGACAATGAAGGTGGCTAAAGATTAGACTTGTTGCACTCCTTCTTTCAACATGTCAACTCCTGAAGCAATTCCTGTTCCAGCGTAGGAGACACTGGTGATGGCAGTATTCAACTTCTTCTCAAAGATCTCCATGTTGGTGTGGAGACTTTGTTCAGCTTTGGTGATCCTAGCCTCAACTCTTGACGTTTCATCACTGATCCTGTTGGCCTCTGACATCACCTTTGCAGACTCCTGAATTGCCTTGGCCAACTCTTGTGCAACTAACTCAGAGTATTGAGCGATTCTCCCTGACTCCAGCGCCAGTTTGGCCGCTAAGTCATTCAGGGCCTGAGTGAAAAGCTCTCCAGCCTGAGTTGCTAGATGCTCCACTGCTTTTTCTAGCTTCTGCTCACGTTGTACCTCCTTCTCATCAAGTCGATTCAGAGTTTGCCTTAGCACCTTCTTCATCCTCTGCCTCTCCTGCTTCACTAACTTCGCCGTGTCAACCATTGTACGTTTAAGTAAGATGAGCTCCCTATTGGCAAGTGTGTTATAGGCTGACTTGGTCTATTTGATGTGCTTCGTAAGGGCTTTAGCATCTTTATCCTTTTCAGCCCTGAGCCTCATAACTTCCTCTTGAAGCTCAGCCAAGTTCTCAGTCATCTTTTCCTTCTTCACCTCGACGATGCTTTTGAACTCAGCCCTCTAGACCCCAGTGAAGATCACCTGATCATCCTCTTCGGCCTCGTCAGTGATTGGTTGCTTTCCCTTGTCAGCCCCTACTACATCAGTCCCCTCGTCAGGGTGCACTGAGGGCAGTTGCGGAGTGGTCATAGCCGCCTGCTCAAGCTCAGCTAAGCCAGCTCGAACTTTGGGAATAAGTCCCTAAGAACTAGGAGTCACCTTGGATGCCTCTACATCATCCTCCTTTGTCTCAGGGCAGGGAATCCCATCATCGACTGATGCATCATTGGCAACTGAGATGTTCACAACATCCTCAGCAGTTGGTCCACCCTTGGCACTAACTTCCTTTTCACCTTCCCCCTGAGCCTAAGGCTCAGAGTCTACTGTATCTATCTCATTCGCAGTATCTTTCACTTCCTTTTCATCTACTCCGCCCTGAGGGTTATCATCCTCGTTCTCACCCTCCTTAGGCTCATCCTCAAAGTCCTCTTGCATCCCAGTTCTCATTCCATCCACCAGCTGCTTTAAATTTTCGAAGTTCAGCAGTTGCAGCCAAATGGTGATATGGAAGAATGAACATAGTCTGGCCTCCTCTCTCTCTCCCAGTATTCCCAGCCTCTGGCATCGATCAGCATGTACTGCTCTTACATATTCGACTGCTTGAAGTCGAGCCAGACCTTCAGCTCAATCACATTGGAGCATAGCTCCCTGTATCTGTGCAGATTGGGTCAACACTTTGCAGCCCATTCACACGTATTCCCCATGAGGGTGTTCTCAAACATCCCTCCCATCAACCCGGCATCCAACTCCTCCTCCTCCGCCATGTCCAAAAACTCATCAGCGGAGTCTCCTTCAGTATTGGTTTTGGGGAAGTCTTTAGGATTGGGGTAGGTTGGGAAATCTTCAGGGTTAGGCGTGGAAGTGCTTGGGTCAGGGTTCTGGTCAGGCTCAGTGATGTTTGAAGTGTAGGGCACTGACTTAGTTTGTGGAGGGTTAATTTTAGGGTTAGGGATTTCAGGGTTGGGTGTATTTGTAGGAAGAGTAGGTGATTCGTGGATAGGTTCAGTGGGGTTGGTTGAGGTGGGGTCAGGGTTGGATTTGGTTTGAGGTTCAGGGTGAGTTGTGGGAGAAGTTGAGGGTGGGGGTTCAGTGGGGTTGGACTCAGGTTGCAGCAGCTCTGCAGAGTTGATTGTTTGTCTAACCTGTTCCAAGTCAGAGGCTCTTGGAGAGCTTGACTCCTCCCTGATTTTGCTGGTCTCCCTCATCTTCTTGGCTGGAGATCTCTTAGGACCCTTCCTCAATCTCTTCAAGGGCCTATCTCCTCTCTCCTCTCCCCCTGATCTGACGTCATCGTCAGTCTCCTCAGCCTCAGAACCAGCCATTTTGGAGACCTTCTCAGTTCCAACACCTTTGGTTGTGGTTTTACTTTTCAGTACCACCTTTAGTCTGGTCGTCTTCTCCTCCACGGCCTTCTCTACCTCCTCTTTTTCAGCCTCCTTCTCAGCTGCAATCTCAGCCTCTATCTCTTTGTTCTTCTCAAATAGCTCATCCACCTTCTTGCCTTTCCCCGCAATCTTCTTCCTCTGGCCCTTAGGAGGGGCATTGGGGTCAGTCAGGCCCAGAACAACATATGTATCACCAGCAGTGGTGAACATAATCTTCTTTGAGGAAAAGTTATCCTCCAAGTCAAAGGTACAACCCTGACAGGCATGGGCGATCAGGATTGACAACCTTGTCCCAAAAGGAAGGATGGCTCCCACTGAGATATGCTTCTTCTCCTTATCCTTCCTCAACTTGTCTGTGGCGGACTGACTTATCTGATCGAGGAAGAATTTCTCCCAATTGGCTTCAACACCATCAACTAGGGCTCCCATAATCCTTAGCTTGGGAAAACTGAGCTGCTCGTGAGAGCCAGTTGTACCCATGATTATCTTGGAGACTATATCAACCAGCGCACGGTATTCTGGCTTCAGGGTCTCCTTGTGTTGCCTCGCCCTGAACTCCAGTGACCCATACCTGGTCCATTCCTTAAGAAGCTCGCCTTCTTTGTTCTCTTTGTAGGTCCTCGGATTAATGCTAGAGAACAGAAGTCCATATACTTCCTTTATGGCCTTCCTGAGGTCAATATCCCGGGTTTCGACATTGTAGAGTGCCTCCCCATCCTTGTCCTTCTCACCCGTCGGAACAAACACGGTCACCCTGGTGAACAGCTCGCCCTTGCGAATGAACAGGTTCAGATATGCCTCCACTACTGCTTTTGGAAGCACAGAGATGGGTTTCTGGGTGAAGTACTTCTCCATATGCGCCTTGGAGATCCATTAAAAAACAGGGAGAATCTCCTTTACCGATTGACATGCCCCCTCCATCCAAATGATATGTTCCATGTTAACCAACTTGCTATCGACAACATCTTCAAGGTTGTCAATAGACCAGGTGGTGTCCATGAATGCCATTGAAGAATTTGAGAGATTTTGAGAAATTTGTGATTTGAATGTTTGAACAAGGGAATGTTCAGTGTGCAATGTGTGTTTGTGTTTGCGTAAATTTCTCAAATGGCATTCTAGATTGATATGAATTAGTCAGTTACTCAGACGTGAGGTTGGGATTAATCCTGAATTTGAAAAGTTTTGAAATGAAGGGCCAGGATTAATCTTCGTATCAATCATTTTCCCACGTCAGTCATATCCTGTATAAAATAGACACGTATATGATAAAGTAACTGAACACATTAAATGCTCCACTGCGCGTGGGTTTAAATATCAAAAGACGCGCTTTAAATGAAAACGAAATGCATTTAATAAAAATTTTCAGGACGAAGGACTCAGTGAGACGCTTGAAATTCACAAGGGTCATAATAGAACTCATACCTGCCAGGGAGACATTGTAGCACCCTGATACCTCGCTGAGTCGAGTCTGGCCTGAGTTCCACCTAGATCCTATACTGACTGCTCTCCCGGATCTAGGAGTCCTAACTCCATTGACAGTTCCATAAATCTTGCTTCAGCCAAAGGCTTAGTCAAGATGTCAGCTCTCTGCCTGTCAGTGTGAATTTTCTCCATCCTAATATCTTTCTTCTCTACATGATCTCGAATGAAGTGGTGCTTAATATCCACATGCTTGCACCTTGTGTGAAGCTCTGGGTTCTGAATGATTGTTATAGCACTATTGTTGTCACAATAGATTGGAACCTCATTAGCAAATACTTGATAGTCTCTCAATTGTTGTCTTAACCATAAAATCTTAGCACAACAACTACCTGCAGCCATATACTCAGCCTCAGTTGTGGATGTTGCCACTGAATTCTGCTTCTTACTAAACCACGAGATCAACTTACTCCCCAAAAACTGACATGTCCCTGAGGTTGATTTCCTATCAATCCTACAACCTCTATAATTTGCATCTGAATAACCTGTCAGCTCTAAGTTGTCATCTGAAGGATACCATAGTCCCATATTGACTGTCCTTTTCAAATACTTAAGTATTCTCTTAGCAGCCTCCAAATGACTTCTCTTGGGGTCAGGCTGATACCTAGCACACACACCAACTGCAAAAGTAATATCAGGCCCACTTGCAGTCAGGTACAACAATGATCCTATCAGCCCTCGGTACTCAGTCTGATTCACTGAAGTCCCTTCAGTGTCAGGATCCATCTTCCAATTGGTGTTCATTGGGATCCTAGCCGGATTGCTATTCTGAATTCCAAACTTTTGAATCAATTCTCTTGTATACTTGGTCTGATTAATGAAAATCCCTTGATCAGTCTGCTTGACCTGCAATCCTAAAAAGTTCATCTCTTCCATCATTGACATCTCAAATTTACCAGTCATCAACTTAGAGAATTTCTCACAGAGCTGATGATTTGGTGATCCAAATATTATGTCATCCACATAAATCTGGACCAAGAGAATGTCATCACCTTCAGTGATCCTGAACAAGGTCCTATCCATGGTTCCCTTCTTGAACCCATGGTCAGTCAGGAATTGAGAGAGGGTATCATACCAAGCTCTAGGAGTTTGCTTAAGTCCATAGAGTGCTTTCTTCAAATGATATACTCTATCTCCAACCTCAAACCCAGGAGGTTGTTCAACATACACCTCTTCATCGAGTACACCATTCAGAAAGGCACTCTTGACATCCATTTGATACACCTTAAACTTCTTGTATGTTGCATAAGCAAGGAACAACCTGATAGCTTCCAACCTAGCCACTGGAGCAAAGGTCTCATCATAGTCTATCCCTTCAGACTGACAATACCTTTTTGCAACTAACCTTGCTTCTTTCCTTACTACAACACCATTCTCATCCTTCTTGTTCTTGAAGACCCACTTGGTAACAATAACACCTTGATGCCTAGGTCTATCTACCAGTTCCCAAACTTGATTCCTTGTGAAATGATTCAACTCCTCTTGCATGGCTATGATCCAGTTCGAGTCAGTGAGAGCTTCTTCAATGTTCTGAGGTTCTTGCTCAGAGAGAAAGCAATAGAACAGTGCGCTCTCACCATGGAACCGTCTGGTCCTGACTCCCTCAGTTGGATCACCAATGACTTAGTCAATGAGATGATCCTCTAGCCATGTTCTCTTGCCAGGAGTTGTTCCTGAAGTACCTGCAATGTTAGTATCTACAGGCTCATAAAATTTTTGGATATTGAACAGAAGGGGATGATCCTGAGTCTATACCAAAGGGATTTACCAACTCAATGTCAGGGACATTGATTCCCCCTTGATGAGGAGACTCAGGAACCGTCTCAGCTGTGACTGCATCTTCATAGACGGTGCTTACCTCGGGTTGAGCATGTTCCTCAGTCTGAGGCTTAATAATCCCTGATGTGCTGGGCTTAGGAGTTTCTCTTGGATCATCTTCCTGATCGTCGTCATCATCCCATCTTGGAATTGGCACAGTTTTGACCTTAGGACCAGGTTGATTCTTCAAGCTCAGCCTTGTCACTCTTCTTGTGACCTCCTCAGTGTCAGGATCCAACACCCTTATCCTAGACTCAGTGACAGATTCAATAAATACAACATGTGGTGATTCTTCCACAACAAGGGTCCTACAATTGTAAACCCTGAATGTTTTACTGACTTCAGAATATCCTAAGAATATCCCTTCATCAGATTTGCTATCAAAGGCTTTCAATTGAGTCTTCCCATTGTTGAGGATGAAGCACTTACACCCAAATACATGAAAGTAAGAAATATGAGGCTTCCTCGTATTCCAAGTCTATGTGCATATTGTTTGTTCAACATGGATCTGTTCTGAGTGTAGGATGCATTGTTGATTGGCTCAGCCCAAAATTTCTTGGGCAATCCTGACTCAGCCAGCATGGTCCTGGCAGCTTCCTTCAGTGTCATGTTCCTTCTCTCAGCAACACCATTTTGTTGTGGGGTTCTAGCTGCAGAAGTCTCATGAGCAATACCAAGTTCATTACAGAAATCAGAAATATATGAATTTATAAATTCAGTGCCCTTGTCAGATCTGATCTTAGTAATGGATTGATTCTTCTCATTGCTAAGTCTTCTGAGAAACTCTGGAAGCTTCACCTGTGTCTCCTTCTTATTTAACAAGAAAATAACCCAAGTATATCTAGAATAATCATCAATAACCACAAGGGTGTATTTTCTACCATTCATACTTACAGGTGTTACAGGGCCAAATAAATCCATGTGTAAAAGCTGAAGAACTCTGTCAGTGGAGAAGGAAGCTTTCTCCTTGAATGATGCTCTGGCCTGCTTCCTTTCCTGACAAGCTTTGCACACATGATCTTTGCTAAAAACTTCATTAGGTAGACCTTCCACAAGTGATTGTCTATAAATTTTGTTAAGAATCTTGAAGTTCAGATGGCTTAATCTTTTAGGCCATAACTAACTGAGCTCTAAGGAGTTTTTAGCAAAAAAACAAGTATTAGGAATAGTGTTGCTCCAGTCAGCGAGATAAACATTACCTTTCCTAACACCTGATAGAAGCACTTGTGTTGATTTGTCCTTGACTGAACATATATTAGATGAAAACTCAACACTGAAACCTTTGTCATAGAACTGGCTTACTGACAATAGATTTTGCTTCAGTCCTTCCACAAAGGACACATTCTCCACTCTGACAGTACCTATTACCAAGACACCAAAACCTTTAGTAAAACCTTTTGAGTTATCATCAAAGGTTACCTGTGGACCATCTTTAGCTTGAAATTCTTGGAGAAGACTCTTCATTCCAGTCATATGCCTTGAGCAACCACTGTCTAGGTACCAGATAGTCTTGGTTGAGTCTCCTCTCCTCTTGTTGCGATCCACACCCGCGTACAAACAATTCAGGCTTTAGGTACCCATTGGGTGTTGGGTCCTATTGTGTCAGTTGTACCCTTCGGGATCCAGACTTGCTTCACAACCCTGATTACCTCAGAGTGGTAAATCTGTCTCCCTGAAATATCTACATACACTATTTTCTTCTTCTTAGCCTGAGAAGAAGATGGTGTATAGGTGCTAGGCTTAGGCTTTACAGGAGCCTGAGTGGGTGTCTTTTGGGCTGGCCCCCTGTTCTTTCTAGGCCTGGGTGCAGCAGGTCTCTGGGCTTGTTCTTGATAAGGGACTTGTTTTCTGTTCCCCCTAGGCAAGTCAGGGAAAGGAAAACAGTTAAAGGCCTCAGGATGCCAAAATCACTGGTGAGTCATCATGTTAGGCCTTCCTTGCTGGTATTGCTAAGCATGATGATACCCTCTTTGACCAGTCTGATGACTCTTGGCCTGAGTCTTCCTCTGCTTTCGCTGAGTTTTTCTCTGGCCCGAGCTCTCAGGGCCCTCCTTTGGTTGCTTAGCCTTTCCCTTGGGTTTTGGCTTAGCAACCTTGGGGGCAACCCTGACTGTGTTAACAGTTTCTTTGCCCTTATCAGTCTGGCGGGCCTGAAATACAGCCTTCTTTGTATTCTGACCTGCCTGAACGAAAACCCTCTCAATGTTGCTCCCTGAAGCAACATGAGACTAACCTTGTGAGGATTTCTTAGGAATATATCCAAGTCCCTTTTTCTAATTCCCAAGAATTTGATTGCTATTTATTTCCTCTCTAGCCACTGAGGATTTATTCATTGCTGCAACCTTTTTCTTGAGAGAGTCCTCACTCTTTTTCAGGATTTCATGTCTGGCAAAGAGGTCATCAAACTTACTTTTGAGTACCTTCAGCTCCTCCTTCCTGACCAGCTCTTCATCAGCCAGTTCTTTCAGAATCTTCTCTCTTGGGAGACGCTCAACATTGATCATGTCAATTTCCTGAGTTAGTCTCACAATTTGAGCTTACTCTTTCAGATCTGACTGAGTGAGTTGATCATTTAGGTTTTGAACCTCAGTACTTAATTTCTGGTTCTCCTCTACCAAGAAGACATTAGTTTCCTGCAACTTGGAGAAATTAACCATCAATTGATCCAAATAAATCTGAAGGTTCATTTCTCTGACTGACTCTGAGCTGGGCTCAGGATTTTGACCAGTATATGAACCACAAACAGAGTTAGATGTTACCTCAGGTTCCTCCCTTTCCATAAGGTAAACATCATCGTACTCATCATCAGAGAAAAGTTCAGGCGACCTCTCCTCAGGACCATCCGAGTCTGTAGCTTCCTCAGCGAGCATAGCTCTCCGGTCAGCATACCTCTGGTCTCTCGTGGCCCTCCTGTCCTCTCTCTCACGTGCACTCAGCTCTGGGCAATCGTACTGATAGTGCCCACTCTTATTGCATTTGTAACACACAGCTTGCTCATCTCCTCTTTCTTTCCTTGGCTCAGGGTTCCTTCTTTAGTCAGGTTCCCTCGGTCTTGATGAGCTTTCTGGCTTCCCTGAGTGCCTATCATCACGAGTACGTCTCTGTTCATCTCGTCGATTGGGCTTTGAGTCTGAGTATCTTCTTTCATTACCACGATCTCTCCTCTGGTCAGTGTTCCTTCTTTCCTCATATCTCCTTGATCTTTGGTGGGTTCCTTCAGGTTTCCTGTCACGAGTATCCTCATAATATTTCTTATAACGACCAAACCTAGAATTGAGCTTCTCAAAGCGTCTGGCCATCAGGTTGTACTCCTCAGCAAGCTCTTCCTTGCTCATCTCCATCAGTGACTTTGATGAAGGCTCGACAGGTTCTAACTTGGCTTTCAACGCCATGCTTTTCTCAGGAGCTTTCTCTTTTTCTTCTTCTTCTTGCTGAACTTTCTTCTTTCTTTTGTTTAGATCATATTCCAGTGCTTTAAGCTCTGAAAAAAGTAAAACAGAAGTTATGTTACTCATATCCTGAGTCTTCTTTAGCATAATTACACTGTTATCCCATCTCACAGGAAGGGCATTCAAGATCTTAGAAGCAACATCTCTCTTTGGAACATCTTTATCCAACATCACCAACTCATTCATCAACTTGATTAATCTTGACTCCATCTGATCTATCGTCTCATCAGGCAGCATCTTGAATGCTTTGAACTTCTGAATAGCAATATTTCTCTTGTTCTTCTTTATCTTTTCTGACCCTTCACACATCCTGGTCAGCTTATCCCAGACCTCCTTTGTCATCTTTAAGTTCATCAGCCTTGCTGACTCCTCGAAAGGCACCGTATGCAAGATGATGTTTCTGGCCACATTGTCCAGTCCCACCATTTTGATCTCGCCATTGGTCATATCCTTCCTCTCTTTAGGAACCTGTACGCCAATGTCAAGATGCTCATACCCCAGTCCTCTAACATTAGGGATGGTGATCTTGATAGGTCCTTCCTTGATGACACTCGGAATCTGGTCATGGATGGCATCTAGATGTGCCTCAAGTCTGAACTTCCAGTAGACAAAGTTAGAAACAGAGAATTCAGGTAATGAAGCTTCAAGTCTCCTCAAAGTCATGATGATGCAAGTTTTATGAAGAGTAAACTCAGATCTGTTCAATAACCACCAACAGTTTCACCTTTGAAACTGTTAGTGTTCAAAGTCAGTGGTCTTTTGAACCACTGCTCTGATACCACTTGTTGGTCCCGGTATAAGACTAAGGGATACGTATATGGGGGGAATACACATATATAATTTTTTCTCTTTCAAACTGACTGAGTCTCCTTACTCAGAGTGATAAAGAACTCAGGGTTGATAACCCACCTACTAACTACACTGAATGCTGGTCAGTTGGCAAACTATCAACTTGAGTTCAGTGCGGAAATGTCTGAGCCCTGAAAGTTTATAGTCTTGTTTATGTTTGCTTTCTGAAAACTTGATTAATCTTTTCTAAAATAGTGATTAGTAGGGCAGTGTTCAAGTTAATGATCAGGCTGATTGATTCAAGCCTGATAAAAATGAATGCTATGAATGACAAACAAATAAGCAGTTAAGTACAATATCAAAGCAGTAAGAACACAAGGAGTTTAATGTGGTTCAGAGACTCAAGCTCCTTCGTCCACGATCCTGATTGAACAGGACAATCCACTACTTGGGATTAACTTGTTTTTAACGTGCCAAGGTGCACCAAGATCAGCTATGTAACGACCCGAAACCAAATTAGGGTTCTCATGATTTATTTTTAATGTGTTTAAATGAAATGTTTGATTTAAATATATGTGTATACAATTTCTAATTTTTCAGGTGACAAACGAGCATTTCGATCCGAAAAAACCCTACTAGCACTTTTTGAGTTTAATCCGTAAAACGGGTCGAGTTTTTATTATAAAAATTTAAAGAATTCAAAATGATAAATAAGAACATTTATATGAACCACAAAAATCATACGAATTTAATGGTATGTTTGAATTAAATTTTGGAACCAAAAGCCGAACCGAAAAATATCAAAAATACACTGTCGAAGCCAAAATCGCGTCTAGAATCGGGACTACCATAAATGGCCGTCCAAAATCTGATAGAAATCTCCCCTCATGAATTCCCATACTCAAGTGCAATCTCATGATGATATACTATGCCTAGCCCTAAACACCCCCTACACACTCAATCATTATTACCTTGCATTTAATACACCCAATGTCAACCCTTCACTCCTCCCTCTCCCCTTCTATAAATACCAACATCCAACCCTCATTCTTTATCTTGCAAACACACAAGAGAGAGAGAGAGAGAGAGAGAGAGAGAGAGGGGGAGAGAGAGAGAAAGTTAGGAGTAAGAGTAGAAGGAGAAGGAGCCCTCTCCTCTCCTCCCCCTCTTGGCCTACACCACCACCACCTAGGAGGAGTGTTTTCCCCACCATCTTGAAGCCAAGGGAGTGTTAGAAGCTAGTGTGTTCATCTTTGGTTCCTAATCTTCCAAGAAAGAGAGGAAAACTACAAGCGTAAGCCCTATAAACTCATTTCTCTTAATACTTTGATCATATTTTGTTTTGGGCATGAAACCCTTAGAAATGGCATGTTAAGAACCTTTCCCAAGCTTATTTAAATTGTAAAAATGATATATGAGGTTTGAGTTTAAGATTCCCCACGATTTTGAGCTTATATGATCGGTTATGAGAAAGTTTGACAAAGTTCGTTTCTACCCGGGTTTGACAAAGAAACTGTGAAAATTTCGTGGTCATCTGATCTATATTGGGGGAGAATAAATTCATGGAAATATATATGTTTGAAACCGTGCGAAACTGGGAGCAGTGACTCTATTTAACCTTTTTGCCTATTTCCACAAGTGATAAAATTATAGAAAAATTTGGGGATGTTTCCCTTGTTGTATTTTAAGACATATCCAAATATCCTAGCATTTTGTGTAAAATATAATGAGATATACTTGTTTTAATTTTATATGGTAAATACTTGACTGAGGTTGATTCTTTGTTTTGAAAAATTCATTTAACCCTTTTATATGTGTTTCAAAATCTTAGAAAAATTTGGACATATTCTCCACTGAGTCTGGAATGCTATATAAAATATTTGGTTAATTTTGATTGAGTTTACAATAAGTTATGGATTTTTAAATGAAATATGTACTGCATGATGAACTAGCATTTAAATCTCGTAAGGCTCAAAAGCTCACGGCTTTCACATCCATGCTAGTCCTAGTGAATTCTCACTCTCATCACACAAGTACTCAAAAGAAAACTTATAAGCATACGGGTTCTTTCTCAAATCAGCTCAAATTCAAACACTCACACAAGAAAACTCCTAACTCATCCTCACAATTCACCCTACTCATCAAATCATACTCAAAGATAGCAATCAACAAGCATAAGGTGATTGATAGGCATAAAATGTTGAGTAACAAAACAAATTAATAATAGCCCAAGGAGCATCTCAAGGCACCAAATAACTAACTCAACTCAAAGATAAGGGGTGCTCCGGTGCTATGTAACAATAAAACATATAAAACTCCACCCCCCCCAAACTTCGACCTTGCTAGAGGTCTAAGTTTGGGGTTGTGGGTTACCTCAACCGAACAATTCAGTTTCTCTCAATAGCTTTGCACACTCCCTTGTCTCAAGTTGGTTCCTTCAATCTAAATAACTCCATGATACCTTTACTCCTTTAGAGACAAGCCTACAAAATAAAACTCTCAAGTACGAGGTTAAACATACGACTCAACAACATCCTAGTAACATAAAAGGAAAATAACTAAAAAACACTCAAAAGCAAATAAAAATGGGTTGCCTCCCATTCAGCGCTATTTTTAAGGTCCTCATGCCGGACCAAGCTCAAAGGAGCTTATGGGACATCATACTCAAATTTACCTCCCTTACTCTCATAAGAGTGGTGTTTGAACTTCTTTCCTTGATGCCCCACCATCATGAGCCCCTTTGCTCTCTTCTCATCCCCAAGTGTTATGGGTCTCAACTCCTTCTTGCCTCTATCTGGAGGAGTCTTACTAAACAATTTCTTGAGTTTGGACTTTTTCTTCTTAACTCCTCCTTTCCCTTCTAACTGGACCACGTCCACTTTCTTCACCTCTTCATCCTTCGACTTCTTCACTTCATCCCTATCAAAATAATCAAGATCATAACGCTCATGGGTTAAATTATCAATTGAAGGACTAGCAAAATCATGAATATGAGAAGGATTAGGGAGAGAATGCGTGTCTTCAACACGAGGATCAATTGCATCCATGCAATACAAGCTCTCATCCTCCCTAGGGTGTTTCATGGCTTCATATAGGGAGATCTTCACTTCTTGATCGTCAACCTTCAATGTAATCTTCCCATTTGCCACGTCTAGCACCATCCCCGCCGTAGCTAAGAACGGTCTTCCCAAGATCAGGGGCACGTGCTCATCTTCCTCCATCTCTAGCACTACAAAGTCGGCTGGAAAGATGTGATCTCCAACTCTCACTAGAACGTCTTCAACAACACCTTGAGGTCGAGTAATAGACCGATCGGCAAGTTGAAGCGTCATCATTGTGGGTTGAAGTTCACCACCTTCCAACTTCTTGAAAAGCGACAGGGGCATGAGATTGATGCTTGCCCCAAGGTCGCACAACGCTCCCTTCTTGATCCCGTTCCCAATATCACATAGGATCGTGAAGCTCCCGGGATCCTTCAACTTTGGTGGGAGCGCCTTGTGCACTAATGCACTCACCTCGTGGTTCAGCTGCACCAACTTCGGCTCATCCACTCGCCGTCTTTTCGCGATCAAGTCCTTCAGAAACTTTGCATAATGCGGCATCTATTCCAAAGCATCATAAAAAGGAATATTAATATGCAATTGTTTAAAAACATCAAGAAATTTTGCAAATTTTTCATCAAGCTTCTTTTTCATGAAGCGCTGTGGATATGGGACGGGTATCACAGATTTGGGTACCCCCCATTCATCTCTTTCTGTTTCTTTCACTTTATCCCTTGCTTCCTTTGCCTTTTTCCACTTAGGAACTCTCTCTATCTCTTCAAAGTCTTTCTCCTTCTGGTACTCATCCATATCTTCATGCTTCTCAATCCCTTCACTTTCAATCCCCTTCTCAACTTCATCTCCTTTAGGCTCAATCTCTTCTTGGGGCGTCTCAGAATCAGCAGGCATCTGAGGACCTTCGTAGTTGGTTCCACTTCTCAGCTGGATCGTCTTGCAATACTCTTTCGGGTTCCCCTCCGGCATTCTATTTACTGATTTTGCAATCTGGCTCATCTGGAGCTCTAAAGAGATGAACCTTCGATTGTTCTCTTGTTGAATTCTAGTCCACTCAACGTTCATCTTCTAGAGCTCTTGATCACGTTGATCACCCTTCTTATGCAACTCTTTCACATCATACTCCAAGGATGACAATCTCTTGCTCCCTTCCTCCACCTTCTGAAGGATCGCTCTCAACATCTCCTCGGTTGATGCACCGCCTTCTCCACCAGGAGGTTTAGACCCCGGATCAACACCTGCAGGAACAGTAACACCAGCTTTTGGGTTAGCATAAGAAAAATTATCATTCTTCCTCCATGTGTTTTGAGGAGGCTGCTGGCCTCCTTGAACTCCTTGTGTGTTCCTCCATTGATTTTGAAGTGGCTGAGGGCCTGGAGGCACAAATGGTTGGCCATAAGAAGGCCTTCCATACTGATTTCCACCTTGGTAGCCATTCTGATTGTAATACGGTCCTCCCATGTAATTGGCTACCTCTTGCTGTCCACTTGGTTGGTCTACTCTCTCATTCTCTACTGCATGCTCTCCACCCAAACTCTTCCCCAACTCGAGGTTGTTGATCTTTTCCATCATGGCCATCAGCAGCCTTCTCGTTCCTTCTCCCTCTTCAACCTGATTAACTCTCTGAAAATCTGCATCTCCACTCCAAGCACCGGCATTCGTGACAATGTTTTCCACGATCTCTCTACATCTCTCTATGCCTTGATTGAGGAATGCTCCGCCCGCACATGCATCTAAATGGGCTTGACCATCCTTGCTGGCACCACTATAGAAGAATGCCATAATGTCTCCCTCGTTGTACCCGTGCTGCGGGCACTCAATCAGCATGTTTGAGTATCTCTCCCACGCTTGACGTAGGTCCTCTCCTTGCTTCTGGCGGAAGGAAGAGATCTCAATCCTAGCCTTGATCGTCCTAGATGGAGGGTAGAATCGCTCGAGGAACAGACGCTCGAGCTCTGCCAAAGTGGTAATACCTCCCCGCGGAAGCGTATTATCGTACCACTCCTTGGCTATTCCCGTCAATGAGAATGGGAACAGCCTAAGCCTCTTGGCATCTTCAGACATGCCATTATAATTAAATGTTGAGGCTATCATGAGAAAGCTCCTCAAGTGTGTATGAGGATTCTCCTTCCCGATCACTCCTTTGAACTGATTCTCTGTCAGCAGCTTTAAAATTCCTGGGGAAATAGAGAAGTTGTTTGCCTCAACAGGAGGCAAAGCCACTCCATCATAGTACCGTTGTGGCTGCGCTGCGAACCTTCCCCGAATTGCCATATTATGATCTGCGTTCTGGGGCGCAGGCTGAGGAGCGACAGGTGGTGCTGGTATGTTTTGAACTGGAGGTTTTTGGTACACAGGTGGTTGGTTATAGACAGGAGGTGGAGGATACGGGTATGGTGGGTAAGGATAAGGTGGGTATGGGTAATGTTGGTATGCTGGGTTGTGGAAAGGGTTATTCGGGTTTTGTGGGTAGGCAGGGTTGTTCAGAGTATTTGGGACAAGGTTCTGAGCTGGATTGTTTACATTTTGTGCACCCGGGTTCTGGCTTTGGCTATCCACGAACTGGTCTTGATTCTGACCACCACTCCCTCCAGAGCCATCAACCCGGTCTACTGCCTGATTGAACTCGTCAGCAGCATTGTCCAACTCATTATTGAGGTCCATTGGTCCCTTCCCTAAGTCGGCTGCGTTCATTCTTCTCAAGTAAGCTCGGTTCCTTCTAGCTATTGTCTCAGGGTCTGCAGGTATTCTCTCTTCGCTCGTGTTGCCTTGTGAGCGTGTTCTCATAAACCTGACACACTAGCAGATGGATCAAAACGCAACTGCCGAATGGATAGAAAAATAAAAAAAATAAAAACAGAAATTAAATCACCCACTACTAACTACTAAGCTATCTACAAGTCCTATTCAAACATACAGCGCCATCCCCGGCAACGGCGCCATTGACTTAAAGCGACTACACTAGCTTCTACTAGTAGCTACCCCGCAAGAGAACGGGTTCACTGTAGTATGGGCAAGTATAGGGACCAAGTATTATCGAACCCACGGAATGGTGTATATGCGAATAGATCCCTGAAGATCTACGCGTCGTAGTTAATATGAGTGTAATGTTTTTTTGGTTTTTTGAAAGATTAATTAAAAGACTCAAATGAACTAAGTAAACTAAATTACTAAAGCAAACGAATTAACTAAGGGTTGGATTCAAATAAAAGATGGTGATGCTTAGGATAGGAATCCCTACGTATACTAACAGAGCAGGTACATAATCAAAGTAATCGTGACAAACAAGAATTAACCTAAGTAAAAGATCGTAGAATGAAATATCAAGATTTCTCACCCTAATACTTTATCCTAGCAATCGACTTCACTAATCCACTAACAAGTTAATAGATAGCGCTTAATTAATGAGACCCTAATTTAACTAAGGTGATGCGGTCGTCCTCCTTCGCTAAACCGGTAGATGAATTAACCTTTACTAAACCCTCTCGTTAAGACTACTAATTGTTATTGAGTGATGCGGTCGTCCTCTCTCTAACACTTTCGTACGAAATTCAAAGGTAGAGTTCAGATTAATTATAAGAATTCATTAATTAAGAGAATTAAAACTAACGTCACGAATTACCTTAATTACGTACCCACATCCTACTTCTACGAGTTCATCCTAACCTAAGCATGCAGGGGTTTTAGCCGGACATGGTTTTAACAAAACTAAAAGCAATTAAAGAAACAACGAACATAAACATATTGAATTGAAGAAAGAAAATACGAAACATAAACTAGGGTTGAAAGAGAAAATAAATACGAAGAACTGAAATTGAATTGATAAAAACGAAATTTAAACGTGTTCAAAGTAACGAACTAATGAAAAGAAACTAAGAATTGAAAAGAAACTAGAATTCGTATGAAAAACCTCAACAAAACGTAAAATAAAGCTTGCTCGTTCTTCTCCTCTTCAAAAACTAAGTCTAAAGTATTTCTAAAAGTTGGGGATCCCTCAAAACGTGTTTGGACGAGATATATATAGGCACGGGTCGAAACGGGAGTTAATGGGCCGAAAATACGAATCCGGAGGCAAAAGTATATGGGCGCTCGAGCAAAACGCTCGAGCGGTCCCGCTCGAGCAGTGTAGCTCGAATGATGCATTCGCTCGAGCGGTCGCGCTCGAGCTGCTCGAGCGCTGAAATGACTCTGTATGTTTTGGGCGCTCGAGCGATTCGCTCGAGCGGTGGCGCTCGAGCTGCTCGAGCGCAAGAATTGTTCTGTACGTTTGCGCGCTCGAGTAAGGCGCTCGAGCGGTGGCGCTCGAGTAAGGCGTTCGAGTGATCTCTAATCCTTCCAAATGATACTTTTCCTCGTCCGCACTAATACCGATCGTATTTCTTCAATATCTTCTCATCCGGGCATCCGTTTGAGTCGATTCAAAGTCCTACGAACTCCGTTTTTCGTCCTCTATTCACCTATGAGCATCAAAGAGACAAATTTATCAATGTATAGAAATAACGCTCAATTGACTCTAAATACTCTATAAACTCGACCAAAACTAGGGCGTTTCTAGCTACGAATCATGACAATTTCACGCCTAATCAATACACGGACTCAGATTTCCAATCAGACATAGACTCAAGAAAGTCAACCTCGGGTAGTGTGTTTTGCATGTGAGGAGGAGCCATTTCATGGAGAAGCGTTAAGCAGAAATGCATCGCCGATTCGACCATGGAAGCCGAGTATGTAGCTGCTTGTGAAGCAGCGAAAGAGGCAGTTTGGCTCAAGAACTTCTTAGTGGACTTGGACGTAGTTCCGAATTTACCCGACAAGATAACTGTCTTTTGTGACAATGCCAGAGCAGTTGCAAATTCAAAGGAACCGAGAGCCCACAAGGCCAGCAAACACATAGAAAGAAAATATCATCTGATACGAGAAATCGTTAAGAGAGGAGATATAGAGGTGGCAAAGATAGCGTGGGGTGACAACCTAGCGGATCCATTCACAAAGGGTCTGCCTCAGAGTACATTCGAGAGACATGTGGATGGAATGAGAGTCGAGACTATTGCCAATCTGCTTTAAGTATAAGTGGGAGGAATTATTAGGTTAGTGTAGGTTGACATGAGATGTCACATAGAGCTACTACACTAAGACATGCGTGATGTATACTAAAAGCAGACTTTAAGTATAAGTGGGAGATTGTTGGAGTTATACGTGAAAGTATGCTTTTACTTTGTATAACTCGTGTATCAAACACTCATTTTATGAGAATAATTCTTTTATCGCATTTGCTTTAGTTATGATTGAATGTTGAATTTCTATTGCAAACCGTTCAATATATAGTACATGTTACATTGTAGTTAATGTGGTGATACCCGATCACGGAAGACAACATTAACAGTTTACTTGTAACTAAACGTACATTTTCACGACCTAGGTGGAATTGAACAATCCATCGTGAAAGGTCGATGTGTAAGGCTCAGATTGGTCTGTCTTGACTAAGAGATTGCACTAGCACATTTAGTATGTGTTGAAGAGGTCCTACAGCGAGGATAAATTCTTCTGTTCTGAAAGGTGAAGAATTAGACCTCAGTGGTTGTTGATTTCTTAATCTCCGTCACTTAAATAGGACCGTGTGTGCTTAATAGTTACTGCTTTGATTCATGTTGGGTGAGAATCATTGCGACTTCGAACTTTGTGTCTTGGGCAGTAATATTAATCATACGACGGTTGCTAAGATTTAATACGGAGAAACGCGTGCGAGTACGGCTCGTGTGATTAGTCCCCTTGGTGGGCTCAGAAGTTTTATTGTACCAAATCTTGCAAGTGAAGAATTAGTTTCTTCGGTACGAATAATAACGTTGAGCTGTCTTTACTCCAAGGTGAAATATATTAATTAATTTAGAGCTATTCAGAAGCTTAATTAATTAATGGACTTGATAATCTTAAACGCGGGAAATAATAATCGGGAGCCCATATTATCGTAATATGGATTAAGATGGATAGTGCAATATTAATTTATTAGTGGTAATAATTAATATTAATGGGCTGAATTATATTGGGGCTCAATATTGAAATTCAGAAGTCCATTAGGAGGTCCAATCTTAATTCTCCTTAAGGCCCCTCAAGTAGCCCATTAAGTAGCCCAATAATGATAAGGTGATTAAAATAAAAAGAAAATATATTGCTGATTTTTCTTCATATTTTCGAAAATTAATGATAAGGAGGAGAAAAAGATTTTGTTGATTTTCTTGGAAAGATATTATGGAAGATATGTATTCTAGGAATACAAGAATATCTAATATATTCAAGAAGATCCAAATCTTGATTTCTCTTCATGAAAATTTCGAAAATTACCCCTAAATATGTAGGGTGAGATTTTTGTGGAATATTTTATTTTGGAGAAAAGAATATATGAGATATATTCAAGATTTCTTAGAGTCTAAGAAAAGATTTCTCCAAGCCCATATACACATGATATTTTCGGCCCCTACATATTATAAATAGGGGATGATTTTTCATCCCCAAGTACATAATTCCATGTGTTGGAAAAATCAAGAAGCATAGATATTTTTCTTTTTCCTTAGTTTATTAAATTACTTGAAAGCGTCTCCCACCGGCGATCAAGTGAGGTGAAAAGGGAAATATTTGAGAAGGTTTTGGGTTGATAGAGCGAGATTACAATTGTCCCGTATATCCAAAGGCCAATACTACAAGGGGTACGTTAATCGCATATTTACTTGTTTATTCCGCCTAGTTAATATGTGAAATTAATTTAACATGCATGATGATAATTAGTTGTTGGAATTATTATTTGAATTAATTAGGATTAATTCATGCTAGTAATAATTGTATTTAAATTCGTATTTAAATTTCATCCCGAATAGATTCCGGGCACCCCTATTTTCCCAACAGTAGATAGATTTGGAAGGAAGATAAGATCTCCTCATCCAACAAGGGATGATCTTTATCTATGGATTTCTACAAAACTTGCAACTAACCAATCAGGACCCATCACTAGTAGGGGACCTAATTGATTTCTCTGCAGGTAGATAAGAGCCCATTGGAGAAAGGATTTTCAAGCAACCATGTCTGGTACATTGATAGTGGATGTTCCAAGCACATGACCTTCCAGAAAGATAATCTCCAAGATTTCAAGCCATTGGATGGGCCAAGAGTGACGTTTGGTGACAACAACTATGGAGTCACCAGAGGAGTTGGAAAGTTGACCTTCAATGGAGTATCTGTAGTTGAAGTCTATTATGTTGAAGGACTCAAGCATAATCTGCTTTCAGTATCCCAATTCTGTGACAGGGGATACTCAGTGAAGTTCTCTAGTGATTCATGCACTGTCTTTTCTTCTGATTATAATGATATCTTGCTCATAGGCTTGAGGAAGGGTAACATTTATCTTGCAGATTTTAGCAGTTGCCCAAGAAATGCTTGTCTGGTTGCTAAAGGATCTGCAGAGAACAGCTGGATTTGGCACAAGAGATTGTATCACCTTAACTTTAAAACACTGAATAAGATTACTAGAAAAGGTCTTATCCGAGGTCTTCCTAATGAAGTGTTTAAGAAGGATCAGGTCTGTGGTTCATGCCAGAAGGGTAAACAACCCAAGACTTCCTTTAAGGATGTCCAGAGCACAACCACAACCAGAGTACTTCAACTACTTCACATGGACCTGTTTGGACCTGTTTCTCCTCTTAGTTTCAGTGGAAGGAAGTACACCTTGGTGATAGTAGATGACTTTTCAAGATACACTTGGGTAGTGTTCTTGTTTAAGAAAAATGAAACTATCACTAAGCTGCCAGAGTTCTTCAAGCAGATTCAGAATGAGCAGAACTAGAGCATAGTCAGAATCAGAAGTGACAAAGGGACAGAGTTTTTGTATTCACACATTGCAGATTATTGCAAGGACCATGGGATTTTTCATGAGACATCTGCTGCCAGAACACCCCAACAAAATGGAGTAGCAGAAAGGAGAAATAGAACCCTTAAAGAGGCTGCAAGAACACTTCTGGCAGAGTATAACACACCACAAAGGTTTTGGGCAGAAGCCATCAATACAGCTTGTTACACCCAGAACAGATGCTTAATTGCCCAGAGACATAATAAGACTCCATATGAGGTATGGAAAGGTAAAACCCCATCTGTTTCATATTTTCATGTTTTTGGATGTAAGTGTTTCATCCATGACAATGGAAAATCTAAATTAAAAACCTTTGATGCTAAAGTGGCAGATGGAATATTTTTAGGATATTCCAGCACCAGTAAGGCTTTTAGAGTTTTTAATAAGAATTCACTTTGTGTGGAAGAAACACCTCATGTTGTTTTTTATGAATCTGCTTTTGAGTGCAAGGTGGACTCTAAGTCTTCTGATGAGACACAGAATCAGACTATTCCCAGAGTAATCAAAGTCAATCCACCTATTCTTGATTCAGATTCAGACTCAGGTTCAGATGATGACCCATCTCCTGGTTCTCTGAAGAAGAAGTCGTCACAAGGAGCAGAACCAGAAGAGGTTGGAACTCCTGTAGGGGGAAGCTCTTCTGCAAAAGGTGATATGCACCAAGGTACTGCAGAGGATGATCAATCAGGCAAGACCACGGGAAGGAGGACCCTGGTTGATCACCCCAATGACCTGATAATTGGAGATCCAACTAAGGGTGTCCAGACTAGGAGAACTCTTAACTTAGCTGCCTTATTCTGTTGCTATGTGTCCTTAATTGAGCCCAAGAATATCAAAGAAGCACTGAAAGATTCAAATTGGATTGTTGCTATGCAAGAGGAGTTGAATCAATTCACCAGACAGGATGTTTGGGAGCTGGTAGACAGACCAAGACATCAAAAGGTGATAGGCACTAAGTGGGTTTTCAAGAATAAGAAAGATGAGAATGATGTCATTACTAGGAACAAGGCAAGGCTAGTGTCTCAGGGCTATTCTCAGTCTGAAGGAATAGACTATGATGAGACATTTGCTCCTGTTGCCAGACTAGAAGCCATCAGATTGTTCTTAGCATATGCTGCTCACATGAAGTTCAAAGTATACCAGATGGATGTGAAATCTGCCTTTCTTAATGGGATTCTCATTGAGGAAGTGTATGTGGAACAACCTCCTAGTTTTGAACAAGGTGACAAGGTGTTTAAGCTTAAGAAAGCTCTTTATGGGCTGAAGCAGGCACCCAGAGCATGGTATGACACTCTATCTCAATTTCTTCTGGACAATGGTTTTACTAAGGGTAAGATTGATAGGACCTTATTTAGGAAAGAAGAAGGAAAGGACATCCTTCTGGTCCAAATATATGTTGATGACATTATATTTGGATCCCCTAACAAGAAGCTGTGTGAGAAGTTTGGTGATCTCATGCAGAGTCAGTTTGAGATGTCTATGATGGGTGAGATGAATTACTTTTTAGGTCTGCAGGTAAGGCAAACAGAGAAGGGAATCTTCATTAATCAGGCAAAGTACATCAGAAACATGTTAGAGAAATTTGGAATAGGATCTAGCAAGGCAGCCAAGATCCCTATGATGACAAATTTCAACATGGATCCAGATGAGTCTGGAGAGAGTGTGGACCAGACTCAGTACAGAGCACTTATTGGTTCTCTTCTGTACCTGATTGCAAGCAGACCAGATATAACCTTCGTTGTAGGAGTGTGTGCCAGATTTCAAGCTAATCCTAAGAAAAGTCATTTGGAAGCAGCTAGGAAGATATTGAAATATCTTAAGGGAACAGTGAATTTAGGATTATGGTATCCTGCAGATGACAACTTAGAGTTAAGTGGCTATTCGGATTCTGATTATGGTGGATGCAGAATAGATAGAAAGTCTACAAGTGGAACATGCCAATTTTTAGGAAATAAATTGGTATCTTGGTTTTCTAAGAAGCAAACTTCAGTTGCTACATCAACAACAGAAGCAGAGTACATGGCTGCAGGGAGCTGTTGTTCACAACTACTCTGGATTAGTCAACAGCTTAGGGACTACCAGATTAGAGCCAAGGATATTCCTATATTCTGTGATAGTAATAGTGCAATTGCCATCACTCAGAATCCAGTTCTTCATACCAGGTGTAAACATGTTGATATAAGGCATCACTTTATCAGAGATCATGTTGAGAAGGGAGATATAAGGATGGAAAAGATTGCTACAGAGAAGCAGAGAGCAGATATTCTGACTAAGCCTTTTGGCTGAGACCAGATTCAGAGAGTTAGCATTTGAGTTAGGTTTATTGGATCCAGAGACAGATTTGTTTTAGTGGGAACACCAGAGAAGTATCCTTTGTTTCATTGCCTTACTTAAAATATTTATTCTCAAACTAACATACCTACAGATTAGATATCCCAGGGATGTTACACTTCCAGAGGAAAGTCACCCCAGATGAGGCTTGTACCAGATGAGGTACATTCAGATAAGGTGCTGAATCATAACCAGAGTCTTCTCTGATCAGAACCAGATGGATTTCTATCAGATGAGGTGTAACGCCAGACTAATTGTGGTATCATCTGGTTACAATACCAGGTGACAGGTATGCTTTTACTTTTCTGGCCTCTGATCATTGGGATACATCTTTCAAATTACTTAATACACCCAAAACGTTTCAACTTCAGAGTGTATTTAAGACTAGGGTATAGGGTCTAGGCAATCATTTCGCTTTTTCTCTTGACTGCCACAAAACCCCTTTACACCCAGTCCCAATGTTCACGCCTACGCACCAGATTAAATCTGTATTTTACCTTTTAATCTTGACCATCAGATTTAATTACTGTGCAAAATGTCAATCAATTAAAAAATTGATTTTGTTCCCTAAATTAAATTTTGAAATTACACGCGTTTACACTTCATTAATTAATCAGGCCACGCGTCTTGCCCTATTTAACTCAAAATTCTACTCAATCTGTCCTTTCACGTTTCATATTTTCAAAACCCTAACTTCTCTCTGCAAGTTCTCTATCTTTCTCTTTTTCACACTCTTCTTTCAGTCATGGCTCCTATGTGCAACTTCGACCATGTATACATCATGAAAAAGCTTAAGACAGAGATGGTGGTGGATTTCTACACCACGAAGAACCCTGTGGCACTGTCGATTCTGGAATTGCTCCAGAATGCAGGGGTGGAGAAGTTGATCTCAACGGTTCCAAGAAATTTTAGGACTTTGGACGGATATGCAGCCCAATTTCTGGTCCGTATGAAGATCCACGACGACTACATTTCATCCAAGATCGACGAGGATGATTTGGTATTTTCCAAGCAAGATTTCTGCAGTTTATTCGAGAATATCTCTACAACAGGCATAGATCCATTGACTTACAAGGAGGATGATATCGTTGGTTCCTTCAAGCTTTTTGCTCGATCCTCTTGCCAGAACATCACGAAGGGCTTTTTGGACAAACATTTGAGGCAGAAGTATAAGGTGTTGTTCGATATAGTGGTGAAAGTGCTTATGTGTGAAAATCACAGCACAGATGCCATTTTCAATGGCAGGATGTGTGTGATGTGAGCATTGTACGATGGAGTACAATGTAATTGGGCGGAATTTTTCTGGGATGTGTTGCGGAAGAACAAGTTGAAGGTGAAGAAGGAGCCTTGTCCTTCCAGACCAGGAGAGTTGCAGTTCTACTTTACTGCGAATGTTTCGTTGGGAACGAAACTGACTCTTATTTTGGATTCACCGCTTCCAGAGATGCAGTGGGAAGACTCCTGGTGTAAGGGATTTCATAAATCCAAGATTCTATTTTCTAAGGATGGCCCTCTTCATGGTCATGCCGATTCAGACGAGGAGCAAACCATCCCTGCCCCTCCTATTCAAGTAGTGCCTTCGCCTGCTAAGGGGCAGAAGCAACAGTAAAAGCAGAAGACCCAGAAGAAAGCTGCTGAAGCAACTGGTTCTTCAACCATTGCTTTCTCTGGTTCCTCGGAGGAGGACCAGATTCCTCTTCTTGATGTCTTGAAGAAGAAGAGTGAAGGAGCTGAGGTTGCCAAGAAGGCAGAAGCTTCCAAGAGGAAGAGGCCAGAGGAGGACAAGAAGAAATCTGCCAAGAAGCCGAGGACAGGCAGAAGGGCTCCAAAGACACTCCTGGTGGATGAGCCATCAGAGGAGGAAGAAGATGTTGAGCCTCTGAAGAGGAAGCCTAAGGCAAGGAAGGCCATTCTTCAAGATTCAGACTCTGGCTCTGATCTTGGAGATGCTCTGGAGCATGCTATTGATGAAGCTGCCAGAATCTTGCAGGACTCCTCTGCTCCAATCCCTTCTAAAGAGGTAATCCCCCCTATTTCTACCTCTACCCCCATAAATATTGTTACCCCTTCCACCTCTCCCCTAGATAATCCTCCCCAAACCCCATCTGCTTCTGGTGCCCCCTTTGCCTCACCAGAGCAGACTCTCCCAGATACCCCCATATATACTCCCTCCACCATACCTACTCAAACACCTTCTCCCCCACCTTCACAAACACCCCCTACCACAAATCCCTCTCTCCCAGCCCCTGTACCAGAAGGGACATCTACTTCTGGTGCAGAATCCTCCATCCCTTCCCCTTCCACATCTCAAATTCCAATCCCACCTTCTGTACCAGAGATCCCATCTACTTCTGGTGCAGAGCAACCCATTCCTTCATCCTCCACTTCCCAAAATCCAAACCCTCCCCAAACTCAATCAGATCAGCCCTCAAACTTGAACCCTCTTTCTATGGCATTGGGATTCCCTGGCCCTCCCCATTCTCCCACATGCCCAGCGATGATAGTAAAGTTGAGGAAGCTTCACTTGACCCTGCTCACTTAGCACCTTCCTCCTCTGCCTCTGGGCCCAAACCCTTTACTTTCTCATCTGCAGAAATGGGTCCCATTAGGCAGAGTATGAGTGTGAGTGCTCAGCTCTGGCTAAGAGAGCATTTCCCAGTTCTTCTGGAGCACTTACCACTTTTGGCAGACCTTACTGATGCCAAAGTCTGGAGCAAGGCCAGACTTGAAGATGTGGAGGACCTCATGTTGTTGCTTGAAGAAATGGGTCCCTCCAACTTCACTGCCTGGGAGATAGAGCTGAAGAAGAAGATGAACATTCAGAACCCAGCTGAGCTGGAGACGCCAGCTGCGGCCAAGGTGGTAATTCGCACCTTGTTGATCCAGAGGGGAGTGATGATCTCCCCTGAGGGCCCCTCTTATAAGTTTGGGCCTTATTTTGTCTTTCCTCCAGAGCTCTACTCTGATGAGGAAGATTTTGATATGTCTCCTGCCGTGCTCCAGAAGATGAAGACTTTCTTCAATGAGCAGATCATGTAGATTGGGCGGTTTTCTAAGGCTATTCAACATATGGCCCCTGCTATGATAGAGCACCAGATTCGGCAGGAGAGAAAGATTTTCCTTAAGCAGATCAAGTCTACTCTTGCTGAAGTCAAGGCCTCTTTCAAGGCAAATGGCCTCTTTGTCAAGTTGGATGTTATGCACAGCCAGAAAAAGCTCCAGGAGCACGTGCTGGAGCAGCTGAGGCCGGTTTCTGTGTTGAAAGTTGAGTTGGCCACTCAAATGCTGGAGACTGCTAAGCTCAAGGACTCCCTCCAGGAGATGTTGGACAGACAGGAGAAGCTGGTTGCAGAATCGAAGGCTTACCTGGAGGAGGCAAAGCAGCTTCGTGATCTTCACTCTTCCTCCAACACTGCCTTGCCTGATCTCATTAGGCAGGTAGTGGAGCCCCTTCTTGATGAAGTTAAAAAGGGGGAAGAGAAGGCCAGAACTGATCTGGCGAAGACCACCAATGAAACTCTATTTAGCCATGGAGCTCATCTGGACCTGCTAGAGAACACCTTGGCCCAGGCAGAGCTGCAGAAGAAGAAGAAGGAGGAGCTTAAATCTCTTACCATGGCTAAGCAGCTTGCTGCAGAAGAGGAGTCGGAAGCAGAGCAGGATCCTATCTCTATCTCTGGACCTGCTAAGAAGAAGATCAGGAAAGTCAAGAAAAGCTTCCTAGAAGAAGTAATGGAAGAGGCAGAGAAGAGGTTCAGAGAAGAAACGCCTGAAGAAAGGCAAGCAAGGATCAGGAAGAACATAGATGAAGAGCAGAGGCTCCGATATGTTAGGAGGCAAAATAAAAAGAGCAGAGAAGCTGGTATCACTCCTGGTGCCAGTGGATCCAGTCAGAAGAGGAAGGCACCTGTTGAGGTCATGAACATCTTGCCTCTCAGGACAGAAGGGTCCTTTGACTCAACTGTGCCTGTGCCTTTGATAGAAAAGTGGAGAGAGGCCCAGACTCTCTGGTTCATTCAACACTACATCCAGAGACCTCCACCAGAGGATGATGCTCTCATCAACAGAACCTTTCACTCTTGGATGAAATCCTATGATGCAGATCTTTACAAGCAGCTGATGGATTCAACTATTGAGTTCAACCTGGAAGTCACTGCTCCTGAATTCCATTATCTCAACACTCCAATGGCAGGAGACCAGGTTGATTGGGCTGAATTGAAGAAAATGTACAAGACAAAGGTGTTGGTGAATTTCACTCCAACATCTTCTGCAGAGTTGAAGGCCATTCAAGACAGGTTCCTTGACTGGTTTCTGGTGCCTAAAGATAACAGAAGATATGCCTAGATTAGGACCAGACTTGCTTTGTAATCTGTAATCTCTTTTATCCTTATTATTAATGAAAATCATATCTTCTCTGTCTCAAAGACAACTCCTTGTTGTCTTATTGTTTGCCTGATAAGATCTACTCTAAAGTCTTATCCCTTTATTGTTTTCTTGCTTATTTTCTATTTTTGATCAGTTCTGGTAGTGTTTTAACTTCATCAAAAAGGGGGAAATTGTTAGGAAAATTATTGTATAGTTTTGATGAGTTAAAACAAACCAGAAGATGTAATAGGACCATCTGGACCTGTTAGCCAGATGATGATCTAGATTAGGACTTAGTCTAGGAGGAACTGCCAGACCAGAAGACTTCACCAGAAGAGTCACCAGAAGACCCCACCAGAGGACTCCACCAGAAGACTTCACCAGAAGAGATCCGACCAGAGGCAGAGAACCTTTCCCCAGACCAGACGAGTCCGGACCAGACGAGTCTGGTGGAACAAAAGATGCTCAGTTTGATCCCCTGTTTCTACTGAGTATTCTGGTTGTTAACCAGATCTGGACCAGAAAACACCGAGGTTGCCTGGTGTCTGGTCTTGCCTTCTCTGGAGAGAATCAGAGTTAGGCAGAGGAAGCATTTGACCGTTGGTGATTCAAATCAAGTCAACAAGATCGGATCGGAAAGTATTTGAAGTTAATCAATCCAAGGATCTCACCAACCCAATCAATCAATTAGGGAATTGATTGATTGAAGCTTCCTTAAATAGAGGATCTGATTGGATTAGCTCTCCAAAGGCTAACCCTAATCTCCTCTATAAATACAAGTGTGTTGTCCCAAGAAAAAGCTCTAGAGACTCTCACGCGCACAAGTCATTTTCCAAGCTTTTGATAATCACTCTTAGCACTCTTATTGTTCACATTACATATCTACTCTTAAGGAGTTGTTGGACTTTAACCTGTTCATCTCTAAGATAAGGTTGAAGGCTGATTACTTTAGATTGTGGTTAGATCTTGTTGGGATATTTTAGTTTTGATGATTTTCCAAAACAACATGTAATAGGTTTGAAAGCAGTCAGGATAGTATCTTTTAGTTTCAGGTCAGGCTAGGTTGTTTCTCAGGAGAACAGGTTATCAGTGGAGGAAGAACTCAGCTGAGGGGGAACCCTACTGAGAGGAACTCAGCTGAGGGGGAACTCTACTGAGAGGAACTCAGTGAGGGGGAACTCACTGACACAGCCCGAGGAAGTCAAAATAACATCAAAAAGAGAACAGACTGAAGTCATGTCAGAAGACCTGAACCTGAAGAGAAGCCTGAAGGAAGTCCCACTGAGTATAAACCTGACTTTCTAAGCTGGTCAGTGGACTACTCAGTGAAGAGCATGATTGAGAGGATCAGTGTTGTGTCTAGTAGGACCTGAATGAGTCAGGCTACTGAGGCTGGGAAGCTTGACAAATAGCCTGATGTCAACTCCCCTGAGTGGACTTCAAGTCTACTGAAGAAAGTCCACTGAGAAGACTTAAAGTCCAATGATGGTTCCTAAGAAGACTTCAAGTCTACTGAAGAAAAGTATCCTGAGAGGATTACAAGTCAGCTGAAGACAAGTCGCCTGAAGTCAGGACTACCCTGATCAAGTACCCTGAAGAAAAGAGCCGTTGGACTCAGTCCACGTGGACCAATCAAGTCAAGGCAGCGAATCTGACAAAAGCTGACAAGGCCATACTTAACTGAAAAGGAGAATTTCACTTCAGAGATAGTCTGGATTTGAATGTTACTTTCTCCAACGGTAACATTCAAATCCAAACTATAAATACAAACTCAAGCTTCATTTGAAAGTGAGCTGGTGGTGCGAGAGTGGTGCAAGTCATGAGGGAGTCATAAGGGTGCACCATCTCCATCAAGAACACTGACATTGAATTCTTCATAGTCATATTTGAGTGTTCCAGTTTGTATACTCGAGCTCATCATATACATCCTAAGCTTAGAGAGATTTTCCCAACCTTAGCTTAAAGGCTAAAACCATGTAAGGGAAAATCTCACCTAGTTGGAGAGAACCAAACCAAACTAAACCCTTTCCAGAATAGTGTTAGGTGTTGCAGTAAGGTGAGGAGAGGCAGTCCCTGAGTGAAGAGGGATGTGAGGCCAGTTCGAGAGGCAGCTCCGTAGAGGGGTGTGAGTCCAGTTGTGAGTGCACCTTGGCACGTTAAAAACAAGAATCCCGGGTAGTGGATTTCCTGTTAAATCAGGCAGTGGATGTAGGAGCTTGAGCCTCTGAACCACTTTACATTGTTGTGTTCTTTATTGCTTTACTGACTTGCATAACATCAGTGTTAAAACAAAAATTTCTCATAAATTCCCATATTGTCCTTGTTTGTGGAAGAAAAATGGGACCAACAGATCTAAAGGAGTTGTAAGAAGGAAATGGTACTTCGAAAATTCCAGTACGTGAGTAAGTTGGTTGGTTGATAGTGAGACCCCTTGGATAAAAGGGAGAGTGGACGTAGGATATTCAGATCCAAACCACTATATATCCGGTGTTATTTATTGTTTTCATTTATTTAATATCTTACTTGTTTTGTGCTCTTATAATAAGAAGTTCGTTAAGACATAACTTTAAAGCTTCCGCAATTAATCTATCTAGTGGGACCAACATAAGAATAATTTAATTTACATGCTCAAGACTCAATTCACACTCATTCATGCTCAAAACAATCTCAATTCACAAAAATTTCTTCTCAACAAGCAAAACCCATATCCTTTTCTCAAATTCCCTCTTTCTCACTCTAGAAATTCACTCATTCTACTCATGCAATTTGGAAATTGAAAGCAAAATAAGCAAACCCATAGCATATAATCATCATTCAACAACAAGGAATCGAGAATCAACAAGCTATGCAAAAATCCCCAAAATTTTCGAATTATTCATGAACCCTAGTTCTCATGCTCAATTCATGCCAAATCCAAGCCTAAACTACGAATTGAATGAAAAGAGTTAGAGATTACATACCTTGTTGGAGGATTGAAGAAGATTCGTGAAGAAAATTGAACGAATTGTGAGCAAACGTGTGAAAAGCGTACGAAATTGCCCCTAATCGCCCCTATTTGTGTGTGTAAGTGTGTATAAAAGTGTGGGGAAGGGTATTTATAGAGTGACTCAAAATAAGGCTGAAACCCGTGAAGCGCTCGAGCAGACCCGCTCGAGCGGATGCGCTTGAGCATAACAGGTCGAACGGAACAAGGGCTCGAGCGCGAGTGGCGAAAAGTTTCTGGACAAATCGGGCATTCGAACAACATACTCGAGCGGAGGCGCTCGAGCTATGCCACTCGAGAAGTTCCTCCTTTCAACCTCAAACAATGACGTCCAAAACTCAAAATTTTTATACGAACCAAGCTCGAAACAATCATCAAACTCATCAAAACTTGAACTAACCTGAGAACTCCTCGATTTAAGCCAGGCCGCTCATTCGACCGAGGAGTTGGGGTCTCTTCCAAACGTGCAAATCACCAAGCCAATTCAAGCCGAACTTATGCACTCACACTTAATTCGATCCAACTACCCTCATGCATCGATACTTTTGAAAAAATTGACCAATTTTTCATTAGAATTTCATGTACGAACTCGAAGTACGAATACACCCCCCCCTCCCCAAACTTTGTTCTTGCTACGCAATAATAAAGTTTGAAAAGAATGAGTACGTACGAGTAAGTATACTAAATTCTCATGAACTTAAATCACTATCAATGCAAAGTAATGAACCAAAAAAAAACACATCACCCCCCCAAACTTCGACTTTGCAAAGAGGTCTATGTTTGGGGTTGTGTTTACCTCAAACTCCATCAATCGAATGCTCCAATACTCGATATCTCAACATCGTCATGAATTGCTTCACCTTAAGCTCACTTACTCGAATCAAGCACCACGAAACAAGCCTACAACAAAAAAAATCTTGACAAAAGAGGTTAACACCTACGATTCACAAAACGACAAAATGAACAAAACACATAAAAATAAGTAAAAATGGGTTGTCTCTCATTTAACGCTAGTTTTAATGTCCTAATGCCGGACCGAGCTCGAAGGAGCTCACGGGACTTGAGAATCTAAAATACCTCCCTTATTCTCATAAGAGAAGTTGAAGAATTTCTTTACTCGATGCCTGTTCACCATGAATCTATGTCCATCCTCCTTCTCGACTTCAAGGAATCCACTCTTATGAACTTCCCTCACAATATACGGCCCGTTCCACTTGGACTTGAGCTTTCCACCAAACAACTTCATCCTCGAATTGAATACGAGGACTTGATCTCCCACTTCGAACTCTTTTTTCCTCAATCGAGCATTATGCCACTTCTTGGTCTTCTCCTTGAAAATTCGGGCATTCTCATAGGTACTATCTCGAAACTCCTCCAACTCATGTAATTGGAGTAATCTCTTCTCACCAACCAAGGCACTATCAAAATTCAGCTTTTTGATCGCCCAATATGCCTTGTGCTCTAACTCCACGGGCAAGTAACATGTCTTTCCAAAAACCAATTGGTAAGGAGACATACCAAGAGGAGTTTTGAAGGCTGTCCTATACGCCCAAAGTGCATCATCAAGCTTCATTGCCCAATCCTTCCTACTAATGCTAACCGTCTTTTCAAGGATCTCCTTAATTTGACGATTCGATACCTCTGCAAGACCGTTAGATTGAGGATGATAAGCAGTATAGACTCGATGACTTACCTCATATTTTGAAAGCAACTTCTCCATCCACTTGTTCACAAATTGACTCCCCCCGTCACTAATCAAAGCTCTTGGGACTCCATATCTCGCAAAAATGTTCTTCCTCAAGAACTCAATCACCACTCGGGAGTCATTCACTCTAGTAGGGACAGCTTCAATCCACTTCGAGACGTAATCGACGCACACAAGAATGTACAGGAACCCATTGCTAGGAGAAAATGGACCCATGAAATCAATCCCCCATACGTCAAATACCTCGACTTCCATGAATACGTGCAACGGCATCTCGTCCCTCTTAGTAATAGAGCCAAATCGTTGGCACTTATCACATCTCTTAACCCATTTCATGCAATCTTTCAAGAGAGTTGGCCAATAAAAACTAGATTGAAGCACCTTCCTCCTGGTCTTCTCTCCACCCAAATGTCCTCCACATGGCAAGGCGTGACAATGCCTTATGATATCACTCCACTCCTCCTCTGGCACACACCTTCTCAACACATGATCAATCCCTCTTTTGAACAAGTATGGATCGTCCCAAATAAATTCCTGAACATTCTTCAAAAATGCCTTCTGGTGCACCGAGTCCATCTCCACCGGTAACTCTCCACTTGCTAAATAATTAGCATAATCAGCAAACCACGACGCTTTCCCTTCAACTCGATATATCGGAATATCTCCTAAACCAAACAGCTTCTCATCCGAAAATTCATCATTCACCTCTCGATCTTCCACTGTGTTTTCCTTTGTAAGCTCCAATCTCGAAAGGTGGTCGGCTATCACATTCTCGCATCCCTTCTTGTCTCGAATCTCAACATCGAATTCATGAAGTAATAATATCCAATGAATGAGACTGGGCTTTGCATCCTTCTTACTCATAAGGTACCGAATCGCTGCGTGGTCCGTATATACTATTGTTTTTGTCCCTACTAGGTAGGGGCGAAATTTATCAAAGGCATACACGACCGCTAACAGCTCTTTTTCGGTCGTCGTGTAATTCACTTGAGCAGAATTCAGCATCTTTAAGGCATAGTATATAGCGTGAAAACGCTTCTCACGAATCTGCCCCAAAGGAACCCCTATCGCAAAGTCACTAGCATCACACATCAGCACAAATGGGCTAGACCAATCCGGGGTCACAAGTATCGGGGCATTCACCAACGCTTTTTTCAACCTGTTAAAAGCCACTAAACACTCATTAGTAAACTCAAAGGTGACTTCTTTTTCAAGAAGCCGCGAAAGGGATTTAGCAATTTGTGAAAAGTCTTTTATGAAACGTCTATAGAATCCTGCATATCCTAAATATGATCAAATCTCCTTCTCGGTCGAAGGTGGTGGAAGCTTCTCAATAGCAATCACTTTCGCCTTGTCAACTTGGATACCTTTCGAGGACACATGATGTCCAAGAACAATACCCTCTCTCACCATGAAGTGACACTTCTCCCAATTAAGCACCAAGTCCGTCTCTTCACACCTGCTCAACACAACTTCAAGATTGATTAGACATTTATCAAATGACTCCCCGTAGACGGAGAATTCGTCCATGAAAACCTCCATAATCTTTTCAATCAAACCATGAAAAATAGTCATCATACACCTTTGAAAGGTGGCGGGTGCATTACACAACCCAAACGGCATCCTCCTAAAAGCAAAAGTCCCATAATAGCAGGTGAAGGTGGTTTTCTCTTGATCCTCGGGGGCTATCATGATATGATTATACAACGAATACCCATCTAAGAAACAATAATACTCAAAACCACCTAATCTATCAATCATCTGATCAAGGAACGGTAGAGGAAAGTGATCCTTACACGTTGCCTTATTCAACTCCCTATAATCAACACACACACGCCATCCCGTCACTAATCTAGTGGCTACCAATTCATTAGACTCGGTCCTAATTACCGTGGTACCCCCCTTCTTAGCAACCACGTAACGGACTCACCCATGGACTATCAGAAATTGCAAAGATCATGTTGCTATCTAACACTTCAAAACCTCCTTATGTATCACCTCTTGAATTACCGGATTAACTCTACGTTCATTTTGCACTACCGCTTTTCTACCCTCTTCTAATCTAATCCTATGCATGCAAATGGAAGGACTAATTTCCTTAATATCCGCGATCGACCATCCTATAGCAGATTTATGCTTACGAAGCACTACTAAAAGTCTCTCAAGCTGATCATCAGATAAAAGGGCAGATACAATTACCGGATACTTATCGGTCTCATCCAAATAGACGTACTTGAGGTGATCGGGGAGTGGTTTCAGCTCCTTTTTTCGCCTCCAATGGTGGCGCCTTATAGAACGTCTTCTCGAAAGTTGACTCATCGGCTTCCAAGTCATCCTCATCCTCTACTTTTTTCATCTCCAAGAACTTGACATCCTCATTGTCCTTCAAGCTGTCAAAATAATCAAGATCATAAGGATCATAAGATAGATCATCAAGGATAGAATAATCAAACTGATGAACATAGAAAGAGCAAGGGTCGAGAAGTGTATCTTCAACACAAGTGTCCATGATGTCAATGAAGTGACAACTCTCGTCTCCCATGGGATATTTCATAGCTTCATAAATAGCTATCTTCACTTCTTGATCATCAACTTTGACCGTAATCTTCCCATTCGCTACATCAAGTACCATCCCGGCTGTAGCTAGGAACGGCCTCCCTAAAATCAGCGGCACATGCTCATCCTCCTCCATGTCTAGTACCACAAAGTCGGCTGGAAAAATGTGATTCTCCACTGTCACTAGAACATCCTCCACTACTCCTTGAGGTCTAGTGATAGACCTATCAGCAAGCTGGAGCGTCATCATCGTGGGTTGAAGCTCACCCCCTTCCAACTTCTTGAACAACAAAAGAGACATCAAATTAATGCTCACCCCGAGATCACACAAAGCTCCTTTCTAGATCCCATTCCCGATATCACATAAGATGGTAAAACTGTCGGGATCCTTCAACTTGGGAGGAAGCGCCTTGTGCACCATAGCACTCACCTCGTGATTCAAGTGCACTAGCTCGGGTCCATCCACTCCCCGTCTCTTCGCTATCAAGTCCTTAAGGAACTTGGCATAGTTAGGCATCTGTTCCAAAGCATCATAAAAAGGAATGTTAATATGTAACTTTTTAAACACATCAAGGAATTTAGCGAATTTTTCATGAAGCTTCTTTTTCATGAAGCGCTGTGGATATGGGACAAGTATCTCAGATTTAGGTAACCCCCATTCATCTCTCTCAGTTTCTTTCACATTCTTCCTTGCTTCCTTTGCCTTCTTCCACTTTGGTACTCTCTCAATCTCTTTAATTCCTTCCTCAAGGTCTTTTCCCTTCTGGAACTCATCCATATCTTTACTCTTCTGAATGCCTTCACCCTCAACCCGTTTCTCAATTCTCATCTCCTCAATCTCATCTCTATCTCCCTCAGGCTCTTTTTCTTCTATCTCAACCTCTCCTTGGGGCGTCTCAGAATCAGCAGGCATCTGAGGGCCATCATATTTGGTCCCACTTCTCAACTCAATAGCCTTGCAATGCTCTTTTGGGTTTCCCTCGGGCATTGAGGGATACTTGCCCAGCTCTCTCGTCTAAGACTTTGCAATTTGACTGATTTGGTACTCAATAGAAGTGAACCTACGATTATTCTCTTGTTGAACTTGATTTAGATCAATGTCCCTTCTTTGGAATTCTTGATCACGCTGATCACCTTTCTTATGCAATTCCTTCACATCGTACTCCAATGAGGACAATCTCTTGCTTCCCTCCTCCACCTTCTGAAGGATCACTCTCAATATCTCCTCAGTTGAGGAACTGCCTTCTCCACCCGGGGGTTTCGAACCTGGGTCCACACCTGGAGGAACTGTAATTCTGGCCTTCGGATTAGCATATGAAAAATTCTCATTCTTTCTCTATGTGTTCTGAGGAGGTTGCTGGCCTCCTTAATACCCTTGGGTATTCCTCCATTGATTTTGAGGAGGCTGTGGACCTGGAGGTACATATGGTTGGCCATAAGAAGACCTTCCAAATTGATTGCCACTTTGTGGATACCCGTCTTGTGGATAGTTAGGCCTTCCCATATAGTTGGCCTTTTCTTGCTGACTCGTGGGTGGGTCCACTTTCTCACTCATTGCTACATTCCCTCCAACCAGATTCTGCCCCATCTCGAGGTTACTTATCTTCTCTATCATCGCCATCAACAGTTTCCTCGTTCCCTCATTCCCCTCCAACTTACAAGCTCTCTGAAATTCTGGGTCCTCGTTCCATTGCTCAGCATTCGTAACAATATTATCTATGATCTCTCTGTATCTAGCTGTACCATAATTCAGAAATGCTCCACTAGCACATGCATCAAGATGTGCTTGACCAGCCTTGCTGGCTCCACTATAGAAGAACGCCATGATATCCCCCTCATTGTACCCGTGCTACAGGCACTCAATTAACATGTTAGAGTATCTCTCCCACGCCTGACGTAAGTCCTTACCTGGCTTCTGGCGGAAAAAAATATCTCTATCCTTGCTCTTATGGTTCTAGATGGGGGGTAGAATTGCTCGAGGAACAGACGCTCGAGCTCGGACCATGTGGTTACACCTCCCCGTGGGAGCGTGTTATCGTACCACTCCTTTGCTATTCCCATTAAAGAGAATGGGAACAGCCTTAGCCTCTTGGCATCTTCAGACATACCGTTATAATTTAACGTGGATGCGATCATTAGAAAACTCCTCAGATGAGTATGAGGATTCTCCTTCCCAACCTCCCCTTTGAATTGATTCTCGGTAAGCAGCTTTAGAATTCCAGGGGAAATTGAGAAGTTGTTTGCCTCTACAGGGGGCAATGCCACTCCATCATAGTATCGTTGCTGTTGTGCCGCAAACCTTCCTCAAATAGCCATGTTCTGATCGCCGTTCTGAGGAACGTGCTGAGGATTAGCAGGTGGTACAGGTACTTGTTGGCCTGGTGGTGGGTGATAGACTGGTGGTGGGTTGTAAACAGGAGGTGGAGGGTACGGGTATGGTGGATACGAATATGGTGGGTATGGGTAAGGATAAGGTAAGTTGTTTTGTGGGTATACAGGGTTGTTCTGAGGATGTTGGACAAGGTTATGAGCTGGATTGCTTACGTTCTGTGTACCTGGGTTTTGGCTCTGGCTCTCCCCTAACGGAACTTGATTCTGACTACCATTCCCTCCAGTGCCCTCAACCCGGTCCACTGTCTGATTAAACTCATTAGCAGCATCATCCAACTCATTACTGATGTCTATGTTATCGTTTTCTCCTCTGGCAGCATTCATCCTTCTTAAAAAGGCTCTGTTTCTTCTTGCTATTGTCTCAAGATCTAGCTGTAGTCTCTCTTCGCTTGTATCACCTTGCGAGCGTGTTTTCATAAACCTGAAATACTAACAAAAGAATAAAAATGCAACTGCCGAACACGTAAGAATAAAACAGAAAAATATAGCACTCACTACTAACTACTAAGCTATCTACAAGTCCTATTCAAAAGACATACAATGCCATCCTCGGCAACGGCACCATTAACTTGAACCGAAATACTAACTTTCTACTAGTAGTTTTCCCACAAGCGTACGGGTTCACTGTAGTATAAGCAAGTATATCGTACCCAAGGGAAGGGATGTATTGAACAGATCCTAGAAGATCTATGCATCGTAATTAATATGAGTGTATATTTTGGGTTTTTTAGAAGAAAATATAATCTAAACTAAATTACTCTATGAATACAAAAAGGAAAATTAAACTACGAACGTAAAAGGTTATTTTCAAATAAGAGATGATGATGCTCAGGATAGGAATTCCTACGTATACTAACGGAGCAGGTACATAATCAAGATAACCGTGACGTGCAAGAAATAACCTAAGTAAAAGATTGTAAGATAAAAGCTCAAGAATTCAAACCCTAATACTTTATCCTAACAATCGACTTCACTAATCCACTAACAAGTTAATAGATTGTGCTTAATTAACTAGACCCTAATTTAACTGAGGTGATGCGGTCGTCCTCCCTAGATAAACCAGTAGATTAATTAACCCTTTCTAAACCCTCTCATTAAGTCTACTAATTGTTAAAGAGTGATAAGGTCGTCCTCTCTTGAACACTTTTCGAACGAAATTCAAAGGTAAAGTTAAGATTGATTTTAAGAATTCATTAATTAAGGGAATTAAAACTAAACGTCACGGTTTACCCTAATTACGTACCCACATCCTACTTCTACGAGTTCATCCTACCCCAAGCATGCAAGGGTTTTAGCTAGACATGGTTTTTACGGAAACAAAAATAATCGAAGAAGTAACAAACATGAACATAATGATTTTAACTAAGAAATTATTAAACATAAACTAGTGTTTAAAGAAATAAATGCTAAGAATTGAAATTAAATTAATAAAATGAAATCTTGAGTATTCAAGAACAAAGAACTAAAGGAAAGAAACTAAAAAAAATCAAAACCGAACTATGAATTCATAAATAAAACCTCGAATACGTAAAACTAAAGCTTGCTCGTCTCTTCTCCTCTTTCTCTCTGTAAAAACTAACTCTCAAAGTGATGTGGTATCAAGTGGTGTGTGAAAACATGTTCGGGATGTGTATATATAAGCGTCGGGCCGAATCGAAAACTCATGGGCCGGAAAACGAATCCGGAAGCAAAAACATGGAAGTGCTCGAGCAGCACCCACTCGAGCGGGGGCGCTCGAGCTGTGTAGCTCGAATTAAGCAGGGGCTCAAGCGGTAGTGCTCGAGCTGGTCGAGTGGCTGATTTGTTCTGTAAGTTTTTGGGCGCTCGAGCAATATGCTCAAGCGGTGGCGCTCGAGTTGCTCGAGTGGTCGAATTTCTCTGTACAATTTTGGCACTCGAGTAATATGCTCGAGCGTTGATACTCGAGTAGCTCGAATGGAAAAAGTTCTCTGGAAGATTTTGGCGTTCGAGCAACATGCTCGAGCGGTGGTGCTCGAGTTACTCCACTTGACTGACTCTCCTTCTTCTTCAACTGATACATTTCTTCTTGCGCACTAATACCAATCGTATTTCTTCGATATCTTCTCATCCGGGCATCCGTTTGAGTCGATTCAAAGTCCTACGAACTCCATTTTTCACCCTCGATTCACCAATGAGCATCAAAGAGATAAATTCATCAATGTGTAGAAATAATACTCAATTGACTCTAAATACTCGACAAAATCGACCAAAACTAGGGCATTTTAAGCTACGAATCATGACAATTTCACGCATAATCAACCCCCCTCCCCCCAAACTTACCATATTGCTTGTCCTCAAGCAATGAAATAATAAGTCAAGTGAAATTGTAAGGAATGAGTCAAAGAATCAAATCATGCAAGTAAATGAAATCGAGCTTCAAAGATCAATCACACATATACTAACTCACCTCCCTACATCATACTCATGCAATAACAACAAGAAAAACCAAGATCAAACATGGATGTGCACTCAACGATGTGTTTCACTCCCTCACAAGTGTATACCAATAATAAGTGTTGGTCCCAAAAAGGTTATCCAGCGGAAAGCGTTTTGAAATATTTTTAAGAAAACCTTTTAAAAGATAGTGCCAAAAAAAATTAAAGTACAGAAATTTAAAGTGCAATAAATAAAGAACACCAAGAATTTATAGTGGTTCGGATATAACGATCCTACGTCCACTCTCCCTTTCTCAAAAGGGGACTTTCTCTCCAACCAACTTACTCACGAACCACAGGAATTGGGAAGTACCAGCTCCTTCATACAACTTGCTTACAACAACCTTTCTATATGATGAACATGTTGAGTAAAAATTCCAACTAAAACTCCTAAAAGAGTAGATATAATACTTGTATAAACAAGGTGAGTGTATGGTGAGAGTTCGTGTGTCTTTGTGCTCTTGCCCGACTCTTATCTCTCTAATGAACTCAACCAAAACACTCTTATTTATAGTTGTAGGAATTAACTAGCCGTTGGAAGCTAGAAATTCAAACAACCATAATTGGAGGAATATAATCAATCACAGATTGATTATATTGATTGATTGATCTCCTCCATTGATTGGATATTCCAAGATTGATACCAATCAATCAATCAATCCTCCTATCAGTTGACTCTCCAGATTGCTTCTTCTCAATAAATGAAACTCCAAGATCTCCTTGTCTCCAGATTACACGCAGCCTCCATATGGGTGAACTAATATGTCTCCCTCATCTGGTCAGGACTCGTCTGGTCTGGGGTCTTCTTGTCTGGTCTGGTCTGGTCTGGTTAGGTAACACTTCTACTCTGAACCTCATCTGGGAGAGGTCTTCTGGCAGACTCCTATGGTCAAACTCCTCTGGCAGACTCCTCTGGTCAGACTCATCTGGTCAGAGCTCATCTGATCAGACTCCTCTGGTGACTCGTCTGCTCTGATGACTCATCTGCTCTGGTCTGGACACCTCATCTGGTCACCTGGTCAGAGCTCATCTAGTCCTCTGGACAGAGCTCCTCTGGTCCATACCTCATCTGGTCACCTCCTCTGATCAGACTCCTCTGGTCACCTCTCATCTGGTCACCTCCTCTGATCAGACTCCTCTGGTCTACCCATATTTCTTCTTCCTTAACCAAAAACCTATTCTAGACCAATCTGTAGCTGACTAACAGGCTTAACTAGTCCTATTACAAGTTCTTATTTTAACATCTTCAAAACACTAATCTATATCCTAACAATTTCCCCCTTTTTGATGATGTTAAAACTGAAAGAACTTAAATAAATCAAGACAAGAAAAATTTGAAATAACAAGATAAAGAATCTAGCAGGCTGGGTCAACTGATCTTCCCCCTCAAAGTATGCTCAGCTGATATTGGGGCAAAACATCAGCTGGTCTTTTTGTGTATCTGCAGGCAATCAAGTTTTTGGTACCCTTCTGGGTCCAGGGGGTTAGCACAATTTTTAGGAAGCCACAAGAATAGATCATCCCTTCTTGAATCAGGTGATCTTATCTTTCTTCCATACATATCCACAAAAACACACTCAACAAAAGAACCTTTGACATGGTTATTTCTTCTAGAGGCTCTTCTTCTCTTTTGAGCTTGTCCAGTAGAAGAAGTAACTTGTTTTAAACAATCAGTCTTGAAATTCTTTTGATAAGGATAAGTTTTACTAGAACCATCAAAGGTTCCAGCTGGTCTAGCAGATGACTTAAAAGTCTTCTGCTGCTGAGTAGGAGTCAGCTGGGACTACTTCTTTTGAGAAGGTCCAGGCTGTTTTCTACTCTGCTGACCTTGCTGAGGTCTTTTAAAATTCCTCCTCTTTCTTTTGGGTTTTTGAGATTTAGAACTCATCTGCCCGTTAGGTTGAGTTGCCTGGTCAGCTGACCTCTTACCCTTATCAATAAAATTACTAGACTTTTCTTCTTTCTAACATGTGAGGATTCAGGTTTGGAATAACCAAGGCCTGTCTTATCATGCTCTCTTTGAGATGAGACAGCTATGTGTGACACAGCATTGTTTGTTGTAGTTAGCTGCTCCAGTCTCAGCTTGAGCTTGTCCTCACTATCTTTTACAATTTTGTTTTGATGGAAGAGTTCATCGAACTTAGCTTTCAGTAGAGTATATTCATCATCTTTCTCAATGTTTTCAACAAGCAACTTTTCTATCAGCTTAGTTTGTTCATCACATCTAGTTTTTAAGTCAGTGGACTCTTCTACCAGTGTTTGAACCTGTTCAGCTGGTAGATCAGTTGGGTTGCCTAAACATTGTGAAAGCTTCTGATTTTCTACTTTCAGCTTTGTGTTCTCATCTTCCAACTTTTGACAAAGTTGTACAGATTTTTGGAGATCTAATAGCAAATTTTGCGTATAAGACTCCTCTGATTGTTCAGAAAAAGAAGAATAAGAAGAAAAAGAGGGAGTTCGATTGCAAGGTTGACAGCTCCAACCGCGCAATGCTGCCACTCGTTCTGGTGCTTGAACTTGAAGGAGTTTTCATCCTTCTTCTCTACAGTGGCAAGGAACTGCTCCACCAAATCGGTATTTGTTTCCATGGTCAGCAGTAGCTCGAAGAACTCCGTCATGTTGTTCCTTGTGAAAATTCTTCTAATTTCACCCTCAATTCCAATGTCTCGCATGAAACTAACAACGGGCCTCCGAGTCTTCTCCACTTTCCTGGTTATCAAACTCCACCGGTAGGCTATATAGCGCCAACTCCCCTCATAGTCCAAGTTGTCCCACCTCGAGGGCAGCAGACCCTTTCACCTAAGCTCACTCGTGACCTCTTCCAACTCAGCAATACACAATATTTTGTCCTCATTTTTCTTTGGAGCCATAGTACCTAAGCAAAACACAACAATGTATTTCAAAACCATTCATGACATTCAATTCAATTCCAATAATCTCAAGTAGCTATCAATTCCAATTCATTCAACATTCAATCTCAACTTAAGTTCGTCAAGTTCAATCCTTATGCTTTCATACCAAAGTGCTCAAGTAGTTTTCAAACAATTCATCCATCTCAAATCAAAATTGCCCACACTAAGTCTATCATGAAGTAAAATCACAAGAATAATATAATTTACATGCTCAAGACTCAATTCACACTCATTCATGCTCAATACAATCTCAATTCACAAAAATTTCTTCTCAAGAAGCAAAACCCATATCCTTTTCTCAAATTCTCTCTTTCTCACTCCAGAAATTCACCCATTCTACTCATGTAATTTCAAAATTGAAAGCCAAACAAGCAAACCCATAGTATATAATCATCATTCAACAACAAGGAATCGAGAATCAACAAGCTATGCAAAAATCCCCAAAATTTTCGAATTATTCATGAACCCTAGTTCTCATGCTCAATTCATGCCAAATCCAAGCCTAAACTACGAATTGAATGAAAAGAGTTAGAGATTACATACCTTGTTGGAGGATTGAAGAAGATTCGTGAAGAAAATTGAACGAATTGTGAGCAAATATTTGAAAACCGTACGAAGTTGCCCCTATTTGTGTGTATAAGTGTGTGTAAAAGTGTGGGGAAAGGGTATTTATAGAGTGACTCAAAATAGGGCTGAAACCCGTGAAGCGCTCGAGCAGACCCGCTCGAGCGGATGCGCTCGAGCATAACAGGTCAAACCGAACAAGGGCTCGAGTGGCGAAAAGTTTCTGGACAAATCGGGCATTCGAACAACATGCTCGAGCGGAGGTGCTCGAGCTATGCCACTCGAGCAGTTCCTCCCTTCAACCTCAAACAATGACGTCCAAAACTTAAAATTTTCATACGAACCAAGCTCGAAACAATCATCAAACTCATCAAAACTTGAACTAACCTGAGAACTCCTCGATTTAAGCCAGGTCGCTCATTCGACCGAGGAGTTGGGGTCTCTTCCAAACGTGCAAATCACCAAGCCAATTAAAGTCGAACTTATGCACTCACACTTAATTCGATCCAACTACCCTCATGCATCGATATTTTCGAAAAAAATGACCAATATTTCAAAAGAATTTTGTGTACAAACTCGAAGTACGAATACACACCCCGCCAAACATTGTTCTTGCTACGCAATAATAAAGTTTGAAAAGAATGAGTACGTACGAGTAAGTACACTAAATTCTCATGAACTTAAATCACTATCAATGCAAAGTAATGAACAAAAAAAAAAAACACATCACCCCCCCAAACTTCGACTTCACAAAGAGGTCTATGTTTGGGGTTGTGTTTACCTCAAACTCCATCAAACTCCATCAATCGAATGCTCCAATACTCGATATCTCAACATCGTCATGAATTGCTTCACCTTAACCTCACTTACTCGAATCAAGCACCACGAAATAAGCCTACACCAAAAAAATTCTCGACAAAAGAGGTTAACACCTACGATTCACAAAACGACAAAATGAACAAAACACATAAAAATAAGTAAAAATAGGTTGCCTCCCATTTAGCACTAGTTTTAAGGTCCTAATGCCGGACCGAGCTCGAAGGAGCTCACGGGACTTGAGAATTTCTTTACTCGATGCCCGTTCACCATGAATCTATATCCATCCTCCTTCTCGACTTCAAGGAATCCACTCTTATAAACTTCCCTCGCAACATACGGCCCGTTCCACTTGGACTTGAGCTTTCTACCAAACAACTTCATCCTCGAATTGAATACGAGGACTTGATCACCCACTTCGAACTCTTTTTTCCTCAATCGAGCATCATGCCACTTCTTGGTCTTCTCCTTGAAAATTTGGGCATTCTCATAGGCACTATCTCGAAACTCCTCCAACTCGTGCAATTGGAGTAATCTCTTCTAACCAACCAAGGTACTATCAAAATTCAGCTTTTTGATAGCCCAATATGCCTTGTGCTCCAACTCCACGGGCAAGTGACATGCCTTATCAAAATCCAATTGGTAAGGAGCCATACCAAGAGAAGTTTTGAAGGCTGTCCTATACGCCCAAAGTGCATCATCTAGCTTCATTGCCCAATCTTTCCTACTAATGCTCACCGTCTTTTCAAGGATCTCCTTGATTTGATGATTCGATACCTCTGCAAGACCGTTAGATTGAGGATGATAAGAAGTAGAGACTCGATGACTTACCTCATATTTTGACAGCAACTTCTCCATCCACTTGTTCACAAAGTGACTTCCACCGTCACTAATCAAAGCTCTTGGGACTCCATATCTCACAAAAATGTTTTATCTCAAGAACTCAATCACCACTCGGGAGTTATTCACTCTAGTAGGGACAGCTGCAATCCACTTTAAGACGTAATTGACGCACACGAGAATGTACAAGAACCCATTGCTATGAGGAAATGGACCCATGAAATCAATCCCCCATACGTCAAATACCTCGACTTCTATGAATACGTGCATTGGCATCTCGTCCCTCTTAGGAATAGAGCCAAATCGTTAGCACTTATCAAATCTGTTAACCCATTCCATGCAATCTTTCAAGAGAGTTGGCCAATAAAAACCAGATTGAAGCACCTTCCTCCCGGTCTTCTCTCCACCCAAATGTCCTCCGCATGGCAAGGCGTGACAATGTCTTATGATACACTCCACTCCTCCTCTGGCACACACCTTCTCAACACATGATCAATCCCTCTTTTGAACAAGTATGGATCGTCCCAAATAAATTCCCGAACTTTCTTCAAAAATACCTTCCGGTGCACCGAGTCTATCTCCGCCGGTAACTCTCCACTTGCTAAATAATTAGCATAATCAGCAAACCACAATGTTTTCCCTTCAACTCGATATACCGAAATATCTCCTAAACCAAATAGCTTTTCGTCCGGAAGTTCATCGTTCACCTCTCGATCTTCCACTGTGTTTTCCTTTGTAAGCTCCAATTTCGGAAGGTGATCGGCTATCACTTTCTCGCATCCCTTCTTGTCTTGAATCTCAACATCGAATTCCTGAAGTAATAATATCCAACGAATGAGATGGGGCTTTGCATCCTTCTTACTCATAAGGTACCGAATCGCTACGTGGTCCGTATATACTATTGTTTTCGTCCCTACTAGGCAGGGGCAAATTTATCAATGGCATACATGACCGCTAACAGCTCCTTTTCGGTCGTCGTATAATTCACTTAAGCAGAATTTAGCATCTTCGAGGCGTAGTATATAGCGTGAAAACGCTTCTCACGAATCTGCCCCAAAGCAACCCCCATCGCAAAGTCACTAGCATCACACATCAGCACAAATGGGCTAGACCAATCCGGGGTCACAAGTATCGGGGCATTCACCAACGCTTCTTTCAACCTGTTAAAAGCCACTAAACACTCATTAGTAAACTCAAAGGCGACTTCTTAGTCAAGAAGCCGCGAATGGGGTTTAGCAATTTGTGAAAAGTCTTTTATGAAATGTCTATAGAATCCCGCATGTCGTAAAAATAATCGAATCCCCTTCTCGGTCGAAGGTGGTGGAAGTTTCTCAATAGCAATCACTTTCGCCTTGTCAACTTGGATACCTTTCGAGGACACATGATGTCCAAGAACAATATCCTCTCTCACCATAAAGTGACACTTCTCCCAGTTAAGCACCAAGTCCGTCTCTTCACACCTGCTCAACACAACTTCAAGATTGATTAGACATTTATCAAACGACTCCCCATAGACGGAGAAGTCGTCCATGAAAACCTCCATAATATTTTCAATCAAACCATGAAAATAGCCATCATACACCTTTGAAAGGTAGCGGGTGCATTCCACAACCCAAACAGCATCCTCCTAAAAGCATAAGTCCCATAATAGCAGGTGAAGGTAGTTTTCTCTTGATCCTCGGGGGCTATCATGATCTGATTATGCCCCGAATACCTATCTAAGAAACAATAATACTCAAAGCCACCTAATCTATCAATCATCTGATCAAGGAATGGTATAGGAAAGTGATCCTTACACGTTGCCTTGTTCAACTTCCTATGATCAACACACACATGCCATCCCGTCACTAATCTAGTGGCTACCAATTCATTAGACTCAGTCCTAATCACCGTGGTACCCCCCTTCTTAGCAACTATGTGTAACGGACTCACCCATGGACTATCAGTAATTGCAAAGATCTTGTTGCTCTCTAACACTTCAAAACCTCCTTATGTATCACCTCTTGAATTACCGGATTAACTATATGTTCATTTTGCACTACCACTTTTCTACCCTATTCTAATCTAATCCTATGAATGCAAATAGAAGGACTAATTCCCTTAATATCCACAATCGACCATCCTATAGCAGATTTGTGCTTACGAAGCACTACTAAAAGTCTCTCAAGCTGATCATCAGATAAAAGGGCATATACAATTACCAGATACTTATCGGTCTCATCCAAATAGGCGTACTTGAGGTGATCGGGGAGTGGTTTTAGCTCCTTTTTCACCTCCAATGGTGGCGCCTTATCGAACATCTTCTCGAAAGTTGACTCCTCGGCTTCCAAGTCGTCCTCATCCTCTAATTTCTTCATCTCCAAGAACTCGACATCCTCATTGTCCTTCAAGCTGTCAAAATAATCAAGATCATAAGGATCTTAAGATAGATCATCAAGGATAGGATAATCAAACTGATGAACATAGAAAGAGCAAGGGTCGAGAAGTGTATCTTCAACACAAGTATCCATGATGTCAATGATGTGGCAACTCTCGTCTCCCATGGGATATTTCATAGCTTCATAAATAGCTATCTTCACTTCTTGGTCATCAACTTTGACCGTAATCTTCCCATTTGCTACATCAAGTACCATCCCGGCTGTAGCTAGGAACGGCCTCCCTAAAATCAGAGACACATGCTCATCCTCCTCCATGTCTAGTACCACAAAGTCGGCTGGAAAAACGTGATTCTCCACTGTCACTAGAACATTCTCCACTACTCCTTGAGGTCTAGTGATAGACCTATCAGCAAGTTGGAGCGTCATCATCGTGGGTTGAAGCTCACCCCCTTCCAACTTCTTGAACAACGAAAGAGGCATCAAATTAATGCACGCCCCGAGATCACACAAAGCTCTGTTGGGACATTTTCAGTTTTGATTAAGATCCCAAAGCCCCTGAAAAGATGATTTGCCTTTTGTTTGTCTTTGTCAGGCTAGTCTTGGTTAGGTTTTATACTTAGTTATTTTACACTTCACAGGTACTCAGTAAGATGAGCACTTACTGATGACGATCAAGACTTAGAGCCTGAAGATGATTTACCATCCTGAACTTATGGCAGTCTTCTAAGCTGACTGAGTAAGTCTCAGTGATGAAGAGTATGACCCTGAGGTCATTACTACTTAGTCCTGAAGGGAACAGGAGGATGCTGAGTTTATGGGAAGACTTGGAGTAGAGCCAAGCAATGCAAAAGGAATGTCAGCGTTAGGACAAGACCTGTGAGCTCAAGACAAAAGGAGATATGTCTGAAGCCAGGAATATGTTCTGACATTCTCACCAGCCTGATGACGTGGACCAATCCGGGAAGGACACGCATGTACGGAACCTGACAAGAAGAATGACTTCAGACTGCATTTTCAACGGGCAAGCATTTAATATGCATTTAATGCGACTACCTAATTCCATACAAAGGACGGCTGCTGCATGAAGATATGTCCGTTTGAGCTACTCTACATAGATGACAAGAAAGGCTATCTCTCCAACGGATAGTTTTTTTCAAAACACCTATAAATACAGAAGGCCTTGAACCCATTCAAGGTTACGGAAAATTTCCAAGCCAGAAATTACTCAAACTCTCAAGCATTCAAAAGCATTCAGCCTTAGAAGAAGCACTCAAAACCATCTAAATTTCCCAAGTGTTTCTTAGCTACTGAGAGTTATTCTGTATTCCAAAGAGCGAACTAGCATTATCTTAAGCTTAGAGAGATTATCCAATCCTTAGTATAGCTTTGTCTTGTAAGGATAATCTCAACTTAGTTGGAATCTAAACTGAAACCAAAACCCTAAGTTAGGTTTGTTGGGAGTAAGTCAGTTAGTGAGTTAGTAAGAGGAGTTGTATAGATCAGTGAGGTTAGCTGGTCTTGGTGCACCTTGGCACGTTAAAAACAAGAATCCCTTGAGTGGATTTCCTATTAAATCAGGTCGTGGACGTTGGAGCTTGAGTCTCTGAACCACGTTAAACTTCTTGTGTTCTTATTGCTTTGATATTGCGGATACCTGCCATATTACTTGTTCATTCATAAGCATTTGGTTTATTAGGCCTGAATCAATCAGCCTGATCCTTAAAAAGAGTATTGCCCTACTAATCACTATTCAGAATTGAGTAAACAAGTTTTTCAGAAAGCAAACTAAACAAGACTTTAAAATATCAGGGCTCACACATTTCCGCACTGAACTTGAATTGATAGTTAGCCAACTGACCCGCACCAAGTGTAGTCAGTAGGTGTGTTATCAGCCCCGAGTTCGTTACCACTCTGAGTAAAGGGGACTCAGTCAGGTTTTAAGTTTGAAAATTGGTATACGTGTATTCCCCCCCCCCCCCCCATACACGTATTCCTCAGTCTTGTACCGGGACCAACAAGTGGTATCAGAGAAGTGGTTCGAAAGACCACTGACTTTGAAAACTAATAGTTTTAGAGGAGAAACTGTTGGTGGTCACTGAACAGATCTGAATTTGCTTTTCATAAAACTTGCATCATCATGACTTCGAGGAGACTTGAAGCTTCATTACCTGAATTCTCTGTATCTAACTTTGTCTATTGGAATTTCAGATTAAAAGCGCATCTTGATGCCATCCATGACCAGATGTCGCGTGTTCTCAGTGAGGGACCGATCAAGATCACTATTCCCAATGTCAGAGGACTGGGATATGAGCATCTTGAGATTAGCGTGCAGGTTCCGAAAGAAAGGAAAGACATGACCAACGATGAAATCAAGATGGTGGGACTGGACAATGTTGCCAGAAACATCATTTTGCATACGGTGCCCTTCGAGGAGTCAGCTAGGCTGATGAACTTAAAGACGGCAAAGGAGGTTTGGGATGAGCTGACCAGGATGTGTGAGGGGTCAGAAAAGATAAAGGAGAACAAGAGAAACATTGCCATTCAGAAGTTCAAAGCGTTCGAGATGCTGCCTGATGAGACAATCGATCAGATGGAGTCAAGGTTCATCAAGTTGATGAATGAGTTGGTGATGCTGGACAAGGATGTCCCAAAGAGAGATGTTGCTTCAAAGATCCTGAATGCCCTTCCTGAGAGATGGGATAATAGTGTAATTATGCTTAAGAACACTCAGGATATGAGTAACATAACTTCTGCTTTACTTTTTTCAGAGCTAAAGGCACTGGAATTTGATCTTAATAAAAGAAAGAAGAAAGTTCAGCCAGAAGAGGAAGAAAATGAGAAATCTCCTGAGAAAAGTGTGGCCTTCAAGACCAAGTCTGAACCTGTTGAGTCTTCATCAAAGTCACTGATGGAGATGAGCAAGGAAGAACTTGCTGAGGAGTACAGCCTGATGGCCAGACGCTTTGATAAGCTTAATTCCAGGTTTGGTCGTTATAAGAAATTTTATCAGGACTCACGTGACAGGAAACCTGAAGGAACCCACCAAAGCTCAAGGAGATATGAGGAAAGAAGAAACACTGACCAGAAAAGAGATCGTGGCGAAGAAAGAAGATATTCAGATCCAAAGCCCGATCGCAGAGATGAACAGAGACGTACTCATGATGACAAGCACTCAGGAAAGACTGAAAGCTCATCAAGACAGAGGGAACCTGACTCAAGGAGGAACCCTAAACCAAGGAGAGAAAGAGGAGATGAGCAACCAACATGTTACAACAGTAACAAGAGCGGGCACTATCAGTATGATTGTCCGAAGCTGAGTGCAAGGGAAAGAGAGGACAGGAGGGCCAAGAGAGACCAGAGATTTGCTGACCGGAGAGCCATGCTCACTGAGGATGCAACTGGCTCTGATGGTCCTGAGGAATGGTCACCTGAACTCTTTTCTGATGATGAGTACGATGATGTTTGCCTGATGGCAAGGGAGGAACCTGAGGTAACATCTAACTCTGTATGTGGTTCCTACACTGGTCAAAATCCTGAGCTAAGCTCAGAGTCAGTCAGAGAAATGAACCTTCAGATCTGCCTGGATCAATTTATGGTTAATTTCTCCAGATTGCAGGAAACTAATGTCTTCTTGGTAGAGGAGAACAAGAAATTGAGTACTGAGGTTCAAAACCTGAATGATCAACTCACTCAGTCTGATCTTGAAGAATCAGCTCAGATTGTGAGACTAACTTAGGAGATTGATTTAATCAATGCTGAGCGTCACCCAAGAGAGAAAATTCTGAAGGAACTAGCTGATGAAGAGTTGGTCAGGAAGGAAGAACTTAAAGTACTTAAGAGTAAGTTTGATGACCTCTTTACTAGACATGAAATCCTAAAAAAGAGTGAGGACTCTCTCAAGAAAAAGGTTGCAGCAATGAATAAATCTTCAGTGGCTAGAGAGGAAATAAATAGCAGCCAGATGCTTGGGAATGAGAAAAATGGACTTGGATATGTTCCTAAGAAATCCTCACAAGGTCAATCTCATGTTGCGTCAGGGAGCAACACTGAGAGGGTATTTGTTCAGGCAGGCCAGAGTGCACCCAAGGTTGTACTCCAGGCCCGTCAAACTGATAAGGGCAAGGAAATTGTTGACACAGTCAGGGTTGCCCCTAAGGTAGCTAAGCCAAAATCCAAGGGAAAGGCAAAGCAACCTAAGAAGGCCCCTGCGAGCTCAGGCCAGGGAAAGCCTCAGCGAAAGCAGAGGAAGACTCAGGCCAAGAGCCCTCTGACTGGTCAGCGAGGGTACCATCATGCTTGGCAATACCAACAGGGAAGGCCAAACATGATGACAACCCCATGGTTTTGGCATCCTGAGGCCTATAACTGTTTCCCATTCCCTCACTTGCCTAGGGGGAATAGAACACAGGGCCCTTATCAAGAACAAGGCCCAAGACCTGCTACACCCAGACCTAGGAAGAACAGGAAGCCAGCCCAAAAGGCACCCACTCAGGCTCCTATGAAGCCTAAGTCTAGCACTCATACACCATCTTCCTCTCAGGTAAAGAAGAAGAAAGTTGTGTATGTTGATGTTTCAGGGAGACAGATTTACCACTCTGAGGCAATCAGGGTTGTTAAGCAAGTCTGGATTCCGAAGGGTACAGCTGACACAATAGGACCCAACACCCAATGGGTACCTAAAGCCTGATTTGATTGCAGGCGGCTGTGGATCACAATAAGTGGAGAGAAGACTCAATCAAAGTTGTTTGGTACCTAGACAGTGGTTGCTCAAGGCACATGACTAGAATGAAGAGTCTTCTCCAAGAATACCAATCTAAAGATGGTCCACAGGTAACCTTTGGTGATAACTCAAAAGGTGTTACTAAAGGTTTCTATGTCTTAATAATAGGTACAGTCAGAGTGGAAAATGTATCCTTTGTGGAAGGACTGAAGCATAACCTGCTGTCAGTAAGTCAATTTTGTGACAAAGGGTTCAGTGTTGAGTTCTCATCAAATATATGTTCAGTCAAGGACAAATCAACACAAGTGCTTCTATCAGGTATCGGGAAAGGTAATGTTTATCTCACTGACTCGAGCAGCACCATTCCTAATACTTGTTTTGTTGCTAAAAGCTCTCTAGAGCTCAGTTGGTTATGGCATAAAAGATTAAGCCACCTGAACTTCAAGATTCTTAACAAAATTTCTAGACAGTCACTCGTTGAAGGTCTACCTAATGAAGTTTTTAACAAAGATCATGTGTGCAAAGCTTGTCAGGAAGGGAAGCAGGTCAGAGCATCATTCAAAGAGAAAGCTTTTCATTCCACTGATAGGATTTTCAGCTCTTGCACATGGATTTATTTGGTCCCATAACTCCTGTGAGTATGAATGGTAGGAAATATACCCTTGTGGTTATTGATGATTACTCCAGATATACTTGGGTTATTTTCTTATTAAATAAGAAGGAGACACAGGTGAAGCTTCCAGAGTTGCTCAGGAGACTCAGCAATGAGAAGAATCAGTCCATTACTAAGATCAGATCTGACAAGGGTACTGAATTTATAAATTCATATATTTCTGACTTTTATAATGAACTTGGTATAGCTCATGAGACTTCTGCAGCTAGAACCCCACAGCAGAATGGTGTCGCTGAAAGGAGGAACAGGACACTGAAGGAAGCTGCTAGGACCATGCTGGCAAAGTCAGGGTTGCCCAAGAAGTTCTGGGCTGAGGCAATCAACACTGCATGCTACACTCAGAACAGATCCATGCTGAATAAACAACATGCACAGACCCCATATGAGACATGGAATAAAAGGAAACCTCGTATTTCTTATTTTCATGTATTTGGTTGTAAGTGCTTCATCCTCAACAATGGGAAGACCCAATTTAAAGCCTTTGATAGCAAATCTGATGAAGGAATATTCTTAGGGTATTCTGAAGTTAGTAAAGTCTTCAGAGTTTACAATTTTAGGACCCTTGTTGTGGAAGAATCACCACATGTTGTTTTTTATGAATCTGCTAATGAGTCTAGGATAAAAGTGTTGAATCCAGACACTGAGAAGATCACAAGGAGAGTGACAAGGCTGAGCTTGAAGAATCAACCTGATCCAAAGGTCAAAACTGTGCCAATTCCAAGATAGGATGATGATGATGATCAGGATGATGAATCAAGTGCCACTCCTAAGCCCAGCACATCAGGGATTGTTGAGCCTCAGACTGAGGAACTGGTTCAACCTGAGGTAAGTACCGTCTATGAAGATGCTGTTGCAGCTGAGACGGTTCATGAGTCACCTCATCAAGGGAGAATCAATGTCCCTGACATTGAGCTTGTTAATCCTTTTAGTATAGACTCAGGATCATCCCCTTCTGTTCAATTTCCTGAGTTTTATGAGCCTGTAGACACTAACATTGCAGGTACTTCAGGAATAACTCCTGGCAAGAGAACATGGCTAGAGGATCATCCCATTGATCAAATCATTGGTGATCCAACTGAGGGAGTCAGGACCAGACGGTTCCATGGTGAGAGTGCATTGTTTTGTTGCTTTCTCTCTGAGCAAGAGCCTCAGAACATTGAAGAAGCTCTCACTGACTCGAACTGGATCATTGCCATTCAAGAGGAGTTGAATCAGTTCACAAGGAATTAGGTTTGGGAACTGGTAGATAGACCTAGGCATCAAGGAGTAATTGGTACCAAGTGGGTCTTCAAGAACAGGAAGGATGAGAATGGTGTTGTGGTAAGGAACAAGGCTAGACTGGTTGCAAAAGGGTATTGTCAATCTGAGGGAATAGACTATGATGAGACTTTTGCTCCAGTGGCTAGGTTGGAAGCTATCAGATTGTTCCTTACATATGCAACATATAAGAAGTTCAAGGTGTATCAAATGGATGTCAAGAGTGCCTTCCTGAATGGTATACTCAATGAAGAGGTACATGTTGAACAACCTCCCGGGTTTGAGATTGGAGATAGAGTATACCATTTGAAGAAAGCACTATATGGACTTAAGCAAGCACCAAGAGCTTGGTATGATACCCTCTCTCAATTCCTGACAGACCATGGGTTCAAGAAGGGAACTGTGGATAGGATATTGTTCAGGATCACTGAAGGTGATGACATTCTCTTGGTCCAGATTTATGTCGATGACATAATATTTGGATCACCAAATCATCAGCTCTATGAGAAATTCTCTAAGCTGATGACTAGTAAATTTAAGATGTCAATGATGGGAGAGATGAACTTCTTCTTAGGATTGCAGGTCAAGCAGACTGATCAAGGTATCTTCATTAATCAGGCCAAGTATACAAGAGACTTTATTCATAAGTTTGGTGTTCAAAACAGCAATCCAGCCAGGATCCCTATGAACACAAATTGGAAGATGGATCCTGACACTGAAGGGACTTCAGTAAATCAGACTGAGTATCGAGGGCTGATAGGTTCTTTGTTGTACTTGACTACAAATAGGCCTGACATTACGTTTGCAGTTGGTGTATGTGCTAGGTATCAGTCTAATCCCAAGAAAAGTCATTTGGAGGCTGTTAAGAGGATACTTAAGTATTTGAAAAGGACAATCAATTTGGGACTATGGTATCCTTCAGATGACAACTTAGAACTGACAGGTTATTCAGATGCAGATTATGGAGGTTGTAGGATTGATAGGAAATCAACCTCAGGGACATGTCAGTTTTTGGGAAGTAAGTTGATCTCGTGGTTTAGTAAGAAGCAGAATTCAGTGGCTACATCCACAATTGAGGCTGAGTATATGGCTGCAGGTAGTTGTTGTGCTCAGATTTTATAGTTGAGGCAACAGTTGAGGGACTACCAAGTATTTGCTAATGAGGTTTCAATCTATTGTGACAACAATAGTGCTATAGCAATTACTCAGAACCCAGTGCTTCACACAAGGTGTAAGCATGTGGACATTAGGCATCACTTCATTCGAGATCACGTGGAAAAGAAGGACATTAGGATGGAGAAGATTCACACTGACAGGCAAAGAGCTGACATCTTGACTAAGTCGTTGGCTGAAGCAAGGTTTATGGAACTGTCAATGGAGTTAGGACTCTTACATCCGGGAGAACAGTCAGTGTAGGGTTCTAGGGGGAACTCAGGTCAGACTTGACTCAGCGAGGTATCAGGGTGCTACAATGTCTCCCTGGCAGGTATGAGTTCTATCCTGACTCTTGTGAATACCAAGCGTCTCCCTGAGTCCTTCTTCCTGAAAATCTTTATTAAATGCATTCCGTTTTCATTAAAAGCGCGCCTTTTCATATTTAAACCCACGCGCAACGGAGCATTTAATGCTTCAGTTACTTTTTCATATACGTGTCCGTTTTATACGGAATATGACTGACTTGGGTAATTGATTGAAATTGAGATTAGTCCTGGCCCTTCATTTCAAAACCTTTCAAATTCAGAAATTAATCTCAACCCCACGTCTGAGTAACTGACTTCGTCTTATCAATCAATAGTGCCATTGGAGGTCTTTATGCAAACACAAAGCACATCTACACACTGAGTATTCTCTTGCTCAAAATATTCACAGATTTCCTAAAAACCTCTACTTCTTTCAAATCAATGGCACTTCTTAATTCCAACTGGACAACGGACAAGCTTGAGGATGTTGTCGATAACAAGCTGGTACACATGGAGCAAGTCTTCTCCATGGAAGGTGCCTATCTTACAGTGGAGGAAATCAAACCTGTTTTTAATTGGATTTCCAAAGTTGGGTTGGAAACATACTTCACCATGCGTCCCCTCTCTATACTTCCAAGGACGGTTGTAGAAGCCTACCTCAACATGTTCCTGCGTAAGAGAGAACTCTTCACGAAGGTGACTGCACTCAAGCCGACAGGGGAGAAGGACGGCTACGGCGAACCTCTCTATAACTCAGAGGTGGTTGACATTGACATTCGGAGAGCCATCAAGGAGGTCTTTGCTTTGCCATCCTCAAGAGTCAATCCCAGACTCTACAAGGAAAACTCGGAGGGAGAATTCCTTAAGAAGTGGACCAAGACTGGCTCCTCTGAGTTCAGAGCCCGTCAGAACAAGAGTACTCTAAAGCTTGAGTACAGAGCTCTTGTGGACTTAGTGTCCAAAGTGGTGATGGGATCCACAGGCTCTCATGAGCAGCTGAGCTTGCCTAAGCTGAGAATAATAGGGGCTATTGTCGATGGAGTGGAGGCAAACTGGGAGCAGTTCTTCATTGATCAACTCCATCAGGCTGGTCTGGACAAGCTGAAGCGAGATGAGAAGAAGAAGCACGTTTCTGTCAGTTCCATCCTGCCCTTTGGAATGAGGTTGTCCATCCTTATTGCACATGCCTGCCATGAGTACACCTTCGACTTCGAGGATAATCTTTCCTCCAAGAAGGTAATGTTTGCTTCAGTGAGTGACACTTACTCGATGTTAGGGCTGACTGATCACAATGCTAAGGCAAAGGGTCAGGCCAAAAAGCCAGCTGGGAAGGCCAAGAAAGTGGAAACCAGTCTCATTGAGAGAGTGGATGAACTCTTTAAAAGGAGTAAGGAGGCTAAGGAGTCTGCTGCTGAGATGGAGGAGGCTAAGCCTGCAGTGGAAGGAGTGGAGAAGAGGAAGAAGGTGAGGTTAGTGTTGTCAGGGAAGAGCACTAAATCTGGGACTGAGTCTGATCCCAAGAGAGCCGAATCTGAGGCTGAGGGAACTGACGATGACGTCAGGAAGGAGAGTGATCAGGTGGAGAGGCCCTTGAAGAGACTTAGGAAGGGAGTCAAAAAGTCCCCTGCTAAGAGATTGCCTGTAGTGAGTGAGAGGGAGGAGTCAAGCTCTCCTAGAGCCTCTGACTTGGAGGAGGTGAGAAAATCTATCGAGACGGCTGAGTTGTTGCAGCCTGAGATAGTACCCACTCAATCACCTACTAACCCTGAAACCCAAATACAACCCAACCCTGACCCCACACCTCAACCCACTCAATGACCCCGTACCTCAGAGCCAAATGTTCCAGAGTCAGTGCCATCACCTCAGAGGTCTGACCAACCCTCAGATCCCACCATTCCCAACCCTGAAGATTTCTCCACTTACCCCAACCCAAAAGATTTCCCTAAAGCCACTTCAAATGAAGAGGATGACTTCCTGGTTGTGGAGGAGGAAAAGTTGGATTAGCATATGGTAGGAGGCATTCTGGAGAATAACCTAAGGGGGAACGCTCCTGAATGGGCCTCCAAGTGCTGGCCAAGACTAACCAAGTATGGAGAACTTGCTGCTAACGTTATTGAGCTCAAAGTCTGGTTGGAGTTTAAGCAATCCAACATGCAGGAGCAGCACATGTTAGTCGATGCTCGTGGCTGGGAGCACTGGGAGAATGAGGCAAGATTATGCTCTTATTTTGGACTGACTAGCTGGCTTCAACTGCTTAACTTCGAAAACCTGAAAGAGCTAGTCAATGACTTAATGTCCAAGAGTAAGGCTGATCTTCTGTCTGATGAGGAGGGAGATATGGATGGAGAGGATGATGAAGATGCTCAGGGTGGAGCTATGGAGAAAGCTGTGGAGGAAACGGCTGAGGAAGTTGATGCGATGGTCCCTGAGTCTCAGACTCAGGAGGAAGGTGTGAAAGACACTGGTGCCAAGGGTGGACCAGTGGCTGAGGATGTTTTGAACATCTCAGCCGCCGATGAGACATCTGTCGATGAAGGGATTCCCTGCCCTGAGACAAGGGAGAAAGATGTTGAGGCATCTAAGGAGACTCCCAGTTCCGAGGGAAAAGTTCCTAAGGTTCGAGATGGCATGGTTGAGCCTGAGCAGGCGACCATGACCACTCAACAACTGCCTTCAGTGCACCCTAAAGAGGGGACTGAGGATGCAGGGGCTGACAAGGGAAAACAGCCTGCCACTGATACGGCCGAGGATGGTGATGAGGATGTGATCATAACTGGGGTCGGCCGAGCTGAATTCACAAGCATTGTAGAGGTCAAGAAGGAGAAAACCACAGAAAATCTAGCTGAGCTTCAGGAGGAAGTGATGAGGCTACGCGCTGAGAAAGAAGAGGACTCCAAGGCCCTAGCAAAACACATCTGATGGACTAAATCAGCTTACAACACCCTTGCCAATAGGGAGCTGATTTTGCTCAAAAGAACGATGATTGACACGGCCAAGTCAGTGAGGGCTGAAAGGAAGCGCACCAAGAAGATGCTGAGACAAACCTTAAAGCAGTTAGCTGAGAAGGATGAGCAAAGGAAGGAGGATCTCAATCAGGCTGTAGAGAAGCTTGCAGCTCAGGCTGGAGCCCTATTCACTCAGGCCATTAAGGACTCAGCGTCCAAGTTGGAGCTGGAGTCAGGACGAATTGCTCAGACTTCGAAAGATATTGCTGAGAGGCTGACTCAAGCTGATGATCGATCTGCCAGGGTGGAGGAGAGGATCGAGCAAGCTGAACAAAGACTCCAACTCTCCATGTAGGTCTTTGAGAAGAAGGTGAATGCTGCAATCAGTTCTGTTTCTTTTGCAGGAACTGGTATCTCGATGGGAGTTAACTTACTGAAGGAGGGAATCAATGATGTTCATTCCCTAGCCTCCTTCGTAATTAACAGCGGATCTGACGCATTCCCATCCGAGGCCAATGATGATGCCAAAAAGGGGGAAAAGAAAAAGAAAAGATCCCGCCCTGAGGCATGTGAGGCAGTCAACCAAGGTGAAACCATTCAAGCCGACCCTGAGGCCAATCCTGAAGGGAATGTGCTGAGGGTAAGGAAGTCAGCAAGATTGGCAGCAGTAGAGAAGGAAGGGGAGGAAATAGTTGTCAGGCTAAAGCCAGAGGCAGCAAAGAAGGCGAGGGCTAATGAACCTTCTAAAGAACTCCAAGTATCCAAGCAACCTGAGTCGGTTCAGGAATCTCTCCCCATGAACACAAGGAAGAACCCCATCACTTACTCTGGGGAGATGGTGGCGAAATTATGCGCTGAGGCGTGGGGGACACCTTCTGAAAAGACTGAGGCTGTACGCAGGGCTGAGATTGCACAGAAAGAAAAGATGCGTATCTTGGAGAAGAAAGTGGAGAAGCTGACTGATATCACTGAGCTTCAACAAAGGGAACTCGATGATGCAGTTATCAGTCTACTTAGGAGAAAGAAGGCGAAGCCTGAGCCTAGGAAGTACAGAAAGAGGCCTACAACAAGAAAATCAACAATTCTTCAAGTCAGAAGGCCGGAGTCAGGATTAAGGGAAGCCTATGTCGACGAGTTCATCTCCGAGGCACTGAAGGAGTTCTGGGCTGACGCGAAGGATGAGTTTGTGAAATTGTGGTATGTTGTGAAGAAGTGGGGCGACACTGATGATATTAATGTTCACTTCACTGACTACATGATGGACAATCATCCTGAGTTGATCCAAAAGATCCTGGAGGAGGCTGAAGCAGCTCAAGTCCAGGTGAAGGCTCCTGAGTTCACGATTCGAGCTCCTCCCTTAGTTCCTGGAACTCAGAAGCACAATACGAAGGCCAAAATGATGGAAGTTTTGAAGATTTCCAAGGCTGAAGGGTATGTGAATCAACCTAGCAGAGTTGACGAGTTAAAGGCAAGAGTCTATGCAGGATATGGACTTGAACCTGAAATGAGATTAGTCTAGGTGTTCACAGCTTCTTGTAATAGATTAGATTCATTGTAATCACTTACACATATATCAATGAAATCTATTACTTTTGCCCACAGACAAAAACTCATTGTCTTTTTGGCTGTTTTTTAAATTCTGTACTTTATCAAGAATTGCTCTAACACTGCCTTATCTTATAGATAGGTTCTTTTATTCCTCTAAGTTTCTTTGAGGATCTTTTCAGTGTTTTGGCATCATCAAAAAGGGGGAAATTGTTGGGACATTGTCCATTTTGATTAAGATCCCAAAGCCCCTGAAAAGATGATTTGCCTTTTGTTTGTCTTTGTCTGGCTAGTCTTGGTTAGGTTTTGTACTTAGTCATTTTACACTTCACAGGTACTCAGTAAGAGGAGCACTTACTGATGACGATCAAGACTTAGAGCCTGAAGACGATTTACCATCCTGAACTTATGGCAGTCTTCTAAGCTGGCTGAGTAAGTCTCAGTGATGAAGAGTATGACCCTGAGGTCATTACTACTCAGTCCTGAAGGGAACAGGAGGATACTGAGTTTATGGGAAGACTTGGAGTAGAGCCAAGCAATGCAAAAGGAATGTCAGCGTTAGGACAAGACCGGTGAGCTCAAGATAAAAAGAACTTAATAAGACAAGCCTGAAGCCAGGAATAAGTTCTGGCATTCTCACCAACCTGAAGACGTGGACCAATCCGGGAAGGATACACACGTACGGAACCTGACAAGAAGACTGACTTCATACTGCATTTTCAACGGGCAAGCATTTAATGTGCATTTAATGTGACTACCTAATTCCATGCAAAGGACGGCTGCTGCATGAAGATATGTCCGTTTGAGCCACTCTACATAGATGACAAGAAAGGTTATCTCTCCAGCGGATAGTTTTTTTCAAATCACCTATAAATACAGAAGGCCTTGAACCCATTCAAGGTTACGGGAAATTTCCAAGCCAGAAATTACTCAAACTCTCAAGCATTCAAAAGCATTCAGCCTTAGAAGAAGCACTCGAAACCATCTAAATTTTCCAAGTGTTTCTTAGCTACTGAGAGTTATTCTGTATTCCAAAGAGCGAACTAGCATTATCTTAAGCTTAGAGAGATTATCCAATCCTTAGTATAGCTTTGCATTATCTTAAGCTTAGAGAGATTATCCAATCCTAAACTGAAACCAAAACCCTAAATTAGGTTTGTTGGGAGTAAGTCAGTTAGTGAGTTAGTAAGAGGAGTTGTATAGATCAGTGAGGTTAGCTGGTCTTGGTGCACCTTGGCACGTTAAAAACAAGAATCCCTTGAGTGGATTTCCTGTTAAATCAGGCCGTGGACGTAGGAGCTTGAGTCTCTGAGCCACGTTAAACTTCTTGTGTTCTTATTGCTTTGATATTGCGCATACCTGCCATATTACTTGTTCATTCATAAGCATATAGTTTATCAGGCCTGAATCAATCAGCCTGATCCTTAAAAAGAGCACTGCCCTACTAATCACTATTCGGAATTGAGTAAACAAGTTTTTCAGAAAGCAAACTAAACAAGACTTTAAACTATCAGGGCTCACGCATTTCCGCACTGAACTTGAATTGATAGTTAGCCAACTGACCCGCACCAAGTGTAGTCAGTAGGTGTGTTATCAGCTCCTAGTTCGTTACCACTCTGAGTAAAGGGGACTCAGTCAGGTTTTAAGTTTTAAAATTGGTATACGTGTATTCCCCCCCCCCATACACGTATTCCTCAGTCTTGTACCGGGACCAACAAGCTCCTTTCTAGATCCTATTCCCGATATCACATAAGATGGTAAAACTCTCGGGATCCTTCAACTTGGGAGGAAGCGCCTTGTGCACCATAGCACTCACCTCGTGGTTCAAGTGCACTAGCTCGGGTCCATCCACTCTCCGTCTCTTTGCTATCAAGTCCTTAAGGAACTTGGCATAGTTAGGCATCTGTTCCAAAGCATCATAAAAAGGAATGTTAATATGTAACTTTTTAAACACATCAAGGAATTTAGCAAATTTTTCATGAAGCTTCTTTTTCATGAAGCGCTGTGGATATGGGACAAGTATCTCAGATTTGGGTACCCCTCATTCATCTCTCTCAGTTTCTTTCACATTCTTCCTTGCTTCCTTTGCCTTCTTCCACTTTGGTACTCTCTCAATCTCTTCAATTCCTTCCTCAAGGTCTTCAATTCCTTACTCTTCTGAATGCCTTCACCCTCAACCCCTTTCTCAACTCCCATCTCCTCAATCTCATCTCTATCTCCCTCAGGCTCGTTTTCTTCTATCTCAACCTCTCATTGGGGCATCTCAGAATCAGCAGGCATCTGGGGGCCATCATATTTGGTCCCACTTCTCAACTCAATAGCCTTGCAATGCTCTTTTGGGTTTCCCTCAGGCATTGAGGGATACTTGTCCGGCTCTCTCGTCTAAGACTTTGCAATTTGACTGATTTGGTACTCAATAGAAGTGAACCTACAGTTGTTCTCTTGTTGAGCTTGATTTAGATCAATGTCCCTTCTTTGGAGTTCTTGATCACGCTGATCACCTTTCTTATGCAATTCCTTCACATCGTACCCCAATGAGGACAATCTCTTACTTTCCTCCTCCACCTTCTGAAGGATCGCTCTCAATATCTCCTCAATTGAGGAACCGCCTTCTCCACCCGGGGGTTTCAAACCTGGGTCCACACCTGGAGGAACTGTAATTCTGGCCTTCGGATTAGCATATGAAAAATTCTCGTTCTTCCTCTATGTGTTCTGAGGAGGCTGCTGGCCTTCTTGATACCATTGGGTATTCCTCCATTGATTTTGAGGAGGCTATGGACCTGGAGGTACAAATGGTTGGCCATAAGAAGGCCTTCCAAATTGATTGCCACTTTGTGGATACCCGCCTTGTGGATAGTTAGGCCTTCCCATATAGTTGGCATTTTCTTGCTGACTCGTGGGTGGGTCCACTTTCTCACTCACTGCTACATTCCATCCAACCAGATTCTGCCCCATCTCGAGGTTACTTATATTCTCCATCATCACCATCAATAGCTTCATCGTTTCCCCATTCTCCTTCAACTTACAAGCTCTCTGAAATTCTGGGTCCTCGTTCCATTGCTCAGCATTCGTAACAATATTATCTACAATCTCTCTGTATCTAGTTGTACCATGATTCAGAAATGCTCCACTAGTACATGCATCAAGATGTGCTTGACCAGCCTTGCTGGCTCCACTATAGAAGAACGCCATGATATCCCCCTCATTGTACCCATGCTGCGGGCACTCAATTAACATGTTAGAGTATCTCCCCCACGCCTTACGTAAGTCCTCACCTGGCTTCTGGTGGAAAGAAGATATCTCTATCCTTGCTCTTATGGTTCTAGATGGGGGGTAGAATCGCTCGAGGAACAGACGCTCGAGCTCGGCCCATGTGGTTACACCAACCCATGGGAGCGTGTTATCGTACCACTCCTTTGCTATTCCCGTTAAAGAGAATGGGAACAGTCTGAGCCTCTTGGCATCTTCAGACATGCCGTTATAATTGAACGTGGATGCGATCATTAGAAAACTCCTCAGATGAATATGAGGATTCTCCTTCCCAACCTCCCCTTTAAATTGATTCTCGGTAAGCAGCTTTAGAATTCCAGGGGAAATTGAGAAGTTGTTTGCCTCTACAGGGGGTAATGCCACTCCATCATAGTATCGTTGCGGTTGTGCTGCAAACCTTCCTCGAATAGCCATGTTCTAATCGGCGTTCTGAGGAACGTGCTGAGGATTAGCAGGCGGTACGGGTACTTGTTGGCCTGGTGGTGGGTGATAGACTGGTGGTGGGTTGTAAACAGGGGGTGGAGGATACGGGTATGGTGGATACGGATATAGTAGGTATAGGTAAGGATAAGGTAAGTTGTTTTGTGGGTATACAGGGTTGTTCTGAGGATGTTGGACAAGGTTATGAGCTGGATTATTTACGTTATGTGTACCCGGGTTTTGGCTCTGACTCTCCCCTAACGGAACTTGATTCTGACTACCATTCCCTCCAGTGCCCTCAACCCGGTCCACTGTCTGATTAAACTCATTAGCAGCATCATCCAGCTCATTACTGATGTCCATGTTATCATTTTCTCCTCCGGCAGCATTCATCCTTCTTAAAAAGGCTCTGTTTCTTCTTGCTATTGTCTCAGGATCTAGCTATAGTCTCTCTTCGCTCGTATCACCTTGCGAGCGTGTTTTCATAAACCTGAAACACTAACAAAAGAATAAAAATGCAACTGCCGAACATGTAAGAATAAAACAGAAAAATAAAGCACTCACTACTAACTACTAAGCTATCTACAAGTCCTATTTAAAAGACAAACAACGCCATCCCCGGTAACGGCGCCATTGACTTGAACCGAAAATACTAACTTTCTACTAGTAGTTTCCCCGCAAATGTACGGGTTCACTGTAGTATAAGCAAGTATAGCGACCAAGTATATCGTACCCAAGGGAAGGGATGTATGCAAACAGATCCCTGAAGATCTACGCGTCGTAATTAATATGAGTGTATGTTTTGGGTTTTTTAGAAGAAAATATAATCTAAACTAAATTACTCTATGAATGCAAAAAGGAAAATTAAACTACAAAGGTAAAAGTGTGTTTTCAAATATGAGATGATGATGCTCAGGATAGGAATTCCTACGTATACTAACGGAGCAGGTACATAATCAAGATAACCGTGACGTGCAAGAAATAACCTAAGTAAAAGATTGTAAGATGAAAGCTCAAGAATTCAAACCCTAATACTTTATCCTAACAATCGACTTCACTAATCCACTAACAAGTTAATAGATTGTGCTTAATTAACTAGACCCTAATTTAACTAAGGTGATGCGGTCGTCCTCCTTAGATAAACCGGTAGATTAATTAACTCTTTCTAAACCCTCTCATTAAGTCTACTAATTTTAAAGAGTGATAAGGTCGTCCTCTCTCGAACACTTTTCGAACAAAATTCAAAGGTAAAGTTAAGATTGATTTTAAGAATTCATTAATTAAGAGAATTAAAACTAAACGTCACGATTTACCTTAATTACGTACTCACATCTTACTTCTACAAGTTCATCCTACCCCAAGCATGCAAGGGTTTTAGCTAGACATGGTTTTTACGGAAATAAAAACAATCGAAGAAGTAACAAACATGAACATAATGATTTTAACTAAGAAATTATCAAACATAAACTAGGGTTTAAAGAAATAAATATGCTAAGAACTGAAATTAAATTAATAAAATGAAATCTCGAGTATTCAAGAACAAAGAACTAAAGGAAAGAAACTAAAAAAAATCAAAATTGAACTATGAATTCGTAAATAAAACCTCGAATACGTAAAACTAAAGCTTGCTCGTCTTTTTTCCTCTTTCTCTCTCTAAAAACTAACTCTCAAAGTGATGTGGTATCAAGTGGTGTGTAAAAATGTATTCAGGACGAGTAAATATAAGCGTCGGGCCGAATCGGAAACTCATGGGCCAAAAACGAATCCGGAAGCAAAAACATAGAAGTGCTCGAGCAGCACCCACTCGAGCGGGGGCGCTCGAGCTGTGTAGCTCGAATGAAGCAGGGGCTCGAGCGGTAGTGCTCGAGCTGGTCGAGTGGCCGATTTGTTCTGTAAGTTTTTGGGCGCTCGAGCAACATGCTCGAGCAGTGGCGCTCGAGTTGCTCGAGTGGTCGAATTTCTCTGTACAATTTTGGCGCTCGAGCAACATGCTCGAGCGTTGGTGCTCGAGTTGCTCGAATGGAAAAAGTTCTTTGGAAGATTTTGGCACTCGAGCAACATGCTCGAGCGGTGGTGCTCGAGTTACTCCACTCGAGTGACTCTCCTTCTTCTTCAACTGATATTTTTCTTCTTGCGCACTAATACCAATCGTATTTCTTCGATATCTTCTCATCCGGGCATCCGTTTGAGTCGATTCAAAGTCCTACGAACTCTGTTTTTTACCCTTAATTCACCTATGAGCATCAAAGAGATAAATTTATCAATGTGTAGAAATAATACTCAATTGACTCTAAATACTCGACAAAATCGACCAAAACTAGAGCATTTTAAGCTATGAATCATGACAATTTCACGCCTAATCATCCATCCAGATAGTACACTCCTCCATGCTCATTCATCAAGGGATTTGATGTACATCCGCATCTTATGTTTCCAATATGCATAGTTTGAACCATCTAAAATTATTGGTTTAAGAGCGGTGGTTAGTGGATATTTCATTGCAAACAAAATTTGCACACTCAAAGACATAGAATCTAACTAAGTATATCTAGTTATGGCTCTGGTGCCAATTGAAGGGTGTGCGCGGGTGTTTTTCCATAATGTTGTCAAAAGTGTTTAAACATAAATGACAACATACACAGTGGAAGACTTTGAAAAACAGAAAATAAATTTACAAACGGGATATCAAAACTTTTTCATAGATTATAAAATAATCTATGATGCCTCATGGCGAAACTTCATTATAATGAAGTAGTGATACAAAGACAAAGTAAAATCCTACTATAAGATTTTACGTCAAGATCATATACCCTAGGTATACAACCAAAAGCCTAGAATTCTAATCGTGTAAAACAACCTACTTGTAGGTCTAACTAAAACACTCTTAGAATTACAATGGAGAAAACCGAAATAACTACACTTGCTATTGGTAAATAGGTATCTCGATTTCTTCACTTGATTGTGTCCAATGCATACAGTATTTTGTTGGGCGCAAATTCCAGCATCTCCCAACCGAGTGCGATAACGGTCCGATGCGCCAAGTTCAGCAGACGTTATTTGACCCGTGGCGCTGCAGCTAGATGGGGTTAAAGGACATAAAGTAGCACCTTACTACAAGTCCGGGCTTTTAGTCTAGTGGCAAGCGTTTGATCCCACATATTTATAGACTTCAATCATTGTATGTGATGACTTGAACGCAAAATACTAGCTTGACTAGTAGTTGCCCCCACAAGAGTATGGGATCACAGTAGTATGGCAAGTATAGGGACCAAGTAGTTTCGAATCCAAGGGAAAGTGTGTATGTGAATAAATCCCTGAAAATTTGTGTCTCGTAGCTAATATGAATGTAATGTTTTGGTAATGTTCCTAAGTATTCTATACTAATTAAATTCTATTAATGAAATTAAATTACTAGCTTCGGTTGCAAATATGAGATGATGATGCTCGGGATAGGAATTCCTACGTATACTAACGGAGTTGGTACAATAACTAAAATAATCGTGATGTGCAAGTTATAATCCTAAGTGTACTAAAACTAGGCAATCAACTTCCCCAATCTAGCACAAGATTGAAAGACTAAAAGCTCAAGAATTAACCCTAATACTTCGTCCTAGCAACCTACTTCACTAATTCGATAATCAAATTATATGTATTGTGCTTAATTAATGAGACCCTAATTTAACTAAGGTGGTGCGGTTGTCCTCCCTAGATAAACCGGTAGATTATAAACCCCTTCAAATACCCTCTCCTTAAGCTTGACTCAACTCCTCTCCTGGTTTTTGCTTAACTGAAGAGAACTCTTTCCTCGCCTTCACCGTTCTAGACAGAGGATAAAAGCGCTCGAGGAACAGACGCTCGAGCTCGGCCCATGTAGTCACACCCCCATGGAAGTGTGTTATCATACCATTCCTTAGCTATTCCAGTCAGAGAGAACTGGAACAATCTGAGCCTCTTAGCATCCTCAGACATCCCATTGTAATTAAATGTGGAAGCTATCATCAGAAAGTTCCTCAGATGTGTGTGTGGATTATCTTTCCCGACCTCTCCCTTGAATTGGTTCTCAATGAGCATCCTCAAGATTCCTGGAGAGATGGAAAAGTTATTCGCCTCTACTGGAGGCATAGCTACTCCGTCATAATACCGTTGAGGTTGAGCCTCAAACCTTCCTCGAATTGCCATACCAGGAGGATCAGCATTCTGCAGAACTTGCTGAGGATAAACTGGTGGTGGAGGGTTATAAAAAAGGTGGTGGTGGGTAGTATGGTGGATAGTAGGGTGGATAGGGGTATGGGTAAGGTTGGTTGTTATGTTGGTAGACAGGGTTGTTGAATGGGTTGTTTGGGTTCTGGTTGTTTTGGTTCTGGTTCGGGTTTAATGCGGGATTGTTTTGGTCATGTGGGTTTGGATTTTGGCTTGTACTTTCCCCCTGGGGTACTTGCTTCTGACTATTGACTACACTGGCTCCTTCAACCCGTTCCACACTCTGATTGAACTTTTCTGTTGTGAGATCCAAATCTACACCTAAATCCCAATTCATTTCGTCTCCAGCTGCAGTAGTCATCCTTCGAAGGAAAGCTCTATTCCTTCTGGCTATCGTCTCAGGGTCCAATTTCATTCTATCTTTGCTCATTTCACCCTTAGAGCGCATTTTCATAAACCTAAAATACCAAAAGAAAGATCAAAACGCAACTGGCTAATAACTAATCAAACAGAAAAGAAAATCACTCACTACTAACTACTAAACTATTTCCAAGTCCTATTCAATGAACATACATCGTCGTCCCCGGCAACGACACCATTAACTTGAACGCAAAATACTAGCTTGGCTAGTAGTTACCCCACAAGAGTATGGGATCACAGTAGTATGGGCAAGTATAGGGACCAAGTAGTATCGAACCCAAGGGTAAGTGTGTATGTGAATAAATCCCTGGAAATTTGTGTCTCGTAGCTAATATGAATGTAATGTTCCTAAGTATTCTATACTAATTAAATTCTATTAATGAAATTAAACTACTAACTTCGGTTGCAAATATGAGATGATGATGCTCGGGATAGGAATTCCTACGTATACTAACGGAGTTGGTACAATAACTAAAATAATCGTGATGTGCAAGTAATAATCCTAAGTGTACTAAAACTAGGCAATCAACTTCCCTAATCTAGCACAAGATTGAAACACTAAAAGCTCAAGAATTAACCCTAATACTTTGTCCTAGCAACCTACTTCACTAATCCGATAATCAAATTATACGAATTATGCTTAATTAATGAGACCATAATTTAACTAAGGTGATGCGTTCGTCCTCCCTAGATAAACCGGTAGATTATAAACCTCTTCAAATACCCTCTCCTTAAGCCTATTCGTTATTAAAGAGTGATGCGGTCGTCTTCTCTCTAACAATTTTGTTACTCAATTCCAAGATAATTCTAGGGTTTATTAGAAATATTCAATAATTAAGAGAACTAAAACTATACATCACGAATTATCCTAATTACATACCAACGTCCTACTTCTACGAGTTCATCTTATTCTTAGCATGCAAGGGTTCTAGCCTAACATGGTGGTTTGAAGAACAAAAGCAATAACAAAATAGATAATCATATGCATACTTAAATTAACGAAAGAAACTAAGAACATAAACGAAATATGAAATCAATGAATTAAAGTCTAAAAAATAAATCTTTATAAATCTGAAAACCTAGGTTTAATAGTCTCAAGTACTCAAGAAAACAAAAGCAAAAGAAAATTCGTTCGAAGAAACAATTAAACTAAGAATTCGTATGCTAAAAACCTCGATTACACGATAGAACCTTGCTCAAACTCTCCAAACTCCCTCTCAAGCTCTTCTCCTTCAAAAACTATCTCTAAATATGATATGGTGTCTAAAAAGAAGTTGGATGGGGTATATATAGTGTATGGGCCGGATTTGAGCAAAAAGGGTCGAAGGCGGCACTCGAGTTGGGTGGTTGCTCGAGCGCCTAGCGCTCGAGCGCTTCTCCCTCGAGCGCTCTATCTTTCCAGCATAAATGTGGTGCTCGGCCACCTTCACTCGAGTGCCTAGCGCTCAAGCTCCTCCCGGTCGAGCGCACTGACTCTCCAGCGAACAAGGGGTGCGCTCGAGCTCATACCACTCGAGCGCCTAGCGCTCGAGCTTGACTCTCTTGAGCATGATTTGACTCTAGTGCACATGAGGCACTCGATCAAAGGTACTCGAGCACTCAGTGCTCGAGCACTTCCTCCTTTTAAGCTAAGTAACACTTTTCTTCGCACGAACTAATACTTTTCGTATATCTTCAATATCTTCTCATCCGGGAGTCCGTTTGAGTCGATTCAAAGTCCTACGAACTCCATTTTTTCACCCTCTTTCCTAATATGAGCATCAAAGAGACAAATTTATAAGTTTATGAAAATAATACTCAAATAACTCTAAATACTCATCAAATACATTCAAAATAGGGACGAATCAGACTACAAAACATAACAATTTCACGCCTAATCAGTGAACACATAAAAATCATGGTTTTCCATGATGTAAAACCATCCAACACTTAAGCTCCATGACTTCGATAACCACCCATGTTGTATCTTTAATTAACTCACTCAAAACTACAACCTCCTGACCTGGTAACTTCCATGTCATCATCCTGCATGTTTAGACATTAAAGATGACATTGACATATTCGGAGTTAGTGTTAGGAGAAATGACAAATTCTGATATTGCGGAAAATGTTGTAACATTTTGGACAAGATTGACCTAACATCAACACGTACAAATTCATGACCCAGGTGGAATTGAACAATCCGCCCCGAAAAGTTGATGTGTAGTTTTTAGATTTGCCTGTCTTGACCAAGAGATTGCACTATTACATTTTGTATGTGTTGAAGTGGACCTACAGCGAGGATAAATTCTTCTGTTCTGAAAGGTGAAGAATTAGACCTCAGTGGTTATTGATTTCTTAATCTCCGTTACTTAAATAGGACCGTTTGTGGTTAATAGTTATTGCTTTGATACATGTCGGGTGAGAATCATCATGACTTTGAACCTTGTATTTTGGGCAGTAATTTTAATTATACGACGGTTGCTAAGATTTAATACGGAGAAACGTGTGTGAGTACGGTTCGTGTGATTTGTCCCCTTGGTGGGCTCAGAAGTTTTATCGTACCAAATCTTGCATGTGGAAATTAGCTTTTCGGTATGGATAATAATGTTGAGTTGTCTTTACTCCAAGGTGTAAGATATTAATTAATTTAGAGTTATTCAGAAGTTCAATTAATTAATGAACTAAATAATCTTAAACACGGAAAATAATAACCGGGAGACCATATTATCGTAATATGGATTAAGATGGATAGTGCAATATTAATTTGATAGTGATATTAATTAATATTAATGGGCTGAATAATATTGGGGGTCAATATTATAATTCAGTAGCCCAATGGAGGTTCAATCTTAATTCTCCTAAAGGTCCCTCAAGTAGCCCAATTAGTAGTCCAATAATAATAAGGTGATTAAAATAAAAGAAAATATAAATTGCTGATTTTTTATTCATTATTTTTAAAAATAGCTTATAGGAGAGAGAAAAGATTTTGTTGATTTCTTGGAAAGATATTATGGAAGATATGTTTTCTTGGAATACAAGATTATCTCATAAATTCAAGAAGATCCAAATCTTGTATTTTCACTCTATAATTTTCGAAAATTGCATATATTAGGAGGGTGGGATTTTTGTGAAATATTTTATTATAGAGAAAAGAATATATTGGATATATTCAAGATTTCTTGGAGGCCAAGAAAAAAAATTATCTTCCCTATTTCACCTAAAAAAATCGCTCACCTCTAGTCCTATATATAGGGGATGATTATTTCATCTCCAGTTTACAGTTTACAAGTTCCATGAGTTGGAAAAATCGAAAGCAATAAATATTTTCTTCCTCCCTTGTATTATTAAATTGTTCGTGAGCGCTTCCCACCGGTGAACGAATAAGGCAAAGAGGGAATACTTGAGAAGGTTTTTACGGTTGATCGGATTATTTCACTTGTCCCGATCTTCTCAATTGGACGTCGCTTCAAGAGGTACGTGTTCATGTAAAATTCTAAGTTATTCCCCCGTAGAATTTTGTGTGATAATATTCATATGCATGACTTTTGTTGTTGGATTAATTATTATTTGAATTAATATAGGATTAATTCATGCTAGTAATAATTTGATTTAAATTTGTATTTAAATTTCATCCCGAATAGATCCGGGCACCCCGTTTTCCCCAACACCAATGACGATCAAAGCAAGAGGGGGGTATGAGTATTTTGTCACTTTCATTGACGATTACTTGAGATATGGATACATCTACCTAATGAAGCATAAGTCTGAAACTTTTGACAAGTTCAAGGAGTTTAAGGCTGAAGCCGAGAAACATAGGAAAAAGAGTATCAAGTTTCTACGATCTGATCATGGGGGCGAATACCTTAGCGATGAATTCTTGAACTACCTATCGGACGTAGGGATTGTGTCCCAGTTGACTGCACCGGGAACCCCTCAATAAAATGGTGTAGCGGAATGAAGAAACCAGACTCTTTTAGAAATGGTTAGATCCATAATGAGTTATTCAGATCTACCCAAGTCATTTTGGGGTAATGCCTTGGAAACGGCGGCTTACATTCTAAACTTGGTGTCATCCAGATTGGTTCCTAAAATCCCGACATAATTGTGGACCGGGCAAAAGCCCAGTTTGAGACACATGAGAATCTGGGGGTGTCCGGCATACGTGCTAGACAAGAAAGTCGGTAAATTGGATCCACGTTCAGAATAAAGGCTGTTTATAGGATATTCCATGGGAACGAAAGGGTATATGTTCTATAGTCCCAAGGATCAAAAGAGAGTGATTAGCACACACTTTAAATTCTTGGAAGAAGACTATATGAACAATAGAAAGCTCAAAAGTGAAATTACCTTAGAAGAATTGAGAGGGCAAACTCATATACCAAGTATACAAGATGACATACCAATCGTCACACATACACAACCGGAACCCCTGTTGGAATTTATAAGCACGTAAACACGTAAACATGCGCAGTGGAATATTAAAGTTCACCAACAACGAACGATTAATCACATAATAATTTGCAAGAATATTAAACGAGATTCTTACAGAGCTTCGTACGCGGAGTCCTCCACTATGGTATCCACGCAACAGCTATTCACCGATCTGCACCGGGGTGCCAGCGTTGAATCTCGAGATGAACTTGCTAAGAAAACTCGAACAAGAGATTTTATGGAGAAATTATATTTCTTGTGTGTTTTCTGAATTCCCATGACACGTATTTATAGGGATTAACTTGGCTTAATTCCTAAACAAGATATCGGGCCTAGCCCGTAATATAATCTCTACGGATTATATTTTCCTAGATACGTTCCTAAGAATAATATCTTTACCATATCTATTATTCTTGTATAATAATATTCCAAATATTATTATTGTTAGGATAAAAATTGTTAGTTTTGATGAGTTAAAACAAACCAGAAGATGTAATAGGACCATCTGGACCTGTTAGCCAGATGATGATCTAGATTAGGACTTAGTCTAGGGGGAACTGCCAGACCAGAAGACCCCACCAGAGGACTTCACCAGAGGACTCCACCTCTACCTCACAAAATCCTAACCCTCCCCAAACCCATACAGACCAGGACCCAACCATTTCTATGGCTCTGGGATTCCCTGCCCCTCCCCCTTCTCCCACCTGTTTAACTAGCGATGATAGTGAAGATGAGGAAGCTTCACTTGAGCCTGCTAACTTAGCACCTTCCTCCTCTGCCTCTGGGCCCAAACCTTTTATTTTCTCTTCTGATGAGATGGGTCCCATCAGGCAGAGTATGAGTGTGAGTGCTCAGCTCTGGCTAAGAGAGCAATTTCCAATTCTGTTGGAGCACTCACCCCTCCTGGCAGATCTGACGGATGCCAAGGTTTGGAGTATGGCCAGACTCCAAGATGTTGAAGATCTTATGCTTCTGCTGGAGGAGATGTCTCTCTCTACCTTCACTGCATGGGAGATTGAGCTGAAAAAGAAGTTAAGTATTCAAAACCCAGCAGAGTTGGAGACACCAGAGGCAGCCAAGGTCCTCATCAGAACTCTCCTTATCCAGCGAGGAGTTATGCTCACTCCAGAGGGCTTCTCTTACAACTTTGGTCCTCATTTCACATTCCCTCCTGAGCTATATTCAGACGAGGAGGATTTTGAGATGACTCCTGCTGTGCTCCAGAAGATGAAAGCATTCTTCAACGAGCAGATCATGCAGATAGGGCGCTTTTCAAAAGCCATTCAACATATGGCCCCTGCTATGATAGAGCATCAGATCAAGCAAGAGAGGAGGATTTTCCTGAAGCAGATCAAGTCCTCATTGGCAGAAGTTAAAGCTTTTTTCAAGGCCAATGGCCTCTTTGTCAAACTGGATGTCATGCACAGCCAGAAGTAGCTCCAGGAGCACGTGCTGGAGCAGATGAGGCCAGTCTCTGTTCTTAAAGTTGAGATGGCAAGCCAGATGATCCAGACTGCCAAGTTGAAAGACTCCCTCCAGGAGATGTTGGAGAAGCAAGAAAGGCTTGTTGCAGAGTCTAAAGCCTACCTGGAGGAGGCCAAGCAGCTGCGTGATCTTCACTCTTCCTCCAACACTGCCTTGCCTGATCTCATAAGGCAGGTAGTGGAGCCCCTCCTTGATGAAGTTAAAAAGGGTGAAGAGAAGGCCAGAACTGATCTAGCGAAGACCACCAATGAAACTCTCTTCAACCATGGAGCTCGTCTGGACCTGCTGGAGAACACTTTGGCCCAGGCTGAGTTGCAGAAGAAGAAGAAAGAGGAGTTCAAATCTCTTTCCATGGCCAAGCAGCTTGCTGCAGAAGAGGAGTCTGAAGCTGAGCAGGATCATATCTCCATCTCTGGACCTGCAAAGAGGAAGATAAGAAGAGTCAAGAAAAGCTTCCTTGAGACTGTTGTTGAAGAAGCTCAAAAGAGATACAAGGAAGAGACTCCAGAGGAAAAGCAAGCAAGGATCAGGAAGAACATAGATGAAGAGCAGAGGCTCAGATATGTTAGAAGGCAAAGCAAGAAGAGCAGAGAAGCAGGTGTTTCTTATGGTGCAAGTGGCTCGAGCCAGAGGAGGAAAGCTCCCATTGAAGTGATGAACATTCTGCCTCTCAGGACAGAAGGGTCTTTTGACTCTACTGTGCCTGTGCCCTTGATTGAAAAATGGAAGGAGGCAAAGACTCTCTGGTTCATCCAACACTATATCCAGAGGCCAGCACCAGAGGATGATGAGCTAATCAACAAGACCTTCCACACCTGGATGCAAGCTTATGATGCAGAACTGTACAAGCAATTGATTGACTCAACTATTGAGTTCAACCTGGAGGTGACTGCCCCTGAGTTCACTTATCTTAACACTCCCATGGCAGGAGACCAGGTTGATTGGGCTGAGCTGAAGAGATTTACAAGACAAAGGTGTTGGTGAACTTCACTCCAACATCTTCTGCAGAGTTGAAGGCCATCCAGGATAGGTTTCTGGACTGGTTTCTGGTGCCCAAGGAAAACAGAAGATATGCTTAGATAGGACCAGAATTGCATTGTAATCTGTAATCACCGTTGTCCTTATTATCAATGAAAATATCATATCTTCTCTGTTCAAAAGACAACCTCTTGTTGTCTTAATTGTTTGCCTGATAAGATCTATTCTAAGGTCTTATCCTTTACTGTTTTTATGCTTAAATTCTTCTTTTGATCAGTTCTGGTAGTGTTTTAACTCCATCAAAAAGGGGGAAATTGTTAGGATAAAAATTGTTAGTTTTGATGAGTTAAAACAAACCAGAAGATGTAATAGGACCATCTGGACCTGTTAGCCAGATGATGATCTAGATTAGGACTTAGTCTAGGGGGAACTGCCAGACCAGAAGACCCCACCAGAGGACTTCACCAGAGGACTCCACCAGAAGACTTCACCAGATGAGATCTGAACAGAGGTAGAGGACCTTCCCCAGACCAGACGAGTCCGGACCAGACGAGTCTGGTGGAACAAAAGATGCTCAGTTTGATCCCTTGATTCTACTGAGTATTCTGGTTGTTCACCAGATTAGGACCAGAAGACACCGAGGTTGCCTGGTGTCTAGTCTTGCCTTCTCTGGAGAAAATCAGAGTTAGGCAGAGGAAGCTATTGACCGTTGGTGATTCAAATCAAGTCAACATGATCAGGATTGGAAAGTATTTGAAGATAATCAATCCAAGGATCCCACCAACCCAATCAATCAATTAGGGAATTGATTGATTGAGGCTTTCTTAATATAGAGGATCTGATTGGATTAGCCCTCCAACGGCTAGCCCTAATCCCTTCTATAAATACAAGAGTGTAGTTCAAGAAAAAGCTCTAGAGAGATACTACACGCACATAAGTGATCCAAGCTTTTGATATTCATACCAAGCACTCTTATTGTTCATAATATTTATCTACTCTTAAGGAGATTATTGAAACCACAACCTGTTCATCTATCAGACAAGGTTATTGGTTGTTTGATCTTTAGACTGAAGTCAAATCTAAAGAGCTTGTAAGAAGGAACTGGTACTTCACAATTCCAGTGAGTAAGTAAGTGAGTTGGTTGATAGTGAGACCCCTTGGATATAAGGGAGAGTGGACGTAGGATATTCAATCCGAACCACTATATATCTTGTGTTCTTTATTGCTTTATTTTACTTATTGTCATTTTGTTTATTGTTCTCTTGTAAAAGGACTTTGAAAGACATTTAACTTAAGCTTCCGCAAATTAATCTAACTAGTGGGACCAACAATTATTAGGATTTCATATTTAATTAAATCTAATTTAATTAAATAATAATAATAATTAATTCTAAATATAATTATTATTATTATATTCTCCATAAATTAAATATTATATCCAATATAATACTTAATCAACCAACTATTATCGGCGAACTACCATTGCTTGTTGTGTGACCCATATGCCCTCGTATATCGAGCGATTAGTCAAATTAACGGTCTTAATTGAACCCTAGACAATAAATCAGACATTCTCAATATACGAGGTACGTTGCGAGGAAATCTGCAACTACCTGTAATACTGTAGGCTATTGTGATATATTTTTTTCATTCGCGAATACTCGATTAAGTCTTGAACATGATGAAGTGTCTATTCAAATAACTTAATCATATTATTTCAAATCACTAATTGATCGCTCGTGTCGCACTTGGCCACAAAGTCCAAGTCGACTTGCATTTGCCGATGTCTTAGATCCAATTATGATGAATCCTATTCTTGGCTCAACTACCACGCACATGTATTTCGTGATGAACCCAATCCATGTCATATCTACCCGTGGAAGGGTGCAAGCATCGGTCATGGTCAAAGTTCACCACTCCACACATGTCGTGCGTATTGACCTCAAGTCAGAGGAGTATCACATCACTCTCACTAACCGAGACACCCATAGACACATTATGTGGAATTACATCAAACGGTTTCTCGGATGGGTATACCAATACCCTCTAAGGTATTTGTGCATCCATTATGTAGATCTTACTACACTCTCTCCATAGAGTATAATGCAGATCGCACACCAATCTCCATTGCATCATCAATATCCCATTCTTGATGATCCTCGATCGGGGCTATTTGAGCATCGTACTTCGGTCATCTGAGTTCTCACTCACTCAATGACAGTATCGATTCAAGGGAACACTTATATGAATAATGCAAACAATCAAATATAATATTCAGATAAGTGTAAAGCCATACATTTAATATTAAATCAGACAATAATATTAAACCATAAACTGAATATCATCTTAGTATTATGTCCTTACAAAGGATTGTCTCTAGGACACTAACACTAACAATCTCCCACTTGGACTAGAGCCAATCACTTACATGTCTAACCCCTAGACCATCAAATGTCTAGTGTGTACATGAATAGTAAAAAGGATTTGCAAGATTATCCTTTATGGGAAACGTTTAATTCTATTTCTCATATCAAATGCCTTGGTACATGCTTATTACTGTTATTAGATCTCGGTTCCTTTGCTCATGCAATCGCACCAATATTGTCACAATACATCTTTATTTGACAACTGGCATTCGGAACTACCCCTAGTTCTCTCTCTTACCTTAAAATTCAGACAGCCTCAAAGGCTTCTGATACAGCAATGTACTTAGCTTCGCTTGTTGAATCTGCGGTTAGATCTTGCTTGGAACTATTCCAACACACCGCACCTCCATTGAGAGTGAAGATGTATCCTGACTGCGATTTGTAATCATCACAGTTGGATTGGAAACTTGCATCAGCGTAGCCGGTGACGACTAGCTCTGATTACCCACCGTAGATAAGAAAATGTTCTTTAGTACGCCTGAGGTACTTAAGAATATTCTTGACAGCAATCCAGTGAGGGTCACCTGGATGCTGTTGGTATCTACCCGTGATGCTGACAGCGTAGGCTACATCTGGCCTGGTGCAAGTCATGGCGTACATGATGGATCCAATTGCAGATGCATATGGAACATCCTTCATGTGCTCGATATCAGCTTCGCTAGAAGGATAATCCTTCTTCAACAACTTTATCCCATGATTTGCTGGAAGATACCCTCTCTTAGAGTTTTCCATTGCAAAACGCTTCAACACCTTATCTACGTAGGTGGATTGTGACAGCCCTAGTATCTTCTTGGATCTATCCCTATGGATCTATCCCTATGGATCTTGATCCCTAAGATGTAGCATGCTTCACCAAGATCCTTCATGATGAAGGTCTTTGATAACCAATCTTTCACGGACTGCATGAGCGGGATGCTATCTCATATAATCAATATGTCATCGACATATACGACTATGAAGACAATACTCTTCCCGCTGCGTTTACAATAAACACATGGATCTTCCGGATTTCTAATGAAGCTAAAAGACTTAACAGCTTCATCAAATCGGATATTCTAACTCCTAGAAGCTTGCTTCAATCCATAGATGGATCGTTTAAGCTTGCACACGAGATTAGACTTTGGCTTAGATATAAAACCCTCCGGTTGAGTCACAAACACTTCCTTATCAATGTTGCCATTGAGGAGAGTTGTTTTGACGTCCATCTACCAAAACTCATAATCGTGGTGTGTTGCTATCGCAAGTAAAATTCGAATGGACTTGATCTCAGCAACTGGCAAGAAAGTCTCATCATAGTCAATACCTCGTGTTGACTATAACCTTTCGCCACCAACCTATCTTTATAGGTTTGTACTTTGCCATTTACATCGGTCTTACGCCCGAAGACTCACTTGCAACCTATGAGTTTTACCCCTCTTGGAAATTCAACTAAGTCCCAAACTTGATTGATGTACATCGAGTCCATCTCGGATTTTATGGCTTCATGCCACTTCTCTTAGTCAACATCTAATGTTGCTTCAGTATAAGTTCTAGATTCGTCTTTATCCGGGATCTCCACATCATTATGTTCCTCCACGAGAAACCCATAATATCTAGTGGATGGATTACGAAACCTAGTCAACTTACGGAGTTGTGGTTGTGCAGGCTGTACATTCTGATCGTGAAAATCTTGTGGTGCAGCGACTTTATCGTTGACCGGAGAGTCCTCAAGAGCGACATTTTCAGATGCCTCTTGGGCGGGAGTTTGAACTATGTTATTCTCATTCAGCCTACTTGGAGGTTGTTGCGAAGGCAATGCAACTCCAATTACGCTCCCACTGGCTGAAAGAGGATCACTTAGTGATAAACTTCCACCATGAGAGTCGCTGAATGCTCCCACTGATTCTTTGTCATGTTGCCTTGACAAATCATCAGTCTCTATGTTAATTCGTGGTTCTTGAATCTCTTCAAGTTCTATCTTCTTACGGCTTTGTTCCTTAAAGACGTACTCGTCTTCTAGGAACTTAGCTTGCCTAGAAACAATCACTGTTTGTTTCTCCGGTAGATAGAAGTGATATCCTCTTGTCTCCTTAGGATATCCCACAAAATAACTATTTTCACCTTCGGATTCCAACTTATCAGTTAGCTTTTTCTTCACAACTGTGGGGCAACCCCACGTTCTTATGTGTAGAAAAGTTGGCTTCTTGCCACACCATAGCTCGTATGGAGCTGGCACAACTGATTTGGATGGAATCCTATTCAGAATGTAGATTGAGGTTTGCAATGCGTGTCCCCATAAGAATGTTGGAAGAGAGGAAAAACTCATAATGGACCTTACCATATCTAACAAGGTTCGGTTTCTCCTTTCGGACATACCATTCATCTGAGGTATTCCGGGAGGAGTCCATTGTGACTAGATCCCATGAAGCTTCAAGTAATCCATGAATTTATGGCTAAGGTACTCACCTCCTCGATCCGATCGAAGAGTCTTGATACTCTTACCAAGTTATTTCTCTACTTCTGCCTTGTACCCCTTGAATTTCTCAAACGATTCGGACTTGTGTTTTATAAGATACACATATCTGTACCTTGAGTAATCGTCGGTAAAGATGATGAAGTAGCAGAATTGACCCATAGCTAGGGTGGGCAATGGTCCACAAACATCGATGCGAACCAACTCTTAGAACTTCTTTGGCACGTACCCCTTTTCCGGAAAAGGGTTTGTTGATCATCTTGCCCATGAGACAAGATTCGCATTCGCCATAAGACTCTAAGTCTAATGGGGTTAAGTAGTCCAACTTTCTTAACCTTGCAATTCTTTTCTCGTTTGCATGACCAAATCTATAATGCCGCAAGTAAGTCGGGTTTTCATGATTACTAATCTTGAGTCTTTTATTTTGTATATTAAGAACATTATATCCACAATGTAACAAGTATAAACCATTAACAAGAGGAGCATTTCTATAAACATCACCATTAAGCTAAAAATAACAAGTATTATTTGCAAAACGGAAGGAAAATCCCTCAATGTCTAACATAGGTGTTGGGACATTGTCAGTTTTGATTAAGATCTCAAAGCCCCTGAAAAGATGTTTTGTCTTTGGTTTGTCTTTGTCAGACTAGTCTTGGTTAGGTTTATACTTAGTCATTTTACATTTCACAGGTACTCAATAAGAGGAGCACTTACTGATGACAATCAAGACTTAGAGCCTGAAGACGGTTTTACCATCCTGAACTTATGGCAGTCTCCTAAGCTGGCTGAGTAAGTCTCAGTGATGAGGAGTATGTAATACCCTAGACTTTCATGAGCTTATTTGCTTTACTAAATGCTTTATAATTCTATATGAATCTATGTGATGCATTTACATCCAAAATTCATGCCAAGGCACGTTTATGTGTTTTATTTACCCGATACTTACAATTAACATATTATTTGCTCAATACATGCTTATTCTTGAGACTTTATAATTTTTATATGTTCTTTATTTTATGTCTTAAAGTATTTGATATAGAAATTAATATAGTCCTTAAGTCTAGTATTTTATTTTACACGTTATAAGTTGAAAAATGAATGTTTCTTCAAGAAACGAATTACGTATCGATTGCTCGATGTTTTTTTATGATTAGTATATAGACTTTATAATTTATTTAGAGCATTAGAAGAGTTTTAATTTTATTTTATAAGATAGTATAAGTAATTTTATGCATAATGTACCTTAAAAGCATTAAATAAATTAGAAAATCATAATTTCTTTTATTAAATTCAAAGCCTACAAGTGTCTTAACTACAAGACACAAGAATTATCTTGAATTATCCTCATAATTTCGTCCAATATGAGGAAAGGAGGAAGATTGGTGAAACTTCATGAATTAAGGTCAAAGTTAGTAGCATAAAAGTCAAAATTAGCAACTAATACTAAGTTGCCATGTGTTTAATGCTTAACCTCCAAGATTATCCAATTTCCTCCACATTCTTCTTCAAAGTCGGCCAAGAGAAGGAAGGGAGTAGCCTCCAAGGTTGAATTCTCCTATAAATACATGAGCTTGCATGCAAAATTATTCATAAGAAAAAGTTTAAAGAAAATTTCACAAATACTACTACTCTTATACTTAGAAGTTGAGAAAGGAGAAGAAGAGATTTCTTGTAGCTACCTATCTCTAAGTAAGCTTCTCTTCTTTTTTGAGTAATTATTTAAGTGGTAGTATGAAGTTTATGCATGATATGAGAATTAATTGATAGGAAAATGAGTTTTGATGAGTAATTTGCATGTTATACATGTTTTACTTCATGTTTGAATGTTTAATTCAATTTATTCATGAGTTATGATCAAAATCATGTTTATTATTTGATTATATATGCTTTAGAAGTAGAAATCATGAAATTATATGGTCTAAAGTGAGTTTAAGATGTTATGTTCTTCATATATACATGAAAACCGAAAATCTGGACAACTTGTGAAGGAGTTTCGTTTTTCATCCAATTTGTCGATGGAAAATTCTGAAATTTTTATATGTGAAAATATACTTGTGAATTAACTTAGGTTTCAAATTTCATAATTTTTGGACTGGTATTCAATTCGTGGTGATTTTTCGAAGTAGGGCTAGGGTTTTGGACGAAAATACAGGAACAGTAGAAGTTTGCTATGATCTGAGAATAATCGGTTAGGTTTTTATAGAAAACCAAAGTATATTAATAAATTACATGAAGTTGTGAGTTCATGGTTAAAATTTCATGAGTATTGGACATGTGGTTGATTTATGGTGAATTTTTAAAGTTAAATGACCAGAATCTGTTACTGTGTATTCATTATGAAAAATATTTGATGTTTGGTAAAGATTTTGAGAAATCTGAAAGTATGGTGATAAACTTTATTGAATTGGTAATATACTGTTAAAACTTCGTAATTTTTGGACGTATGAATAATTTAATATGAATTTTCAAAGTTAGGTGTGTAATCTGCCAAATTCGAAATTTTGTGTGAAAGGTTCGAAATGGTCCGGTTGCATTTTTACAGTCGATATTTATTTATAACTTGCTATTTGATGATTTTATACACTTAATTGATATTTGGGTGTTAGTATACAATATTTGAATATGTGTGGAGATTTGAATTCAAGTCTTACAATTTACAAAAGTGAAGGGATAAGTAACAATGTTTTTATTTTAAAAATTTTACTTGTAGGTACAAACCTGCAAGGTGGGGAATCACTTCACTCTTCACCGAGTATTTTATTATTATTTTAATTGCACTTATTAAATGTTGAATGTTAAATATTTTGAGTCTGGCCCGCTATCGACTGGCCCCTGAGATAGTCCAACACTATGTTGGCAAATGAGATAGTCCGGTCGTTCCGGCACCACGGGTTGGTCAAGCCACCCAAGCATATACCCGGTGAAATTCCGAGGGCTCACATGTTATAAACAATTGATGTTTAGTTTGTGCAATTATAAAGAGGTTTCCCACTAAGTGTTTACAAACACTTATCCCTTCCACTTTTAAATTTTTACAGATGCTATGGATCCGGACGTGGGCGAATGAACTCGGCGGGCTGTGAAGTTTCCCTAAAGATTTTATATTTTCGAGAATAATATTATTAAATTTTGGGTTTGTAACTTAAGCTACAATCATACTTATTTACTACTTCCGCTGTGTAAATGTGTGGCGTGTGTATATTTTAATACAAAATGCTATTTTAGTGATGTTCCTACTTGTGCCACATCATATTTTTTTATACTATTTTAAGTGGGGATGTCACAGGTGGTATCAGAGCAGGTTCACCTGCTAAAGTATTTTCAAAAAGGGTGTGTTTTAAAATTTTAAAAGGAAACAGCCGCATCGAGATCATTCTCCACGACGGGATCAGGTAAATATTTTATATGTGCTTAAATTATGTTATTTATTTGAAAGTGTGATTTGATTATTTGAAAGTTTGTATAGTTATTGCATTACATTGTTGTTTGAATAGAATTATGAATCGTAGAGGAAACCAAAACAACTCAGGCATGAGCGAGGACCTAACTTCCGTCTTAAGGGGGTTAGCTCAGCAACTAAATCACCAAAGCCAATCGTCCCAAACACTTGTATCCTCAACCCAAAACCATGACATTGTTAGCCAATTTAAGAAGTTTAGACCCTCAACACTTACCGGAAGGGAAAACCCTATGGAAGTAGAAAACTGGATTCGGAGCTTGTAGAAGATATTCGCTTACCTTAAGTGCACCGATGAGCAGAAAGTTTCTTGCGCTATATTTCAGCTGACCGAGGATGCAGATTATTGGTGGGAAGCTCACTGTAGGACAATGACTGAAGAAGAACGAACTACAGTTACTTGGGAGAAATTCGTAGAAGCAGTGGTTAAGAATTATATACCACAGTCGTTTTTAGATCAGAAGGAGACCGAGTTTCTACAGTTGAAGTAGGGAAACCTGACAGTACAGGAATATGAAAGGAAGTTTAATCAATTGGAAAGATATGCTTCTCATTTGATTAATACTGATGAAAGGAAAGCAAAAAGATTTATGCAGAATCTACGACCGGAAATCAGTACTATCTTAGCGGCACAAGATATTAAGTCTTATGCCTCGGCATTCGAGAAAGCTCAGATGATAGCAGCATATATGATATCAGAGGACGTAAGAACGCCAGAATCACAACAAAACAAAAGGAAGTGGATGGGTACGAACCAAGGAAGAAATTCTAAGCAAGTTAAAAGGACAGAAATAGTGCCACGACAACAACAGAGGCCACCTAAGTGCAGAAATTGTGGGAAGGAACACTTTGGGCAATGCCTGAAGGGAACAGGAATCTGTTACAGATGTAATGAACCGGGACATGTCATAACTAATTGTCCAAAGTGGAAAGAACAACAGAAGATTGCACCTGCTTGAGTGTTTGCCATGAGTCAGCAGGAGGCAACAACAAATCCGGAAGTGATGGCAAGTATGTTCAAAATATTCCAAATACCTGTTTTCACGTTATTTGATACCGGTGCTACACATTCATTCATCTCTACAAAGATGTTTGAACAAATCGAGACCGCCCATATTATGGTAGAAGAAAATTTCCTAGAAGTAAACATTCCCTCTGGAAGTACGACACAATCCTTAGGACTATGTAGGAATGTGAAGATTGATTTTGAGCATGCAATACTCCCGGCAAATCTACATATAATAGAAATGAAGGACTTTGATGTTATCTTGGGAATGGACTGGCTTATAGCAAATCATGCTCTCATCAAGTGTCAAGAAAAAGAAATATCAGTACGGAGATCAAAGGATGAGAACTTTACACTATATGGTGCTAGAATTGGAACTATACCTCGGGTAATTTCAGCAGTAAAGGCTCGGAAAATTTTAAGGAAAGGAGAATGTACAGCATTTCTAGTAAATGTTGTAGCAACAAAGTCTATGGTCCAACATTGGACGATATGTCGGTAGTATATGAATATAAGGATGTATTCCCAGATGATTTGCCAGGACTACCCCCAGATCGTCAGTTAGAATTTACTATTGATTTAATTCCCGGAGCAGCGCCTGTTTCAAAAGTACCTTACAGAATGGCACCAAAGGAGTTGCAGGAGTTGAAAGTGCAACTGCAAGAATTACTGGATAAGGGTTTTATTCGACCAAGTGTGTCACCCTGGGGAGCACCGGTATTATTTGTGAAAAAGAAAGATGGTTCATTAAGAATGTGCATCGACTACCGAGAATTGAATAAGCTTACCATCAAGAACAAATACCCTCTTCCCAGAATTGAAGATCTGTTCGATCAATTAAAAGGAGCTAGTGTGTTTTCAAAGATTGATTTGAGATCGGGGTATCATCAAGTGAAAATAAAGGAAAGCGATATTCCGAAGACAACTTTCAGGACTCGATATGGTCATTATGAGTTCGTGGTGCTACCATTTGGACTCAGTAATGCACCAGCTATTTTTATGGATTTGATGAATCGAGTATTTCATCAATATCTGGATCAATTTATGATCGTTTTCATTGATGATATTCTGGTGTATTCGAGGAATCAAGAGCAGCATGCGGAACATCTTCGGATTACACTAGAAATCCTAAGAAAGGAAAAATTGTATGCTAAATTCAAGAAATGTGAATTTTGGCTGGATAAAATGGTATTTCTTGGACATACGGTTTCAGCCCTGGGAATAGAAGTTGACCCAACAAGGTGGAAGCTGTAAACCAATGGAAGACACCAACTAATGTAAACGAAGTCAGGAGTTTTCTTGGTTTAGTCGGGTATTATCGAAGATTCATTGAAGGGTTTGCTCGGATTGCAAAACCTTTGACTCAGTTGACTCGGAAAGAAACAAAGTTTGAATGGACAGAAGAATGTGAAAGGATTTTTCAAGAACTAAAGCAAAGATTAACAACGGCCCCAGTTCTTACAATTCCTGAAGGTACAGAAGGATTTATTGTGTACAGTGATGCTTCTAAACAAGGCTTGGGATGTGTACTTATGCAGAATGGGAAAGTAGTAGCGTACGCATCAAGACAATTAAAACCACATGAGCAGAACTATCCTACGCATGATTTAGAGCTAGCAGCAGTTGTGCATGCACTCAAGATTTGGAGACATTACTTGTATGGAAGTAAATGCCAGATCTACACAGATCATAAGAGTTTGAAGTATATCTTCGAACAGAAGGAATTGAACATGAGGTAAAAGAGATGGTTGGAGTTGGTGAAAGATTATGATTGCGAGATATTGTATCATCCGGGAAGGGCAAATGTAGTAGCAGATGCCTTAAGTCGCAAGGGAAAGATCAATGCCTTAGTTGTGAAACCAACACTGAAGGAAAGAATAGCAAAAGCTCAATATGACGATGCATTCTTAGAAAAGATAAAGCAAAAGATCAAGGAAGGTAAAGCAAAGGAGTTTTCAGTATGTGAGGATGGTACATTGTTATGTCAAGGAAGAATATGTGTCCCAGACAAAGAAGAATTCAAGAAGAAAATATTGGAAGAAGCACATTCTACACCATATACAGTTCATCCCGGAGGAACGAAAATGTACCAAGAATTAAAGAAGTTGTTCTGGTGGAAAAATATGAAGAGGGATATTGGAAATTTCGTACAGAAATGTTTGACATGTCAGCAGGTAAGAGCTGAACATCAAAGACCATCGGGATTGCTGAAGCCACTTGAGATTCCTGAATGGAAATGGGAACACATTACGATGGATTTTGTGGTAGGATTGCCCAAGTCAATACAAGGAAATGAAGCTATTTGGGTAATTGTTGACAGATTGACCAAGACGGCACATTTTCTACCAATAAAGATGACGTTCACATTGGATAAATTGGCTCAGATTTATATTAAGGAAATTGTCCGATTACATGGAGTTCCAGTTTCTATTGTGTCAGATAGAGATCCACGATTTACATCGAAATTCTGGTACAGTCTTCAAGAAGCTTTGGGTACTAAGTTGGAATTCAGTACAGCTTTTCATCCTCAAACAGATGGTCAATCGGAAAGAACAATTCAAACTTTGGAAGATATGTTGAGAGCTTGTATCATCGATTTTGGAGGAAGTTGAGAAAGATACATACCTTTAGTGGAATTTACCTACAACAATAGTTATCAAGCTACAATTGAAATGGCACCGTACGAAGCATTGTACGGAAGGAAGTGCAGATCTCCACTATGCTGGGATAAAATTGGAGAAAAGAAATTGTTAGGACCGGAATTGGTGGAAGAAACTAACAAAGTAGTAAAGAAGATTAAAGAAAAGATGCAAGCAGCTCAAGATCGACAGAAAGCGTATGCGGATAAGCGAAGGAAAGAATTAATTTTTGAGATTGGAGACAAGGTATTTTTGAAGGTATCTCCAATGAAAGGAATTTTCCGCTTCGGAAAAAGAGGAAAGTTGAAGCCCAGATATATTGGACCTTATGAGATATTGGAAAGAGTTGGAGATTTGGCTTATAGGCTAACACTACCAGCATCCTTGGCAGGAATACACAATGTATTTCATATCTCGATGCTCTGAAAGTACATACCTGACCCTACCCACATAGTAAACCAACCTGAATTAGAAATTGATGCCAACTTAACCTATGAGGAAGTCCCTATATCCATACTTGATAGAAAGCTTCATAGGTTAAGAAATAGAGATATTCCTATGGTTAAGATCCAGTGGAATAGACACGGAATGGAAGAAGCTACGTGGGAGCGAGAGGACGAAATGAGCCAAATACCCTTACCTCAATAATCCTGGTAACACTTGAAATTTCGAGGACGAAATTTATTTAAGGGGGTTAGACTGTAATACCCTAGACTTTCATGAGCTTGTTTGCTTTACTAAATGCTTTATAATTCTATATGAATCTATGTGATGCATTTACATCCAAAATTCATGCCAAGGCACGTTTATGTGTTTTATTTACCCGATACTTACAATTAACATATTATTTGCTCAATACATGCTTATTCTTGAGACTTTATAATTTTTATATGTTCTTTATTTTATGTCTTAAAGTATTTGATATAGAAATTAATATATTCCTTAAGTCTAGTATTTTATTTTACACGTTATAAGTTGAAAAATGAACGTTTCTTCAAGAAACGAATTACGTATCGATTGCTCGATGTTTTTTTATGATTAGTATATAGACTTTATAATTTATTTAGAGCCTTAGAAGAGTTTTAATTTTATTTTATAAGATAGTATAAGTAATTTTATGCATAATGTACCTTAAAAGCATTAAATAAATTAGAAAATCATAATTTCTTTTATTAAATTCAAAGCCTACAAGTGTCTTAACTACAAGACACAAGAATTATCTTGAATTATCCTCAAAATTTCGTCCAATATGAGGAAAGGAGGAAGATTGGTGAAACTTCATGAATTAAGGTCAAAGTTAGTAGCATAAAAGTCATAATTAGCAACTAATACTAAGTTGCCATGTGTTTAATGCTTAACCTCCAAGATTATCCAATTTCCTCCACATTCTTCTTCAAAGTCGGCCAAGAGAAGGAAGGGAGTAGCCTCCAAGGTTGAATTCTCCTATAAATACATGAGCTTGCATGCAAAATTATTCATAAGAAAAAGTTTAAAGAAAATTTCACAAATACTACTACTCTTATACTTAGAAGTTGAGAAAGGAGAAGAAGAGATTTCTTGTAGCTACCTATCTCTAAGTAAGCTTCTCTTCTTGTTTGAGTAATTATTTAAGTGGTAGTATGAAGTTTATGCATGATATGAGAATTAATTGATAGGAAAATGAGTTTTGATGAGTAATTTGCATGTTATACATGTTTTACTTCATGTTTGAATGTTTAATTCAATTTATTCATGAGTTATAATCAAAATCATGTTTATTATTTGATTATATATGCTTTAGAAGTAGAAATCATGAAATTATATGGTCTAAAGTGAGTTTAAGATGTTATGTTATTCATATATGCATGAAAACCGAAAATCTGGACAACTTGTGAAGGAATTTCGTTTTTTATCCAATTTGTCGATGGAAAATTCTGAAATTTTTATATGTGAAAATATACTTGTGAATTAACTTAGGTTTCAAATTTCATAATTTTTGGACTGGTATTCAATTCGTGGTGATTTTTCGAAGTAGGGCTAGGGTTTTGGACGAAAATACAGGAACAGTAGAAGTTTGCTATGATCTGAGAATAATCGGTTAGGTTTTTATAGAAAACCAAAGTATATTAATAAATTACATGAAGTTGTGAGTTCATGGTTAAAATTTCATGAGTATTGGACATGTGGTTGATTTATGGTGAATTTTTAAAGTTAAATGACCAGAATCTGTTACTGTGTATTCATTATGAAAAATATTTGATGTTTGGTAAAGATTTTGAGAAATCTGAAAGTATGGTGATAAACTTTATTGAATTGGTAATATACTGTTAAAACTTCGTAATTTTTGGACGTATGAATAATTTAATATGAATTTTCAAAGTTAGGTGTGTAATCTGCCAAATTCGAAATTTTGTGTGAAAGGTTCGAAATGGTCCGGTTGCATTTTTACAGTCGATATTTATTTATAACTTGCTATTTGATGATTTTATACACTTAATTGATATTTGGGTGTTAGTATACAATATTTGAATATGTGTGGAGATTTGAATTCAAGTCTTACAATTTACAAAAGTGAAGGGATAAGTAACAATGTTTTTATTTTAAAAATTTTACTTGTAGGTACAAACCTGCAAGGTGGGGAATCACTTCACTCTTCACCGAGTATTTTATTATTATTTTAATTGCACTTATTAAATGTTGAATGTTAAATATTTTGAGTCTGGCCCGCTATCGACTGGCCCCTGAGATAGTCCAACACTATGTTGGCAAATGAGATAGTCCGGTCGTTCCGGCACCACGGGTTGGTCACATGTTATAAACAATTGATGTTTAGTTTGTGCAATTATAAAGAGGTTTCCCACTAAGTGTTTACAAACACTTATCCCTTCCACTTTTAAATTTTTACAGATGCTATGGATCCGGACGTGGGCGAATGAACTCGGCGGGCTGTGAAGTTTCCCTAAAGATTTTATATTTTCGAGAATAATATTATTAAATTTTGGGTTTGTAACTTAAGCTACAATCATACTTATTTATTACTTCCGGTGTGTAAATGTGTGACGTGTGTATATTTTAATACAAAATGCAAAAGGAATGTCAGCGTCAGGACAAGACCGGTGAGCTCAAGACAAAAAGAACTTAATAAGACAAGTCTGAAGCCAGGAATAAGTTCTGACATTCTCACCAACCTGATGACGTGGACCAATCCTGGAAGGACACGCACGTACGGAACCTGACAAGAAGACTGACTTCAGACTGCATTTTCAACGGGCAAGCATTTAATGTGCATTTAATGCAACTACCTAATTCCATGCAAAGGACGGCTGCTGCATGAAGATATGTCCGTTTGAAGCCACTCTACATAGATGACAAGAAAGGCTATCTCTCCAACTGATAGTTTTTCAAATCACCTATAAATACAGAAGGCCTTGAACCCATTCAAGGTTACGGGAAATTTCCAAGCCAGAAATTACTCAAACTCTCAAGCACTCAAAGCATTCAGTCGTTAGAAGAAGCACTCGAAACCCTCTAAATTTCCCAAGTATTTCTTTGCAGCTGAGAGTTAATCTGTATTCCAAAGAGCATTCAAGCAATATCTTAAGCTTAGAGAGATTATCCAACCCTTAGCATAGCTTTGCCTTGTAAGGATAATCTCAACCTAGTTGGAATGCAAACTGAAACCAAAACCCTAAGTTAGGTTTGTTGGGAGTAAGTCAGTTAGTGAGTTAGTAAGGAAGTTTGTATAGATCAGTGAGGTTGGCTGGTCTTGGTGCACCTTGGCACGTTAAAAACAAGAATCCCTTGAGTGGATTTCCTGTTAAATCAGGTCGTGGACGTAGGAGCTTGAGTCTCTGAACCACGTTAAACTCTTTGTGTTCTTATTGCTTTGATATTGTGCATACCTGACATATTACTTGTTCATTCATAAGCATTTGGTTTATCAGGTCTGAATCAATCAGCCTGATCCTCAAAAAGAGCACTGCCCTTACTAAACACTATTCAGAATTGAGTAAAACAAGTTTTTCAGAAAGCAAACTAAACAAGACTTTAAACTATCAGGGCTCACGCATTTCCGCACTGAACTTGAACTGATAGTTAGCCAACTGGCCCGCACCAAGTGTAGTCAGTAGGTGTATTATCAGCTCCAAGTTCTTTACCACTCTGAGCAAAGGGGACTCAGTCAGGTCTTAAATTTGAAAAATTGGTATACGTGTATTCCCCCCCCCCATACACGTATTCCTCAGTCTTGTGCCGGGACCAACAAGTGGTATCAGAGCAGTGGTTCAAAAGACCACTGACTTTGAATAATAATAGTTTCAGAGGAGAAACTGTTGGTGGTCACTGAACAGATATGAGTTTGCTTTTCATAAAACTTGCATCATCATGACTTCGAGGAGACTTGAAGCTTCGTTACCTGAATTCTCTGTATCTAACTTTGTCTATTGGAAGTTTAGATTAGAAACGCATCTTGATGTTATCCATGACCAGATGCCGCGTGTTCTCAGTGAGGGACCGATCAAGATCACTATTCCCAATGTCAGAGGACTGGGATATGAGCATCTTGAGATTGGCGTGCAGGTTCTGAAGGAAAGGAAAGACATGACCAACGATGAGATCAAGATGGTGGGACTGGACAACGTTGCCAGAAATATCATTTTGCATACGGTGCCCTTCGAGGAATCAGCTAGACTGATGAACTTAAAGACGGCAAAGGAGGTTTGGGATGAGCTGACCAGGAAGGGGTCAGAAAAGATAAAGGAGAACAAGAGAAACATTGCCATTCAGAAGTTCGAAGCGTTCGAGATGCTGCCTGATGAGACAATCGATCAGATAGAGTCAAGGTTCATCAAGTTGATGAATGAGTTGGTGATGCTGGACAAGGATGTTCCAAAGAGAGATGTTGCTTCAAAGATCCTAAATGCCCTTCCTGAGAGATGAAGGCATTGGAATTTGATCTTAACAAAAGAAAGAAGAAAGTTCAGCCAGAAGAGGAAGAAAAGGAGAAAACTCCTGAGAAAAGTATGGCGTTCAAAGCCAGGTCTGAACCTGTTGAGTCTTCATCAAAGTCACTGATGGAGATGAGCAAGGAAGAACTTGCTGAGGAGTACAGCTTGATGGCCAGACGCTTTGATAAGCTTAATTCCAGGTTTGGTCGTTATAAGAAATTTTATCAGGACTCACGTGACAGGAAACCTGAAGGAACCCACCAAAGCTCAAGGAGATATGAGGAAAGGAGAAACACTGACCAGAGGAGAGATCGTGGTGATGAAAGAAGATATTCAGATCCAAAGCCCGATCGTAGAGATGAACAGAGACGTACTCATGATGACAAGCACTCAGGGAAGACTGAAAGCTCATCAAGACAGAGGGAACCTGACTCAAGGAGGAACCCTGAACCTAGGAGAGAAAAGGGAGATGAGCAACCAATATGTTACAACTGTAACAAGAGCGGGCACTACCAGTATGATTGTCCGAAGTTAAGTGCGAGGGAAAGAGAGGACAGGAGGGCCAAGAGAGACCAGAGACTTGCTGACCGGAGAGCTATGCTCGCTGAGGATGCAACTGACTCTGATGGTCCTGAGGAAAGGTCACCTGAACTCTTTTCTGATGATGAGTACGATGATGTTTGCCTGATGGCAAGAGAGGAACCTGAGGTAACATCTAACTCTGTATGTGGCTCCTACACTGGTCGAAATCCTGAGCTTAGCTCAGAGTCAGTCAGAGAAATGAACCTTCAGATCTGCCTGGATCAATTGATGGTTGATTTCTCCATATTGCAGGAAACTAATGTCTTTTTGGTAGAGGAGAACAAGAAATTGAGTACTGAAGTTCAAAACCTGAATGATCAACTAACTCAGTCTGATCTTAAAGAATCAGCTCAGATTGTGAGACTAACTCAGGAGATTGATTTAATCAATGTTGAGCGTCTCCCAAGAGAGAAAATTCTGAAGGAACTCGCTGATGAAGAGTTGGTCAGGAAGGAAGAACTAAAAGTACTTAAGAGTAAGTTTGATGACCTCTTTACCAGACATGAAATCCTGAAAAAGAGTGAGGACTCTCTCAAGAAAAAGGTTGCAGCAATGAATAAATCCTCAGTGGCTAGAGAGGAAATAAATATCAGCCAGATGCTTGGGAATGAGAAAAAGGGACTTGGATATGTTCCCAAGAAATCCTCACAAGGTCAATCTCATGTTGCTTCAGGGAGCAACACTGGGAGGGTATTTGTTCAGGCAGGCCAGAGTGCACCCAAGGTTGTACTCCAGGCCCGTCAAACTGATAAGGGAAAGGAAACTGTTGACACAGTCAGGGTTGCCCCCAAGGTAGCTAAGCCAAAACCCAAGGGAAAGGCAAAGCAACCTAAGGAGGCCCGTGAGAGCTCAGGCCAGAGAAAACCTCAGTGAAAGCAGAGGAAGACTCAGGCCAAGAGTCCTCAGACTGGTCAGCGAGGGTACCATCATGCTTGGCAATACCCACAGGGAAGGCCAAATATGATGACACCCCCATGGTTTTGGCATCCTGAGGCCTTTAATTGTTTTTCATTCCCTCACTTGCCTGGGGGGAATAGAACACAGGGCCCTTATCAAGAACAAGGCCCGAGACCTGCTGCACCCAGACCTAGGAAGAACAGGAAGCCGGCCCAAAAGGCACCCACTCAGGCTCCTGTGAAGCCTAAGTCTAGCACTCATACATCATCTTCCTCTCAGGCAAAGAAGAAGAAAGTTGTGTATGTTGATGTTTCAGGGAGACAGATTTACCACTCTGAGGCAATCAGGGTTGTTAAGCAAGTCTGGATCCCGAAGGGTGCAGCTGACACAATAGGACCCAACACCCAATGGGTACCTAAATCCTGATTTGCTTGCAGGCGGCTGTGGATCACAACAAGAGGAGAGGAGACTCAATCAAAGCTGTTTGGTACCTAGACAGTGGTTGCTCAAGGCACATGACTGGAATGAAGAGTCTTCTCCAAGAATATCAAGCTAAAGATGGTCCACAGGTAACCTTTGGTGATAACTCAAAAGGTGTTACTAAAGGTTTTGGTGTCTTGATAATAGGTACAGTCAGAGTGGAAAATGTGTCCTTTGTGGAAGGACTGAAGCATAACATGTTGTCAGTAAGTCAATTCTGTGACAAAGGTTTCAGTGTTGAGTTCTCGTCGAATATATATTCAGTCAAGAACAAATCAACATAAGTGCTTCTATCAGGTATCAGGAAAGGTAATGTTTATCTCGCTGACTGGAGCAGCACTATTCCTAATACTTGCTTAGTTGCTAAAAGCTCTCTAGAGCTCAGTTGGTTATGGCATAAAAGATTAAGCCACCTGAACTTCAAGATACTTAACAAAATTTCTAGACAGTCACTTGTTTAAGGTCTACCTAATGAAGTTTTTAGCAAAGATCATGTGTGCAAAGCTTGTCAGGAAGGGAAGCAGGTCAGTGCATCATTCAAAGAGAAAACTTCTCATTCCACTGATAGGATTCTTCAACTCTTACACATGGATAAGAAGGAGACACAGGTGAAGCTTCCAGAGTTGCTCAGGAGACTCAGCAATGAGAAAAATCAGTCCATTACTAAGATCAGATCTGACAAGGGCACTGAATTTATAAATTCATATATTTCAGACTTTTGTAATGAACTTGGTATAGCTCATGAGACTTCTGCAGCTAGAACTCCACAGCAGAATGGTGTCGCTGAAAGGAGGAACAGGACACTGAAGGAAGCAGCTAGGACCATGCTGGCAGAGTCAGGATTGCCCAAGAAGTTTTGGGCTGAGGCGATCAACACTGCATGTTACACTCAGAACAGATCCATGCTGAACAAACAACATGCACAGACCCCATATGAGACTTGGAATAAAAGAAAACCTCATATTTCTTATTTTCATGTATTTGGTTGTAAGTGCTTCATCCTCAACAATGGGAAGACCCAATTGAAAGCCTTTGATAGCAAATCTGATGAAGGAATATTCTTAGGGTATTCTGAAGTTAGTAAAGCCTTCAGAGTTTACAATTGTAGGACCCTTGTTGTGGAAGAGTCACCACATGTTGTCTTTGATGAATCTGCTAATGAGTCTAGGATAAGAGTGTTGAATCCTGACACTAGGGAGATCACAAGGAGAGTGACAAGGCTGAGCTTGAAGAATCAACCTGATCCAAAGGTCAAAACTGTGTCAATTCCAAGATGGGATGATAACGACGATCAGGATGATGAATCAAGTGCCACTCCTAAGCCCAGCACATCAGGGTTTGTTGAGCCTCGGACTGAGGAACAGGCTCAACCTGAGGTAAGTACCGTCTATGAAGATGTTGTTGCAGCTGAGACGGTTCCTGAGTCACCTCATCAAGGGGGAATCAATGTCCCTGACATTGAGCTTGTTAATCCCTTTGGTATAGACTCAGGATCATCCCCTTCTGTTCAATTTCCTAAATTTTATGAACCTGTAGACACTAACGTTGCAGGTACCTCAGGAACAACTCCTGGCAAGAGAACATGGCTAGAGGATCATCCCATTGATCAAATCATTGGTGATCCAACTGAGGGAGTCAGGACCAGACGGTTCCATGGTGAGAGTGCATTGTTCTGTTGCTTTCTCTCTGAGCAAGAGCCTCAGAACATTGAAGAAGCTCTCACTGACTCGAACTGGATCATTGCCATGCAAGAGGAGTTGAATCAGTTCACAAGGAATCAGGTTTGGGAACTGGTAGATAGACCTAGGCTTCAAGGATTAATTGGTACCAAGTGGGTCTTCAAGAACAAGAAGGATGAGAATGGTGTTGTGGTAAGGAACAAGGCTAGACTGGTTGCAAAAGGGTATTGTCAATCTGAGGGAATAGACTATGATGAGACTTTTGCTTCAGTGGCTAGGTTGGAAGCTATCAGATTGTTCCTTGCATATGCAACATATAAGAAGTTCAAGGTGTATCAAATGGATGTCAAGAGTGTCTTCCTGAATGGTGTACTCAATGAAGAGGTATATGTTGAACAACCTCCCGGGTTTGAGGTTGGAGATAGAGTATACCATTTGAAGAAAGCACTCTATGGACTTAAGCAAGCACCAAGAGCTTGGTATGATACCCTCTCTCAATTCCTGACAGACCATGGGTTCAAGAAGGGAACTTTGGATAGGACATTGTTCAGGATCACTGAAGGTGATGACATTCTCTTGGTCCAGATTTATGTGGATGACATAATATTTGGATCACCAAATCATCAGCTCTGTGAGAAATTCTCTAAGCTGATGACTGGTAAATTTGAGATGTCAATGATGAGAGAGATGAACTTCTTCTTAGGATTGCAGGTCAAGCAGACTGATCAAGGTATCTTCATAAATCAGGCCAAGTATACAAGAGACTTGATTCATAAGTTTGGTGTTCAGAACAGCAATCCAGCCAGGATCCCTATGAACACAAATTGGAAGATGGATCCTGACACTGAAGGGACTTCAGTAAATCAGACTGAGTATCGAGGGCTGATAGGTTCTTTGTTGTACCTGACTGCAAGTAGGCCTGACATTACGTTTGCAGTTGGTGTGTGTGCTAGGTATCAGTCTGATCCCAAAAGAAGTCATTTGGAGGCTGCTAAGAGGATACTTAAGTATTTGAAAAGGACAGTCAATATGGGACTATGGTATGCTTTAGATGACAACTTAGAACTGACAGGTTATTCAGATACAGATTATGGAGGTTGTAGGATTGATAGGAAATCAACCTCAGGGACATGTCAGTTTTTGGGAAGTAAGTTGATATCGTGGTTTAGTAAGAAGCAGAATTCAGTGGCTACATCCATAACTGAGGCTGAGTATATGGCTGCAGGTAGTTGTTGTGCTCAGATTTTGTGGTTGAGGCAACAATTGAGAGACTACCAAGTATTTGCTAATGAGGTTCTAATCTATTGTGACAACAATAGTGCAATTGCAATTACTCAGAACCCAGTGCTTCACACAAGGTGCAAGCATGTGGATATTAGGCATCATTTTATTCGAGATCATGTGGAGAAGAAAGATATTAGGGTGGAGAACATTCACACTGACAGGCAAAGAGCTGACATCTTGACTAAACCTCTGGCTGAAGCAAGATTTATGGAACTGTCAGTAGAATTAGGACTCTTAGATCCGGGAGAGCAGTCATTGTAGGGTTCTAGGGGGAACTCAGGCCAGATCGACTCAGCGAGGTATCAGGGTGCTACAATGTCTCCCTAACAGGTATGAGTTCTATCCTGACTCCTGTGAATTTCAAGCGTCTCCCTGAGTCCTGCGTCCTGAAAATCCACGCGCAACTGAGCATTTAATGCCTCAGTTACTTTTTCATATACGTGTCCATTTTATACGGAATATGACTGACGTAGGTAATTGATTGAAATTGAGATTAATTCTGGCCCTTTATTTCAAAACCTTTTGAATTCAGGGATTAATCCCAACCCCACGTCTGAGTAACTGACTTAGTCTTATCAATCAAGAATGTCATTCGAGGTTTTTACGCAAACACAAAGCACATCTGCACACTGAGTACTCTCTTGCTCAAACTATTCAAATTTTCTTAAAAACCTCTACTTCTTCAAAATCAATGGCACTTCTTGATTCCAACTGGACAACCGACAAGCTCGAGGATGTTGTCGATAACAAGCTCGTACACATGGAGCAAGTCATCTCCATAGAAGGTACTTGTCTTACAGTGGAGGAAATCAAGCCTGTGTTTAAGTGGATTTCCAAAGCTGGGTTGGAAACATATTTCACCACTCGCCCTATCTCCGTGCTTCCAAGAACGGTCGTGGAAGCCTATCTCAACATGTTCCTGCGTAGGGGGGAACTCTTCACGAAGGTGACGGCACTCAAGCCGACGGGGGAGAAAGACGGCAACGGCGAACCCCTCTACAACTCTGAGATTGTTACCATTGACATCAGGAGGGCGGTCAAGGAAGTTTTTGGGTTGCCATCCTCAGGCATCAACCCAAAATTCTACAAGGAGAACTCCTGGGTAAATGGACCAAGGCAGGGTCGTCTGAGTTCAGGGCTCGTCAGAACAAGAACACTCTAAAGCCTGAATATAGAGCTCTTGTGGACCTTGTGTCCAAGGTGGTGATGGGATCCACGGGATCTCATGAGCAATTGAGCCTGCCCAAGATGAGGCTGATGGGGGCTATAATTAACGGCGTGGAAGCGAACTGGGAGCAGTTCTTCCTGGATCAACTTCATCAGGCTGGTCTGGACAAGCTGAAGAGAGATGAGGAGAAGAAGCACATCTTCGTTGGTGCCATTCTGCCTTTCGAAACCAGACTCTCAGTCCTGATTGCTCATGCTTGCCATGGGTACAACTTCAATTTTGAGGATAGTCTTTCCTCAAATAAGGTGATGTTTACCTCACTGAGTGATACCTACTCAATGCTAGGGCTGACTGATCCCAATGCTAAGGCAAAGGGTCAGGCCAAAAAGCCAGCTGGTAAGGCCAAGAGGGTGGCTACCAGTCTCATTGAAAGGGTAGATGACCTCTTTGAGAGGAGCAATGAGATAGAGGAGGAAGTGAAGAAGAGGAAGAAGAAGAAGAAGGAGAAGAAGAAGAAGAAGAAGAAGAAGAAGAAGAAGGAGAAGGAGGAGAATGAGAAGAAGGAGAAGAATGAGAAGAAGGAGGAGAAGAAGAAGGAGGAGAAGGAGAAGGAGGAGAAGGATGAGGAGAAGGAGGAGGAGGAGAAGGAGGAGGAGGAGAAGGAGGAGGAGGAGAAGGAGGAGGAGGAGAAGGAGAAGGAGAAGAAGAAGAAGGAGAAGGAGAAGAAGGAGGAGGAGAAGAAGGAGGAGGAGAAGAAGAAGGAGGAGAAGAAGAAGGAGGAGAAGAAGAAGGAGGAGAAGAAGAAGAAGGAGGAGAAGAAGAAGGAGGAGAAGAAGAAGGAGGAGAAGAAGAAGGAGGAGAAGAAGAAGGAGGAGAAGAAGGAGGAGGAGAAGGAGGAGAAGGAGAAGGAGGAGAAGGAGAAGGAGAAGGAGAAGAAGAAGGAGAAGAAGAAGGAGAAGAAGAAGAAGAAGGAGAAGGAGAAGGAGGAGGAGAAGAAGAAGGAGGAGGAGGAGGAGAAGGAGAAGAAGGAGGAGAAGAAGGAGAAGAAGGAGGAGAAGAAGGAGGAGAAGGAGGAGAAGAAGGAGGAGAAGGAGGAGGAGAAGGAGGGGGAGAAGGAGGAGTAGAAGGAGGAGAAGAAGTAGGAGAAGAAGAAGAAGGAGAAGAAGAAGGAGAAGAAGAAGGAGAAGAAGAAGGAGAAGAAGAAGGAGAAGAAGAAGGAGAAGGAGAAGAAGAAGAAGAAGAAGAAGAAGAAGAAGAAGAAGAAGAAGAAGAAGAAGAAGAAGAAGAAGAAGAAGAAGAAGAAGAAGAAGAAGAAGAAGAAGGTAAGAGTTGTGCTGTCAGGGAAAAGCACTGTGTCTGGGACTGAGTCTGATCCCAAGAGAGCCGTTTCTGAGGCTGAGGGAACTGACGATGACGTCAGGAAGGAGAGTGATCAGGGGAAGAGGCCCTTGAAGAGACTGGGGAAAGGGGTCAGAAAGTCTCCGGCTAAGAGCCTGCCGACACTGAGTGAGAGGGAGAAGTCAAGCTCTCCTAGAGCCTCTGACTTGGAGGAAGTAAGAAAATCTATCGAGACGGCTGAGTTGTTGCAGCCTGAGATAGCACCCCCTCAATCACCCACACACCCTGAAACCCACTCACAACCTAACCCTGATCCAACACTTCAACCCACCCAAACACCCCAAACCTCAGACCCAAACATTCACACTGAGTGAGTGCCATCAACCTCACCCATGAATGAGCCTGACCAGTCATCTGAGCCAAACCTTCCCAATCCCACAGACTTTTCCTCTTACCCCAACCCCAAAGATTGTCCCAAAACCTTCCCAACTGAAGAGGATGACTTTCTTCTAATGCAGGAGGAGGAGGAATTGGATGAAAATGTGATGGGGGGAGTGCTGGAGAACACCCTTAGGGGAAACGCCACTGAGTGGGCAGCTAAGTGCTGGCCCGGGCTGAACAAATACAAGGAACTGCTAGCAAATGTTGTCGAACTTAAAGTCTGGTTGGAGTTCAAGTAATCCAACATGCAAGAACAACATTTTCTAGTGGATGCTCGTGGCTGGGAGCACTGGGAAACCGAGGAGGCCAGGTTGTGCTCTTACTTCGGACTAACAAGCTGGCTCCAACAGCTCAACTTTGAAAATCTGAAGGAGCTAGTCAATAGCCTGATGTCCAAGAGCAAGGCTGACATCCTGTCTGAGGATGAGGAGGATAAGGATGATGATGAAGATGCTCGGGGTGGAGCAATAGAGGAAGCCGTGGAGGAGACGGCTAGGGAAGTTGATGATATGATCTCTGAGCCTCAGGCTCAGGGGGAAGGTGAAGACATCTGTCGATGAAGGGATTCCCTGCCCTGAGACAAGGGAGAAAGATGTTGAGGCGTCTAAGGAGACTCTCAGTTCCGAGGGACAAGTTCCTAAGGTTCGAGATGGCATGGCTGAGCCTGAGCAGGCGACCATGACCACTCAACAACTACCTTCAGTGAACCCTAAAGAGGGGACTGAAGATGCAGGGGCTGATAAGGGAAAGCAGCCAATCACTGATGAGGTCGTTGATGATGATGAGGATGTGTTGATAACTGGGGTCGGTCGTGCTGAATTCACAAGCATTGTGGAGGTCAAGAAGGAGAAAACCACGGAAAATCTAGCTGAACTTCAAGAGGAAGTGATGAGGCTACGCGCTGAAAAGGAAGAAGACTCCAAGGCCCTGGCAAAACACATCAGGTGGACAAAGTCAGCTTACAACACCCTTGCCAACAGGGAGCTGATTTTGTTGAAGAGGACAATGACTGACACGGCCAAGTCAGTGAGAAATGAGAGGAAGCGCACAAAGAAGATGCTAAGGAAGACTCTCAAGCAACTTGAGGAGTGGGATGCGATCAGGAATGACAAGTTAAATCAGGCAGTGGACAGGCTTGCAGTTCAGACTGGGGCCCTTGTCACTCAGGCCTTGAAGGACTCAGCGACCAAGCTAGAGCTGGAGTTAGGGAAGTTGGATCGAACCTCTCAGTCAGTTGCAGAAGTTTTGGCTAAGGCCACTGAGGAGTCGGCAAAGATACTTGTTGAAGCTAGCAGAATCAGCGGTGAGTCCTTGAAGGTAGAGGAAAGGATCACCAAGGCTGAACAAAGACTCCAACTCTCTATGGAGGTCTTTAAGAAGAAAGTAAATACTGCTATCAGTTCGGTATCGTTTGCAGGGACTGGAATCTCGATGGGAGTTGAGCTACTGAAGGAGGGAATCAATGATGTCCATTCCCTAGCCTCCTTCGTAATCAATAGCGCATCTGACGCATTCCCATCTGGGGCCGATGATGATGCCAAAAAGGGGGAAAAGAAGAAGAAAAGATCCCGCCCTGAGGCATCTGAGGCAGTCAACCAAGGCGGAACAATTCAAGCCGATCTTGAAGCCAATCCTGAAGGGAATGTGCTAAGGGTAAGGAAGTCAGCAAGGTTGGCGGCAGTAGAGAAGGGAGGGGAAGAAATTGTTGCCAGGCTGAAGGCGGAGGCAGCAAAGGCAAAGGCTGATGAACCTTCTAAGCAACCTAAGCCAGTTCAGAAGTCGTCTCCCATGAGCTCAAGGAAGAATCCCATCACGTACTCGGCTGAGGCGGTGGTGGAATTATGCGCTGAAGCGTGGGGAGATCCTTCTGAGAAATCTGAGGCTGTGCGCAGAGCAGAAATTGCACAAAAGGAGAAGATGCGCATCTTGGAGAAGAAGGTTGAAAAGCTGACTGACATCACTGAGCTTCAACAAAGAGAACTTGATGATGCAATGATCAGTCTGCTAAGAAGGAAGAAGGCGAAGCCTGGAGCCTAGGAAGTACAGAAAGAGGCCTACAACAAGAAAATCAACAATTCTTCAAGTCAGAAGGCCGGAATCAGGATTAAGGGAAGCATATGTCGACGAGTTCATCTCTGAGGCACTGAAGGAGTTCTGGGCTGACGCAAAGGGTGAGTTTGTGAAGTTGTGGTATGTTGTGAAGAAGTGGGGCGACTCTGATGATATTGATGCTCACTTCACTGACTACATGATGGACAATCATCCTGAGCTGATCCAAAAAATCCTGGAGGAGGCTGAAGCAGCTCAAGTTCAGGTGAAGGCTCCTGAGTTCACTATTCGAGCTCCTCCCTTAATTCCTGGAACTCAGAAGCACAATACGAAGGCCATTATGATGGAAGTCTTGAAGATTGCCAAGGCTGAAGGGTACGTGAACCAACCTAGAAGACTTGATGAGCTGAAGGCAAAAGTTTATGCTGGCTATGGACTTGAACCTGAAATGAGATTAGTCTAGGTGTTCACAGCTTATTGTAATAGATTAGATTCATTGTAACCACATTCAGATCATTCAATGAAATCTATTACTTTTGCCCACAGACAAAAACTCATTATCTTTTTGGCTGTTAGTTAAATTTTGTACTTTATCAATAATTGCTCTAACACTGTCTTATCTTATAGATAGGGTCTTATATTTCCTCTAAGTGTTTTGAGGATCTTTTCAGTGTTTTGGCATCATCAAAAAAGGGGAAATTGTTGGGACATTGTCAGTTTTGATTAAGATCTCAAAGCCCCTGAAAAGATGTTTTGCCTTTGGTTTGTCTTTGTCAGGCTTGTCTTGGTTAGGTTTATACTTAGTCATTTTACATTTCACAGGTACTCAGTAAGATGAGCACTTACTGATGACAATCAAGACTTAGAGCCTGAAGACGGTTTTACCATCCTGACCTTATGGCAGTCTCCTAAGCTGGCTGAGTAAGTCTCGGTGATGAAGAGTATGACCCTGAGGTCATTACTACTCAGTCCTGAAGGGAACGGGATGAAACTGAGTTTATGGGAAGACTTGGAGTAGAGCCAAGCAATGCAAAAGGAATGTCAGCGTCAGGACAAGACCGGTGAGCTCAAGACAAAAAGAACTTAATAAGACAAGCCTGAAGCCAGGAATAAGTTCTGACATTCTCACCAACCTGATGACGTGGACCAATCCTGGAAGGACACGCACGTACGGAACCTGACAAGAAGACTGACTTCAGACTGCATTTTCAACGGGCAAGCATTTAATGTGCATTTAATGCAACTACCTAATTCCATGCAAAGGACGGCTGCTGCATGAAGATATGTCCATTTGAAGCCACTCTACATAGATGACAAGAAAGGCTATCTCTCCAACGGATTTTTTTTTCAAATCACCTATAAATACAGAAGGCCTTGAACCCATTCAAGGTTACGGGAAATTTCCAAGCAAGAAATTACTCAAACTCTCAAGCACTCAAAGCATTCAGTCCTTAGAAGAAGCACACGAAACCCTCTAAATTTTCCAAGTGTTTCTTAGCAACTGAGAGTTAATCTGTATTCCAAAGAGCATTCAAGCAATATCTTAAGCTTAGAGAGATTATTCAACCCTTAGCATAGCTTTGCCTTGTAAGGATAATCTCAACCTAGTTGGAATCCAAACTGAAACCAAAACCCTAAGTTAGGTTTATTGGGAGTAAGTCAGTTAGTGAGTTAGTAAGGAAGTTTGTATAGATCAGTGAGGTTAGCTGGTCTTGGTGCATCTTGGTACGTTAAAAATAAGAATCCCTTGAGTGGATTTCCTGTTAAATCGGGCCGTGGACGTAGGAGCTTGAGTCTTTGAACCACGTTAAACTCCTTGTGTTCTTATTGCTTTGATATTGTGCATACCTGACATATTACTTGTTCATTCATAAGCATTTGGTTTATCAGGTCTGAATCAATCAGCCTGATCCTCAAAAAGAGCACTGCCCTTACTAAACACTATTCAGAATTGAGTAAAACAAGTTTTTCAGAAAGCAAACTAAACAAGACTTTAAACTATCAGGGCTCATGCATTTCCGCACTGAACTTGAACTGATAGTTAGCCAACTGACCCGCACCAAGTGTAGTCAGTAGGTGTATTATCAGCTCCAAGTTCTTTACCACTCTGAGCAAAGGGGACTCAGTCAGGTCTTAAGTTTGAAAAATTGGTATACGTGTATTCCCCCCCCCCCCCCCCCTCCATACACGTATTCCTCAGTCTTGTGCCGGGACCAACAATAGGAATGGATATAATGTTACGAGTAATAGACGGGATAAAATAACAATTATTTAATTCAAGTCTAAAACCAGAAGGTAAGTCTAAAACATAAGTCCCAAAACGTTCAGCAGCAACTCTTGCTCCATTCCCCACGTGAAGGGCGACTTCACCCGGTCTAACCGCTCTGCTGTCCTTGAGCCCCTGCACATTTGTACAAATGTGTGAGCCACAACCGGTATCCAATACCCAGCATTTAGAATCATTTGTGGACATGTTTATCTCAATAACAAACATACATGTTGTAACAACCCAAAACTTTTAGTTGATTATTATTCTCATTATTTTCAAATATCAAATTTTATTAAAACTATAGATTTTTCGTATGTTACAAGTTTACCAAATGATATCTTTCAAAATTTATTTTATATATATTAAAAGGCATCTGTTTTATTTAAAATAAAATATCAAGATTCCCATGAAGTATACATTGAAATTTTCATTATTAGGTTTCACATATTTTATAAAAATTATAAAACTTTAATTTATCTCAATTTTTTTAAATGATATATTTAATATATATTTACATATATAATGTGATAAATTAGGAACATTTATTTATACTATATTCTTTATTAACTCAAAATTTGCATTGACTGAGTTCCTCAATCTTTTAAACATTCAAAACACACGTTTAATGTGGGTGGTTGTTAATAACCATGATCCTTAATTTTCTCAAGCCTAATTTATATATATATATATATATATATATATATATATATATATATATATATAATATTTAGTACGTTTTTTATTCTATATCATAGTTAGATTTTACTAAGATCTTCAAAATATATATTTTAATTAAAAGAAGAAGAAAACGTGTGATTAGATAAATCACAATTCCAAAATTTTCTCAACTGAAATCCTCTTTATTTATCCCTATTTATATCCAGTTCTCCTTATTTAAATCAAATCATAGGAAAATCTATATTTCATCCCTTTTGCAAAACTTTCGATAAAAACACTTGGAGACAACACTTATTTCACCGATTGGCCGAAGGTAAGTGTGCCCTTTTTCTTATAATTTTCAATCTAGAGTATTGAAGTATTTTAGTGGTTTTTAATTTGTCAGGTTAGGAATATATTACTAAAGTAAGTTGTTACATTTTTAAGGTTGAATAGGGATTCGACTTTAGTTTCAATTAGATGACGAGGAAGCAGTTTATGGTAAACTAATTTTGGAAAATTCATTTCATAAGGTTAGCACGTGAATTTATAATAGTCGTGATTTAAGTTATATAGTATATGGGATTATTGTAATGACTAAGACGTCAAGTATAGTACTATTAGATTAGGAATTAATTCATTAAATTCTATTTGAGCAGTTTAAGGGTTTTAGGAGAGAATTAGAATTAAATTTATTTAATTTAGAGATTTCTCCTATTATTTCTAAATAGATTTAATTATCTATTTTAGGTGACGGTAACCGCAAGGTGTAGGCTTTTGAGTTATTGCATTCATTTCATCCACAACATTATTTTCAGGTGGGGTTTTCTATTTAAATTATCTCTACAGTGATTAGTAGAGCATGTTGTTCATTGTTAAATGTTTTACGTGATATGTTGAATGTGTCTGCTACGTGTTATGTTCCATGTATTCCATGTTATGATACAGTTCAGAAATCAGATAGCCAGGGACTAGGTCACGAGTCCGGGACCATGAAAGTTGTCCTCGGGAATCACCAGGGTCAATTAAAAGACCTTGGCAAGGCCCGCAGTGCTCAGTCAGTTATGATACAGTTCAGTTTGGTAATGTATTCATGTTTGCATTGATGTGTTTGACTATCTGTTTGATATTTAACTCTGAACAGCTGGACCCCACTGAGTGTGCTTGCATACTCACCCCTCCATTTTAACATTTTTCAGATTGAGGAGATGGTGGCGAGGAGGGACGGTGGATGCCTTTCTACTATTTTATTTAGTATCATGCAAAATAATTTTTTTTTCTTTAGCATATTTTCTACTTTGTGGAGTTTTCCACCATTTAGACAACCTTTTGGTACATTGATTTAGAGGATTAAATTATCTTTGAGAGTTTGATTTAATTTCAAGTCTTTCGCTGCTTAATTTATGATTTTGTGTTTTAAAAATAAAAATTTAGTTCACGCCTTTTTCATTTATAATTAAATAAATATTTTTAGTAAAATTATTTGTATTAAAATTGGGGCGTGACACATGTTCCAGTGGCTGAAGCATCTTGTGCCTTCTTTTCAGCTGCTAGAACCTTGCAGTCCTTCTTCCAATGCCCCTTCTGCTTGCAGTGGAGGCATACATCCTTATCTACCCGCTCCTTCTTTTGAATTCCACCTTTCGGCTTGAGGAAATTAGGCTTGGAGCCTTTCTTAGCCTTGCTTCTATGCTTCTTCTTCCCTTTAGAGGCAGAAGAACTAGAAGCACCCACCATGAGCACGGGCTTTTCCTTAGCAGTGGAAGACTCAAAAACCTTGAGCATGTTATGAAGCTCAGGCATGGTCGAAACCGCCTTGTTCATATTGAAGTTCACAACGAAACTCGAGTATGAATCGGGTAGCGATTGAAGAATGGTATAAACAGCAACATTGGTCTGCAGCTCAATGCCCAAACGACCAAGTTTCTCGATTAGCCCTATCATCTTCAAAACATGAGGGGAGACTTTCCCTCCTTCAGATAACCGACATCTAAACAGATCTCTCATCACCTCATAAATCTCTGAACGAGACTCAGAATCAAAGAGATCCTTCAGATGTCTAAGCATCTCATAGGGAAGCATCCTCACGTGTTGCCTTTGCAACTCGGGAGTCATGCCGAGCAGCATAACACACTGAGCCTGAGAAGCATCATCTTGATGCTTCTTTTGAGCTTCGGCATCGAACGCTTCGGCTTCCTCAGAACCAGGCTCAGGGGTATCAGGGATTGGCGTGTCCAACACGTACTCAATCTTTTCTTGCCTAAGCACCAAACGCACGTTTCGGTGCCAGTCCAGAAAATTTGGCCCAGCTAATTTGTTTGTTTCCAAAACACTTCTCAACGACAAGTTATTCATTTCAACAATCCTAGGAAATAAAATTTAAACAGGAATTAAAACACATAATTCCTATGATCAATATTCAGCAGTCAAAATAAACATGGTCTTTTATTTATTTTGTCTCCATTATTTTCACAATCTCAACGACCTCATCGGAAGAGTACGAATTTATATCTAATATAAATTGTAATGGACTAGGATCCACATTCCTACTATTACAATGACTGCTTGGGCTGAACATTGCAACAGCAGAACTGGTAGGTCTCTAAACCAATTGTCTCACGCAATTCCTAGTTGATTGAACCTAGTTCAATCGGATGTCACCTAATTCTCATTTCCCTGCATGGGCTGGTGAAACAGAATTAAGTTGGTTTACAACCATTAAGCGGCGACAAAATATATCCCTATAAAAGCCCCGTTAGATGTAGATCCGAGGAAAAGACTTGGGCCTTAAATACTCATTGGAACGAAATCTCCTGTTTACTTTTAATTTTAATGTAAGACATCCTTCAAGTTAATGAAAAACCATATTTTAGCGAGGAACATTTTGAAGGCGGGGTATTAATTGCTTAATCGAGATCCGTCATGTTAATCTATATCACATTTGAGCAATTATATGGCGCCGCCTACCCAAATATGATTTTATGCGGACTAACATTTATTTTGGTGCCGTCTACCCAAAACATATAATACGGTCCGACAATTATTGGGCGCCGCCTACCCAAACAATTATAAAACGGACTATAAAGTGTGTTAACAAATTAAAAATAAGTTAACCAAGCGGGAAATTAACAATTACCAAATTATTCAAACAAAATTAAAATATAATTTTAATTATTAAAATTTTAATTAATCTAGTTAGATATATTTTGGTCCAACCAAAACTTATCTTTTAATTTATTTGGCCCAGAAAATAAAATTGCCCCAAGAATTAGAAAAATAGGGCCCAATTTTTATTTTTTTTTTATAAGCGGCCCAGCCCCCAGTTCCTTGGAATGAATAAGGCCAAGGTTATATACAGTCCTATCTTTTGTTAATACCACCCCACCAAAAAATGTTCGGAAAAAAAATCCGAAAATTTTGACAATTTTCGGAATTTTTTTCCGAAAATTTAAAAAAAAAACACCGAACTTATGATTTTTCGGAAAAAATTTCCGAAAATTGTTACATTTTTCGGAAAAAATTTCCGAACAATTGTTTGGGTGGGGTTGTATTCACTAAACATGGGACTGTATTTAACCTTGGCTAATGAATAAATCATCCGGCCCAAAACCCAAAACTCAGCCCAAATCGAAGATGCACGGCCTATCAACATTTCAGTTTTTCTTTTTAATTTACACGCAGGGGGTAATTTAAAAAATTGGTTTTTGCAAACAAGGGCCTGGTGAGAATCTAATTCTCAAACCAGGCCCTTTGGCCATAGATGCAGGCTTCGATCATTACACAGCCAGTCCTCGGCCGCCTTCGCCCATCGCCGTCAGAGAATCGCACGCCGGCCGCCTTGACGAGAGTAACCTGCTCTGTCGCGGAGAACCGCCGCCGTCGGCGACCTGGTATGCCGAGTTCGATGCCCAGCAAGGCGATGCAATACATCCAAATAAATAATCGTTGTTACAAAGAGGACGCATCTTCTCTTCGGCGATGGCTGTATTCAAATTCCGAATTGCGGGCAAAAAATGGAAAAAAAAAAAAAGGAAACCTAGTTCCAATTTTTTTTTTTTTAATATTACTTGGTCAAGATGTGGTCATTCGGTTGAATTCGCACAGTACCAGAGAAATCCAATTTCTCAATAATATTAAAAATTGAACTATCTAGATTTTCAAATTTAACTAAAGCAAAAACTATTTTGCAAATTAAATTGAAATACAAAAAGGCATCAATAGGGCAAATATAAATCGCACCTAACAATCCACCCACGATAAACAAATTATGCAATTAATCAAGAGTCTGAGCTCTGATACCACTGTTGGAATTTATACGAACATAAACACGTAAACATGCGCAGCGGAATATTAAAGTTCACCAACAACGAACGATTAATCACATAATAATTTGCAAGAATATTAAATGAGATTCTTACAGAGCTTCGTACGCGGAGTCCTCCACTATGGTATCCACGCAACAGCTATTCACCGATCTGCACCGGGGTGCCAGCGTTGAATCTCGAGACGAACTTGCTAGGAAAACTCGAACAAGAGATTTTATGGAGAAATTATATTTCTTGTGTGTTTTCTGAATTCCCATGACACGTATTTATAGGGATTAACTTGGCTTAATTCCTAAGCAAGATATCGGGTCTAGCCTGTAATATAATCTCTACGGATTATATTTCCCTAGATACGTTCCTACGAATAATATCTTTACCATATCTATTATTCTTGTATAATAATATTCCAAATATTATTATTGGGATTTCATATTTAATTAAATCTAATTTAATTAAATAATAATAATAATTAATTCTAAATATAATTATTATTATATTCTCCATAAATTAAATATTATATCCAATATAATACTTAATCAACCAACTATAATCGGCGAACCGCCATTGTTTGTTGTATGACCCATAGGCCCTCGTATATCGAGCGATTAGTCAAACTAACGGTCTTAATTGAACCATAGACAATAAATCAGACATTCTCAATATACGAGGTACGTTGCGAGCAAATCTGCAACTACCTGTAATACTGTAGGCTATTATGATATCTTCCTTTCATTCGCGAATACTCGATTAAGTCTTGAACATGATGAAGTGTCTATTCAAATAACTTAATCATATTATCTCAAATCACTAATTGATCGCTCGTGTCGCACTTGGCCACAAAGTCCAAGTCGACTTGCATCGGCCGATGTCTTAGATCCAATTATGATGAGAAGACGAGTATTCTCTCTAAATCCATATTGAGGAATGAATCATATTCTTGGCTCAACTACCACGCACATGTATTTCGTGATGAACCCAATTCATGACATATCTACCCGTGGAAGGGTGCAAGCATCGGTCATGGTCAAAGTTCACTACTCCACACATGTCGTGCGTATTGACCTCAAGTCAGAGGAGTATCACATCGCTCCCACTAATCGAGACACCCGTAGACACATTATGTGGAATTACATCAAACCGGTTTCTCGGATGGGTATACCAGTACCCTCTAAGGTATTTGTGCATCCATTATGAGATACCTAGTATCTCGTAGTAAGTGAGATCTTACTACACTCTCTCCATAGAGTATAATGCAGATCGCACACCAATCTCCATTGCATCATCAATATCTCATTCTTGATGATCCTCGATCGGGGCTATTTGAGAATCGTACTTCGGTCATCTGAGTTCTCACTCACTCAATGACAGTATCGATTCAAGAGAACACATATATAAATAATGCAAACAATCAAACATAATATTCAGATAAGTGTAAAGCCATACATTTAATATTAAATCAAACAATAATATTAAACCATAAACTGAATATCATCTTAGTACTATGTCCTTACAAAGGATTGTCTCTAGGACACTAACACTAACAATCCCGTCGTAGGGGGGAGGCTGTTAGACAACCCGAAAGATTCATGGGAATAGGAGAATCTTCATATTTGATTCCTGGATGGACATACAACGAGGCAATACAAGACAAAGATGCAACATCTTGGCAAATGGCAATAGAAGCCGAGATGGGTTCAATGGATCATAATCAAGTGTGGGAGCTGGTCGAACCACCCAATGGGGTAGAACTCATTGGATGCAAGTGGGTATATAAGAGAAAAAGAGGACCGGACGGAAGGGTTGAAACCTTCAAAGCTAGGCTAGTGGCAAAAGAATATATTCAGAAAGAATGGATCAATAATGAGGAAACCTTTTCGCCTGTAGCTATGCTTAAGTCAATACGTATTCTCTTGTCGATCGATACGCATTTAGATTTTGAGATCTGGCAAATGGATGTCAAGATAGCTTTCCTAAACGGAAGTCTTGAAGGGGATATTTATATGCGACAACTCGAAGGTTTTATTGCGAAAGACCAAGAACATCTCATATGCAAGCTAAAGAAGTCAATTTATGGACTTAAGCCAGCATCATGTACTTGGAACCAGTGTTTTGATCAGGGTATTAAGTCTTATGGGTTCGATCAAAATAAGTTCGAAAGTTATGTGTACAAAAGGTGTGACGGAACTACAGTGGTATTCTTAGTGTTGTATGTAGACGACATTTTCCTCATCGAAAATGATGTAAGGGTGTTGTCAGACTTAAAGGTATGGCTATCAAAACAGTTTGATATGAAGGACTTAGGGGAAGCCGGTCACATCATTGGAATCAAAATCACTCGTGATCGCAAGAAAATGATGTTGGGCTTATCGCAAGCTTCATACATAGACACTGTTTTGAAGCATTTCAGCATGCAAGATTCCAAGAAAGGTTTTGTACCTTTTAGACATGAAATCAATCTATCGAAAGAAATGTGCCCTAAGACGCCTGCAGAGATAGATGATATGAAAGGCATTCCATACGCTTTGGCCGTAGGAAGCCTTATTTATGCAATGATGTGCACGAGACCGGATATCTGATTTGTCCTGGGCATGGTGGCGAGGTATAGGGGTGGTAAATGGGCCGGCTCGGCACTGGCCCACCGGGCTGCCCTCTTTTTACGGGTCAGGCTGGGCCTAGCCCGGTATCAATTAAGCCTCTATTTTAAAGGCCCAGCCTGGCCCTATGCGGGCCATCGGGCCGCTGGGCCAAAATGGTCCGGTCTTAAAAAAAACTTGAAAACTTTATTAAGCTTGAATGCCTAAAACAAGATTGAAAAAGGAATAAAATGAAAGAGAACAATATAAGAATTGCTTCGGAAAGAAATTTTATTCTCTCATCTCCATCCCTCATATTCCGGATCCAAAAACACCATGGAAGTTAACTCTATCAAATATTCAAAACCCAAATTCATTAGCCTTTTCCCAGCTAAATTCCATCATAATATTAATCAAGCTAAATCACCAAGAAATCATGAACAAATTCAATCCCTAAACCCAAATCTCAATTTGATCACAAAGAAATCAAGTTAAATCAAAGAGATAAACACAAATCTCAATTCGATCACCAAGAAATCAAGTTAAATCAAAGAGATGAACACAAATCCCAATTCGATCCCTAAACGCGGAAAAAAAATCAAAAAGAGTGAGGAGTGAGAGTGACCGTCGACCGTCGAAGATGGAGGTCACGACATCGTGCAGTGGCTCCGATCGGCAAAGAGAGAAAGAGAGTGACAACGTCTGCGTAGGTGGAAAGACGACTGGTGGCAACGCTCGCGACAGAGGTAGAGCGGGTGGTACATGTTACATTGTAGTTAATGTGGTGATACTAGATCATGGAAGATCACATTAACAAGTTTCTTGTAACTAAATGTACAAATTCACGACCCAGGTGGAATTGAACAATCCACCATGAAAGGTCGATGTGTAGTTCTTAGATTGACCTGTCTTGACCAAGAAATTGCACTAGCACATTTTGAATGTGTTGAAGAGGACCTACAGCGAGGATAAGTTCCTCTATTCTGAAAGGTGAAGAATTAGACCTCAGTAGTTATTGATTTCTTAATCTCCGTCACTTAAATAGGACCGTGTGTGTTTAATACTTATTTCTTTGATACATGTTAGGTGAGAATCATCGTGACTTCGATATCTTGTGTTTTGGGAAATAATATTAATCATACGACATTGCTAAGATTTATTACAGAGAAACGTGTGTGAGTACGGCTTGTGTGATTTGTCCCCTTGGTGGGCTTAGAATTTTATCGTACCAAATCTTGCAAGTGAAAATTAGTTTTCTGGTACGGATAATAATTTTGAGTTGTCTTTACTCCAAGGAATAAGATATTAATTAATTTAAAGTTATTCAGAGTCTCAATTAACTAATGGACTAGATAATCTTAAACATGAGAAATAATAATTGGGAGCCCATATTATCGTAATATGGATTAAGATTAATAGTGTAATATTAATTTGAAAGGAGTATTGATTAATATTAATGAGCTTAATTATATTGGGGCTCAATATTGAAATTCAGAAGCTCATTGGAGATCTAATCTTAATTCTCCTAAAGGCCTCCCAAGTTGCCCAATAATAATAAGGTGATTAAAATAAAAGAAAAATATAATTGCTGATTTTTTTCCTTAATTTTCGAAAATAAGTATATAGGAGAGAGAAAAAAATTTGTTGATTTTCTTGAAAAGATATTATGGAAGATATGTATTCTTGGAATATAAGATTATCTCATAAATTCAAGAAAATCCAAATCTTGCTATTATATCCCTATAATTTCGAAAATACCATATAGTTGAGAAGATGAGATTTTTGTGGAATATTTTATTATGGAGAAAAGAATATATGGAATATATTCAAGATTTCTTGGAAGCCAATAAATTTTTTTCCTCCCTTCCACAAGCCCAAAAATCAGCCACCGCTTCCTATATATAGGGGATGATTATTTCATCCCCAGTTTACTAGTTCCATGAGTTGGAAAAATTGAGAGCAATAAATATTTTTCTTCTTCCTTTATATTATTAGTTGTTCGTTAAGCGCTTCCCAACGGGGAACGAACAAGGCAAAAGGGGAATACTTGAGAAGGTTTTTTGGTTGATAGGATCGATTCGATTATCTCGTTCTTCTCTATAGACATCGCTTCAAGAGGTACGTATTCGCATAAACTCCTAGATATTCCGCCATAGAATTTTTTGTGGTTTTATTCATATGCATGAATTATTTTGTTGTTGGATAATTATTATTTGAATTAATTAGGATTAATTCATGCTAGTAATAATTGAATTTAAATTCGTATCCAAATATCATCCCAAATTGATTCGGGCACCTCGATTTCCCCAACAATCTTTTAGAGAATACTTGCATCAAATACATGATTTTAGTGACGTCTTAATATCTGGGAGACACATTTGTGCCTCGCATTCGTCAGTGAAGTCGACAGTGTTGCTAAACTGTAGAAGTACTTGGATAAGCATATCTACTACTTCTGGATCCCAACCACCAACCAATTTCGTACGCATATGGTATCCATCCATGATACAAACTAATGTTAATATAAGATAAAATGTTACATTCTTGTGGAACTTTAATAACATACAAACTAAACAATTTTAGAAGATAACCATATATTGGAACTTTACCACAACAAAAAGAACTAGACATAACACTTTATATTTCAGAAATGAGCAAAAGACTAAGAAAAAATTGAGCAAAAATTTCCTTTTCCCAATCGAAAATTCTAGAATAAACAAAAAATTTCTTTTAAGCATCTTACGATATGAACAATCGCTAGCATCCCGACCCCCAAAAAATACAAATAAATTAAAATTAAACAGCTCTTACTCTTGCTAGCATTCTGATCCCCCAAAAAATACAAATATATAAAAATTGAACAACTCTTACTCTTGCTAGCATTCCGACCCAAAAAAAATACAAATAAATGAAAATTGAACAACTCTTACTCTTGCTAGAATTAGGATATGTAGGTTGATTATGTTATCTATTAACAATATTACAATATGTAGGCATGTTATGACATGAACAACTCTTACTCTCGCTAGCATTTCGACCCCAAAAAATATAAATGAATGAAAATTGAACAACTCTTACTCTCGCTAGCATTTCGATCCTAAAAAAATACAAAAATTGAACATCTCGTACCCTTGCTAGCATTTCGACCCCCCAAAAAAATACACATAAAAAAAAATTGAACAACTCTTACTCTTGCTAGCATTCCGACCCCAAAGAAATACAAATAAACGAAAATTGAATATGTCTTACTTTGGCTATCCCAATATTAGAACTTACTTGCTATGTTGTATCAATGCGATTATGTAGGCAGATTTCCCCAATTCGTGTTCTTCTTCGAGATCAAAGCAACGCTTGGTCGATCGATGCCATAGATACAAGTGAATCCACTTAAGAGAACTAACAATTCCAACCGACTCCGACGTATTATCACGGGACGGGATGCAATTTTGTGAGTTAAAAATAAAGAACCCTAGAATTCAAAAAGAAAAATCAGATTTCTCCTGTTCATTCGCGATGCCTGTTATTAAGATTGTTGACTTTTTTGTTTTATAAAATAAGAAGATGAATAAGTCAAGGGCAAGAGTGGAATTTCACATTTAATCCTACACTAACCTATTCTATTAAACAAGTGATAAGGCTGGAAAGATAACCCATTTCCATTACATATGATTTGAAGTAAACATGGGTTGTTTATAGGTTAAATCTCAGTTATCACATAATTTAAGTTAGCCTAAGTTATCCCTCACCCTCAATGTAAACAGACCCTTAGGGTATGTTTGTTTTGGGATTTAGGTATGCGGGGAAGTCGTGATTTTGAAATCTTAGGATGTAAAAATATTGATGAATAATATAAGTGTGTGTGTTTGTTTTGGGATTTTAGTAGGGTGAGATTTTACTTTATGTCAAATCAATATTTTTTTAGTGATAAATATTGTATTATTTTATTATATTTTTTAAGAGAAAAGTAGGAGAGAGATTGAGTGGATGATAAAAAATGATGATGTGGTTGTATTTAATTATGTGAAAAGTAATAATAAGTTTATAGGTATGGTTTGAGTTTGAGATTTGAAAACCCAGTTTTAAATCCCAAACTAGAACAGAGCGTGGATCGCAAAGTCCAAAGTCTATCCGGGTGAATCCCAATACAAACATACCCTTAGTGTCTAGTGTTACATAGATGCTTCAATTTAACCTTGTCCTTGAAATTGTGTCTTTTTTATTTTTACAAAACTCATTATTCAACATCAATTATCAAATATTCATAAATGTTTGTTTTGGGATTTAGGTGTGCGGGGGAAGTCATGACTTTGAAATCTTATGATATAAAAATCTTGATGAATAATATAAGTATGTGTTTGTTTTGGAATTTTAGTAATGTGAGATTTTTCTTTATGTCAAATCAATGATTATTAGTGATAGATGTTGTATTATTTTATTATATTGTGTAAGAGAAAAGTATGAGAGAGATTGAATGGATGATAAAAAAATAATGATGTGATTGTATTTAATTATGTGAAAAGTAGTAATAGGTTTATAGGTATGGATTGAGTTTGAGATTTGAAAACCTAATTTTAAATTTCAAACTCGTATGGAACGTGAATCGCAAAGTCCAAAGTCTATTCGGGTGAATCTCAAAACAAACATGGTGATCAAAAGAATGTCTAGTGTTACATTTATACTTCAATTTTAATCCTTCCTTAAAGAGATATCTACTTATGTTTATAAAATTTGTTATTTTATTATCACTTGGATATTAAGCTCAATTTTAACTTCCATTTTGATTTTTTCAAAACACAAAATAATACGCCGAACTATATTCTTTTTTTTTTTCGCAACTGGGTACAACTGATTAGTTCTGGGGTATTACTGATTACTTCTTTGGGTATCACTAATTTCTATTTAGAGTTTTTTTTTTTTCAAAATCCAAGTGCACACTAAAACTACACTATTACTAAAGTGTTTGAACAGATATGACGATATAATTACATATTAATATATAATTAAATATATAATTATAAATCGCCATTTATAATTTTCCCTTATTAATATCTTTTTAATAAATTATGTAAACTAAATACACATATTTAATATATAATACTGCAATTAAAAATTTATTATTATCAATCTAAGTTAAAATTAACTACTACCAACTGATAGGACCAAAAGTTACAAAATATAATTTCAAGCAATGTTGAGAAATAATCAGGCACAAACAGGTGCAAAACTTCAGTATGCGCAATGTACATGCATGTGTGAATCTTTGTAGTTCTGTGCCAACAATTTAACCATCAAATGCACAAAAATGTTAACCAAATAATTGGAGTATATGTGAAGCAAAATCCTAAAACAAACACGCATAAAAAAAATCATTTTAAAAAAAAAAAAAACTTTTACAGATATCAATAAATAACGAAATAAAATTAACCTCGAAGAACTTCAGAAGCAAAATATATAGAATCATCATCGATTCGAACACGGTAATTAATTTCTAGCCCTTGGTTTTTGTAAGCATCCATCACATTCGTCCCCCCTTTGGATCGGAATACAGCAATACCAAAGTGAAAAACCCTCGCTCGAGATTTTAGAAAACAACCCGAGATTCTCTGCTCACTTTCGTCGCACAAAAATGGAGACGAAGCGGTGGAAATTGGGCAGTGGAAATTAGGTACATTAAAATTAAAAAGAGAATAGAAAGTGTAATAATGACGGGTTGAGATTAAGTTTGGAAGATGAAGGGTGAGATTTATTTGTGCTTCATAAACGAGTATATTTACGAGCTTATTTGTGAGCTTCATAAACGAGCCAGTTTGTGAGCTTTCGAGCCAAATACCACCAGGCTCGAGCTCGGCTAGATAAAATAGTTGAGCTCGAATTCGAGCTCGAGCTTGTGAAATTTGGTGAACAAACTCGAACGAATATTTTTCGAGCCGAGACCCGAATAGTTTTTCAACAGCTTGACTCATTTACATCCCTATATAGTTGATTCATACATACATTTATAATAATGAAGTGTTCACAATTTAAAGTTACCTGTAAAGTTACCTATAATATTATTTTTGAATTTCAAGTTTTTTATAACCAATAAAGTTACCTATATTATTTTTTTATTTAGGAAATAAATACATAGAATCAATATCCTAAAAAGTTTTCATATTTTAAAGAATTTCTAATGTTCAAAAGGAAATTTGTCAATAATATTTGCATACGTAATTTGTTAGAATGATCATGCTCATGAACTCATCATTCATTATCAATGTCTTGAAATTCGTAAGATGATTGAGATTCACAAATTATCAAGGTTGTACCCGTAGCGCATGAATCTCGTCACATTTAGAAGTGTGTAATTTCATAAATTTTTTCTATTCTTTAACAACTTTAGATCTTTAAAAAACATAAGACAAATATTAATCAAACATCTTTGATTTGTCATAGTTGATGAATGGTAGTCATCTTGATTGGGTACCTACCGAGGTTTAATTTTTTATGATATTCATTCTCCATTTCAATTAAAAGCCACAAAACTTATTTGTAATTTCTTCATGTGAGCCCACTGAAACAAGAATCTTCATCTATTTTTCGACAACCCATCAACTTATAAACATTTTTCATCATAAAAATTGACATACGAAAAAAATTATCAATTTTTTTTTCGTTGACAACTTATCAACATTTTTTTATAAATTCATCTTTTACAACTTATGAAGAATTTTTATGAAATTCTTCATCAATAACAATACCAATATTATAAAAAAATAATAATAATTCATTGTTGACAACTAAGAATTTTATTAGTTTTTTTTTTCAACAACAATATCAATTACACACATCTTTAATCATTTTTTTTTTACATTTTACAAAAAAAAAATTCATCATTTCGCAGTTGACAACTTATTAAGACGTTCATCAATTTCTTTTCAACTTACCAAGACTTTTCATCAATAAATAAATATTGACAACTTACCTCAGGGCAACCCCTGTGCACGAGTGCTAGCTGGAATTGAAATCAAGTAACATAAGTCATTTCCCCCTTTCCTAGCTTCCACAACCGCAATCCAATTAGATACTTCAATTACATAACTTTTATCATTCACTAACTTGAATTGAAGAGCAGGTGAATGTATACTTGGATACTTAATCGAGAGATCGACATACAAATTTAATGTATAAGATGTGGTGAATTCGACAACAGCACATTAGAAACCAAATTGTCCGAAAAGGTAAAAAAACTTATAAAAAAACAACTGCATAATTGAAATCAGACGCCCAATTCACGTTCAACTAGAAATCATATTTGGGATAGACTCTCTAACTATGCACTTCTCTCTCTCAGAGGAATTTCTTTGAACAATTGAAACGAGAGTTAAATTTGCAAAGTTCTTAACTCTTACAAAAAAAAAAGTTACCTTAGTCACTCCAGGGGGCACATGTAACTAGCGGAGATACCAAAAAGCTAGGGAGAAGCTATGGTAGCAGGCAGTGGTTGTACGGTTATAGCCTATTCATTGGATGTGAAAATTGTGATGTTTTGATGCTCATTTAGTCCACATTATGAGTGTTTTTTGTGAGTTTTTAAAGTTATTTGTGTACTATTTTCATAAACTTATTAATTTGCCTTTTTGGTGTACGTAATAGGAAAGAGGGCAAAAAACAGAGTGCGTAGGATTTTGAAGCGACTAAAACGGACTCCCAGTTGAGAAGATATGACGTTTTTTCGAACAAGTACAACAGCTAGTCGAAGGCGCTCGACCAGGGTACTTGGTCGAGCGGAATCTGCTCGACCAGAAGTGGTCGAGCACCTGCTTCACAACCAGAGGAGCTGGTTGAGCACCTGACGCTCGACCAAGTAACGTGGTTGAGCTCTTCCAAAGAGAAAATTTGAAAATCGTATAAATATGATCCCAAACTGTATTTTTACATATCTAGACTCGATTTTTTAAGAGGAATAAGCTGGGAACGTGATTTTGAGGCTTTGGAAAGGTTTTTTAGAGGAGAATTGAGATTTACAATACACGAGATACACGAAACGATTACTTTTTTTAATGGTTTAGTTTTTATCCTTTATTATTGATACTTATAGAGATTTGAGATTGTATTTCCAGATTTTATACATATTTTGAGATTAATTTCCGGGTTTTGAGTGCAATTGAATTCATAGTTAGATATATGTTTCTTGAGTTTCTTGATTTTTTTGATTATGTCTTTGATAATCATAGTTGTTGCTTTTGATTCCATTATCAATATGCTAGGCTAAACTCGTGTATGCTTAGAATAGGATGAACTCGTAGAAATTAGGATCTTGGTAGGCGATTAGAATAATTCATGGTGTGATGAGTTTTAATTCTCTTAATTATTGAATAATTCTAATAAACCCTAGAATAATCATAAATTTAAGTACGAAAATTGTTAAGGAGAGGACGACCGAATCACTCTTTCTCAATGAATAGGCTTAAGGAGAGTTTTGAAGGGGTTTATAATTGACCAGTTTATCTACGGAGGACGGCCTAATCACCTTAGTTAAATTAGGACCTTAATAATTAAGCACAACTCATATAATTTGATTAGTGGGTTAGTGAAGTTAATTCGTAAGAGTCGAGTATTGGAGTACGATTCCGAGCTTTTTCTTTTACGATTATTAGTGCTAGATTAGGGAAGTTGATTGCCTAGTTTATTGCACACTTAGGATTTTAATTACTTTGAACACCACGATTATCTTAGTTGTCGTACCAACTCCGTTAGTATACGTAGGGAGTCTTATCCAAAGCATCATTCATCTTAATTGCACTTCGTGCGAAGTTAGTATAGTTTGTTCTTGCTTGCTAGATAGTAGTAAATTAGAGTTAGATTTAAATTATTCTTGATTCCCAAAAATATCGCATTCATATTAACTACGACGCGTAGATTTCCAGGGATTTATTCGTATACTAATCCTCTTACGGGTTCTATATTACTTGATCATATACTTGTTTATATTACAATGATCACATACTCTTGTGGGGTAACTACTAGTAAAAGCTAGTATTTTACGGCTAAGTCACCTATCGGAGGAAGGAGTTGAAGGAGTGATTTCCGATTTTCAATGCAAATAAAATAAAACTGATAATAAGCCAAAACAACCTGGTTCATTCTGCATTTTGTACTGGTTTTTTATTCATATTCTTCATCGTTATTTTTGGAAAAAGGTACAACTAGGACCTTAAACTATTGTCCTATATACAACCAGGACCCTAAACTATGTTTTGGCTCAAATAGGCCCTTAAACTATATTTTTTGGAACAAACACACCTTTCTATTAAAAGGAGTAACAAAGTTAGGAAGATTCGATTTTAATTTATACATATTAACTTATATTCCCTATGTAAGTTGATTAATCATAACAAAAATTTAATCTCAACCTTAATTATAGTTATATAGTGCAAAATTCGCGTATAACGTGGGATTAAAGATAAGTTGTATATTTATCCTTAAAAAAAAATATAACTTGCATATTAATTCTAAATTAGAATTTTAAAAACAATATTTAATTTTGTTATTGATGCATATTTTAAATATAATGTACCCTTCAATCATTTATCATGTTAATTCAACATTTATTTTATTTTTTATTAAAAAATATTACATTTTACTTGTTATAATACATAATTGACTACATTTGTATATTTAAAAATTCTTACATATTTGTCTGTAATACTAAAAAGTAGAGGTGTGCAAAATACGGTCCAAACCGAAAAATTCGACCAAACCAATCTGAAGTATAAATGTGGGTTCGATTTTTGGTTTACGATTCGATTTACAATTTTAAAATTTGAGTTTTTTTTATTTCGGTTAGGTTTACGATTTTTATGGATTAAAAACCATATAAACCAAACCGAGGCAGAATAGTTTCTAAAATAATAATAGTATTATATATATATATATTAATATTCACTAAATTAATAGTTAATAACTTATATTCTAATTTAATATAATAATATTAATATTAGATAATTTAGATTCATGCATAGAAGACTTGAGTTGATTTGTGTTTTACATAAAAGATTTGAGGAATGACGTTTTGTGTTGATTATATTTTTCAAATTGTCGCTTAGGTTTTGAAAACTATTGTGTTGATACTTTTATTGGATTATGTAGTAGGGTTATTGATGTGTTTTTTTACTTAAATTAGTATTTAGATGTTGATATATTGCAAATAATTGGACGAAACAAGTGTGTTGATGCTAAAAAAAATTAGGCTGAAATTAAAAAAAAAGTGTAAAAAAATTCAGTTTGTTCGGTTTGGGACCGTGACCGAACCAAAATATTTCGGTTTGGGACCAAACGGTTTTTCAAAATATGTTTCGGTTTTTTGTTTGTAAAAAAAATTAGTTTGGTGTTCGATTTGACTCATACGGTTCGGTTCGGTGACCGAACCGACCGTTGCACACCCCTACTAAAAAGTGACAAGCTTGTGAACGCATACACCCTTATTTTTTTCTTAGGCATTTTAGTCATTACCTAGAAATTAGCATTTACTACCACTGCCCAGTTTGTCTTCTCCTTTTTCCATCCACTTGATCTACCATGTGAATTCTCCCAGACGTAAAAAAAATGGTTATCATTTCCAATTCTTATCTTTGTACCACTGACGTGAGCGAATCGTTCCCTTATTCCCAACCAAACTCAATGAGCGGCCCGACTGAGGATGATTTCTGACCAAGGATCGACGGGAGGCGATGTTAAAAATAGGATGTCTCTCAAGATGTTGATGTAAATTAATTTAGCAGACAATAGAGTTGGTTCTAACAAGATATTACTTATTTTTCTATATTTCTTCTCCATAGAGTTTATTCTGTATTTGATGATCCATGACTTTCTAACTAAGGCGACATCGTAGATATTTTTGCTGTGGTTATGTATATTAAATGTTCATAATGCTTGATTCCTTTCATATCTAAATATTGTTGATGGTGAAAATTGATAAAAAGTTTTGGTTGGTTTGAGTTACTGGGGTTTTAGATTTGGGTATATATATATATATATACATATTATTATATTTAGAAGCACAATTTGCATACTCCCCTCTCCTCTTATAAGTTACGGCTCAACAACTCTTTAACTATCAGAATCCCATCAGTCATTTCAAACTTTTCAGACTTCCTCTCATTGTTATATCTTCATTTTTCACTAGAATTATGTTTATCCATCTCTAAGTGTCATTAGATTGTGGTATATTTTATTTTCCGTCAAACATTGGGTTTTCATCCGATCAACTGTCTTTATTCAATTACCAGAATGTTATTCATATGAGAAGAACCTTAACAGGGTATGAATGTCATAAATGTTAGTTTTATATAGTTGTAATCTATGTTTGTTAATTATATTTAGCACCAATGTTTCTGTCTTGTACTAATTATTAATAAATTTATGTTTGGTGTTGATTTTGATCCGAATAAATGTTGTTGGTAATTAATAAGAATCATGCTATTATGTCTCATCATCTTGTTATTAGGTTTGTTGGTTGGTTGCTCACTCTTGGTATTAATTCAATATTTATTACCTTTACAACTGGTGATCGTAAATCCTGTGCTTCGCACGGCCGGAATTTATTATATTGTTTAAACTATAATAATGAACACATTTTAATTATAAAACTAAAAAACTACTTCCTCCATCACAGAGGAATTTGCAAATTTCCCTTATTAGGATGTCCCACGTCAATTTGCACACTACTTAAAAATGAAACGTCGATTTGCGTGCACACTCACACAAATATACACATATTTACCCATATGTCACTACTTTATCACTTTTATTAATCCACGTACAATCCCAGGGTGCAAATTCCCCTGAGATGTAGGGAGTACAATTTTTTTAAAATATAACTAAATAAATTTTGGACTCAAATTAACGTTACTTCTCATTATATTTTTATATTTTATTTATAACGTTGCCTCAATCTGTGACTTTTATAAAAGTTTTGTCCTTAAACTGTTTGCTTGGAGATTTAAAGTCCTAATTTTCCTATCACCCCCAAGTTACAGTCCTAAAAAATATAATTACTATCAAGTACTCAACTTTGGTACACAAAAAATAAAAATTAATTCTGCTCCGACATCAATACCATTATACTTCTTTTAAAAAAATTATCATTTCTATGTAATTCAACACTTATAATAGATTTAAATTAAGCTTTAGTGAATGAACCTTGCGATGATCCATGTCACCAATAAACTTGTATTCATAATAAAATTGGAGAATTATTTAGTTATGAAATACTTCAATATAGAAAAATAAGATTTTTCACCAAAAAATTTTACTCCCGACATTGATTTGCACTAAAAAAAATCTAAAGTCGTAATAAATTTTTAGTAAGATTTTTTTTTTTAAATATGCATCTAAAAAAATATAAATCTCAATAAATGATACATAATTTCAGCATTATTACATTTCTTCGAAAGTTCAAATATTTCACTAACATTATATATTTTTTAAAAAAGAAGTCATGCAACTCTTAAAATAAGGTGAAAATGGAAAATGCACTCACTCTTTATTGATAATCTCGAGAGTTCTCCTCTATTTCAATAATAATGAAATAGTGACATTTTAATCCAACCATCCAAAAAAAAAAAAAATAGTCATGATTTACAAAAAACAAATTATATTTTTATTAAATCCTCGTGATATGACCAGATTAAACATGAGTGGTTTTATATGAAAATAGTTCATGATGAGCTTATTGTAAATTTTTTTAGAATATTTAATTAGGAGTATCAAAGATCCACCAAAATGACAATGTATAGAGTGAAAATGGTTCATACATAAACCTTTGAAGGGTATTAGTTGTTTTCACCATAGAGTATTAGTTATTTTCATTGAAGGGTATTAGTTATTTTCACTAAAGAATATTAGTTGTTTATTGAAAACAAACTAAGACTTTTCAGTGTAAACAACTAATGCTCTTTAGTGTAAAAACTAATATCCTTCAGTAATTGGTGTATGAACTAATTTCACACTATACATACTCCACCAGGAGTATTAAAAGTTGGGGTCAAATTTTTTTACAACAATTACCATATAATACCCCTGACTCATATTAAGGTACTCATGATCAATTATTTAATACTTTATTGTTTCATGATGAGCTTATCATAAACTATTTTCATATAATACTTTGTCATTAAACATTCCCTTAATTATCTCCTACCCTTTCGACCATATCTCCAATTTTGACCACTTTTTTTTCATTGTTTTAATAATTGATTTACTCAATTAATTCCAATAAAAAATTAAAATAGTCAACATATCTTCTCTCACATCTGATACGGGTATTTCACTCATAATTCTCACTTCACATCTTTTGTGCACACTCTGAACACTGCAAATCCAATCTTCTCCATGCCTAATAGGAGCTGATGGCATCCTCCCTCATGGCTCCTTCAGCGACATCCAATCCCACCGGTGATTTTGACACCATTAAAACTCACTTGAAACAACTTAATAAACATACCTCATAAATTATTGTTACTCAATTAACAAATACAATTATACAAAATTGATCATATGCCCATCGATGGGCACAATATTATATACCCACCGCGAATGTGTTAACGACACATAAGCAATCAACTAAAATAATAGTGGACCTCTTGCTTATGTGTTCTTAACACATTCGCGGTGGGTATATAATATTGTGCCCACCGGTGAGCATGTGATCATTTCCATACAATTATAATGGTTGATTTCTAGATTTAAAAAAGTTCCATAATTAATAAACATAATTAATAAACAACATGATGGTTTATACATGGACGAATTTTCAACGTGTTTGGAGAGCCTGTTGATAATTTAGGTCCTGTAGATACTCGTACCACATTTCCTATTCATCGATCTGCGCCCGCCATTTAATCATTGAATGATATTAGTTGTTTTCACCGAAGAGTATTAGTTATTTTCACTGAAGAGTATTACTGGTTTACACTAAAGAGTCTTAGTTGTTCAGTGAAAATAAACTAAGACTCTTCAGTGAAAACAACTAATATCCTTCTTCAAAACAACTAATATTATTCAATGAAAACAACTAATACCCTTCATTGATTCATGTATGAACCAATTTCACTCTATACGTACTCTAAATTAAATGATCTATTTGATCCTCACTTCCAACATTTTAGAGTGCATTGTCTAATGCTTGAGTTTACTTCAATAATATTATATAAGAAAAGATCACATGTTTGCAGGTGAGTAATAGACACAAAATTATATTTCCACGATGAATGTGGTGATGATACATAAATAGGGGGTTCACTATTATTTTAATTGATCATTTATGTGTGTTTATGTGTCATCAATATATTCGTGATGGACATATAAGTTCGTGCATGCACCGATGGACATAAGAACGTGTATAATTATACTAAATTTAGAGCTAAAACTTTAGAAAAAAGTATTCTACATATAAAGATAATCATTTAAATTATATGTTGACCACCTACATACATTAATTAAAAAATGAGTAGTTCTAGGGTGCATCCAAGTGCATACTATGCACTTGGATTTTGCACCCTAATTTCAAATTGATTTTGACCAAATCATAGAATCTCGCGGGTCGGCTGATCCGACTAAAACTCGCGGGTCAGCCGATCCGAATACTAAATTCACGGGTCTCAGGTCCAAAACCCAGAGAAAAAAACTCAAACTAAAAACCCACAGCAAAACATGTACGATCTTTTGCTTCTTCCTCCATTAATGGTGATGCGGTGGTCGCCACATAATTCATCTTGGTGTTTTCCCCTTTGGTGCCTTTTCCTTTCCGGTGCGACTGAGTTTTTCTCCTCAGATCTAAATCACAATTCATCTCTTATTGCACCAAATTGACCTCCGTTCCTGGTGCTCGTCGGTAGAAATCAAAATAGACATAACTTTTGGAGTTAGACTCAGAATTTTTATTGTGATACCTTTTTTAAAGCGGATCGACGATTCGAGTTGAACTCACTGCGCAACGCGAGGTGATGTACGCAAGTTTGGGCCCAAATTCCAATGTTTGACAGTGTTGGACCTACTTTTTCTGTTTGAGACTTATTACAACTTGGGGTATTGGTGATTATAACTTCGGGTATTGGTGATCAAATCTTGGGATATTGGTGATTACAAGTTGGGGTATTGTTGATTATATCTTGGGGTATTGGTGATTATATCTTGGGGTATTGGTTATTATATTTTGGGGAATTGATTATTACAACTTGGGGTATTGGTGATTATAACTTCGGGTATTGGTGATCAAATCTTGGGGTATTGGTGATTATATCTTGGGGTATTGGTGATTATAACTTCGGGTATTGGTGATCAAATCTTGGGGTATTGGTGATTATATCTTGGGGTATTGGTTATTATAACTTGTGGTATTGGTTATTACAACTTGGGGTATTGGTTATTATAACTTCGGGTATTGGTGGATCAAATCTTGGGGTATTGTTGATTATAACTTGGGGTATTGTTGATTATAACTTGGGGTATTGGTAATTAACTCTTGGGGTAATCCTGAATAATTATTTGATACATTATTATTGAATAATTCTTAGGGTATTGGTGATTATAACTTAGGGTATTGGAGAATATAACTTATAGTATTGGTGATTATAACTTGGGGTATTGGTGATTAAGTCTCGAGATATTGGTAAATAATTTTTTAGGGATATAACTTGAGGTATTAGTGATTATAACTTGGGGTATTGGTTATTATAACTTAGGGTATTGGTAATTATAACTTGGGGTATTGGTGATATAACTTCGGGTATTGGTGATTATAACTTCGGGTATTGGTGACTTCGGGTATTGGTGATTATAACTTCGGGTATTGGTGATTATAACTTCGGGTATTGGTGATTATAACTTCTGGTATTGATGATTATAACTTCGGGTATTGGTGATATAACTTCGGGTATTGGTACGAAGCGCGCGCGACCCATTTTCGACTCCGATTGTTGCCAGACCCGCGAATTTCGGTCGGGTTGTGCCTGACCCGCGAATTTTTTGTTGGATCCCACAAACCGACCCGCAACCGACCCGCGAATTTAGTCAAAATTGATTTTAAAATCAATTTCAAATTGGGTGCAAAATCCAAGTGTATACTATGCACTTGGATGCACCCTAGAATTTGTCTTAAAATATATATTAATTACTTTATTTGTCCTGATTTCGATTGTCCCCTTCCTTTAAAGGTCCAACTTTTTCTCAATTGTCATTTTTATAAATAATCAATTCTTATTTACCAAAATGCCACCAAAAATAATTTTACTCCATTTTCTACATCTTTTATTTACCACAATATCACTTAAAAAAATAATTTTATCACTACAAATACTAATATACTAACTTTTTTATGTTAATTTGATTTGACAAAATATCGGTTACAAAATAACCTGGAGGAAGATTTGGATTCAAAGGAACTCTTGCAAGTAATTAGCCATGGATAAAATTCCATCATCTCATTTTTCTCTGATCCAAAAACATCCAATCACATTAAAAAAAATGGATCTAAAATTCAGGAACACGCACATAAATAACAAACTTGAAATTCAAAGGAACAATAAATTTGATGGAATGTGGTGTTATAAAATAGTTATAACAAATAATACTCCACTAAGAACAATTAATACTATATAAAGAAGACAATATACATCACTGAGACTACTAATTTTCATATTATAAACTTATATTAGAATATAAAATGACATTTATGTATGAGAACAAAAATCTTCATAAAAATAAATTAGTAAAAAATATGGTGCATGAAATCATAGTTTAAAAAGATGATCAATTTTTTTTATAACGATTAAATAACTTTAATGTAAGATGCAAAATTCATCTGTTACAGCTTTTGGAACAAATTGGTTAACTTTAGTTGAATCATTTTCATATTTGGGCACATTGGAATTACTATCATTTGTTAATGAATATTCTTGAGTGCATATCTTTAATTATGGATTAATACATATTTATAAATGTATAAAATTTGTAAGCTTACTATATTTTTTGTGCGTTTAACCTTGTATATATTTAATTCTTAATTGTTTAAAAATGAGATGTATTTAATAATTATAATCAATATTTTGGCCATAAATTCTCATATTATAATCTCTAATGTTAATATAAATTTTTTTGCGTATTTAATTACTACTCCCTCCGTCCCAGTTTTATTTTTCCATTTGCCAAAAAGGTTCATCCCAATTTTGTTTTTTCATCCCTAAAATGGAAACTACTTTATTCATTTAAATAATATTTTATTCATCATTCACCATTCTCAATACTGCTTTATTCATTTATATACTAATTTATTCATCATTCATCATTCTCAATACTACTTTATTCATTTAAATACTAAAATTCAACTCTCGCATTAAACTCCGGCACAGTCAAACGGGAAAGCAAAACTGGGACGGAGGGAGTATATGTTAGTCAACTCATTTCACATCCTGTAGTATATATAATTATTATAATTAAATATTAATTTCATAATCTTTGATGTTAATATCAAAACTTATGCGTAGTTAATTACTATATGTTAGTCAACTCATATTTAAATATTATACTATATATTTAATTATTATTATTATCAAATATTAATTATTAGCAAATGATCAGTTAATGATACATTAATAATTTCCTAATTTTGTGCCAAATATATAGAAGATTAATTTGACCAATATAATGAAATATGCGTAAATTGTGCAAACTAATTTTAATATAAAAATCAATGCATGTATTACAACGTGGAAATCTTCAAATTAGTTATTAAAACTAAAAATATGGCTACATGTTAGGTAAATCATCATATTTTTTGGCAAATATTAACAAATCAAATTAGTTAATTTTAATATAACTATGATGCTATTTGAGATGATTATGGTGCAGCATTTCAATTTCAAGGATTGTTCATACATCAAGATTATCATTAACACGTAAACCCTAAACTTTCCATTCAAATTAAATATTCAATAAATTATTAAATCTATAAATACATATTTTAGAAACACATTCACGCCAATTAACATGAACTATTTTAATATAAGAATAATAATAAATTCTAAAAATTATGGAAATGACATACAAATGATGATAAAGATATTAACAGTAATGTACAATATGAATAGGATCTAAAGATGAACTAATTTCATTAAAATTTAAATTTACTATGAATGTCTCATAAAATCTTCAAACCCCCAATGAATATCTCGAATGATCTTCAAAATCTCTGATGATATTCTTCAATTTTTTTATAAATATCTTCAATTCTTCAATGAACATCTAAATAAACAACAAAAATCCTTTATTCAGGAAAATCATACAGATTACAAAATGACAATTGGTAAAATAAAATGTTACTTAAACAAACACAACTGCAAACAAATAGAGAGTTCCACACAAATAGAGAAATAATTATTCTTGATAATAGGAATAAATAGCACTATCTAATAGCAACCAATTAGAGCAAAGCAACGATCCACAAACTACCACTATAGACCATGAATATAAGCCTAATTAGCCAAGCAGCGTTGCTATTCCGATAAAAAGATCACATAATATGGTCGTGAAGTATTGAATCACAAAAAAAAAATTAAACAAAAAGAAAAAAATGTTGGACATTGATGATTAGCGAATGGTAATGAAAATATTGATCGACCGTACAGGGTATAAATAAGCAACAAGATGTAACCGTTCCAAATTATTAGCTAATCAATGACAAATTATAATCTAATATACCATAATTACTAAGCAATAAAAAATTAACGGTGATGATGAAATCAAAATATTTTGATCAATGGCTACAAAAAGTTCCCGCCCAAACCTAAATAAGGAATAAATTCTTGTATTATATATTTATAGATTATATATATATTTATATATATATATATATATATATATATATATATATATATATATATCCTTTTGTAGATTGTTAGAGAGAAAGAAAGATTAAAATGTGATCCATACCTATGACCTAAAGGTCAATGGTTCGAGTCACAGCTTTACGATAAAGAGTCATGAATCAATAACTTATCATATGTACCCTATGTCATTGATGGTCTTGATTGTTGATGACCTTCCTGGTGTTAAATAGGGAGAGATTTGTGGTTAAATTTATTTTAATTCTTGAAGCCATCAAATTTCTTGATCAAGTTTCACTTGGAAACTTAAAAAACTGTTTATTGTTATGCAATATAGGTGTGTCAAAATAGCAATTGTTCATGACATTGCCGAAGGTATTTTTCTTGACCCAATTGTATTTTTCGTTTATTAATGTTCTACTGTTGCAATATGTCACTGCATTTTCCCAATATCCCAGGTCTAGGAGTATGGTTTTTTGCATTTGTCTCCTACTCACTCCTACTTATTAAAAATATAACCTTCTTGCTTAATCTACTCTTAGTAACAAGTGAACCGGTATGCTGGTGTAACAATTTTTTTTCTCCTTATATCGTTGTTGGGCGCGGAGTCCAGCATCTCCCAGCCGAGTCGGGCGCGATAAAGGCCCGGTGTGCCAAGTCCGGCGGAGGCTATTCGACCCGTGGCGCTGCAGCTAGATGAGGTTAAAGGAAATAAAGTAGCACCTCACTACAAGTCCGGGCTTTTAGTCTAGTGGCAAGCGCTTGATCCTACAACTGGTATCAGAGCACAGGTCACGGGTTCAAATCCCAGTGGAAGGCATTTGTTGGCCAAGAGGGCTGGCAGATGCTGAGGGGGATTGTTGGGCGCGGAGTCCAGCATCTCCCAGTCGAGTCGGGCGCGATAAAGGCCCGGTGTGCCAAGTCCGGCGGAGGCTATTCGACACGTGGCGCTGCAGCTAGATGGGGTTAAAGGAAATAAAGTAGCACCTCACTACAAGTCCGAGCTTTTAGTCTAGTGGCAAGCGCTTGATCCTACAACTGGTATCAGAGCACAGGTCACGGGTTCGAATCCCAGTGGAAGGCATTTGTTGGCCAAGAGGGCTGGCAGATGCTGGGGGGGGGGGGGGGGGTTGTTGGGCGCGGAGTCCAGCATCTCCCAGCCGAGTCGGGCGCGATAAAGGCCCGGTGTGCCAAGTCCGGCGGAGGCTATTCGACCCGTGGCGCTGCAGCTAGATGGGGTTAAAGGAAATAAAGTAGCACCTCACTACAAGTCCGGGCTTTTAGTCTAGTGGCAAGCGCTTGATCCTACAATTGGTATCAGAGCACAGGTCACGGGTTCGAATCCCAGTGGAAGGCATTTGTTGGCCAAGAGGGCTGGCAGATGCTGAGGGGGATTGTTGGGCGCGGAGTCCAGCATCTCCCAGCCGAGTCGGGCGCGATAAAGGCCCGGTGTGCCAAGTCCGGCGGAGGCTATTCGACCCGTGGCGCTGCAGCTAGATGGGGTTAAAGGAAATAAAGTAGCACCTCACTACAAGTCCGGGCTTTTAGTCTAGTGGCAAGCGCTTGATCCTACAACAGGTATCAGAGCACAGGTCACGGGTTCGAATCCCAGTGGAAGGCATTTGTTGGCCAAGAGGGCTGGCAGATGCTGGGGGGGGGGGGGGGTTGTTGGGCGCGGAGTCCAGCATCTCCCAGTCGAGTCGGGCGCGATAAAGGCCCGGTGTGCCAAGTCCAAGTCCGGCGGAGGCTATTCGACCCGTGGCGCTGCAGCTAGATGGGGTTAAAGAAAATAAAGTAGCACCTCACTACAAGTCCGGGCTTTTAGTGGCAAGCGCTTGATCCTACAACTGTCTTACTTTGTTTATATATATATATATATATTAAGATTGTCTGTAAATGCATTAATTTGATTTTCTTAATAAAAAAATAATAGGATATGGTGAGTGGAAAGTTTGTTTTATATATGAGTAGAGTAAAATATGTGATCAGTGGAAGAATTCATATTTGATATATTTTGGAACATGTGTTTAATGTGTTTTGTATGAGTTAAATGACAAATTTAAAGAATTTATGTATAACTTAGTCATTTGATACTGCTTTTGTAGTTAAGTAAATTGGTTGTGGAAATCAACTTCTAGAGTTTGCATCTTTGTAGGCAATTTTGTGTTTTTTTTTTTTTTTTTTATAATGATTCAAGCAGTTATGTCTCTAAAAGACATCAACTAAAACTTATGCTATGCATAATTTTTTTACTTATACATAAATATTTGTCTTTTGTGGCTCTAATTATATCTTTTAAAAAAAATCTAAATTACTTCAGGTTTTTGTTATGATAGAGGGAATTCAAGTCCTTTACTGGATTTGTAATATTTTAGATTCAAAGTCCCTCATTTGAAGTTATTTTTGTGGGTTTAGGATGAATTAAAAAAAAAAAAAAAAAAGAATTCATATATTTAATACTCCCTCCGTCCCACTATAACTTTCTTGTTTTTTTTTTTTTGTTGATTTATTTAAGAAAGTGTATTATTTATTAATATATGGTGGGTCATATGTTAACTTTTGTGTAAAGTAGTGGGGAGTTGTGAAAAAAGTAAAGAGGAGTTGTTTAAGAAAGTATTTATTTATTAATATATGGAGGGTTGTTTTTTGCTTTTTATGGAATAAGAAACTTATAGTGGGACATCCAAAAAAGGAAAGTAGGAAACTTATAGTAGGACGGAGGGAGTATATGTTATAATGATTCGAAGGAGTTATATATGAAATTATTTGTCAACTGAAAATTAACAACTCCTATCCGATTTTTTTGATTACTCTATTTATTGGGTGTGATTTAGGCAAGACCAAGAATTATAAATTTGACCCAGTGGACAACCACTTAGCCATCACCTATTATGATACTATTGGAAACTGTCAAACGATCCAAATAAGGGTGCTCCAAGAAGGTAATGTTAATCATAAACCTTAATCACAGTTTAACATTTTCAGGAGAATCAATCTCCTCATACTGAGTTGTATTTCTATAATATTTATGTTAAGTATATAACAATTTTAATTTTTGGATATGAATTTTAATTGAGAAACTATCTGAAATTGTTGAAGCCGATGTATCTGCTGCTCACACTACGAAAGGTGTAATGACAAGGTTGATAGACTAAAAGATCAGGGAAAAAAAATTAATGTGAATAATTGTTTGTATAATTTTTTTGTAGTGTTTAATTATTGAGTGGAGTTATTTATTTTATTTTGGTCAGTTCATGCGGCATAAAGGCAATCAAAACATCTAAATGTGAATTTCTTTAAAGATATGTGTCCATGCACTATTTTTTTCAGTAATCAAAATGTATCATTGAAATATTAGTATTTTTAAGAATGATACAATAAGTTTGATTTCTGAGATTAATTGACACTCAAGTTATTATACAACTTAAAAAAACATGTCAACTATTTCTGCGAATTTATGGACTACATGCAACGGACGTTATGGAAAATTAGTAAAGAATAAAGAAAATTAATAGAGTTATTTTAGGCTTATTAAAATCAATAATATTGAAATTTTTGGACATATTTTTTAATTTATTTAAAAATTTATTACAATTTTATTAGTAAATAGGACCTAAATCTTACTCAAATGAAACAAACAAATATATTATAAGTACACTTTTATAATATGTTATATATTAAATTATATAAACTATTTTTAATACTTATAAAGTAATTAAATTATAATTTAAAATAAGTTTTTTAAGAAAATGTGTGTTCCAAAAAATATATATAGTTTAAGGATCTATTTGAGCCAAAAAAAAAAAAAAAAAGTTTAGGGTTCTGGTTATACCTAGAGTAATAGTTTAAGGTCTTGATTGTACAAAAAAAAAAAAAAAGCTTAGAATCCTGGTTGTACTTGAACAATAGTTTAAGTTTTTTTATATTTTTCTTTAAAAAAAAAACCTTCCTCATCATTTGGTAACGCTTATATTCAGTCTTTTTATTTGGTTTAATTTAATTAATTAAGTATTTTCGTAATTAGCAAATCAATCATAAAACAATACAGTAACGGTAGCCTTTCAAAAGATATATAAGTCTCTCCTAATAAGGAATGATGTAAATTTATTTTTGACCTAATAACTACTCCCTCCGTCGAATATTAGTCTCATATTTTCCATAAACAATAACTTTATTGATAAATGAACCTCACAATACCTCATGAGTCATGATACCCTCCAACTAGGGGTGTGCAAAGTACGGTCCAAACCGGACCAAACCGTAAAACCGAACCAAACCGGACCGAAATTTGAAATTTAGGTCCAAATTTCGGTTTACGGTTCGGTTTACGGTTTGAAAAAAAAGCATTTTTTTTTTCGGTTCGGCTTCGGTTTTTATTAATAAAAACCGTTCAAACCGAACCGTAAACCGAAATAATTATAAAATATATAAAATTATATATATTTTTAATTTTTTTTTAAATGTAAATTTAATTTCAACCAACCTAAAATTAGGCGGGTACGAACTTTTAAAATTAAAAAAATTTGGGATTCGTTTTGCAAATTTTTAAACTAAATTTAAATTAATAAACTTAAAACAAAACAAAATTATTAACTCTCCACTCTCCAATCTCTCTATCGTGAAAACTGAAAAGGATAAGAAGGCAGAACCTCTTCTTCAAAAAAAAAAAAGAAATTCGTGAAGAAAGCCGCCGAGGCGCCGACCCCTGATACAAGTGTTTGGTTCCGTAATTTCCAAAGCCGTTTTGTTTATGGGTGATTCAATCACACACGTTGAAGATTCTCTGTTAGTGTAAGGTGGATGAAAATGGAAGGACCGAGAATTGGGCCTTCGTTTCTTTTGTATTTCTTCACTAGAAATTATACCGACGAGGGAGGTAGAAAGTAGGACCCATTGGTATTTGGTCTAATTTGTGTATACTCCCTCCAACTTCAATAGAAGGTTTTCATTAGGAGTGAATATATTTTTTTTTAGTGTGGTTCATGAAAAAATCGTATGTTTTTTGTCCTTACTTTTGAAAATTAAAAAAAAAAAATTTAAAAAAAATCGGTTTTTGGACCGAACCGACCGAACCGAAATATTTCGGTTTTGGACCGTTCGGTTTTTACAAATACGGTTCGGTTTCGGTTTGGTTAAAATATTTCGGTTTATATTTTGGTTTTATATTACGGTTTGGTTCGGTCCACCAAACCGCCTTTTGCACACCCCTACCTCCAACTTATGACAAAAAATAACAACCTAAAAATAGGACTACTAATATTGGACGGAGGGATTATTAATTTCATACATCTTTTTATATGTTCCATTTCATCTAAAATGGTGTCCTTTTTAATTGTTACTACTACTTTACTAATAACAATGCATTCTTTAACTATTTTTTCCAACAATGCTCCTATTAAATAGTAGAACTAATCAATAATTTGTAATAGATAGAAATATAATAAATAAGAGCGTAAGTATCTTTTTATACCCTAATAAATAAATTAATTAATTTTTGTTAATGAATAAAATGGGAAATAATAAGGGACCAAGTGAGTAGTTCAAATCCTTTTTTATTCAATTAAAATGAAATGCACATCTCAGCATCACTGACATAATTGTATATGGAAATGCTCGGAAATATTGTACACATGAATATATTAAGTAACTAGATGAGTGTCCGCGTACTTGACTTGAAGCGAACTACACTAGCTTCTACTAGTAGCTACCCCGCAAGAGTACGGGTTCACTGTAGTATGGGCAAGTATAGGGACCAAGTATTATCGAACCCAAGGGATGGTGTATATGCGAATAGATCCCTGAAGATCTACGCGTCGTAGTTAATATGAGTGTGTGTTTTTGGGTTTTTTGGAAAGATTAATTAAACTAAACTCAATTATCCTACGAATGCAAAAGGAAAATTAAACTAAGTATCTAAGGTGTATATGCAAGTATGAGATGGTGATGCTCAGGATAGGAATCCCTACGTATACTAACGGAGCAGGTACATAATCAAAATAACTGTGACAAACAAAAATTAACCTAAGTCTAAGAATGCAAGGTGAAAGCTCAAGATTCTAAACCCTAATACTTTACCCTAACACTCGACTTCACGAATCTACTAACAACTTACTAGATTGTGCTTAATTAATGAGACCCTAATTTAACTAAGGTGATGCGGTCGTCCTCCTTCGCTAAACCGGTAGATGAATTAACCTTTCCTAAACCTTCTCGTTAAGACTACTAATTGTTATTGAGTGATGCGGTCGTCCTCTCTCTAACACTTTCGTACTAAATTCAAAGGTAAAGTTCAGATTAATTATAAGAATTCATTAATCAAGAGAATTAAAACTAACGTCACAAATTACCCTAATTACGTACCCACATCCTACTTCTACGAGTTCATCCTACCCTAAGCATGCAAGGGTTTTAGCCGGACATGGTTTTAACAAAAATAAAAGCAATAGAAGAAACAACGAACATAAACATAATGAATTGAAGAACAAAAATATTAAACATGAACTAGGGTTTTAAAAGAAAATAAATACGAAGAACTGAAATTTGAATTGATAAAAACGAAGTTTAAAGCGTTAAAAGTAATCGAGCTAATTAAAAGAAACTAAGAAAGAAAAGAAACTAAGAATTCGTATGCAAAACCTCAATGAAACGTAAAATAAAGCTTGCTCCTCTCCTTCCTCTCCAAAAACTAAGTCTAAAATTATTTCTAAAGTTCGGGTCTTCTTCAAAACGTGTTTGGAAGAGGTATATATAGGCACGGGTCGAAACGGGAGTTAATGGGCCGAAAATACGCATCCGGAGGCAAAAATCCAAAGTTGCTCGAGCAAAACGCTCGAGCGGTCCCGCTCGAGCAGTGTAGCTCGAATGACACAATCGCTCGAGCGGTTCCGCTCGAGCCGGTCGAGCGCTGAAATCTCTCTGCATGTTTTGGGCGCTCGAGCAATTCGCTCGAGCGGTGGCGCTCGAGCTGCTCGAGCGCAAGAATAGTTCTGTAAGTTTAAGCGCTCGAGCAATGCGCTCGAGCGCGTGCGCTCGACCTAGTCACTCGAGTGACTTCTAACTCCTCCCAAGTGATACTTTTCCTCGTCCGCACTAATACCAATCGTATTTCTTCAATATCTTCTCATCCGGGCATCCGTTTGAGTTGATTCAAAGTCCTACGAACTCCATTTTTCGTCCTCTATTCACCTATGAGCATCAAAGAGACAAATTCATCAATGTGTAGAAATAATGCTCAATTGACTCTAAATACTCTATAAACTCGACCAAAACTAGGGCGTTTCTAGCTACGAATCATGACAATTTCACGCCTAATCAGTACTACGCGGGATTTTCGTAAAAAAATGATTATACATTATAATGCATATACAATAGCATTATAAATTTGTTCACCGTAAAATAGTATATTCAAAATAATGTCACATGTTAAACACAGTTAAGTCAATATAACGACATATTAAATTCGATTTTTTGAATTTAGTTAATTATTTAATTTATAAAAAATCAAAATTATTTAATATACTTAATTCCATTTTCAATTTACTTTAACAAATTAGGATTTTCTAAATTGAAGATTCTCAAATATAGTGAGACAATAAAAATAAGTTAATTAAACATTAAAGTTTCATATAATTAGAGTTTTAAATTTAATTAATCAACTCAATTTAATATATTTTTATAGCCTCAAGTTATACACAATATACATTCCAACTTTGTATACATTCATAGTTTAGTTTAATTGGTTAACATCATAAATTGTACGCATGTGGTCCTAGGTTCAAATCAATGTACATGAATATTATTTTAATTAAACTCTTTATTATATAAGGACACATAGATTAAATGAATTGACATGTAGGATTTTCACAAACATGTCACGTAGGCAGAATCAACCATAGAACGACACATATGCAAAATCAACCATGCAATGACACATAAGCAAGACCAAACTCCCTATTAGTATAATAGAGGAAGGGATTTTTCAGATGTAATTAGTTATAGACAAAATATAGAGTGAAAATGGTGTATACGTGAATCATTAAAAGATATTAGTTGTTTACATTAAAGAGTATTAGTTGTTTTCACTGAAGTGTATTAGTTGTTTTCACTTAAGAGTATTAATTGTTTAATGAAAATAAACTTAGACTCTTTAGTGAAGACAACTAATATTATTAGGTGAAAGCAACTAATACTTTTTTAGTGAAAGCAACTAATATCTTTTAACGATTTATGTATGAATCAATTTCACTTTATACATACTCATAGTTATATCATGGGTGTAATTATTGTCATTCGGAAAATTACTTTATCCACACACTTTGGAGCTTAATTTGATTGTACATACAACTTTTAATGTTGCACATCGAGTGTATTAGAGTAATTTTACGGATGTAAATAGTCGAGTCCATTGCCTAATTACATCTAATATAAAATGAAATGCTCATCTCAACAGCACGGACATGATTATTGATAATATTTCCCAAAAAGTATGATTATTTGTTTTTGACAGGTTTAAAAAAAAAAATAGATAAAGTAAATAAAATAATAATATTTTGGAGTATGATATGATTCATTTATAAATTAAATGGTTGTTTGTGAGTATAAAATTCAACATGTGAAATAATTATGTGATGATTAAATAATGAAGAAAACAAAATTATTTAAAAATAATGTCATGTTTTTGGGGAGAAAGGTAGTAAGTAGGAGCATAATTCAAGATTAATGTGTTGAACACTTAGAAAGAAGTTGGTGTTAATTTGTACTAATTGTTTCAAAGACTGTGTGTCTAAAATAAAATACTCTCATCTCTAGTCAGATTGATATATAATCTACATAATATTTTACATATTATTTATTTACAAAACCATCTATTGTCCTGCAAATAGCTCACAATCCACACAAAAAAATACAAGGTTTCTGCGGCAGATTTGAACTCATAATATTTGAGCTATCCAATCCAAATTTTATGCCTAGTAATGAGCTCAAGCATTCCAACTTTTTTTTTTTTCATTTAATATAAATACTAATTATCCATGCAGAAAGCATTAAAAGCAAGATTAATCGACAAGAAAGGGGTCATTTAATAACAATTACAATACCCAGAATCATAAATGAAAATTGCTGAAAATATGTTAAAACAAGAAATTTTGATGCATTCAACAATTCCATCTAAGGTAAGAACTCCAAATCCTTGAATAAAATGCTGAGGTTTTGGAGGTGATTTGAACACAGTTAGAACTCAGTCTCTAGCACCAACCAACCGTCAGTTTCGGCTAGCATTCCGCAGCCTCTATCTCCATCGCCGCTTCTCTATCATCCCTACGAGCTAAACGAGACGGGGGCAGATCCACCGAAAGCGTCCCTTCCAGAACCTTCACCACTTCCCCAATCGAAGGCCTCAAAAAGGGTTGGTCTTGCATGCACCAGAATGCAATTCGAGCAATCCTTTCTATCGTTTCCAAACTCTCGTCTCCCACCAATTTCTCTTCCTGGTCGAGTATGGTGCGTATACTCTCTCCTACAACGTCTCTCTTGCATGTAACGACTTGTAATAACATTTCTCCGAGCATGCACACATCTCGTTCGGACGGAGACTCGGATGACGGTGATGATGAAGATGAAGATGAAGCCGGATGCTTAGTGAAGAAGTCCTCAAGCCCAAAATCCGTCAACTTAGGCACCATGTTTTCGTCGAGCAAGACGTTCTCTAACTTCAAATTCCCATGGCTTATGCAATTTAGACATTCCGAGTGCAAATAAGCAAGCCCACGCGCAACCCCAAGAGCAATCTCGAGTTTCTGCTGCCAAGCGCATCCCTCACGGGCCTTAGGGTTGAAAAGCCACTTGTCCAACGACCCGTTTGGGACGTACTCGTAAATTAAGCATTTGGTACCCGGTTCGTAACAAAATCCCTTCATGGATACGAGATTACGGTGATGGGTCCCGCTTAGCGTCGAGACTTTTACGCGAAACTCCTTCTCGGATACCACCACGTCCTTCAAAACTTTGGCAACAATCCGGGTTTTGTTCGGAAGGACGCCTCTAAAAACCGTCGTCCCAATCTGGTTGGCGAAATTGCTCGTTAGTTCTTTTATTTCCTCGTACGATAATCTGATCAACATGCTGTAATGTGGGTTCGTTTGAGCATCCTTTCCGAAAGTCCGAACCTTACCCTTTCGCCTACGGTAAAGAAGCCAAAATAGCAGCATCTGAAAACTCAAGATTACCAACAATGTCAGCAAAATTATCAGGGCTATAGCAAGGATTAGCCGTTTGGGGCTTCCTTTAAGACGATCAGACGAAGAAATCGAGCCATTCCCATGAGCTGCAACAGCTTGTGGAACGGAACACACTTTCAAAAACGAGACAGCATGAATATGAGGCGTCTTGTATCCACTAACAAAGGTCGTTCGTTTCAACGTGCATCGTCCCGAGCCATCATTCATAGACGTTGCAGCAATGCAAGTAGTATCATTCGAGCAGTACCCTTTACAATCCGCCTCACTCAACGACATCTCAACATCATGTGACGGATAAAGCCCGTAAAGGACCGTTTGGCTCAACGCCAACATGCTCGTGTGCATTCTGCAGTTCCCCAAATCCGGCATCTTCTTACAACCCGGACCAACAGAATCAACACTAACCCCCGACTCTGAGGAATCGGAGAACAAGCAATCGCATACGGGACCAGACGAGTTATACCCACAAACACTATACAAACCACAAGACCCAAACACATCACATTGATCCTCAACAGCTTGCCACACTGCTTTCCACGCCTGAAACCCGTCGTCCCACGAGTAAATCCTCAAATTACCATCCCTATCAATCCTAAGATGCCTTAACTTCACGGAGGGATCTCCGTAGTCCTTTGGTGAAACGGACCAGACAGTGTTGTTACGACCATCGTACAGCCCTAAAACCCCACTAGAATCAAACCTCGCTTCTTTACAACTAATGTGGCTTCTCCAATAGGTCACATTGTGTTCCCACACAAGTTCAAGTTCTCCCAAATGATTAATCGCCAAATTATAGTAACTCAAAGTCGAAGTCGTGGAAAGGGCTCTAAGGTTCTGAGGGTAGCGAATCGATTGGGCTGGAAGCAGAGTGTTTGTGGGATAATCAAAACTCTGCCAAACAACTTCATCTTTGCTACCCAAAAGTACTAAATTACCATTGTCTAAAAGACTAGCTTTTTGAACACCTAAAGTGGAAGTATTACTACTCCATTGAGTAACCCTACTTAAGTTATTCATCAAGATTAGCCTACCATCCATTGCAACCCTAAAGGTGGAGGTCACAGGTACCCTAAGACCCCCACCCACAGTCCAAACAGGCAAATTTACAGACTTATCCCCTAAATTGTACTTAATACCAACCACATATCCATCATCATTTATCTTCAAGAAACCAAATGAAAAAACCCCATTTTCAGACACCCAATTTGGACTAGTATCAAAAGCATTGACCTCAAAACCAAGAGGGACTGAAGACTTAGCAGAATCATCACAATAAATCCCAGAAAAACACAAAAACAGTAGCAAAACAGCCTTCAAACAACATTTTGTTAAGCTCTTACCATGAGATTTCTTCAATGATGCCCAAGAAACGCCCATTTTCACCTGCTTTGATTCAAGAAAAGAAATCTGAGGTGGATACAGTGAAGCGGATAAAAAGGGGCTGAGTATATTTCTGTGGAAAAGCCCTTTTCATGAGAAAAAAATTGAATCTTGAAAAGAACAAGATTTGTAATAATAGTGGAAGAGATAAAAAAACAAGATTCAAATACTTTATGAGAGAACTAATATTCTCAGAGGCTGTTTGTACCCACGAACTATAGTGGGAAACCAATCTCTACTTTTCATGTATTATTTAATTCTGGAATTTTTTTCAAAAAAAAAAAAGAAAAACCCTGGATACGATTTTTTTTAATCGATAAAGATTTGGATCCGACTAGTATTAATACCCGAATTTTTTCTCTTAAAATATTTGATTTAAGACAAAATACAGAATGAAAATGGTTTACATCAATGGTTATTAGTTGTTTTCACTAAAGAATATTAGTTATTTTTACTGAAGGGTAATAGTATTTTTTGCTTAAGGGTATTAGTTGTTTTTACTAAATAATATTAATTGTTTACTGAAAATAAATTAAAACTCTTAAGTAATAACAACTAATACTCTTCGGTGGAAACAAGTAATATTTTTTAGTAATAAAAATTAATATTTATCAATAATTCATATATGAACCAATTTTACTCTATACATGCTCATGATTTAAAATTATTATATTTATTTTAACTCTATCTTCACACTCTAATAAAATCTTTCTCACAATTTCAAAGAAAAAGTGAAAATAGAGTTGAAAATGAAGAATTATATGTTATTGTACATAATAATTAAAAACATTGTACATATAACTGTGTATTGAGAAAAATTTGAGTGTAAATAGTCGTGCCTACATGATTAAGATTGTGTGTTTGAGCAAATACCGTCATAAAGTGAGTGTATTGAGCCAAATTTTTGGGTTCTACTATTAAAATTTGAATTTTTATTCAATGCACTTATATGTACAACATATTATAAAATATTGTATCATCAAATATAGTTATAAAATGGGTGTATGTTTCTAAATGTTAAGTTTGAAACCCATAGAGTGTAATTAGTTCTAGAAATATGTCAATTTATATTATGCTTAAACGAATGGTAGGGTATGAATCGCTTGAGTCGATATAAAAGAAGTTTTTAAATGGGAGTATTTGAGAATAATAAAGTACATCATCGACATGAGTCATAATTAAATATTAGCATGTGTGTGTGAATTTCAAAGCCTCTATAGTGGCTACCTACTCAGCTTGGCAGCTTATTAAGAAACTAATCAAGAATTATAGATACACAATTATATTATTAAATAAATACTTAGACTGTTTGAAAGTTCTGTTGTTTGGTCAATCCAACATTATTGAGGCTGATTGTCAAATAGATTTGTAAAGTATATAAACTAACACGCGGAAAGGGTGTCAGAAATATTATTAAGTTGTAATTTTATAGACCTCAGTATCTGCCACTTTATACTTTTTTTTTTTTCAATCAAAAGTTTATTCTTTTATTTATTTCAATCTATGTTGCAAGTGTAGGTCCGGGACTGCACCATACCTAGGGTTGTAAACGAATCGAATCGAAGCGAATACCACTGTATTGGTATTCGATTCGTATTCGTGAAATTATTCGAATATTCGTATTCGATTAATATCCGAATATTAGTATTGATTCGTATTCGATTCGAAATAGATATTCGAACTATTCGATCCGATTCGAGTATTCGATTCGATTTTTTTTCTTATTATTTTTCTTATCAAAATTTGTTCAATTATGTTTTTAATCCACAATAATACTCATAAAAAAGGAAAAACATATCAGCCCATTTCTGTAGCCCCATTCTGTAGGATTCAAACAACCAAGAAATAATACCAAGAAACATAGGTCTTCATCTTTATGTAAGATCTGCGCAACAATGAAGAAAAACAACAAAAATGAAAAAGAAACATAGACCTGCATCTTTTTGTAGGATTTTAACAACGAGGAACAAAAAAATGAAAAAAAAAAATAGATCTACGACCCAACCATAATTTTGGTGTCCATTTTGCACCCAAAAGAAATTAATGGTTTGTAGAGTGTTTAGAACAGCAGGGGGAAAGAAAGAGGGACAGCCGGTGAAAATTGAGAAGACTGTGATCTTGGTTGTAGAGACGGCTGGAGAGAACTCTTGTGGCTGGTAAAAACTGAGGAGTGCCGATTTGGTGGGTGAGCTCGTAAGAGTGACAGTGTGGGAGAGAAAAGGACCTCACTTAGGGTTTCACTTTTCCGTGAACTCTTGAAGTAATTTAGGAATCAAATTTCATTTATGTTCAATATTTATTTATTTCTTTTCATAATTAAGGGGACGCTTGGTTAACAACTCTTCAATGATAATGAGAATGAGATTGAAAATTAGTGTAATTAGCATGGTTAATGAGAACAAAATCACTACCTCTCCTCCTAAATAAGGTAATCACTACTCCATTTTGATTACCATATTCTCTTCCTACAATCATCCTCCTCAATCACTCCCCCATTCCTCCACCAACAACAATTTGTAGTCAACTTCTATTCCAAAATTTGGGCATTGCACTAGCAATGATGTCACCATTGGAACACTTCTTCCCCTAACATATCATTTTTCTTATGAGGTCATAGATGGAAATAAGTTTCCATTCCCATTACCATTGCATAATTGCTAACCAAGCGCCCCCTAAATTGATGGGCCTTATAATAGGTGTTGTAGTGGGCTGGATAAGGGTTTGGTGTTTTAAGTGGGCTGGATAAGGTCACACTTAAGTGGCTGTATGAGAATTATTATTATTATTATTATTATTAATATTATATAATTAAATATTAATCGAATACTTACGAATATCGAATCGAATATCATAATTTTGTATTTGTATTTGAATAGTAATCGAATCGAATCAAATATTTATAATCGAATTCGAATCATAAAAATTCGAATACGAATATCAAAATTCGAATACGAATACCGAATACTGAATCGAACAAAAAATATTTGATTCGTTTACAACCCTAACCATACTATACGAGTTCGAGAATACAATTTTTTTTAAAACTTGGGATTTAATTCGTCAACAATACATGTGTTTATTTATATTTTATTATATATTTATATATACTCCCTCTGTTCCGTTATTAACTTTTCGTTACTTTTGGACACAACATTTAAGAAGGGTAATTAAATATAGATATAGTACAAGTGATATGATGGAGAGATGAGAGAATAAAGTGTAATGTGTATAAATAAGTGAATATGAATAAAGTGTATGAATATAATATTATTAGTTGATGTCCAAAAAAAGTATGAGAAATTAATAGTGGAACGGATGAAAATGGCAAAATGGGAAGTTAATAGCGGGACGGAGGGAGTAATACCTTAAAATATATTTTGTTTTTTAAATTTTATAAATGAAATGTATAAAGTTCACATTTTCTTTTATTTAAAATTTAAGCATATTCAATTATTTAATATAATTAAATAACCAAACAACAATTCAAGTTCCACTAGCCCAATACATACACCATAACAGTGAATTCAATTTAAAATTAGTGTCATATTGTCAATTTAAATTATATTATCCGTTAGTTGGATTCGCCATGTGGAGAATCGGATTAGCAGATTCAAGAATCGCACCCCTTTAAGGGGCGAGTTCAAATCTTATACTGCATTATAATATTTTAGAAGAATTGTGCATCATAGATTTCAATGCTTATGTTGTTTTATAAATATAGTATTTGATACAGCAGAAGCATGATATAGTAATATAATATATGTTGATTTTGAGGATACCCAATATATAAGTAGGCGTGATTAACATTTTAACTTCGTTGATTTAATCTATGAATATTGAAGAAAAACGATAAATAACACGTATTGAGGGAATAACCCAATATATTTAAGTTCATCAATAAACTGATCAACAACAACGAATTACAAAGCTCCTACTTATAATACTAGAATAAGAAATATAATAACTAAGAGAGATGTATTGGTTATAAAGTCGGTAGGACTTTTTAAACTTTTAAAGTCTGGGGGTATTTAGTTTGGATTTTCAAAAGTCTTTAAAAATATTGAGGTATTCAATACGGATTTTAAAAAGTCTTAAAAAAATATTTAGGTATTCAACAGTCTATGGATTTTAATACTCCATGGATTTTCTTTGATTTTCTTCCAAAATATAAATAGATTTCACTCTCCAAAATCTCTTCTAATAACTAGAGATTTCTACGGAATTTAAAAAATCTTAAAAAAATCTCTAGGTATTCAACAGTTTATGAACTTTCTTTGATTCTCTTCCATTGGGATGTCAACGAGGCGGGGACAGGGGGTCATTCTCATCCTTGTCCCCGCGAAATAAATGGGAAAAAATTTCCACTCATCCCCGCCTCGCTGGGGATTCCCCGTTCTCCGTCTAATTATTTTTTTTTATCTCATTTTTAAAATATAAAAAAAATTAAATTAAAAAAATTAATCATACACAACAATTACTGTTAAAAAAAACTAATTTAAACAATTTGAAAAACCTCTAATTCTAATATTTTTAATTAACATATATACTAAAGTAAATATTATATAATTTGGAACTAATAACATAATGTTAAATAAAATATAGATGTAATTTTTAATAAATAGTAAATTGAGTAGGAAATTATGAAATATTTATTTGTAATTTACTTTTAAATTTAAATTATATATATATTAATTATATAAAAAATAATGCGGCTCCCCGCAGGGAACGAGACGGAGATCCCCCGGGGCTGGGAATATTATCCCGGTCCTCGCCTAAGGGGCAAAAAAATTCTCCGTCCCCGTTTGCTTTGGGGATTCCCCGTCCCATTCGGGGCGGATCCCCACGGGGATCGAGATTCCCCGTCCCGCTGTCAAGTCTACTCTTCAAAAAATATAAATAAATTTTACTCTCCAAAATCTCTTCTAACAACCAGAGACTTCTAATGAGGGAGGGGTATAACACTGATGAAAATGATGACGAGAATAATAATGTATTTTTTTTTAACTGACGTATTTTATTCTAAACAATTTGGATAACTTTTTTTATATACAAGTGTGTTCTATAGCATCAATGGTTCCAGCGCTGGAGTCTATGAAAATCCATGTAAATCAATAAAAAATAATGTATTCCACAATCCTATAAAATCTATGAAAATCCAAGTGAATCAATAAAAAAAAGTCAATCAAACTCTACATGGAGTCTATAGATTTTCTAAATCTACAGATTTTTTAAAATCCAAAAAAATCCTAATAGAATCCCAAATTAATACACCCCTTTAAGTATAAATAAATCTAATATAATTAAATTAAATAAAGAAGAAAATATAATTTTTCTGATTCTCCACATTTTCATTTAATAATTTCATATTGTTATGGTGATTCCGTCTCTGTCATTCTCTCCCCTTCAAAAAAATGCATCCCCGAATTTGCATGAATCATATATTCGACAGTATAATAGAGTCAGACGGGGAAATTTATGATAAATATGAAAAGGTGGCATTGGCCTGAGCTAATGAGTATGAAATTTTTTTTGTTTATAGGAGTATGAAATTTATTTAAAGTTGCTTACCGCTTAAAAATATTCGCAGTTAATAATTAAATCTTGCAATATCTTATGATGCTATCATATGTGGTCACATGACTACTTGAGAAATGGAAGGACTATAACATCTTGAAATGAAATAGAACAATTATATATGAGGACCCCATATTCTAATTTTAAATTGGCTGGTGTTTTAAAATCTGTGGACATGAATATACATTTGCAAAAAGCATATTATTTATTAATTTTACCTTAGCTATGCTGCTATGCAGTAGAAACAGATAATTTATAACAAAGAGATTATTGCTCTTACTTTAACAAATGACAAAGTATAAACTGTAAATGGTTCATAAATGAATCATCGAAAATGAGTTTTTTTGCACTTTTGGTCCCATTGGACATCAAATGTTTTACTTTTGATCCCAAGTACTTATGGTCCCATTGGACTATTTTTTTGCACTTTCAGTCCCACTCGTTCCAAAACTTGCAATATTAGTCCCAAGTTAACAACAACTAACGGCTACTAACGGACTTGCACTTTTGGTCCCATAAGATACACTTTCACTTTTGGTCTCATAGGATACACTTGCAGATTTGGTCCCATAGGATTAAAAAATTCAATTTTTTTACTTTTTTTTACCAAAATAATTTTATTTAAAGAATATAAATACATACAAATTTATTTTTATTTTACAATAATTTATATATATATATATTTTAATAAAAAAGATTAATTAGAAAAATTTAATCTATTTTAATTATTTAAATTTAGAACAAATTTTTTTTTTTAACTTTTGTGCTATCTTTTAAATGATTATAATAATTTTATCAACATCTAGTTCACTAATTATCCCCTATAAAAATCTCTAAATTACATATCATTTCACTAACGATTACACACAAGAACATCTTTCTTTAAATTTGTTTCATTTCTAAAATTTAACAATGCACCCACATAAAAACTACATTATCCTTTTTTATGCCGATTGTTCAACAATAATAATTTACCCTATGTTCTATTTAATTAAAAAATAAATAAATATTTATAGTAAATAATTTACCCTATGTTCAACAATAATAATTTACCCTATGTCGTGTTCTTTTAACCTAATTCAATTTAATTTTTAATAAGGTTTTTATTAATTATTTTAATTTTTAGATATATAATAAATAAAAATCATTATAATTTAAAAAAAATTATTACTCACTCAGTCTCATAATAACTTGCACATTTTCTTATTCGAACATTTCAAAATAACTTGCACACCACAAAGTTAGAAAAATCATCCACAGTTTTTTTTAAGAAAATCCTTATTAAATATTAAATTGAATTTAATTAAATTAAATACAAATTACATTATTCTATTTTTTTATGTTTTTTAATTAAATAAAACATAGGGTAAATTATTATTATTTTTCAATCAGCATAAAAATGGATAATATAATTTTTATGTGAGTGCATTGTTAAATTTTAGGAATGAAGCAAAAGAAAGATGTTCTTGTGTGTAATCGTTAGTGAAATTATATGTAATTTAGAGATTTTTATAGGGGATTATTAGTGAACTATTAATTAAATAAGATGTTGAGAAAATTATTATTATTATTAAAAAAATGGCACAAAAGTTAAAAATATTGTTCTAATGTTAAATAATTAATATAGATTAAATTATTCTAATATTTTTTATTAAAATAATATATATATATATATATATATATATATATATATATATATTATTGTAAAAAATAAATAAATTTGTATGTATATTGTAATTATATTTCTTTTAATAAAATTATTTTGGTATAAAAAGTAAAAAAAAAAGTGATTTTTTAATCCTATGGGACCAAATCTGCAAGTGTATCATATGAGACCAAAAGTGCAAGTCCTTTAAATTCTTTAAGTGGCCGTTACATTCTTGGGACTAATGTTGCAAATTCGGACAACTGTGGGACCAATATTGCAATTTTTGGAACGAGTAGGACTGAAAGTGCAAAAAAAATATTCCAATGGGACCAAAAGTGTTTTGCTTGGGACCAAAAGTAAAATATTTGATGTCCAATGGGACCAAAAGTGCAAAAAACTTCATCGAAAAGTATTAATTATTTTCATTAAAGGGTATTAGTCGTTTACTGATTGAAATTAACTCTACTTTGTATAAATTATAACTCATTTTTTCATATTTTATCACTAAAAATCAACGGGGATTAGCGACACGATTTAGCGACCGATTTTTTGTCGCAAAATTTAATTAGCGATCGATTAAAGTCGGTCGTTAAAACGCGGGTAGCTAATATTAGCGACCGTCTTTTGAAATTGGTCGCTAATCTAAGACCGCCAAGGCGGTCGCTAAAGTCACCTAGCAGTCGCTGAATTGATCGGATTTGACCCGATCGGGTCAGGATTTAGCGACCGTTTCATAGGCGGTCGTTAATTTATTTTTAAATAAAATTAAACTTTTAATTAAAAACTTGAGATTAGCGACCGACCTGTAGGCTCAGGATTTAGCGACAGGTCGGTCGCTAATCTGCGAACCTGCAAAAAAAAAGTAGCTCAGTGGGTTCGAACCCGCGCCCACTGTGGTCCGGGCGGAGCGCGAACCACTGAGCCACCAACCCACTAGCTTATATTAAGAGAGACACATAGTATATAAGCACTTATGAGGCTTGTAGAAATAAATGGGCAAATGTACTCCCAAGGGGAATCGAACACACGACCTCCGGGTAACACAAAGGAGATGTGAACCACTAGGACACTAGCTATTTTTATTCATTTATTTGCATTTAATTGTATATAACCTCAAATTAACTACCGTGTATATTTACTAACTTTTTTTTATTTTGTAAATTTAATATTTTAGACTATTATAAATTATTAATTCATTCGTTTTTATGCATTTAATTGTATATAAATTCAAATTAACTCCCCTTTTTTTTTTAAATTCACCAAATTAATTCATTTTTGTTTCTAATTAATTTATAATATATATATATATTTACTAAATTTTTATTTTATTTTTCTTCGGTAATATATTAGACTAATATAAATTATTAATTCGTCCATTTTTTGCATTTAATTGAATATAACTTCAAATTGACTCCCGTTTTTTTTTAAATCCATCAAGTTAATTCGTTTTTGTTTCCAATGTGAGTCTCATTTTTTTTAATTCATCAAATTAATTATTGTTACGAACTACAAAAAAATTAAATAATTGTAATCATCCTCCTCTTCATCTTCGTCTTCATCTTCTTCCCCTTCTTCCTCTTCCTCTTCTTCATCATCTTCCTCTTGCTCTTGCTCTTCATCTTCCTCTTCTTCTTCCTCTTCCTCTTCCTCTTCTATCTGATCTTGTTCTTCCCCCTCGTCGCTCTCAACCATAATCATTTCTGGATTTGCAGCTACCAAGTCCACAACGAGATTGACACCTTCTTCAAGGACCACTGTTTGAGCTTCTTGGACCTCAATTTGAAATGCGTTTTCAGGTTGTGCAATGTCTACCTTGAATGAATTAGAAAGTTCCACCAAAGACCGAGCCTTAACTTTGCAAACTGTCCTTAAGTGTGGTCTACCTGAATCCGGGTATTTACAATAATATAACTGGGACGCTTGAGTTGCAAAGACATAGGGTTCGTATGTGGCAATGTATTTCCTGTTGCCATGAATATCAACAATATTGTAGTTTGAGTCGACTCTTTTTCTTGCATTGGCCCTGGATTAAACCACTCACACAAGAACAAAACTATTTTCCTCGATGGCCACCCCGGATATTCTATTTCAACCACTTCCTGCAACACTCCGTAGTAATCAATCGGTGCTTCGTTGTCACTCCCACTTGAAACACAAATACCACTGTTTGTAGTTCTTTTCGTTGAAGCATATGCATATGTATGGAATTTATATCCATTTACGTAATACCCTTTTTATGATGTCAACTGTCGTAGTGGTTTTTTGCTCAGAACTTCCAGATGTGGGTTGTGAAGTTGGTTATTTAGACCCTGTAAATATATAATTGTTTTTATATAATTAGTTGTATTTAAATAATAGTCATATAATTAATTTTAACTCACGTAGGATTGAAACCAATATAGAAATTGTTTGGAAACCAACTGATAGACTGCTTCATCCGTGATGCCTGGTACTTCTTATCGAGTGTGGTCACAAAACATCCTTACATGTAAAAAAAAATAAAAAATTATACAAAGTATTGAGTATAACAACACATATCTAAAAATAAAGTACTTACTGGATGTAAGGTTGAACTTCAGGAGTATTCATCAAAACGCATGATTGTATCGTCTCCTCTTCCAAGTTGCCCTTAAACTACCATTTTGACTCCCTTACCCAGTGGTCGACCTACGTGCAAGAATACGGACAACATATCTTCGAACTCACGAGGGGATGTTCTACTCCGCGACCATCGTAGTTGCGAGGCTCATTTCTAATGGTTGTCGAACCATGACACCTTTTTACTTAACGGAATATAGAACGCATAAGATCCATCCATACAGTACGGGCATGCTTGTTTTCCAGCAGTTGACCAACCAGACAACATAGAAAATGCTGGAAAGTCACTAATGGTCCACAAAACAACAGCACGCATCATGAAGTTCTGCTTCCTATGCACATCGTACATCTCCACTCCCATATGCCACAGAGATAACAACTCTTTAATGAGTGGCTGAAGATACACATCCAACTTATGCTTAGGGTTCTGTGGACCAGGTACCAAGATAGTAAGAAAGATATGTTGTGGCTTCATGCACAACCAAGACGGTAGATTGTACGGAGTCAACAACACAGGCTACAACGAATACTTCTTTCCGTGCATTCCGAATGGAGCAAAACCGTCCGTACACAAACTCAGCCTCACATTTCTCTTCTCTCTCGCAAAATCTGGAAACTCTCTGTTAAAATGTCTCCATGCCTCCGAGTCTGCCGGATGCCGCATCTCTCCAGATTCTGGATCAGAACACTCGTCAGCGTGCCATATCATGTCTTTAGCAGTGGCACTAGACTGATACAATCTCTCCAAATGAGGAGTGATAGGAAGGTAATACATCGACTTAAATGTCTTTAGCTTTTGTTTCTTCTTGTTTTTCTTACGATCAGATGGCTTGTACCGGGGGTGGCCGCACATCCTGCACGGATCAATACTCTCATCCTGGTGCCAAAACAATATGCAACCATTTGTACAACAATCAATCTTCTCAAACGGTAGACCCATCTCCTTCAATAATCTTTTGCTTTGATAGAAATTTCCAGGCGCTGTGTTCTCTTTAGGTAGGGTCTTTTTTAACAATTTTGCAAATCCATTGAAGACTTTTTTACTGACTTTGCCTTCGACTTTGATGGACAACATTTGCGCATTGAATGACAACTGCATCTCAGTATCACAGTCAGGAAATAACTTTTGATCAATGGTTGTTAGCATCTCAAAAAACTTCTTTGACCGATGATTTGGTTCCTCCTCCTCCATAGTTGTGTGACCACCCAACACAGATTCATTAACCATCATGTGGTACCTATAGACTTCATCCACCTCCTCCAAAGGTGGTCCGAACTGAGTGAATGGAACATGGACCTCCTCCATGGGTGGTTCCTCCTGAGTATACAGAACATGACTTGGACCACAAATCTCAAATCGTTCACCAATGCTCCACTGAGTATAAAAGTTTTCAAGTGTGTCAATATCAATATTCCAACGCTCTTCACCGTGACTGGTCCAATTGTAGTAGCGGGGAACAAAATCAACCCTAAAAAGATGAGCTTTAACCTCATCAATGCTCAAGTATCTCATATTCCTGTATTTTCTTCCATTACACGGGCATCTAAGCTGATTGAAACGATCAAGATAGTGTGGATGACAATATGCAAACTCAATAAATTCTTCAATTTTATGGTAAAATTGATTGTTCATGCCCCCTCCTATCATACGAGGTATTGAGTACATCCAACCACGATCTGGAAATTCCATATGTTTTAAATTAATAGTAAATAACAAGTTAATTATAAAAAATGGCAGAATTTCGACTGTAAATAAACATATATATTCATCAAACATAATAAACTAACCAAATACAACATATTAATTAATTCAAAAAATTAGGGTAAAATTTTGACTATAAATAGACATATATATATTTATTTTTCACATAAATCCAACATAACAATCTTATATACTAAATCACTACTATACATGTAAGCATGCATATTAAAAACTTACCAAAAACTAAAATATATACAACAAAAGAATTAAACGATAAAATTGTGAAAATGTACGGTGAAGTTGAAGCAACGAGCACAATATGATATAGAACCAGTCGATTGCTACCACCACTTCAAAAAGACCTTCGTCGTAGATTAAACGGACGAAAAATAAGTTTAAAAGAGTTTTTTCATAGAAAATTATGAATGAACACGAGCAGAATCTGTTCTGTAATTGACGTTTAGCGACCACCTTAGAGGTATTAGCGACCGCCTTTGGCGGTCGTTGAACAACGGACCGAAACTGAATCATTATTGCCCACCTGCCCACTTCGGAATTCGTGATTTGTCGCTAAATTTGGTTCCATATTAGTGACCGATATCGGTCGCTATCTCCATAATGCGACATTGTCGAACCACACCGGTCAAGGCGATCGCTAAAATCGATCTCAGATTAGAGATCGATGTCCCTGGCGGTCACTAATCGCAATGCTTTTGATAATTTCGGTCCGTCGGTCGTAAATCGGTTGCTAATCACACTACTTAGCGACCCATGTCTAGGCCGTCGCTAATTTCGGTCGCAAAAACACGAGTTTTTTTGTAGTGTATCAAATTAAGCCCACATATTTTTCTCTTAACCAAATTATGCCCTTACTTTATGTTTCTTTAAAAAAAATACAAATTGAACACATATTTTGCTCTTAACCAAATCATACCCATATTTTCATTTTTATCAAATATAGTCCATACTTTTTTCTTAACTAAATTATACCCATATTTTTTTATAAATATAATCAAATTATTTAAAAAAACAACTTTTTTTTTTAAATAATCAAATTTAAAATATAATAATTCTTTTCTTTTGAAAGATATGAGATTATTTTTTTACAAGAATCTCAAAACATTCTATAAAATAAATTTCCTTAAATATAAATATTTAACTAATTTTAGCACTTATTATTTATCAATTAATTTAAAATATTAAAAGATTAAAATAACAATTAAATAATGAGAAATGGCTAATAATTAAGATTGAGAAAAAATATCGCAAATATATTTAATAAACTTAATTTAAAACCTATAAATCTTTTTTTTTAGAATATGATCATATTAAAAGGTAAGATTTTATAACTAATTCGATTATATGTATAAAAAAAGGATGCGATTGGTTTGATAAAAAAAAAAAAAAAGGTGTTTTTTAATCATTAAATATTATCCATATAAATAGAGAAGTAAATGAGAAATGAAGCTAAAATTTAGTGTTTATTTGAGCAATTGAGATCAAGACTTTTTTCTCTTATTTTTATTTTTTATTTATTAATTACAATTTAAAAAATTATTTAATTTTTTTATTTCATATTTAATGCACTATATATAAAAAAAAATCTATTTTTGCAACCTTTATTCTGACATTCATATTACAAATCCAAAATATCACAATATGAATTTATTAATATTTAAGTTTTTTTATTTATTATTATATGAGTTGAATTTAGACATTTATTAGTAGTATATTATATTGTATAAGTTTTATAGATTTTTAATATCCTTCTATAATTTTTGTATTCATCATGAATTTAGTGTATAACTAAAAATAATATATTCCATCCACCTCCCAAATTTATTCACATTGAAATTGACACAAGTAAGAAGAATGATTTATAAATAAAATAATTATTTATATATAAGGGTGATTATAAAGTAATAATTTCTAAAAAAGGAATGAGAATAGATTTGGGGTTGGGGGAGTATAATTTAATTAAGGAAAAGTATTTATATGAAAATGATTTATGATAAGCTTATCATGAAACTGTTTTAAAGTATCGAATATTTGACCAGGAGTATCGATAACCTCATCAGGGGTATCATTATCTGGGTCAGTAGTATTATATTGTAATTGTAGTAAATTTTCTATCTCATCAGGGGTATCATTATCTGGGTCAGTATTATTACACTACAAGAAAATTGACTTTTAATGACAAGATCCTATCACTATTGCTTCTCTAGTTAAAAGTTTTTAGTGACAGGAAAATGATCTTTAATGACAGGGCCTATCACTGAAGACTATATATGATCATGTCACTAAAGACTTTTAACTTGAAAAGCAATAGTGACAGGATTTCTGTTATTAAAGATCAATTTTCTTGTAGTGTTACATTGTAATTGTAGTAAATTTTCTTAAACCCAGAATAATGATACCCCTGATGAGATTATTCATACTTCTAGTCAAATATTCGATAATTTAAAACAGTTTCATGATAAACTTATTATAAACAATTTTCATATAAAACTTACTCTTTCATTAAATAATTGTAAGCCAATCACATATGTTAATAAAAATTATTAAAAAAATAAATTTAATGAGATCATTATGTAAATAGACAAAATAGATGTAAGTTGAAAGTTCATATAACATTTTATCATACACAAGATGATTTTATATTAAGTATTATTAATATTCTAATAGTGCATTACATTGGAGAATTACTAGTTATTTATTTATTTTACCTTAGCTATGCAGTAGAAACATATAATTTATAACAAAAAGATTATTGCTCTTATTTTAACACTAGACAAAGTAGAGAGTAAAAATGGTTCATGTATAAGCTATTGAAGGATATTAATTGTTTTCATTGAAGGGTATTAGTTGTTTATTGAAAATAAATTAACACTACAGTGAAAACAACTAATATTATTTAATAAAAATCATTAATACCTTTCAATATTTTATGCATGAACCAATTTCACCTTTTTAAAACTATTATGCACGAAAACAAAAGGATTAAAACTTTTTGAGTAACTAGAGAGAAAGTTTCCACCTTCGATGACGCTATGCATAGAATTTGAACAATTTGAACAGATTGATCTCAAGTTAAAATCAAGTATATTTGGTGCTTGGAGTATTTTTTTTTTTACTTTTTAATGGAGATAAAAATTATATTTAAATATTTATTATTAGTATTTATATTTTATAGTTTAGGGAGTTATTAAGGTTTTAACTAATTATTAGTGGGTCGGGCTTTTAGGACTTATACGCCTAAAACCCTAGTTTAGTTTTATTATAAATAAGACTTATGTAACTCTTGTTATTCAGTTGTTGCTTGAATATTAAAATATTGAGTTTTATTCATTTTCTCGTGTTTTATGGTTGTTAGGTGCTCCCACTGCGTCACTCTCCAATATTGGATACGAATATTCAATAAAATTTTATTTAAATTTAATTCAACTCAATTAGTTTGAGCTCGTGCAATATAAGTAAAGAGAGAGAGAAAAAGAAAAAATAAACTATGCAGATTAACTCAACTCGTTTCAATTTGATTAAAACTTGTTTAAAACCAACTTAATTAATTATCAAATAAGTTTCAAATTATAAGTTTTTGAAGTTTAATAATATTCCAACTTTAATTAACATGGATTCCCACCTAATGTTCTTATATATCTTATATATAATCTATGGCAATTAATGTTAGGGATTTTGGATGTACCGAGGATATCTGCATTTATATGATATTGTTCGCTTTTGGTCAAGCCAACACAAATTTATTTTTTGGCTTTCAAAAAACTTCATACAAATGGAGATACTATTCATGATTCTCCCATATTATTTCGATGTGAAACCTTGTTTGAAACCCCAACAATACTCCCTTCAAACAAAGACCATTGAGCCTCCCCTTGACTCTAATACCACTGTTAGGATATCATTTCGCTCGAGACCACGACTCTATACTGTTAGGATATCATTTCGCTCGAGACCATGACTCTAATACCACTGTTAGGACCTCCGGATGGACTTCCAATCTCCACATTGATATATTATTGTCTGCTTTGAATCGAGACCGTACAAATCTATTTATAAAATTCTCCATAAAAGGCCTCAAAACCAATGAAAATATTTGTTCATCCTTATATATCATTTTGTAGCATATATTACACCATCACGTGACTATCTTATTAATAAATGCTATAACGAGATTATTTGTTGTTTTTAAGCTCTAATAAAACTCATCACATGAATATCTATTTATAAAAGGTACAAAGTATTTTATATTCGAAGAATTGTTAGGTCTCAAAATTAGTTATATAAACTTTAATGAAAATGGAGGGGGTGGAAGAAAAGAAAAGGTTAAACAGTAAAAACATATATGGGGATGGGGGGATCCAATGTAGTAATAAAAGAAAGGACGATTTAAAAGGGTAAGGAGTGGGTTTGTGGGGAACAGGCTCCACTTTTAAGATCTTAACACCGAATTTGAATTTTTGTTTGCATGCAAATGGACAACCCTATACCACTCTCCCATTTTTTGTGACCTCTGCATGCCTATTGTCTATATACCTCATATACCTATATATATCGAAAATGATAATGACCATATAAATTCTGCGTCCGCCTCTGCTATTAGGTAAATGATTCTCATATAATATAAAATCGTGAATTATTCATCGATGCAAATAGGATGAAATTGTTTTTTTGACAAACTGAATTTTTAGGTGATCATGATTCAAAAGGGTAGGAATTAATTGGGGTTCGTTCGGTGTTGTGCATCAATATACAAAAGAGACTTAGTTACTTTTCTAGTGAGAAGGTTTCATCAAATATTCGTTGGTGGTTGTTTTAATATTTATATATGAGATAATTTACATGTTAATGTTGACGAAATTAATGTAAGTAGATTAATTAAAGAAAATCTATTAAGTTGGAGCTTTTAAATAGGATGACATGTTTTCAAAGAAAATACCAGTAATTTCTTTGTAAATTTGGCACAGGACATTTACCCATATATAAGTAGATCATAATGGGCTTGGACCAACAAAAAGTGTATCTATAGGCCCTACGTACTAATTGACCTACCTAACAATTATTGCTTATATTAAGGCCCACACATGAGTTGCACAATCCCATTTATATATATAATATTATTATAAGTCAACATAACACTTGTGTAAATTGTTGATCAAGAATCAATTGAATTCAGATATGCTCTTAATCACAGCTCGTTTTCTTGCTGTCAACGTACAGTTATATTTTAATTAAATCTATAATTTTGCTTTCAAAAGATATATCTTTTTAAGAACTGCAAATAAATCTAGTGGGCCAGAAATTAGTTAAGGGCCGGATATTTTTATTGATTTTAAAGACTAATTCTTAATGGGCTAAAAATTCTTGAGGACCACATTGTGTTTCCTAACGAACAAGATCCTTGAGGTCCATGTTTCGAATTTGTTGCTAGACTAAAGGGGTGTTTGCAAAATATTTTTTCAACTTATAATTACTTTCTTTTTACATCGACTTAAAATTACTATTTTTTACAGCGACTTAAAATTACTATGTTTCACAGCTACTTGTAATTACGTACTTAACTTTTGATCGAGTTGATTACTTTATTTCTCATTCAAATGCTTAAGTTTGAATTTTTTTTTTAAGCTAGACATTTTTATCTTCCAAGAGTAGATTTTATATGAAAATTGTTCATGATAAGTTTATTATGAAACTTTTTTAAAGTATTGATTATTTGATATCAAAAGTTGGGGTAAAGAAAATTTACAATAATTACAATATAATACCGCTGACCTAGATTAATGATACTCCTAATCAAATAATTTATACTTTAAAATTGTTTCATGATAATTTTATCATGAACTATTCTCATATAATATTTGTCTTTTCCAAAACTAAAGGAGTTGGTGCCAGGTAAAAATATTTTAAAAAAATATTGGTCCCAGCTATCACGTAAAATTGGATATAGATCCTCTACTGAGTTTAATATTGTTGTAAATCTAGAAGATTTTATATTCCAAATCCAGAAGATTTGATGTGGACATTACTTATGAGTCAAGTAACTTTATAGGCTTTAGGGTTTTGATATTATATATATATCCCCATATTCAGTATTGTAATACACACATGTACATACACATAAATATAGTGGAAAACTTCTGACTTGGTACACCCCCATATGTAGTCATTCATGACGAACTGGGTAAAAAACGCTATTTCTTTTACAACACGTTATTAGCACGAGTCTCTACCCGCAGTTAATTGGTACTGATCTCGATTTGTTTTTCTCTTTAGCATGATCATTAATTATTCGTTTAATTGTGGTATCAATTCTTTTAGATGCTTATGTGCCATGAACTTATATGTTACCGTGCACTTAAATTATATACTGCATCTATATTCATACATCTGCAATTATTCATATATTGATCGAAAAGAAATTCCACGACCCAGACCCAGTAGCGTCGGCCGCTGCCGGAATCGCGCGCAGTGGTCGCCACAAATTCACGGCGGCTGGAATACGACCCTTGATCCTTCGGGAGAGGATCCGAGTCGCGCCGCCCATGGTCCACTAAAATCGTGAACCGCCGCTATGACCCGCGCCGTCCATAGCCGATGGCGGCCTGCGGTAGGATCCGAATCGCGATAAGCGTCACCGCTGCTGAGCGACAACAAGCATTACTGCGTCGTCTCGCAGCGGCCGAGGCGACAACGGACGTAGCCGCGGTGCCTCTCAACGGCCGAGCACAAGCATGGCCGTGCCACTGCCGCACCACCGCCTGAAGATTACCGTCTGGTGCTGCGCCTCCCCTCCAGCGGCCCGAGCTATTGACGCCAGCCCTGGCGGCGACGGCCCATAGCTATCGCCGCCCGCCCACGGAGCGGCGCTTTGGCGTGGGGCCTGAGGCTGTTATCGGACCTGCGCTGACTGCTGCATCCCGCCGTTTGCAGTGGCCGTGCTGGCCTTTTTCGTCCAAACTGAGCCCTGCCCCTCTTTTTGGGCTTGTACCCCAACATATGGGCCGAAAAAGAATTTTTTTAATACTTTGGGCTATTAATTAATTTATTTAAGTCAATCCTTTTATGAAAATAAAATGAAATAAATTATTGCATATAATTAAACCCAATATTTTAGAATTAATTTTTATATTAGTTCTCAAAATATTAAATACACCGTCTATTGGAATTTACTAATCCATTTCGTGTTGAGCTTTCTTTTGGACTCGATGCCTGTATGATTGCTCCACCCACTTGAGCCGTGTCCAAGACTGCCCGGTGCTAGCCGAATCCATCAACAGATGTTTAGGAACCCTTATCGTAGAGTTCCGCCCTGGTAAAAAGTTTAATTTTTTCTTTTATATTTCCAGCAATTAGCACTGTTTGCGCTCTTTATTTTGCCGCAACATATGCTTGTAAATTATTTGCTGTAGAAATTAAGATTTATATGAAAATCCTTGTGTGCTTATCTTTGCTGCTAATTTAATTCACTCAAACAATGCCCAAAATTTTTGTATACAAGTTTGCCTGGAGCAACATGAGCATTGACTAAAATTTGAACTTGAATAGTTGCTCCTACTTGTATACGTATTTATGTGAATTGAATTTACCCTTTAGTCCGTGACTTGAACCGAAAATACTAACTTCTACTAGTAGATTCCTCGCAAGCGTACGAGTTCACTGTAGTATGAGTAAGTATAATGACCAAGTATATCGAACCCAAAGGATGAAATGTATGCAAATAGATCCCTGAAGACCTACGCGTCGTAGTTAATATGAGTGAAATGTTTTTGGATTTTTTTGAAAGATTAATTGAAACTAAAATAAACTAATTAAACTAAAATACTAAAGAAGACGAATTAACTAAGGTTTGTATTCAAGTAAGAGTTGGTGATGCTCAGAATAGGAATCCCTACGTATACTAACGGAGCAGGTACATAATCAAAATAACCGTGATGCGCAAGAAATAACCTAAGTAAAAGAATGCAAGATGAAAGCTCAAGATTCTAAACCCTAATACTTTACCCTAACACTCGACTTCACTAATCCACAAACAAGTTAATAGATTGTGCTTAATTAATGAGACCTTAATTTAACTAAGGTGATTCGGTCGTCCTCCTTCGCTAAACTGGTAGATGAATTAACCCTTTCTAAACTCTCTAGTTAAGTCTACTCGTTGTTAAAGAGTGATACGGTCGTCCTCTCTCTAACACTTTTCGAACGAAATTCAGAAGTAAGTTAAGATTAATTTTAAGAATTCATTAATTAAGAGAATTAAAACCTAACGTCACAAGTTACCCTAATTACGTACCCACAACCTACTTCTACGAGTTCATCCTACCCCAAGCATGCAAGGAATTTAGCTAGACATGGGTTTACGTAAACAAGAATAATTGAATAAGTAACGAACATGAACATGATAATTATAACGATGAAAAGATCTATCATAAACTAGGGTTTAAAGAAATAAGGAATAACTTAAATTAAATCAATAAAACTAGTCTCAACGTGTTCAAAAACAAAGATATGAAGAAACGAAACGAAAAAGTAAAATCGTAGCGTGAATTCGTAGGAAAACCTAAAAAACGTAAAGTAAACTTGCTCGTTCCTTCCTCTCCGAATATTAACTCTCTAAAACGCTATTGAATCTAGTGGGTGTAAGTGGTTATCCCCCAAAACGTGCTCGGGATGAATATATATAAGCATCGGGCCGAATCGGGAACGTATGGGCCAAAAACGCGCTTGCTCGTGCACTGCTCGTGCACTAGTGCACGAGCTCATCTCACTCGAGCACTCCAAATCATCCAGAGAGCAAAATGCACACGATCTCCCTTTGCTCGTGCACTGGTGCACGAGTAAACGCTACTCGTGCACTAGTGCACGAGCAAAGGGAGATCGTGCACATTTCGCTCTCTGGATGATTTGGAGTGCTCGAGTGAGATGAGCTCGTGCACTAGTGCACGAGCAGTGCACGAGCAAGCGCGTTTTTGGCCCATACGTTCCTGATTCGGCCCGATGCTTATATATATTCGTCCCGAGCACGTTTTGGGGGATAACCACTTACACCCACTAGATTCAATAGCGTTTTAGAGAGTTAATATTTGGAGAGGAAAGAACGAGCAAGTTTACTCTACGTTTTTGAGGTTTTCCTACGAATTCACGCTACGATTTTACTTTTTCGTTTCGTTTCTTCATATCTTTGTTTTTGAACACGTTGAGACTAGTTTTATTGATTTAATTTAAGTTATTCCTTATTTCTTGAAACCCTAGTTTATGATAGATCTTTTCATCGTTATAATTATCATGTTCATGTTCGTTACTTATTCAATTGTTCTTGTTTACGTAAAACCCATGTCTAGCTAAATCCCTTGCATGCTTGGGGTAGGATGAACTCGTAGAAGTAGGTTGTGGGTACGTAATTAGGGTAACTTGTGACGTTAGGTTTTAATTCTCTTGATTAATGAATTCTTAAAATTAATCTTAACTTTACTTTTGAATTTCGTTCGAAAAGTGTTAGAGAGAGGACGATCGTATCACTCTTTAACAATGAGTAGACTTAACTAGAGAGTTTAGAAAGGGTTAATTCATCTACCAATTTAGCGAAGGAGGACGACCGAATCAACTTAGTTAAATTAGGGTCTCATTAATTAAGCACAATCTATTAACTTGTTAGTGGATTAGTGAAGTCGAGTGTTAGGGTAAAGTATTAGGGTTTAGAATCTTGAGCTTTCATCTTGCATTCTTTTACTTAGGTTATTTCTTGCGCGTCACGGTTATTTTGATTATGTACCTGCTCCGTTAGTATACGTAGGGATTTCTATCCTGAGCATCACCAACTCTTACTTGAATACAAACCTTAGTTAATTCGTCTTCTTTAGTATTTTAGTTTAATTAGTTTATTTTAGTTTCAATTAATCTTTTAAAAAAATCCAAAAACATTTCACTCATATTAACTACGACGCGTAGATCTTCAGGGATCTATTTGCATACACTTCATCCTTTGTGTTCGATATACTTGGTCATTATACTTACTCATACTACAGTGAACTCGTACGCTTGCGAGGAATCTACTAGTAGAAGTTAGTATTTTCGGTTCAAGTCAATGGCACCGTTGCCGGGGATGGCGTTGTATGTCTTTTGAATAGGACTTGTCGATAGCTTAGTAGTTAATAGCGGGTGATTTTCTTTTCTGTTTTTTTATTTCGTACATATTCGGCAGTTGCGTTTTAATTCTTTTGTTAGTGTTTCAGGTTTATGAAAACACACTCACAAGGCAATACGAGCGAAGAGAGGTTACCGTTAGATCCTGAGACAATAGCAAGAAGAATCCGAGCCTTCTTAAGAAGGATGAACGCTACCGGAGGGAAATAACCAATGGACATTACTAATGAGTTGGATGATGTCGAGAATGAGTTCAATCAGGCATTGAACCGGGTTGACGACACTGATGGCAATACCAGTAAGAATCAAGATCCGTTAGGAGAAAGCCATAGCCAAAACCCGGGTACTCAGAATCAAAATAGCCCAGCTCATAACATTGTCCAAAATCCTCATAACAACCCTGCTTACCCACATCTTAAATTACCACAAAACAACTTACCTTACCCACCTTACCCATACCCACCTTATCCGTATCCACCATACCCGTATCCTCCACCTCCAGTTTACAATCAACCACCTGTTTACCAACCACCACCCCAACAAGTACCCGTACCAGCTGCTAATCCTCAACACGTCCCACAGAACGCAGATCAGAATATGGATATTCGAGGGAGGTTTGCAGCGCAGCCACAACGGTACTATGATGGAGTGGCATTGCCTCCTGTTGAGGCGAACAACTTCTCGATTTCCCCGGGAATTCTTAAGCTGTTTACCGAGAACCAGTTCAATGGGGTGATCGGGAAGGAGAATCCTCATACACATCTGAGGAGTTTTCTAATGGTAGCCTCCACTTTCAATTACAATGGCATGTCAGAAGATGCCAAGAGGCTTAGGTTGTTCCCATTTTCATTGACGGGAATAGCTAAAGAGTGGTACGATAATACGCTTCCACGCGGAGGTATTACCACTTGGGCCGAGCTCGAGCGTCTGTTCCTCGAGCGATTCTACCCTCCATCCAGAACGATCAAAGCAAGGATTGAGATCTCTTCCTTCCGCCAGAAGCAAGGAGAGGACCTACGTCAAGCGTGTGAGAGATACTCAAACATGTTGATAGAGTGCCCGCAGCACGGGTACAATGAGGGAGATGTCATGACATTTTTCTATAGCGGTGCCAACAAGGCTGGGCAAGACCATCTAGACGCCTGTGCTAGTGGATCATTCCTGAATTAAGGAATAGTGAGGTGTAGAGAGATCGTGGACAACATTGTCACGAATGTCGGGGCTTGGAATGTGGACGCAGATTTCCAAAGAGTTCATCAAGTTGAGGAAGGTGAAGGAACGAGAAGACTGTTGATGGCCATGATGGAAAAGATTAACAACCTTAAGTTGGGGAAGAATATGGTTGGAGGGAATGCAGCAGAGAATGAGCAAGAGGACAAGCCCACAATTCAGCAAGAAGTAGTCAACTATATGGGAGGTCCTTATTACAATCAGAATGGGTATCCACAAGGTTGAAATTTTCAAGGAAGACCTTCTTATGGCCAACCATTTGTACCTCCATGTCCACAACCGCCTCAAAATCAATGGAGGAACACACAAGGGTACCAAGGAAGCCAGCAGCTTCCTCAGAACCAATGGAGGAAGAACGAGAATTTTTCATATGCTAACCCGAAGGCGGGCATTACAGTTCCTCCAAGTGTTGATCCAGGTTCTAAACACCCGGGTGGAGAAGGCGGTTCCTCAACTGAGGAGATGTTGAGAGCTATCCTTCAGAAGGTGGAGGAAGGTAGCAAGCGATTGTCCTATTTGGAGTACGATGTGAAGGAGTTGTATAAGAAAGGTGATCAGCGTGATCAAGAACTCCAAAAGAAAGATGTAGAGCTGAATCGAATTCAGCAAGAGAACAATAGGTGGTTCACCTCAATAGAGTTCCAGATAACAATCATTGAATAGGGAGCCGGGTAAGTATCCTTCCATGCCGGAGGGGAACCCGAAAGAGCATTGCAAGGCTATCCAGTTAAAAAGTGGAACCAGCTATGAAGGTCCTCAGATGCCTGCAGATTCTGAGATGTCCCAAGATAGAGATGAGAGTTGAGAAGAAGGTTGAGGGTGAAAGCACTCAAGCGAGCAAAGAGCTTGAAGAGGAAGGCATTGAGAAGGTTGAGAGAGTTCCTAAGTGGAAGAAGGCAAAGGAAGCAAGGGAGAAAGTGAGAGAGACCGAGAGAGATGAATGGGGGATACCCAAATCTGTGATACCCGTCCCATATCCACAACGCTTCATGAAAAATAAGCTTGATGAGAAATTCGCTAAATTCCTTGATGTGTTTAAACAATTGCATATTAACATTCCTTTTTATGATGCCTTGGAACAGATGCCCAACTATGCAAAGTTTCTGAAGGACTTAATCGCGAAAAGACGGCGAGTGGATGAGCCGAAGTTGGTGCAGTTGAACCATGAGGTGAGTGCATTAGTGCACAAGGCGCTTCCTCCAAAGCTGAAGGATCCCGGGAGCTTTACCATCTTATGTGACATTGGGAACGGGATCAAGAAATGAGTGTTATGTGATCTCGGGGTGAGCATTAATTTGATGCCTCTTTCGTTGTTCAAGAAGTTAGAGGTGGGTGAACTTCAACCCACAATGATGACGCTCCAACTGGCTGATAGGTCCATCACGAGACCTCAAGGTGTGGTTGAAGACATCCTCGTGAGAGTTGGAGATCACATTATTCCAGCCGACTTTGTAGTGCTCGAAATGGAGGAAGATGAGCGCGTGCCCCTGATCTTGGGAAGACCGTTCTTAGCGACGGCGGGGATGGTGCTAGACGTGGCAAATGGGAAGATTACGTTGAAGGTTGATGATCAAGAAGTGAAGATTTCCCTATATGAAGCCATGAAGCACCCGAAGGAGGATGAGAGTTTGTATTGCATGGATGCAATTAATCCTCGTGTTGAAGACACACCTCCTATCTCTAATCTTTCTAATGTTCATGATTTCGTTAATCCTTCACTTGATGAGTTAACCCATGAGCATTATCATCTGACTTATTTTGATAGGGATAAAGGGAAGAAGTTGAAGGATGAAGAAGTGAAAAGTGTGGATGTGATCCAGTTGGAAGGGAAAAGAGGAGATAAGAAGAAAAAATCCAAATTCAAGAAACTGTTTCGTAAGACCCCTCCAGATAAAGGTGAGAAGGAGTTGAGACCCATAACACTTGGGGATGAGAAGGAAGCAAAAGAGTTCATGATGGAAGGGCATCAAGGAAAGACATGCAAGCACCACTCTTATGAGAGTAAGGGAGGTAAATTTGAGTATGATGTCCCATAAGCTCCTTTGAGCTTGGTCCGGCATGAGGACCTTAAAAATAGCGCTGAATGGGAGGCAACCCATTTTTACTTGCTTTTGAGTGTTTTTAGTTATTTGAGTTTTATGATATTAGGGTGTTTTTGAATCGTAAATTTTAACCTCGTACTTGAGAGTTAATTTTGTAGGCTTTTCTCGATGGAGTACTCAAAAGGGAGGAACTCAAGCAAGGGAGTGTGCAACGTTGTTGAGAGAAACTGAATTAGTTGGATGAGGTAACCCACAACTTAGACCTCTTCACAAGGTCGAAGTTTGGGGGGGTGGAGTTTTTTTTTATGTTTCTTGTTACATTGCACCGGAGCACCCCTTATCTTTTAGTGTGTTTGGTTATTTGGTGCCTTGAGATGCTCCTTGAGGTGATTTTGATCTGATTCGCTGTTGCTTATTTCATGCCTATCAATCAGCTTATGCTTACTTATTGCTATCTTTGAGTATGATTTGATGAGAAGAGTTGAGTTGTGAGGTTGAGTTAGGAATACTTTTGCGCCCTCGAACTAGTACTTTTCGTATTTCTTCTATATCTTCTCATCCGGGCGTCCGTTTGAGTCGATTCAAAGTCCTACGAACTCCTCTTTTCGCCCTCTGTTCACCTATGAGCATCTAAGAGACAAATTCATTAGTTTATGAAAATGATACGCAAATGACTCTAAATACTCAACAAAATCAACCAAAACTAGGGCATTTCGAGCGACGAATCATGACAATTTCACGCCTAATCAGTCCGCATATATTGTCTGGATAGACGACACCCAGTACTTGTCAGACCGTAAATCATGTTTGGGTAGGCGGCACCCAATATTTGCTCCTTTGTGATTGAGCATGTAAATTAAATCCTCATTCTCCTTTGTTAATGAAAATTCAAATCGTATGTCTTACCATGTCCATTTAAAACATAGTGAAAACGCTTGGTATTACTAAGAGAGAATTGACTGAGCTTACTCTCGATGGTAATAACTATGTGACATGGTCCATAGTTGTTGAGATTCATCTAGCCTCATCCTAATTAAATCGGAATCATTGTCCATGGTCCCAAATCCACTGATGCCCAGAAGACAAAAACGTTGATTTATCTTAGATACCACATAAATCAGGACTTGAAATATGAGTACCTCACTGATATGGACCCTAACATTTTATGGACATCCCGGAAGGATTGTTTTTATCAACAAAAATGATATAATCCCTCGGGCACAATACGATTGGCTGAATCTCCATTTTTAAGATTTAAACGGAGTACAATTCTACCTTGTATCGTATTGTATCTCAGATAAAATTATACCAGCAGCAAATTACTGAGACCGAGTTGATACAGAAAATTTTATCAACATTCCATGCTAGTAACCTTGTACTCCAGCAGCAGTACACCTCTCACTCAGAGCTAATTTATGCACTTTTAGTGGCAGAAAAATACAACCAACTATTGATGAAAAATCACAATACTAGACCGGTTGACCCACAAGCAGTGCCTGAAGCACATGTTGTAGCTCAAGGGAGCCTGAGTGGGCGTAAGTGTGGAAGGAAAGAAATCCGCAAATCCAAGCCCCCTCAGGGTGAATCTCACCATGTCAGTCTGCCTGAAGCAGATTTTGATATAGACAACGATGATCTTTTGAGCTTGGAGCTCGAAGATTTTGGAGACAAAGAGTGATTTACATAAATGTACATTATTAGTATCTTGACTTAGGCTTTGAGATTCGTCTTGCTTCATTTGGGACAAATGTAATGAAATTTTGACCCCATTTTTGCCCAGAAGGCAAATACACTGATTAAATTCTCCGATACCATCTCAATAAGATATCAATTGTTTATAAAAAATCTCAGAAGGATTATATTTTTCGTAGTTTATAAAAATCCCTGAAGGATTATATTCATCGTAGTTTATAAAAATTCCTGAAGGATTATATTCATTGTCGTTTATAAAAATTCTTGAAGAATTATATTCATAGATAAAATTTGAATAAAATCGATAGCAATAAATATCGATAGATGAAGATCATGGCCGATGCCAAATAATTATTGAGATGGTCGAGATTGAGGATTTCCCAAATGAATCTCAGCATACTAGCTTGCCTGAAGCAAACATGAACATTGTCAGTACATGACATTAAAGACTATGAGTTGTCAAGATACATAGTATCATTATTTTGTGATTTTTATGCATATTATAACTATATGCTTTGTCATGATTAATATTTACAAAAAAATTACAACTCAATTACCGGATGTCTTTAACAACTCCAACAGAGTTACTGAATCTCATATTTATATAGAATATTCCCGGTTAAAATTTATGTCCCTGGAAGACAAAATATCACATGCCAATGAATCTAAAGCATGCCTGAAGTGTGAAAGACATTATTAACAAAATCCAACCTCCTGAAGAGTTGTAGATCTGGTCTTAAAATCCAATTTAGATTCATACATATTATAGCATGAGCGGTTAGTCCATCTAAAATAATAATGTGATATGTCGGATTTGGTCTAAGTTCATTGGCTATGACACATCAAACCCTTTCGTAAATAAATTTATGGCATGTACAAAGGGTGAACTTAGAGTACGGTTGAATCATACTAAAGTTGGAATTAAATCTCCCATTTTTAGAATGGTTTCTTTGAGATATTTGTGGACTGATTATCCTAGTTTGAGGACCATTTTGATAGTTAATAGCCATAATTAATGCTTTCACACGGCGGACTTATGTATGCTTGTTATCCACCTGCAATCACGTTTTTGTCAAGCCTATTGCAACATTATTGAGCTTAGTTCTCATTTCCCAAATTATCATATTAAATCCATTCGAATGGATAATGTCAGTGAGCTCACATTGACTGCATTCAATGTTTGGTATATGGCATTGGGAAATTAAAGTGAAGCATTAAGTCACTTACGTCCACACCATAATCGCTAGACCGTTACTGCTAAAATTCCAATTTAGCTGCATGTTAGGGGCATGGAATTTACATGTAGCCACTTGAATCTAAATCCAACCCACTGCATATCATTAGTACTCCCCTCTACAACTAGTGCGTAGAAAATGATACATCATTTCTCACCTGCGAACATTCTATCGTGTAGTACGTGTACCACCACAACACGTCAACAACCCTGTTGGCTGACTGCATAATTGATGAAAAATCTATTCTCGGCATTAGGGGGAGATTAGAATCTAGAAATTAAATGAATGCCGAGAAGTTTTCCCGAAGAAAACAGATCGAGATATTTTCCTTGAAGGAAAAAGACCAAGAAATTTCCCTGAAGGAAAAAGGTCCTCGATATTTAGACTCATGCACTAGTTAGACTGAACTTGAAGTTCAAAAGATAAGTAACTTGCAATGTATAGCAAGTAATCTGCCAAATACGTTTACCGACCACAACGGTGTAGAGGTCCCAATGAAAACAAGTATACATGCCCCAAACGCCAGAAGCGTAAAAGACCTATAAAAGAAACATACACACCTAGAATGAAAGCTAGCAAAACTGGTCAGTCAAACTTGAAATCTCCAAAAGAGATTCGTCCAGAAGACGAAGAATCCTAGTAACAAAGCACGTGCACAAAATGATCTAATACTAGGATTACGGAACTACCATATCAAATACATAAGGGAAATGATGTGAATCTGGTTAATATGAAATAAATAAATAAATACCGGAGAAACAATATAAATTTGTTGTCGACAACATATCTGTGTCCACAATTGCTCTTTCTAAAATCTAGATCTAGTACCTAAATTGAGTGCCCGAAGCACTTCGATTTGGGTGCAATAAGGAAGAAGCAAAAGTGTGGCAGAGCTAAACTTGCTAAAAATAAGGGTTGGTTCTATCGTACGTACACTCTAAGAGTTATCCCCATAGTTTTCACAGAGACCCATGATTGTTTGTGATCAAACGTATTCTCCTGGTATGAACAAACAAAGTTCCGCTAATCACTGACAGCTAAAATAAAATGCAGTTAATGGACCTTGTAAAGCGCATATTTATATGGCTATTATATGCCAATATTTATATCTCAGATGGATTTAAGATTCCCTAGAAGAGGAATTATGAAAACCGCATAATGTATAGTACAAAACTGTGAAGGTCATTATATGATCTAAAAACAGTCGGATCAAATATGGTACAATCGACTTAGTGAATTCCTCCCGAAGAAGGAATATACAAACCATAAAACTTTCCCTTGTGCAGTTATAAAGAAATCGCAAAGTGGTTTTTGCATCATCTCTGTCTATGTTGATGACCTAAACATAATCGGAACATGCAAAGAGATTGAAGAAGTCAGTTTAATCTTGAAAGCTGAATTCGAAATGAAAATCTTGGATAAAATCAAGTATAGTCTCGACCTGCTGATTCAAGAATTTCCTTGAAGGAAAAATGAATTCAAGTACTTCCCTGAAGGAAAGTTAAATTTAAGTATTTCCCCGAAGGAAAATTAATTCGAGCATTTCCCTGAAGGAAAAATAAAAGCATTTCCCTATAGGAGAATTAAATTTAAGTATTTCCCGGAAGGAAAATTAATTCGAGCATTTCCCTAAAGGAAAAATGAATATGATATCTCCCTGAAGGACAAATGAATTTTATACACCAATCAACCTACTTGAAAAGGTTATTTGAGAGATCCTACATGGATAAATCTCATCCACTTAGTACACCTATGGTAGTTCGATCCCTTGAAGTGGATAAAAACTCATTTAGGCCCAAAGAAGATACAGTGGATATCCTAGGACCGAAAGTTTCTTATCTAAGCATTATTTGGTGCATACTTTATCTCGTAAACTGCACCAGTCCAGAAATTGCATTTTCGGTAAATTTACTTGCGAGATATAGCGCTTCTCCTAGAAGGAGATATTGGAATGATGTTAAACACATTCGATGATATCTCAGACTAGTTATATCTTTCTTTGTGATGATATTGTGATCTCATGGAGATCCATTAAACAATACATTCCCCACTGTAATCGATGAAGACAACGCAATTTGTGTTGCACAAATGAGCAACGGGTACATTAAGAGGAACTTAACGAAACATATTTCCCCGAAATCCTTCTTCCTATACGAACTCCAAAAGAGTGACGAAATTACCATACAATATGTATGATCTAGTGACAATCCAGCAGATTTGTTCACTAAGTTCCTACCTACCTCTACTTTTGAAAAGTATGTTTATGGTATTTGGATGTGAAGATTTAGAAAGTTGTTGTCTTCAGAGGGAGTAACAAGATCGAAACAATCCTGAAGATTGGATCCGGAAGATCAATAGTTGTACTCTTTCCCCAGTCGAATATTTTATTCTGGCAACCTGGTCTATGGAGTTTTGATGGGACATGGACGTTACGTCGTAATGTCCAAGGGGGGGTGTTGTAAATCTAGAAGATTTTATATTCCAAATCCAGAAGATTTGATGTGGACAATATTTATCGACCAAGTAGCCTTATAGGCTTTAGGGTTTTGATATTATATATATATATATATATATACATATATATATATATATATCCTCGTACTCAATATTGTAATACACACATGTACATACACAAAAATATAGTGGAAAACTCCTGACTTGGTACGCCCCCAGATTTAGTCATTCATGATGAACTGGGTAAATAAATCTGTGTTCTTGTTTACGCTCTTTATTTTACAACAAATACACATCACTCCATACTGTGGAGTAAAACGCCACCATTTAAATCTTATTTCAATATTAAACAAAGTATCTTTTTTAATAGCTTTTTGATGTGGGGTTAGTAATAATAACTTACTTCCACAATTTTAGGATACAACCGTAGTCCACTTCTAGTAGATAAAGATTTTCTTTTTTTTTCTCCTTTATTTTTTAAGATTTTGTAACTTTAATGTTTGATTTGTTCATTTTTTTCTCTGCCACGTTTCTCGATTCAATTTTTATTTTCAATTTTGTTTTTTGTCTTTTATTTTTTCTCAAATAAAATTTCACATTATTCTCTTCATATATATATATATATATATATATATATATATATATATATATATATATATATATATATATATAATAAAAGATTAATAATAAAATATAGATATTTATAATAGTTGAAATTGTTAAAAGAAGTCAACAACACACAAGAAATTAAAATTATTGAAACTATAATATGTATCTCAAAAAATTACATCTAAAATATGTAATATAAAAAAATAGACTAGTACTCAAGAAAACGTATTGGGTGTATTTCCATTGAAACCCATGTCTTCCAGGGAATGCTGGGGATGATCAAGTGAAGCCTACATTAAAAAACAGGAATTATGAATCATACGTCAATGTATTCGTTTATTTAATATTGAAATAAATCTTAAATAAATTTTAAAATTACCATCAAGAATTCAGTAAAATTAAATTGGCTCTCGGTTGTTTGTAGACACTCACGAGGCACTGGAGGTGCTGAGCAAGATGCAGGCAATATATCATGTTCTCCAATATCCTATAATAATTGCAATATTTTGATACATATATATATAATTATTTATGTAATAATACTACTAATGATAAATTTATGTACCTTGGAACTTGTTCTTTTTTTTAAGTTCCACCTAACTCTTCATTCGTCTTGAATTTTTCAAACAGACCCTCTTCTTGAATCCCTTTGTTGATGTCACGAAAGATCCATTCGATGATTTTCTAGCATTATCATTGTTATCTTGACTATCTTCTATCAAACACATTTCCCTGACTTGTTTGCTTAGATCACACACTGCCGTATGGACCAAAGAAAAAGTTGATGGATGAACAAATGCTTCAGTTGCTAGACGTATAAGCCTCATACATAGTTTTCTATAGCGTTCTGTACTTTGTACATGAGGATCTTCCTCGATTTCATTGCACATATAATTGTGTACCACTCTGCTTCTAGCTTCTATTGTCCACCTCTTCAATATGTACATCTCAGGAAGTTATTTTAAATCCTTCACATCATACACTTTCACAGCATGACAACACAACAATCCAGTCATCTCAAATTTTCGGCAACTACATGAAATTATCTTGGTGTTGGGATCAAATGTCACCCTCCATTCCCCATCCTTATCTATTAATCCAACAATATATTCAAACAATAATTGAGTTTCATCTTTATCCTTTATATAGGCAGCTGCAAATAGATCAAACTCCATCTAAAATAAGTGAAATACAGTGGGGGTATAAATCTTAGAAAGCTGACATAACACAGGAGAACTTTGTAGTTTTAATCTTGGCAATTTTTGTCGTGTCTCAAATTCACACCTTAGCTCATTATACCTCTTTTCCTCCAAGATCTGCAAAAAATGCTTGAAAAATTGCTCTATATCTAAGCCCAGATTCATACAACTCTTAATATCGGAATTGACGCTCTCACTAAGTTGTGTGCTCCTCATACCAAGCGTACAAACGTACTTCATGTAAGAAACAACCCATTTCTTCTTCACATCATAAGTAGATTGCAACCACGTGTTCTCCTGAAGATTATATTTTTCTATTAGAACACTCCATGCCTCCTCAAATTTGATCTCATCATCAATACCATACATACACCTCTTAAAATCACTTAAGAAATGTGATCCGTCCTTTATCTTATTTCCCAAGTGCTTGATTCCATTTTGCATCAAGTGCCACGTGCACAATCCATGGGAAGTCTCAGGCATCACCTCGTGTAAGACCTTTGCTATAGCTTGATCTTGGTCGGTGAAGATAGTCATGGGTTTTTTTTGCTTGTGTGCTTCTAAAAAAGTCAAACAATAATTTAAATGATGCTGCAGTCTCATCATATAAAAGTGATGCACCGAAAATCACCACTCCTCTATGATGGTTGAAACCCGAGAAGATGGCAAGTGATCGATGTGCCCAGTTCGTACAATACGTGGTATCTAGTGATACAACATCACCGAAGTACTCATAGTCAATTAACATTCTTGCATCGGCCCAAAAAATATTAGTTATCTATTCTTCCATATCCATCTGGTTAGCATGATAAAATGATGGATTTTTAGACAACTGTTGTTGAAAATATCGCATTAAGCATCCAACTTCTCCATACACCATGCTCCTTTGTCTCTTGGATCAAAGATAATTTTTAGCATCTATCCTTGTATAACCAAAACCACCTCTACCTCCTGCCTGTCTACTCATCAACTGAAAATCTGATTTTTGTTTAAGCCCAGCATCATTTGCCAAATCAATCTCATGTGCTTGAACTTCTGTAATGTTACGTTGGGAAGCCAACATGTGAACTGTCTCCTGAAGATGGAGAGGGTGATTATGATTTTTGATGGACACATCAACTTTGTACATACCATCCACACGTTTGACTCCCATTTTTACTTTACAATCTGTTCGAGTCTCAAACCGAGGATTGAGGGTCAAATGATCTCTTTTGTCTTGTTTACGAACACCTTATTTGCAACAGAAATATCTATATGAAGTTATAACACCAGTCTTCTTATTCTTGTTAGAATAATGCTTTCTAACTCCAAAACCTACTTTGCCACCATAATCTACCTAAAATTTCCAAGCCTCGTCCAGGCTATTAAAATTCATACCAATCTCAGGCTTGAACTTATCATTTGAAGTAGAATCCATAAAAAATATATTTATACGTAACAATAAGTCAAAGTGTGTTCTGCACATGACAGATAAATATTTTATAATGTGCATAATACGATACATTACACATAGTTATATAATACTACTTATTTTTAAGATAATAATATCTCTAACTATTAACCAAGTCATATTCTACAAAAAAAAAATGTACATAGTAATTAATTAGCGTGATCACTAAACTATGAAAACATTGCAAGAATTCCCTCCTCCTCACATAAATTAAGAGTTTCAATAATCAATATATATATATAGTGCTCGAATTTTGTATTTTAAATCTTATAACATTGATCAAGAACCTGCTACTAGAAACATTAACTTATATTAATTGGAAAAGATATTCAACTAATTAACAAACATTAAATTGTAAAAAAAAAAATTAATATTGAACAAAACTTAAAAAGCAAAAAAAAAAATGAAAATCAATATAAAGTAATATTGAGAGATAAAAATATATTACCGTTCTTCAAAGTCCAAAATAATGCCCCAGCAAATGATGTGTTGCTAATGATCAACCTCCTATTGAACAAGGTTGCTGTGAATTCAATAGAAATAGGATTGAAAAGAAAAATTGAGATTAAATGGAGGTTCTGTATATGAAGACACACGGCGCTAAATAAAAGAAAAAAATGAGGGTATTTAGTAAGATTATAAACCCTTGCCGCCAAATTATATAAATTGATATATATATATATATATATATATATATATCCTTTTTAATTAAAAGTTATATATAAATCTTAAATAACAAAGGAAAGTAAATGGAAAAAACAAAATTAGAAAATCTTTATCTACTGTTGTAACCTAAAAAAGTAGAAGTAAATTATTATTATTAACCACGTATTCAAAAGATATTAATTTTTTTTTAAATTTAAGGTTAAACGGTGGCGTTTTACACCACAACATGGAGTGTTGTGTATTAGGCACAGTAGAGGATCTCAATCCCGTAAAATTATTCTAGAATTATATTTTACATATCCGATAATATTTTAAGTTACCAATTTATGAAAAAAGAGTTTCTCTAGATTTTGTTTCAGTTTTTTCAACAAAAATAATAAATATTTTTTCTTTTTCTCCACATCCTTGCAATGAAAGAAGGGCTTTTCTACGGTCAGTAAGACTTTCGCCATTCCTGACATCAGTAAACCGTTTAATTACCGTTAGATCGAAGATCCAACGTATAATTTTTTTTAATGAATTGCACTTTGCATTAAAGTGTTTGCACTCTGCATATTGCAATCGCACTATATCGTCCTATTAATAAATTAAATTAATAAATATAACATTACAAAAATACTCTTTTTACTTTAAAATAATTTATAATATTAATTAATTAACATTTAATATTTCAATAACACCCTTTTACATATTATCTAAATTAAAATTACAAATAACATATTAATATTAATATAATAACATAATTAATAAAACATCTCAAATTCTAATTTTCAACTCCCGTCATTTCTAATCTCAAATTTGCAGTCTCCATATTCTCGATACATGGCCTCCTCCGTCGCTCGCCGTCCGCCATCCATTGTCCATGCTCGCCGTCCACCGTCTATTATCCACGCTAGTCGTCCACCGTCCATTATCCACACTCACCGTCCGCTGTCCGCACTTGCCATCCACACTCACCTTCTGTCATCAAGCAAGTGAGCCCTAACTTTAATACATCCACTAATTAATTCTAACCCCTAATGCTCTATTTTCTGGTTTTGTTATTTTTTCTTAATCGGATTAAAAGTGGTATGATGAATGGTGTCATTTACCTGTCATTACACCTTGCAGGCACCTTCTACGCCTTGATTGTGTTGCTTTAGACGGTGAAGAGTGTACATTTTCTGGCTGTAGTTTACTTGTATAAAATGGCCTATGCCGAAGGATCTCATCAAGTTGCAACCTTCATATAAACAGGCACGTGAAAGCACTCCTTAGATCCAAGGTTGTTTCCAAACAATGGAAGACCACTATATCCAATCCAAAATTTGTTGCTACACATTTCCAACTATTCAAGAGCCCACTCTCCCGAAATCTACTTGCATGGTATGACTCGTATGATTTACTTTACTCTGGATTTCATGTTGCTGAACTTAAAAATAATCAGTTTAAATTTATGTCAATAATAAACATCCAAGGAAAAATCACGTGCCGCATGGTTGTGAACTTAAGTGCAACTGTGATGGATTATATCTGATACGTCTTCCAATCACTCTTGGCAAGACGTATGTATTGTGCAATCCATCCTGCAGAGCTGAAAAAGAAATATGTTGTCCTCAGAAAATAAATGACAGTGATTCTACCAAAACACTTTATGGGATTTATTACAATCCATTGATGATGGATTATATGGTAGTAATTGCTGGTCATATGAGGTGTTATGCAGTTTTTTCGTGTAGATACAACAAATGGAGTGAGGTGAAACAAATGGAATTTTTCTATGGCCCCGAAATATCCTGCCTTTCTGGGGTGTCTTTTAATGGATCTCCTTATTGGCTGAAAATTAAAAGATATATGCATCAGCTTGAGATAGTATGTTTTGATGGGGAAGACGAAAAGTTCAAGAAACTTGTTGGGCCAGATTGTAGAGCTGATATGTTCTATTTGACTTCTTTTGGAGGCAATCTTTGTTTGTTGTACAATAATAATGAAAATGAGATGGTGATTATAAAAATTGATAAAGCCGGTGAGAAGGATTCTTGGATAGAATTCAAGGTGCATATGCAATCTTTCCCTGTCGCCAGTATGTAAAAATGCCCCGCCCTATATGTTGGATAGGTGAAGATGAGATTATAATCGGTGATGCTGATGTTCATGGAAGTTATATATGATCTGTGACCTGTGTAAAGTACTGGGTAATTGGGAAAAATCCATTTAGACTGCCTACATCACATCCATTCCCTTATATAAAAAAATATGTTTTGGCACTAAGAGAAGTTGATTTCCTTTAGATTGGCATATTGTAGTTGAATTTTGATATAGATCATGTTGCCAGGGAATCCAAAAACTGGTTAAGAATTATGTGAATTTAGAGTTTTTTTAAATTTTTTATCCTGTGTTTTGAATACTCGTATGGATTAAGACTATTAGGTTCTTGTGATGGTGTTTTGTGAGACATGTTTAAATTTTTTTTTCTTTTATCCACCTATTTATTCATGTGATATAATTTTTTAAGTGTTTCAATTTTGTGATGCATTAGCTTTTCCTAATGCAATTGTTAACATTGTTTTTATATATGTGAAGATAACTTTGCAAAAGTTCTTGCGGTTCAATTTTCACCATGTAGAGTTGTTTTGTTTTTTTTGTCCACTTTGCTTTAAAAACAAAAGTGTAATCGGGTAAATTATAAATCCACTAGTCACATAATAAATATATGATGCAAGGACATCTCTTATATGAGAGCTATCGTAATCGAATTAAAACCGAAATTCCATTATAAATAGTCAAAATTGAGTCGTTTCACTCAAAATCAAATATAACCGAAATCGAAAAATACTCTTCAATTTATGTAAAAATGTGAGCATCCCACATATTTCGTTATATATAATGCTTTCATTACTTATTCTATCTAACTCAATCAACATTCAAATTTATGCTATCTCATATGAAAGATATCACAATTGTGTTTAAACATGCATCCCAAACTATACATATTTATACACAAACGTAAATTAAGTAGAGAAGCACCATAAACTGGTTAGGGTGGTTGTTGTTGGGGGATCTGAACGTTCCAGGCAGAAGCAAAGGGTTCTGAGTAAAGTGACTGATCTTGTTGAGGTAACATTGAACCTGAAACATGTCCATTTGGGTATGATGAAGGTTGCGGTTGTGGTTATTGCAACTGAGGAGTCAACATATAAGCTTGTCCAACAGAATTTAAAGGTTGATTGTTATTATTATTTTCTGAAAACATATCAACAAGAGCAAGAGCATTTTGTTGATGCAACGGGGCTAGCTGGTTCAGGCTGTCCCACAGGAACAAGTGCCAGCAAGTCATCTCCACTCAAAAGATCTATCTTAGAATCAACATTTGTTGGAGTCGTCAACTGGCCATTAGTTGCGGGAGTAGAGAGCGACAACTGTGTCCCTAAACTAGTAGATGTAGATATGCAAATGAAGTGTGCATCAAAGATGACAACATGATAATTTTTTTTTTGCAAGAATACTGTTCAATTTTCAAGAACATGTAGGAGCAAGAATGGTACAAAAATTGAAGAACAGACAATGGTTGCTAAAAAGAAAATCAAGGTGAAGCTTAACATATCATTGGAAAAAAGTATAAATCTAATATTATAAGCCAGCCAAGTAAACAAATACCAAGTCTACATTTTCAAAGCACCTAGATAGTGTCTTCTCTTTTACAAAAGCATTAATATCTAATGAGAAGGTTGCTCAGTTGTCAATCAACAGTCTATTAGGTTCCCACTTTTTCACTTCTAAGAGAAAGGCTTATAATTGCTGAGACTATATCCCAGAAATTCATAAGGTGGAACTAATTCGCCAAACGAGCTATGCAACCTATGCTGGCTCTCAAAACTGGATATGATATGTTGCATTGTAAACTTCACCAGATGAGTCACAATGCAGTTGAAATATTCACTAAAACATCGAGGTTATTTAAAAAAAAATCAAGGTAACAAGGTGCATAACTCAAGTAAAGACACTTCCTTGCATTCAAGTAAACCCAAGTTGCAAAACTACAGATCTGGGCAGGGTAAAAACTAAACAACAAGAACCAAGTAGAGAAAATCTAGTGTAAGTCTCCACATGCTCAAATACAGAATAAAAACTTACCCTCTGTCTGATTGTTTCATGTCACCAGTGTCAATAAGTGGAGAAAAAACAAGGACCAAAGCTTTAGCAGTTTCAGGCTTTGGCTTGTCTAACTGAATAAGGGTAACTCAGAGGAAATTGATTCGTGCTTGGCCAGGACACGTTGCAAGTCATCATTTAAGGCCAACCCTTGGCATAATAGTGATTCATCCCTACATGAGGACACATAAACGGGAATCCCAATAGTTAGTTGTGCTTTCCTTAAATTAATCCAAAAAAAATAAAAAATGGCAACACAATAAGTACAGTTGGTGCCTGGTGGAAAGCAAATATGTGGTAAAAGAGCATGTACTAAATGACTGCAGGACATTATAGTAGAACCATATTATTCATAAATTCGAGGTCACACTAATACATCAAATGATGGAAGCTAGAAATGCGCTCATCAGTAATATAGATTCCACTAGATCAAAAAAATCATCATCCAATTCATATAAGTAGCATACAGACAGATGCAACAAAGCTCAAATCCACCACTTCCATTAAATGAAATTCAAAATTCACAAGCCAACACTTTCAAAGAGGACACAGATAAACTTTTTAACCAGAAGTGATTGTGGTTAGAAATGTGATAGCTCGAAAAACTAGTGAATGAATTGATGGCTTGCAAATACGTAGATCGTAAATAAGAAACTTCCTAGACCAAGTATAAGTGGTCATTCCATTGATCAAATATTCTCTTTGAAATTAACTTGTCAATAAAATTACAACACAAACAAAGATTTAGAAAATCAAAAACTCAATTTCTAGAATTTCCAGGAGCTCTGTTTCGTCCTCATTGAAGAACATTCGGTAGTTAATTCGACGAAACCCATTAATAATATTAAAAAGATCCGACATTGTTGATGGGAATGAAAATTTACTTCAGAAAGAATCCGACGAAACTTTCGATATACCTGATCGCACTTAGAGCGCAACCTTAGTAAATTCTTTGCGATTAGGATTTTGGCAACACTTGACAAGGCGAACACTATCATTGGCGAAATCATTATGCTAATCAAAAGCTGAATCCATAATCTGTATCATTTTTTACTTTTCTTAGATTTAGGGTTTGAGAATTATTGAAAGCTACGATAACAACAATTAGTAAGGGTTCTTCACTTGATATGAAAAGAAGCTTGATATTTTTAAGAAAATGATGTGTACGCATTTTTAATCCACTGATTAATAAATTAGTATAAAAGAGAAGTTAAATTTATAAATTTGTACATTTCTATATCTTTTTTATTTTTAAAAATATTATAAGGATGGTTTAGTAATTTTATATTTTATTTTATATAATTAATTATTTTACCTCATTGCGAAGTTGAATTGCCCAGGGCGAAACTAAATGAAAATATTATTGGTTTTCCAGATGTAAGGAATGGCAAAAACTTTTCTAACCGTAGAAAAACCCATGAAAGAAATATGTTGGAGGAAGAATTGTTTTAATATTGATTATATTGTTAGTGTGTTATTCTAATTTTGGAATAAAGAAGACAAATGATGATGTCGCATATAGTGGAATTATTGAGCAAAATTGATTATGGAGAGGGAGGTATAGAATTAATCAAAATGTGATAATAATTCATTTATTATGAGTCTCATTATTTTGAATAAAAATATGACAAATGTGGATGTATCATCTTGTATTCTCATTTAAAAAATTTAAACAAAAGGTTACCAAGGTTAAAGTTTCTATTGTCACAATAATCACGTAGTTATCTTCAATATTATGACAAATTCTTGCACCATGCAATTGGTATATTTTTTTATAATGTTAGTTGTTTTTAAATGAACAATCTTATTATTTTTATTAAATAATGTTAATTATTTTTATTTAATAATATTATCCGTTATATGGAACAATATTAATTATTTTCATATAGCAATATTTGTTGTTTATTAATTATACAGTGCAACTAATCTACACCAACATTACTCCAGAATTATTGAGAGCAGCATCACAATATAAGTCAAACTTATGGATACCTTTTACATATAAAGGTGCTACGAGGATATAAAGGCCTACTTATATTTTGGGAAAAGAAAAGGATAAATATATAAATTTTTATTTTTACTTCATGTAACTATCCTTGCAGCAGAGATTAGGGGCCACATAAAATTTGTTTTAAATAAAGTTGAGGATGACAATATGATTAATTTGGCATAATATCCAAGAGGCCACAAATGTATTTATAGTCAAGTTTAGGGGTAGAATTGCTCACAAATCATGGAGAAAATATATTAATATCCTTGTAATTTTGTATTTTGCATTTTTGTCCCTTCTTTTTAGTTTGTGGATATGCTGGTGAACAAGTATATATGTGTCTTTAAATATGATGAGAACTTAAATGAAGAATCTTAATATGCTTTAGCATGTAAATGTAAATCTGTTGTCCTAAACAAAATCTACTTATATTCCACATTTAGATTTAATGTCTCTTAATAGATGTGTCATCACAAACAAGAGATTTGATGTGCCAATTTCTACCAGAAATTGTCACTTTTTCTGTTGGAAAAGATGGTAGAGATGCATGCATACACAATTACATGATTAATTCACAAGGCCAGCAATTAAATTCCCAATTACCTCAGCACTATGATCATTTTACGTTCAAAATTCTATCAATTATTTAGTTAGGTTTTAAAGGTAAAATTATTGAATAGTCCTTCCTATCTATTTTGTTTGTCTTTTAAAGAAATTGTTTGTCGACCCAGAATAATTATCACTTGCAATAATCCAGAAAAATTAAATATTATATTTCAATTTTACCCTTTTACTTACTTTTTATGTTAGTATGAATAAGATGAATATATAAATAATCATATAGGTAAATGAAGAGGCAAAAATTCCGATAAAAAAAAAAAAATGAAGAGGCAAAAATATCACATATACACATATATATTATTCAATTGTTGTCTTTATTCATATGGAACATTCTTAAACGGCAAACAAAATGGGTCGGAAGAGTATTTCCTCCGTTATTTAATGATGTCATAGAAAAGGATCAATTTCATTTAATAAAAAAGAAATTAGGGATATATATGAGGATATATTGGGATGAAATGTCGACAATTAATTTAGAAATAATTACAAATAGGTATAACTATAAGTCTTAAATTAAGCTTTGGTTCAAAACCTTTTTTAAATCACAATGAGGTTCAAAACCTAGATTACCCTACCCCCTAAAATTGACCCAGTCGGCTGCCCCCACCCCCGAATATCTCCCTCAACACACCCACCCACCCCTTCATTCATTCACTTTATCTTTCTCTCTCTAAATGTCTCAGTGTCTCTCTCCTCAACACTCTCAAACTCTCTCTAAAATAGAGACCACCGCCCACCGCTGCCCGAGACCACCGCCCAACCGCCGTCCGAGACCAACGCCCACCGTCCAACGACATCTACATCCACCGCCGTCCGAGACCACCCCCCACTCTGCTCATTCACACGGTCACACCAGCTTCAATCTATCTTCTATCGACCCAAGGGGGACGAGCGGCGCCGTCGCTGGCCTGTCCTCCACCCTGTTATAAGCGGCACCGGTTTTAGATCGGGCGCCGTCCGTGTAGAACAGACTGTTCAGCATCGATCTTAGAGAACAAATCCGCAACACCGTGCACCAATTTGTTGTTCGCCGGAGTCCCCAGTAGGCGCCACAGCCGTCGACCTCTAACCCGCCTCCGATCTGTAATTTTTCTGCACAGATCATCTGACAAGAGGTATGTTACGAAACCCTTTTGTCTACATCTATTTGTGTACGATTTATGGGTGATGTGTGTGTGGGGTGTATGTGCCTCTGTTTTGTATGTGTGTGTCGTGGGTTTTTGTCTCAGTATGTGAATAATGTGTATTTGTGTTGTGATTTGTGTATGCTTGTGTGTGTGGGTTTGTGTTCATGATTTTTAGTTAAGGATATTACAAGAGTGATCTTGAGCTAGGGATTATGGCAAAAGGGGAGGAAGAATTGAAGAGTTTAGATAGTTGAAGACCTGTGCATTTTTTTTTTCAAACTTTAGATATGAATTTGTCAATTTCAATTTGTAATGATTGCAACAAATGTGGTACATAGATAGAAATTTGTAAGTTTAGGTATGTGTAATGTTTTTTGTTTGTTTGAGTGCATAATTTTGTGTGTTTTGTGGGTGATTTGACTATGTATTTTTCAGGTTACTTGGAGCTGGAGAAGATAGAAGAAGAAGAAGAAGAAGAAGAAGAAGAAGAAGAAGAAGAAGAAGAAGAAGAAGAAGAAGAAGAAGAAGAAGATTTGAAGATATAGGGGAAGAAGATTTGAATATACAAGATCTGTGCAAATTTTTTAATTTTTTGCATGTAAGGATTAACATATAATTTTAATTATAATTTTGTTAATTTCAAATTTAAATATGTAATTGTAGAAGTTTTAGATATTAGCCATTCATAGGGGAAGAAGATTTGAAGATACAAGATCTGTGCAAATTTTTTAATTTTTTGCATGTAAGGATTAACATATAATTTTAATTATAATTTTGTTAATTTCAAATTTAAATATGTAATTGTAGAAGTTTTAGATATTAGCTATTTAATTTAGATGGAAATTCTAATATTTAGATTATGTGCAAAATATTATTGAAAATGCACACACAATAAAAAGCTAAAAAAATATGAATAATTATGGTTGTGCAAAGAATGATTGGAATTGCACCCTTAATAAAAATTTGATAATTAATAGTAAAATCTTGTGAAAAAAAAAATTAAAATTGCACAAATCGGAAAAAAATCCTAAGCTAAGTATATTAAACAAAACTTTTAATATAATTTTGGAGTAAAAAATTGAATATTAAAATTTAAAAATTAACAAAAGCAAAAAAGTCAGATGGAACTAATTGACAGGGGACATGGGTGGGGAAAAAGTCAGATGGGGTGAGGGATATAATAGGGTTGCAGGTAGGTTTTGAACCAAATTGAAATTTTTATACAAAATAGAACTAAATCCCAATAAATGTATATCATTTGAACCTATTTGTAAATGACCCATTAATTTAAAACAAAATTTAACTTTTGAAACCACAACTTATATGAAATAAGGAGAATTTAAACTTAGAGTAGATTTGTCTTCTACATCTAACATTACCCCGTTTAAAATAAGAATTTGTAATTATTGAGCAATTATATAAAAACATGGAACAATCATGCCGTGTTTATATTATATACTTGTAAAGTGGGATAAGCCTGTTTAATGTGTTAAATAATTATGAATCTAATCTCCATCATTGGAAATTCATGAATGAAGGGTGCATGATTTATTAGGTAATTATTGCAGATCTTAGATGGAATATATTCTGTTACTCAACTATGTCTTTGTACTTATAACTGTCCTTGGTTTTGGATCTACGTGACAGTACAACCTGGTATATATTCTCCTAATTATTTTCTTTCTTTATTTAAGAACAAATAAAAAAAAGTCGTGCATTTTCTTGCCTTTGCATCAGTTAATTAGCAATGTGGACATGAAGTATTTGTATTAGATTTATGTTCATGTCTGTACTTATTGCATCTCATGTGTTTGGATTTCCATAGCATCACAGCTCAATGTACAACGCTGAAAAACAGAGTTAAATGAATAAACAAAGAGACTAATACTCTCTCCACCCTTTAATAATTTTTACATTTTTTTTTAGAAACGTCCCATAATAATTTTCACACCCTAAATATAAAAATAGAACACTATCACAGTACCTACTTTATTTCAAAATGTTATTTATTCATTGGTTCAAAAAATTAATAAATTCGTTTTTTTAAAGAGTGGTTCTAGTGTGCAGAGGCGGATTCAGCTTTTTAAATTTGGGGGTACGAAAATAATTAATGAAATACTACTCCCTCATCCCCCAAATCTATTATCATGTGTCCTTGTAAATTGTTTGTCCCTTAAATATATATATATTCTCATACCTTTTTTTGAAACAATTACCTTAATCATTACTCTTTTTCTTTTTTTGAACAACCTTAATCATTACTCTTCAATCATTATTTAATTACACATATTTTATTGATTTTACATAAACAAACAATCAATTTATTCATAAATGAACCCCTTAATTCTTACTTTATTTATTTATCTCATTTTTTCTTAAAACATGTACCCATTTTGATGAGAATAAATATGGGGAAGATAGAAGTATTTAATTTTTATTTTATAAATACACCATTCTCAATAAAATAATAACTATCTATCTTAACTTTTTAATAAATTATCCTTAAACATGAGTTAAATTATTTAAACTAACACTACTATAATTAATCAATTTAATAAAAATAACCTTGAATTAAAAAAAAAAAGAGTTGGGGTTTCAAACACTGGACCTATGAGGGGGAAGAGAGATTTAGGCCACTAGACCAAACTATGAATGATGGATATATATTAATTTAGTTCAATTTGGGGATGCAGTTGTACCCCTTTGTTCTTAGCTGCATCCGCCTCTGCTAGTGTGCAATTGAGTGCATGATATGCACTTGGATTTTGAAAAAAATACTACATGTATAAATTAGTAATACTCCAAGAAGTAATCAGTAATACTACAAGAAGTAATCAACAATATCTCAATTGCAAAAAACACACAGTTTAACGTGTTAGTGTGTGTTTAAAAAAAAAAAACAAAATTAAAGTCAAAATTGAGTTTAAAATCCAAGTGTATGTTATCATGCATTTGAATGCATGCTAGAATTTTAGTCTTTTAAAAAATATATCACCCTACATACGAAAATTAATAAGGGACGGAAGGGGTAGAAAATTAAATAAATGGATAAATTCCATATGTCCATAGTATGACTTCTAGATAGGATGAAATTTAAAGAAAAAAAAAGGTTCATCATTAATAAGTATTCTCTAATGGCAATTATTCAATGAGGTAAATTTTATGAAGCTCATTAAATCATCCGTTTTCATCTTTTTAACATTTAGATGCATGATAAAAATATACTCTGTTTTGATCTGTATTTTAGTAATGTATATAAGTTGGGGTATGGAGTCCGATGGATTCGAAATCGGTTCGCGATCACAACAAGCCAACTTGTCAGTGAGTTTGTAGGTGTTTGGGCTGGGACTATTCTCCAAGTTTTTTTATATTTTTAAATAGTATTTGAGTTTGATAAACTTTTAGAGTAGATTTTATATGAAAATGATTTATGATAAGTTTATTATGAAATTGTTTTAAAGTTGTTAGGGAAATAATTAAAATGAACTAATTTCACACTTTTCTACAAGTTCAGACTTTTAGATGAGACGGAATTCTTTCAAAAGTATTAAATATTTGATCAAGTGTATTAAAGATTTTATAAGAAGTATCAAAAGTTGGGGTAAAAAAATCAACAACAATTACTATATAATATCACTGACACAGATTATCAATACTATTGATGAGATTTTTTATACTTCTGGTAAATATTTGATACTTTAAAACTGTTTCAATATAAATTTATCATGAACTATTTCATATAATACTTTACCCTCTGTAAATCACACTAATTTGGTAATGCTCCAATATGTATTTATTCTTGGACAAATTGGGTCAAAAATTTATATTATATTTTTGACCACATTTGATTAAATATTAAGTGATAATTTAATTATTCATTTTGCGTAAATGAAATTGGTTGATTCATTTTCTTAAAATCAAATTTGGGTGGATGAGAAATTTATGTTATTTAATATGTGGATAAATACATTAATGAATATATTTATTGCGGTAATAGTGAAGTGTTGTAACTAATAGACATGAAACGCCATGTCTTTTTGGTGAAAATTTCTATTCTAAAGGTTATTGAAAGTGTGTGTGGTGTTTTTCAGAATAGTGTTAACTGAAATGTTGACAATATGTAAGACAACACAAACAGTTACAAACAGTTATGAACAGCGGAAGACTTAAACACCTTGCAAACGAAATTCAAAATTTTTTCATAGACTTAATTAAGTCTATGATGCCTCATGGCGAAAGCTTCACTATAACAAAGTAGTAATACAAATAAAGATCTAACATAAGATCTCAAAGTTTGGGTAAGGTGTAAACATGTTGCCTAAACAGATCTACAATGACTAGAAAACTGATCTCACTCTGATCTTATCTAGCCTATCTTCGATCTCAATGTTGATAGGAGTGTTGCAGCGCTCGACCAATACAAAAAAAATAAATAAATGTCCTACACTAGTAGGGATAACAATGGGGCGGATTCAAACTCAGACCCGCATCGAACCCGCCCTTGAACCCGGTCAAGCGGGTTCGGGGCGGGTCGTGGTTTTGATAGGACCCGCCCCGCGAACCCCTCTCATAATATATTAATATTATTTTATGTATTTATATGCGTATATATGGATTTATATTCAGATTAATGTATTTGAATTTATTAATATATTGATTATATATGTAATTTTTAAATATTAGATGGACATTATATATTATTTGAAGCAAATATATGTTTAAATTTGACTTTTTGAATGCAAAAATTATATATTTTATATTTAAAAATTAATAAAAAAATTAAACGGGGCGGGGCAGTTCGGGTCCACTAAAATTCTGGTGGGAGATTGGTCAAACCCGTCCCAGACCCGCCCCATTGCCATTTCTATACACTAAATGTACTAGAACACTCGATAGTGTAGCTCTCGTTTATTACTCTATGGCTTGTCCCAAGTATTTCCTGTGATTTCCTCCAATGTTTATAGATGTCAGATTCAATCGCCAGTTGAGACCACTAAGTCAGTTTGGAATGATCTAGATTCAATTCCCTCCATTAACACCATGATTGAGAAATAACCGTTCATGATGTATTTGATCTTCTCACGTGATAACTGCAGCTGTATTACCTGAAACATTCTAGGTCTTCATTCTGCGTACACAACATAGACCAAAAGAGTTAGTGTTAGGAGAAATGACAAATTAAGTAATGTTATCCAGAATGTTGTCTTAACATTTTTTACAACACTGACATAACATTTTTTACAGAAGGTTGCAACATTAACAGTTATGTATCTTAGAATGATATAAGACTATAAGAGATAACCTTTGGCGAATAGTAGCATATTTCTAAAGGTTGCAACTTTTAGAAAAGTAAAGTTAATGTTGAAGAATCACAACTATTTACCACAACTCTTGGAAATCAATAAATAAACCCCCTCACATTTGTCATTGACAATTCATTCCGGAAAGATTTCTTACTATGCTATCAAGTACACACATTCATACTATTGTTTGTAGTCTTGCATTAAAATCGTGTCAAGAAAGTTCTGAATACCCGAGTTCTTTTGCCGATAGCTTCTGTTTCGTTATGCCGCTGGCAAAAGGCTTTAAAGTCGTCGTATTTTGGGGACGATTATCATAGAACTGTATCTCGCCTAAGTACGGGGCAATATTGTCTCAAGGAGAACGAGTCAAACTAGTATCTCGACTCTTAACTCTTGTGTTAAATTCATATCTTGCATAATCATCTTTAGCTAAACACCACTCTCCTTCTAAATTTTTTCCAACATATTATTAATTTCTATTATTTTCCATTTGTAGGTACCAAATGATTCAGCCCGTTATTCAAAGGAGCGATGGCTTGAAATTTTTTAATAAAAAAACCGAGCTCTTTTCCCTTCACAATTCCCCGGATTTGACCAACTAATCAATTTATTTTTCTATTTTGTTATAATGCTTCAACAATGGCTGATTCTTGCAACCTTTAAATCATACTGCGAGTCTTTAAAATATTATGATAAATATTTTATTTCCACATTTATATAATTTTTAAAGTAAAAAAAAAAAAAGATAAAAATCTTCTACCAGCTGTATCATGTAATTAATGTAATTTTGACTCATTTTAATGGGTCGTAGATCGAAAAGTAAAAAAACTGAATACAAAATATTTGTTCATATAATTTAAAAAAAAAAAAAAAATTGTATGTAGGAGTATTTTCAGTATAAATTGCTTCCCAAAAAGAAAGAAAAAAACCGTTTGGTCGAAATTTGTGGGTCAATATATATAAGTTGGGAAAAATTTGCGTGAGTCTGTTTTATAAAACAACACAAATTAACATTAATTTTTATTAATATGTTAATGCATTATATTTTATTTATACTCCATTCCACTGTCTCATGACATATAAACAATTTCATACCATACCTATTCCTAGTGTACACTAGACAGGCTATTCTTTGTTAAAATGTTTTTCTTACGTTCTTGTTAAACCTAGTATATAACTGCAAGAACATAACGTAATCTTGGAAAGTTGTGATTAGTTACTAGGAAATAATCCTGAAATTCTGCTAATCTTTCCCAAGAAATTACAGTAACGGTGCCTTCACTCGGTTTCTGAGACTTGCACCCCACCCAAAGATTTAGTAACATTTTTCAATCACAAGACTTTGACTTTAGATCAAACAAACATAAAATAAAAATAATAATTAAAATGAAAATGAGTCAATTTAAAATCTAAATTTATGAAGTATGGACCAAGTGTGAGACCAGGCCAACCAGGAGTTGACCCCCAATCTTGGATATTGGTTGAACAAACAACTCAATACTCATTCAATACAATAGACGCGGAGAGTTGAAATCGATGCTAAGGGGTATTTACGTGTTATCATCCAAAGTATGCTGAGTTTTCAGACCATATTAAGGGTATTTACGTCTTCTCACCCAAAGTATGCGAATGTTCATACTTTGCAACCACATTTATCAACTCATTGATCTAAGGGGTAATTATGTCTTATCATCCAAAATATTTGAATGTTAGTACTTCGCAACCACATTTATCAACACATCGATCTAATGGGTATTTACATCTTATCAAAGTAGGTAGGTATTCAAAGCACATTAGGGGTATTTACGTCTTTTCAATCATTTTTTGGTACCACATTTATCAGGAGTTTTGCAACAACAATTTATGTGAAAAAAATTCTTCATTTTTTACCAAGATTTAGTAAGGAAAAATTATGTACCTTTAACCAAAAAAAGGAGGAAAATTATGTATGTAATGAATAAGGAAAGAATGATATTTCTCCTTGAATTGGAAGGGTATTATAACCCAAAGAATTTACAACCTTCATCCTGTTTAGAACAAGATGAGAAGAACAAAATTGATGTACATCTATAAAAAGAAAAAGAAAAAAGCATAGGAATTCCTATAAGAATATCAAAAAATTCCTATCAAGGAAGGAAGTCAAAGAATTAGTCCCTTTACAGGTGAGAGGTGCATTGCACAATGATGCCTACTCCTACAAGAAAGATTGCTGCTCGATCTCGTTGATCCCGGCGAGTCTACCCTAACGCGTTTTTTGCTTCTTGGCGACAAATTTACTTGCTCTAAAGCATCGTTTTGGAGCCTCGAAGGGTAGTCTCGTAAACACCCAATTCGTGGCCCAGCTCCCGTGCTCCATTTAGACGACAAATGCTTCCCAAGTTGGAATGACTTCGTTCCTTTAAACGAATTGATTCGTTGGGAAATGCATTCAATGCTCCTCGATTGCGTGCCTTCGTTCATCAACTTAACTAACAAGTTATCTTTTGATGGTATCTCGAGTGCCCTCAGTTTTCGGCCAAATTTAGCAGCAAACGTCTCGTTTTTAACTGAATTTGATCCAATCATGTTTACACGCCGATCCTTTTCCTTTTCCTTTTCCTTCTCCTTCTCCTTCTCTCCCAGCTCGTCTTCCGAGGCATTGCTTCTCAAGTATAAGCGTTCGTCTTCTTCCTCGTCAGGGGAATCAAGCTTAACATCAGCGAGATCCACATCGTTCTCCCTCAGAAACGAGACGAAATCTTGAAAATTTTCTGGGGTTGGACGATAATGGCCACTGTGAGGCCAGACGGCCTTTAGGATCCCGTTTTCAGCCACTATCCTCCCTGCAGCCAACGTAGCTCCTCCAGCCAAGAAACTCGAGTGCTGAAACGTCCCCTTGTTTTTCTTCCCAACGTATAACGTCTTAGACGTACTTAAGACGAAAATCCACTTGGAACCCTTAGTAGTATCAAGAAACTCCCCTGTTTGCTTGTACAAGAGCTTCCCACCTTCCACTATAACTTCATATGCCTCTCTTTCCATCTGTCACCCAAAAAAAGACAACAAATTCAGCACACAAATTATCTGAAAATAGTTTAACGATGATTATCGACTTAATGCATACCGGGCCAAGATACTTGATGCACTGCTGGTGAAGCTTCGAACGAGGGCACTTGTCGATTAGATTAATGTCCTTTCCTTCTCCTATATCTAGCCTACATTATTGCAATCACATAATCAGTATACGTACACATAGACATATATATAATGAAACGCAATAGTTTCAAGATTATTACCAGTAGAAGAAGGGCTCTTTGCTCTGCGAATTCAGCCACCTTACGTAGTAGAAATGTAGATTGTGCCCATAACGATGTCGTGGATCAATCTGTTGAAATCCAATTCGATAAAATTAGTTCATACGTACCAAAAACAAATGTAATGTAATGTAATGTAATATAGTATAATAGATGTTGTTATTACTTACAGCTTCAAGCCAATGCTGCAGGGCTAGTTTCTGAGCTTTGGCATTCTTGGAGAGCCCCTTTCCGACCTTGGCAGCCCTGGTTCGAGCTCTAGACCACCGCGAAATGGCAGTCTCGTGTTTATCTAAATCGAAGAAGGAAATGGAGCTGTGCTTGAGCTCCGCGAAATCTAGAAGCTTCCACCAGCTCTGCTCAACGAGGACAGCACAATCTGCTAGCTTTCTTCTTGTCCTAAAGCTCTTGTAAACCTTCTGCAGCTTGATAGCCGCCTCGTGTTTGGGGCTGCTCCCAGGCATTTCGTGGTGGGCATTCTTATAATTTCCGAGTTGGATTGATTTTTGAATTAGCGATTCAAGACCATATACCCCCATGCAATTTCGAATTGGATTCGGGATTTCTGTAGAGAGAATTGATTAATATGTTTTGTGCAACTAAGCGATGTACTCCAAATCAATTGAATGTATTATGATCATACAAGAAGGGGCAAAAAAACACTTACAAACTTAGCAAATTATAATCATTTTACATAATCTGGAAAGGAAATTAGGCTACAGAAAAGGCGATTAGGCATAAAGAAAGAGACAGATTTCGAATTTTTACCTTAATAGAGGAAAAGGGTGCAATCTTGGGAGATATTCTAAGAGAGTGGTTGATTCAAGTTCTTTTTTGGTTTAGAGAAAGTGTACAAGGGGTCTGAATGAAATGAAAGTGATTTTTGGTTTTGGAAATGGTGTTGATGGGTAGATAGATACAAAGGGATGTATTTATATATATAGGTGGCAAGTTTGACAGTAGGCTGCGGAGACCGGGATGGTGGAAGGGGTGTGGGGTAGCGTTGGAGAGAGAAGCACGTGGAATGACTTTTAAGGACCAAGGTATGGTACTTGTTTTGCACGACAATACTCATTCTCGTTTGACAAAGCATTAAGTGAAGGTGGTTCGTATATACTTATTAAAGGTATTAATCTATATCTATATCTATATCTATATATATATATATATAACGCTAACCTGCCTACATTTGGAAACCATTGATTTTTCTTTTTTTATATATCTTTAAATATATTTTATTATAAATACTGACAAATAATTGATTACAAAATGTATTGAATATATTTTTTAAATATAATTTATAATAAACATTGAGAAATAATATAAAATTATATTGAATATATCTTTGAGATATATATTATGATATATCTCTCTATTATTTTGTGGTATAAATCATATTTCAATTATTTTAAAATAATAGTTATTAAATACTCATTCCATCCCCAAGTAAACTTCCCGTTTAACTTTTTTTACTTTTAATATGAGGCTCAATTTGTAGTATTTGAGTAGATAAAATATTTTTTTGAGAATAGCTTATTTTTCAATTTAAGTCAATTAAATAAAATGAATATTATTTAATATATAATCATTAGTGGAATTGGATGTAATTTAAAAATCTTTGAAGAGAGGTGAATAGTACAATGAGAAGTTTACATGGGGACGGAGAATGATCAATGTATAAAAATAATTCGATATATAGTTTGTAAAAGTTGTTAAAATAAATATTTATTAATCTGGAAAAAAAGGAATAAGACTCTTTAACTTTTGACAAATTATAGAGTGAAAATAATTTATACATGAACCATTTGAAGTGTATTAGTTGTTTTCACTTAAGGGTATTAGTTGTTTTCACTGAAGAGTATTAGTATAAAGGGTATTCGTTGTTTTCACTGAAGGGTATTAGTAGAAGGATATGAAGAGTATTAGTTGTTTAATTAAAGGGTATTAGTTGCTTACACTAAAATTTATTGCAAAGTGGTTTATGTATGAACCAATTTCACTTTATACATACTCCTATTTTTTTGTAGAAGAAATATGGGATAATTTTGAGATATATCTTTGGGTTAATTAATTAACAAATGAAATGTAAGTATATAAGAGTTAATGATAATCGCTCGCTAATATTGTCATATTCTTGAATAATTTAGTTTTAAGGCATAGCCAGTCGTACGTGGATATTTTGAGAGTCACCAATCACAATAAATTAAATATTTTGACGTGTGATGGCTGACGATGAACGTTCATCGAAAAAAAAAATGTGATTTCTAAAGTGGTGTTTCGAAATCTATAGTCCTTTTAATTTTTTTTACATCCTATTTAATATGAATTTGTAGTTATTACTAAAATTTATTAGTGCATATATCATACAAAAATTATATAATAAAATACAAATTATGTTAAGATTGTCTCTTATAAATAAAACATACTCCCTCCGTCCCGGAGAACGCTCCACAATTACTATTATTGTGTTTTAGCAAACAGATTTTTTTATTAGTATTTGAAATGATAAAATTATTTTTTTGGAGATATAGATCTACCATACCCCTTCTTAAAATGTACTTTATCATTTCAAATACTAATAAACAATTCGCTCGCTAAAATATGAGAAAAAAAGATAGTGTGAAGGGTTCTATGAGACGAACAGAGTAATATTTATTACACTTTGTTTTCACTAAATTTTTCCGACATTTGCATTATTGATAAATAAGAGAATAATAATATTATTTATTTGAAATAAAAATATATTTTAATAGGAATACTAATAAATACTCTTAAACGTAAACTAACAAACTTAAATATAAACTATGAACCCATACATTAATTGTACAATAACGGTCGTGCATCGCACGAGTTCAATTACTAGTTGTTTTATTGAAGTATATTAGTTGTTCTCATCAAAGAGTATTAGTAGTTTATTAAAAATATATTAAGATTCTTCAGTGAAGACAATTAATATTGTTTAGTGAAAATAATTAATACTTCTATTTAATGAAAATAACTAACATTCTTTAATAATTCATGTATGAACCAATTTCACTTTATACATACTCTTCTCGTTTTATACACAAGACATTCTCATATCATAAAACAGTGAAATTGAATATAAATTGAGTATAACACATTAACACTTTGACAGAGGCAAATAATAATTTATTTTGTCTCATATTATGAGACGGTCTCACACAAATTTTTATTTTTGGCCAATTATTAGAGGCAATTACACTATAATCCACTTCTTTTTTCTCCATTTTACAAATAAGTGTAAAATTAAAAATACAATATAAATAGGTTTAAAAATTCGTTATACTATAGAACAATTTTATTATATTATTAAGCAATTCGTTATACTGTGATGAATGTATTTGTGATGTACTTTTTTTACACTTATTTGTATTTTAACTTAATTAAAAACTATGGATTAGAGTGTAATTTTTTCAGTTATTAACACCAATGTTGCACATAAAAAAACATCAATTTCATTTGTCATTATTGTTCAATTTGTACCCAGTTCAACGTTTCTTTTTAGGCAAAGTATTATATGAAAATAGTTCATGATAAGTTTACCATGAAACAATTTTAAAGTGTCATTAATCTCATCGGGAGTATCATTAATCTCATCAAGGGTATCATTAGTCTGAGTTCAAAAAAATTATTTTAAATATTCTTGAACTCAGACTAATGATACCCCTGACAGGTTAAATGATACTTCTGATGAGATTAATGATACTCTAAAACTATTTCATGTTAAGCTTATTATGAAGCGTTTTCATATAAAACCTACTCTTCTTTTTAATGTTCGGTATTACTATTACGTGCCAACTTTTTTTTTTTTATAAGCAACGAAAATTTTATATTTAAAGAAAGGTAAAAACAAAAGCTATTATCCATAATAATTGGAGGTTCGATCCAATTAATAATGAAGATTTTTAATAGATTTGAACACCTTAATAAAACGATAAGCCAAAATATTGGCATTTCTACAAATAATATGATAATCTCTAAAAACCCGAATTTAATTTTTACATTTTAAAATTCATTTTAGTTTGAATTTTAAAATTAAAATTTTGAATTGCATATACAACATTTCTTTTCATAAAATTAAAATCTAATTTACTCAAAATTCATAAAATATAGTATTAGCTAAATAATAATATTGTACAATAAAAATAATTAATATTATTTTGAATTATACAATTTATAAGTGACTTATTCTTTTATTACATATTTATGGAGTGACTTGATTGAGTCAAAATTAAAAAATTCCACCTCAAATTTCAACTCAAGTGAATAAATTGACCATCAACAGTAATTGCCATTGATGATGTAAGATAGTTCGTTATTATATACTGTATGTCCAAACAAACTCAGGTCACTTAACTTATCTTGCAAGGCTCTTTTAATTAACCAGCCCTGAGCAAGAACTAATTACCCTTAATTGGGCACCAATTATGTTGACTTGTTTGATGATGATGCATTTGCTTATGTTAGGGATAGGTATGTAATTACGTTAAAGGATAAAATTAAATAAAATAGATCTCAAAAAGTGATGCATAAAAATTAATGTCGGCTAACGTATTTTCCATATATTGTTTTGTTAAGGTGACCCACAAGTTGACTCAACCACATCATTCCAAATTTAAAGGGGCATAGGCGTATAGTGATAAAATAAAAGGAAAGAATCTATAAGTTAAATTTTGTAATCTTGATTTAATTTTTTTTCCAACGCTAAGAGAGTTATGCTTGACTGGAGGAAAAAAAAAAAATATTTAATATTTGTCATATTGGTTAGCAATTAGTGTTATCTTTTAAGTCGAGCCTAGTATTTAAAATTAAACTCGACTTGAATTTTTATCGAGTCAAGTTTGAACTTGCTCGATTATATTAGCTGGGAATATAATTTGATTTTGACTTGCAAATGAATTTATGAGACAAATGAGTCGACCTCAAATTTAACAAGTCTTTATATATTATATTAAAATAAGAAAAAGAAAATTTATATACCGAGCCTAATTAACGAGTCGATTTTGTAGCATCTCGTTGGTAAATTTAGTAGTATTAATTTACCAGTTTAAATTCGGCTCATTTATTAAAATAAACTAGACGAGTTGGAGTGTTATCGACCGACCTGAGTGGCTTTGAATTACAGGTCTAAGTATAATATATCATGAATTACTGCATAATATATCAAAATATGGTTGAATTTTATAAAAGGAAAGAAAAATGGTTGTTTTCCAATCCAATCGAAGACCAATGGAGCTATAGAAAAATAATGAGATCAAATACTTTTTTAAATGCCTTAAAACTGAACCAAAATTATTGGTTAGTTGTGAGAGTTGAGATCGATTGGTTCAATTTGGTTGAGCTATACATACATTTTATATATATATATAACTGAACCAAAATTATTGGTTGGTTGTGAGAGTTGAGATCGATTGGTTCAATTTGGGTTGAGCTAGTATACATACTTCATATACATATATATATATATATATATTGGATCGACTTTTCCATTAGAAAAATCACTTTATGATATATAAAAACATCACTTCCCAAAATAAAAACATCACTTTATGCTATATAAAATGAATTGCAACAACTTGTAAATCATACCTGTTCTTCAGTTTTATTTTTTCATTTTGACTTTTCTTAACTTTTAACGTGTGATTTGATTTGTAGTATTTAAATGAATAATTTTTTTCTTTTATACAAGTGTATTGTTCAATTTAAATGAATGATGAAAAATAAAAAAAAAATTATAATATAATTAATGAATGGGATGTAATTCAAAAGTGTTTGAAAGATACTGAATAGTGAAATGAAAAAATAAAATTGAGACAAAATAAGTATTAAATAATATTGAAATGAGTTCAACCAAAAAAATTATAAATATAAGAATTTGAACTCGTTACATTCGATAGTTATACACACAGCAATTCCACATGTTTGCTCATTTACTATAAATGGTTTCTTTTACAACTTGAAAAGCACAATAATTAGCCATTACTAAGTTCTAAGTGGTCACACTTGGCAAATTAATGACTACGCACTCTTAATTAGTTAAATACTAATTTTGATTAATTAAGAACCCCAATGTATGTGGTGCCACTTAATGACACCCTCTAATAAAATTAATAAAATAATTAAATAAACTATTGGTCCTAGCTAGTAAAATGGGAGTCATGAGGGTGTATTCTAGTAATAATTTATTTTGTTTGCCAGCTTTATTAACCCAACAAATCTCTTGTCTCCCAAAACCCAACTACACAATATCTTGAATTTTGAACACCTATACTTTCTTGAATTACTTTAGTCATTTTAATTATTTTTAAATCAGAAAGATGTTATTTTTTTATTATAAAGAAAGGAGGAAATATAACGTTCTAGTGCTGGCATTATGCCAACTCTTCCATAACCTCATAAAACAAGATTCACAAGATATGCAAACTCCCTTCTGAAGATATATAATTTATGGATTTAGATTGATTGCCAATAGGTATTAGACAAAACTGCAACTTTTCAGGACAAATCATCTCCAAATGTCACCAAGATTGATTTTTTTAATAAAATTCATAAAACAAAGGAGAAAAACTATAAAAGGGCAGATGAAAGAAAAGAGTCTAGAATATATAAGGGTTTGTTTTCAACCAATTTTCAACAATGTAGAATCGCTTTTCATAAAACTGGTTACATCCAGCTTTTATTTATTTTTTTAAAAGAAAATATGGTAAAATGTCATTTTTCCAGTTTTCGTTTAAAAAAATGTCCTTCAATATTTTATTTATTTATTTTTTATTTTTGTAAAAAATGACTCATGCAACCTTTATACGACCTTGCACGATCATGCATGATCAATGTGTGATCCTTTTCGATGGTATTTTTACAAAGAAAATATATATATAGAAGATGGTATTTTTTAAAACGAAAACTAAAGGTGACATTTTGTCTTATTTCCCAAAAAAATAAATAGCGTTGGAATTGAGTTTAAAAACACCGCTTAAATTGTCTTAGATACATTTGTTTCGTGTTTGAGCAGATTCAACTTTTTAAATTATTGGGTTTGAAAATTATTGTAAATCTAGAAGATTTGATATGCCAAATCCAAAAGATTTGATGTGGACATTACTTATGGGCCAAGTAGTCTGATAGGTTTTAGAGTTTTGATATTATATATATATATATATATATATATATATATATATATATATATATATCTTTGTACTCATTATTGTAATACACAAACATGTACATACACAGAAAATATAGTGAAAAACTTCTAGCTTGGTATGCCCCCAGATGTAGTCATCTATGGCGAATTGGGTAAACAAATCGGTATTTGTTGGTCCCTGGCAAGTCTAAGTGATACGTGTATGGGGGGGTGGGGGGTGGGGAATACACGTATACAAATCTTTTTCTCTTTTTCGAACGACGTCCCTCAACTCAGAGTTTTAGTGATAGACACTGAATAGATAATACACCTACTAACAACATTGAAGCCGTCAATTGGCTAACTATCCATTTATGTCTGAGTGCGGAAATGTGTGAGCCCTGAAAGATTTTAGCCTTGTTAATTTATTTCTGAAAACTGAGTTTTCCTTTCTTATGAAGCCATGGTTAAGAGGGCAGTGCAATGAGTTTAAAGGTCAGGCTAATTGGTTCAACACTAACAAAGATATGTTATGAATGAAATGATAAGCAATAAGCACAATATCAAAGCAATAGAAACTCAGAGCAATTTTAACGTGGTTCAGAGACTCAAGCTCCTACGTCCACGGTCCTGATTGAATAGGAGAATCCCTTAATGGATTGATTTATTTTTAACGTGCTAAGGTGCACAATGATCAATCTCACTGATCCCTAGAATTAACGAGTTCTAGTCCTCCTTCTCTTAACCACTTCTACCTCAACCAACAAACCTAACACTGACTAGCTTAGGGTTTTGATTTTGGTTTAGATTCCAACTAAGGTGTGATAATCCTTACAAGGCAAATTTATGCAGCCTATGCTAAGGATTGTATTATCACTCTAAGCTTAGGATGTGTATGTTTAAGCTCTTGGAATACAGATGACTCTAGACTATATATAAGAAACACTTGGAAAATTTAGAGGGGTTCGAGTGCTTCTTTGAATGCTTGAACGCTTGATAGTCTTGAGTAATTTCTTGGCTTCGAAATTTCCCGTAACCTTGTTTGGGTCAAGGTCTTCTGTATTTATAGAGGATTTCGAAAACTATCTGTTGGAGAGATAACCTCCTAGTCACCTTTATTGTAGGATATTTCATACGGACATATCCTTCATGCAACCGCCTACTCGTATGAATTTGGTAAATGCATGCCCATTGAAAACTGCAGGAATGTTTAGGCTTGATGTCAGGTTCGTACGTGCGTTGTCCTTTCCTGATTGGTCCACGTCGTTGATTAGGCGTGAAATTAACATGATTCATCACTCGAAATGCCCTAGTTTTGGTTAATTTTATTGAGTATTTAGAGTCATTTGCGTATCATTTTCATAAACTAATGAATTTGTCTCTTAGATGCTCATAGGTGAATAGAGGGCAAAAAGAGGAGTTCGTAGGACTTTGAATCAACTCAAACGGACGCCCGGATGCGATGATATCGAAGAAATACGAAATGTACTAGTTCGAGGGCACAAAAGTATCATTGGAGTGCACAAGCTAGAAGAGCTCGAGCACAAGTGCTCGAGTGGTCGTGCATAGTGCACGAGAGAACGTGGTCGTGCACCCCTGCATGAGTACTCGTGCAGGGCTCTCGAGCAATGCATGTGCTCGTGCACTAGTGCACGAGTGCGTGTGGCCGTGCAATTTCTTGGCTCTGGAAGATTGAAGTGCTCGAGTTGAAGGAGCTCGTGCACTAGTGCACGAGCAGTGCACGAGCATGCGCGTTTTTTGGCCCATACGTTCCCGACTCGGCCCGATGCATATATATATTCGTCCCAAGCATGTTTTGGAGGATAACCACTTACACCCACTAGATTCAATAGCATTTTAGAGAGTTAATTTTTGGAGAAGAAGGAACGAGCAAGTTTACTTTACGTTTTTGAGGTTTTTCTTACGAATTCACGTCACGATTTTACGTTTTAGTTTCGTTTCTTCATATTCTTGTTCTTGAACACGTTAAGACTCGTTTTATTGATTTAATTTAAACTATTCATTTATTTCTTGAAACCCTAGTTTATGATTGATCTTTTCATCGTTATAATTATCATGTTTATGTTCGTTACTTATTCAATTGCTCTTGTTTACGTAAAACCCATGTCTAGCTAAAACCCTTGCATGCTTGGGGTAGGATGAACTCGTAGAAGTAGGTTGTGGGTATGTAATTAAGGTAACTTGTGACGTTAGGTTTTAATTCTCTTAATTAATGAATTCTTAAAATTAATATTAACTTTACTTTTGAATTTCGTTCGAAAAGTGTTAGAGAGAGGACGACCGTATCACTCCTTAACAACAAGTAGACTTAACTAGAGGGTTTAGAAAGGGTTAATTCATCTACCAGTTTAGCGAAGGAGGACGACCGCATCACTTTAGTTAAATTAGGGTCTCATTAATTAAGCACAATCTATTAACTTGTTAGTGGATTAGTGAAGTCGAGTGTTAGGGTAAAGTATTAGGATTTAGAATCTTGAGCTTTCACCTTGCATTCTTTTACTTAGGTTATTTCTTGCGCATCACAGTTACTTTGATTATGTACCTGCTCCGTTAGTATACGTAGGGATTCCTATCCTAAGCATCACCATCTCTTACTTGAACACAAACCTTAGTTAATTTGTCTTCTTTAGTATTTTAGTTTAATTAGTTTATTTTAGTTTCAATTAATCTTTCAAAAAAATCCAAAAACATTTCACTCATATTAACTACGACGCGTAGATCTTCAGGGATCTATTTGCATACACTTCATCCTTTGGGTTCGATATACTTGGTCATTATACTCACTCATACTACAGTGAACTCGTACGTTTGCGAGGAATCTACTAGTAGAAGTTAGTACATTCGACTCAAGTCAGTCGTCAGGTAGGTGAGAATGTCAAAACTCATTCTTCAGTCCAGTCTTGTCTTTTCTAAGTTCATTTTGTTCTCATCTTCGTACATGGCCCATTGCTGTGAAGATCTTGGCTCGTTTCTTGGCCGAATTAATTATGTGGGCTAAGCACAAATAACGAACCGCCTAGCCATGAAGGTTACAAACTTACCCCCAAAGTAGAAGGCGTTGGCATCTTTGACTCCGAAAGCCTCTTTCGCGGCCACATCAGCACAGTCGGTGGCGAACACGACAAACCTCCGTTGCTCACCGAAAATTCCATGGCAACTCCAGGCACTGGATTCCCCGCTTCGGCGACTCCATCACCAACAATCAAAATCAGTCCAAAATCTCCAACCACAACCGATGGTTCAGCAATTATTAGATCAAATTAATCAAATGCTCAATATATCAAGCCTGTGTGCGTGTGTACAAAGATGTGTTTAGAGAAAGAAAGTGGCGTTAGAGAGAGAGATGAAGGTTCAAGAAAGATTAGTTGAAGTCTGAAGAAGCGTGTTTTGGTAGCATGAAGAAACGGGAGTAATGTGAATGCAAAGGCTGCCAAGTCATCTCAACCCCTCCAATTCTTTCGATTCGTAGAGAAATCGTACGTTGTGTCTCACCGCCATAATCATTCCATGCAACCATCTAGAGTTTTTCTTTTGGACTCATACTTGTTTGGTTGTTCTACCCACATGAGACGTGCCTAAGGCTGATGGAACTATCTGTTGGGAAAATAGGGGTGCCCGGAATCTATTCGGGATGAAATTTAAATAGGAATTTAAATACGAATATTACTAGCATGAATTAATCCTAATTAATTCAAATAATAATTTCAACAACAATTTTATCATCATGCATGCAGAATTAATTCACATAAAACCTATGGCGAAATAACTAGGAATTTATGTGATTACGTACCTCTTGTAGATATGGCCTTTGATAACAACGGGATAATCACGAACGTGCTACCAAGCAAAAGACCTTCTCAAGTATATCCCTTTCGCCTTGTTTGTTCACCGGTGGGAAGTGCTCACAAACAATCAGGAATAACAAGGGAGAAAGAAAAATATTTTTGCTCTTGATTTTCCCAACACATGGAATCATGTACTTGGGGATGAAATAATCATCCCCTATTTATTATTAGGAGTGGCCAAAAATCTCATGTGAAATAGGGAGGAAAAAAATCTTTTCTTGGCCTCCAAGAAATTTTGAATATATCTCATATATTCTTTTCTCCATAATAAAATATTCCACAAAATCTCAATCTCCTAATTATAGGGTGATTTTCGAAAACTTTAGGATATGAATGCAAGATTTGGATCTTCTTGAATATATGAGATAATCTTGTATTCCAAGATTACATATCTTCCATAATATCTTTTCAAGAAAATCAACAAAAACTTTTCTCTCCTAAATCTATAATTTTCGAAAATAATAAGAAAAAATTAGCAAATATATTTTCTTTTATATTAATTACCTTATTTTTATTGGGCTACTTGAGGGACCTTTAGGAGAATTAAGATTGGACCTCCAATGGACTTCTGAATTTCAATATTGAGCCCCAATATAATTCAGCCCATTAATATTAATTAGTACCACTAATAAATTAATATTGCACTATCCATCTTAATCCATATTACGATAATATGGGCTTCCGGTTATTATTTTCCGTGTTTAAGATTATCTAGTCCATTAATTAATTAAGCTTCTGAATAACTCTAAATTAATTAATATTTTTCACCTTGGAGTAAAGACAGCTCAACATTATTATCCATACCGAAGAAACTAATTCTTCACTTGCAAGATTTGGTACGATAAAACTTCTGAGTCCACCAAGGGGACAAATCACACGAGCCGTACTTGCATGCGTTTCTCCGTATTAAATCTTAGCAATCGTCGTATGATTAATATTACTGCCCAAAACACAAGGTTTGAAGTCACGATGATTCTCACCCAACATGAATCAAAGCAGTAACTATTAACCACACACGGTCCTATTTAAGTGATGGAGATTAAGAAATCAATAACCACTGAGGTCTAATTCTTCACATTTCAGAACATAAGAATTTATCCTCTCTGTAGGTCCTCTTCAATACATACTAAATGTGCTAGTGCAATCTCTTGGTCAAGATAGACCAATCTGAGAATTACACATCGACCTTTCACGACAGATTGTTCAATTCTACCTGGGTCGTGAATTTGTACGTTTTAGTTACAAGTAACTGTCAATGTGATCTTCCGTGATCGGGTGCGCCTCGGGGCTGCGCTTCGGCGCGCCTCGGGCAGCGTTTCAGCGCTTCTCGGACCGGGAAGCGCGCGGGCCCACTTCGTGGGCCGACGCGCGCTGTATCTCAGGCCGTGGAATTTTTTCGGTTCGTTTTTTTTTTCGTGTGATTTTAAACGTCGTCCCGAACCCCAAACGATGCTGTTTTTGAAGAAGTGTTGCTGTTCGAGTGGGAGCACGTCGAGACGAACGTCGGAAAGCAACAAGGACGATTTTTCGTATCAAGACGTGAAGAAATTAAACCGTGACAATTGGATTTGAGTGCTCCAATGTGTTTAATTTTGTTTTGATGGATGTTTTATTTCGTGCACTTATTATTATTTGTTAATATGTGTTTGCATGAATTTAATTGTCCAAGAAAAATCTTACTTTCGAAAATTACTAAGTATGTTTTTATAATCGCAATTTTATTCCGGATATTAAAATTGGATTATTTTGGCCTCCATAATTTATTTATTTGTGAAATTCTTTTGGAATACATTTCCCCCTCGGATCGGCCAAAAGAACGGATTTCACATGAATAAATTCCGAAAGGATGATTGTGGATTATTACTAGTGGCGGTATTGACCCTCACCACGAGTGGCTTGCTCAAAGCGAAATAATAATCCTGTATTTAATTATGGTTATGACTTAGACATAGGAAATTGATATTAACTTACTCCCCTCGGAGTCCCTGTCAATTTCTATGTGGTCAAAGTGGGAGCCAACTATTAATTTTGAATTAAGGATTTGTAACTTTTAAGTTTGTGATCCGCTTGAATGTATTTAAATGTATAGACCACCCCTCGTGGCGCATTTAAATTGTTTCGAGATGTTGGCTGATGCATGATTATATTGTTTTAAGGTTTCAATATAATTGATGTGATCGAATTATGTGATAATTTCATATTTTTCTAGATATTGATATGAATGTATGTTTTATTCTCATTTCATCATGTCGCAACCTTTTAATCCACTGTTTAATATACTTAAAGTTAATAAACCTTTTGGAGAAAATTATATCGATTGGAAATGTTTTTTTAAATTTGTCCTTACTGCACGAAAACACAATTGGGTTATTTATGTTAATATACCCGGCAAGCCTAATGATAAGTCAAGCAATGGGAAGAGGCAGTTTATGATCGGAAGCGTGACAATGAATGAAGTGCATCATCTTGACATATCTGTCTGAGGATTTGAGGCGCATTCATGAAGACATTGTATCCGCTGTTGAAATCATGGAACACCTTGAAGAGATGTTTTCACATCAGAATCCCATGACTAATCAGTTCACCAAACATGACTCGGTCAAGTTGGAAATGGTGGAAGGAACGCCCGTGAGGGAGCACGTTCTCGAGATAATGGCATACCTTAACAAGTTGGAAGTACTTGGTGCGGATTTTGATTGATTTCATATACCATTCCCTACCGAGAAGCTTTGAGTAGTTTCATCTGAACTGTCAGATGAATGAACGGACAAGTCGTTTGCCCGAGCTCTTGCAAGCTTTAGTTTCGGTGGAGGTGATAATGGAGCACCAGTCTAGTGCTATGGTGGCTAATGGTTCGTCTACCTCTTTTGGTCCCAAGGGAGGGAAAAAGAGGAAGAGAACCAAAGGCCGGATCCAAGCAAATCCAATTGTTGCGAAAGGCAAATGCAAAGGCAAGCATCGAAGGGGAAGTGTTTTAGTTGCGGTGAGAGAGGACAGTGGAGGTCTGCCTATTCCAAGCCTAAGAGGCTAGGAAAGTTAGGTAATTCACACACCTTAGTCGTCGAAACTTGTGAAGTGGCGTATGCTGTCTATTCGTGGATAGTGGATACGAGAGCTACTGATCACATTTATTTCATAAGTTTAAGCTAACCCGACGACTTAACGGAAGTGAGATCCCCATCACATCGGGCAATGCTACGAGAGTGGCAGCTGAAGCAGTGGGAGAAGTGCGCCTATCTTGTGAAGATAGAGTGATGGTCTTGAGAGACGTTCCTCATGTTCCTAGTTTGGAAAGAACTCAACCTTCAGTTTCTAAACTGTTTGAATAGATACTCAGTTTCTTTTAATAAGGATGTTATTATTGCTTGAAACGATGAGTTTATCCGTTCCGGAACTTTAATGGATGATCTTTATACCATTATTTGGGCACACCACTCACAAAATTGAATCTAATAACACATCGATTATTTCGAGTAATAAAAGAAAGCGTTCTTCGGAGATGAACGAAACACTTCTATGGCATCTTAGACTAGGTCATATTAATCTAAAGTGGATAGAGAGATTGGTGAAAGACGGATCCTTGGAATCATTCCAAGTCGAACCGTTTCCAACTTGTGAATCCTGTTTAGAGGGTAAAATGACCAAGAGGGCCAAGGGGAATAGAACTACGGAAGTGTTAGAACTCGTTCATACCGATATGTGTGGTTCAATGACGATCATAGCAAGAAGAGGTATGAGTAATTTGATGATTACTCAAGATACGGATACATCTACCTTATGATGCATAGGGAAAGAAGTATCAAGTCTCTACGATTTGTTCGTGGAGGCGAATACCTTAGCAATGAATTCTTGAACTACCTATCGGAAGAAGGGATTGTATCCCTGTTGACCACATCGGGAACCCCTCAATAGAACGGTGTGGCGGAACGAAGGAGCCAGACTCTTTTAGAAATAGTCAGATCCATGATGAGTTATTCGGATTTACCCAAGTCGTTTTGGGGTAACGCCTTGGAAACAATGACTTACATTCTAAACTTGGTGCCATCCAAATCGGTTCCTAAAATCCCAATGGAATTGTGGACCGGGGCGCAAGCCCAGTCTAAGACACTTGCAGATTTGGGGTTGTCCGGCATACGTGCTAGACAAGGAAGCCGGTAAATTGGATCCATGTTCGGAATTAAGGTTGTTTATAGGATATCCCATGGGAACGAAAGGGTGTATGTTCTATAGTCTCAAGGATTAAAAGACCGTGATTAGTTCGCACTTTAAATTCTTGGAGGAAGACTATATGAACAAAAGAAAGCCCAGAAGTGAGATTACCTTAGACGAGTTAAGAGGGCAAACTCATATACCAAGTATACAAGATGATATACCACACGTCATACCTTCACAACTGGAACCCCGTCGTAGTGGAAGGATTGCAAGGCAGCCCGAGAGATTCATGGGAATTGGAGATTCTTCGGATTTGATTCCCGGCGATGAATCAGACCCATGAACGTACGACGAGGCAATCCAAGACAAAGACGCGGAAGTGTGGCAAACCGCAATGCAAACCGAGGTGGGTTCGATGGATTATAATCAAGTGTGGGAGTTGGTTCATCCACCTAATGGGGTAGAGCCCATTGGATGCAAGTGGGTGTACAAGAGGAAAAGAGGACCGGACGGAAGGGTAGAGACCTTCAAAGCAAGGCTTGTGGCCTGTGGCCTGTAGCTATGCTTAAGTCCATCCGTATTCTCTTGTCGATCGCTGCGCACTTAGATTACGAGATCTGGCAAATGGATGTCAAGACAGCTTTCCTTAACGGAAGTCTTGATGGGATCTATATGCAACAGCCCAAAGGTTTCGTTGAAAAAGGCCAAGAGCACCTCGTATGCAAGCTTAAGAGATCCATTTATGGACTTAAGCAAGCATCGCGTACTTGGAACCAGTGTTTTGATCAATTAATTAAGTCTTATGGGTTTGTGATCAAAACAAGTTCGAAAGTTGTGTGTACAAAAGATGTGACGGAACTGCGGTGGTATTCTTAGTATTATACGTAGACGATATTCTGCTAATTGGAAACAATGTAAAGGTATTGTCAGACGTAAGGGTATGGCTGTCAAATCAGTTTGATATGAAGGAATTAGGGAAAAGCCGGTCACATCCTTGGGATCAAGTTCACTCGAGATCGCAAGAGGAAGATGTTGGGCTTATCGCAAGTTTCATACAAAGCCATTGTTTTGAAGCATATCAGCGTGCAAGATTCCAAGAAAGGTTTTGTACCTTGTAGGGACGGAATCCATCTATCCAAAGAAATATGCCCTAAGACGCAAGTGGAGATAGATGACATGAAAGACGTTCCGTACGTTTCGGACGTAGGAAGTCTTATGTATGCAACGTTGTGTACGAGACCGGATATCTGCTTTGCCGTGGGCATGATGGCAAGATATCAAAGTAACCCCGGGAAAGCACATTAGATTGCAATTAAATGCGTTCTTTAGTTTCTGAAAAGAATGCTGATTTAACAATCAGACAATCTAATTCACATGGGATACACGGACTCAAATTTCCAATCAGATATAGATTCCAAAATAACTACCACGGGTAGTGTGTTTTGCATGGGAGAAGGAGCCATGACATGGAGAAGCGATTTGCAGAAATGCATCGCCGATTCGACCATGAAAGCCGAATAAGTAATTGCTTGTGAAGCAGCGAAAGAAGCGGTTTGGCTCAAGTACTTCTTAGTGGACTTGGACGATGTTCCGAATTTGCCCATCACAATCATTGTGCCGGAGCAGTTGCAAATTCAAGGGAACCGAGAGCCCACAAGGCCAGCAAACACATTGAAAGAAAAACACCATCTTATACGAGAAATCGTTAAGAGAGGAGATAAAGAGGTGGCAAAGATAAATATCGGAGGACAACCTAGTATATCCATTCACAAAGGGTCTGCCTCTGAATACATTCGAGAGACATGTGGATGGAATGGGAGCCAAGACTATTGCCAATCTGCTTTAAGTATAAGTGGGAGGAATTATTAGGTTAGTGTAGGTTGACATGAGATGTCACGGAGAGCTACTACACTAAGACATGCGTGATGTATACTAAAAGCAGACTTTAAGTATAAGTGGGAGATTGTTGGAGTTATACGTGAAAGTATGCTTTTACTTTGTATAACTCGTGTATCAAACACTCGTTTTATGAGAATAATTCTTTTATCGCATTTGCTTTAGTTATGATTGAATGTTGAATTTCTATTGCAAACCGTTCAATATATAGTACATGTTACAATGTAGTTAATGTGGTGATACCCGATCACGGAAGACAACATTAACAATTTACTTGTAACTAAACGTACATTTTCACGACCTAGGTGGAATTGAACAATCCGCCGTGAAAGGTCGATGTGTAAGGCTCAGATTGGTCTGTCTTGACTAAGAGATTGCACTAGCACATTTAGTATGTGTTGAAGAGGACCTACAGCGAGGATAAATTCTTCTGTTCTGAAAGGTGAAGAATTAGACCTCAGTGGTTGTTGATTTCTTAATCTCCGTCACTTAAATAGGACCGTGTGTGCTTAATGGTTACTGCTTTGATTCATGTTGGGTGAGAATCATTGCGACTTCGAACTTTGTGTCTTGGGCAGTAATATTAATTATACGACGGTTGCTAAGATTTAATACGGAGAAACGCGTGCGAGTACGGCTCGTGTGATTAGTCCCCTTGGTGGGCTCAGAAGTTTTATTGTACCAAATCTTGCAAGTGAAGAATTAGTTTCTTCGGTACGAATAATAAAGTTGAGCTGTCTTTACTCCAAGGTGAAATATATTAATTAATTTAGAGCTATTCAGAAGCTTAATTAATTAATGGACTTGATAATCTTAAACGCGGGAAAAAATAACCGGGAGCCCATATTATCGTAATATGGATTAAGATGGATAGTGCAATATTAATTTATTAGTGGTAATAATTAATATTAATGGATTGAATTATATTGGGGCTCAATATTGAAATTCAGAAGTCCATTAGGAGGTCCAATCTTAATTCTCCTTAAGGCCCCTCAAGTAGCCCAATTAAGTAGCCCAATAATGATAAGGTGATTAAAATAAAAGAAAATATATTTGCTGATTTTTTCATGATATTTCGAAAAAGATATATTAGGAGAAAGATTAGATCTTGTTGATTTTCTTGGAAATATATTATGGAAGATAAGTATTCTTGGAATACAAGATTATCTCATATATTCAAGAAGATCCAAATCTTGGATTCTTTCTTTAATATTTTCGAAAATATGCTTATTAGGAGGAGGTTGAGATTTTTGTGGAATATTTTATTATGGAGAAAAGAATATATGGGATATATTCAAGATTTCTTAGAGGCTAAGAAAAGATTTTCTCCACCTCTAAAATATATGAAAATTTCGAAAATCCCTTGTCCTATAAGTAGGGGATGATTATTTCATCTCCAGTTTACAGTTTCACAGTGTTGAAAAAAAAATCAGCAACAATATTTTTCTTTTTCCTTAGTTATTTAATCACCTTATCATTATTGGGCTACTTAATTGGGCTACTTGAGGGGCCTTAAGGAGAATTAAGATTGGACCTCCTAATGGACTACTGAATTTCAATATTGAGCCCCAATATAATTCAATCCATTAATATTAATTATTACCACTAATAAATTAATATTGCACTATCCATCTTAATCCATATTACGATAATATGGGCTCCCGGTTATTTTTTCCCGCGTTTAAGATTATCAAGTCCATTAATTAATTAAGCTTCTGAATAGCTCTAAATTAATTAATATATTTCACCTTGGAGTAAAGACAGCTCAACATTATTATTCGTACCGAAGAAACTAATTCTTCACTTGCAAGATTTGGTACAATAAAACTTCTGAGCCCACCAAGGGGACTAATCACACGAGCCGTATTCGCACGCGTTTCTCCGTATTAAATCTTAGCAACCGTCATATGATTAATATTACTGCCCAAGACACAAAGTTCGAAGTCGCAATAATTCTCACCCAACATGAATCAAAGCAGTAACCATTAAGCACACACGGTCCTATTTAAGTGACGGAGATTAAGAAATCAACAACCACTGAGGTCTAATTCTTCACCTTTCAGAACAGAAGAATTTATCCTCGCTGTAGGTCCTCTTCAACACATACTAAATGTGCTAGTGCAATCTCTTAGTCAAGACAGACCAATCTGAGCCTTACACATCGACCTTTCACGGCGGATTGTTCAATTCCACCTAGGTCGTGAAAATGTACGTTTAGTTACAAGTAAACTGTTAATGTTGTCTTCCGTGATCGGGTATCACCACATTAACTACATTGTAACATGTACTATATATTGAACGGTTTGCAATAGAAATTCAACATTCAATCATAACTAAAGCAAATGCGATAAAAGAATTATTCTCATAAAACGAGTGTTTGATACACAAGTTATACAAAGTAAAAGCATACTTTCACGTATAACTCCAACAAAATTATGTTTGGGTAGACGACACCAAATATTTGCTCTTTTGTGATTGAGCATGTAAATTAAATCCTCTTTCTCCTTTGTTAATGGAAATTCAAATCGTATGTCTTACCATGTCCATTTAAAACGTAGTGAAAATATTTGGTATTACTAAGAAAGAATTTACTGAGCTTGCTCTCGATGGTAATAACTACGTGACATGGGTCATAGATGTTGAGATTCATCTAGCCTCATCCTAATTAAGCGGAATTATTGTACATGCCCCAAATTCACTGAAGCCCAGAAGGCAAAAACGTTGATTTATCTTAGGTACCACCTAAATCAGGACTTGAAATATGAGTACCTTACTGAGATGGACCCTAGTATTTTATGGACATCCCTGAAGGATTGTTTCCATCAACAAAATGATATAATCCTCCCTCAGGCACAATACGATCGACTGAACCTCCATTTTCAAGGTTTAAATCTATAACGGAGTACAATTCTACCTTGCATTGTATTGTATCTCAGTTAAAATTATGCCAACAACAAATTACTGATGCCGAGTTGATACAGAAAATCTTATCAGCATTCCATGCTAGTAACCTTGTACTCCAGCAATAGTACACCTCTCACTCATAGCTAATTTCTGCACTTTTAGTGGTAGAAGCACACAACCAACTCCTGGTGAGAAATCACAATGCTAGATTGGTTGGCTCACAAGCAGTGCTTGAAGCACATGTTGTAGCTCAAGGGAGCCTGAGTGGGCGTAAGCGTGGAAGGGAGGAAATCTACAACCCAAAATATTTGGTTGAGGCTTATCGAAAGATACAAAAGGACAACAAGGGCAAGGTCCCTCAAGGTGAATCTCACCATGCCAGTCTGCTTGAAGCAGATTTTGACATAGACAACGATGATCTTTTGAGCTTAGAGCTAGAAGATTTTGGAGACAAAGATGATTTACATAATTGGACATTATTAGTATCTTGACTTGGGTATTGAGATTCGTCTTGCTTCATATGGGACAAATGTAATGAAATTTCGACTCCATCTTTGCCCAGAAGGCTGATGCACTGATTATAAGAAATCTCTGAAGAATTATATTCATCGTCGTTTATAAAAATCCCTGAAGGATTATATTCATCGTCGTTTATAAAAATCCATGAAGGATTATATTCATCAACAAAAATAGAATAAAATCGATAGCATAAAATATCGATAGATGAATTTTATAGCTGATGTCAAATAATTATTGAGGTGGTCGAGATCAAGGATTCCCTAAGCGAATCTCAGCATATCAGTTTGCCTGAAGCAAACATGGACATTGTCAGTAATATGACATTAAAGACTATGAGTTGTCAAGATGCATAGTGTCGTTAATTTGTGATTTTTTTATGCATATATGACTATTTGCTTTGTCATAATTAATATTTGCAAAAAAATTACAACTCAATTACCGGATGTCTTTAACAAGTCCAGCAGAGTTAATGAATCACATATTTAAATAGAAAATTCCTGGTTAAAATTGATGTCCCTAAAGGACAAAATAATACATGCTAAAGATTCTAAAGCACGCCCGAATGGTGGAAGACCCCAGTAACAAAATCCAACCTCCTGAAGAGTGGTAGATGTGGTCTTAAAATTCAATTTAGATTCATACAAATTATACCATGAGCGGTTAGTCCACCTAAAATAATAACATGATTTGTCGAATTTTATCTAATTTCATTGGCTATAATACGTCAAACTATTTCGTAAATATATTTTTATATATGGCATGTACAAAGGGTGAACTTAGAGTACGACTGAATTGTACCAAAGTTGGAATTAAATCTTCCATTTTTAATAATTTCAAAAAGATATTTGTGGACTGATTATCCTAGTATGGGGATCATTTTGATAGTTAATGGCCATAATTAATGCTTTCACACGGTGGACTTATGTATGCTTGTTATCCATTTGCAATCACACTTTTGTCAAGCCTATTGCAAAACTATTGAGCTTAGTTCTCATTTCCCAAATTATCAGATTAAATCCATTCGAATGGATAATGCCAGTAAGCTCGCATTGACAATATTCAATGTTTATTATATGACATTGGGAAATTAGAGTGAAGCATTATGTCTCTTACGTCCACACCATAATGGTCTAGCTGAGTCACTAATATGATGCATCAAACTAATCGCTAGACCGTTATTGCAAAATTCCAATTTTGCTACATGTTAAGGGCATGAAATTTACGTGTAGCTACTCGAATTCAAATCCGATCCACTGTATATCATTAGTACTCCTCTCTACAACGAGTGTGCAGAAAATGACACATCATTTCCCATCTGCGAATATTCTATTGTGCAGTACGCGTACTACCACAACACGTTAACAACCATGTTGGTTGATTTCACAATTGGTGAAGAGTCTATTCTCGGCATTATGGAGAGATTAGAATCCAAAAATTAAATGAATGCCGAGAAGTTTCCTTGAAGGAAATAGACTGAGACATTTTCCTTAAAGGAAAAAAGTCTTCGATATTTAGACTCATGCACTATTTAAACTGAACTTGAAATTCAAAAGATACGTAACTTGCAATAAATAGCAAGTAATATGCCAGATGCGTTTGTGACTAAATTGCATATACCTACTGTAAATGCACCACAAAGGGTAGAGGTCCCAATGAAAATGAGTATACATGCCCCCACACGCCAGAAGCATAAAAGACCTATAAAAGAAATAAACACACCTAGAATGAAAGCTAGCAAAACTGGTCAGTCAAACTTGAAATCTCCAGAAGAGATACGTCTAGAAGACTTGAAATCTCCGGAAGAGATTCATCCTGAAGACTTGAAATCCTAGTAACAAAGCACGTGCACAAATGATCTAATATTAGGATTGCGGAATGACCAGATCAAATACATAAGGGAAATGATGTGAATCTGGTTAATGTGAGATCAATATATAAATACAGGAGAAACAATATAAATTCGTTGTCGACAACATATTGCTCTTTCTAAAATCTGGATCTGGTGCCTAAATTGGGTGCCCGAAGCACTTTGATTTGGGTGCAATAAGGAAGAAGCAAAAATGTGGCAGAACTAAACTCGCTAAAAATAACACTCGAAAAAATATCACTGTTGGATAATGAGTGTTTACACGAAAACCAAATGAAAATAAGGTGGTGAGCAAGATTAATAGCTTTAGGGTTTTCGCAGAAACCCATGGTTTTCACAGAAACCCATGATTGCTTGTGATCAAACATATTCTCCTGGTATGAACAAACAAAGTTCCGCTAATCATTGGCAGCTAAAATAAAATGCAATTAATGGACCTTGTAAACCGCATATTTTATTTGGTTATTACATACCAATATTTATATCTCTGATGGATTTAAGATTCCCAAGATGAGAAATGATGAAAACTGCAGTATGTATAGTACAAAACTGCAAAGGTCATTACATGATCTAAAAACAGTCAGATCAAATATGGTACGATCGACTTAGTGAATACCTCTCGAAGAAGGAATATAAAAACAATGAAGCTTTCCCTTACGTATTTATAAATAAATCGCAAAGTGGTTCTTGTATCATCTCCGTCTATGTTGATGACCTAAATATAATTGAAACATGCAAAAAAATCGAAGACGTCAGCTCAATCTTAAAAGCTAAATTTAAAATAAAAGTCTTGGTATAACCAGATATAGTCTCAACCTGCTAATCGAGCATTTTCCTGAAGGAAAAATGAATATGATATCTCCCTGAAGGACGAATAGATTTCATACACCAGTCAACCTATTTGAAAAAGTTATTTAAGAGATCCCACATGGATAAATCTCATCCACTTAGTACACCTATGGTAGTTAGATCCCTTGAAGTGGATAAGGACTCATTTAGGCCCATAGAAGATACAGTGGATATTCTAGGACCGGAAGTTCCTTACCTAAGCGCTATTTGGTGCATACTTTATCTTGCAAACTGCACCAGACTGGATATTGCATTTGCGGTAAATTTTCTTATGAGATAGAGCATTTCTCCTACAAGGAGACATTGGAATTGTGTTAAACACATTCTATGATATCCAAGATTGGTTATATTTTTCTTTGTGGTGATACTGTGATCTCATGGAGATCCATTAAACAATACATTCCCGACTGTCATCTATGAAGACAATGCAGTTTGTGTTGCACAAATGAACAACGGGTACGTTAAGAGGAACTTAGAAAGTTCTTCTTCCCATACGAACTTCAGAAGAGTGATGAAATTACCATACAACAGGTGCGATCTAGTGACAATCTAACAGATATGTTCACTAAGTCCCTACCTACCTCTACTTTTGAAAAATATATTTATGATATTGGGATGCGAAGACTTAGAAAGTTGTTGTCTTCAGGGGGAGTAATAACATCGAAACAATCCTAAAGATTGAATCCGGAAGATCAATAGTTGTACTCTTTCCCCAGTCGAATATTTTATTATGGCAACCTAGTCTATGGAGTTTTTTACGAGACATGGACGTCACGTCTTAATGTCCAAGGGGGAGTGTTGTAAATCTAGAAGATTTGATATGCCAAATCCAGAAGATTTGATGTGGACATTACTTATGGGCCAAGTAGTCTGATAGGCTTTAGGGTTTTGATATCTTATTATAATATATTTGCAAACCTCTCCAAGATGATGTGTCAACACCACCTTATTCTTAGGCTGATGTGGCATGTCACAAATCTCTTCATTTTGAAATAATGTGCTCTCATTAAAAGTTGGTTTAAGTTTTGATCTCGACCATTCATCTCACAAAATTAAATCTAAACCATTCATTTTATATTTAGGTTTTATTAATCTCTTATTAAGAGTATCACACGCATAATCTCATTTCTCTCAAATATGTTATCTGTTTCTCTCTCCCGTTGCAGCCATCATCTGCGTTGCCTCCTCTATTATAGCCGACATCGTCGTCATCAATATTGCTTATGCATCGTCATTGCTCCGACTTGATCGATTATTGTGCCTACTCCGAACCCATCTCAGGCGATTTCTCCATCTTGCCCAGTAATTCAAGTGGCGGGCATTTATCGTAAACTCCGGCGAGCGCGTCGAAAGTGGAAATGCAAAATAGGGATAAATCCAAGGTTTGTAGATCCCAAACCGCTGCCGTCTCTCCTCTATTCTTTTCTCACTCTGTCATCCCTTTCCTGTTAGATTGTTTACAAACTGGTGTCGTGTCGCTGCTCTACCCCCGCCGCCTCAAACGACATCTGATACCGCAGCCTTGAACCGAAGGTATGATACTGATTTTTTATAGTATTTTTCTTGGTCTTAATTTTTTTCTTCTCGCCTCTTTTTTTAGTTTTTGCCATCCTCCATTGAACAGTCTCGGCGCTGCCACCATGCCCTCTAAGATGTAAAACATATATTTTTTCCACAGTTCAACGATTTTCTTACTTAGATATTTTTTGAATTTATTTTTGCAAATTATTTATATATGTTAATTTTTGTAGGAGGATATTGAAATATTTTGCAAAAGATATTGTCACTTTGGGAATCTTGTCATCCAATACCATATCTTACCATGGATAATAGATTGTAACATTATTAGTTTTTTGGACCAAATTTTATTATCCAAAAGATATTATCACTGAAATAGTATATTATTCCCAAATTTTTTTGCCATGAAATGCAATATCCTACCATATATAGTACAATAATAGATATTTTTGAAATAAATATTTTTGTAAAAGATGGCAAGATTCCCAAATAATCTTGTCATCCAATACCATATCTTACCATGGATAATAGATTGTAACATTAATCTTTTTTGGACAAAATTTTACTACCCAAAAGATATTGTCACTGAAATAACACATTATTCCCAAAAAATCTTATCATGATATACAATATTTTACCATGTATAATACTATTTTTTTTTCAAAATATATGTATACATGAAACGTTTAGGAGGGAAATGAATTTTTTTAAATAATTCGATTGGCGCTTAAATATAATTCTTATCATTGAATATTTCCAATATAAATACCTACATATTAATCAATTGTTCCCACACAAACATCTGCACACTATTCCATTTTAAGTATGACATCTCTTTTGTCAAATGTTACATTTAAATCCGAAATTTGTGAATCTATGTTTAGAGCTAAACTTTTACATTTGATTTATGTTGCATCTTCATACTATGGGGGGAATCTTGGCATGGTGATAGTATTGTTAGATATACAGGTTAAGTTTTACAAATTATACATTTTATCCTTTTAAAAAAATGTATGTTATTACTGTTTGATGCATACACATTGATAACATTTATTTTTTATCGTCAAAACTTTTATGAAATTAATATAGTTAAATTATTTTTGCAGGGTATGGGAATTCATATTTTTATTACTTAGAATCTTATATCTACGTATGAGAATGTTGTGATTGAAGGAAGGAGTACATTTTACAATATATTAGCATTGCTCCAAATTCTAATATCATAAAGTTCACCAAACATAATTACTGCTTCGAATTTCTTCCTTCAACTCAAATGACTAAATGTGGTGAATCTATTATTATGAGGCCTATTTTTTAGTTCGTTACATTTCAAGATATATTTAGTCAGACTTATGAAGAAGATTCAATTCTTCAAGGTAAGTTCTTTTTATAATTTGAGTAAAATTATTTCAATTTTATTCACATAAAATTAAATACAATAAAAAAATATTGATATCCATGCACATGTTATTTTCATTGGACAAGTTGAAACAATCCATGGATATGGTGATATCATATATAGGACAATAGAACTTGAACTTGAAGATGGAATGTAACAATTTTTCGTTTTGTTAATTTGATGTAAGTATTCATTTTTTTGTACTCAATTTTCTTTATAAATGTATATTGGAGTGAAATTTATGTGAACAATTTATAAATTGTGTTGTGCAAGAACTTGAGCCTCCCGTAACAATTATTCTTGAATATTCAAAGACCATCCATCCGAATGGAGGTTAGTACTTCTATATTCAACCGAAATTATTATTATTATTATTATATATAATTATATTAAATAAACTCTATTATTTTTCCAGAGAAATGTCTCACAAATGATATCATGGCTACCAAGATGCATGTCAATGTGTATCTATCTGGAGTGTTCGGTTTAATGAAGATTTGGTCGTTTCATAATAGACTATATCTTTTTTAAGTTTGATTTTAATTTGTGTATGTTTGTGTTGCTACAATTATTTCAGTATATGTTTTATATATTCAGACAGTTGTATTATATATTTGAGTATCTTTATTATGAATGTTTTTAAATAATATTGTTGCTCTATTTTTTTTTAATATATTCTTTACACTCAATATGTATATAAAATATGATATAATATCGTACTAAATTTTAAATTTTTTTATAATGAACTAAAGCATACCAAAAAATACCCGCGAACCATAATAATTTTTATGATGCGTAACATGTGTATGCCGACTTAAGCATACAATGTTATATTAAAAACTTAAATTAATTGCTTATTAAAGCTGCGAACCATAATACATGAGTCTGACTTCATCTACTTCTGATGAGATATCTGAGTTTTCAGATTGAATTTTGAAAGTTGGAGATGGTGAACTTGAGAATAACAGAGATGACTTTACTGATATTCAGATTCTTGAAGAAAATCTTATTTATGATGTAGTTGATCATGTAGCTGCCATAATAGAAAGTACATACCCTTCAATTTCAGAAAATTTTCGCACGCGTGGTTATTTTGAGGATAGAGCAATACTTGCTCCAACTCACAGAGAAGTTGAAGGCATTAATGAGAAGGTTTTGTCTATGATACCTGGTGAAACAAAAGAGTATTTGAGTTCTGATACTCTTTGTCGACCCGTGTATAGACCGGTGGTCGTGGAGAACTGCTTTCTATTGATTATTTGAACTCGGTCAAGTGTTCCGGACTTCCATACCACTGCTTGGTATTGAAGGTTGGTATCTGTGTAATGCTTCTCAAAAATATCGATCAAAAGTTAGGACTATATAATGGCACAAGATTGATCGTTACAAAACTAGGAAATCATATTCTGCAAGCTGAAATCATATCTGGAAGAAATATTAGGAGTAAGGTATATATTCCCATAATGACCCTGACTAATTCTGGTGATACTTTGCCTTTTAGAATTCAAAGGAGATAGTTCTCAGTTCTTTTGTGTTTTGCAATGAATATAAATAAAAGTTAAGATCAATCTTTGTCCAATGTCCGTGTGTACCTTCCGAAACCAATTTTTACACATGGACAATTATATGTTGCAGTCTCGAGAGTTAAAAGTAAAAGAGGATTGAAAATTATTTGTCTTGATTCTAATGGAAGGTCGTATAAGTATACAACAAATGTAGTTTACAGAGAAGTTTTCAAAACGTTTAATTTTAAGTAATATTGTGTTATAATAATTTCAGATGGAATGTGTGAATTAGTTAGATTTTTTCAAATTTTCTATTTATTTATGTTTAGTGTTTTTTATTGTTCGTCAAATTATAATTACAATTTTAATATTATATCAAAATTACAAGATATTTAAAATAAAAAATGTTTATATTTATAAATTGAAAATAAAAATAACATTTTTTTCCAGTCCGTGAAATTCGCGGGAGTACACACTAGTTATATATATATATATATATATATATATATATATATATATCCATGTACTCAGTATTGTAATACACACACATGTGCATATACACAAAATATAGTGAAAAACTCCTGGCTTGGAATGATCCAAAATGTAGTTATTCATGACGAATTGGATAAACAAATCGGTGTTTTTATTTGCGCTCTTTATTTTACGGACAAAATAAATGCGTAAAAGTTTCTATTTGTTATATGGGATTCTAGTATGTCGTTGGAATGACATAGTAATGATGAAAACTTAGATTAACAATTGGATAATTATATTGTGAAAAATTGTATACGTAATGATAATTGATAAGTAGTCAATGAATAATGGGCTTGAATTGGTAGTTATAGCTAGGATGAAATTGTATACTAAAATCTGACTTTAAATCTAAAACAAACAACAGGTGGAAAATGTAAATTCCAAGTTTGAACTAGGAGAACCCGGGTCGCATGAGTAGGCTGGATTAGGATTACTTTAAATTGTCCAAGTACTTTATGTATTCGATTTTGATATGACTTTGAAAAAAAAAAATACGAGTTTTACCCATTTAAGACTTGAAGGAAACATAGTAAAACTATTAATTTAAAATTTTAAAAAAATTCCTATGGTCACATGAAAAATATAATCTATCAATTTTGAACTCAAAAAATCATATATTAAGATCAAATTTATCATCTTATAATTTATATTCTTATTTATTTATACATTATTATTTATTTGTATATTATTATTTCTTCAATATTATTTTTCTTCAATCGCATCAAATTAAAAATATTTTTTTATTTTTTTGGAATGGTGATTTATAAAAATATAATTGGATAATTAGATTTTATAAAATGTCAAACCTAAATTAGTAATTTCTATCTTTTGCGGTCTCGAATTGATAGGTCTCTATCTTTTAGGTCTTGAATCGATAAAAAAACAAAGAATATGTATAGAGTGAAATTGGTTTATATATGAATCACTGAAGGGTATTGATTGTTTTTACTGAAGAGTATTAATTGTTTTTACTGAAGAGTATTACTGGTTTACACTAAAGAGTCTTAGTTCATTTTCACTGAACAACTAAGACTCTTTAGTGTAAATCAATAATACTTTTCAGTAAATACAGACAATACTCTTCAATGAAAACAACTAATACCCTTCAGTGATTCATGCATAAACCAGTTTAACTCTATACTTTGTCAAAAACAAAATTAGACCTTAAGTTGATAGTTTTGTTTAAAAAAGTTAATTAATTAAATTCCCAAAAAGTACTATTGAAAGGTATTTATAATTAAAAATATTGTTTTTACTAATACCCTTATATCTCGTAGATATCACGTAGGATTGAGAAATTCAACAATAGATGCGAGAGAAGATTTTAATTGAACAATCTACCTAACATTATGAAGTTAAATTCGTATAATTAAAACGAGTTTTTTTTAGTGGATTTTTTTTTAAGCATCGCACTCACTTACTTTATTGTATGAACTATCCAGTACGTCAGTTCATATTGAATGTGTTACATGACTCCATTCATGACTTGATGCTTTGAAAAAGTCCAGTTTGAAGAACATGATAAATTAAAGAAGAGAAAATAAAAAACATTAATTATAATCTAGGTACGATGATGTGAAGCTAATTAAAAGCTTTCAAGGTCGAAAACGTGTTGCCTCAAAAGAAGTCGAATTGAAACCCTAAAGTCTAAACCACGTTCTTATCCGTTGGAAAGTACCCACACAAATAGTGGTCTCTCTCTCAGGAGAGGAGAGAAATAGAAAGAAAGTGGGAGTGGGTGATACTCATTGGTCTGTTTGATAGGGGTTCTTATTTGTATGGGACAAATTGAGATAAAATAGTATGTAGTACAAATAGTATAGGGAAAAGTAGTATAGACTCTTAGTATGGTGTTTGATAGATTGTAAATAAGAGTCCCTATAATGTTTGATATGATGTATTAACACCATATAAAAAGATAAAATGACAACTTTAACCTTATTATATAAAATGTGGCATAACTTTATTTTCATCTCATCCAATTCTTCAATGGACCATTTCAATCCTAATATCAAAGCCTCGACCCTAATTGTGTGATTGCCCGTTTCTGAAAAAAAATTGACCACGGAACAATAAATCTTATATAAAAAGCTACAAAAGTCTTTGGGTATAAGGCATTCCCAGAATCATATAAATATACTCAAATTATCAGAACACATCCTAGCTTATACTATCTGTTCAGAACAAATCTTGGATCCAACATTCAATCTGCAACATTAAATTACGACACAACCTCTCTTTGCCAACAAACCAACTCCATAGTCTCCCCTTGATCTCTTCCACCATCTTGTTTAATACTACTTCTTCTTTATTAAAACGAGTTTCCTTTGTACTCTACTGCACAGCTTGCAGCAACAATGTTGTATGGCTTAAGAGTCACTGTTACTCCATAACAAAATTTGGCACTTATTTCAAATGCTTTATGCCCACCATGGAAATCTACCAACTAGATTTCTTCAAGGCTTTCATAGTTGGCTTTTGATACGAGTTTTTGAAGTCGATTGCTATTGGACAATAGAGGAAACTGTTAAGGCAATTCAGTCAGTAAATCTTTAATTAGGCAGAGTTTTTGATGTACAGAACATGAAGTTTAGGGAAGCAATCGAAATGTAACTAAATCAATAAATGTTCACAACAAGATCACCTTATGGAGATTAAACTTCACATCACCGTCATCATCAAAATTTGAAAGGAATCTTAAATAAATTGGTTTCTTTCGAAATTCTCTCATATTTTAAAATAGATGTTAAAAAGAGAAATACATTGCAAAACATTGAGCACATCAATTTATTGACCTAAGATGCCATAGAAACTTAAAATGAGCTTCTACCAAAACAGTAACCACAAAGCATCTACAACCTTGAGATGAGCATCTAACCACATCAATTTACTTGATAAAGTCCTAAAAAAAAGGTAACCACAAATAGGGCAAGTTACAATTTCGTGCTAATTTGATATCTAAAAAAAGTGTTAAAGAAATTATAACTCAAGATCTCCAGAAATTGATATTGTAGCAAATAACGCCTATTCGACCAAAGAATGAAAAATACAAATTCAATTAAAAATTTGAACCTGGTAGTAGAGAGACGTCGACGACAACGACGGAAAAAATGGAGGTATGAAAGAGATCTGTTTGTGCGAGAGAAGACATCTTTCTTTTCTTAATTTCTAGGGTTTCCTTCTACTCAAGCTTATGACGATTCACGAATGAAAACTGAAATTATATGTGTTCGGAATTTCTGTTGTGAACGAGATTACGCCATTTGGACCACCGGAGATCGGATGCTCCGCCGCTGACATTGCTTGATTTATTTTTTTGGTGGGTTTGGGTTCCTTAACGAGCAGCAATTTCGTGCGAACTCGGCGAGAGAGAGACAAGTAGATGGGAAATACCTGGACTTCTTGCACGAACTATTTGAGAGAGAACCTTCACATAATTTTCGAAGAGGAGAGAAGAGGGGCAATTGGGAAATGGGGTTCAATTCTTATCTCATGTGTTGTTATACATGGGGGTGTTGATAGGCGAGCAGAATCAGCATTTGGGCGACCAGGATTAGCACAAAATACTTGAGGATTAAGACGAAATTAACTCAAGATTCACCTAAGATATCTGGCAAGCAGAACCTACATGCTACACCAAGGCGGATAGGCGAACAAAACCAGATCAAAAGCTACATGATGACCTCAATTGGCATCCCGCCGACCAGATCCAACCACAGTGCCAAAATAGCAACTAAGTGAGACAAGAGACCAACAGAATCAGACTAAAGACTCCTCCAGGACAAGTCCAATAGGACGAGCAGCTCTTGACAGCGAGCAAGTCCAACATATAAGGATAGAATTTAGTTTAGATAAGGTCAACTTGGTCAAAGCCCAGGTGTCACGCATGCAGGCCTGGTAGGCCAAAAGTCGCGACACCTCCTGCTAGGCAAATGTCTATAAATACTTAGATTTTTTCAGCTAATAAAGCAAGCACAAATTATTATACACGTCCAAACTTCGTCTACGAATCTCAAGCAGCTCGTTTATCTTACGATCGAATTTATCACATAAGCTTATAAATGTTCTAAACCAAAACCTAAACCTAAAATTTCGTATTCACTAATTACGTTTAGTGATCAATCACACGTAATTGTTTGATGGTCAATTAACCAACGAAAACAGCTACTAATCATCGAGATTAGAAACGATCATCAACAAATTGACGCTAGAGGGAGGGTTCGAACCTTCGATTCATTGAATACGGAAAGATTACCCTAAGATTGTAGAACAAGTTTGAACTTTTGAAGAAAAAATCCAAGAACACCAAGAACAATACTCGACGCCTCTTGTAAACATGCCTCAATCACGAGAAACACAATACTCACAACATATAACAAGGGATTCACACTCCCGGATATCCCAAGCTAGTAGGCGAGCAGGGGCGAGCAGAAATGACCAGGAGAATCAAACCAATGTTGCTCGTCAATTGATGCCACCTGAGTTGGACGCTTTTGCTCGCAATCCAGACGAATTGGCATGCACAATAGCCATGCTCCAGGCTTTACAAAGACAGCAGGCCCAACCTGGCCCTTCTTATGTACGAGCAAGGCATAGCCCCATAAAGACTCGTGAATATGAGAAGGTTAGGGGGGATCATTTAAGTGAGGCAGATAGTGCTCAAGCTTGTAAGGCCAATTGCAAAGATAAGCAGCATGTTGAGGCTGCCAGCCAGGGAGGTTCAACTCAGAATCCGGCTGAAGGGGTGAGTCGGGGCACGCGTCAAAGTGCTCTAGTCAGGGAAGTTCATCCTACAGCAGGAGTAGCTCGCCTAGACGTTGCACCTGCTCGCCGGTCAATCCATGATAGGCTGACTAGGTCTGCTTTTGGTCGTCTTGGCCCAGATGCAGAGCCCAATCCCAGGAGGCCAACCCAGGGGTTTCCCACGCTGAATGAGGGACTACAGCGAACAGATGGTCGCACACCTATGCTCGCCGAGCAGCCTCAGAGCCAAGGGGGATCCTTTGAAGAGCATGCCTCTATGAGAAAGGCCATTGAGAGCATACAAGGCCAGCTCGACCAACAGAGAGGATATGGGAACACAACTCTTCCAATTTCTCCTCTATCTTCTGTAATTCTGAAAGCCCCGATTCAGAAAAAGATCCAGTTCCCAGCAAGCATTCAGTATGAGGGCACGACGGACCCTCGGGTGCATCTGATGAAGTATACCAATTATATGGTATCAATGGGGGCAAGTGATGCAACTCATTGTCGCAACTTTCCTTTAACTTTGGGGGATCGTGTCCATAAGTGGTTTTCAGCTTTGCCACCAGCTTCAATTCATTCATTTGCCCAGCTAGGCAAAGAATTCTTATCCCACTTCTCTACGACCGGGTCTTATCTATCCCAAAGGCATCGGCTGTCCGACTTGAAGCAAACTGATGATGAGTCGGACCGATCGTACTTGGAAAGATTCGACAAGGTCTTACTAGAAGGAGAGTCTGTCAGTGAAGACACCAAGATCGTGGCCGTCCTAGCCGGACTTAAGAAGGGCACCGAACTCTCGAAAGATGTACACCTTAGATGCCCAAAGACTTATGCTGAATTTCAGGATCGGCAGGATTCTTTGTCTCCGTGCATGAAGCACTGCAAAAGGACATGGGGGACAAAGGAGAACAAAAAGAGGGTGCAAAGAAGCCTGGTGGTGGTTATCGAGCTCCCAAGAACATGAAAGCGTTCACTGAAGGAACGAAGCTGAAGGATAAATTGAACCACGTTCTTACTGTATCAATTGATACAATTTACAATAATGTCCGGGACAAAGAATTGCTCACACCTCCCCCTATGATACGTCAAGACACGAGCAAGTTAAACCAGAACAAGTATTGTGCTTACCATCAAAGTGTGGGGCACTTCACGAGTGAATGTCGTGACTTGCTGAAGCAGCTTTGGTGTTTTTATGAGGAGGGGAAGCTATCCGAGTTCGTGAAGAGACAACCCGGTAAAAGGGACAGAGATGAAGATTCTGATGAGGAGGACCTAGTACAGGCACCACGTCGGAATCAAGCTGGGCGACCAGATTAGGTGCCTGCCGGAGGGCCAGTTCCAGACATCCAGATGATGGAACCTGCAGGACCTGTAGGTGGTTATTCTGATGGACGACCACCAGTTTCTAATCATAAAAGAAAAGCTGAATTGCGGGCAATCGGTCAGGTACAGGAAATGGGAGTCATTCCGCCTATCATGCAAACATCGGAATTAACCTTTACCGAAAGAGACTTAGAAGGAATATTGATCCCTCACAACGATTCGCGTGTAATATGTGCTAAGATCATGGAGACTAGAGTACATAGACTATTGGTGGATACTGGAGCCTACACAAATGTCCTTTTCAAAAAGACGCTTGATCAAATGGGAGATTGTGCAGGCTACATTAGAGACACAAATCATCGTACTCTGGGATTTGGAAATGTTGTAACGGTCCCGCTGGGGATAGTTACTTTGGCTATGCAACTTGTGACGGTCAAAGAGCCCGAGAAAAATATTGTGAGAATGATAGATTTCTTGGTCGTTGATCAAGAGTCGACTTATAACGGGTTTCTTGGCCGAACGTTTTTAAATGAATTTAGGGCTGCATGTTCAACCTATCATTATTGCATAAAATTCCCAACAGCAAGTGGGGTTGGCACAATAAGGGGAGACCAAAGAAAAGCTCGTGAGTGTCTCCTACAAATCCAGTCAAGGCAGGGACAAGTATCTATGATGGAAGCATCAACCAGTCAACTCGAGAACGAGCCCTCAATTTTGGAAGACATCCTCGGGGCACAAAATGATAAGATGGACATAGACGACCAACCCTCGCCCATGGGCGAGCAGATGCTGTAGAGTGGCGAGCAAACCTTACCAGAAGCAATGCTACCCCCTGTTGTTAACTGAACATGTCCAAATGATATCCAGGAGGGCCCAGCTGTGGCGACCAAACTCTGCCCGGAGCCCGTCGAAGATTTTGACCCCCGGTTAGGTGTCGAACCCATGAACATCGAAGATGAGCTAAGTCCAGAAGGACCAATAGTTGACCCTCAATGGAAGGGGCAAAAACGACGGGCAACTCCAGTTGAAGAATTAGAAGCCATCAAGATTGATCCCGTACGAGATGACCTTGAACTCTACATCGGGTCAGAACTTCCCGAGCCTTACAGAACCCGCATGACAGATTTTCTGAAGGCTAACTTGGACGTCTTCGCATGGTCCCATGCTGACATGGTGGGAATTGACCCAAAAGATGCTTGTCACAGGTTGAATATCAACCCAGTCCGAAAATATATCCACCAAAACAATGAAAATATGGACCTGACAAATATCAGGCTTTAAACGAGGAGGTCAAAAAGTTACTGGACAACGACTTAATCAAACAGGCGTTGTGTCCTCAGTGGGTTGCAAATCCTGTCTTGGTACGAAAGCCGAATGGAACCTGGAGGCTATGCATAGATTTTACAAATCTTAATGCAGCATGCCCGAAGGGCAACTTTCCACTCCCGCACATCGATCAACTAGTGGACAGTACTGCCGGGCATGAGATGTTCACATTCATGGATGCCTTTGCAGGTTACCACCAGATTCCAATGCACCCAGATGACCAAGAGAACACGGCCTTCTATACTAACAAAAATCTACTATGCTGGAAAAGGATGCCGTTTGGTCTAATCAATGCTGGAACAACCTACCAGAGGCTGGTCAATAAAATGTTCGATGAACATATTGGGAAAACGGTGGAGGTATATGTCGACGACAAAGTCGTCAAAAGTACACAGAAGGAAGATCACCTCTGTCATCTTTCCCAGGTGTTTGACATACTTCGAAAATACAATATGAAGCTAAATCCAAAGAAAAGTAGTTTCGGAGTACATTCCGGGAAGTTCCTGGGCCATCTGGTCAGTAAACGCGGAATCAAAGCTAATCCAGCAAAAGTGAAAGCAATCGTCGATATGGAGCCTCCACGTTCCATTAAATAAGTGCAAAGGTTAACCGGTTGCCTAGCTGCTTTGAACAGGTTCATATCACGATCGGGAGACAAGTGCCGTCCATTTTTTGAAGCTATCAAAATAGGCAACTTTGTCTGGATGGGGAACTGCCAGAAAGCCTTCGATCAGCTAAAAGAGTATCTGGGAGATGTAAAAATTTTGTCCAAACCAATTCCCGGCGAAATGTTATATTTATACCTGGCAGCACTTGATACGGCCATAAGTTCGGTGCTAGTTCGAGCAGAAGGCAAGTTTCACTTGCCAATCTACTATATCAGCTAGGCCTTATATGAAGCTGAGGTGAAATACTCACCAACCGAAAAGCTGGCATATGCTCTCGTCATGAGTGTCAGGAAGTTAAGACCTTACTTCTTCGATCATCAAGTCGAAGTACTGACAACTTTCCCGCTCAAACAAATACTACACCGACCCGACACCGCTGGCCGTCTTTTGAAATGGTCCATTGAGATAAGCCAATTCGGTGTGACATATGCACCTTGAACCGCGATTAAGGGACAAGCGTTAGCCGACTTTATAGTCGAATTAACCTTCCCTCAAAATCCAACTAGAGGGCTAGATCACCCATGACATCTCTATGTAGACGGTTCGTCAAAAAACCTGGCCTCGGGGGCAGGGATAGTCCTCAGCAGTCCCGACCGGCAAGTATTCACTTCGGCAGTCAGATTCGAGTTTATGGCCACCAACAATGAAGCTGAATACGAGGCCCTCATTGCGGGTCTCCACCTATCACTAGCCGTCGGAGTGAGACGACTCCAGATCTTCGGGGATTCTCAACTTATTGTAAGCCAAGTACGAGGTGAATATGAGGCTAGAGACGAACAAATGATAGAGTATCAACGAATAGTTGCTCACTTGGTATCTCTGTTAGACCAAATATTTATCCAGCAGATACCTCGAACAAATAACACACAAGTTGATGCCCTAGCAAGACTAGCAACAAGCGATGGGCCAGCAGATCTAACAGACATTGTCATAACCAGAAAAGCCCAACCATCAACAATGGACTACGAGGTAAACCAAGTGGTTGAACATGAAAATGACGATGATTGGAGAACTCCTATAGCCAAATACTTGAAAGACGGAGGACTTCCGAGCAACTCCTTTGAAGCTGTGAGAATCACGAAACAAGCAGCCAGCTATACCCTGGTAGATGAACAACTTTACAAAAGAGGCTTTTCAGTCCCACTACTCAAGTGTTTGTCTAGGGGGCAAAGAAGGACAGTTCTGGAAGACATACATTCGGGAGCTTGTGGAAATCACGCTGGGGGGCAAGCTTTGGCCTACAAAACCATAAGACAAGGCTATTATTGGCCAACCTTACGGAATGATGCAATCCAGTTAGCCAAAGCTTGCCACCAATGTCAAATTTTTGCTCCAAGTATTAATACCCCGGCACAGGAGCTCGTGTCAGTTTATAGTCCATGGCCATTTGCAAGATGGGGGATCGACATTATTGGTCATTTCCCAGCGGGAGTTGGAAATGTTCGATATGCCGTCGTAGCCGTCGATTATTATACGAAAGGGGTAGAAGCAAAGGCCATGGTAAAGATCACACAGCAAAACATGATCAACTTTATATGGCAGAACATTGTCTGTCGTTTTGGGATTCCACGAACAATTGTGACGGATAATGGTCCGCAGTTTGATGGGAAAGAATTGAGATACTTCTGTACAAAGTGGGGGATCAAGAAACATTATTCGACTCCCTACCATCCCTAGTCAAACGGGCAAGTTGAAGCTGTGAACAAGATCATCAAGCATACGTTGAAAATACAATTGGCAGAGAGCAAAAGTAGTTGGTCAGAAGAACTCCCGGAGGTCTTATGGGCATATAGAGTTTCTCCCAGGTCAAGCACCGGAGAAACACCTTTTGCAATGGCTTTCGGAACAGAGGCTGTGATACCAATTGAGTTAAGGACCAACACAGTCAGGACGACCAGCTTCGATGAACAAGCAAACCACTCTGCTCTAGCCACAGAAATTGATCTGCTCGAAGAAAAAAGATTACATGCCGAGCTAAAAATGTCACGTACAAATAAAGAGCAGAGCGCTATTACAATTCCCAAGTCAAGATAAGAAAATTCGAAGTTGGTGACCTGGTTTTAAGGAAAAAGTTCGCCCCACCTCCAGGCATATTTGGCCCGACTTGGGAGGGCCCATACAGGGTAACGGACAGGTTACCCAATGGAGCATATGACATAGAAGACTTGGATGGCAACTCGGCCCAATATTCCTGAAATGCAGCTAACTTAAGGAAATACTTTCAGTAGGCGAGCAGTTTTACCTATGAGAGTATGGGTTCGAGATGGGCGAACTACTAAGTCCAGTGGGCGAACTAAAGTAATAAAGGCACTAGATGGATCCAAAAACTTGCCTAATTTTTTGAAAATTTCACCAAGTATAAGTGGTCGAACAGAGTTGAATTAGGTCAAGTTTGGTCGCGATCTAGTATGCAGGCCTCTTGTATAGTTTATTCCCTTTTTGAGAGTTTAAAGATGCCTTGACAAAATGTATAGTGGTCGAGCAGCTTTAACTCCTGGTGTAAATTATGTTTTTTGATGGTTGGGGATTTGACATTGTTTTGGTCGAGCAAATCCAACCTAGTTAGTACGGGGTTACATTTTTGGTCGTGTTCAATACTTGTAATTTTTAAGATTTCAATGTTAAGTTGTTCGTTCAGACAGAAATGCAAGCTCAAGGCGCAAGTTGATTATACAACCAAGCCCATTAAAGGTTGTTCGTTTTTAAATGAACACAGCCTAAGGCCAAAAGCCCATCAAATTCTAAGGCCAAAAAGTTCTTAAGGAACAAGGCCCAATTACATTAAGATTGTTGAAGCATAGATAAAAATGCAAAGAACAATTAATGTAAAGTAAATAAGACGAGCATATGAGCAAAATAGTTTCATTGAAGATAAGGCTTGATCGCCCAAAAAATTACAATGAAGACGAACAACAACAACAAAAAAGAAAAGTACAAGGCCCTAACTAATCCTGTCCGCTAAGATCCTTGCCCGGTAGGTGGGGGAATGTTGTCATCTTTGGGATCTTCCAGAGGAGACCCAGCGAGAGCAGGATCAATTGGGACCTCTTGGGATAACTCGGCAATTAGCCCCTCAGCGTCAGCTCGCTCTTGGAGAGCCCTCTCACTTTGATCGGCGGACAGGATTTGCTCGCCCTCGGTAGCATCGCCCTCCTCTTCCTCCTCGTCTTCTGGAGGATTGATGATAATGATCTCGGGACCAATGAAGTCAAGCTTGGCCCCATAATCGGGCAGGTCGCCGATCTGGAGAGTTATACCCGGGGCTGGAGGGTTCGATTCGACAAAGTTGCAGAGCTCCTTGCCGATTTCTTCAACAACAGAGATGGCTTTGAACTTGTTCGCAATTCGAATGCTCTCCGCATAGCCTGTCACAAAACCCAGGATTGAGCTCACCTCCATCTTAGGAATAAGTTCCTCTTGAGTAATGGAGTTGGCGAGTTGGGCTTCGAGATCGACAATTTTAGCCGTCGCCTCGGTCGCGAATTTCTCCGCCACTTCCTTCTGTTGTCGCGAATTTCTCCGCCACTTCCTTCTGTTGTTGAGCGCGGGCAAGTTCTGCTCGCATTTGCTCGACCTCGGCCATTTTGACCTTCAGTTCTTTAGAGACCTTGACGTGCAGGTCCAGAGCACGCTGCTCGCTGATTTGATGGGCTTTAGCCTTATTCTCCAGGTCGGCAATAATTTTCTTCGCCTCTGCCTTGGCATCATCTCGCTCCTTGGCAATACGGCTGATAGTGGCCGCATGCTGGCGAGAGTCCTTCTCGAGATCCTCCACTTGGTCGACCAGACGCTGCACGGCCGCCAAGGTGTTGCCCGTCTCGATGAGACACAGGCAGCCATTGTCACGAGACGCCTGTGCCTTAACAGTCTCGTTCAGCTCCTTAGTCCAGCTGTGGGCAACGACTTCAGAAGCACGGTGGACAAAAGAGTACGGGTTCTCACGGAGATTGGTCGGCACTTTCGAGCAGGCGAACCGGTGCACCTTGTTTGATCGCCCAGGATATTGCTCGGGCGAATAGCTAAAAAAAATCATCATCATCAGTTAGTTTTAAAAAAAATGCTAAGTGCCCTGGGCAAGGAGAGACATACTTGTCGAGACGACCCTTATCCCAACCAAGATAAGTGGGGTCAGATGAAGGACCAGATCCTTTGCGAGCAACGACGACCAGAGGTTGCTCCGCATGGCGTTCCACGGAGGGAGTTTGCTCACTATCACCCTCGGTTGAGCGAACAGCTATGGTCACCTTGTCCTGAGCAGCTTTTGCTCACTTAGCCGCTTTTTCAGAGTCAGAGACGGGAGTGCCGTCTCCGCGAAGAAGCCTCTTAGTCCTCGGAATTGAAGCCTTGGGTGGGCTCACCACTAGTGCAGGCGGCTGCGCCAAGCTCGATCCCCCAGTTTGTCTAGGGTCACCTTTTCCACCCTTGGCAGCAAGGGAAATAATCTTGGAAAGGGGATCCGATTTCTTGTGACCTCTTTTTGTCGGCATCTCCCAAACACGATTGTCAAGCTCAAAGAAGGAGGGGTGAGTGGCAACGGGGGCGAGCTGGTCTGCAAAAGAAGTATAAAATGAGTTAGATAACTTCAAGTATAATATCGAACAAATCTGTTCGCCCAACAAGAAAAATACTCACCTTCCGGAATCGGAGCTAGAGCCTCAAGATGGTGAGGATAAGTAGTGAGATGGGAAACTCGTAATGTGGCCTCGGAGAAGAGATGGCCAATGCTGCGATCTCCTCGGCGACGAAGGGCGATCAGACACGCAACGAATAGGAATTGATCGCTGACGCTATTCTTGACAGTTCGCCACCCAAAGCTCTTGGGACCTGAAACAAAAGAAAAAGAGAATTAAAATTAGTCTAACCACTTCAAAATTTTAGAAGAGGTAAGACTCACGCTTTAATTCCCTAAACTCCGCCGGGGTCTCAATCCGGTCACGTCCACCAGAAGGGCGAGCAGAAGCACGCCAGTCTCCTCCAATCCAAAACCAGTCATACTTCCAATCTCGCACCTTTCCAGGGATGTCCTCCACCAATTTCTGGCCTGGCCGTGCCTTTAAGTAATACCAACCCACTTCTTCCCCGGTGCAGCCCGTGATCGTCATCAGGTAGCAAACTTCCTCGGCGGACAGCTTATTGGGGTATCCTTCTAAGACGAACATGACCATCAGAGCCACCAGGTTTATCCACCTAACAGGGGTTAGTTGGGTGATAGCCAAGTTCACATCCTTTAAGAATTGGCCGACCAGAGGATGCAGCGGCAGGGTAACTCCGGCATTTAGGGTAGCGATGTTGATCGCCGTCAATCCGCGCGGTGGGCGATCAGCTCTGTCATCCTCCAAGGGAGCGTATATTGGGATGTCGAAGGGAATTTTATAATCCCTCCGAAACCTAGGCAAGTCCTCCTCGGTAATGGCGGGCACGATGAAGCTCGCCGCGAAGTCGGTCGCCTTGAGTTTCCGCACCCCGCGAGCTGGCACTTCAAAGCGACTGGAATTTTCCCTTTCGTATTCGTTCCAGTCCACCCGGCGAGCAACTGCGACCGGAACTTGATGCTCAATCAGCCTAGGCATGGGGAATTGGATATCCCTAAGGTATGCCCAGGTCAGTTCGTCAAGGTTCACTGGCTGAAGCACCTCAACCTCCTCGTCCTCGTCCTCATGAAGATCAGAGCTTGTTTCTTCCAAGAGCTGGCGAGCAGGATTTGCTCGCTCTTCTCTTTCCCCAGAGGGGCGAGCTCCTGAGTGGACGGAGCGAGCAACTGAGGCCGCCTCAGGGCCTGACTCCAGATTCACGATGCTAGGGTTTTCTTCAATGGGCCGTTTCCCAGGATTTCGAGGGTGAAAAGATCCAGTCTCAGAGTGTGATGACATCAGGTTTAGCAAAGTCAAAATGTCTTGATAATGGCAGTTTCCGGCGATAGAATGGGCGGCGGTTCAAAGTCTCCCGCAACGGAGTTCAAGGTTTTGCAAAATTCAAACGCACAAACACAAGAAAGAAGGAAAAGGAAGAAGAAACCAAAGAAAAATTACCTTGAAAACGATTAGAGATCGCCGGAGACGGAGGAGCATACGTCGGAAGTTTGAAAGAGGGGAAGGAGCAATTTTCGCGCTTAAGAAACAGTAAAAATGATTAAAATCGAAAGTTTTTTCCTTAAATATTTACTGGAAAAATGGGGTTCCGGGCGAGCAAATCCAAGAGTTGAGGGACTAAAACGCAATTTTTTAGCGCGTGCAGCACCTGTCCAACAAAACGGGAAGGCGCGTCGCCTCGGGATCACGTGCGCGTGGGTGGCAGCAATCATTCCGCCCACGTCACACCTCGAGCCGTACCCAGGCCTCGGGATCCCAACCGTCACCAGCCCAAGTCTGCTCGGCAAATGTTGTCCACCCGTGAAAAGTTGCTCGCCCCCTCGACATTCTTGCTCGCACCAATAACACTAAAAATTTGCCAACCCATAAAGTGCTCGCTCATTATCTTCACAATTTATTGATCGGCAAGGGGGCAATTGTTGATAGGCGAGTAGAATCAGCATTTGGGCGACCAGGATTAACACAAAACACTTGAGGATTAAGGCGAAATTAACTCAAGATTCACCTAAGATATCTGGCAAGCAGAACCTACATGCTACACCAAGGCGGATAGGCGAACAAAACCAGATCAAAAGCTACATGATGAGCTCAATTAGCATCCCGCCGACCAGATCCAACCACAGTGCCAAAATAGCAACTAAGTGAGACAAGAGACCAACAGAATCAGACTAAAGACTCCTCCAGGACAAGTCCAATAGGACAAGCAACTCTTGACTGCGAGCAAGTCCAACAGATATGGATAGAATTTAGTTTAGATAAGGTCAACTTGGTCAAAACCCAGGTGTCACGCATGCAGGCCTGGTAGGCCAAAAGTCGCGACACCTCCTGCTAGGCAAATGTCTATAAATACTTAGATTTTTTTAGCTAATAAATATTATACACGTCCAAACTTCGTCTATGAATCTCAAGCAGCTCGTTTATCTTACGATCGAATTTATCACGTAAGCTTATAAATGTTCTAAACCAAAACCTAAACCTAAAATTTCGTATTCACTAATTACGTTTAGTGATCAATCACATGTAATTGTTTGATGGTCAATTAACCAACGAAAACAACTACTAATCATCGAGATTAGAAACGATCATCAACAAGGAGGTTTACTATTTTTGCAAAGGGAAAAGTAAAAGCCCGTTAAAAGGCTGTATAACTAATACGGGCCACCTTTATTTTAACGGGCTTTGTATGGGGTATCAAACAACCATATAAAGTTATATTACCTTTATATATAGGCCTTATATAGGCTATCAAACATGCCCATAGAGTAAGTCTATTGTGCACCAAGTGTACCATAAAATTTAAGTGCACTTTTTAAAAGTTGTCTCTATTATTATTGAAAATTCGTCTTATTAAAATTGAAAGATTACACCTTGTTAAATTAACTTTTCAGGATAGTGTGACTTTTTAGTGATAACAGAGGTAACTTTACAAAAATGCATTTAAATTGCACAATACACCTGATGTGTACAAAATTAAGTCATACTTATATATGATTTATGGTTTATTAGAATTTTTTAATGCAAAAAAAATCAGTTTTAATTAGTGAAAGAAGAATAAATAAAGAAGATAAGATCATCCTCAAAATATGATGCTTGGTTCAATTATGAGATCTAAACCTCTTGTGCATCAGGTGCACCGTGAAATTCAAGTGTATTTAAAAAAAAATCATGATAAGCTTATTGTTGATAGTTATAACCGGGAAGGATTATAAGGTAGCTCGAATGGCTAGTAACTATCGGACTGAATGCAAAGAGTATTCAATGCACAAGTTAGATTATTTTCTCATTTATAAATTGTGTGTTGCAATTGGTCTTATATGCTCTATTATATACACAGGGGAGGATCTTCCCTTGGGGCCAGCCATAGACGGGGCCCACCTGACCCTAGCTACTTCATGATAATTGGCTATGTGTCTCCTCTGAAACAATGGTTGGGCGCCACGTGGCCCTATGGACATTGGGAGACTTGATCCCTCCTTTTTTGGAAATACTGCCCCTGTCCCATCCTCACATTCGATGGGACAATACTGGTATAGTGGGTGACCTTCTCTGTCACCTATGACCAGGTCGGGGATAGTTCCTGACAGAATCGTTGCTAGGATTTGCCATGGCTCTCCCCAGCGAGAGTGTGCTCTTCGGACATCCAACCCGCGCGTCGCAGCCCGACAATTAGGGAAAATCCAATCGGGGCATATTCCAAGTGATCTGCCCGCTACGCGTCGGGGTGGAATCTATCCCAACCAGCCCGGGCGAATGCCCGCCCCGCCGTGTGGCAGATGGTCATCTTGATGAGAGATGGCATGATAGTCCTGGTCGTTTTCCATGTCGCCAGGTGGCAAGTCGTTGTATCCTGGCACAACACTTATTATGAAATAGTTTTAAAGTATCAAATATTTAATCAAGAGTATCAATAATCTCATCGGGAGTATCATTAATCTGGTCAGTGATATTATATTATAATTGTTGTAAATTTTCTTGAACCCAAATTTTTTATACTCTTGGACAAATATTCGATACTTTAGAACAGTTTCATGATAAGTTTATTATTAACCCTTTTTATATAAAACCTACTCTTTTTTAAAATCTACATCTGTAATCACTGAAAAGTCACCTTATTTGTACTAAAAAAATTATCCCTTGTTACATTAGTTTTTTAGTATAAATAGTATGACTTTTCAGTGATAATAGGAATAATTTTTCAAAAATGCACTTAAGTTACACGATGCACCCAATGCATACAAGACTAAATCATACTTAAGTAGTTCTAGTGTGCACTTGAGTGCATAATATGCACTCGGATTTTGAAAAAATACTTCAAGCAGAAATTAGTAATACTCCAAGAAGTAATCAGTGATACCCCAAGAAGGTATCAATAATACCTAAGGATGCAGCATTCGGAAAACGGTAGGGGGCCATTTCTTGGCCGCCTAGGCGCGCCACCTAGAAATCCACCTATGTTTTTTTCCTCCCCAGTCTATTCTAAAACCGCCTATTCTAGAACATATGGTAATTTATTTCCAAAACTTTGGCCTATTTTCACTCCCTCAACTTTCCAAAACCGCATATTCGCTCTTTGGCCAATTCAACGCAAAAATTTATTGTTCCTTGAAATTCTCGCTCTCACCCACCACTTCCGTGTTGCCAACCAAATCGCCGTTATCGCCCTCTATCACCCAGCGCCTATGCCGCCTCTATTCAGCGCCACCGTCACAGCGTCGCTTCATGCCACTGTCCGCCGACCGCATCACCTCCTCTGTCCATAGAGACGCCATCACCCCTCTTCATCCAGTGCCGATGCGCCTCTCTTCAGCGCCGCCGCTCTCCTCTCCCTCCACCGCCAGCTCTATCTTTCTTTCGTGCATGACCACTGCATCACTATGAGAATTTGAGATTTAGGGTTTTCTTTTTTCTAGCCGCCTAGCTCGATTTGGCCGCCTAGGCGGAACCTGGACTCCTACATGAATTTTTTAGTCGATTTTCCCTAAACCAGGATAGTTGGTGGCCGCCTAGGCCGCTTTTTACATCACTGGTAATACCCCAAGAAGTAATCAGTAATACCTTAACTTAAAAAAATACAGTTTGATGTGTTTGTGTGTGTTTTGAAAAAAATCAAAATTGAAGTCAAAATTGAGCTTAAAATCCAAGTGCATGCTATTTACTTGAGTGCAAGCTAGAATTTGTGATAATACTTATATATGATTTATTAGAATATATCTTAGTATCCTATATAGACAAAGTTTTTTAAGCTTATGTGGCAAGCCCATATCCCTCTATTTTAAAAATCCTCTTCTCCCATTCACCCAATTCATTGACTTTAAAAATTATTCTCGGTCATTCAAAATTAATCTCTAATCTAATCTTGACCGTTTTTTTTTCACACACACAATCAAAAATCAATTCCAATAATCTCTCCAAAGAAATCATCCAATTTCTCTCATGCATATTTTAAAATTTCTCTCATACATATTTCAAAATTTATCTCATACGTTCGATTTTTGGCAAATAGATTCGTTCGTTTTTCTTTTGATTTTTTTTATTTTGCTATGAAGTTCAATATTAATTCTCCTTTCGTCTAAATCTTCATATTTTTTTTTTTGCAGAATCTTCATCTCAAGATATTCAATCTTCATATTTTTTTTTACAGGATCTTCATCTTAAGGTATTTATGTTTTATTTTATATTTTTGATCGTTTTATTGTATGAATTTAATCCACATATTTTGTTTAATCTATTTTACTAATGATTCTTTCCTTAAAAAAAAATTTGTGATTTGGCAGGATACAAATTTATACATGTCAAAAGTATTTACTCTATTTACTATTACATTTTTTCTTTATTTTTTTTTATTAATTATTGTTTAATTTTATTTTATTCGTATGGAAATCATTATTGTGTGAATTATGTTTTGATTTTTTTTAGGATCGAACATCAATAATGAAGATGAACTGGATGATCAATTTTTAATATGAAGATGAAGTGGAAGAACACTTTTAATGTGAAGATGAAGAATCGTTGATTATATGTCAAAATTTGTATTTTTCTAATATTGTCAATGTATATTATTTTCCAATATTGTAATGTATTAATTACAATTCTATAAATAAAATTCTTTATGTTTAATTACAATTCTATGTTAATGTATTATTTAAATATCAATGTATATTAATTATTATTCTATTAAATAATAATTTCTTATCAAGCCTTTTACTAAAAATTTTAGCCATACCTAAAACACGCAAATTCAATCATTGATGTTCTTGCCTGCATAGATATATATTCAAGCTAGATATTAGAATCTTCTACTGACTTAATTTATATTTTAGCAGTACACTAATTTAAAAAATTAGAATGTAACTTCATAAATAGTTAATAAAATAAAATAAATAGCAGTACATTCATCGGTCTCCGTATACAAAAAAGCCAATAATAAGATGTTAGCAATATTTTTTAAAGGGAAGCTCTCTGGTAAAATATTTTACATGTGAAATATACCTAAAATAAAAATATCATGGGTCGGGTCGCTCCATGTAAAAATTCGCGGATCTTGGCCGAGTCGGGTTGAGGGGGTCTTTTTCCAAATTCTCGCGCGAGTCAAGTTTCAGGATTTTCGCTCCCAAATTGTGTTACGGTATAGGCAAAATGTATTTTACAATATGGACAAATGTGTGTTACAAGTCATTAAAAAATAGATTTTTTCTACTTTAAAATAATAATAATGGCAAATATATATTTTTACAAGATCAAATATGTGTTTTTAATTTATTTCTCACCCCTTTAAATTTATTGTTTTGTATATTAAAATATATTTGCTCCAACAATAACATACATTTTCTCTAACATCAAATACATTTTTGCTCCAACATTAACACACATTTCCAATAATACACATTTGTTATAACATTAATACACTTTGCTTCAATAGTAACACATATTTCCTCTAACAGTAACACACATTTGCTCCAATAGTAACACATATTTTTAGTAATATACATATACTCTAACGTTAACACACATTTGCAGTAACACATATTTACTCTAATAGTAACACACTTTGCTTCAATAATAACACATATTTCCTCTAACAGTAACACACATTTGCTTCAATAGTAACATATATTTTTAATAACACATATTTACTCTAACTTTAACACCCATTTGCAATAATACACATTCACTCTAACATTAACACACTTTGCTTCAATAGTAACACATATTTCCTCTAAAACACGCATTTGCTCCAATAGTAACACATATTTTAAGTAACACACATTTACTCTAACATTAACACACATTTACAGTAACACATATTTACTCTAATAGTAACACACTTTATTTCTATAGTAACACATATTTCCTCTAACAGTAACACACATTTACTTCAATAGTAACTCATATTTTTAGTAACACACATTTACTCTAACTTTAACACTCATTTACAGTAACACACATTTACTCTAACATTAACACACTTTACTTCAATAATAACACATATTTCCTCTAACAGTAACACACATTTGCTCCAATAGTAACACATATTTTTAGTAACACACATTTACTCTAACATTAATATAGATTTGCAGTAACACATATTTACTCTAATAGTAACACACATTTGCTTCAATTGTAACACACATTTGCTACAATAGTAACACATATTTTAAGTAACACGTCTTTGCTCTAAATATTAACATATATTTTTAGTAACACATATTTACTATAACAGTAACATACATTTGCTCCAATAGTAACACACATTTATTCTGACAGTAACACACATTTGCAGTAACACATATTTACTCTAACAATAACATACATTTGTTCCAACAGTAACACATATTTTTTGTAACCAACACACAAATAAAGAATAAAATCAGTCTTCTGTATTCAGAAATCAATCCTTGTTTAATCTTAATTAATCAGTCTTTTTTTAATTTTTAATTTTTACTTCATAACGAAAAATTGAAGTCGCAGAACTTCTATTGCATGGATTCTCAAGGTCCTTTGTTGGGGAGGGGGACCGTAGTAGAAGCAGGGCTGTTGAAACTGTTTGGGGTTGGGGGAGTGGGGGTGGGGGTGGAGGAGAGGAGGGCTGTTGGAATTGTTTTGGGGGGTGGGGATGGGGGAGGGTGATTAGACGTGAAATTGTGATGTTTTGGTTTCCGATTAGTCCATATTTTGAGCGTTTTTTGTGAGTATTTAGAGTTATTTGAGTAACATTTTCATGAACTCATTAATTTGTCTATTTATGTTCATATTAGGAAAGAGGGCGAAAAAGGAGTTTGTAGGACTTTGAATCGACTCAAACCGACTCCCGGATGAGAAGATATGAAGGAATATAAAAAGTATTACTCGAGGTGAAGAAAAGTATCAGTTAACACCAAAAGGAGGAGCACTCGAGCACCAAGTGCTCGAGTACAAGAGCTCGAGTGCCCCTAATTCACTGTGAAGAAGAGGCGCTCGACCTGAGCACGCTCGAGCACAAGGCGCTCGAGTGGAAGAGCTCGAGCGTCACCCAGACTCTGTGACACCAAAGCGCTCGACCGGAGAGGGCTCGAGCGCCCTGCGCGAATTTTCAACCAAAGTGTATAAATACCCATTTCAAGCGATTTTTACAAATCTACACTCGTTTTTCGAAGGGGGTGGGGAGCTTGAGAACGTGATTTTGAGAGTTTGGGAAGAATTTCAAGTTTGTAATTGAGGTTTTTATCATACGGACTCGTTAGAACGATTAATTACTTTGCACGGTTTGGATTTTTCTTTTGGTTCTTAAATTTATTGATATGCTTAGACCTAATTCCAGATTTCATAGATTTGTTTTTCCAATTTGATTCAATTACCTTCATATATAGTTTATGTTCTTGATTTTCTTGATTATTTTAAATATGTTTATGAGAGTTGATCTTGTTATTTCTTTTATTTTCGTAATCACCATGTTAGGCTGATGTATATTAGGATAGGATGAACTCGTAGAAGTAGAATGTTGGTACATAATTAGGATAATTCGTGATGTATAGTTTTAATTCTCTTAATTATTGAATAATTCTAATAAACCCTAGAATAATCATATAATTAAGTACGAAATTTGTTAGAGAGAAGACGACCGCATCACTCTTTAATAACAAATAGGCTTAAGGAGATAATTTTTTAAGGGGTTTATAATCAACCTGTTTATCTAGGGAGGACGGCCGAATCACCTTAGTTAAATTAGGGCCTCAATAATTAAGCACAACTCATATAATTTAATTAGTGGGTTAGTGAAGTAAGTTGTTAGAACTAAGTATTGAGATTAATTCCGAGCTTTTATTCTTTCAATTATTTGTGCTAGAGTAGGGAAGTTGATTGCCTAGTTTATAGTACACTTAGAATTTTAACTTTGAACATCACAATTATTTTAGTTATCGTACCAACTCCGTTAGTATACGTAGAAATTCCTATTCCGATCATCACCATCACATTTGCAATTCAAATCGGAGTTAGAATAGTTTTATTTTTTTCGTTTGATAATTAGGAAATATAGTTTAATATTAGTCTAAAACAAATTCCCATTCATATTAGCTACGAGACATAGATTACCAGGGATTTATTCGCATACAAACTTTCCTTTGGGTTCGATACTACTTGGTCCCTATACTTGCCCATACTACAATGATTACATACTCTTGTGGGGTAACTACCAGTTAAATTAGTATTTTACGATCAAGTCAGGGGGGGGGGGGAGAGGGTGCAGCCGTATACAGGCTGTTGGAGTATTGGGAATTAGGGAGAAGGGGAGTAGTGTGTGGAGGCGCAAGGTTGTTGCGGAGGTGGGGGAATTTGGGTGGGAAGGGGCTATTACGGGGGGATGCTGTTATGGGGGTTGAGGGAAAATTTGGGGAGTGGGGTGAGGGGCTATTAGGGGGTGGGTGGGGTTGCAGAGGTCAAGGAATTTGGAGGAGGGGGGGCTCTTACGGGCGACGGGCCGAAGGTTGCAGAGGCGGCAGTGTTGACGGGGTAAAAGGATGGGGATCCATTTTTTTGAATATGGGTTACGTGTCATTATCACATTCGCGGTGGACATATAAGTTTGTGCCCACCGGTGGGCATTATATCAAATCCATATATATATATATATATATATATATATATATATATATATATATATATATATATATATAATATAAACATAGAATAATAATTTATATGTTTATTTTCATTTCAATAAATAATAATTTCTATGTTGCTACCATTTTGATTCGAATGTTATACATCTGATAATTTCAACTGATTAACAATTCTTATTGTTTTTTTAAAATTTTGAAAATATTAAATTATTCAACAAAATTAGGAAAATTTGACTTTTTTTTAAACATGTAATTTAAGTGTAAAGTCACACACCAATCAATATATAAATTTATCTTAATTATCGATCTTTACCTATTTATATCAATTTTAAATTTATTTTTGAGTTGGTCTAATATATTCTATGTTTGCACGTGTGTATCACATATTCCTTAATTTTTAGATGGTGGATATCTTTAAAAGAAACAACTTTCGATCATGATTAATTAATAATAAATAATTTTATGCGTATGAATTTTGAATGTTATGTATATAATCAAAATATACGTTTGATAATTTCAACTGATTAACAATTCTTATTGTTTTTTTTTAATTTCAAAAATATTAAATTCTTCAATGAAATTAGGAAAATTTGATTCTTTCTAAAACATGTAAATTAAGTGTAATTTCATACACCAATCAATATATAAATTTATCTTATTTATCAATCTTTACTTATTTATATCAATTTTAAATTTATTTTTGACTTGGTCTAATATATTCTATGTTTGTACGTGTGTATCTTATATTTCTTAATTTTTAGATGGTGAATATCTTTTAAAAAAATAACTTCCGATCATGATTCATTAATAATAAATAATTTTTTATGCATATAAATTTTGAATGTTATATATACAATCAAAATATAACTTTGATAAATTCAACTGATTAACAATTCTTATTGTTTTTTTTAATTCGAAAATAATTTAAGGTCTTCAATATTTTTAGGGAAGTTTGATTTTTTTTAAACATGTGATTTAATTATAAAGTCATACACCAATCAATAGGGAAAATTAAATTTTTAGGACACTATCTTATAGCAATTTGCAAAAAAATGACACTTTCTTTACGAGCTGGTTGTTAGTGTTAGTGTCCTAGAGACAATCCTTTGTAAGGACATAATACTAAGATGATATTCAGTTTATGGTTTACCATTATTGATTGAGTTAATATTAAATGTATGGTTTTACACTTATCTGAATATTATGCTTGATTGTTTGCATTATTCATATATGTGTTCCCTTGAATCGATACTGTCATTGAGTGAGTGAGAACTCAAATGACTTGAGTACGATTCTCAAATAGCCCCGATCAAGGATCATCAAAAATGGGATATTGATGATGCAATGGAGATTGGTGTGCGATCTGCATTAAACTCTATGAGAGAGTGTAGTAAGATCTCACTTACTACGAGATACTAGGTATCTCATAATAGATACACAAATATCTTAGAGGGTATTAGTATACCCATCCGAGAAACCGTTTGATGTAATTCAATATAATGTGTCTACGAGTATCTCGGTTAGTGGGAACGATGTGATACTCCTCTGACTTGAGGTTAATACGCACGACATGTGCGGAGTGATGAACTTTGACCATGACCGACGCTTGCACCCTCCAAGGGTAGATATGGCATGGATTGGGTTCATCACGAAGTGCACGTGCGTGGTAGTTGAGCTTGAGCCAAGAATGGGATTCATTCCTCAATGTGGATATAAGAGAGAATACTCGTTTTCTCATCATAATTGGATCTAAGACATCGGTCGATGCAAGTCGACTTGGACTTTGTGGCCAAGTGCGACGCGAGCGATCAATTAGTGATTCGAGATAATATGATTAAGTTATTTGAATAGACACTTCATCATGTTCAAGGCTTAATCGAGTATTCGCGAATGAAAGGAAGATATTACAATAGCATACATATTACAGGTGGTTGCAGATTTCCTCGCAACATACCTCGTATATTGAGAATGTCTTATTTATTGTCTAGGGTTCAATTAAGATCGTTAATTTGACTAATCGCTCGATATACGAGAGCGTATGGGTCACACAACAAGCAATGATAATTCGTCGATTATAGTTGGTTGATTAAGTATTATATTAGATATAATATTTAATTTATGGAGAAATAATAATTATATTTGGAATTAATTATTATTATTATTTAATTAAATTAGATTTAATTAAATATGAAATCCCAATAATAATATTTGGAATATTATTATACAAGAATAATGGATATGGAAATATATTTTTGTAGGAACATATCTGAGTAAATATAATCCGTAGAGATTATATTTAAGGGTTAGTCCCGATATCTTGCTTAAGAATTAAGCCAAGTTTATCCCTATAAATATGTGTCTCATGGGAATTCCTAAATAACACAAGAAATATAATTTCTCCATAAAATCTCGTGTTCGAGTTTTCCTTACAAGTTCGTCTCAAGATTCAACGCTGGCACCTTGATTAGGTGTGAAATTGTTATGATTTGTAGTTCGATTTGCCCGTGTTTTGAGTGAATTCGATGAGTATTTAGAGTCAATTGAGTACTATTTTCATAAACTAATGAATTTTCCTCTTTGATGCTCATAGATGGATAGAGGGCGAAAAATGGAGTTTGTAGGAATTTGAATCAACTCAAACGGACTCCTGAATGAGAAGATATTGAAGAAATACGAAAAGTATTAGTTCGAGCAAGCAAAAATGTTAGTTGGAAGTGCTCAAGCAAGAGAACTCGAGCACCAGGTGCTCGAGCACTCGAGCGGGCGCTCGAGTGGATTCGGGTCGAGCACCAAGCGCTCAAGTAAAGGAGGTCGAGCACTTTGGAAGTTCTGGAAGATTTTAGCGCTCAAGCAAGCTCAACTCGAGCACCAGGTGCTCGAGCACTCGAGCGAGCGCTCAAGTGGAAGTCACTCGAGCACTAGGCGCTAGAGTAGAGGTGCTTGAGCACTATTTTGGCTCTGCAAGTTTTGAGTGCTCATTTGAGCACTAGGCGCTCGAGCAGGTGCTCAAGCAGTACGTGGATTTTCGGCCCAAACACTCCAAAACGGCCCGTTGCCTATAAATACCCCTTCCCAAGCTCATTTTTAAAGACCTTTTGATCACTATTCATATTTTTTTCATACTTAGAGCAAAGAGAGAGCTTGGTAGAGAGATTGGAAGAGTTTCATACTTTGTAAACGAGGTTTTGATTTACGAATTCGTAGTTTTAGTATTTCCTTTGAACTTCTTAGATTAATTCTTTCTTTCTTTGTTCTTGGAGATTAAAAGCCCTAGCTTTTCAGATTATAGAAGATTATTTTTTAAGACTTTAATTTATTCTTTGTTTATGTTTTTTAGATTTAATTGTTGATTCAAGCATGTTTATGTTTCTTATCATCGTTATTGCTTTCGTTATCGTAATCACCATGTTAGGCTAAAACCCTTGCATGCTTAGGATAGGATGAACTCGTAGAAGTAGGACGTTGGTACGTAATTAGGATAATTCGTGATGTTTAGTCTTAGCTCTCTTAATTAATTGAATTCTTATAATAAGCCCTAGAATTAACTTGGAATTGAGTACGAAAATTGTTAGAGAGAAGACGACCGTATCACTCTTTAATAACGAATAGGCTTAACTAAAGGATTTTAGAAGAGGTTTATCATCTACCGGTTTATCTAGGGAGGACGATCGCATCACCTTAGTTAAATTATGGCCTCAATAATTAAGCACAATCCATATAACTTTATTAGTGGATTAGTGAAGTAGGTTGATATGACGAAGTATTATGGTTAATTCTTGAGCTTTTAGTCTTTCAATCCTGTGCTAGACTAGGGAAGTTTATTGCCTAGTTTTAGTACACTTTGGATTATTACTTGCACATCACGATTATTCTAGTTACTGTACCAACTCTGTTAGTATACGTAGGGATTTCTATCCTAAGCATCACCATATCATATTTGCATACAAACCAAAGTTAATTAGTTTAATTCAGTCTTTAGCACATAGTTAGCATAATTTAGTTTAGAATTAATATCTTTAAAAATCCAAAAACATACACTCATATTAACTACGACGCGTAGATCTCCAGGGCTCTATTCACATACATACCTTTCCTTGGGTTCGATATACTTGGTCCTTATACTGGCCCATACTACTATTATTTCATACTCTTGTGGGGTAACTACTAGTATAACTAGTATTTTGCGTTCAAGTCACACCTCGGTGCGGATCGGTGAATAGCTGTTTCATGGATACCATAGTGGAGGATTCCGCGTACGAAGCACAGTAAGAATTCTTGTTTAATTTTGCTATGCAATTAACTATTCGTTGTTGGTGAACGATTTTTCCATTGTGCGTGTTTACGTGCTTTTAAAACCCAACACTGGCAATTTTAGGACACTTTCTTTTAAGTTTTACAAATTTAGGCCAATTGATACTAATTTCGGGTCAAACTGGCTTGATCCTCCAGCTTGGCTGCTTCGTGGACGCCACATCACTAAAATCCTTCCACGTCATTAAAATATTTGGTGAATTTAAAATCTAAAAAAATCTGGACGATGAACAACGATCACTTCTATTTGCAAGGTTAATTTACAGGCCAAAGAATTCATAAAAATATTCTCAATAAATTTGTAACGTGTCTTAAATTCTTTTTGGTTGAAAGCCATTAAACTCACTAAACTCGACCCTGGCGATGTCTGGCTTCCTATTACTGAGTCCAGAAAATGGAAAAGTTTATTATGCTGCTTATCATACTCTGTGCTCTGGGATTGAGATTCAAGTCCTTGTTCTCCACGTTGCTTTCACCATATTTGGCTATTATGTAAATAATTTTGAGAAATTAAAAAATTTAATTGTATTTTCCAATCCAATAGAACTTCCGTCTCATTTTTTTTAATAATTTTGATCCCATGGAAATTTTTCAACCAAAATTAGTGAAATTGGAATTTTACGAAATTATTTTTTTTCTATTTTCGAGAAGAGTTGGGATTAGGGCTCCAAATTTTTGTTTGACGGGTCGGCGTATTTTATTCATTCAATTTTTTTAGATTTTAAATTCTCCAAGAACTTTGATGACGTGGAAGGACTTCAGTGATGTGGCATCCACAAAGTAGCCACGCTGGAGGATCAAATCCGTTTGGCCCGAAATTAGTATCAATTTACATAAATTTGCAAAATTTAAAAGAAAGTGTCCTAAAATTGTCAGCCCGTAAAGAAAGTGTCCTCTTTTTGCAAATTGCTATAAGATAGTGTCCTAAAAATTTAATTTCCCCCCGATCAATATATAAATTTAAACTAATTATATACTTTACTTATTTACATCAATTTTAAACTTATTGGTAAAAGATTAATTATATTAGGAAAAATTGACTAATTGTATATGATGATTTAGTCCATAATTTTCGAAATTAGGGTTATTTAGAAACATTTGACTCTTGATAAAACATGGGTTTTAATCAAACTTATCTTATATATTTTCTAAATTTATCATATTTTTTTAATAGTTATTGGGGAAATCGAGGTGTCTGGATCTATTTGGGATGAAAATTAAATACGAATTTAAATACAATTATTACTAGCATAAATTAATCCTAAATTAATTCAAATAATAATTTATCAACAACAAAATATCATGCCAATGAATATAATCACGTAAAATCCTATCGCAGAATATCTAGGAGTTTTACATGAAATGTGCCTCTTGAAACGACGTCCAACCGAAATAAACGGGACAAGCGTAACAATCCTTATCAACAGTAAAAACCTTCTCAAGTATTCTCTCTTCGCCTTATTCGTTCGCCGGTGGAAAGCGCTCACGAACAATTTAATATATAATAAGAAAGAAAATATTTATTGCTTTCGATTTTTCCAACTCAGGGAATCGCGAAACTGTAAACTGGAGATGAAATAATCACCCCCTATATATAGGGATATAGTGGCTGATTTTTTTGCTATGGAATAGGGTGGAAAAATCTTTTTCTTGGCCTTAAAGAAATCTTGAATATATCTCATATATTCTTTTCTCCATAATAAAATATTCCACAAAAATCTCACTCTCCTAATATATGAATATTTTCGAAATTAATGGAGATAAAATTACAAGATTTAGATCTTCTTGAATATATGAGATAATCTTGTATTCCAAGAATACATATCTTCCACAATATCTTTCCAAGAAAATGAACAAAATCTTTTCTCTCTCTTAAACATAATTTTTTGAAAATAATGGAACAAAATTAACAATTTATATTTTCTTTTATTTTAATCACCTTATTATTATCGTGCTACTTATTGGGCTACTTGAGGGGCCTTTAGGATAATTAAGATTGGACCTCCAATGGGCTACTGAATTACAATATTGAGCCCCAATATTATTCAGTCAATTAATATTAATTAATGTCACTATAAAATTAATATTGCACTATCCATATTACGATAATATGGGCTCCCGATTATTATTTCCCGTGTTTAAAATTATTTAGTCCATTAATTAATTGGGCTTCTGAATGCTCTAAATTAATTAATATATTTTACCTTGGAGTAAAGACAGCTCAACATTATTATCCGTACTGAAGAAACTAATTCTTCACTTGCAAGATTTGATACGATAAAACTTTTGAGCCCACCAAGGGGACAAATCACACGAGCCGTACTCGCACACGTTTCTCCGTATTAAACTTTAGAAATGATCGTATGATTAATATTATTGCCCAAAACACAAGGTTCGAAGTCACGATGGTTCTCACCTAACATGAATCAAAGCAGTAACTATTAACCACACACAGTCCTATTTAAGTGACAGAGATTAAGAAATCAATAACCACTGAGGTCTAATTCTTCACATTTCAGAACATAAGAATTTATCCTCGTTGTAGATCCACTTCAACACATACTAAATGTGCTAGTGCAATCTCTTGGTCAAGACAGGCCAATCTGAGATATACACATCGACCTTTCACGGCGGATTGTTCAATTTCACCTGGGCCGTGAATTTGTACGTTTAGTTACAAGAAACTCGTTAATGTGATCTTCCGTGATCTGATATCATCACATTAACTACAATGTAACACATACTATAAATAGAACGGATTGCAATAAATATTTAACATTCATTCATATCTAAAGCAATGTGATAAAAGAATTATTCTCATAAAACAAGTGTTTAATACATGAGTTATACAAAGTAAAAGCATACTTTCACGTATAACTCCAACAATAGTTAGATATAAAATAATTATATTTGGAGAAGTTGACTAATTTTATCAAGATGACCTAATTCATACTCTTATAAATTAGATGAAATTCTATGTTTGTGTGTCTCTCACATTCCTTAATTTTTGGAAGGTGGATATCTCTTAAAAAGAAATCCGATGAATAAATCGATATAAAAAATTAAATGAAAATTATATGTTTGTGTGTATCCCACAATCCTTAATTTTTGGAAGGTGGATATCTTTTGAAAAAAAATAAACTTTCGATGAATATATGTATATTAAATTAATTGATAAGCTCATGATTCATTAAAAATTAATATATGCGTATTAAATATTTTATAAGTATTCTACTTAATATATATATATATATATATATATATATATATATATATATATATATATATATATATATACAAACATGTTACTAGTGCAGTTCCCGCGAATTACGCGGGCTTTTAAAAAATTTCATTAATGTATATGAAAAAATTTAGACTTTCGTAAAGTATTGTGTAATATTTTACGAATGATTCATGATGCTAACTTTGTGAATTTTATTTTAAAATATATATACTATTCACCGCGAATTGAAATTTGGTCCACTTCAATAATTACAATGTTAAAAAATACATAACAAAAAATTAGAAATTTTTTTTACGATCACCCACAAATGGAAAATAAATACTAAATTGTATTTGAATAATATTACAGATTTTTGAAGATTTTCCTATTACCCAACATTTGTTGTATACTTTAATGGTTTACCATCGGAATCAAGACTTAAAAGTTCCGGCCCTCTTTTACTTTTTACTCTAGAGACCGTAACGTACAATTGCCCATGCGTGAAAACTTGTTTGAAAAGATACAGTCCTACAGTGGAAAGAGACTGACATTGACTCTTATTTATTGTCACTACAAAACAAAGCAACACTGAAAATTAACGCCTAGTAAAATTCACAGGCATAGTTTGATTCGAGTTTGTCAAAGTCATTCTTGGAATATAGACTTTACTGCCAATATTTCTTCTAGAAATAATTTCAGTCTCAACTATGTGATTTCCAAGTTTAGTGACAACCAATGTTGTTCTGTTGCACAGACTAGACTTTTGGTCAAGATTCCTCAAAAGAACTATTGACCCACTTCAAGATCAAACGATGATTTGGCATCTCTAAACATTTGAATGAATTCAAGAATTCAACAGACACCACGTCCACATGACCACCATCACGAAACTACGATTTACACACACTATTGAAACTCAAGTATACTTTACTATCTCTGGAAAGCATTGAAAGAATTTTTTTCATTGATAGACTCTACATCACGATGTGTAGGTGCAAGTATTGCTCTACCCTCAAAATATTTATATGTATGCATATTATCAACCATTGATGAATAAATACTGTGAATTATAGATGTAATTGAATCATTCACACTGGAAACCAAAATATCATTCGGAATTTCTATTCCAGCAAAGCCATAAATGCTATCTCCAAGCGTTCCATTGCCTACTTTCAAAATCCATCTCGAGAACTCGGCAATGTCATCCTCATTAGAGCTGCTATCAATATCTCCATGTTGCAATCTCCATATTTGGAAAACCTACAAAAGATAAAAATTAAAGGGACCACCTCCCCTCCATCCTAAGCTCCAATTCTACACAGAAACAACTCTATCAATTCAATTACAATGTCTAATATAAACATTTGCTTCAACCATCGCTTTTAATTGGTTTAAGTAAAGTGTATCTAAAAACAATTATAAAGTAGTTCATATATGAAATAATTTAATTATAAAGTATATCCTCCATAGTAAAATTTTATGATTAAAATATATAATACCACAATGAGGTCAATTATATTTCTGATCTATCACCAATATTGTTTGAACTACGAATTGATATGTATACAATAAGTCATACCTTATAATTTATCACTAAATTAATGCATATAAGCAAGAAAAAAATATTTTTTAAGAAGATTATCTTATAAGTGTATGCAAAATTAGAACACTATTTTTTTGGCTTACAAATTTAGGAAATTATCTTTATCAGCTTATGAAATTAGAGCACTATCTTAACAATCTTGCAAAATAATGACACTATCTTTTATATTGGGATTACTAGGCAAAATTTTATAAAATGTGGGTCAAATAAAGTTCGATTGATATGCCTAGTTGGCCATATTTTGTAGAATTTGGCCTAAATTGGCCAAAATTAAAAGATAGTGTCATAGTTTGCAAGTTTGTAAATATAGTGTCCTAATTTTGTAAGTCCGTAAAGACATTGTCTCAATTTAGCAAGTCCGTAAAGACAGTGTCCTAATTTTACAAACACTCATAAGGTAGTCTCCTAAAATAACATTGTTTCCCTTATAACCAATATATATATATATATATATATATATATATATATATATATATATATATATATATATATATATATATATATATATTTAAAGCAAGTTTGAGAAAAAAAAAAGGTCAATTTTAATGGAGAAGAATATGAAACTAAAAAAAAATCTTATGATAACCGCTTCAAAGAAGAGTTGAGAGAGTTGACTCAATCCTTACTTGTTGTTTACATATATAATCAAAACTATAATTAATTAATATATTATACATTATAGTACCATTCATTTTTTTAATAAATTTTTTAATATGTGAAAACTATCTTCAAGTTAATTATTAACACAATTTTAAAAGTTGTTATTTATGACCACATCTTCCGGTTAAATGAAATTTAGACCAAATTTTATAAAATATAGGTCAAATAAAACCCGATTTTGATATGCCCAGTTGGTCGTATTTTATAAAATCTGCACTAAATTGGTCATAATTAAAAGATGGTGTCCTAATTTTAAAGTCCTATAAAGATCTCAATTTTGCAAGTTCATAAAGATATTGTCTCAATTTTGCAAGCCAGTAAAAATAATTTTACAAACATTCATAATGTAGTGTCCTAAAATAATAATTTTTTTCTTACAACCAATTTAGTTAAGGATAACAAAGAGTATTAGTTGTTTATATAAAGAATATTAATTGGTTAAAATATAGTGTATCTAAAAATAATTATACAGTAGTTCATACATGAAACAATTTAATTCTAAAACATTCTTTCAATAGAAATATTTTATGATTAATATAAGTAATACCACATTGGGGTTATATATGTTTCTACATTCATATCTATTTATTTAAGGGTTAATTGAAAAAAAAAACACAAACTTTTTACTTTTTTATCAAGGGTTAATTGCAAATAAAATCACAATATTTTCGTAAATTGCAATTTAATTTAAACTTTTGAATCGTTGCAAACAAAGCCTCAATTTATAATTTTTAGCAATTCCAACTAAAAGACCGATTTCAATTTGCTCAAACGTAATGATTAATTATGTGTTGTCATCCGAACCAATCTAAACATATTAATACAATTACTTATTCATTGTCAGGTAGGTGAAACATTATTTTCGGACCTTAAAAAAATTGGTTGTTAGTTCAAATTGCAACCAAATAATAAATTGGAGTTTTGTTTGCAACGATTTAAAAGTTTAGATTAAATTATAATTTGCGAAAATGTTGTAATTTTATTTGCAATTAACCCTTTTATCAATTACAACATATTCTTTTTATTTTAACAATTCGAAGCACCAATTTTTTAAGTTTAACAATTCAAAACATTCAACCATTTTCCGGTGATAATTAAATAACGTGGCCGCCGGAAATGCCACGTATGCAGCCACGTATATGCCACATAGATACCTAATTTTTATTAAAACTTAATTTAATTTAGAAAATATATTTTCACTTTAATTTACAAAATGAACCCTAATCCTACACAAAAACTGTAACACGTCCAGAAAATAGGAAATCCCCAAATCTCAATTCGTTCCGTTCCTTTCTCCCTAGAAGCGCACAAAACAATAGTATGGTGTGGTCCACGAATTAATATGAAGAACCAATTTTCTTGCCGTCCTTATATCTTAATTTAGCAAGATTATAAAGCATGTAAGTTATATTTTGTCTTGTTATGAGTTTTATGCTTTTTATGGATTAGTTTAATGGATTGAAATAGGTTTGTGAGATTTGTTTATTGTATGCACTATCTTTTCTAGGTTTATAACTATTAATTTAATAGGTGGTTATTGAGACTCTGAATTTTCAATAAACAATTTTTTTTTACTATAGGGTAGGTTTTGTGTGAGACCATGAGATAAGGGAAAAAATATAAATTAAGCATTACACATTAATATATACTTTGAAGGGGTAGATTTTAAGAATTGTCTTATTAGCGCCCATACATTGAGATGTGTATCAACCACCTCTACCTTAAAACTGCAATAAATTGTTGGCTGCCAAAAAACTAAAATAATCACACCAAGTTAAGTCAAATTAGGTAGCATATTTATGTGAATCAAGGGAAAAAGTGATGCAAACAGTGTATCAAGAAAAAAAGTGATGCATATTTATTTCTTTTCAAATTCTCCTTTCTCTTATTTAATCGTGGGTGCTAGGAACAAGCAGAAGTATGCAGATTTCCACCAATCAATAGTCGATGAACTGCGAGCAGAAGTGGCACAACAGAACTTAAAGATCCGGAAGCTATAGGAAAAGAACAAAGAAGCGGAAGCAGAACTTGCAAAGAGAGAGGGAAATGTCAGGGGTATCTGGTCAATATTTTCGAGGTCGTGAAAGATAAAACATCTCTAGCCTTAGTGCCAACTGTAAGGGACTATCCAGATGTCTTTCCCGAGGAGTTGTCGGGATTACCCCCAGATCGACAAGTGGAATTCTCTATTGATCTTGTACCCGGAGCAACACCAGTATCCAAAGCCCCATACCGGACGGCACCCAAAGAATTGCAAGAGTTGAAAGAACAGCTACAAGACCTATTGGATAAGAAATTCATCCAACCTAGTGTCTCACCTTGGGGAGCATCGATATTGTTCATCAAGAAGAAGGATGGATCCCTCAGGATGTGCATTGACTACAGAGGGTTGAATCAACTGACCATCAAGAATAAGTACCCTCTCCCACGAATTGAAGATTTGTTTGACCAACTAAAGGGTGCTTGCGTGTTCTCGAAGATCGACCTAAGGTCGGGATATCATCAGTTGAAGGTTAAAAAGAGTGATATTCCTAAGACAGCCTTTCGAATGCGGTATGGACACTACGAGTTTACAGTGATGCCGTTTGGAGTGACAAACGCACCCGCAATATTCATGGACCTGATGAATAGAGTGTTTCATAAGTACCTGGACCACTTCGTCATTGTGTTCATCGATGATGTACTCGTCTACTCCAAGAGTAAGGAGCAATATGAGGAACATCTCAGAACGGTCTTAGAAGTAATGAGACGAGAAAAACTCTATGCAAAATTCAGCAAATGCGAATTCTGGCTAGACCGAGTTATGTTCTTAGGACACATCATCTCGACAAGGGGGATAGAGATGGATCCGGCCAAAGTGGAAGCCATAATGGGCTGGAAAAGGCCGTCCAATGCCAATGAAATTCGCAGTTTCCTTGGGTTGGCGGGCTACTATCGGAGGTTCATTCAAGATTTCTCCCGCATTGCAAAACCTTTAACACAATTGACGAGGAAGATGGAGAAATTTATTTGGACTCCCGCATGCGAAGAAAGTTTCCAAGAGTTAAAGAAGCGGTTGACCACAGCACCGGTGTTGACTATTCCTGATGGGTCTGAAGGATTTGTCATTTACACCGATGCATCTTTATCAGGACTGGGATGTGTGTTAATGCAACATGGGAAGGTTGTAGCGTACGCATCACGACAGTTGAAAACACACGAACAAAACTATCCCACCCACGATTTGGAGTTGGCAACAGTGGTCCATGCATTGAAAATCTGGAGGCACTATCTCTACGGGGGAAAGTGCGAGATCTACACGGATCACAAGAGCCTAAAGTACTTCTTCACGCAAAAAGAATTGAACATGCGTCAGAGAAGGTGGCTTGAACTGGTGAAAGACTATGACTGCACGATCCATTACCACCCAGGAAAAGCGAATGTAGTAGCCGATGCTCTGAGCAGAAAGGGAACTGTGAAGCTCAGTTCCATATTCACCACACAGAAATCCTTAATCGAAGACTTTTTACGTCTAGGTCTGGAAGTGGTAAACCCATGTTGCGCCTCTGCAGCATTGTTCACACTCACAGTACAACCCACTCTGAAAGGAAGGATTCGAGAGATGCAAGAGAGTGACAAGTTTCTCAAAAAGATAAAAATGCGGGTAAAGGCTGGAACTACCAGAGGCTTCTGCATCGACAATGAAGGGACATTGTTGTTTGCGAATAGAGTATGTGTACCAAAGGATGAAGGATTGAGAAATGAAATTCTCAAGGAGACACACAACACTCCTTATACAGTACACCCTGGAGAGACCAAAATGTACAGGAACCTGCGGGAGAACTTTTGGTGGAGAGGCATGAAACGAACGATCGCTCAATTCGTGAGGAAATGCCTAACTTGTCAGAAAGTGAAAGTAGATCATCAAAGGCCATCTGGGCTACTACACCCTCTGGAAATGCCCGAATGGAAATGGGAGAATGTGACCATGGATTTCGTCACCGGATTTCGAAGGACTGTCAGAAATCACGATGCTATTTGGGTCATTGTTGATAGACTCACAAAATCTGCTCACTTCATACCCATTCGGATGATGTACCCGATGGACAAACTTGCCCAGTTGTACATTGGTGAAGTAGTCAGGCTACATGGAGTCCCAGTCTCGATAGTCTCAGACCGAGACCCTCGTTTCACGTCAAACTTTTGGAGAAGTTTGCAATGAGCCCTAGGGACGACTTTAAATTTCAGTACAGCTTATCATCCCCAGACGGATGGACAGTCTGAAAGAACCATCCAGACCCTAGAAGACATGTTGCGGGCATGTGCTTTGGACTTCGAAGGGAACTGGGAAACACACCTCCCACTGGTGGAATTTGCGTACAACAACAGTTACCAGGCCACCATCCAGATGGCGCCCTATGAAGCACTTTATGGAAGAAGGTGTAGATCTCCAATCTGTTGGGACGAAGTTGGAGTCCGCAAGGTCTTGGGGCCAGAACTAGTAGAGAAGTCTGCGGAAGTAGTCTCGAAAATCAAGGAAAGTATCAAGGCAGCTCAAGACCGGCATAAGTCTTATGCAGACACTCGTAGAAAGGATATTCATTTTGAAGTTGGGGAGAAAGTTTTTCTACGAGTGGCACCAATGAAAGGATTAATCCGTTTTGGAAAGAGAGAAAAGTTGAAACCTCGTTTTATCGGACCTTTTGACATTCTGGAGAAAATTGGGGACGTAGCCTATCGCTTAGCCCTACCACCTGAACTATCCCAAGTACACAATGTTTTTCACGTCTCATCTATCCGCAAGTATGTCGGAGACTCAGACCACGTTGTCAATTTCCAAGACTTGGAGATAAGCCGCGATTTGACGTATCCAGAAGTGCCTGTGTCTATACGGGGAAGGAAAATACACACCTTGAGGAATCGAGTAGTTCCGCTAGTACTAGTGCAATAGAGCCGACACGGTAAGGAAGATGCCACGTGGGAACAAGAAGATGAAATCCTCGCCAAGTATCCGCAAGCCTTCGAAAATCTAAGTAAGTCAAATTTCGAGGACGAAATTTCTTTTAAGGAGGGTAGGATGTAATACCCCGGACCAAATTAGTATTACTATTATGAATATTGTTATTATATTACTTATGATATCCTCTTTAAAATGGAAATATTTCATGAAAGTTTTTGAAAATGAAACGCTTTGCGATTTAAGGCCGGTATCTTAACTATGGGCGGACGAATCGAAACCGGCAGCACACCTAGCACTGTAACATTAAAGTGAATCCATATAGACTGATAAAATAAGCAAAATGAAATCACGAAATAGGAAATTTGAGGCCTATAACTTAATGGAAAATTCTCGAACAAAATTATACTTTTGTCGCCAAAAGTCGAACGAAAAACCCTAAAACTTCTGAATTTCGAATTCGATGAATAAATACGAACCCAACACAAGACATAATTGATAAAATGAAGACAAACATCAGTTTTAATAAAGTAAATAAAAAACTAAACTTTTGGGTAACAAAAAGAGCAAAAATGTTGAGTTTCGGAGCCCAAAACTTAGCCGAAAAACACCCGATTTCAACACCGAAAATTACACCGCGTTCAAAAATACAGAGAGGACTCAAAAGTCCTCCCTGGGGCCCACTAATTTCGACCAGCAGCTGCTGGGATCAGCCAAGGGATGGCCTCTCTTCCTTTCCCCCTAAATCAAGCTACTTGTCCCCACTTTTTAATTCAAGAAAAGCACATACCTTTCTTACACAATTTGACTACTCCCTCACCTCTATGATCAGCTAACACACTTCTCTCCCTCTATAAATACCCCCATAATCTCCCTTGGGTTCACTTTGTAGCCCCCTACAAGATAAAGAAAGAAAATTTCCCCCCCCCCCCCCCCCCCCCTCTCATACTCCCTCAAGTTTTGGCCATTCTCACTTCAAGGGAGGAGAAAGTTTTCTTCTCCCATTTCCAACCATAGAGGGACTTCAAATTCAAGCTCCAATCTTCCCTAGGTGTTGGTGTGAAGGTTTGAAGCCATCTCCAAGCAAGAAATGAGCCATTCTTCTCCTCTCTCTTTCAAATTCATGAAATCTTACATCTCCAACTTCTAACTTTAACTCTTGTTTTGTTTTAGCTCAAAACAAGAAAGTTCTTTCAAGGAGCCCTCAAATATATCAAGAACTAAAGGATTGAAGAGCTAATAAGGCCCTCTAGCTTAAGAAGACAAGTCTACAAAGGTTGTAAAACCCTTCAACTCAAAACATAACTAATATGAAATGGTTTCCTTGAAATGTTACTGTTTTTGTTGCTACTTAGAAACCATGAAACCTTAGGGCAATCTTGTCTTTGAATATTCAAATATATGTTAAATAGAGTCTTTAATGATGTGTATTAAGGTTTTAGAATGTTAGTGGCATGAAAGTTGTGAAATAGGAGATACAAGAGACAGTATGCACAACAAACACACTATGAAAAGTGTCATTAAGTTTCTGTACAAATTTTTGAACTCGAAATATTACGGATTTTGGAAAAGTGTTTATACTATATGAATGTAGATCAATTTAGCTTTCTTTTGCCACTGGTTTGAGCCAATTCGGAATTTTCTTTGATAAGTTATGAATTTTTAAAGAAAGTGTGACGAAACTGCTAGATTTTTCCCTTTCATGGGCTAAAATGTACCTTTTGAGTCAAGTTTGGATTTTATAAAAATTATGATAAAATCTACATGAAGTTAGCTATCTCTATGTATTTTTCTATGATTTTTTAATAAGTATAAATAGTTTTACTAAAATTATTTTTAACACTGCGCACACACTGTAAGTCTCTGGAAGAAACTGCCACGTTTTGAAAATGAACCTAGAACTCATATTTTCTTAAACCAAATGACATGAAACAAATTTTATATGTGTATTAAACTCTAAAAGGTACCTACTGTATAAATTTCATGATGATCGGATATATTTTATTATTTTTCAAAAGTGGTTAAAGTTAGGGGACGAACATCCGAGGGAGCAAACTGCACACCTTCGGATGTGGCTTCCTCAAACTGTTTTTCTCATCTATGGCTTAAGAACGGACTGTTTTATTTCTTAAATTGATGAATATGATAGGGATTGACTTATTGCACTTGAATATTATGTGAATTACATGTGAATGATGTGTTGTTTAGTGTTAGCTTTAGGGTAAGGACTATATGTTTCTATGTGCGTCCTTAAAAGAGAAAAGAATAAAAGAAAACCTTATGAAAACCCAAAAATAATTAAATATACTAAACATGCCTAGATGAGGATTCATATTCTCCATAAACACTAGTCACGTTAAAAGCTTTTGGTAAACTCGATAAACAATAAGACATTAAGTATAATACAAGTCCTTATCGAACCAACGTGTATAAACTTTAAGAAGAATTTATAAGACATCGATAACTGAAGTAAATAAGAATGTGCTAGGTTGTGTACGGCCACGGTGACGAGGATTAACGGGTGAGTGAACGGGGGAAATAAGTTTTACGAAAGAAAAACGGTTAAGGTGGGTGGTTTTTACTGCATTGCCTGGAATATTATATGGTCTGTTGGTATTACGAATGTTTTGACCTTCGGGTCGGGTTACATGGTTATTACATGATATATGGTATCTTAAACGATACGTAATGGCCTGGCCTATGTGGCTCGGTGCCAGGGAATGATGTATTATGTTTGATGGCCTGGCCTATGTGGCTCGGCGCCAGGGAATGATTTATTATGTTTGACGGTCTGGCCTTTGCGGCTCGGCGCCAGGAATGTTACATGATAGTATGATAACAGGATACAAAAATATTTTATAAAATGATCATATTTGTTTTGCCCAACTATATAATAGCATGCAGACCATCCACACTGAGAATTCAAATCTCACCCCCTTATTTTTTAAAAACATTTTCAGGTCAGGATGTTGGGGAGTTCGAACCTGTGGAGGAGTGATACGTGTTCTGTCGCTCTTCTATGTTACTTAAGTATGACTTATGGTTTTTGCGCTAATTAAGAATGACTTTAAGCGATGATGTTTATGTTGACTTGTGTGTGTGCCGAGGTGACAAACAGTTGCATAGTCTCTCGATGGTAGAATGTATAATGTTCAAGCTAATTATTTATTTCGTGCCAAATCTTTTAAAAAGATCCTTGTGGGTCCTCTTTTCAAAAAGGAAAACATAACTACATTTATCATAACGAAAATCATAATCTTCCGCTGTCTATGAGATGTTATCATTGGTATTCTTAAACAAAAAAAAATTAGTTCGGTTTTTGGGTCACTAAGTGACGACTTGGATTTCTAGAGTGTCAAATCCTCACTTTGGAAATCTGGGGCGTTACAATTTGTACTTTCCTCAAAATTCACTTTAACATTTTTTTATTAATATAAGGAATTATGGTCACCAACCATTTGCCACAAGACCTTATGTGAAATGTACTAAAAATATTATTGTGAAGATTTATTTTATTTAATATGCGTACTTATGTACACATTTTTAATTACAGATGGATACTTTCTTTTCAATATATTTCCACCATGGTGGAAGGTTTATTGATATTGATGGAGACATGATTTACCAAGGTGGAGAACTTACTCCAAGGCATGGGTTGGATGCAGATAGAGTAGGCTACCTAGACTTGGTTGATGAAGTAGAGAAACTGGGCTATCAATTGAAGAAAATATCTTATACAATTCCAGGGGCCGATATAAGTGAGACAATGGTGGAGATTAAGGATGATAAACAAGTTCTTCAGATGATTGAGTACTTACCAAAAATGAATGCTAAGGCGATAATGTTATATGTAGAAGGTGTGAAATTTCAGCATGGACCAAGCGTTGTTGAACAAAAAATGTGTGTTGATATACAAGATCAGTTAGACGAGGATGATATTGATGGTCAAAGGGGGGATGAAAAAGAGTTAGAAAATGCTCAATCTGAAGAAGAACATGTTGATGCAAGCGATACAGAGGATGATCTTGAAGATGCTGAATTGTCAGATGATGAAGAGTATGTTGATGCAAGAAAGCATAAAATGGACTATAAGAATAAGAGAAAGGCAGAAAAACTGGTTGTTACAAGAACAATATCTTTTGATGCTCAAAATAAAAAAGACCAGGAGAATGCAGTTGTAGAAGTTAATGATGAAGACACTGGTCTTTGTAGTGATTTCTTTGTGTACTAGCGAGGAGGAAGACGTGGAGATGGTCGATATGAGTGAAAAAAAGAAAACAAGGAGAAGAATGGTGATTTATGATCCAACTTGTGATCATAAAACATTAGAGTTCACACTTGGGATGAGGTTTGAAGATGGCCATCAATGTAAATCAGCTGTACAAAGGCATTCCATTTTGAATGGTAGAAACATTCAAATAATGAGACGTAACAAGCGCCAGTTGGAGGTTAAATGTGAGGAAATGTGTCCTTTTAGGCTATATGGAAGCATGATTCATTCTGAGGGTAATTTTTCAATTAAAAAGCCTAGTGAATGAGCATAAATGTGCAAGGGAATGAGAAATAGACAAGCCACATCCAAATGGCTTGTAGATGAGTATTTAGACAAATTTAAATTGGATCCAAATTTTAAGGCAAAAGATATGGCAGTCGATTGTATTACCAAATATGCAGTTGAAGTGGGTCAAGCCAAGTGTTATAGGGCAAAAGCTAAAGCTCTGGAAATGCTTGAGGTTCAGTTTTTTAGCACTATGCTTTATTGAGGTCATATGCAGTTGAATTGATGAGGGTTGATAGGGACGGTAGATTTGACTTTTTGCTTGATGATTCAGGCCGATTACAAGGATTTTTTATTGGATTTAGCGCTTTGAAGCATGTATTTTTGAGTGGATGCAGACCTATCATTGGATTTGATGGATGCTTTCTGAAGACATTTTTGGGTGGGGCCCTTTTAACTGCAATAGGAAAAGATGGCAATAATCAAATGTTCCCGTTGTTTTGGGCTGTAGTTTTGGCAGAGAATGAATTCTATTGGAAATGGTTTCTTGGACTTGTGAAGGAGGAGCTTGATCTTTCAGATGGTCTTGGGTAGACATTCATTAGTGACCAGCAGAAAGGATTGACAGCTGCAATTAGTAACCTAACACCCTTTGCGGATCATAGGAATTGTGCTAGACATGTTTATTGCAATTGGAAAAAGAACTTCAAAGGTCAAGCATTGAAAAGATGTTTTTGGAAAGCAGTTAGATGTATAACTGAGGCATCACTACATCAAGCACTAGAGGAAATGAAACAGGTGGATTTGGAAGCATACATGGACTTTTCATCAAAAGATCTTCGCAAGTTTTGTAAAGCCTATATTTCTGAGATTCCAAGTTGTGACATGATTGACAATAATATTAGTGAAACATTTAATGGCTACATAGTTATGATAAGAAGTAAACATATAATTGATATGTTAGAGGATATTAGATGTGCTTTGATGAAGAGAATGTATGAGAAGTATGAGCATGCCTGTGGTTTGGATGATATTATTTGCCCTAGGATTAAAATGAAGCTTGAGGCCAATAGATATGCAAGTAGACATTGTTATTGCACACCTGCCGTGGGTAGGAAATATCAAGTGACTAGTGGAGATAATGAATTTGTTGTAGAGCTTAATGTTATGACATGCACTTGTAGAGAATGGCAGCTTACGGGAATTCCATGTACCCATGCTTGTTGTGCAATCCACTTTATGTATGAGGACCCTATAAATTACGTCAGTTCTTACTACAAAGTTGATCGATATATACAAGCTTATCAGAACGGTATAGAACCCTTGACTGGTAGGTTGATGTGGCCAAATGTTGATGGTGAACCAATCAAACCACCTTCTTACAGAAAAATGTCTGGTAGACCAAAGAAGAAGAGAAGGAGAGGTCCAGAGGAAGATCCTAAGAACCCATCAAGATTGTCAAAACATGGGGTCCAAATGACATGCAAAATTTGCAATCAGAAAGACCACAACAAGAAAACCTGCAGTGAGGCAAATAATCCTAATTTTAGAAGACCTGAAAAATTATATGTAAGTGTGTAGTTTAAATTCCCATAAATATGTATATTTATTGTATTACAAGCTTAATTTGTATCTCTCTGGTGTTTTTACCTATCAACAATAGGTGAAAAGAGGTAGACCAAAGAAATATCCCAATCCTGGTGAACCTTCTACTTCTGGTGGTACAAGCAATCAACTTAAGGTAGTCTAATTTTTTGTAAATCTGTTAACTATGTTTATTTTGCTTTTTTTGTGAATCTACTAGCTATTTTCAAAATTTGGATTTATTTTTAAATTTTAGCATCTGAATTTTCTATTAGCTATTTTCAATCTTTTTGTAAATCAATATTGATGTGTGGATATACATACAGAGGGGTAGATCAAGGAGGAATACTACTGTTGGTGAAACTTCTACATCTGCTAGTACAACTACAGATGCATCTACTATGACCATAACATCTGCTGCAAAATTGGCTGAAAATAGGGATCTTGCAAAAGAGAGAAAATTGGTATAGCAAAGTGTAATTTTTTAGATGCATTAATTATATGTTTGATAATATTAAACTTTGAGTGATTTTCCTTTTTTGTGCATATAGGCAATGATGGGTTCAGGTGTGTTGGTGTGTGAAGGTTTTGGAAATATTTACTTTAATTCAAGGGTTGGAAGCAGGAATATAATGTTTGTAAGTAGCTCAGAGGGTGTGGCAAATGCAGTGAGGCCAGGAAGGGGTGGTAGGACTGAAAGAGGTGGGAGAGGAACTAGAAATGGTGGACGAGGTGATAGAGTTACATCAAATGATTCAGTGGTTGATGCTCAAGAGAATAATGCCAACTAGATTAAATTTAATTTCACTGGAAACTAGATGTCATTTTAATACCATTTTTTTTCTTTTTGCTAGATTGGTCTGGTTTGTTTTGATGCCTATATTGACTGCAAATATTACTCATTGGAATTTGTAGATTGGATTGGTATTTTTTGCTGTGATGCTTATTTCCGCCACAAACTTAGATGTCGTTTTAAAATGTTGTCCGCTGGAACGGTTGAAATTATTTTGGTTTATTATGAATGTGAATGGTGAAAATTATTTGCATTACATGTTCTTAATTACCAGTTTTGAGCCTAACAAAATGAGAGGAAAAAAAAATACTTGAACAAGTCACTTGTCAAATAAAATACACAATATTTACTTGAATAAATAGCAGATAATAGATTATCCAAATTACATCCAATATCAAACTATATCCATGATTACAAAACTAAGACAATGTATAGATTGAGTTGTTGGTAATCCTCCCAAAGCAATAACTACCAACACCAATAACATTGTTTATACACCTTGGTACTTTATTGATTCTTCTTGTAACATCTTTTTCTCAACAACAAGTGCCTCATTCGAGTAAAACAAATCATCCAGCATCTTCACTTTTTCTTCAAGAATATTTTCTTTACGAGTCACTTTAGCTGCAAAAATCTAAAATTGAGGAGGAAATTCATTATCTAACCATTCAAAATATCTGTAGTCATCAAGGTGTTGAGCCAATAAATAAATATTACCAACACTTAAAAGGTACGTGATCAAATTACCAGGAAGTACATCAAGGGTTAAGTGCTATAATAGGAAAATGAGAATCCTAAAAAGAAGTCAATGTGCTTAAACAATGAACAAAATCACATGTAAATGTGGCAATACCTTGCTTGCATTTATTTATAGAGTAAACGTGAGACCGACAACATGAGACGATGGGATGGAGTATAAATTGGAGATGACACATTAATACAGACAGAGGTAGGTGTTAATCTGTGTTGTCTCATACTATGAGACGGTCTCAACAAGCTTTTGCCTTATTTATATTACGAAAAACTCAATTACCTGCGTCAAATTAACACAAATTCTTTGAGACAACACACATTAACACTTACCTCTACCAAAGTGTTAATGAGTTAATGTCTTAGTTATATCTATTCTCTTCGTCTCATGCTATGGGACAGTCTCATACAAGACCAACTCTAATATATTTTACCGGACAATATATTTACAAAATTCGAAATTTAATCTTACCTCTATGAAAGGCCATAATCTCCTTCCTCGATTTTCTTCTGTGTATGATTTGGAGAGTCTAGCATCTATGCCATGCCCTTTGCATTTCTTCCATGTCGTGCAACTTTAAAAAATTTGAGGTTGAAGTATACGAATTTGAAATAGTACTTGTAGATTTGTTTAAACTTGTGATATTGAAAACGTATATTTGAAACCCTCGTTGCTCGATTGAGGGATGCGGAATTCTTGGGAAGGTTGTGATTTTTTCAAAATCTATTCAAAAGACAGGAAATTGATCTAGGCCTTTTGATTCTCTGCACCAATTTGATGAAAAAGAAAAGACATGGTGACACAAAAACGTTTTCTTATAAGGGTGATTTTTTTTTCTTTTAAAAATCTAATGGCAATCTATCAAGTATATATGTGGCATATACGTGGCCGCCTATGTGGCATTTCCGGCGGCCAAGTCATTTAATTATCACCGAAAAATTGTTGAATGTTTTAAATTGTTAAACTTAAAAAGTCAGTGCTTCGAATTGTTAAAATAAAAAGAATATGTTGTAATTGATAAAAAGTAAAAAGTTTGTGTTTTTTTTTGCAATTAACCCTTTATTTAATATCTTTTTTTTTACGGAACCCTTTATTTAATATCAATAATACAACATATTGGATTTCTTTATTATAATCCTAAAATCATGATTAAATTATATTAAAGCTAATAATAATTATTTAATGACAAAAACTTAAATGAGACCATCTTATGACATGTGACAATACAAATTAACGCTTACCCTATCAAAGTGTTCAAGATACCGTCCTAATTTTGCAAGTTTGTAAAGATATTGCCTCAATTTTGCAAACACGTGAAGATGATGTCCAAATTTTACAAACACTACTAAAATAAAAATAAATCCCTTATAACCGATTTTTCAAAAAATGTATTCTTACGATAACCGTTTCAGAGAAGAGTTGAGTCGACCTCCAGTTGTTGTTTCCTTAAAGAATCAAAGCCATAGTTAATTAATCTTTTGGACATTATTGCACACTTCATTTTTTGCTTCAACCATCTCTTTTATATTAATCTCAATAAGTTGAGGTTGCTAAAACCCAGAATGAATAAATAAAAAATATGAATTAAATCAAATGGCCATTATTAATTAGAGAAAATTATCATTGTAAGGTATGAATATTTCAAAGTAACATAATTAAGTAATAATTTATTTTCATATTTTCGAGATATGAGATGCGAGAATCTACCTTTATGGGCTAATAAAATAAGAAGACTATCTTCACAATCTTCCAAAATAAGGACATTATCTTTTATGTTGGGCAAATTTAGGCTAAATTTTATAAAATGTGGATCATATAAAGCTCGATTATGATTTGCCAAGTTGTTCATATTTTATAAAATTTGGCATAAATTGGCCAAAATTAAATATATTGTCCTAGTTTTGCAAGTTTGTAAAGATATTGTCTCAAATTTGCAAGTTCGTAAAGACAGTGTCCTAATTTTACAAACACTTACAAGGTAGTGTTCTAAAATAACAATTTTCCCCTATAACCAATTTAGTTAATGGTAACGAAGTGTATTAATTCTTTATTTAAGAACATTAATTGGTTAAAGCAAAGTGTATAAAAAACTAATTATAAAGTGGTTCATATATGAAACAATTTAATTCTAAGATATTCCCTTAATAGTAATATTCTATGATAAAAATATGTAATACAACATTAAGGTTAATTATTTTTCTAATCCATTACCAATATTGTCTTAACTACGTATTGATATTTATACAATAAGTCATACCTTATAATTTATCATTAAATTAACTTATATAAGCAAGAAAAATATTTTTTTAGGATACTATCTTAGGGGTGTTTGCAAAAATAAGACACTATTTTTTCACATACCTGCAAACTAAATTCTCTCAGAACAAAGATCTATTATGGCAAATTCCACCAACTTAGACCAACACAATCATTTAATCCATGATTTATATTTTAGGTATTTGTTAATTACAAACCTATGACATATTAGGCTAACAATTTAACACATCCATACGTCTCAGGCAAATAATATTTAATAGTGTAATGGAAATGAGAATTATTTACTAAAGTTATCAATAATTAGAGGTCAAAAACAAAAAATATAATCCACTTAGATTTGGTGGGATTATAATTTTTATAGATAAGCATAACTCATAAAAGCAAGAAAAAATTATTTTTTTAGGATACTATCTCATGGGTGTTTGCAAAATTAGGACACTATCTTTTATAATTTGAGCAAATAATAGAAGATTACATTGTTTAAATATTCACATTTTAAAGAAAGAATAAAAAAATAGTCCTCTAACTTTGTCTGAGTTCATGAATTATCTTCTAACCACTTTATTCTAACAATTTTAGTCCTATTGATATCAATTTTTGTCATTTCGTCGAAAAATTCAAATTCATAAAAAATAAACTAATAAAGCAATAGTAAAATCCACATACACACTAAATACCAATTATTGAATATCACTAACGAATAAGAGGACAAAATTGAGTTTAACGTAAACTACAAACTCTCTCATATGCATAAAATAAAATAAAAAAACGAAATTGTAGGATTGATTATGTCCAAAATAAATATGTTAACTATTGTTACCAAATACTGAGCAACTTAATTATAGGAGATTTCAATTCTTACTTTTTGACCAAATGTACAAAATAATTACGGTTAAGAACATATTGATTAGATTATTGTGAACCTCCCCATTCATATAATTACAACATCCTCTATATATAGAAGTTCAAGTGAATTATAGAAAATTATGTAAATGTATGGAGATATACCAAACACTATTTTAATTCAAAAGGTTTAGAGATACCATTTTAAAGCACATTAATATTATTATAAATAAATGTTTGGACCAAATTATATGTATATATTCCATTTCAAATTTTTAATACAAGGTAGTGATATATATATATATATATATATATATATATATATATATATCAAAAGGGCATGGTTAGGTATATATATCATTTTAAAGGCAGTAAATTAAGAACCGATTACAGATAATCATGACTTAACTCTTGTGTATTGTCATTAACTATGCATATTCGGATTTTGTTGGAGATAATTAAGAACCGAATTTTAATTTGGTAGGAGTATATTTTTTTATAGATAAGCATAACACATATAAGCAAGGAAAACATATTTTTTTTTAGGATACTATCTTATGAATGTTTGCAATTTTAGGACACTATCTTTCGTAATTTGTGTAAATAATAGAAAATTTCATTGTTTAAATATTCACATTTTAGAGAAAGAATAACAAATGGTCCTCTAATTTTGTCTGAGTTCATGAATGATCCTGTAACCTTTTTATTTCAAACAATTTTAGTCCTGTTGGTATCAATTTTGATCATTTTTGTCGAAAAATTAAAATTTAGCAAAACAAACTAATAAAGCAATAGTAAAATCCACATACACACTAAATACCAATTATTGAAAGTTACGGACTAAATTCTCTCCAAACGAACATTTATTATGACAAATTCCACCAAATTAGACCACCAAACAACCACACTTATTTCTTTCTCTATAGAACTATAGAATGACATTTTTCCGATCCACCATGATACTAAAGACAATCAACCAAAATGTTATAGCCTCAATGAAATCTTTAGATTTATTTTCCAAAAAATTATGTGAAAAAGGTTAATTGTATCAAATTGTCAGATTGATTATATGTTAGTTAAACTTAATTAACAGAAAACAGAGAGAGTATAGTTTATAAAATTAAATTACATCATCAATAATAAAATCATATAAAATTGTCAAATTGATAATATTTTAACAAATTATAAGTTGAGAAGATGTTAAAAGAAGTTTGATATTTTACTCATAAAGTGACAAACATACATTTATTAAATTTTAAATCAATCAATGTTGATTTGAAATAACATTGTTCATGAGAAATTATTAAGATAATAGACATTGTACTAATTAATTGTATCAATTAAGATAAGTAGAAAAATATAGAAAACACAATTTTAATTTGAAGTTAATTATGAATTTAATTAACTAAACGAAATTAAAATAAAATAAAATTAGTCAACATTTTAATTTAAATTATCCCTAATTTAATATAATTTAAAAGGTAAAACACAATTAGTCAATCAAATTAGTAAAATTAAATAAAGAAATCTAAATTAGTCAAAATGTTATTATTATTCTTCAATAATTAAATGTAATTAAGGAAGGAAATCAATTATTAGATTATCAATCAATCATTTATTAGATTGGCTTAAACTTTATGCATTTTAAGCAATTTATTTGTAATCCTACGCCTACTTCCTTTACAAAGTATTCCATGAAATAAAATTAATTATCAATCAATCACGTACAAACTTAATTATCAGTCAATCAATTAAAAATTTAATGATTAATCATTTACATATTACATAAAGTCAATTTGGATGAAAATACATTTGTAAGTTATTTATGTAAAAGTTGTAATATATGTATGTAAGCAATTAAAATTTAAAAGTTGAAGTTTTTTTTTACAAAAATATTTTTGAAAAATTTAATCGGTATTTAATATTTTTCAAACAATTATGATCATCTACAATAACTCCCGCATAAAAAATATAGTTATATATGTATAAATTTGATTTCCTTCAATAAGGCAAGTTCTTCAATAAAATTATGCCACTTTTAAAAACCTCATATAGTTGAATGTTCCAAAATTGTGGCAAGCTAAAAAATTGAAGTAGTTTCATAAAAAAAAATTATCAATGGTTAATTTTAACATACAAATTAATTTAGCAATTGAAATTAGATGATATTTTTTTTTTGTCAACAATTAATTTTATAATACAAATGAACTTAACAATTGGAATTGGTTGACTAAATTCATGACATTTATTGTGAATTAGTTACCTAAAATTATAAATTGAATTAGTCTCATAAATTCACGTCATTATTAAAAATCTCGTTAATTGAATTAGTCTCATAAAAAAAAAAGGTCAACGGTTAATTTTTAGCAAAATTAAGAAATTTAACAAGTGGAATTAGTTACCTAAATTCATGGAATTTATTGTGAATTAATAAGAAATAACATTTGGAAGGAAACGTAAGAAGTAAATATATGAAATAAGAAGAAATTTTTTAAATTGGAAGAAAATTTACCAATATCTCAAAAAAAAAAAAATTCAATTATGGAGAACACCCAAAGCAAGAGGAAGAAAATGGTGCAATCTCAATTTCTCGACTGTAGCATCATACAATATTCATTATGTAGAAACGCAATACATGGGAATCTTTTACGGATTACGTACAAAATTACTACGGCACTAAAGCAAATTAAAAAAAATCTCCAAACGACACACGATCTTGCAAGGTAGATTCGAATCCGGAGACGCCGGACATCCAAACATGAAAGCAATGACCGATCTTACACGAATTTTGACATCAAAGTGATCATCATCAACTTGAAAAAAAATGCCAGCCGACGCTAAGCAATCCTGCATAATAACAAAAAAGAAATTCGAGATGAGCAAATAAGGAACTCGAACGAAGAACGAAACAAAAAGGAAGGAGAGAGAACAACACATTCCATTAGAAAGATGTGAGGTTTGGAATGAAATTGAAGTGTAACATAGAAAACCTTATATAGGGAAAATACACGAAAACGGACAGTCGAGATCGAAAGACAATTAAAAAAATCCAACAGCCTAGATCACATACCATTCCAATTTAACCACACACCAAAGATTTGAAATAGAGGAGAATGGCTTTGCCACATAGGATTTTACATCCTACTCCTTATTGTATATTAAGATATTGATTAGGAATTGACTCTTATAAACCATGTGTTTTAATTAACCTTAACTTATATTTTGTCTAAATCTATCCTATTTTTTTAATAATCAAAGATAGAGTAATTATATTAGGAAAAATTGACTAATTTTATATGATGATTTAATTCATATTATTTCGAATTTAGGGAACATTTGACTCTTTATAAAACATGTGTTTTAATCAACCTTAACGTATATATTGTCTAAATTTATCATGTTTTTTTTTTAAATAATTCGAAATAAACTAATTATATTAGGAGAAGTTGACTAATTTTTTTGTGATAACTTAATTCATATTCTTTCAAATTAGTGCAAATTATTTTTAATATAATGCGTTTGAATAATATATCTCACATATATTAACATAATTTGAAAGATTTTTTTTAGTGTTTCAATAATTATTTTTTCGTTGTGAATAAACTTATTAAAAAAATATTACAATTTTTTTTTTTTTGGATTTAGTGAATATTTTTCACGAAAATATTGATCCATTTATTTTTTTAGATTTAATTTTATATGTTTTGACATGGTCTAATATTCTATGTGTGTATCCCACATTCCTTAATTTTTGGAAAGCGTGGTGTTTTGAATGAAATTAGTTAGATTTATCACAATTATTAAATGTACATATATTTATATTATTAACTTATAATATATTTTGTGTTAATATATTTTTAATATTTTATTGTTAAGATCCTAATTTAGAAACGTTAAAGTGTAAGAGTGCAAGATTGTTGAGGAAAATTATTCTTTCAGATAAATATTGAAGAATTTTGCTAGGATCAATTATTTATGGTGCATTAGGTTTCAATATTATTGTGTTTAATATGTTATGATATAATGTATTTTAATCTTTTTTTTAAAGTTTAATTTTATTGTTTTTTTATTATTAGATAATTTTATATCTCAACAAGAATTGGAAGACACACCATCGTTGTCAATATTAACAAACGATTAGTTTTCTACTTTTAAATTAGCAATATTATTTACATATACTATTTTTGCTATTAAATTTTTATGTATTTAATTTTATACATGATCAAATATTGGAAGCTACTGCAAATCCAATGACATCAGGCCTGACTAATGAACTACTTCAACAAACACGGAAAAACACTACTACAGGTTCCGTTACTTATTTTGTTTAATGCATTTAATAAGAAAACTTAACATACGTATATGAATTTATATTACATATTTTTCAATGTATTTATGTATTGATTTTTTGTTTTTCAGAAACTGAATCACCTGATTCAATTGTTCGTAATCCACTCTCTAATATGACAAATTGTAAGAATTCCTTGAAAACTAACTAAAATAAAAAGAGAAAAAATTATTATACTAATATTTTTATTTAACAGTGATATCAATTCAAAATTGTTCTAGTTGTACTACAAACATATCTCCTCTTACATACACACCAAATACACATTTTGCATCTCAAGGTTTGTAAGTTTAAACTGTATTATTTAGTATAGTAATTTAAGTAATATTGTTAATATATATTTATATTTTACACCCATTTTTTAAAAAATATTTATTTTCAGATAGAGGAAAGACTTCAATTACTGATGTGTAGGATAATACTCAAACGCCTCATAATTGGATATCTATAAGTGTTATATCATCTTTAGCAAAGCAATTACATTTTGAATATGAGGAAAATATTCAATCTTTCTTTAAAAAATAAATTGGAGAAAGTTCTTCTGGCCATGGGATTGTATTTTTTATCTTTAATGTTGCACTTCTCTTTTGAATTTATAAATATAATAATCTATTTGTCCAAATATAAATATAATTAACTAAATAGTCATGACTTTTTAGGAAAAAAAATGGATAGATATTGTTGTTGAAGAAAGGTCAAAAGGAAGGAATATCGGTTGTGAATATGATATAAAATTTACATTTTCTTATAAAAATATCTTTTTTATTAGATTTTTTTTAATTTTTTTAATTTTTATTATATTTATAGGGTATGTTGATTTTGGAGATGCTACGTTTGTCTATGTCTATTACAATACGTATTTGTGGTATGACAAGAGAAGTAATAAAAGATTGAATGAGAATCCACCAAAATTTCCATCTTGTTGTTCAAATGGAAAAATACGACTTCCAATGTTGAAACATCCTCCTTCTACATTGACCAATCTGCAATCGGGCGGAGATGAAAGGAACAAACATTTCATAAAAAAAGGTTAAAGCTTACAACATGATGTTTAATTTTACATCTATGAGTGGAAAAGTTGATAATTCAATTAATAATGGAAGTGCTCCTTATGTGTATAGATTGCATGGTGCTAATTACCATCAAATTGGAAGTCTTTTGTCAATGCCTGGTAATAAGCCTAAATTTTTGCAACTCTACATAAATGACACTGAAAACAAAGATCAGAATCGAATTGATGCTCTCGGGTTAGTTAATTAACCCTCTTATAATTATTAATTACATTTATTTTACTAATTGAATTTTCCATTATATAATATATATCTTACTATATATTTTATGTTTTGTATTATTTTTGTAGAACAAATTATACAATATAATAATTATTATTAATTTTTTTAATCAATTCAATTATTTTATTTGTGCAGGAGGCAATCGAAGGATAAAAATAAAATATTGAATGATAGTATTGTTCGTGAACTAAAGAGGATTGTGGATACTTTCAATTCATTTGCAATGCAACTTCGCAGTGCAAGGGAAAATATTATGTTTGGAACTGAGCCAAATTGTAGATTGAATTTGCTATAAAGAAGGAGTTCGGATGGAAGAGTTTATAACCTTCCTACAACTTCTGAAGTTGCAACTCTTATTCCAGGGGACATTGATGCAACTATGAAAAAAATAAGATGTGATACTTAAGACGCGTAGTGGTGAATTGTTAAGAATAAGTAAATTGTATCCATCCTATGTTCCATTGCAGTATCCTTTATTGTCCCCGTATGGCGAGGATGGTTATAAGATTGATGTGGTTCATAATGATGTTGGTTTTACCCCTTTCATGAGGATGCCGTTTTTCGCCGTTCGTCTCCGTTTTCTTCACCCCTTTCATGATTTTACGTCCATACACGCGCCACGCTTGTATGCGTCGTCCGGGTACGCCGTTTTTAATTCTTCGTTCTTCGTCACGATCCGGTTATAATTTATTTTTACCCCTTTCATGATTTTACGTCCATACACGTGCCACGCTTGTATGCGTCGTCCGGGTACGCCGTTTTTAATTCTTCGTTCTTCGTCACGATCCGGTTATAATTTATTTTTACAAAAAATAAATACTAGATCTAGACTAGTCTATTACAATGATCAAATCAAAATAAAAACAACTAATCTACTCGTGGATTTTCTCACGAGAAAAACGAATTCGAACGAATCGAATTAAAAAACAATTAATTCACACGCATGAAATTAACAACATTAAAACCATGACAATTGGATACCTGCAAAAAAGATCTAACAATTCTACTATCCAATTTTAATTTAATGTTTAACAATTTAAATTCCAATTTAAAGATCAGAGCCCGAAACCGTGGCTCTGATACCAGTTGTTGGGAAAATAGGGGTGCCCGGAATCTATTCGGGATGAAATTTAAATACGAATTTAAATACAATTATTACTAGCATGAATTAATCCTAATTAATCCAAATAATAATTCCAACAACTAATTATCATCATGCATGTTAAATTAATTTCACATATTAACTAGGCGGAACAAACAAGTAAATATGCGATTAACGTACCTCTTGTAGTATTGGCCTTTGGATATACGGGACAATTGTAATCTCGCTCTATCAACCCAAAGCCTTCTCAAGTATTTCCCTTTTCACCTCACTTGATCGTCGGTGGGAGACGCTTTCAAGTAATTTAATAAACTAAGGAAAAAGAAAAATATTTATGCTTCTTGATTTTTCCAACACATGGAATTATGTACTTGGGGATGAAATAATCATCCCCTATTTATAATTAGAGGTGGTCGAATTTTTAGGAGTATATGGGCTTTGGAAAAAATCTTTTCTTAGACTCTAAGAAATCTTGAATATATCCCATATATTCTTTTCTCCAAAATAAAATATTCCACAAAAATCTCACCCTCCTAATTAACTTGCAATTTTCGAAAATTTCAATAGAAGATCCTAAGATTTGGATCTTCTTGAATATATGAGATATACTTGTATTCCAAGAATACATATCTTCCATAATATCTTTCCAAGAAAATCAACAAAATCTTCTCTTTTCTTGATTTCTTATTTTCGAAAATATAGAGGAAAAAATCAGCATTTATATTTCTTTTTATTTTAATCACCTTATCATTATTGGGCTACTTAATGTGCTACTTGAGGGGCTTTAAGGAGAATTAAGATTGGACCTCCTAATGGACTTCTGAATTTCAATATTGAGCCCCAATATAATTCAGCCCATTAATATTAATTATTACCACTAATAAATTAATATTGCACTATCCATCTTAATCCATATTACGATAATATGGGCTCCCGGTTATTATTTCCCGCGTTTAAGATTATCAAGTCCATTAATTAATCAAGCTTCTGAATAGCTCTAAATTAATTAATATATTTCACCTTGGAGTAAAGACAGCTCAACATTATTATTCGTACCGAAGAAACTAATTCTTCACTTGCAAGATTTGGTACAGTAAAACTTCTGAGCCCACCAAGGGGACTAATCACACGAGCCGTACTCGCACGCGTTTCTCCGTATTAAATCTTAGCAACCGTCGTATGATTAATATTACTGCCCAAGACACAAAGTTTGAAGTCGCAATGATTCTCACCCAACATGAATCAAAGCAGTAACTATTAAGCACACACGGTCCTATTTAAGTGACGGAGATTAAGAAATCAACAACCACTGAGGTCTAATTCTTCACCTTTCAGAACAGAAGAATTTCTCCTCGCTGTAGGACCTCTTCAACACATACTAAATGTGCTAGTGTAATCTCTTAGTCAAGACAGACTAATCTGAGCCTTACACATCGACCTTTCACGGCGGATTGTTCAATTCCACCTAGGTCGTGAAAATGTACGTTTAGTTACAAGTAAACTGTTAATGTTGTCTTCCGTGATCGGGTATCACCACATTAACTACAATGTAACATGTACTATGTATTGAACGGTTTGCAATAGAAATTCAACATTCAATCATAACTAAAGCGAATGTGATAAAAGAATTATTCTCATAAAACGAGTGTTTGATAGACGAGTTATACAAAGTAAAAGCATACTTTCACGTATAACTCCAACAAGGCTGGGAGCACTGGGAGCAAGAGGAGGCTCGTCTGTGCACTTATTTCCATCTCACGAGCTGGCTGCAACTGCTGAATTTTGAAAACCTAAAGCAGTTGGTGAGTGAGATGATAGCTGGGATGAAGGCTGACATCAACGTATACTCAGAGGAGAAGGATGAAGAAGATGATGAAGCTCAGGGTGGAGCTAGTGAGAAGATGGCGGAAGAGACCGCGGAGGAGGTAGATACGATGAACCCTGAGCCTCAGGCTCAAGAGGAAGGTGTGAAGGAAGTTGGTGCCAAGGGTGGACCAACTGCTGAGGATGTTGTGAACATCTCAGCCGCCAATGATACATCAGTCGATGAAGAGATTCCCTGCCCTGAGACAAAAGAGAATGATGTAGAGACGTCCAAGGAGACTACTAGTTCTGAGGATTTTCAATCCAAAGTTCGAGATGGCTTGGCTGAGTCTGAGCAGGCGGTCTTGACCACTCAATAACTGCCGTCAGTGCACCCTGAAGAGGGGACTGATGCAGTAGGGGCTTGCAAGGGAAAGCAACCACTTACTGATGAGGCCATTGGCGAGGATAATGATGTGCTTATCACTGGGGTCCAGAGGGCTGAGTTCACCAGTATCGTCGAAGTGAAGAAGGAGAAGACGACTGAGAACTTGGCTGAGCTTCAAGAGGAGGTGATGAGGCTTAGGGCTGAGAAAGACGAATATGCCAAAGCACTAGCCAAACACATCAAATGGACCAAGTCAGCCTACAATACCCTTGCCAACAAGGAGCTTATTCTGCTGAAGCGCACAATAGTTGACACGGCCAAGTCAGTAAGAAGTGAAAGGCAGAGGACTAAAAAGATGCTGAGGTGGACGATGAAGTAACTCGATGAGAGGGATGAGCAATGTGAGCAAAAGCTGAATCAAGCAGTGGAGCGTCTTGCAGATCAGGCTGGAGCGCTGTTCACTCAGGCTTTGAACGACTCAGCGGCCAAGTTAGCGCTTGAGTCAGGGAGGATTGCTCAGTCCTCAGAGTCAGCTGCAGAGATCTTAGCTAAAGCTACTGAAGTGTCTGCGAAAGTGCTGAGTGAAGCTGGCAGAATCAGTGGTGAGTCCTTAAAGATTGAGGAAAGGATCACCAAGGCTGAATAAAGTCTCCAACACAACATGGAGGTCTTTGAAAAGAAGCTCAAAGCTGCCATCAGCACTGTGTCCTACACAGGAACTGGGATTGCTATGGGGGTTGATATGCTGAAGGAAGGAGTTCAAGAAGTTTAATCTTTGGCAGCCTTCATTATCAACAGTGGGCAAGATGTGTTCCCACCCCCACCTGCCAAGGATGATGCCAAAAAGGGGGAAAAGAAGAGAAAAAGATCCCTCCCTGAGGCATCGGAGGCAAATTCTGCAAACCCTGAGGAAGTTGAAGTGGCTGATCCTGAAGCAGACCCTAAGGGGAATGTTTTGTTTGTGTGGAAGTCAGCGAGGCTGGCTGAGGCCGCAATGGAGAAGGCTAATGAGCCTTCGAAGGACGTTTCTCAACTCCCTTCCAAACCAGATTCGTCAGCAGTTCAGAAATCTCCTCCAGTGAATACAAGGAAAAACCCAATCACTTACTCTGCGGAGACGGTGGCTGAGTTATGCGCTGAGGCATGGGGAGCCTCCACGGAGAAGACTGAAGTTGAGCGCAGGGCTGATATTGCTCAGAAAGAAAAGATGTGCATTCTGGAGAAGAAGGTGGAGAAGCTAACTGACCTCACTGATATGCAACAGCGAGAACTTGATGATGTTGTGGTCAGTTTGCTAAGGAGGAAGAAGGCGAAGCCTGAGCCGCGTAAGTACAGAAAGAGGCCAACGACAAGGAAATCAACTTTACTGCAAGTCAGAAGGCCTGAGGTGACTCAGAGGGAAGCTCTTGTCGATGAGTTTATCTCAGAAACCTTGAAGGAGATTTGGGTCGATGCAAGGGATGAATTTGTCAGGCTTTGGTATGTTGTGAAGAAATGGGGCGACACTGAAGACATCAATGCCCACTTCACTAACTATATGATGGACAATCACCTTGAACTTATTCAGAAGATATTGGAAGAAGCTGAAGCAACCCAAGTCCAAGTCAAAGCTCCTGAGTTTGTTGCACGCCCTACACCTCTTGTCCCTGGAACTGGAAAGCATGATACAAAGGCTATAATGACTGAAGTTTGAAGATTGTCAAGGTTGAAGGATATGTGAACCAACCTAAAAGGGTAGATGAGTTGAAGGTTAGAGTCTATGCTGGTTATGGACTCGAGCCTGAAATGAGATTATTTTATGTTTTCACATCTTTCTTTGTAATAGATCAGGTTCATTGTACCAATTCAATATTATCAATGAAATCTATTACATTTGCCCACAGACAAAAACTCATTGTCTTTTGGCTATTACTTAAATTCTGTACTTTATCAAGAACTGCTCTAACACTAACTTATCTTATAGATTGGACTTGTCTTTCCTCTAAGTGTTTTGAGGATCTTTTCAGTGTTTTGGCATCATCAAAAAGGGGGAAATTGTTGGGACATTTTCAGTTTTGATTAAGATCCCAAAGCCCCTGAAAAGATGATTGGCCTTAGAATGTCTTAGTCAGACTAGTCTTGGTTAGGTTCTTGTACTTAGTTATTTTACACTTCACAGGTACTCCATGAGAGGAGCACTCACTAATGTCAATCAAGACTAAGAGCCTAAAGACGAAGAGCACCATCCTGAACTTACGGAAGTCTTTCTAAGCTGGCTGAGTAAGTGTCAATAATGAAGAGTATGACCCTGAGGTCACTACTAACTCAATCCTGAAGGGAACAGGATGATACTGAGTAATGGGAAAAGACTTGGAGTAGAGCCAAGCAATGCAAAAGGAATGTCAGTGTCAGGACAAGACCGTTGTGCTCGAGATAAAAAGAACTTAATAAGACAAGCCTGAAGTCTAGGAATAAGTTCTGATATTCTCACCAACCTGATGACGTGGACCAATCCAGGGAGGACACGCACGTACGGACTCTGACATGAAGACTGACTTCAGACTGCACTTTCAACGGTCAAGCATTAAATGTCATTTCCTAATTCATGCAAGGACAGTTGTTGCATGGGAGATATGTCCGTTGAACAATTCTACGTAGATGACTAGAAGGTTATCTCTTCTAACGGATAGTTTTCAAATCACCTATAAATACAGAAGGTCTTTAACCTATTCAAGGTTACGGGAAATTTCCAAGCCATAAATTACTCAAACTTTCAAGCTTTCAAAAGCATTCAGCGTTCAAAAGAAGCACGCGAAACCAAATAAATTTCCCAAGTGTTTCTTAGATTAGTGAGAGTTATTATGTATTGCATTGATCTTTCAAGTCTTATCATAAGCTTAGAGTGATTATCCATCCTTAGCATAGCTTAGTCTTGTAAGGACAATCACACCCTAGTTGGAATCCAAACTGAAACCAAAACCCTTTAGTCAGGTTTGTTGGTGGAAGTTGAGTTAGTGAGTTAGAAAGAAGTTTGTATAGGTCAGCGAGGTTAGCTGATCTTGGTGCACCTTGGCACGTAAAAAACAAGAATCCCAGTAGTGGATTTCCTGTTAAATCAAGACCGTGGACGTAGGAGCTTGAGTCTCTGAACCACGTTAAACTCCCTATGTTCTTACTGCTTTGATATTGTTTTTATTTGTCTATTAACTTAAATCATTCATAGCATTTGGTTTTGTCAGGCTTGAATCAATCAGTTTGATTATTAATCTGAACACTGCCCTACTAACCACTATTTCAGAATTGAGTAAACAAGTTTTCAGAAAGAAAACATAAAACAAGACTATAAACTTTCAGGGCTCACGCATTTCTGCAATGAACTCAAGTTGATTAGCCAACTGACCAGCATTCAGTGTAGTCAGTAGGTATGCTATCAACCCTAAGTTCTTTAACACTCTGAGCTAAGGGGACTCAGTAAGGTTGAAAGTCAGAAAAATTTATATACGTGTATTCCCTCCCCCTCATACACGTATTCCTCAGTCTTGTACCGGGACCAACAATAACTGCAGAAATATCAGATAAAGATGATGATGCATTTTTGCATGATTTGGTAAGTGACTACATGATTCATTGACCCTGTGGATTGACAAAAAGAAATTCTCCTTGCATGGTCAATAATATTTGCTTAAGGAACTTTCCAAAGAGTTATAATGAGTTTGCATATGTTGATTACCAAGGTTTCCTACTGTATAGAAGAAGAAATGCAGGGGTCATTGTTGATAAAGGAATTGTTCATTTGGATAATCGTTTTGGGGTTCCTTGCAGTCCAATACTACTGCGAAGGTATTAAGGTCATATAAATGTTGAGTGGTGCAATAAGTATAAATCCATCAAGTATTTGTTCAGGTATATCAATAAATGAGCTGATAGGGTTATTGCTACTGTGGAGAAGGAAGGGGCCACTAAAGGTGATTCAAAATCAAAAGATAAAAGGGAAAATTTTGTAAACTACAGATATATATCTCCGTGTGATGCAGTTTGGAGAACTCTTCAGTTAGATATACATTATAGATATCCACCGGTTATGAGATTGGATTTCCATCTTCCTAATTAGCATAGAGTTTCTTTTCAAGATGAAGATTACATTGATGATGTACTCGAAAGACCATCTTCAGGTAAATCAATATTTTTGGCGTGGATGGATAAAAATAAAACCGATGATGAGGATGCAAAGAAGTTGACTTGTGTGGAATTTCTAAAGATGTATGTTTGGGATAAAAAAATATCAATGGGAAAAGAGAAAGAGCATTAGATTTTCTTTGGGAAAACTATACATTGTTCCACCGGGGGCTGGTGAAGTGTATTATTTATATCGCTTACCACCTTATGTAAGGGATCAACATATTATGAGATGATACGAGCCATTGGTGATACTGTGTATGATACCTTTAAGGATGCTTGCTATACAATAGGATTGTTGGATGATGATCGTGAGTACATTGATAGGATAGCAGAGGCAAGTTATTGGGCAAGCGCTCATTTTGTAAGGAATTTATTCGCTATTCGTCTCATGGCATCTTCAATTAACTCTTCAGAAATCGTATTCGAAAAGACGTGGAAGTGTATGACGGATGATATACTTTATAAAAGAAGATGAACATTGAATATTCCATGTATAACTTTTAAAAAAAATAATTGATTTAGATTGTAAAAATATTTTTTAATTATATTATTTTTTAATTTTTTTTTTTAAGATTTACAACTTAACAATGAAGAGTTGAAAAACTTGGCTTTAATTTAAATTGAGAAGCTATTGCAGATGAATGGATCCACTTTGAGTAGATTTGCATCAATGTCAGTACCAGATTTTGAGTTTAAGAATGATGTAGTAAATAAACTAATTCGTCAAGAATTGAATTACGGTGGGTCTGAACAAGGAGAAGAATAGGACTAGTTCAACTCCAACTCAAGAACAAAAACTTGTGGTTAGAGAAATACTTGAAGTTGTTTGGTTGCAAAAAGGAAGAGTCTTCTTTTTATATGGATATGGTGGAATTGGAAAGACATTCATTTGAAGAACAATCTCCGCAACAATACGTTCGGAAGACAATATTGTTCTTAATGTTGCATCAAGTGAAATAGTATCTCTACTTCAGTCTGACGGATGTACTGCTCATTCAAGATTTGTTATACCGCTTAATATTGATGAGGTCTCCACGTATAACATAAAGCCAGAGACACATTTGTTAGAATAATTATTGAAGACAAAGCTTATTATATGGGATGAGGCACCAATGATTAACAGATTTAGCTTTGAAGCTTTGGATAGAAGTTTGAGGGATATTGTTAGATCTCCAGATGGAACCATGAGCGATATACCTTTTGGTGGTAAAATCATTGTGCTTGGAAGAGATTTTAGACGTGTACTTCCTTTTATACCAAAAGGAAGTCGAGAGAATATTGTGCACTCAACTATCAATGCTTCACATTTGTGGGATCATTGCAAGGTATTTTATGCATCTTTTATTAAATAATAATATTTTTTTAAAGAAATAATTATTGAAAACTAAATACATCTCAGGTTTTAAGATTGACGAAGAATATGAGATTACAAAGTTCTGATCCCAATACGTCCTCAAATGATGATGATATTGTTAACTTCTCGAGGTGGATTTTGGAAGTTAGTGATGGGAAAATTGGAAATTTTCGAGAAGGAGGTAATGGACAAATTATTACAATTGAATTTTTAAATTCTATTAGGTGTTTCGGAATGCCAAATCACCGTCTGATCTTGAAAGAAGGATTTTTTATAGTGTTACTAAGAAATATTGAACACAAATCGGGTTTGTGCAATGGAACAAGATTGATCGTCACTAAACTTGGCAACCACATTCTCGAGGCTGAAATAATATCTGGAGGGAATATTGGAAATAAAGTCTTCATCCCAAGAATGACATTGATAAACTATGATCCTGCAATGCCGGTGAATTTTACAAGGCGTTAGTTTCCAATTCTACTGTGTTTTGCCATGACAATAAATAAAAGTCAAGGACAATCACTTTCTATTATTGGATTGTATCTTCTCATGCCTGTTTTCACTCATTGTCAACTTTATGTTGCAATATCCAAAGTTAAATTGAGTAGAGGATTGAAGATTTTGTCACTTGATTCTAAAGGAAATCCTTCCAAATACGCAATAAATATTGTTTATAGAGAGATTTTCCGCAATTTGTAAACATTATTTTCTAAACATTTGGTTAATAATAAATGTCATGAATTTATAGTTTATTGTCCTTGAAATAGAATTATTTAATATTAGCTAATATTTTTAAAAATACAATAAAAATATTGAATAAATAAAATAATAATAGTAACAACATTTATAAAACTTAAAAAAATTGATTAATAATTTTACCATAAATTTTATGTACAACTCCGTGAAAATGACGGGTTTAGCACTAGTATGTATATATCTTATTATAATATATTTCATACCTCTCCAAGGTGATGTGTCAACACAACCTTATTCTAAGGATGAGGTGGCATGTCTCAAATCTCTCCATTTCGAAATACTGCGCTCTCATTAAAAGTTGGTTTAAGTTTTGATCTCAACCATTCATTTTATATCATTACATCTAAACTATTAATTTGTAACTAGGGTTAATATAATTATTTATCATTTTCATTTGTCCATAAGTCATCTCTCTCTCCCCTTCTATCTCTCTCACACCGCCATACTCCTCTTCGATTTTTTTCACAGCGCCGCTTCAGCCCCCTCTCTAATCAGCGCGGACCAGCCGTGGATGCTAGGTTATAACTTTCTCTGTTATTATTGTCTTCTCATTTCTACTCATCTCACAGTTCATTTTCTCAATTTTTTTATTTCTTAATGCCCTTACGACGCTAGCTTCCTTGCCACTGTCTGTTATGGCTCCGCCCCAGTCTTATTCTTAACACACGCCGCCTCATTCCCAGAATATTCCAAAGGTTAGGGTTTTTTTTAATTCACGATTTTTTGTAAAATTATCTTCGGTGTTAAGTTTTCTCTGTGTATTAAGTCGTTCCTCCGCCTAGCCCAGCGTCGTACAAGGTATGTAGGTGTCGCCTCGCTACTCTACTCTCTCCGCCTCAAATCGCATCAGATATCGCGGCCTTGAATTGAAGGTATGATACTTATATTTTATAGTATTTTTCTTGGTCTCTTAGGTTTTTTTTCTTCTCGCCTCCTTTTTTTAGTTTTTGACGTCCTCCATTGAACAGTCTCGGCACCGCCGCCATGTCCTCTAAGATGTAAAATATATATTTTTTCCACAGTTCGATGATTTTTCTTGCTTATATATTTTTTAAATTTATTTTTGCAAAATATTTATATATGCTAATTTTATAAGAGGATATTGAAATATTTTGCAAAAGATATTGTTACATAAAAGATGGCGAGATTCCCAAAAAATCTTACCATCTAATATCATATCTTATCATGGATAATAGATTGTAACTTTTTTTTTTGACAAAATTTACTATCCAAAAGATATTGTCACTGAAATAACATATTATTCCCAAAAAAATCTTGTCATGAAATGCAATATCTTACCATGTATAATACAATAATATATATTTTTAGAATAAATATTTTTACAAAATTATATATTAATTTTCTAAGAGGATATTGAAATATTTTGCAAAAGATATTATCACGTAAAAGATGACAAGATTTCCAAATAATCTTGTCATCCAATACCATATCTTACCATGGGTAATAAATTATAACATTGATAAAATTTTACTACCCAAAAAATATTGTCACTGAAATAACACATCATTTACGAAAAAATCTTGCCATGATATACAATATCTTACCATGTATAATACTATGATACTGAAAGTTAGCAATTTTTTTAATATTTTTTTTCAAAATACATGTATACATGAAATGTTTAGGAGGGAAATGAATTTTTTTAAATAATTCGAATTGATATTTAATATTATATCAAAATTACAAGATATTTAAAATAAAAAATATTTATACTTATAATTTGAAAATAAAATTAACATTTTTTTTCCAGTCCGTGAAATTCGCGGGGATACGCACTAGTATATATATATTTGTGGAAAATGTGGATATACATGCACACATGCATGCATGTTTACATGCATACGTCATGATCGATAGCCACGGTTCCAGAAGCATCAAGAAGGATCACCACAATGCTGGAAGCATCAAGAAGGATCGAATACATCTCAGCAAAGTTAGTTACAATAAGTTTGTTAGCAGAAACTTGCTGCATAAGTAATAGTTTGTTAGACGGTTATTGGATACATCTTAGGCACTTTCATGTGTATAAATACGTGTACCTTGATCTCATTTCAATGATACAAAGTTTACATTCTATTTTTGTCATGCTTTCAATAATTCAACATGGTATCTAGAGCTATGTCTCTTCTCTGAATTTTTTTGGGGATGATTCATGACTTTTCCTCGTGATTCTATTGCTTGGCCTGCTCTCCATTCATCTTCCTCCTCGGATTCCTTCATTCACAATGATTATACCCACTTTCTTAATACAGATTCCCCTGGGATGAAGCTCATTTCCATCACTTTGGATAAGCACAACTTCGTATTATGGAGCAAGGCCGTTCATCTTGCACTTGGTGCTAAGGCTAAACAAGGATACATCTATGGATCATTACCTGCTCCAACTGATCATGCTTCTGCTGATTTCAAGGCCTGGAAAAGAGCCGATTGTATGGTTTCTTCATGGATACTTGGAGCAATGCCTGTTGGATTTTAGAGGCACGAACAGCGGAAGAATACGATTCACCAACAATAAATCTGCATATGGTTGTATAACATAAAAAAAGAAAGGATTAATAATAACAAATAAATCCTTACAGCAATTTGTACGCGGAATCCTCCACTATGGTATCCACGTAACGGCTTTTCTACCAACCCGCACCAATATGCCAGCGTTGAATCTCCAGACGAATTTGCTAGGAAAATCCCGACTGGAGATTTTATGGAGAAATTATATTTCTTCTATGTTTTCGGAATTCCCATAAGACACATATTTATAGGGATTAACTTGGCTTAATTCCTAAGCAAGATATCGGGCCTAGCCCGTAATATAATCTCTACATATTATATTACCCTAGATATATTCCTACGAATAATATCTTTACCATATCTATTATTCTTGTATAATAATATTCCAAATATTATTATTGGGATTTCATACTTAATTAAATCCAATTTAATTAAATAATAATAATAATTAATTCCAAATATAATTATTATTATACTCTCCATAAATTAAATATTATATCCAATACAATATTTAATCAACCAACTATAATTGGTAAATTGCCATTACTTGTTGTGTGACCCATAGGCCCTCGTATATCGAGCAAATAGTCAAACTAACGGTCTTAATTGAACCCTAGACAATAAATCAGACATTCTCAATATACGAGGTACGTTGCGAGGAAATCTGCAACTACCTGTAATATTGTGGGCTATTGTGATATCTTTCTTTCATTCACAAATACTCTATTAAGTCTTGAACATAATGAAGTGTCTATTCAAATAACTTAATCATATTATCTCAAATCACTAATTGATCAAGTATATCACACTTAGCCACAAAGTCTAAGTTGATGTGCGTCGGCCGACGACTTAGATCCAATTATGATGAGAAGACCAGTATTCTCTCTAAATCCACATTGAGGAATGAATACTATTCTTGGCTCAACTACCACGCACATGCATTTCGTGATGAACCCAATCCATGCCATATCGACCCATGGAAGGGTGCATGCGTCGGTCATGATCAAAGTTCACCACTCCACACATGTCGTGCATATGACCTCAAGTCAGAGGAGTATCACATCGCTCCCACTAACCGAGACACATATAGACATATTATGTGGAATTACATCAAATGGTTTCTCGGATGGGTATACCAATACCTTTTAAGGTATCTGTACATCCATCATAAGATACCCGGTATCTCGTAGTAAGTGAGATCTTACTACACTCTCTAAGAGTATGATGCAGATCGCACACCAATCTCAATTGCATCATCAATATTTCATTCTTGATGATCCTTGATCGGGGCTATTTGAGAATCATACTTAAGTCATCTGAGTTCTCACTCACTCAATGACATTAGTGATTCATGGGAACACAAATAAGAATATATGCAAACAATCATACATCATATTCAGATAAGTGTAACGCCATACATTTAATATTAAACAAATAATAATATTAAACCAAATTTGAATATTATCTTAGTATTATGTCCTTTCGATGGATTGTCTCTAGGACACTAACACTGACAATCTCCCACTTGGACTAGAGTCAATCACCTACATGTCTAACCCCTAGACCATCAAATGTCTAGTGTGTACATGAACAGTGAAAAGGATTTGCAAGATTATCCTTTATGGGAAATATTTTAATTCCATTTCTCATATTGATATGATCTCTCGGATCAAATCATAACGCCTCGGTACATGCTTATTTCTATTATCAGATCTCAGTTCCTTTGCTCATGCAATCGCACCAATGTTGTCACAATATAACTCTATTTGGCAATTGGCCCTCGGAACTACCCCTAGTTCTCTCAAGAACCTAAAATTCAGGAAGTCTCAAAGGCTTCTGATACAGCAATGTACTTAGCTTCGATTGCTGAATCTGCGGTCAGATCTTGCTTGGAACTATTCCAACTTACCGCCTCAATATTGAGATTGAAAAAACACAACTTGACTGTGATTTGTAATTTTCATGGTCTGACTGGAAACTCGCATCAGCATAGCCCGTATTGACTAGCTTTGACTGTCTGTTAGGATAAAAGTTGTATAGTTTTGATGAGTTAAAAACAAACCAGAGAATGTAATAGGACCATCTGGACCTGTTAGCCAGATGAAGATCTAGAATAGGACTTAGTCTAGGGGGAACTGCCAGACCAGAAGACCTCACCAGAAGAGTCACCAGAGGACTTCACCAGAGGACTCACCAGAGGACTCACCAGAGGACTTCACCAGATGAGGATGACCAGAGGCAGAGAACTTTCCCCAGAACCAGACGAGTCCGGACCAGATGAGTCTGGTGAAACAAAAGATGCTCAGAATCATCTCCTGATTCTGATGAGCTATCTGTTTCATTACCAGATCAGGACCAGAAGACATCTAGGTTGCCTGGTGTCTGGAATTGCCTTCTCTGGAGAGAATCAGAGTTTGGCATTGGAAGCTATTGACCGTTGGTGATTCAAATCAAGTCAACAAGATCAGGATTGGAAAGTCTTGAAGTCAATCAATCCAAGGATCTCACCAACCCAATCAATCAATTAGGGAATTGATTGATTGAAGCTTCCCTAAATAGAGGATCTGATTGGATTAGCTCTCCAACGGCTATTCTCTAATCACCTCTATAAATAGAGAGTGCAATCTCAAGAAAAAGGGCTAGAGAGAATATATACGCGCACGAAGATACATCCCAAGCTCTTGTTTGTCAAGCACATAGCACTCTTACCTTGTTCATAATTACATATTCACTCTTAAGGAGTAGTTGGATTTCAACCTGTTCATCTACTAGATAAGGTTGAAGGCTGTTATCTTTAGATCGAAGTTAGATCTAAAGAGTTTGTAAGAAGGAACTGGTACTTCACAATTCCAGTAAGTAAGTTGGTTGTTGGGTGGATAGTGAAACCCCTTGATCAAGGGAGAGTGGACGTAGGATATTCAAATCCGAACCACTATATATCCGATCTTGTTTACTGTTTTCTGCATTTAAAATTCCTATCTATTATAGTCTGCTCTTGTAAAAAGAACTTTGCCATAGGTATTTACTTTAAAGCTTCCGCAATTTATCAAAGTAGTGGGACCAACAAGTGGTATCAAAGCAGTGTGTCCAAAGACCACTGCTTTGTAAAGCTTTTTGGTGGTCACCGGGCAGATCTATTGCTCTTTATTGTGTTTTGGTTAAATTTTCGTTAAATTTCTTTTGTAAAAATGTCTGCAAAATCTTCTTACAAGAGCCGTAAGCTACCAGAATTCTCTTTCGAGGATTACAGCCACTGGAGCTTCATGATGAGTAATCATCTTGGAGCTATTCATCACCGCATGTTGGATGTGGTAGAGAGTGGCCCAATTAAATTTTACTGGACTCCTATTGATAGTGGCAGGTCAGAGTCCAGAGAAGAAACAAGTGAAACTGCCCAGAAATCTGCTGAGGACAGAGTTCCCAGATAGAGAATCCTCAAGAAGAAAGATGAGCTTGACAACGATGAAAGAAAACTCTATAATCTGGCCCAGGTGGCACGAACTGAGATTATCAACACACTCACTGAGGAGGTGATAGAGAAGGTCAGAACCTGTGCTACTGCCAAGGAGATGTGGGATAAACTTGCCCTGCTCTGTGAAGGAACAGAGAAGATCAAGGATAACAAACTTCAAGTTGTTCAACACTCGTTTGACACCTTCAAAATAAAACCAGACGAGACTATTGACCAGCTGGATATGCGTCTCACAAATCTCCTCAACAAGGCTAGTGCCTTAGGTAAGACCTACTCTGAAAAGGAAATAAATAGTAAAATATTGCGCTCACTAACCAGCAGGTGGAGAATCAAAGTAACTGTGATTAAAGATAGCAAGGATCTCAACACTCTAGATCATCATCTTCTGCTATCTGATCTTAAAGCTTATGAATATGATCTTCAAGAGAAGGATCAAACAGAAGAGGTTTCCTCTTCTGGTCAGAAGGGAGTTGCCTTCTCCTCTACCATCAAGATAAATGATAAACCAAAAGAGTCTTCTGCAGATGATCTGAGTCTCAAGGAACAGGTAGCACTTCTAACCCGTAAATTGGATAAAATGAGTTCAAAATATGGCAGGTACAAGAAGCACTGGAAGGAATCCACCAGAGACAGGAAGAGTTCCTTCAAAGCTGCAGATAAAGAAAGAAAATCTGGAGACTCAAGGGAGACCAGATTTAGAACCCCAGAGAGGAAAAGAGATAGCAGCTCTAGGAGATCAGATTACCAGAGGAGGTATGGCAGTTCTGGCAGACCAGACTACCAGAGGAGAGAAAGCAGTCCAACCAGAACAGAATACAACCAGAGGAGGAGGGATCCAAGCCCCAGTCCCAGAGGAGATAACACCTGTTACACCTGCAACAAGCCTGGTCACTAAAGCTATGATAGTCCTCAATTGACTCCTAGAGAAAGAGAAGAGAAAAGAATCAAGAGAGATAGGAGATATGCTGACAAGAGAGCACTACTGGCATAAGCAGAGGAGGAAGATACTAGCTCCAGTTCTTCTTCTTCTTCTGATTTCGGATCAGATGATGATGTATGTCTTATGGCAGACATCACTGAGGTAAATGAAACTACCCTATGCTTATCTAATTCCAAATATACTGAATCATCTCATTTATCTGGTAACTCCAGAGAGTCTGATATGCAACAAATGTTATCAGATCTCCAAAATTGTGTTCAATTATGTCAAAAACTTGAAAAAGAGAATGGTAGGCTCAGAGCTGAAGTTCAATCCATCTCTCATGAGCATAAATCCACCAGAGAACTCATGAAAGATCATTCCAAAAAAGTCTCTGAACTTCAGGATAAGATCACAGAAAGAGATACTCTGGTAGATCAACTCATGAAAGAAAAGAACTCTCAGGAAGATGAGTTCAATGAACTTAGAGCCAAATACCAGACTCTTATCAAGGGGAAACAAGTTGAGCAAAACATAGAGGAGATACCCATGCCCAGAGAAGCTCCTAAGATACCATATGTTGTATCTATCATATCAGAGTCTTCTCAGCGCATTAATGATAATGGTCCAGAAGAGTTGACTGTCCTGGAAGAGAAGATCCTAGAGAATAAGAGTCCACAAGGGGAACCATTGACGATTGATGGCTCTGTGAACAATGAGTCCCAAAGAGTAGAACTTACTCAGATTGGAGGACCCCAGAGAAATCCTCAAAGGGAACCTAACCAGATTAGAGGACCTCAAAGGAAACACTCAGGAAAGGGGAATACCAATCAGAATAAGAACTACCAGAGAAGGAACAATGTTCAACAGCACCAGGTACCCCAGAGACGATTTTCTCAGAGGAATCAATTCCAGAATAGTTATACTCAAAGGAACTATAACCACCAGAACAGGTCTACCTTTCAGAACCAGAGGTGGTCTTCCAGACCCATCTATAGAAAACCAACTGATCTGGGTAGCTATGACACCAGAGATGGTTCTTCTAGGATGTACCCTTACAACCAGACCTTTAAGACCATGTCTTTAAGGCAGGCTATTCCAAAAGCCAGATTTGAGAAAAGATACACCAGACCTGTTTATAAGAAAGGTGTTCTGATCAGACCAGTAGCTCAATATGTCATTGTAAGAGGACATGTGCTGGTAGATAGATTTGGAAGAAAGATAAGATCTCCTCATCCAGCAAGGGATGATCTTTATCTTTGGATTCCTACAAAACCTGCAACTAACCAATCAGGACCCAGCTCTAGTAGGGGACCTAATTGATTTCTCTGCAGGATGATAAGAGCCCATTGGAGAAAGGACTTTCAAGCAAACATGTGTGGTACATTGATAGTGGATGTTCCAAGCATATGACATTCCAGAGAGATCATCTCCAGGATTTAAAGCCAATGAACGGGCCTAGAGTGATGTTTGGTAACAACAACTATGGTGTTGGGCGCAGAGTCCAGCATCTCCCAGCCGAGTCGGGCGCGATAAAGGCCCGGTGCGCCAAGTCCGGCGGAGGCTATTCGACCTGTGGCGCTGCAGCTAGATGGGGTTAAAGGAAATAAAGTAGCACTTCACTACAAGTCCGGGCTTTTAGTCTAGTGGCAAGCGCTTGATCCTACAACTGGTATCAGAGCACAGGTCACGGGTTCGAATCCCAGTGGAAGGCATTTGTTGGCCAAGAGGGCTGGCAGATGCTGGGGGGGATTGTTGGGCGCGGAGTCCAGCGTCTCCCAGCCGAGTCGGGCGCGATAAAGGCCCGGTGCGCCAAGTCCGGCGGAGGCTATTCGACCCGTGGCGCTGCAGCTAGATGGGGTTAAAGGAAATAAAGTAGCACCTCACTACAAGTCCGGGCTTTTAGTCTAGTGGCAAGCGCTTGATCCTACAACTGGTATCAGAGCACAGGTCACGGGTTCGAATCCCAGTGGAAGGCATTTGTTGGCCAAGAGGGCTGGCAGATGCTGGGGGGGGGGGGGGGATTGTTGGGCGCGGAGTCCAGCATCTCCCAGCCGAGTCGGGCGCGATAAAGGCCCGGTGTGCCAAGTCCGGCGGAGGCTATTCGACCTGTGGCGCTGCAGCTAGATGGGGTTAAAGGAAATAAAGTAGCACCTCACTACAAGTCCGGGCTTTTAGTCTAGTGGCAAGCGCTTGATCCTACAACTGGTATCAGAGCACAGGTCACGGGTTCGAATCCCAGTGGAAGGCATTTGTTGGCCAAGAGGGCTGGCAGATGCTGGGGGGGATTGTTGGGCGTGGAGTCCAGCATCTCCCAGCCGAGTCGGGCGCGATAAAGGCCCGGTGCGCCAAGTCCGGTGGAGGCTATTCGACCTGTGGCGCTGCAGCTAGATGGGGTTAAAGGAAATAAAGTAGCACCTCACTACAAGTTCGGGCTTTTAGTCTAGTGGCAAGCGCTTGATCCTACATATGGAGTCACCAGAGGAGTTGGGAAGTTGACCTTTAATGGAGTATCTGTAGATGAAGTCTACTACGTTGAAGGACTCAAGCATAATCTGCTTTCAGTATCCCAATTTTGTGACAGGGATACTCAGTGAAGTTCTCTAGTGATTCATACATTGTTTTCTCTTCTGATTATAATGATATCTTTCTAATAGGCTTGAGGAAGGGTAACATTTATCTTGCAGATTTTAGCAGTTGCCCAAGAAATGCTTGTCTGGTTGCTAAAGGATCTGCAGAAGATAGTTGGTTATGGCACAAGAGATTGAGCCACCTCAACTTCAAAACACTGAATAAGATTGCCAGAAAAGGTCTTATTCGAGGACTTCCTAATGAAGTGTTTAAGAAGGATCAGGTTTGTGGTTCATGCCAGAAGGGTAAACAACCCAAGACCTCCTTTAAGGATGTCCAGAGCACAACCACAACCAGAGTACTTCAACTACTTCACATGGACCTGTTTGGACCTGTTTCTCCTCTTAGTTTCAGTGGAAGGAAGTACACCTTGGTGATAGTAGATGACTTTTCAAGATACACTTGGGTAGTGTTCTTGTTTAAGAAAAATGAAACTATCACTAAGCTGCCAGAATTCTTCAAGCAGATTCAGAATGAGCAGAACCAGAGCATAGACAGAATCAGAAGTGATAAAGGGACAGAGTTTTTGAATTCACACATTACAGATTACTGCAAGGACCATGGGATTTTTCATGAGACATCTGCTGCCAGAACACCTCAACAAAATGGAGTAGCAGAAAGGAGGAATAGAACTCTCAAAGAAGCTGCAAGAACACTTCTGGCAGAGTACAACACTCCTCAAAGGTTTTGGGCAGAGGCCATTAATACAGCTTGTTACACTCAGAACAGATGCCTAACTGCCCAGAGACATAATAAGACTCCATATGAGGTATGGAAAGGTAAAACCCCATATGTTTCATATTTTCATGTTTTTGGATGTAAGTATTTCATCCATGACAATGGGAAATCAAAATTAAAAACTTTTGATGCTAAAGTAGCAGATGGGATATTTTTAGGATATTCCACCACTAGTAAAGCATTCAGAGTTTTTAATAAGAATTCACTTTGTGTGGAGGAAACACCACATGTTGTTTTTTATGAATCTACTGTTGAGTGCAAGGTGGAATTAAAGTCTTCTGGAGAGACCCAGAATCAGACCACTCCCAGAGTAATCAAGGTCAATCCACTTATTCTTGATTCAAACTCAGATTCAGATTCAGATGATGACCCATCTTCTGGTTCTCTGAAGAAGTCTTCACAAGGTGCAGAACCAGAGGAGGTTGGAACTCCTGTAGGGGGAAGCTCTTCTGCAGTTGGTGATATTCACCAAAGTACTGCAGAGAATGATCAATCAGGCAAGACCACAGGAAGGAGGACCCTGGTTGATCACCCCTATGACCTGATAATTGGAGAGCCAACTAAGGGTGTCCAGACTAGGAGAACTCTTAACTTAGCTGCTTTATTCAGTTGCTATGTATCCTTGATTGAGCCCAAGAACATCAAGAAAGCACTGAAAGATTCAAATTGGATTATTGCTATGCAAGAGGAGTTGAATCAATTCACCAGACAGGATGTTTGGGAGCTGGTAGACAGACCAAGACATCAAAAGGTGATAGGCACTAAGTGGGTTTTCAAGAATAAGAAAGATGAGAATGATGTCATTACTAGGAACAAGGCAAGGCTAGTGGCTCAGGGCTATTCTCAGTCTGAAGGAATAGACTATGATGAGATATTTGCTCATGTTGCCAGACTAGAAGCCATCAGATTGTTCTTAGCATATGCTGCTCACATGAAGTTCAAAGTATACCAGATGGATGTGAAATCTGCCTTTCTTAATGGGATTCTCATTGAGGAAGTGTATGTGGAACAACCTTCTGGTTTTGAACAAGGTGATAAGGTGTTTAAGCTTAAGAAAGCTCTTTATGGGCTGAAGCAGGCACCCAGAGCATGGTATGACACTCTATCTCAGTTTCTTCTGGACAACGGTTTTTCTAAGGGAAAGATTGATAGGACCTTGTTTAGGAAAGAAGAAGGAAAGGACATCCTTCTGGTCCAAATATATGTTGATGACATTATATTTGGATCCCCTAACAAGAAGCTGTGTGAGAAGTTTGGTGATCTCATGCAGAGCCAGTTTGAAATGTCTATGATGGGTGAAATGAATTACTTTTTAGGTCTGCAGGTAAAGCAAACAGAGAAGGGAATCTTCATCAATCAGGCAAAGTACATCAGAAACATGTTAGAGAAATTTGGAATAGGATCTAGCAAGGCAGCCAAGATTCCTATGATGACAAATTTCAACATGGATCCAGATGAGTCTGGAGAGAATGTGGACCAGACTCAGTACAGAGCACTTATTGGTTCTCTTCTGTATCTGACTGCAAGTATTCCAGATATTACCTTTGCTGTAGGTGTGTGTGCTAGATTTCAAGCTAATCCCAAGAGAAGTCATCTGGAAACAGCCAGGAAGATATTGAAATATCTTAAAGGTACAGTGAATTTGGGGTTATGGTATCCTGCAGATGACAACTTAGAGTTAAGTGGTTATTCAGATTCAGATTATGGTGGTTGCAGAATAGATAGGAAGTCTACCAGTGGAACATGCCAATTTTTATGAAACAAATTGGTATCTTGGTTTTCTAAGAAGCAGACTTCAGTTGCTACATCTACAACAGAAGCAGAGTACATGGCTGCAGGGAGCTGTTGTTCACAACTACTCTGGATTAATCAACAGCTTAGGGACTACCAGATTAGAGCCAAAGATATTCCAATATTCTGTGATAGTAATAGTGCAATGGCAATCACCCAGAATCCAGTTCTTCATACCAGGTGCAAACATGTTGATATAAGGCATCACTTTATCAGAGACCATGTTGAGAAGGGAGATATAAGGATGGAAAAGATTGCAACAGAGAAGCAGAGAGCAGATATTCTGACTAAGCCATTGGCTGAGTCCAGATTCAGAGAGTTAGCATTTGAGTTAGGTTTATTGGATCCAGAGACAGATTTGTTTTAGGGGGAACATCAGAGAAGTATCCTTTGTTTCATTTCTTTACTTAAAATATTTATTTTCAAACTAACATGCCTACATACTAGATATACCAGGGAAGTTACATCTTCAGAAGTGAGTCACACCAGATAAGGCTTGTACCAGATGAGGTGCTGTATAAGATTCCAGAAAAATATGAAGTCTTCTCTGACCAGAACCAGATGGGTTCCACCAGAAGAGATGTGACACCAGACTAGCTGTGGTATCATCTGGTTACAATATCAGGTGACAGGTATGTCTTTACTTCTCTGGTCTCTGATCATTGGGATACACCTTTCAACTTACTTAATACACTCAAAACGTTTCAACTTCAGAGTGTATTTAAGACTAGGGTATAGGGACTAGGCAATCATTTCGCTTTTTCTCTTGACTGCCACGAAACCCCCTCGAACCCAGTCCCAATGTTCACGCCTACGCACCAGATTAAATCTGTATTTTGCCTTTTAATCTTGGCCATCAGATTTGATTACTGTGCAATATGTCAATCAATTCTAAAATTGATTTTGTTCCCTAAATTAAATTCAAACATTACACGCGTTCACACTTCATTAATTAATCAAGCCACGCGTCTTGCCCTATTTAAATCAAATTTCTCTTCAATCTGTCTTTTCACATTTCCTTATTTTTCAAAGCCCTAATTTTCTCTCTACAAGTTTCTCTCTCTCTCTTTCTCTCTCTCTCACAGCAATGGCACCCAAGTGCAATTTCGATACAGACTATGTATGCAAGAAGTTGAAGTCTGAGATGGTGGTGGACTTCTATTCCACCAAGAACCCAGCGGCACTGGAAATTTTGGAATTGCTCAGGCGATCTGGCGTGGAGGAGTTCATTTCCAAGGTTCCCAAGGATTTACGCACTGTGGATGGGTATGCTGCCCAGTTTCTTGTCCGTATGAAGATCCATGATGATCATATTTCCTCCAAGCTTGATAAAGAAGATGTCGTCTTCTCAAAGGCTGATTTCTGTAGTCTTTTTGGCAACATTTCCACGGAGGGTGTGGACCCATTGAAGTACAAGGAAGGAGAGGCGTTGGAATCCTTCAAGCTTTTTGCCAGAAATTCATGCCATAATCTGACCAAGGTCTTCTTGGACAAACATTTGAGGCAGAAGTACAAGGTGTTGTTTGACATTGTGGTGAAGATACTGATGTGCGAGAGTCATGGCACAGATGCCATCTTTACTGGCAGGCTCTGTGTTATGAGGGCCATTCTGGATGGTGTCCAATGCAATTGGGCAGACTTCTTCTGGGGAGTTTTACGGAAGAATAAGTTGAAAGTTCAGAAGGAGGAGTGTCCCAGCAAGCCAGGGGAGCAACAGTTTTATTTCAATGCTAAGCTTACCTTGATTCTGGACTCAGTCTTTCCAGACAAGGTGTGGAAGGACTCCTGGTGCAAGAGCTTCCACAACTCGAAGGTTTTGTTTTCTAAGGATGGCCCTCTCCATGGCCATCCTGATTCTGATGGTGAGCAAGTCATCCCTGCCCCTCCCCTTCAAGCTATTCCCTCACCTGCAAAGGGGCAGAAGCAGCAGCAGAAGCAGAAGGGCCAGAAGAAGGCTGCTGAAGCAACTGGTTCCTCAACCGTTGCTTTCTCTGGTTCCTCAGAGGAGGACCAGATTCCCCTTCTTGATATCTTGAAGAAGAAGGGTGAAGGTGCTGAAGCTGCCAAGAAGGCAGGAGCTTCCAAGAGGAAGAGGCCAGAGGAGGCCAAGAAGGTGTCTGCCAAGAAACCCAGGACTGGCAGAAGGGTTCCAAGGACACTTCTGGTGGATGAGCCATCAGAAGAGGAAGTAGAAGTAGAAGAAGAGGTTGAGCCTCTGAAGAAGAAGAAGTCCAAGGCCAAGAGGGCCATTCTTCAAGATTCAGACTCTGGCTCTGATCTTGGGGATGCACTGGAGCAAGCCATTGATGAAGCTGCCAGAATCATGCAGGACTCCTCTGCTCCAGTCCCCTCTGAAGAGGTAATCCCCACTATCCCTACCTCTAACCCCATTAACCTTGTTACCCCATCAACCTCTCCCCCAGATAACCTTCCCCAAAATCCTCCATCTGCTCCTGGTGCCCCCATTACCTCACCAGAGCAGACCCTCCCAGATACCCCTATTTTCACTCCCTCCACCATACCTACCCAAACACCTTCTCCTCCACCTTCCCAAACACCCCTTACCACAAACCCCTCCCCCAGCCCATGTACCAGAGGTACCCTCCACTTCTGGTGCTGAACCTCCCCTACCTCCCTCTCCCACTTCACAAACTACCTTTCCTGTTTCTATACCAGATGTACCATCTACTTCTTCTGGTGCAGAACAACCCCTTCCTTCCACATCTACCTCTCAAATTCCTACCCCTCCCCAATCCCATACAGAACTGGACCCAACCATCTCTATGGCTCTGGGTTTCCCTGCCCTTCCTTCTCCCACCTGTTTAACCAGCGATGATAGTGAAGATGGGGATGCTTCACTGGAGCCGGAGGCCTTAGCCCCATCCTCCTCTGCCTCTGGGCCTAGACCTTTCACTTTCTCATCTGTAGAAATGGGTCCCATTAGGTAGAGTATGAGTGTAAGTGCTCAGCTCTGACTAAGAGAGCATTTCCCTGTTTTGTTGGAGCACTTACCACTTTTGGCAGATCTTACTGATGCCAAAGTCTGGAGCAAGGCCAGACTAGAGGATGTGGAGGATCTCATGATGTTGCTGGAAGAGATGTCCCCCTTCACTTTCACTGCCTGGGAGATAGAGCTCAAGAAGAAGATGAATATTCAGAACCCATCTGAGCTGGAGACTCTAGAGGCAGCCAATGTGTTGATTCGCACCTTGTTGATCCAGAGGGGAGTGATGATCTCCCCTGAGGGCCCCTCACTTCACCTTTCCTCCAGAGCTCTACTCAGATGAGGAAGACTTTGATGTCACTCCTGCCGTGCTGCAAAAGATGAAGACATTCTTCAATGAGCAGATCATGCAGATTGGGCGCTTCTCTAAGGCAATCCAACACATGGCCCCTGCTATGATTGAGCACCAGATTCGGCAGGAGAGGAGGATCTTCTTGAAGCAGATCAAGTCTACCTTCGCAGCTGCCAAAGCCTCTTTTAAGGCCAATGGACTCCTTGTCAAACTGGATGTGATGCACAGCCAGAAGCAGCTCCAGGAGCATGTGCTTGAGCAGCTGAGGCCAGTCTCCGTGCTGAAGGTGGAGATGGCTTCCCAGATGCTGCAGACTGCTAAGCTAAAGGACTCCCTCTAGGAGATGTTGGAGAAGCGGGAGAAGCTGGTTGCAGAATCAAAAGCTTACTTGGAGGAGGCCAAGCAATTGCGTGATCTTCACTCTTCCTCCAATACTGCCTTGCCTGATCTCATTAGGCAGGTAGTGGAGCCCCTTATTGATGAAGTTAAAAAGGGGGAAGAGAAGGCCAGAACTGATCTGGCGAAGACCACTAATGAGACCCTCTTTAGCTATGGTGCTCGTCTGGACCTGCTGGAGAACACTTTGGCCCAGGCAGAGCTGCGGAAGAAGAAGAAAGAGGAGCTCAAATCCCTTACCATGGCTAAGCAACTTGCTAAGAAGCAGAGCAGGATCCTATCTCTATCTCTGGCCTGCTAAGAAGAAGATCAGGAAGGTGAAGAAGAGCTTTCTAGAAGAAGTAGTGGAGGAAGCAAAGAAGAGATTTCGTGAAGAGACGCCTGATGAGAGGCAAGCCAGAATAAGGAAGAACATAGATGAAGAGCAGAGGCTCCGATATGTTAGGAGGCAAAATAAGAAGAGCAGAGAAGCTGGTATCACTTCTGGTGCCAGTGGATCCAGTCAAAAGAGGAAGGCACCTGTTGAGGTAATGAACATCTTGCCACTCAGGACAGAAGGGTCCTTTGACTCTACTGTGCTTGTTCCTCTGATAGAGAAGTGGAGAGAAGCCAAGACTTTATGGTTCATTCAACACTACATCCAGAGGCCTCCACCAGAGGATGATGCTCTCATCAACAGAACCTTCCATTCTTGGATGAAAGCCTATGATGCAGAGCTTTACAAGCAGCTGATGGATTCAACTATAGAGTTCAACCTGGAAGTCACTGCCCCAGAGTTTCACTATCTCAACACTCCCATGATAGGGGATCAGGTTGATTGGCTAGAGCTGAAGAAGTTATTCAAGACCAAGGTGTTGGTGAATTTTACTCCAACATCTTCTGCTGAACTGAAGGCCATTCAAGATAGATTCCTGGACTGGTTTCTGGTGCCTAAAGATAATAGAAGATATGCTTAGTTAGGACTCTGAAATTCATTGTAATTTGTAATCCTTGTCCTACATTATTAATGAAAGTTCATATCTTCTCTGTTTAAAAGACAACCTCTTGTTGTCTTAATTGTTTGTCTGATAAGATCTACTCTAAGGTCTTATCCTTTTACTGTTTTTATGCTTAAGTTTTATCTTTGATCAGTTCTGGTTTTTGTTTTAACTCCATCAAAAAGGGGGAAATTGTTAGGATAAAAGTTGTATAGTTTTGATGAGTTAAAAATAAACCAGAGAATGTAATAGGACCATCTGGACCTGTTAGCCAGATGAAGATCTAGAATAGGACTTAGTCTAGGGGGAACTGCCAGACCAGAAGACCTCACCAGAAGAGTCACCAGAGGACTTCACCAGATGAGGATGACCAGAGGCAGAGAACTTTCCCCAGAACCAGACGAGTCTGGTGAAACAAAAGATGCTCAGAATCATCTCCTGATTCTGATGAGCTACATGTTTCATAACCAGATCAGGACCAGAAGACATCTAGGTTGCCTGGTGTCTGGAATTGCCTTCTCTGGAGAGAATCAGAGTTTGGCATTGGAAGCTATTGACCGTTGGTGATTCAAATCAAGTCAACAAGATCAGGATTGGAAAGTCTTGAAGTCAATCAATCCAAGGATCTCACCAACCCAATCAATCAATTAGGGAATTGATTAATTGAAGCTTCCCTAAATAGAGGATCTGATTGGATTAGCTCTCCAACGGCTATTCTCTAATCACCTCATAAATACAAAGTGCAATCTCAAGAAAAAGGGCTAGAGAGAATATATACGCGCACGAAGATACATCCCAAGCTCTTGTTTGTCAAGCACATAGCATTCTTACCTTGTTCATAATTACATATTCACTCTTAAGGAGTAGTTGGATTTCAACCTGTTCATCTACTAGATAAGGTTGAAGGCTGTTATCTTTAGATCGAAGTTAGATCTAAAGAGTTTGTAAGAAGAAACTGGTACTTCACAATTCCAGTAAGTAAGTTGGTTGTTGGGTGGATAGTGAGACCCCTTGATCAAGGGAGAGTGGACGTAGGATATTCAGATCCGAACCAATATATATCCGGTCTTATTTATTGTTTTCAACATTTAAAATTCCTGTCTATTATAGTCTGCTCTTGTAAAAAGAACTTTGCCAAAAGCATTTACTTTAAAGCTTTCACAATTTATCAAACTAGTGGGACCAACACTGTCCACCGTAGACAAGAAAGTTCTCTTTAGTACGTCCTAGGTACTTCAGAATATTCTTGACAACAATCCAGTGACGTTCACCTGGATTCTGCTGGTATCTATCAGTGATGCTGACAGCGTAGGCCACATCTGGCATGATGCAAGTCATGGCGTACATGATGGATATGGAATGTCCTTCATGTGCTCGATATTTTCTTCGCTAGAAGGACAATCCTTCTTCGACAACTTTATCTCATGATTTGCCGGTAGAGAACCTCTCTTAGAGTTCTCTATCAAAAAACACTTCAACAACTTATCTACGTAGGTGGACTGTGACAGCCCTAACATCTTCTTGGATCTATCCCTATGGATCTTGATCCCTAAGATGTAACGTGCTTCACCAAGATCCTTCATCATGAAGGTTTTTGATAAACAATCTTTCACGGACTGCATTAGCGAGATGTTATTTCATATAATCAATATGTCATGGACATATACGAATATAAAGACAATATTATTCTCACTGCGTTCACAATGAACGTAAGGATCTTTCGAATTTCAGATGAAGTCAAAGGATTTGACAGCTTCATCAAATTGGATATTCCAACTCCTAGAAGCTTGCTTCAATCCATAGATGGATAGTTTAGGCTTGCACACAAGATTAAATTTTGGCTTAGATATAAAACCCTCTGGTTGAGTCACAAACACTTCTTTATCAATGTTACCATTGAGGAAAGCTGTTTTGACGTCCATCTACCAAAACTTATAATCGTGGTGTGCTGCTATCGCAAGTAAAATTGAATGGACTTGATCTCAGCAACTGGCGAGAAAGTCTCATCATAGCCAATACCTCGTGTTGACTATAACCTTTCGCCACCAACCTATCTTTATAGGCTTGTACTTTGTTATTTGCATCGGTCTTACGCCTGAAGACTCATTTGCAACCTATGGGTCTAACCCCTTTCTGGCAACTCAATTAAGTCCTAGACTTAATTGGTGTACATCGAGTCCATCTCGGATTTCATGGCTTCATGCCACTTCTCTGAGTCAACATCTAATGTTGCTTCAGTATAAGTTCTAGGTTTGTCTTTATCTAAAATCTCCACGTCATTATGTTCCTCCACGAGGAAACCATAATACCTAGTGAGTGGATTACGAATCCTAGTTGACTTACGGAGTTGTGGTTGTGCAGGCTGTATATTCTGATCGTGAAAATTTTGTGGTGCAGCGACTTCATCGTTGACCGGAGAGTCCTCAAGAGCGACACTTTCATATGCCTCTTGGACGGGAGTTTGAACTATGTTATTCTCATTCAGCCTACTTGGAGGTTGTTGCGAAGGCAATGCAACTCCAATTACGCTCCCACTGGCTGAAAGAGGATCACCTAGTGATAAACTTCCACCATGAAAGTCGTTGAATGCTCCCACTGATTCTTTGTCATGTTGCATTGATAAATCATCAGTCTCTATGTTAATTCGTGGTTCTTGAATCTCTTCAAGTTCTATCTTCTTACGACTTTGTTCCTTAAAGACGTACTCGTCTTCTAGAAACTTAGCTTGCCTAGAAACAATCACTGTTTGTTTCTCCGGTAGATAGAAATGATATCCTCTTGTCTCCTTTTAAGATATCCCACAAAATAACCATTTTCACCTTTGGATTCCAACTTATCAGTTGGCATTTTCTTCACAACTCCGGGGCAACCCACGTTCTAATGTGTAGAAAAGATGGCTTCTTGCCATGTCATAGCTCGTATGGAATCCGTTCAACTGATTTAGACGGAATCCTATTCAGAATGTAGTTTGAGGTTTGTAATGCGTATCCCCATAAGAATGTTGGAAGAGAGGAAAAGCTCATCATGGAACACACCGTCCATCTGAGGTGTTCCGGGAGGAATCCATTTTGACTGGATCCCATGAAGCTTCAAGTAATCCTACCTTTTATATTAAGAACATCATGTCCATAACTCAACAAATGCCCAGCAGTTGAACTATTATTGAACATGTTTATCTTAATAACAACCGTACTTGTTCTAGCCACTAAAACACCTTGTGTTTTCTTCTCGGTTGCTAGAACCTTACAGCCCTTCTTCCAATGCCCCTTTCTATTGCAGTAGGGTACACATCCTTATCAACCCGCTCTTACTTTTGAACTTCACCTTTTGCCTTCAGGAAATTGGGCTTGGAGCCCTCTTAGCCTTACTCATTCTCTTCTTCTTGCCTTTCGGGTCAGAATAAGTAGAAGCACTCACTATGAGCTAGGGCTTTTCCTTAGCAGTGGAAGACTCAAAATCTTAAGCATGTTATGAGGCTCCGACATTGTCACTTCCGTCTTCTTCATATTAAATTTAATACGAAACTAGAATACGAATCGGGGAGCGACTTGAGGATAGCACATAAGGTGAAATTTTCCCTCCTTTCGCTAATCGACATCTGAACAGATCTCTCATCACTTCATAAATCTTAAAAGAGATCTAGAATCAAAGAGATCCTTCAGACACTTAAGCATCTTGAAGGGATCCATTTTCTCATGGTGCCTTTGCAATTCGGGAGTCATGCCGAGCAATCATAAAATAGAGCTGTGAAGCATCATCTTGATGCTTCTTTTGAGCTTGTAACGTCAAACGCTGCAGCCTCAACTGAACCAGCCTGAGGGGGTAAAGGAATTGCCGTGTCCAACACGTACTCAATCTCTTCTTGCCTTAGCACCAAACACACATTTCAGTGTCAGTCCAGAAAATTTGGTCCAGCCAATTTGTTCGTTTCCAGAACATTTCTCAATGATAAGTTTTCATTTCAACAATTGTAGAGAAATAAATTAAAACAGAAATTAAACATATAATTCCTATGATCAATATTCAGCAATCAAAATAAACATGGCCTTTTAATTTATTTTGTCTCCATTATTTTCACATACTCAACGACCTCATCTGAAGAGTGCGAATTTATATCTAATATAAATTGTAATAGACTAGGATCCACATTCCTACTATTACAATAACTGCTAGGGCTGAACATTACAACAACATAACTGGTAGGTCTCTAAACTAATTGCCTCACGCAATTCCTAGTTGATTGAACCTAGTTCAATTGGATGTCACCTAATTCTCGTTTTCTGCTAGGGCTGGTGAAACAGAATTAAGTTGGTTTACAACCATTAAGCGGCGACAAACGTGTCCCTATAAAAATCCCGTTAGATGTAGATCCGAGCAAAAGACTATGGCCTTAAATACTCATTGGAACGAAATCTCCGGTTTACTTTTAATTTTAATGGAAGACATCTTTCAATTTAATGAAAAACTATATTTTAGTGAGGATCATTTGAAAGGCGGGGTATTAATTGCTTAATCGAAATCCAACATAATAACTACGTCAAATTTGAGCAATTATTGGGCGCCGCCTACCCAAACATGGCATGTGCGGACTAACATATATTGGGCGCCGTCTACCCAAATATCTAATACGGTCCGACAAATATTGGGTGCCGCTTACCCAAATAATTTAATGCGGGCTATATAACTAATAATGTAAATATCGATTCACATAAACAGTTATACAAGTGGGGAGCAACTAATCAAGTTCTCATGCTTTATTTCAAAATTTAATTTTGCATAAATAAAGCATATATTAAATATTTAGCACATAAATCAAATAAACATGCAAAAATATTTAATAACACGTAAATCAAATAAACGTGCTTAACAATTAATTATCCATAGGTAAAATATTGCTAAAATTATAAATACCAACAAGCTCCAAGCTCTCGGTCAATTTCTAAAGTCTTTTTCAAAATTATTTTGCCCAAAATATCAAATTACCAAAATTTTGTCCAACCAAACAGCCCCTTAAAAGTAATTTCCAAAATTTTAGAATTTCAGTTAAAATAAACAGGCCCTTAGCCAATTTTAGATTTTAATAAATTGAAGCAGGCCATGGCCTTAAAAATTCAGAAAATTAGAATTAATTATTATTTTAAATTATAAGGGGCTTATTTGCAGTTAGAAGTATATTCGCCTAGAGGGGCTTGGTGAGAATCTAATTCTCAAAGCCAGGCCCCTATCCCATTACATGCTCGACTGGTCCAAAATTCGGCCGCCGCTAGCAAAAGATCCCGTCGGCGGCTCATCCACAGCAGAGCTCCGCCACCAGGTGCGACAGTCCAACAGGGCATCGTCAAATAACGCCCCCGTCCGATCTCCGCGCGATTTAAATTGCTCAGCGCCGCCTCGATTCTGTCGTGCCGAGTGCCACTCTAAAGGACGCCCACGCCCCTTAAGCCACTGGCAATTTTCAATTGTCGATGCTCTTTCGGCGGCTCTGGTTTCCGATCGAGTAGCCCAGAAAAATAGGCGACTAGATTCCTCCAAAATATCCCCAGCGACGCCGTGATTAACGCTGATATCACCGCCAATCGCCGCTCATGGTAGCCTGCGTACACAGCCGCCATCAGCAGACACGCCGACACGATTGATGGAGGCCTCGATTCATTTTCTGGAAACTTACCCAGCAAGTTCAATCGAAGCAGCGTGATTCCAGGAACTCGCCTAGCGAGTTTTAATTCCGGCGTTCAGAAAAGATCGAGACACGGAGTCGGGTTCAACTCCCGAATGGATGTGGTGTTAGTTCCTGTTTGACCTTTCAGTCGTGATGCGAAAAAGAAACCTTCCTGTATGCATCGGTTTTCGGAAGAGAGTGGCAGAAGGAATCTAATTCCTTTGTCCAACATTTTTTTTAATTTTCCCGACAAATATAATTCTTTAAAAAAATTATCAAATATTAGTTTTCCTAGAAAACTAATGCCGTCTAAGTTTAAATAATTTTCCCAGAAAAGCATCCAAGTGCAACTTCAATAAATTTCCAAAAGTTATTAAGCATGTACGCGGATTTGTGATTTCTAGTAAAAATATTATCCAATTCAAATTTATTCCAAATAAATATGAACTTGGTTTTGGGCAAAATAAAATTGAATCGCACACAATATATTACTAACAAATTTACACAAAATTATGTATACAATCGAGTCTGGAGCTCTGATACCACTGTTGGATTTTAGAGGCACGAACACCATGTTCGGCGCAGCGGAAGAATACGATTCATCAACAACGAATCTGCATATGGTTGTATAACATAAAAATATAAAAGATTAATAATAACAAATAAATCCTTACAGCGATTTGTACGCGGAATCCTTCACTAAGGTATCCACGTAACGGCTTTTCTACCAACCCGCACCGATATACCAGCGTTGAATCTCAAGACGAATTTGCTAGGAAAATTCCGACGGGAGATTTTATGGAGAAATTATATTTCTTCTATGTTTTCGGAATTCCCATAAGACACATATTTATAGGGATTAACTTGGCTTAATTCCTAAGCAAGATATCGGGTCTAGTAATTTCTACAGATTATATTTCCCTAGATATGTTCCTACGGATAATATCTTTACCATATCTATTATTCTTGTATAATAATATTCCAAATATTATTATTGGAATTTCATATTTAATTAAATCCAATTTAATTAAATAATAATAATATTAATTAATTCAAAATATAATTATTATTATATTCTCCATAAATTAAATATTATATCCAATACAATATTTAATCAACTAACTATAGTTGGTAAATTGTCATTACTTCTTGTATGACCCATAGGCCCTCGTATATAGAGCGATTAGTCAAACTAACGGTCTTAATTGAACCCTAGACAATAAATCAGACATTCTCAATATACGAGGTACGTTGCGAGGAAATCTGCAACTACATGTAATATTGTGGGCTATTGTGATATCTTCCTTTCATTCACGAATACTCGATTAAGTCTTGAACATGATGAAGTGTCTATTCAAATAATTTAATCATATTATCTCAAATCACTAATTGATCAAGTATATCACACTTAGCCACAAAGTCTAAGTTGATGTGCGTCGGCCGACGACTTAGATCCAATTATGATGAGAAGACAAGTATTCTCTCTAAATCCACATTGAGGAATGAATCCTATTATTGGCTTAACTACCACGCACATGCATTTCGTGATGAACCAAATTCATGTCATATCTACCCGTGGAAGGGTGCAAGCGTCGGTCATGGTCAAAGTTCACCACTCCACTCATGTCGTGCGTATTGACCTCAAGTCAGAGGAGTATCACATCGCTCCCACTAACTGAGACACCCGTAGACACATTATGTGGAATTACATCAAACAGTTTCTCAGATGGGTATACCAATACCCTCTAAAGTATCTGTGCATCCATCATAAGATACCCGGTATCTCGTAGTAAGTGAGATCTTACTACACTCTCTAAGAGTATGATGCAGATCGCACACCAATCTCAATTGCATCATCAATATCTCATTCTTGATGATCCTTGATCGGGGCTATTTGTGAATCATACTTAAGTCATCTGAGTTTTCACTCACTCAATGACAGTAGTGATTCATGGGAACACAAATAAGAATATATGCAAACAATTATACATCATATTCAGATAAGTGTAACGCCATATATTTAATATTAAACAAATAATAATATTAAACCAAATCTGAATATTATCTTAGTATTATATCCTTTCGATGGATTGTCTCTAGGACACTAACACTAACAATGTCAAAGTATCTAGTTGAATTCTTTATTTCTTGCAAATCTGCACGTTTACTTTGGTTAAGCATCTGTGAGCGATTTGATATTGCCAATGGTGCAAAACTCTTCCAATTACAGCAGAGTGTTTATAATCTCAAACAAGGCCATGATTCAATTCATACCTTCTTTGGAAACACAATTTTATCAATCTGGTGAAAACACAATTCAGTTCTTGTATCAAAGTTATTAGATCAGACAATGGTTCTGAGTTCTTGAGCCACAATGCTCAATCTCTATTCAAAAATCTTGGCATCTTACATCAAACAAGTTGCTCTTATACACCCCAACAGAATGGGGTAGTGGAGAGAAAACATAGACATCTTCTAAATGTAGCCAGATCCTTGATGATAGATTCGAAAATACCTCAGAAATTATGGCCTTATTCTATTCTTACAGCCACACACCTCATAAATATGACACATACTGCTCTCCTTTCCTTGGAAAACACCTTATGAGCTCCTGTATAACAAACCCCCAAATTATTCATATCTCAGAGTTTTTGGTTGTCTTTGTTTCTCAACAGTTACTAGCCCACATATATCCAAATTCACTCCCAGAGCAGTTAGATGCATCTTACTTGGCTATATGGCTTCCCAAAAGGCATACAGACTCTATGATCTTTCCTCTCATTTTATATTTGGATCAAGAGATCTGAGATTTTATGAACATATATTCCCATTTCATTCTGATACAAATAATTCAACTCATACACCTCTTATCACACCATTTCTTGATGATTCTGATCTTGATCAAAGTGTTTCTTCACCTATATTATCCAATCCCTCACCTGCTCCACTTAACACTCATACTCATTCATCACCAGTCCAGAGTTCTCCATCTCACTCTCTACCTCGTACTGATACACATGCCCATGATATACCAATTATGCAAACATTTCCTAACCAAAGACCTTCTAGAAATGTTTCTAAACCAAGCTGGCTAAAGGATTTTGTCTTGACTGGAGTATCCTCATCACAGCCAACTCATGATCTTCTTTCCATCTTATCACAATCACAGAACCATTGTTTCATTTTTTACCATGCATATACTGCTTTTACTAGTACTGTGTCCAGGTCTAAGGAGCCATCTTCTTACTCACAAGCTGTGGGCATTTCTCAGTGGGAGGATGTCATGAAGCAGGAATTAAAAGCCTTGGAAACTAATGATACTTGTGATTTAGTACCTTTGCCTGCAAATAAGACTGATATTGGCTGTAAATGGGTGTTCAAACTAAAACTCAATCCAGATGGAACAGTTGAAAGGTATAAGGCTAGGTTGGTAGCCAAGGGTTATCACCAACAGTTTGGCATCGATTATGATGATAGTTTCTCCCCGGTTGCTAAGCCTGTTACAGTCAGGTTCCTTATTGCATTAGCCACTACAAAGGGTTGGCCTCTTTGCCAACTTGACATCAATAATGCCTTCCTTCATGGATTCTTGCATGATGAGGTCTACATGGAACCTCCACAAGGGTTTGTTTCTCCACCTGGTCTGGTTTGTAAATTGAAGAAGAGCCTTTATGGCTTGAAACATGCATCTAGGGAATGTAACAATGAATTTTGTGCTACTCTCATCAAGTATGGCTTTGCTCAATCTTCAGCTGATCATTGTCTGTTCACTATGGGAGATTCTTAACAGTTCTTAGCTCTATTAGTGTATGTTGATGATGTCCTCATTACTGGTACTAGCATGACTGAGATTACTGCTTTAAAGCAACATCTTCATAAAGTATTTACAGTTAAGGATCTTGGATTTGCTAAGTATTTCTTAGGAGTGGAAATAGCTCGAAGTGATCAAGGTACTACACTGACTCAACATAAGTATATCATTGATCTACTAAAGGATTCTAAGCTGGAAGGATGCAAAGTTGTACCTACTCCTCTTCCTCAAGGCCTCAAACTTTCTGCTTCAGATGGGATTTTACTTCCTCAACCTGATAGATACAGAAGGATAGTTGGGAGACTGCTTTACTTGGGCTTTGCTAGACCAGATATCACATTTTCCGTGCAACAATTGAGCCAGTTTGTGAATTCTCCACGTTCTACACACTGGGATGCCATGATACATCTTCTTCGTTATCTTAAAGACACATCATCTCATGGTTTATTCTATGCAACTTCACCCTCCTTGACTCTCTCAGGTTTTTGTGATGCAGATTGGGGGAGTTGTCTTGATACACGAAAATCAGTCACTGGTTATTGCATTTATTTGGGTTCTTGTCTCATTTCTTGGAAGTCAAAGAAACAATCTATTGTGTCCCGTTCTTCAGCCAAAGCCAAATACAGGGCAATGGCTTCAACCGCTATGGAGTTACAATGGATTAGCTATATCGCGTCTGACCTCAAGATACACTTGCCTCTACCCATTTCTTTGGCCTGTGACAATAAAGCCGCCATTCACATCAATGAAAATCTCGTTTTCCATGAACGCACCAAACATATTGAGATCGATTGTCATCTTGTTCGTAACTTGTACAAGAATGGCTTCCTTACACTTCATCATGTTCGTACCACTAAGCAAATAGCTGATTTGTTCACCAAAACTGTGTCTAAATGGTCTTTCTTCAAGTTTCGAGATAAGTTGAACTTATTCTCTATTGAATCGCGTTCAACTTGAGGGGGGCGTGTGGAAATGTGCATATACATGCACACATGCATGCATGTTCACATGCATACGTCATGATCGATAGCCACGGTTCCCGAAGCATCAAGAAGGATCACCACAATGTTGGAAGCATCAAGAAGGATCGAATACAGCTCAGCAAAGTTAGTTACAATAAGTTTGTTAGCATAAACTTGCTGCAAAAGCAATAGTTTGTTAGACGGTTATTGGATTCATCTTAGGCACTCTCATGTGTATAAATACGTGTACCTTGATCTCATTTCAATGATACAAAGTTCACATTCTATTTTTGTCATGCTTTCAATAATTCAACAATATTTTAAAGGATTATTAGTGTATTTCTTTGTGCGACGAATATCAGTTTTAATTAGTTTAAGAAGAATAAACAAGGGAGATAAGATCATCCTCAAAAACTGATTTATTAGAATATAAGAATAGTTAATATCAATATTTACCTACACAAATTTTTATATCCGATTCAATCTATATTTTACGTTGAACATATATCGCATTCATGTAGATTATAGTGTGTTTCAAGTCTACTAGAATCACACACACAAATTTTTAAAAAATTGTGAATGATATTCAGAGTATCTATGGTTAGAAATTAAATAAATAAATAGATTATACATTATTTTATAAATTTGAATTTTTTGATGGAACGAAATTCTTTCTTATAACTAGCCAAAAAGTTCATATATATTCAAAAATTCTGAAATTCTGAATTCTGAATTCATATATATTTCCACAGTGTGCATATACATGTTGAAAAATTACCAAAGTCATAAAGCCACTCTGACTTTCAGGCCACGTCATCATCCTTATCAAACAAATACAAGGAGCTTGTGCAGCAAGATTGTATGATCAAAACAAAACAGGAAAAAAAACACGAAACAGCTTAACAGCTTGTCAAGCAAGCAAATACATGCCTAAAATGTCAACTCACAAGTCAACGACGACCAAATAAAGATTCCCAAAGATCAATTTTTCTTAGAGCCAAAAGTGGAGAACTTTTCTTAACATGAAACAATTTAATTGCCTATCACCCAATCGTAACAAAGATAACAATTTTCCTGATTTTAAGATCAAATTAAATTGGTCAATAACATTGCAGTACCATATAACTAGTTTTTTTTTTTACCGGTTAGCTTTTTAGATACTTCTGAATTAATATTCTTCATTTTTTAGATTCAATGTTTAGTAAAATAAATTAATATTGAGTTAAAATTATACCAATTGTACATAAATTTTTGTCATAATTTTAAAGAAAATACATCAAAAACACTACTTGAAATTTCTCCTCACTGATTTTATCTCCCAAAATGAAATATGAGACACATTCTAACAAGGATTTGTGTTTTTTTTAAGATAAAAATTTGTGCGAGACGGTTTTACGATCAAACAATTCATAAGCTAGTACAAATTAATATATATTTTTTACAAAGTGTTAATGCATTATATTCAACTTATATCTTATTAATTGTTTTATGATCAAACAATTTATATGCTAGTACAAGTTATTATATATTTCTTACAAAGTGTTAATGCATTATGTTTAACTTATATCTTAATTTACTTTGAGACGATATTGTGCTAGATATATATTTTTTTAATGACGCAACTAAGGGTGGGTGGGTGCATAAATTCTTGCTAGTGGCCACGTGATATATAGGCACAATTATTATAACAAACAATCATTGATCAGACTTTAGAAACTAATCATATTAAACTCAACTTAAGACGATTAACTAATTTCTGCAGATTAGAGGCTGGACACATAAACATCAAATGCCAAAATAAACTCCAATATCGATTAATTTCTCCTTAATTTAATAAACCTCGATTTGGGCTCCAATTATAGTGTATATATAATATATTGACTTTCCTGATGTAATCACTAAAAAAGTCGTAAATTACATTGTCTTTCTAAGTTTCAACCAACTGTATATGTTAACCATAATTTTGTAACGTAAACAATTTAAGATGAATCCAAATACCCTGTTTTGACTGTTTTGGTTTGGACAATCAATCCGCTATCTCTTATCTCCTCAACTATATACTTTTGTAAAGGATTATTTGCGCTCATTTGTTCTTAATAGGCCCATTAATTTGGCCTTTTTAAAAAACTTGGACCACATAGAATGGCGAAGATTACGTGCAATAGCTTTTTTATTAGATACAATAATATTTTTTTCGAAAATTTGTAACATTTTTTTTTTTAAAAAACACCCATTTTCTTTTCCAGTTTCATGTTCGAAAAGAATGTTTGAAAATTGGAAAAATTTAGAAAAAAAATTCCGGACAACAAGTAGTGTATTCATTCGGGTAGTGTATTTAAAAACGAGGCTAGTGCAAATAACCTGTGCCTTATATACTACAAAAAATTTACATTTTCGTGGCGAAATTTTTTGTCACTAGAACGTAAATTTTAGTCACTAAAGACCTTTGGTGATAAAAAAAATTTGTCACAAGCGCCGTCACCAAAAGCCCGTCACGAAAGACGTGTTGTGACTTTGAAAGGATGTCGTCACAATAGCTAGTGACAAAATATATTTATCGCTAAAGATAATGTTGTTGTGACGAATATATTGTCACTACATCCCTATATATTTGTCACCTAAAATATTTTTCCGTCACAACATCCTTGCATTTTTATAATTTTACGTGACAAAATCTATTTGTCGCTAAAGATAATGTTATCGTGACTATTTTATCATCACTATAACCTTATAATTTTGTCACCCAAATTATTTTTTATCACAACATTCTTTATATTTTTGTTATTTCACGTGATAAAACATATTTGCACCATTAAAAAATAACGATGTGATAAAATTATCGTCACTATTACCCAATATTATCGTCACCCAAATTATTTTTGGTCACAATATCCTTACACTTTTGTTATCTTGCGTGACAAAATTTATTTGTAGTTATTAAAAATATTTATGTGACAAAATTATTGTCACTATAGTTCAATATTTTCGTCACCCAAATTATTTCTTCGTCACAAAATCCTTATTATTTTTATTTCATGTGACAAATTATATTCGTCACTTAAAAAGAAAATAGTTGTGACAAAAATATTATCACAATACTAAAGCATTACCATCACATATTTTTATTTTCGTCACAAGAGTTCTTTATTTGAGTTAATTGTTGTTGTCACCATAGTAACATCGTCACCAAAGTACTCTTGTGTGATGCGATATTAGTCAACCAACAAAATTCAATTTTGTCACCACATTATTATACTAAAAATAATACTAAAAATATATACAATTCACCAATATGGTCATTAAAGATATTAATTAAATTTAATCACCAATATGCTTATTAAAACAAGTAATTGTGATTAACATAGTGTGAAACTTACATTATTACCAAAAGTTATAAACTACTAATGTACTTAGATTTTACAATAAAAATATCTTGAAACTATAAATTAAAGTATTTACACATAGTAATTCGAGTATTTCCTGATATATCCAAAGCTCCAGGCCAAGTTGAGAATTCAACTTCATTGCATATGAATCTTCAATAAAAGCAAATGTCCTCCTGCACAACAAATAACATTAGTAAACTATTAGAATATTTGAGGTGTGCATTCATGATAAAAGAAACTTCAGTCCATATGAATCACAATATTTCATTCTGCACAACAAAAATATTTGTAACTTGTTAACTTTTAAATACAAATAATGGACAATTTATTCCAATAAACCCAAATAAGATCAACAAACATAAAGATAATGTTCAACCAGTCCTACATAGTAAAACAATTAAGTTCAACTAGAACTACTTAGCTTGAATAAACAAAGTATCAACACAATTATTTACTTAAAGCAAAAATCCATAGAAAACTCTTTTTGAAATCGAAGAGTTGACACTCCTAATATTACCCAACGTGTTGCAGATTATAGACTCTTTAATTAATCAAAATATTTGACATTATCATCCCAATGCAAAAACCATGTGTATATGTACTACTATTATAATATATGAACCAAAAACCAAACATAAATAGACTGGTATAACAAAGTAGATTAAACTAAATCATATGAAACAAAACATACTTAAAACTTGGATTATACAAACTACAAGTTGCATCTATATCCAATATATATGCTCATGTCATTGAGGGGTGGAAAAGCTCTTGAAAGGTAGCACCATTAGTTTAATATGAAGAACTCATTAAGAATTGCAAATAATGACGCAACTTAATTACTTTGAAGTACAACTATATAGGAGCAGTAAACCTAAAGCAAATGGAACATATTTCATTCTTCTTCTAATTGAAAAGTAAAATTGGGACCTACGTTGTACAATAAATTTCTAAGGAGGGGGTGAAGAATTTCTCACTTAGGGGTTTAAAAGAGTAAGCAACATAGTTGTCTTATTTCTCCGAATTCTTGGTGTTGAAATTATTGGAAAGCAAATCCCAGCTTACTTTTACTTATATCACAAGCTTTGAACAATCCCAAGTACACAAAATAAATTATAAATTCTCGAAAAGTGTGACACTTCCAAAGATTTAAATAGCTTTGGAATCTTAAAAATAAAATAAAAAGATTCAAGCTAGAAAAATTAGCAGCAACATTAAATGGTTAAATTCAAAGCTCAAAATTCATATATTTTCCATTTTCTCTAACCACGGATTCGTCAAATTCAAACCACAAATTTCTCTAATTCAATAAAACAATAACTGATTGATATCAATAACAGTATGAGTGATTCTAAGGTGAATGCAAGTGCATATTATACACTTGGAATTTGATCCCAATTTAAAATTAATTTTGACTTTTTGCGGGTCTGTTAACTGTCTATACAAAATTAACGGATCGGGCAACAAACCGGGTCGCGCGCACTTCGCATCAATACCCCAAATTGTATCCCCAAAAAATTATTCACCAATACGTTGAGACTTAATTACCAATACCTAAAGTTATAATTATTAATACCCCAAGTTATGATCACCAATACCCCAAGTTATAATTATCAACACTCTAAAAATTATTCAGCAATACATTAAACAATGATATCCCCAAAAAAAATTATGCAAAGGTTTTAGATAAATCTTAGATTTAATGATCCTACATGCTATATTTACTAAAGATCTACGTAAGCAACACAAAAAAACTAAGAATCTTGGTTGAATTTGATAGTACATAACTTACAGAAACTTAATTATGTTTTCTAATAAACAAGAAACTTTTTAACGACGCCATAACCAAATTACTGAAATGAATAAATATATTAATATCTTTTTTATCTCAACTTGAACAAAAAATACCAGAAAGTACACAAGATTTGTTATATTTACATATATGGTCATTTCACAAACCACACCTAGCAAATCATAAAATGAAAATTTCGTTCTTCAAGATTGAAGCAATTTCAAAAACCACAGTACAAAAATTTCAAACAAAAATTGAAAAGTACACATATCATATACATCGCAACAGAGAGAAATGGAGCGATTTCTCATACCTGATTAATGACTAAATGGAATTTAGTGTTCGGCGGTGGTCGGATCTATGCGTGAACGGGTTCGGGACGTGCTCCGATGCGCCATTCGTGACTCATAAAAGAGGGGGGTTGGAAGTGCGCGAAACGTGACCTTGGCGTGAGATTGAGAGACGTGACTCTGGCGTGAGGGAAAATGGGATGCCCGACGAACTTGGTTGCCGATTGGCGAGAGAAGGGGAATTATAGGGGGAAAGAGTGGCACCGTGTTAGGGTTTTTGGTGGGAGATATTGATTTTGGAAATCCCGCGGTTAAATTTGGGGCTGAATTTATTTTTTTTCATTTATTTATTTTTGAATAATATATAGTATAAAATTTACGATAATTATTACCGTGAAAGCTAATTTTTTATACTTTATATTGAAACAATTAATATTTTTAGTGAGAACAACTAATAGCTTCTTAACTAAAATATTTAGAGAGAACAACTAATATTATAATTTGAAAGTAATATCTTTAGTTTAATTCATTTAATACCTTCAGTGCAATTTACTAATTCCTATCAACTAAGTTTCACCGTAAATATCATTCATATAATATCTTCTTTTATATTTATATTAATTTTGTAAGTTTAGTTTATTCGGTTTTTTTAGCAGTGAAAATCGAAAACCAGACCAAATATATATATAAAGTATGTCTATTGCGAAACTTGTTCATATTACGAAATGAATACAATACATTCAATCCTTGATACTATTACATGTATTCACCGATATCATAGCATTTTACACTACAGAATATTATTGTATCAGTAAATAATGTAATAGGTATCAATGAATACATACAATGATATAGATTTTATATTATGAAAATGGTTCATCTTAGGTTTTATAAAAAAAAGAATTGTAAACCAAAAGCTAAACCGTAATTTAAAAATAGAACCAAATTTCTAATTTTGGTTTGATATACCTAGCTTGTGCATCATATTCCATTATCCAATAATATTAATTTTTACAAGTAATAATTCGTTCTTTACAAATAATAGTATTGGTGGTGTAGGATGCACAAGTTGCACAAAATGCTTTGTCCTTGTAATTTAAGATCTCTGAGGTATTCCCAAACTACCAAAAAGTGTTAAGACACTTATATTAATTTTAATATTTTAACAAATTGTGAATAAAAATTTATTTTTAGACAAAAATTTAAATGTAACACCAAATAGCGTGGAAATAGAGTAAATATTAATACATTCATATTTAGTGCATTACCAATTCAACGCGTCATGGTTCAAGGCAACTCTAACCAACCCAATGTTAGGGTCAAGGCACCCTCGTCCAACTCAACATTAGAGTTTAAGCATTCTGACAATATTAATATATCATCTATTTTTAGGCGTTAGTATTTCTATATGTAGTATTTTCAAAATATTCCAAAACTAGAGGCTTCTTCTGACGACTTGCGAATTATCACAAAGGATCTCTCTTTTACGTGATGATGTGAGCAATTGTCACACCAACATGTCGTTTATGTGGCGAAAATGGTAGTTGTCACCACAAACAGAGGCCTTTTGTGACATCTTATGATTTGTCACAATAGATCTCATTTTTACGTGACGAAGATAGATATCTTCACCCCAAATAGAGACTTCTTGTGACGACTTGTGAATTATCACAATGCATCTCTTTTTAACATGACAAAGATGGAAATCATCACCATAAACAAAGACTTTTTGTGACGATTTGTGAATTGCCACAATAAATCTTATTTTAACATGATGTAGATGAAAATTGTCACCATAAACATGAACTTCTTGTGACATCCTATGAATCGTCACAATATATCTCATATTTAGGTGACAAAAATAGAAGTCATCACAAAAAATAGAGGTTTCTTGTGATAATTTATGAATTATCGCAATAAATCTCATACTTATGTGACAAAGATAGAAATCATCACCACAAATAGAGGTTTCTTGTGACGACTTGTGAATTGTACCAACAGATTTCATTTTAACGTGACGAAGAAGGAAGTAGTCACCATAAATATGGGTTTCTTGTGATGTTTTACAAATCATCACAATAGATCTTCTTTTTACGTGGCAAATATGAAAGTTGTCACCCACAAATAGAGACTTCTTGTGACGACATGTGACTTGTCATAATAAATCTCATACTTTTGTGACAAAGATAGAAGCTGTCACCACAAATGGACGCTTCTTGTGACGACTTGTGGATTGTCACAATAGATCTTATTTTAACGTGACGAAGATGGAAATCACCACCATAGATAGAGGTTTCTTGTGACGAAATACTAATAATCACAATAGATATCATATTTACGTGACAAAGATGAAATTCATCACCACAACCGAGGTCTCTTGTGACGACTAGCAGTTTGTCACAATACATGGATTTTTATTGTTGCATATCACCACTTGTGACTACTTAACAAATTGTCACAATAAATCTCTCTTTTGCGTGACAATATATGTTCTAAAAAAAACACTCGAACAAGAAGAGGGGGGGAGGGGTGAAGTACTGCATTTTGGTGGTGAAAATATATGTACCCATAGAATTAATTGAGAAGCAATTAGAAAAGACCCAGTTAAATATAGTCTCATGTTTTGTTAATATACTCTACAAAAAAATCGGAATTATTTTTCTAAAATTCATAAGTTTAGTGTTTTTTTTTTCATTTTTGATATTTTTTGAAATTTTTTTGAAAATTGTTAAAAAAAATTCGGAACATATTTTGGGTGGAGTGTATTAACAAAAGATAGGATTATATATAACATGGGTCATAAGAAAATGGTTAGACTATATACCCCTCCAAAGTTATTAATTAGATTTGTCTACATTATTAATGTATACATCATACGTTTAACAAATATTTGCCGAACCAAACTCAAATAAGATTTTTGAGATTTTGCCCAATAAATATTCTATACTTTTTTATCTAATTGTTTACCAAATTTCGACAAATAGAGTGGGTACATTAATTGGGTAGGCGTATTTAATAAATTTGGAGAGGTATATAGTCAGACACATTAGAAAATTTACACGAAAATATAACAAGTAACTTAAGAAATAAAAACATACGAGATCAGATAATATATGAAATGTAAAGCGGACAGGATCTCATGTTACACAATGGTGTAACATCTGCCGTTACACTCTTTGGATTACTGTCACGTGTCATAACTGATAAATATTAACTTAACCAAATAAACTATGGGTTAAAGAAAATCCATATTTCTCTATCAAATCTTACCAAGTATACTCCCTTCCAAACATAAATTTATATTTAAAGTATTTCCACATAATTTTTTTTCTCTATAATAAAGATATTTATTGTAATTTTATAAATAATTTAATATAATTATCAGAAAAAGTCCAAATTAATTATGAAAATTGAAAATGCAAAACATTTGAATTAATTATAGAGACATTCAAAAATAAAAGATTAATTATAAACATGTATTAAAAATAAATATAGATCAATCAATATACATATATATTTGGAAGAGAAGAAAATAAAAATGTATTTAGTTAGTTTTTGGTAAAATAAAAAATAATTATTTTGCAACTAATATTATACTTAAATATATTTTTAGTGATATGTTGTATTCAGATAATTAACATACTAATTATTAATAATTTTTTTATTTTACAAAATAAATCTTTTTAATTTGATTAACTCTTTTTGTTTGAGATTTGAAAACTATGAGAGTTTTGATTTAAAAAGCGTATTTCCTTTACCAATATTTAACTTAGTTGTTAAAGTTTTCCAAAAAAAAAAAAAAAACTTGGTTGTTAATTTGGTTTGCTAATGATTTTTAATTTATTAAACATATTTAAAAAAAAAATCTTTAATTTGATGTAAGTATAATTTTTTTAAAATATACTCAGATCAAAACTTTAATTTGAAATAAATTTATATATTTTATAAAAGAGTATATATAGAGTGAAATTGGTTCATACATGAATCGTTAAAAGGTATTAGTTATTTTCACTAAAGATTATTAGTTGTTTTCACTAAAAAGTCTTAGTTTGTTATCAGTAAACAACTAATACTTTCAAGTGAAAATAAGTAATATCGTTCAGTGAAAACAACTAATACTCTCTAGTGAAAATAACTAATATCCTTCAGTGTTTCATATATGAACCATCTTCATTCTATACTTTGTCTTTTTAAAAATGTGTTTGACACTTTTAATTAAGATTTTCAAAATTTCTTTCAATTGTATAAGCACTATATACAATTTTAATTAATTTATTTTTATTTTAACTATATTTGAAAATAAATTAATATTGATATAAAGGACTATTTAAAATAAATTGACTATATTTAAAAATAAATTATGGGTTTGGTGTACGTATACAAATTTTTAGTTAATTTAATTTTTACATTCAAATTTTAAATTTATTAAAATCATTTTTTATTTATTTTTAATATATTTTTAAAAAAATAAGTATATTTCAGATACGTAAAAATTGTTATATTCATATCTTAATAAATTTAGTTAAGCTAATTTCAAGCAATTTGTGACACGTGTCAAAAATCTAACGGTGTAACAGGAGATGTTACACCATTATGTTACAGGAGATCCCTTCCGAATCTAAAGACATGCGTTTGTCAATATATTGAGAATTATGCGTATCAATCAAGACAAATTTTCCTTCTTGTATTTAGGCTTGATTTGTAGAACTTGGTTTTCCACACATCTATACTTTAATATAGACGAAACAATCTTAGCATACGTGGCGTCGTTGGTTGTTCTCGGTTGTTGTCTTTCGATCTTACTTCTCCTATAAGTAGACATCTTGTGCATCCGGTCAGTACATAATTCTTCTTAATGCTATTGTTGTTCTGGTGGTTGTTTGCAGGTAGTTTTGTTCGACGCCGTCTGTCCGTGTATTGACGGTTGCTGATGATCGTTGGCTGCATACGAGCATTTTTTCGTGTTTTAATTCACACTTTGTTGTCATTTTTTCCTTTTTTCTTTTTCTTTTTCTGTTTGTTATGAATTTGTAGTAGGCAAATGTTGTAACTCATATCGTTTGGATTATCGTATAAATGTAATTCAATTGTATTATTTTTTTATCAATGAATCATCCATTCGCTGATCCTATTGTTCGAATCTGATCCTATTGTTCGAATCTGTTTTTCATTAGGTTTGATACTTCATTGTTCGAATCTATTCTAACTCATCTATTGATTATTTTATTTGACGTTTAATTCGACGAGTTCGTTGAGTGGTTCTTCCAAAATACTGGGATTTATTTTTTATTATTGACTCCTAAAGCAACTTTCCATCGGTGCGTGTGCTTATGGATATTGATTTTCGAACCCCGAAAGTTCTTCTGAATTTTCTGGTTACGCAATATGGATTTTTTTTATTGACGCAAGAATACTGGATATTTTATTTTGATCGATGCCGAAATGAACTTCCTACGTCCTTTTTTCCCGAGCTTGTGGATTCTTTGGGTTGGCGTTGTTCCCAGTATCCTGTAATCTGTAAACTTATTTCGTGTTATGTTTGGTTGATTAGTGTTGTTGCCGATTTCAGAAGTGTGAAATTTTTAGGCGTAGTGTGATCATTTGATGCAACAATGTGATCTCAAAATTCTGGTGAAGAGGTGTTTAGTTCTTGCCTAGTTCGCTGTCATCTTTTTTTCGATTACACTGCTTTCGTGGTGTAATAATATGATGCATCATTTTAGCTTCCTAAATTTTTTATCTTTTTAATGTTGTGGCCGTTAAATATTGAGTGTAGGATGTTATCTATTTTTGTATGATTTCATTCCTTATATACGCCTGTTAAATTTTATGAATGGTGTTAATGTCGTGTTTATTGAAAAATTAAATGAATGGTTCTTTTATTTTTTATATTCAATTATTATCTTGAATGTCGTCTTATATGTCATTCGGAGCAATCTATGGCTAACTGATAGGTATATTACCATCCGTGGATTATGTCCTATTGGATATTGTATTAATTTTTTTGGGTGCAATTCTTCTTTTGAATTAATATTGTATTAAAACAATTTACGAAGTTATGCATGCATGGTTGTATATATTTGTTGGTGTATAGTTGATGCACCAACTATTTTTAAATTATCATTTTTGTTGTTGGAAACATAAGTTGGTGTATAACATGACTCCTTTGTTACTTCTCGGTCTTTGTGATATCTGTACTTTGATTGTTCACGTTAGGGTTTTCCATACGTGGGTTAATGAGTGAAGAGGCAGCATGGTAGTTTTGATGATCGACGATAATGTCTGTTTTTTTTCCATTCGTCTATAATTTTTTTCTTTTTTTTTACCATGTGTTATTTATTATTTGGATTTTTCCTCGCAGGGAACAAAGATCCATGGATTTGTGCCATGGAATTTGGTGTCTAGGTTTGAAAATTTCTTCGTGGAGAACAGGAATAATGTATTAGAAACTTTGTTGTGGTCACCAATGTTGGACCTATTAGATACACTAATAATGTTTACAATCTTTAATTCATAGAGTCGACAAGTGTTAATTTGTGTTATGATACTATTATTTTCCGTTCATCCTTTAAATTTACTAGGTTCAAGCGTATTTTGGATCAGTCTCCTGCGGATGATTCAATATTGCTTGGTATGGTTTTTGATTCCTTTTTACTTTATTTATGATTATTGTTATTCATATATAAATTTTGTTATCTGTAGTTATTTGTTTGTTATATTTCTCAGATATCAGGGCAAATTTCACTCATATTGGTCCTGTTCGGTCTATCAACTTGACGCATACTGGAGTGTATAAGTTTGTGTGGTTGCAATTACAAGATGAGTTGTAAGTATATTTATATATATATATATATATATATATATATATATATATATATTGGTTATTCTTTTTAATTGATTTTTTTTATTAGTGGGGACACAATGTCTTGTGTTTTGACTAATAATTGGTGCGATCAATTTGTTGATGTCATTGTTACTTGGGTATCGCCGCCGTTGAGTATTATATTCCAAAGTGTAATTGTCCTCCGGACGAGTAGAGGTGTGTTTTAATGTTTTTTTTAAGTTTATTACATTTTTTTTAATATCTTGCAGGTAAGGTTATAGGCATTGTTGTCGGTGCAACGAGGGTTGTTTTCAGTAATGACGCTGTTGTGGAAGAAGTCGATCCTTTTATTTTAGATGGAATTGTAGTATGAATGATTTACCTTATGTTCGTTTTTATCGTTATTTACGTGGGATGTATATCTCTACCAATAATTATTTTGGTTCGGTGATTTGTTTCATCGTGGAATAAAATTGAGGGATAGTCGTTATTGATTTTTTTTTTTTTTGGGAATTTGTCAAATATGGGCTCTAATAGTTTAGAGTTTTGGACAATGGATGCATTTTGGCGCAAAAAAAAATCTTTAGTAAAGTTGTGTGGAGTACAAAAAGCTATATGATTTATCATTTTGCATGGCAAGCTTTACGATATATAACCAAGTGTGCATTTTATCATTAATAAAATTCACCCGGATGTGCGTGGGTGTATATGCGTGTACTGCCACTGTTGTATTACCCAATTCGTGCTTGGCAACTAATACTACTTTTGTATCGACCAGATTTACCTTTTTTTTTTAATATTTGTTAATTTTCTATTCCAATTGGTTGTGTTCTCGATCTCACTGTTGTATATTATGGATGTTCTTTGATTATATTTGTAACAAATTATTAGTTATTATTTAATTCAGTGTGTTAAATTTGTATGTGTTATGTTTTAATTTTAGTGATTTTCGTAGATTATAAATTTGTAAGTATAATAAAATAGCTTTATATTTACCCCATGTAATGTAGTTAGTTGTTAATGCTAATATACCGCAATGCTGGTGGACTTTCCACGCTCATTGTTATCTTTCTTTGTTTTGAATATGGTTATGATTGACGGTTACTTCAAATTTAATTTGGATGGACTGATGTTAATTATCAGTTTAATGCTCATTATATGTGTACCCTTATTATGAATGGTTTCCTAATTGAGTCACATCTCGATATTTTATATATTATCTACTTAATGTTGTGACATTACTTGTGATATATATACTATCCCCCATTTTTTGGTTTGTACTGACAATGAATCGCATTGTTTTTTTAAGTTAATGTTAGGTCTATACTTCGTGACCTGGTTCTGCTCTTGAGTTCAGTTTATGTGACGTATGAAACGAATGATATCGGGGGTGATTTGTTTCCCATGTACAAGTCCACTGCTTATGTCCATACTCCTGAAGGCGTTCATGCTTTGTGTGGTGATATCTGCGGATCTTATGATGAAGTGGAAAATGAAGCTGCCTACAAAGGGATATTGTATCTAAAGGAAAAGTATAATATTCTTATTGTGGGTTTTAGACTTAATTAGGTCCACATTTTGATTTTATTTCACGTGTTGAATAATTGTGATTGTTGTCATTTTACTTGGATGTAAGGCTATATCGGTACCGCTTGAGTACCGTGTGATATTTAAATAATATGTAATCCCTTTGTTTGGAAGAATTTGGAAATTTGTTATCTTTTTTAGTTTTTGCCGAATTTATCGTCTGTTGATATCAAATATTGGTAAATTTTGTGATGATACAGTGATTGTGAATATAATTTAAATTTTTTGTATAATGTACTACACACGATTATCGTCGATTGATGTTGTTGATATTGGATTGCCCATACAAAAAATTTATTGTAGTGGCTGCAGGGAGGTTTTTTTCCCCCCTATGTTTGTCTGTTTTACTCCCTATATTTAAATACTCTCGGCAACATGCATGATGTTCTTGGGAATTGAAATCGTGAGCAATATTTAACATGATACACTAGCTAATATTTGGTTTGCAGTGTAATTTAATGTAGTTTGAGGTTTAATATCTTGTGAAGTTTTATTTAGATGCATTGGAAAATGTTTAAAAAATGATCATTTCTATCCCAAGTCATAGATTTGCGAAGGGTGTTTTGATTTTAGATATATCTATGTTATGTTTGGTACCTGGTGTGTATTTTTTTGGACCCATTTTTATAATATACTTGACTATCTTTCGAGAGATGCAATCTTTGTCTCAAGTAGTTGCGAGTAATATTTTGTCCATGCCGGGTTGTTTAATTATTTGTCATTCAAGGGTGCACAAGTTTAATTAAAATTTTAATCTTTTGATATTAAAAATGCAAATAGTACATTCTTATTGGACCAAAAGTGGAATTTTGGTCACATCTTGTCAAATGCAAATAATTTTGCCATAATGTGCCAAAGTGCATAAAAAATGATCGTTGGGTATTTAATTGATTCATTTGAATATTTTCTTGAACAGATTGTCGCTGAATTTTTATTTAAATATTTAAAATTTGTGCAAGAGATGTGCTTTGGCGATGGGGTTTATCCTAAATAAATATGTTTTTGTTCTTTTTACTATTTGGTGCATCCTTATTGTAACCAAAGTGGAATTTTGCTCACATCTTACCAAGCACGTATAAATTGGCCACAATGTGCAAAACTAAATGTGATTAGGAATGTGGTATAATATTCCGAGCAGATTGTCACGGATTTAAGTTGGAATTATATTGACTTGGTAAGGAATGTGCTATAAGATTGTCCTAAAAATTGACCGTTTTATGTTATTGGCCCATTTTACTCCCCTTTAATTTTGGGCGTATCTACTATTTCAAGATTTCCCATTTACGTTCCATACGGATCTTTGAATTTGTTTCTATATTAATAATGTAAACTAATTGGTCTTTTAAAAATGCAATTTTGCATGCAGTTAACAGATTATATTAGGCCAAAAAAATGTACGAAATAATGTATCTATAAAGCATGTCAATTTTTTTCAAGTTGTACCAGATATATGAAAAAAAAATGATTTGATATACATAATTTTTTGTTGCCTTTTTAATTGGAATTAGTGACTTCATCTGTTATTCAGGAAAGATTGAATCGTTTCTAGGCTTGATTTTAGCCATGTATGTAATAGTAAATTTTTTTTCCTTCTGAATTCATTGAATTGTTGATTATCGCATTAATTGCTTGCATTATCATTGGGTTGTTCATAGTATAAGACTAAGTAGTGAATTTATTGTATACGTCCGTGCTTGAAATTCATCCTATCTCAGATAATTACAGTGAGAGGTGGTGACTGCATTGCGGTACAGTAATTTTGTTTTGTCGGCGTAATTGTTGTTGTTGAATTGTTTCTGTAAAATTGTTGCATTACAGAATTTTTGATGTTATATAGCTGGAGTTATAAATTTGGAGTACAGTGTGTCTTATGACCATCTCTCTTCTTGACAATTATTCTGTGTACGTGTGTTATTATATTTCCACTTTGTTGTGTAACAAAATTTTGTGATAATTGTTGGTTTTTTGTGTTTTGCAATATGACGATATATATATCTTTAAATGGAGTGTATCTCTGTTCAATTGGCCTTTTGTACTTATGGTCTATTTTTTCCAGTTCAGATTATGTCGGCTCTAATCACTCCTATTTCCGATATCTCTCCTGACATGACGAATCATTCCATCAAGGTTAAAGTGTTAAGGTCTTGGGTCGTTTTGTCTAGAGATTCCAAGCGTGAGAAGATATTTTTTTGAAATGATCCTTATAGATGATGAGGTATTTATATTCATTCAATTTGTCATTTTATATTGTTTTCATTATCCTTATATAATTATTTTTTATGTGACTGGTAGGGTATTAAGATTCAAGCTACTGCTCGGAAGAATTTAGTTCGTAAATTTGAGAAAATTTTGACTGGGGGATCGAGTTTTTGGATCTCAAATTTTGGGGTTATTGTGAATAATAGCCAGGTTCAACCTACCACTCACCCTTTTAAGTTGAGCTTTGGTTTTAACACGAATGTTGGTCGGTGTTCTCCTATTGTTTTGGTTAAGTCTCCTTATGATTTCGTAAGTTTCGATGAGATTAAGATGCGCAATGAGGAGGAGTCCAAAACTCTCATTGGTTAGTTTTTTTTATTAATATTTATATAATTAATATTATTTTTTACTCCGTGTATATTTTTTTAGATATAATTGGTTTTGTTGTTCGGATATATGATGTGGTTGATGTTAGTGTGAATGATAGGGTTATCAAGAAAGTTGACATCGAAATTGAAGATGATAGGCAGTTTAATTATATTTTTTTCTATTTGTGTTAATCCCTATGGTATTGCATTGTTTATGCTCATAATTTTTGTGGTTTTAATCTTCTAGATGTGTGAGGTTGATGTGCACTCTGTGGGAGGGTTTTTTCGAGACTCTTCTCAGTTTTAATAATGATAATCCCAATAAGCCTATTATTGTTCTGTTGGAGTATGCAAAAATTCTTCCAACGTACAGAGGTATCTAATTTGTTTCCTTTTTTATCAAAGTTTTTGTTTGTCGTTGCTTTTATAGGCTGATATTAATATATATATATATATATATATAATGTATATATTGTTATTTGCATTTTTTAGTCAAATATGTGTCAAACTCGATGTATGCAAGTCGTCTTACTGTGAACGGTGATTTAAGTGAAGTTCGTGATTTCAAGCTAAGGTTACACTTTCTTTCGATGGCTTTTATTTGTTTGAATTTTTGTTTAACATATATACAGATGATTTAAATTAATTTTAAATATATCCCTATGATTTTTGTTTAATAGGGTTGAGAGCATTCTTTCTGAGATTCCAGCCCCGGTGACTGCCAAGAAAAAAACTTTTGTGTGTTCTACTGCGTATATTGAATTTGATCACGATGTGAACATTCAATGTTTATCCAGTGTTGCTGAAATAGATACGGTAATTCATTTATTTATTTCTATGTATGTGTCTTTTTTTAATATACTGTTTATAGTGTGCTCATGTATATGTTATTTACTGTTTTTTACAATTTTTATAAATTATTGATGTGTGATATTGTGATTTTATGTAGGAGTCTTACGTTGTTGCTATAGCGACTTGCAAGGAAATAGACTTATCTTTTGGATGGTATTATCATGCATGCAAGACTTGCAGCAAAAAAGTTGTGTATGGTAATGGGAAGTGGAGTTGCGTCAAGTGTAACACCAACCCAATGGATGTTGATACAAGGTTTTTTTTTTTTAATTTATATCCAATATTTTTTAGTTGTTATATTTTTTATCATTCAATTTATAAGAATGTTTCTCCATTGATTTTTTTTATAGATTCAAGGTCGTTATTCATGTTGTCGATGAGACTGGAAGTATGTCTCTAATATTATTTGATAGGGATGTTATTAAGTTGGTCGGAAAGACGGCAGTTGAGATATTGAATGACATGGATGAGGTATAATTTGGTTGTTATGTGATTCTATGGTCTTTATTTTGAAATATTGTGTGTTATTTCTTAACAATAATTCTCTTATTTATATATCTAATATTTTTTTTTCCGATTGTATATATATAGAGAGAGAAGACGATCGTGATGTCCTGTTGAACTAAGTGACTTTGTTGGGCGGAAGTTTATTTTCCATTTTCTCATTTCTGATTTCAATTTGTTGAACAACTATCATGTTTACACCGTGTTTAAGTTGTCTTCTGACGTAGATCTAATTGTCAAATTCGAACACAAGGAGCCTTCAAAAGAGGTTAATTTTTTTTTATATTGTCTCATACACTTCATTCGTATTGGGTACAATTTGATTAATATTTATTGGTTTCTATTCTTGGCAGAGTGTTATGTCTTTGTCGGATGACTCTTCTGATGATAATAAGAATGTTGGTGATCAATGTCTTCATCCTAATTTCGGAGTTAATCCCTGTGATGAATTAGTTGGTTGTAAGCGCCCATGCAAGACCAGTTCTGTTGATAATACAAAGTGTGAGGATAGAACATGCGGTGATTGCGAGGTTCATTTTGATGTTGATGAGAATTATCCTGATGAACCAGTCTTGCGCAAGCGTCCATACAAGATTAAAATTGAGAGAGAATAGTTGTTTTCCGGTTGTTTTTTGTTTATATTTACTTCTTATATTTTTTGGAATAATGTCACACGGTTTTGTTTTGTGCGGTAACGGTCGTATGTTAATAATCTGTTGTAATGCGGTAATTGTCCTAATGTAGTGCTCTTCATTTTTTGTGAGTCCTTGATTGATTTGCATATTGTTTAATAATATTATGTTTTATTTTTAATTATCATTTTGGTAAAATCTATTAAGTTTTTATATTTGAAAATCTGCTCGGTAGTTATTAATACGTCCAATGGTATATATCATGTAACATGTCGACATGCAATATTCTTATTGTATTGGTTTATCCAATAGCGTGCACTGTGATATTTTTTTAATTTAATAGTCATATTATTATTCTCTATGAAATTAAAAATATTAAAATTGAGTAAGAAATTTACATATAAATTACCTTTATCTATATTTTCTGCAGGATCAATTTTTTTGGAAAAATTAAATTGTTTTGTATTATTAACTTACAATATTTTGTTAAAAGAAATTATAATATTTTATTGGTTGCGAAGTGGAATGAAGTATGTATATATATTAGTGTGGACCTATTATTCATGTATATAGTATTTAATTAATATAATTGCATGAATTAACTGATATCATAACATTTTATAGTGTGTTTTTTGTTGTTAAATACAGTGACAGATTTTATTTGGTGTAATTATATCATTGTGTATGTAAAGTGGAAGACCTCCAATATATGAGATTAAATTGTTTTTTGTTTTTATATATTTATTTCCGTATAGCAGAATAAACCAAATTTTTACTATGTGATTTGGGATGGATATTATGGCAGTATTATTCTTTTCGTATGAGTTATCCCAATTCAGCAGCTTTTTTTGCACAATGTGTGGATTTGTTATGTAATATACGCATTGGTTTGTTGTTCAGTTCAATTTAATTCGATAGTTTTTTCCAATAAAATATTGTCAATTCCATGGTAATTGTTTTTATATATATATTTCCGTATAGCAGAATAAACCAAATTTTTACTATGTGATTTGGGATGGATATTATGGCAGTATTATTCTTTTCGTATGAGTTATCCCAATTCGGCAACTTCTTTTGCACAATGTGTGGATTTGTTATGTAATATACGCATTGGTTTGTTGTTCAGTTCAATTTAATTCGATAGCTTTTTTCCAATAAAATATTGTCAATTCCATGGTAACTGGAAAGTTGTTTTCGTATGTGTGACCCACCGATTTTTTGGTGTATTGTTAATAATGGATATCACTGTTTTGGATTACCGTTTGTTTAACATATGTTAATTAATAATATGGATTTTAATTTGTATTTGATATTAATATGATTCCTTTGATATTGAGATTGATTAGTATTTTTTTAAGTGACATTTAATATATATAAATATGATTGCACGGTTGTGTGTTATTTCTAAAGTTATTGTGCCATTCTTTTCCTTTAAAATCCCTTGGAGTATATTCTTTCTTTATTGTATCGTCATCTCATTTATACTAATATGCAGGTTGTTTTCACTATAGATTTCAAGTCCATTCTTAGTGAATTGGCTCTGAAATTAGGTATGTTGACAGTATTATATGATACTAATGAGGTTGACTATGAGGCTGTCCCTTTTTTACATGTCTACTGTCTACCTAAATGACATTGACGATGTATATACTGTGCATGGTGATTTCTTTGAATCTCCTGAAGAAGCTGAGAATGATGTTGCTTATCGTGGAGTAAAGTATTTGAAGGAGACATATAATATTGGTATCAGATATTTTAATTCTTATTAGATTTTACGGGCAAGAGATTTATTGCTTCATAAATAAAGATTATCTTATTGGATGAATATAATATCTAGAATCAAGGCATTTTGAATTTAATTATGCAGATGTACTGCGATATTATTTTTATCTAGCACTAATATATTTTCAATGATATATTTAACATCCAAAACAATTATTTTGTGTATTGTTTTTGCCGTGTGATTAGCATATTATTATTTACTCACATTAAACTCAGATTATATGAGATATTAAGATATTATAAACATTCACCAATTCCATTTCATTAATTTAATTTGTTAATATTCTTTACTATAAATATTACTGTGATGAATCGGATTTTGAAGTGTATTTGTTGCACATCAGTCAAATTGCAAACATGGAAAAATACATTCATGAGTTCGATAAGTTTCTTTTAACATCTGATTTGTCATCTTTTCCGCGTGAAGATTTGGATACAATTCATCGTTTGAAACGAAGTTGGATGATTTGTCTCCCAAAATTCAGAAATGATTTTTGTGAGATTGTAAAGCAGGGTGGTCCTTTAACTAGATTTGGGACAAATGGCCAGCCATTATTTATTCCACGTTCTAAATTTTGCCTTCTGGTATGTTTTTTTCATTTATAATTTCTTTTTTATGTAATGCATCTACAATATTTTTTTTGGTAGACGCATCGTAGTCAAATACAGCTAGGTCATGTATCTCTTGGACCATTGGTTGGAGATAGTGGAGTCCATCGTTTTATGTTTGTGTCGTGGTGGTGTAAGGTATGACCTGGTGAATATGTCAATTTATAAATTTTTCCACGAGAAATTAATTATTCGTTATGTTCGTTACAAGTTTAGGATGATGTTTCAAGTTCTATATCTTCTAAGTTTGTTCGTTGCCTACTATATTCCGTTCTTGGGAATTTAGCATTGGTGAGCTTTTTAATTTTTTTATGGTGATACAATTTGTTAATTTATTGTAGTTTCTTATTGTGATCAAGTTTTTTTGTTTGTCGTGCAGTCAATCCCTCACTATTTTTGGAACAAGTACATGGGGAAGTTTTTTAGATTTCGCCAAAGTGTTGAAATTCTTGTGAACTCGCGCAGATATATTGCTTCGTGTAAATGTATGCGATCACATCATCTTATTTCTTTTGATTATGAACAACTATACCGAGATCTTTATTTAGATAGTGACACGGTTGTTGTGTTCACCTTGGTTAGATGCAAACCTTTTGTATTTCGTCTTTCGGTTGATTTGTTGTACGTGTTGGTTGGATGTTATTTATTGAGAACCATGTCTTCATCCTATTTGTAATATTGTTTGGGGCATATCAATATTATTGGATGTTGTTTGCCTCATACAATATTTGTTGATTGGATCTAAATTAATGTATAATTTTATGGTATGTTATACCAATATATTTAAATATTTATAGTTAACATTTGATCTTTCAAGACTTTAAGTCATTACTAAAAAATTTGAAAGATGGTATTGATTTGATCAGTTGTAGTAAATGTCATTCCATGGTAATTGATTGTATTCGATCTTTTGCGTACCAAAGAATTTGTAACAGGTTACTAAGAAGTATGTAATTTACATTGTTCTCTTATATAATTTTGGTTATTATTTAAAAAAATTAGATTCAATATCATTACAAAATTCCATGTTATGTGTTAAGCTCTAACATTCAAAATTATGTTAAAATTTGATTTACCGTGTGTGGATTATTGACGTTGAGTGTTATCAATTATTAGATTAACGAAATAGTGTGAAAAATGACATTCATTCTTTTTATTACTAATAAATTGGACTGATTTCAAAATTGACAAAAAATAGTTGCTCTTATTATCTAGGAAGTCGTAGGAAGAAATATTAATTAGAATCTTTTGCCCTGCAACTGATACAATTAATCATTTTCTCGCAACCCGTTTCGTCTATTTAATTTTTGAAAATTCATATTTAAAAATATATTTATGAAGATATAAATTATTTTAAACGGTTGGGTGCTAAAAATTTTAAAATGTATAACTAGCTAGACTATAATTCTGAATGTATCCTGTAATAAGTTAACTTATTATATTAAAAAGTTAACTGAATGTCGTTATAAATGTCAATTTGTTTTTCAATATCATCTGTGATGGGTGATTAATATAATTTTTTTTTTTTTACAACTATTGGTGTGGGCATGTAGTCAACTCCAAAACAATTGTAGTGTAATTTTGCAATAGTTTTTTAGCGCCTAATGGGTATTTACGACGGCCTATACATTGCAAAACATGTACATATTCAATCATTCTGTGTTGTCAATTGTTTTTTCCGTCGCAGTGTATTTTTTTCCCCTCGCGCAGTTTTGCAGTCCATTTTATAAATCTTAGAATTTTTTTTGCAGAGTGTCCCTCATTATTTTAGTGTATTTATTCTCATATAATTCGGGTTTATATTTGATATGTCGTTATCAAATATATAGTATTTTTTTTAGAATCCCGATTGATTAGTTTTGGTCAAGAAAAAGAAAAAAATGTATACATTGGTTTTAAAGTGTTGTGGGTCTTTTCTCATGGGATATTCTTTTCAATTTATCCGAATGCTAAAATATTTTGCTTATTGATAATACAAAATTCCATTTATATTGCAATGCTATGTTTGACAGATGATTGATCGTAAAATATTTTCTGAAGATAAATAATATGCGCACATGTTCATAATCAATACAGATGTACCTAAATGTTTTGCAGTCAAATTTGTGTGTATGTCGAATGTTTACAACGGCTTATATACTATAATAAAGCATACACTATTGGACCGTCTGGTGTTGCCTGTTGTTTTTCCATCGCATATGTATTTTTTATCATTGTTATAGTCTGTCGTGCGTATATTAATTGCATAGCATCTCCTTTAATTTTGATGTATGTATTTCAAATTTTTCATGATATGAATTTCTATTTTTTTATCGAATGTGTATTATTATTTTCGACATTTCATGCATATTAGTTATTTTGGGTCGTTCTCACCTAAAAAATTATCAATTTCATACATAGGTACCTAGAGTGATGGTGACAATTCTAATGGATTTAGGCTTACAAATAATCGTAATATTTTAAATGTTTTGTTATAGGTTACGTGATTAATGAATTTAGTTATACATGATACGTATCAAAATAATTTTTTTAATGCTCCATTTATGGTTGATGATGTTGGTATGATTTAGTATTAATTGTGATATAATTTTTTTTTCCACAAATATATTAGCTATCCATCTTTGTATTTATAAGGCGTTAGTTGACATACTTTTTTTCACATGTTTTAAAATGGGTGGTGGCCTATGATTAAATTTTGTGGTGCTTGATATTCTTTCAAAGGATGTTTTGCATGTATTTATTCTGCTATCAAATTATACCTGTGATCGCAAGCGTGTTTATACTGGTCTGTATTTGAGGACGTCGTTTATTTATATAATGATTCTCGCTAACAAAATATTTTTTTTCGTCCATTTTTTTTAAATTTGATTTTTAACGTATTATATATAAATTATGTATTCTCATGCCGGACGAATTCTCTGTTAGTTGTTGTTGGGAAAATAGGGGTGTTCGGAATCTATTCGGGATGAAATTTAAATACGAATTTAAATTCAATTATTACTAGCATGAATTAATCCTAATTAATTCAAATAATAATTCCAACAACAAATTTAACATCATGCATGTTGAATTAATTCACATAAAATCTAGGCAGAATAAACAAGAATTTATGTGACTTACGTACCTCTTGTAGACTTAATCTTTGAATAAACGGGACAATCACGATCTCGCTTTATAAACCCAAAAACCTTCTCAAGTATTTCCCTTTCGCCTTACTTGATCACCGGTGGGAGATGCTTTCAAGTAATTTTAATAACTAAGGAAAAAGAAAAATATATATGCTCTTGATTTTTCCAACACATGGAATTATGTACTTGGGGATGAAATAATCACCCCCTATTTATAATTAGGAGTGGCCGAAAATTTGTGGTATATGTGCCTTGGAGAAAATCTTTTCTTAGACTCTAAGAAATCTTGAATATATCTCATATATTCTTTTCTCCATAATAAAATACTAGTATTGTACCCACCCGTGCGTTGCACGGGAGCTAGTTTTGTCGGTATATTAAAAAAAAATTAGCAATTTGTTTAAGATACAAAAATCGTACCACTGTACTGCATTATTTGAATTATATATATATATATATATATATATGTCTATATTTCAATATACATTCCTGCAATATATCATAACTATGTAGACAAATTAATACTCATAATATTTAAAAATTGAGTAGTTCTAGTGTGCACTTGAATGCATGACATGCACTTGAAAAAAAATACCCCAACAGAAATCAATAATACCCCAAGAAGTAATCAGTGATACCCCAACCGGAAAAAAAATATAGTTCGCTGTGTTTGTGTGTATTTAAAAAAATCAAAATTGAAGTTAAAGTTGAGTTTAAAATCCAAGTGCATAGTGCATGCTAGAATTTTTGTTAAAAATTTATTCATTCTAATTCTACGTTTATTAACTTTTTTTAAGAAATATTTTTTTGTTTTAATTTGCTCATAACACATTAATAAATGCACCATACATGCAAAATACATTTCTAAATATCAATATAATAAAATTACTACACAACAATTAAAAAAAATCTAAAGAAGCTAATAAATCAAGAGAAGTATACTAAAAAGTAAATAACAAATTCAAAACCCTAAACATTTCTAAACACCTCTTGATATAAAACATTCTTTGGTGTGTTATACACAAGATGATGGTCATTGCATAACATAATCTTCAAGCCACGACGATTGGTAATCCTTGCAATTGCAACATAAAGCTGTCTATGACTAAACATCGGCTTCCTAATAGATACACCAACATGACTAAAAGATTGACCTTGGTTTTTATTTATAGACATGACGTACGAAACAATCAAAGGAAACTTCCTCCGTGTAAACTTAAAAGGTTATTTAGGATCAGAATGTGTCAACGATAGCCGCAGTATCAATGCTAGCTCTCCCTAGTGATTACCATCATGTATATACAAAAAAGAGAAAGAAAATCATAAACGTACATTTTAGAAAAAATGATAAATAATAATAAATACTACCATAAAATTACATAATAAAAAAACTAACTAAACTCATTACATTGCACAATCCTATAGAATGATCAATATTTTTCAATAACATAACAGGTGTTCCAACTTTAAGATTTAGTTCATGATCAGGAACACCAACAAATTTTAATGTATTAAGGAACTTAGGAGTATGAACATCAGCAAGAGAATCAAGATTGGAATCAGACTTGCAAATACTATCAGAACTGAGATACTTGCGAGACTCCTTTTCATTTAACTTCACCATGTAATCATTAATACTTCTGACAGAATCAAGCGTCCATGCAAGAATAGCTCTTTCCTGTACAAATTTATGATCATACATCTTTGATTTAAAATTAGGATAAATACAATCCACAATAGAAGCAATAGGATCATCACCACCTATCAACAAAATATCTTCTAGAATAATAATGTCAGAACCGTAACCAGTTTTTGCTCATGTAGTTCCATCATCAATTAATTCAATTCACTTTGAAAAACAATTTCATTTCATTCACCCATTCAACAAAATCAGACTGTAGCAATCTTATATTTTTTTCAACTTCAAAATCGTGCATTCATTCCATAAATTAGATGAATTAATAGTGACATGCACAACATCCTGTCATTTTCCCTTTGGAATGACAGGTAAAATTTATCAAAAATCTTGACAAAAAAGAATTGTCTTCCCACCAAATGGTATTGCAGAACATGATGGATTAGATAACTGCATAATATCACACAACGATGTATCTAATGCTTCAGTACAATGTCTTTGAACTATTGGGGCTTCATCCCATATAATAAGATTGCATTTAATCAATAGTTCTGAAAGATGACTACCTTGCTTAATGTTACACATAGAATCCTCTAAACAATTGATTGGAATGCAAAATCTAGAATGGGTTGTACGTCCACCGGGAATCAAAAGAAAAGCTATCACACTTGATGCTACATCAACACAATCTTACCTTCACAACGTGATTTTGTAGATAAAAAATTTCATAAAAAAGTTTTTCCAGTACCCCCATAGTGTGCCACATACAAAAAATACATTTCCAGTATCCAAAGACGCAGATTCAATTATTCTATAAAAAATAACACGTTGCTCATCATTTAATTTGCTTACCAAAACTTCACATTTTGTCCGCAATTGAACTCTATCATACAACAACTCACTCAAAAGTATCGTATATCAACAACAACTGCTGGCATTCCATCAAACTCTTACAAAGAGAACGCAACATATTTTCGATCTCCAAAAGACAATAATTTTTTATCCCACCGTCTGTCATCCTCATTCCTAAACATTCAGAATATAATAAAATAACTTTCGAAAATATATAAATGTCACAATTTTTTTCACACAATGGTTTAGTTTTAAACAAAATTTTCTAATTATATGTAAGTATAACATGAAAAAGTATTTGTTTTATTATAAAGGCTTAATTGCAAATAAAATCTCAATTTTTCCATAAATTGCAATCTAATCTAAATTTTTGAATTGGTGCTAACAAAACCTCAATTTAAAATCTGTTAGTAATTCTAACCAAAAGGCCGATTTCAATTTGTCCGAACATAATGATTAATTATGCGTTTTCTTCGAACCAATCTAAACATACTAATACGATTAATTATTCATTGTATAGTAGGTGAATATTCATTTTCGGACCGTAAAGAATTTGTTTGTTAGTTCAAATTGCAATCAAATATTAAATTGAAGTTTTGTTTGCATATATTTATAAATTTAGACTGGATAGCAATTTAAGAAAAAGTTATTTGTATGCAATTAATCTTATTATAAAATAGATATTTATAAAGAATAATAAATTATTTTATAATTCTTACCATCAACTCATCTTAATCAAATAGTGTATATAAATCTTAAATGTAATCAAACCTGTACAATTTAAAATTATTTTTATAATATTGAATTACCACCAAAGACATTTGAACATGTCCTTTCTATAATCATATTTTCTAAGATGCTGGAATAGAGAACTATTAGAGAATGATATACATTGGAAAATACAAAATGTCAAGTCAATCAATATTTACCAAAATAATTGGTTAAAAATACATAATACATATCAACAAATTACCTTATTTTTTAGGTATCTTTCATACCAATTTCTCAACTCCTTTACCTTATAACAATAGATAGTTTTGGGCAAAGATGCTAATCATTTTTTCACCTGCTAGAGCAGAGAGTTGAGGGAGTAAGTATGTTTAGTATGTATTGAAATTAAATAAGATTGATGAGTGGATATCTTTAGGAACGTGAATGAGTGCAATTATTATATATTGGATAATATTATAATATTAAAGTCGTATATTTACTTTAAAAAAATGGACATAAAATGATGTTGTGAGATATGCTATTTTCATTTTAGGCATGCGAACATGTGAGAATAACAAAAAAAAAAAGTGTGATGTTTATTGTGAGACGGAGGGAGTAAAATGTAATAAAATTTTATATCCACAAAACTCTTGGACCAAAATAAATAAAACATAATTGAATTGCATAATATTAATTTAATAATAATAACTACAATTATAAACATATGATACTTTAAATAATATAAGTAATATTATAGATAAATGATACTTTTAAAAGATATAAGTTATATACTATAATTTAGAAATTATAACTAAATAAGAAATTCGATAAAATTAATTAAAATATAAATGATAACAAAATATTTTTAAACATAAAGTATAGGCAAAGTATTGAGGGAGTGATATTAGTTGTTTTCACAAAAGGGTATAAGCTCTGGATAGTATTAGTTGTTTTCATGGAAGGATATAAGTTGAAGGAGACAAAGAGTATTAATTTTTAAATTAAAGGATATTAGATTATTACACTAAAATGTATTAGTTGATTACACTAAAAAATATTGCAAAGTGGTTCATGTATGAACTAATTACACTTAAACACACTCTAAAGTATATGCTAATAAAATAAAGTAAATAATTTGGAAAACAAAATATTATGTGAATGATACTCACAGTAACTATTACCGTGAACCACAATTTATAACCTTATGTTGAAACAATTAATACCTTTAGTGGTAATAACTAATACCACTTCAACTAATACCTTTAGTGAAAATAACTAATATCTTTCAGAGTTGATACCTTTAATGCATTTCACTGATACCTTTAGTATAATTTACTAATACCTTTTAAACAAATTTCACCTTGAATATAGTTCACATAATACATTCTCAATTTGTAAATGAGTGCTGACAAAATTCTATAATTTATGTATCATGAATGTATGATTAAAACGTGCAAAGTGAGATGTACAAAAATACTACCACTATAAATTTTTCGTTTTTTTTAATGTCCCATGATAAATTTCTCATTCTTTTGAAAGAAAAACCAACACTAACACTTTATATATTAAAAAAAAAAATTCCTAAACAACTACTCTTTACTTTTTTACATCTCCATATAAATTTACGCAAAAGTCTAACATAAACAAAAAAAAACATAATAAATAATTCAGCTAAGTTAATTGATTCATTAATAATTCTAAAATACAAAAAATAAATTAAATAATTTCCATGAATGTATTGGGCTTGAACTATAGACAATAAAAACAATTTTTTTTATTTGATAAATAAATACTTGAGAAGAAAATTTACAAATTAACATTTGAAAAAGTTAATTTCATATTTATATACACATCAATTTTTTATTTGTTCATAGTTTATCCAACTAAATGTACACGAATAAAGAATGACAAAGTATAAAGTAAAAATGGTTTATACATAAACCATTTTAGGGTATTAGTTGTCTTTACTGAAAATAAAATAAGACTCTTCAGTGGAGACAACTAATACTCTTTAGTGAAAACAACTAATATCCTTCAATAATTCATGTATAAACCAATGTCACTCTATACATACTCATAAAGAATTGGTTTCATGATCTAGTGCTTACCATATTTAATATCATAATTATGATCTTATTATTTTGTAAATTGGTAAGAGTATATATAGAGTAAAATTAGTTTATACATGAATTATTTAAGAGTATTAGTAGTTTTCACTACATAATGTTAATTGTTTTCGCTAAAGAGTATTATATGTTTTCACTAAAAAGTTTTAGTTTATTTTTTGTAAACAACTAATACTCTTCAGTGAAAAAAACTAATATTCAATTTAGAGAAATCAACTAATACTCTTTAGTGAAAACAACTATTACTCTTTAATAAAAACAACTAATATTCTTTATTGGTTCATGTATGAACCATTTCCCTCTATACTTTATCAATCAATAATTAAAAGATATGGTCAATATATATTTTAACTACACAATTAAAAGTCAATAATCGAGTCTATTAAAATCAAGCACCTTAATTAGCACAATTATTAATAAAAAATACATCTATGATTGAGTCTTTGATATATGATTCAATTTTTTTCCTAATTTTATGGCTTGTGGGAATTAAATATAATTCAACAATTCACTTAAAATGTGATTATTTTTAAAGTTTCGGAAATTAAGATTTGTTTAAAAAATTTATATCTTAAAATTTACTAATTGATGCAATGTACACATAATACATATATCTTCAAAATCTTTCCCATAAAATAAAATAATTTAAGCAATGTTGCAATACAAAATTTTTATTTTACAGAAACTATTAAGACATTCAATTTATTTAAAAAAAGACGTAATAAAAAAATTAATGCTGATTTTTTTAAGTATAATTAAACTATACGTTTCAGTGTAAACAAAATATAATTTTAACAGCAAACGAATAATTAATTTATTGGTTTGTTTACTACTCCCTCAGTCCCTTTTTAGATTGCTCAAAACTACGGAAAAACTGTTCCGCACTCTAAAATTAACCACTTACAAACATCCATTATTTACACCTATATCAATCAATTTTGCAATATAACATTAAACAATAAACTAAACTCACCTAAATAAAGTTAAAATTACCAATATATTCTCAAATTTATCCCTTTTAATACTTACAATATATATTTATGTAAAAAACCAGTTATTGCAAAAAAAAAAAATATATAATAATAATTAAATAATAGTAAATGTAATAATATATTCAAAATATACAATATAATCGTAATATATAAAATAGATTTCCTTAGATTGTATATATTCAAACGTGACTTTATCTAACATATATATTCTATCAAATTGGTAGAAATTTTATCTATAAATATTATTTCTTGGACTCAGTCAATTTAATTTAAAAATTAAAGACTACAGATAATTAATCGATGCCCTCATCTTCATCTATACAAAATAGAAACTTAAACCAGGCGAAGAAATACAGAATTTGCAAATGAGAATTACAAAGACTTACAAATGTATTAAAACTTAAAATTATGTTTCACTACTAAACAAATCTGGAATAATTTCTATCTTGCAACCTCTTTTATCCTCATATTATTACTTCAAGCGAAGAGAATTATTGTCTCAGGATGAACCGTCTCTGAAATTTCAATTGAAATCGAATTTAAGTTGGCTGCTGAAACTTTCGCGAAAGAGGAACTATTTTAACAAATCCGGCGAAGGAGAAGGTGCACTAATTTCTAAAATTATTTTTCCACATGATTTCTCCCTATCGGGTGATTAAGAAAAGGCCTAATTTTCTAATTTTCTTCATGGATTCAACATAAATATAAATAAACGAATATGAATGAAAAGAAAATCAAAATTAGATGTATGAGATTGTCCTGTGGAAATTTGAGAAGATTTTGTGACATAAATAGACAAAATTAGACAGAAGTGAAGGCATGAATGAGGAAAAAATAAAATAAAACGTCTGCATAATTATTGGAATATCTTTGATGATGAGTAAATCAAAATTAATGACAAAATTACCTTAATTACTAATAAACAAATGGATGGTGATGATTAATTCTTAAAAAATAGATCAAAGGTAAAAAACTCTTCCCGCCCAAACTATATATGGAAAAGTTGGGTGTATTATATATTATAGATTCCACAAAAATCTCATTCTCCTAAATATAGGGCAATTTTTGAAAATTATAGGATCAAAGCACAAGATTTGGATCTTCTTGAATATATGAGATAATCTTGTATTCCAAGAATACTTATCTTCCATAATATCTTTCCAAGAAAATCAACAAAATCTTTTCTCTCCTAATATACACAATTTTCGAAAATTTCAAAGAAAAATCAGCATAATATTATCTTTTTATTTTAATCACCTTATCATTATTGGGCTACTTGAGGGGTTGTTGGTCCCGGTACAAGACTGAGGAATACGTGTATGGGAGGTGGGGGAATACAAGTATACCAATTTTTCAAACTTAAAACCTGACTGAGTCCCCTTTACTCAGAGTGGTAAAGAACTAGGAGCTGATAACACACCTACTGACTACACTTGGTGCGGGTCAGTTGGCTAACTATCAGTTCAAGTTCAGTGCGGAAATGTGTGAGCCCTGATAGTTTAAAGTCTTGTTTAGTTTGCTTTCTGAAATACTTGATTACTCAATTCTGAATAGTGATTAGTAGGGCAGTGCTCTTCTGAGGATCAGGCTGATTGATTCGAGCCTGATAAACCGAATGCAATGAATGAATATGTAATAGCAAGTATGCACAATATCAAAGCAATAAGAACACAGGGAGTTTAACGTGGTTCAGAGACTCAAGCTCCTACGTCCACGGCCTGATTTAACAGAAAATCCACTCAATGGATTCTTGTTTTTAACGTGCCAAGGTGCACCAAGACCAGCTAACCTCACTGATCTATACAACTCCACTTACTAACTCACTAACTGACTTACTCCCAACAAACCTAACTTAGGGTTTTGGTTTCAGTTTGGATTCCAACTAGGTTGAGATTATCCTTACAAGGCAAAGCTATGCTAAGGATTGGATAATCTCTCTAAGCTTAAGATAGTGCTAGTTCGCTCTTGGAATACAGAATAATTCTCAGTAACTAAGAAACACTTGGGAAATTTAGATGGTTTCGAGTGCTTCTTCTAAGGCTGAATGCTTTGAGTGCTTGAGAGCTTGAGTAATTTCTGGCTTGGAAATTTCCCGTAACCTTGAATGGGTTCAAGGCCTTCTGTATTTATAGGTGATTTGAAAAACTATCCGTTGGAGAGATAGCCTTTCTTGTCAACTATGTAGAGTGGCTTCAAACGGACATATCTTCATGCAGCAGCCGTCCTTGCATGGATTTGGTAGTTGCATTAAATGCACATTAAATGCTTGCCCGTTGAACATGCAGTCTGAATTCAGTCTTCTTGTCAGGTTCCGTACGTGCGTGTCCTTCCTGGATTGGTCCACATCATCAGGTTGGTGAGAATGTCAGAACTTATTCCTGAGCTTCAGGCTTGTCTTATTAAGTTCATTTTGTCTTGTGCTCACCGGTCTTGTCCTGACGCTGACATTCCTTTTGCATTGTTTGGCTCTACTCCAAGTCTTCCCATTAACTCAGTTTCATCCTGTTTCCTTCAGGACTGAGTAGTACTGACCTCAGGGTCATACTCTTCATCACTGAGACTTACTCAGCCAGCTTAGGAGACTGCCATAAGTTCAGGATGGTTTACTTCGTCTTCAGGCCCTGAGTCTTGATTGTCATCAGCAAGTGCTCCTCTTACTGAGTACCTGTGAAGTGTAAAATGACTAAGTACAAACCCTAACCAAGACTAGCCTGACAAACAAATGCAAACATCTTTTCAGTGGCTTTGGGATCTTAATCAAAACTGACAATGTCCCAATAATTTCCCTATTTTTGATGATGCCAAAACACTGAAAAGATCCTCAAAACACTTAGAGGAAATATAAAGACCTATCTATAAGATAAGACGGTGTTAGAGCAATTCTTGATAAAATACAGAATTTAAACAACAGCCAAAAAGACAATGAGTTTTTGTCTGTGAGCAAAAGTAATAGATTTCATTGATTGATATGAAGGTGGTTACAATGAATCTAATCTATTATAAAGAGGTAATGAACTCCTAGACTAATCTCATTTCAGGTTCGAGTCCATATCCAGCATAGACTCTTGCCTTCAGCTCGTCAAGTCTTCTAGGTTGGTTCACGTATCCTTCAGCTTTGGCGATCTTCAAGACTTCCATCATAATGGCCTTCGTGTTGTGCTTCTGAGTTCCAGGAACTAAGGGAGGAGCTCGAATGGTGAACTCAGGAGCCTTCACTTGGACTTGAGCTGCATCAGCCTCCTCCAAGATCTTTTGGAACAACTCAGGATGATTGTCCATCATGTAGTCAGTGAAGTGGGCATTGATATCGTCAGTGTCGCCCCATTTCTTCACAACATACCATAACTTCACAAACTCATCCTTCGCATCAGCCCAAAACTCCTTCAATGCCTCTGAGATGAACTCATCGACATAAGCTTCCCTTATTCCTGATTCTGGCCTACTGACTTGAAGAAATGATGACTTCCTTACTGTTGGCCTCTTTCTGTACTTCCTAGGCTCAGGCTTCGCCTTCTTCCTCCTTAGCAAACTGATCACTGCATCATCCAGTTCTCTTTGTTGAAGCTTAGTGATGTCAGTCAGCTTTTCAACCTTCTTCTCCAAGATGCGCATCTTCTCCTTTTGAGCAATTTCAGCTCTGCGCACAGCCTCAGTTTTCTCAGAAGTAACTCCCCATGCTTCAGCGCATAACTCCGCCACTGCCTCAGCTGAGTAAGTGATGGGGTTCTTCCTTGAGCTCATGGGAGAAGACTTCTAAACTGGCTCAGGTTGCTTGGAAGGTTCATCAGCCTTTGCCTTTGCTGCCTCCGCCCTCAGCCTGGCAACAATTTCCTCTCCTTCTTTCTCCACTGCCGCCAACCTTGCTGACTTCCTTACCCTCAGCACATTCCCTTCAGGAATGGCTTCATGATCGGCTTGAATGGTTTCGCCTTGGTTGACTGCCTCCGATGCCTCAGGGCGGGATCTTTTCTTCTTCTTTTCCCCCTTTTTAGCATCATCATTGGCCTCGGATGGGAATGCGTCAGATCCGCTGTTGATTACGAAAGAGGCTAGGGAATGGACGTCATTGATTCCCTCTTTCAGTAATTCAACTCCCATCGAGATTCCTGTCCCTACAAACGAGACTGAACTGATAGCAGCGTTTACTTTCTTCTCGAAGACCTCCATAGAAAGTTGGAGTCTTTGTTCAGCCTGGGTGATCCTTTCCTTCACCTTCAAGGACTCACCGCTGATTCTGCTGGCTTCAGTCAGTATCTTTGCCGACTCCTCAGTGGCCTTCGCTAAAGTTTCTGCAACTATCTGAGAGGTACGATCCAGCTTCCCTGACTCCAGCTCAAGTTTGGTCGCTGAGTCCTTCATGGCCTGAGTAACAAGAGCTCCAGTCTGAACTGCAAGCCTGTCAACTGCCTGATTTAGCTTGTCGTCCCTGATCGCGTCCCTCTCCTCGAGTTGCCCGAGAGTCTTCCTAAGCATCTTCTTAGTGCGCTTCCTCTCAGTCCTCACTGACTTGGCCGTGTCAGTCATCGTTCTCTTTAGCAAAATTAGCTCCCTGTTGGCAAGGGTGTTGTAAGCTGACTTTGTCCACTTGATGTGTTTCGCCAGGGCCTTGAAGTCTTCTTCCTTTTCAGCTCTTAGCCTCATTACTTCCTCCTGAAGTTCAGCTAGATTTTCTGTGGTTTTCTCCTTCTTGACCTCCACAATGCTTGTAAACTCAGCACGGCCGACCCCAGTTATCATCACATCTTCATCTTCCTCAACGGCCTCATCAGTGATTGGCTGCTTTCCCTTGTCAGCCCCTGCATCCTCAGTCCCCTCTTCAGGGTGCACTGAAGGCAGTTGTTGAGTGGTCACGGCCACCTGCTCAGGCTCAGCCATGCCATCTCGAACCTTAGGAACTTGTCCCTCGGAACTGGGAGTCTCCTTAGACGCCTAAACATCTTTCTCCCTTGTCTCAGGGCAGGGAATCCCTTCATCGACAGATGTCTCATCGGCAGCTGAGATGTTCAAAACATCCTCAGCTACTGGTCCGCCCTTGGCACCAGTGTCCTTCTCACCTTCCCCCTGAGCCTGAGGCTCAGAGTCCATACCATCAACCTCCCTTGCTGTCTCCTCCACAGCCTCCTCCATGGCTCCACCCTGAGCATCTTCATCATCCTCCTTGTCCTCCTCATCCTCAGATAGGATGTCAGCTTTGCTCTTGGACATCAGGCTGTTGACTAGCTCCTTCAGATTTTTGAAGTTGAGCAGTTGAAGCCAGCTAGTCAATCTAAAGTAGGAGCACAACCTGGCCTCCCCGGTTTCCCAGTGCTCCCAGCCACGAGCATCCACCAGCAAATGTTGCTCTTGCATATTTGATTGTTTGAATTCCAACCAAACTTTCAATTCAATCACATTTGCCAGCAGCTCCTTGTATTTATTAAGTCCGGGCCAGCACTTAGATGCCCATTCAGTGGCATTACCCCTATGGGTGTTCTCAATCACACCACCCATTAGATGTTCATCCAGCTCCTCCTCCTCCTAAATGACAAGGAAATCGTCTTCTTCAGATTGGAAGGATTTGGGGCAATCCTTGGGGTTGGGGTAAGAGGGAAAATATGTGGGATCAGGAAGGTTTGGTTCAGAAGACTGGTCAGGCCCATTAGTGGGTGAGTTTGATGGCACTGACTCAGTTGGAATGTTTGGCTCTGAGGTGTGAGGTGTATGGGTGGGTTGAGGTGTTGGATCAGGGATGGATTGGGTTTGGGGTTCAAGATGTGTGGGTGATTTATGGGGTACTATCTCAGGCTGCAACAGCTCAGCCGTCTCGACAGATTTTCTCACCTCCTCTAAGTCAGAGGCTCCAGGAGAGCTTGACTTCTCCCTCTCACTCAGGACAGGCAACTTCTTAGCAGGGGACCTTCTAACCCCCTTCCTAAGTCGCTTCAGGGGCCTCTCACCCTGATCATCCTCCTTCCTGACTTCATCGTCAATCCCCTCAGCCTCAGCATCGGCTTTCTTGGGAACAGACCCAGTCCCAGAACTAGTGCTCTTCCCTGACAGCACTATACGCACCTTCTTTTTCTTCTTCTCAGCCTCCTCCACTGCAGGCTGATCCACCTCCTTCTCAGCTGCCACCTCCTCATCCACCTCTTTGCTCCTCTCAAAGAGGTCATCTACCCTTTCAATGAGACTGGTAGCCACTTTCTTGGCCTTACCAGCTGGCTTTTTGGCCTGATTCTTTGCCGTAGCATTGAGATCAGTCAGCCCTAGCACTGAGTAGGTATCGCTCCGTGAGGCAAACATCACCTTCTTCGATGAGAGACTATCCTCAAAGTCGAAGGTGTACCCATGGCAAGCATGAGCAATCAGGACCGAGAGCCTGGTCCCGAAAGGCAGAATAGCACCAACGGAGATGTGCTTCTTCTCCTCATCCCTCTTCAGCTTGTCCAAACCAGCCTGATGAAGTTGGTCCAGAAAGAACTGCTCCCAGTTGGCTTCCACGCCATCTACAATGGCCCCCATCAGCCTCAACTTGGGCAGGCTCAACTGCTCATGAGATCTCGTGGATCCCATCACCATCTTGGACACAAGGTCCACAAGCGCTCTGTATTCAGGATTCAGCGTGTTCTTATTCTGACGAGCCCTGAACACAGATGACCCCTCCTTGGTCTATCTTCCCAGGAGTTCTCCCTCCGAGTTCTCCTTGTAGAGCCTTGGGTTGATGCCTGAGGATGGCAGTTCAAAAACTTCCCTAACCGCCCTCCGAATATCGATGGTAACCACCTCTGAGTTGTAGAGAGGTTCGTCGTTGCCGTCCTTCTCCCCCGTCGGCTTGAGCGCGGTCACTTTCGTGAAGAGTTCATCCCTTCAAGAACATATTGAGGTAAGCTTCCACGACCGTTCTTGGAAGTACGGAAATGGGGCGAGTAGTGAAATATGTTTCCAACCCAGCGTTGGAAATCCATTTGAAAACGGGTTTGATTTCCTCCACTGTAAGACAGGTGCCATCCATGGAGATAACTTGCTCCATGTGCACGAGTTTGTTGTTGACAACATCCTCGATCTTGTCGGTTGTCCAGTTGGAATCAAGAAGTGCCATTTGATTTTGAAGAAGTGAGATTTTTGAAAATACTGAGATTACTTGAGCAAGGGAAAACTCAGTGTCCAGATGTGCTTTGTGTTTGCGTAAAAACCTCGAATGGCATTCTTGATTGATATGACTAAGTCAGTTACTCAGATGTGGGGTTGAGATTAATCCCTGAATTCGAAAAGTTTTGAAATGAAGGGCCAGGATTAATCTCAGTTTCAATCAATTACCCACGTCAGTCATATTCCGTATAAAACGGACACGTATATGAAAAAGTAACTGAGGCATCAAATGCTCCATTGCGCGTGGGTTTAAATATGAAAAGGCGCACTTTTAATGAAAACAGAATGCATTTAATAAAGATTTTCAGGACGAAGGACTCAGGGAGACGCTTGGAATTCACAAGAGTCAGGATAGAACTCATGCCTGTCAGGGAGACATTGTAGCACCCTGATACCTCGCTGAGTCGAGTCTGGCCTGAATTCCCCCTAGAACCCTACACTGAATGCTCTCCCAGATCTAAGAGTCCTAACTCCACTGACAGTTCCATAAACCTTACTTCAGCCAGAGGCTTAGTCAAGATGTCAGCTCTTTGTCTGTCAGTGTGAATCTTCTCCATCCTAATATCTTTCTTCTCCACATGATCTCGAATGAAGTGATGCCTAATATCCACATGCTTGCACCTTGTGTGAAGCACTGGGTTCTGAGTAATTGCTATTGCACTATTGTTGTCACAATAGATTGGAACCTCATTAGCAAATACTTGGTAGTCCCTCAACTGTTGCCTCAACCATAAAATCTGAGCACAACAACTACCTGCAGCCATATACTCAGCCTCAGTTGTGGATGTAGCCACTGAATTCTGCTTCTTACTAAACCACGAGATCAACTTACTCCCCAAAAACTGACATGTCCCTGAGGTTGATTTCCTATCAATTCTACAACCTCCATAATCTGCATCTGAATAACCTGTCAGTTCTAAGTTGTCATCTGAAGGATACCATAGTCCCATATTGACTGTCCTTTTAAAATACTTAAGTATCCTCTTAGCAGCCTCCAAATGACTTCTCTTGGGATCAGACTGA